>BSBM01000018.1:3532500-6045000 GCA_027924585.1 Larix kaempferi | reverse complement strand
ATCGTCATCATCATCTTCATCATCATCACCATCTTCATCGTCATCACCATCTTCATCGTCATCACCATCTTCACCACCCTCTAGATGATGATGACGATGAAGATGATGATGATGACGATGAAGATGATGATGATGATGAAGAAGAAAATGAAGATGATGGTGATGACGACGACAATGATGATGGTGAAGATAATGAAGATGATGACAACGATAAGGGTGGATAGAGTGGAAGAGAGTGGGGGGGGATTGGGTGGATAGGAAGAGAGGGGGGTGGGGTTATAGAGAGGAGGGGGGTCCCAACCTTAGAGGCAATCTCATCTTATTCAACAAAAATAGTGAATGAAAATAGTTTGGAACTTTTATGTCTAGGAATGGAAATTAGATTTTATAGAAATGCGTGTGCGCTTTTCTAGTAACGTGTGCGTGCCTATCTTCATGCGCACTTCTATTAGCGCGTGCGCGCTTCTAGTATCGCGTGCACATGTCTGGATTCAAATTCTTTTTGGTGCCCTTGTAGGCTTGGAATTAGCTTCGGATTGCCAAACCTTGAGGGTCGATTTGATTTATGGCAGAACAAATCAAATGCTGTAACTTCATGTTTTTCACACCTAGTTCCACATATGCTCCACTAGTGCACTACAGATGAAATTGCACACACTTGTCGAGCTCTGTGTGCATATTCTAACTATATATTTTTGGAATAGATCTGTTGTTGCTTTCTATTTTTAATTCATTTTTAATTGCACTCATGTCAAATTTGTAAAAAACATAGGTCATTTATTTGGCCTATAACTTTTGATTGGCTTACCTATTTCGAGAATGGAAAAGAACCCGCACAAGAGTACAAGAATACCTACAAGCAAAAAAAAAATGTTTTTTGATTATTTTCAAACCATGATATGGTGGACCAACACTTGACCATGTAGTTTTAAGGATTCACTGACTTTCGTAATTTAAAAAAAATATTAAATTAACTTTTAAAATTTTGGAAAAATAGCCCTACACAAGATTCATCTATTGCCTATGCCTCTACATATTTTTTTCCTCATAAATTGACAATTTACATAACAAATAGGTGGACCAACAAAAACATGTGCATTGTGTTTTAGAGAAAAAATAACATACAAATATTAAAATAATGACATTTTGGGGTGGTTATACCACGTTTCCATAAATAAAAGTTGTATATTCCGGAAGGTCATCCGTTTTTCTACGTTTCATCTTTTTACACCTAATTCGAAAAAAAATTGTAGGTACCTCTAATAATTCATTTTCATGATAATATTTCTGTTTTTCCAGCATGTCATTGCAACTAACGTGTCATAATTGGGGGTATCATTACCTTGCACCAACCCATATACAATGTATGGAATATTATGAAAATCATTTTAAAAATGTTTTTATTAAGATATGATGTGGATTTGATAAATATTAAAGGTATTCATTTCTTCATTTTAGTATTCATGAATTTCTAGTTTTTATATTAAGAAGATAAGAATTTCATCTATCATATTATAAAGATAAGAAGATAAATAAAATGTGAATTTAGTAAACATCCAAAATACACAACATTAAAAAAAACCATTTTCTCATCTTAGTATCCATGACCATCTAGAAAGATAAGAAGATAAATAAAATGTAAATTTAGTAAACATCCAAAATACACAACATTAAGAAAACCATTTTCTCATCCTAGTATCCATGACCATCTAGAAATATAGATGGCCATACAATTATGGACTTCCATGACCATCTAGAAATATAGATTGCCCTACAATTATGGACCTTCTCACTTCATTTAGCACATTTTATCTTTTTTATCTCACTTTATGTTGACTTAGTCTATCATTATTGTCATCTTCTTATCCTATTGATTCCTCAATAAGTGAGGGACATAATTATAGGTGACCATTCATTATATGTCCATTATGTACTTTAACTATAAGTTACTTAACATATAAAGTTAGTTGGACGATTCCCACCTAAGGTTTGCAAGCTCAACAATTTAGAATTTAATTATAAGTGAAGGTGAATACTCCTTATGTATCCATTGTGTAATTTAAGTACAAGTAAGTTACAATATTTAAACTTAGTTGGACAATTAACACCTAAGGTTTACAAGCTCAAAAATTTACAATTTAATTACATAACATGAGATATCAAATTATTTAAGATAACTATCTATTATACTAATTATAACCAGCATAGATCCATCTAAAAGGAGATCTACCAAACCTCCATAGGGATCAAATCTTTCAAAATGCAAACCCCTTTTTAGAATGAAAATGTTGAGGAAGCTTTTTAATTTATCTAATGTATAGTTATATATATATGCCCTTGTAAATGTTTTAAATAGCTGACATGTAATTTTTTATAATATTTTTTTTAAATGACACGTATCATCTCCAAGATGAGCACAAAAAAAATTACACATCTCCCCTATTGAGTTGTAAAATATATCTCTTCGAAGCAATTAAACTAACATTTAATTTAAATTTCAAATCTATCATTTAATTATTTTCTTTCATTATGATATCATCTTTTTAACTATTTTATTAACTCCTTAACCATTTATAACAAATGGTCAATTAAAAATGTATCCTTCAATCCTAATAAAATTCATCAAAGAGTTAAATCCTTCATATTACCAATAATACTATTTGATTTCATCTTCATGAGTCAAGCAACCTGGAATTTTAACCTTCCTATATTCTCGTTCAGCAAAATATTTTTCGTATTTCAAGGTATAATATTTCTATTGAAGACAATGTTTTCAAACCGCTAGATATTTTTATCATTCATTGAATACATCATGCAATAATGGAAAGAGTTGATTCAAACCAAGATGATATGATATGATAGTTACAAACCAAGATGATATGGTATGATAGTTACATATGTGGATGGAAAAATGTTATCAATATTTTAAATCATGAAATTGGCTTACATTTTGTATTAATTAATTTTTTTAATATTAAATATTGTATATTGGTTTTGTTTTAATTTAGATTAATTAAAAGCTTGTTTTCATGAACATAAAAATATAACCATGATGAAAATCCATCCTTTATAAACCATTAACTAGTTAATGGAAATTAAAATAAGTAATAAACCGGAGATCCATCCATTTTATAAACCATTAACCGGTTATTTGAAATTAAGTAATAAACCACTCACATTCACATGATTATTGTCCTCAACATTGAGGATTATAATATCTTTTTCCATCTTAAAAAAATTTTTTTTTTTACTTTTGACACATGGTGGTGTGGTTGTGCACTCGTGGCCACATATTAACCACGTTATCTCCTTCCCTGCTCATTTAAGTGTCTCCTTCCATGTCGATTTCAGTGACTCTCTGCTTACATCGGATAACTACCTCCACTACCGCGGTCTCTCGGGCAACTATCATATCTATTTGACTGACCGACTTTGTGTACCACAAACAACTCATCATATTGGTTCATATCTTCCTCCACCGTCAAACCACCGTCACAGACATTCCGTCACTCGTTATCGATGGAGCATACCTCTGGGAGCAGCTTTAAACTAGTGGTAACCAACGAAATATTATAAATACCTCGAATCAGATGGAGATATTAAAGCATGGATGGCCTCTTCAACTGACGGGATGGAGAAGGTATCTTCCTCAACTGAAACTGATGAGATGATTGATTGCAACGAGAAAGAGGAATCATCGGTGCCATTAATATCTAGTGGAAGAAACTATTCTGAGATTCCACAACATTACATCAGACCTCCCACCGAGCGACCGAGGCTGGATCAAGTAGTCCTCTCTTTGGACTCCAATATACCTCTCGTGGATGTCCAAGGTCTCTTATGCGATTCCACTAGACCCCAGGTTATCGGACAAATTGGCCGTGCCTGTGCTGAATACGGCTTCTTCCAGGTATTTACCTTTCATATTCATATTTGTAGCTCCCTCTAATGTTTTCTGCATATAGAGATTATGTCAAGTTGAAGCTGCGATGCAAGGGCTCAGTATTGTATGTACAAACAGGTAATCAATCATGGGATTACAGATGCGGTGATCAACAAAATGTTGAAAGTAGCGGAGGAATTTTTCAGAATGCCCGTGGAAGACCGAATGGAATACTATTCCGACGATCCGTCCAGAAAAACACGATTGTCCACCAGCTTCAACATCCACAAAGAACAAGTCTTCAACTGGCGGGATTACTTGAGACATCATTGTTATCCTTTAGAAGATCATGTTCGCACTTGGCCTTCAAAACCTGCTCGTTATAGGTAAATTATGATCCACTTGGTTTTGTCCGGTGATGTGTCTCTTTGTTGATGGAGAATGGGAAAGAACTCAAACATGTTCTCAGCGGTTCTATGCACTCCTCAATTTAAACCTGGATTGTTTGCATAGCAATCCCTTCTCAATATTTACATTGAATTGCATCTTGTACACTCAGTTCCAATAATATTGTTGATAACAGAGATTTTGATGAATATGGCAGAGAAGTGAGCAGTCTGTATTGCAGAGAGGTAAGGGCAGTTGCTCTGAGGCTGCTGGAGGCAATATCTGAGAGGCTGGGACTGAAGGCCGACTTCCTCGATAAAGCACTGGAAAAACATGAACAACACATGGCTATAAATTACTATCCCAAGTGCCCCAATCCGGAGCTTACATTCGGTTTACCAGCCCATTCAGATCCCAATGTGCTCACTCTTCTTCTTCAAGATGAGGTTCCCGGCTTACAAGTGCTGAACAATGGACACTGGATTGCTGTCAACCCCATACCTAACTCTTTTGTTATTAACATCGGCGATCAATTACAGGTTCCATCAATGTGATTGTTACTCTAATTAATCCGATATTCTGATCTATTTGATCTATTTTTTCATTGTAGAATCAATGGTGTATGGCGTCGAAATAATTAATGTCGGAATGGAACTATGTCTGTGTAGGTTCTGAGCAACGGAAGATACAGGAGTGTGTTGCATCGTGCTTTGGTGAGCTCTTCAAGAGCACGCATTTCTATTCCAACATTTTACTGCCCTTCTCCTGATGCAATTATCGCTCCTGCAGCGCCATTAACGAACCCGGAGCATCCTGCTGTATTTAGAAGCTTCACGTACGAGGAATATTACCAAGAGTTTTGGAACAGACAACTGCAAGGAAATACATGCTTGCAGTCGTTTTCAACTCATCATGAAGAGCACCCAACACAGCAATCGGATCATTCTCGTCGCTATGTTAACGTGACCCAGTAAAGTCTTCTAATGAAGAGGACGAGTCTGATGTTTGAAAGACAAAATATATATAGTGCACTGCTTTATGTTTGTCACTATTAAGAGTGGCTATGTGGTAGAATAGGTTAGGGTTAAGTTTGATTCGGGAATGAACAATGATGTAAGTGGTTTCGGTACAAGATTTTGGTAGTCGGTGGTTTCTTGATAGTTGTATTTGCATGTAAACAATCTTATTTATAAGGTTGGATTCCTTCATTGCAAGTTGTCAATGTGAACAAGAAAGATGCTCTTGGCAGCCTTGGCCTAGTTTAACAAGGGATCAATAATAAATCTATTATTAATAGCTAGTTTTTCCTTATTAATTTTCCAAGATAAATATAGTGTTGATATTATTAATTACTCTTATTGTGTATTTTATTTCTTTTACATATTTTATTGCAAACAAAATATAGCTGTATTTGTTTTGATGGGTCTCACTACTAAAGACTTGTTCTCCCTTCTTACTTGGCTTCAGAGATGTAATCGAATATTTGTAAAAAGTAGTTTAATCATATGTGTGAATGTCATAGAATTAGTTTAAATTGCTTTTTTTCTTAAAAAGCAATTATTTTTATTCATATTTTTAATGAAAAATACATTCTTCATACGATCAAGTTTCAAACTTCCAACCATCTCCAAAATTTACAAGATAAACTAAAACATAATGACTAACAGCTTAAACTGGACTTACAAACATACTCGCTAACAACCTCAACTGGACTTACAAACATACTCGTTAACAGCCTCAATTGGATTTGCAACTTATCAAAAGGCCAAAACTTAGTTTCTCTAAATACTTTCAGCCGTCATTATCAAAAAAGAAAATTTATCACATTGTCTATTGATTCAACATCCACATCCGATATATAAAGTTCCAAGTTCTTTTGATAATCCGAGCTTTGATAAACGATCTGCATGTTGATTTTGCTCCTATAAACATGA
Source organism: Larix kaempferi (assembly GCA_027924585.1). Taxonomy (NCBI): domain Eukaryota; kingdom Viridiplantae; phylum Streptophyta; class Pinopsida; order Pinales; family Pinaceae; genus Larix; species Larix kaempferi. The sequence continues at coordinate 6,038,796 of BSBM01000018.1, read as the reverse complement.
GTAAAAGGGATCTGGAGGAACAAATTTGCTGGCTATTTGACTTCATAAGCCAAATTCTGAATATTTAGATCTTCTATGTTTTGGGAATTGTTCATCCATTTTATCAGAAGGAGAGAGAGTCTTTGAAAACGTGAAGAGATTTCAAATTCCTATTAGAAGCCACTTGCAAGACCGATCGGAGGGCCATGAGTTCAGTTGTATTGTTTGAACCTTCTCCCAAACATCCCATTATTGGATGAACTTGCTTTTAAAAAAAAATCACTCTTCTTATTTGTTGGATTTAGACACACTCGAAGTGAGCTTCAGCTCATAAAAACACAGAGAAGGGCAGAGCTACAGCTCTAACATACTTCACAAACAAGCTGCCCCTTTAGAACACCGTGTTTTGAATTACATATGAACATGAATTTATACATCATTTAGAAGTCTCTGGACTGAAGAATTATCGATGATTGGAATTGTCTGGATAGTCCATGGAGTTCATTTTGTCGGTGGAAGACTTGTTTTTTCACCTAAACTCATTAATTGTTGTTAGGTTGGAATTACTTTTCAACAATCCCCCTTAATTACAACTACAAACACAAACAACTACAGCTTTACAAACATAACGCCTTGCAAAATAACATCCGAACTATAATGCCTGTTGGTCTAAGCCTAAGGTAAGCTTACATCAGTATAAAGAAAACTCAAAACTTGTTTCGCACTCTTTGTTGCAACATACTAGTGTAACTTATCTTCAGCTTCTGCATGAGCATTTATGTTTCTTTCGACTTCAAACTTTGAAACTGGTAAATTTTGTGTTTTGCTTTATCTTCATGTTTACCTTGATCTTCTTCAACTCTTGATTCACTCATGGCTTCAGCCATCTCTTCATCTTGAATTTGGATCGTGATAATATGAACTCCTTTTGCTCAATAGCTCCATGATATTTGTTCTCCTCAGCTTCAGTTGGATGCTCACAATTAACAAACTTTGCATACTCAAAACATTTATAAGATTATTACAAATATATCACATTCTTTTTGGTTCTTTTAGTTTTTCTCTATTTTGAGAGCATCATCACCATCACATAATGCTTTATAATTTTCATCCTTTTGCTTCAACATCAAGACCATTGTATTCAACCTTATTGGTTTACAAGTCAATCTTCATTCATAATTTCAATTACATCATTCTCAAGTTTAACTTCAACATCTACTTGGTTTAGAACGCCAATCAAGCTTTCTCTTCCATTAATCAATTCATCAATTAATTTCATTTCCTCCTTTATATTTAGTTGTTCTTCATCTGTCAAGCTTTCATTATCATATATTTCATTGTTTTCTATCGTTGCCTCAGCTTCCGCATCAAGGCCTTCATCTACAATAACTCCATTCATGTCTTCTGCTATTGCTGGATCTACCAAATATGCATCTACATCTTCTTCAATTTTATGCATTGTTATCTTAACATCAATCTCACTATCATAAGGATTTGGGTTGCTCCCCCTTACACCAAACCCTAATTCTAGAATATTCCAAGCCTCTTTAGATGTCATAGATTTGCAACTATGAAGAGTATTTTGTCATCCAGAGCTTGTTGGATGTAGTACAAGGAAAGTGCAGGTTTTTCCTCATCCTGAGGTTTCTTAACTCCTTCCTAAACTAAACTCCATAACTCTTTAGAATGCAATAAATGTTTCATTTTAACTGACCAAACTTCATAAGTTAAATATTTGAGAAATATGGCAGTTGATAATAGATGGTGTTCCATGTATCCTCTTGTTGGTTTTCGAGCCTGGTCTCTCAAATTCAGAGATATTATTATTCAGCTGTGTTTGTACCCCAGCTTTATATGATATACAAAAGGACTGTACACTCACCCCAGCAGGGGTGGGGGGCGAAGCCTCCCCCCACTGGGATTCGGGGGCCAGTGCCCCAGAAGGAAATTTTTGGGATTGTTTTACGGGCCCATGGTTTTGGGTAACCCGTGGTATTTTCCCATGGTATTCCCCTTGGTATTTTCCCGTGGTATTACGGGCCCATGGTTTTGGGTAAGAAAGACATTGTAATATGGATAGGGTTGATGTATTAGGTATTATGCATTGTAAAGATCTCTGAGATCGAAAAGAGAGACTGTGAGACAGTGAAGATGAAGTGCAGCGGATGTGCTGTAGGTTGTATCCCTTCATTTGTTGGATGGTATAATAATAAGGACTGACAATTTCAGTGTGGACATAGCCCATCTTGGGTGAACCACGATATATTGGTGTCTCTCTTGTAATGTGTTTGTGTGCCTATATTTGCATCTTGTTTATTGTTATTGTTCTGCGATCCTGTTTTTCTAACAATTGGTATCAGAGCCAAAGCTCTATTTGGCAGATAAACCCGCAGGAAACTAGGGTTTTTGGTTTGAGTGGGAGCAATGGCGGAATAATGAAATTTTAAGGTCGAGAAGTTTAATGGCCAAAACTACCAGTTATGGAAGATGCAAATGGAGGACTATCTGTACCAGAAGGATCTATTCCTACCATTGGGAGGAAGAGAAAAGCAGTCAGTGACTATGAAGGACGAAGAATGGGAGGTTCTTGATAGAAAGGAATTGGGGACAATACGATTGGCCCTGGCTTCGTCGGTGGCTTTCAATATCTCTAAAGAAATTACAACAGAGGGTTTGATGAGCGCATTAGGTAAGCTGTATGAAAAACCTTCGGCTTCCAACAAGGTATTTCTAACAAAATGTTTATTTAACATGAAGATGTCTAAAGGTGGATCTATTGCTGATCATTTAAATGAATTTAATACGGTTACAAATCAACTAAGTTCTGTAAGTGTGAACTTTGATGATGAGGTTAGGGCTCTTCTAATCTTGTATTCATTGCCAGAAAGCTGAAATAGCTTGGTCATGGCTGTAAGTAACTCTATCTCTGGTTCAAACACCTTGAAATTTGATGATGTTATTGGTGTTATTCTTAACAAAGAAATGCGAAGAAAAAGCACAAGTGAGACATCAAGTAATGCGTTGACCATGGAGAGCAGGGGAAGACAAAAGGAGAGAGGAAAGAGCCAAGGTAATCGTGGCAAGTATAAAATGGGCAGATCCAAGTCCATACTGGGAAAGATAGAGTACTGGAACTGTGGAAAGAAAGGACATTTGAAGAAAGAATGTAGATCTTTAAAGAAGAAAGGAGATGGATAGCAGGAGACTACTCTAGAAGAAAATGTAACAGGTGATGTCTTACAAGATGCTTTGATTCTTGCATTAGATAATACTAGTGATTACTGGGTAGTATATTCAGGGGCTTCATGTCATGCTACACCCCATAGGAAATACTTTCATGATTATGGTCCAAGCGATTTTGGACATGTTTTATTGGGTGATGATGAGCCATGTAAAATTGTTGGAATGGGTAAGGTATGGATAAAATTTAAGAATGGAAGTGAATGGCTGCTGAAAGATGTAAGGCATATTCCTATTATGAGAAGAAATCAGATCTCAACAGGGCAGTTGGGAGATGGCGGTTGTTTATCTACGTTTGGAGAAATGTGGTGGAACATCACTAAAGGATCAATGGTGATAGCAAAAGGAGACATGGTAGGTACGTTGTATTTATGTCCTCATAATACTGACCATTCTATCTCTTTAGGTTCCACAGGAACAGATACAGCATTGTGGCATCATAGGCTTGGCCACATGAGTGAGAAGGGGATACAGATTCTCTACTCAAGGAAGTTGCTGCCAGATTTGAAGCAGGTAAGTTTGGAATTCCATGAGAACTGTGTTTATGGAAAACAAAAGAGAGTCAGATTTCTCAGGGTTGGGAAACAAAAGAAGAATGAAAATTTAGAGCTTGTTCATACAGATGTATGGGGACCGGCTCAAGTACAATCTCTTGGTGTCTCTCATTATTATGTTACATTTATTGATGATGCAACTAGAAAAACTTGGGTTTATTGCATTAGACATAAATTTGATGTGTTTGTTACTTTTAAGAAGTGGAAAGTTTTGGTTGAGAATGAGACACGAAAAATGTTGAAGTGTCTCAGATCTGATAATGGAGGTGAGTACTGCGGCAATGAGTTTGATAGTTACTGTTCATACCATGGGATTCGTAGAGAGAAGACAGTGCCAGGAACACCACAACAAAATGGTGTGTCAGAAAGGATGAATAGAATGATCATGGAGCATGCAAGGTGTATGAGATTGCATGCATGGTTTCCCTTATAGTTTTGGGCAAATGTTGTAAATACCATTGTTTATTTAATAAACAGAGGGCCTTCAAGTGATTTGGATGGTGGTATTCCAGAGGAGGCATGGAAAGGTAAAAAGGTAAACTACTAATTTCTGAGAATGTTTGGTTGTGAAGCATTTGTCCATATTGATAAAGATTGAAGCTAAATCCAAGAAATGTACCTTTATTGGATATGGGGTTGATGATTTTGGTTATCGCTTATGGGATTATGAAAATAAAAAAATCATTAGGAGTAAAGATGTGATATTCAATGAGAAGGTCATGTATAAAGATCAGTTGCAGGGAAAGAAACAAGAAAATGAAAACACAGAGTATAGAGTATTTGATGAAATTAAAGGAGATGAAGTTCTAAAGGTGCCAGAAAATCAAGAACAACAACAAATACCTGAAACTCCTGCAAGTGTAAGAAGATCTACCAGGTTAAGTAGACTCCCTGAACGATACTCTCCTTCAATGTATTATTTATTGATGACTGATTCTAGTGAACTAGAATGTTATGAAGAAGCAATGCAGGTGGAAACTAGAAAGAAGTGGGAGCAAGGCATGAATGAGGAGATAGACTCATTGGTAGGAAACCAGACTTGGGATTTGGTTCAGTTGCCTGCTGGCAAAGAGAATTATAGAACAAATGGGTTTACAGGTTGAAAGAAGAAGAAGGAGGCAAGAAGCGGTACAAGGCCATACTTATTGCAAAGGGGTTTGCACAGAAGAAAGATATAGATTTTAATGAAATATTTTCTCCTATTGTTAAGATGACTTCAATCGGGACTATTTTAAGTCTAGTGGCGGTAGAAGATTTGCATCTTGAACAGTTAGATGTAAAACCATCTTTTCTCCATGGGAATTTGGAGGAAGAGATATATATCCAGCAGCCACAAGGGTATGAGGTCAAAAGGAAGGAGGATTTGGTATGCAGTTTGAAGAAGAGCTTGTATGGCTTGAATCAAGCTCCAAGGCAGTGGTATTTAAAATTTGATAGGTTTATGACAGAACAAGGTTATAGTAGATGTCATTCTGACCACTGTGTTTATTTCAAGAGGATAGACAATAAAAGATATATTATCTTGTTATTATATGTGGATGGCATGCTTGTTGCAGGGTCTAACATGCAGGATATAAATGTACTCAAAAGGAAGCTAGCTAATTCATTTGTGATGAAGGATTTGGGTGCTACAAAGCAAATCCTTGGTATGAGAATAACAAGAGACAGGAAAAATCGCAAATTGACATTGTCTCAGAGTGAGTACATACAAAAGGTGTTGGAGAGGTTCAAAATGCAGAATGCAAAACCAGTTAGTACACCTTTGGCCATCCATTTCAAACTACGTAAGTAAATGTGTCCCAAGACACAGGAAGAGATAGATTACGTGTCCAAGATTCCCTATTCATCAGCAGTTGGCAGCTTGATGTATGCCATGGTGTGCACAAGACCAGATATTGCACATGCAATGGGAGTTGTGAGAAAATATATGAACAATCCAGGTAAAGAACATTGGAAGGCAGTACAATGGATTCTCAGGTATTTGAGAGGTACTAACTCTCAAGCATTATGTTTTGGAGGTTCATACATTGTTCTACAGGGATATGTTGATGCATATATGGTAGGTGATAAGGATAGCAGGAGGAGCACCATAGGGTATGTGTTTATTGTAAGTAGAACAACAGTAAGTTGGATTTCGAAACTGCAAAAGGTTGTTGCACTTTCAACGATGGAAGCAGAGTATGTTGTTGTTATAGAGGCTAGTAAAGAGATGATTTGGTTGCATAGGTTTATGGAGGAATTAGGTAAGAAGCAGAAGGATAGCAGGTTGTATAGTGACATCTAGAGTGCCATTCATCTTGCAAAGAACTCAACATTTCATTCCAGGACTAAACATATACAGTTCAAGTACCATTTCATACGCTTTGTTCTAGAAGATGAACTATTGAAGCTGGAAAAGATACATACTAGCCAGAATCTTGCAGACATGTTCACAAAGGTAGTGACCAGAGACAAATTGAATTCCTGCTCAGTTTCAGTTGTCCTTCTAGCGTGAAGGTGAATATGAGAAATTTTCCAAGTCCAAGGTCCAGAAAGTGCAGCAACGGTGGAGTTGTTGTGATCAATCTCCAAGTGGGAGATTGTTGGTTGTGGAGCCTGATCTCCCGATTCAAGGATATTATTATTCAGCCGTGTTTGTACCCCAACTTTATATGATATGCAAAAAGATTGTACACTCACCCCATCGGGAGGGGGGGGTGTGGGCGAGGCGAAGCCTCTCCCCACTAGGGTCTGGGGGCGAAGCTCCCGAAGAAAATTTTTGGGGTTGTTTTATGGGCCCATGGTTTTGGGTAACCCATGGTATTTTCCCATGGTATTCCCCTTTATAAGAAAGACATTGTAATATGGCTAGGGTTGATGTATTAGGTATTATGCATTATAAATATCTCTGAGATCGAAAAGAGAGACTGCGAGACCGTAAAGAGGAAGTGCAACGGATGTGCTGCAAGTTGCATCCATTCATTTGCTGAATGGTATAATAATAAGGACTGAAAATTTCAGTGTGGATGTATCCCATCTTGGGTGAACCACGATATATTGGTGTCTCTCTTATAATGTGCTTGTGTGATTATATTTGCATCTTGTTTATTGTTATTGCTCTGCGATCCTGTTTTTCTAACACCTCTACCTTCTCTTCAACTTCATCTGCTTCAGCAAGTTCCTCGGTGGCTTCGCCTAATATATTTGCAATGGAAAAACCAACTTCTTTTGCATTAGAAACATTCTTCTTCATTCGTTTGAGCCTTCTTATTTTCCCCATGTCTCTGTCTTAATTTATCTACCAAACTATGTCTTTAAATGAATATTTGCACAGACGGAGAAGGCTTTAAACACAAAAATTGGGCTATGGCTCTTTTACATTGATGCTCTACTCAAGCGGCTCTCCATAACAATGCAAGAAATTCACCAACATAGGTTGTTTCTAACTGCGGTTGAAGGCACTTACAACCAAATCCAACACAAGGATCGCAACGACAATTGTTTCCTTGGTCTTCATCACAAATTATACCAAGATTCTCTTCAACAACACTTCGCCTACCAACAAATCATTTGCACATGCATAATATCATGGTGAGGGCAGAGTTAAAGGTTCACGGGGTCTGTGCGATAATTTTTTTTAACCAACGGGGGTCTCTAACCATAGTGCACCTCCCAACAAATTGGTGATTGGGTGTTCCTCCAACAACGACTCTTCAACAAATGGTTGACACAAGACAGACTTGACTCGGGTTTCGGCGGCTAAATCATGAATCAACCTTTAGTAGAGGGAGTGCTCAACCAACACAAGTATTCACACAAGCAAGGTTCCTTTTTTTCTTTTTCTTTTTCGGTAGATGGGTTCTTCTGACCTGAAATTGAAGACTCCCTTTCTGTCATGATTTTCCTCATCTCTCACCCCATTTATTTATACCTACTAATTGTAAAAATGAATTATGGTAGTAAAAATCTTTATTTATGGTAAAGACCATATATAATCTTAAGCTTGCATAGACCATATATCATCTTAAGCTTGCATTTGGATCATTAGATTCTTTGTTGCTTTCAAAGTTCTTATTGGTTTCAGAATTCTTATTGAAAATAAGAAGCCAAGAGTACTGAAATATTTTCAATTGCAGGTTGAGCAAAGTCAACATCTTATTTTATTTGGTTAAAAAGTTTCATCGTTATAAGTATTCAGGGTTACCATTCCCAACTACTACTCCAAATAGTAAACTAAAATATGAATTAACTGAAGCAAACTCATGAATTCAAACCACATTCACATACCCTAACATTGTTGTTATAGTAACACGTTTAGGAAATATGTTTACCAACATTAATTTAAAATAGATCAGCAGCACACGGCAGTCAAGATCCTAGTTAACAATTATTACATGTGTGGCAAAGCCATTTCCATTCTCCTAAACAAAGCCTCTTTTCAAGTATTAATAATAAAAAATCCAAACGATTGACTATTACTCTATTTCCATTACACATTACTAGAAAGGATAAATCTTTTTCATATCCCTCTCACACAAGCGTTAACAATTAAGAGTAAGGTCACTAAATTTCTCCACCTCACAATTACTAGAAAGGCTCTGGATGTATATATATATATATATATATATATATATATATATATATATATATATAAGAACTAATAAAACTCCATAAACTAAGTTCAGAAATTTTGACATTATTGTTGTATGTGCACATTCCGATGGTTGAAAGAAGTTATTATAAACAATGAGTAAATATTCCATAGTCTTTGTGTCTAAAGTGTAGAGAAGGCTGAAATCCCAAAATAAAATCTTTAAAAACAGTTGGTTTTAACAATCAAATGGATCACCTGTATTTGATCTAAATCCATACTCCCAAAAGATTCTATAAAATCCTTTAAAGAAAATGCTTAATAAATATGGATGGCAAACCAAATACAATTGTTTATTCACTGTTTAGATATTTATTTACAAGTGTTTTCCGCCAAGGGGTTTTTATCTCAAACTCAAATCAATTTTAAATTTCAAAGTCATAACAGGCGCAGCTACATCTAAGATACATACCTGGAAAACTAGTGCTATGCGATTCTCCAAACCATTCTCACCACCTAACACTCTTCTTGGTTCTATTATTTGGGCTTGAGAGGTCAAGGGAAAAGCACACCGCACAATAAATAAGATTTAACTACGCAGTAGAAGAATATCTTATTTTTCTTCGCTTCGGACTTCGCCGATCATACAATAGGGAACCCCAAATTTTACTCCACGAAACACTTTCTTCACTAAGAATTAACTTCGCAGATTAACTGCGCGGTGATTAACTGCACAGCGGTTAACTGCGCAGATTTCAACTTTTTACTGCGCAGTTGAACTTCACAGTGATGCGCAGTTCACTTCGCAATACTTTACTTCGCGGACTTCACAAATACTTCATAGATCACTTAAACAAAATTTATCATGAAATGTATTTTCTAAGGCATAACAACTAAAACATCTTACGCGAAGTTACTCCTCGTTAAAATAGAACTTTCACGGCGGTGAACTATTTGTAAATCTTGATTTCTTTTATTGAGTGTAAATGTAAACAACATTCACACAAGTATATTTGGAGAAGATATGCGACATGCAAAATTCAACATTCTTGAGATTGAAACATAAAACTATAGACTTATGTATATTACCAAAGTAAATTGCGCAACACCTCAATACATGGAAATGAATTTCTACTTTGATCTTTTACTTTCACAGAGCTTGGTCTCTTGATACAATCTTCACAGATCTTCACTTCTACTCTTCTCCTCTTCACATCTCTCTCATAGTTTCAACTATCTAGTTCTACTTATAGAGTTTCATAACAACCAACTTAAGATCGCTTCACTTGGAAGCTACAGGATTTCATTAAAAACTGTAATTAATTTTCACCTAAGAATTCTTTGACATGCGAACGACTAACGCGGTTACATTAATACAAACTTGACATGCACCAGATTGGCTGCAAACTTACTGATAGACTGACACTGCAGGCTCTGTGCACTGACACAAAAATACTGACATGGTGATTGACAGAGTCGGCGCAGTTAGATATGCGATTAGCTCATTAATTACATATTTCGAACACTCCCCCTTAATTATGAGCGGAGGGGGATCATAAAACAAAATTAAAATTTTACAAAAAATTCAGAGCTGAAACATGCTCTGTGTATGACGAAGTTCACTACGCAGAACTTGTCACTCCCAAACAAATTCGCAGAAATTGGAATGGGTCCCTTGCCAATGGTTTTGTAAAGATGTTTGCAACCTGATCTTCAGACCTGCAAAATTCTAAACAGATTTCTTTGTTGTTTATCAATTCTCTGATAAAATGATACCTTGTGTCGATGTGCTTGGTTCTCTTGTGGAACACATGATTCTTTGACAGTGTGATAGATGAGTTGTTGTCGCAGTAAATGCCTATGGGTTCTTGTTGGTTCTGCGACAGATCACTTAACATCCTGTGCATCCAAACTGCTTGACATGCAGCACTTCTAGCTGCGACATACTTTGCTTCTGCTGAAGAAAGACTTACTATGGGTTGTTTCTTTGAAGCCCATGATACAACACCTGTTCCTAAATGAAATTTATTCCCAGACGTGTTTTTTCTGTTATCTATGATGCCTCCATTGTTACTGTCAGTGTATCCAATGAGTTTGAAATTTTCTGAAGTTGAATACAAAATACCAAAGTCTTTTGTTCCACTTACATACCTCAGAATTCTTTTACCTGCTTGCCAACGTGCTTTTTTTGGTGACTCAATGAATCTTGAGATTAAGCTGACTCCATACATGATATTTGGACTTGTCGCCGTTAGATACATAAGGCTACCAACAAGCCTTTTAAACAGCGTAGGATCCACATTGGATCTATCATCATCCTTGCTCAATTTCAAACCTGTTAAAACTGGTGTTGGAGCCGTCTTACAGTTTAGCATCTTAAATCTGTTCAAGACATCACTTGCATACTTTGACTAGGATATAAATATGCATTTTTCAGACTGTTGGACTTCAATACCCAGAAAATACTTCATAAGCCCCAAATTAGTCATTTCGAATTCACTTTACATGATTGATCTAAATTATTCTATGCCAAAATCACTAGTAAATATTAAATCATATACATACATGCAAACAATTAGCTTATTACCTTGTTGGTTGATTTGTGTGTATAACGTTGGCTCACATTCACTTCTGTGAAATCCATTCTGAATGAGATAAGAGTCAATGCGACTATACCAAGCTATAGGAGCTTGCTTCAAACCATAGAGCACCTTATTCAACTTGTATACTTTGTGTCCTTGTCCTGGGACTTTGTAGCCTTGTGGCTGCTCCACATATACTTCTTCCTCCAAATAACAATTTAAAAATGTAGACTTAACATCCATTTGGTAAACAGGCCATTTCTTATGTGTTGCGATCGCCAAACTGTTCTAATCGTGTCCATTCGTGCTACAGGTGCAAAGGTTTCATTGAAGTCTATGCTAGGCTACTGAGTGAACCCCCTTGCTACCAATATTTCCTTGTGATTCTGCACATTTCCATCAGCATCTTGCTTGGTCTTATAAATCCATTTCACACTTATCACATCCTCGTCCTTAGGAACATCAACCAGTTCCCATGTTTGATTCTTCTCAATGCATTCTATTTCTTCATCCATGGCTTGTGCCCAAACCTTATCTTCAACAGCTTCTTCAAATGTTAGAGGATCATTAACTTGAGAAAATAATGCAAAAAATGAGAAAGAATTAGGTGTACCAGTGTCATATATCTCGTGCAGACTTCTTGTCTTTGGCGTAGTTATTGGTGTCGAACTTCGCGAACTGCTTGATGGAGTTTGTTGCACACTTGGTGTGCTTGTCGGAGTTGGTTGTGTTGCGACTTGTGTCGGAGTTCCTTGTGCTGAAACATGTTGCGTAGTCCTTGGAGTAGGCGGAGCTGCGAAGTTCTGATTCACATACGGATTCTCAACCACATCTTCTGTGATGTCATCATGTTCAACATGTGACATGATTTTAACATTTTTCTCTACAGTTCCATCCCGTGCTTCATTTTCTACAAACTGAACATCTCGACTGATAATAACTTTTCTTGTGACAGATTTATATAACTTGTATGCCTTTGTGTCTTCAGAATACCCAATAAAAATGCATTTCTATCCTTTATTGTCTAATTTCCTTCTTAGTTGATCTAGAACATGTGCGTATGCTACACAACCAAAAACTTTTAAATGCGAAACACTATGTTTCATACCTATCCATGCTTCCTGCGGAACTTTGTTCTTCACGCTCTTCGTCGGACATCGATTCATGATGTAAACAACAGTTGCCACTGCTTCAACCCAGTATTCATTTGACAGATGCATGGCTGCCAACATACTGCGCGCCATCTCCATAATGGTTCTATTCTTCCTTTCTGTGATACCATTTTGTTGCGGTGTATACCTGTAACATCCTGAAATTTACAAAAATTTAAAAATTTTCGATATAGCTTTTAATGCATAATCTAACTATGCGGAAATATAATAAATGCTTAAATGTCGTCTTGCTGTACTAAATGGTGTGTTGGTCAAAAGTGTAATGTTTGCGACAAGATGATTAATATCTATGTTTCGATGTTATTCTTACTCAACTGTATTTTCACAATTATTTTGTTGTTGATCTAACGATATAAAGTTTATAAGTGTTAACTATTGTTCTTCTGTTTGATGATGAAGGGGTCCCACGAATGCCCCGAGGCTTACTTAGCATTCGTGCTAAAGCATTTGAATCGTCCTTTTCGCAGATTACAGGTAAGAGCTTTAGTGTTTACGACGTGTGACCGAAGAGTTTCTAACCAGTTTTCAGTAATCTCCAAGTCTTAATGGTTTTAGAGACAAAATGGTGAAATTGCCGTCGGGTGAGAAACTTCAGTTATCCTAGCTTATAAAACAAAAAGTATGTCAGTTGTAATATTCATAATACTATATTAGCCCTTTTTACTACCTGTTCAAACCATGAATAGGTTAAGATGTTTCATTTTTTCCTCTGTATGTTATTATCTTGAGTTTCTATTTCATGCAAACTATGAGAATAATCAATTTCTAAATGTAATGGCTAAGTACAAATAACGTGCAATATCTATATGCAAATCCTTGTATGCTCTAGAGCCTAAGAATTACATGCAATATTTTATTTAAATTCTAACCAAGGAACTAATTGCAAATTCATATTCAAATTCTAGCCTAGGAACTATATACAAATTTCTATTTGATTTCTATACTATATTGAAATATATATGCAGAGCCTTATACATAGTCCTATGAACAATGATTATACACACCTCGTGTGTGCATCATGTGACCCTTTAACATGATGAGTCCCTAGCAAACAAATTCGATATGACCTTGACTTACCACAAGGTGTTGTAATTATGGTAGGGTTATGAACTTTACAAAGAATCGATACATTATAAGGATGGGTAAGAAATAACATTATGATGGTTTCGTGTTGGCAAGCACTTTGGTTTCCTTTTACATTTAATACTCCAACCACTGATTCAGTGGAATGTCTCCGTGGAAACCGTCGTCGTGCTAGGCACGTGAAGTTATGGTGATGAATCAAACAATGAGACGAGCTGTAAGTATTAAGGTTTTGAAGTTGTTCAGGTTGTCCTCCTTGGTGGCAAGGGTCATTAATGGTGTCTTTACTATGGTGGTTGCTTGGGATTACTTAATACCCTTCGGGTGATCTCCACCGTTGATCAAGCAAGGTCTTGGGATTTGGGATCTAACCCTAACCACCACTATGTTTTTCGAAGTTATTGTTCCTCGGCATTTAGTGTAGTGGCTCTGAGGAAGGGCCGACAGGTCGAGAGCCTTCAGGGTTTTGATAGCAGGTGTTTGTGGTGAGTTTCCATGGTTTGAAACCATGACCTGCTGATATCTTTAAGGGTCGATACTATTATGGGAGTTTTATAGTAACAACTTTGTATTAAAAGGTTCCAGAGTGAGTGACAGATTCTTCGTGTGGTTGCTCCAATACTCGGCTTTCCTCGTTTGTTAGGTGATAGTTTTCAGAGTGTTCTTCCATCCTTGGTTGCATTCGGTGATGGAGTAATGGTTACAGTTTGGCAGTGGATTTTTTGGCGTGCTCTGGTGATAATTTAAAAGGTAATTTCCTCGGGTTTGAACCTTGTCTCTTCCATTCTGTTAAGAGTTTCAGTTATTGATATTTCGCATGAAATGACTTCTTTCAAAAACTCATTTTGACCACACTTGTTTTCAATGGAAGGTCCCTTCGTCGACGACTTCCCAGCTTAGGTTTTGATAACTGGCATCTGCAAATAGACTGGTAAGCTTCGGTGGTTACTCTGTTTCTCCGGTTAGATGACTATTGGACCTTCATGTGTTCTTTGCTGAGACTTCGTGTTTTCTTGGGCTCTGAGGAGTGATCTTCGTCGAAATACTTCTGAGCTGTCTGGCAGCTTGGGCAGGATGAAACCCTCGACCCATTCGGCATTAGGCCTATGGTGTTTGTTTTTCAATGTAGAATCTGTAAAAGAAAACTAACTGAGGAGAGGGTTTTACCCTTCTACTGTCTTTGGTAAATGAAAGAACTGTGTTTCCTGCGTTATGGTGTTTGTGTTTGAGTTTGAGAGCAGTGCTCCAGTTTATGTGCAAATGAAGTTTATCGCTTTGCAACTATTGTGTTTTTAAGAAAAGTTCGAGAGCTAATGGTTTAGCCCTGTGCTAAAATGGTCAAACCCTAACATGTAGATTTTTTGGTAAATGTTTTGCTGTTCTAGTAACAAATGTCGAGCTTCTGAAAGTAGATATCAAAATCAAGATAATCGTATGGTTTTACTATTAATATTTTTCAATAGATTTGTGATACTGTTGTCTCGTGTTGATGCCAAGATGCTCATTGTTTCAGTCTTAAGGAATGTAAATGATAAACGTTTTAGTGACTGTGATTATGGAGTTGAAAGCTTCACTTTGTTATTCTTTCCTGTCGATTAAGTGATGGTCGTGATCCAAAATCCAATGTTTTCTGTTTGCAACTATGTAATGAAATCGTAACTAGTTTCTTGTTCTGTTGTTAACTGATGGTGTTGAATCTTAACTAAACTCTTAATCTGAAAGGTATATGTTGATACTTCTAGGGTTTGATCAATGAAGGGTTACGAACCTATCATGATGTTTAAGTTCTTAAACGAAACTCTGTTTTGGATAACATATTAGTTCTTTGTTTAACAGTTGCGATGAATAAAGAAATTGATGAAACAACAAGCTAGGGTTTCTAATCCTATGCTAAATGTAAATGGGATTAACTGTAGTTTAAATAATAAAATAATATAGAAGAAATGAATATTGTGCATAAAAATTAGTGCTAAATAATCATGTGTTTGTTTTTAATGGAAAGAGTTCTGTTTGTTTTTGTAATTATATATACTTGCTAGCAGCATTGGATAACAGTATTGTGTACTTAGGAAATAATTATTTTGCATCTATTGTTTTCAATGAAAACTGGTGAGAGAAAAATACAATGAACCTTAAACACTTAACTGATGAAGGGAATGATAAGAGAAAAACATAGAATTTATCTTTTATGAGGAATTTAATGATGAAAGGAAATTCTAGGTTTCGTATAGGAATAAGATAATTATTTATGTTTTTAAGCAAGAATAATTATAGTCCCTGTGATGCTATATACCTTTAAAATTTATGAACCTAAGCATATATTCTTTATTACAGAATATTAATGGTAAGAAACACTAATGAAATACAACAGCATTAATTTTCTCATTCATTTGGTAATCTTCCTATCAATTTATCTACCTTAATCTCCTTCTCTGTACTAGAGTACGATGCAGAAACATTAGCATGGGGAAAAATGCAGAGAATATATTTATTCGATTCATCTTACATAATCATTATTATACAGAATCTTAATTAGGTCAGAAACTAAAATAAATGCATCTATATAATAATATCCTTTAAACAGTAAATTTATAATTGCAGATAGAAATTTTAACTACTTAAAATTAGAAAAGACAAGTAGAACCTGTAAATGAAGATAGGGCCAACAAACACCCAAGGAGGCTTGTTCCTCCCAACCTTTTCCAAAAGAAGCAGTAAAACTACTTGTTTCCTTTATACCCTCGGGCTTGCTTACTGAACCACTAAGTAGATGGACTCTATGTAGAAGCAAGGCACTCAATAATATAACTTCTGCACTCAATAGTATAACTTCTGCACTCAAAATATGACTTCTGCACTCAGCAATGTAAATTCTGCACTCAGTAGTATAATAGGCAGACTTACACCATGATTATAAACTCAGAATATCCCCTCATCGAATCTCTTGGGTGCAAGCACAGCAAAACCCCAAGGTAAATTTCCTCGTCAAGAAAAGTGATGAACCTCAGTTCATAATTCGATGGCTCTTATATAGACTGCTTAGGTCTTTAGTGGTCAGTTTTCAATAAATGAGCCTCAAGCTCCAATCCCACCTTCCAAGGCACTATGACCACATTTCAAGGGAGTTGTCCCATACCAATAGCTAGTTAGTTGCATCATGATGCTGTCACTTGTCCATTGCCTTCTACCCCAGATTCCATTCCACCTAGTGGGTCAGTAAACACTCTTTCAACAGTCTCCTTAGGTGTTTGTCTCCTATTTAATTTATTTAATAATAAAATATTGTGCAAATTACAGTCATCCTTGGACACTTGTCCAATATTAAACTTTACAATAAAAGTTAACATAATGTTTACAACACAAAATGTTTTTAAGCAAAAAGGGTATGTTACAATACCACGCAGTGAATTGCTTCTGAATGCCATGATTTTTGCAAAAATTTAAGAAATCATTTGAAACATACTCACCAACTCTGTCTATTCTTAATATCTTGATGTTGTAACCACTCTGCTTCTCCACAAGTGCCTTGAACTGCTGAAAACAACCAAATGCATCAGATTTGTCTTTTAGAAAATATGCCCAAGTTTTTCTTGTGAAATCATCAATAAAAGTGAGAAGATAAGTGCATCCTCCCATGGACATTGTTTGCATCGGTCCACAAATATCAAAGTGCACAATTTCAAGTGGTGTGCGAGCTCTGTATGACTTTCCGAATGGAAAAGTCTCTTTATGTTGTTTTCCAAAAATACAGCCTTCACAAATTCTCTCTGGCTTTTCAATCAATGGAAATCCTTTCACCATGTGCTTCATGTGCAGTAGCTTCAGCCCACCAAAATTTAGATGTCCAAATCTGAAGTGCCACAACTAGGATTCATCCTTTATTTCTGTCTGAAACGCAGCTTGCATTGCGTTGTCTTTTTCTTCATTGTCGCAGTGAATGTTTGCTCCTTTGCTTTCTGCTTTGAACGTAGATCCAAAATTTTCATTCTAACTTTCATGAACAACTTGAGTTGTTTTTCCTTTTATGATTGGTGTTATCCTCAAAGGAAACAAACGATTGCTTGTCATCTTCACTTCGGCAATTAACTGATTGCTTAGATATATTTCTTTAATCACACAATGCTTTCCTATCATGTGAACTCTGTAACCTTTCTCCATCAGTTGTCCAATGCTCATCAAATTATGCTTCAAACCATGAACATAATAAACATCAGGCATAAATTTCTCCCCCTGTTTTGTTAGAATATCTATAGTACCTTTACCCACAACAGTGACATGAATATTATTTCCAAGTGTGACATCAGTTTGAACTGATTTATCTAGACTAGAAAATAGATTTAAATTACCAATCATATGATTGCTACAGCCTAAGTCTAAAAACCATATGTCATTTGGACTTTCTTGGAATGCATTGCATTCAAGTGGAGATGCACATGCTAAGAACAGTGAGTTGTTCGGAGTGCTGTTGTTGCTTGACTGTGTTTGGCCTTGCTTTCCTTGGTCATATTGCTTCTTCCTGCATTCATATGCGAAGTGTCCATACTTCTTACAATAATGACATTGAATTTTTTATTTATCATACCTTTTCCCACTTGGTTAACTGGGCATCTGATTTTGACCTCTTCCAGGTACATATGCAGGGCTGCTGCTACGACCTCCTCTGAAAGAAATTCTTCCTCTGCCTCTAGAGTTTGATCTTCCTCTACCTCTTCCACGGCTTATGGATGACTATGTTGTGAATGCACCTTCCAGCGATGTATCTGAATCGCTGATTCTATGTTCATGATTGAGTAATGAGGCTTGCAACTCATCAATAGTAAATTGGGACAGATCTTTGTTTTCCTCCAGGGTCACAACTAAAGATTCAAATTTCTTTGGAAGAACTCTAAGAACTTTTTCAACAACTCTTTGGTCACCTAGATTTTCTCCATGAGACTTTATTTGATTAACCAGACCAATAACACAAGTATAGAATGAGTCTACTAACTCTGTTTCTTTCATTGACAGAGATTCAAAATCTCTTCTAAGAATTTGTAGTTTCGCAGTCTTTACCTTATTTAAGCCTTGATAGGAATTTTCCAATGTGTCCCACGCTTCCTTAGCTGACTGCACTGCTGCTACTCTTGGGAGTATGGATTCATGTGTTGCTTGATGTATGTGGAACAACGCCTTTCCATCTTTCTTCCTCTGTTCCTTCAAGACATCCTTCTCAGCTTGTGTGAGATTGTTGTATGCTGCTAGATTTGCTAGTTCTGCATAACCATTCTAGACTATTTCCCATACATCTTTACCTATGAACAAAGCTGTCATAGTTAGAGACCAATATTCATAATTTTTACCAGAAAATATTGGAGTTTGCAAATTACCTGAAGTGGAAGCCATCGCTTTTCCCTTATAGATAGAATTCTTACTTTCCGTAAACCAGGATCTGATACCAGATCAAGGGAAAAGCACACTGCACAGTAAATAAGATTTAACTGCGCAGTAGAAGAATATCTTCTTTTTCTTCGCTTCGGACTTCGCCGGTCATATTATAGGGAACCCCAAATTTTACTCCGTGAAACACTTGCTTCACTAAGAATTAACTGCGCGGCGATTAACTGCGCGACGATTAACTATGCAGTTGAACTTCGCAGTGATGCGCAGTTAACTTCACAATAATTTACTTCATGAACTTCACAAATACTTCACGGATCACTTACACAAACTTTATCATGAAATATATTTTCTAAGGCACGGATCACTTACACAAACTTCATCACTTACACAAACTAAAGTTACTCCTCGTTAAAATAGAACTTTCACTACAGTGAACTATTTGTAAATCTTGATTTCTTTTACTGAGGGTAAATGTAAACAACATTCACACAAGTAGATTTGGAGAAGATATGCGACATGCAAAATTCAACATTCTTGAGAATGAAACATAAAACTATAGACTTATGTATATTACCAAAGTAAACTACGCAACGCCTCAATACATGGAAATGAGTTTCTACTTTGATCTTTTACTTTCACAGAGGTTGGGCTCTTGATACAATCTTCACAGATATTCACTTCTACTCTTCTCCTCTTCACATCTTTCTCAGAGTTTCAACTATCTGGTTCTACTTATGGAGTTTCATAACAACCGACTTAAGATCGCTTCACTTGGAAGCTATAGGATTGCATTAAACACTGTAATTAATTTTCACCTAAGAATTCTTTGACATGCGAACTACTAATGTGGTTACATTAATACAAACTTGACGTGCGCCAGATTAGCTACGAACTTACTGACAGACTGACACTGCAGACTCTGCACACTGACACAAAAATACTAATAGGGTGACTGACAGAGCCAGCGCAGTTAGATACGTGATCAACTCATTAATTACATATTTCCAACAAGAGGAACCTCAACCAAAGCAAACCTCGAAAAAAATAGAGTTGCAGATACATTTGGACTTTGCAATGGGTACGCGGCAGGCTTCCTTGTGTAGTACTCAATCCTTAATAAATTTCACATCTACCTGACTACCAATGCGTACAATCACATCTAGGTGATCGCTAACTCCTACCCACCATTCATCAATACCTCTATATTACTAATTGACCAACGGACCGAGATCCCTAAGAAATTGAAAATCGAATTGACCTAGAAATTATCAGCAACGGATGAGTTCCCCAAGAGACGAAAATTTGTTTTTTGCAGAAATCGTTGTACGAAACGATATGTTTCCTAAGAAACAGTTTCTTTGTTCTAGAATAGGGAATGACCGTAGAAAACGGTGTTTTTCATTCCATCCTCGTTTCTGCTCCATTTCTTCAAAAAATCGCAACCCTCCGTCATGTTTTTGGTAACACGGGTAGAGAGCACGCTCCAGACCCTAGACTCCTCCCAAAGGATCAAGGCATGGGCTCTTGTTAGGACACTCTCTTCAACATGGAGCTTAATGATCACACATTGTGCTGGAGTTTAATGACATTCTATTTAGCTCCATAGAAACTTAACCAAAATATATTTAGTTCCATAGCTACTTAACCAAAATATTCAGACATGTTGAATGAAACCGAAACATACATCTCCCTTTTTATCATTGTAAACACATTCCATCATTCCTACATAATCGTTTACTTATTCTTGAGCACATTGCCTATTCAGATTAACAATCTCCTACGAATCCTAATAGACAGTATTGCGGATTCAGATTCACAATGTCGTACAAATCCTAATAAACATAGGATTTCATTCCTTGAGCTCCCCTTGTTATTCAAGCTTGTGCAGATCAATGTCTGTGGACCTGTCTCTGCATCGTGACTCGTGTGCCTCGGTGGTCTGTGAGACGAAGCTCTTACACACGCCTCCTTCATGAGTGGTTGGTTATTGTCACGGTGGTCGCGCTATGTAACAACGTGTAACTTTGGTGCATAATAGATGGCATGATGTGCATGGTAGTCATGCTATCTAGGCAAGCCACGTCTAGGGAATGTACTGACTCTTCAGGACAAGCAATAGAATTGTATAATGACTCTTCTTTGGTACTTGTTACTTGACGGTATTCGCACTTTATTTTTCAAATATTTATACATGTTATATTTGGACACTTCATATATTAAAGAAATTGTGCAAATACTTTCAACCTGTGGATACACGTTATATTTGGACACTTCATATATTAAAGCAACTCTACAAATATTGTCAACCGGTGGCTTATCTAGCTTCTCTGCTAACATTGAAATCAATTATGGAGCTACAACCGAAACCTGTGGAACATGGAGTTGCTAGCTTTGAATTGTGGAGTTGCAACCGAAACCTGTAAATAGAAGAAAAAGTCTCTCTATTTATGAACTTGTATTTGATAAAATAAAAGAAACACACTTTATTTCTATTTATGTTTTTGGATCATTAATAGTGGTGAACTTCATTACATCCTTTAGCCGAACATTGATAACACCCCTTTCATATGCTTTTGAAAAAAGTGTGAAAGCAATCTTGGCCACTCGATATCAATGAAGCGGAAGCAATCCTATCCACCTCTATTGTCTATGTAATAACTTAAATGTGAGATATGGCGAGGAGGACTAGTTAAAGAAAGTGCAATCACCACAACCATCACCTCTCTTATTCACCTTGTTTAACAGTCCACACAGTTTCTAGGTTCGTTTATCCATTCATTTGTCCTCTAATTTTTTCACCATTTGTCTATTATATGAAACCATTTTTTCTTGTCCGTAATTTTTTTTTACATAATTCTCTGTTCTGCAGTTTCTTATAAACAAATATTTATGCAAAGCAGCAAGACTCTTCTAAGACATGCCACACAAGGAGAAGGAACCGCAACCCATGCCAAGAAGCACATTGGAAATATAATTGCATAAGGTAATGGCTCATGCGCCCAACTCCTGAAGGCATTAAATCATCCACCATAGAATTAGTAGGTTTAGCATCAACGTCAATGGCCCTGCATGCAAAATCAATGGCATAACATCAAATGAATATATGTCCTAAATTGAAACATTTTAGCAATGTCAGTACCTAATGAAACTATTTTTGTCAAGAAAGGAAGAAAAAGAAGACTGCGAGTGTCTCTTCTAGGCAACATGAAGCCTCGTTTCGGTCAGACTCTAGAGTTGGTGAAAGGAATGTGTAAGAATCAACTTTCTGCTTCTGCTTTTGTTGTAATTTTTCATCTTTTGTGTTTTGTTTTGGATTTTTTTGTTTAATACTGGATTGGATTTGAATTTGGAAAACTTGTGCGTAGGATATGGTCAAATGACATGAGTTTTTTCCCTTTAACGAAATTTCAAGTTTTGCTTCACGTAGTTCTGTGAGCAGAACTAGAACGTAGTTCTCTGAGCAGAACTAGAACTAGAACTAGAACGCACCGTGTCTTTCATTGTGAGTGAGAAGGCTCCCGAGGTGAAGGCATGCATATAGCCACATGTTTCTGGAAAGAGCCATGTCGAACTCTATTGCACCAAGCACTAAATCATATTGACGGAAATCAAATGGACACTGCCGAGGTTGGGAAGGCATGCATGCAGTCACAATTCTATCGCAATGTCTCGTAGTAACCTTACCAAATTGTACTTCGACAATATAACAAATTCAATCTTTAACAATATCTAGAGGGACATTGCCATCCCAGAGCACTTATTCATAAATATTTTACAAATATCTAAAAGAATCTTTGATGTCTTTGATGATTGTGTGGAGAGGCATTTTCTAAAATCAAGGTGAGTGACATTCATATATGAAAAAAGTAATTATTATAAAATAAAAATAATTATAATGATGTTTCACAATTAAAATAAAAATGATGTATATTAAATTTGACAAAGATAAATTCAGTTATAAAGTAATTTGTATTAAAATTTATAAATTATTATGATATTTAAAAAATAAAATAATAATAGCAATGACAAAGATAAATTCAGTTATAAAGTAATTTGTATTAAAATTTATAAATTATTATGATATTTAAAAAATAAAATAATAATAGCAATCCTTCAAATATCAAGGGATTTTAGTTTGAAATGAATCTACTTAAAAACATTATGTTTATTAATATTAACCAAAATAATGTTATTTTTCAATTTTGTTATTAGGTTTTTTCTTAATGTTTATTGGACTAGAGTTATAGATTAGACAATTTTTATCATTGCACGGAATCTTAAAAATTGAAAAGAAAATAAAAAATCGTCTACATAGTATTACTTACTAAATTTATAGAAATATGTGTGCACTAGTCGATTTCCATTCTTAATATATTTGGAGACACCTGGGTGATTTGCAGGGCACCTGTCACCCCTGACAATGGGATATCATTTCGTCTTTTCTTTTTGGTGAAGTTATCTTAGAGCCATTTCCATTTAATCTTCTCTTCCAAGTGAAGCAATTTCAGAATCTCAACCTTAAAGAGCCATTGCCATTTAAACTTGTCTTCTAGGTGAAGCTATTTCAGAATCTCAGCCTTAAAGAGTATTGTCTTAAAGGGACGATATTTATGGATTAAGCACTAATTGTGTGCACACAACACCTCTTTCAGGTTTGCTTGGCAGTAGGGCTTGTTCAATGGTTCTTAGAGCTGCCAAGCATGGAAACATTGGTATCTTTGGACTTGAAACTCCAGGTGAGTAGGGTGTTTTTTCTAGGTCAGGTGGTACAATGGAAAATAATTTCTATTGTTTTTGGGTTTTCTGCTCTCTGATCAGGTCAGTGTGCCTTTATTGAAGTATATGTTGAACTTTATGGCAGACTGCTTGTTATATAATGGAAGCATAGAATTGTGGTTAGGGTTTCAAAGTTTGGGATATTGTTATGGCTTCGATAATTTTGAATGTACTTATGTTATTAGTAGTGTGTAGAGCATCTTTAACAGAGGCTCTATTGTACATGCATTTGTTATTTTCTAACATTTTTCCTTCACAATGTTTATGATGTCTTGAAATTTGCTTCTTTCTATAGTCCACTACTTTCTATTTAGCAAAGAGTTAAAATAAAAATAATGTTCAACATTTTGTTATGATAGGAGATCATGCACAACGTGATTTACTTCAGGTTGAAGACGTCGCTTCTTTGTTGTTAGATGATGCTCAGTTGGAGCATAATATAAAGGAGCAAGTACTATTAAATGTATTCATGCCAATCTATTAAATGTATTTTTTGTTATTATTTATCTGAACCGAACTTGTTAAGTAATGCCTGGTTTGCTTGCAAGCGATTGCAGTTAATGGGCAGTTTCCTATACCCTTGGTGAACTTGACAACCAATTGGAATGCTATGGTGAATGTTGTGAACAATTTGGATGAGGCACTTTTGATGACCTGGTATGAATTTCTTCTGCTTATTATAAATTTATTTGCAAATGCATTGCCCAATTTATGAAAATTAATGCAGTTCTTAGTTATGTGGATACAAATCTCTAATGTGATTTTGAATGGCTGAGTTCTAATATTCAAGGAAAAAGAACGTTTTTTCTTAGAATATCATATTTTCTCCACTATAGGAATGGTTTACGTATTCGAAGAAACTCTTGGAAAGATGGTGTATCTGGGACCAATTGCCCCATTCCTGTAGGATGGAACTGGACCTATAATTTCCAGGCAAAGGATCAATTGGTAGCTTCTTTTACTTCCCTTCCCTTCAGTTTCAAAGGAAGGAGGAGGGTGTGGAGGAGTTATTGTGAACAATAGTGTACTGATTCATGTTCCATTTGGGACTTCGGATAGAGATTTCACAATCTTTATGGTGACTAGTATACAAGGAGTCACAAAGTGAGTGTAGCTTCACCACACACAAGTCAGGACTATACTTATGCGATTGAAATTAATGATTGATAATGATGTAGATCGGCTATTTTTTTAATTTTTCTTGTTGTGGCAGGATCTGCGAGCATCCCTTGATGCTGGCAAGAACCTTGGAATGCCTAATGGAATGCTCTTTAATGGGAAAGGCCCCTACCATTACAATGATTCGATCCCCACTAGAATTGAGTATGAGACATTCAATGTTTAGCCTGGTATGTTCATAGTGTGTACAAGGTTCTTTATTCCACTTGTTTATGTCTAATTATACACTAAGTTCTGCAGAGTGATTGGGGGATGTTTTCTTTGACACAAGCAAAAGCTATCGCATCAAGGTACACAATATTGGGATTCAACTTCTTTGAACTTCATAATCCAAAATCTTAATCTCTTTCTTGTGGAGACAGAAGGGTCCTACTGTTAGGATATTCATATACTCCATCCTAGTCCTACCATCATTTTCATCACTTGCAGTTTCATTCTTGCATGCAGCATGCATTCTGCATGCATGCATCCTAGTCATCAGTCCCGACACCTAGCCCTCAACTAGCTAGCCCCAGGAGATTCTCTCAGATCATTTTTATCCCTCCTAGAGCTTAGCGCACCCTTCTTCCTTGATATTAGGAAGCCACTCGTCCTCTCTCACCTACCACTCAGTTGCACTTCAATTAATTGAGTTGTCATTAGTTCTTTCCTTGATTTAAGGCTAGACTGACTCTCAACTAACTGTATCACCCCGATGGACCTCCGATGAGACTAGACTACCCATTTTGACTCCAGTTAGCTCCTCATGTGCCCTCCACTGAGACTCCTTCATTCAGTTAGTGTCTCCATGTGCCAGTTACACCTACCACACTCAGTTAGACTCAGTTTGACTAATGGTTGACAGTTACTTGTGCATTGATGACTCCACCGATGATGAGATAGACTTCTAGTTGTGCTTTGATGACACTCTAGTGATCTTTTGATCACTCCATGAAGGCTAATTCAAATTGCCACGTTGGCATTCGAATCCTCATGCATTGTATTATTTATTTGTCCATTTGTGATTAATGAATTAGCGTGTGTGAAGTTATTTTTCTTCTATCGAATTACTACTGTATTATTATTCTGTTGCTCATTTTACTGCATTGACCACTCTTAATCTTATTCCTAAATTATTTCATTGTGAGGTATACATCAGCTCTTAGATCTGCTGTGAGGATTTTCACATGGTATCAGAGCATGTTGAGAGTATTGTTTATCTCCATTCCTGAGAGTTTTTTGCAGGTTATTATCAAGATTTCGAGAGCAGTAGTTTCTGCACTTTTGCAGTAGTAGCAGTTGCAGACTTTTCTATTGTTTTTGCAGGTCTTCTATAGCTTCCATGTATTTAGAAGAAATTCGTCCTCTTTCTCCATTCAACTATGATGAATGAAAACAAAAAATGATAGCATATTTGAAGAGCCATGATCTCTTTGATTATTGTTTTGAAAGAGAGTTCGAATCCTCTGAAGAAGAGATTGACTAGTTAAATAAATGTGGCAGTGTCTATGCAACAATGATGTTCGCTATGCCTCGTTGCATGAGGTACCACTTCATTGATTCTGCTGAATCTCCAATAGAGCTATGGGCCCAACTAGATGTAATTTTTGGCAAACATAATGAAGGGATTGGTCCAAACCCTTTCGAGAGCAAGCCCAGTGATGCATTTTCCCTCCTTGATGATCTCATTGATCATGAATCAGTATCAAACATATCTCATATTGATGTTAGCCGCAAAGAAGAAGAACTTGCAGATTCTACACTCATGCTCCAAATTCCTTCTATTTCGAATTCTGTGCCAGCTCACACTCTAGAAATTGCATAGGTTCCTAAATCCTCTCTTGCACCAGAGTTTGTTGGTTTGCATCATGATCTCATGAATGTTTCAGAGGTAAAATCAGCCATTGGAGGTAATGCATTCGCTCTCCTTGATCACTCACCTCTTATTTACTACTGTAAGATCATTATTTCATGCTCTCAGAAGGTTATTGAAGATGATGACCATTGACATTCGCTTGGGATCATTTCTCATGCATTTACTGGTTTAGATCTCACCTCAAATGGTTCAAAGGAGATCTTAAGAAACCATGATTCAAGTCTTGGATCTGATTTGGATTCCAAGCAATCACTGATATTTGATGGTTCTTTTGAGCATTTTCTCACCCATGATGGTTCGAAGGAGAAGACAAAAGACTATCTGCACATTCATAGTTTTGATCCTACCTCAACTGATTCGAATCACAGGTTCAAGGATCATCCTCATACCTTTGGATTTGTTCTCATCACATTCGATCTGAAGAGCAAGTACAAGCACATGCTTTCTAAGCATGATCCACTTCTTCCCAAGAAGAAGATACCTCCAGACATATGACCAAGCATCACACCTGCTTGAGTTTGGAGCATTTATTTTTGTGTGTGCCTTATAGTCTATTTTGAGGGGGGGTATTTTTCCCATGAGGTTTTCCCCATTTCCTCGGTTTATTGACTGTTATTATTCATTGTATTGGGTCACTAACCTTTGGTGTTAGTTACCAGGGCCCATGATGGATTAAGGGGGGGTGTTAGGATATTCCTATACTCCACCCTAGTCCTACCAGCATTTTCATCACTTGCAATTTCAGTCTTGCATGGATTTCTGCATGCAGCATGCATGCATCCCAATCATAAGTCCCAGCACCTAGCCCTCAACTAGCTAGCCCCGAGAGCTTCTCTCAGATCAGTTTTAGCCCTCCTAGAGCTTAGTGCGCCCTTCTTCCTTGATTTTAGGAAGCCACTCGTCCTCTCTCAACTACCACTCAGTTACACTTTAGTTAATTGAGTTATCATCAGTTCTTTCCTTGATTTAAGTCTAAACTGACTCTCAACTGACTGTATCACCCCGATGGACCTTCGATGAGACTAGACTGCCCATTCTGACTCCAGTTAGCTCCTCATGCGCCCTCCACTGAGCCTCCTTCATTCAGTTAGTGTCTCCATGTGCCAGTTACACTCAGTTACACCTACCACACTCAGTTAGACTCAGTTTGACTAATGGTTGACAGTTACTTGTGCATTGATGACTCCACTGATGATGAGATAGACTTCTAGTTGTGTTTTGATGACACTCTAGTGATCTTTTGATCACTCCATGAAGGCTAATTGGAATTGCCACCTTGGCATTCAAATCCTCATGCATTGTATTATTTATTTGTCCATTTGTGATTAATGAATTAGCGTGTGTGAAGTTATTTTGCTTCTATCCGAGTTTTACTGTATTATTATTTTGTTGCTCATTTTACTGCATTGACCACTCTTAATCTTATTCCTAAATTCTTTCATTGTGAGGTATACATCAACTCTTAGATATGCTGCAAGGATTTTCACACCTACACATCATAGCAAAAGGCCAGTCTTACTCATTCCTGGTAACAATGGACCAGAATGCAAGCTGTCATTATTACATGGTGGCAAGAGATGCCTTTGTTAATACCACTATTTGGTCCAATGTCATGAGTGTGGCAATGCTGCATTATTCCAATTCTAAAGGTAAAGCAAAAGGGCCTCTTCCAAATGGTCTCGATGATTATTGTATGACAAGTACTTCTCTATGAACTAGGCAAGATCTACCAGGTAAAATTTTACTTCAATCTCATCCAAATGCCGATATTCATGTTTGATGTGCAACACTTGACTGCTTATGTTTTGTTTGTCTTGTGAAACATGTGGAATGTATATGTTGGGGCTGCTAATCCTAATCCACAAGGTTCTTTTAAATATGGACAGATCAATGTCACTCTAGTCTATGCATTGAAAAACAAGCCACCAGAATTGATCAATGGGAAAAGGCAGTGCACTTTGAATGGGATATATTACCAAGCTCCTACAGCTCCGCTCAACTTACTAATCATTTTAATCTAATTGGATTCTTCAAAGTTGATTTTGCAGACATACCAATGAACAAGACACCAAAGCTTGATACATTGTTCATATGCATGTTGTGTTGGTTTAGTTTAGTAAATGATCTTGACTTTATTGTGTATTTATAATCATTTTCTTATGATTTTGTGATCTCATCTTAACAAAAACGATCTTTTTATGTTTATTATGTTTTATATTATGGCATAAAATTTAGGATGGTGGCACTCACATTCATTATAAAAAAATATTATAAGATCTGCTCCGACCAAACTAAGGGATTGTCTTTGTGTTATAAAAAATAATTGGATCTTGACATCATTGCGCATTCATGTAATAAGCTTCATCAAGAGAATAAGAATTATAACAATCATTTTAGGTTAATTATGTTTTACTCAGAAATCTTAAATTTAGGATGGTGGCTTGAGATATCCATTATAAAAAATTATTATGATATAATTTTTTTTACTTATAGAAAAATGTGAATAAGAGTAATCGTCTTGATTGTTAGGATTACCTTATAAAGGATCTCAAGATTCAAATAACGAATTAGAGAAAGGTGATTCTAGAATAAGTTTGAATAACGAGTCAAAGAAAAGCGATTCTAGAATAAGTTTTGTGTATATGTTAGCACATATCGCTTTTGAATGGAAGTAAAGCACCCACCATCTTAAGTTTGTATATATGCTAGTGAATATCAGTTTTGAATGGAAGTAATGCACCCACAATCTTACAATGGTTGTAATTCAAAGTTAACCTGCAATTGCACACTCTCAGCTAGTTTGGAAAATCATTTAAAAAAAAATGCTTAACGAAAAACTCGAAATGGCAATCGCACACTATACCATCGTTTGGAAGTTTGGAAATTCATTCTCCTCTTACATATGTGGTAATTGGTCAAATTAAAGCTTTGCAAAAAGCGAGCAATAGCCACTTTGTTAAGGATTCCACTTAGTGAATTTGGTTATCTTTTATGCTTTTATATGCTGGTTTAATGCACAAACTTTATCTTGATTGTTTTCTTATTAATAAAGAACTAAATAGTTTGTTAAAGATAAAATAGTTTTAGATGTTCCTATATATATGTTAAATAATGAGAATATATGCATATATATGTTAAATAATGAGAATATATGCATATATATGTTAAATAATGAGAATATAATTAGATTATACTAATAGTGGGAATAACTATTCCGTCACTTTCATGATGTTAAATTATAATGAGAAGATAGGTTATGCTTGAGTTACTTCTATGTATTAGTTTAACTTGACATAAAGTAAGTGGTTATATAACTATGGTAAGAACTAGTATAGTTATGCAGTCACGCCACTTTACTAAGATGCTTAGTATATTTGTTAGGACTTTATGCTAGAAATTGGGTTAATAAGATATATGTTATGATCAAAGATGAAGTATGTGATAAAGATTAATCAAAAAGATTTTTAAAAGATATAATATGGTTTTGACAATGATTATTATAATTAATCTATGTCTTTTTACGAGTAAAAATAAAAGTATGTACCTTAACATTGATCAGTCATGTCATGAAATTAATGAGCTTAACATTTATGGTTCGTAAATGTACTTAAAGGAAAAAATTTATATCCTATTTCCTTAAAAATGCATTGGGAAATTGGGTACATTACAAGATCTTTCTTTGTTGGCCATATCCCAATAAACTTGCTAATAACAACATAATCCTTTATGTGTTGGATCGCGCATTGATGTTGCTTGAGGTAACTTGGTAGGTTGGGATCTGGGTGTCTTTGGGTATGCAACTGCCCAATCTATTATTTTGAGCATCGTGCGTGGGTTAAGCCCCGACTTTCGTCCAACCCTCACCTCCCACTCCATCAGTGTCGTCATGCATCCTCATCTTCGATTATGGTTGTTGTGCACTATTTGCTGGTGGATCAAGGGAGGGATCCACTGCCCTTCCCCCATATTTGTCATTTTCAAGTCCTATTTAGTAAGAAATGAATGCAGATTGCAGGCAAAACCAAAAGATCGCAAACTGAGAAACTCTCGAGAGTGTTGATGTACAACTTTCCCAGTAAAGATTATATCGCAACTATTAAATGTCATTCTTAACTATATTTTAATATATATGTAACATGTTAAAAAAATTTAATATAGATAAAAACCAACAAAATATATATAAACACACACAAACACTTAAATACAATCTATTGTAATCTAAAATTTTAAACATTGAACCCTTGTCGAAAGTTAGTTTATGAGTTAAGAAACCATAATCTAAGGACATCTAAACCATAAAAATTATTTAGGGATAAGGATAACACTCAAAGTAGACCTCACCAACCCTTTAATAACCACTATTAAAACTTAGCCAACAAATTATTTAATTTAAAATATATCATTAAAAAAATATAAATAAGAATTTTCAAATATTTTAATAAATATTAACTTTACCATCCATAAAAAGAATCCTTTACTAAAGTGAATATAACAACAAAATCCAATAGATTTTTTGTTTTTTGTTTTTAATTATAACTTTTTCTCTTTTGCCTCCTCACATATTAATATTCTCTAACTATAACTTGACAGATTAAGTGTATTCTAACTATAACTTGACATCGTTTATTATAGCTTTTGCTTTTCTACATGTCGCGGGCATATTTTTAATTATATCTTTTGACCATAATTTGACTTATATCATTAGTTTTCAACTTTTGTAGATTCATTTAAACTTTTTTTTAAGTATTTTTCAGTGGAAAACTTTATTTTAAGTATATAAAGAATTCCAGTGCAAACTTATTCTATCAAATAAACATTTTGTATAAATTCGTTTTATTCTACATTTTTTTTTCCTGTGAAAAAAAGCATACTATTGATATTAAGTATTGAATCAAATAGTACATGATAAAATCAGACATGTGTGTCTTGTCCAAGATATCCCATTTTTACAACCTAGGATCTGCAGTAAATCCCCCAGATAACATATAAAACAAAATTACATCGTTCTTCTAGAAATACTTCAAGTGTTCAGAAAGAATACTAATCCAAAAAATACAAAATCCCAGAATCAACAAGTTGATCTTCCACAAGCTCTTCCCAGTGTAAGTAGCCAGCCTCACCATCCAAAGCTACTTTAGATAGCTGATCCGCCTGTGAATTGTATTCCCGGTATATATGTTCAGCTTTGTAAGTCATGAAGGAATTAAGTTCAGTTTTAGTTTTGTTACACCAATATATCAAATTCAGTACCTACAGATCAAACTCTCCATTAGCCCATTTTATTATGACTCTTGAGTCACCAAATATCTTTACCTGGCCCAAACCAAAAAGATTAGCAACCTGAGCAACACACCAAAGAGCCATAAGCTCTGCCTTCATGTTAATGCCTCTGCCACAGTTCATACGGAGGGTAAAATAATTTTCTTGACTAAGGTAAATAACCCCACCAACACCACATATACCCAAATTTGCAGCTCCATCAAAAAATAAGACTGGATCATCCACAGTCAAATGAAAATCCCCAATATTGCGAGTGGCTGGAGCTTTCAGTTCATTCTGATATTTCAAATATAGTCAAAGTGCAGAATTGTATGTGCCATCCACATTAGGAGAGATATCTTCAAATAAGGCCTTGTTTCATGTCCACCAAATTGACCAGCAGACAAAGATGGGTAATGTAGAAAGAGATTTGCAATTTTGTAGCCATAATTTTAGTGAGGTTTCCACAGTACCTCCACCCCAAGTCACCCTAATATCAAACATTTGATAAAATTTGTCCCACAGACATTGTGTGAATGAACAGTCCACAAACAGATGAAGAGTGGTTTCAGAGAAGCATCTACATAGAATACATCTATTAGGACCCATCCAACCAATGCTAGTAAAGTTGTCCCAAGTTTTAAGTCTATCTTGTAACACAAACCAAACAAAGCATTTTAGTTTGAGAGGGATGTACCAATGCCAAATGACCTTATACCACCAATGATTAGGATATATGCATTTACGCTTGATAATACATCTATAAGCAGTACTTGCTGAGATCATACCTGTACTCTCATTTCCAGCCCAAACCAATTTATCTTCTATTGTACTGATGTGTATCCCAGCATCGCCCAAACCAATTTATCTTCTGTTGTACTTATGCGTATCCCAGCATCATTTAGTGCCATAACATATGAATCCCATTCATTGGCAACCTCACGGGGCAAGTGCAGGTCCACAGAATTAGACCAATATCCCAACAGGTTATCTTTAACAACAGAATTCAATGTAATCCGACCCGCACCCTTCAGCACTGACAGTAACCCTTCAGAAAGCTTATGTGCACTATTAAGTCCCAAAATTGGATCTATACCAATAGCCACCTCTCGGCCATCTCCAACTTTCCAGCAAATATCCAAAACCAACCAACAATAAACTTTTAAAAACCCATTCCAGATAGGTAAGACCCCCTGCATCCATTTCTGTGGATTCCTAAGCCAGTGGGAAGTATTGGACTTTATATATTTCTACATTGTTATAGAGATTATGTCGCGGGCATATTTTTAAATCTTTTGACCATAATTTGACTTACATCATTACTTTTCAACTTTTGTAGATGTATTTAAACTTTATTTTAAGTATTTTTCAGTGGTATTCTACATTTTTTTTTTAGCGGAAAAATCACCTTCCTGCTATTCCGAAGGAATCAAGGAAAGCTTGAAATACAATCATTACAATAGAGCTCAACAAGAGCATCATGTCACTCACAAGAATTGAACCTGGGTGGGGAGGGAAACAATCTGTCCTCCCAACCACCCAAGCCTACATTATTAAAGAGATTATTGTAGCGATATTTTTTTAGTGTGTTAGAATGGGACAATGTTAATAAATATAATTTTCAAACTTAAAGTTGCTAATTAATATGTAAAGCAAAATAAACTTTTTAAATAAAACTCAAATGTACATTGTTATGTCTAGCTAGATTTCATATGTATCAAAGAAAATACATTTTCTCCACTTTTTTATTAAAATTCAAATTACATTGGTATGTATAGTTAGACTTGATATCTTTTTTTTAACCATGGGAACAATAACCTCCCAAGGTATATCCAACAGCTGGCAAGCTAGATATATCAGAAACTTGTGACTCAGCAACGGGTCAATGAGCAACCCTACCCCTCGACAAACCAGATATACCAGAAAATTGTGACTCAGCAATGGGCCAATGAGCAACCCTACCCCCCGCCGGTTTTGAACTCGTGACCTCCTCGGAGATAACACATGTTCTTGACCATGTTAGACTTGATATCTAACAAAGCAAATACATTTTCTCCAAAGGACAAAGTTATTGTCATTACAATTATTTTATAATTTATAAAAGGTACTTATGAAAAACTCTCCGCTCTTCACCAATGGATCCAATCCCTTTGGGATAAAATGTTAGAAAGACATGGAGGTGGACTTTGATCCACTTACATGTCCATGGGTCATGAGATCATTTAATACAAATAATTCCAAATTATATAATAAGGAGTGATCCTCAAAATAAAGAATCATTTGAATAGCATCCTATTTATTGCTTGAATTATTAGATCAAATTCAACCATCTACATATGCACTATTGCAAATTTTATTCACGTAAGGTATCATCTTCCAAGACCCAAGTTTTTTTACATCATTTTTATGGTCGATGTGATAGATGTCGGAAAGTAACAAAATAAAAGTCTCTTAAACTAGTGATTGTATTCCTAGCAGGCTTCAAATTTGAAGCCTTCAGGGGCCTTCAGAGGCCATTTTACACTTCATAGAAGGCCACTTCAAATTTTACGATGCAAAAAAAATTCAATTTCATGGTAAGCCCTTCAATAATTAAATTAACCATTACTATTTAAAATTGCAATAGAAGGGTAGCTTCAAATTTCACCCATTGACAATTTTCAGTGGGAAATTGGGAATGTGTCTATTAGCTAGGTGACTTGGGAGTGGGACTCGGTTACTCTCCAATATCCATGTGTTCGATCATCCATGGATCATGGACTATTGGACCTCTAATAATATCATTGACCAACTTACGTGGACGGGCTTACATTGAGCATCCCACGGCTTGAACGCTTCCAAGTTCTCGTGTTTGCAGTGAGCGCTTACATGTTTAACACATTTAATGGAAGCAACAAATTTATTAAACCTGGTTGGTGGATAATACGTGTTGTTGGCAGTGGGCTTACCAAGTTACCAAGTTACTAGTTATCACATACCAATTCGTGAATTCTGACTCAGTGAGTTAATTGAGTATTCAATGTATAATATATTATGTTAATGTGCCCCGAATTTGGCATTTTAGACAAAATCCACAATCCAGAAACTTCTTGTAATGTTGCAGGTTGTTGCTCCTTCCTGTGGCCCCTACCCACAGTCGTACGTTTGATTTGTTGTATCAAGTTAATCCTACCGTCTACGGCTCCCATCCTCACACCCTGTGTTTTCTTTGTTGTATCAAGTCAATCCTGTGGCTCCCAAGTCCCACCTTGTGTTTTCTTTGTTGTATCAAGTCAATGCTCGAATTCCATGCTTCCATGGCTCCGACCATCAATATCTAATATTACATTAATTCAAACAAGTTTTTTCTTATACCCCTACTCCACTGTGGTCAAGCTACTTCCAAGTTCCACCTACCCTATCTCCTCCATTCCTCCAAGAGAGTTTGCGAAGCGAAGCTGCCAATGCCAGCCTGTCATAAACATATATAAAGAAATTCATTTTCTTTGAGGAGCTCAACTTCAAGGCTGACTAGATTGCCGACATCCTATGAATTTACAGGTATGTACATGATTTTATCCATTCATGATCCCGTCAATTATTTAAAAATTTTGTTATTTGATTAAAATTCTGTAACTTCAAAGTTCAAACACAATATTATTATTTGACTGAAATTTTGTTACTTCAAATGGGCCTTGAAGGCTTCAAATTTAATGCCTGGACTCGAGAGTGGGTTTGTCACAAATATCTATCAAAGGCTGTATAGAATGACATTTATCAATTCCCAACTATAGAAACAACAACAACTGATTCTTTCTTCATATGTCATGTGTATACGCATATGATTCCACGTGCTCCTTGCCTTGCCCTATTTTCCATTGTCACTCGATTGAAGCTCTTGAGAATTTAGCTTCCCTTTAACTTTCCTGAAATGGAGGGGACAAGGAAGACCATTGTTTTCACTCTGAAACTGAGTTCTTCCCTGTTCAACTTCCACTGGTCACTATTGCATCCCTATGGGAAATAGGTGTGCACAGTGCACCCCCAGCTTTACCAAAAATCCTGGAGATTTGGGGAAGTTCCCACTTTTCCAACCTCCATGCATCTAGTTAATGAGTTAGATCAAGAATCCAGACTTTGTATCTAAAACTGTATTACATGAGCTATTTTCCCCAATTGCTCAATCGTTGAATCGACACCTTCTTCTAGTAAACAGTTAAATTAATATTCTTGGTATTTATTAATATGAAGACCACCGATGCTACTACACTTACAATCCGTGTTCGACTGTACGAACTAGGACAAAAATGTTTTTGTAATCTTGATTTTTAGAACGACGGTGCTACTTTACCTTTTGATTTTGTTACCCTTATCGGCTGGTCTGGAATAAAACAAGAACTTCAACCATCTATGCATCTCCTCTCTACTTGGTCTACCTATGTTTTACTTATGCTTCACAATTTACAAACCATCCTCTACTCCATCATACCATAAATTTAGTATGTATAACAAGATCTAGGGGGAGGGCTATAGAGAAGAAGCATCCAGGGTCCTTAATCAGCTATTGAGAAAAAACGTTTCCTGGAGTTGGATAGTTCTCTTTGCTCAAACCATAACATAGCATGTAACATGTAAGGAGTGCTTAAACTTATTCTATCCCAAGTAGGTGTGGCATTCATAGTGTTGAATGAAAAATTAGAACATATATTGTTGTCATTGGCATTCAATTCTGCCGTAGGGTACACAATTAGAGTGACAAAGAAACTTGCTATTAGTTTTCAATCCAATCCAACTTCTTTATTGAACTGTTCTCTCTAATATACTTGCATGAAGGAGGATTATAAATGGAAACGAAGTTGTTTGATAGAGGTGCATGAAAGTGAATTATGGTCATCAATTCAACAAAGTAAAAAAGTTGTACCATTTAGATTCTTTCCCTTCACCTTTTTAACGGCCTTTCTGCATACATCTCTAATGTTCACTAATTTAGTAACAGATAGAGACCAAACTCAATGTCCAATGTTTTTGGCTTATAAAACAATTTCTTCCTTTTTTTTGTTACATTATCATTTTTTCCATTGTTAAGTAGGCTAGATTTGATGTAGGCTAGATTTATATTAGTTTGAAGAACGTACTAATTCACAAAGATTGAAATTTTCCAAGAATAAGCATCATGTTGCTTTTAGAAGAGTTGAATAACCCAATTCTTCATCGAGTTTGTAGTGTTTGAAGCACCCTAGGAACCCATTTTAAGAGGTATTAAATATTATTATACTAGTTAAAAGTTGGATTGGAATTACGCTAGCAAGCTAACTGTAGCTGATGCAGAAAAAAAAGATGTATGAATTTAGTTATGGCAATTCACACTGAATATTGGAAAGTGGATTTTCTATGTGTCTCCTAAGTTATGTTTCACTAATAAATTCCTCATGTTCAAGCAGATCATGAAAGAGTAAAATAGTATTAATTTTGGATGTAAGTATGAAAGTTGGATTGGAATGGGGTTAGCAAGTTAACTGTATTATTATACTCATTAAAAGTTTAAGAGGCAAGATCAATTTGGGAAACTGCTAAGATGGAAAAGGTGGCATAGTGGCCTACAGACCCAGTCGCTAGATTGGGGCAAGGTATGGTTGTGTTATATGACATGTATAACATTCAGTGTGGCTATATCCACTACAAAATAAAGCCTCTCAACTTTACTACTTAAGTAAACATTGAAATTTTGATGTACTAATACATTTTCGAATAAAAAGAATGACTTATTTTTACATGGAAACATTGAAGGGTTCAATATATTCAGATTAACAACCGTCAAAAAAGTATATCCCACATTAAGGTTAACAACTGTCCAAAAAGTTTGCTTCCAAATACGGCTAACAAAACTACAGTATAACTGAATGACTGGGAAAATTCATCTTATTAAAAAAAAATTCAAAAACTTATCATAATGAGATTTCTATATTTTTACGTAACGTTGATATTTTTTGTTGTGGCTTCGTAAATTTGAACTTGAATTGTACTGTTATTATTTTTTTGAAGGACGGTCCATAACCCTGCGCTGCACTAAGAGACAACGATTCCTTTAAAAGCTTAGAGGCAATGAATCCAGTAAAAGTTTTTTCGATGGGGTTATTCCAAGGCTACATTGCGATTGCGCGACTCGACCCTCCACTCATGAGACTCTCCTTCCCTGCCTATTGGAGTCATGGAGTACTCATTAAATTGGTCTTTGGTTTTAAGGCAGGGATGGCCTCTTCAATTGATATTATAAATACCTCCAATCGGATGGAGATATTAAGGCAGGGATGGCCTCTTCAATTGACGAGATGGAGATGGCCTCCTCAACTGAAACTGACAAGATGATTGATTGCAACGAGACAGAGGAGACGTCGGTTCCATTAATATCGAATGGAATGACCTATTCTCGGGTTCCACAACATTACATCAGACCTCCCACCGAGCGACCGAAGCTGGATGAAGTAGTGCTCTCTTTGGACTGCAAAATACCTCTGCTGGACCTCCAAGGTCTCTTTTGCGATTCTACTAGACCCGAGGTTGTCCGACAAATTGGCCAGGCCTGTGCTGAATACGGCTTCTTCCAGGTATTTGCTTTCATATTCCTAGCTCGTTCTAATGTTTTCTGCAAAAGATTATGTCAAATTGAAGATGAGATGCAATGGCTTCATATTATCTTATTGATATTGTTGTACGTATAAACAGATAATCAATCATGACATTCCAGATGAGGTGATCAATAGGATGCTGGAAGTAGCAGAAGAGTTTTTCAGAATGCCCGTGGAAGACCGAATGGAATACTATTCCGACGATCCGTCCAGAAAAACACGTCTGTCCACCAGCTTCAATATTCACAAAGAACAAGTCTTCAACTGGCGGGATTACCTGAGACATCATTGTTATCCTTTAGAAGATCATGTTCACACTTGGCCTTCAAAACCTGCTCACTATAGGCAAATTATTGTCCACTTCATTTAGTTTGTGGAGTTTGTGATACGCTTCTTTGTTCTACACACTCTTAAATTTAAGCCTGGATTCATGTTGGCAAAGCTGTAATCCCTTCCTACTTACTCATATTGTACTCATGATTTCAATAATGTTGATAACCGAGTTTTTATGGATATCGCAGAGAAGTGGGCAGTCTGTACTGCAGAGAGGTAAGGGGAGTTGCTCTGAGGCTGCTGAAGGCAATATCGGAGAGCCTGGGACTGGAGCCCTGTTTCCTAAACAAAGCACTGGGAAAGCACGAGCAACACATGGCTATAAACTATTATCCCAAGTGCCCTAGTCCTGAACTTACATTCGGTTTACCAGCCCATTCAGATCCCAATGTCCTCACTCTTCTTCTTCAAGATGAGGTGCCCGGCTTACAAGTGCTGAACAATGGACACTGGATTGCTGTCAACCCCATTCCTAATTCTTTTGTTATTAACATCGGCGATCAATTACAGGTTCTATCAATGTGCTTGTTACTCTAATTAATCCGATATTCTGATCTAATTGATCTATTTTTTCATTGTAGAATCAATGGTGTATGTCGTCGAAATAATTAATGTTGGAATGGAACTGTGTGTGTGCAGGTTCTGAGCAACGGAAGATACAGGAGTGTGTTGCATCGTGCTGTAGTGAGCTCTTCAAGAGCACGCATTTCTATTCCGACATTTTACTGCCCTTCTCCTGATGCAGTTATCGCTCCTGCAACGCCATTGATTGACACGGAGCATCCTGCTGTATTTAGAAGCTTCACCTACGAGGAATATTACCAAGAGTTTTGGAATAGACAACTGCAAGGAAATACATGCTTGCAGTCGTTTTCAGGTCAAGCATCCAGCATACGAAACGTATAATGAAGAGGAGGACTCTGGCGTTTGAAAGCAACGTATCTGCATGGTTTATAGTTTATATTGGAGTATCGGCACAAAATTTAGTAATCAGCTTTAGTTTTGTTAGCATTAAAGGAACCAGCTATAGTAGCATATAGCTGTAGTTTACTTTATTGAGTCTTACAGCTGTTGTGTCTTTTCCTTATTTGGATATTCGTAGAAAGTAGTTTAAGGCGATTTGCCAATGTTATTCTCTATTATAATTTATAATTTTGTTT
Source organism: Larix kaempferi (assembly GCA_027924585.1). Taxonomy (NCBI): domain Eukaryota; kingdom Viridiplantae; phylum Streptophyta; class Pinopsida; order Pinales; family Pinaceae; genus Larix; species Larix kaempferi. Next base: position 5,999,070 of record BSBM01000018.1, on the reverse strand, counting down.
CAATCGATTTGTGCTCATGATTGGTACGTGTCAAATTTTATCATGAAAAATACATTTTAGTGTTATATTCATTTCTATTAAAAACATTTAAATGAGTTATTTGTATTCAAATGTGAAAATAATTTTTCCAACGTTAAAATTTATCATTTATTAAGACGAAAATTAATAATAAAAAAATTCAAAACTTATATTTATAGCAAAAATCCATTTTGCTAAAAAATTAAGATGTTTAAATTCAAAATACACAAAAGACATGTTTTTAACTTTGAATTCAAAATACACAAAAGACATGTTTTTAACTTTGAGGACCATTCAAACTGTACATTATTGTGGTATGTATGTAAAGATAATCAATCATGTCATTATTACAAAAGGCAGAAGGGAATACTCTCAAACATTTTAATTATTATAACTATGGTTTATCAATTTCAAACATTAATTTAACTTTTTTAGTTAAATAGTTTGTGTGTCTCCACTATTTGTTATCTACTTGTTATCGATGCATGCATGAATTACGAGTTATTCATGCATCAATTACCCGTTATTATTTAAGACCATAAAATCAATCTAAACAATACACTTGTCCCATTCTTCAATCTAAAAAAAACATATTAACTGTGATAAATATTCTACTCTTCTCATTTGAATCTAAAAAGTGTGTTGCATCGTGCTGTGCTAAGCTCTGATCAAATGCAAGCATACCACCAAAGTTTTGAAGGGCAACAAGAAGACTCCCAATTAATACTGGAGCCTTCTAATCCGGAGGAGGAGGACGACGTCTGAAAGCCATCAGGCATCGAATTATTGTTTATCACTAATAAATCTCAGAAGCCATGTTATGAGAATTTTACTCCATTAATACTCGCTTGCAAGAAAAGGTTAAGCGGGTGATTAATACTCTGTTTGTATTTTCATATTGCAATTGAATTTATATGGTTTTTAATTGAATAATTTGTCACCAAAGTATTTTCTCTTCACTTCATTCTTTGCTTTTAGTGTTTTATTTATCGATTTCAATTATTTACAAATATTAATATAATTTCGTTATGCATCTAATTTAAGATTCCATGTGCTTTCGAATCCATTTAAATATATAATATTAATAATTAATGCAAATTTATGAGCAAAAGAACATATGCTTAATCAATAGAATTAATCAATTTAATATACAAGATTAATATTTACGCATGATTTACCTACTAGAAAAAATCTATAATTATAATTTCCACCGAATCTATTTAAATACACATTATTAATAATTAACATAATTTGAAGAAGGAAAAGGGAATATATATAAATAATTAAGTGAATTAAAGAAAAAAAGATATTGTTATTTAATTAAATGTGCCTCTCGTAAATGGCATAAATTCTCTTTTCACGTGAAGGCATAACAAATTAGGACCCACCAAAAGTTCTAAGGCAAGTTCTCTTTCCACTTTAAGGTTTAAAAAAATGAAGACCCACAAAAAGAAATTAGTTTATGATGTAAATGTGGGTGCTCCTTTCTAATAATGACTTGGACTTAAACATGAAAAATGATGGTTTGTAACTACTTATATATGTTTTATATATGTTAGTTATATTACATGATAATAAAAATTAATAATTAAACTTATTACAAAGTATTGAAAGTAAGTTTGATAGGTTTAATAGATTCCATGAACATATATAGGATCTTAATGGTTGTGTGGCATTTTACATTTTTTTAGTATGTACCATGGATAGGGTTAGTGATATGATTATAATTATTTGTATTCAATGTACAACCTTATGTGTGTTATAAAGTTTCCCTTTCTATAGCAACTTCTTCTAATTGGACTTTGTGTTCCTACATTAAGGTACACATCGTTCAACCTGAGGTTTTAAGGTAGTTCTCATGGTGATATCTTGTCATCATTGATGAAACGGATTAAGGGTGAGCATTCAATAGGGTTCAAGGTCACTATTGGAAATGTTCACTTAAGGCTTATCCATAACGACACCGTAAGCTACTATATGTTAGATGTGCAACCAAGTTCAACATAACTAACTTCTTCTAACAATAGGAACATATCCAACCCACGTCCAACCATAGCCTTAAATATCTCAACAATACTTTATACTTAGACAATTATTCAATAGTTACTTGGTCAAATAATGCATTACAAAGAACATAACATTCATCCAAGTAAATTAGAGACCAAAACACATATGTGTATAAGCAACACCCAAGTTGGATACCTTGAAAAACATTATTTATATGAAAAATATTACAAAATACAATAAGTGAGCATGACCAACTTCCTATGGATACTTTACAAAATACAAATGTCTTAGTTACAACTTCCTACAACTATTGCTAATCCAACCCTTGAAACATATACAAGCTTTCCTAGTGTAGGTCCTATCTCTTCTATAGTTTACTTTGTAAGTGTTGAAGTCATCCTTTATGTCAACTCCAGAACTTAACATAATCATAGAATTACTTAACCACTTTTATAAAAGTGTCTAGTCATTTCCTTCTTGTAAGGTGCCTTGCAATCCACTCCTCATCTACTGTGCAACCAACATGTAATATGTCTATCAACTATGGAATACTCAAGCCTATAACACCTCATTTTTTACCCCAAGATGTAAATATGATGTTTAAATTAAATGTAAAGGCTAGAAGATGGACATGAATGATCTAGGATGACCAAATATATTGTAAATATTTATATGTTTGGTGACTAATATAAAAACCCCTAACGACTACATGCATGAAAAAGAATGAAGAAGGGATGGGGGGTTGTGATTCCACAAGTGGGGGAAGTGAGAAGAGCCTAATGGGTGATGACCTTAGTTAATAATGAAGATTATCTTATGTCCCTAGCCTTCATTAGCATATTTAACCCAAGGTCCCTTAACGATGGTTATGAGGGTCACTAAATAAGTAAAATAGGTTAATTATCTTAATTAGGTATTAAGAGGGGAAAAGTGGCTGCTTTTGGGGAAGCCATGTGTCAAGAAAAAACCATGCATTTATAATGTTAGAAATTCATTTCATTTTCATTCACTCATTTCAGCATTCAAAAAAATGGCATGCCATATAAGCTATGGTTAGGAATCCAAAGAAGAAATAATGTCAATTTGTACTTTCTCATACGCGTTAAGTGGAGAATTCGATGCCACTAGGTTTGATTCCCATGTGAGAGAGACATGGCATGTGGTTAGACTTTCTCGGACCCTAACACGTAGACTCCTTGGTCATCCTATGTTGGAGCACTAGAAGGGGATGGGGTCATCCTCAGGGACAGTGGAGCAGAGAAGGGGGTGCCATCCCTTGTGTTGTGTAGGTTGATGGGGGGTGAGTGTACGGGTGAGGATAGATGTGGAGGGGGTTCCTTCACTGGTGCGTAGTAAAAGTGTTGTTGTGTGGGAGTGTGATTGAGGGAAATGATTGGGACGTTCACTCCTTATGGACTGATAGCCCCAACTCAGGGTTGCAATTTGTTAAAGAAAGAGATGGCTTGACATAGTGCCTACAGTTGGAAGGATTGTCCTTCACTTACAGCTAGTTGGAGGACATTTATAAAGATAAGTGTCGAATGTGTTTGAATGCCATAGAATATATTTTATGTAATGTGTTTGTTAATTTATTATTAATGAAAATGATTATGTGCAGGGATTTACTGAGCATGGTATGAGTGCATTCATGGTACAAATACTTGCATAAATTAGAATGAGTATATTTGGTTAATTTGCATTGCTATATTTACATTTATTGATGTTGTTAAATTAATGAGATATCAAACCAATGGAAAGAAAAATCATATTTTGTATCAAATGCAAAATTTATACACATATTCGAGTACCTTGTGGTCTCCACAGTGTAAAGAGGCTATCAAAGCAATGGTTGTAGCATCGGAACTCCATTGGCTAGAAATTGCATGCACAAGGTGAAGTTGCAGGTTGCACATGAACTGTTTGGTGAAATGACTCAATGATAGAATTGGGGAAAATAGTGTTGAATTCTCCAATTATTTGATTAAGGGTTCTACTTCAATAATTGGATTATTGACTAAGTTGTTGGGTTGAATATGAAAGCTAAATGAGTTAAAATTATTGAGTTTTAGAGAGGATTTTTGGCAAATTTAGGGTGAAAATATAGTTTGCAAGTAAATTGTTTGAAAAAAATATCGATTCTCGATTTAGGTGGTAAGGAAGGAGAGCGCATTCCTTTTAAATTCAAACTTTCCTTTCTCGCCTATCTTAGTGCTACAGAAACCAAAACATGTGCGTGTTTTAGCTCTACAAAACACATGCATTTTTTATCTCTACAAAATGTGCATGTGTTTTGTAGAGATAAAATGCACCCATGTTTTGTAGAGATAAAATGCATGTGTGATGTTATAGACATCAAATTTACCTTAGGGGTAAGGGGGGGAGGGGGGTTGGGGGAGAGAAAGAGATAGAGATAAGGATTGGGGGTGTAGGGGTTTAGGGAGGATTAGGGTAGTTAGAGGGAAGAGGGGGTATAGCGTGGGGGAAGAAAGAGAGATGGGGGGGTGGTAAGTGGTGGGGGGGGGGGGATAGGGTGGAGAGAGAGAGGGGGGTTAGGGGAGTAGGAGAGATAGAGAAAGGGAGAGGGGGGTATGGGTAGGGGGAGTAGGATTTAGAGGGAGAGAGAGGGGTGGAGGGGGTGGTTATCAGTAGGGAGAGGAAGGGGTTTAAGGGCAGAGAGAGAGAGAGAGAGAGAGAGAGAGAGAGGAGGAGGAAGAGGGATTAGAGGTAGTGGGAGGAGTAGGGGAGAGATAGAGAGAGTGAGAGAAGGGGTTAGTAAGGGTGAGAGAGAGAGAGAGAGAACATAGGGAGGAGGGGGGATAGGAAGGTGTTAGGGGGTTGGGGGAGAGAGAGAGAGGTGGGGTAGGTGGAGGAGTAGATGGGTGAGAGAGAGAGAGAGAGATCCAGAGGGCGAGTTGGGGGAGGATATAGGTGATTAGGGGTATGGGGTGGAGGGGGATTGGGGGAGAGAAAGAGATAAATTTTGGGGTGGGGGGATGGGGTATGGATTAACGATGAATAGGGAAGTTAGAGAGAAGGGGGGACATAGGGTGGGGGAAGAGAGAGAGAGAGAGAGAGAGAGAGAGAAAGAGGATGGTAAGTGGTAGGGGGAGGGGGATTAAGAGAGATAGAGAGAGAGATGGGGTTAGGGTGAGGGGGATTAGGAGATACAAAGAGAGAGAGGGGGATCATGAGATATAGAGAGAGAGGGGGGGTTAGGGGGAGGGGGAGTGGGAGTGAGAGAGAGAGAGATGGGCTTAACCATTGTTTATATGTAGGGAGAGTATGAGTGGGTTGGGGTGAGAGAGAGGGTGGGTTAGGGGTAGTGAGAGTGTGTGAGAGAGAGAGGGGGGGTTAGGGGTAGTGAGAATGTGTGTGAGAGAGATGGGGGTTTTTAGGGGATTGGGGAAGAGAGATAGGTATGGGGGTTAGTTTTAGTTGGAGGAGTATGGTAGAGAGAGTGGGAGAGAACGGGAGAGCGAGAGAACAAGTTAGTAAGGGTTATGGGCAAGAGGGGAGAGAGAAAGAGGAGGAGGAGGAGGGGGTGTTAGAGGTAGGGATAGGATTAGGGGGTGACATAGAGAGAGAGGGGGGGGTGGTTAGACGTGGTAGGGGGAGGAGTAGGGATGTGTGTGTGTGTGTGTGTGTGTTTGTGTGTGTGTGTGTGTGTGTCTGTGAGAGAGAGAGAGAGAACAAGGGGTGTTAGGGGGTTGGGAGACAGAGAGATGGGTGGGGGTTAGGGGTAGGTGGAGGAGTAGAGGTGTGTGTGTGTGTGTGTGTGTGTTCAAGAGAGAGAGAGAGAGCGAACGAGGGGTGTTAGGGGGTTGGTTGTGAGAGAGAGAGAGAGAGAGGTGTGGTGGTTAGGGTAGGTTGAGGAGTAGAGGTGTGTGTGTGTGTGTGTGTGTGTGTGTGAGAGAGAGAGAGAGAGATTCGGTGGGTGAGGGGGTGAAGGTGTGGGTGATTCAGAGAGGGGGGTTGGGGGAGATAAGGAGATAGAGATCTCGGTGGGGGGGTAGGGGGATTAGGGAATTTAGAGAGAAAGAGGGGTATAGGGTGGGGGCAGAGAGAGAGAGAGAGATAACGTTAGAGGTAGAAGGAGTGGGAGAGAGGGAGAGAGAGAGAGGGTTAGATAGGGTTAGAGATAGAGAGAGTGGCAGAGGGGGTGGTTATTGTTAGGGAGAGTAGAAGGGGGGTTAGGGAAAGAGAGTGGAGGGTTAGGAGTAGTAAGAGTGTGAAAGGGAGAGGGTGGGTGTTAGGGGGTTGGGGGAGAGAGAGGGGTGTGGGTTTGGCATAAGTGGAGGAGTAGGGGAGAGAGAGGGGTGTGGATTTGGTATAAGTGGAGGAGTAGGGGAGAGAGAGAGAGAGATGGAGTTAGTAAAGGTTAGGGGGAAGAGGTGTGTATGTGTGTGTGAGAGAGAGAGGGTTAAAGGTAGGGAGAGGAGTATGGGGGTGAGAGAGTGAGAGAGGGGTTTAGTAAGGGTTAAAGAGAGAGATTGAGTAGGGGGTTAGTGGTAGGGGGGAGTAGGGGAGTATGCATGTGTGTGAGAGAGATAGAGGGGGGGTGTTAGGGGGTTGGGGGAGAGAGAGATGGGTGGGGGTTAGGGGAAGGTGGAGGAGTATAGGTGTGTGTGTGTTTGAGAGAGAGAGAGAGAGTGAGAGAGGGGCGGGGGGGAGGACGGGGGTTGGGAGAGAGAAAAATATAGAGATCGGGTTGGGGGTAGTAGGTGTAGGTGGAGTAGGGTAGAGAGAGAGTGAGAGAGGGGGTTAGTAAGGGTTAGGGGGAAGAAGTGTGTGTGTGTGTGTGTGTGTGTGTGAGAGAGAGAGAGAGAGAGATGAGGAGGAGGAGGGGGGGGGGGGGGTTAAAGCTAGGGGGAGGAGTAAGGGGTGAGAGTGTGAGAGAGATTTAGTAAGGGTTAGAGATAGAGAGAGGAGGGGATTTAGTGGTAGGGGGAGGAGTATGTTTGTGTTTTATAGAGAGAGAGAGAGAGAGAGAGAGAGAGAGAGAGAGATAATAGGGGGTGTTAGGGGGTTGGGGGAGATAGAGAGTGGTGGGGATTAGGGGTACGTGGAGGAGTAGAGGGGGGGGGGGTGAGGGGTAGGACCAAGGTTAGTGGATAGAAAGAGATAGAGATCAAGACAGGGGGTAGGGGTTCAAGGAACGTTAGTGTAGTTACATGGAAGGAGGGGTATAGAGTGGGGGAAGAGAGAAATAGAGGAGAGAGAGATGGTGGGTTGGTAAGTGGTAGGGAGAGAGCTATTAGGTGATATATATATATATAGAGAGAGAGAGAGAGAGGTGGGGTTAAGGGTGGGGAGATAGAGAGAGCGGGGGTGGAGAGGGTGGTTATGGGTAGGGAGAGTATGAGGGGGCTTAGGGAGAGAGAGTGGTGATTAGGGGTAGTGAGAGTGTGTGTGAGAGAGAGGTGGGGTGTGTTAGGGGGTTGGGGGAGTGAGAGAGGGGTGGGGTTAAGTGTAGGTGAATAAGTATGGGGGAGAAAGAGAGAGGGGGGGGGGTAATGATGGTTAGAGAGGGATGGATATGGAAGGAGGGATATGGAGAGAGATCTAGTGAGAGATAGAGAGAGGGAGAGAGGGAGAGAGAGGGAGAGAGAGAGGGGGGGGGGGAGAGAGTTGGGGGAGAGAGAGAGAGGGATGGGGATGTAGGAAGGGAGGGATCGAAATGTAGGGGTTTATAACATGTCTAAATGCACATGTTCATTTTGTAACTGCAAAATGTTTCACTTTTTGTAATTACAAAATGTGTGCGCGTTTCTGTCTGCCCAGACTCCATGTCAATTGATCTTTCATGCTCAGGCTCCTCCAATGTTATCACCAACGAATACATACGCATTTTTTTTTTTCAAAGCAAAAGCGTGTTTTGCAATACAATTGCACCAAAAGGGTCCCTCAACTTCATGCAACCACCCTACAAGATGATAAAAGATTTGGATTTTATTAATCATCAATTTAAATTTTACAAAGATTTGCAAGCTTCAACTTGCAAGAGATGCCAATCCCATGTAATTTATAGACATTGATCTATAGGAGACACCAATCCCTAGTAATTTGCAGGAAACAACCTGTAGGAGACACCAAACCCTTGTTATTTATAGACACTAATATGTAGGAGACACCAATCCGCTATAATTTGCAGGCATCAACATGTAGGAGAAACAAATCCCCTATAATTTACAGAGATCGATCTGTAGGAGACACCAATCCCCGGTAATTTACAAATTTATGAGTTCTACACTACTTTTGTATCCACTAACTTCATAGTTTTGTTTGTACTTATTCACTACCCATCCTTGCCCATTTTTTATGTTAATTTTCACAATTTCAATCAACGCACTATATCCAACATACCAAACTTCTATACTTTGCGCACCAAACTTCCAAATCTAGCATCTCAAGTTTCTATACCTTGTGCACTAGACATCTAAATCTAGTGTATCAATTTTCTATACCTCGTGCAGTGGACTTGTAAATATAGAGTATCAAACTTTCTCAAACCGAATCCAACACAGTGTACCTCACACACTATATCCAACGTATTATATTTTCAAAAACTGAATCCAATGCACTATACCTTGCACACTATTTGCAATGTATCAGACTTTCACAAACTAAGTCCAATGCACTATACCTTATGCACTATATGCAACGTATCATACTTTCACAAACCGAGTCCAGTGCACTATACCTTGTGCATTATATGCAGCGTATTAGACTTTCATAGACTGAGTCCAACACACTATATGTAGCGTAATAATGATACTTTCACAAACTTAATGCTTCAGTAATTTGTAACATGGTGTGCCATTAAAAAGTTCTTGAATCAATCCTCGATTTTCTTGGCAAACTTACTCAACATCAACATCATATGCCTTGAGATATATATATATATATATATATATATATCAAATCTTCCTCGTGACTCTGAGTGTGGCACCATCCACACTTTTTAAATGCGTTGAACTAAATTATATTTATATGATTTATCTTTATGTTATGGGGCCGACCTTTTCATGTTTAACATGGAGCTTTTTGGATTAACTAGGCCAACCTTTTTATGTTTAGCGTGGGGATTTTGGATCGGCAGGGCCAAGTTTTTCATTGATAATGTACAACCAAAAGTGGGTATGTCGTGTTTCATTTGTACACATTTTCATCACTGAGAAGTTCTAAGAGGATTCAGATTGGTAAGAAATTGCGTAGTGATAATTTTTGTGCAAGGGAGAATTCTAGTGCACACAGTTCATTCTTTAAAGTTGACCATGGGAAGCGCCACATAGAGGCTTCAATGAATGGTGCATAATAGTGAATGTCACATAGCGAATTCAATGGATGAATTAGAATAGTAAGTGTCACACAAAGGATTCAATAAATAACGCATAATAGTTGTTGGTTACGGGAACTTGTAGTAGTTCGTCAAATGCTTTTGCAATTGCATCTTCCCCTCACTCAAGATCTCATTTCAATGAGTCATCAACATTCTTCAGTTATTGACATCAATAACAATTAATCTATCCAACAATAGGTCATTGGGTCTCCATATCAAATTTGTGCAATCTTGTTCACATGCTGTTCAAAAGGAGTTGTAATAAGGTGTTTTGTAGAGGTGCAAATCACATTACATTTTGAAAAAGAAGCTATGATTAGGGTGAGTTGCAATTCTATAAATGAGGTGTTATTTAGGGAGAGTCTAAGTTATAAGGATCTATTGTCATTTTACGAGAGTTCATTGTAAAGATGAGGTGTCATTTATGGATATTGTGATTTTTTATTTGCTCCATTTTTTGTGGATATTTATGGCTGTCAATACACCAACATTCACAAAAGGTAATTTATTCAAGTATTGAGATGAGGTTTTGGATATTGTGATTTTTTATTTGCTTATGCTTCTTATGGCTGTTATCCGAAACACTGAGCTCGTGTTGTTACAGCTTCTATCTTACTTCAGACTTTACAACGGGATTCTTGAGCTTATGCATCTTATCTCTAATAGGCAAGTGGGCTAGTGCCTAGGCCCAGCTACAATTGTTTTTATACATCATGCTATAAATTTGAGATTAAAGGTATGTTTTTGCCTGATTTCAATGTTATTGCACATGTTTTGGTTCAGATATTTCAAATTTCATTATACATATTCTAGATAGTAATTATGAGCACAGGTAAACCTTATAGTTACTCTATGCATTTCCGTCTTCCCAGTTGTGCTTAGCAGACGCAGGCCATTACATTTCTTTCTGCACTGCCATGGCATTTAACATATTGCCATAAACCATGGCATTTAACATTTCCAGAAGTCTTTGGTTGATTTCTGATGCAATAAACCATTTTGATTTCCAAAGGTACCATCACCAATCCTTAATGAATCTACCCTGTAGTGTCAACTATGACAAATTGGTGTATTATTGGACGATTTCGTACAGTGAAACGCTGGAGTGTGCATTCTGAGAGAATTGCGAGGTGTCCTCATTCTCCTTCACCATAAGTTGTTGTTGCATATTCTGTCATATCCATAGTTTGTAGGGATTGCAAGTGTAATAGCATGGGTGGTCTTGCATCCTGTGCAAGGAGTAAAGCGGAAAACTGTGTGGTATACTAGAACCATATTTTGACCTAAAATACATAGGAAAAAAAACTCTGCAGATTTGCGTATCCTTGAATTTTTCTCGTGCGCCATAAATTTGAACATAAACTCCATCCTCATTTATTTGAGGAGGTTAATAGCCCTGCCTTAAAGCTATGTCGGTGGGTTCTCTATTGGATTCTATGGGGCAATACTTCCTTGCACACTCGTGGCCGCATATTCACCACAATCTACTTCCGCCACTGTGGTCTGGGCCGCGTGAAGCCCGCGTCTATGCAGCCGGGTGCTTAGTGATCTGGGCCACGTCTAAGCTATGTCGGTGGGTTCTCTATTGGATTCTATGGGGTAATACTTCCTTGCGCACTCGTGGCCGCATATTCACCACAATCTACTTCCTCCACTGTGGTCTGGGCCGCGTGAAGCCCGCGTCTATGCAGCCGGGTGCTTAGTGATCTGGGCCACGTCTAATCCAGTGCTTAGTGATCTAGGCCGGGCCGGGTCTAAGCTCTAGACTCTAGAGCACTAAAATGCTCTAATGCCGTGTGCTTAGACACGGCCCTAATTAGTGATCACCGCGTCGCGTATGGTATGTTACTATGTGATTTTATTTCTTTTTCTCCGCACGTGTTTACTCGAATTTCACCGTCTGAGGTCACAGGTCACAGGCATATGACGTGCTTCCAAAATGATATTTTTTACGCGCTTCGGCAGTTGGAACCGACAAAATAAGAGTATATAAACAGATCGACAAAAATGACTCTTCAGATCGGAGCAGAGTCAAGTGGCGAGATGGAGAAGTCCTGCTCAACTGATGAGATAATTTACTGCAACGAGAGGGAGGAGTCATCAGTGCCATTGATATCGAATAGCATAAATTATACTGAGCTTCCACAACATTACATCAGACCTCCCACTGAGCGACCACGGCTGGATGAAGTAATCGTCTCTTCGGACTCCATACCTGTCGTGGACCTCCAAGGTCTCTTTTGCGATTCTACCAGAGCCGAGGTTGTCCGACAAATTGGCCGGGCCTGTGCTGAATACGGCTTCTTCCAGGTATTTGATTTCATATTCCTAGCTCATTCTATTGTTTGTCAAATTGAAGATGAGATGCAATGGCTCGATATTATCTTATTGATATTGTTGTTGTACGTATAAACAGATAATCAATCATGGCATTCCAGATGAGGTGATCAACAGGATGCTGGAAGTAGCAGAGGAGTTTTTCAGAATGCCTGTGGAAGACAGAAGAGAATATTATTCAGACGATCCGTTCAGAAAAACGCGTTTGTCCACCAGCTTCAACATTCACAAAGAACAAGTCTTCAACTGGCGAGACTACCTGCGACATCATTGTTATCCTTTAGAAGATCATGTTCACACTTGGCCTTCAAAACCTACTCATTATAGGTACGTAAAATTCTTTGTTTGGTTTGTTTTAAGATTCTTTGTTATTTATGTAGAGGTAAAACTATAAGAATATCCATTTCAAGAATGTTTATAACATAGATTTTGATGAATATGACAGAGAAGTGTGCAGTCTGTATTGCACAGAGGTAAGGGCGCTTGCTCTGTGGCTGCTAGAGGCAATATCGGAGAGCCTGGCACTTGAGGCCGACTTTCTAGACAAAGCACTGGCAAAACACGACCAACACATGGCTATAAATTACTATCCCAAGTGCCCCAGTCCCGAGCTTACATTCGGTTTACCAGCCCATTCAGATCCCAATGTCCTCACTCTTCTTCTTCAGGATGAAGTGCCCGGTTTACAAGTGCTGAACAATGGACACTGGATTGCTGTGAACCCCATTCCTAATTCTTTTGTTATCAACATCGGTGATCAATTACAGGTTATATCTATCTGCCTGTCACTATAACTAATATCCTCCTCTGATCTAAATTTCATTTGTAGGATCCATGGTGTATGGCGTCGAAATAATTAATGTTGGAATGGAACTATGTATGTCAGGTTTTGAGCAACGGAAGATACAGGAGTGTGTTGCATCGTGCAGTGGTGAGCTCTTCAAGAGCACGCATTTCTATTCCGACATTTTACTGCCCTTCTCCTGATTCAGTCATCGCTCCTGCAACGCCATTGACCGACCCGGAGCATCCTGCTGTATATAGAAGCTTCACGTACGGGGAATATTACCAGAAGTTTTGGAACAGACAACTGCAAGGGAATACTTGCTTGCAGTCGTTCTCACATGATTATGAACGGCAAGAACAGGACTCCCAAATATTGGAGCCTTCCGCTCACGACTAAGAGGACAAGCTCTTAGCCTCCGCACATGGAGGTAAAAAGGGCGCCCCGGGGGGCGCCCTTAGCTGACAGCTGGGCTAAAAACGCCCCTTCGCGCACATGCAATTGGAAAGCCGAGGCGGAGGCGGGGGCAGGTAAATTTAAAACGTAAGCTAAAAACGCGGCTGGTTCAAAACGTAAGTTAAAAACGCTGTTCGAACTGGTTCAAAAAGTAACCTGTAAGCTAAGAACGCTGTCCGAAACGGTTCAAAACGTAACCTCAGCTGTCAGTTTTGTACTGTAGCTGTCAAATTTCGTCAGAAAGCATCGGTGCCTGAAGGCAAGCCCAGGCTGTAGGTGGGTCTGCTAGAAATGCCCGAAAATTGAGCTCAGGGCGCGTTTTTTCCCTCCATGTGCGGAGGCTATCTGAAAGGCATCCAATTATGGTTTATGGTTTATCTCACAGTACATAATTCTGCCTTCTGCCTTATTGGGCTTTCATGTACTAATTATTAATAACTAAATGTCATTTCTTATTAATAATTAAATGCGATGTATCTGTATGCTTTTGTTTTTTAATTAGTTATTTTGGTTGTAAATAACATGTGTGAGATATACATTTATGGTATATTCTTATATATTTGATTAAAAATATTATACATAAGAAGGCTACTCAGTATTAAATGCAAGGTCATGTTTTATGAGAAGTTAAAGTTAAGGGGAGGTGGTGCTTCAATTAGTCAGTGTTAGGGTCGGTACTTCGAATTACTATCAACAGAATTTTCTAAGTATTTCTATTTCGGTGAATAGTTTGGAAGTTGTTTTCTTAATAGATTTCATTCATTTATAACCAGCATAGATCCATCTTAAAAGGTGATCTACCAAAAGTCAACGAGGATCAAATCTCTCGACATACAAACTCTACAAACCCCTTGTTAAAGTACCAGCATAGATCCATTTTTAAAGGGATCCATCTTAAAAGGGCATCTACCAAACATCTACAAGGATCAAATCTCTTGACATATAAACCCTACAAACCCTTTGTTAGAGTACCAGAATGATCAAATCTCTTGACATACAAACCCTGCAAACCCCTTGTTAGAGTGCAAATGTTGAGGAAGCATTTTGATTCCACATATTATTTTTTATAATATTTTATTATTTCTTAAAAGGACACTTGTAATGCATCCCCCTATTGAGCTATAAAATGGGCCTCTTTATCACTGTCTATAGAATCAATTTAAATATATAATATTAAAATTTAATCATTTTTATAATAAAAATATAATTTAAATATATAATATTAAAATTTAATCATTTTTATAATAAATCATTATAACATAATTTACAAGCAAGAGAATAGAATCTAACCCTCTCATATTCACCCCACGGTTCGGTCTATGGATCCGCCAATCGGATTTCACTTCCCCCGCGAATTTCCTCTGCGGTCTTGGCACTCCAAAACGCGGCTTCCCTTGGGATCACGATTTTTCCTCCTTCCTCACAGCTAGGTCTGCGATTTTCAATTTTCTTTCCTGCTGGGCATGCGATTTCTAGTTCTCCTCACTACTGGCATGCATCCTCCATGAAAACTCCAGCTTACATCTTCCACCATCGCCTCCGGATGAGGGAAAAATTCCTCTCCCCCCCAACCGAAGCTTTCCTCCTCCACCATGGAATGGGGATGAGCAAAAAATGTCCTCCCATGAGGTGAAGTGACTTATGGGTCCAACAAACTGAGCCCATACCTTGCCTTACGGATTTCAGGATGCCCATCCTCCACCAATCCATGAACTGATTTATTCAACCGCTTACTTACACAGAATTAAATGACAGTTAGAACAGTCAAAGGGGTTCTCAAGATGACATATAGCAGCCTAGGGTTCAATCCCACAACCCCCTCACCTCTCCCTAGTGGATACACATAGCCCCCTCATTTAGTTGCATCCATAGCCAACCTCTTGGTATTTTTATTTGCATGAGATTTGTTTACATCATTTTTACAATTTCCATGGCTTAATAGCACATGGATAACACAATATCAAATACTTGCCTCACACAGCTGAGCACTCACTAGCGGGGCCTTGGCCTTGAGCTCCACGCTATGAATCATGCATCACATATATATACAATATTTACATTACAAGCCAATACATCTGAAGGGTCAAAATGGGGGTATTACATTTCCCTCCCCCTTTGAATAACACCATCCTCGGTGTTCCAATACTTAGGAATACATACACATTGTTTACACATCAAAATTCACAAAAATGTGGCAGGTATGTCCTGCATTTCATATTTTACTTTGAGTTTTCAGGACCAATTCCTTAGCTTCTACAAGCTGCTCCTATTGGCATTGGCCTTCCGGCTCCACATGTGGGCATTGCTCCACAATAGTACCTTCATTTTATTTACCTTCCCGCTGATCCACAAGTCTGGAAACTTTATTGCTACAATTCTTCTTGTTGTCCTTTCCACTGCTAATAGATTTTGGTCTGATGCCATGGTCAATGTGCACAGCTTCCCACACTTGCTTACT
This sequence comes from Larix kaempferi, assembly GCA_027924585.1. Lineage (NCBI taxonomy): Eukaryota > Viridiplantae > Streptophyta > Pinopsida > Pinales > Pinaceae > Larix > Larix kaempferi. The sequence continues at coordinate 5,983,671 of BSBM01000018.1, read as the reverse complement.
AGCAACACTTGCCTTGTAAAAGCTGCAACCAGTTGGTTTAATTTTCACCTATGAAATTCATCATTGCAAATCTTGTTAGGCCAAGTATATCATAAGCATTGAAATCAGTCAATTTCTTTCCCAATTGACATGGAAAGTTCTTGCTCTATAATGAGACTTCCACACATTTCATGCTTATCCAACATACAAATGAACTCAATCATGTTCATCCTTTCACAGGAAATTAACTAATTCAACATTCACACTTTATTCCAAGCAACATAAACACAGTCAAATTTCAGCCATAACATGCATTCAATAATTTTATGTTTTTAAAATGCATGAATCAAAAAGGAAAGAGAAGAGTAAAAGTTTCCTCATCTTAATCTTGTTCCAATCCAGAACCCCACCACAACTATGGTTCCATGCTCCTTAGTCTCTTTCACTTCAAATGTGAATGCTTGACTCGTCTTTTTCCTTGTTTTGGTGATGACACTTGGTGTCTAAGGTCTGTCCAAGGATTCTCAACCAAGGAAATCTTCCCCATGATTTTCCTACAAAAACCTTTGGCTACTAGGACCCACACACATCCACTAGCACCATTTTCCATTGCTACTCACACTAAGCTTTCTAGGACAGCCACATGTCCAAATACATCCTTAGGATGCCTGCAAGGTTCTTGCTTCCAGCAATACCTACACTCAAACATTGAGTCAATTCACATGTCAAGTTCATTTTCATAGGATTAATCTGTAAACAAGAGTTTAAAAATCATAGCCAAATCATATGCACACATATATTCATATTAACTAAGCAAGAAGTTGCAAGATAAACCAAATACTTATCTGTATTGGATGTCTTTCTTTAGCTCCATAGGTATCCCGCATTGACTTCAGACAACTATGGAACCCACAAGACCTGCCCCACTCAACACAAGGATGGTACCTCTTCTCTACTACATAGTTCCTCGAGCGTACCCACCCCTTCCAATTCTCTTTAGGGTGTGCATCGAAAGGTAACCAAGTTTCTGCAAGCCTCAGCTCACCCATGCATACAATAACGAATGTTTGGCCAGCATGCAAGATTTTCCACAACATTCAGATAACCAATGCCAAGCCATTATGCTGACTAGGTTTATCAGGAATTCCATTAACCAGTATGCTAAGCCAGTTCTCCAACTAGACTTATCAAGCATACAAAAACAATTATGCTAAGCCAATTCTCCGACTGGGTTTAACAAGCATACAAAAACCATACACACACATAGGGATGGTACCCCTTCTTCACTTTGCTTCTTAGTATGCATCACCAAATGGCATGATATAAAATTGTAACATAATTCATAAAAATTCACTCTCTAATATTGTAACACCAGGAATACGTCCATTCCATTAGGGTGTAGTCAATGTTGACAACCATAACACGACACAGCATCTGAAAAGTGTACACCCCTTTCCGATGTGAGCCATGTAGGCCGTAATCACACTTAAGCAGTCTGGAATAAAAACACACAATCACACTCAAGTAGTCTGAAATAAAAACACATAATCACACTCAAGCAATCTGAAATAAAAGCATGCTCTCGACATTAATTTTAATAATCAAACATGCATATTTTTAACAAGGGTTACAAAATAATTATATGTTTTACAGATGTATTTTATCTTCCTTTCACAATAAATGGGGCTCCCTTCTCTGAGTTAACAGTCCCTCGAGATTGTTACCCCAATCCATTTCTTGTTTCATAAACAACGCATGCCCTATTGGCATAAATTCACCATCTCACCCGTGTTGTTTACCAAGAAGTAGTTCACATGAGATGTCATCAAAATTTGCAATGGCATTTCACCCAAAACCCATTTCCAAAGCATGAGATCCTTCCCATGGAGTTTGGCTTCTACAAGCCATAACACATGGTCTTCCTGCATTGTGTCCTCCTGACACAATTCACAAACAGTCAACCAATCAATGACATTAATAATCAAACTCAAATCTGAATTTACAATTATGTCCACTACATAAATTTGGTTTATTTAACCATGAGGCCATCCTCATATTGTTTGGATCTTGTAAGTGGTATCACTCTATCCATTATGATTTTACACTTGCTACCATAACCTAGACATCCACCTCCAACACATCATCTTGACGCAATTCTAGAGAACCAAACAACCATTAATAATTATTAGCAAATTCTCAAATCTGAAATATTTTTGCAACTATGAGATCCTTCTCATAAACTTAAATTATGAGGAATATTCTCCAACTTATTCTCTCATTTGGGGATGGCTCCAACTTGAATTTGGGGATGGCTCCAACTTGAATTTGGGGATGGCTCCATGTTTAAAGGAGGAATATTCTCTCATGTGGAACCCACATGCCCACTTATGCGCCCCCAAGTCCAACTAGGACCTAATACCACTTCATTTTGGAGCATTTAACATTTATTCCATAATTTATTGGCCTATTCTTCCATCATCACTTTAGGATATTGAATTTTCATGAGAAACTATAGACATTGGGGTTAAATGTCAATATTTTAATTCTTCCACATAACCCTTAGGAATTGGGTAGGACAACTTAATTATTTATCTGAAAACCATTTAATTGGGGACATGACAATATTTGGTGTGCATTATGTGTGTTCCAATATATTAATTTATTTAAAGTATTGAGATCATAACATTTGGTATCATATCAAACAATCATAAAAACTCACTTTCTCAAGAGCCATCTTATCTAATACTCATTTCCACAAGAGTCATCTCATTGTTTTTCTATTGTTTGGGATATTCAAATGGCATGGTAGTTGTGGAGTAGAAGAGGGAAAAAATAATATTTTATCAAAATTTTAATATTCAATTATTATAATATGCATTTTAATTCTATTACATAAACATTTTAATCTCATATATACCTTCTTTAGAATTATAATTCACAAAATATGAAAACAAATAATTGTTGTATCTTAACTCCAATGTTTGGGGTTTAATATGCATCAACATGGTCATAATCTCAAAAGAACAAAAAATACAAAATAATGCATGTTGAATATTTTAGTCTTCTATGATGAGCATGAAAATAAAGTTCGAAGTTCATCTAGTATATAGCCATACCAATGTAATTTGCTACATGGCACATGTTACTATTTTATGTAGAAAGTAGGAATTTGTATTGTCATATGTTCATTTTATTAAGTTAAAGGTCCCCTTATGTTATTGCACAATCTTATTGAAAGTGCGCATATTAAATAAATTAATTAACCTTGAATGTTATGATAGTTACAAGTGAGGTGGTATGGATTGATAATGCTTGATATAATGGAGTCATGAGTGAGGCTTGGATATGAGTAGATTTGCTTAGTCCTCTTTTGAAATGTTTTTAAAAAATGTATCAATTTAGTTCGTATTAATGTAGAATAGATATTATTAAATGGATTATTTTTTAGTAATGATCACCCCTTCTCACTCCACTAAGAAAAGAAATCCCTTAAAAAATCAACCACGACAACTTAATTCAACCCACATAATTTCTCCACAGGAGGGCACAAAATAATTTGTTAGTATACGGTAGGATTGTTGGAATAGGCATCCAAATAATGCCCATCAATCATTTCTCATCTGAAACATAGTTGTTGTCTATAGCGAGCTTTTAAAATCCCTTCGTCATCACGTGGAACTGAATTCATGGGGAAAGAGGAATCTCACCAAGTAGAGGCTAAACCTAAGGTAACATGTTTATGTTCTCTCAAGGGGGATACCCACCACCTATTTAAAATAGGTGACACAATACTATTTGAGGGACAACTTATTTTCCCCCACTTGATGGAGGTTCTTCGTGGCCAAAACATAGGATATATACCTTATAGGTTACCATCATGGGAAGTCGATGGTACCTAGATCAGATTTACTTGGCCACTGGTACTGCTCCCAGTGCCCCTAATTATAATTGATCATTTGTTACCTTCACAGTCTGTCTCTAGTGGGTTCATGACTATCAACACGAGAGCTTTTGGAAGGCCTAGTTGCAATTTGAGTCAAAGGATGCTAGGTCATAGGGATCTTGTTACATTTTATGTTGGGAATAGGTTATGCTCTCAACATTATTTCTTGCACATTATATTGACACTTAATTTTAAACCATTATATTGACATTTAATTTCAAGTTTGTTCCTTGTTTGGAGATTCTACTTTCGATGGGCTTCTTCCTTTTATTGCATTTTTTCTTCATTTGAACAAAAGTCCCTTATTTGTTCAAAGTTGATCTTTCAAAATTTCAATTGGACTATGCAAGGATAGATTATGATCAGCCATCATAGGACCGTGTTCCCTCTCATGTTTCAAGCATAATTGAGAGTTGTAGTGGATTTGCGAGGGATAGAAATTGTTTAGAATGTTTGGATGTTGTCACATGAGGAGTTTGGGAACTCAAGCCATGTTCGGACAATTAGAGAGCATGTTAGTAACATAATTAAGTTGTATTTTGAACAACACTCAATGTTTACACAAGCTCGGGTCCTACATGGATTGATAAAACATAAAAAACTGAAACATGCCACAAAGTTGTTTAGTTTTCAAGATGCTAAAAGTAAAATGGCACGTGACACTATAATAGAAAATGTGACAAAGGTGTTATCTTCGTTTGGAAAATCAAGAAAAATTGATATTCGAGTTGCTCACAGGGATATCCGAGTTTCTCGCAAGGCAACTACAATTGTTGTTGTGGCACTAAAAACCTTAAGAAGTTGAATGGTGGCAACAATTTCGAATTATTTCCATGTTTCAAGAAGAACCTTGCACAAATATACTAAATTCAGGGTTTGAATAGATGAAAACGATGAAGTTTCTAGTTGGGATATTATTTGCAAGCAACCCAATTGAGACAAGCTTTCTGAAGGAATTAGAGAGAAAGTGGTAGATTTTTGGGACAACCATTCTCGTGCTATACCAAATCAAAAACATGTCCTATGAAAATGTTTATCCAAAGGCGTTTATGCTAAGCATTGTAAGCATGTTATGGATATGACTGGAATTACATTACTTGAGGAATTTCAAGAAACCAATAAGCATGTAATCATGTTTGATAAATTGAAACCATGGTATATTAGGCCAAAGACAATTTTTGAAACTTGTTGTTGTTGATACCATGTTGAATTCCAACTCTAATATGACATGTTTATAGATTTGTGCAAAAGGAACTGGCAGGGTGAACTAGCTCCTCCCATGATGCGAGCTTTTGTTTCTATTATAGTATGCAAAAGGAATACTGAGGATGTGTTTTTCAGTAAAAATTATGTAGATGGAAGAAGATTCCCTGAATGTGGTAATTTAGCATTGTTCCATAGGAATTTCCCTATCGATCCAGAACAAATGGATTGTCAGATATCGTAGTTATGTGGAAGAGATATGGTATGTTACCATGAATGCATTGTCTTCATCAATTGCATCATTTAAGAGGATCAACTTGCTTGAGTACGAAATTCCTATTTCAAAATTCATGGATAATTTCTTAAGTCATATTTATAAATACATCAAACACTCTCACGGGTCTAGGTGGAAAGCTTGTAAATTCAAGCATTCTTGTGAGGTACTATTCGAGCTAGGCACAATCTTATCAATGGTATACTTTGTCAAGAACTAGACATTTTCTCCCCAGACTGAGATACATAGTGAGTAATATCACTTTGACCAAGTGTCTATATTTGTACATGTATTGTACAAGCATCCGCGGGTGAGCATTGATGGTAGGGATAACACTCTTCAGTCACACAATGTGATTAAGGAGTACCATTTTTATGTTAGTGATGATCGTGAGCATAACACATTTTTTGTTCGACATTGCTTTGGGATGATTTGAGATTCATTAAAAAATAATGGGGTGTCATTTCAAAACATTGGATTTGGTTAGATGGGTGTGGGTGGTAGTTCAAACTGGCATGCTCTTTTTACTAGTTGATTCATGTTCGTAAAGAGACAAAAGTTCAACATAGTTGGAGCTTTTTGAAACAGGGCACGAAAAGGGTGAACATGATGGTGTGGTTTCTTGTGTGAAATGAGCACTTAAGTGAGTCATTACAACTCGACTAAAATAATTTGCAGAAGTAGTTGACTAGTGCACACTGCATTTGGGACATGAAGGCCATGAACAAGCAAGGTCGGTTTGCATGTGCCAAACTATAGTGTGGAATTGAAGATAACATTTTGAATGTACTTTGAAACATCAGCGAAGTTGAAAAATTATATATTTTATATTTATTTAGATGCAGGCTCTTTTGGAATGTTTCCCTTGGTGATGTGAATAGATCTATGCCTTGGCATTATGAGACTATAACTGGAATGAGGGAATTACACTATGTTCAAAATAAAGACATGGACGACATATTTTCCATTTAAAAGAGAAAGTATGCATGCTTTTGTGAGTTTTTCATCGATGCAGTTGGATGTAAGCTTAATGAACGTGAAAATGTTGGACATGTGAAACAATGGAAATATGTCCCTCTTAACCCGAAGGGTCCACATCCAATTCCAACATGGAAAGAGATGCACATTGAAGAAGATGTGGTATCGTTAGATCATGATTGGGTTTTTAATGTGGTTAGGGAAGGCAGGGGACCCCGAACTCATTATATATTACATGCTTTTATTTGGAATCTTTGATTGAATGTTCAAACTTTCATACTTGTGCAAGTGTACATACATTTGATTATCATATGTAATTTTAATTGAGGTGATGTATTTGTTGTCACTGCACCCGAGGAAATGAAGAGAATGTGGCATAGTATTTAATGCAATGTACACAATTTAAAAGTAGGTCAATGTGACCCTATCGGAATTGAGAGTTCATGTACCAAATTAACAACTTGGTTGTGATGGTCCACTTTTTTGAAAAAGTGAAAAACGAGGCAATTATATTATTTACAGAGATTTTATGCATGAATATATATCTTTCGAGTATAGTCATTTGTTGGTGGCAGCTTGGATGTACATCTCATGAAAATAAAGGTGAAGAGAGGTGAACCAAAGAAATGGAAGATGGAAGAAGTTGATTATGATCATATTATGGAGACTTTCATTCCTATAACCCATTGGCCAAAAGAATAAAATACACATGTCACTTTTGAGGTTGACCTACTTGGAACACTAACTTGTTTTGTAATGATTTGTATGATTTGACAATCTAATTTTGTATCAATATAGCATGGTATCAATGTCGTTGGAAACCTAATTCGTAAGGATTATGGTTCCGTGTAAATAATGTAAATAATTTTTCAAATTTTTAAGAGAATACGAAAAGTATTTGAGAACTCCAATGGACCTCTCACAAGATGAAGTCCAAAGTTCCTTTGTCAAATGAATAAATAAACGATTTATATGTTGAATAAAAAATCAATCTGGGAGTTATTTTCTACAGTGGTATCAGAGAACAGGCTTTGCCATAACTCATGTCCTGTCAGTTTTTCTCTACCAGCCCTACATTCTGCCCAAATTTCTCAATCTTCTCCCTGGCATTGCATCCTGCCCAGATTCTTCTATCTGCTCCTTAGCACAACCTCAGTCTGCCATTTGTCTCATATCTATGTTCCTCTAAGAAGTATATTCAAAATGGTTTATTGTTTTCCTCTCCACATTTCTATCCGTACAGAAACCCTAATTTGAGGAATGATTGTGTGGCTCGATTTCAGTATAGTGTTTTTTCCTTGTGTACTCTAATTTTGTGTGCCCTTATTCAAAAACCCTAAATATCTTATGTCACCCACGACCTACGTTTTTTCCCTAATTTGAGGATTAATGGTTATGTCTAATTTCATCTATATGTTCTGCGTACTCTCCTCTCGCGTCCAAGATTCATATGGTCCTAAGTCTCTACTCCAGGGTCTTCTTTAACTTGACCCAATCATCTTTTACGCACAATCTGTGAGCATTGGCGTTAGGTTGCGTGCAACCTCTAAGCAAATCGTATTGATATCAGTCTCTTGAGAGTGTTGTGCGTGGCATTGAAACCCTGCGAGTATTATCCTTGGTGAGTGGAATCGAACTCCTGAGCATGAAGAATTGGAGGTCATGTGACATGATGTATTATCGCGTCTCTACATTTGGGTGACACATACACATATTTTTGAGTATCCAAAACATGGAATCTCGTGTACAAGTTTTAGACCTAGGAAACGTGGAAGCACGTGTACAGTAGTTGCGTAAGTCTATTTTTTTTGGGTGGTTTTGTATCTGCATTTTGAACAGAATATGCTTGGATGTCTTTGCTGAGAAAGAGTGTCTATGATTTTAGAGAAATCTAGACTTATTCTCCACACTCTGTATAAAATGGTTACCTCCATTTGACAATTGGCATATATGTTCTCACACTGTATAATTATATAGATTATTAAAATTGTATGCAGAGACTACATCTTACCACGTAGATTGTATAAGCTCTATATTGCAGGCTGCGTGTGTTGTGAGATTGTAGAAGACTATTTTCTTATATTTTGATCTCTAAATGATTTCCTCAACACATTTACACGTATTGTAAAATATGGCAGAGATTAAGACCTGCATCTATTATTATTTGTAGTACTAATTTTTCATTGCAACATTTCGTCAAGATGCATTCTTTGGCCTCCATCATTGGATTTATGCTCACCAGAAAGAATGACTACCTTGAATGGATAAGGAAAATCCAACAAAAACTCATCTTCAATGATCTATGGGAAGGCATCTATGAAGGAGAAAACACTAAAAAATATAACGGTCGAATATTGACTGCACCAAAGTCACATGCAAATGACAAAGAGCTCGCCATATGAAAGAACAAAGACAAAAAGGCATATGCATTGATCGCTTCTACCGTAAGTCAAGAAGTGATTCATCATATAGTATATTTTAAAGACACTTCTGGTTCTTTTAAGAGATTGAAGGATTTTTACGAATCAAACTCAGAATTGGAACTCACATGATTGTTGGTAAATCGCTTCAACCTTGAATTGAAGGACAAAGATCATGTGGCCTTAGCATCTGAAATCAAAGCCATTATGCATGACAATGATGCCACCAGATTAAATATATACATTCCACTCACATCCTTTATCAAAGGCCTATACCCCTTATATTCACACTACATTGAGTCCTTGCAAGCTAGTGGTCAAATGAAGTCACTCACATTTGGCACGTTGGTGGAGAATATTGTAGAACATGAGAAAGAATTCAGAAAATAGACAACTCATCATGTCGAAGGGACCGTGTTTATTTTTAGAGGAAAGGGGGGTAGATGTAATCAAGGTAACATATATGACCATCATTATGCTCGTTGCAGAAATGATGGACATGATGCAGATCACTATTGGGATCCATGGGATAAGATCAAAGACATGCGAAACTAGAAGAAAGAAGACAAAGGTAAAATTAAAGAGACCAGTAAAGCACATGAATTTGCTCATTTTATTTTTGCACATTGTAATGTTGGAATTAAATGAAGTTTTGTTCAATACTTCATTTGCTTCTTGGAGATATGCATGGTTTCTCAACAATGGTGCAACCTCCCATATGAATTTTAGAAATGATTTCTTTGGAGAACTGAACGACAATGTAGATGTGGTAGTGTATTTTTCAGATAAGTCCAACCTCAAGCCAAAGGGAATTGATTCCATCAAGCTCATACTACCTAGATTCCTTGATTTTTTTATGCATAATGTTCTATATCTTCTAGAGTTGTAGTCAAACTTGTTGTCAATAATGCACATTCGATAACAAGGCCATTCCATCCACGTAGATATAAGGAGGACCTATGAAAACTAGGTCATTATGATTGGATGTGAAGATGGAAAGTTGTTGAAGTCGAAAAGAACATCCGCAGGAGCTCAAAATTTTTCCTTCCTCTCTCAACGTGAAGAAGGTACATTTCTTTCCAGTGTTTTATGGAATGTTAGATATGAGCACATTAACTATATAATAGTCTCCAATTGCTGAAAAAGAATGGTGTCTCTAGTTTTCCCACCATTCCAAAGAATTTGAATTAGTGCGATGCTTGTATTCTTGGAAAACATAGTAAGCAACCACTTCATGAGTCAAATTTCAGAGCATGTAGAAAACTAGAGTTGATACACTCTGACATGCGTGGCCCCATGCCCATTCCTTATGCAAATGGTAATAAATATCTCATGACCTTTGTTGATGACTACACCAAAATGTGTTGTGTATATTTATTAAAGAAAAAATCTGAAGCATTTGAAACATTCAAAAAATTTCATGTATGGATTGAAAATGTAGCACAATCTCACATTGGCACACTTCGGACTAATAATGGAAATAAATACACTTCTAATGATTTTGAAAACTATCTTCGTCAACATGGGATTAAGCATCAAACTACAATTCCATGCAATCCTCAACAGAACGGTGTGGCAAAAAGAATGAACAAAACTCTCTTGAATATGGTATGCTCCATGCTATTTTTCAAGAATGTTAAACTGATGTTTTGGGCCGATGCAACCTTATGTGCAGTTTATTTGAGAAATAAAGGTCCCACTCATTCTCTTCGAAACAAAACTCCATACGAAATGTGTTATGGTCTCATCCCTTTGGTAAGGCATCTCAGGGTCTTTGGTTCCACCTGTTATGCCTTAATTCCAAAGTAACAACGAAACAAGCTCAGTGATAAAAGTAGAAAGTGCATCTTCTTGGGGTACTCAAACACCACCAAGGCATATTGACTTATGATGGGGTAAACAAAAAAATTATTCTTTCCATAGATGTCATTTTTCTTGAAATGAATAAAAATGACGAGTCTATTGAGAGGAAACTTGATCATCTGGAAATTTTTTCACATGTAAAGACCTTTTATGAAGTTGATAATGAGATTCCACATATTGAAGGGGGGATCCCTATCTTGGATCAATCTCTAGAATCTCCTTTTGCAGCACCATCTCCCCCTCGTGAAGAAGTTCCTACCACCTCAACAAAACGGGAGGTTCAATTGGATGATGTGATTGAAAGAATTGGAAGACTAAATCTTGAAGAGAATGAAGCACTGCCAGCTGAGAAACCTGGACCTTCGCGGAAAGTTCTAAAATGGGTCACAAAGACACTTGAAAGTGTCCATCCCAATGAATTCAGAAATACAGAAATAAGAAGTTCGAACAGACAAGACGATGGAGGAGATGTAGATGATTCAAATTTAGGTGATGTAGAAGATATGGATGTCTCGTATGATTGTGAATTGAATTTATAATTTTACCTTGAACCAACTTCTTTTGAATAATCTCTTGCTTGTGATGAGTCACAAAAGAAGCCATACAAAATGAGTATGATTATGCCATTAACAATGGGAGTTGGAAGTTGGAGGACCCTCCATTTGGAACCAAACCAATTGGCTACAAGTGGGTCTACAAGAACAAGCACACATTGTATGTCTCACTTGACAAGCACAAGGTGAGGGTTGTGAAGAAAGGTTATGCACAGAAGGAAGGCATTGACTATGAAGAGGATTTCTCTTCCACAACAAAATGGGCTACCATCCGCACCTTATTGTCTTTGGTTGTATAGAATGGGTGGAAATTTCATCAGATGGATGTAAAGACTGCTTTCTTGAATGAAGACTTGAAAGAGAATTTCTCCATGTCTCAGCCAAAAGGATTTTTTATGAAAGGGAAAGAACAAAAGGTATGTAAATTCATCAAGTCATTGTATGGCTTGAAACACACACCTCACACGTGGTACAAAGAGTTAATCGAACATCTTTTGAAGTTAAATTTCAAACATTTTAATCTTGATGATGCAACATTATTTGTAAATAAAACTGGAAGATCTGTTGTATATCTTACGGTGTATGTAGATGATATTTTGATGACATGGAACAATGAAAGCTATATTGCATCCATAAAAAAAGATTTTAAGAAGGGATTTGAGATGACAGATTTGGGACACCTTCACTACTACTTGGGAATTGAAGTAACTCAAAATCCTAAGTACATATTCATCTCCCAACAGGAATACAATGTAGAATTGTTAAACATTCAACATGATGGAATGTAATCCTCTCTGCACCCCAATGGAACAGAACTTGAAGATCACATCAAAAGAAGGAAATGAATTTGAGGATGCAACCAAGTAAAGACGGCTTGTGGAAATCCTTATATACCTTACTACCACCAAACTAGATATTTCATTTGTTATTGGGATCCTTTCCAGGTTCATGCAAAAACCTTGTGAAGGAAATGAGTCTATTGCCAAACGAGTTCTAAGATACTTGAATGAAGGGTACTTGAAACTTTGGATTCAAATATTCTAAGGTGGATAACTTCAAACTTATTAGATATTCTGATTCAAACTTTTATGGAGACAAAGAAATTGGATTTTCTACTTCAAGCTACCTTATGAGTCTTGGATCAATAGTGGTCTCCTAGAGATCACGCAAATAGTAAGTTCCAACATATTCCACAATAAAGGCAAAATATGTGGTTGTTGCAGAAGAAACAAAAGAGATTGTGTGGCTCAGGAAAATACTTTTATATTTACAGGAGAAAAAAGGTAACTCCACTCCCCTACTGATCAAAAATACTTTTGCAATCAAGTTGGCCAAGAATCCCAAATTCCTTGATCGAACCAAGCACATCAACACGAAGTACCATTTGATTCGGTAGCATGTAGAGGACAAGGAATTTCATTTGAGACATTGTTCCACAAATGAGCAAATTGTCGACATATTCACCAAAGCGCTTAGAAGAGAAAAGTTTGAAAAGTTCAAAAAGATGCTTGGACTCACGAACATCCCTTCGGATTAAGGGGGGAATGTTGGAAACCTAATCCGCAAGGATTATGGTTCCATGTAAATAATGTAAATAATTTTTCAATTTTCTATGAGAAGACAAAAAGTATTCGATAAATACAACAAACCTCTTGGAAGATGAAGTCCAAAGGTCCTTTGTCTATTTTATGATTTATGTTGAATAAAAAATCAATACGGGAGTTATTTTCCTACAAATGGTATCAATTATTTGACACCTTTTTAACCGACAATTGGACCCTCTTAATTCTTATTTCATAATTCATAATCCTTTAATAGATGTACAATTGAATCAATTACTTATGTTTAATTTTGTATCATTTTGGGGTTGTCTAGCAAAATTAATTGCTTGATTCTATAATGTCTGAATATGTTTTTATTTATTTTTTAAGTAACACTAGTTACAAACTCTACAATTGCATTCCATTCTATTAAAAGTAAACATTTCTTGAATTTATAAAAAAAATACCACAAGAATTAACCAAATTTAATAAATCCATATAGCCAAAGAAATGTTGGATAAAGCGATTAATATTAGTACTTTAATTTGATCAATTTTCTCTTATAATTTTCCTTTGATGAATAAGATTCTCTTTTGTATATGGATATATCACAAAACTTATAAGAATATCACCTCAAAATTTTCATGAAACAAAATGGAGTCTAATGTTCCTTAGTTGGCATTATTTAACCTAAGATTACTGAATTTAAAGATTGTTAGATTGTTGATTTATTCTTCAAAAATGTTTTAAGCATGTTACTTCTAGAAAGATTTTTTCAATTTAACATGGGTTACTATCATTAGAATGATGGGCACACATTTATTATGTAAATGTACATTTCTTCACATAAAACGTTTCTCTACAATTACTAAACTTTCATATACATAAAATTGACCTGTAACTTGTAAATGATAATTTGTAATTTCTTATTGTAATTTGTAATTTGTAAATCTAGTTATAATTTCTTAAATTGTAATTTGTAAATCAAATTAGTAATGTATTAAATTGTAATTGTACAATTGTAATTTGTAAATGTGAAATTGTAAATTGTAACACTAATTGTAAATCTAATTTTAATTGTAAATTGAAGTTGTAAATTGTAACTCTAACTCTAATTGTAAATTGTTATAGTAATTGTAAATTGTGTTTATAAATTGTAATTGTAAATTGTAACTCTAACTCTAATTGTAAATTGTTATAGTAATTGTAAATTGTGTTTATAAATTGTAATTGTAAATTGTAACTCTAATTGTAATTGTGAATTGTAACTCTAATCGTAAAGTGTAACTATAATTGTGATTGTGAATTGTAACTCTAATTGTGATTGTGAATTGTGAATTGTAACTAATTGTAAATTTCAACTCTAATTGTGAATTATAACTCTAATTGTAACTCTAATTGTAATTGTAAATTGTAAATTGTGTTGGTAAAATGTAATTGTAAATTATAAATGAGATTGTGCACAACTTGTAATGTGAATGATAATTTGTAATTTCTTATTTTAATTTGTAAATCTAATTAATAATTTCTTAAAATGTAATTTCTAATTGTGAAATTCCCCGGATGCGGGTGATAATGGCGGCCCCATGGTATGCGTGGGAGTTGGGCTGAGGGACCTAGCTCCTCTCCGCATGGTTCTCCCTTCACCTGCCCCTCATGCAAATTAATTCATCACGTTATTCAAGGTCGAATCTATTCAATACTCTGGCTCTTCGACCTCTGTGCAAGGTTACTTGTTGTACCATGGAAATCATGTCATTTCCGAGAGGGATTGGGTTCTCTTGAAGGTTGGAAACATGTTGTTCGGGTACACAGGGTACTCCCAAAAGACCAAACACCTAGAGAAACCACTTCACACAAACAGATCACAGATCAACACACCGATGTTTTGACGTGGTTTAAACCCTCGAGAGGGAAACACTCCACGGCCCTGGCCAAATAGCTTCTACGGAGCAATTTATTATGCAAAGAAAGAAAGTTACAAATGAACTTCTCATAATCGATCAACTTTCCAATGACCCTCTATGCTCTTTAAATAGAGATCATGGACCAATCGGGTGCTAAGCCACGGATCAAGGGTAGGTATGATCTAAGAGAAGTTGATCTAAGGAAGACTGAGAAAGGAAGATTCCTTCTTTGGTTTACAAGACTTGGAGACCAAGAAAATAATACAAATGTTCTAAGTCTGACATTTCAAAATTTTGCTTAAGACTGGATTTCACATGGGTTAAAGCTTAGGGTCACTACCAGTAAGAATAAGGTCATCAACATATAGAACAAGTATGATGAGATGGTTTCCTACTTTCTTGCTATAGACATTAGGGTCAAAATGGCATTTAAAAAAACCAGTGTCAAGGAGAAAGCTATCCATTTTAGCATACCAAGCTCTAGGAGCTTGCTTAAGGCCATATAAGGATTTCTTAAGGCGGCAGACAAGGCTAGAGTTATTCTGAACATATCCAGGAGGTTGTTCCATGTAAATTTCCTCCTGTAATTACCATGTAAGAAGGAAAACTTGACAGCCATTTGATGGACTTCCCAGTTATGTAAGGCTGCAAGGGAAAGAACAAGGCGGATGGAGTTCATTTTTGCGACAGGGGCAAAGGTTTCATTGTAGTCAATCCCTTCAACTTGGGAAAAACCTTTGGCAACTAACCTTGCCTTAAGTCTTTCAACACTTCCATCTGATGCATACTTAGTTCTGTAGACCCATTTACATCTGACAAGTTTTCTTCCTTTAGGAAGAGGTACAAGATCCCAAGTATCGTTCGCCATTAAGGAACGATATTCTTCATCCATAGTTGCATCCCAATCTGGATTTCCTGAAGCTTCTGCAAAAGTTTCTAGATCATGATTCTCGAAAACCTAAGCCAAAAGAGAAGAGGCTCACTGAAACTGAGAACGAGTTCGACGTGGATCTCTAGGATCACCGGCAAGATCACTAGCTGCTTCACATGTTGAACGGACCCATCGAGGAAGCACTTGTGCTAGTGCAACTAGAGGAACATGAGCAGGCGGAGGTGGATTTTCATCCTCACTGTCAACATCAGAAATTGGAGTTGAAAAACTGTCAAGGAAGTTGGAAGAAGAAGAAGGTACAATCGTCAAATCAAGCTCGCAGGCCAAAGATGGCACAATCACCGAGTTAGGCTCGTAGGCCAAGAGATTTTCATCAAATTTAACATCTCTTCAAATGATTATATCATGAAAATGTGGTTGAAGAAGTCTATAACCTTTTACATCTTCAGAATATCCAACAAATATGCACTTTTCACCTTTAGGCTGCAATGCTTTCCGTTTTTCATCTGGAATGTGAGCCCATGCTTCACTGCCAAACACACGGAAGTGACTTACATTAGGTTTAGTTTTACTCCATGCTTCTTCTGGTGTGACACCCTGTAAAGTTTTAGTGGGGGTGTGATTAACTATGTAATTTGCACAATTAATGGCTTCAACCCAAAATTGAAGACTTAGTCCCTTAGATTGGATCATACAATTAGCCATTTCTTTTAAAGTGTGGTTCTTCCGTTCAGCTACACCATTTTGTTGTGGTGTATATGGAACAGTGTGTTGTTGTTGGATTCATTGTTCAGTGCAGAAAGTAGTGAACTTTTTGTTAACATATTCTCCTCCATTGTCAGATCTTAACTTAATAATTTGATGACCAGATTGTTTTTCAACAAGGGCCTTGTAGGCCAAGAACATGTTAAATACTTCGCTCTTAAGTTTTAGGAAATAAACCCAAGTGCATCTGGTGTAATCATCCATAAAAGTTAAGAAATATTTGAAACCAGAAAATGAAGCAGATGGAAGAGGACCACACTACTCACTATGCACAAGCTCCAAGGGAACTGAGGCGTGCCAAGAGGCACGTTTGTCAAAACTATCCCGATGATGTTTTCCGAGTACACAACCGGAACAAACACCATCCCTGCAAGATACCATCGGAAGACCTGTCACCATATTGTCTTTACATAGTTGTTGCAATGAACGATAATTTAAGTGACCAAATCACTCATGCCAAACTTTACTCAAGTTATCACTATGAGCAACAAAAACTGAAGGAAAAGGTGATGACCCAAAGTTGTTAAACTTGTACAACCTGGTAATATCATCAACAATTTCGGTAGCTAGGACCTATTGAGGATCTTTAAAATCCTTTATTACAACTTGGTGAGGTGTAAACGTCACAGTTTTACCTTCACCAGAATGAGTGATTTGATAGCTTGATAACAAATTGCAAGAAATTCTTGGAACACATAGTACATCACTGAAATGACTATTATCTACTGGAACTGTTCCAGCTCCTACAACACTTAGAGATCTATCATCACCAAATATTTGTTTGGTGTTACATTCATGCATATTAGAAAAGATGGCTTGATCCTTAGCCATATGATAAGATGCTCCAGAATCAATGAGCCATTCATTTGAAGTAGAAGAAGAAGATGCATTATAAGAATAACCAGAAGCATAAAGTGCATGTCCATGAGAGGTAGATTCTGAAGGAGAATCTAGGCTGATGTGGTGCTTCTTCATTGCTGCTTCCAACGTTGCCATCTTCTTGAAACACTTAGATTCATCATGATTATCTTTCCCGCAATAGTTGCAATGACGCTCAGTCTTCTTGCCTTTTGGCTTGGATCCTTTGTCATTTTTTAAAGGAGGAGCTGACTAAGAGGGTTTGGGACCCTTGTTTGACTTATTATTGCAAAAATTGTGTTTCTTGGGAGGCTTGGACTTTTCTTTTTGTTGGGACAATAAGGATTTCCCAAATGTATCTGCATTGTTAATTATTCCAAGATGGATGAGCTTATCTTGCTCTCTAATCAAGGAATCACAAAAGGATTCAAGACTAGGCTCTTGATAGCTAGCTACATTCAAAGATTCTTTCATGGAGTAAAATGTAGATACAAAAACAGAATATGCAAGTCCAAGTTTGGAAAGAATATGATAAATGAATTGTTTGTCTTCCCTCTTAATCTTGCATTCTTCACATAAGAGTTTAAGAGTTTTGTACTTAGATAAATAATCTTGTATACATGAAAAATCACTTGGATTTAAAGAAATCAACTCATTTTCGAGTTGGTGACCTCGAATTTTATTGTGTTTACCAAACACAGATTCCAACTTGTCCTAAGCAACATCAGGTTCATCAATTCCAGATATGTGGAATCGCAAATTAGTAGAGATTGACATCCCAATAAATCCACGAGCTTCGTCACATCTATTTTTCCATTAGATTTTTTTATCATCATCAGTAGGTTCTGTTTCTTTCCCTGAGGTAATTCTGAAAAGTCATCTACTTCGTAGAACATCCTCCATACGAAATTTCCATGATAAATAGTTGGAACTGCTAAGTAGAATATCACAAGGGGCGGCCATATTTGTAAATTAATGGCTATAAAAATAGAAACCAATAGTCTGGATGTGAAGAGCTTGAAAAAATAGGCGGTTTAAAAAAAAACAGCAATGAAAACTAACTCTGTATGATGAAGATATGCTTGAACAAAGAAATTGTTGAAGATGTCCCCAATAGTGACGTGGCAGATAGAGAATGACCAACAAAAAAAAAAGGATCCCCCTCTTCCCAAGATGAACCTTTGACAATCACTTTACAATAAAGTTGCTTTAAGTGAATCACTTTTGTAAGTGGGCTAGATTAAAAGGTATGTAAAATATGGGAAAGAAGAAGGGGGTTTTTTTTTTTTTTAACTCTTCTTGCTCGATTTCTATGCTTGCCTTTTTTCCTGCAAAACACACCATAAACCAAAACAAAAAAAAAAAATTCCACATTTGTGGGGTTAGATCTCGTCAGCTTGCCCAGAAAGTCTACGTTTTCTCTCTGTTTCTAATTTGCCGAGATTGCACAAGGTGCACGGCAAAGAGCATACATAGCCGAGAAAAACCCTTTCCCTTTCTGTTTCTGATTCGCCGAGATCGCACAAGGTACACCGCAAAGAGAAAACGCAGACAGGGAAAGCAACAATCCAAAACAAAAAAAAATCTAATAATAAAAACTGATAAAATATGAGATTTTTTTTTTTAAAACGGAAATAAAAAAAATGTCACTGTAACATTATACCTTCAAATCTGATGAAATACGCGTTTCTGAAGCAACCAGGAACCGTTTTTGATCAAACGAAAACTATTTCCCAATGGAAATGGTGCTCTAGATGCAATGGAACACCTCCCATAGCCCATAAATGCACAGAAATGCCAGAACCAGAAACCCTTTCAAGTTTTGGCAACAACAGTTCAAGATCTAGATCATAACCGGAAGCGACTTTTCATAAAAGCTCTAATACCATGTTCAGGTACACAGGATACTCCCAAAAGACCGAACACCTAGAGAAACCACTTCACACAAACAGATCACAGATCAACACACCGATGTTTTGACGTGGTTTAAACCCTCGAGAGGGAAACACTCCACGGCCCCAGCCAAATAACTTCTACGGAGCAATTTATTATGCAAAGAAAGAAAGTTACAAATGAGCTTCTCATAATCGATCAACTTTCCAATGACCCTCCATGCTCTTTAAATAGAGATCATGGACCAATCGGGTGTTAAGCCACGGATCAAGGGTAGGTATGATCTAAGAGAAGTTGAACCGTCGGATCACTCTATGTCTAAAACATATCATGACCGTCGGATCACTCTATGTCTAAAACATATCATGACCGTCCGATTTAAGTATTTACAAATGCATATTAAAGAAACACACTTTACCTAACGGATCTATTACACAAGTTGATCTTAACTAACTCTTAAGTGTCTAAATATCCTAACACATGCATATTACCTTGGAAAGTTTCTAGCATTGGTCTCTTCTTGTTCGGATTCCCTATTGTGTTCCTACTCGGTGTATCAGTAAAATCATTTCTTCTGGATGAATTTTGTTTCCAAGATCCGTGTGTTATTTATCTATTGACTTCAGCCCAATTTGGGATAGCTTCATTCTTCCCGTGCATCTCTACACTCAAGAGCATAGCACTGTACGTCCATCTACCGCAGTAACAATGTCGAGAAGATTATAAGCCACCCCCCCATCATGGAAGTGGTGGGCGTGGTTGCGTTGGCAATTTTGGGCTCATAGGCTCAATAGGAAATGGTTATGAAAACTCAATCCCTAGGCACTTGCGAGACATGTTGGACAATTGGGAAGAAGAGATGGTGGTTCAGCAGCTAGCTGGCTAGAGGGCTCGAACTCGCCTAAAACATTACTAGTCTATTTTTTTTTGTAAAGTAGATAAAACCTGTACATTTCTATAATCCACATATACAAAAAACAGGGTCCTCTCCTGGAAGAGAAAACAGACCCAAACTGAGGTTTCAAGAGTTTAAGGGGTCTTCTCTGAGACGAGAAAACAAACCCATTGTCCAAAAATTTAGATCTATCCATCAGTATGCTAAGAAAAAGAACTAAACATTTATTGGAATTAAAACATAAAACATAAACAGAACATAGCTAAAACAAGTCTACTAGTCCAAACCCGTCGGATCAGTAGGAAGACCGGTGCCCTCAGCGAGCTTGATGCCAAGCCTGTGGGAAATCTGCTTTTGATTATGGAGGATTTGTCTAAGCATCAGAGTCATCTCGTCTTGCTACAAGAGAATCTCTACTTGATCTTATTCTCTGTCGATCAGTGTCTTCCCTAGAACCGACTTCAGCATCCAATGATTGTCTAAGGTTCGTTGGTAAAGGGTGGCGCGGACCCTTTTATTCCCAGGGTCTGGTATTAAGGCTTGAAATTCCTCTCAAATTTCACTGTCCGAAAGGAATCCATGTGAAACTTCCCCATCCTCCTCAGCTTCCTTAATATTTTCCTGTATATTCACTGGTATTTCCTCTTTGTAACGGCGTGCTTTCCCAATTACCCCTCTCATATGTCGCATCGGCGAGCTGGACTAGGGGTCGGGCGATTTCCCATTACGACAAGTGTAAGCACGTTTCACATGCGGTATCGCTACAATACCAATAATCAGACCAGCATCGAACCAACAACCTGAAACTCCAACTCTTGGAATGCTCAGGGATGCGCAGCGCAGAGAGCCGGGAGTCTTTCCAGTGTCTAGTAGGAAAACGCAAATTTCTGAGTCGCTTCCTGCCGTGTTGAGTGCCTCTGTTATAAACCGTGGCTGATATCATCGGCGTTCCATCACCATCATAAAACTCCATTGGAAAGGACTCAACGCACGTAGGAGCACGCAGAAGGCCAATAACTATGTTCAGGGAATGATTTAGTGCACCCTGAGCTTTGTACTGGATACATGAATGAGGGCGCGTGGGAGGTCTGTGTTGACGCATGTCGAGCTTTGTGGTCGTCGTCATCAGTCACGTGTCGATCCATATAACAGTTGGCCCTTTCAATGGGACTGTCCACGATCCACCTCCTCAATTATCACCCGCAGTGGGGGAACATTACTAGTCTATTAAGAACATGTTGTCCCAAGTCTTATTACATTCTCCGAGGATTCCACGGGAGATTAATTACTCTCCCTCCCCTTCCCCTTCATCTCACACCTCTTCCTCGCCTGGCCCTTCTCAGGATCCTAAGCCTCATGAGCAGCACGACTCGCAACAAGACAAGGCGCCCCTAACAACTCAAGACAAGGCAAAAATTGCGACTTCCAGCGGCCATAAATGGAAGCATGTAAAGCGTAAAGGCCTG
Source organism: Larix kaempferi (assembly GCA_027924585.1). NCBI lineage: Eukaryota > Viridiplantae > Streptophyta > Pinopsida > Pinales > Pinaceae > Larix > Larix kaempferi. The sequence goes on along the minus strand of BSBM01000018.1, from coordinate 5,962,240 downwards.
GATGGTCCCTCATCATTCTGGAAGATGGTTGGTTTTCCCATCAAGGAATTCAAAGATAGCTCTTCCAGTTAAGGAGCATACCAATGTCCAACTCTCAAGGAGAAGCTAGAAGATGCAGCCTCCATCTGCATTCTCAAGTAATCTCATGGTTTTGGCTTTTATAATCTAAGCTATGTAGCAAACACCCTTGCTAGAATATTGTTTATTGTGGCAGTTAAGCACTATATTATCATGTGTCATTTTGAACTCTTTAGGCCCAGTACCCACTCGGGGGTAGGATTTTATATGTAATTTTTTAGAACTTGAATTCCCTTGCATGGGAAAGCTCACTGTTGATACCAGCCTCATGTTTTGGTTTTGTATGGGGGCTCTAAGGCCTCCCCGACACTTTGAAACTCTCTTGCTTGTAATTTTATTTGTACAGTAATAGAATTTTACTCTCGAACTTACAAAAGAAAATCTAATTGTAAAATTGTAAATTGTAACTTGTAAATGTAATTGTAAATTGTATTTAGTAATTTCCTAAATTGTAATAAATTGTAATTGTACTATTGTAATTTGTAATTGTGAATTGTAAAATGTAAATTATAACTTGTAATTGTAATTAGTAATTTCTTAAATTATAATTTTACAATTATAATTTCTAATTGTCAAATTGTAAATTGTACACGCATCCACATAAACATAAACATATGATAAATAGCATACACTTGTCCACATAAACATAAACATATGATAAACATAATTAACATACACATGTCAACATAAACATAAACATAAGATAAAGATAAATGCCATACACTCCTCCACATAAACATAAACATAAACATAAGAAAAATAACTCATCAATATAAACAAAATACATCATACATACATGAAGATAAATATGATACATACATGAAGATACATGGAGATAACTTGTTAGTCCATTAAGTTCATAACAATAAAAATAGTACAACATGTACAAATGTCATCAAATCAATGGGTTGTGTGACCATCCTGTGATACCTCCAAAACATTTTTAGTTATTTTTTATTAAGTATTATTTCAAAAACAGTGATTATTTGTAAAAGAGTTATAAAACTAAAAAATAATCACCTATGGTGTGAGTGGATATTTTGCATGACAATTATTATTTTTATTATTAATAAAAATGAAAAGACACTTGGAAAATTTAGTTGAAAGAGGGGACACCACCATGAGACAAAGAACAAGTGTAAAGCAAGCAAAAGATATTGTGTCAATCAAATCCAATCTAAAATCTCAACCACAAGACAAGATCTTAAATCATAGGGATCAAAGGATTGATTGAAATTTGATTGAGATGGCACAAGAACTGGGCAAAAACTATAAATTGGTGGAATGAGGTAGCATAGGACGTTGTGTTGTGCATGGAGAAATTGTTGCTATGAGGGCATGTTGTAGAGTATTTCTTTTTTTTATTGTAAATCCATCATTGGGTTTGTTACAGACTCTGAGAGAGAGAGAGTGACGTGTTCAAACCTTGCTTGCTAGTTCGGTTGTGCATGGTGGTGATCCAACTCACGGGTGGAGTTAGGCTAACAGTTTTGCTACTCCCCTATGGTTGGGAGGAACTGAATCTCCAAGTACTTTTTCCCGTTATTTCAAATAAGTTATTGTTGTTGTTTGGATTATTAGTTAATGATGGCATAAGTTATTTTATTGGGGTTTCTTTATTGAAATATGTGTGAGCCATAAGGCATTGCCCTAGGATTTATATCGCTGTCAAAAATACCATATAGAGAATAAGTATTGTGGTCTTCTATTTATTTATGATAGGTTATTGGCTAGATGTTATAGTTTTTAGGAACCTGGTAGTGATTCGAGAGATTGATCAAAGTATTGCAAAATTATTTGTTGCACAGAGTGAAACAAGGTGCTCTACAACCCAATATGGGGGAGATGCTGTAACATGTGTGTGTTTGTCGAGTAACAAAATAATACAAAGTAAAAAGTAATAAATTTATTACGTCGATCATAAACAAAAAAGAATAGTACAAAGTAAAAAGTGAAGGGTTTTACTAAATACTTTAAACCCTAACCAAGATCTACTCCTATGCAAGAAATTAAACTTAACGCACGGCGGAATTTTAGAAATCAAGCTTAATGCACAGCGGAACTTACTTTCCATCTTCAAAGGTCGCGGACAGTTTCTGGTCTTGACTTGAGTTGTTGGCTCTCGAATCCTTCCAAGAACTTGCAATCCTTTTCTCTGGAGAGTATCCTGTCTTCAATGGAGCAGACAATTTTTTTGGATGATTGCAAGCCTTGGAGACTCAGCCCTTTTATAGCAGTGCCAAAGAAAAAGATTCTAATCCTAGGGCTGCTGAAATTTAGCTAATACTTGGGAAACAAGTCTCAAAAGAAATCTGGAGTTTCCGATTTTATAAAAAACTTCAAATCGGGAAACTTCAGAAAAAACTGAAATAAATCAGAATAAATTCTGATTTCCTTATTTAGCTCAATTTATTACTGCTATTATTTTAATCAACTATAATCGGTCCATTAACAATTATAATTGATTAACATTATTCTATATGTATTTGTATCCAAATCCTTATTTAAATACGTATAACGCCATGACTTAATTAATCACATTGTTTGGCATGTTTTAATCATTACATAAATGTAATCTTTCGACAGTATTTGATATCATAATCATAATGCACGTATGTCCAACTTAATTATTGTAATTAGACGTCTCTAAATCCAACAAAAAGTAAATATGAGGCTTAAACTAGAGAGAGAGAGAAAAAAAATTATCGAAAATATTTAAAAAAAAATGCATGTTGGTTCATAAAATATAATATTATAAAAAGTAATTAAAAAATAGATGTTCGTTTATAAAATAAAAACTTAAAACTTAAACCCGGATCTATCAAACAAGAGGATCAAATTTTTTGAGTTTAAATTTAAAAAAAGAAATACACCTCAAGAAATTGGATCCCTCTCGGTGCTTGATAGATACGGGTTTAAGATGAATCTATAAGGGTTATGAATATTTTCTTTATTATGGTAACGATTCTGTCAAGAAGGTCTCTGTGGAGTTATATATATATATATAATGAGAATATTTGGGCATAGAATAAATCTGTCTTTAAGGTTCGATCTCAATCAATTTATCATATCTAAAAGTGACAGTATTAAACGGTCACTGTGTTTACAGAGGACTTCAACAATATATTACGCAGGTCCATATTACGTTATTAAAACGATTATATGATAAGGGGAAGGCTATTAAATGAAAACGACTACGAAGATCTTATAAGTATGGAGTCGTTCTTTTATAGAGATTAAAATTCTATTGATAATGTAGAAACACTTTTCCTTTAGTTATATATAAATAGAATTTAATTAAAAATCAACCACATAGGTATCTTCAGAGTAACTTCTGTTCGTATCGTTTTTATTTATTCAGATTAAAATATAATCAAAACATTGCATAAATATATACATAGATTGTTGGTTAACTTCTATTGTTACACAGAGTTTCCTTTTTAAGATTATGATATCTCATATTTCGGAGGATTAAATCCTTGTATATTTCGGTCATGGAACGAACCTCTGATTAAGTAGAGCGATTCCTTTTAACATATGTAAATAATTAATCCTGAGATCGATTTTCGATTCTCTGTAATTTATCCAGAGAATCTTATGTCAATGATAAGATATCGCCTATGTGGTGCAGCCTGTCTATGTTAACTTAATAAACATCATTAAGCTCAGATTCCTAGTTTATGCGAAATTAGTGTTTGAATTAAAGGTATTAGTATGTGTAAATAAATGAAAAGTTTAAACAAGCCATACGCTCCAGGGAAGTGGAAATAGTTAGTGTAGGGATACGAACTTAGGTTAGTTTTAATGCCTACAATCACCATTTAATGAAAATATTACTATTAAAGAAGTAACCCGTGGGATTGGAACATGAAGTCACATAAAAGACCCAATACGAAAATGATTTAGAATAGCATTCGTGTAATTGGTAAAAATTGGAATGCGTATTAGAGATTACCTTCGAATAAAAACACGTGAACTCGTAAGATTTATTATTATTATTATTATTATATCGATGATGACAACGATGATGATGATGATGATGACGATGATGAGGATGAGGATGATGATAACGATGATAATAATGCTGGATATGATGATGGCAATGACCATGATGATGATTGTTCAACAATGACGATGGAAATGACATGATGATGGTGATGGTGATGATGATTATGATGATCATGAGGATAGCAATGATGATGATGGGAAAGGCAAAGAAGAAGAAAAAAATGATGATGATGGGAAAGGCAAAGAAGAAGAAAAAAATGATGATGATGATGATTATGATGATGAGGAGGATATATTCAGACAATGATAATAATGATGATTTTGATTTTGATAATAGTGATATATTCAGTCTCCATGTTTTCCATATACATTAGCAATTATGGACGTCACAATTTGTATGCTTTTATGAGGTGATATTTTTCTTCAAAAATCTAGGCACAATCTCAAATTGTAATAACTACACAATGGATGTATGATGCAAGAGAATCCCAATATACACTAATATGAAGCAACGTAGAGAGTACGCCAATGAGATGGCTATGTATCTAGTGTATAATATGAATGGAAGCACAAGGATAATGTTGGTATGTAGCAACATCATACACACATGAAAGAAGTTTATATATTAAGTCATGCATTCACTATATCATTGCTAAACGTATTCATAATCAAGAAACATGGAGTATGAGCTCCTCTACCGACTCCAACACTTTTTCTTTTTGCAAATTGTAACTTATCAAACTATTTAGTGATCAAACCACACTTATAATGTTTTATGATCTCATTTATCTAAGAAAATAAAAATAATTTATTGTTATTACTGAAAATTAAGACACGGCACCTGTTCATTAGTGTCACCTATGCATCATTGAAGATAATTAATAAAATATCTCATGCTATATCATTTAAATCAAAATAAAACTTTCATAGAAACTAGAGAGCACTTACAACAAAAGGTAATAGTATTAGAAACTATATAGAGAAATACATGGAAAGTTTTCTTAATTTAAAAAAAAAAAAACTTCAATACAAAGACACCATATATATATATGATAGGTTATTTACATGTTGAAATAAATGAAAAATAAATAAATTGGCAAACTTTTACTATTAAAAAAATTTTGCAATCCAAATAATCAAATGTTGGAAGTTAGACTCCATGAATTTTATATCGGGTATTCCCTCAACCAAGCATGGTTATGACTATGATCTTATGGTTGTTAATTAGTTCTATAATATGGTAAAAACAGTGCCTGGTAAGAAGAATGGTGTTGTGGCCTAAGTTTTGATCCTTTTTGTCGAGATGTTGGTAGCAAATTGTCATAGTTGGATGATCAAGGAGATGGCTTATCTACATAATCCTGATTATGTGGAAAACCAAGGGAGACATGCATAAGCCTAAGTACATGTCCAATCATCTATAGAGGAACCAAACTTAGAAGCTTCCACATCTTATATTAACAGTGTAGATCATGTTGTAATGAGTGGAATACAATTGTCACTTTAGAATTTTCTACAAGCCTTTGTAACTAACTCTAATAGGTTATACATAGGCGTTCAATGATCCCTATGATCCTCTCTAGAATCCTAAAATTTCTAGAATTTTATTTTGGGTTTTGTTATTATATTTTATGAAAAACACTTGGGATTTGTTTGTGCTTACCTTCCAATATAAACTTTGTTTCAAAATTTTCTAGAACCTTTTTTGTAGATTTGTATTCCCTAATCATTTTTACTTCCCCTTTATTAAAGCAACATATATGAATTGAGCATGTGTTTCTCTATAATATTGAGATGCACCACATTCATCCCTTCTATGAGTTCTATATGTCATTATCCATTTAAATAGTTGATGGCCCTTCCTAGAGCTTCCATCATAATGATTAAAATAAATGGTGATAAAGGGCACCCTTACCTCAACCCTCTTGAGGGACTGAAGGAGGATGTAGGGCCTCCATTTATTAAGATAGAAACTTGATGTTGATGAGTAACACCCATAAGTTAATTAATGTGTTCTTCTACAAAACCTTTTTTAAAAAGAATATTTCTTGAGAAATCCCATTTCACTCTATCATCAGCTTTAGATAGATATTTAATCTAACTATCCAATTCTCTTGCTTGTTTTTCACAAAGTGCATTGCATGGATTTTGGAACAAGATGACCAAACTATCTTGAAAAATTCCTACATATTACAAAGCTTTCCTCTTCATTTGAGATAATATCTTCCAAAGTCATTTTGATTCTGGATGTTATGGTTTTAGTTATGATACTGTATGATGAGTTACATAGAAAAATTGGACTAAAGTTTTCAAAATTGTTTCTGATGCAAACTCAAGGTCTACAATTAATAGTACCCACAACAATAACAACAACCAAATGAATGAAATAACAATTGAATGTTACCATAACATAAACACACAAGACAACAATTATTTTATCTTTGCTTAAATTATCAAAGGGTTTAAATACCTATGGATCTTATTACAACAAAGAAGTATGAAGCTTAAGGTATTACAATCATGATGTGGAATTGGTGCTCATTTTCTATGATGGTCATAGTTCTTTTGCTAATGCAGACCAAGAGACCATGTGTCTTCAAACAGTTCATGCTTCCCATTTCTATGGGGTCTCATCAATCCTTATTACTACATGTAATTCTCTAATATGGATGTATTTATATTCAAGTCCTATAGGTCTTGAGCCCCACTCCCTATGCCAATTATTAAGTTTCTATTAGCGTGGAGATGGAAGGTGTATGAGACCAAAACAAGGCCCTTGTGACCCAAAACAAGGCTTGTCCAATATAATCTACATACAATAACATAGATGACACATTGATGAAAGTTAGTAATAATTTAGGGATATATATATATATATATATATATAAGGCTTGTACCCATGGAGTTTTGAACCGGTGAAATTATGCAAGGAGTGCCTTAATAGTACACCCATTCATCGTATATTCTACGACCCATGGGCATATATATATATAATTTTCTTTCTTCCCAGCCCTTGTCACTAATCCATAAACTAGTGATGTGGATGGAAGAATGTAGGAGGGATTCCTTCTTCTCCCTTGGGTTGATTTTCTCCATTGATTTTCTCCATCATCTACACTAATCCTTTCACTTTGCACTCCACCATGCTCTATATTACACACTCTCCTCAACCTCTTCCCTTTGCACTCTTCCTTTCTTTTCATGCCTCTATGTGTTTCCCTTTGCTCCCTACACTTTTTCCATACTCTTCCATTTATACTTTTTCCATGATCTACATCTCACCTTACTTTCCCTCCACCCAAAATAAATTGAAGATTGAATTCTGACTAATACTGTCTACTAGAATTTATTTTGATAGTTGTAGGATCACTCAACCCCAAGGATGATCTTACATCAAAGTGCAATGTCTTTTTTTTCTTAAGGAGCATCAAGAAAGTATATCTAAGTGATTGAGCATCTTGGTCTTCAACACCAATCAAATTTTGATTGATAACATGCCACATATTTTGGTAGAACTATATTGAAAAACTATTTAAACTAAGGAATTTTATATTCTTCATAGAGAAAACTAAGGACACATTTTTCCAACATAGGTTCCATTAATATCCTATTTGTTTCATTAGAAATCATGTTTTGTGTGTTATCAAAGGATGCCTTCCATTCTTTCTAAAAGGTGGGTTCATAATTTGTAATAATTTTTTGAAGAAGACAATTTTAACTTCAAGTGACATGAGCAATGTACATAAATTAATATATAATTTGTTAAAGATTATGAATTTATCATATAAATTTTGATTATTACAAATATAAAGTGTTCATCATTTTCCAATAATGTAAATGTTCCAGTAAGTTGCTAAAAGGTCAAAATACATATGAACACATGTAAAATATCCAAGTCTTTGCTACCGGATTTATTTTTAGTACAATTGTAAGTTATGGATTTTTTCAATCCTCCATGCATTGTTGGAGGATTGAAAAAAATACGACAGTATTTTTGCTTGCAGATACACACTTGAAAATAAACCTGGTAGCATAAACATTGTCGGTTTAGGGTTTATGGTTGTTGATTTCTGGTTTATGGCGGTTTAGGGTTTAGGGTTGTCGAAATTCAAACTTAAGTAATTATTTTTTCTTTTTTTTTAATTTTTTTTTTCATGCAATTCATTGGAAAAAAAACCTTTATGTTGTTGGTTTTATTTTCAATTGTGTATGTATTGGATTTTTCCAATCCTCTATGCATTCTGAGGATTGAAAAAAATACAACAATGTTTCTTCTTGTTGATACACATGTGAAAATAAAACTAACAACATAAACATTGTTGGTTGATAAAGATAAATTCAAAATTACTAAATATATATATATATATATATATATATTGGAATTAATGAAAATTATATTGAAATTCTAAAAAAATACTGAATCGAATTATAAAATTCATTTTTTTTGGTTTTTCAGTGATTAACCTCTTGGTGTGGAGGCCATTGGTTGGTTGGTTAGTAGCAGGAGGTGGGTGGTTGGTTGGTCATGGGCTTGGTGCATGCAAACGCTTGGTCGAGCTTCTACAACAGTTGCATGGGTGGAATAATAGTATGCCAACGAACTATTTTTTGTTTTCTAAAATATTAACAATAGCTCGATCGAGCTTTGTACTTGAATCGAGATATTAGCTCAATCGACCTCAAAAGCTCAATTGATATTTTAGAGAACCCTCGGTCAAGCTCTTGAGTTTGATATTTAAAAGCTCAATCAAGCGCTTGGTTAATCCCTCGATCGAGCTTCTAAAAACTTGATCGGGGGATTAACCAAAGTTTGATCAAGCTCTTTTTTTCTTTAGTTTGCTCCCTCCTCTTGCCAAAAAGTGTTACCCATCTTCAGGGGAACACCCTTGAACATGAAAATATTGAGAAGGATCAACTTATCAGGGTGCCCTATTCACACCCAAATCACAAAACTTGTGGTATGAAAGAATTAGTGTATCAATATCAAAAGGTACCTAACCAGATTCAATGTTGTACTTACATATCATAGCATCCAAAGGTCCATACAAGCCAAAGTCAATAAAAAAGAAGAGAAAATCCAAAATCTTATCATCGAAGAGTTCAATATATAATCTTCCTAGGATGGATTGATTGCTTCTCGATACAACAATATTGTTCAAAGATTTAAACATTGTATCACCATGTGCCCTCAACCTTATAAAATAAGAGAAATTTGTAAGAAGATGGATCATTGTATCATAAAAAAAAATCTACCTATACTTTGAGGACAAAACATTTTTAAAGGAGGAAAGACTTGTAATATACCTAAAATATATTACCATGATGATATCACGCATAACCTTTTATGTTGTACCATTGGTCAATATTCTATATTTGTTATATGGAATATAATATTTATCATGATGTATAATCAATAGTTTATATTTATTTTATTGTAGTTAATGATATACATTTTCTTAAAGGACGTGACTTATGATCCATTATGTGTATTTATATGCACATCCATTATATCTCAAGACACATGAGTTAATAATAAATAATAAGCATTTATCCCTTAAGGAATATATGGATTTGTCCTTGTTATAATAAGCACTCAAATCATTGCTCTAAATCTACTACATAATCGGTTGAACGTGCCCACAAGTGTATTTTATTCCATGTGAGGGGCTTACCCATCAGTTGAAAGCGATCCTTGAGAATAACAGTTTCAACGTATACTTTACGCCCATAGAATTCATCAATCACTTGACTAGCAGGTGTTTTGTCAAACTCTTGGCGTGCAGGCTATCAATGGTATTGAAAGCTAGATACTCTTGTGAGTATTATCAATGGCGACTATGGCATTCTTCATATGGGTGATCATGACCAATAAACCCATAGGTAGATTGACAACCACAACACCCTGTCTCATCCACACACTTGGTCTCTCACAATCATACAGAGGCATAGTAAACCAATAGTTGGAAATTTCCACTCCAGAGATAGATCTCATTGAGACTAGTCCATTCAAAAGATTAAGCACCATACGTTGCAATCCCAATCATATGGCATCATCTTCCATGCCACAAGATCTAGACAATATGGACATTTCCCGTGTGGGCTCTCAATAACCAAGATGGTCTGCCAAGAATAACGACAATGGTTCATAGTGCATTGAATCTTGGTTTCATTGTGCAATAATGTTCCATGAGTTCTTCCAATAAAAGAAAATCATGTTTTCCATCCCCACCTGTGTCACCACCATTTCCATCGGCTTATCCCAACATATATAACATTAGTTTTGTCATATATATATATAATGAGAAAAGAAATTTCAAATCTAAGACAATTCATAATATATCAAAAATTCTAATATTATTGATTTAACATCTTGAGTATTGTACAAACTAATAACAATTGGAGAAGATACCAAACAATCTTCCATACCTCTCAAATAGTCAAATATCCTAATCTCATAAATACAAAGTAACAACTCAAACAAAATGAAATTATTATCAATCAACCAAAAACAATATATCTTTAAAATTTTATATCTAAATCAAAACACTTTCACAAAATATCAAATTTTTTAAAATCATTTACCTCTCATCTTCAATATAGTACAACTTATTGATATTGATGAATAACAACTTTACACTCTATCCGCAACAATCTTCCACATCTCTACCCACTAACCTAATCTATCAATACAAATTAACAACTTAAACAAAATAAAATAAAAACTATCAACCAAATAAACAATTTCATACCTATAAAATTTCATATCCAACTATAATATGAAATTAAAAAGTAATGTATTTAAAAAAATACCCCATGCCACAAATTAAATATCAAATTTACAAAAACACAAACCTTAATTAAATATCAAATTTACAGAAACACAAACCTTAAATTTGTGCAACCCTCGCACAAATTTGTACATATTGATCCCTCTCCGTAAACTATGCTAATTTTGGCAACACTCTGTGTATATATATGTCAAATTATTACGCTCCCACTCTTTTACTTTGGATTTACGACACGTTAACATGGGGAAATCCATGATATCCCAAAGTGAAGAGAATGCCGATCCGAAAACTTCCTCCATGTATGTAATCTCATCCAATTCTTTGTTTTTCTGAAGTAATTCGATGCCTCTGCACATTGAAATGTATTACATAATCGCTGCAAATGTGATCATCACCAAATAAAAAGAACCCAACGGTATCCATGAAAAGGCACCATTGAAGAAGGATGGATATAAGTTCGTCAGCCTCTCATACACAGGCATAATACTAGTCGATAGAACCAAATGGAGAATCATTCACCCTGGTATATCCTCATACTGAACCTGAAGCTTCAAGGACACATGCTGTTTAAGTGGTTTTGTATGGCTTGCTACCCACCATAGACAATGCTCTGAAGAGGAAAAGTCAAGTGCATCTAACGGTCCACCCAGTTGGTTGGTAGGTGGGAATAGACGGTCTCTCCATTGGTAGTTGGCGAATAATGAACAAAATATTTATAAACATAGATCGTCAAAATAACTTGCCTGTGTGCATTTATTATGGAAGATAGTCCACAACCTTCTAATCCTGTCGACGTTTTATAGACGTGTGAATGAGTTTAATCAGAGGCTCGCAGATATATTGAAGAATTCGATGCCAGTGAAGCTCGACAATTGGTGTCTGTATATGAGAAATGCCTGGGTATGCTCTGCACATAGAATTAGAGTACCATTTTAGAATGGGGTCTGTAATTAGGATAAAAAATAAATACCCGCCTAGGATGAATTTCAATGACATTAAGGGCTGTCTGAGATTGCTGCTGACATGAAGGTCCTGATCTCGAGACTGCTTATGTCCTCAAACTGGTTTTATGTACCATCATGGTGTTTAAGGGCATTGGCAATTTTTTAGGTGTCAATGGGGCCCCGCAACATAGTTCCCAGGGTAGTCCCGAGGGCAATTCTACTGAACAGAGTCTACTGAGTAATGATGTGCCTATCAGAAGGCATGATCAGAAGCATGAGGAGGAGAATCCTGGATATAGGCGAAAGCTTGCTAACTTTTTCGGTAATTGCATTCCAGGAGGTGAGTACTGAAAAATCAAATTTGATGTACCAATACAGTTTTTAGGTAGGATGGGGATCTTCAAAAAAGATATCGACTCTGTTGAATTTGGTTGCAAATAGGATATGCTGGCTCTCCTTGCCTATGTAGGGATGGATAATCGGCATGTTCATTGGTGTCAACGCGGATATGCTGTCTATCCTTGCCTACGTAGGGAGGGATAGTTGGCATGTTATGCCTTGGCCTTATTGAGAAAAGATATTGACTGTTAATTGGTGCCAAAGCGGATATGCTGGCTATCACTGCCTATCAAAGGAGGGATAATCTTCATGTTAATGCCTTAGCTTTATTAGAAAAGTTATCAACTGTCTTGAAATTGGTTCCAAAGTGGATATGCTGGCTCTCCTTGCTTGTGTAGGGAGGGATAATTTATTCTAATTTTTGGATGTTCAATGGATAGTTGTAAATTTTTTCCACTCTGCATTGAACAGCTAAGTTTTCAGTAGACATAAAGTCTGACGAGGAAGAGAAGGTGCATCAGTGGTTATCCACCATGGCAAGGGCAGAAAAGAACTTGGTGTTTGAGTATGTTCATTCAACCGAGAGAGGTACTACTTTTATAATTCAGCAAATATGGGGATAAGATATGTATTCATCAAATTGAAAAAATTGGCATTGTATGCTTTGTCCTTGAGCCCAGTATTAACTTCAACCTCTGATTTTTGTCGACAGAAGACTGCCCTTAACATATGTGCATAGTCAAAATAGTAATTGACAAAGTGGCCCCTAAAATATATTAGTTACGAGGCTTGAAAAGGCAGCTCTATGGTTTCACCAGCATCAGAAACTCAATCCTGAGATAGGAAAACCTGAATGAAAAAGTATTCATTAGTGTTGCATAAAAAACATTTTAGGTCCTCATTTTTTATCTTAATGCCACCACATTAATTCCTAGTTTAGGAAATTATGCCTTAAACCATACTTACCAAGGTGTGGCCCCTGCATAATCAATAGATTCAGTAATTGCAAAACATAAATCTTTGTAATGGTTCCCAACCTGATATTCTTCATCCAGTTATTCAAATCTACAATTGGGTGGTTTTCCAGGTTTAATCTTTGGTTATCAGATAGATACCAATGGGCTCATTTTTTATGCAGAGGTCCCAGAGTACTATATTCTTCTCTTTCATATTTTCATTCTTGAAGATATCAGTTATTTATAATTACTATTAGTGTATACCATAAATAAATAAAAGAAATTCCTTCTTTTTAGAAAATCATTACCGCAGTAAGGTATCCAGAAGAAGCTCACTGATTTGACAATCATGATTTGCATTAGGACACCAACAGATATGCTCTGAACCTGTCAAGTAGTCAACATAACAGTTAAACAGTCTGTGCCTTCAGATACTTTAGTTGCATATTCTTTAAGCATCTATTTCTGTCCATTCTTTAAATCATTTATTTCCCTTTTTCGTGCTTGGTGAAAACTATGGATGCCCATCTTGCCCGTCAAGAGAAAGTCCAAGCTCCAAGTTCCAACATATCAGTAATACTTGCTTAAGTTCAATGCCAATGAGGTCTCACCAGGTAAATCCCATTTGCCACAAAATATTTGAATATAAATGGTCCAAAATTTTAGTCCATTTTGTTCATCTTTCTATTATATACCTGATAAAAATAATATATTATGCTAACCAGGCAAAAACATATAAGCCATTTCTGTTCCCTCCCTGGTTACATGCATATCTCTGTCATCTTAGAATAGTTATGTGGGCTGAACTTGATAATTGAATCTTAAGATGCAATTATTCTTGTCCATCTGATTTCTGCATGGTCACAAATCCACTTCTTGTCTGTTACAATGTAATTTTTTTTATGTCATTCAATGCCTCAACCAAAATTAGCTGCAGTTAACATCGTTTGCATTCCCCAAAACTTTTTTAAATTAGGTAGGCAAAAGGATAAATCTCTGAAAGGGGAGATGAGGAAACAGTTAACTGCTCCACCAGAATCTTCAGCATGAATGTCATAGAATCCAAATGAAAAAAATTCTCAGAAATGCAATTCTTCTTATGTGCAGGCCTCAGTTTTAAGGAAGCAGATGAGCGGCTAAAGAAAGTTGGGCCAAATGTACCAGTGGGAAATCTCTATTCACCTTGGTGGGAACTCTTCTGGAATGCATTCTGGCATCCCTTCAATATCATTCTCTTTGTCTTGTCTGCACTTTGTTTTGTGGCAGATGACAGAGCCAATGGAAGCATTATGGTTGTTATGGTCATCATGAGTGTTAGTCTTCGGTTTTACCAGGTAATCAATCTATGAATGGATGAAAATGGTGATTCTCAGTTTCATCTTCCAACACTGCTTTTCTATTAAAGAACTATAAACCATTTGTATAGAATTTGAGGCGGTTTATTTGGAGATTGTTTGGCAACATTATATTCCCCATAATTTGTTTAACAGTACATAAAATCACGTATTGTACCTGACATCAGGAGTTCAGTAGTTCAAAGGCAGCTTTGAAGCTATCTGAGCTAGTCAAAGCATCAATAAAGGTGCAACGATGTGCAGGCAGAGTTGTCCAGACAGAGTTGCAAGTTCAAGTTGATCAAAAAGATGTTGTGCCAGGAGATATCATAATCTTCAGCTCTGGGGATCTTTTCCCTGGTGATGTTCGGTTATTATCATCCCAGGCTCTTGTTGTGAGGTATAACCGACTCTTTCAGCATTCCCTTTGCAGAATTTACATATTTTAATCTTCTATTTTTTTCCATTGGTTTTCTTCTGTTACTGAAATTGACTTTTAAAGACATGATTCACCCTACTACTTGCTGCTGCAGTCAGTCTTCACTGACAGGTGAATCTGGGATCGTTGAGAAAACAGCAGACATAATAGAAGAACCAAATACTCCCCTGCTGGAGCTAAGAAATATATGTTTTATGGTAATATTCCAAGAGAAAAGGAATGTGGATTCTGTAATTTGTCTTTCGTTTAAGTCATTGGTCTCTTTGTGAACTTTGAATCCCAATTAACATGTGGTTTTCTCTATTTGGCAGGGAACGAGCGTAGTTTCTGGCTCTGGTACTGGAGTAGTTGTGTCCACTCGTGAAAAAACTTATATCAGCACTATACTTTCCGCTCTAGGAAGACAAAGTCCACCAGATGCTTTTGAGAAGGGTGTGAAGCGTGTCTCCTATATGCTCATTTGCTTTATGCTTGTCATTGTCCCCATTATTATCGTAGTGGATTATCTTACAACACATGACTGGGGACGCAGTGTTCTTTTTGGTATTACAGTGGCAGTTGGGCTTACACCTCAGATGTTACCATTAATTGTGAATACCAATCTGGCAAAAGGGGCATTCGCTATGGCAAGAGACAAGTGCATTGTGAAAAGACTAGTCGCAATACAGAATATGGGATCTATGTAAGTGCTAGTTCATCTCATTCAAAGTTCTTACACATTTGGATACTGTCTATCTCCTTATAATCTTAAAGTCATGAAACCTTCATACGGATGATTCAATCATGTAACAATGATCAGACCTTCATTTTCTTAACCTTTTTTTCATTATTTTCTATGGTATTATCCAGGGATGTACTCTGTACTGATAAGACTGGTACACTTACCATGGATCGAGTAGTGATGGTTCATCATCTTGACAGCTGGGGCATGTCCAGTGATAATATTCTGTATTTTACATTTCTTAATTCATATTTTCAGACTGGGTTCAAGAACCCTTTGGATGATGCAATCTTAGCATATGTTTACACTGGTGGGTACAGATTTGAACCAACAAAATGGAACAGGATATATGAACTACCTTTCGATTTCAGTCGGCGACGAATGTCTGTTGTACTAGAGGAGATTGATCGTAATCATGTCCATAGAAACAAGCACCAGCATCTTGTACAGAGAGTTATGGTGACAAAAGGAGCTTATGAAGAAGTTCTAAAAGTTTGCAGTTTTTTTCAAAAGGATATCCATGATGACAACCTGGAGCCCTTATCTTCACAGGATTATCAGAGACTATTTAATATGGGTGAAGAATTGAGCAATGATGGGCTGCGTGTTATCGGTGTTGCCAAGAGAAAATTGAAACCAGTATGTTCAGATTACCTTGAAATCCTCAAGCAGTTCTTTGTTTTGCTTTGTGTTGCTTCAGCTCTCTCTCTCACTTTTTCCAAAGAATGCCAATGGTCTGTTAGTTTATCCTGTGCCTTGTATTCTCTTTACTTCTAAATGATCAACTTTCCTGATTTTTTTTTAAATTATTTTAGCTAGTACTTGGATTCTTTTGAGTACATTTTCTTTTTCTTTTTGGTAAATAAAAATCTATTTTATATATTAATAAAAATTTGCAGTTCAGTTCCAGGTCTAATGATATTCTTTTGAGACCCATACTTGTCAAAAGACTTTGATTATACTTTTAATTCAGAAAATGCCCTACTCTGCTATCCTTTTTTTTAAAGTTTCATATTTGGCCTTAACGGAGGCAGAAAGCAGACAAAAATTGGATGAACAGATATCTAAGGAGAGAACTTACAATTTCTAGTAAATCTAGGTATATGCCTTTTATAACTATACTTGCAGACTGAGAAACTCGGAAAAGTGAGATCATAGTTTTTCAAGATCATAAATACATCCATAGCAGACCAAAAAATTAGCTGGTGCTTGTGCATCTTCAGTCCAGGATCAGAGGTGAGGTGTCCCTTGATTGACCATCCCAAAAGGAAGTCATTCTTCCCAATTGCTTGGTGGAAATTTCTGGAATCTGATCTCTTGAATCGGTGTGTGCAGGCACCAGTTGGTTTCATCTATATGATCCTCGATAGCAATTAGCCTACGCACATTAAGCTGACATCAGCACCCAAGATGAGTTGGCCACCTCCTGATAGTGATGTTGTTATGTTCCAAAAGTCTTGGTACAGGACATCCAGCTTTCTGTTTATAGTATATACCTCCCACAAAACCAGCTATTACATTGTTTACCATCCATTGTAATCCAATGGATGCCTTGAACACAATTTCCCAACCTCATGTATCTTTTGGGCCTTCTGGTGAGAACTAGGAGGGGCCCTCATCATGCTGGCCTAATCCCAACTCTCTTATAGTTCTACCCTCTTGTATCTAGTAAGCTGTTCTCTGATGGTGATGTAAATGGAGGCCTGCTCACTGCTTCACGAAATGACTTCATAATTAAATCTAGTTCTCCTCAAGTTCCTTCTTTGATTATTCTCAGGAGTCTCAACCTCTTGGGTGGAATTCCTTTTTCTTCCAGAGCCAGACGAAGAAGAGTGGCCTCCTCTGCCTCCGCCTCTGCCTCTCCTGGCAGTTGGAGAGTGCCAAACAAACTTCCCACCTTTCATGACAGGCTAGAATCTAGTTCTCCTCAAGTTTCTTCTTTGATTATTCTCAGGAGTCTCAGCCTCTTGGGCGGAATTCCTTTTTCTTCCAGAGCCAGACGAAGAAGGGTGGCCTCCTCTGCCTCTGTCTCTACCTCTCTTGGCAGTTGGAGAGTGCCAAACAAACTTCCCACCTTTCATGACAGGGGAGAATCTAGTTCTCTTCAAGTTCCTTCTTTGATTATTCTTAGGAGTCTCAGCCTCTTGGGCATAATTCCTTTTTCTTCCAGAGCCAGATGAAGAAGAGTGGCCTCCTCTTTCTCTGCCTCTACCTCTCCTGGCAGTTGGAGAGTGCCAAACAAACTTCCCACCTTTCCTGACAGGGGAGGAGTCCT
The DNA here is from genome assembly GCA_027924585.1 of Larix kaempferi. Taxonomy (NCBI): domain Eukaryota; kingdom Viridiplantae; phylum Streptophyta; class Pinopsida; order Pinales; family Pinaceae; genus Larix; species Larix kaempferi. Next base: position 5,944,358 of record BSBM01000018.1, on the reverse strand, counting down.
ACATGAAAGAATTCACAGGTAGAGTGTAGAGAAAGCAGATAAAAAAGGAAACCAGACAAGGGATGATGGAAAGCAGCTGGAGATAAACAGAGAAATTAGACAAAAATAAAGGGTCGATGGTCGTATAAATAAAGGCAGTGCATATGTTCTGTTCATTACAACTTCACCCACCTCAAACATCCATCTCTCTTCTAAACCATGTTCAAGGATCCAATTCCAGACCATAATTGAGTCATTCAAGGAGCTTCACTTTGAGACAACCAGTCTCCATGCTGTCCAAGATCCTTTTAGTTGTCATTTGATCTGCTTTGGGCTTGATGACTTAAAAGTTTAAAACACCATCATGGAAGCTTGTGGGTTCACCCACCTTGTCGTTGTAGAAATATCATTGATATTCTTGATGTAATATTATTGCTTATATCCTGTCAAAATCTTTTGGATGATGATCTCAATTTGATCCTTGATCTGCTGTACCTGACCATCTGGCCCAAGATCCCACCACATGTTCTATATAGCCATTTCTTCCCGTTGGACCTCAATATCCATATTTGCTAATTAGTCGGCCACAACATTTGCACATCTCATGAGTCATTACATGTTTGAATTACATGATGGGGAGGAGGTTTTCCATTTCTTTGATTTCCCTTAGTACTTACTATTGAACCCAATCTATGGTTATTCATTTGAAGAATCAGTGTCCCTTAACTGGTCTGAAATGCACTGTGAGTCTCCTTCCAGAATTACATTATTTAGATTTAAAGTTACACCTGCTCTTAAGCCCTTTTTAAATTTTCTCTGTCATGGCTTAAGTGAAATTATTGGTAGCTTCACCTATGTTTCCAGCAACAGAAAAGAGTGGATCTCCTCTATAATTCTGATTACAAAACCAAAACCGGCTCTTTCAGGGTTGCCCTGGAAGAGCTGTGAAAATTGATTTTACAAAAAGAAAAGGTGGGGGATTCCAAATTCCAATTCTCAAGATGCTCTGATCCTTCCCATACCAATTATGCCGAGTCTTTAAGGATTCGACCTCAATGTCCCAAGCTTTGATCTTCTTCTTCTCTTCTGGGGGATTTGTAGGTCATCCTCTTCCCAGATTTTTTCCTCTACAGTTTCTTTAATATTTGTTGCTATTTTCTGATTGAGTTGGAGGGCTGGTAGGGTCTTCCCTTGGAAGATTTATATGTTTCTTTCTATCCATACATCCCAACAATTAAAGCCAGGGGCTAGTTCCCAAAGTTTATCAAGGATGTCAGATTTGTAGTCTTCTTGTTTCCAATCAAAGCATACTTCATTTTTTCACTCAAGATTACCTGTTGTTTTCCTCATCAGTCCTTCAAGCATATTCTGACACCTCTTACCTGTTGGGAAGTAGATTAATATATGGTGAACAGATTCCTCCTGATCATGGAATATTTCACACTGAGAGGGTCCCAGGTAGCCTCGTTTTTGCAAATTATCCCAGGTAAAGATGCTGTTTTGAGAGGCTAACCACATAAAGGCATTTATTTTTGGCTTATGGCCAGTGTTCCATAGCTTTCTCCAATATTTTATGTTTTTCTCCTGGGTTTATAAATTCAGCAAGGAAGAGCGCACTCTGCTTAGTACTTACTGAGTGATCAGCCCTTTACCATCTTAGTTTGTCAGATCCCTTTCTATAAGGAATCATTCTCTATTTTAGATGAGATCACAGGAGATTCTTCTGATCCTTATTGCTAACCATAGGCCATAAATCAGGTTCTTTCCATGATCTTTCCGAGAAGGAGTATTCCCATTTTGAATTTCCTTATCTTCCAAGTAAGCACTGATTAATCTCTGGCCTTGATGTTCAAAGATATCTTTTGTTTCTTGTAACTTCTGGATATTGACTAGAGGATCTCCCTGTTCCCAATAGTCCTCCAAGAAAAGAATTGTCTTGTTGTCCCCAATCACCTTAAAGCACTGATACTGAATAAGAATGAACCCTTTTTTAACACGACTCTACTTAAAGGAACCCGGGGAAAGATTGGTATCTTTGATGATACCTTCTCATGGTATTTCAATGCATATTTCTCCTTCCAAATAGATTCCCATAGACCAGCCTTCTCAGAGGGATGTCTCCATAAAAATTTCCTGCTCAAAGCCATGTTAAAAAAATTAAGTTTCCTTATTCCTTCTCCTCTGAATGACTCAGGTATGCATACCTTTTCCCAAGCTACAAGAGGACGTTTCCTCTCTAGCAATGGGCCACCTCGCAGAAATCCTTTCTGAAGTCTCTTGATTTCTATAATGACCTTAGGAGGGGTAGTGAGTACTGAGAACAGATATACAAGGATTGCTTGGAGTACTGATTTAATTAGAACAACCCTACCTGCTAAAGATAAGCTCCTAAAATGCCACCTGTTACCTTAAAAACTAGCACCTTTCCACAACCGGAAGTATGTGGACCCAACTGAGATGTGTGGACCTAGCGAACCCAATGGATCTGGTGCTATGATCGGCAACTATTCAAGGAGGTACACCCAATGTCACCTCAATGTTACCCCCTTCCTCTTTCGACCTTTCTCCTTGGGCAATGGGAGGCTCCCCCAACAAGGTAAGAATAGACCTAAAAAATATTTAATGAAAACAAGCCTATCCCTACAAGACCTTCCCACTGTTAGTAAACCAGTGCCTGACGGAGCCCACAAATGATACGTGAATAAAACTTCTTGACTTGGAAAGCTAGGAGCAACAATAAGTATGTAATAAGACCAAGTATTTTCTGCAGTAAAAGCCAGAAAGATAAAATGCAAGAAATATCCAAAACAAACCGTTGAAATCACCCAAAATTTACTTCCTGGTGACCAGCCACAATGGGTGAATCAATCCCCCCTAAGGTGCCCTCTCTTTGATGGATTGAAAGCTAGTTTTGGAATTGATTTTTTCTTTAAACCTGCAATTTACTGCAGTCAACGTGAATTAGAAATAACCTTTTCCTCAAATCCACCTATGGTCACCCCAGGTGACCTAGGAATTTCGGGGAAACCTCTCCAAACCCCTAGGGTTTGATTTCTCTGTCAAAATGGACCTGCAAGAATAATATACCATATCTGCAACAAACTCTAGAGGGATTATGTCACCTCTCTTTAGGGCCTTTTTGGCCTAAAAATCATTTTTAACAAGATTTTTCAACTTCTTTGGATTTTTTCAATGTTTTGCCAACTACAGAATTTTATTACAGCAATTAATAACTTTAGAAAATAACAAGTTAAAGATAACTAGGGAACAAAAATAATAATTTTTGGGATTTTCACAAAATATTAAATTTTTAGGGTTTTTCTATATTTTGATTTTTTTGTACTTTTTTGCAATATATAGTACACGAATTTGATAAAAAGAGAGATAGTGTGAAGAAAAGGGAAATAAGACCTAAGTCTTATTCCTCTGGCCATCGAGGAATTGTGATCAACGTACCTCTAAGAATTTGGCAAATCAATTTTGTAGGAGTTAGGGCAAAATCAAGAAACTCTAGGTTGTGTTGATCTTGACCTAACTAGGGAAAAATAAAGAAGCCAATACCCAATACAAGAGAGGATTCCAAGGAGAGTTGTCTCACTTACAAGACTATTTTATTGTGCATAAAAACCCTAGGTTAGGCTTACCTTGGATGCCTCCAGCAATGCAAGACAAGAATCAAAGAGACCTTACCACAATTGAAGAGAAAAGAGAAGAAAGTAACCCTCTCTAGAATCTTTTCACCTTTAACAAACCTTGAAAAGATAGTAAACAAACCTTCACATCACATCCAACCCTTAGAAGCCAAAAATTTGCTCAAAGAGAGTGGTGTACACCACTTAGCCAAGAATACACAAGGATAAATAAGAATAAGACTTTATTTGATCCCATGATCTTGTGTTACAAATAAAGGAGAAATGCTTTATTTATATGTGACAAGACATGCCTTTTCAAAAAAGACACACCTTTTCACTCCTATAGAACGACCTACCTAAAATGTCTTAAAATGACTTAAAATGAATTTTTTTTCTAGGGTTTGTCACCCACAATCCAGGGACTAAACCTCATAAAATGTAAAATAATGATAAAAATGATGAAGTGCTGCAAGATGATGAAACATTGGGCCTGTAAGGAGGATGTTATGCCCCGTCTATGTTAATTTTCTATCTCTGAGCTTATAATCGAATCTACTACTTTCAATACAATTCCTGGATGTACACACATCAATAAATCTCAGATCTGATTGTATAAGCAACAATACTTAAACTCATTAACGTGTCAAACATGCGCAACGGAACTGGAAACCGAACACATAAAGTTTAACACAATGATTTACCCTAGAAACCCCAATGGGGAAAATCCAATAAACTACGGCTTTCTTTTATCTTGAGCCAGAGAAAATAAGAATGATTCCAACCAGCTTTATCATATAAACAGAAGAACCTGATGCCTTGGAAAGGCATGCTAGATCTCAGGGAAAAACCCTCAATACTCAACAGCTGCAACTGTCTCTGAAGGAATGTGCCCCTCTGTCACACGTGTGTCCAATCTAACAAGTGCACCCTCTGTCTGCTCAAATATGTGATGGAATCAACTCTGAATCTCAGTCTAGGAAAGTGAACCCCCTCTCAGTATCTGAAAAGTGCACCCCTATCTTCCTCTGCTCTCTCAGCTATGGAAGAATGCACCCCTCACTCTCTGGAATGCACCTCTATCTGACTACTCCCTCTTTCTGCTCAATGGATATGCCCTCTGATTGTCACTCAGTCTTTGAATGATCAAGACACCCTCCTATCACTCTTTGAAGGATGTGCCTCACTTGTCTCGGCTCTCTCAACCTCAAGAATGCGCACTCTCTCTCAGAAGTGCGCCCCCACCTCAAGAAATGCGCACTTCTCTCTCAAAAGTGCGCCTCACCTCTTTGTTTCTTCAATATCTGAAGTATGTCTTGAGTACCTTTACTTTTACCCATCTACCTTATTTTATAAGCTTAGTGACTGATTAGGGTTTCCAAATCCCTAATTTTAATTGCATGCAAAATCACACTTCCACATTAAAAAATCACACTACCACATTAAAAAATCTCGCATGCAAAAGGTAAAAGTCTTAGGACTCCCTGCATGCTTCCACCACTGAAGTCATGCTAACTGGTAGAGTGTTTCTCACACACTACATCTATGCCTACTCTGTTAATGTCCCTTCATGCTAGGCATGAGCACATGAAGGATATCTCGAGATACAAATCTCAACAATCTAACCCCAACATTGTGCTTTTTCCCTCAATACCCTCCTTTAGGTGGTATGGCCTCTTCAATCTTGCAAAGAAGGTGGGCGTTTTGTCCTTGATGGCTAGAATGACCAAGAGGAATGGGTAGTACAAAGAAAAAGAGGTCAAAGGGGGTATCCACGAGGTGTGCTAAGGTGGGTATTACAATCCATACACGCCCAATCACCTTCTACATAGCATAAACATAAGTGTGGCTAGGAGCCCCTAAGCCATGTGTCCAAATGGAGCCATCCCAAGAAGCACGGAGCACCAACCCAGGCATAAATTCCCAACATGATGGGTGACTTCTGCCCATCAAGGGGTAGTCAACAATTCCACTAAGCCAATACTCCTTGAAATGAAAACCAAGAAGACCTACCATGACCAAACTAGAAGTCCTGAGCCCCACTAGACCAACACTTTTACACTAGCATAGATCCATCTTAAACACATATCTATCAAGCATTGAGAGGGATCCAATTTCTTCACTTGTAATTTTTTTTATCTTAACTTTTTTACACATTAAGAAAAATTTTACAGCTGAAGATATATCTAAGTTAAAATGAAATCAGTATAATTTTAATTTTTGATACCATGCTTTATATATCTAAGTTTAAAATGAAATCAGTATAATTTTAATTTTTTTGTTTAAGCCAACATCATTTGCATTCTTATTTCTTTTTTTATGGGAACATCACGTTACACGTTACAACATCTCCCCCATACTGGGCTGTAGAGCACCTCGCTACTCTCGGTGCAATAAAACAAGCCCCAACTTGGCCTTTACAATGAAAAAGGACCCCTCCTTTTTGGTACATCTGATATGGCACACTGCAGAGGATCTGAAGGGTAACAATTGGCTCCAACTGCGGGACATGCGCTTCTCCCAGGAGTGAGTGAGAATCTCTGAACCATTTGGGACCTATAGACCTGCACATACTTCGAACAACAAATTCATCAAATACATTAGAGGTAGACACTTATATCCTGCCTTGCTCAAATCAAAATGAAATGCAGTAAATAACGAGTGCAATGCATGGGTAAAAGTAAATGAGGAAATCAACTGTTTTTGTAATAGATTATGCAACCTACCTACCTACTCTAAGCATGGTAAAAGAAATAGGTCAAGTGAAATCATACCACCAGTGAAGCCACCTTAGCATATCATTCATGCTAGGGCTTCTTCCCTTGTCTTTGGTAATAGTCCAAGACAAGATCACGCTAATGATGAACTGAGTAGAATTCATTAGCTTCGTGGGGATGCAAATACAATGATAGAAGAAATCCTGGACCTGAATGCCTTCAAACTGTTGCCAATGAGAAAGGCCTTTTGTGCAAGCCCCCTCTATCCAAGCTTGAACAGGGATTAAGTACAAATTGCCTTCAAGATGAACTTGCTTTTAGAACTCTATTTGTTGCCCCAAATAACTTTCGAAACCAGCAAGAAACCCTGAAAGATGTGGCTGGAAAAGAGATCTCAAATTTTCCCTAGGAGAGGGAACACTTTGTTGCTTTCCTTGCAATAAAACCCATTTCTTGTTGTCCAAAACCTACATTGGTAACTGAGAAACATGGCTGAAGATGTTGATTGAGATCCTCCCTCGAAGAGGGTAAACCTAATTTCTCAACCTATGCAATAGATATCTTTATATGTAACCTTTTATCATCATCAATGCTGAGAAACACACATGAACTACATCTTGAGAGATCTTATCAAAGGTTGGTTCTCCAGGGTCTTCCAAAGTTGCAATTTTCTCATTGGAAGAGTCATTTATGGGCTCTCCAACAAATTTCAAATAATCCATACCCATATCATGCTCATTAGGAAAATGCACGTCATCGCATCAATGGAAACCATTGTCAATAGCAAAAGGATCCCTGCACCTTTCATCCTCAAAATTTTCATCTCCAAAAGTAAAATAGAGAGGAAGGCTCACCGAACCTTCATCACGAGGGGAACAAGGGGAAGAATCAACTACATCAACCGTTCTCAACACCCCTTTCAATCGGAAATGGTCCTTCAAGAGATTCTTCATTCTCTTCTTGATCTTTATGAAAACCTTTTTTATGTTGTTCCACGCCTACATAAAAACCCAGATTTGGCCGATCCAAATTGAGAATCTCTTTGCTTCTGTATGGCGGGAAAAAATCATGGGCATCTTCCTCGGAACATTTGTGGCGCGAAAGATCAAGTACAACACTCTCGGCCCTCGAAGAATCATATATGGGAGGGCCAAGAAAGCTCCAATAATCATCATATTCTTCATCACGCAAAGGGATCCTACCATTCCCTTCCAAAAGGCCCAAGACATCAGGAGAATATTCGGGACAATGGTAGGGAAAACTTTCCATCTCATTTTCTTTGATTATGGCTTCTTGTTCTTCATGTGTTCCCTCGGCTTTACTTTCTTGAGCATTGTTGTCTTTATTTTCAAAAATATCATTCTGTTCAAGCATAAGGCTCAAGATGTCATCTTGCTTGGTTTCTTCGACAAAATCTTGAACGAAATATTCTTCAACAATGGCTTCTTCATGAGAGTTTTCTAGGGGTTGATCTTTGTCACTATCTTCATCTTCGAGAGATGAGATAGAAGTGTGTTCGTCAATGAGATACCCAATATCTCCTCTGAAATAAGGATCCTATCTCTCACAAAAAACCCTAATAAATTCTTCAAGCAAGTGAATTCCTTTCTTAGAAATCTCATCATACCATTCGTATACATCATCGTTCATTAGGTCGAAAGACAACATGAACATCTTCATCTTGACATCTTCATGAACCACTTTTAAATTGGAAATACCCCACATGAATGACATAACATGCCCCACTCAGCTAAATTCTCATGCCCATGAAACTTTGGGATGCTCTTCTTCCAATCATTCTTCACCAAACTATAGCCATGGAGTCGATTAGGATATCACGGGAACCCCCCGAGAAATCCAATGGATCAAACCAATCATGTATCTATTCTTCATCAAAAAATGCCATATCATCTTTTTATTGATGCCAAAAATGCGTGGAGTCACTAGAATGAACTCTTCTTCTTAACTGACAAATGTGATCACCCCCACACCCAACAATGCGATCAATAGTTGAGGTTTTTGTCACGAATTGCACTTCTTTGTTTGTATTTTTTTTCAGTGGAGTCACAAGCTAAATCCTGCAAGGTTAGTCCTTAATAATAATCTCATCAAAGTACGAAGCAAAAAATTACCTCAACTTTCTTACCAAATCTATCATTCTTGCCAAGGGAATGAAACTTTTGACCTGAGCAACACGCCCCAACTGTCATGCGACAATCTCCAAGCATCCCTAGCAATGGCGCCAAAAAATGTTACCATTTGCCAAGCTTAGATTTTTTGGGGACAAGGACTTTCACGAAATGCTTTTCAATTGGAGTCATCAGATAGGACCTCCAAAGTTAGTCCTTAACAATAATCTTATCAAATTGGAAAACCAAAACTCACCTGAGCCTTTCTTGCACCAAAATGTCAATCTTGTTGGAAATAAGAGAATTAGACCAGGGAACACCTCGAATGGAATGTCGTTAATTTTCCTTCGAGTCCCTGACAACGGCACCAAAAAATGTTACCTCAAAAACTATCACCTTTCCACAATCAAAGGTATGTAGACCCAACTGAGATGTGTGGACCTGGTGGACCCATTGTTATGATCGACAACTATTCAAGGAGGTACACCCAATGTCATCTCAATGTAACCCCCTTCCTCTTTCTGCATTGCTCCTTGGGCCACAGGAGGCTCCCCGAACAAGGTAAGAATATACCTGGAAGATATTTAATGAAAACAAGCCTATCACAAGACCTTCCCACTGTTGGTAGACCAGTGGCTAATGGAGTCCACAAAGGATATGTGAATAAAACTTCTTGACTTGGAAGGCTAGGAGCAACAATAAGTATGTAATAAGACCCATTATTTTCTGCAATAAAAACCAACAAGATAAAATGCAAGAAATATCCAAAACTAACCGTTGAAATCACCCAAAATTTACCTCCTGGTGACTAGCCACAAGGGTGAATCAATCCCCCTAGGGTACCCTCTCTTTGAGGGATGGAAATTTGGTTTAAATTTGGTTTTGGAGTTGATTTTTTCTTCAAACCTGCAATTTACTGCAGTCAAGGTGAACCAAAATAACCTTTGCCTCAAATCCCCCCAAGGTCATCCTGGGTGACCTAGGAATTTAGGGGAAACCTCTCCAAACCCCTAGGGTTTGATTTCTCTGTCAAAATGGACCTGCAAGAACAATATAACAGACCTGCAACAAACCCTAGAGGGCTGACATCACATCTATTTAGGGCCTTTTTGGCCTAAAAATCATTTTTTTGCAAGATTTTTCAAATTTTTGGGATTTTTTCAATGTTTTTCCAACTACAGAAATTTATCACAAGAATTAATAACTTCAGAAAATAACAATTTAAAGATAACTAGGGCACAAAAATAAATATTTTGGGGATTTTTCACAAAATATTAAATTTTAAGGGTTTTCTATATTTTTATTTTTTTGTATTTTTTTGCAATATATAGTACAAGAATTTGATAAAAAGAGAGGTATGGGGAAGAAAAGGGAAATAAGACCTAAGTCTTATTCCTCTGGGCATCAAGGAATCGTGATCAATGTACCTTTAAGAATTTGGCAAATCAATTTTGTATGAGTTAGGGAAAAATCAAGAAACCCTAGGTTGCGTTGATCTTGACTTAACTAGGGAAAATAAAGAAGCCAAGGACCAATACAAGAGAGGTTCTCCAAGGAAATACGTCTTACTTACAAGACTATGTTATTGTGCATAAAAACCCTAGGTTAGGCTTACCTTGGATGCCTTCGACAATGCAAGACAAGAAACAAAGAGACCTTACCACAATTGAAGAGAAAAGAGAAGAGAGTAACCCTCCCACGAATCCTTTCACCTTTAACAAACCTTGAAAAGATAGTAAACAAGCCTCCACATCACATCCAACCCTTAGAAACCAAAAATTTGCTCAAGGAAAGAGGTGCGCACAAATTAGCCGAGACTACACAAGGAGAAATAAGAATAAGACTTTATTTGATCCCATGATCGTGTGTTACAAATGAAGGAGGAGTGCTTTATATGTGACAAGACATGCTTTTTCAAAAAAGACACACATTTTCACTCCTTTAGGCTGACCGACCTAAAATGTCTTAAAATGACTTAAAATGAATTTATTTTAGGGTTTGTTACCCACAATCTGAGGACTAAACCTCATAAAACATAAAATAATGATAAAAATGATGAAGTGCTGCAACATGATGAAATGTTGAGCCTGGAAGGAGGATGTCATGCCCCATCTAACCCCAACATTGTGCTTTTTCCCTCAACGCCCTCCTTTAGGTGGTACGACCTCTTCAATCTTGCAAAGAAGGTGGACATTTTGTCTTTGATGACTAGGATGACCAAGGGGAAGGGGTGGTACAAAGAAAAAGAGGCCCAAGAGGGTATCCATGAGGTGTGCTAAGGCGGGTATGACAACCCTTACATGTGCAATCACCTTCTACATAGCATAAACATAAGTGTGGCTAGGAGCCCCTAAGCCATGTATCAAATGAAGTCATCCCAAGAAGCACCAGAGCACCAATCCAAGGCATAAATGCCCAACATGATGGGGGACTTCCGCCCACCAAGGGGTAGTCAATAAAGTCACTAAGCCAATACTCCTTGAAATGAAAACCAAGAAGACCTGCCATGACTAGATCAAAAGTACTGAGCCCCACTAGACCAATACTTTTACATAAAACAAGCCCCAACTTGGCCTTTACAATGAACAAGGAACCCTCCTCATTGGTACATCTGACATGGCACACTACAGAGGATCTAAAGGGTAACACCATCCATTCAATATGGGTCTTATCTTGCTTATTACTTGCTCCCATGAGTGACATCTTCCACAATTTTCAACAAAGGGAACTCCTAGGTGTTTGTTGAGAAAGGATGCCCTATAGAAACTGGGAACTCTGCTGATATTCTGCTGAACACATAAGTGTGTGTGTAATATATTCAACTTGTCTATGTTTTTTCAACACCCCCACAAACCCTGAGAAAAAGGTTAAGGCCTTTTTTAAAGGCCTATGCTTCTTGTAGAGATGATTCACAAATTAACATAGCATTCTCTTTGAATTACAGTCATAGATGTCAGATAGGTTCTGAAACAGTTTGATTCCTTTTATAGAGCCCTCCAGTTTGAAACTATAAAGTAATCCTCCCTACCCCTCCATTACTAAAATTAACAGTTAAGGAGAAAATGGGTCTCCATGTTGGATTCCTCTTGATGGATCATAAGGATCTTAATGACTGCTATTGACTATGATAGAAAAAGATGTTTAACACATTTTTATTTATATAAATCCATTTCAATTCTCTCCATGAGACCTCGGGGGGACCGCCGACCTCCGTTCATAAGACCCTTGTGACAGTGTTGGGTCTAGCCCTTGTTATCATGCAAATATACACTAGTAGACCTACTTAATAATTATAGGTTACCTAGTCTTGTCATGGTTAGATGCCTCTCCATTCAGATCAATTATTTTCCAGTCTTAGTGGGGTGTCCCTAAAAGATGTAAGTTGTTATCAAACTAATAAATATGCATAGAAACCAATTTGATTAGCACACATAAAACAATCAAGAGTGAGGATAAATTTTAAGTAAAGTTAGATTGGTTGGAATCAGATCCTATAGACAGTTGTAACAACACATTAACGGAAAAGGAATGAAGTGATTGCGTGCCTTAGGTGAAGATAATTCAAAATAAGTGCACCATAAACTACCATAAGATTGCAATACAATTTAATTAGTGACAACTAATAGATTCAAGGAGCTAGAATAAAGCATAATTGTGCCAAATCACATGTAACCTAAGAGATTGATTGCATCATAGTGAATCACAAATGATAGGCTAATATGGATCACCTTGCTTGTAGTGGCAGTAGTGGTTGAGGTTTGGAGGATGAAAAAGAAATGAGTGGTCTGTTGGTACAACACTGGCCAGAGAAGAATAATGTCCGACCTTTCCTTTGCTTCTTGTTATCACATCTACGTTAGCTGGAGCTACCATACTGCAGACTGTGCGGTCGAGGACCGCACAGTACTTTTTTTTTCCAGATCGGAAATCAGCCGCCTTCAAACGAGGCATTTTTGTTTAGATTCCCCCTAGCAGACATATCAGAGGGGACAGACGGTTGGACAGTGTCACACACATTGTCACTTACCCTCTACCATAGGGTCACCTTTTCCTTGCCAAGCTTTGACATAAGCCCATTTGAGACAGTTGCCTAGTCACGTTTTGATCGAGACTATCATAGTATATTGCTGGTTTACTATGTGCCCAGATTCAGCAGAGATCCAGCTCACAGATAGCTTCAGTAGCAGCAGGTATATGGTGCAATAGGTATTGCATTTGATGATTATTGCTCATGTTGTAGATTAGACTTCTTTATACTTGTTAGTACACTAACTTTGCATAAGATGATATATTTGGTGATCTAGCTATTGTATGATGTGATTAGGCCCTTGATGATGTCTACTCACCCCTCCGGTTAGACTTATGTATATGCACGCTAAGTCATGTCCTCTACACTTGGCATAGACTTGATCACTTAGTCCCTCTCGGTAGTTGACTTTAGCTCCATTATCACTTTCCCCATCCATCCAACTCATCCATGATACTTGTTCCCGACTTGGATTCTGATTTGTGATCCCGAGGATCCCTTCCCCACTGATCTTTGAGTTTGGCATGACTCCCTGTTTATTGTGCCTCGGCTCTTTAGTGTGTGAGATACACTTTTAGACCTGGGATTTGCTCCTGTCGGTTGCCCCCGATGTTGCAATGCAGTTAGGATTGTGCAGCCTCACCGGGTGTTCCCCATTGGTCATCGAAGCATGTATTGCTCACCCCCATTACCTTTGCAGTATGAGCACCATGTTTATATCTTTTGAGATATGTATGTATCCCAAGAGGGCCTTGATGTAAATGAAGGAATGAAGAAATGTAAATCAAGCCAAAAAGGCTATTATATTGTAAATGTAAACTCTAGCCAAAAAGGGCTAAGTATGAAACTCATTGTAAAATCCATGCAATGTGTTTATAAACACACATGGATACTGGTCAGCCGTACATGTTAGCATTTGTAGTGGTTATTCCTCACCTAGTCCTGCGGGGCAAGGAGGTGAGAGGGAGCAAGGGACAAGCTCAAGATTGCCCCCTAGAGTCTCAAGTTACGGTTTGCCGGACACCCAGTTTGGCAGCTCTAGAAAAGAACCTCACGGAGTCTTCGGATACGGATGTGAGTTGTGAGATACTTGTTAGATGACTAGTGGTGGTTTCCCTGCACTATACCCATTTGTGAGGCACCGCCCTTCCCCGTGTTCTGTCATGGCATACTTATCTCAGTGGACCCCACTTTCCCGAGTTGTCCAAAGGGTCACATGATCTTCATCCTTGTCCTCCCATGTCCTTTTCCTTGTTGTCCGCATCACCTAAAGCCAGCAGAGTGGTCAATTCTATAAGATGTGCATAGCTTTTAGTCTTCTGGATGTGGTGGACCCACCTCATCAGGGCCTTGTATTATCTCGGGATTTAATGTATTTTTGATCACCATGTTATCATTGTATTGCTTAGTAATGTACTAACTTGTATAATTGAGCCTTGTCACTCCATGATTGCATATAGGTATTCAGCTAGCACTATTGTTGACCAGATTTGACTTGGTCAAACTGAGTTGACTAGGCCAAAATGGGCCCAAAAAAATGTTGCGATCGGAATTTTGATTTCGGTCAATTATTATCTACAGGGACCCCATATGAGCATGCAGGTGTCAGAATTGGAAAAGACCGAAGCATTTGAGAAATTTTTAATTATAATTGGTCAATTTTGACCTGTTTTAATTAAAAATTATGGATTTTGGGCAAATAATGCCTAAGTGATGGATCGGGGTCGTTCGAGTGGTCATCCCTACTACTTTTGGGGTCCACGATCGCATTGCAACAGATGGTTCAACAATCCGGGCACTAAAAGTGGGTCAAAAGCCCAAATTTCATCTTCAGCCATAGAAACTAGCAAAAATTACATGGAAAATCAAATTTTGACTAAGGCAACTATAAGCAAATGGCAAAATCAATGGTTGGCAAAGGTAAAATGGTAAAGTTTGACATTGTATTTGGGCATGGTGGGGCCCTCTCCATGGCAGCTCATTGTTGGAGGTCGAATTGGCCCATTGGGGGCATTTTTCCCCACCTAGGGGAATTCGATTTTGATGTATTGTTGGGTGTGGGCCCTTGTTGTATTAGTTGGGGGGATAAAACATCCCATAGACACCCCCCAACCACATTATATGTAATATAGGGGCCCCACAAGGGGACCCCCTCTCCACATGTGTGCTTCTCTTGGGGCAATTCGCACCCCCCTCTTGGCATCTCTCTCCACCATTCGATTTGATGGTTGGGGAGTGATCTCCACCCTCCATTTTGGGGGGAAACTTGTATGAGGAGTGGCCTCTCTCTATAAGAGAAGGCACTCACTCCATTTGTAGCTCTTCTTGGCATTTTCGATTTGCACTTGAGATAGAGAGACATTCCATTTGCAGCTTGATACTTGGTGTTGTGGAGTAAATTTTGTGGTGGTTGATAGCTAGTGTTGGATGCATTGTGGAGATAGTTTGTTGTGTCTTTCCATACTTGTTTGCTGGTTCATATTTGCAGCATTGGTGGCCATTTGAAGAAGGGCGCTGTACTTGGAGCGGGAGCACCATTCCAGTGATTTTCTCCAAAGTTATCCACAAGGGAGTTGTTGTTTGCTTTCTGCTATTCAATTCCTTTATCTTCAGCCATTTATTTGTTGTTATACTTGATTATTTGTTGCAGTTACTAATTATTGTCTTGATTATGGCAGGTACCTAGGTCACCATTGGTGTCCAGTCGCTTCTCATGCTCAAGGGAACTCGTAGGCTGCTTCACATTTGATCTTCCGGGCTAGTCTTCACTCAAAGTTCTCCATTTCACCATTTCACCAAGTACTTTTCATCTCCTTGTCTCTCCTTCATCATTTTCATTGTCTTGCTAAGTTGAAAAACATATAATAAACCCTAAAATACAAAAAATTAACTTCCCTAGGTTAGAATTCTTTTTATTTGCAAACCCGCTTTTTATTTGAGCTTAATAGCCTACATCTTAAGTTTCATCAATTTTCGACTCCATTTACCCTCTGAAACAGCACTGGTCCTATCGTTTTTCTCTTCTGCTGGTTTGGGGTCTCTTTGGGGTTCTGGGTATTCTTGATTCTTGTTTAGATCGTCATTTTACCCTTGGGAATCAAGTTTCATCTTCTAGAAGTGATTAAAAACCTTAATTTTATGCTTCCCTAGGTCCACCAATCTTAGAAACAATCTCTCCCTTGGGCAGAATTTCACTTAATAATCACTTCTTGCATTGTTTGCTGCCTCAGTTATTTTCGGCCATCTAATTCACTATTTTCATCATAATCTATTGCTGGTCACACTTCATCTACTCGCTTGTTTCATTTGTGTGTCCATCCTATGGCTGAAAACCTGAAACTAGACTTAGGAGCCCTTCTACACTCATTCCTTGATTTTATCTCTTATCTTTTGCGGGATTGGGTGTGTTTTTGTCTCTCAACCATAACTGGTTGAGCAGGGTCTCCCCCTTGACTTGGCCAAGTGCCTCGTCTAAAGTGATAGTAGCCCTGTCCGATGTGACTTCCTTTCATTCGAACGGAGGACTTGGCTATTGTCGGTTACACCTTCCTAGTTGTCTCCTCTACCGTCCCTATTGGGATACCTACCACAAACAGCTAGAGATTGTGTGATAACACTTCTCAAATCTATATATATAGAAACCCAGTGAATGAAAAATAATTCACCCTAGGAGGAAAGAAAAGATGCTAATTTTGAGTGAGTCCACTTGAATGCCAAGTGTATTGGCTTACATTTTAGGTGGATTTTCTCTTGGCAAAGAAAGCTGTATTTTTCATCGTTTTTTCTATTGTTTTATCATCTCCCCAATTGGCTGCTTTAACCTCTACTTCACTGACTGTCTTTTATATCATGGTGTTGTTGTTCTAGCTACATGAGATATTCTCACTAACTAAAGCCGACCTACAAAAGAAATAAATAAAATAAAATGTATTTTATTATACAAAAAGTGAAGTTAGCCTAGTTTAAGAAGGCAAGTTGGCCCAGAGTGGAAAAACGTTCAGCACAGAACCAATATAAATACAGGTGACGCCCTCCTTATTTGGATAAGCAACCAATTCACTCAAGGCTGCTACTCAAGTGCGCAAGAGGGAGAGAAGAAGACTGCGGGGTTGTAAAAGATTGATTTTGGGGCTCTTTCTTTTGTATCTTCTCTATTTATGATCTCTCTTGATATAAATCACTTTCATATCCGATGTACTTGTATTATGTATTGAATCTTTGAGTAAGAAAGGTTTGCTGGGTTTTTCTTGAGTTTGGGTTTTCCCAAGGTAAACTATTGTGTCTCTTGTGTTCTTGTGCTTGATTATGTGAAAATTATACTATTATATCATTAAAATCTAACAGGTTATGGGCCCACACATGCTATCCTGATGCGTGTAAAGCAAAAGGATTTACTCCGAAAATCAGGGGCCAAAAATCGGGGTCCGAAAATCTAGGGTCCGAAAACCAGGGGCTGGAAATCTAGGGTCTAAAAATTGAGGGCCAAAAATCTAGGGTCCGAAAACCATGGGCTGGAAATCTAGGGTCTAAAAATTGAGGGCCGAAAATCTAGGGGCCGAAAATCTAGGGGAAGAAAATCAGGGGCCGAAAATCTACGGTCCAAAAATTTAGGGTCGGGAAATTGCAGATCTGAAATTTCAGTTTTGGTGAAGTTTGAATTTTTTGCAGAAATTAGGGTTTCAGTTTACAAGTTGTTTTGTCCACAGATCCAGAAGAAAAGGAGGTCTATCCAACTCGCCTTGGGAGGGCACATTAGCCTGTGGATTCAGTTTTATCAAAGTCCAAGTTTCAATTTTTTACCCTCTTCTACTAGGGTTTCTCAACTAGATCTGTCAAGATGGTTGTTGAACTCAGAGATATTCCAGAGCCAGAGGGAGCCTGAGACAAATTAAAACAACAAGAAGAAATCCGAAGAGATTACCTTGTTACTACTCTCTCAGGCTCTATTTCAGACAATGATGCTCATGAAGATTCTTCACAAAGAAGTCAAGGAATGCAAAAGATGATGATCATCGAAAGGAGTGTTTCTTTTAGTACACCAATGATTATATTATCTCTAGATGAGGAGATTGTCATTGGTGATGTATGAAGATCTAGGTTGTAGTTTCTTCAATGGGTTTCCGACAAGAAAGAAGATAAAGATCTAAGATGAAAGCACCCTCACCACCAATTTATGTAGATATGTGGTAGAGGAGCAATACATGTTCCACTATTTAATAGGACCCAACCTAGCTCGATCTTTGGTTGCATGTAGGTTACCAAAGACTCCATGTTCACCGATGTATGTGCTCAATTCTCTTTGTACTTGAGCACACTCCTGCTCGATCTACATTCAACTTATTTCTCTTCACGTTGTGAATGAAGTTATAGGTGCTCCAACATTGTTCTACAGAAGAAATGTTAAGCTATTAAATCACCCTCACCACTAATTTATGCAAATATGTGTTAGAGGAGCAATACACATTCCACCATTTGATATGACTCAACCTATCTCAATCTTTGGTTGTATGTAGGTTACCAAAGACTCCATGTTCATTGATGTATTTGCTAAAAAATTCACTTCGTACTTGAGCACACTCCTCCTCATTAGGGACCAACTTGTCTAATGCAAGCATATAACCATTCTACACCTCTAGATATGTGTGTGGTTTTTTTCTAACACCACCCCCAGGTGCTAGTTGAGCCAACCAATATTTTGGTGTAAGGACATATGCTAGGGCATGGAGTGGAGAACATTCAGATAGAAAAGATTCCCATACTTAATAAGTGATTTTTCTTGATTGAAGTGTACATTTTTATTAAGGTGATAACAGAGGAGTTCAATCAACTTCAACAATTTGACATCAACACCGCCAATATCAAGGTACATAGAGAGGTTGATGTGCTTGATTAAATTCCAATCGCTTACCCTCATACATGTTAGAATCCAGTGGATATGTTGCAATCCTGAAATCCTGAAAACTATTAAGTTTGCTGAAATTTGGATGCGATCTAAAATTTTACTTTTTGCATATGAAGTCCAATGAGGTTGGAACCACTCTCAAACATCCTGAAACAATTAATGGTAATGTTAAAAATTTAAATAAAAGGATAGAAAATGAAAGATAAGGAGAATACCACTTTCACTTTAAGAATTTAACATTACCATTCAATAAATCCCCAAAATGAACCCTAAGCATGCCCAAAAATCCAAGTGGAACTATGTCTTGGTTCCAAAAACCAAAAAAAGAAACAAAAATTCGCCTCAATTGCTGGGAGCGATTAGGGAGCGTTTTTTTCATCAGGGAGCGCACTCCCTTAAATCGCTCCCAGAAGGGAGCATGCTTCGCGAGCGAAGCGGTAGGGGGGAGGGGGCTTCCCCCCAGCATAATTCCGGACATCCTGTGACGAGGTGGGAACAATAGTCCTCAGTTGCACACACTATCCTCCTAGAGGTTGAGCATCGAGCATTTCCCCAGTATTGGCCATGAGACTTAGCTAGGGGTGGGTCAAGTGGGACAGTGCCTTCTCTTGGACACCAAGTAGGGTGGAGAGATTAGTCCCTAAGACGACTCATAACAGGGCAGTGCCTTCTCTCGAACACCAAGTGGGGTGGAGAGATTAGTCCCTAAATGCTCAGAGCGGGACAATGCCTTCTCTCAGAGATTAGTCCCTAGATGCTCACTCATGGATTTAACCATGAGACTTGGCTAAGAGACCTTGAAACAATCAACCTGAAGCAAGATCGTGATCAACCTTTCCTTGAGATGATTCATTGAAGACAAGTCATGGCGGGAAGCTTTTGACGAAACCCAAGATGTGTTTAGGCAAAACGAGCAAGAAGAATACCTCCCTCGCTGAGAGGGAGTGTTCTTCCTAAGACAGGGAAAATGGTGTGATTCTCCTTGAGAGGGAGAGAGAGGGAGCTGGTTGTTCTTTATGACACTTCTCGATGGACTGAGTTGTGTAGAGGACGTCATGTTGTTCATAGCCACATGGACATAAATAGACTTTTCTTATGCTGACAAGATGTACCAAACAAGCCGTGACAATCGGATGATGCTCAGATGTGTTCCATCATGATGATATCTCTCTAGCTAAGAGGGAGTGTCGTTGTTGTAGCTACGTGAGGTATCCTCACTAGATAAATCCGACCTACAAAAGAAATAATTAAAATAAAATGTATTTTATTATACAAAAAGTGAAGTCGGCCCAGTTTAAGAAGGCAAGTCGGCCCAGGGTGGAAAAAAGGTTAGCACAGAACCAGTATAAATACAGGTGACGCCCTCCTCATTTGGATAAGTAACCAATTCGCTCAAGACTACTACTCAAGTGCGCAAGAGGGAGAGAAGAAGACTGCAGGGTTGTAGAAGATTGATTTTGGGGCTCTTTCTTTTGTATCTTCTCTATTTGTGATCTCTCTTGATATAAATCACTTTCATATCCAATGTACTTGTATTATGTACTTAATCTTTGAGTAAGAAAGGTTTGCTAGGTTTTTCCCGAGTTTGGGTTTTCCCAGGGTAAACTATTGTGTCTCTTGTGTTCTTGTGCTTGATTATGTGAAAATTATACTGCTATATCATTAAAATCTGACACATGGAAATCAAGCACACAAAGAAACCAAAAAAACTCGAAAGAGTTATTGTAATGCATTGCATAGATGAGAAAGCAAGAGCTTTATTATAGGGTGTTACAATGAGGTTGAGTCAATCCACTTTATGAATGTGGGATAGACCAAAAAATACAATAAAGTGACATAAAGCATAAAAGCGCAAAATGACATAAACTCGAAAATGACTTTATTAATGTGTAAGTCTAATATCTAATTGACCATTATAAACTATGTTTTACTTCAACACCCTCTCTTAATGGTCAATCTACAAACTACATCAAGTTTATCCCAAAATTTTACATGCTTTTCAAGACCCAAAGATTGTTGAAAATGTCTGCAATTTGGTCCTTTGTGGGAAAGTACTACAACTCAACAATTCCATCTTCTAAAAGTTGTCTAATGAAGTGGCAATGTATCTCAACATGCTTGGTATGCTAGTGGAAGGCCGAATTCTTGGCTAGTTTGAGCACCCCTTGATTGTCATAGAGTAGGGGCATCAACTCTGTTGTTGCATCTTCATATCTGAAAGCATCCTCCTTATCCAAACTACCTCACATGATCCTCTTGTTGCTCCTTGATATTTTGCTTTTGTCGATGAAAAAGCTATTGCTGGCCACTTCTTGTTTATCCATGTAACTACACATGTGTTAAGGATAAATACATATCCAAAGGTTGATTTTATGTCATCCATTTAACCTACCCAATCTTAATCTGTATATCCACACAACCTAGGATCTTTGGCTTCTATTGTATAGAATGCCAAAGTCAAGTGTCCTTTTCACATATCTCAACACCCTCTTCGCTACAGTTCAATGCTCTACTTTGGGCATTGTCATGAATCTGGAAATGAAGCTCATAGCATAACTCAAATCAAGCCTAGTGGTTGTAAGATATATCAAGCCACCCACTAGCTGCTTGTAGACTGACTCGTTAACTGCCTTGGAGTCGGTCTTAGCTAAAATTTTCAGCCCTTTCTCCATAGGTGTAGATGAGATCTTGCAATTTTTCATTCTAAACTTTTCAAGCAAACTCCTGTCATATTTTGATTATGAGACAAAATGCTATTACCTGCTTTCTAAAATTCTACACCCAAACAGTATTGTAGGAGGCCTAGATCAGTCATGTCAAAAGCTTTACTCATGTTTGATTTTATATGTTCACTCATACTCGCCTCACTACCTATAATAATGATTTCATCTACATAAATGACCAACAGGATGATATCATTACCACTATTGTTGACATACAGTTTGGCATCTGAAGGACTCCGCTATAACCCTTGTTCAACCAAGTACTTGTCAATATTAATGTACCATGCCATGGGTGTCTGCTTCAGTCCATATAGAGCCTTCTTGAATTTGCAAACAAAATGCTCCTTCCTTGAAACCTCAAACCCCTATGGTTGATACATATTGACCTCTTCCTACAAATCTCCATTGAGGAAGGCACTCTTCACGCCCATCTGATGGACTTTCAACCACACTATGCTACCATGGCTAGAACTAGTTGGATGGTGTTCATCTTTGCTATAGGAGAAAAGGTATCCTCATAATCAATGCCCTCTCACTGAGATAACCCTTTAGCTACCTGTTGTCACATCCATAGTAGCCAGGCTACCATGATTGCAGATCAGTTTCCAGTATATTTTTGAGCCAGTCCTTTACACATTTTGATGAGATCAGCTGATGATGAGCAGTATGTTGGTGATCACTCTTACACATTCATTGGATCCAGTTCTTGTACATTTACAGTCTCATGCCAGGACTGCGCCCCATGACCCTAGGTCGGTGACTCAGTTAGCCATTCTTCTATCATCCAGAGCAGGTTGATTGTCAGTGCCCTTGGTATATTCAGATGCAGTGCTTCAGTGTGATTCAGGTTGTTCACATCGAGGACCTAGGTATATGATCCATCAAGTATATGATTGGTGCATTTGGGTTGTTGATGTCCTCTTTCCTTTATCTAGGTAGTTTATGACTGGCTATATGATTATTGTTTGTTGGCTTTATCTTATGATGATTTCTTGTTGTTTAGAGTAGAAGTAGTCAGTTACTATGAGTAGCAGGTTCTTGTGTATACTCGTTGGCCATAGCCTTACTTTACGATGTACAGACTTGTTCATTCCCTTACTCTTGGGCCTTTTCTATCCATGGCATCCTCAGTCATTTCCTCGTCCATCTGTTACTTTCCAGTTTGGTTTCATCCCGACTTACACCTTAACTAGTAGTCTCGAGGACTTCCCCCACCTAGACCTCTATGTTGGATAGATTCCTTGTTTGCATTGTGTCTCAGCTCTGGAGTATGTGATTTTAGTCACAGTGATTGTTCTCCTCTAGTCCTCAAAACCAAGTATTCCTACAAACAGTGTTGCTAAACACTAGAGCATCGAATCTTAAATGCTATATCTAAAGGAATGCTAAGTCAGCAAAAATAGTGTTGTTAAACACTACTGCTTATATCTATATTAGCTAGTCAATGGCCAAGGGACGCGCACTCATCCTTTATATGATGTAAGGTCCTTTGCCACTACAAGGCAACAGAGTGGTCACTCCATCGCACCTATGGACAGTGGCGGGCAATGGAGGTCATACCGAGTCATTATCTAAGGCCCGCCAGGCTATTCAGGGCACCTCCTCTTGGAGGATGGCTGGTGACAACAAATTGCTAAAAGGTTGCTTTCCTAGAGTCTATTGGAATCATTCTCATCATTCTACCCATTTGTGAGACACCTCCATCCCCCGTGTTATTTTCTATCCATCATATGTGTAGGTGGTCTCCCTGGTTCCTTCATCCGAGAGATTGCAATGTTGAGGTTGTTGAGTCCTTCCCCTAGCCTAGCCTTTGTTTTCCACTCTCACCCATGGTTAGCAAATTGTTCAAGTCTGTAAACGAGTATACACTTGAGATTCTTGTTTATAGTAGCTAATTACTTTGATCTGGACTTATCTTATTTATATTATTTACATGCTTACGCCAGTTAAACATCATTCTACGCTTTAGTCTAGCTACTGATATAATTGAAGGAGCATATGATATCCTTTTGTACTTACAGCAGCAGTTCTTTGTGGTCTAGATCATTATTTTGATCATTCTTGACCTAGTCAACCCAGTTTGACCAAGTCAACAGTAGGGTCCAGGATGAGTTTGGGCCAACAGTGTTCGAGATGTTTTATTCATGGCCCATATGTGTCCATTTGATGGTTCCATGAATCAGACAACAGTTTCAGTGGATGGTTTGTTGTATTTTTTATCATTATTATTATTTACAGGAAATTATTTTTATTATTCCAAGCATGGATGAGCTTACAGAGGTATCTTTTGATGGTCACATGGTGTATGAGTACTCATTTCTAGTGGATTTGAGCATTCTGAGCTTATTAGTGCACTCATATATCAATTCCGGGCACCTACAGATGATGATGTGGCCAGCTTACTAATTTTCTCCATATTGCCATGCAAAAATGGCTTGTCCAGCACTTTTGATGAGCATGCACGTTCTCCTAGGGTGCTACAAAGGGAGATGGGGGACCAACCAGTCGTTATTACCATATTACCACATCCCCAGACATTTTGATGTAGTCATATTTGTGTCCGGGACACTTGGAAGTGAGTTATAGGCAGGCATTTTTGTATCTTCGAAGGTGGTTTTCCGGCAGTAGAATGGCTTATTGAGGAAATCGATTTGGCTTAGTGGGGCAAGGAATTGGCATGAGATTGGTCTAGGATATCTTGATGATGATTTCCACACCTTCCAGCACTTGTTCCGGCATTAGTGGGGTCCACACGTCATAGCATTTATAAGTTTGGGTGTTTTTTATGGTGTTATTGAGGGGCCACGATTTGTTCATTTGGTCACATTATGATGTTATCTTGACATATTATTTGATATTGTGTCATGGGGTCATGCTAGTGAAGGATATGATACACCTCCTAGCCCCACCATGTGCTTGTTTCATGTGTCTTAGTCATTTTTCATGTGGTGCGTCCCCCTTGGGCGATTTAGTGAGTGCGCCCCCTCTTTTTTTGAGTTGATCCATGTGATATGTATCTGGCTAATCTTAGCCATTGATTAGAGTGATTGTATCTTATGATCCTAGCCATTGATATTATTGGATCTAGGTATTTTCTATTAAAGAGATCTATATATTGAGATGCTCTCTTATTTGTGAAAAGGACTTTTGGCTCTTGAGCTCTTGGATAATAAAATATTTTTGCAAAAATTCTTGGAAGCTTTGTCGAATGTCTTTTGTGGAGATTGTAAAGTCTTTTTCTCTCTATCATTCTTGCGGATCTATGCTTTGCTAAACCATTTTTGCAGGGGGGCGTACCATTGGTGGAGATAGTGATTTGATGGGGGCGCTATTGTGATTGAGCTCCATATCTCTTCCTCAAGTCATTATTGGTTTAGGAAGTGTCTTTATTGTATCTTTGGATCATCTTGATGTTTGTTGAGTCTTTCTTCATTGATTATCATCTTTCTTTTTGCAAAGCGATTCTCATTTGTAGATCTCTTTTGCGGGAGGAGGGCGACTTGGTCTCTTGGAGGGCATAGCGATTTCACTTGGCAAGGTGTGGAGAAAGCGTGTAATTGATCAGAAAGGGTAGATCATCACCATACAAGGCTAGTAGCAAGTATTTCCAGGTACGTTTGCACTGTATTTTGTTTTTCTAGGGCTTAATCCAATTGTCACTACAAAACCCTCTTCTTTCAAACCCTCGTTTTCTAGATCTGATAGATCGGGTACTTATTTGAGTACGACCATCAAAACCCACTTAAGAATAAATATAAAAACACTAGATCTAAAGTTTCAAATCAAACCGACTCCATTTACCCCCGGATCTAGCACTAGTCATCTCTTGGTGGGACGCCCTACTTGGGTCTTTGGTAAAAAATTTCAGATCTATCAGTTGGGTATGCTTGAACCCTTCCAATATTCACAGAGATACTCTTCAAGCACCTAGATCTAGTCTTTAAACACCTGGATCTACTATTTTGGGTCCACTTTGGTCTCATTTGCATAAACCCTAGGTAGATACAATTTGGGTATTCCTCGTATGAACTAGATCTATCTAGATCTACTTTCCTAAACTCATTGTGATATATTTCATTTCAAGTTGGACCATTTCCATTGCCTTAAGCCTCTCCAACTTGACCTTAACCTCGCCTACCACATTTATCTCCCTAGATCTAGATCATTTTACTCATTGTTTGTCTTTGGTATTCATTGTCTATCCCTTAGAGGACTTTGATTAGTTTCGCTAGCCCTCATAGGCTAGTAGGGTCTCCCCCTTGGTCATTCTATGGATTGATCTAAAGTGACAAGAGCCCGTCTGGTGTGATAACTACCCCCATTGCAGGTGTGGACGAGGCCCTTGAGGTGTCACTTGGTTAGCTACCCTTCCTCTATCGTCCTAGATAGGATACCTTTGGTGGTAGCTACAATTTGAGTGATAACACTACCAATTGTGCCTTGTACTTGTCAAGTGTTCCATTTACCTTGTATTTGACCTTGTACACCTATTTGCAGCCAATGGGTTTCTTCCCTAGTGGAATTTTTATGAGATCCCAAGTCTGATTTTTCATCAAATTCTCATGTTCAGCAGTCATGGCCTTCTCCCATTCAAGTCTCCCTTTTGCTTCTTCGAACACCTATGGCTTGAACACTTCTTGAACATTGGTCATAAGAGGAAAGTTAACCTTGTTGGGTTCTTGTTTGCTATTTCCTCTCGATGATCGTCCCTTGATCATTTTTGCTACTCAAAGATCTCCAGTAGTGTTGTGCTACCCCTTGTGTCTCTTCTTGGGAACCTCCTCATCATCATTACAACTTGTGCTACTTGTACCTATGTCATCAAAATGTTGATTCGAGCTATGTGCATCAGAATGTTGATTCGAGCTATGTGCATCAAAAATTACAAGACTGAGTCTGGGAGACTCCTCAAAATGTTCAGAATCTTCCTCCCTTTCAAGTGGAGCTATATGAAGCTAAACACCTTAATCCTAATCCATGATGGGTGGCTCAATAGTAATTTTGAACTCTGAAGAAAAAGATTGGAAAGGTCCAACTTCCTCATCAACTACAACATCTCTACTAAAGCTCAAACGATTGGTTTCCACATCAATTAGCCTATAAGCTTTATGAATGTTGTTGTACCTTACAAGCATTAGTTTCCTGCTCTTAGGTTCTAACTTGGTTCTCTTCTCATCTAGAATCCAGGCATATGTGGTAGAACCAAAAACTTCAAGATTATTGATGCTAGGATTCCTTCTAGACCATGCTTCCTCATGGGTCTTTTTCTTCACTACCATCGTTGGAGATATATTCAACAAATATATTGTTGTGAACACTGCCTCAATCCAAAACCCGTTGGGAATAGACCTATTCTGCATCATACATCTATCCATCTCTATGATGGTGTGGTTTCATTTCTCAACCACTCCATTCTATTGTGGAGTGTAAGGTGCAGTGTATTGTCTTTGGATCCCATGTTTAGCAAAAAATGTTTGAAGTCTTTGGAGAAAAATTCTCCACCATTATCAGACCTAAGAGTTTTTATAGGACAACCTGACTCTTTTTTGACTAATGCTTTAAAATTTTAAAATTCATTAAACACATCAGATTTTAACTTCAAAAATTACACCCACATCTTCCTACTATATCCATCAACAAATAGAAGGAAGTACATAGCACCAATGATTGATGTCAAGTTCATTGGTCCACAAATATCTGCATGAACCAATTGAAGGACTTTGGTCGCTCTCCAAGCTTGTCATTCTTCAAATGGCATTCTATATTGCTTTCCTTGCCTAGCAAGCTCCACATACTCCCTGAATCTTCTGTTGGATTTCTAGAAATCCATCCACTAGATTCTCTCAAGCTAATTGACAGAGGTAGGTGTGGTTAAGGTTCCCATACCATTGATGCCAAAGTGTACTGATGTTAGATGCACTCTTGGTTGTCAATGCATGCTTCTTGACCTATCCCTATTAACTGATTAGAATAGTCCATAATCCTCCATACCATGAGCAATGGTCTTCTGAGTCTCCTTGTCAACTACATAATAGAGTGATCCACTAGTCCAAGATATAAAATTTTATTAAGGGCCAACCATGCTCCCAAAATAGCCAAAACAACTAGGGTGTCTCCTCGAAAGATCTGACTAACTCGTCCTACAAGGTGGAAGAGATGTCAAATAATGTGTCAAAACCTTAGATCCATGAATGAAAGAGGCCTCAAAGCACATGCTAAAGCATAGATCAATGGGATCGGTCCTCAAAATAAACTCTAGATCCACCAAATAAGGTAGGTGGCCGAGGCAAATGTGCAATGAAGAGTGGTTATGCCTCATTATGTGTGCCAAGGAACAAGGATCAAGGGAGTGCTCTACATAAGTAGGTAGTAAACCATCTCAAGAACACAACCCAATGATAGAAACCCTACAAAATCTAGAGTACCCATCCATCAATGCAAAAATCACATAAAGAGTCCACCAATATAGCCATTGAAAGGCTAAACCACCTAAAAGCATGCACAAATGTGGAGCGTATCACTAGATAAGCCAAAAGAAATGATAAAGAATCCATAAATGAGGGATGTAAACCTCCTCTAACAAAGGCGCTCCATCTAGCAACCATGATGATACAATCTCCAATGTGATCACTCTAGGGGCCAAGACTGAATGAATACGTGAACAATTTTCACTAAACTGTCTCAACACCCACAAAGTGGTCGACGGAGGAATTGTCACAAGGGAAGCATCTAGGGAAGTGTGCACAAGTGAAAATGCCCCTCATCTATCCATGCACTCAACAAAAGTCAGCCTGTAAGCCTCTGACAAGTGTGATGAAAATGCCAAATAGATGATAATGCATGATGTACATGCATCCACATAGGAACAAAATTACTCTGGGATCACTATACTCCAATTACAGCTAGCTTGGGCAAAGTCTTCAAACTGGTACAAGACCTCATACAATGTGAGGGGTAACAGGTGGAACTTCCAAGAGTTCCCCTAGAGTTTGTATCTGGAAGATTGGACTTATCTTGTGTGTAGATCCGAGAGAAAACATGCACTATGCAAGTTATACAGTTGTAGGAAGCACTATGTGCCAAAGAGATGCTAGGACTTATCACAAACTAAAGAGCACTACCTTACGTGACTAGAACAAGGCATTACCCTCCTGCAACCCAATAAATCTCCTCATGCCCTCCTCACCCCCTTTCCCATGAAGTTCCCAGCTTAGGGTCACCTACACTGTGCCCATCTATAGCTTATTGCTCACACAAAAATAACTGCCAACCAATAATAATTGGTAAAGAGGAGAGAAATAAATCTGAGTTTTATTAAAAACTAATTGTTTATATGCATAGATGAGAAGAAAGAGGGAAGCAAGTTATTCTTACAAATTCAGACCCTCATGTGGGCTGGTTGCACCAGATTTACAGTTTGTGGCAGCAATACAAGTCCCCTCTAAAGCGAGGAACAAATATCAAACAAGTCTGAAATGATTCTCCTTTTGATCTGCTACAATAGCTATCACTTTCAGCCAGTTACCATTCAGACTCGTAGCTTTACATGCGCAGAAATATTGTGGCACCTTCCTTGGCCAGTAGGGCACCAAGTCATAAAACTATTCTGATTGGAACTCTCAACCAGTGGATTCACCAGATTTATAAATAATCTAGATGTGGAAGTAAAATGCATACAATATTAATTTATCTATACATTTTATACAATTCATGCTCAAAATATGAACAATATTTGTTATTGATTCAACTAAACATACAGAATATGAACAACATGCATAGACAGAATATGTGGATTCCCATTAAGCATTCACATTGGCATTCATAATTTATACATACAGTTCATAAGCAAAATTCATACAATCTAACCATCTCAGTCAACTCATGTGAACAGAAATCAAATACCAATCAGTTGAAATATTCGAGTAAGATAATTATCTTTTATAAATTATAATACTATGCTCAGGTAAAATGGTTGCACAATTCCTCCCAGTGGTAGGCATCCATTGCTGATCTAGATGGATATTGTGGCCACCCACCTATTTCACTGGCTCAAAACAATTTTCCATTTTGGCAATTTTCTAGTAGTTTTCTACGGTTTTTTTGGTCCTTAACTTCCGGGGCCGTTTTGAGGCCCTAAACGATGTTTTTTGAGCCCGCAACAGACCAGACGATTTTTGTAGCACCCCGAACGGATTGTTTGGGCCAATTCACTATTGTACTCCTCAGCTAGATCTTTCCAACTATCTGCCCAGCACCCCAAACGGAGATCGTATGCAAAATTTATGACCCCAGAAAGTTGATTGCTCAACTAACTACCTTGGGGCCACAAACTTTATGACGATTCATCTCCTAGGGTAAGGTTTTTGGATGTTTAGGGTTCTTTCCCTCATGCTTATGATAAATAGGCCCTTTCAGCCTCTTTTTGTATTCAACTTGTCATGAATGAGCGTGTTCATCACATCTCTTCTCAGAGATAAGCTACCACCATTCTAACTGCTTTATTTTACAGTCTGTTCTATTTCCGACATTTAATAGAATTTGTGTTTACTGTATCACTGTGTTCCTTGCAATATATCTATTCTTTCATTCCGTTCTCACATAAATCTGGATATGTTTAGGGTTCTTTCCCTCATGTTTATGATAAATAAGCCCTTTCAGCCTCTTTTTGTATTCAGCTTGTCATGAATGAGCTTGTTCATCACATCTCTTCTCAGAGATAAGCTACCACCATTCTAGCTGATTTATTTTACAGTCTGTTCTATTTCCGACATTTAATAGAATTTGTGTTTATTGTATCACTGTGTTCCTTGCAATATATCTATTCTTTCATTCCGTTCTCACATAAATCTGGATATGTTTAGGGTTCTTTCCCTCATGTTTATGATAAATAGGCCCTTTCGTCCTCTTTTTGTATTCATCTTGTCATGAATGAGCATGTTCATCACATCTCTTTTCAGAGATAAGCTACCACCATTCTAGCTGCTTTATTTTACAGTTTGTTCTATTTCCGCCATTTAATAGAATTTGTGTTTACTGTATCATTGTGTTCCTTGCAATATATCTATATTCTTTCATTTCGTTCTCACATAAATTTGGATCAGTGGTATCAGAGCGATCTTCTCTTTCATTATTTCTCCATGCATGTCCCCGATGAGGTCGAAATATAAAAAGTTGGGTATTGAACTAGTTCATCTTGAGGAAGACCGCCCTCAGCGGCCCAAACCTCCCCCAATGGCTGAGGAAAAAGGAGATGACGGAGCGGGAGATCCTATCAAGATGTTGGTCGAGGAAGCCCTCAAGCAACAAAGGAACGAGATGATGGATTGTTTCGCCCAAATCCTTCGACAGATGCCAACAACATCAGAGGGATCATCAAGCAAAAGCAGTCACTTTGGAGGAGTCACACCCTTCAAGGTACAAGTTAACTTTGATAGTCTTGTATTTGAAGGTCAGATAGATGTTGATGCCCTAGACAAATCGTTGAGTTTGCTAGAGGGCTATTTCTCTGTCCACAATTTCTCCAATACGAAAAAGATCGTCTTTGCGCTCCTTAAGGTGGTGCCCCATGTGAAAGATTGGTGGGACACTTATTGCGAGCAAAACTCTACAGACAAGACTGATATTTTTGGGGGCGAGCCCACCTAGGCATCTTTTGTGGAAGCCCTCAAGAAGCAATACTATCATGTTGGTAGCTATGACGACCAATACACAAAATGGACCACTTTGCGGCAGGAGAGGGACCAAATGGTGTCGGAGTACACTAACAGCTTCCATATCTTGCACACAAAGCTCGGTATTAGGGACTCCAAGTGCCACCTGGTTCTGAAATATTGCAGCGTCCTACATAGGTACATCCGAATCGAAATGGAGTTCCTATACATCTCGTCAGTAGGTGTCGCTTATCGATACGGTGTCAAAATTGAGCAAAAATTCAAGCAAAAGAATAAGCGGGAGTTTGGGTCTATAAATCCGCCGCAAAAGCAAGGTAGGGGCAACCCTAGGCCACAGAGCAAAGGACAGAGCAAGGACAACCATCCCCAGGACAACTAGTCCAAATTGCAAGCAAAGAAAGGTAATAGAAAGACAAAGAAGGAAACCGAGAAATGGTGCAAGTTCCATAAGAGCCCTGGCACAACACTGATGAATGCCACTCAAAGCAGTCATTGGTGGCCAAGATCAAGGCTTCAGAGTTAGATCTCGGTTCCAACTTTGATGTTGAACCTAACGTCCTAGTTGCAGACAAGGGAAAGCAAATCATCGATGCAGAACCTAGTGTTATCATCGCTACCACAAAGGTCTAGCCCGACGATCCAAAGGAGCCGGAGGAAGGAGAACGCCTTTTCCACTCACAGATGTGGGTCAAGGGAACTGCACTACATTTTATTATTAATAGTGGAAGCCAAAAGAACCCGATTTTGTCAGAGGTCATCAAACGGTTGAAGTTGCCAATAACACCACACCCACAACCCTACAACATTGGGTGGCTCATCCAGGGATCGGACATCCGCGTCTCTCAACAATGTCGCCTACCCTATGGCATCAAACCCTTCAAAGATGAGGTAATGTGTGATGTCGCCCCACTTGAAGTTTGTGATGTTCTTTTAAGACAACTATATATGTGGAAACGTCATGCTGTGTATGAATCTAGGCCTCATAGTGTCATTGCTACTTTGGGAAAGCAACTCTACAAGATACCAGAGACAATTTCCACCACTGCAATGTCTCTCATTACAGCTAAGCAGTGCAGGAAGGTAATCTCCCGGACTGGGGAATTTGTCCTCTTCATGATTCGTTATGAGGGTGAGTGAAATATCACAGCAACGTCCACTGCCTCTACATGAGATCCCTCTAGAGTCTACACAACAAAAACAGGTGGACAAGATCTTGGAAGCATACATAGACATCTTCACCACACCTGTCGGGGTGCTAGTACATTGCCAAGTCAAGCATTCCATTGATTTGATACCCGAGGCGCCTTTACCTAACGGGCCGGTATACAGGCATTCCCTCATGGAAAATGAAGAAATCAACGTTAGATTCAAGAATTAATCCAGAAAGGGCGTATTCAATCTAGCTCCTCACCTTGTGGAGCCCAATTGTGTTGGTACAGAAGAAAGATGAGACTTGGAGACTTTGTATTGATTACCGAGCTCTAAACAAAATCACAGTCCAAAATCGGTATCCCTTTCCCCGGATCAATGACCTTCTTGACCAACTCAAGGGTGCCAAATATTTTAGTAAGATTGATCTGAAGTCTAGCTATCATCAGGTGCGAATTGAGTAGACCGATGTTTGGAAGACTATCTTCAAATCTCGGGAAGGCCTTTTCAAGTGGTTGGTCATGCCTTTCGACTTGACTAATGCTCCATCAACTTTCATAAGGATGGTGGACGATATTCTCTAGCCATTCGCCAATTCTTTCATGGTCGTGTATCTAGATGATGTCCTCATCTACAGCAAAACATGGGCAGAACATTTGCAGCATATCCATCGAGTTCTCAACACCCCGCGATAGCACAAGTTATATGCCAATCTAGAGAAGTGCTCATTTGGCATGGAGAGAATTCAGTATCTGGGATACATCGTGGATGAACATGGTGTGCATGTGGATCCGACCAAGATCCAAGCCATTCACAACTGGTCGACCCGACAACTCTCACAGAGTTCCGCAGCTTCCTAGGCCTTGCCAACTTCTATCGCAGGTTTGTGTTGGGCTTCTCTAATATTGTTTGGGCCCTTAGCCAGGTGACCAAAGGTGGGTCTAAAGCAAAGTTTGTTTGGTCCAAGCCATAATAGCAAGCATTTGAGGAACTGAAGCAACACTTATGTTCAGCGTCCATTCTTACCTTACTAGATCTGCAACAACCCTTTGAAATTGAGACAGATGCTTCAAACTATGTTGTTGGCGCAGTCCTCACTCAGCATGGCCATTCAATGGCGTATCATAGTGAGACGCTTTCAGATGCAGTCTGCAAGTACCCCACCTATGACAAGGAGATGTATTCCATTGTCCAAACTTGCCACCAATAGAAGCATTACATCCTAGGCAAAGAGACAGGCATTCACACTAATCACAAGCCCCTACAATTTAGGCAAACACAAGGGAAGTTACAGAATGACTGCCACCGAAAGTGGTCCAGAATCCACATACTTGCAACAATTCCAACTGAACATTAAATATAAGAAGGGCAACACAAATCGAGTCATTGATTTCCTTAGTCGACCTCCAATAGCAACATTGACCATGGTGCTAAACTCTTGTGGCCATGAGACCTCTAGGTGGCCTCAACTATATGATAGTGATCCTGAATTTGCTCCCACCTATCAAGCACTATGTGCAAGCACACCAATGCTAGACTTTCATCTCCAGGCAGGATTGCTATGCCACCTGGGCCATCTATTATTCCTTAAAGCGAGCATGCGAAGCTAATTTGGGAAGCGCATTACAGTCGGGTGGGAGGGCACTTTGGCACCGAAAAGGCAGTAGATATATCAGATCATGCACTGCCTGCGCCATCGTGAAACCTGCCATTAAGAAGCAGGGGTTGTACACCCCTCTACCTACTCCCAATGGGCTGTGGGAATCCATCTCCGTGGATTACATGTCAGGACTACCTTCAACCAAGCATGGTAATGACTATGTTTGTGGTTGTGGATCACTTCTCTAAGATTGCCATTATGATAGTTTGTAAGAAGAGCATCTCTACCGAAGCCACTGCTAAGCTCTTCTTTGAGCATGTTTGGGTTCATTTCAGACTGCCACATACTATCATTTCAGATCGGGACAGCAGGTTCTTAAGCACCTTCCGGGCCAACCTATGGTCTTTTATGGATACCAAGCTTACCAAATCGACTGCCTTCCACCCCCAGACCGATTGACAAACAGAGGTACTCAATCGGATGATTGTGCATATTCTGAGAATGTACAATTCTAAACATCCCCACACATGGGATGAGAGTCTTCCATATGTTCAACATAGCTATAACAAAGCCCTTCATAGCTCTACCTGACACAACCCTTTTCAGGTGTGCCTGGGTTTCCAACCATTGGCCCCAATTGATGTAGCTCTACCCATTGCATCCACACAGGAGGAATTTGCCCATAATCAAACTGAGGCTGATAAGGCCACTAGATTTGTTGAATGAATCAAACACATCCGCCAACAGGTCCATAACATTTTGGAAAAAGACAAGACCAAGTACAACCAGCGACATGACCAACATCGGGTTCCACACAAGTTCCAGGTGGGTGATAAGGCTTGGTTGCATTTGCAAAAAGAGAGGCTCACATGACCCCATCGCAAACTTCGTCCACTTTGATATGGGTCGTACACCATCACCAAAGCAATCGGTGAGAATGCCTTCGAATTAAGCTTTCCTCCATTCCTTGGCTTGCACCTAGTATTTAATGTGGAGCTCCTTCACCCATATTTTCCACCATTGCTGGACACATCGGAGGTGGCAGAGTAGTTGACACCTACAAAGCTTAACCCTGACTGCAAGAAACAAGCAACCACTAATCAAATCATGGACACACGGGTTAAGGGCACCCACCAGCAAAAGATCCAACTATATCGAGCTGTCAAAGTAGAGCATCTACTCCACCAAGGCAAGTGGCTCACCAGTAGTCAAGTTCAACAGAAGTTTCCCCATTTGATGGGGGCACTCAACACAATGGAGACCATTTCTTCTTAAGGGGGAGGACTGATACAGATGGATATTGGTGGACACCCACCTATTCCACTGGCTCAAAACAGTTTTCCATTTTGGCAATTTTTTAGTAGTTTTTCTACAGGTTTTTGGGTCCTGAACTTCTAGGGCCGTTTTGAAGCCCTAAACGATGTTTTTTGCGTCTGCAGCAGCCCAGACGATAGATTCTCGTCTGGGCCGATTCATGATTTTACTCCTCGGCTATATTTTTCTAACAGTCTACCGAGCG
Source organism: Larix kaempferi (assembly GCA_027924585.1). Classification (NCBI taxonomy): domain Eukaryota; kingdom Viridiplantae; phylum Streptophyta; class Pinopsida; order Pinales; family Pinaceae; genus Larix; species Larix kaempferi. The sequence goes on along the minus strand of BSBM01000018.1, from coordinate 5,909,313 downwards.
CCTCAAACAGAGATCATATGCAAAATTTATGACCCCGGGAAGTTTACTGCTCAACTAACCACCTTGGGGCCGCAAACTTTATGACGGTTCATCTCCTAGGGTTAGGTTTTTGGAAGTTTAGGGTTCTTTCCCTCATGCTTATGATAAATAGGCCCTTTCGCCCTCTTTTTGTATTCAGCCTGTCATGAATGAGCGTGGTCATCACATCTCTTCTCAGAGATAAGCTACCACCATTCTAGCTGTTTTATTTTATAGTCTGTTATATTTCTACCATTTAATAGAATTTGTGTTTATTGTATCACTGTGTTCCTAGCAATATATATGTTCTTTCATTTCGTTCTCACATAAATACAGATCAACTGCAGATACCACCCCTAAGTTGGGCTATGAGGCAATAAGGGAGAAGGATTTCCTACTGATACTCTCTCTCAACATGACCCAAACAATGTGAAATTGATCCTAGCCAACAAATAATAGTTTCCATAAATCCCAGCGCTACTCAGTTTGGTGTAGATTCACCTAGGCTCTCCTCTACCCTCATTGACTCAATATATGGGTATCTTTTCTAAGGAAATACTCACATTGGCTCAACCATTCCACCATCTAAGTCACAAGATTTGGCGAATTTGAACCTTAAGGTTCGAAATTCACCAAATCTCAATCTAGTTCGAATCTGAAGGCGAATTTAATAAAAAATGGAAAAAATTTGAGTTGGTCCTAGACTCCTAACACCCTACGATCTACCTACCTCCATCCTAACTCCCAACCCGTGCGCTAATATTTTCCTCTCTGCTTGTCGTCGCTTAGCAAAGGAACCCCCATGCTAGTGCTTAGAGCTCATGACTCCATGAGTTTCGATCTTAGTGTTCACAAATCACGGCTACTACTCACAGTCACCAACTCACCATTTGAGTTACAGACTATAATCTACAAGTGCAACTGTAGCCACAGACCTACGATTCTATTGTGTCGTCGTTGAAGATTGAAGTTAATCACGATCGAGGTTAAATTTACCTAAGTAGTTGAGTTGAAAGTTGAAACAAACCCAGAGTCGTGCGTTTCCAGTTCCATGAATAAATTGTTGATGTAATTTTTTATTATTTTGTACTATATTTCAATTTAAAATTAATATATATATATATATATATATATATATATTCGAATCTAAAGACGAATCTCAAACGAAGTTAATCGAGAAATTCGAATTCGAATAGAATCAAAGGGTTGTCGAACTCGAATTCCAATTCGAACCATGTGACTTAGTCCACCATTATAGCGCACATTACTACCCAAGGAATCGAGCTAGGCTACAATTTTGGCAAGAGGATCCCAATTTATTGAGCTACAAAGTTGGAGAGACCTTGCTAAGGCAATGCAGATCTTCAAAATCCCACAACCTAGGTGTCCCATTGGTGGATTCAAGCAGCCATTAGCTCAAGACAATCAAAACTCAATAGAGGGTCCATGTACATGGAAAAACTTCCTACCAGAGCATACTCTCAAGCTCTTAGATGGTCTAGAAACTGTAGCATATCAATAATATAACGCTGGTTCCCTACAACCAAACCATGGATAAGGTAGTCAAGAGGATGAAGAACATAAAACAAACAAAAAAAGAAACCTTCTCTCAGGCAAAAAAAGATGGATCATATACAAAGATATCCATGTGAATTTCTATCAAGGAGTACTTTATTTGGACACATTCATGATGGGTGGGGAGTTCTCAACATGACATGGCAAGGAATATGTTTTCCCTTTTGACCCCCTTTTTCCTTTCCCTATTGTCGCATCAAAGTCTGTTCATGCTTCCTTGCAGCCATCACATGAACTTTATATTATTCATATAAATTTTATGAACACACATCATGGTAATATTCACCATGTCATATTTAGGAAAATGCAAATAAGCCTTTAGCATTTTCTGGTTAATATGAACACATCATGGTAGTATTCACGATGTAATACTAAGGAAAATGTAAATAAGCCTTTAGCATTTTCTAGTGGGGCCTTGCCCTTGGGCTTTGCCTGAGGAATCTGTATAAGATATCTACAAATAGACATCACAGGCATTATAAATAAAGTCCACATCGTTCAGCTCCCAAGAAAAATGACCACAAATTCATACAAATGTGATCAAGTACAATCCAAGAATCAAAATTATGCTATTAAATTCCCCTCCCTCTTCAAATAGCACTAACATTAGTGTAGCCTCAAAATGACAACATATATGGGTATGCATCCATCATGGCATCCAGGTTGCCCTTATCCAGTTAAGTATGCATAAAGGCTTTGTTTGGAACTCTCCAACCGGGATCAATACCCAATCAAGAATGTGGTTAGGATCATGCAAATATTTCGTATGCAAAGAATATGAAAAACATTATGTGCTCTAATGTTAGCAAGTAATGCAATATGCCATTGGTCCTATTCTATCTAGGACTTCAAAGTTCAAACAACCCATGGTATATGGGTATTAGCTTGGCACAACTTCCAAGCTTCAAAGATTTTTTCCATTGGCTTCACCCTAAGGAAAACATGATTCTAGACACTGATTTCTCTATGAATTATATTCATGTCTTTGTAACTCTTTGTTTGTACTGTGTTGCCTTTAGATTCTTTCTGATTCAAGCAACATATTCTTACTTCTTCCATTTCCTTGAGTAGTTCTGGACCAAGTGTAACTCTATCCATTGGATTATTCAAAATTTCTAAAGTGTTGCATCTCTGGCCATACAAGGCTTCGAATGGACTCATCTCCAATGATGTGTGCTATTCATTAATATATGCAAAATCCACTAAATATAGGTACTCTTCTCACTTGGATGCATTGTCCATCACATGGACACATACCTCTGTAACATGTCTTCAATAACCTAGTTTATTCTTTTGGTGTGCCCATATGTCTACAAATGAAAAATTATACTGAACTCCAGTTGTGTGCTCAATGCTTGGAATAAATTCTTCCAAAAGTTCAGTGTAAACTTTGTATCTTGATTTGGAACAACATCATCCTACAATTTCCAATAAAACCTTGGAGAAATGTAGTCTGATCCTATTGCCATGTAATGACAATAGAAAAAAATTTGAAAAAAAATCACCCAAAAGCATTAGTGTGCTTTGCCCCTCGAAAATCATTGAAAATTTTAAGGTTTCAAGGTCTAGATAATGTTCATTTATTGATGGGAAAACCACCACTGCTTTTCAACATTTTAAACTAATGAATGTTTTAACTCCAGTCTAGGTTAGTTCTCTTTTTGAATATTTGTATTAATGGTCATCTCATTACAGGCTGCCCCAGAAAGTAACTGTAATGACATTGTGGAGGAAAACATGGTGTTCCTTGGGTTCCTTGCATTTTTTGATCCCCCGAAAGAGTCGGTCAAGGAGGCTCTTTGGCGTCTTGCTGAAAAAGGTGTCAAGGTTAAGGTTTTGACAGGAGACAACCTTCCAGTCGCAATAAAAGTTTGCAAAGAAGTCGGAATACGCACAACAAATGTTATAACTGGACCTGAGCTTGCATTACTTGAAGATGAAATGTTCCACGACGTTGTTAAAAAGGTCACTATTTTGGCAAAGCTTACGCCCGTACAAAAGCTGCAAGTAGTTGAATCGTTGAAAATGGCAAATCATATTGTAGGTTTCCTTGGTGATGGCATCAATGATTCCTTAGCTCTCAAAGGTGCAGATGTGGGAATTTCCGTGGACTCGGGTGCAGCCGTTGCCAAAGATTCAGCTGATATAATTCTATTAGAAAAGGACCTCAATGTTCTTGTTGCTGGAGTTGAACGTGGACGAATAACCCATGGCAACAGCATGAAATACATAAAATTGGCAGTCACTGCCAACTTTGGAACTGTAGTTTCTTTGTTTGTTGCAACCGCTTGCCTTCCCTTTGACCCCTTGACTCCAATGCAGCTTTTGACACAATACCTCCTTTATGATATCAGCCAACTCTTCATTCCTTGGGACAAAATGGATCCAGAATATGTTAGAATTCCTCACAAGTGGTCAGCACACGACATAGCCACTTTCATGTTGTGGAATGGTCCCACAAGCAGCATTTTTGACATTGTTACATTCTTCTTTATATGTTGGTATTATGATTCAGCTACAGTGGCGAAACAAGAATTCTTTCATGCAGCATGGTTTGTGGAAGGGATTGTTATGCATATTCTTATCATCCACATGATCAGAACAGAAAAAATTCTCTTCATTCAACGAAATGCATCATGGCCAGTAATATGTGTGACTGTGGTTATAGGTACAATAGGTATAGCATTTCCATATACAGTGATTGGCAAAACAATGGCGATGGTACCCCTGCCATTCTCCTACTTTGGATTCTTGGTTGTAATTATATTGGGCTACATTTTTTTAGGCCAACTGGTCAAGATGACCTACATTTATGTTTATAAGAGATGGTTGTAGTGAGTCTATTTGTTTCAAGGGAGAAACAGCTCCCTTGATGTGTCTTATAACAAACCGGAATGTTCCCTACATGTACATTTTTTTGCTTGAGGAGATAATTGTATTGATACGTATCCAAAGATATTGTTTTTGTCTTTTATATCGTTTTGAACCATCTTTACTTGGACTTGTCTAATGAATTTACAAAATACCGGTGTTTGCAGATCCTTGTATATACTTTTAATGTCTGGCTGTGCATTTGATTTCACAATCCTGCCATACAGCTAGTTTCTTTCTATCTTATTTAGCATGATAACTCCAAAAGCAAATGGAGATTCCACTTCGGATTTAATTTCACTTGATGCTTCTCTATGTCATAGTAATCTGCAAAATAACATATGATTCTACAGATCAGGCTCTAGGTTTTTACAATTTCCCAAAAGGCATTCTAATTTCAATTTCATGTCTGAAGATATTCCCTATGAGTTTCCCTTCTCTCCTTGGCCGTCCAACTAACATAGGGACAGCTTCAAACATAGACTGTAGCAAACATTCCCACCAATGGTATACCATTTTCCTCTCGTATTTTTTACAGAGCTATTGCCTTGTGATGCTCAAGTAGCCAACCTGGGTTAGTTCTATATCAATAAGAGTAAAAACCTTCCAAACTTTAACTCATTCAAAACAGGAGAAACCATATTTAAATTTTTCCATTGTGTTCTTCAATGAGGACTATAGCAAGGTCACCCAAAAAGATGTGTTACTTTAAAAAATTAGCTTGGCAAACCTTAAGCAGAAACTGGCCCAGGTAACACATCCTAGGAGTTTCAGTTCCGCTAAGGCCAAAATATTGGGTGGTTTATGTAGAAAAAAAACAGACATCAAGGCAATAAGAGGCAGTAAATAAAGCTACCAATAAGAAGTCCTTAAAGTATGTGCATCCCACCACCATGATGCTGTTTTTTTCCAGAGCCGAGATCTGGTGACAGTCTTCCATTGGCTTTTGTGTCTCTTTGCGTTTTGGCATGCTGGACCCCAAAAGACCTTTGTTTCTCAGTCAACAGCTTTTTATTATTTATTATAGACCTGCATAGCCTCAATTTCTCCTTACTTTATGTGTGCAGATATTGTATGACTCGAGTATATTACGCAATAGAACTCTGTGAGCTTTCTATTGGGTACATTTAATTGAAGGGCGTTCTCCTTTTGAACACAAAGTATGTACCATAAGATACTACATTGCAAGTGGAATTTGCAACACAGAATCATCTATTTGGGTAGTGCCTTTTCTAACAATTTTTTCAGTATGAAAAATAGCGATACTTGATATTGAAGTATCAACTCGACAGACCTTCATCGAAATAGATCAAGACTGTCACAGTACCGAGACACTTATTTTAAGGTCTTTGCGGAGAGCGCTGCAAAATTTGACCCAGAGTTAATAAAAGAGAAATGCGTATACAACTTAAATAAGTAAAAGAAAAAGAAAAGTAAAGATATAATTGAGAGTAATGTAAAGTTCATATAGAGAAATGCGTATACAACTTAAATAAGTAAAAGAAAAAGAAAAGTAAAGATATAATTGAGAGTAATATAAAGTTCATAGGTACAAATATACATGTGAACAATGAAAATGAAGGTACAAATATATATGTGAAAAATGAAAATAAAAGTATGACACAAAACATATAATAAGAAAATGTGTACATATACATGTGAACAATGAAAATGAAGATACAAATATACATGGTGGAAAATGAAAATAAAAGTATGATACAAAATATATAATAAGAATGCTTTCATATGAAAGTAAAAATAGACATTTAAATAATGAAAATGAAAGTATGACACAAAATATATAATAAAAATGCCTTCACATTTGATAAGAACTCAAATAATAATGACTTACTGATATGTAAAAATATATATATATTTGAGACTTGAAAACTAAACAAATATGAAATATTAGAAACACTTGAATTAACCCACTAACATTTTGAAAATATTGTAATGCAGATCTTGCACTGTAAGTCAAGTTATTTGAAATGATGAACATCCTACATGTACTAATATAGGTTGTGTATACATAAATTTTCAAAAATATATGATATTTTATGAATTTAATAATACTACATATCTTATTTGTTTAAATAAACCAAGCTTTATAATTTCATTGTTCAACTTGCATCATTAAAGAAGAAGTTGTAGAAATAGAAAACAACTCATCATTCAACTTAAACAAACCAAACATTAGTTTTATTATCTCATCATTCAACTTGCAATATTATAAAAGTTATAGAAATAGAAAAACAACTCATCATTCAACTTGCATCATTAAAGAAGCTATAGAAATGTAGAAATAGAAAAACAACTTAATAACTCTTGACAATATGTTATGTTATTTCATATCTTTTCATATCTTAGTTTAATTCTTTTTTCTTCCCTTTTATGTTAAGAATATATTGAAAGCACTCTCTCATTTTCATTCACAATATATCATAGGTTTGTTTTAAACCTGGATCTATGTTGGTTTTATTTTTTTATTTTATAAGCTTACATGGATTTATTTATTTAATTTTAATTTTTTATTTTATGAGTTGACATACATTTTTTAATTATTTTTTCTTTTTGGTAATTACATTCCCTATTTTTCTTTTAACTTTTCAACCAATATCTACCACTCTAGTATATATTTCATTTGTGTTATCTCCTTTATGTTCTATATCTAATAATATAATCGGATAAGGATTGAATTATATGATAATTATACTAACTTTTTTCTTTTTTTTTTTAAATGATGGTTCACCATTTGTTAGAGGGCTACATCCATCGAGAAATCTCCAACACCTGTTATTCTGGAGAATCAAGGTATGGACAGCATTACAATCATTACATAGTCAAAGTCGGCTCCCAATGAGCAAGTGTTACAAAGCGAGATTTGAACCCGGGTGGAGAGGACAACAATATTCCTCCCAACCACCCGATGTACACCAAATAAAAGATTTCATTTCCTTATTTTTATTACTATTAATATTACTCTATAAGGAACACAATTATGTTATAATATCTTTTTATTTCTTTCTTTTTATTACTATTAATATTACTCAATAAGGAACACAACAATTATGTTGTAATATCTTATTTATATTTTGATATGTTGTTAATATTTTGTTAATATGTTCATGGTTGGCAGGGCCGGGGGGGGTCCTCTTTGACTCCGACCGAAATAAGAGGAAAGACTATGCCTGGGGAATTGGCAGAAGAACAAACAATAATGCAGAATGGCTAGCTCTCACAAAAAGTCTAGAGATCGCAAGGGAGGAAGGTATCAATGAATTAGCAGTTTGTGGTGACTCTATGCTGGTCATCAGGGAAGCTAGGAATTTGAGCAAAGAACAGAAAGAGCCCTGCATCAAAAGTTCACAGTCTTCTTAAATATTTGATTAGCGAATTTAAAAGCATAAGTTTTCTTCACATCTTGAGAAACAATAACCAAGATGCTGACGTGATGGCAAACATCGGTGCTAAATTAGATCGTGTTGTTCTAGTTAGCAACCATAAGACAATTTATAAGGTATGGATCCCATGTCTCTGATGATAAGAATCTACATGTCAAAAATACCAATTGTTCGATTGCACAAGGGGTGGATTTCAGGAATTAAAATATTGAATAAAATGATTGAGTTGGACGCCTTAACCAAAGTTCCAAACCCACTTCGAGGCCTCTTTTTGAGGATCGTTCGCACGCTCTTGGCACATGGCTGCCACATGGGAAGCATGCGAGCTCTCTCCTCAAACGTCACACAAGGCTGGATGCTATTTAAACTTGGAGGAAAAGCAGGTTGGCATATCTTGTGTTTTGTGCGTAAGATCATGGCATACTCTTGTGCTAATTCCCGTGGCAAACAGACCGCTCCACGCTTTGGTAGCGACTCTCTCCCTTATTTCAGAAAATGGTTCCCCTCATGGCCAGGGGGTTATGAATGCCTGACTTGCGAGCAACATCGTGCGAAGGTTCATGTTAGTGGTGGCTCGGACGAGCATCAGGGCATTGTGGCTTCCCTCACTGTGGTGGATGACCACCTGACCATCCTAGATGCTCAAATTCACGTCTTAAAAAATGAGAATTTTGAAATTAAGCAGGCTCTGCAGCGTCTGAGTGTCACGGAGCAGGCATCTCGTCTAGAAGCACGCAACAACAATGGCATTCTTAGTAAGAAGGTGGAAAATCTCTCGGCGGCTGTGGATGGTGGGTGCTCCTACCAAATTAGGGTGGTTCGTGTCATTGCCCTGAGAATTGAAGGCATCTTGGAAAGTATGCGAAAGGAGATTGAGGACCTAAAGCTGGATTTGCTAAACCATGCAGAAGTTGGAAACAAGGAAGATGCGTATCGGAAATAGCTAGCAATCAGGGAATTTTGGAATTTTGTATGGTCTGTGTAATTGGGTCACTCTGCTTATGGTTGGATTTTGTAAATCCGCCTTGGCTATGTCTAAATTTTCTATTCTGCCTTGTCACTCTGCTTAAGTCTGAATTTTGTAATCCGTCTTGGTTATGTCTGAATTTCCTGTTCATGTCGATGGCAATATGAATTCTGTAGGTTAAGCTCTCCTAGGTTTCCTTTTGGCTAATTTTTTATGACGAATTGTAAAAGATGAAGGCTAAGATATGTTAGCTCTCCACTGTTGGGAAGCAGCATGTTCTTACACTGTGTAATTCAGCTTCTGCCATCTTTTTTATTAATACAAAAAAATCTCAACCATTTTCGTTAAAAAAATATATTTTGTTAATATGTTATTATTATATTTTGTGTTTATTATTATTTTATTCATTCATTCGTTAAAAAAATATATTTTGTTAATATGTTATTATTATATTTTGTGTTTATTATTATTTTATTCATTCATTCAATTATGTTGTAATATTTTATTTATATTTTGATATGTTGTTAATATTTTGATAATATATTTTTATTATATTTTGTATTTATTATTTTTTTATTCATTCTTTTGAATAATCCAATCTTTAGAATATTTTATGATTATTTCTTTTTCATATTTTTAACCAAGTTTCAATGACTAGTTTTATCTTTTTCCTATGTATTCTTATTGGTGTTATTTTTCTTTATATTTCTATGTTTTGTTTAGATCCATGATGATGGGTGGAGTGTCCACTCAAAATGTTGGGAATGCTTCTAAACTCTTAACACAGTTTTAAATCTAAAAATCCTCCACAATTATAATAAATTGTGAAATTTGCATACTCAACATTCTCCAATGGCAATCTCCCACTAAATGAGGTTTTTCGACAACTTAGTCCTCAACTTCTTCTCTCGAGTTGCCAAAATGCATTTTTGAATCAAAACATATACTTCATTGTCTAGGAGAGGCAAAATGTTAGAAATTTTAACGTTTTTCCTTGCCACTTTCTTCAAGCATGAGACATGAAAGACATTATGCCATCTTACCTTATTGGTAATTCAAAAGTGTATGCAGCCTATCCCACTATAGCTAGAACCTTATAAATTTCATATTATTAAGCCCAAATTTCCACACCTTTACTAGAGACTTATGTTTCTAAGGTTGTAGTCTCAATAAGACCCAATCTCCCACTCATTATGGTACTAGTCCTATTGTGATTCCATTCTATGTTGGGGTTATTTGAGGTTATATTTTAGTTGCTTTAATGTCAACTAGCTTTCTTTTCAAGGCTTCCCTAACAACTAGCACTTTAGTATCTTCAATGGTCAAATCAATCAACATAAGAGAGTCAAAACTATAAAGGGTCTTAAATGGAGATATCTCATTGGATGTTGGTATATTATATTGTACCAATCCTCTACCAAGTGCAACCATTTTGGTGAAGAAATTTATTTCCCTACAAAATAGTTTCTCGAGGACCCTTTCAAACACTTCATGATCTCTGCTTGCCCATATGTTTCAGGATGATAGCCAATACTTGGAATTAAGGTGGCACCAACATGTCTAAACAACTCATTTCAAAATTTGTTGATGAATTTTGTGTCACGATCACTAAAAATATTATTTGGAAGCTCATGTTACCTATAGATAAGTTGCATATCAACAACTCTAAAGCTTTAGCAACAATATCCATAGAATAAAATTGTTTTACTTAGTCAATCGATAAACCACCATAAACATGCTACTTTTTCATCCAACTAAAGGAAACCATGTAATGAAGTCCATGCTAATGGATTCCTATTTTTAACTTGGAGTGGGTGTGTGTTGTAACAACCGTGGAATATTTGTAATCTATGTATTATTCCTTAGACAAGTTTCACATGCGGCAACAAACTTTTTCACATCTTCTTTAGCCCCCTTCTAAAATAATTTACTCCTTAGATTATAATAGGTCTTAAACAATCCAACGTGACCAACAATATGTGAGGAATGATATTACATTAAAACCCCCTCCCTAAATTTAGATTTGGCACAAGATAAATGTGAACCTCATAAAAAAATTCAAATTAGTTGAGAAAGTGTACATGTCCACATTTTTTGTTGTTGTGGGGCCTTGTAGCATAGTAGCAACCTCTCATCTTTCACATTTTCAACCATTATTTCTTCTTTTCACATTGATTTCACTATAGATATTACTTTTAGTTTTGGAAGGCTAGATAAGTAATTTGAAACCACAATGTTTACTCCTTACACTAAATTTCAAAGGCAAAACCTTATAATTTACTTGGCCACTTGGCTTGATGCTTATTCAAGTTTCTTTTGTGATAATATATAATTCAAACTTTGGAGGTCTATACTAGTAATGAAACGTTGTCCCAACAAAACACTTTTTAACTTTTATTAAGCATGCATAAAAGCCAACGTCTCCTTATCGTATATTGATAGTGGATTGTCCTTGCTAGTTAACTTCAAGATTTCAAAGAAATTTGGCCATTAATTTTCCATGAGAACAATCCCAATCTTGGTGTTGAACACTTCACATTCAACTATAAAGCGATGTGAAATATATGAGTACAAGTGCAAGTTTAAACATCATCACCTTTGTCTTATGTTGAAAGGCATTATCTATTGCATATGCCCATTTGAACTATTCCTTTTTAAGATCTAAGAGACGTCCAAATACCTTAATAAGTTTCTTGTAGGCATTTCATAGCTCATTAAACCCTCCTAACCATGTCACATTCTTTGGAATGTACCAACAAATAATGCCTTGAATACCCAAGTACAACAAGTTCACTCTTTGCAAACTCACAATTTGGTTTTTTTCAAATAAACAATTGAGACACAAGAGTTCTAAAGCAATTTCCAAATGATACAGTGCTTCTCCATATTCTTGCTAGAATGAGAATGTCGTTAAAAATGACCAAAATGAATTTTCCCATATATGGCTTGAAGATTCTGTTCATTGTATTGTAGAATTGGTCAATGTATTGGTTAGACCAAAATATATCATGCAAAATTTAGAACAAACAAAGGTTGCCTTGAATTGGTCACACTCCCTCACCCTTATCTGGTGATATCCAAATCTCAATCCAATCTTGTGAACATTGTATTTAGAGGTAATTTTGTTAGTAATTCATTTATACATGGGATGTGGAATCTATTTTTATTAGTTGTCTTGTTTAACTCATTGTAATCAAATCACATATGAAAATAACTATTGTTCTTCCTTATAAACACTGCACATGAGATGAAAATGGGATTTTATTAAGAACTATATGACTTATATCCACTAAATTATTGCACTATTATTTTTCTCATGTCCTCAAATAACTTTGGATACATGGATAAACATTGACAAGATTGAACCTTCATTCCAACTCAATGATGTGTTGTTGTCTAGTGGCATCCCATGAGGTGGATCTTGTAAGACATATGTAAAATTATCAATCAATTGTTGAACTTCTCCTTTTGTTGTTAATTTATGAATTTATCTTGACATGCAAACCATTCATGTAACTATATTTGAGAACAAAACATTTTTTTATTATTTTTTTTTTTTTGGAAATAAACTATTTTTGCACCGAGTTGCATCCCTCTAATTGTGATAAATTGTTTCGATAGGTAGGGAATTCAAATGAATGATTATTCATCCATCTCTAATGTTATTTTCACAACATTCATAACCAATGAAGGTCAAAATGCCTCATTGATGGGAAATTTAACTACACATTTTTGTACCTACAAGACTCAAAAATATGATTGTCAATTGTGTTAAGTCCATAGGCCCCCAAAACCTACAACCATCCCTCTTCAAAGATCAAAAAACATTTCAACTGGGGCCCCAATTTGCATGCAAATGCATTTTTCATTGAAAGACAAGGTCATATTTAGGACAATGCTTTCCCATAATTGAGTTTTTTTGGTCCACTTAGATGTTTGTTATACATTTTTGACAAATTTAATTTATGTTGGGAAGATTTGTAATCACATGAATAGTTTTTAATTTGTGAAAAGGGTTTATTGGCCCTTGGTGCACTTACTAGCCAACGATTAACCAAAACAACTATTTTTACATGAAATTCATCTTTAAGCCATTTGATGACAAGTAACAACTTCAACAACCCTAAAAATTTCCATTTGAAACTTTTGCGTAGGTAAAATCTAGTCAAATCCATGAGTCCTAATAACAAAGACTAGGGTACATGAAACACAATGAATGCAGGAAAAGCAAAACTTGCGAAGAAAAATTTAGCTTAACAGTGTAACTATTATAGGCCATCATGACTACATAAGAAAATAGAAAGATGAAACATGCATCCATTCAAATTGTTTTCAGCCAACAACACATAATCACAAATTAACATAAAAAGGACAAAGCCAAGGGAAATCAAATTATGCTTGATAAGGCTCAATAAATTTTTAAAGGGGGGTCCCGTAGTTGGTTGACTCGGGGCTACTTGGAGGCCTCAACAAATGGAGACACAATGGGAAAATCCATGAATCTATACTAGGTATTCCAAATTAGTGAGTTTGAAGCACAAATGATCTCTTTTTATGCCTCAAGGACATCCAAAAATTAATATGTAGTGGGTCCCTTAAAACCTTTCATTGTGAGGGATACAATGGTCATGTCTGCATACCAACTAATGAATTTCATCATCTATACTAAGAGAATAATAGGATGATGTTCATTTCCTTTAAATCATTCATCAATCATCCATGGTGAAGTCTTTCTCATAGGGGCTAATAGATTTGAGGTAAAAATATTTCATTGGTCATAAATATGGTCTCTCTTAGGTGTTGTTCCATTGCCCATGATTGTCCATATCCCCAATGGAGACAGCACAACATCACAAACCTTTCTCCACTTCTAGAAAGCATCCATATCCCCAATAAAATATCTACATTTCCCCTTCATTAATTGTAATTCCTTTCCCAATCCTTACCTTTTCTTTTGATATATTGCTTTAGCAATAAGTAGATGGGGGAAGCAATGGCCTTTTTCAAGATTGATAAGGGATGACTACCCTACTATTGGGATTTATTTAAATAATTACCACACTTGGTTAGTGAAGTAACCCCTTTCATTTTTCAGTCCATTGGACTTCCAAATTTTCACCTTTCCCATGATCAACAATTTTAGTTTCTAAATGGATCCCCTAGCACATTAGGCTTTCTCATCAAACCAAGATGCAAGGAAAACAAAAAATTGATTATTCAAAATTATCACAGTCCATCCACTTACACACCATTCTTAGAAATCTATGAGCTATATTTAAAAAATTATTTCCTTCTACTCATAACCAAGCTTAAGCATGCATAATTCTTGAGGCTTATTCTATAGTGTGATATGTTGCCACTACGAGATGAATGCTAAAAAAAAATACATAAACAAACATTTGTAATGAAGAGACCAAAATATAATCAATGTATATGCAAACCACTTCAAGAAAATAAAATTTTCAAAACAAAAAACTTCAAACGAAACTCTAATGGAAATGACAAGTATAAAATGGGCTACAAAATTGAAAGAAAGCTGGTTTGAAAAGAGGAATAGAACTTGAAAAGAAAACTACCCATCCTATGCAATATAAAATAGGTCATAAGCAAAGGAATTTCTCTAAGAACATAAAACAAAACTTTCTCTACATTATACACTATTCACCAACAAGCACATGTCATGCAAAATCATATGCTAATGTGGCCATCTTGTAATATACTTAAACTCATAAATTCATGGAAAACATAGAAAAACAAAAGAGAGAATAGTTAAAACCAGAAAGAGATCTCTTATATGAAAGATATTCAAAATAGAGAGCTATGTTCACTTGCCTCTTCAAGGAGGAAACCTCTAAGAGCAAATCTCAAAATACAATAACAATTCTTGACAAAATATTACATAGATTACTACTCTATATATAACTTCAATAGACAAATCCCTAACTAATCGTGGCCCCACTATTAATGAGGGTCAACCACCTAGGGGGATTTATTCAATAAAGAGGGCCCTTTTTTATTAAGTCAGTACCTACTAACTATCTAATGGGCCTTATGGCCTTGTAAATTGATAGGGGGGGGGGGGTTATGTTAGGGCCTTAGCATACCCCCCCCACTTCAAAAGTAGAATTTTCCTCAATGCTAGAGATCAGGAAAATGCTACAAAATTGCTTTTGGTTCCCAAGTAGAATCTTCTGGTGAGGTATCCTTCCACTCATTCAAAACTTCACAGATAGTGCGATGATATATCTAATGCTCCCTGGCGTCCAAAATTGCTCTTGGTTGGAGCCAAAATGGAGTCTTCTTCATCTAGTTTTAGTAATGTAGTTTGAACTCCACAATGCTAACCCATGACCTCCTTTAGACAAGAGGCATGAAACACTGCGCGAATCTTGGAGTGTGACGGGAGCACTAATTTGTACTACAAGGGAAACACCTCCTAGTGGAGGTTGTAGTGGAGGTTTTTAGTGTTACAAGACTAGCAAAAATTGTCCAAAACCCCTCCACTACAGCCTATGTTACTAGTAGTGGAGTTTATGTAGAGGTTATAACTGTTAATTTTTAGTGCAGCTGCGAGACCCATTCTCAGAAAGAATGGTACCCTAGTCAGTTAACTAGGGTTCCTGGTCAAGTTAACCAGGCAGAGTAATGAGTAAGACCCTAGAAGGTACCCTAGGGCCCCCAGCTGTCTCCTGGGTTCTTGGTCGAGGACCAAGCAGGTTGATGCCATGGCAAAGTCCCTAGCATGTGGCTAGGGCCCCTATTTGTCTCTAGGGTATTCTGGTCTAGAACTAGACGGTTTCTTGGTCATGATGACCAAGCAGATCCTACAGGTTGAGACAGAGACTTCCTAGGTCCTGCAGATGGTTGATCAACATTCAGCCTAGGACTGAATGCTCAGCTTGAGGCTGAGGATCATTCTCTGGGAGAATGGAGAACCTGGTCATGGACCAGATGGTTGATCAACATGTCCCAGTCTACGACTGAGGCTCAGCCTTGGGCTGAGAAGCCATTGCTTGAGAATGGAGACACTTGGTCAGTTACCAAGATTATGATGTGTGATGTCCTCTTCTCCTAGGTCTTCGAGATGGATGAGTTGGTTAGTCTTCTCAAGGGACTGGCCACCCCTTGTGGAAGCTACTAACATTTGACCTAAGGAGCAGTTGAGAGGACCACATGATCACATCATCTGTGTGAACCCTTCCTTATACAATGATGATGAACTTTCAGGTTATATGGAACATTTGTACATTTGAGAGAGAGATGATTGGTTGAACCTTTCCACCTTGGGTGATTTACTTTTGGTCTTTTAGTGTTGTGGTACCCTGTCTTTGATTTGTGGTAAATAGGGTCATTGACCCACCTTTTATTTATACCACCCTTGTTGTTTTTGATCTTATGGGTACTTTAGATGTTTGACCACTTTCTGAGGTTCTTTTATTTATTTTTATTTTTATATATTTTTATTTTTATTTTTATCTTTTATTATTTTTATTTATTTTTATCTTTTATTTATTTATCTTTTATTTTATTTTAAAGTGACCTTTCCCTAATTTAATGAAATACTATTTTATTATTTTTTTGTATCTTTCCTAAATCTATGGAATCCTAATTTAAAGGATTATTTTAATAATCCTATTATCCTATTTAATGAGGTCTATTGTTTCTCATTGAACATGCTCTCCATATATATATAAGCTCTGCTCCTTCCTCTTCCTAACGTCAAGGATATCACTGCTGCTCACCCGAGTTTGGAAGTCGCCCACCTGTTGAAGCCTTTCACATTCCTCGGATTTGATTTCTGATTGTTAGGGCTGACGTTAAAGCTTATATGCTGCTGTTTACTTGAACCACGGGTTTGAGAAGAAGTTATTATGCCTAGTCATGCAACCCGTGATTTCTTTGGAGGACATTTCTGCTGTTGAATTTTTCGATCTGCTCTCTTGTGATCCGAGCTTCTCTTTAGTACCTTGACTTAGTCCTGATATGCTACTTGTGGTTGGTTTGGAGTCCGCTTGCCTAATCAAGGTCTGATCTAATTAAATCTGGTTGTGACCTGTTTTTGAAATGTCATGGAAGTCTGATCTGTGCTTTTCTTATCTGTTGAGGAGGTCATGACCATAAAGTCAAACTATGCCTTGTTTGATCTATGTTCTGCCTGTTGGTTAATTATTTGTGAAGGCCGTGAGCCTTGAGTTCTGATCTAGTCTGCTGGTTACATAGTTGTGGATGCTGTGAGGCCTGTAGGGTCTGATCTACCCTACTGAGTGCATACTTATGAAGGCCATGAGTTCTGGTGGTTAGATCTTTTGTGTAAAGACCTCATGCAGGACAGATCTATTGTACTCAGAATTTGTTGAGTCTGATCTATGTGTTCAGACTTTGTTTATATATACTAAACATTTACTGTGGCTAGATCTTTGTGCT
Organism: Larix kaempferi; assembly: GCA_027924585.1. Classification (NCBI taxonomy): domain Eukaryota; kingdom Viridiplantae; phylum Streptophyta; class Pinopsida; order Pinales; family Pinaceae; genus Larix; species Larix kaempferi. Next base: position 5,892,057 of record BSBM01000018.1, on the reverse strand, counting down.
GAGTCTTGTTTGTGGACTGATCTATGTGCTAAGACTTGTATTTGATTCAGATCTGTTATGCTGAGACTTGATTAAGATTGTCACTGTGTTCTTGACTGTCCTTGACTATTTGACTGTATCTCAACCTGTCATCTCTCTCTCTCTGGTTTGTACTACCCTCTTGTAGGGTCTGATAGTTTCCAGATTTGATTGGCCTCTCTGAGGCACAGTGTTTACTGAAAGTAAGTAACTCTTATGAGTATTTTATAGGAAGGGTCTCACACACAAGTAAGTATCTTCTCTTTTATTATTATGTGGTTAAATTTAGTTATTCTACGTTACATGCTGCTGAAGATTAACTTAGCACAGTGACCTAACGGGTAGTGTTAAAAGTACTTTAACACAGTGACCTGAGAGTGCTAAAGACATGAAATTTATGTTATGATAGTTTTTACTATTGCACTATTTAATTTTCGATATTTGTATATGTTTATTAAATATATTTTCTGCATTAGAATATGATGAATTGTTATTTTTCTGTACAAAACCCTAACTTGATGAAATTTCAACAATAACAAATATTCAATTGAACTAAAAAAATCTAAGCGGTCGGAAGTTATAGCAGAGGTTTATTTTTCAATACTTTATATTATATATTATGCATCGATGTATACATTTTTTTTTAAGAACGATTAAAAATTTATATTAAAAAAGGGTTGCGGGTTTCCCCACATAGGAGAAGTACAATGGTTGACTGAAGGCCAAAATTCAAAAATTTCTAAGTCTTGCTTTTTCTATCCTCCTATTGTCTACTGGATTGCATTGATACTTTGGGCATTACTGTATCTTTCTGCTAAATTACAAAAGACCCGAGGGCATGATAGAGACTCCTTAAAAAAAATCCGGACTCACAAGTTTTGTTTTCCCTTACCGAGAACTCAAAAAAAAACCATAATAGAGAATAAAAGGCCTGAGGAATTAACGTCGACACCTTAAAAAAATTTAGACTCCTACAGATTGTCATTCCTAAAGTAAAACTCAAAAAATAAACAGACCCGAGACAAAAAATAGTGGCTACTAATCTTCTATAGAGCATGACTGAAATTTAAAACCATCGTTTCTTTGCAAAACCTGGTTGACTTCCGGTTAGCGAGCCGCGAATTCTGATTTTGGTTGAGAAAATGTTGGGGGCTCGAAACTAGAGTCAGCTTCCTGGAGAGGGATGGATCGAAGAAAACCAACGAACAAAGGGTTGGCTCCAAATTCTAGACTATCGACATGATACTGAAGAAAAAACAGTTGGGATTCCAGGGCGTTAATTTTTCTCTCCAAGTGTGCATTATTTTTCTTTTCCTTGGCCAATTATTCTGTCATATCCATCTCCCTTTGACGTGCTTCCTCATTTTTTGCTCTCTGATATATTTCTCTATCTCCAAGCGCAGCTCTAGAACGCCTAGGTCCCAACCAAATTCTCGGGAAAACCTTCTGAGAGAGTGTTTGGTCTCCCTGCTCTAGTATTCAATGCTTTGAAGATGATGGCATATACAAGTTCCCATCCAACGGATTTCCTCTCGTATCAGCATGGTTTCTTGTTTCCCTTTCAATGTCATCACCTTTTCTCCTGAGGTGCATTAGTGTTCCAACTTCATGGAGGTAGAATGTTTAATGCAGGGGAGACGGGCTACATTTCATTTCCACTGGCTTTTTAGCCGTAGAACCCCATGAGATCTCATGATTTCCCTAGGTACGGGAGTGTACCTCTAATCATCCACCATGACAATATTCCGCGCAGACATTCTCATTGCCAAAGTGAATGCGCAGATTTCCTTCATGCGACAATGAATGCCATTAAATTTCCCACCTGTCTGCATGATGTCTATATTGTTGTGAACTGACGTATGGAACCTTTGTGCGTGTGTTTATGAGACCATTCTAGCCGATGCATCCATTTATATTCTATTCAGTTCTTATGGGATCGGATCCCACTCGAGATCCTTCTTATTCAGCATAAGTTGTTTCCCAACCATTGAGTTGGATTCCTAGTCCACCACTTCATTCAGGTCTCGGAGAATATGCCACCATTGAACTTGGGCGAAATGCTAGATATCCTACTTGATTCGATTTATTAGCCTTTGAAGACTCATATTTTTGAATTGTGAGTTAAAAACGAAGAGGCTAATTATCAAAGAGGAGTCCCCAAGGATTGATAAGGAGGATATCCCTGCTTTGCGGGCTAGCTTGCATCCTTGCAACAAGGTGTAGGATTTCACTTTATTGTTTATCTTTTTTCCAAGGTCCCAAGTGAATTTTAGTACTACTTGTCCTTAGGGGTCATATATCACCCCCCCTCGCTGCACCTACCTCGCCTAGGTTTCCTTTCGAGGCTCCATCGAATTGAAGGCAATGATGGCCCTGTTCCTTTCTCCATGTTTCAAATTCCTCCTTTTTCATTCTGAGTTTCCATTTGTGATTTTGATTTGGCTTCTTTGATAGAGGGGTAGTTGGTGAGGGAGCAACCCCTTCCATCCATGCCCTTTCTTCTATTAAGAGGTTAGGGTTCATAGGAATAGTGGATAGTGAGAGGCATTCCTTCAAGAGTAGCTTGACTTGGGATGCTACTTGTTGCGGTGAACTAGAGGAGTTTTGGAAGATGAGCTTGTTATGAGCAAGCCACACATTTCATACAGTAAATTTTGGAAGAGTCAACCATGCTTGGAGAAGGAAAGGCTTACCCCGAAATTTCTTGGCTGCAGCCACAGACCATTTTGAGAAGATTCCTTTTAGAACTGAAGGGAAGCTGATCTCCTTACCAAACTACCCCATGACAAGTCTCCATACCTCCTTTATGAAGTAGCAGTGGAAAAAAATATGCTCCATGGATTCACCTACTTCTTTGCACACAGGGCATCTGGACAACCCTTGAATTCCTTTCTTTTTTAAATCCTCTCTGATGAGTACTTTCCCATGGCTACTTTCCAGCATAAGAAATTCACCTTTGGGAGGCCCATGGTTTTCCATATTTTATTCCACGTTTTGGACCTAGTCAGGATCTCTGCTGAAGAAGCGAGAGTGCCATATCCTTGGGAGACTATATATTTCCCTTGTGACCCCCATCCTCGGAAGTCCTATTGTATTTTGTTGATTGGTAAAGATTCGGAAAAAATAAAAATAAAAAAATTAGACCACTGAAACTTTCTTGTAAGGGTGTGGGAACAAATGGTTCCTTCCATCCAACCCAATTTCCAATGTCTCTCTGCCATATGCAAAGATCACTCAACTTTTTTATTTCTTTTGAATTTAGCCAGTCTTTTAGCGTTGCCAATTCTTGATGTGTTGAGAGTAGGGTTCGGTTTAGTATCCTTTCTTTCCAAATGCTAATGTGCTTCCCATTTCCTGTGACCCAATATAGTTCCTTCATGAAAAAATGCCAGGATTTCTTGCATAACTTCTAGACATGTGTGCAAGAGGACTCTTTAGGGGTTTTGCTAGGCTTTGTAGATCTCTACCCCTAAGGTACTTTATTCTTAGTTCCTTTTGAACCCATCCTTCTCTTGTTAACAATGTTCCAGAGTATTTTAGCTCCCATGGTGAGATTGGATAGAGACACGTCTCTAATATTCAAGCCTCTTGAATTTATGGGGTTCTTGACTGTCTTCCAGCTAATCAAGTGGAACTTCTTTTCATTGTTCTTTCCTCCCTTCCATAGGAATTTTCTCATTAGTTTGGATAACTGCTCCAAGACCCATTTCAGATCTAAGGATACTGTAGATTGGAAGAGTGGCAAAGTTGAAAGGACAAATTTGATTAGGATGGTCTTCCCGACTGGATTTATCATATCATCCCCCAATTAAGGAGCCTTCCCTATGATCAATTTCAATGCTTTCTTTGATGGGGAGGAGAAAATGACGGGAAGGCCCAGGTATTTAAATTCCTGCCATGAGGAAGAGATTGGGATTCCCATTTTTCTGGTGATAGACATTGGTACATTATTAAATACATTCTAGGTATATATTTTGATTTTTAGCTTGTTGATCTCCCCTCTTGAAGCGTAGCAGAAGGCTAACATAGTGGATTCAAATCTTTAACCCATAGTCAGGGATTCTCCTCCCAGTAGCAGAGTGTCATCAACAAATTGAGAGTGATTTATGTCTTTTGCTACTGGGCTCTATTGATGTCGTGAATGTTTCCCGACCTCCTTTCCTCCTCCAAATGAATTGCATGCTTAAAACATCCACTACCGTAATGTAGAGGAAAGGGGATAAGGGGAAACCCTTCCTGGGATCCTGACTTAGTTGGAAGGACTCCGTAGGCCTGCCATTGACTAGGGGGGATATCCACGGGAAATCTATACAAGCTTTTACCCAGGAGATGAAGTTATTTTCAAAGCCAAATATTTTCATTACCTTAAAGAGGAATGCATGGTATACTCTATCAAACACATTTGCCATATCGATATTGATGGTCATGCTTTTCTTTTTCTTCTTTCTACTAGAGTGAATTGCTCCTTGAACTAGGATGACATTGTTTATCAGTTGCCTCTTCTCAACAAATCCCCTTTGTTTTTCTGAGATGATTCGGGGCATGATTTTCTTCAATCTATTTTCCAAGATCTTTGTTATAATTTTCTAAGATACATTGCAGAGGGAGGTTGGCCTAAAATTGGAGAAGGAGGAGGGGGATGATTCCTTCGGGATAAGGGATAAGATTGAGGATTTCATCCCCCCTTCGAGATTGGGAATATGCTGTGAACACCTTTCCATTCTACAGAGATCGGTTTTGATTATGTGCCAGCAGGTCTTATAGAAGTGCATGGAGAAACCATCTGAGGCTAGGGATTTATTTGATTATAAGTCCTAAATGACTTGGGTTATCTCCTTTTCTGAGATCCCTTTAAAGGTTTATGCATTGTCTTCTGAGGAAACTAGTTTCGGGATGTGGGAGAGAAGCTCTTCAGCGACTAGTGAGGGGAATCTCTCTTCTTTTGTGTATATCCTTGTATAGTGTTGTCGTGCTTCTTTTTTTTATCTTTTCAAAGTCACTAACTCTTTCTCCCTCTCCATTTGTGATTATTGCCACGTTGTTTTTTTGCTTTCTTGTCTGAGTTTGCTTATGGAAGAAGGATGAGTTTCTATCTCCACCCTTCAACCACATGCTCCTAGATTTAAACCTCTAGTATTATTCTTCCTCTCTACAGGATTTTTGAGCTCCTCCTAGAGTGCGTTTCTTTTATTATCTCTTCCTATGTGACCTGGTTATTTTCCATTTTTTCTTGTTGTTGGGCCAACATCTGATACTTTTGGTGACGCTCTTGGGATGGAGCATGCACATGTAGCTTGGCCCATTCCTTTAGGGATTTTTTGTACTTCTTAGATTTTCTTACCATACATTGGAGGGGGATTCTCTCACATGTTTGTCCTAGGTAAATTGCATAGTCTCTTGGAAACCAAGTTTGGAGATCCAAATTGGGTTGAATCTGAAGGGGATTGGGCCCAAGTTTTGCTCCTCTTCTATCACTAAGGAAATAGGCTTATGATAAGAGACTCCAAATGGGATGATAAAGGAGGAGAAGGACAACCCCAAGAGAAGAAGGGAGGAGTGAATAAGAAATCTATCAAGCTTAGCTGCAATGTGCCCCAAGACAACCCTTTTCTTTGTCCATGTGTATTTTCCTTTTTTTGGTTTTATGTTTGACAGTTCCCATTCTTGCATAAGGTCTTATACTTTCTCTATGAAGGGGTCACGAACAATGGAACCTCCCCTCTTCTCTTCTATGGAGAGAGTAAGGTTCAGGTCCCCGGCTAGGATGAGGTTTTGAACCTGCATCTTTTCTAGAAGGGAGCTAATGGAATGCCAACAAGTTTTCTTTCTTGAATAAAGAATCAGGACATAGATATTAAGGATGAATACTTGATGTGCATAAGATTAGAGACAAACCATGATTGTTTGGACTCGCTTGAAATCGTAGTGAACTTTGTATTATCCCAGAGGGTCATGATTCCTCGAGAGGTTGTCCTTGAGCTAAACGCTAATCCTGTACTTGAGTTCCACATTCTTTTTCCTACCTCTAGGCTTTCCCTTTCCTTGATATTTGTCTCATGGATTAGGAGGATGTCAAGCTTCTCCATTTTAATTAAAATTCTCATTGTTTCCTATTTAATCTAACTACCCATCCCCTTATAGTTCCAAGAGACTATCTTCATTATTTAACTATGGCATGGGTGGAAAGACCCTTTGAGGGACCCTCAAAAGTTCTTTATTTCCCTCCTCATCTTCCTTTTCCAATTCTACCCATTGCTTTCTCTATAGTGAATCATTGTCCTAAAAATTTCTCTTTCTCTGCTTGCTTTTCTCCAGCCTCCTTGTTCATCTGTTTTCCCTTTCTTTCTATCTTGTCTAGGGGAGGTTCTTCTTCCTCCTAGGAGCCTTAAGGTGATACTTCATCCTCGACTGGTGATTCTTGTGAGGGTTGAAGTTCTCTCTCTTCCAATGTCAGTTGTATTTGTTCCTGGTTCTCATTCTTCCCTTTTGGATTTACTGATTCTTCCTTAGTGCCCGCTATAAATTCTGACAAATGCGGGACCTCCTCATCCTGGGGGAGCATGGAGAAGCGTTTCAAATACTGGAGGGGCTATGGGGGACTTGGGGGGCTATACGTAAAACAACATAGAGACTTACAAATTTTCCAATTAACCCTTGATACCCCAACATATACTCACAACCCATACATAATCCAATGTCAATCAAATGATCAGATGGCCCTTCTCCATGTATTAGCACCTATTAGAAAAAAACAATGTATGATTGTAAATTAATTAAAATATAAACATCACAACAAATATAAAATATGAAGGAAACCACAAGTACTCACAAACTTTGCGATCAACCCTTTTTTGCCTTGTCAACCGATCTTATGTGCTAAATGGGTGTCTTTTTTCTTTTCTTTTATGCAACAATAAAACAATTGAAAATTTGTATTCCATGTGATAACTAAACTCTCTGCACATTAAAAAGAAAGCAATGATTACATATGTTTGATGAACGTTGTTATTGGGATGGATCCCCCTATGATGTGGTTATGTTCATTTATTTTACCATCTCACGGTACACCCTTTTTGACATCTCTAATGGCATCCTTCGGATATCATGTCATTCTTCCTTTGGAATTTTAGTAGTCTTCCCAAGAAACAAAAAGAACAATGAAAAAATCAATTAATATTTATATGAAAATAAGTATAGCAAAAATATTAACAATTTAATTTATTGGACTAAAGATTCAACGGCGCCAAAAGATGTTATCACTAAAGTTGAACCCTGACTGCTAGGGTCAAGCTTAGAGAAATCTTAATAGTAAATAAAGGATAGGTAGAAACATGAGAGAGATCGGGATAGGTTTAAATTTGAACTGCAGGAAATGTACCACTATCATGTATAGTAATGTAACAATACTACGAGTATAACTTTATGAAAGAAATGAATCAGGTTTTGCATCAAGCATTTAAAGATGATTACATATTAATCAAGAGAATCTTGGCACAGAATGTTAAGACCACACACAAGACAGAGTAATGACAATATGTAACAGAATTATTAAAACAGAAAAGGCTCAAATGATCATAATCATTTCAAAGCAACATTTTACATCCAGAAAAACAAAGTATGTGCATAGATGCCCCTGCCAATACAGTCTCAGCCCTCGGCTGGAACTCTCTCTCTCTATCTTCCAAAAGCATGGTTTTAAATACAAATAACAATATCTAATCTATTCCTAAATTCTGGGAAATGAATTCTATCGTGTAGCTAGAAATTAATCAAATCATTGCAAGAAATATCAAACTGTTGGAGCTGCTTCCTTCTAATCTTGCCACATTATGGATGAATGTCTCAGTTAATGCCACCAAATTTGAGATGCAATATATTCGACTGATGAATATCCAGGAATAATATTTGATGATGAACCTATGCTGCCAGACGTTCTGATTTTATGCCTCCAAATATGGAAACGACTCAAAGGATGATCTTATCCACGTATTCTTTAAATCTGGAACACTCTTTTCAATACTCTGCCATTGATGAAGTTAAGTTCCTTTAATCTAGGGATGATTCAATTGTTGCCCTAAGAATTTGGATATTGATCTTTAATGAAGTTATTGATACTGGATTAATGCCTTAAAATCTAGAACAATACATCTTCTCGATTTTTGAAAGGAATCCATTTGCAACAGCCAAACAGTCATTTTGTCGAATCTGGTGAAGAACGCTAGAGTGTGAATTTGTACAAGAGCAGCTCGGGACTGAACTATTTCATGGATCTCATTACTCCATCGTCTCCCTATCTCTGGATTGGTGTGGAGTTCTCGGCCTCTGGAGTTCTCTATCCCTAACCGATCTGTTATCCTGCACTTTCTTCTGATCTGTAGGGAGCTAACTGCTTCAATTCAAATTTATTATTAATGAGCTTATATCGTAGGTAAGATAAATATGTACTCATAGAATATGAATCTTACTGATGCAATAAGTTCCTGGAATACCAAATTTCTGAATAATTATACTCAGAAAGCTTTTCCACTAGTCTGGACCAAATCATTAATAATTATCTGAAATTCATAATCCGCCATAAGCAACTCCAGACTAACATGTACATGAAAGCGCCAATAATGTTTAGTATTTGTCGGGTCATTGATATCTCCTAAATCGCTGGGTGTTTGCTATAATCTTCCTTTAATGAACTTGTCACAATAATAACCTCATCGACAAAAAGAGAAAGCTGCTTGATGTTTCTATAAACCATTCTCCTCAAGCCAGTGTCCTTGGACTAAAAAAAGCTTTGTGACAGCAAAGAAAACTTTTGTAGCTTGAACCTTTGTGAAAGTCTCATAATGACATGAGCACATCTCCTTGCATCGACTCTCCATGTGGATGCTTCCTCGAACCCCTATTTCAATTTAAATTCATGGAGTGATAATAATAAAAAGTATAAACTTTCAACAATGACAACCAATTCACCTTGTGCTTGGACATCTAGCTTTTAATATGAATGTATTAGTGAATTTCGACACCTGTGAACACATATATCAACGGGTTTAGCCTTGGTCGTTTTGACAGATGAAGCTTTGTCTTGAAGTCAGAGGCACATTTTGAATGACTAATGGAACACTTCTTTTACATATACGCTGCCAGAATATGAACAATTTGCTGGAGTGGACCCAATGACAACATATGGCTCCGTCTGGGGGTAGAGTCCTCCCTGTGAGGCTCTAAGAATAAGTAGATTTGTGCCTGTCCATTAACCTGGAAACCCTGCAACCTTTATCTCTGTAAACATTCACATTCTTCTATGTTGTGCCTAGTCCATTGGGTTATGGAGTCAATCAATATCATTTCAAATCTAGCCCAAACTTTTGCAACTTATTCAAACTGTAACAAAAAGCTAAAAAACAAACTTCTACTGTGAACTAACGATCTAAAAAGAATCGTCATGCTCGATGGCAAGCCTATTCTTCTATCTATTCCTAGTCTAACCATTGTATTGCTTCTTAATCAAGTGAACTCATGCTTCCAGTGAAACCAAGAAACCATTTGATTGAACATCATACCCCCCTGCTTGCCATTGTTTGAGAACACCAACAAAAGATGTAATGAATACAACTGACAGTCTATAAGTAGTTGATACTTACATCTATAAATAGGAAACATGCCAAAAACTAGGGAATTAGAAACTTTTGAAAAATGTAACTCCATCCAATCAGCAATAGGATCCTGAAATGTATGTTGTATTTCTAGCTAATGTAAGAGATATAATCGCTACTTTATGGAATGTACTTCACGATTCAAGTTGTGCTCCACCCTTTGTTCATGGTCTCTTGTAAATTCTGATTCAAGTATGACAGATATAAGCCTGTTGTCTTTTGGAAACTGTGAATCAAAACTACACATTATGGACTGATCCAATAACTCAGCAACCTTCATTTTGTTGTCTTCATAATTATCATCCACAGGTTCGATGCTAAAAAGTTGTATTGACTCAAAAGATTGCTTTCCTAAATCATCTGGGTTTTCATCATATATAGGCTTACTACTTAAAATTTCCACAGGTGCTGAAACATAAATATCTCCCTCTCCATTGCTGCCTTCAGATAGATAATTGTCATACACTGGCTGGATGCTCCTGAAATCAACAAAAGGTGATGTAGGGATCTTCTCTTCTTCATCTAAATATTCATCATAGATAGGTGAACCCAAAATTATTTTATCTTGCAAAGAAAAACCAGCAACCTCTTGATCTTTCTCTTTGATCTCGGGTGAAAATACATCATGGGGAACCTTTTGAAGAAAAGAAGGAAAATCTTCTTCTACAACTATTTCATCTTTTAAATCTGAGACATTAGGTGCATCAGAGACAAGATATAATGCATCTACAACTATGCATTCACCAGTACTATCATCAATCATATCTTGAAAATCTTCCTCTCGAGAATTTGAAAGAGAAAAATTTTCATCCATATTTTTATTAAAACACTCACTCCCATTCTTAATTTCTTTTTCATTAAGATCTTCACAAAGCTCATCATTCGAGGAACCAACTACTGTCTGTTGAATATAAGATTTGAACTTTTCACAACATTGCTCAAGAAGAAGTTCCCAAGAAAAATACCTTTTGTAGTGCTGATGGAATACTGTGTGGAAATCCTTCAAGGATGAAATGCTGGAAGGAGGCAATGAGAAATACCATTCACGTGCATCACCATCCAATGAATACATGAACATCTTCATACGAACATCTTCGTGCTGTAGATCTAGAAGATCCATGCACTCATGAAACTTAATGAGGTGATGTGCAGGAATGTCTTCTTTCTTTTCTCGGAAGATAGGCATAAAATCTCCCCACTCTGACATAGTCAGTACTAGATGCGGGAAACCAGTAACTTCAGTGAAGTCAAGAGGTGCAAACCTCCAAGCCACCATGGCAGCCATTAGATCATTTGATGGAATTCTGGATCCTGAATAAATGGAGTCACCTCTGGATTCTTCAAAGTCACCTGGTGAAGAAATCTGCAGTCATACAAATGTCCACTCTTTGTTCACCATCAAGAAGAGGATCTAATCAATATCAAACCCCAGGGAAGATGACTTCGCTCCTCCTTCCCCGGAAACGGCGCCAAAAGATGTTATCACTAAAGTTGAACCCTCACTGCTAGGGTCAAGCTTAGAGAAATCTTAACAGTAAATAAATGATAGGTAGAAACATGAGAGAGATCAGGATATGTTTAAATTTGAACTGCAGGAAATGTACCACTATGATGTACAGTAATGTAACAATACTACGAGTATAACTTTATGAAAGAAATGAATCAGGTTCTCCATCAAGCATTTAAAGATGATTACATTTTAATCAAGAGAATCTTGGCACGGAATGTTAAGACCACACACAAGACAGAATAATGACAATATGTAACAGAATTATTAAAACAGAAAAGGATCAAATGATCATAATCATTTCAAAGCAGCATTTTACATCCAGAAAAAAAAAGTATGTGCATACATGCCCCTGCCAATATAGTCTCAGCCCTCGGCTGGAACTCTCTCTCTATCTTCCTAAAGCATGGTTTTAAATACAAATAACAATATCTAATCTATTCCTAAATTTTGGGAAATGAATTCTATCGTGTAGCCATAAATTAATCAAATCAGTTGTAAGAAATATCAAACTGTTGGAGCTGCTTCCTTCTAATCTTGCCACATTATGGATGAATGTCTCAATTAATGCCACCAAATTTGAGATGCAATATATTCGACTGATGAATATCCAGGAATAATATTTGATGATGAACCTATGCTGCCAGACGTTCTGATTTTATGCCTCCAAATATGGAAACGACTCAAAGGATGATCTTATCCACGTATTCTTTAAATCTGGAACACTCTGTTCAATACTCTGCCATCGATGAAGTTAAGTTCCTTTAATCTAGGGATGATTCAATTGTTTCCCTAAGAATCTGGATATTGATCTTTGATGAAGTTATTGATACTGGATTAATGCCTTAAAATCTAGAACAATACATCTTCTCGATTTTTGAAAGGAATCCATTTGCAACAGCCAAACAATCATTTTGTTGAATCTGGTGAAGAATGCTAGAGCATGAATTTGTACAAGAGCAGCTCAGGACTGAACTGTTTCATGGATCTCATTACTCCATCGTCTCCCTATCTCTGGATTGGTGTGGAGTTCTCGGCCTCTGGAGTTCTCTATCCCTAACCGATCTGTTAGCCTGCACTTTCTTCTGATCTGTAGGGAGCTAACTGCTTCAATTCAAATTTATTATTAATGAGCTTATATCGTAGGTAAGATAAATATGTACTCATAGAATATGAATCTTACTGATGCAATAAGTTCCTGGAATACCAAATTTCTGAATAATTATACTCAGAAAGCTTTTCACTAGTCTGGACCACATCATTAATAATTCTCTGAAATTCATAATCTTCCATAAGCAACTCCAGACTAACATGTACATGAAAGCACCAATAATGTTTAGGATTTGTCGGGTCATTGATAGTCTCCTAAATCGCTGGGAATTTGCTATAATCTTCCTTTAATGAACTTGTCACAATAATAACCGCATCGGCAAAAAGAGAAAGCTGCTTGATGTTTCTATAAACCATTCTCCTCAAGCCAGTATCCTTGGACTGAAAAAAGCTTTGTGACAGCAAAGAAAACTTCTGTAGCTTGAACCTTTGTGAAAGTCTCATAATGACATGAGCACATCTCCTTGCATCGACTCTCCATGTGGATGCTTCCTCGAACCCCTATTTCAATTTAAATTCATGGAGTGATAATAATAAAAAGTATAAAATTTCAACAATGACAGCCAATTCACCGTGTGCTTGGACATCTAGCTTTCAATATGAATGTATTAGTGAATTTCGACACCTTTGAACACATATATCAATGGGTTTAGCCCTGGGCATTTTGATAGGTGAAGCTTTGTCTTGAATTCAGAGGCACATTTTGAATGACTAATGGAACACTTCTTTTACATATACGCTGCCAGAATATGAACAATTTACTGGAGCGGACCTGGTGACAACAGTCTCAATGCCCAGTGCTCTAAAAACACTTCCTATAGTTTATTTATAACATGATTCTTAAAGTCATTGGATTGATTTTCATACTGTAAATGAAAAGAATGTCTATATGTTATTTCAACTATATACCTCAAAGTTTTATAAAACGTTTTCCTCCTCTCATCAACTTCCAACACCAATCCAGTTGAATTGATGACCAATTCATCATCATTTACTATCTTATTAATTTTTATCCTTTTAGGGCATCCTTATATTTCCTCGTTGTCTATCGTTGGACAACATTCAAAAAATTCGAAATCCAAAGTTTGAAACATGTTTGCAATTATTGTTGATAAGCACTGTGAGTAAGAAGTCAAACAAAAGCCTCATGGTTATCACCTTTTCATCCACCTAATTCCTATGTTTGCAATATTTTCTTCAAGCTTTTATGCTCTTCTTCACTCAGATTATGAAAAATCTTATAGATTTTCCTTAATTGTTTGCTCTACTTGACATGAATAAACCAATACACATCATTTAAACATACAAATAATTCAAATAAATTATTTTTATATTAAAATTACAAAAAACTTGCCATGTTCTATGTTTGGGATTTGTTTCCCTCACCCTCTTTACTATGATTTTTATTATGTGATATTTTATCAGTCATCTTTTATCAATCAACGCCCTACATAATTAAATACTTAAATTATGAAATATTTCTTTTTACATAGTAAATCAAGAATTTCATGTTAAAATGTATTATAGTCAGTCGGTGTGTACAATACATAAAATTAACATTGGTGCACCTTACATAGATAAGTGCACTAGTGCACATATTCTTTATAGTGTGCACCGCAAACTGCAAAAGTGTTTAAAAAAAATTTATGACGATAGTTCAGACTTGTTGACTTCGAATTCAATCACATCATGGTCCCAGTCCAACAGCAAACCAAATCCCCATATATTAATATAAACAAACATGGAGTTTACATTGCCAAAAAACAAATCTTATTGTGAAATAGAAAGCAACAGAGAAAACAAAGGGAAATCAAGAAGAAAATTAAGTATTGCAATAGTGGAGGTAACTTTGAAGCAAGAAGAACATTAGAGTTTGCAGCATTGAAGGTAACTATGAAATCCTCTATCTTTTTGAAAAAACATAGTAAATTTGTGTCATTTTTTGAATTGACTGAAGAGAAAGATGAATAGGCTTACCCAAAATGTCTCCTCTGCAAAGTTGTATGTGTCCACGGTGGTCCCTTACAAAATTTATTTTCAAAGCAATCTACCTCTCCAAACTCTTCCCTTGTAAATCGCTCTTGCACAAGTCTCTCCTCAAACTTTTGGCCAAAAAATGAATTTTTTTTGTAAGGCTCAGTGCTAGAAGTTTTGTATTAATTGAAAAGCGACAAAACAGTTACAGGGGTGATAGACCTATCGCTAGGGAAACCAAACCAGTCACCCCTCCATAGTTTTGAAACTAATTGCCAGTTATGACTATTTCTACTGAAGAAAATAATAAAACTAGGTCTATCACTGTTTTGATCTTACTATCTCGGTATATCTCCTAATAAAAAATGGTAAAGCCTACTTCCCCATAGGTTAGCGTTAATGAGCTTAATTTATGAAAAATTCCAAATTCAAAGCATAAACAGACAAAACAAATAAACATTGATCTCAACTTGAGGGGAAGCAGTAGTTGAGATTAATTATCATCTGAAATGATGATGTAAGGCATTACCTTGGATCACGTAGCCTTAGAGGTGCCAGCTACATTGGTCTCATGTCCTGCAGTCAGTTGCTTGTAAAAGATCGGGTCAGAGTTTGTTGGAGCAGTGTTCTTCTAGAAGACTACTAATGAGCTCCCTGGTCAATGCGTTGAACTTGGAGACGTCCTCCATCTATCCCTTGAGAATTCCTTGTAGATCTTCCTCCAAATGGTCCATTATGGTGTTAGGAACCCATGTCTTTACTTTGTTAGTATGTTGTTGTTGGACGCATATGCTTTGTAAGTCGTCCCATAGTATTTGTTGATCAATAGTTTGTGTTATTGTTGTTGGCGCATATGCTTTGTAAGTCGCCCGTAGTATTGTTGATCCATAGTTTGTAGTGGCCCATGGTTTTGACCCATGGTATTGGTGCCTAGACTTAGTATATAAGTGTGTGTTGAGACCTATGAAAGCACCGTGAAGTTATTTGTATTGAGCTTGCTCATAGGAGGTTGCCCCCTCGAAGTGGCCTGTGATCAATATAAAAGTGATTCTGAGTTCTATCATTTCTGCTATTTCGCATATTCGTATTAATTAATTGTTGCAGGTGCATCACATCTGGTATCAGAGCCTCCACCCAGGTTCAAGTCACAGAGCGGGTGGCAACGCCGGCATTGCAGTGTTCTCCCGGGGCTCGTACGGCGCAAAGGGGACACCACCGTATGGGCGCACATCCAGCCCAGAGTCTGGACTGCGGAGCGTGGTGGGATGTTAAGATCCTGGTGGGTAGCCTTCACTAACATCTCGAGGTTTTGGTGTAACGGTTCGTATCATCGCCGGCATTGTAGTGTTCGCTCGGGGCTCGTACGGCGCAAAGGGGACACCACCGTACGGGCGCACATCCAGCCTAGAGTCTGGACTATGGAGCGTGGTGGGATGTTAAGATCCTAGTGGGCGGCCTTCACTAACAGTTCAGGGGTTTCACTCGGCCACCAATGCTGTCTGACGGCTTGCGTATTGGGGCAGTACCCCTCACTCCACGGCTCAGGTAAAACTGATAACCGCTTTAACGACAGCTCTTGGTTTACCTCACGGGTGGGAACTAGTCAATCAGGTAGGGATCGTTGCCCTTTTCACTGGCAGGTCCTCTTAATGGGCCAGCTACTTCGGGGTTCCTGTGGTACTCCTCACAATGATTTTTAGGGCTTATGCCCAAGTACTTCTCACAGTTAAGCGGATAGGGATTATTCCCAAATCCGAACCTGCAACAGATGCGAAAAAAAAAAAATTGGCAGAAATTTCACCCAACGAGCCCAAGAAAGTGCTCTAATACCAGATGATACGAACCATTACACCAAAACCTCGAAATGTTAGTGAAGGCCGCCCACCAGGATCTTAACATATGGAAGTGAGGCTAGTTCCTTGCTTGTCATTTCCAAGCAAACCGTTGGCACTTTCAATGATTGCATAGCCCATAAGGGTTTTAATATGCCATAGTAATGCCAGATTTTTTGTGTGATAAGTATCACTGGTGTGAGTGTTACTAGGATCTTCTTCCATACAATCCAAGTCAGCTTTAACCTCCTCTGATGAAGGGACCACAAATTGATTATTAATTCTTTGTTTCAAGTGATTGATTTTCCTCTTTGCAGGGGGTGAGACAATACAATTGAAGGAGGCTTTCATCTTCCTTTGTTCTTTGATCACTCACGACATATGCGAATGTTTGGGTCCTACTGGAACTCGATGCTCAATTCTTTTGATGCATAACATTGGAAATAGACTCAAAGGATAATAGAAGGAGTAATGCAAATGAGCACAGGAAAGCCAACTAAATCAATGATTAGTCCCTCTGCTTTGCTCAATCCTGTTATTCATACTTTGGTTTTGTTTTCGCCTAAAGGTATGAACCCCCATCCAATTCATGATGTCGCAACAAACGTTCATCCTAAGCCAAGGTACATTTGCAGAGGTGGGAAGACGGGTTCCCACGATCTAGTTCGACACCATCAACTAGAAGAGTTGCAGGTTATACTGTGGATGAAGGAAATGGGTGGTGCCTCTAGGCATAATGATTAACCTTATGCACATATCATTAAATCATTTGATGTCACCTGGAGGTTTCCACCTCGATGTAAGGTCCAACCTCCATCTGTCATAACACGCCCTCTTCATGGAGTACGAGTAGTGTGTTATGGGTCACCCATCATGGGGAGGCCAAAAAAGGATTAGGGATTAGTTTTTTTTGTATTTATAAGCTCACTATCTAAAAATAAAATTCCTACTCCTTTTTTCATTTGATATTTCGACGCATTAATGATAAACTCACAATTTATTTTATTTTTAAATTGGGATTGGTGTGCGCTCTACACGTTAATAAACTTGTAGCTTTCTTGTATGACCTCAAATTGAAGAAACACTTTTTGCAAAGAGTATAGGATAGATAGGATTTGCAACAAAGGGTTACACATACAATTCCATTGTTAGTTTCTCACCATTAATGACCAATGAAGTTCGAATTATCTCATTGAATGTAAATTTTAACTACATGTTTTCATATCTATGAGTCACAAAATCAAATTCTATTAGTATGAGTCCCTAGAATCCAAAAACCTACATGCAATCCTTTTTGGATATCAAAAAATCATTTTGACTGGTACCCCAATTTTCACACAAAGATATTTTTAATTGAAAGGAAGGGATGATTCAGAATGGTGCTTTGTTGAAATTGAGTTTTGTCTACTTATCTCGATCTTTGTTATATAGGTTTTTATTACATCAATTTATGTTGGCATGATTAATAAACAATTGATTGGTTTTAATTCATAAAAAAATTTGTTGGTGCCTAGTGCACTTATGAGCCAACACTTAGCCAACACTATTGATTCTACCTTCAACTCTTCTATGAGCCATTCAATGACAAGGACAAGTTTTGACAATCATAAACAAGGTTGCATCACACATTTAAGTATACCAGAGCCACTCAAGATCATGAGGCATAACATCAAAGACTAGGGTACATGCAATGTGAATAATGCATGAAAAATCCATTATTATTACAAAATATAGATAAACACGTGAGAGAAAATGTGATATTATTAGTAATTAGTGTAATTATTACATAGGAGTTCACCTTCTTATATATTGTTACTCACAGAGAAAATCATTTCCAATTATGAATGTGGAATATATTTGCTTTACACAAAAGTACAAAAACATAACTAAGTCATAAAGTGCCTTTTATTACAACATGTAAGCCTTATATCCTAACACCCCCTCTTAAGGATTATAACATAGAAACCCAAACTAACTGAAAGCAAACACACACTATCTAAAGACAAAAATATCAAAAGTAATGAAAACCAAGCATTCTTTCAAAAGCTTCTTCTTTGAAAATAGTTCTTAGACTAGGTAGAGCTCCATCAAGTTGTCACATAACCTGTGAAATTCCACAGGTAGGATCACAAAGCTGAACAAACCTCACTAATTTCACAAATCTTTTACAGAAAGAATTAAGAAGAAAAGCTGTAAAATTCACTCATGAATTGAAACTCAGATAAAAAATTGTTGTTGCTTTATTCTGTAGCAAATAGATGGTAAACAAAATATGATACAATACATAGAATTTGATAGCCTTAGATGGCATTCGAATTCATCCCAAGTGGCAGGCTTAGTTTGTATTGGAACCATGACCCTACAAGTTCTAGTGGCCACTAATGATGAATGGATAGTCAACTGAAGTTGGTTAGCGCATGATTGAGTCATTAGGGCTAGAAAATAGGGAAGGAGACTCCAAATAGGTGCATAACTGACTTGTAGTGTTTAAAAGAGGCGCTCCTACACTCAGTCTCAGTGAAACTAGGTGTAATAGTCAATTAACAAGGAAATCAAGGGGACAAGGCGCCTTTATCCATGGAACTGACTGTACTGACTCCTAAAATCATATGTAAGGGCACATTTACACTTCAGTGATGTTTATAAGGCACTTTGAGTGGATAAGGAGGCCAATGATGACCAAAATGAAGCACTAAGGGGTCAAAAACAAGGACTAGGTGCTAGGAGAATCAACTACCAATGCATGGAATGCATGCATGCAAAACCAAGATTGAGATGGTTAGAATGTTCCAACACCCCCCCTTAAGCCTGACTATGAGGAAAAAATAAGTAAATAAATGGGAAAATAGGGCCCTAGTTACTAAGACCAATGGCCACCCCATACAACAATCTAAAAAATAACTGAGGAAAGAGAGAAAAACCAGTGGGAAACCCCCCCCATCAAAATAGGCTGTAAAAAAATCTAATCAACCAAAGTATCACCCACCTCAAGAAGGGATTGGATATGAGTGAAATTTTTCACTGAAAATTTTTTGGTGAAAATATCTGCAATATGCTCTTCTGAAGTGCAGTAAAGCAATGTGATGGTATGATTATGCACCAATCCTCGAATATAGTGCATATGTATCTGAATGTGTTTGCTCCTTTGTCTCTAAACGAGATCTGTGGAAATCCTGATAGCACTCCGATTGTCATAGAAGATGACTGGAGGAGTACTGTAGCAAATACCAAACTCTGATAAGATTCCCTGCAACTAGATGCACTATGTGGCCGCATTCACTACACCTCTATACTCGGATTTAGTTAATGAAAGAGAAAGAGTTGTTTGTTTTTTTCTCGACCAACAGATGGGACAAGATCCAAACATGAAAACATAACCTGATGTAGACTTCTGATCTTAGTTGTCTCTAGCCCAATCTGAATCTATGTACCCAACAAGGTTCAATGCAGACCCAGTTGCATAGTGAATACCATAGGTCTTTGTCCCTTGCACATAGTGAAAGATCCTTTTAGCTGCCTGCCAGTGAAGCTAATGAGGCTCTTGAATTTATCTGGAGACATCACTCACTGCATAGGATATATCAGGGCGAGTATGTGTAAGAAACAAAAGACTCCCGATCAGTTACCTATGCAAGGTATTATCTACCAATGGTGAAGAAGAACCATCTTCAAGACTAACATCTGAAAGAAAAGGAAATGTTGTTGGTTTGCATTCTGTCATGTTAAACCTTTCAAGTAGATTTGTTGCATACTTTCACTGTGCAATCTTGATTCTTGAATCACTCTGAGAGACTTTAAGACCAAGAAACTGCTTTAACAGTCCCAAATATGACATTGAGAAGGCATTGTGCAAGGATGATTTGATAGAACTAATGCATGAAGATAGACTCATTGTAATAAGTAAATCATCAATATATAGAAAAATAAGGAGAAGAGTGTTACCATCATTCTTCGTGTATACATTTGAATCAGAATTGCATCTATGCAAATATTGTGACAGTAGAAAGGAGACCATCTTTGCATACCATGCTCGGGGAGCTTGCTTGAGCCCATATAAATACTTCCTTAATATGCACACTAATGAAGGATCCTCAAAGTATCCTTCAAGTTGCTTCATGTAGATCTCCTCCTCTAGATCTCCATGAATAAATGCGCTCTTCACATTCATGTGATGTACCACCCAGTGCTTAGATGTGGCTAGATCCAAAACAAGACAGATGGAGTCCATATTTTCCACTAGAGCGAAGGTCTCTGTATACAATCCCTTGAACCTGAGAGAATCCTTTAGCAACCAAGCGAGCCTTGTACTTGCATTTTACTCCATCTGAGCCCATATTTTTTCTGTATACCCACTTACACTGAACAAGATTCCTTCCAGGATGGAGAGAAACAAGCTCCCAAGTCTCATTTTTCTAAAGAGATTGGTACTCTTCATCCATAGCTGTTATCCATCTTGGATCTTGGGAGGCCTCAAAGAAAATTTTTGAATCTGATCCAACCATCATAAAACATCTTTCAGGAAGAAATGGATCTGTATGAGAAAGTGCAAAACTTGCACTTTGATACTAAGATCAGGTTCTTCTTGGATCTTGTGGATTCCCAGCAAGCTCACAAGCAACTTCTATGGTATTTTAAACCCATTTTGGAAGTGGTGTTGGATCTACAGGATCTACTGGATATTTTGGATCTGGATCTAGCATGTGCTCATCTTCACTTTCTGAATCAGATTCTGAACTTTCATGGGAAGATGATCCACTATCATGTTCAACATATTGTGGTGGAGTAGTTGGTGAGCTTTCTGCTTCAACATGGTGGGAATCATGCAATGGCCATTTTTCAAATTGGACACTTCTTTCACTGAAGGTCTTCATAGTGGACAAATCCAACAGTTTATAGGCCGGTGCATAACCAACCAATATTCACTCTTGAATTCGAAGCTCTAAGGATCTCCTCTTCTCTAAAGGAACCCTGGCCCAAGCTTTTGAACCAAAGACTCTGAGATGAGACACATCTGGCTTGTATCCCATACAAGCTTCGAATGGACTTTTTCCTTTTAGGCCTTTGTGTGGAACTTTGTTCTAGAGATATGTAGCATAGTTGACATCTTCTGCCCAAAGTCTAGGAGACAATGCCTTAGACTCAAGCATGCATGTAGCTATCTCTTTTAGGATTATGTTCTTTCTTTAAGACACACCATTCTGTTGTGGTGTGTATGGAATGGTGTGTTGCATTTCAATACCTTCATCTGCACAAAATAGATGAAACTCATTCTTTACATATTCTCCTCCATTGTTAGAACGAAGGACCTCTATCTTTATGTCAGTGAAATTTTCTACAACAACTTTAAACAATTTGAAATATTCAAAGACTTGTAATTTCAACTTTAGAAAATAAACCCAACTAAATCTCGAATAGTCATTTATGAATGTTAAGATGTATCTAGAATTATTTAGAGATAGGTGAGGAAGAGGTCCTGCTATGTCACTGTGAATCCATTCGAGAGGATATGAGGCTCTCCTTGCATTTCCTTTTTCAAACTTGTGCTTTTGATGCTTTCCAATCAAGCAACCTTGACAGGTGCCTTTAGAAAATATGATGTTTGGGAGGCCTTCAACCATGTTCTCATTATGCAGTTCTTGCAAATATTTGTAGTTGAGGTGCCCAAACCTCTCATGCCAAATCCTGCTAACTTCATTAGCATGGGTAAGAAGTGCACTTTGAATTGAATAAGGCATGAAATTAGAGAACTCATCAAGCTTGGAATGATGATCTGCAATTCCTTGTGCAATTATTTTTCCAGAAGAGATTTATGTTATCTCAACAACATCAGGAGTAAAAATGACTTTCTTTGGAACTCCTGTATGGGTTATCTGATAGACTGAATTAGCTTCCAAGGTAGAAATATACAACACAACATTGAAGCATCCATTATCAATGTTGATTCTTTCTATTCCCTTTGAAGGAAATTCCGAATCATCTCCCATTAGGATGGAATGTCCAATAGTAGGTTCAAATTCTAAGAAGAGATCTATGGATGTAGACATGTGTTTGGAGGCTCCAGAATCTATTATGAAGGAATATGAATTCGAACTGCTATCCATGAGTGCATGACATCTCTCCTTATCTTCTGATTTGGAATCAACTTCTTTCCTCCTGGCACCTGCAGGTACTGGAAGGTTATTCTTCTCTAGAAGCTAAACCATAAGATCAATTGTCTTATTCATGCAAAAACTTTCAGGATGAAAACCTTTGTTGCAGTATGGAAATTTGGTCTTCTCCTTTTGATTTTGCTTGCCTCTCTTGGAATTCAGAGTTCCCTCTGACTATTTGTGAGACTCCTTTTGCTTCTTCTCATACTATTTATTCTCCTTTCCTTTACCATTCACATTCTTGCCTTCTCCAGCAGCAAGAGATTGATCCCTAAATGGTTTTATGACTCCCATTTGCACCAATTTGTCCTGCTGCTTTGTGAGAGATAGAATGAAAGAATCTAGAGTGGGAACCTTCCAATTTGGGATGTATAATTTAGTTGTTTGGAATGTGGATAAGAATACATAATAGTCTGGTCCCAATTTTGACAGAATTGAGAGAATTAGCTACTCATCCTTCTTCTCAATACCACACAGTTTTAGTTGCACAACCAAATTCTTGAATTTTGTGAAGAAGTCTGTGATGGATTTGAAGCTGCTAGAGCTTAGAGAGATCAACTCTGTCACATACCCCAAAATACCTATATTAAAGAAATAAAATTAAAAGTTAAATGCATGTGTACTTTTGTACTTCTAGTATCATTGAATCAAATTACTTTACTTAGTTTACATATTAGGCTTTAAACAAAAGTTATTTTATGCTAACATGGTTCATCTTCACTTCTTGGGATCATAGATCAACCAAGGTGAGCCCCTATCAAAGGTTCTTTAGCAGCATGTCAAGGTTATGTTCTTGAATAGCATCCAAGGTCTAGGACTTAGTCCTAAATACATTTGTTACAATTATATGCTAGGGTACAGGCTCTAAGCCTTACTTCTTTTATGAGCATACTAGCTTAGGATTATAGGCATCATTACATAAGTAGTTAACCTATCAAATTTAACGTGATGAAGGTTTAAACCCTACAAAACCTTGCATGAACTTAAATTAGATTCCTAACATGTATTAGTTTTTGATGAATAATCTAACTGTGACTTCCGCATTCTCCAAATTATAAATTCTTTGTTAATATCAAGAAATACAGATTCTAGATCTCTGTTGGAATATTCTCTCCATCATTTTTTAGATTTGCATGTATGCATGCATTTTGCATGCATCCAGTCATCATGCATGCATTTTCATGCAATTGCATGCACCCGGTCATCATTTTGGTGGTCTCCCCAGCACCTAGAGCCTAATTTCAGCTCCCTAGAGCCTGTCTTCAGCCCCCAGTAGCCCTCCTACATACCTGATGCGCCCTCTTTGACTCTCCTGCATGACATGTGTGCCTTTTCTCACCTACGAGGATTTATCATTCAGTTAGAGCGCCTTATCTCACCTACCAGGAGTCTGACAATTAGTTAGAGCATTGATTGAGTAGTTCTTCCACTGATTGCTCATGCTAACTACCTGTAGCTCCTAGTTATCTAGTTTTGGAGTGCCACTTGACCTTCTGACAGCCTCATGCACCCTCCTTGGAATCTCCATCCCCTGATTTGTGCTCACATGGCTCAGTTAGACTTAGTTAGACTCATTTGAATGACTATTGATCATTTATGACTGCTACTATTGATTGGATGATGTCTCCAATGTTTTGATTGTTTTCCAAGCTAGACTTTGAGCATGATTTGAATGAACTCCTTGGTTAATTCGAATTCTCTTCACAGTTATTGTATTGTATTCATTATTCACAGTGTCAGCTCACAGCTGATGTATGATACTGCTATTCTGCATTTTTTGTGTTCATGAGTGATTATTGAGTGCTTTCTTCTCTTCTTCTCTGCACTTCTTGAGAGTTTGATTCTGAGGTTTGTTTCAGTTGCTATATCCTACTGCAGATTATCACATGGTATCAGAGCTTGCAATAATTATTCGAATTGCAGCAGTTGCAGCATTTCTTTGAGCAGCTATCTTTCACTGAGCACCAGAAGCCTTTGAGATTCCACAACAAATCCTGGTGCTATTACCTTGAATTCACTGGAGCAATCCAATGAGGTCTATCCAGGTGTGAAGGACTTAGTCACATGTGCTCAGTGTCCTAAGGCAGTGTTCATTCGAAGTGTAGCAAATCTCCATCAACAAAACTCTTCTTGTTTTGCAAGTTTATTCATCCATTCGAATCCCTCTTCAACAGATTCGAATTCAACAACTATCATGGATCTCCATTGTTTTTGCAGGTTATTCAAAGTTTTTTGTAGTTGCAGCAGTTTCAAAATATTCTGCACTGGTGATTCTGCACTACTGATTCTGCATTGGTGATTCTGCACGAGTGATTCTACACTTCTGCACCAGAAACACACCAGTAGATTCGAATTGAACAACATCTTCCATGGATCTGAAAGCAGTTGAGTCTCTGTCTTCATACAACTATGAAGAATGGAAACCCAAGATGATAGCATACCTGAAGAGATATGGTCTCTTGGATATGTGTACTTGTGTTAAGAGAGATTTTGCTTCTTATGAAGAGGAACAAGATTGGCTTGATGATTGTGAAAGAACCTCAACAACAATACTTACTTCTATGTTTGACAATATGGAATACCTCATTGATCTTGATGAACATCTAAGTGATAACTGGACAAGGTTGAACAGTTTGTTTGGAAAGAAGGAAGAGGATGATGTCCATTTGGAGAACAATCCCAAGAGTACTTCCTTCAGTGCTCTCTCTATTCATGATTCGGCCTCCATCATCTCCCATGATGAAGTTGTTCAAGATAAAGTTGAAATAAAACACATGGTTCCAGTTGATCCATCTTCTGTTTCGAATTCTGAACAAAAGATGTCAGTTACTACTCTAGAAGTTGAAGAGACCTTCATAATCTCTACTTCCCATGAGCCTGCTGATGTGCAACATGATGACCTACTGAGCATTTTGGAAGTAAAATTAGATTTGGGAGGCAATGCATTCGCCCTCCTTGATCAAAATCTTCCTATGGACTCCTATTTGGTCATTGGCACATGTTTTTAGAGTTTCACCAAAGATGGAAGACTCTATCATTCGCTTGAGTTCAAGTCTCGTGCATATCCTTGTGATTTTGGTTTTGATCTCACCCATGTTGGTTCAAAGGAGAACATAAGAAGATATCCTCAAATTCTTGGATCTAATTTGAAGTTAAATCCATCACCATTATGCCATGGTTCATTTGATTTTGATCTCACCCCTGTTGGTTCAAAGGAGATATCAAAGAACTACATACACTTTCATGGAGCTCATGAGCTTGCTGATGTGCAAGATGATGACCTACTGAGTATTTTGGAGGTAAAATCAGATTTGGGAGGCAATGCATTCGCCCTCCTTGATCAAATGCTTTTTTTGGATTCCTATTTGATCATTGGCACATGTTTTCAGAGTTTCACTGAAGATGGGAGACTCTATCATTCGCTTGGGTTCATGACTCATGCACCTTTTTGTGATTTTGGTTTTGATCTCACCTCTGTTGGTTCAAAGGAGATCATGAGAAACCATCTTCCAATTCTTGGATCTTATTTGAAGTCCAATATACCATCATCATATCATAGTTCCTTTGGTTATGATCTCACATATATTGGTTCAAAGGAGATATCAAAGAACTATCTACACATTCATGGTTTTGATTCAACCTCAGTTGGTTCGAATCACATGCTCCATAATGATCTTCATATCATGGTTGTGGAGCATGATCCACTTCTTCCCAAGAGGAAGATACCACCATCATTGCTTGATGAGCTCCAAGAGAGAAAAGCTTCATCACATGATATTTCAGATTCAGAGTTTGGAAGTGATGATGAGCCAGTTTCACTTTCTTCTTCACATGAGATTTCAGATTCAGTATCTGAATATGGAGATGATGAAGAGCGAATGCTAGACCCAAATCCACTAGAACTTGAAGGTCTAGCAACTGATGATGAAGATGAGCGAAAGGGAGATCCAGATCCATAAGAACCTGATGATCCTCCTCTTCCTCGATGGGAAGCCATTACTCTCCGATCTGTTGGTGATTTGGTTGGTGATCCAAATGATCAGAGAAGAACCAGATCAGATTTTCAGAATGGAAGGTTTCATCCTTCTCACATTACTGATCCATTTCAGATCGATCAATCCTTCTTCGGAAAAGAAGGACACTTGCCTCCTTATGGGGTGAGTGATGACATGCTACATTAGCATCCTTCAGTCTATTTTGAGGGATGTATTTCTTCCCACTGGGTTTTCCCTCTTTCCTCATTTATTATTTAGATTGTTTTATGGGGTGACCTTTGGTCTTAGTCACCAGGGCCCTATTTTTCAGTTTTCAGTTATTACCTCATAATATAGCTTGCAGGGGGGTGTTGGAATATTCTCTCCATCATTTTTCAGATTTGCATGTCTGCATGCATTTTACATGCATCCAGTCATCATGAATGCATTTGCATGCAACTGCATACATCCAGTCATCATTTTGGTGGTCTCCCTAGCACCTAGAGCCTAATTTTAGCTCCCTAGAGCCTATCTTCAGCCCCCAGTAACCCTCCTACCTACCTGATGCACCCTCTTTGACTCTCCTGCATGGTATGTGCACCTTTTCTCACCTACTAGGAGTTATCATTCAGTTAGAGCGCCTTATCTCACCTACCATGAGTCTGACAGTCAGTTAGAGCATTGATTGAGCAGTTCTTCCACTAATTGCTCATGCTAACAGCCTGTAGCTCCTAGTTAGCTAGTTCTGGAGTGCCACTTGACCTTCTAACAACCTCATGCACCCTCTTTGGAGTCTCCATCCCATGATTTGTGCTCACATGGATCAGTTAGACTCAGTTAGACTCATTTGACTGACTATTGACCATTTATGACTGCTACTACTGATTGGATGATGTCTCCAATGTTGTCCAAGCTACACTTTGAGCATGATTCGAATGACCTCCTTGGTTAATTTGAATTCTCTTGACAGTTATTGTATTGTATTCATTATTCACAGTGCCAACTCATAGTTGATGTATGATACTGTTATTCTGCATTTTATGTGTTCATGAGTGATTATTGAGTGCTTTCTTCTCTTCTTCCCTGCACTGCTTGAGAGTTTGATTGTGAGGTTTGTTTCAGTTGCTAGATCCTACTGCAAATTATCACAATCTCCATAATTTTAATGGTTAAATGTTAAGGTTTCGGCATTGCAAACTTTGGGTTGCGGGAAATTTAGTTATACATATGAGTTTTAACCGCTTCCACATTCCCAAATTTTGCATTGCGGACTTCAGGTTGCGGAAAATTCAGTTATACATATGAGTTTTAACTGCTTCCGCATTACGGACTTCGGGTTGCGGAAACTTCAGTTATACAGATGAATTTTATCCGCTTCTGGATTCCTGACTCCTGCATTGCGGATTGCGGGTTACGGGACTTCCACTTTCCAATCTTTTAAAAAAATTGATTCCGCATTCCGCCTTTCTAATTGCAGATTCGGTGGACTGTGGAATGCGGGTTGCAGAACTGTAATTTTTCATGGTTTCTAATTAGCGATTCCACATTCCGAATTTCTGATTGCGGATTCGACAGACTGCAGACTGCGAGATTGCATAACTTCAACTTTTCTTTGATTAATTTTAGCGATCTCGACTTTCCGATTGCAGATGTGGAATGCAGGTTGCGGTGGTTTCGACGGCTTACGGAAACGTTTAACAGGTGAAACCAGATCTTAGAAAATGGTTTGAACTTGTAAATATTTATAGATTTGTATTCAAGATCTAGGGTTTGAATGAGTAACTTTATATTTCCGATTTGTTATAGATTATTCTAACTATATCTATATAACAGAAATAGATCAAACGCCTACTCTATAACAGAAATAAACCCTGTACATAGCTTTGCTTATAACAGTAAGGGCATAAACAATCATTGATACATTATTTGATACATATATAGGTTTTACATCTTAAAATATGAAATCATTAACTGTATAAACTGCATATTTATTAACCTGGGAACAGTATACACATATGTATTCTGAATAAGCATTTTACAGTAAAACAATAATGTACAGTAATTTCAAAATAGAAAGAATAATAGGGTAAAAGCTAAACTTTCTAACAAATTAGGAATCATTTACAATACAAAATAATTTCAGAATAGTGATACAATAGTTGGTAATACACCTAAGCAATGTGATCATTCTGCCTAACAATCTATATATCATTTACAATAAACAGACATTCAAAATAATAAAAAGATAGTTGATAACATACATAATCAATATAATCATTATGAATATCAATTTGTGAATCATTTACAGTAAACATTATTTGCAGAATAATAAAATAAATGGAACCTGAAACAACAGAGGAAAATCAAAAGTGCAGGTCGTCGTTCCTCCCAACCAATATTCCAAAACAACCAAACTACTTGTTCTGAAACCCCTAAGCCTATTTGTTGAACCACAAGGACAAAGACCGGTCATAGAGTTCCTCTTGCATAAGCTAGGTCACAATCTCACTTCATCATAAGCCTCCTGATCATTGGATGAACTCAATGCTTATCGTATTCTCCCCTTCATCATAAGCCTCTTACACAGTGGATGAATTTAGTACTTAAGTTTCCCCACCTCACGAGCCTCCTGCTCTATTCGATGGGATCATACTAATAGTATTTTCCTAGGACTTAGGTCATTTATGAGACACCTGCTTGTAACTGCTCCAACATGAGTCTTGACCTTATTTTTAGGGAGGATGCATCCTGCACCATTGCGCCTTTATTAGGCAGTCTTGCCATACCCGGTTTTCCTCTTGACACTTGTCATTTCTCCTTGTGGGTCAACAAACACTCTTCAACAACTATTTCAATTTTGATTCCCTCAGCTATGTATTAATTTAAAATTAGTAATTCATTTACAAAATTCTTGACCTCACTTGGTCAATAATGTCAAATCAAATAATAACATATAGTTCTTAACAAATATAAATGTTTGGGTTCTTTGGTGTATTACATACAGCTTCCCTTAGAATTTAACACCGTCCTTGGTGTTACTTTTAATCTTCTTCCATATCATCTTGAAACGGAATTGGATATGTCTCTCGCATATTGCTTTTCAATTCCCAAGTAGCCTCTTATGGGCTAAGGTGCTTCCATTGCACCTTGACTTGTTCGATGATGTGGTTCTAGAGTAAAAGTTCTCTCCTGTCGAGAATACATTCCGATCCCACCTGAAATTTTCCTTCGGGTTCCACTTGGATAGAATTCCAGTCAACCACATGAGTAGCATCATGAACATATCTTTTTAGAATTGAAATATGAAAAACATTATGTACTTTAATTATAGGTGATAGTGCTAATTGATAAGCCACTGAACCAACCATTGCTAATATCTCAAATGGTCCACAATACCTGGGTGTCAATTTTGTGCATTTCCCCAATTTTAAATAACTTTTTCTGGGTTTCACTTTCACATAAACATGATCCCCTACCTGGAACTCTTTTTGAGTTCTTTTCAAATATACATAACTTTTTTGTCGATCTTGAGTTATCTTCAAGTTGTGTTGTACATGTTTCAATGTTAGTTCCATATCCCTTAATAATTCAAGACCTAACATTAGTCTATCAACTGGACTACTCCAAGAAATTGGAGTGTTACACTTTCATCCATAAAGTATCTTAAACTGACTTGTTTTAGCAAAGGCTTGAAAATTATTATTATATGCAAACTCAACAAGATGTAAATACTCTTCCCATTTCCCAGGTTTGTCCATTACATACATTCTAAGCATGTATTCTAAAATTTGATTCACCCTTTCAGTTTGTCCATCAGTCTGAGGGTGATATGCAGTACTGAAATTTAATTGAATATCCAACCCTTTAAATAAGGCCTTCCAAATATTTCATCTGAACTTTACATCCCTGTCAGAAATTACAACTTTAGGTATCCCATGCAATTTGAAAATTTCTTTCATAAAAATATCAACAATATTAATAGCTTTGTAAGTAGATTTGACAGGAATAAAATGCACTGCCTTACTAAGTTTATCTACCACAACCATAATTGAATCATTTTGTTTAGCATTTTTAGAAAAACCAGTTATAAAATCCATGTTAATAACTTCCCACTTCCATTCTGGAATGGGTAAAGGCTGTAGAAATTCGGCTAGATGTTGATGTTCAGCCTTAACTTGCTGACATTCAATGCATCTAGCTATATATTCCGCTACCTCCTTTTTCATATTAGGCCAAAAAAAATATTTTCTTAACATACTGATCATTTTCTGATATCCAGGATGTCCTAAATATGGTCTCTTATGCATTTCATTCATGATTAATGACTTGACCTCCTCTGAATTAGGTACATACAATCTGTTTTTATACACCAACAATTTTTTTATATTAAGACTGAATTATGTTTTTACTTTATGTTGTCCTTCCCTTTAATTTTTGATATTCTTTATCAATTTTTGTTGTTGTCATGATTTTATCTTCCAAATCTGTTTCATAGCTGCTACTTGCAGTTACATACAACATATTTGCATGACGACTTAACGCATTAACCACTTTATTTTCCTTCCCCTTGATATGTGTGATTTCAAAGTCATATTCACTTAGGAAAGATAACCATCTAGCTTGTCTAACATTTAAATTATGTTGGTAAAATAAATATTTTAAACTGACATTATCTGTCATTAGTAAGAATCTTCTCCCAATAAGATAGTGGCGCCACATTTTAAATGCATGAATAATGGCAGCTAACTCCCAATCATGATGTGAAGATCCTGCAATAATTAATTAATGCAAATACACGAGATATCAGAAATAACAAAACTCAGAATCACTTTTATATTGATCACGGGCCACTTCGAGGGGGCAACCTCCTTTGAGCAAGCTCAATACAATTAAATTCATGGTGCCTTCATAGGCCTCAACACACACTTATATACTAAGTCTAGGCACCAATACCATGTGTCAATACAAACCATGGGCCAATACAAAATATGGATCAACAATTACTACGGGTCAAAACCATGGGCCAATGCAAACTATGGATCAACAAAACTATGGGCGACTTACAAAGCATATGCGCCAACAATAATAACACAAACTATGGATCAACAAATACTACGGGTTGACTTACAAAGCATATGCGTCCAACAACAATATACTAACAAAGTAAAGACATGGGTTCCTAACATCCCCTCTCCCTTATAAAAAGCTTTGTCCTCAAAGCTTTAGATGTGGAAATTGATGCAAAATCTGAAGGAGTGGGTCCCCTGTAGCATCCTCGGGTTGCATTCCGAGCCACTGGCGCCTGTTGAGTTTCAGGGAGGATTGCGTGGAAGTCTGTAGACGAAGAAGAAACATATCAGCGACGTGAAAAGTGCGCGCAGAATGGTGCTGATCGGCTTGTTGTTTGAGTCGAATTCTTGCCATGTGAAGATTGTCCTGCAGAATGAGAAGAATTTGATTGCGGTTTCGAAGAATTGAGTCAATTGCCTGAACTGGGGAGCTACTGAAGGTGTATGGAAGAAGAACTGGTGGTGCCTGTCCAGAGACTGCTTCATATGGTGTCCTTTTAGATGTGGTACTATACCACTGGTGCACTTCCAGGAAATCCATAGAAATAGTTGTCCAAATCTGTGTAGGGATGGGCAAGGGTTCGAGCAATTCCAAAAGGAGGGTCGTTTCACCCTTGTTGACCTGGAAAGTATCACAGTCAACCACCATCTGTTGAATTGTCATTTTCAATCCCTGCCAAAAGAAGTTACATTGTTCCTGATCATACGTTTTGAGGAACCCAGAGTGCCCTGTTGATGAAGAAGCATGGAGTTCATAGAAGAGATAACCCCATTGAACAGATTGCAACCAATTTGGAACAAGTAGAGAAATAGCTGTAAGAGAAACTGGGTCATCAAATGTGCGAGAAGGAGCATCTGCCACCATATTGTCCTTACCCTTCTGGTAAGTGGTCACATAGTCATAACCCATGAGTTGGAGAACCCATTTTAGGTGTGCTGGGGAGGAGACCCGTTGTTCCAGGAAAGTTTCTAGACTTTGGAGATCAGTCTTGATGCAGAAATAATTCCCCAATAGGGATGGCTACCACTTCTATACTGCATGCAAAATAGCCATCATGTCCTGCTAAGATGTAGATGCGGCAAAATTCTTACCGGAAAGGTCTTGTGAAGGCGGCAAGCCCACTGGTGCAACAAAGACACTTGCATATCTATCCAAGGAAGTTGTGGAGACCGTTGGTGGGTGCATCTGAAGGGAATGGAGTTGAGCAATGACACCATGTGAATTCTTCTTAAGGATCTTTTCCAAGCGATGTGAACTGATGATGCAGAGAGCCCCTGGTTGTAAGCCCATAAATTTGTGTTGTGTCCCATTGACTGAAAACTGCATCCAAAGTTCAGCAAAATCCCATAAGATGGGGCCAAGTGTGCGTAACCATTGAACACCCAAAACCACATCACATCCACCTAAGGATAAGGAAAACATGTCAGAGTGCGGGTTATAATATTCCATAGAGATACGCACATTACGACACTTCCCCTTCCAAGGTAAGGCGCCCCCATTGGCAACCATGACTTCAAAGTTGGAACAAGGATGGACAAAACAATCAGCCTGCTTGGCAATCTGAGGGTCAATGAAGTTATGAGTGCTACCAGAATCAATGAGTATGGTAAGAGGGAGCTTCTTGAAGTATCCCCTGACCCGCATTGTTTGTGGGGTGGTGACGCTAGTTACAACATGGAGAGAGATCTCGGGTGGGTCGTCTTGAGATGGGGTATCAACAGGCGGGTGCTGAATGTCGACCTAAACATCTACTGTATCTGGAGCTTCTTCACCAAGTTCTGAGGCAGGCAGAGAATCCACATCCAAGAGATAGAGCTTTTGTTGAACACATCTATGTCCTCGAGTGAATTTCTCATCACAATTATAACAAAGCCATTTTTCTCGGCGTGCCTACATCTCGGTTTCAGACAAATGCTTGATAGGAGTTGGTCGAGGAGCTGGCAAGATTGGAGGTCATTGAGAATGCATATTTCTTAAGGGAACAAAAGTGGGTTTGGAGCGTTGTTGGGCTGCAAGCTTGTCTTCTGCCAACTTACCCAACCCTAGGACTTCCGTCATTATGTTGGGACAAAACATTTTAACCTCTGACCGGATTTCATCCTTAAGACCACTGATAAAACAACTCCTGTAAAATTCATTAGACAATCCTTCTGTGTGATTGGCAAGTTTCTCAAATTCTGTCTGATACTCTCTCACTGTTTCAGTTTGGTGAAGTTTAGTGAGTGCTCCTGTGAAGTCGTCAAAAGCACTAGGACCAAATCGTGGCAAAAGGAGTTGGAAAAAATCTGTCCAGTTTGGCTCGGGATGAGTTTTGATGTACCAATGGTACCATTGAAGGGCTTCCTGTTCCAAATGAAAGGATGCAAGTGGAAATTTCTGGACATCAAAAGTTATATGCAGACTGAAATATTGTTCTGCGTGGTATATCCATCCAATGGGATCAGTACCATTGAAGCGAGGAAAATCAAGCTTCGGCCCACAAAAATTGTTGGAAGAAGAGAACCCGGTGGCTGCAAAAGATTCTGGCTGTCGGTTATTGTTCATGGCTGAATGCTGAAGATGGAGGCTGAGAAATTTTTCATCTAGATCTTGGAGTTTGGTTTGGATGGCTGCAAGTGCTTCCTCCATGGTTTTTGCTCCTGCACGGGTGACAACCATAACCAATAGTTTATTTTTATTTTTATTGGAAATGGATAGAAAAACACAAACAAAAGCTTATTTTGTAAAGGAAGGTTTGGATTTGGGAAAAACTCGGATGGGTAATTGGGGTTTAACTAGGTTTTGGACACTTTCTGATGGGCAGGGAAGCTAAAAATCGGGATTTCAGAAGCGGGGTGAAAGAATGAGAAAATTTGGTAGAGAGGGACAAAGAAGCAGAATTAAGAAAGGAACACGGTGGCAAAGTTGAAGGCGTTTGGGTGAAAATTGGAGTTATGGCAAACCCTAAAAATAGACAAATGTGGGATTTCTGGTCTTGGGAAGTGGAATTTGGGATAGGGTCTTCAGGAATGAAATATGCAGAATGGGATTGCAGGGATGTCAGTGAAGTTTCAGGGAAAACAGAGTTGAAACAAGGGAGATATAGCCGAAAAAACAGAATTTTATAACTTTTTTTTTTTTTGTTCAGAAATGGATCGACAACAGCGGCGCGGAATGGATCTGCAACGGTGCGGAAGAGATCGAAAACGGCTGGATCTGAAACGGGGACTGGATCTGGAACGGCTTTCAAAATAAATCTGAAATGGCTGGATCTGGAGCGGAAGTGATCGGCAAAAGTTCAGCTGAAAATAGATATGGACCCCAGGTATTTGCAGCTTCCTATCGGTTTAGGGGATTCACTTGACCACCAATGCTGTCTGACGGCTTGCGTATTGGGGCAGTACCCCTCACTCCATGGCTCAGGTAAAACTGATAACCACTTTGCCACAAACGATAGCTCTTGGTTTACCTCACGGGTGGGAACTAGTCAATCAGGTAGGGGTCGTTGCCCTTTTCGTTGGCAGGTCCTCTCAATGGGCCAACTACTTTGGGGTTCCTGTGGTACTCTTCACAATGAGTTTTAGGGATTATGCCCAAGTACTTCCCACAGTTAAGCGAAGAGGGGTTATCCCCAGATCCAAACTTGCAACAACGCGGAAAAAAAATTGGCAGAAATTCCACCCAATGAGCCCAAGAAAGTGCTCTGATACCAGATGTGAAGAACTTGCAATAATTAATTAATCCAAATATACGAGATATCAGAAATAACAGAACTCATAATCACTTTTATATTGATCACGGGCCACTTCGAGGGGGCAACCTCCTTTGAGCAAGCTCAATACAATTTACTTCATGGTGCCTTCATAGGCCTCAACACACACTTATATACTAAGTCTAGGCACCAATACCATGTGTCAATACAAACCATGGGCCAATACAAAATATGGATCAACAATTACTATGGGTCAAAACCATGGGCCAATACAAACTATGGATCAACAAAACTACGGGTGACTTACAAATCATATGCGCCAACAACAATAACACAAACTATGGATCAACAAATACTACGGGATGACTTACAAAGCATATGCGTCCAACAACAATATACTAACAAAGTAAAGACATGGGTTCCTAACACATGAGTAGCATAGGTCTTTTCATGTTCTTTAAGTTTTCTATATTCATAGGCCACCACATAGTTGTCTTGCATTAATACTCCACCTAGACCCTCTTTGCATGCATCTGTGCATATAACAAAATCTTTATAGGGGTCTGCTATCTTTAAGATAGGAACTGTTGTTAATAAATATTTCAGTTTATTAAAACTCATTTCACATTTCTCATTCCATTCAAATTTCTTACCTTTCTTTTGCAATGAAGTTATAGGATATGCCATTTTTAATCCAATGATCCCCATAAAAGATCTAATATCATATACATCTTTAGGCACAGGCCATTCCATGATAGCTTTAATTTTATCGAGATCCATCAATATACCATCTTTAGACACTGCATGTCCTAAGTATTGGATTTTATCTTTAAATAAATCACATTTACTAAATTTAGCATATAGTTCTTGTTCTCTTAATAATTGTAGGACTATTTTTAAATGCTCTTCATGCTCTTGCTGATTTTTAGATTAAATTAATATGTCATCAATGAAGACGACTACAAATTTATCTAAATATTTACTTAATATACTATTTATTAAACACATAAAAGATGTTGGAGCATTTGTCAACCCAAAAGGAATTACGACAAATTCATAGTGACCGTATCTGGTCCTAAAAGCTGTCTTATATATATCTTCATCTTTAACTCTAACTTGATGATATCCAGATCTCAAGTCTATTTTTGAAAATATCATTGCTACTCGAAATTGGTCGAATAAGTCATCGATTCGAGGTAAAGGATATCTGTTTTTAATTGTAATTTTGTTAAGTTGTTTGTAGTTTATACACAACCTTAATGTTTCATCCTTTTTCTTCACAAATAAGACCGGTGCTCCCCAAGAGGAAACACTTGGTTGAATGTATTTCTTATCTATTAATTCCTGTATTTGGGATTTTAATTCATTAAGTTCCAGTATGTTTATTCGGTAAGGATATTTTGAAGTTGGTACTGCTCCCGGTACTAAATCAATAGTGAAATCTATTTCTCTTTTTGGAGGTAATCCAGGAATTTCTTCCAGAAATACATCGTTATATTCTTTTAAAACTGGAATATCATCTATTTGAATTTCATTGTTTTTTTTATCTCTGTCATCAATTATATGAACATCATATACTTTACAGCCTTTGCAAACATACCTTTTCATTTGTAAAGCAGAAATTTCTCTAATAGTAGTCTTCCTTGGAATTCCTTTAACTATTATAGGTTTAATTTCTTCATCATGCATGAGAAGGTTTTATCATAGCAGTTCAGAATTACTCTATTCTTTTCTATCCAATCCATTCCTATCAATAAATCATAAGATCCTAAAGGAAGAATATTTAAATCAACATATGTTGTAAAACCATTTATAATAAATTCACCTCCTTTCACAAAACTAGTTACTTTTCGTTTCGTGCATGTATCAAGTTGAACTAACCAAGACTTTTCAAATTTATTCTGCTATAATTTACACATTTCTACAATTCTTGGTAAAACATAACTTAAATTTGCACCTGGATCAATTAATATAGAGATTGGTTTATCCTTTACCATACCTTCAATTTCTACCAGAGATGTTTGATGGTTTGCTAATTGCATGTTCTCCAATGCTGCACAAATTATGGGCATGCTCCTTGCTACATCTCAAACCGTAGTATCTTCTTGAACAGTGTGAATGTTGTTAAAACTTTTTCTTCTAATTGGACAGTCTTTAAAATAATGTGGTTTGCCACATTCCCAACATTTTGAAGGTTCCCTTTGAGTATTATTTTTATTATAACCAACAAGTGCTTCTTTTCCTTTTATTACTGTAGGATTTTGTGGCCTAAAACTCTGGAAATTATTTCCTTGATAGTTTCGATGGTTATTTCCAATTTTTTTATTAAATCTCATACATTTCCTTTTTTGTTCAAAGCTTTCATGTTTTCTATTCTTCCCACTTGGTACATTATCTCTTTTGTTCTTATTCTGATCATAACAGAAATTTGATTTTCTCATAGTTTCATCCAATGTTTTAGGATTGTCATATTCAATTCTCTCTTTGTAAATTGTTGGTAAATAACTAATAAAGTGTTGTGTTTTAGGTTTTTCATCAACAATATAAGGTACATAACGTAACAAACTCAAAAATTTACTGCACGGTTCCTTCATTGTAAAAGTTCCTTGTTTTAAATCATAAAACTCTTTAGCCTTTTATTCATAATAC
Source organism: Larix kaempferi (assembly GCA_027924585.1). NCBI lineage: Eukaryota > Viridiplantae > Streptophyta > Pinopsida > Pinales > Pinaceae > Larix > Larix kaempferi. The sequence goes on along the minus strand of BSBM01000018.1, from coordinate 5,854,436 downwards.
TGTTCCAACAAGTATTTCCTTTTAAAGTATTTCTTGAAATTTTTCCAAGTTAAGTGACGTTCCTTAATGCATTTTACTTTCTTGATGTCTATCCACCAAATGTCGGCCTTTCCTGTTAAATTATAGATTGTCATTTTTGCTTTTAATTCATTAGAGCAGTTGCAAATCTGAAAATAATTTTTCATTCCTGAAAGCTAGGCTTTTGCTTCTTCTTCGGTTTCAATCTAACCATTGAATATAGGAGGTTTTATCTTTTTAAATTCACCAGAAATTTCTTCATAAGGTTTACTTTTTTCTACTATATTTATCACCATCACTACTTTCGCTAGATTCTTTGAAATTATGTTTATTTTGTTTAGGTGAATTTCCACTTGATGACTCAGTTTCGCTATCTGAAAATTTTAATTTCATTTCCTTGTGTTTATAAGATGCAGTCTTTATTGTTTCTATATCAGGTCCTTTCTTCCTTTATGCTTCCTTATTATGTATTTTTGTTAACAAGACATTGTTTAATTCCTCTTGTGCTTTTAGAATGCGTTCATTATCTTTCTTAACACTTTGTAGTTCTTATTTTAAATATTTTACTGTTTGTAACAGTTCGGATGGATTATCATTTATACTCTCATTTAGATGCACCCACAGATTATCATCATCAATATTTTCTTGTTCATTGTTTACTTGTTCTTTAGGATGGGATTCTTCTTCAGTTGACATTTCGACATCTGCCATAGTTCCTGCAAAATCAATGTTATACTTATCTTCTGATTATAAGATAATCAACCATAACATTTGTGTTAGTTTCTTATTTATACTCTTTCAGTGTTGAGCCCGTTAGGCCAAGTGTTGTAACCATGCTCTAATACCATTATGTCACATACCCCAAAATACCTATATTAAAAAAAATTAAAAGTTAAATGCATGTATACTTTTGTACTTATAGTACCATTGAATCAAATTACTTTACTTTCTTTACATACTAGGATTTAAACAAAAGTTATTTTATGCTAACATGGTTCATCTTCACTTCTTGGGATCATAGATCAACCAAGGTGAGCCCCTATCAAAGGTTCTTTAGCAGCATGTCAAGGTTTTGTTCTTGAATAGCTTCCAAGGTCTAGGACTCAGTCCTAAATACATTTGTTACAATTATATGCTAGGGTATAGGCTCTAAGCCTTACTTCTTTTATGAGCATACTAGCCTAGGATTATAGGCATCATTACATAAGTATTTAACCTATCACATTTAGCATGATGAGGGTTTAAACCCTACTAAACCTTGCATGAACTTAAATTAGATTCCTAACATGTATTAGTGTTTGATGAACAATCTAACTGTGACTTTCGCATTCTCCAAATTATAAATTCTTTGTTAATATCAAGAAGTGAAGATTGCAGATCTCCATAATTTTAATGGTTAAATGTTAAGGTTTCCGCATTTCCGACTTCCGCATTGCGGACTTCAGGTTGCGGGAACTTTAGTTATACATATGAGTTTTAACCGCTTCCACATTCCTGACTTCCGCATTGCGGACTTCGGATTGCGAAACTTCAATTATACATATGAGTTTGAACCGCTTCTGCATTCCCGACTTCCGCATTGCGGACTTCGGGTTGTAGAAACTTTAGTTATACATATGAATTTTAACTGCTTCCGCATTGCAGATTGCGGGTTGTGGGACTTCCACTTTTCAATGTTTAAAAAAAAAATGATTATGCATTCCGCTTTTCCGATTGCGGATTCGGTGGACTGTGGAATGTAGGTTGCGGAATTGTAATTTTTCATGTTTTCTAATAGTGATTCCGAATTCCGACCAAGGAAAATTTTAGGGGCTAATCTTAGCCCATGGGCTAAATTTAGGGGTTTTAATTTTTTAGCGGGCTATTTTTTAATTAAAGCAGCATTTACTATGATTAGGCCAATTTTAATTTATTTATTTTTACAAAATGGCACATTAGCCCCATAAAATATTTAAAGGGGACACTAAATTGAACCATTTCGCCCCTCTTTGATACGATTTCAAGCTCCCATCGCCCAGTAAAATAACTAGCTCGCTCTAATTCGCCCAAATTTATAGAAATGGCACTTGTTGAGGGTAAATTGCCCAAATTTATAGAAATGATAGTTGTTGAGGGTAAATTCGCCCACCTATTTACCCCAATTTGATTTCCCATGTCACATGCTCAACCCCGTCCCATCAACAACTGTAACTAGCTCGCTCTAATTTTCCCAAATTTATAGAAATGGCACTTGTTGAGGGTAAATTGCCCAAATTTATAGAAATGACGGTTGTTGAGGGTAAATTCGCCCACCTATTTACCCCAATTTGATTGCCCATGTCACATGCTCAACCCCGTTCCGAATTTCCGATTGCAGATTCGACGGACTGCGGAATGTGGGATTGCGGAACTTCAACTTTTCTTTGATTAATTTTAGTGATTTCGACTTTCCGATTGCGGATGCGGAATGTAGGTTGCGGTGGTTTCGACGAATTATGGAAACGTTTAACAGGTGAAACCAGATCTTAGAAAATGGTTTGAACTTGTAAATATTTACATGTTTTTATTCAATATCTAGGGTTTGAATGAGTAACTTTATCTTTCCGATCTGTTATAGATTATTCTAAGTATATCTATATAACATAAATAGATCAAATGGCTACTCTATAACAAAAATAAACCATGTACATAGCTTGGCTTATAACAATAAGGGCATAAACAGTCATTGATACATTATTTGATGCATATATAGGTTTTACATCTTATAATATGAAATCATTAAGTATATTAACTGCATATTTATTAACCTAGGAACAATATACACATATGTATTATGAATTAGCATTTTACAGTAAAACAGTAATGTACAGTAATTTCAAAATAGAAAGAATAATAGGGTAAAACCTAAACTGTCTAACAAATTAGGAATTATTTACAGTACAAAGTAATTTCAGAATAGTGATACAATAGTTGGTAATACACCTAAGCAATGTGATCATTCTACCTAACAATCTATATATCATTTATAGTAAACAGACATTTAGAATAATAAAAAGATAGTTGATAACATACATAATCAATGTAATCATTCTGAATATCAATTTAGGAATCATTTACAGTAAACATTATTTGTAGAATAATAAAATAAATGGAACCTGAACCAACAGAGGCAAATCAAAACTGGAGGTCGTCGTTCCTCCCAACCAATCTTCTAGAACAACCAAACTACTTGTTCTGAAACCCTCGAGCCTGTTTGTTGAACCACAAGGACAAAGACTGGTCACAGAGTTCCTCTTGCATAAGCTAGGTCACAATCTCACTTCATCATAAGCTTCATGCTCATTGGATGAACTCAATACGTATCGTATTCTCCCCTTCATCATAAGCCTCTTGCTCAGTGGATGAATTCAATACTTAAGTTTCCCCACCTCATGAGCCTCCTACTCTATTCGATGGGATCATAATTATAGTATTTGCCTAGGAATTAGGTCATTTATGAGCCACTTGCTCGTAACTGCTCCAACAGGAGTCTTGACCTTATTTTTAGGGAGGATGCCTCTTGCACCATTGTGCCTTTATTAGGAAGTCTTGCCATACTGGGTTTTCATCTTGAAACTTGTAATTTCTCATTGTGGGTCAACAAACACTCTTCAACAACTATTTCAATTTTGATTCCCTCAGCTATGTATTAATTTAAAATTAATAATTTATTTATAAAATTCTTGACCTCACTTGGTCAATAATGTCAAATCAAATAATAGCATATAGTACTTAACAAATATAAATGTTTGGGTTCTTTGGTGTATTACAATCTCATCCTCTAATTGATGCCCTCTTAGTTCATCTTGTTGCCCAAATAAATATTCAAGATTTGTCCAAACCTCCTTGGGAGTTTTCAGACTGGATAGATGGAAGAGAAGATCCCTAGAGATGCTGAGACACACCGCTCCAAACGCTTCATCAAGCTTATTCAGGTATTTGGATTTATCTAATACATCATTTGGTTCAACTTCAATGCCTTTGGGCACTCTGTAAAGACCTCTGTTGCGCATGAATATCTCCATATGTTCCTTCAATTCGAAGTAATTGAAAGGAGAGAGTTTTGGTATTGAAGATAGATCTATTTTAGTTGCTTGCTTGCGCTACTGTTGATGAAATAACCTGCAAAACATTGCAAAAAACATTGCAATATACTTTGGAAATGTATCTTGGAGGGTTGATACAGAATCTACTAAGCTCTCACAAGCTCTGATACCATGTGAAATTCCACAGGTAGGATCACAAATCTGAACAAACCTCACTAATTTCACAAAGCTTTTACAGAAAGAATTAAGAAGAAAAGCTGTAAAATTCACTCATGAATTGAAACTCAGATAAAAAAAATTTGGTGCTCGATTCTGCAGCAAATAGCTGGTAAACAAAAGATGATACAATACAGAGAATTTGATAGCCTTAGATGGCATTCGAATTCATCTCAAGTGGCAGGCTTAGTTTGCATTGGAACCATCACTCGACAAGGTCTAGTGGTCACTAATGATGAATGGCTAGTCAACTGAAGCTGGTTGGCACATGACTAAGTTATTAGGGCTAGAAAATATGGAAGGACACTCCAAAGAGGAGCATAAATGACTTGTAGTGGTAAAAAGAGGCACTCCTACACTCGGTCTCAATGAAACTAGATGTAACAATAAGTTAACAAGGCAATAAAGGGGACAAGGCACCTTTATTCATGGAACTGACTGTACTGACTCCTAAAATCATGCATGAGGGTGCATTTACACTTCAGTGATGTGGATAAGGCGCTCTGAGTGGATAAGGAGGCTAATGATGTAATGTCCTCATTCAAATAAATATCAAAAAGAGAAAATTCCACCAATCTACTAGTTTCCTAAGTTGGGGTGGAAACATTAGATTTGGAATAAGTGAACTATAAAACCCCAAATGGACATTAGCTTGACCAAATATATTAAATGGGGAATAAATAAATAATTAAGATAGGAAATTAAGGTGGCACTTGGTCATGAGGGCACATTGGAGCTGTGGGGCCCACTTAAGCAAGATTCCCCATGCCACATGGCATTCCACTCTCACCCATTCGAATCCTAGGTGGAGTCCACATTCTTGGGGGAGTTGGAAGGTCAATATACTTGGAATGAATCAATGAAGGTCGAATTGGAGTGGAAGAGTAACTCCCATGGAAGAGGAAGAGGCATTTGAGAGAAGTTGAGACACGTGGGCTAGATTCCCTAGCTTCTATGACAACAATGATGAAGATGTTATGACACCTATGACACAAATTAGACCTGATTGCTTACATCTAACATATATGACATGTCAGGGCTAAAACTATCCTCCAAGAGGGAAAACAAGGGAGTTAGGACAGCCAAAGGGTCACCCATTCGAATTGAGTGAAGGAGGAGGTAGGAATGGAGGGACAAGTGGCATACATTGGAATCTCTTCCTAATTTGAGTTAGAATGAATCTCATGGATGGAATTCTAGATAAGGAGGTCTTTGGAAGTTTATAAAAGTCAAGAACAAAGAAGGAGAGTAGATTTTGATCATTTTACATTTTTCATTTGGAGCTAGGAGAGCTAGTAGAGTGTTATCCTACTTGCCTTAGCACCAATTTTGAGGGTGAAAGATTTCCATCTTAATTGGAAATTGGAGAGGCTATTCAGACCTTTAATTTGGAGCTACAATGGAGTCATTTGTTGCAGGTTGAATCTACAGGGCAGCTCGTGATCACATTGATGAGTCCAATTTTCAGGTATTTGATAAGCCTTTTTCCCGCAGTCAAGCTCAAGCAATGGTGAAGAAACACACTCATTTGTGGGAAAAATGTTTTACTTTAATTATTTAATGAAGTTGTTTTTTACGATTATTCTTGTATGTTTAAAAGCGTATTCAATAAACTAATTCTGTGGAAATCAAGCGTGATTGAGTAGGTTCAGGGGCATTAAAGGACGAACGCGTAGAAGACTGAGGGATTATGCAGCTCGGTGCCCTGTTTCCTGATTTATAGAGAACGCACTCATGTTCAAGGAGAATCGACATTTAGATAGTTAGTTAGGTTCAACATTAAGAATCATATAAATATGGACCTCTCGAGTAGTGAGAGGTCTCTGTTGACATTTTTGGAGAAACATTGTTTTACGTTTTTGCACTCTTGAGATACTTCTGAGTTACAGACCTTTGTGAAGACATGGAATTTATATTTTAATAGAAGATTGATGTTAAATCCTAGTCAGTGTCTATAAGTTTTTTTCCCTCCTGAGTACGGGTTGGAGAGGGCCCCTCCAACACGTAAGTCAGGGGATTTCCATTTTTTAGGTATTTCCGATTATGTGTTTTACAATGATGAAAATTTATATCGCATATGGAAGCATTTGAATGATGTCCTGATTTTGTAGTAATTTATAACACGTTCTGTAGTTCAGCAATACAGTTTCAGTAGCCCTGTAGCTGCTTTCTTCCAACGCATATTTTAAACAACAATTCCATATGTATTAGCATTGCTTTCAAAATCATGGTAGATCTAAGGTTTATGAATGTTTCCCATCATGATTAATTGCTTCTCGAGATTGATTTCTTTGATTTCTTAATAATAGATGTGTAGCATGAGATGTTAGATTAGAATTCTAGTTTTATGCGTAAGTAATTATAGACTTTGCTTTCCTTAACTTAGAATAGATCTATTATGGCATTTCACTTTCATAGTCTAGATTCATCATTCTGCATTAGGTAGATTCATAGGAATATCTCTTTCACTTTCAGCATTTTTAATTCTTTAAAATAGATTTACTGCTTTTAGTATTTTAATTCTTTAAAAATACATTTACTGCTTTTAGTATTTTAATTCTTTAAAATAGATTTACTATTTCCTAGTATTTAATTCCCTAGTATAAACAGTTCTTATGTATTGAGTAGGAAACCTTTAAAACATTGTTACTAATACCCAACCATGACAAAGATTATCCTATAAGAGCACAGATAGTGCCTGCACCTCTAAATTTTGTACGTCCCCCGGGTTGATAATTAAAGTAGGCTCTTAGTACAGCTACCCTCATTAGGCATCCATATTGGGAGCTCACCACTTTTTGGCGCCGTTGCCGGGGAGATGCTAAATCTTTTAGGAGACATCACCTAAAAACAACACAAAAAGAAAGAAAAAAATCACATAAAACAAAAACATAAATACTTTTTTACCAATGAATGCCTCGTCGGCAAAGGGATAGGTTTAGCCACTTTCTGCCCAAGCATTCCATGAGAAACAACGATAATAACAGTTCTAACCATTCTCAGTTTGAATTTCTACACTCTGAAAACGAAAGTGACTCCACATACGATCCAAACAGAAGCAAATTCACTACCAGTTCCAGCTCAAACACCACAATGGCAAACAAAGAGGAGGAACCTAGGGAGATTTTCACCTTTCCCATTAGCATACCTCTTGGAGATGCCAGGATGAAGAACATCAATCCTAATAATCTACCAAACTTCCATTGTTTGACTTCAAAAGATCCTGACACATTCTTATTTGAAGTTGAGGTAGTTTGCAGATCATTTGATTACACTACTGATGCACAAAAGCTAAGGCTTTTTCCTTCCACACTAAAAGACCTATCACTTCGGTGGTTTATGAGCCTTGTAGGGAATAGTATCTTTAGCTGGGATCAAATGAAACAGGCATTCTTAGAAAAATATAGGGACTACTGCAAGGCCAAAGATACAAGGGATGAAATCTTTAGGATGCAACAAGGAAAAAGAGAGTCATTAGAAGATTATGCCCAAAGATTTCAACTCAGCTACAAACAAGCCAGTCATTGCACCTTGGATCCTGAATCACTAAAAATTGTCCTTCTCAGAGGTGTAAAAGAAGAGAATTTTGAATTCTTAAATCTTCTAGGAGATGGAGATATATTCCAAAAATATTTTGACTGGATCCTGCAAATCTTCAAAAACTACTCTAGATCTAGGAAAACTAAGAACGGGACAAGGGATACACACACATCTACTGGTGGATCAACATCTTCAGGACCAACACTTACAAAATATGATTTAGGAAACCTGCTAGACGACATGAAGATTGAAATCCTACAATCTCTGGCCATGCAACTTGATGCTCTTCAAATAAAAAAGAAGCAGGATGAAATTAACCAAGCCTTGGCAGTATTCTGTCCTCATTGTAGAAAAAAACATGAGAAGGGGCAGTGCACCTTGAACACAATAGAAGTATGCGGTCTCTGCACTGACGACCATTCCACTGATAAATGTCCCCTCTTACCCTCATGTAAGGTGGCTATTCAAGACCCAGCAGCTGAAGGAGAAATAGAACAGCTCTGTTTTATAAATTAGAGGAGGAATAGTTTTGTTAGACCATATCAACAGAGCAATCAAGCCTACTATAATCAAGGACAGCCAAATTGGAACTCTACACCAACTCCATGGCAAGCACAGCCAAATCAAAACCAATGGAAACAGAATCAACAAACATATCAACCATCCTATCAACAACCATATTATCCACCGTCTTATCCTCAATACCCCCCACCTTTTCCAACCACCACAAATTATGCAAATCAATACCCCCATCCATCAAATTGGAGGGCGCCATTACAACAGCCACTTATTATGCCACCCCTACAACCTCAGCCACCCCCCAAACCTCCACCCATTCCAGCCCAACCAATCCCAAATCCTAATAATAACAAACCTCCACAACAGTAATAGACATATAATGCCGATATCACCCAATTCGCTACCTATGTTGTAGACACCATAGAAATAAACGAAATAAACCTGCGATCTGGAAAAACGTTGCAGAATACATCCCCACACAACATCCAACAACCTGAAGCTCAAGAACAAACAGCAGAACCCTATGCTTAGCATCCAGATGAATCAAACCCTCCTGAGGACGAAACCCAACCACTCCCATGCAACATAAACCCTCCATTTCCAGAAAAACTAGTCCGAAGTACAAAAGAAGAGGAAGAGAATACAATTTTAAATGAATTCAAGCACTTAAATATCCAAATCCCGATTTTACAAGCCATAAGGGATGTGCCCATCTGCAACAAATTTATTAGAGAGAATTGCCTAAAGAAACCAGGAAGGAGGAAGCGTGACCCACCAACCATAAATGTAGTGGGACAATTGGTTGATTTAATGCAGGGTGTCATAATAAACCCTAAATATCTTGATCCTGGTAGTCCTGTAGTAAACATCACCATAAATAAAAAGCAAATAAATAAAAGCTTAATAGATTTGGGAGCTGCAATCAATGTCATGACTAAGGAAACCATGTTATACCTGGGACTCCAATCAATGGTCATACCAACCACAACAGTACTCCAACTAGCAGACACATCCACTGTGAAACTCGAAGGAATGCTAGAAGACATTATGATCAATATTGAATCCTGGGAATACCCAGCTGATTTTATAATAATTTAAATCAAAAGCAAACTTGGTGGCTATCCAATTATACTAGGTAGACCTTGGTTAGCAACTGCGAACGCTTACATAGGTTGCCGATCAGGAAATATGACAATCACCAGTGGGCATGACAGGAAGAAAATCACAATCTACCCACCAGCAATGAAATCTTCAGAGTTAGAATATCAAAATTGGACTGATGATTACCAGAACACACCAAATCACAACCTCCTACTTATCCTAACAATTGATGTTGCAATATCACTAAAAGCAATAGATGAAGATGGCCATATAGATAGATTTATACAAAATGTATCTTCTAACAATCATGTTATTCAAGAATTTTTTTTCCACAGAAAAAGGTGACAATTCAAAACAGAACATGGATGACTTATGGACAGAAGTATTGGAAGAATAGACTGAAAAAGTAAAAGTCGTGGAAATTCACCCTGGCAAAATAGTCAACATAAATTCCAATTTGGAACCAGAGCAAGAAAGGAAATTAATGAGGATACTAGAAGAACAAAGTAAAGCATTTGCATGGACATATGCATACATGAAAGGAATACATCCTGATATCTGCAAACACTACATTTACATCAAAGAAGGTTCTACTCCTATCAGGCAACCACAAAGAAGGTTGAACCCTGCATTAAAAGACATCATCAAAGTGGAATTACAAAAGTTATTAGATGCAGGGTTCATCTATCCAATATCTAATAGTGAGTGGGTCTCACCACTAGTTATAGCACCCAAAAAAGGAGGCAAATGGAGAATTTGTGTGGACTACAGGGAGTTGAATAAAGCAACCAAGAAAGATCACTTTCCACTTCCATTTATAGATCAAGTGCTAGATACATTATCTGGAAACAAGTATTTTTCATTCTTAGACGGTTTTAATGGGTACAACCAAATTTTAATACACCCAGCTGATCAAGATAAGACGGCCTTTTCATGCCCATGGGGAACTTATGCCTATAGGGTCCTACCCTTTGATTTACGTAACGCCCCAGCAACATTTCAAAGAGCCATATTGAGTATTTTCTTCGATTTTATAAATGACAAAATGGAAGTCTTCATGGATGATTTCACACCCTATGGACAGAACTTTGACCAGGCATTGAACAATCTTGAATTAGTATTAAAGAAATGTATTGAAATGAGCTTGTGCCTAAGAAATGAAAAATGCAAAATGTTAATGGAAGGCATCGTTCTAGGACATCATATATCACAAAGGGGGATAGAGGTTGATCAAGCCAAGGTATCAGTAATCAGAACGCTGCCACCACCTGTCAAACAAAGGGATGTGAGAAGTTTCCTTGGACAAACAGGGTACTACAGAAGGTTTATTGAAAATTATAGCAGAATTGATACCCCAATGTTTACACTTCTCACAAAAGACAATGAGTTCATATGGACAAGCAATTGCATGACAGCATTTGAAAGTCTTAAGCAGAAAACAATCACAGCACCAGTACTCCAAGGACCAAACTGGGAAGTTCCATTTCACGTCCACACAGATGCATCAGATAAAGCCATCGGATCTGTGCTTGGACAAGAACGAGACAAGAAACCCTATGCCATATACTATATAAGCAAAAATTTAGCTGGGGCAGAACTCAACTACACAGTCACAGAGAAGGAATTTCTGGCAGTCATACATGCAATCAATAAATTCAGGCATTACATCACAAGATACCAAAGTTTTATCCACACTAACCACTCAGCAATCAAATATCTTATGAACAAGCCTAATACTAGTGCAAGAATTATTAAATGGATGCTACGTCTACAAGAATTTGACATTACTATAATAGATAAACCAGGCAAGCATAATGTGGTAGTCGACCTTTTGTCAAGAGTCACACATGGAAAAGATAATGAATTGGTTCAAGATAACTTCCCTAATGAGCACATTTTTTCCATATCAACAAGAAGCCCATGGTTTGCTGACATAGCAAACTATTTAGTATCCGGGAAGTTTCCATAACATTACAGTTATAAAGAAAAGACAAAGTGCAACATACACATGGATACAAGGCATGCTTTTTAAACAAGGACCAGATCAAATACTTAGAAGGTGCATTAGGGAAGATGAAGTACATGACATAATGCATGCCACCCACAATGAACCCTGTGGAGGACACTATGCTGCAAAAAGGACATCCTACATGTAAAATTAGTCACAGCAGATCTATTGAACAAGTAAATCAATCACAACAGATGAACATAGAAAATATGGTGTAAAACTGTGCAAAACATGCATCAGTGCTCAATATCCCAATGAGGGTGAACAATTACAATACAATACAGTAACAATGACTGAGCAATTCGAATTGACTAAGGAGGTCATTCGAATTACTGAATGGTGTAGCTTGGCTCCAACTAGGAGTCCTCATCATCAATCGGTGGTGGTGTTATAGCTTGAAATGACACCTCTCCGTCTGTGACAACACGTGCTTCCCTTGGTCGCATGACGACACATCTTGAGATCAAGTTCAGTCACACAACAGGACATTTGTGGATGGAGGAGTCATTTGGGACACTAAAAATGGTTGAAATTACCTCATTGTTGACCCATTTGATGATTACAACCCTTGGGAACATTTTTTCAGACCAAACCATCTCCTGAAAATGAGCAGAAAAGCCTGTTTTTGGCCATTTTTCACATGGGCGCTACTCTACCTTAACAAGGTAGCACCTGTACCCTACTCCAGTGTACAAGAGTAGTGCTCAACCCCTCCTGGGCGCTACTCCATTGTGAAATAGTAGCGTACACCCCTATTTTGGTCAAAATCTTGAAATTTGAGTAAGTTAAGTTGGTTGGGGAACCTCCTACTCGGTTATAACTTATTTTCCTATCATTCACTGACTATATAAGGAGCGTAGAAGGGCCATGTGAGGGGACCAAGTCTATAACATTGTTATGCTGGAGGAATGGAGACCTTCATCTCCCTCTCTTGTGCTTAGTTTCTGATAAACCCTAGCACTGCTGGTTAGAGTTTGAGATCCTTGGAGAACAGAAGTAGGAGACCTTGAATCTAGGTTTTGTGAAGTGCCAAGCTTGAAAGAAGGTATAACTTTATGTACTTGCTTTCATTCATTAATAAAGATCAGACGTTCTTCTCTTTCCAAATATGACCTATTAATGTGTCTTAGATTTGATTACTGTTTGATTATAGTTTGATGTATCTTTATATTATGGATATCAGTCTTATATATGTAGTCAAATGTGTTTGAGAAAGGTATCAAGTTATTTTTCAGGTGTGAGCATTGCGACACTGAATGGCATTGAAGAGCGAGGGAGGCAAAGCTAGGATCAACCTTCTGAATAAGGTGCATACCTCTCTAAACCCTAATCTCTTCATTTGTTTGTTGTACTTGCAGAATGCTTGTAAGTCTATCTTTATCACCGTAAGTTGGTAGTTTCTCCTCTGAACTATAGGTGCATTTTCCTCACAACAGAATGGCGACTCCGCTGGGGAAAGCCTAACTGCTTAGGGGTATCCAAGGTCATTTCTTTAGTTTTGTTTGATGCTCTTTGTTCATTTTCTTGATTAGGATCAATTAGTAGGCTCTGTTTGTCCCCCCTTGGCTCTTACAGACCCTTCCCAGCCCTTTCAAATCCTGGTGGACCCAAGTTGGGGGGTTTTAACCCCATTTTTTCAACTTTTCCCACTTGCATGCTACTGTTGTGAAGCACAGTAGCACCCATACGCTACTTTTCCTCTACACAGTAGCGCCCACCTTGTTATGGGCACTGGTATTCCTCATACACAGTAGTGTCCACAATCTGGGTTTGATTTTTTTTGATTTTTTGGGTTGTGGACCCAAATCTGGGGGTTGTGGCTGCATTTTTTGGAGTCCCCGATTACCCTAGGTCTGAGTTAAACCACTGTAAGTGGTCTCCCATCCTTGTATTGATCCTACATTCATGATTTGAACCTCTTTTGATTAATTTGGGCTTGTTTGGAAAGTTTTGGGGCTTGTTGACCCAAGTTGGGGGGTTGTGGACCAGTTTGGTGTTTTGTACCCTAATTTGAGTCTGACTGAACCTGATTGCCACATTTCCACTAGATTTGAAACCCCTTGAGTCTTCTTGACTCTGTTTGTATCTATTTGAGTGAAATTTCTCTTTTAGATTGGTTTTTTATCCTCCCTTATGCTTTTAAGTTTTCTTTGGTAGTGAAAGCTCGAGTGTTTTGGCTGTTGTTCAAGACCTTGTTTGCATTTGTTTATGTGCAGACCTGAATTTACCAAACCATACTTCTTCGTAGGTCATTTGCTTCGTTTGGGTCTAAAAGTAGTTTTTGTACTCTTTTCCCAATGTTTGGCATGCTTACATCAATAAGAATTTGAAAGTCATATTTGGTAGCTTTTACTGTTTCAATAAAGAAAACCTGAAAGTTTCTTTGCTTTGCTTTGATAGTAGGTTAGTTTCAGTTTTGTTTCTTACCTTTGAAAAGCATAAAGAATTTTGATTTATTTTCTGAATAGAGTACCTTGCAAGTGGCTTAAAATATTTTAGAGTGCTTTGCATCAAAAAGAACAAGTTTTCTTTTGCATACCTATTTGTTTGAGTAGCTGCATTCTTAGGTTTTGAGTTTAATTTTGTACATTTAGACTTTATTTTTACCTTTTTTGCATTCGAAAGATTAAAAATTTCATTTGCATATGCATTCTAGATCATAATTTTAAGACTTGCATTGAAAAGAAAAGATTTGTTTAGTAGTGAACATTTCATTTTCAATACTCTATCTCTATTATAACCACTCTCACACACCCACTACCTTTTTGAGTAAGCAAGTAACCTTTAAAATGAACCCTAATAAAATGGACTAGTAACATTTCTTTTCTAGGTTACACTACACCAACTAGTCTTGGTTAGGATCTTGGGTTTAAAACACCTTAAACCACCCAATATCACACATTACGCAAAAATCGTAGTTCGACTATCGCAGGTAAACCCACCTCATTCAAAACTTGCTTGGGATCTATGCAGTAGGTCTTATGAGATCAGATTGTTGGGAATACACCTCCTACTTTCTGTTTTGAGCATATACCAGGATTGGATCGCGTTTGGGGACTCTTTTGAGTTTCGGGCTCAGTTACCCTGTCGACGCCTTCTGATTCGACCGGAAACTGTTCCCCCAAGAGTTTTCGATGAGGTGGTATCCTTAGTATCTGACCATAGGTTCATACACAGGTGACGATGGAGGGTTATATCTGCTGTACCTAGGACAGACGTGGGAGGAAATCCCTTGCAGGTCTTTGGGAGGGCAGTTGGGTGATTCCAGCGCTTGCACCCTTAGTCATTGTATTGTGGACCCCGGGTAACTGTTCTTCATCCTTCGTTGATCTGTTATGGGCCCTCATCATCCCAGACTCTTCTCCGGAAGGCATCTGTTTGCCTGGTTTGATTTGCCTAGAACCTTTTTTAGTGGTGTACTCTTTGTGCTACTTGTCTTAGTTTGCCTTAGAGAAATTCTTGTTCATTTAAGCAGGAAACTATGTCTAGCATTCTAGTGAGTGCCAATCAAGGTACCCTTATTTCGGGGGATCCTTGTGTTGGTCCATTCATTGGAAACATTGGCACTCCCTTAACGGCTACTCTGAATCTTCCTGGATTCACTATTGGGCTTCTGGTTTGGTTGTTCTCCACTCTGAATTCCTTGCATGCTCCTGACGATTCTTTTGTAAGCACCTCAAATCAAGAGCATCAGAACCCTGTGCCTCCCTTGCCAGTGACATCTTCTCCTCCTCCTTCTACCCCATGTGGCGAAAGTAGCAATACTAGTAACCAGCAGTCTAAAAGGAATAGACGGAGGAAGAATGGGAAGAAGATGCCAAAACAACGGGGCAACAACCCAGCCTCTGTAAGTCATGCTGGGGGCAAGCACCCTGCCTCTGCAAATCATGCAGGGGGCACCTACCCAGCCTCTAGAGGTCATGCTGGGAGAAAACTTTTAGTCCCTGAAAATCATACTAAAAGTTTGTCTTAAACCACTGTTAGTCATGTTGAGGACACGTCATTGATCACTGCTAGTCATATTAATGACAAGTCACCAGTTCCTGTGAGTCATACTGGAGACACTAGATCAGCCACTGCAAGTCATGCTAAGGGAGTTGACATTGTCGACAAACACAAAAACAGAAGATTAAGTTCCCTTGTAAGTTTTGCGAGGGACATCACCTTACTTACTTGTGCCCTGTACTTCCAGAAGTGCAAAAAGTGTGGTCCTTAGTTCAAAAGTCTTCTGCTTGTGAGCAACCACCCACTGCAAGTCATGCTGGGGGCAAGCTATCAACCAATGCTAGTCATGCTGAGAGTACTAACATTGTAAAGGAGTCTAAACCTATAGGACGGAAATCAAAGTTCCCTTGTAAACTTTGTAAGGGAGATCACCATACTCATCGATGCCCTACCATTCCAGAGGCACGAAGAGTGTGGTCCATGTCTGAAGGAATCTCTGTTCATGAGTTGTCTATTGATTCTCTACAGTCATATCAAACTTTGGTTGATAAAGTGGTTGAACCAATGCAATCTTTGGATAACCCCACTCTTCCTTCGGAGAGTGAAGTGATCGAATCGATGCAATCTTCGACCAATCCCATCAGTCCTGCAAAGATTGATGCACCTACTTCGGAAGTCTTCTGCATTACCAGTTTGGATGTTTCTAAAAAAGGGGACACTTCATCTGTGCCATGTGAACCCCTACCAAGCCCTTGATTGGAATAGTCTAGCCGAGCCTCGTCTTCCTTCTTCGACACCTTTCCAGATAAAGGTTGATATCAGGAACCATACGGTTGATCGATGCATTGTTGATGAAGGTGCTTCTGTTAGTATCTTATCCACTTATGCTTGGAGAGATCTGGGTTTCCCTAATGTTATTCCAGCTGCTAATTGGCCGTTGACCTTCAATAAAAGACCTAGTGAACCGTTTGGATTCCTCCGTTAGGCACCTGTTACTTTGGGTGGAAAAATAGTCTTAGTTGATTTTATGGTTTTAAAGGACCCTGTGGACTTTGATATGATCCTCGGGCGTGATTACGTTTATGCTATGCATGCTGTGGTGTCTACGCTTTTTCGTGTGATGCATTTCCCTCATAACAAAAACATTGTCACCATCGACCAGCTTGCATTCATTGATCCTCATTACCCAACTGTAGACTAGTCAGGTCCCTCGTCATTAGGCACTATGTCACATGGGAATTTTGTGGCATATTGTTCTTTGAGTTCAACTGCTACTAAAAAGGAGTCTCTGAGTTCATGCTTACCTTCTCGGGACTTAGTCCCAGCTTTTGACCAAGTGACACCTCCATCTGAATGTTTAGATATGTATTCTATCTGGGATGATATGCTTCCTTTCGATGAAGTTTTCCTAGAGTCTATAGTACAGTTTGCCATTCACTTGGATGTTGATCCAGTCGCAGTTATGTCCAGCCCCGGTTTGACCTTAAAGACTGATCTTCCTACTGTTGAGTCTTTGGACTCTCCTATAGATCCACAAATTAGTGTTCCTGCTGAGTTTGATTCTGCTTCTAGAATTTTCAACTCCCGTGATGATGAATTTGTTTCTATAGATTCCATCATGTCCTTCAACTTTGATCTTCATCATAAATTTGATCTTGTTGATTGTAAGTCCTCGGGCTTGGGTACCATAGAGTCTTCAATTGAAAACTCTGCCTTGTTTATGCCTACCGTTGATGATAGTGAAGTTGAAAGTATTTCTACCACAGTGATTTGTATCGGGTCTTTCCTTACATATGTTTTAGATATGATCTTGGTACTAATGTTTCTTGGAGACAGTATTCTTAGCTGGATTTATACTCGCTTACTGGTCCTTTTCGACACCTTGTGCGACCATGTCAGGTATATTCGGAACCTTGCATATAGGTTTAGACTTCCCCGCTATTATGTTGCATTTTAACCTTTTTCCATCTGAATTCGCCATAGGGTCAAACCTGTTGGATATTGGTGTGTTAGCCATCTCTTTATGCATTGTGCACCAATCCGACAGCAGATCCTACCTAACATGGGTCACCCTAGTCAGCACCCTTATGCCATCCTGGTGCCCATGCTGAGTTTTTCTCATAGGCTCGGGAGCCTTTTTAGATTTACCATGACTTTGAGAAGAAGCCTCATATCTTTCTTCCTCATATATTTTTGGCCATCCCTAATAAGGCTCTCATCTTTGTGTTTGAGTTGCATATGCATCTATTATGATCCTGCTTGCGCTAATGAGTTTGATGCCAGCTTCCACACTTTTAGCTCATTGTATAAGCCTCCATCTCTGATCTCATTTCCGCTAAGCCCTGTATCATTTTGCCTTCTCAATTTGACACCTTTTACCTAGAGGAGACACACCCCGAGTGTCCTTATCTTGCTCATGTTCCTTGCATTAGGCATAGCTTTGTTCCATGCCCTTGGAGCTAGTTTCACATGTCCCTGACACTCGTCTCCTCCCATTTTGAGCATTCTTCCACCTTTACTTCGAGCTTGTTAAAAACAGTAAGTAGGTTTCGAGCATTCTTCTTTTACTTCGAACTCATTAAAAACAGTAAGTAGGTTACGAGCAGTCTTCCACCTATCCTTTGAGCTCGTTAAAAACAGTTGGAGGTTATGAGCATTTCTTTCATATTCACTTCGAGCTCGTTAAAAACAGTAAGGAAGTTAGGAGCATTTTCCGTATCTCCTTTGACCTTGTTAAAAACAGTAAGGAGGTCATGAGTTTACTTTTTCAGACTCGTTAAACCTTTACGGAAAAGATCCCTATGGAGTTCTTTTAAGCCCTTTTCAGACTCCTTAAATAGGAAAATTTTGCCGAGCATAGTTGTCTTTTCGAGCTCGTTAAAATAACTTAATCGACATCCACTTAGGTATAGAATTACCCCTTTTTCGGGCCTTGGTGGATAATTTACGGAAAAGGTATACTCTAGGTATACCCTGGTATGCACTAGAAGAGTTCTTCTTCCATTATTTTACACTTTTTTGGGGAAGGAGACTAACTTTACGAAAAAGGACCTTTGGAGTTGTCTTTAGGGTTTTCAGACTCTCGAAATCTGAAAACACCAAGCGAGAATTCACCTACTCGGGCTCGATGTGAAATCCATGAGATGGTGTATAGAGGACTGTTTAAGTTTTTCAACTCTATAAACAAGAAAACACCACCAAGAAAACACCACCGAGCACATACCAATCCGGGCTCGATATAAAATCCACGGATAGATGTATAGAGGATTGTTTAATTTTTTCAACTCTATAAGCAAGAAAATACCACCAAGCACAGACCAATCCAGGCTCAATATAAAATCCACAGATAGGTGTATAGAGGACTGTTTAAGTTTTTCAACTCTATAAGCAAGAAAACACCACCGAGCACAAACCAATCCGGGCTCGATATAAAATCCACGGATAGGTGTACGGAGTTTTCTTCTAGGTTTTTCAAACCCCTTAAATATGAAAATACCATCGAGCATGTGAAACAGTCATCCAGGTGGTCATCAATGCACAAGAACCAGTCATTCAGGTGTCAATCTGAGTCTAACTGAATGTAACAAGTGTAACTGAAGTGTGTAGCACTGATTAAGGGAAGGAGGCTCAGTGGAGGGTGCATGGGAGGCTTAACTGAAGTCATAACAAGTCATCTAGTCAACCTGGAGGTCCAACGGAGTGAAACAGTCAGTCAGGAGTGAAACTAGCCTCAAATCAAGGAGAATCGGAGCTAACTAAGTGTAACTTAAGTGGAACTGAAGTAGTAAGTGAAGAAGTGTGCCCTTCGCTGGCAGTAGGTGAGAAGTGGGCACCTTCCTAACTAGGAGGGATGAAAATTTGATGTAAGAAGCTCCCGGGTGCTAGAATGAAGTGGCTAAGGTGCTAGAGGCATCAACCTAGTGACTTGGATGCATGCAAACCCTAGAGTTTGCATGCAAACCCTAATTGCATGCAAGGTCCTGAAAATGATGATGTGGATATCCGAACACCCCCCCTCAAGCTAGACTATGATTTGCAAAAATAATGTACGGCTCTGGTAACTAAGACCAAAGGTCACCCCAATACAATAATCCAAAAAAAAATGTTGAAAATAAGCTAAGTGAGGAAAGAGGGAAAACCCATTGGGAAGAAAGCCCCCCTTCAAGCTAAGAACATAAATATGGATCAATCTGTCTCCACGATGATGGAACTCACCCCCAACAGTAAACGGAGGTAAGAGAACTTCTTCTTAGTGAAGCTCTTGGTGAAGATGTCTACAATTTGCTCATCAGTAGGGCAATATTGCATAATGATGGTGCGATCATGCACCAATTGTCGAATGTAGTGCATATGAATCTTAATGTGTTTGTTCCTCTGTCGCTGAACTGGATCTGTGGAGATCTTGATAGCACTTTGATTGTCACAAAAGAGGACAGTCGAAGTAGTGCCACCAAAACCAAACTCGGAAATAATACCTTGCAACCAAACTGCCTGAATGCAGACATTGATTGCCCCTCGATACTCTGCCTCTGCTAAAGAAAGTGCAATGGCTGCCTGCTTTTTGCTGGACCAGAAAATAGGGCCATGACCAATCATGAAAACATAACCAGAAGTGGACTTCTGATCAATGCTATCACCTGCCCAATCTGAATCAGTAAAACCAATGAAATCAAGCTCAGAATCTGCAGCATAATGTGTGCCAAAATGTTTCATACCTTGCACATACTGCAAGATCCGCTTGGCTGACCACCAATGAATCTCATGGGGCTACTGTATATACCTTGACATGACACTCATGGAATATGAAATATCAGGCCTTGAGTGTGTCAAGTAGATTAGTGAACCAATCAACTGTTGATACATACTGCAATCTACAAGCGGTGTAGAATTTCCCTCCTCAAGACTGATTCCTGAGAGGAATGGGAATGGGGATGCCTTAAATTCAGCCATATTAAAATTCAATAACAAGTTAGAAGCATATTTTTGCTGAGATATAGTGATCCCATCAAAATTTTGAGCTATCTCCAAGCCCAAAAAGTGACTCAGCAAGCCCAAATCACTCATGTCAAAAGCTAGATTTAAGGCAATTTTTAGCTTGTTTATTGAAGTAAGAGTGCTACTAGTAATGAGAAGATCATCAACATAAAGTACAATAACCAACAAATTACCTTTAACTTGCTGAATATACACATTCGGATTAGATTTGCATCTTTTGAAATTCTGAGAAAGAAGGAAAGAGTCCATCTTTGCATACCAAGCTCTTGGGGCCTGTTTTAACCCATATAAAGATTTCTTCAATCTGCAAACTAATGATGGATCTGATGTGTAGCCTTATGGATGCTGCATATATACCTCTTCAACAAGGTCTCCATGTAGAAAAGCACTCTTCACATCCATGTGGTGCACTTCCCAGTGCTTGGATGCGAAAATTGCCAAAACAAGGCGGATGGAATCCATCTTTGCAACCGGTGCAAAAGTCTCAGTGTAGTCCACTCCTTGGACTTGGGAGAAACCTTTTTCCAACAACCTTGATTTGTATTTATTGATAGAGCCATCAGCAGCAATTTTCGTGCAGTGGACCCATTTACATTTGACTAATTTTCTTCCAGGTGGAAGAGAAACTAGCTCCAATGTATTGTTCTTTTGAAGAGAACTGTACTATTCATCCATGGCACTTTTCCATCTCAGATCTCGGTGGGAATGATAGTATGTTGTGGGATCTGAACCAGTCATCAAATAAAAAATCTCAGGAATTAATGGATCATAAATAGAAAGAGCCATACCTGCTCTTTGAAAGTCTGCTCTTGTTCGTCTTGGATCAACAGGATTTCCAATGTTCGAACCAGCAGATTGAAGAGTGTTTTGGGCCCACTTTGGTAAATGAGGAGGATCATAATGGTCGGATTCTAAACCTGATATGTCATGATCATCATGTGCTACTAAAATATCAGAAATATCAGAACCAATACCTTCATTATCGATGCTCGAATATTCTTCTGATGAAGGCGGTGAAACGACAATTTGTTCCTCGACTAGTTGCAATTCTTGAAGCGGTTCTTCAAATTGCACACTGCGCTCTATGAATATCTTTTTGGATCTGATATCCATGAGTTTATATGCTTTTGATTCTTCCCCATATCCTATCATTATGCACTCAATACTTTGTGGATCCAAAGCTCGTCTCTTCTTGGAAGGAATTCTAGCCCATGCAGTAGAGCCAAAAACTCTCAAATTTGACACATCCGGTTTGTGACCAAAGAATGCTTCGAAAGGAGTCATACCTTTCATGGATGAATGTGGAACTCAGTTTTGAATGTATGTAGCAACATTGATTGCTTCAACCCAAATATTTGTAGCTAAGCCTTTTGATTCAATCATGCAAGTAGCCATCTCTTTCAGTGACCGATTTTTCCTTTCCGCTACACCATTCTGCTGGGGTGTGTAGGGAACTGTATGTTGGATCTGAATTCCGCTTTGGGAACAAATTTGCAGCAACTCATCCTTGATATATTCTCCACCATTATCATATATAAGAGATTTGATCTTTCTCTCAGTGGTGGTCTGAACAGAAGCTTTAAAATCCTTGAATTTTCCAAGCACTTCTGACTTGTTTTTAAGAAAAAAATACCCATGTAAAGCGGGAAAAATCACCAATAAATGTCAAAACATACCTTGAACTATTTAATGACATATTGGGCAGTGGACCACTGATATCAGAATGAATCAGCCCCAAAACTGTAGAAGCTCTGCTAGCTTTTCCGCGGTCGAACCTGTGCTCAGAGTGCTTCCCAATAATGCAACGGGTGCATATTCCCTTCGAGGAACTGAGTTGTGGAAGACCGTCTACTATGGATTTGTTTGATAACAGTAGCAAATAATTATAATTAAGATGTCCAAATCTCTCATGCCAAATTCTACTAACCTCATTACCATGTGTGCGAAGAGCAGTGGGCTTTGCAAGCGGAATAAAGTGTGAAAACTCATAGCATTTTGCAGCGTGGTTCACCTTTCCAATTGCAATAAGTTTTCCACTTTTGATATCAGAAATTTCAACTATATTAGGGTTGAATGTAACTTGCTTTGGTTCACCAGTGTGTGTCATTTGATACACATAAAGTAGATTTGAAGCCAAGGAAGGCACATAGAGAACATTCTGAAAGCTTCCATGATCTACATGGATTGTACCTTTGCCCTTTGAAGAACTTTTTGAGTCATCTCCCAAATGGATGGAGATGGAGCTGTTTGGATCAAATGAAGAAAAAGAATCAATATTTGCAGCCATATGATTCGAGGCACCCGAATCTATCAAAAGAGTAGTGGGCTTCGAAACAGTTGCCATGAGTGCTTGTCCTCTTTCATGATCATCATTCCTATACTTCTTCCTTGCACCGTCAGGAAGAGTTATGTTGTTCTTTTCCAAAAGGAGGGCCATTTGATCTATAGTATTCTTCATGCATGAACTTTCGGGATGAAAGCCACGGTTGCAATAAGTACATTTAGGTTTTTCCTTACCCTCTTTTCCCTTTTGCTTGAACTTCGAACTGGATGGTGCATCCGTCTGCTTGCCTTTCTCTCTTTGCTTGTAAGGTTCGAATCTGGGCTTCTCTTTCTTTTGCTTTCCTTTACCATTCGAATTCTTGGGTCCTTGAACAAATAGGGTTGAATCTTTTGAGTTTATGGACCCCATTTTAATCAACTTATCATGCTCTTTTGTGACGGACTCAATGAAGGCATTCAAGGTAGGCATCTTCCAATTCGGGGTAGTTAGCCTACTGGAATTGAAAGTAGAGACAAATACCGAATAGTCCTTACCAAGCTTGGTGAGAATAGAGAGGATCAATTGCTTATCCTCTTTGATAACTCCACTGTTCTTCAACTGCAATGTCAAGTGCTTGAATTTTGTGAAAAACTCATTGACGGTCTCAAAATTCTCAATACTAAGAGCAATCAATTCATTCTCTAATTGAAAAGCCCTAAGCTCGTCCTGTTTGCCAAAAAGTGTTTCAAGTTGCTCCCATATAGCTTTTGGAGTCTTCAATCCACTGAGATGGAAGTGAAGATCTTTAGAAATAGAGAGGCAAAAAAGACCATAAGCTTCATCAAGCTTGTTGTAGTGTTTTGTTCTTTCTGACAATGTGCTTGGCTCCAATTCGAGGCCAATAGTGACTCTATAGTATCCTTTTGAACGTAACATGATCTCCATATCTTCTTTCCAATCAAAATAGTTGAAGGGAGTGAGGATAGGCTTTGAAGAAGAGTATTCCATTGCTAGGAGCGAATGCACTTTGATGTAGAAAGACTTGCCAAAGCAAGGTAGCGAATGCAATTGGAGGAGACAATAACCTGCAAATCACAATCAATACAAGAACAGTGAGGTCGAACAATCCACCCTTTTAGAGTTGCATCACACCTGGGATTGGAGATCAAGCAATGTTGAATGGGTCCAATGTATCAAATCCAGGATTTATGTGGAAAACTCAAGCTTCTGGAGTGGTATTGGAAGTATTTTCAAGCTTTGCATGCACAGGAGCAAATGCTCTTGAGATCTTTCATGCCAAACTTTTTGCAATTTTGAGCAAATTCACTCAAATCTCCTTGTAAAACACCTGTGGAAAAGAAATCTTGTCCCTACAATGGCTCTGATACCATGTAAAATTAGTCATAGCATATCTATTGAACAAGTAAATCAATCACAACAGATGAACATAGAAAATATGGTGTAAAACTATGCAAAACATGCATCAATGCTCAATATCCCAATGAGGGTGAATAATTACAATACAATAAAGTAACAATGACTGAGCAATTCGAATTGACTAAGGAGGTCATTCGAATTACTGAATGGTGTAGCTTGGCTCCAACTAGGAGTCATCATCATCAATCGGTGGTGGTCATCAATGCACAAGAACCAGTCATCCAGGTGTCAATCTGAGTCTAACTTAGTGTAACAAGTGTAACTGAAGTGTGTAGCTCTAATTAAGGGAAGGAGGCTCAATGGAGGGCGCATGGGAGGCTTAACTGAAGTCAGAACAAGTCAGCTAGTCAATCTGGAGGTCCAACTGAGTGAAACAGTTAGTTAGGAGTGAAACTAGACTCAAATCAAGGAGAATTGGAGCTAATTGAGTGTAACTGAAGTGGTAGGTGAATATGTGCACCCTTCTCTAGAAGTAGGTGAGAAGTGGGTGCCTTCCTGACTAGGAGGGCTGAAACTCTGATGTAAGAGGCTCCCAGGTGCTAGAATGAAGTGGCTGAGGTGCTGGAGGCATCAACCTAGTGACTGGGATGCATGCAAATCCCAATTGCATGCAAGGTACTGAAAATGATGTTGTGGATATCCGAACACTACAAGATCTTGCAAATAGGATATTATTGTCCAACACTCCACAAGGATACTTATGAATATGTTTCACACTGTGATGATTGCCAGAGAATGGGAAAACCAACACAAAAACAAGAGATGCCACTCCATCCACAAATCTCCTTGGAGGTATTTGAAAAGTGGGGATTTGATTTTGTTGGCCCATTCAACCCACAGTCAAATAAAAAAAGCTACATCCTAGTATGCACTGATTACCTTACAAAATGGACAGAAGTAGCAGCACTGGCTGTTGCAAATGAAACCAATGTGGCCAAATTCTTTACTGAGTAGATCTTTCACAGGTTTGGAGTGCCAAGAGAAGTAGTTTCTGATCAGGGCCCACAATTTACATCAAATTTAATTGAAGACTTGATGAAAAGAAACAATGTAAAGCACAAATAGTCATCTTCCTACCACCCTCAAGCTAATGGTCAAGCTGAGGTAACCAACAGGGAATTGGAGAGAATCTTGACAAAAACAGTCCAACTTCATAAAAGGGATTGGGCTGAAAGACTTAGTGAGGCAGTTTGGGCTTACAATACTACATGGAAAACAAGTACAGGATTCACACCTTATGAACTAGTCTATGGAAAAAAGGTCATGCTGCCAATCGAATTTGAAATAAAGACATTAAGAATTGCAACAGATTTACATATGGACCTATCAGAAATTAAAAAAGAACGCATGCTACAGCTGAATCAACTAGATGAGCACCGCCAACAAGCACTTACACATACTGAAATCATCCAACAACAAAGAAAGAAATGGCATGACCAACATCTGAAGGATAAAAAGTTCAATGAAGGTGATTGGGCACTACTTTACGACTCCAGATTTCACACATTCAAAGGAAATCTAACCACTAGATGGCTTGGACCTTACATTATATAGAAGATTTATGAAAATGGAGCTGTGAGAATTATTACAATTGATGAAGAGGAGTTCCCCATGATAGCGAATGGGCATAGCCTAAAACTTTACAAGAAACCACAATCAAAAGAAGAATTTACACAGGTACTCTACCAGCAACAATTGATGCTGATAGAGGACGCGGCAAATCAGTGAAATTCAACTCATTTACAAAAAAGAGAGAAAAAAAAAAAAGACAAAAGACAAAAAAAAAAAAAAAAAAAAGACAAAAGACAAAAAGACCAAAAAAACAAAAAAAGACAAAAAGAAAAAAGAGAAAAAACATCCAATATGAAGCATCCACCCTACAAAGAACCAAATACATTCCATATCAACACTCAAGCAAGCCTGCAATTCAATTCAAGCGAGCCAGATAAATTACATATCAGCACTCAAGCGAGCCAGATAAATTACATATCAACACTCAAGCGAGCCTGCAATTCAATTCAAGCGAGTCGGATACATTACATATCAGCACTCAAGCGAGCCAGCCACGTCTACATTCAACAATCAGTCATCAACTACTACAAAATTCTTCAAACGCGCCATTCCATTCTTTTCAACATACTCACGCGAGCTTGCAATTTATTCAAGAGAGCTAGTCACATACTACCATTCAATCATCCAATATGAAGCATCATCACATGAGTCGTATCAACAACTGGCACAACTTTCAAAAGAAGACAGTTCAGCAAATTCAAACGAGCAAAAAGGAAAAAGCAGCCCACACACATAACTACTGACATGCAAAAATCTACTAACTACTGACATGCAAAAATCTACTAAAGAATCTGCCATCCATGAAAAACGCACCAAATCATCAATGCAGGTACACATACATAGCAAGGTAATCTCTAGAACGATTTTATTTTATTCTTAAGGTAAAACATTATCCCACACTACATTCGTTTCTAGTCAGTTGAGGACAACTTCTATTTTAAATCGGCGGCATGGTAGAATGACCTTAATAAGTCATGATCGCTACCTAAGTCCTGTCACCTTAATAAGTCATGATCTCTACCTAAGTCCTGTCACCCTCAACAAATCATGATCACAACCTTCATCATATGAAGTACAGAGATCGATCATGGGAAAAAAGGGATTAAAAACGGCAAGTACAAGAATGATGGAAAGGATAGGTGCAGAAAGACAGTAAGTAAGGCTGCATAATCTTCCATGATTTTGCATATAAGGAACCTCTCGGAATTCCCAAGAAGCAACAAACCAAAATCTAGTGCGCTCACTCAGCCAGCATTGCAATCCTCGAGCCTGTAGGCAGAGCCCGACCAGTTGAGGGTATAAACCACATTCCAAAGTTATGGTTTTGTCTGATCATAAAGAAGATTCTAAAATGACAAAGGGTTTCAAGAAAAGTGAACCAAAGGATCACAGCACCATTTATCAGAGCCTGAGAGTCCTGCAGATCATTCGCAATGCAGGATGGATGCCTTTCATCCTTGGACTGAGAGGATACGATACAGGGGTAGCTCAGGATTTTGCAAGAAACTTCAAACATATTAAGGATGAATAGTACATCACCCAAGTGAAGGGGTTACGTATTAAGATTGACGAGGATGTAATTGCCAAATACACTGGACTACAGAGAGGTTTGCATTGGAGAAGGGATGATAGGGAGGCGAACCAGGAAGCAAACATAGCCTTCTTCGAGCAAGGAGAGGTCTACGACGAAGACAAAAATGGAGTCAAAAGACTCTCCATGCCAGCGCCATGGGAGGACGTGGCTGAAAATATTCTGAGGTACATCACATGCTCTGGTAGGTTAAGCTATGTTCCCATCTTTCATTTTTGGATCCTAGAGCTGTTAAAACACAGAACCCATCATCCACCAAACAACAACATTAGTATTCCATTTTACCTGCTCCAATCCCTAGCAGAAATGAGAAAGAAGGTGGCTAAAGGTAAGGAGGATGCCTTGGCCCATCATGGGCTAATCAAGTTAATCGTTTGCGAGGAATTAAAGGCGCAGATACCAGAGCTTTCGTGGGAAGAATTCGTGCTGGTATCCACAGAAGATGTTCAAAGGATGAAAAGTACACCCACAGCTGGCATACCACCAGGAGAAATGAACAAAGTTGCCTCTGCATCAGGGGCGAAAAGGAAGATTGACCTGGACCATGTGGCAGAGACCCTGGTGAAAATTAAACATTCAAGAGAGGACTCCCCCAAGGCAAACCCAAAGATTCCTACCAAAAATCAAGAGTCGAAGAGAAGGAGTAAGAGATTCACCCAAGCATCCCGAATCCGAATAGACAAGGAAAAGAGTAGGGAACCCAGTCCCATTGTTCAAAATGTGTCCGATGGGGATGATGATCAGTGGGTAGATCAAAGAGACCCCACTACAGAAGAGGAGCAGGATGAGCAAGAAATGCAGGATGAAGAAGAAGAAGAAATGGATAAAGAAGAAGAGCAGAGCATGCAGGAGCAAGACAACTTCCAGGGGAACCCTCCAGAGCACATGAAAACTTTGGGGTCGTTACCCAACTCGCTGAGGCACAGGCAGAATTGTGTTGATGTATATGTAACTTCGGAATGCATTTCACATATATGTACATTGTATTCCTATAGAGATGTTATTATTCCTCTATACGGAAGTGTCGTCATTTATATTGTAAGTGTCGTAACTTATACTTGATGGGTTATTAGACCACCTTGTTGGGATCGGCCCTGTATAAGTCATGTGGGTCAAAGGGTTATTAGACCACCCTATTGGGGGTTGGCCATGTGGGTCAAAGGGTTATTAGACCACCCTAGTGGGGGTCGGCCCAGTCAACATTATGTTAAGTGGTTAAGTTGAGGCCGACCTAGTTGAGTAAAGATCAAGTCAAGTTAGTGTATAAATAAAGAGTGTCTCTCTCTCATTTTATACATTCTATTCTCTCACACACTCTCGGGAGAGTGGCGCACTTGTGGAGGAGGAGGCTCTGCTGCTAGGAGAAGACTATCTCTTGTATTCTGGTTGTATCATTGCTTTATAGATCTCTGAGGAAGTTATTGGAGTTTTTCACCTTTATGGTTTTCCCCAAGTAAACTCTGTGTCTCTTGTGTGCTTGCATTATTGTGTCCATGATTGATATG
Source organism: Larix kaempferi (assembly GCA_027924585.1). Taxonomy (NCBI): domain Eukaryota; kingdom Viridiplantae; phylum Streptophyta; class Pinopsida; order Pinales; family Pinaceae; genus Larix; species Larix kaempferi. The sequence goes on along the minus strand of BSBM01000018.1, from coordinate 5,825,662 downwards.
CTGTAGATTTGCTGTACATGTTGTTCTTTCAGTTAAGATCTTAGATCAGATTGAAGTAAATTCTGAAAATTTAACATGGTATCAGAGCTAGCTTGAAAGAAGGCATGATATGGCATGTATGACACTTGTTGCACTTACGATGCTAGGGCTTGATATAGCAAAAACCAGGCATCGTAGCAATTTTGCTATAAATCCATTTTGGTGAATTTTTCGGATCTGAAACTTTTACAGGTCGAAGATCAGATCCCCATGTACCTCTAATTCGTTGTACTTTGTGATTTATGATCTGTACAATATAGGGTTTCTGCCTCTTCCAGATCTGAGTCAAAATCAGGTGACCTTGGAAAAAAGGTCATAAATTGGGTTAGGAAGCTCCAAATGAAATTGTGATGCACTTGCAACAATTAATTAATACGAATATGCAAAATAGCAGAAATAACAGAACTCAGAATCACTTTTATATTGATCACAGGCCACTTCGAGGGGGCAACCTCCTATGAGCAAGCTCAATACAAATAACTTTACGGTGCCTTCATAGGTCTCAACACACACTTATATACTAAGTCTAGGCACCAATACTATGGGTCAAAACCATGGGCCGCTACAAACTATGGATCAACAATACTACGGGCGACTTACAAAGCATATGCGCCAACAATAATAACACAAACTATTGATCAACAATTACTATGGGATGACTTACAAAGCATATGCGTCCAAAAACAACATACTAACAAAGTAAAGACATGGGTTCCTAACATCCCCTCCCCCTTAAAAAATCTTTGTCCTCAAAGCTTTAGATGTGGAAATTGTTGTTGAATCTGAAGGAGTGGTTCCCATGTAGCATCCTCTGGTTGCATGCCATGCCACTTAATTAAGACCTCTGTGATAGAGCGAGAGCGAAGCTGACGCGTGCACCGATTGAGGATGGCCTCTGGCTCCAAAATGATGGATCCTTCATTATCCAGTTCGAGTAAAATTGTTTGTCCACTGATGTTGGTTCCAAGAACTTTCTTCAGACAAGAGACATGAAAGACTGGATGAATGCGGGAAGAAGGAGGAAGTTCCAATTTATAAGCAACAGACCCAATCTTCTGAAGAATCCGATATGGCCCATAGAACTTTGGAGCGAGCTCATGACGCCCTTTGAGTTTTAAGGAGGATTGTTTGTACGGATGGAAACGAAGAAAAACCATATCGCCGACTTGAAAAGTGCGCTCAGAGCAGTGATGATCAGCTTGTTGCTTCATGCGATTTCATGCCATGTGAAGATTGTCCCGTAAAATGCTAAGAATCTGATCACAATTTCGCAGGACTGTGTCAACTTCCTGAACTGGTGAACTGGTGGGGGTGTATGTTAGAAGAGCTGGAGGTGCCTGACCATAGACTGCTTCATATGGGGTCATTTTAGAGGCGGTGTGGAAGAGGTATTGTACCACCATTCAGCGAGAGGAAGCCACTTTTCCCACTGATGTTGTTGTTCCGAGGTGAAGCAACGAAGATAAGTTTCCAAGCATTTATTGATAATTTCAGTTTGACCATCTGTTTGTAGGTGATACCCTGAACTCATCTTCAGTTTGGTGCCAGTGTGGCGAAATAGTTCTGTCCAAAAATGACTGGTGAAAGTTGCATCACAATCCGAGACAATGGAAGAAGGGATGCCATGAAGACGAAAAATCTGGTCCAGGAAAATTTGAGCGACGGAGGAGGCTGTATAGGGATGGCTGAGAGCACAAAAATGACTATATTTGGAGAGGCGATCAACCACAACGAGAATCACTATCTTCCCGCCAGATTTAGGGAGCCCTTCAATGAAATCCATAGAAATATCTGTCCAAATCTGTGTAGGTATGGGTAAGGGTTCAAGCAATCTTGGAAGGAGTGTTGTTTCACCCTTATTGCGCTGGCAGGTATCACATTCGGCCACCATCTGTTGAATTGTCATTTTCATGCCCTTTCAAAAGAAGTTACGCTGTGCTTGTTCATACGTTTTGAGGAACCCAAAGCGCCCTACCAATGGAGAAGCATGGAGTTCATAGAAGACAGCCTGTTGAAGATCTGTGCTCTGGGGAAGCACCAGACGACCCTTGTATCACAGAGAAGCACCATCCCAAGAGTAATGTGGTACAGTAGAAGGGTTGTTGGTCAAGCGTTGGATGATTTGAGATAAGGAAGAGTCATTGACATAACCCTGTTGAACAGATTGCAACCAATTTGGAACAGGCATAGAAATAGCTGAAAGAGAACCTTGGGCATCAAATGTGCGAGAAAGAGCATCTGCCACAATATTGTCTTTACCCTTATTGTAAGTGATCTCATAGTCATAACCCATGAGTTTGCTAACCCATTTCTGTTGTGTCGGGGAGGAGACACGCTAGTCCAAGAAATATTTCAGACTCTGGTGATCAGTCTTGATGCAGAAATGATTCCCTAATAGGTATGGGCGCCACTTCTGTACTGCATGCAAAATAGCCATCATTTCCTTCTCATAGGTAGAGGCAGCTAAATTCTTACCTGAAAGGGCTTTGTTGGTGAACGCAATGGGGTGTTCATCTTGAAGGAGAACAGCACCAAGTCCATTGCCGCAAGCATCACTCTCAATAGTGAAGGGCTTGGAGAAATCTGGCATAGCTAGCACAGGTGTAGTACACATAGCTTGTTTTAGTTTGTCAAATGCACACTGAGCAGCAGGTGTCCATGTAAAAGCATCCTTTTTCAATAGAGCAGTTAATGGAGCTGCAATATTCCCATAATCCTTGACAAACTTGCGGTAGTAGCCAGTCAACCCCAAAAAACCACGAAGGCTCTTGAGTGTCTGAGGATGCGGCCAATTGTTCATGGCATCTATTTTGGCAGGATCCATGCGAACCCCTTGTGCTGAGATAATGTGCCTGAGATACTCAACTTCCTTCTGTCCAAAAACAAATTTAGACTTCTTGGCATGGAGATGATGGTCAGAGAAAAGTTGCATGACAAGATCCAGATGCTGGAGATGTTCATCCCATATTTTACTGTAGATGAGGATATCATCAAAGAATACCAGAATGAATTTCCGCAAGTAGGGTCGAAATATTTTATTCATTAAGGCCTGGAATGTGGAAGGAGCATTAGTGAGGCCAAAGGGCATGACCAAAAACTCATAATGGCCATCATGTGTGCGGAAAGCTGTTTTAGGGATATCATCCTCATGAACCCGAATTTGATGATACCCAGAACGAAGATCCAACTTGGAGAAAAAGTGAGCCCCATGAAGCTCATCAACAACAGGAATTGGAAACTTATCCTTGATAGTGAGGTGATTAAGTGCTCGGAAGTCAATGCAGAGGCGCCATGACCCATCTTTTTTGTGAACAAGAATGACTGGAGAAGAAAAGGAACTAGTGCTTGGGCGAATAATACCTTGCTTCAATATGTCCCAAACGAGCATTTCAATCTCCATTTTTTGGTGAAATGGGTAGCGATAGGGCCTGATGTTGGGAGGAACGCTGCCAAGAAGGAGCTGAATACAATGGTCTTCTGGCCTGGAAGGTGGCAATCCCACTGGTTCAGCAAAGACACTTGTATATCGATCCAGAATTTGTTGTAGATCCAAAGGAGTAGTGGAGACCGCTGATGGATGCATCTGAATGGAATGGATCTGAGCGATGACACCATGTGAATTCTTCTTGAGGAGTTTTTCCATGCGATGTGAACTGATGATGCTGAGAGAACCTGGTTGTAATCCTGTCAATGTGTGTTTTTGTCCATTGAGGGAAAACTGCATCCAAAGTTCAGCAAAATCCCATAAGATAGGGCCAAGTGTGCGTAGCCATTGAGCGCCCAAAACCACATCACATCCGCCTAAGGGCAAGGCAAACATGTCAGAGTGCAAGGTATAATCTCCCATAGAGATACACACATTTTGACACTTCCCTTTACAAGGTAAGGTGCCCCCATTGGCAACCATGAATTCAAAGTTGGAGCAAGGATGGATAAAACAATCAGCTTGTTTGGCGATTCGAGAGTCATTGAAATTATGAGTGCTACCATAATCAATGAGTATTGTAAGAGGAAGCTTCTTGAAGTAACCCCTGACCCGCATTGTTTGGGGGGTGGTGATTCAAGCTAAAGCATGGAGAGATATCTCTGGCTGGTCATCTTGAGACGGAGGGTCAATAGGCGGTTCCTGAATGTCGACCAGAGCATCCAGTGTTTCTGGATCTTCGTCACCAATTTCAGAGGCAGGCGGAGACTCCACATCCAAGAGATAGAGCTTTTGCTGAACACATCTATGTCCCTGAGTGAATTTCTCATCACAATTATAGCAAAGCCCCTTTTCTCTGTGTGCTTGCATCTCTGTTTTAGACAAACGCTTGATAGGAGTCAGTCGAGGAGCCTGCGGTATAGGTGGTCGCTGAGAACCCATATTTCGGAAGGGAACAAAAGTGGGCTTGGAGCGTTGTTGGGATGCAATCTTGTCTTCTGCCAACTTAGCCAACCCTAGGGCTTCCATCATTGTGGTGGGATAGAACATTTTGACCTCCGAGCAGATGGCATCCTTTAGACCACTGATAAAACAACTCCGGTAAAATTCATCAGACAATCCTTCGGTGTGGTTGGCTAGGTTCTCAAATTCAGTTTGATACTCTCTCACAGTGCCAATTTGGCGAATTTTAGTGAGGGATTCGGTGAAGTCATCAAAAGCACTAGGGCCAAATCGTTGCAAAAGGAGCTGGCAAAAGTCTGACCATTTGGGCTCTAGATGATCCTTGATGTACCAACGGTACCATTGAAGAGCTTCCTGTTCCAAGTGAAAGGATGCCAACGGAACTTTGTTGACATCAAAAGTATTATGCAGACTGAAATATTGTTCTGCACAATATATCCATCCAATTGGATCAGTACCATTGAAGCACGGAAAATCAAGCTCCGGACCATGGAAATTGCTGGAAGAAGAGAACCCATTGTCTGATGAAGACTCGGACTGTCGTTTGTTGTTCATAGCTGAATGTTCAAGATGGAGGCCGAGAAATTTTTCATCCAGATCCTGGAGTTTGGCTTGCATGGCTGCAAGTGCTTCTTCCATGGTTTTTGCTCCTGCACGGGTGACAACCATAACTAGGAGATTTTTTTTAATTTATTTTTTTTGACTGAGTAGGAAAACAATAACAGAAACTACTTCAGTAAGGGAAAATCTGAACTTGGGAAAAAAAATCTGATGGGTAATTGGGGTTTGACTAGATTTTGGACACTCTCGAAAGGACAAGAAGGCAAAAAGGGGGATTTCAGAAGCAGGGTGATAGAATGAGAAAATTTGGCAGAGAGGGACAAAGAAGCAGAGTTCAGAAAGGAACTCTGTGGTAAAATTTGAAGGCGATTGGGTGAAATCTGAGGAAGTTATGGCAAACCCTAAAAATAGACAAATGTGAGCTTTCGGGCTTTGGGAAGGGGAATTGGGGATAGGGTCCTCAGGAATGAAATATGCAGAATGGGATGACAGGGGTTCCCCGAAAATTTCAAGGGAAACAGAGTGAAAACGAGATATGGACAAAAAACTGAGAGCGGCTACGGCTCAGTTTTTTTTTTTTTTTTTTCTACGGCTCGAAAGGAATCTGGAACAATGCCGAATGTATTGAAAACGGCTGGATCTGGAACAGCTTGCAAAATGGAGCTGAAACGGTGCAGTAGTGATCGACAATAGTTCAGCTGAAAGTAGATATGGACCCCAGGTATGTGTGGCTTCCTAACAGTTCATGGGTTTCACTCGGCCACCAATGCTGTCTGACGGCTTGCGTATTGGAGCAGTACCCCTCACTCCATGGCTCAGGTAAAACTGATAACCGCTTTGCCACAAACGACAGCTCTTGGTTTACCTCACGGGTGGGAACTAGTCAATCAGGTAGGGGTCGTTGCCCTTTTCGCTGGCAGGTCCTCTCAATGGGCCAGCTACTTTGGGGTTCCTGTGGTACTCCTCACAATGAGTTTTAGGGCTTATGCCCAAGTACTTCCTAGAGTTAAGCGGATAGGGATTATTCCCAAATCCGAACCTGCAACAGATGCGAAAAAAAAATTGGCAGAAATTTCACCCAGCGAGCCCAAGAAAGTGCTCTGATACTAGATGTGATGCACCTGCAACAATTAATTAATACGAATATGCGAAATAGCAGAAATAACAGAACTCAGAATCACTTTTATATTGATCACATGCCACTTCGAGGGGGCAACCTTCTATGGGAAAGCTCAATACAAATAACTTCACGGTGCCTTCATAGGTCTCAACACACACTTATATACTAAGTCTAGGCGCCAATACTATGGGTCAAAACCATGGGCCACTACAAACTATGGATCAACAATACTACGGGTGACTTACAAAGCATATGCGCCAACAACAATAACACAAACTATTAATCAACAATTACTACAGGACGACTTACAAAGCATATGCATCCAACAACAACATACTAACAAAGTAAAGACATGGGTTCCTAACAGAAATTTCGTAAAAAGTGACAGGTAGTACACAGACTGTACTATCTCAAGAAAAAATTTCAGAGGCCGAAGATGAACCAGTGACACGTGGCACGCCGTACAAGTTCGCTCTCCTGTATTATCCCATAAATAGGTCACATTGTGACACTTGGCATAAATCTCTCTCAAAGAATCAAATTGAGGTTAGACCTATCGGGATGGGAAGATAACAGGTCGGGATATCTCAGGAAAAATTTTCAGACCCTATGGATCAAAAAGTTTGGAGTTACACCATAAACAATCAGGTACATATTTCTGTCAAAACAAAATTATTTTTTAAGCACCTTCATTCATGGATTCCAGAATTTAGGGCTTCGGAGAAAGTTTGAATTTTTGTAATCGGAGACCACGGCTGGATGCTACTCATCAAAATCAAAATTTAGAGACCAAGATCAGATTTTTTGGTTGGGCAAAAGGCCAGGCTTGATCAAATCCCAATTCGGGACTTTGATCGGAAAGATGGAAAATTAGGGCTTCTGCAAAAAATTGGAATTTTGGAAATCTATGACCACGGCTGGAAGCTCCTCAGAAAAATCAAAGCTTTGAGCTTTGAATCAAGTCTTTTGGTTGGGTGAAGCTTCAGGAAACTCAAACCCTAATTCAGGGTCCTCCCTAGTGAATCCGGAAATCTAAAGGGCAATTTCGAGGGGTGAAACTTTGTAGTTTTCAAATTCTGAATATACCAACTTGATCAGCTCATCAAGGCGCATATTTCTATCCTTTCGGAAGTTTTAAATTCAAAGTTTGAATTTTTGGGGTTTCTTTGACAAACCCTAATCCAGCTCCAGGTCCAATTCTTGCAAATCAAGTGGATTGGGTTAATCCTAGAAGAAGATGGATTGGTCACCTGCATAAGTGAAGAAGTTCTTGTCTCAGAGGCCTTCCATAAGAAGATTACAAGCAATCTTGACAGGTATGACTCATCCAGGTATGTCTCGAGATTTGTTCATGATTAAGTTTATGATATGTTTGTCTTCATGTTATTACAGTTAGAACAATCTTGATTTTAGACTTGTCGTATCTCCTTAACAAAATTATGAATGCATGCATTAGGGTGTTGACACTTATGATTGTACTAATGCATTATGGTGTTGTATGAGGTTTTCCACTAACATGAAAGGTACACCAAGAAAGACAAATCATGTTCTACTTCAAGAACATATGATCATGGTGACATGAAGACAAAGATTCATCCATTGTCATGGATCACATAGAATATCTACTTACGAGGTATGTATAACTTGGTTCTACAATGGTTAACTTATGAGACATGCAGGTTACTAGCACAAGTCACTGAAGAGAACCAGAAGACATTATGCGGGTATGTTAGACATAACTAACTAGCATGCTAATCTAGGTATGTTTTTCCTATATCAAGCTAGAATCCTACCTTGTGTTAGGATCTTATACTGTTGTGTTGTTGATAATGATTATTCATGAAGTCATAGGTTTGAATAGTCATAGTTGTGTGCATATTATGCTTCTTACCATAATTGATGATATGACTAACTAGAAGAATCATGAAGGTATAGGTTTGAGGAATCACGGGTTTAGGCATATTATGTTTCTTACTTTAATTTATGATATGACTAACCATAAGAGTCCTATATAAACCTTGAAATGCTTATTATTTCTGTTTGAAATGATCATGACTATACATGCTTAAGATTATTGTGTTTTGATACTATTAAGAATATACTAATGAATGTATGATTATGTATGAGACCTCAAAGATAACACAATGATGATACTAATAAGCATGCATAGTGATTAAGGATGGATGTAAGTTCAAGGACAGGTAATCCAGGAAGCAAAGATCAAGAGGAAGCACACTCTAGTTGTTCCTGCAAGAAAGCAAAGGAGCACACTTTAGTAGTTTCTGCAAGGATGCAGATATTCAGAGGTAGTTGACCACTTCTCACAATCCACATCAGAACGGAGTTGCAAAGATTCAGAGGGAGTCCACCCAGCAACCAAACAAAGATAAGTATTTGAATTGTCATTTCTTACATAATGTTATTCAATGATGTATATGCTTATGTTCCTAGAATTAGGTTGTGTATTATGCATATTAGAATAGTTTCATTGATGAACAGTATACTACTAATATACATGGGTAAGTGGCCTATGGCACTGTACAACATTCCATTGCTACTTATCTATAATGAAACCTCTTTGCTGACATGTTAGGAGTTGTGCACACTCTTAACAATGTTCTGGTAGAGATTGGAAGGCATCTAGAAAGTTACAGAATATGGATAAATGTTGTATTGAAGCATTGGCTAAGATAATTGCATGACTGTATGACATATTTCTTTATGTGTAAGAATTTGTTCTGAAAACTATGAGATGTTTTCTAATCATGCAATTTAACTTGTTGTGTAGGAAAGATCGTATACCATCGCCTACAAAAGAAGAACTACAACATTTGTTCAGCAACAAAGTTATCTATTGAAAATATTGAAGTTCCCAGGATCTGGGAAGAATGCCATGATCGAGGAGTACCAGTCGATCATGAAGATGTTTGGGATCCAGTCCCAAGACCTGAAGGAGAGTCTGTAGTGACTTCCAAAGAGGATCTACAAGATCAAGCATGCTGTAGGTTGCAGCGTAGAGACTTTTTCTCCTGTAGCCAAATACACTTCCATTAGATCCGTACTTGCTTTGGCTGCAGTGATGAAAGGGAAGATACACCAGATAGATTTCAAGACAGCCTTCTTGAATGGTGTAGTTGAAGAAGAAGTGTATGTGGAGAAGCTACTTGGTTCTGAGACACATGACAGGGAGTCATATATGTGCAGAACTTGATATGGTAGGATAGACAGCTTTCTATCCAGTTTGGGCTTTACCAAGAGTAATGCAGATTCCAACCTTTACTACAAGGTTGAGGAAGGCAATCCAGTGATACTACTTTTGTATATGGATGACCTGTTTATTACAGGTGAAGATAGATTGATTTTCAACACGCAGCGGAAGCTTGCTGCCGAGTTTGAGATGAAGAACTTAGGGATGATGCACTATTTGTTTTTGGCATGGAGGTGTGGCAAAGTGCAGATGGAATCTTCCTTGGACAAGGGAAGTATGCAGTAGAGATCCTAAAGAGGTTCGGGATGATGGACTTCAAGGACATGGCCACATCTATGGCATCGAACCTGAAGCTTCTTTGTGATGTTTCATATGATCCGGTTGATGTCACAGTGTATCGTCAGATGTTTTGGTCCTTGATGTAACTAACAAACACAAGACCAGATATTTGCTTTGCAGTGAACACATTGAACCAATTCCTGACGGATCCGAGAGGTGTTCACCTGGTTGCTGTAAAGCATGTTCTAAGGTACCTGAAGGGTATAGTGGATTATGGGCTCAAATATGAAGCGAATCAAAAGTTTAACCTGCAGGGTTATGTTGATTCAGATTGCGCTGGTAGTGCTGCAGATAGGAAGAGCACATCTGGGTGCTACTTCAGTATGGGATAAAGTGTGATCTCTTGGTTTAGCAGGAAGCAGTCCTGCGTAGCACTAAGTACAGCTGAGGCAAAGTATGTTGCAGCCTGTTCAGCTAGTTGTGAGGCAGTATGGCTACGGAAGCTACTGTCTGAGTTATTTGATCTCCCGTTGGATGCTACTGGTATCTTTTGTGATAACCATAGTTGTGTGAAGCTGTCTGACAACCCAGTGTTTCATGAAAGGTCGAAACACATAGAGATCAAATATCACTATATCGGGGATATGGTGACAAGAGGAGCTGTGAAGCTCCCGTACATTGCGACGGACGAGCAGATTGCATATGTGCTGACGAAACCACTAGCCAGAGTGAAGTTCGAGTACTTTACAGAGAGGCTTGGTGTTCTTAGGATTGATGACACTTTGAGGAAGAAGTGATGGACACATTTGCAGAGGCCATTCCAAGCATGTTGGAAGGAGGATCCTTCACATGGCTGTGGATGTAAGCGCTGGATGATGAGCATCAGGACGATGCTCCAGTTACTGCTCTGTATATGCATCAGGAGGATGTTGGATATGATCAGTTGGATCATTTATATGTATATGTATGTATGCATCATGTTGGATGTTGGATATGATCGGTTGGATCATTTGTATGTATGTTGTATATGCATCATGTTGGATGCTTGGACCATGTATCTGTATATGTATCAGGTGGATACATTGTATGATCAGGTAGATCATGTATGTTGATATGTATCATGTATGATCAAGTGGATTATGTATCTATATATGTATCAGGTGGATACATTGTATGATCAGGTAGATAATGTATGTTGATATGTATCATGTATGATCAGGTGGATCATGTATTTGTATTTGTATTAGGTGGATACATTGTATGATTAGGTGGATCATGTATGATGATATGTATCAGGTAGATACTTGGTATGCATCAGGTAGATGCATGATATGATCAGGATGATCGTGGATGACGAGCTTCAGGATGTTGCTCCAGATGACTTGCAGCAGGATGTTGCAGTGATGATGATCAAGATGATCATGTATACATCAGGATGATGTATGGTGAGTATCAGGTTGATACTCTATGGTCGTGGATCAGGTTGTGCAGATGAGCATATAATTTGGCCCTGGGCGATTTGCAGATAGTCTTTCGAGGTTTTGCCTATGGCATATAATTTGGCCCTAGGATATCTAGAAAATGCTCTTTCGAGGTTTTGCTCCGGGAGGACATATAATTTGTCCTTGGGAGATCTGCAGATAGTCTTTCGAGGTTTTTCCTATGGCATATAATCTGGCCCTAGGATATCTGGCAGATGCTCTTTCGAGTTTTTTTCCTATGGCATATAATATGTCCCTGGGAGATCCAATAGGTTGGGCTGTGTGCCTGTAATAAGTCCTGGGATGCTCTTGCGAGGTTTTTCCATGACCACATATAATCTGTCCCTAGGAGATCCTATAGGTAGAGCTGTGTGCTCGTAACAGCCTGGGATGCTCTTACGAGATTTTGTGGTGACCACATATAATCTGTCCCTGGGAGATCCTATAGGTAGAGTTGTGTGCTCGTAAAAGCCTGGGATGCTCTTGCGCGATTTTGTGGTGAGGTCACATATAATATGGCCCTGAGAGATCCTATAGGTAGGGCCGTGTGCTTGTAACAGCTTGGTATGCTCTTTCGAGGTTTTGTGACGCACATAATAAGTCCCAAGGATTCCACAGTATGGCTAGTGATGACGAAGACCTACAGGTGGTGGGCCTACATCCAGTATGAAAAAGGACTGGCTTTGTAGAAATTCCTATGACGAGTATATTCAGAGATTCATTGAGATAGCAGCAGCAGTGACGATGATGATGACTCGATGATGATTATCTAGTGACGATGATCCAGAGAAGAAGACTTGTGATAGAAGGCCTGTGTCGAGAAATACCTTCCTAGTTAAGAGGGAGTGTTGATGTATATGTAACTTCGGAATGTATTTCACATATCTGTACATTGTATTCCTATAGAGATGTTATTATTCCTCTATACAGAAGTGTCGTCATTTATATTGTAAGTGTCGTAACTTATACTTGATGGGTTATTAGACCACCTTGTTGGGGTCGGCCCTGTAAAATTCATGTGGGTCAAAGGGTTATTAGACCACCCTATTGGGGTTCGACCATGTGGGTCAAAGGGTTATTATACCACCCTATTGGGAGTCGGCCTAGTCAGCATTATGTTAAGTGGTTAAGTTGAGGCCGACCTAGTTGAGTAAAGGTCAAGTCAAGTTAGTGTATAAATAGAGAGTGTGTCTCTCTCATTTTACACATTCTATTCTCTCTCACACTCTCGGGAGAGTGGCGCACTTGTGTAGGAGGAGGCTCTGTTGCTAGGAGAAGACTATCTCTTGTATTCTGGTTGAATCATTGCTCTATCTATCTCTGAGGAAGTTATTGGGGTTTTTCACCTTTATGGTTTTCCCCAAGTAAACTCTATGTCTATTGTGTGCTTGCATTATTGTGTCCATGATTGATATGTTGTAGATTTGTTGTACATGTTGTTCTCTCAGTTAAGATCCTAGATCAGATTGAAATAAATTCTGAAAATTTAACAAATTAGAAAGGCTCAAAAATGAGCTGGAAACGTTAAGAATTGGGCTAGGAAGCCAGCCCACACCTTCCATGTTCTCAGCTGAGAAGACACAAATCCTGAAGATGCATCATGCAGAGGAGCTACGGCTGGCTGAGCAGAAGAATTCAACGCTTCAAGAAAAATTGGCCGAGGCACAAAATGAATTAGCAAAAAAGGACCATGAGATTACCAAATTGAAGGATGTTTTGGCCACTACTGCTAACATATATGATAGACTGCAGGACCTCAGACCGCTGTCAGCCATATATGCAGTTTATATACAGGAGAAATGGGAAAAATTCCAGCTTCAGAGGTTGAAGCAAGGACTCCCTATAGAGATAAGCACTCCCAAATAGTTTATGGATGCATCTTTGAACTCCACAGAGCTGGAGAAGGACCAATTGAGTGAATTATTCTTGTATAATTTCGTAGTTTCTGGCTCACCCAACTGGTCGCCAAACCCATATGTGGGCGATTTCTAGTTGAGGGCATTATGTTCGTGGATGAACCATGAAATTGAGCGAGCCCAGGACTACCATATCTATGTCGCATCCAAATGGAAAACCCCATTGATGGTCAGAGCAGAGCCAACTAACCCTGAAGGGGTAATCTACAACCATAGGATCCTCACCCATGACGAGGAACTAATCCCCATTCTCCTTGCAAAACAGCAGGAGGCTATGACTCATTTTGACATTACACTCTGAAGCACACAGAAGGAATTTCATGAGTCCATTCAGGAAAGGTGGAGTAGAGTGGCAAACGATCTGAAAAGAAGAGAACTCCACTCCCCCCTCAGGCTTGATGATGCTCTTTTCAAAGCCACACTCTACAAAGAATCCCTGGCAAGAAATAAACTCAGATGGATTGGGATGAGGCTGAATCCCCCATTCTTTCTGTCCCCAGTCATCAACGGACAAATTAATGAAGAGGAAGAGAGGAGGGCATGGGCCAAGGAGGATCAGAATTTTGGATATCACAGGCAGGCAGGGATCCCTAGGGTGGTAGCATGGGACATCAGGGAGGTCGTCGATGAATTGAATAAGTCACCCAAGGATGGGTGAATCCTTCAAGTATGGGAGAGAATGATGAGTCCAATTATCAGGTATTTGATCAGCCTTTTTCCCTCAATCAAGCTCAAGCAATGGCAAAGAAACACACTCATTTGTGGGGAAAATGTTTTACTTTAAATATTTAATGAAGTTGTTTTTTACGATTATTCTTGAATGTTTAAATGCGTATTCAATAAACTAATTCTGTGGAAATCAAGCGTGATTGAGTAGGTTCAGGGGCATTAAAGGACGAACGCGTAGAAGACTGAGGGATCATGCAGCTCGACGCCATGTTTCCTGATTTATAGAGAACGCACTCTTGTTCAAGGAGAATCGGCATTTAGACAGTTAGTTAGGTTCAGCATTAAGGATCATATAAATATGGACCTCTCGGGTAGCGAGAGGTCTCTGTTGACATTTTTGGAGAAACATTGTTTTACGTTTTTGCACTCTTAAGATACTTCTGAGTTACAGAACTTTGTGAAGACATGGAGTTAATATTTTAATAGAAGATTGATGTTAAATCCCAGTCAACGTCTATAAGTTTCGTTCCCTCCGGAGTATGGGTTGGAGATGGCCCCTCCAACAAGTAAGTCAGGGGATTTCCATTTTTCAGGTATTTTCGATTATGTGTTTTACAGTGATGAAAATTTATATCGCATATGGAAGCCTTTCAATGATGTCTTGATTCTGTAGTAATTTATAACACGTTCTGTAGTTCAACAATACAGTTTCAATAGTCCTGTAGTAGCTTTCTTCCAACACATATTTTAAACAACGATTCCATATCTATTAGCATTGCTTTCAAAAATCATGGTAGATCTAAGGTTTATGAATGTTTCCCATCACGATTAATTGCTTCTCGAGATTGATTGCTTTGATTTCTTAATAATAGATGTGTAGCATGAGATGTTAGATTAGAATTCTAGTTTTATGCGTAAGTAATTATAGACTTTGCTTTCTTTAACTTAGAATAGATCTGTTATGGCATTTCACTTTCATAGTCTAGATTCACTATTCTGCATTAGGCAGATTCATAGGAATATCTCTTTCACTTTCAGCATTTTTAATTCTTTAAAATAGATTTACTGCTTTTAGTATTTTAATTCTTTAAAAATAGATTTACTGCTTTTAGTATTTTAATTATTTAAAATAGATTTACTGTTTCCCAGTATTTAATTCCCTAGTATAAACAGTTTTATGTATTGAGTAGGAAACCTTTAAAACATTGATACTGATACCCAACCGTGGAAAAGATTATCCTATAAGAGCACAGATAGTGCCTGCACCTCTAAAGTTTGTACGTCCCCTGGGTTGATAATTAAAGTAGGCTCTTAGTACAACTGCCCTCATTAGGCATCCATATAGGGAACTGATTGATGATGTATTTGGGATCCAATTTAAGTCCTTTAACAATATCATGTCTATGTTCTGAAATTTGGGAAGGTCGTACAACATTTTGAGATCCATCTTTGGCCACTACCCTTGGGGATTTGAACCTCGATTTGACTAGTAAATTGCCCTATCTTTCCCTGATTATAATTGAATGTTGAAGAATTATTTTGAGAGTGTCCATGCATACATCAATCAAAATTTTATGTCTTACTACCTTCCAAACACATTCAGAACAAATTTGGAAGCATGGAGGCATTTGGGTCAATACTAGTCTAAGGGTCGAATTGGCCAAAATTTGCAATTTTTCCAATTTGACCAAATTTATTAAAAAGGGACACTACAAGTGGTATCAGAGAATGGTCCTTGCACCTTATGTGGCTGACCTTAGGAATTGAAACTAAAATCACCTTTGTTGAAGAGGAAGAAGTAGGAGAAGAAGAGCATTTTGTTGAAACTATGGCTAAGGATGAGAAAGGAACCTCATAGGAGAATTAGGAGTTTAGTAAATTCATGAAACCATTCTTTGAAGACATGAAAAAATAGATAATGAAAGGCTTCGAATTGTTGGCTAGTCAACTTGGAAGCAAAGGGACAATAGGAGGCAGCAATAGTTCTTCTTTCGAGGAAAAGAAGGCAATGGGGGAAAATAGTTTCTCAAAGACAGGACCTCATAATCGACTTCATGAATTTAATAATTCAACAAGGCCTACTACACCTAAATTTCTTAAAGCCAAAGAAGGACCTAATACCCAATATGATATGCAAGAAGTTATAACAGAATGGAAAAATTTGAGTGAAGATTGTAGAAGGACTCTACCATTTGATCAATACTTTACTGTCTCAAACAAACTCAAAATGAGGGAAGGTAATAGGACTCCTTTTAAGAATAAATATTTGAATTATGCCATAGTTAAAATTCCCCTTCCTACTTTTGATGGCTCATCTCAAAGTTCTGCAAATACTTGGGTACAAAAACTAGATGTGTATTTTCAGTTGAATCCAATGGTTGAAGAGGATGCTCTAAAAATGGCTATTTTTCATCTTGAAGGGGAAGCCAATGATTGGTGGTTCAATGGAATTAAAACCTAAGGACATGATAAAGTTAAAACATATGAAGAATTTGTTTACAGGGTATTGGAAATATTTGAACAAAAAGACCCAGAAATTCCTTTCAAAGAACTAGCCCAATTGAAGCAAGATGGAACCCCTGCTGAGTACATGTTGGAATTCCAAAACTTATCAGTTAAGGTGGCTAATATATCTATGGTCAGATTAGTATTGCTCTTTACTAAAGTTTTGGATGAACCTTTGAAGGGTTTAGTTAAGGCCCACAAACCTACTTCATTGAAATATGACATGAACTTGGCAAGAGATCTGCAAAATGTGCTACCCAAGACAAGGTATCCTCCCAAGCCCAACCTTCCTTCCCAGTTCATATTTGAAAAGAATCCATGGCAAGAAGATGCGATTGGAAAGGATAATAAAGAGGGAACAAGCAGGGAAGAACTCAGAAGAAAGAAACTATGTTACACATGCTTCCAACCATGGGTACTGGGACATAAATGTGCTAAGGGGAAAGCACAATTCATTGAAGTATTTTCTGATGATGATGAGTATGAAGGGGGTATGAAGGAAGGAGGACATATTTCAGTCCAAGAAGAGGGATATGACACATCAGAATAAGGGAAACAAGAAGAAGATCTTCCATTACCTGACAAAGGGAGATTAGTAGTGCTTTCAGGAGTGCCTCGTTTCCACACTATTCGATGCCAGGGACTGGTACAAGGACAAAGGGTTTTGGTATTGGTAGATGGAGGAGCCACACATAACTTTATTGATGAAGCCATGGTGGAGAGGAGAAAGCTACCTGCTGAACCATTCGATGGATTCACAATCATCAATCCAGGTCACCATACTATGGAGTGCAAAACATGGATTCCAAAGCTACAACTCACCATAGGTAATTACACATTTTTTGATAGATTTTATGGGGTTGATGTTGCTGATACCAATGTGGTATTGGGAGTGCAATGGTTGTACTCTATAGAGGAACATACAGTGAACTAACAAGTCCCTGAAATGAGATTCAAAGATTTGGAAGGAAAACAAAGGGTATTGAGAGGAATGCACACCTATCTGAATCAAGTAGGGTCCTCCCACAGTATGAAGTCCAAATTGAGGCATCCTCATGGAAGGCCACCTGACAGAGGAGGGACAATTTTTCAACATCCTAAATTGAAATTTCTTGAGGGAAAGCAATCTTGGGTAGGGAAGACTATAATGTCCCCATTCAAATAAATCTCAAAAAGAGAAAATTCCACCAATCTACTAGTTTCCTAGGTTGGGGTGGAAACATTAGATTTGGAGTAAGGGAACTATAAAAACCCAAAAGGACATTAGCTTGACCAAATATATTAAATGAGGAATAAATAAATAATTAAGATAGGAAAATAAGGTGGCACTTGGTCATGAGGGCACATTGGAGGTGTGGGGCCCACTTAAGCAAGATTCCCCATCCCACATGGCATTCCACTCTCACCCATTCGAATCCTAGGTGTATTCCACATTCTTGGGGAAGTTGGAAGGTAAATATACTTGGAATGACTCAATTAATGCCGAATTGGAGTGGAAGAGTAACTCCCATGGAAGAGAAAGAGGCATTTGAGAGAAGTTGAGACACTTGGGCTAGATTCCCTAGCTTCTATGACAACAATGATGAAGATGCTATGACACCTATGACACAAATCAGACCTAATTGCTAACATCTGACATATATGACATGTCAGGGCTAAAACATCCTCCAAGAGGGTGCACAAGGGAGTTAGGGAAGCCAAAGAGTCACCCATTCGAATTGTGTGAAGGAGGAGGCTAGGAATGGAGGGCAAATGGCATACATTGGAATCTCTTCCTAATTTGAGTTGGCATGAATCTCATCGATGGAATTCAAGCAAAGGAGGTATTTGGAAGTTTATGAAATTCAAGAACAAAGAAGGAGATTATCTTTTGATCATTTTACATTTTTCATTTGGAGAGGAGAGCTAGTAGAGTGGTATCCTACTTGCCTTAGCACCAATTTTGAGGGTGAAATATTTCCATCTTAATTGGAAATTGGAGAGGCTATTCAGACCTTTAATTTGGAGCTACAATGGAGTCATTTGTTGCAGGTTGAATCTATAGGGCAGCGCGTGATCACATCTCCTTCAGCTTGCTTCTACAACTATTTGTTGTTTGGGAAATCTACCCTATAGCGAGGAGAGGGACACTACCAACTTCTGGGGTGACAGGTAAATACATTGATCATATCACATAGGCTTCTACAAAAGGAAAGAGATCAAGGTTCTTGAAGGCATACCTTGTTAACGAAGTTCGATCCTAGCTTTCGCTTACTCCTTTGATCGATCCTCCACTTGATCTTCCGTTTGAAGAACCTGTGATACAAAGATACCTTCCTTAGCGTATCTTGACTGATATAACAATGATGAAATTGAAATACATTTTAGACATCAAATACAATCAAGCATTTAATCCAAACAAATATGCAATCCATTAGACATTTGATTGGGACGAGAAGGGCATTTCAACCTTTATTGTCAAAAGCAAATAATCAGTACAAGTATACCTGATCATTCAGAGTGCTTGTGCAATCGGATCCTGGGCTCCTGCTCTTCATACTAACTTGGAATTCCTTTGGCGTAACCACCCTTAATGCATAGTTTCCTCTCCATTCTAGTTATCTAGATTGAATCTAGTCTCTCTCTTCTATCCCCCTTGTATTTATGGGACAAGATAGGCAGTTTGGATCGAGAGGTAGTTTGATTAGGAGGTTGGGGAAGTTGCAAAACCAACTTCAACTAATCCCAATTCGTCAAATTAATATATATTTTTATTACTTTTTAAGGTGTACCTACTTTTCTTAAGTGGAGAAGTGTTCAACATGCAACTTCCTTGCTTTACAACCAGCGTTTCCAAGATTTCTGAGGCTGTACGCTACTCTATTGAAGCAAAGTAGAGTATTTCTGAGGGAAAATGCTACTTTATTGAAGTGGAGTAGAGTATTTCTGGAGGCAAACGCTACTATCATGCTTGTAGGGTAGCATTTTTCCTTAAAAGTAGGTAAAAAGAGAGTTTTGTCATCTATGAAGGGGTAAGTCTAGGCCATTCATCATCTAGGGTCATCATGCTCTTCAATCCTATTTGTCCTTTTGTGTGATCAACAGCTAAATGTGATCACGGACGGAGAAGTGCATATTTGACCTATAACAGATGCCCCCTAATGTGTGAGGTCAGAGGGAAGTGATGGCCGAAATACATTATAATTCCAAGTCAGCGAAGGAGTAAGAAACCGCAAAACCAAGTCACAAAAGTACCTGAAAGAAAGATCAAGGTCAACGAGCCATTACAATCTTGACATCATATATATGTGTAGCATGATACAACATGATCTTCGATACATAACTAGGAGATGTATATATATCATGGCCACTAAAATACAAGCGTGGATCCATGTCAAAATGAGAGATCATAGCCATAACAACAAACTAGATCTATGTCTCATGGAGAGCCAAAATGGGTGAGGCTCAGTCTTGCGCAGCTTGGGTGATAACATAATGAGGTAATGCTATCAAAATACCAAGGTATTCATCCAAACAACCCAAGGTACAAACCCTAACCAGGTGAATAAATGAGTTGAGGTCGAACATGGGGGGTATCGTTTGATTACCGATCATTAGTGTATACCGTTAACAAAAGCGAGGGCTTCCACCATTAATGATAATGGGGCCCAAGGTACCTAGTACGATCCAACAAGTGTGAATAAGTGAACTTGAAGTCGAACACCTGAGGAACTCGTCGAATAAGAGACATTGATGTATTCTCATTATTCAACGACGAGGGATACTGCCACTGATGACTGCAATCCCCAAGGTACTAATTGAAACTCTAAACTTCCTTCCCAAAGCAAAATGAGTTGATATCGATGGGAAGAAGTCTGTTGGAAGGGAGGCCTTAAGGAATCCTCCATCATCCAACATGAGGAACACTCAAATGGTATGAGCTGATGTGAAGTAGTGCAAGTAACAAGACTGACACTAGGAAGGCCGACACATGAGGTCAAGGTAAACTGCAGAATAGCCGACACAGGCTGTATCCTTGAACAGTGAGCATGACACAAAGTGACTTAGGCATTTTTCAACATGATGGGGAAGTGATATAATCCTGCAATGTAGGAGACATTAGCAAACCCTCCATATGGTTGGAAGAATAACCAACCGGGGGAGTAAACAACTCGGAGATCAGGTTCACCTTAAAGCCCAACTGAAATGATAGACTCAAATAGGTGCTGTGTTCAAGGATAGGACTGACTGAACTACCTTTGAAACTGTAAGATGTGATATACCCTTCTTATCCCTTATTATTTTTAGATAAAAGAATGCCTTTCTTGTTATTTTAATGAGTCCAAGAAAGAATGAAATCTCAATAGATCCAACCATGTAAAGAGTTTAACGAGCCCATGGGAGGAGGACTCAGGACCTTCTTCATTGTTTACAGAGTTCGAAGAAGAGATAGAAGATTACTCTATTATACTGATCTTTGGATTTTAATATCGAGTCGAGATCTGTTTTTGCTCATCGGTGTTTTCAATTTTAAGGAGTCTGAAAAACTTAAACAATAACTCCATACACCTACTCGTGGATTTTAATATCGGGCCCAAGTAGGTTAATGCTCGCCGGTGTTTTCCTGTTTATAGAGTCTGAAAAACTTAAACAATCCTCCATTTACCTTCTCGTGGATTTCACATCGAGTCCGAGTAGGTGAGTGCTCGCTTGGTGTTTTCATATTTCAAGAGCCTGAAAACCCTAAAGAAGGCTCCAAAAGGTCTTTTTTTGTAAAGTTAGTCTCCTCCCCCGAAAAAGTGTAAAACAATGGAATAAGAACTCTTCTAGCCATGGATGACTAGAGTATTCCTTTTTCGTAAGTAATCCGCAAAACTCCGGAAAAGGGTTAAACTTATACTTAAGCGGATGTCGCTTCAAATCCTTTAACGAGTCTGAAATGACAACTATACTTGGCAATCTTGTCATATTTAAAGAGTCTAACAAGAGCTTAGAGAGAACTCCATAAGAATCTTTTTCGTAAAATTTTAACAAGCCCGAAAAAGTAAACTCGTGACCTCCTTACTGTTTTTAACGAGCTCAAAGGAGAGATGGAAGAATGCTCGTAACTTCCTTACCATTTTTAACGAGCTCGAAGTGAAAGTGGAAGAATGCTCGAAGCTTCCTTACTATTTTTAACGAGCTCAAAGGGGAGGTGGAAGACTGCTTGAAACTTCCTTACTGTTTTTAACTAGCTCGAAGGGAAGGTGGAAGAATGCTCGAAACTTCCTTACTGTTTTTAACAAGCTCGAAGGGAAGGTGGAAGAATGCTTGACAGGTGAATCAAATGTCCAAATGAATGGCAGACCGCATTATAGACTCTAAGAAAACTTCTTCAGAGGGAAGTATATTAGCCCAGATAGAACACATGTCTAAACATTCAGATGGAGTCATCACCTGGTCAATTCCTGGAACACAGCCCCAAGAAGGTAAGCATGAATTCAAAGGCTTCTTCTCAGTAGAAATTGGACTCAAGGAACAATATGCCACATAATTTGATTGTGACATAGTAGTGCCTACTGGCGGGGGACATACCTGGTCTATAGTTGGGTAATAAGAGGGATCAACAAATGTAAACTGATTGATAGTGACAATGCTTCCGTTGTGAGGAAAATGCATCACACGAAAGAGCGTAGACACCACAGCCTGCATAGTATATACGTAATCATGCCCAAGTATCATATCAAAATCCATAGGGTCCTTTAAAACCATAAAATCAACTAAGATTGTTTTTTCACCCAAAGTAACAGGTACCTGAGGGAGGAATCCCAACGGTTCACTAGGTCTTCTGTCGAAAGTCAACGACCAATTAATAGCTGTAACAAGGTTAGGGAAACCTAAGTCTCTCCAATCATAAGGGGATAAGATACTAATAGAGGCTCCTTCATCTACAATACATCGGTGAACCACATGTTTGCCGATATCAACCTTTATCTGGAAAGGTGTAGCAGAAGGAAGGCAAGGCCCAGTTAGACTATTCCAATCAAAGGAAACGATCCCGGAGCTTGGTAGGGGTTCACTCGGCACAGATGCAGTGCCCCCATTTTTAGAGACATCTAAACTGGTAATGCAAAAGACTTCAGGGACAAGTGCATCAGTCTCCGAAGGACTGATGGGATCGATCAAAGATTGCATCGATTCGATCGCTTCACTCTCCAAAGGAAGAGTGGGGTTCACCAAAGATTGCATTGGTTCAACCACTTCATCAACCAAGGTTTGATCAAGCTGTTGAGAATCTATAGACAATTCAGGAGCAGAGGATCCTTCATACATGGACCACACTCTCTGCACCTCTGGAATAACAGGGCACCGATGAGTAAGGTGATCTCCCTTACAAAGTTTACAAGGGAACTTTGGCTTGCGTCCTATAAGCTTAGACTCCGTAACAACAACAGTACTCTCAACATGACTAGCATTGACTGACAACTTTCCCCCACCATGACTTGTATTGGCTAGTTGCTCAGAAGCATAAGAATTTTGAACTAAGGACCACACTCTTTGCACCTCTAGAATAGAAGGGCATCGGTGAGTAAGATGGTCTCCCTCGAAAAACTTACAAGGGAACTCAAGCTTCTGTTTATTAGGTTTGTCGACAATGTCAACTTTCTCAGCATGACTTGCAGTGGCCAATTCAGTGTCTCCAGTATGACTCACAGGAATTGGTGACTTGTCATTAATATGACCAACAGTAATCAATGACATGTCCTCAACATGAGAAACCATGGTTGAAGACATATTTTCAGTATGATTTGCAGTGACTGAAAGTTTACTCCCAACATGACCTCTAGAGGCTGGGTAGTTGCCCCCAGCATGAACTTCAGAGGCTGGGTGGGTTCCCCCAGCATGACTTTCAGAGGCTGGGTGGTCAGGTTCAGTATGATTCACAGTGACTGAGTGTTTTTTCCCAGCATGACTTCCAGAGGCTGGGTAGGTGCCCCCAGCATGACCTCCAGAGGCTGGGTGGCTGCCCCCTTGCTTTGGCATCTTCTTCATATTCTTCCTCCGTCTATTCCTTTTAGACTGTTGGTTACTAGTATTACTACTTTCACCACATGAGGTAGAAGGAGGAGGAGAAGATGCTACTGGCGAAGCGGGCATAGGGTTCTGCTGCTCTTGATGTGAAGTGCTTAATTAAGAAGCATCAGGAGCATGCAAGGCATTCAGAGTGGAAAACAACCAAACCGGTAGCCCTATAGTGAATCCCGGGAGATTCAAAGTAGCCATTAAGGGAGTACCAATGTTCCCAATGAATGGAAAAGCACAAGGAGTCCCTTCAACAGGGGTACCTTGATTGGTGCTCATCGGGATGCTATCCATAGCTTCAGACTCAACAAACCAGAAAAATCTAAGGCCAACTAAAAACAAGCAGCACAAAGAGCACACCACTACAAAATCCTAAGTATCCAAAACCAAGCAAACAAGGATGGTGAATACTCTCAATAGAAAGTCTGGGATGATTAGGGCCTAGAAAAAACTAGTAGAGCATTGAAGAACAGTTATACGGCGTCTAGTTCAGGTCCTCTAGGTGCAAGCGTTTGAATCACCAAACCGCCCTCCCGGGATTACTGAAAAGGGTTACCTTCCGTATCTATCCTAGGTACAATGAAAATAGCCTTTCACTGTCACCTGTGTAATATTCCCTGAAGTCAAGATACTAAGGCTACCATTAACACGAAATAAGCTCTGGGGGACAGTCACAGGTCCGACTAGAACGCATGGGCAGGGTAGCTAAGCCTGAAATACAAAAGGATCCCCATACGCTAACCAACCTTGGTGTATGCTCTGAATGAAAAGTGAAGGGGTATCCTCACTATTTCATCTTCACAAGACCTCGTGCTTAACTCTGGTTTCAGTGGAGCTTGCAGAACAACTTTGATGTCAATGGGTTTACCTAAAAACAGTCTCACTACGATTATTGAGTAATGAAAATGGTTTCAGATAGTTAAAGTGTGTTCTAATCCGAAACCCTATCCTAAGCTAGTTGGTGTAGTGACATCCCTAGAAAGAAAAGTTGCTAATAAATTTTATTAATTATTCTTTTTAAGGGTTGTTCTTTACTCAAAGGTTACAGTGCATTGTGTGGCGTGGTTGTGACAGAAATGGAAAGTACATAAAAGTAAAAAACTTTCACTAATCTTTCTCATTCATTTTTTTCCAAAACTAAAGATAAGCAAACCTAAAACAAGTCTCTTTTTATTTTTCTTTTCAAATTCAAAACAAAGTAAACTACGCTACTTCGAAATGATCATAAGTCTTACTGCTTTAAACTACCAAACTCATTTTTTGCTTTTTCTGATATACGTAAAAGAAAAAGAACTCGAAAATGGAAGCAAGTAAGACCTAAAAAAGCAATGTAAGTAAGGAAAATCAACTCTAAAGCTCACAACAATCAAATCAATGATTTGACGAAGACTTCTCCTACAAATTTTTTAAAGAGAAAAACCTTGGGCTTGGAAAACAAAGTGAAAAGAAAAGAAGGATAAGAGATGCTTGAAATGGAAAGGCAAACCTCAAAGGTTGCTTCAAAGCACCAAGAACCCTAAGAAAGCACCAAGCCAAGCAAACAGGTAGGCAAGTGAACCAAAGATGGCCTTACAATCACAAAGACTCGAATGGAAGCAAACTACAATTACTTCAACTTACTTGAACTGAAAACTGACAAAGAAATCAGGAAGTGTCTAGACTCAAAAACTTTCGAAAAACACCCTAAGGACTCCAACTTTGGGTCAAACCCTAAATCAAAGGACAAGACACCATCAAAGTGTACTAACGTTGCCACAAACAACAAATGTTATACAACAAAGGTTTGTATACCTGCAACAAGCATCTAGGGTACAGGAGTGCAGCTATGTCCAACAAGGAATGGTGCACGGTCTTCAAAAAGAGTCACAAACATGCAAGACACCTCAAAAGGTACTCAAGCAAGCAAAAGATGACCTAAGGGACTTAGGAGAGGCAAGCAAGGCTCAACAAAGGCATAAAGACCTCAAGGATCAGTTAAGAAGGCATAGCAAGAGGCTGGAAATCAAGCCAAACAAGCAAAGATCAAATCCCAACAACAAACAGAGAGTTACAGGAAAATACTCTACTCTGCAGTAGAAACCTGTGTTTTTCAGGAGGTGTACCCTACTGTGTAAAGGAAAACCAGTGTTTTTCAGGAGGTGTACCCTACTGTGTAAAGGCAAACCAACATTTTTCAAGGGATGAACGCTACTGTATGCATAGAAAACCAACGTTTTTTCCAAAGAAGGTTTAAAACAGGCTTCAAAACTTCAAATTGAGGTAAGTCAAGCAATGGAGGCAGGCTATAGTAACCTATAGAGCCTCTCAGAGGATCAAAAAAAGATCAAAAAGTGTTGGAAGGAAAGTTAAATGAGTCTCCTAGAACAGAAAACAACCAGTCCCCAGTGGAGTCACCAGTCTGTTGTTCGGGAAATCTACCCTATAGTGAGGAGAGGGACACTACCAACTTTTGGGGTGACAGGTAAATACATTGATCATATCACATAGGCTTCTACAAAAGGAAAGAGATCAAGGTTCTTGAAGGCATACCTTATTAACGAAGTTCGATCCTAGCTTTCGCTTGCTCCTTTGATCGATCCTCCACTTGATCTTCCGTTTGACGAACCTGCAATACAAAGATACCTTCCGCCGCATATCTTGACTGATATAACAATGATGAAATTGAAATACAATTTAGACATCAAATACAATCAATCATTTAATCCAAACAACTATGCAATCCATTAGACATTTGATTGGGACGAGAAGGGAATTTCAACCTTTATTGTCAAAAGCAAATAATCAGTACAAGTATACCTGATCATTTAGAGTGCTTGTGCAACCAGATCCTAGGCTCCTGCTCTTCATACTAACTTGGAATTCCTCCAGTGTAACCACCCTTAATGCATAGTTTCCTCTCCAGTCTAGTTCTCTAGATTGAGTCTAGTCTCTCTCTTCTATCCCCCTTGTATTTATGGGACAAGGTAGGCAGTTTGGATCGAGAGGTAGTTTGATTGGGAGGTTGGGGAGGTTGCAAAACCAACTTCAACTAATCCCAATTCATCAAATTAATATATTTTTGATTACTTTTTAAGGTGTACGCTACTTTTCTTAAGTGGAGTAGCGTTCAACATGCAACTTCCTTGCTTTACAACCAATGTTTGCAATATTTCTGAGGCTGTACGCTACTCTATTGAAGCAAAGTAGAGTATTTCTGAGGGAAAACGCTACTTTAATGAAGTGGAGTAGAGTATTTCTGGAGGCAAACGCAACTATCATGCTTGTAGGGCAGCATTTTTCCTTAAAAGTAGGTAAAAAGAGAGTTTTGTCATCTGTGAAGGGGTAAGTCTAGGCCATTCATCATCTAGGGTCATCATGCTCTTCAATCCAAGTCATCCTTTTCTGTGATCAACAACTAAATGTGATCACGGACGGAGAAGTGCAGATTTGACCTATAACACTATTCTTCCATTTATTGTCATATTCTTGCTCCTTGAGGAGGGGCGCACTTGGTGAGGTGATGATCTCTAAGGGATAGCTCTTGAGGACCCATATTTTTGTAATCTAATATATATACTCTGTATTTACTACTTAGAATACTTTCAGATTGAAACTCCAAGATATTTTATGTACAAATGCTAAACTATGATTAAATGGTTCCATTTCCCCAATACCTTGTTATAAGCACTTGAAGTGGTATCAAATTCGAATGGTTCAATAGAAATATGATATATTATTGTTGTATGGAGCTCCATTAATATGATGAATAATTTTCATATTCATTAGACAATCATTTGGAGCAATATTCTCAAGTTTCATAACCATTTGTGAAGATTTACTATCATTTCCCCCTATGTTAAAGCTAGTATACAAACATTTGATTTATGGAAATTGAAGAAGCCTTTAGGAACTGATTGATGATGTATTTGGGATCCCATTGAAGTCCTTTAACAATACCATGTCTATGTTCTGAAATTTGGGAAGTTCGTACAACATTTTGAGATCCATCTTTGGCCACTACCCTTGGGGATTTGAACCTCGATTTGACTAGTAAATTGCCCTATCTTTCCCTGATTATAATTGAATGTTGAATAATTATTTTGAGAGTGTCCATGCATACATCAGTCACAATTTTATGTCTTAATACCTTCCAAACACATTCAGAACAAATTTGGAAGCATTTGGAGCCATTTGGAGGCATTTGGGTCAATACTAATCTAAGGGTCGAATTGGCCAAAATTTGCAATTTTTCCAATTTTACCAAATTTATTAAAAAGGGAAACTACACGTGGTATCAGAGAATGGTCCTTGCATCTTATGTGGCTGACCTTAGGAATTGAAACTAAAAGCACCTTTGTTGAAGAGGAAGAAGTAGGAGAAGAAGAGCATTTTGTTGAAACTATGGCTAAGGATGAGAAAGGAACCTCAGAGGAGAATTAGGAGTTTAGTAAATTCATGAAACCATTCTTTGAAGACATGAAAAAAAAGATAATGAAAGGGTTCGAATTGTTGACTAGTCAACTTGGAATCAAAGGGGCAATAGGAGGCAGCAATAGTTCTTCTTTCGAGGAAAAGAAGGCAATGGGGGAAAATAGTTTCTCAAAGACAAGACCTCATAATCGACCTCATGAATTTCAGAGTTCAACAAGGCCTACTACACCTAAATTTCTTGAAGCCAAAGAAGAACCTAACACCCAATATGATATGCAAGAAGTTATAACAGAATGGAAAAATTTGAGTGAAGATTGTAGAAGGACTCTACCATTTGAGCAATACTTCACTGTCTCAAACAAACTCAGAATGAGGGAAGATAATAGGACTCCTTTTCAGAATAAATATTTGAATTATGCCATAGTTAAAATGCCCCTTCCTACTTTTGATGGCTCATCTCAGAGTTCTGCAAATACTTGGGTACAAAAATTAGATGTGTATTTTCAGTTGAATCCAATGGTTGAAGAGGATGCTCTAAAAATGGCTATTTTGCATCTCGAAGGGGAATCCAATGATTGGTGGTTCCATGGAATTAAAACCTTGGGACATGATAAGGTTTAAACATATGAAGAATTGGTTTGCAGGGTATGGAAATATTTGAACAAAAAGACCCAGAAATTCCTTTCAAAGAACTAGCCCAATTGAAGCAAGATGGAACCCCTGCTGAGTACATGTTGGAATTCAAAAAATTATTAGTTAAGGTGGATGATATATCTATGGTCAGATTAGTATTGCTCTTTACTAAAGGTTTGGATGAACCTTTGAAGGGTTTAGTTAAGGCCCACAAACCTACTTCATTGAAATATGCCATGAACTTGGCAAGAGATCTGCAAAATGTGCTACCCAAGACAAGGTATCCTCCCAAGCCCAACCTTCCTTCCCAGTTCATATTTGAAAAGAATCCATGGCAAGAAGATGCAATTGGAAAGGATAATAAAGAGGGACCAAGCAGGGAAGAACTCAGAAGAAAGAAACTATGTTACACATGCTTCCAACCATGGGTACTGGGACATAAATGTGCTAAGGGGAAAGCACAATTCATTGAAGTATTTTTTGATGATGATGAGTATGAAGGGGGTATGAAGGAAGGAGGACATATTTCAGTCCAAGAAGAGGGATATGACACATCAGAATAAGGGAAACAAGAAGAAGATCTTCCATTACCTGACAAAGGGAGATTAGTAGTGCTTTCAGGAGTGCCTCGTTTCCACACTATTCGATGCCAGGGACTGGTACAAGGAAAAAGGGTTTCAGTATTGGTAGATGGAGGAGACACACATAACTTTATTGATGAATCCATGGTGGAGAGGAGAAATCTACCTTCTGAACCAGTCGATGGATTCACAATCATCATTCTAGGTCACCATACTATGGAGTGCAAAACATGGATTCCAAAGCTACAACTCACCATAGGTAATTACACATTTTTAGATAGATTTTATGTGGTTGATGTTGCTGATACTAATGTGGTATTGGGAGTGCAATGGTTGTACTCTATAGGGGAACATATAGTGAACTATCAAGTCCCTAAAATGAGATTCAAAGATTTGGAAGGAAAACAAAGGGTATTGAGAGGAATGCACACCTATCTGAATCAAGTAGGGTCCTCCCACAGTATGAAGTCCACATTGAGACATCCTCATGGAAGGTCACCTGACAGAGGAGGGACAAATTTTCAGCATCCTAAATTGAAATTGCTTGAGGGCAAGCAATCTTGGGTGGGGAAAATTGTAATGTCCCCATTCAAATAAATCTCAAATAGAGAAAATTCCACCAATCTACTAGTTTCCTAGGTTGGGGTGGAAACATTAGATTTGGAATAAGGGAACTATAAAACCCCAAATGGACATTATATTGACCAAATATATTAAATGGGGAATAAATAATTAATTAAGATAGGAAAATAAGGTGGCACTTTGTCATGAGGGCACATTGGAGGTGTGGGACCCACTTAAGTAAGATTCCCCATGCCACATGGCATTCCATTCTCACCCATTCGAATCCTAGGTGTATTCCACATTCTTTGGGGAGTTGGAAGGTAAATATACTTGGAATGACTCAATGAATGTCGAATTAGAGTGGAAGAGTAACTCCCATGGAAGAGGAAGAGGCATTTGAGAGAAGTTGAGACACTTGGGCTAGATTCCTTAGCTTCTATGACAACAATGATGAAGATTCTATGACACCTATGACACAAATCAGACCTAATTGCTGACATCTGAAATATATGACATGTCAAGGCTAAAAAATCCTTCAAGAGGGCGCACAAGGGAGTTAGGGTAGCCAAAGAGTCACCCATTTGAATTTAGTGAAGGAGGAGGCTAGGAATGGAGGGCAAGTGGCATATATTGGAATTTCTTCCTAATTTGAGTTGGCATGAATCTCATGGATGGAATTCAAGCTAAGGAGGTACTTGGAAGTTTACGAAATTCAAGAACAAAGAAGGAGAGTATCTTTTGATCATTTTACATTTTGTATTTGGAGAGGAGAGCTAGTAGAGTGTTATCCTACTTGCCTTAGCACCAATTTCGAGGGTGAAAGATTCCCATCCTAATTGGAAATTGGAGAGGCCACTTAGAACTTTCATTTGGAGCTAAATGGAGTCATTAGTTGCAGGTTGAAGCTACAGGGCAGCTCGTGATCACATCTCCTTCATCTTGCTTCTACAACTATTCTTCCATTGCTTGTCATATTCTTGCTCCTTGAGGAGGGGCGCACTTGGTGAGGTGATGATCTCTTTAGGATAGCTCTTGAGGCCCCATATTTTTTTAATATGATATATATAATCTGTATTTACTGCTTAGAATACTTTCAGATCGAAACTCCAAGATATTTTATGTACAAATGCTAAACTATGATTAAATGGTTCCATTTCCCCAATACCTTGTTATAAGCACTTGAAGTGGTATCAAATTCAAATTGTTTAGTAAAACTATGATATATTATTGTTGTATGGAGTGCCATTAATATGCTGAAGAAGTTTCATATTCATTAGACAAGAATTTGGAGCAATATTCTCAATTTTCATAACCATTTGTGAAGATTTACTATCATTTCCCCCTATGTTAAAGCTAGTATACAAACATCTGATTTATGGAAGTTTAAGAAGCCTTTAGGTACTAATTGATGTTGTATTTGGGAGCCCATTGAAGTCCTTTAACAACACCATGTCTGTGTTCTAAAATTTGGTAAGTTCGTACATCATTTGGAGATCCATCTTTGGCCACTACCCTTGGGGATTTGAACCTCGATTTGACTAGTAAATTGCCCTATCTTTCCCTGATTATAATTGAATGTTGCAGAAGTCTTTTGAGAGTGTCCAAGCATACATGATTCACAATTTTATGTCTTACTACCTTCCAAACAAATTCAGAACCAATTTGGAAGCATTTGGAGGCATTTGGGTCAATACTAGTCTAAGGGTCGAATTGGCCAAAATTTGCAGTTTTTCCAATTTTACCAAATTTATTAAAAAGAGACACTACAAATGATGACCAAAATGAAGCACTAGGGGGTCAAAAACAAGGACTAGGTGCTAGGAGACTCAACTACCAATGCATGGAATGCTTGATTGATGCATGGAATGCATCCATGCATGTAAAACCAAGTTTGAGATGGTTATAATGTTCCAACATAACCCTCATTAAGGTGTAGCTCCCAAGTTGAAATCTTGAGTGCATGGATTCCACCTCCCCAAACTCTCAAATTATGAATCTGTTGAATTAAATTACTAGACAACACTCCCCATACATGTCCCATAGACTCATTGTTGTACATCAATCCACATGCAAGTCTCAAAACCTTGATGATGGATAATTCTCAAGATCCACAAACTCCCGAGCTATCTAGGCAACCAGCATGCAACCATCAAGGCTGAGCTTTATCTACACATTATCCATCCTATCTTCAAGGTGTGTGATTCTTAAAATGCAGAAATATACTCTTCTTAAGTAAGGTCATCATCACTATTAGTGTCTAGTGGATCTTAAGCGATGACCACATATCCTTTGATAAACCCGAGAGCACAAGATGTGTGACCCATATTCTTGCAACTTGTCAACATTGTAATACAAAATGAGCTAGATTATTGAATGAAGAAACCCTAGATTGTCCTATTGAAAAATATTGATAAAGTACGGTGAAACAAATACTAGTGAATGTAAATTAAACTCTTATAAAATCATTGAGAATACTTTAACTATAGGAATAAAGGAAAACTAGTAGAATGATATCTCAGTTGTGATCATTTTTCTTCCCCCTCTTCCTCTTTGAAGATGAAGAGACCTCTATTGCGCTTGTAATTCTTTCAAAACATCCCTTGGCATTTGATGGCTACTATCTTGACAACATGTTGTAATAATTGAGCCTTTCTACCAAGCCTTTCTAGTTCTCC
The DNA here is from genome assembly GCA_027924585.1 of Larix kaempferi. Lineage (NCBI taxonomy): Eukaryota > Viridiplantae > Streptophyta > Pinopsida > Pinales > Pinaceae > Larix > Larix kaempferi. The sequence continues at coordinate 5,793,593 of BSBM01000018.1, read as the reverse complement.
ATGAACATATGAGAGAGATACACGCAATAAAAATATAATATTATGAGTAATTGGTGTGATTATCACATAGGAATTCACCTCCTTATATATGGTTAATCACGGAGAAAATCATTTCCACTTATGAATGTGGGATAGATTTGCTTTACACAAAAGTACAAAAACATAACTAAGTCATAAAGTGACTTTTATTAAAACATTCTAACAATCACGATTGAATAAGAAAATCGTAGAAAGGTCAAACATGCATCTATTCAAATTGATCTCAAGTAACAACATACCATCATCAATTAAATGTAAAAAGGACAAAGCCAAGGTACAACGAAGTTTACTTGATGAGGATTGATAAAATTTTAAGGGAGGTCCCCATGTTCATTGACTTGGGGCTATTTGAGGAATCAACAATTTGCTTAACATTGGGGATGCCCCCAACACTATCCACATTGGTTGGTGGGTTGACCCCTTTCCCTTTGGTAATGTTTCCAATTCTTCCTCCTTGTCCTTTAGACCTATGGTTACTAATATGCTTATAATTATAAACTATAGTTTCTCTCGGTGAGACAAAAGTAGGTGGAAGCTACAAGCTAACGTGTGAAGATATAAATGATTTAAAATTGATTTGATTCCCTTGCTATAAAGAGCTTAATGGGAAAGCATTCGAGGCATTGAGACCATTCAAAGAAGATAAAAACCAAATCTACAATCTTGTAGTGAGACTTGGATGGTTTAAGGTGGTTGTGACTAGGGCACCATCATTTCTAAGCAAATTAAAGGTAAATGGATTCGTTTGCAAAGAGTTACCTCGGTTGGTATTCTTGAAAAAATTATCCATGGATAGATCTTTGAATGGATTAATAAACAATAAAGGGTATTTATTCTCTAAAAGGTAAGGGAAAATAAGTCGTATTCTATAGAGGGTGGATGAAATACTTTGAATACCATAAGTATGATGTGTCAAATGCTCACCTTGGTTGATATAGGACTAGGATGCGCCACAATAATTAAGTTAAAATGGAATTAAGATATCCCTAATCAACTAATGAACAATTATCTCTAAGGTTTGAGTACATAACAAATTAATACTAAGGTCAATGTATGAAAAACTTGTCTAAAATTGGAATAGGGCCTTTGAAAAAAGCCTTCGTCAAGGAGGTGAAATTTGTTAGGGATGCATCTGTTAGAGTAAATAGCCCTCCTAGAGCATGTGTTGATGAGTCTAATGGGCCCAACTGCACCCAAAAAAACCTTCTGAATCACCCATGAGACAAAACCCTAGTTTTGGGGGCACCTTCCTTGATTTGGGGAGCGCATTCCCTGATTTTGGGAGTTTTCTCCCTGATTTAAGGAGTGTGTCTCAGTTAAGACTTAATTTACTCCACTAACTAAGTCCTAATTGGCACCCAACTACCCCAAACACTCATTAGCGCCCCATTTTGTCTAGTATCACCCTCTTTTGAGTGATTTTAGGAAACTACATGCATTATTCAGTTAAACTGAGTGATCAGTGAATTCCTTAATTAGTTAAACTCATTTTAGGAGTGCATGCATGAATAATTAGAGTTATTTTCTCTCAATTAAGCCTTACTATACCTCTCTTCATAGCATGAACCCTCTTTGCGTGGCATAGACACTTAGAGTTGTTCCTTAACCTATTTTGAATTGTTCCTCTATATATTGTAACCTCTTTTCATTCATTCATCACTCTGATAATATAATCATTGTCTTTCTTCTATTCAAGGTTAGTATGTAATGGTTCATGTTAATTATTGCACAACTGTTCATGCTTGATTTAATCATCATATCTTGTTAGCTTTTGCACCTAGATCTATGAATGCTCAAATCTTATAGCAACATTAGTGAAGATATGAGAGAGAATTATATTTAATGCTTAGGGTAACTTCCCAAGGGAAATAAATCCAAGGGGATTTGTCACGTCCCCTCTCATAGATCTAGTGTGATGGAGAGAACATGACGCTAAGGCTGGGCATCTAGCCCCATGAACAAAATTCATGAATATAAAAAGACATATGCAGATGTATACATGTAAGAAACACAACAGAAGTAAATTCAACTACACATCTAGCATGCATTCAAGATATTGATGATAATCATCAAATAAATACATTACAAAATCAACATAAGAGAGTACTTATATTAAAACAAAGTAGTCTTGAGCAACTGGTTATGCAACTGCAATGTTCCACCCAACCATAGGCCAATTGTGCTCATCAATATTTAAACACAGCTGCCACCCCCGAGTTGGGCATGATTTCTACAAGGAAAAGGGAACAACAGACTCACACATAGCCAAATATACACAAAAACCAGCCAAGCCAATACAAAGTTGGGTTTATCAGGCTGCCAAGGCAATGGAAAGGAAGAATTGATAAACTAGTGAGATCAACCACAGAGCTATGGATACCTCTGCAAGATCTATCTAGCTTGGTCTCCACAATACCTACACACCCAGCAATCAAAGTATTCCCTTCACTACTACATAGTCCCTTAGGCCATACCTTCCATTCTAGTGCTCTTCAAGGTGTGCATAGAAGACTAGCCAGCCCTTTTGATCTTTCTGTGAGGTTACTCTCTTCACTAGGTTTATCAAGCTAATTCTAATCCTCTTCCACTCCTAGCTTCTTACTCACAAATCCAACTCAAAATCAGAGTGCACATAACAACAAAACACAGGTGTTGGGCATGAGGAAAATGTTTTGACTGTGGGATGCCCAAGATGGGGTTTCCATTAGTTTAAAAAATCGTGGGAAACCAAAAACGAAATGTTAGATGGGGAAACAACCCTGGGAGAGAAAATTGATTTCAGAAAATGTTTATGGGCATTCAAGGGGCAGAAACGGCCTCTATAAACCCCCAAATCGTGACTCTCTTCCTCCCAGCCATTGTGCAACACAAAAACCAATTTCCAGCTATGGAAAATGAAGGAAAATGATGGAAAATGTGAAGGAAAATGCCCCAGATAGCTCAGACTGCGTGAGGGAGAATAGGCCATGGGTGAAGAATGGCTTTGGGCATAATTTCGTGGGTGTTTTCTTGCCCAAGAAGAAAAAATACGATTTTCCAGATTGATGGCTTGCCCATACACGAAATTGGCTGCCATACCTCTCCATTCCCAAGGCATTAACTACCTCAACCAACTCTTGGAAGAATTAAATGATTGGGTGCATAAGTCAAAATGGGTAGTTGAGGGTTTATGGGTTCTCTCATTGACACTTGGGTTGACACTATTGGCTCAAGGGTTTGAATAATTTCCCTTCCTATTCCTTGTAAAAATCATGCCCCCATCTCTTGTTGCATTGCATAGCTAGTTGTGGGTATTTCATTAAAATTCATATTTACATGATGTCTTAATTTCTATTGTGCGTGGATAGCACAAGAACCATATGCACCAATTTTTTTAATTGTCCATACATAAAACGCTAAATCGATGGCAGGGCCTTGGCCTTGAGCTCCTCACCATGATTTAATAACGATATTTACATCATTTACAATTTTAATGCGATAGGTTCAAAATTGGGATATTACAAGATTCATGCCAAAGATTAATTATCTATCTTAGGTATTGCTCGTAATAGCATGAGCAAATCACATAGGTGAATATCCTACACTAAGCTAACAAATTGACTCTTCATAAGACAAAGGCCCAAGGGAACAATGGCAATTCAAGTATGAAGGTTTAAGTTGGAGTCATATGAGATAAAATTCACATCCCTCACTACCCTCTTCCAGATATAACATGAAATATTTCTCTTATAAGAGCCATCCTAATTAAAACCTTTCTAACCATTATTTTAGTATTGGAGGATTTCCACACTTCGTTTTATGACTCTTAATTACTCAATTGGATGTGTTTGTATGGTTAAATGTTATGAGAGTGTTTTACTCAACCATGAATGCTTATGTGACTAAGTGTTCTATAAGTACTTTTAGAGAAGGATGCATATAGAAAAAATGCTTCATCAAAGTACAAGAAGAGGTTGCTTACAATTTGCTATGAAGATGAATTTTACTTAATTGATAGTAGTTATGCTTTTAACATTAATAAAATCTTAGCAAACGATGAATATTTTAAAGACCTTTTCTTTTAGTTGTCAAATAAAATTCTTTTGATAATATAAGCAACATACAATTTAGGTTGTAACTTTTCAAGACCTTTAAGCCACACACACAAACAGAAAAACACTCATGCCCAATCTCCCCAAAGAAAGTAGATCAGTTTTATGATGTAAAGATAATCAAATATAGAGAAGAAGGTAGATCAATTTTATGATGTAAAGAGGATCCAATATAGAGACTTAGATTATACTCTTCATACATAAACCAAAATACCCACAATCCAATGAGAATAACTATCAATTGCATAATCTAACTTAAAGTTTCCCCAATTTAAACAAAAAATGTAACTTTTATTATTATCATGTATTATATACGAGCCTAAAAATTATGAAATCAAAAGATACATACTCTAATGGCATTATCATGTATTATATACAAGCCTAAAAATTATGAAATCAAAAGATACATACTCTAATGGCATTATCATGTATTATATACGAGACTAAAAATTATGAAATCAAAAGATACATACTCTAATGGTTGACCTCATGGGACGTTGAGCTTCCAAGCTTTAGGAATTTTTTTTTCTCATGAAAATAAGACTTGAAAAATCCTTTTTAAAGCCAACCCAAGCCTAATCCCTAGAATTTAAGGCATAGAGGCACGTTAAGCATTGGAAACTTGAAAGAACTTACGCCTTGAACATTTATATCTTCAAATTTAGAGTGCTCATGTCCCTAAATTTCAAACATAAATGAAAAGAAGAGTAATTAAAGGGCAAATTAAGATGGCTCTTATCTAAAGAAATTGCCAACTATATAAGGACCTAAATTTAGTTTCAAACTTAAAAGAGGGAAGGATAACCTTCCCTGGTATTAATAGGGTTATTATTTTTTGGGGGGAATTTTCATACATAACACTATAGAACTTTTTCGATTAATATGTTGGCTCATTGCTCATAAATACAAGATCTAATCTAATATTTTCCCCTAATTTGATTTTTATTAAGAAGATTAAATAAGTCGTGATAATGAAGAGGATGAGAAATAAGAGCAAACTTGGAGATGCTCTAAAGGTGTTTTCTCCAAGGTGATGATTGGACCAACAATAAGACTCGAGAACCATTCAACATATGGCAACAACCTCAAGTCATTTGTACACACGTCAATGAACCAAACTATCTTTATTTTTGTCTTAAGAAACTAATTTCTTCTTAATCTATAATTAAGTTTACAACTCATAATAATTGAAATCACTACAATGGTAATTGGTAAGGGAGATCTTCATTATAACATCAACTCAAAAGTGGGGAGGGGTGGGGAATGAAGAGAGATCTTCATTATTGTAGAAAGGACATGTACAATTATACATGTCATGCCTGTTGATGACTTGCTAGCTCAAACATGGGGTCTTTCCCATCGGACTTCCTTATCCTTCACTCTTTTCAACATTGTACTATCTTTCCATAGGACATTGAAGCAAATCATAGACTTTATAAAACCCCAACTTCATAATCTAGGAAAACCATGATAACATAATCTCAAGGAGAGAGAAGGTCCTCTTCATTTCATTTTCACCTCCTATTTATATGAGATTAAGGTCATTTGGGGAGCAAGGAAAATTTTAGGGGAGAAATTTAGCCCATGGACTAATTTTTTACCATTTTTTCCAAAACAAAATTCGGCAATTTCGATTTTTTTCTCAATTTATTTGCCCAAATTCCAGAGGATGAATTTTTTTAACTCTAAAAATCGCCAAAATTGTCCAGAAACTGTATAAATCCCTTAGAAATTTGAATCTGTTTACCAAACATTGTCCAACATTTTAAGTTGTAAATTGAAGAATTAGTAAGATTCACCAAGCTTTCTACACTTCAATAAAATTATGGATCCTTAAAATTTTCCCTGTTGGGGAGGGTTCCAATCTTAACAGAGCCTGGAGGAGATAAAAAAAACTTTGATTGTATCATCCAAATAAATCTCAGTTTTTTTTTTTAGGGGTGGGGAGGGTGGGGAGGGGCATTTTTAGGATTGGGCACTGAAATTTGGCTATTATAAGTGCACATGTAATCTTGGATATGGTTTTGCAAAGGAAACTTGTGCCTTGGGCACTAGTTTTGTGATTAAGAACAATGCCCATTAGGTGAAACTATGTGAATAATACATTTGAAATTGGGGTTGTCTTTAGGAATATTAGGGATGGATTTGGAAGTATCAATATGGGTGTAATCAACATAACATATTCCTTGGTACAATGGCGACCAAATCGAGGCACTAACAAATGCCAAAAACTCAATATCTTCAATGTGGCCTATATAAATTCAACTTTCATTCAATAAACATGGCAATGAAGATCTTGAATAGTGAGCAAGTGATTTATTTATGGTTCAAGTACAATGCGTCATCTTTATTTTATCCAAATTAATGCATTTTGTGTAGTTGATTAGGTAGTGATTTAGTAGTAAGTTAGAGTCCTTATTGCTAATTGGGGCTAGCCTGGGTAGTTGAGAGAATGAATGTTATTCTTCTTATCTAGATTCAATTCTTGCAAGTAACATGTTGAGCTCTTGATGAGTATATTGTTGCATAGGCCTTGAGCATTGAAGAATCCAATTTACCCTTGGTACCATCCTCTAAGTGAGAGGATATAGGTGTAATAAACATAACATCTTCCTTGGTACAATGTCAACCAAATTGGGGCATTGGTAGATGCAAAAAACATCAATATCTTTAATATGGCCCATATAACTTCAACTTTCATTCATTAAACATGGCAATGAAGATCTTTAATAGTGAGCATAGGATTTATTTATGGCTCAAGTATAACGTGTCATCTTTATTTTATCCAAGTTAATGCATTTTGCATAACTAATAAGGTAGTGGTTTAAATAGTAAAATTTGTCCAACTGTCAAGTCACTGTTCAAATACATACAAATCTGCCAATATGGAGTCCCCGGAACAAACCGGTTATATCATCAATATGAAAATCAAGTGGTCTGTCTAAAACAGTCATCAAAAGCTGCCATAACAGTCATCACTAAGTCCAATAATATCAGATAAGCAAATGCCACAACATCATAAGTATAGGCATCCCATAAAAAGTCCAAAATATAGCTGTCCATAAAAACATAACAATCGAAATCACCCCTGCAGGGAATGGAGTGTAATACTAATATTACACCCTATCTGAGTCAGCATCTGCATGAGGATGAGATAAGGCCGCAAAAATATATTAGAGATAATATAGATTTGCCCAACAAGATATTGGGCGTATCAAGTATCTGCACAAGAAAACTACAAAACATATAAGTATCCAGCCGCATAAAAACCTATGGAAAGATAAATATAAGAGCAATATAAGACAGACGCCCTCAAGACCAATGTAATATGTAGGAACCATGAGAAAAAACCAAATCATCCCGCCATTCCTGCCACATGATGATCCCAGGCTGAGAGTTGAGGGCTCGTTTCGAGAGCATATCCGCCTCCAGATTGACCTCCCGGAAGATATGTTCAAAGTGAATGTGCTCAAATTCTAGCATGAGCTTTCTAGCCTCCTCCAACCAGTGATTGAGCAGGAGAACATTCAGAGAGGCAATACCTTTAGCCCAGGCGATAATGGCCTGCGAGTCACCAAAAATAACCAGGGAGGAAATCAACCGTTTCCGGGCACAAAATAATAAGAGCCATAGGGCGCAAATCTCACTTCGTGTGTTTGTACCATTACCCAGGTTCAGCCAATAATGAACAGAGGTAGTATTGGTGATGTGAATGGTTGCTCCGGCACCCCCAGTGCCATTCAAACGAACAGCAGCCCCGTCGAAAAAACCACGAGGAAAGACAAGAATAGGAGGAGTCATACGATTCCTCAATGTCCGCGTACTCGTGCCAACACCCACACCAAAGGCAGATAAGTATTCCTTGTGAGTTGCAATGATCTTATTGCATAATGATGCACAATCTGGTTTCAGATCATCAAAAATGTATGCATTGCGAGCACGCCACACCTCCCAGATCATGAAGAAAGGAAGTTTGACACATTCAGAGTGAAGGCTCGTCCAAGCCTCCAACCATTCAACAAAGGATTGCACCCCCCAACAGAACTGTACGCCGGATCTGTGAGCCACCAGCTCCCATAGCTCCTGAACGAAAGAACATGCCGAGAACAGATGATCCACTGTCTCCACCGCACAGCGGCATAGTGGACACCAAACTTACTATTAAACCACTACCTAACTTACTGGGGTGCCTTCTGCAAAATTGGTCTATGAGGCTCTGTTTGCCGATTCTTGCGTTGACATCAGTTGGTGGGAACCATATATCTGGAAACTGGTCATTCCTCTCAAAGTTAAGTGTTTTATTTGGCTTGCGTTATCAAACCGCATACTCACGTGGGATAATTTATGTCGTCGTGGTTTCTGTGGTCCAGGATGGTGTCCACTATGCCGCTGTGCGGTGGAGACAGTGGATCATCTGTTCTCGGCATGTTCTTTCGTTCAGGAGCTATGGGAGCTGGTGGCTCACAGATCCGGCGTACAGTTCTGTTGGGGGGTGCAATCTTTTGTTGAATGGTTGGAGGCTTGGACGAGCCTTCACTCTGAATGTGTCGAACTTCCTTTCTTCATGATCTGGGAGGTGTGGCATGCTCGCAATGCATACATTTTTGATGATCTGAAACCACATTGTGCATCATTATGCAATAAGATCATTGCAGCTCACAAGGAATACATATCTGCCTTTGGTGTGGGTGTTGGCACGAGTACGCGGACATTGAGGAATCGTATGACTCCTCCTATTCTTGTCTTTCCTTGTGGTTTTTTTGACGGGGCTGCTGTTCGTTTGAATGGCGCTGGGGGTGCCGGAGCAACCATTCACATCACCAATACTACCTCTGTTCATTATTGGCTGAACTTGGGTAATGGTACAAACACACGAAGTGAGATTTGCGCCCTATGGCTCTTATTATTTTGTGCCCGGAAACGGTTGATTTCCTCCCTGGTTATTTTTGGTGACTCGCAGGCCATTATCGCCTGGGCTAAAGGTATTGCCTCTCTGAATGTTCTCCTGCTCAATCACTGGTTGGAGGAGGCTAGAAAGCTCATGCTAGAATTTGAGCACATTCACTTTGAACATATCTTCCGGGAGGTCAATCTGGAGGCGGATATGCTCTCGAAACGAACCCTCAACTCTCAGCCTGGGATCATCATGTGGCAGGAATGGCGGGATGATTTGATTTTTTCTCATGGTTCCTACATATTACATTGGTCTTGAGGGCGGCTGTCTTATATTGCTCTTATATTTATCTTTCCATAGGTTTTTATGCGGCTGGATACTTATATGTTTTGTAGTTTTCTTGTGCAGATACTTGATACGCCCAATATCTTGTTGGGCAAATCTATATTATCTCTAATATATTTTTGCGGCCTTATCTCATCCTCATGCAGATGCTGACTCAGATAGGGTGTAATATTAGTATTACACTCCATTCCCTGCAGGGGTGATTTCGATTGTTATGTTTTTATGGACAGCTATATTTTGGACTTTTTATGGGATGCCTATACTTATGATGTTGTGGCATTTGCTTATCTGATATTATTGGACTTATTGATGACTGTTATGGCAGCTTTTGATGACTGTTTTAGACAGACCACTTGATTTTCATATTGATGATATAACCGGTTTGTTCCGGGGACTCCATATTGGCAGATTTGTATGTATTTGAACAGTGACTTGACAGTTAGACAGATTTTACTATTTCGCATATTAATAATAAGTTATATTTTTCTATGAAAAAAAGTTAGAGTTTTTATTATCAATTGGGTCTAACCTAAGTAGTTGACAGAATAAATATTATTCTTCCTATTGAGATTCAAAGTAACATATTAAACTCTTAATAAATATATTATTATATAAACCTTAAGCATAGAAGAAACATTTCATATATATATATATAATTGAAATGACATGGATTAACTTTAATGGAATAGAACTCTTCAAAATTTTGATAGAATAAATATCTCCAATCATAGCCTCTTCGATTATCATTGGTTAACCATCATTTATAAGAGGGTGAAACATAATATATTAGTTGACCTCCCTTTGTATTCTAATTTTACTCTTTAGTAAAACAAACCAATAAAATATAATAAATTAAAAGTCATTATACCTTTCTTTTCTTTTAATATTGCATATCATTGGGTAAACATACTTTATTTGTAAATGAAACATAATATATTAATTGACCTCCTTTGTATTTTAATTTTCCCCTTAATAAAACAAACCAATCAATAAAATATGATAAATTAAAAGTCTATATTCCATTTTTCTTTTCTTTTAATATAATAACTTATTCCAAAAGCATTGGACATATGATGTAATTACTTATTTAAAAAGCATTGGACATAAATGAAAGAGTACAAGGACATATCATCTAATAAAATTTGTAATTATTATTACATAGTATGAGAAAATATTATGTGTATAGTTAATATATTATTTATATGTTTAAAATTTTTTAGTATATATAATATTATTTTTTGTTACTTATTTATTATTAAAATATTATTAATAAAAATTAATAAAAATCTTTAAATTTAAAAAATTTAGTCACTTTACTTTGAGTTAAAGTAGTGTTAAAATTTTAAATATGATATATATAACTAAACTAAAATATTTTATGCTTTTTTTCTTTTGAAAAAAAAAAAAAACTAAACTAAAATATGATTGTGTATTTATATTTATCATTTTAAAATATGCACTATGTCAATATATATATATATATAGTAAAACCATTAAACTAAATATATATTATTATAAATTTCAAGGTGTATAATATTTAAAAAATATATTTTGTAAAAATAAAAATAAGTATAAATAGTAATGTGCAATTATATCTTATATGTTGATAAAAGATAAGTCAAATATATTGTATTAATTAAAAATATATATGCCAATAAAAATAAAAAAACAACATCTATATAATATATATATGTATTGTTTATGTAATTACAAAAATTTATATACTAGTGCTAAGTTAATAGAAAAAAATGTATATTTAAGAAACTTATATTCATATATTCTTATTAATTAAAATATATATGCTAATAAAAAGACAAACATATGTTTAAAATGCACTATAAAAACCTGTGTATATTAGTGTTATGTTAAAAGGGAAAATGGTTACTAGTTCATAAAAAATGTTTTAAATATACATGTTATTGATTGAGTTTTTAGAATTATAAATTAATTTTAATGTGAATATGGTGATTGGACAAAATAATGTCATTAATAGAATTGTGTAATTATCATTAATGATATTGTACACAAATGATAGTATTTATTAGCATTAATGAAACCTTTAGTACAAAGACCATATGTCAAGCTAGATTTTTTTTTGGAATTTTGGAATTTTAAATTATTATTTTGCTTAAACACTTTCACAAGTGTAAAAAATTGATAATATTCATTAGTATTAATGAAACCTTTAGTATACAAAGAGTACATGTCAACCTAATTTTTTTTTTTGAATTTTTAAATTATAAATTATTATTTTGTTTAAACAATTTCACAAGTGTACACAAATGATAGGTTGTCCATTGGTTGTAGCTTGGGTGGTTGGGAGGAATTGTTGCCCTCTCCACCTAGGTTCAATTCTTGTAAGTGACATGCTGCTCTTGTTGAGCCCTTACTGTAATGATTGTATTTTTGGCCATACCTTGATTCTCTAGCTAGAATAGCAGGTGTTGGCATTTTCCCTTAAAAAAATAAGTGTATACAAATGATAGTATTTGTTAGCATTAATAAAACCTTTATTACAAAGACCACATGTCAAGCTAGAATTTTATTTTGAATTTTTTAAATTTAAATTATTATTTTATTTAAACAATTTCACATGTAATTTGTCATTTCAAAACTTTTAACCAATCATAAAATATAAATAACAAATTTTAAATTTTCAACAAAATAATTTATATTTTCAAAATATTAAATTTAATACAGAAATATTAAAAAAAAACATTATAAATTTTGTTTTAAGATTAATATAAAATTAAAATTTATCTCTGATTGACTAATTGTAAGACATAAAGTAATAATAAAGTAATAATACCATGAATGTTCAATATAATATAGACTTTTTATTAAAAATATTGATATAATAATTTTAATATTAAAAAAATTAAAAACATTATGGTTTCCAGCAACCTTACTTATCATTTCAAAATTCAAAAGAAAAGATATGCCTAATGAGCAACACTTTTTTGGTTGAAATAAAAAAGAGCAACACTTTTACAAAAATGTACTAAAGCAAAAGTGGAAACCATGATGGTTGGCACATACATAAAGTTAAAGAAAATACATAAAATCAAAAGTAAAAATTCAAAAGCAGAAGACAACAACGTTGCATAAACACGCTTGAATTTAATTTTCCTATAGCATCTCCTTTACATTGTAGGTTTGTAAAGTAAAAGATACCAACTTATTCTCCCACCGATTGTACTTTTGCATATTTTGAACGTCATGGAAAAACGGTAGAAAAACTTAAAAAAGTAGTGAAGGTACGGAGAGAATAAGAAATAGAGTGCAATTATCCTTGCTTCTGTATTTCTGTCAAGCTACCAGGCCTTCAGGTGAGCTGGACAATTAGTTTGGTGAGCAATGGGCATCCACGGCAACTCAAAAATCCTATCTTGTTGGATGTTGGTATAGCAATGGAGAGCAGAAATCCAATTGGTTTAAGGAGGAATCGATGCCTTTCTTCTCACTTCACTCAATGGGTCCCCCTAACAATGCTGGTCTGACATAACATTGTTCTTTGGGCTTGCATTTGAAGCCACTACAACATTCATTATGTAGAGTACTTACCGCTTGAACTTTCTACAGTCTCCTTTTCAAAACAAAACAGAGATTCATACATAAGCTGCTCAGTTCAATACAAACGCTGCATTAATACCAGTACGGCCATTTTTGCTGATCGAATCCTGGTACCCACATGCGTTTTGTGCCATATTTCATCATCCCTTCAGTCTTTGACTTGATTGATCATTGGAAGACTCTATGCTCTCGCTGCCTTTAGAATAGACCCACACATAGCTTCTCATGGGTCATGTTTGTAGCAGCAAATGGCAACTTATGATTCTGCTCTGCTTTTTGTTCTTTCTATTTGCTGGTCCGACAGGTATGTGTTTACTGTCTCTATGCCTCCGTTTCTCAAAGTTTCATCTATGTTATAACTAGTACAAACCGATTTGTATTCAGGTCTTGTATGCACTTCAAGCTTGCCTGTGTCTTGAATTCTAAGATTCGCTAATACCTGAGACTAAAGGTTGCATATCTTGAATTACAATATTTGAGGAAGCTGGAGAATCCATGTCTTTAATTCTTATTTGATACAAATGCATCTTCCAGCATCTGGACTTGAAGGAAGTGTCTATCAAACCAAGGTTTAGATGGGTGTATGCTAATATCCATATTCAATACACCCAATGCACTATCTAGATTCAATACACTTCGATATTTACATAGAATTGTTATGAATCCCACCTTGAACCATGTTGTAGAGCACAACTCTTCTCTCAGTGTTCTCAGTGTTACGACATATGTGGTGTAATGGTGATTCTTGTCAGACGGGAGGAGGTTGGCCCAGACTCCCAAGGTCAGAAGTGTGAATCTGGGTGGATGGCTAGTTGTGGAAGGATGGATAAAGCCTTCCCTGTTTGATGGCATCAAGGACAACGATCTTCTTGTAAGCCATTATTGCATTTCTCAAGTTAGTGTGGACAGTATTGCATATCATCCACTTAAAACATGAAGTTTTTTATCGATATCATCCACTTAAAACATGAAGTTTTTTTTAACTCATTTTGGGATGGTGTTGTGTATTTGCATAATTGAGATTCATGCGCTTATTGATTAAGTTTTGAGCATAGGACGGAACAAAGGTCCAGTTCAAATCGGCGGCATTGAACACGTATGTGAGTGCAGAGAATGGGGGTGGGCAGAACGTTGTTGTTAACAGGGACAATGCTTCTACCTGGGAGACTTTCAAGGTATTCATGATGAGCCTCTTTCTATAGTTTCTGCTTTTTTGTTTCCTTCCTCTTTTGCGGGTACCGGCATCGCAACTGTTTCTGTTAGGGTAGTTTTGTTCAAGAATGATCTGAAAATAGAATTGGAATGACCATTAAATACAATTTTGAGATATAAAGCAATTGACTCCTGTCTCATGAATTCAGAGAACCTTTGGCACAAAAAGGAGACCAAGTGAAGGTAATGTTTGCACTGCCTATGTGATGAAAAACCATTTGAAAGAAATAACAGATATGTGTAAATATCTATTAACAATGCCATAGACTGTAAATTTAAATTATACAAAAAGGATAAATACCCAGTAACAATTCTGTGGATAGAACATTTAAATTTGAGGTAGAAAATCCTATAGAATTACAGAGACTACATGTATGGCGGATTAATAAAGAATGAGGGCTTCTTCCTTAATAATAATCTGCTGCGATCATTTGGAGTAAATTGTGCGCTAGATTAGTCACCTTAAATCATTTTTATTATTGAAAGTACCAATGCATAGCAGTCTGTCGGAAGTATCCAATAGATGGCCTTTATGTGGCCTTCTAGATGAAAATGTGGCAGAGTATTTGTTGAAAATCACGTATAAAAAAGAATGAGTTGACTCAATAGTTTCTTTTGTCCAGCCCGACTGAAATATGCCTCTAAACTGTAAGCATTTTCTTGTCACTTCCTTGGCTTCAAGAGTGTGCAACAGTATGGTTCAAAGGAACCTGTTTCGCTTTCTTTCTCAGTGGTAGCTGCTAAAAGAAAGAGGGAAAACATAGCTTAAGAATACCAAGGGGGTGATCCCATGAATTCCCTTCTCTCAGCTGGGAGTTATTACAGAAGCATAAACATATACGACAATTTGGCAGGAAAATTGGAGATTGCAATCAGAAAATTCAAAATGATGCAGTGGATGGATAACAAGAGCCACAAAGAAATCCTAAGCTGTAAAAATTGAAGCCATCTCCCTAATTCATCCTGGTGCTGGAGAAATGCCCCCTAAAGAGTTCAGTCTGAGTACTATAGGACAAATTTCACTTTTTTCCTGTCAGTGCTTTCATGCCCAACATTAAGAATAGCAGGCTCAATGGGACCATAGTGTAAGCTTCCATGGGTTTCATTTGAGCGGACTCCCTTGATCTCAAGGTTACCTATGTACAACATTAAACACAAATCCTTGATAAAAGGTGTTCCTGACACTTATGCTTGTAGAGACCAATATTCTAAAACCACCTCTGATTGTATATCGACGATTTGTCTGATGTCAAGACTGCATAAACAATACTGGCATCTTCACATATCTATTTAGCATATATTTCTCAAGTGATCTCCAAATGTCTTCGTGGGAATAATTTTTTCTAGGAATTGCCTTATATAGACTTTGATGGTTGTCTTATGGTTGCAGTTGTGGAGAGTCTCAGATGGCATGTACCAACTTAGAGTGTTTAGTGGTCAATTCCTAACAGCAGAAAATGGAGGAGGAGGTAACGTGTCTGCAAAAGCAGAATCTCCTGCTGACTGGGAAACATTCCACATAATTAGGCACCATAAACATTCTAACCGAGTACATATCAGGGCATTCAATGGAATGTATATGCAGGTATGCAGAAATAATCAGTGTTTGAGAAAGATCTATTTATGAACACTAAGCTGTTTCTGAGAGAGAACTATTATTTCATTCTGTGAGCAGGCACAATCCCAGGAGCAGTTTACAGCAGATTACCAAGGGGATCCTGGGTGGAATGACAATTCAGCGACCTTCCAGATGAATATAAGTGCCAATGATTTGCATGGAGATTACCAACTTGCAAATGGATATGGACCTGATAAAGCAAAGAAAGTTTATGATGTAAAGATCAGTTTGCTCCTCCTACTTTTCCACTAGGTGATAGATAAAAATTCTGAACATAGCATCTTCATCATGGAAGTTATAGGCACTACATTATTGTATGCTTTTATTTTAGTACTTTTTCTTTCATGCTTAACTGGGAGATGTCTTGGGTACTCCCTCGAGATGTGTGGTAGATAGTGACGGGCTCCATGATGACTTTCTGGTCATCCATGGACATTAATATTCTTTCTTTTGAATCTATTATCTGTGAAGGCAAATTTTGTTCATCCAATTCGCTATGTTGTTTTCTTGGTTTGTAAAATGCAGAGACATAGAAGCAGCTTTGTTACGGATAAGGATTTCAAATTCCTCTCAAGGAATGATATAAATACTGTTAGAATTCCAGTTGGGTGGTGGATTGCATATGATCCGAATCCTCCAGCACCTTTCATAGGAGGATCTTTACAAGCTCTCGATGAGGCTTTTAAATGGGCAGAGTGAGTTTTGGATGCCATCATTTCCTATTTAAGTTATTGATGGGTGCTACTTGCAGTATTTAAGTTTCAACTAAAAGGAAGATTTCAAACCTGTAAGAAAAATGATCACAATCGTCTCATAAAGATTCAGAAAGTAATGGGTAGATCATTTTCTTTTGTGGTGTAGGGAAGGGACATATATAGGATTACGCCGGTGATGTGCTTTTAAAGATAAAAATTCATACTGACTTACTATTTTGGTTGCAGTCGTTATGGTATAAAGGTTATTGTTGACCTCCATGCAGCACCCGGTTCACAAAATGGAATGGAGCATAGTGCCAGCAGAGATGGATCTTCTGACTGGTCTAACTCTTCAGACCATATTTCCCAAAGTTTAGCCGTTATCGATTTCCTTGCCTCCAGGTGTGTATGTACTATGCAGCCATTTCTCAATTGTGCTTTCCAGTTCTTTTATATGCTACAGAAAGAGGGTCCTACATGGGATTGTTGATTGTCTGGTACAGTGAAATTCATTAGATATTGTTTTTAAGGATAGATATATAGGAACACAAATTTCCTAATGCACATTTTACAGATTGTCCAAGTAATTGCGTTAAGTAGCAATCATTAAATGTTTTCATAAAAGAGTGCATATATTGTCGTAGGAACTCAAGTTTATAGAAGATTGCTAAAGTCAATTTTTGTAGAAAGAAATAGTAGGTTTGTCTGTGATAAGGAATTCTCGTAGCAGATATGTTATGCAAACCAATGCATCTAGTGCTTGAAAATTGAGATCATAAGACTATATGTATTGAGGGCCAGATTTCTTTGTGAATGGGAGACATATATTTAAAATAATAAGCAGACCTCTAATATGTGCAATAGTTTGAATATAATCCGAGATCTGATGCTATTCCTGTCTTCTGAGCAGATACAGCAACAATACTATGCTCTTAGGTATCGAATTGCTGAATGAACCTCTAGCGACAACTGTTCCTGTGGATGTTTTGACTTCCTATTACGCAAATGGCTACCAAACTGTGCGGAAATACTCTGCCACAACATATGTTATTATGTGCCAGAGGATTGGAAATGCTGATCCGCATGAGCTGTATCACATAAATGATGCATTTTCAAATATTGTTGTCGATGTTCACTACTATAATC
The DNA here is from genome assembly GCA_027924585.1 of Larix kaempferi. Classification (NCBI taxonomy): domain Eukaryota; kingdom Viridiplantae; phylum Streptophyta; class Pinopsida; order Pinales; family Pinaceae; genus Larix; species Larix kaempferi. The sequence continues at coordinate 5,775,980 of BSBM01000018.1, read as the reverse complement.
TTTTTGATGATTATTTTATTAACAAGACTGCCCAAGATAATATTGACTTCATCTTGAAGAACAGGGAACCCCAAGTGGAAGCTCTAAACAGCACAAATGGTCCTCCCATTTTTGTGGGTAATATGGAAGCACCTTTCTTGATCCATCTCTTGTATGCTGTATGATGATCTTCATAAATTTTCTGGCTTGTTTACTTTTCTTGATTGAGTTAGCTTTGACACTGTGTTCCAGGTGAATGGACAAATGAGTGGAAGGTGCAAGGAGCTTCAAGGTCGGAGTATCAGCAATTTGGCGATGCCCAATTACAAGCTTATGAAAAGGCTTCATTTGGATGGTCATATTGGACTCTAAAGAACGCAGAGAAGCACTGGGATTTTGAGTGGAATATCAAGCACAACTACCTTAGATCAGGTAGAATGAAGGCTTCATTGATACATCAGATCCTTAATTCCGAAAGTTTATTTTCCTTAATTGAAAAATCATAATTACCTGCAATTTCATTAATCACAAACATTTCAACCTTGGAAATATATTTTGGTGGTAGTTGCCATGACCTGTTTTTCCTTTGTTCTCCCATAATAGTTCATATTCTTTCACGTTCTTGAGAAAGATCTAGACTTTAAGAAGCATTTTAAATGTGGTTCTGTTCTTTCTCAGTTCCTTTCATTTTCTGATTCTGTGAATTTTCTCCCACGTTTCTTGTGTTCTGTAGCAATCTACAGTTGTAAGTGGGCAACAACCTTATTGTAGGTCAAATTTTGGAATTTTCCGTTGCTAAGCACAGCACTTGCTTCTGTTTTTCTTTTGGGGTACATGTGCATTGAAACTGATTTTAGACTTAGCGCAACACACTTTGCAGGCTATGAAAGTAAAGAAAGTTGTAATAGATGGTGACAGTTATAAGTTGTTAAGGAAAAAAATCTTTGTTTCCCTTTCAGACTATGCGGTACCTTTTAGGAATGTTATTCTAAAATCTAGGATACATTTTATTAGACTACCTAATTCAATAACATTATCACAGGGCTATGAGTGCAGTTGATTAATTGCTCATGCGATTAAGATTATGTGAACTAGTGTAGAAAAAGGCATTGTTATCAGTCCAAAAATATCACTGGAAGCTTTTTTTGGCAAGGCTAAAAGAGTACAAAACGATGCTTTTGGGAAGCATTTTATATCATAACTCTTGTTCCTTCCATTACGAATCATTATGCATCTTCAAGTGCATTGGTATATTAGGGAAAAAAGAAGCCCAGTTGCACCGAGAGAAGAGAGGTGCTCTTACAGCTCAGGGTCAGTGAGATCTCTGAGTACATATGACATATGTGGGTACGCTAATAAATAAAATGAAAAGAAAATTGGTGTTTAACATTTCATGTCCAAAAATAAAGAAATGATGCAAAATAAATAAATGAAGCATAGATCCATTTTAACCCAAGATCTTTTAAGCACTCAGAGGTTTACACCTGGGCTTTTATCCCTCTCGGTGCTTAATAGATCCAAGGTTAAGATGGATCTATGCTTGTACCATCTGAAGTCTTGGTTGGGTCTTTACAAGCCCAACTGCCATAGAAAGTTGTTGTTAAGCTCTAGATCGATGTTCTTCGCGACCAACATTTTAGATCTGAACTAAAGTTTTGGCAGCCACTTATTTTTATTATTCTTCCCTCTGGCTTCAGTGGAATCAAGAGTATAACAAGCTCATCCTTAGAAACTTTTTATGGGCAACTTAGAAGGCAAGATAGGCTTCCATTGGGTCAATTGGAATGTTTACAACACCCTGAAGGAACTCAAGGAGTTGGGTGTTATAGACATTAATGCTGAATTAATGTAACTTCGAAGTTAATTCTACTTGTATTATTCCTCCTTCGGGAGATGTCTTTAATGTAAAAGGTCATGTAAAAGTCGTGAGGTAAAACCTCCATTGTAAGTCAGATAATTAGTACCCAAAAGAATGTAATATAAATATTATTTGAGTCTCCCTAGAGAGGTCGGCCTAGTTAAGTTAGTGAGGCCGACCTAGTTAGGTTAAAAGTCAAGTAAAAGGTAAAGTATAAATGGAGAGTGTTACGATGGTACCAGCACCAACGTTAAGTTAGTGAGGCCGACCTAGTTAGGTTAAAAGTCAAGTAAAAGGTAAAGTATAAATGGAGAGTGTTACGATGGTATCAGCACCAATGTACCTGCAGAGGTGCCCTAGAGAGAGGGTGCCTTTTTTCTGACCAGGAGGGATGTTTAGCTAGCTCATTCTGAGGTAGGGGCATGGCCAGACCCTCTGGTTTCTCCTTTGGAAGTGCTATGGCTTTGTGGCATCGCTGACTTCCTCACGAAAGGGTTTGAAATCTTGAAGTTGGTGTCCGGGGCTTCCAGGGGTGGATCACTGGGTCACATGACCCCGACCCTGTTTCAGCACTCCAGCGGCAGTTGTTTCAGCACTGAGACACGCTCTTATCTTCCAGAGTACCTCCAGCACCCTCCTGGTCCTCCAGTTCAACAACGTCCTCCCTCTGGGCCCTCCTTTAGAGGATGACATCATCCTCCTGGGCAGACTGTTTGCTTGCTAAAAAGGGGGGGCGTTGAGGGTTTTCATCACTGTTGGGGTTAGTTGGGGCATGATGATCCCTCCTGCACAGTTTGGCCTTCAGTTTCGTCAAAATTGGCCTTGTTTAGCATATTTTTGCACCTAGGGGGAAAAGTACCCCAGGTAGCCTACTATAGGCCATCTTTAGATAATTTTATATTATTTTTGTAATATTTTGAAGTTGACAATTTTAAATATTAAATTGACCTTATTTTGTGTAAAAGTGAATGAGATCATATAAATTCAATCTCCTCACTTCATTTTCATCATCAACTTTTGGGATAATTTCATTGATGGCCATGAGGATTGCCATGCATTGATGGCTGGATTTTCAAAATCAAAGGCCCTCCTCATAGATTCTGGAGCCTCCAACCACATGGTTGCCTCTGAAGAATCATTTTCTTCTTTAGATCTCAAAGATGGGCCTACTATTCACATGGGAGACAACTCTCAGATCTCTGCCAAAGGGTTGGGTACAGTACATATGGAGCATGGCAAGTTCAAGAATGTTCTATTCGTTCCCTCCTTGACAGCAAATTCGTTGTTTGTATATCAGATGACTCACACCGAATCACCAAAGAAGGTGACTTTTGGTCCCGACACAATTGAGATTACAGAGATCTCTACTGGGAAGACTATAGCGAAAGGGTTTGCAAATCATGCCTCCAAGGCATATGAGTTCTCTCATTTTCTGCCCTTCTCTCTTCCTACTCCTTCGGAATGTGATGAAGATCCGAGTGACTCTTCTTCTAATGAAGATGAAGATGAAGATCTTGATGTTGAGATCAAAGTTCAAGAACATTCAGATTTAGATCCAAAACAACCACATGTTCTCAATCTAGAGCCAAGGCCAATATGGGCTCACACAGTCCTTGCAGCTACTGGGGATACAGTTGAGGATTCATCTGAATGCCGAACTACCAGATTTCAGGATCATGCCAACCTTGCATTATGCCATCTACCTCTTCCTGAGAGATGCAACATGATGGTGGGGTTCACTCTTCCATCCCTTGGGAAGACTCATCACGATCCATTCGTTCCAGTAGCAGAAAGGTTTCCTAAAAGACTTGCTTCGTCCAATACATTCTCTACATAGTGGGAGGCACATCAGAAGACCAGATCCAGATCTATCACCTGCATTGGCATCCTACAGAGGATCAGCTTGCCAAGTTTTTTGCAAAAGTTTTCACTGAGGAAAGCTTCTTCCTTTTCTGCTTAGTATGATGGTTCTTTGAGTTATTTACTGTTCTTTTGAAGGGGGGCATTTTTCCCATGAGGTTTTCTCCATTTCCTCGGTTTATGGAGAGTTCTTATTTTTATCATTTATTTGATTGTATGGGTGACCTTTGGTCCTAGTTACCAGGGCCTAGGATGGATTAAGGGGGGGTGTTGGGATTTTCCTATACTCCATCCTAGTCCTAACAACATTTTCCATTTTTGCATTTTTAGTCATGCATGCAGTCATGATTTTGCATGCATGCATGCATCCCAGTCATCAGTCACAGCACCTAGACCTTAGTTAGCTAGCCCCGGGAGCTTCCTTCTGATCAGTTTTAGCTCTCCTAGTGCTTAGTGCACCCTCCTTTCACCTACCACTTGTGAAAGGCATCCTCTCTCACCTACCACTCAGTTGCACTTCAGTTCAGTTGAGTTATCTTTAGATTTTTCCTTGATTTAAGGCTAGATTGACTCTCAACTGACTGTATCACTCCGATGGACCTCCAGTGAGACTAGACTGCCTATTCCGACTCCAGTTAGCTCCTCATGCGCCCTCCACTGAGCCTCCTTCACTACATTAGTGCTTCCATGTGCCAGTTACACCAACCACACTCAGTTAGACTTAGTTTGACATCTGGTTGACCATTACTTGTGCATTGATGACTTCATTGATGATGATGAGGACTCCTAGTTGTGCTTTGATGACACTCCACTAATCTTTTGATCTATCCATGCAGGCTAATTCGAATTACACCCTTGGTATTCGAATCCTGTGCATTGTATCATTATTGTTTTACTATTTAGATTAATGAAACATGTGTGATTATTCTACTCCTATCTGAGTTCCATTGGATCCATGTTTTGCTGCTCAATTCTTCTTCTATTTTCCTAAATTCTTTCATTGTGAGGTTTACATCATCTCTTGGATCTACTGTGAGGATTTTCACATGGTATAAGAGCCATTTGAGAGTATATTCTATCTCCATTCTTGAGAGTTTTTTGCAGGTAATTCGAAGTTCCAACAGTTGCAGCAGCAGTTTCACCTTTGCATTCACTCCAACAGTTAAGATGAGCAATTCGAGTGCTCCCCGAGTCCCCTCTCTCCTAGAATCCTCACTCCTTTCAATTACTTTGATTGGAAGGCTGATATGGAAATGTGGTTGAGAAATAAATCTCTACACAGGATAACAATGGGGAGAGCAAGCGAACCACATGCAGCGGTGGAGAAAGCCAAGCATCTAAATCGATTAGATGAAGCCTTTGGTTATGTTACCAACTAAGTTGTACTTAGTTGGACTATCAAGTGAGCGGGCAAAGTTGAACATGTTACATGTTCGTTTTCGATGATTTGATGTCCAGCAGGCCTTTTAAAGGCCCCCCTTTTTTTAATTTTTTCCACATGTCGATGACTGCGGGGTTTGTAATAAAATGTACTAGCATGGTGTTTTGTAAAGGACTTGGTTCCCTAAGACTTTTTGGCTAAGTCAGGTATTCCAAGGAGTTTTTTCATTATTAATTATGTCTTGCATTAGTGCATAACATAATTTTTGGGTTTTTCTTCTGTTCCTCCAAAGCTGGAATGCCTGGAGAGGTTAACGGGCCTTAGGGAATTGTTAAAGTCCATGGTTCAATGTATATGAACATGCTAGACATTATTTTTGAGTCATATGGACATGTGCTAAGTCCCCCTAGGTTGTTTTTTTTAATTTCCGGCGAAAAATATTTTTTTCGTGATTGAGCCATTTTTTAATAGTTTAATTAAATTTTTTGTGATTGGCATAAAAGTGTGGTCTATGAGTCTTTTTTGCCTTGGGGGTGTTCGTTTTTAACTCAGAGCACCCACCATACCCCAAAACCCACTTTCTATAGTCTTGGAGTCATTTATTTTTCACTTATGCTAAAAAAATAAAAAAAAAAGTGAAAAAGTGGAGAAAAAATTGAAAAAAGTAAAAAATCATAAAAAATTAACTTCCAAATTTTATGGGATTGGAAGTCAGAATTATTTCAGCTATGTTTTAGGAGTTGTAAGAGCTGATTTTGGAAAGATTCCGGGCAGCTATATTAGTGGGATTACTTCCCCACTTGAGGGGGGCATATTTTCCAAAATTGACCCCTTCAATCATGAAATTTGCAGCTATGTTTATGGGCTGTCACATGGCTGATTTTTAGCTGATTTGGGGCTGATTTTGGCAGTCCATTACATGGGAGTGGGCAGCCCCATTTTCTCCACGAGTTATGCCACTCATTCCACCCATTTCTCTCCATCTTTGGCTATTTAAGCATGGTTGCCCACTCCATTTTCTCTAGTTGGAGTTTGGGAGTTAGAGCTAGCACTTGTAATTCGATTTTGTACTTGTCATTTTGGTTAATGAATAAAGAGGCTTTGGAGGTCAAGCTTGGTGTAGTGCTTTTGATGAGTGGGTGAATGTCATGGTTTTCATTGAGGTAACATGTATTTGAGCTACTTGTTTTCTTTTGCATCTAAATCTAGCTTTGGGAAGGATCAGTATTGATTTATAAGGAGGATTAGATAATTTGTTTATTATTTAGTCTTTTATCTATGCAAGTGTAGAGATCTGATTTAAATGTGTCATTTGTTTATGAGCATTTCCTTTTGATTTCTCATATGCATATTTCTAGATTTGATCATTTGGTTTTAAGTTGATGTGATTTGCAAGTTATTTCAAGTGGATGAGTGGAGGATCTTGTTTGTTTCCTTTACTTTTCTAATATCATTTTGCAGACGTAGCCCCTCAGTTCTCCACCAAGAAGGCTCCAAGGCTTCTTCAAGGAAAAAATTGATAAATTGATAAAAACTCTCCATATCTCCTTCTCTTCTACTTCATACTTTCACCTTGGTTACTGGTTACTTTTTGAAAGAGTAATATTGATTTGTAATTTGAACTTTACATTCTGATTTATAACTCTAAATGTCTGATCTATTCCATTTACAAAGTGCTCATCTTTAATAAATTAGATCTTTTCATTTATCTAGCATTTTACTTTTCTCAACTTGTAAAAAATTGTCAAATCTTTAAAAGTTTTGAGGAGTAGTGTTAGATCTGATTTAAAAGTTCATTTGGCTGTTATAAGAACTAATAATTTGCAGCTCACTTAGTTTGCAAAGATCCTAATGAGACAAGCCTCACAACTTGTCTCACTTAGTTAATTTTTTGCATTTTTACTTAGTTTTTCACTTTGAAATTTTTTGGGTTTTTAGTAGGTGACCCAAACACACTCTTAAAGTGTTTTGGGCCATTTTCTACTAATAATTACTTGCTGTTTTGCAGCAGATGATGATCAGACAAGGGGAGATGCTGGCCCAAAATTGAAGATCTGGGCCATCCGAAGCATCCAAAGCTAAAAGTTTTCAAACCGGAAACTTTTTTCTCTCCATTTTGTAAGCCACTTAGTCATAAAATACTGGGGCATTTCTATTGCACTGTAACTAAAATATTAAACAAGAGCAAATGGGCTAACCAAGCACCCACACCTCATTCCCCCAGGGGGGAAAACTGTGTCGACTCGATTTTCGTGGTTTGCTTTTTTTAAGTTAGGATTTCATTTTTTGCATTTAATAAAATCAAACTAGGATTAAAATTAACCTCGTTGGTCCGTTCCATTGGCGGGCCACGAGTTCACTCAGGACTTAGCTTTTTCACTTTTTTTTCTACAATTCAAACGCCCCCTTGCTTTCCCGAAGTAGGGTTTCAGAACAAGGGCTTGCCCGAGTACTGGCCTGAAAAGAGACTCTTGGGGTTTTAAAAGATAAAATTTTGGTTCATAAAAATTTTAAAAAATTTCCAAGGTCTTCTCCCGTATGCTCTGTGGCCAACTTGCAGCTCAGTCTGATCATGTTGGTACGCATCAGAAAGGGGGAGATGACTAGTAATAGGATCTAAAACCACCCCAATAAAAAAAACCTTTTTGTGAAAATCCGGCACAACGCGAGTATTTTGTTGTCGTGGGGAAATTTTTCAGAGAGCTTGGGACAAAACTGAGTAGTGACCTCTTGGAAACCGTTAGGCTTGCCCTCATTAGTACATCATCTGAACACCTCCTTGAGACTCCGATTCAGCCCAAGTCTGAGTGAGAAGCCACACATCAAAATTCCGGACATGTTCCCCGTACCTTTGCGTATATTGGGAACCCACCAGCCCTAATAAAAAGATCACTACCACATTAAATTTAAAATAAACCAAGAACACTTGCACAACATTTACTTTTTCAGTTCATGCATCTATTTCGACTCCATTATAAGGCACTGGTTTATATTGTTATATTTCATGTTATTGATGAATGTTGTTAATGATGATAATGTTGAATATTTGCAAATGAAATGTTGATAAATGATGCTTTGCTTTACATGTACAAATGTATGCAGTATTAGCTTGGTTTCAAAAAAAATATTTCTAACTCCTAGATTAGACACCATAGTTTTGTTTCATTTTTAGGGTCCACCCCCCTTGGCTTTGCTAGGAGAGCCTAGACGGAGGAGTCGAGTCCCAAGTGACAGCACTTGACTCTGACTTGCCCCCAAGGCCACACCAGCAGCTTGAAGACTTCTGTTGCGTTTTCCCAGGTGTGGAACCAGGCGGCAACAGGTTACATGTGCCTTCATATTTCTAGAGATCTATTGTTTCATCTCGAAGGGTTGAAGACTCCAAGAGAGTTATGGCTGAAATTAGAGGGCCTCTTTGGCAAACAAGATGAGATAAGAGGCCATGCTCTGAAAAATGAATTGGTTGCCCTACAACCAAGTGATTTTGAGACCATTCAACAATTCTTCTCGAAATTTAAAAGCTTAGTTATGCAATGCAAGCAGTGTGGCATTGAGAAAAAGGATGAGCAATTGGTGCTCTCCATTCTGAGTAAGCTAGGATCTCAATTTTTTGTTTTTGTATCTACCTTCCACTTTGGGCGAATGTCAATCCCCGGATGGAAGATGCCAACCTTAGAAGTTTTTACTGCAGCTCTCATTCAAGAAGAAGACAAATTGATTCAAATGGGTGCCATCAAGGCCTCCAAAGATCTAGCTCTTCTAGCTGGAGAAGCAAATAGTACGAATGTGAAAGGGAGGCAAAAAGGCAAGGACAAGAAGCCATCTAAATCCCCTGAATGACAAGTCAAGTCCATCAAAAGGACCTCCAGCTCCAAGAAGGACAAACAGAAAAGATCTGAGTGTTCCTACTGCAAGAGAGGAAACCACCCAGAGAGATCGTGCATGCACAAGAAAATAGATCAACTAACCAAGCTTCTTGAATAGAACAAAATTGCTATTCCAAAAGATGTAAGAATGTCTGATTCTGGAAGTGGATCTGATGGCCATGAGGATTGCCATGCATTGATGGCTAGATTTTCAAAATCAAAGGCCCTCCTCATTGATTCTGGAGCCTCCAACCACATGGTTGCCTCTGAAGAATCATTTTCTTCTTTAGATCTCAAAGATGGGCCTACTATTTGCTACCAACTTTTTTGTACCATAGTTGGATTATCTGAAGAGCCGCCATTTGACAAACATGATAAGTGTTTGACTCCAGTGTATCAGATGATCCAGCATTTGTGACTAGCCAGTTTTGTTTTGTAATAAAGTGTGCTAGTAGGATCTGAGTGTCTCGGTTCCCCATGACTTGATTAAGCAACTAAGGTATTCCAGGGAGTTTTTTCCCTTGTCAATTATACTTTGCCTATAGCCAAGCTATAATCGATGAGGTTTTCTCTCGCTTCCTCCAAAGCTGGAATGCCTGATTTTGAAAATTTTAGCCATGGGGGGTTATTAGAGTCCAATTGATGTATATAAGCTTACTAGACACTATTAGAATAGGTGTTGGTCATGTCCCAAGTCTCTAGGATCCTCAGAAATTTTTTTATCGGGTTCGTCGAAATTTGGGTTTTTAATTATTTTTTAATTTAATAAATTTCTCTATAGTTTAAATAGAGAAATATCAATTTGTAATATGTTAGTCATCCGGGATCCAATTTCAGTGATTGAAGGCTCTAACCTTAAGCCAAAATCATTCATGATCCCCGGACCAATTTACCTAAGTTTCGGATGTCAGCTAGGCCTCATAATTAATAATTTCTCAAAAAACCCAGTTACAGGGAAATTATTAATTAAAATAATAAAAATGATTATTTTGGAGATAATCCAAATCTCTCCAAAATAATCAAAATGGAATAAAATAAAAGGCTAGTTGACATGGCACCTGGCATTAAAGATGATTCCAATCAACTTCACTGAGCTTCAGTCAACTGTACAGTCAGCACAAGTCAAATCTCTTCAAGTGAATTCGCCATCAATGCATGCAAGCTCGATTTTGGTGATGTGGAGTAGGCATTTAATGGTTTTTGGTAGGTGTGAGTTGCATTGAATGGGAGTGGGGGCGCCTTGCCTAGGTGGCGGCCACCTCCCACTCCCAACCACCAAAGATCTCAATCAAATTCGTGGAAAGCTCCAAGCCTACCTACCACAAAGCTCACGCATCATCTCTTGGTTCATGTGTTGACGAGTTGGAGATTGCCCATTCGCTTGGTGTTTTTTCCAATGTGATGGTGGAGTTAACAAGAAAGAGTGGGGGGCGCCTTGCCTAGGTGGAGGCCACCTCCCCACTCTCCATTTCATGCAACTCAAAGTTTGCTGGTAAATTCGGGCTCCAAGTAGTTTTGATTGGAGTTTCAACTGGATATGATTGGAATTTGACTTTGGTTATGTGGAATTTGGCTCTCTTCTCATGGCCAATTCAACTTAGGTATTTGGTAGCTGGAATTTGCTATAAAGAGATGGCATTTTGGCCATTCTCTCATGGACTTTTGAGCAAAGAAACTTTGGAGATTTTTGTAAGCGATTTATATTTAATAAAGTTGTGACTTTGGAGGTCAATTTGTGGAGGCTCTTGGTGGCCATGCTTCATCTTGTAATGAGGTGACATTGTGTAATATTTTTGTACTTGAGATTATTGAGCATAGATTTATGTTTCTAGAAGGCTAACAATCTAGCACATGCATCTATATATCTATGTTTTTCGCTTGAGTACATTGGTTTTGCAGGTGTTATCCAAGGATCAAGGTCTTTTGCAGGTGCATCTTCACTCTACTTGAGATCAAAGGCTTCTCAACTTGTTAAACATTAGCAACAAGGAGATCTAAGCTCTTCCCATCAACCTTCAAACAAAAACACAATCATTGGTTACTTGTTACTAGATCTACCATCTAAGTTGTGGAAGTCCAAGCCTCTATCTTTATCCAAGCTTAGAACTCTGTTTAGCTCGCCTTTGGTTTGTGGCCAGCTCGACCTTGCCCTTCTCGTTTTCTTCCTCCCTCCATTTTCCTCATCAAACTCTCCCATTCGTCTCCCTACTTCTCCCATATCTTCCTCTCCTTTTCGTTTCCATTCTCCCTTACCACTTCTCCTCCCTATTCTCCTTTCGTTTCCCATCTTCTATCTTCCCCTTCTCCTCTCGTTTATTCCCTCTATCCTCCTCTCGTCCACCTTTTGAAGTTACCCCAAAATCATACAAAAAGCATAAAAAACGTGGACTCCTTAAGGTTTGATTAGTGGTAGTAGTCTTATGGTTTAAAGGATTGATAGTTGGGTATCGTTGGATCTATTTCGTTCTTGTTTCATTAGCTAGTTGTTTTTTGCTTCTATGTCATTGATAAATTCTTGCATCTTAGATCCCCTTGAGAGTTAGTTTGTTTAAGATTATTGTCTTCTTTTATGAGAAGTTAGTTTAGGCCTTGTCAAGATCTCATTTAGGGCTTGCATTTAGTCAAATTTTTGTATTTTTGCAATTTCATTCAAAGACATAAAATTTGCATATTAGATAGTTCATTTTATTTCGTAGTGTAGATCTCTTTCCTATCATTTCTAGAACTTGTTTGTTTGCTGGTTCGTTTTACCATCTTAAGTTTTTCAAATCGAAATTTCATGTTTTTCATGTTTTAGATCTCAATTTTCAATACTAGACTTAGTAATTTCCAAATTTTATTTGATTTGATTAACGGAATAATGGGTGCCTGAGTTGGTTTCATGTGTAGGAAAGCAAGAGGAAAATCCTCTTAAGCAAAAGCAAGATTTTTGGAACATAAAACCAAGAAGAGACTTGGAACACTTATCGAACCAAAAAGACTAGATCTTTTCACTCTCCTTTGTATACTCATAAGAGTGTTGTAATATTTTAGTCTTTATCCTTTTGCTAAGTCCTTCAAGGGTAAATTCCCAAGGCAAGTTGTAATCAAATTAATAAAGTTTCAAGTGGAGGAGCCCTCCACTCTTTGGGTTTCTTCCCCATTTGGAGAAGAGTGTTGTGATTGGTTAGCCGAGATCTTTCATTTTACTATTTAGATTAGTCTTTTACTTCACTTTTTCTCTTCCAAGTCTTGATTGGAGGTAGTATCCTTGGGATTTCATCCCAAGGGTAGGACCACATAACTTTGTGGTTACTCCTCTCTCCCTGTTAGTTGCCTTGGTCGAAATTTCAGCTAGCTGGAAAGTTCTCAAGTGCTAGCGGTTCTTAGAGGTTGACCTTGTTCGGAGGTTGATCCTACCTTAGAGTAAATCTGTTGGTAGAACACTAAATTTTACTTTCCGTTATCTTTAAAAGCATCATAATATCTTGTTGTTAGTTATTTTTCTTATTTCAAATCCATTCAAAAGTTTCATTTTTTCTTCAAGTTACAACACAACTGCTCTCTTTTCTTTCATAAAATAAACAAAGCCTCTTGAACTTGGCCAAATCCAAGTCAAGAGCACTCTTTGTCTGAGAGCATCGTAGACTTGCATTTTCCCCTTGCATTAGGCATTTTAGATTAGAAAAGTCTCTTGAACTTTGGTCTTAAGACTAAGTCAAGAGCGCTCTCTATCAGAGAGTTGATCGGTGCTCTTAATTAATAAAACGTTCCAACTCACATCCCCCTTAATTAATTTATTTTTGGTTGATTGTCCAACACCCGTATGCTTTGCCAACCTAAAAAGGTTGGGCAAGTACTCAGAAATGTGAAGGACTTGCTAAACTTACAAGTGATAACATAATTAAAACTTTACCCAAATCCAAAACCAGCGTCAAATCACTGAGGTTGCTTCTCGAAACAGGTGGTGATGGGAATCCATTGTCAGACTCGAGGATGGTCAAGCCATTGTACACTTATCCTCTGCAATCTAGGTGCTCCCGACCTATCATCTAAGAGGTTGCAAGTATTTTTCCTGGTTAAGGTTTTATTCTTTTGATATCCTTGGTTTTAGCCTAATAATCAAGAACACCTAAAACACTTAAAATTTACCAAAAACAATTTCAAAACGATCTCACAAACAGTTACTTTGAGACTTACATTTTCCTGCATCACAAGCATTTCTTTCGACTCCATTTGGCAGTGGTCTTTAAAAACTCTTATGCATCTTCTGAATCTGGACCATATGTCCTTGTCATTTGTTTGATCTTTATCTTGTGGATGCTTTGTTTTAATTCTAAGCCAAAGTATATTGCTCATCTTCTAAATTGTATCTTGTAAATTTGCAACGTGGATTGCGTGTTTAATTGTGTTCTTATCATCATACAAAAAACTCCTAAATAACACCCATCCGCATCACCTCACACTTAAAACATATAAAACACAAGAGCCTTAGTGAAACTCTTTGTAGGGACTACCCCCCTTGGCTTCGTTAGGAGTTAGCCTAAACGGAGGAGCTAGGATTCAGGTGACAGTACCTGGCTCATTGCTTGCCCCCAATGCCACACCTCTCCCCACTTCCAGTGAGGGTGACAACTTTCGAAAGATTTCTGCTGCTGGTGTGCAGTTTCGCGGACAACACTATTCACATGAGAGACAAATCTCAGATCTCTGCCAAAGGGTTGGGTACAGTACATATGGAGCATGGCAAGTTCAAGAATGTTCTATTCGTTCCCTCCTTGACAACAAATATGTTGTCTGTATATCAGATGACTCACACCGGATCACCAAAGGTGACTTTTGGTCTCGACATAGTTGAGATTACAGAGATCTCTACTGGGAAGACTATAGCGAAAGGGTTTGCAAATCATGCCTCCAAGGCATATGAGTTCTCTCATTTTCTGCCCTTCTCTCTTCCTACTCTTTCGGAATCTGATGAAGATCCGAGTGACTCTTCTTCTAATGAAGATGAAGATGAAGATCTTGATGTTGAGATCAAAGTTCAAGAACATTCAGATTCAGATCCAGAACCAACACATGTTCTCAATCTAGAGCCAAGGCCAATATGGGCTCACACAGTCCTTGCAGCTACTGGGAACATAGTTGAGGATTCATCTGAACACCGAACTACCAGATTTCAGCATCATGTCAACCTTGCATTATGCCATCTACCTCTTCCTGAGAGATGCAACATGATGGTGGGGTTCACTCTTCCATCCCTTGGGAAGACTCATCATGATCCATTTGTTCCAGTAGCAGAAAGGTTTCCTGAAAGACTTGCTTCGTCCAATACATTCTCTACACAGTGGGAGGCACATCAGAAGACCAGATCCAAATCTAGCACCTGCATTGGCATCCTACAGAGGATTAGCTTGCCAAGGTTTTTTGCAAAAGTTTTCACTGAGGAAAGCTTCTTCCTTTTTTGCTTAGTATGATGGTTCTTTGAGTTATTTACTGTTCTTTTGAGGGGGGGTATTTTTCCCTTGAGGTTTTCCCCATTTCCTCGATTTATGGACAGTTCTTATTTTTATCATTTATTTGCTTGTATGGGTGACCTTTGGTCCTAGTTACCAGGGCCTAGGATGGATTAAGGGGGTGTGTTAGGATTTTCCTATACTCCATCCTAGTCCTAACAACATTTTCCATTTTTTCATTTTCAGTCATGCATGCGTTTTGCATGCAGTGATGATTTTGCATGCATGCATCCCAGTCATCAGTCCCAGCACTTAAACCTCAGTTATCTATCTCCAGGAGCTTCCTTCTGATCAGTTTTAGCCCTCCTAGTGCTTAGTCGCCCTCCTCTCACCTACCACTTGTGAAAGGCGTCGTCTCCCACCTACCACTCAGTTGCACTTCAGTTAAGTTGAGTTATCTTTAGATCTTTCCTTGATTTAAGGCTAGATTGACTCTCAATTGACTGTATCACTCCGATTGGCCTCCAGTGAGACTAGACTGCCTATTCTGACTCCAGTTAGCTCCTCATGCGCCCTCCACTGAGCCTCCTTCACTGCATTAGTGCTTCCATGTGCCAGCTACACCAACCACACTCAATTAGACTCAGTTTGACATCTGGTTGACCATTACTTGTGCATTGATGACTTCACTGATGATGATGAGGACTCCTAGTTGTGCTTTGATGACACTCCACTGATCTTTTGATCTATCCATGAAGGCTAATTCGAATTACACCCTTGGTATTCGAATCCTGTGCATTGTATCATTATTGTTTTACTATTCAGATTAATTAAACATTGTGATTAATCTCCTCCTATCTAAGTTCCATTGGATCCATGTTTTGCTGCTCAATTCTTCTTCTATTTTCCTAAATTCTTTCATTGTGAGGTTTACATCATCTCTTGGATCTTCTGTGAGGATTTTCACATGGTATCAGAGCCATTTGAGAGTATATTCTACCTCCATTCTTGAGAGTTTTTTGCAGGTAATTCGAAGTTCCAGCAGTTTCACCTTTGCATTCGCTCCAGCAGTTAAGATGAGCAATTCGAGTGCTCCCCGAGTCCCCTCTCTCCTAGAATCCTCACTCCTTTCAATTACTTTGATTGGAAGGTTGATATGTAAATGTGGTTGAGAAATAAATCTCTACATAGGATAACAATGGGGAGAGATTCGAACCACATGCAGCTGTGGAGAAAGCCAAGCATCTAAATCGATTAGATGAAGCCTTTGGTTACATGTGCCTTCATATTTCTAGAGATCTATTGTTTCATCTTGAAGGGTTGAAGACTCCAAGAGAGTTATGGTTGAAATTAGAGGGCCTCTTTGGCAAACAAGATGAGCTAAGAGGCCATGCTCTGGAAAATGAATTGGTTGCCCTACAACCAAGTGATTTTGAGACCATTCAACAATTCTTCTCGAAATTTAAAAGCTTAGTTATGCACTGCAAGCAGTGTGGCATTGAGAAAAAGGATGAGCAATTGGTGCTCTCCATTATGAGTAAGCTAGGATCTCAATTTTCTGTCTTTGTATCTACCTTCCACTCTGGGTGAATGTCAATCCCTGGATGGAAGATGCCAACCTTAGAAGGTTTTACTGCAGCTCTCATTCAAGAAGAAGACAAATTGATTCAAATGGGTGCCATCAAGTCCTCCAAAGATCTAGCTCTTCTAGGTGGAGAAGCAAATAGTGCGAATTTGAAAGGGAGGTAAAAAGGCAAGGACAAGAAGCCATCTAAATCGAAGCTGAATGACAAGTCAAGTCCATCAAAAGGAGCCTCCAGCTCCAAGAAGGACAAACATAAAAGATCTGAGTGTTCCTACTGCAAGAGAGGAAACCACCCAAAGAGATCTTGCATGCACAAAAAAATAGATCAACTAACCAAGCTTCTTGAAGAGAACAAAATTGCTATTTCAAAAGATACAAGAATGTCTGATTCTGGAAGTGGATCTGATGGCCATGAGGATTGCCATGCATTGATGGCTGGATTTTCAAAATCAAAGGCCCTGCTCATAAATTCTGGAGCCTCCAACCACATGGTTGCCTCTGAAGAATCATTTTCTTCTTTAGATTTCAAAGATGGGCCTACTATTCACATGGGAGACAACTCTCAGATCTCTACCAAAGGGTTGGGTATAGTACATATGGAGCATGGCAAGTTCAAGAATGTTCTTTTCGTTCCCTCCTTGACAGCAAATTTGTTGTCTGTATATCAGATGACCCACACCGGATCACCAAAGAAGGTGACTTTTGGTCTCGACACAGTTGAGATTACAGAGATCCCTATTGGGAAGACTATAGCGAAAGGGTTTGCAAATCATGCCTCTAAGGCATATGAGTTCTCTCATTTTCTGCCCTTCTCTCTTTCTACTCCTTCGGAATCTGATGAAGATCCGAGTGACTCTTCTTCTAATGAAGATGAAGATGAAGATCTTGATGTTGAGATCAAAGTTCAAGAACATTCAGATTCAGATCCAGAACCAACACATGTTCTCAATCCAGAGCCAAGGCCAATATGGGCTCACACAATCCTTGCAGCTACTGGGAACACAGTTGAGGATTCATCTGAACACCAAACTACCAGATTTCATCGTCATGCCAACCTTGCATTATGCCATCTACCTCTTCCTGAGAGATGCAACATGATGGTGGGGTTCACTCTTCCATCCCTTGGGAAGACTCATCATGATCCATTTGTTCTAGTAGCAGAAAGGTTTCCTGAAAGACTTGCTTCGTCCAAACATTCTCTACACAGTGGGAGGCACATCAAAAGACCAGATTCAGATCTAGCACCTGCATTGGCATCCTACAGAGGATCAGCTTGCCAAGTTTTTTGCAAAAGTTTTCACTGAGGAAAGCTTCTTCCTTTTCTGCTTAATATGATGGTTCTTTGAGTTATTTACTGTTCTTTTGAAGGGGGGTATTTTTCCCATGAGGTTTTCCCCATTTCCTCGGTTTATGGAGAGTTCTTATTTTTATCATTTATTTGATTGTATGGGTGACCTTTGGTCCTAGTTACAAGGGCCCAGGATGGATTATGGGGGGGTGTTGGGATTTTCCTATACTCCATCCTAGTCCTAACAACATTTTCCATTTTTTCATTTTCAGTCATGCATGCATTTTGCATGCAGTCATGATTTTGCATGCATGCATGCATCCCAGTCATCAGTCCGAGCACCTAGCCCTCAGTTAGCTAGCCCCGAGAGCTTCCTTCTGATCAGTTTTAGCTCTCCTAGTGCTTAGTGCGCCCTCCTTTCACCTACCACTTGTTAATGGCGCCCTCTCTCACCTACCACTGAGTTGCACTTCAATTAAGTTGAGTTATCTTTAGATCTTTCCTTGATTTAAGGCTAGATTGACTCTCAACTTACTGTATCACTCCGATGGACCTCCAGTGAGACTAGACTGCCTATTCTGATTCCAGTTAGCTCCTCATGCGTCCTCCACTGAGCCTCCTTCACTACATTAGTGCTTCCATGTGGTAGTTACAGCAACCACACTCAGTTAGACTCAGTTTGACATCTGGTTGACCATTACTTGTGCATTGATGACTTCACTGATGATGATGAGGACTCCTAGTTGTGATTTGATGACACTCCACTGATCTTTTGATCTATCCATGCAGGCTAATTCGAATTACACCCTTGGTATTCGAATCCTGTGCATTGTATCATTATTGTTTTACTATTCAGATTAATGAAACATGTGTGATTATTTTGCTCCTATCTGAGTTCCATTGGATCCATTTTCTGCTGCTCAATTCTTCTTCTATTTTCCTAAATTCTTTCATTGTGAGGTTTACATCATCTCTTGGATCTACTGTGAGGATTTTCACATCCACTCTAATTTGGTCTTTATCTTGTTGAGTTTTGAATAGGAAGGTGGTGAATCCCTTGGAGCCGAACTTTTTTTCTGGTACATATCCAAGAGTCTTAACCCATTTTATAGTAGCCTATCCTTTCCTAGATTTATCGTAAAGCTCATTCTTGCCACTAAATATTCTAATGAAAGCTCTATTGGAGTATTGTAGGATGGTTCCCTAAACCTCCTCATCTTGAATGCCAATATGCATTTTCCTCGATCTTTGCTTGATGCTCTAAGCGTGATTCTTCTTCTTTTTCGAAGATGGAGTGATTTCAAGGGTTGGGTGGGAGGGAAGATAGTTGGGTTTGTGGGTGGGATCCCAATCCGAGAGGGTTCTAATGAGATCAACAAGAAGGAAATCTAGGATCATTCAAGGCAATAGGGTTGTAGGAAGACAAATTGTTAGGCATAAAATAATTTGGGATGGGTGTTGTGGGAGTAATATCAAGGAAGAGGAAGTCCATTGGGAGTTCAAGGAATGATGGCTCTTGAGAGTTCTAAGCTGTTGGGAAGTCAAATCCCTGTGGGGAATGATAGGGTAATCATTTTTGTAGGAAGTGGAATCTATTCAACGATGACTTGAGGGAAAGTGTAGAGGGACAACCTAATAGGATGGGAAGGGAGGGATGGGATGGGGGATAGAAGGGTCGCATCGCTATGTAGGGTTAGGTCAAAGAAACACAGGTTTCAAGGTGGCACTTGTCGCTAGTCTACATATGGGTTGACAATACATTTATTATTAATTATTACTCTTGTCTACATCTAGCCTTAGTAATGAACATTTACGTTAGATACATGTCCTCTTTTAAAGAGATTTGTCCTCAAAGCATAAGTTAGAGAGGCCATTGCAGAAAAACAACCATGCCTTCCCAAAAGATGGCTTTCGCTTGCAAATTCTTCCATTGGATCTAAGGTCTTCGGAACTTTCCCCAACTCTATCTTGTTCTTTCCCCATGTTCCCTTTTAGGACATGCACGGTCTTTTGGCATTGTTCCAAATGGTCTCTTGTGATGCATCCTTCTATGTTGGTTTGTCTTCCATCTTAGGACATTGGTTTGGCCTTCCTTGTGAATACCTCTTCCTTTATGAGAAGGTGGTTTTGGACACTGAAGGCTCATCATACAAATTATGCATTTCCCTTGCCATTTAAATTTTATGAACTACTTCTCTAGAATGGATGCATAGTGACCCAATAGTTTAACCTTTTTTCTCATAATACTATGTCCATTCCACGAAGTGGAATTGCATAGAATCCAGTTTGCAATTGGAACTTTTGTATTTTCAACATTTATTTATGACATCTTCCAACTTTTGTAATATTTTGGCCATCTATCATTTCTATTTCAAGGACTTTCATTGAATTTACAAAGAAATTCAACTTGTTTGCGACATTGATATCGACAAAGTTGTGAGTACTTCTAGGGTCCATAGTTTGAACTTTAAGGTTTGAGGTTGTAGGCTTCCTGTCATAGTTGCTGGTGAGACCATGGGTGAGTCCATGCCATCATACCTATTGACCTTCCTAGTTTGTGTCATTATCGTTTTCATTTTGAATGATATTTCTAACATCTTTTCTTTTGACTTTGATTTACTATCACCAACAATTTCTATTGCATCTTCTCCATCTAACTCATTCTTGGAAACTTCCACTTCCTTACTATTCTCAATCTTGGAAAGGTATGACGTTTAGTCATCTTTTCTGGATATGGTTGAAATGTTCTTTGTTGACTAAGATTTTCTTAAACAATTTGACCTTCTCTTTAGTATCCTCAATGGTTGATATGTTCCATAACCTTATCTAATTCCTTATATCTACCTTCAGACTTGCAATATAAATGTTTAGCCTTTTGTCTTTTGGTATACTTGAAACTCTTGTTGCCAAGATTTCCCATTCCTACGTGTATTCTTTGACGGATCATACTTGTCGTAGGTGAGTGAGCTTGGTAAAGATATCCTGTGATTCTTTATCATGGAACCTTTCAATGGAATTTGATTTGAACATTTGCCTGTTTGGACACAAGCCTTTTGTTTTGCTAGACCACCATAAAAACTAGTCATAGGCAAGACATTACAGGTAATGTTAACTCAAACCCTCCGATTCCAAATATAGACTCTAGGATAATTAATGCTTGAAATTGGAAGAGTTGAAAGGTAACCAGGGAAGGTGCAAGTGTCACCTCTCACAATCCATCTTCACTTCAATTCAGTGCTTGCGAACCTTAGGGGGCAATCCCTATGCAATCTGGAAAAAATATGAACTTGGGACTCTGGGAGGCCAAGTATTCTTCCAAACTGCAAAACATACTTGCTGTTATATAAAAATCAGACCTGAAATCTGTGTGAAATAAATTCAGACAGCAAGTCACGACGCAGATTTATACCTAATAATTTAATTCTTCCTTGGGAACTATGAAAACTTGTTGTTAGAACACCTCAAATATGCCCTTAAGGTGCAGATCTGCTTATAAAAAGTATAGAAACAACAAGCTTTAAATATGGAAATTAGTAACTCTGACCTTAGTACCTTGAATTCTGTGAGTGATGGAGTACAAAATCAATTAAGTGAGAGTAATTCCCAAGATTAATTGATTCAAAAAATTCAAGTAAAGTAAGCAAACAAATCCAACAATTGAGATCCAGCCCCCAAATAAGATGGTACCTTTATTCCAAAGTCGATAATACTACTGTTATCACACTATCTCTAGCTGTTGGTGGTAGGTGTCCCAATAGGGATGGTAGAGGTGAACAACTAGGAAGGTGTAACCAGCAATAGCCAGGTCCTCCGCTCAAAGAACGGAAGTCACATCGGACAAGGCTACTGTCACTTCAGACAAGGCACGTAGCCAAGTCAGGGGGGAGACCCCACTCAACCAGCGATGGTTGAGACTCAACAATCAGGCACCCAAACCCAAAGGATAAACAAAGCAAGAAGCAAGATGGATGACTAAACGTGAGGTTTCTTCCAGCCTAGTGAGATCGAGATTAAGGATTAGAAAATACACTGAATGAAATGATCTCGGATCTGATTATAAGTGTTAAATGATGAGTTCTTTGAAGATTAGAAGGCTGGAAACTAAATCAGCAAACATAAATTGACTAGAAGAGTGACTGAAAATCCTGCCTATGGGGAATGAAGCTCGTTATGATTTACTCATACATGGCAGCAGTGCATTAAGCAATTGAAACACATCTTCTAGCAATTATAAATTGATTACTTAGCTGATTTAGAACAAGAAAAACAAACCAGCAAGAAGTGAAGTGAAACTGCCCTAGGGGAATGGGTTAAGTAGTGGATAAATGGACCTAGGGCATAGAAAAATTAGCGTTTATACTCACTTCCAGCCAACGGCACTTGATTTCCCAAGGTAAAAAGATGTTTTGAAACCGAATCTCAAGTACCCATAACCCCAAACTGGCCCAAACAGGTTGAAAGAGAAAAACGCCCCTAGGGGGCGTTTTTGCCAAATGGACTAGTGCTGATCCTATGGGCAAATGGAGTCTAAAATGAATGAAACTTTGGATTTAGGCTTTTAAGTACGTTTCATTAGTGGGTTTACAAGATAAATAAATTCTAACAGTGGATTTTGTAGATTTTAATTTTTAGGGGTTTTAGTGAGTTTTCTCTCTTCAACAAACTAGAAATTGAAATACAAGAGAAGAAGGTGTAACAACTACTTGGAACCAGCTGATATCTTGGATTTTGATGAGGTTTGTACGTCCCGAAGATCAAATAGAGCACATTGCAGAAGTCCCCAGGTGAAATCGAACTGCTCAGTCCCCACCAACTCGTCCTCCTTGCCTGCCAACACCAATGGACAATAAATCAAATTAGTATTGACAAATAAGTGAAATCTACAGCAACACAAATAAAAATGAGAGAAATGCTTGGCTGAAAATGGCAAAAACACTTCCCTTTTGTGGCCAATCCAGAGAGTGGAGCAGCAGTGGTAGCCAAATGGTGCGCCCTCCTCCAAGACTTTGTGCTAGTTGTAAAAAAACGGTGAGAAATAATGCTGGAAACAACCTGCAATATACACTAGTGCATCAAGATGGTATGGCAATCAACAATTTCACAAGAGTATCACCCAAGAGCCAAGCAAGAGCAACAATGTTTTTCTCTTCTATTCAAGTCCAAAAATGCCAAGAGAGGCTACAAATGGAGTGAGTGCCTTCTCTTATAGAGAAAGGCCACTCCTCAAAGCTAGTTTCCCCCCAAAATGGAGGGCTGGGATCTAATCCCCAACCACCAAATCGAATGGTGGAGATCAGCTCAAGTGGGGGTGTGAATTGCCCATGTGTAGCGCACTTGTGGAGAGGGGGGTCCCCTTGTGGGGCCCTTACAACATATAATCCAAGGTTTGGGGGTGCCTATGGGATGTTTTATCCCCCCCAACTCAATACAACAAGGTCCCATACAATACACATCAACCAAATCGAAAATGCCAAGGAGGAAAAACGCCCCCCATGGGCCAATTCGACCTCTAGAGTGAGCTGTCCAATAGAGGGCCCCACCATGCCCAAATACAATGTCAAACATTACCAATTTACCTTAGGAATCACCTTTTCATTTGCCATCCATTGATTTTTGCCATTTCCAATAGTTGCCTTAGTCAAATTTTGATTTTCCATGTAATTTTTGCTGATTTAATTTGCTAAAGAAGTAAAATGGGCTTTTGACCCACTTATAGTGCCCGGAATGTCGAACCGGGTCACTCAAACGTCCACGATCCATTACCTTAGCACTGTTTGCCCAAAATCCATAATTTTTAATTAAAACAGGTCAAAATTGACCAATGATAATTAAAAATTTCACAAATGCTTCAATCTTTTGCAATTCTGACACCTGCATGCTCATATGGGACCCCTGTAGATAATAATTGAGCAAAATCGAAATTCCGGTCGCAACATTTTTTCGGGCCCATTTTGGCCTGGTCAACCTAGTTTGACCAAGTCAAATCTGGTCAACAATAGTGCTAGCTGAACACCTGTATGCAATCATGAAGCGAAAGGCTTCCTTATACAAGTTAGTACATTACTAAACATCATGATAATAATATGGTGATAAAAAACTGCATTAGATCCCGGAAAATACAAGGCCCCAGGTGAGGTGGGTCCACCACATCCAACAAGACTCAACTGCTATGCACAACCTATAGACTTGACCATCTAGCTGACATTGGGTGATGTGGAATACATGGCGAAGGATAAGGGATGACAAGGATGAGGATCATGTGATCGTTTGGATAACTCGGGAAAGTAGGGTCCACTGAGATAAGTATACCATGACAAAACACGGGGAAGGGCGGTGCCTCACAAATGGGTATAGTGTAGGGAAACCGCCACTGGTAATCTAACAAGTATCTCACAACTGACATCCATGCCCGAAGACTCTATGAGGTTCTTTTCTAGAGTCGCCAAACTGGGTGTCCGACAAACTGTAACTTGAGACTCTAGGGGACAATCTTGAGCTTGTCCCTTGCTCCCTCTCACCTCCTTGCCCCGCAGGACTAGGTGAGGAATAACCACTACAAATGCTGACATGTATGGCTGACCTTTGTCCATGTGTGTTTATAAACACATTGCATGGATTTTACAATGAGTTTCATACTTAGCCCTTTTTTGGCTAGATTTATATTTACAAAAAGCCCTTTTTGGCTTGCTTTACATTTCTTCAATTTACATCAAGGCCCTTTTGGGCTACATACATATCTCAATAGATATAATCATGGTGCTCATACTGCAAAGTAATGGGGGTGAGCAATACCAAAGTTTGAAAAATCGAAATCGGACTCGGAATCGGTCGAGGGTCAACTCGGAATCGGAATCGGAATCGGTAATGAATCGGTCATAAATCGGTCGATTTGAATTTAATGAATCGGTTTGCTCAAAAATACATAAAATATTTTTTTTTTTAAGAAAAACAACATTTGCAAGATTCTAATTCATGATTCCATAGCATTTTCATGATTCTAATTCATGGAGAAGCTTGAGCATCATAATGACATAAACAGACTTAGACAATTCGTATTCAGATTCTCAAAATTTTTTAAAAATTTTGATTTCTGTTTTTTGAAATTTTTAAAATTTGATTTCTGTTTTTTAAAATTAAATTAAAAAAAAATACAAGTGTAATATGGTATAGTATATACCTTGCAGGCTTGCTGTAGCCTGTTGCATAGTGCAACTGCACTCCACTCCAACACTCCACAGCTCGCTGCTCAACACTCCAACTCTGCACGGACCACAACTCAACAGCAGTGACACTATGACAGCACTCTCCCGAGTCCCGAGTCTCCCCACAGTGCACACAAGTTACAAACTCACCGCACACCCAGCCCACTCAGACAGTAACAGACTCACCGTCCAGCTCACTGCACAGTCCACTCCACGGCGTCCACGCTGCTCGGAGACTCCCACACGGTCGCTAAATGCAAAATAGAGTAGTGTTGGGTTGGGTTGGGTAGGTTAGTAACTTAGTTTTAGGTTTAAACTTCATAAAAATAAAAAAATAAACCAAAAAAAAAACTCTCCAAACCGGTCCGATTTTTTACGAAAATCGGTTGGAACGGCCGATTTATTACTGGGTGACCGATTTTTTACATAAACCGGTTTGGAGGACCGATTTTTTACTCCCGAAACGGTTTGGAGGCCGGTTTGAACCGGGCGAGCCTTAAATCGGCGAATCGGCCGATTCCGATTCCGATTTTTCTGATTTTTAAAACTATGAGCAATACATGCTTCGACAACCAATGGGGAACACCCGGTGAGGCTACACAATCCTAACTGCATTGCAACATCGGGGGCAACCGACGGGAGCAAATCCCAGGTTTGAGAGTGCATCTCACACACTAAAGAGCCGAGGCACAATAGACAGGGAATCATGGCATACCCAGAGATCAGTGGGGAAATGGATCCTCAAAGTCACAAATCGGAATCCAAGTCGAGAAATATCATCATGAATGAGTCGGATGGATGGAGAAGGTGAAGGTGGATCCAAAGTCAGCTGCCTAGGGGGACTAAATGACCAAGTCTATACCAGGAATAGGGGTGTAACCCGGTGTGCATATAATAGGAGCCTACTAGGAAGGGGTGGACTGACATCACCAAGGGCCCAATCGCATACCATAAAAACTAGATCACCAAATCAATCATCATATGTAGAGTTAGTGTACTATCATGTATAAACAAGTCTAAGCAACAATGATAAGCAATATATATAAAATGCAATACCTACCGCACCATATACCTGCTGCTGAGGCTGTCTCTGAACTGGATCTCTGCTGAATCCGAGCACAAATAGTAAACCAACAATACTCTGTGATAATCTCAATCAACACAAGACTAGGCAACTGTCTCAATGGGCTTATATCAAATCCTGGCATGGAAGGGTGACCCTGTGGTAAATGCTAAGTGACATGTCTGGACCACTGTACAATCAACTGTCCCCTCTTATATAACTGCTCGGGGAAATCTGAACAAAACTGTGTGCCTCCTCTGAAGGCATCGGATCTTTGATCTGGACAAAAAAGTACTGTGCGGTCCTCGGCCGCACAGTCTGCAGTATGGTAGCTCCAGCTAACATAGATGTGATAACAACTACAAAGTTTGGAGATATTGGCTTCAACTTCAAAGCACTCCAGGGGATGTCAAATCACTTCCAAAGTCTTCTCTCAACAAGTCTAGGGATGAATTCACGTCAATATAATGAGTCACCTCTAACTCTGAATTAAAAATATGCTCTCTCACACTTACTCAAACTGAATAGTAGGTTAATAAAACAAGAGAACTCAAGCCATGAATCCAAGAACCAAAGAAGACCCCTCTCCTCAATACCCCTCTACCTTTATAAAATAGGCTTGGAGGTGTACAAATAGCATCACTATGAATAGAAAAGATAAAGAATAAACATAAGTCAAAGAAAAGCAACCCGCAACTAGGGCGCATGAGCAACATAAGGAAAATCCATCATAATAGACAAAATCCTACTAAGAATAGGCCTCCACAAGTATTCCTTGCTCTAAGAATAGGTAAGGAGTGAGAGTAGCTCTCTAGTCTCCAAGAATAACCTCCAAGACTCCTCAAACAATGTACATGCCTTCAAGGGTATATATGCTTTTCTCGAGAAAAAGAAGCCAAGAAAAGTTCATTTAACTCGAAAATTGTCCACCTCAAATCATTTACTCCATTTCTGAGCAAACATAGCATGCTAAAAAAAATTTCCACCAAGAACCTTCCAAGAAAACTCCTCCAACTCATACGCGCCAATCCTAGTCAACAAATAACACGTGTAAAGAAGGAATGTCCACAAAAAGACTCAACCCATGTGCTCCATCTCTAGGTAATTATAGCATGTGCACATAAGGAAATTCCACCAAAAATAAACTCCTCAACCCATGCGAACTCTCCAAGTGGTAAAAATAATATGTATCACCCTAAAGTCAACCCATTCATGCTTCAAAGGTGGGTGCTCCTCTATTAGGCCAAATATAGTATGACAACACTCAAAAAAAAGTCATAAGCAGTCTCCTCAAGAAGTGCAATCTCCTTTGACAAAATTAGCAATAAAGTTGATCCCAAGTCAAACTCCAAGAATATAACTCTAAAAGTAGAAAGATCATCTCAAAGGGGTGAACCAGGTGTATCCTAGAATGCTCCAATGTGATTCCTCAATTTGACAAAAAATCAAATTCCTCAGAATGGCTTCAAACTTGACCCAATTGCTATACACAATATCAAATTTCACTGCTAAAGATGGACCAATAATCAACAGTTTCTAATTGCCACCAAATTTCACCCCATAATCTACTCAATACCGGGTCTCCAAAAATGTGATCAACTTTGAACACTACAAATTTCTATTTTTAGACTTTGGTTTGACCAAGTTTGTTTGGCTTTGACTGCATCTCTCCAGTGGGTGTCCTAGTACGCTTTCAAATTTTAAGAAAGAAAAAACTCCTAAAAATATAATCTTTTCAAGATAATAAATCTTCAAATTTGAAAGTGCCCATTTGAATAACTCAACATTGGGTCTCCACAACTGCCATCTACTAATAAAAAAGATCAATTTTCTAAAAATATAAACTATGAAAAATAATGGAATCAAGAATCTAAAAGTGCCCATTTGTCTGTCCTCGTCCCCCATGCATCCTCCAAAATGTAAATGTAAATTCAATGCATGGGAAAAACTACTAAAAATAGATATCTAGAAGCTTGCTAAAAATAGATCTTTGGAAGCTTGAATTGGAAACCTGCTAAAAGTAGCATATATGTTGTCCACCTAGAATATTGGTCGCTAGATAATATCTAGACTCAATCATTGCAACTCCAGAACAAGGTTAGGTTGGAATAAAGCTATGCAACAAGGTAACCCAATGGCTAAGGTACTCACAAACTGTCAATGCCAAATGGTGAACTCTGTAATGTTGAGTCCAATGCAAACAATGTTCACAAACCATTGATGCCAAATGGTGAACTCTATAATGTTAAGCTCACCCCATATAATATCCACGAATATGTGTTGGAACTTACACCCAAATTTGTGTAGGCAAATCTGGTGTTAACAAGAACATTAAGGTGATTGAAATCTTTTTCTTCTTCTTTTCGAGTAGGATTCATAATTTCATTTTGAAATGTCTTTCAATCTTAGTTACCCATATGGTACCTAATCTAACGTCATTCCAATTGTACTTGGGTAATTGCATCTTTACTCTGTTGGAAAACCTTGGTTGACATGTTGGTGACTACCATTTTTTCGGATCAATGGTGTTATGTGTTGGTTACCTCCTACATAAGTTTACTCAATTCTTGACTCAATGTATCATACATCTCACTCATAAGATTGAGGATTTCCTTATTTAGCTCGGGTTGCTTACCATCTTTGGCACTCGTAACCCATTCCCTTGAATCTATTTGGAATCATGTCAACTTGTAATTTCTGAAGTCTCAAACCCAAGGATCAAATTTGACTTAGCCTTCATTGCCCTTCAACCTTTCATAGAAGTGCATTAAATTATTTTGCCTTTCCTTGTAAGAGAAATGTAAAATAAAATGTGATTATTTTGGCTTTTCCTTGTAAGAGAAATGCAAAATAAAATGTGACTTATCAATCATGAAGTGAAGATCATCCCATATCTTTTCATACAAAGGGAAATCACTCTTATTACTTGTTAATGTCTACTTAGGAATCAGTACTTGGAACTCAAGAGGAAAAGTCATTCTAAATTTAGAACTGGTATAATATATTATTGATTCGTGAACTTGGTAGTTTGTATGTGGTATAATCTATTATCAATTGTGAACTTGGTAGTTGGTAAGTGGTATTGGTTGTATTGTGAACTTGGTAGTTGGTAAGTGGTATTGGTTGTATTGTGAACTTGGTAGTTGGTAAGTGGTATTGGTTGTATTGACTCCATGTTGAATTGCTTTATCATAGCTTTACATGGATATTCATTGATACACCTATGGCCACCAATCCCACTTTTTCCTCTGTAAATGTAGCAATGAATATCGTATTTTTTATAAAACTTGCTTAAGAGGCTTTGATAGCCAATTTTTAGTACTAAGATTTCATATCCAGTAATAGTTCTTAAAAAATAAGATTTCATATCCAGTAATAGTTCATAAAAAATCAGCACATATTCTTGTTAGTGAAAAACTTGTTTCATGTTCATGAGAATTGTGTGCAAGAAGACATCAATGGGCTGTTTTTGATAGTCATTATTTCACTGTTACAACACACTGAGTTAAAGTTTATTGAATCTTCTTAACTTCAAAAGGAACCAAGTTATTGAAATGTTATCGACATGTACGAAAAATTGCATTATGTAGAAAATGCAATTACTAGTATGTAGAAATCAAAATTTTCTCAAGTGCAAGAAACCAATATGAAATCTACCAATAATATGTTTAAATCCTCAACCAATGTTGGAAGCTGATTAAATGTTATTGTTTGTGGCTGGTATTTACCCCTTCGTTGGAAGCCGATTACCAAGTTCTATTGTTTGTGGCTTATGGCGGGTATTTATTCCTTCATTTAACCACTTGTACATGGCACTTCCCATTCCTTTCCCCACATTGTACATGCATCCTTTCACGTTCTTGTGTGGAGTATGTTTAGTCACCTGAAGATGCTGCTTCAATATTCCTTTTTCCATATGTCAATGGTGTGCACATCCTGTCACATTTCCGTGGAGTATGGCAGACTAGGCAGTGTAGATTCACCCATGAAGTAACCGATGAACCAGCCTCAACATTTCGGTTTGCAGGTGGACACTATTTATTCACCCACTAAGAAAGGTTCAAGAGGTTGGAAAGCAATAGAATGTTTGAGAGGTTTGCAATGTTCCCGGAGGAAAGAATCAAGAGGAACCTACAAACCAACCCTTGACATTTTAGTTTGCAAGGTATAAGCTATTGATTCACGGTTTCACCCACGATGAAAAGTTCACAATGGTGAGAAAGAAACCAAAAGAAGCAAACAAACATAATGGTTGCAACATTCCCCACAAGAGAGCATAGACGGGAACTGACCTAATGGGCTCCATTATGGCTATGGTCCTTTTCCATATAATAAAAAACAGTGTTCCACCAAGTTTCTGGGATGCGGGAGCGGGGAAATGCACATTGGGGACTTGTAGAGACACCCCCAAATTTTGGGGGCAGGGAGGCGTCGGGGTCCCTAACATAGGGGGCCATGTCTCTAAAATTATTAAAAAATTAAAAAATATGAATCCCAACATATTAACATATCAATTCCTCATCCCATCACCATTTACATACTAAATTGAAATTCATTAGTGTGCAATGTAAACATGATATTCAATTCATAATGGCTGTTTTAATTTTTTATTACATGCATGTCTTCCATTATGAGTTATAACTTTGAAATTTGAATCATAGACATAAACAGTAGATAAATTTAAAATGATAAATCATAAATTTGAATTATAGACATCTCAGATAAACACCTACAAATAAAGAGTGATGAGTCAAAGACTCAATCTGAGTTCATCAATGACAGTAAATAAAATTATAAAACTAAAAGTAGCAAAAGGAAATCATCAAAAGAGCATCAATGAGATAGTTCCATGGACTGGTCCTGCTGATGCATCTGCTGCATGAAGTCACCATCTATGGGAGTGTCACCATCTAAGTTAGAGTCACTCTCAGTCTCAGCCTCGAGACTGATTTATTTTTTAGGTTTTTTTTTGTTTTTTCACAAAAAAAATTAAAAATTCAAGAGGGGGGAGCACCTAGGTGTCCCCCATTTTCGGGAGGGGGCGTCTACAAGCCCCCCTCTGCAGGAAACTCCTCCTAGTGCATTTCCCCAAGTTTCGCAGAAAAGGGGGTGTTGGGAAACGTTTCCCATGGAGCCTCCCAGCCCCCGGGGTGTGGGAAGCGCAGGGGGCGAGCCCCCAACCTTGGGAGACGTGTCCCCGTGGAACACTGATAAAAAAGCATGTCCGTTGATTCTAAGGGGTAAAGCAAATTTATGTGGTTGCATATATCGGAGTTGGATGGTGATACCTGTCGGCATTATCCATCCATGAATTATGCGGATGTGCGTGATCTTTAAGGATGAGTCATGCTCTTATTATTTATAAGGAATGGCAAAGAAGCATTGAACAAGATTATGTACCTTATAGTTGTTTGCCATGTGTCATCCTCTTAGTCAGGCACTCCTCTTCTAGTGCAATTTGACCTTGGTCAAGGAACTCCTCTTCTAGTGCAATTTGACTTCTTCAAATGCTTAAACCTGGATCTCATATATATATGTGGAACATATGAGCTTGAATGTAGGTGACCTCCTCAATTTGGCTCCTCAATCAATAAATATAGTCATAACATGCCCATGGATGATGGATGCTTTTCACCTAGAAGTATGTGCTTGTCCTTGGAGATGAGGTTTGTATGCCAAATATCTTTATATAATGCAACACACTCTATTAGAAGCTCCAGTGGTATGGAATGCCTCCAAATTTCACAAACTTTGCCTTGGGATATGTGAAATGCCTCAAATTTACAACTAAAAGCAAGAACATGCCTCAAAATATATAGATATGTCTATCAAGGCAAGATTACCCATCAAAGACTAAAGACATCATCCTCTAACTCTGGCACAATGGATCTCATGGATATTTGGCACTCTGGATCTCATGGATATTTTGGTATTAACAAGTAGATTGCTTCACTTTCTGGAAGCTATTCTTTGGTCCACTTTCTACCCTATGTTTATGCCTGCACACAACTAGGTAGACAGTGTTTGTTTCACATACTTGGCCATTCTGAAGTTATGGTGATTTTATTTACAATGTCTTAAGTTTTGCAAGAGGGAGAGAATGACGAGACAGCTTCAACTTTAGCTGAGTGAAGGGACATTTACACCTTTAGTGAGTCTTCTAGTAATATCTATTTTTGTACTTATCCAGCATGGTATGGATTAATTTAATCATATAATTACTCTTGTATGCCCATGCTGATTTCCAGTATCTGTTCTTTTTCTTTTTGTGCAGGTAACTCGAGGGCAGCATCAAACAAGAGTATGTCTTGGAGAATATATGCTTTTTTATTGATCTTTGTGTGTATTTATTTATGAGTAACTGGAGCAATCTGACATTTAGATGCTGCTAAAAAATGGTTGGTGGCCCTTTCTGAAGGAGACTGACATATTCGATGGGACAATTCCTGTCTTAATCCACTGAAGATCAACCATCAAATGGATTGGTGCTTGAAGTGATTTCACAATTCAATTTTCGATATTTTTCCCGAATCTAGAATCATCTCAATCTCCAAAAGTGTGGAATAAACTTATGACAGAGGACATTCCAATCAATTTAAAGCGAAGTAACATCTGATATGTTGCAGAATCCATACTGTAGACCTCGGCCGAAATGGCAGATTTTATATAATACAATTGCAAAGGTGGCAAAACCTTGTAATAAGGAATGTCTTGAAAGGGTTGTAACTGTCATCTTGCTGATTAATGGCATTAAAGACTGTTTATTGTATTCAATTCAAGCAGTTGAAGTCAGATCCATTCTTTGCTATTGCTGTTCAATTTAGCCAACCACATGAACGTTGAATATGAGGCATGGATTTGGCCCATATTGAAATATGGAGAATGTTTTCCCTCTGCAGTTATAATTTATTTGTCACTTGCCTCCACTATTTTATCATTGTGGTAAAGCTGGGAGAAAAGAAGTAAACTTAATTGCAAATTTGTTTAGTTTTGCTAATTTGCAATTTAGTTTAGCTCTTGCTAAGGACGGTACCGAGTTCCATCCATGGTAGTGACAGCCAACAGACTATCATTTTGATTCCCTTTATGGGTATGGGTACTTGTAGGGTTACTAAACAATTTGCAATTTAGTTTAGCTCTTGATATTGAATACATTTTAATTAAAAAAATAATCTTTAAATATTTCTCAGTTAAGATTGATTTTATTGGAGTATCAAAGATGCTTCCTTATTACACTTAAGCGTTTAACATCTTCATCTATCAACATGCGGGCCACTCTAAAGTGTGTTTGAGGAATTAAACCTGGTTAGGAGCTATAACAACACCCTTCTTTCATGGACCTAATTGAACTCTTGTGGCTTTGGATTGAACTTCTTATTTTATATTTTATTAAAATGGTGGCTTTGGATTGAACTTATTATTTTATATTTTATTAAAATGGAAATAAACTTGGACATTTATTTGTGGTCTAACACACCAAAGTGGAGGAATCACTAGATGTAGGTCTCAAGTTCCATCCTTACTAGCGATGACACACTCTTGCTATTCATGGTAGCTAATATTCAGGTCAGCTATAATTTGGGTTGCACCTTTCGTCTAATGACACCGTGGACAAATTGTGTGTTATGGTTGTAGTTATTAATGTTGTGCTGCCAAGGGTGTTCATTCAAGTGTGGACAAACTCACTTGCTGGTGACAAATTGCTTTGTAAACTTTCCTTTCTTACTTACCTCTAAGGAATATGTTGTTAACATGCTCCATTGATAGGTTTTCCAAATCGTCAACAATCCCTCTAGTATGCCACCGCGTATTGTGATCATTATCCACCCCACACAAATCTTGCCTAAAACCTTGAAATGACAAGTAATGCACATTGGTCGAAGTTGTTGGTACTTTCTTTGTCGTAATGAGACAAAGATATTAAGTACAAGATGATCCTAAGATATTAAGTACAAGAGGATCCCACCCATATATATTAAGTACAAGAGGATCCCATCCATGCTCGTGATGACATGGATGGTACACCATATTGGTGTAATGGAAACAAACAAATATCCTTACGGACTTAATATGTAGGGAGGATTGGACAAAGATCACCCCTACCTGCAACACACCCAAACTAAAACACATGCTTGCTTACAACCTCATCAATTGGAAACTTGGAAGTCCAATTAAACTCATGCATGCTCACATACACGCAATAAAACACAACATGATTTCTTTTTATTATAAATTCCTTGATATGGTAATTACAATGCATGCAACCTCCAAGGGATCTTATTATTATGACAATTGAAACAAAACAAAAATAAAAATTATAGGGCCAAGCCCTTTCTCTAACAAGGTTCTTGCTAGTTTAAGTCTTGGTTTCCTAGGCTTACATTCACTATGCAAAACAAATGGGTATTCTATTTTTCAAACCAGGGAATTTGGTTACTTGTGGGTTTTTTTTATCTTTTTCTTTGGCTAGTTTCTTTATTGATTGTATCTTCTTCTTCAATTGATAAATTCCTCTTCCTTTGTTGGAACTCTCCCTTTCACCTCTTCATGAGGTATTGACTTGCTCCTCTTTCTTCCCTTGTAGTTCTACCCAACTTGCTCTCTAGAATTGTAATTCTCCTTCCTTCTTCCTACCTCAGGTATTCTACCCAACTTTCCTATTGAAACCCTTTCCTTCTTCTTCTCCCGTTTCATGTCTTTCTCCTCTTAGTTTCCTTGTTTCGCATACAAGCTTAAGGCTTGTTACTTTCTTCTTGGCCTCTATTGCCGCTTCTTATCTTTGTTGAAACAACCACGAGTTTTTCTACCCAACCATTCACCTCACAATTGCATTCTTTGTTGGAGTAGATCCTTCTTTGCTTTATCCAACAATTTATTCCCAACTCCTTTAGTTCTATCTTTCTCAAATTCTCTACTCTTCCACTTCTTCTTCTCTATTTTTCCATTTCGTTTCTCCTCTTCTTCTCTCCACCTCTTCTCTATACTTCCGTTAGCAACACTTGATGCTAACATGATCCCGCCTCACCCCTTGTCTTTTCTCCCCTTAAATCCTCCGACCTCATTGTTTTTTGGGAGTTGCCTCTTTAATTAGAGGCTTTTCTTTCTTTAGTTTTGTGACCTTCTCCCTTTTGTCAATTTTCGATGAGCACCATTAATCTTAATGGCCCTAGCCACCAAAACTACACCAAATGGTGTCCTTTCTGCCTATGAAGATTAATGCATTCAAGACACAAGGGAGATGGTCCAACCAATAACTAGTCCATCAAAAATAAAAGGTCACGTGGGATCCCATTTTTACACCACGTGCATTTTGAATGAATGTGGTATGTTAGTTAAGAGGATTTGATGCAACGATTCCAAGGATTACAGATGGAAAATGGCATGATGTCACCCCAGTGCCCCAAAACTTGCATTCATTTGAGTTGTTGGATCTAGAGAGAGAATTTGACAGTGGAGGATGCACATGCATTAGACTACATGGGAAAGAGAAAAACATGATCTCGTTCTAAGGCCATAGGTTTTTGTAAAAATTTGCGACTGCTCACTCAAGGTACACACTATTTTGACATGCACATAGGCAAATTATTTTGACATGTTCATCGAGATTATTTCGGAGTTTCCTCATGATGGTGAAGAATAGGATAAAGATGAGAGCCTTTACCTGATGAACACTTATTCCTCATCGCCTCCAATGACCCTTGGCACAAAGACATTCTTGTGTATTTCTAGAGCCAAAGGCTTCCTTCTCATTTCTCTCATGATGATTGTCAACAGATTCATCATCATGTGAATATCTACCTCATTGTCGGTCACACTTTGTATCATTGTGGGGTTGGTCTCATCTTGCGTCAATGTTTGACTCACGAAAAAGCTAAGAAATTCCTTAATGATTTCCATAGTGGGGTCAATGGTGGTCATCTATTTGGGCTAGCTATGGTGTGATGAACCTGCAACAATTAATTAATGAAAATACACGAGATAGCATAAATAACAAAATTCAGAATCACTTTTATTGATCGTAGGCCACTTCGAGGGGGCAACCTCCTTTGAGCAAGCTCAATACAAATAACTTCACGGTGCTTTCATAGGCCTCAACACACACTTATATACTAAGTCTAGGTGCCAATACTATGGGTCAAAACCATGGGCCAATACAAACTATGGATCAACAATACTACGGGTGAGTTACAAAGCATATGCGCCAAACAACAATAACACAAACTATGGATCAACAAATACTACGGGACGACTTACAAAGCATATGCGTCTAACAACAATATACTAACAAAGGAAAGACATGGGTTCCTAACATCCCCTCCCCCTTAGAAAAAGCTTTGTTCTCAAAGCTTTAGATGTGGAAATTGTTGTTGAATCTGAAGGAGTGGTTCCCATGTAGCATCCTCTGGTTGCATGCCGTGCCACTGAATTAAGACCTCTGTGATAGAGCGAGAGTGAAGCTGATGAGTGCGCTTATTGAGGACGGCCTCCAGCTCCAAAAGTATGGATCCTTCATTATCTAGTTCGGGTAAAATAGTTTGTCCTCTGATGTTGGTGCCAAGAACTTTCTTCAGACAAGAGACATGAAATACTGGATGAATGCGGGAAGGAGGAAGTTCCAATTTATAAGCAATGGACCCAATCTTCTGAAGAATCCGATATGGCCCATAGAACTTTGGAGTGAGCTTATGGCGCCCTTTGAGTTTCAGGGAGGATTGCTTGTACGACCGGAGACGAAGAAAAACCATATCACCTGCTTGAAAAGTGTGCTTAGAACGGTGCTGATCGGCCTGTTGCTTCATGCGATTTCTTGCCATGTGAAGATTGTCCCACAAAATGCAAAAAAATTGATCGCGGTTTCGAAGGACTGTGTCAACTGCTTGAACTGGTGAATTGCTGGGGGTGTATGGAAGAAGAACTGGCGGTTCTTGACCATAGACTGCTTCATATGGGGTCATTTTAGAGGCAGTGTGGTAAGAGGTATTGTACCACCATTCAGCGAGAGGGAGCCACTTTGCCCATTGATGTTGTTGTTCAGAGGTGAAGCAACGGAGATAAGTTTCCAAGCATTTATTGATAATTTCAGTCTAACCATCTGTTTGTGGGTGATACCCTGAACTCATCTTCAGTTTGGTGCCAGTGTGGCGAAATAGTTATGTCCAAAAA
This sequence comes from Larix kaempferi, assembly GCA_027924585.1. Taxonomy (NCBI): domain Eukaryota; kingdom Viridiplantae; phylum Streptophyta; class Pinopsida; order Pinales; family Pinaceae; genus Larix; species Larix kaempferi. The sequence goes on along the minus strand of BSBM01000018.1, from coordinate 5,739,303 downwards.
TGACTGGTGAAAGTCGCATCACGATCTGAGACAATGGAAGAAGGGATGCCATGAAGACGAAAGATCTGGTCTAGGAAAATTTGAGTGACTGAGGAGGCTGTATAGGGATGGCCGAGAGCACAAAAATGACTATATTTGGAGAGGCAATCAACCACAACCAAAATCATTGTTTTCCCTCCAGATTTAGGGAGCCCTTCAATGAAATCCATAGAAATATCTGTCCAAATACGTGTAGGTATGGGCAAAGGTTCAAGTAATCCCGGAAGGAGTGTCGTGTCACCCTTATTGTGCTGGCAGGTATCACATTCAACCACCATCTGTTGAAATGTCCTTTTCATGCCCTGCCAAAAGAAGTTACGCCGTGCCCGCTCATACATTTTGAGGAACCCAGAGTGCCCTGCCGATAGAGAGGAGTTCATAGAAGACAACCTGTTGAAGATCTGTTCTCTGGGGAAGCACCAGACGACCCTTGTATCTCAGGGAAGCACCATCCCAATAGTAATGTGGTACAACAGAAGGGTTGTTGGCCAAGCGTTGAATGATTTGAAATAATGAAGAGTCATTGACATAACCCTGTTGAACAGATTGCAACCAATTTGGAACAGGCATAGAAATAGCTGAAAGAGAACCTTGGTCATCAAATGTGCAAGAAAGCATCCGCCACAATATTGTCCTTACCCTTCTTTTAAGTGATCTCATAGTCATAACCCATGAGTTTGCTAACCCATTTCTGTTGTGCTGGGGAGGATACATGTTGTTCCAGGAAATATTTCAGACTCTGGTGATCAGTCTTGATGGAGAAATGATTCCCTAATAGGTATGGTCGCCACTTCTGTACTGCATGCAAAATAACCATCATTTCCTTCTCATATGTAGAGGTAGCTAAATTCTTACCTGAAAGGGCTTTGCTAGTGAACGCAATGGGGTGTTCATCTTGAAGGAGAACAACACCAAGTCCATTGCCGCAAGCATCACTCTCAATAGTGAAGGGCTTGGAAAAATCAGACATAGCTAGAACAGGTGTAGTACACATAGCTTGTTTTAGTTTGGCAAATGCACACTCAATAGCATGTGTCCATGTAAAAGCATCATTTTTCAATAGAGCAGTTAATGGAGCTGCAATCTTCCCATAATCCTTGACAAACTTGCGGTAGTAGCCAGTCAACTCCAAAAAACCACGAAGGCTCTTGAGTGTCTTAGGATGCGGTCAATTGTTCATGGTAGCGATTTTGGTAGGATCCACGCGAACCCCTTGTGTCGAGATACTCGACTTCCTTCTGTCCAAAAACACATTTAGACTGTTTGGCGTGGAGATGATGTTCAGAGAAAATTTCATTACAAGATCCAGATGCTGGAGATGTCCAGCCCATGTTTTACTGTAGATGAGGATATCATCAAAGAATAGCAGAATGAATTTCCGCAAGTAGGGCCGGAATATTTTATTCATCAAGGCCTGGAATGTGGAAGGAGCATTAGTGAGGCCAAAGGGCATGACCAAAAACCCATAGTTGCCATCATGTGTGCGAAAAGCTGTTTTAGGGATATCATCCTCATGAACCCGAATTTGATGATACCCAGAACGAAGATCCAACTTGGAGAAAAATTGAGCACCATGAAGCTTATCAAGAAGCTCATCAACAACAGGAATTGGAAACTTATCCTTGATAGTGAGGTGATTAAGTGCTCGGAAGTCAATGCAGAGGCACCATGATCCATCTTTTTGCGGACAAGAAGAACTGGTGAAGAAAAGGAACTAGTGCTTGGGCGAATAATACCTTGCTTCAGTAAGTCCTGAATGAGCAATTCAATCTCTGTTTTTTGGTGAAATGGATAGCCATAGGGCCTGATGTTGGGAGGAATGCTTCCAGGAAGGAGTTGAATACGATGGTCCTCTGGCCTTGAAGGTGGCAATCCCACTGGTTCAGCAAAGACACTTGTATATCGATCCAGAATTTGTTGTAAATCCAAAGGAGTAGTGGAGACCGCTGATGGTTGCATCTGAATGGAATGGATCTGGGCGATGACACCATGTGAATTCTTCTTAAGGAGTTTTTCCATGCGATGTGAACTGATGATGCTGAGAGACCCTGGTTGTAAGCTTGTTAATGTGTGCTTTTGTCCATCAAGGGAAAACTGCATCCAAAGTTCAGCAAAATCCCATAAGATGGGGCCAAGTGTGCGTAGCCATTGAGCGCCCAAAACCACATCACATCCGCCTAAGGTCAAGGCAAACATGTCAGAGCGCAGGTTATAATCTCCCATAGAGATACACACATTACGACACTTCCCTTTGCAAGGTAAGGTACCCCCATTAACAACCATGACTTCAAAGTTGGAGCAAGGATGGATAAAACAATCAGCCTATTTGGCGATCCGAGGGTCAATGAAATTATGATTGCTACCGGAATCAATGAGTATTGTAAGAGAAAGCTTCTTGAAGTAACCCCTGACCCGCATGGTTTGGGGGGTGGTGATTCCAGCTAAAGCATGGAGAGATATCTCTGTCTGGTCATCCTGAGATGGAGGGTCAATAGGTGGTTTCAGAATGTCGACCTGGGCATCCATTGGATCTGGAGTTTCTTCACCAATTTCAGAGGCAAGCGGAGAATCCATATCCAATAGATATAGCTTTTGTTGAACACATCTATGTCCCCAAGTGAATTTCTCATCACAATTATAACAAACCCCTTTTTCTCTGCGTGCCTGCATCTCGGCTTCAGACAAATGCTTGATAGGAGTTGGTCGAGGAGCTGGCGGGATGGGAGGTCGTTGAGAACCCATATTTCGGAAGGGAACAAAAGTGGGTTTAGAGCATTGTTGGGTTGCAATCTTGTCTTTTGCCAACTTAGCCAACCCCAGGGATTCCATCATTGTGTTGGGACAGAACATTTTGACCTTAGAGCAGATTGCATCCTTTAGACCACTGATAAAACAACTCTAGTAGAAGTCATCAGGAAATCCTTCAGTGTGGTTGGCTAGTTTCTCAAATTCGGTTTGGTACTCTCTCACAGTACCAATTTGGTGAAGTTTAGTGAGGGCTCCTGTGAAGTCATCAAAAGCACTAGGACCAAATCGTTGCAAAAGGAGTTGGCAAAAATATGTCCATTTTGGCTCTTCATGAGCCTTGATGTACCAACGGTACCATTGAAGAGCTTCCTGTTTCAAATGAAAGGATGCAAGTGGAACTTTGTTGACATTAAAAGTATTATGCAGACTGAAACACTGTTCTGCACGATAGATCCATCAAGTCGGATCAATACCATTGAAGCGAGGAAAATCAAGTTTCGAACCACGGAAATTGCTAAAAGAAGAGAACCCATTGTCTGATGAAGACTCAGATTGTCGTTTGTTGTTCATGGCTGAATGCTCAAGATGGAGGCTGAGAAATTTTTTATCCAGATCCTGGAGTTTGGCTTGGATTGTTGCAAGTGCTTCTTCCATGGTTTTTTCTCCTGCGCGGGTGACAACCATAACCAGGAGTTTTTTTTTTTTTGAGTGGGTAGAAAAAAAAAACAAAAACTGTTTCAGTTAAGGAAAATCTGGATTTGGGAAAAAATTGGAAGGGTAATTTAGGTTTGACTAGGTTTTGGACACTATCGAATGGACAGGGAAGCAGAAAATGAGGATTTCAGAAGCGGGGTGAAAGAATGAGAAAATTTGGCAGAGAGGAACAAAGAAGCAGAATTAGGAAAGGAACTCTAAGGCGATTGGGTGAAATTTGAAGAAGTTATGGCAAACCCTAAAAATAGACAAATGTGGGATTTTGGGCTTGGGGAAGTGGAATTGGGGGTAGGGTCTTCAGGAATGAAATATGCAGAATGGGATTACAGGGGTGTCAGGGAAGTTTCAAGGGAAACAGAGTGAAAACCAAGGAAATGGAATATATATATATATTTTCAGAAATGGATCTCCAATGGCACGGAAGGAATCTGAAACAGATAGATCTGCAATGGCGCGGAAGTGATCAGAAACAGAGGGATCTGAAACGGCGCCGAATGGATCGAAAACGACTGGATCTGAAATAGATCTGAAACAGTTGGATCTGAAATAGATCTGAAACGACTGGATCTGGAACAACTTTTAGAATGGATCTGAAACGGCTGGATCTGAAACAATGCGGAAGTGGTCGGAAACACTTCAGCTGAAAATAGATACGGACCCCAGGTATGTGCGGCTTCCTAAGAGTTCAAGGGTTTCACTCGGCCACCGATGCTGTCTGGCGGCTTGCGTATTGGGGCAGTACTCCTCACTCCACGGCTTAGGTAAAACTGATAACCGCTTTGCCACAAACGACAACTCTTGGTTTACTTCACGGGTGGGAACTAGTCAATCAGGTAGGGGTCGTTGCCCTTTTCGCTGGCAGGTCCTCTTAATGGGCCAGCTACTTTGGGGTTCCTATGGTATTCCTCGCAATGAGTTTTAGGGCTTATGCCCAAGTACTTCCCATAGTTAATCGGATAGGGATTATTCCCAAACCCGAACTTGCAACATATGTGAAATTTTTTTTTTGGCTGAAATTCCACCCAACAAGCTCAAGAAAGTGCTTTGATACCGAATGTGATGAACCTGCAACAATTAATTAATGAAAATACACAAGATAGCAGAAATAACAGAACTTAGAATCACTTTTATTGATCGCAGGCCACTTTGAGGGGGGAACCTCCTTTGAGCAAGCTCAATACAAATAACTTCACGGTGCCTTCATAGGCCTCAACACACACTTATATACTAAGTCTAGGCGCCAATACTATGGGTCAAAACCATGGGCCAATACAAACTATGGATCAACAATACTACGGGCGACTTACAAAGCATATGCGCCAAATAACAATAACACAAACTATGGATCAACAAATACTACGGGATGACTTACAAAGCATATGCGTCCAACAACAATATACTAACAAAGGAAAGACATGGGTTCCTAACATATGGCCCAAAAACTATTGTGTGCTAGATTTTTGGTCATCGATCTTCAAAGACTGTGTTGAAGCAGTCAATAAATGTCACCCATGCTAGATTTTCATGAAGAAAATGCATGTACATCCTACTTGTTTATATCATGTTGTCACCATTGGTCCTTTTGGCACCCCTTTGTCAAGTGGGGGTTTAATGTTATGATGTGTAGCCCAATCTTGATGCAAGGTCATAAGTACATCATTCTAGCTTTAGACTACTTCATGAAATGGTTTGAATTTATGCCTAGCTTCTCCAATGTCGACGAGACAACATCTATTTTCATTTTCAATCAATCATCGCCAAGTTAGGAGTTCCCATAGAGATTGTTACCAATCATGGCACTCACTTTCAAAACAAGATGATGCCATAACTAGCAACCAAGTTGGGTTTTTGTCAAGAACAAACATCACCTTATTATCTTTAGATGAATGGACAACTAGAGGCTGTTAACAAAACTTTGAAAACCATTCTCTAGGGGACCATTAATAAAATTAAGAATAATTGGCACTTAATGCTCTTTTTAGCTTTGTGGGCCTACCAAACCTAGGCCAAGATATCATTGGGTTCACTATATTCCAATGGGTTCATCAAGTGGAGGCCATCTTGACTATTGAATGTGAAATTCCCTCTTTTAAATTAGTTGTAGAGCTCCTACAGAACACAAATGTTGAAAAGGAGTGTCTCATTTACCTAGAAAAAATTGATGAGCATCGTAGAGATGTGGTGATGGAGAACAAGGCACATAAGATATGTGTCAAAGTTTAGTATGATAAGTCTATTAATCCCAAATTCTTCTTCAAAGCAAACCTCGTCTTAGTCTACAACGAAGATAAGGATAAGCTAGGGGTAGGAAAATTCAATCCTATGTGGTACGGTCCTTACATTGAGATGTGTCCTTAGTAAGGGATCTTACAAGTTAGTTGATTATGAAGGAAATGTCCTAAGTGAATCTAGAAAGAGCTCTATTTGAAGAGGTGATATGTCTAGATAGTAATGATGAAGCAATTCCCATGTACATGTTGTGTATAAGTAGATTTTGTTGTTTTCTTTGTATTGTCTATGTTCTTTGTTTTCAATAGTTTGTTTATTATGCTTCACACTTGATTGGCAGACGTCATTTGACTCACCTCTACGTTGGATTTGTGGATGGCACCATTCGTCACACCCAAAATATCACTTCCACAACTTGGGTGATTTGATTGCCCACATGTCAACTTGTGAGCTCGAGTGGGGTTTGTATTAGTCAGGCGACCAATAATGTTTATGATTATATCATAGTTATTGAATAATTATTGAAGGCTATAATTTCACTTGGCATTCGACACTTAGTAGTTCACCTAGACTCACAATGGACAACGTCACAATTGAATGGTGTCTATCGTTTCCATGATCCTATGCTTCTAAAGAAGTATTTGTGGGTGAGTCTTCTCAAATGAAATTTTGAATTTATTACATACCAAGAAGATTAAATGAATTGGATGATGTATTAGCTAATTATGTGTTAGAATATAATTTGTTCAATTAGAGCATAAGAAGCATGCATGTACCATAAAAAACATGAAATCAAGCACATCAATGTTTGTAGATAATAAAAGTTGGAAAAATTATATATATATATATATATATATATATATATGGTGTCCAAAAACATGAATCCATGCACCAAATCAAGCTTTCAAGCCCCGAATGATGTGATATATGTCCATAGTACAAAAAATAATGATACACCAAAAGGCTATGCCTTGGGTCCTGTGACAACATGTACATCTCAGTTGCAGACTATAGTGGAAGCCACCCGTTGAAGATGGACCCAAGGCCATGGAACTCCTACAATGTGCCTTTGTATGTGCTCTAGTAAGTCCTCTATCTGAGCCATGGGAAGCCTATGGGCCATCTCCTCTAGGTTCCTTTGAATGTTTTGGAGCACTCTTTTGACCTTTCCTCCATCTCCTCCCTGCTCTTCTCTAACTCTCCTCCAATGCAAAGTATATACTAGAGGTTGTGTGGGACCTACATCCACATCATTAGATTCTTTTGTTATCATGTTCATTCACACAAAAAAATTATATACCACTAAAATATAAAATGATATATGATAAGTACCTCTAAGATTTACCAATGTTTCCCCTAGTGTGAGCCTAGAGGAGGTGGTATCTCTAGATTGGCGATATAGTTCATGTCATCATATGGGCAGTCGTTTATCATGATCACTTAATCTAGCCTCCAATCAAATAACTCATCATTCAACATGTTCAATATGTGTCTTCCCCCAAGCCTCCTCATCTTGTCCAACCAGACACTCATGTGGGGCTCCTATGGAATAGCGGGTGGTACAATTGCATGGGGCCGCATGTCGACAAATATCTCCATGAAAAATGATACTAAAAGAGTCGGCCCATCTTACATTTGTCAGTTGTGATCTCATGTTAACGAACATAGCTATGCACTAGTTAAATATGTTAGGCATCAGACACTCAACAAGATAATATAGGTGGTATTATGAGGCCTGATGCAATGAAGCAGACTTGACCATAGTGATAATGGTAAGAACTATGATCTTGAGGCTTAGGTTCACAATCTTTCCAAATAGAACCTAGGATCTGACTTTCTATGCATTAGGAGTACAATAGGCATCTAGGTTTCTTGCACAATAAGGCCTCCCTGTTATAGCTTGAAATGACACTTCTCCGTCCGTGACGACACTTGCTTCCCTTGGTCGCATGACGACACTTCTTGAGATCAAGTTCAGTCACACAACAGGACATTTGTGGATAGAGGAGTCATTTGGGACACTAAAAACGGTTGAAATTACCTCATTCTTGACCCATTTGATGTTTATGACCCTTAGGAACATTTTTCCAGACCAAACCATCTCCTGAAAATGAGCAGAAAAGCCTGTTTTTGGCCATTTTTCAACATGAGCGCTGGTACACAGGCATGATAGTAGCGTGTGTACCCTACTTTGCTCCATTAAAGTAGCGCTCAACTCCATATGTACGCTACTTTGTCTACTGTAGAGTAGAGTACACCCCTGTTTTGGTCAAAATCTCAAAATTTTGGGAAGTTAAGTTGGTTGGGAAACCTCTTGAGCGGTTATAACTTCTTTTCCTCTTCCTGACTGACTATATAAGGAGGGTAGAAGGGTCATGTGAGGGGACTAAGCCCAATTACAAAGTTATGTTGGAGGAATGGAGACCCTCATCCCCCTCTCTTGTGCTTCAGTTTTGGTAAACCCTAGCACAGTTGATTAGAGGCTGGAATCCTTGGAGAACAGAAGCAGGAGACCTTGAATCTAGGTTTCGTGAAGTGCCAAGCTTGAAGGAAGGTATAACTTTATGTACTTGCTTTCATTCATCAATAAAGATCAGACGTTCTTTCCTTTCCAAATATGACCTATTAATGTGTCTCAGATTTGATTACAGTTTGTTTATAATCTGATGTCTTCTTCTATTATGAATATCAGTCTTATATATGTAGTCAGATGTGTTCAAGAAAGGTATCAAGTTGTTTTGCAGGTCTGGGCATTACGACACTGGATAAGCATTGAAGAGAGAGGGAGGCAAAGCTAGGATCAACCTTCTGAATGAGGTGCCTACATCTCTAAACCCTAATCTCTTCATTTATTTGTTGTACTTGCAGAATGCTTGTAAGTCTATCTTTATCACCGTAAGTTGGTAGTTTCTCCCCTGAACTATAGGTGCATTTTCCCCACAACACTCCCTATACTCCTCCTCCCCTGAGGATTGCGGTTTCTCCTCGGTGGGACAATCTAGTGAGAAAGTATATGTCCTCCACCTCAATCTTGAGGACTACATCATCAATAAAAATGCCTCATGGTCTAGCTCCCAATAGATAATGATTGACTCAAGCAACTTAGTTTGTGTTCACATGTTTTCGCACCAGAAGAATTTTAGAATTCCACAACCATGAAGTGCACTTGAAGCTTCATGATCGTCCATGACAAGCCGATCCACATATTCATGCTATATTTCCCTCCAATTGATCACCATGGTGCTCTATCTGTAAAACCAAATAGAATTTTTGAAATTAGTATTTTAATTTTGTGCAAGCTAAAAAAGGCCCCCGTAATTTCCTTTAGGACAATCGGAGTCCCTCGTGAGTCCTGGTTGCATTAGGCATGGGTAGGGATCGATCCCTATGATCCATGAACATGATACCCATGGGGGCATAATAGGGGAACCTTACTGGGTCCCCCAACCCTCAAAAAAGGAAAAAGAAAAGAAAAAACTAAATAGTTGAAATGAAAGGGAAGAGTTAGAGGAAGAACATGGCGTTGATAAATTTGAATTCTAGTCGTTGAATATCCAACAATATCCACTCGAAATTCTAAAGGTAAAATGGTAAGTTTGGTAAATTTTTGGGGAAACAAGCAATTTGGTATTCAAATGAACTACTTTTTCATATTTGAAATATTTTTGACCCAATTTATTTTTCAAAAGTGCGTAATTAACTTTAGGAAAGCTATTTTTGTGGGTTTTTTTACTAATAGAATTTGTGGAAGTGTCTTTTTTCTATCCTTTTGTAGGTTGATGAAGCATTGGAACTTGTTTTTTTAGTGTTTTATCATCATTTCTTCACACAGAGCCTGTGGTAACTATGCACTGACTAACATATAGGCATAGGTGCACTTATACCATTGCATGTGCGTTATTAGTCTTTGTCATTTTTTCACCTTAGGATCCCCCCATTAAGTTGCCACACTTAACCATATTTTATTTTCGTTGTTGTAATGATGGTAGAAACCTACTTTTCATGTGTATAAATTTTATTGTCTTTTGATCTCCATGTTGAGTCTTTATCATAGGTTTGGGAGCCATCGTACTTGATCATGATAGTGAGTCTGAACTGCATGATTCTCTCTCTTTATTTTTTGGCCTTCCCATGACGAGTTGACATTTATATTTTGTTATGCATTTTCTTTTTGCATTTAGTTACTTGCACACTAATCTCTAATCCACTGCTACAACCTTCATACTATCAATTGCATTCATCCATGTCGTTGAGTCATTTGCATCCATTGTATCTGGATTCAAAGTCCTTATCCCTGGAAGAGACAATTGTTGAGTGTCCACCTTGTGGCCAATGCCTTTTTATCATTTTTGTTTTGCATAGGTCTTTTCTATGCACTTGGAACATAGTTTCATGCCTTACAACACCCGTCTCTTCCACTATATCATGGCATTGTTTTATTCTTTTTCAAGCTTTATTAATATGAAAAAGAAAAAAAAACAAATATTTATAAAAAGAGAGAGGGGGAAAGAAGTTAGATGTTCCATGTCTATTGTTGTAGTAGTAAATTTATGTCACTTTGGAACAAAGAACTTGTGTCGTGTCTTCCTTCACAATTTGGGTTTTAGTGCCAACCTTAGAAGTTGAACCAGGGAAATTTTTAGGGGTGAAATTTAGCCAATTGGCTATTTTTTGGGCTTTTTTTCAAAAAAAAAATCACTATTTGTTCATTTTTATCCTCTAATATCGCCTATATTTACAGTAAATATGTTTTTTAACATAATATTCACCAAAATTTACAAGTTTATGTAGTTAATCATATGTTTCATATGTAATATTCGCCTACCAATATATATATATATATATGTTTTTTTGAATCCAAAATAATCGCCTAGAATACTATACTTAAGTATACTTTTATAACCCTTAAAAAATACCCTTAGTTGAACCATGGTCCAGAGTTTGTAATTGCTTTGATTGATTACTCTTCAAATCACTATGGAGTAGCCTTCATTGTTGTTTGCATAGTTTCCTTTATATCATTGTTCTATCCATGGGTTTTGATTGTTGCTCAAGTAAAAAAAAAGTGTCATGCTCATGTTCAAAGAAAGTCCAAAGCCTATGTCAACTAATCCTTAGGTTCCTTGACTTTGCATGCTGAAATTCCCTATTGTCAAGTTGTTCTCGGTAAGATAAAATACAATGCTCAATCATGCTAGTATGGAAAGGTCACCACGAATTTCTTGTTGGTGGGTCTTCTCTCACCGAATTCAATTTATTATATAGGGGATATACTTAGATTCAATAGCATCTAGGGGATCACTTTCATCATTGGTGAGTTACCATGTACTCAATAGATGACACCTCATAATTAGTATCTAAGTGAGTGGTTTCCCTCTATGTTTGATGACAATACATCTATTCACATAGTGGGTTTTGTGTTGTACCTTGGATTCAATTTTTATCATTGGTGGAATTCCTCACCTCTATCGATGGATTTCATTATTGGTCATTGCTCAGGGGAGTTTTTCATGCGCTATATACATTTGGTGCATGTGAGAGATGTACTTAGTGGAGTTTTCACACAAAAGATTGTCCAAGAATTTTTCAAACTAAATCATGTTCCTAATTCATACTCATGTCCATTGATGGGTGATGCCCTAATTCCCTTCTACCAATGAATTCCATTCTATCAACACCAACTCATTTGCTTTGAAATTAGGATTTATAATCCTTTTCAGTACCTTGGGTCTTGTAGTCATTAGTGGTAGGTTGCCTTTCTATTGATAGTGGAAATTCATCAATGTTCCTTGCTTGATAGATTCTAATAAGTGTTTGACATCAGGTCATTTATTCACACTTGTTGGATTGTACTAGTGCACCTTGAAATTGTTGTTTCTTACCACCGATTAAAATAGGTTTGCAAATTGATTCATATAGTTAAACACAATTATACATAAACAATGCCACACAACACATGAAAACATGACACATAAATTACCTTGGAAACCCCTCTCCTAGGGGTAAACCAACAAATTGGTGAGATTTCAATCATATATTAATTAAACACTCATAACAGGTGTATACAATCGTGAATTGCTAGACAACAAATCATAACTAATTTCATGATCATGCTACACACTACTACATACTCGGTTTTCATAGCCATTAATCTAATTTATAGATGCAATACAATCAATTTCTCATTAATGACAATCCATAACTTCCTAACCACTTTTAGATATTTCGTTACAGTCGATTTGACTAGGACAACTTTGGTCAATTTCCCATTGATCTTTGGCCACCATTCTATTGACCAAAAAACTATTCCAATTGGTCAACCGACTAGACTTCCACCATTTGTCACCTCTGAATCAAGTCGAATTATAACAATTGATTATCGACTTTGTCAATCGATTTACATGAAAATAATATAACAATCCCAACATTCTCCCAATTGTTGTATTCTTTGCATAAACATGATATTTAGAACTTTAGTTCACTTTAGCAAGGCTGACAAGCCCATCATTTCCCTACACTAAGAATTTTTTTTATGTGTGTACCAACTTGGTCAATGAGTTTGCAACATTCTTCACTATGTCTACCTTTTCCAATAGCACCTTCTGGTTCGCGACGATCTCCCTCACAAAATGGTATTGAACATCAATGTGTTTCTTCTTCGAATGATATGTTGGATTCTTCAACAGGAATATTGCACTCTAAATGTCACAATCCAACTTAACAACATGCTGACCAAACCAGTTGTTGACACCGTATTTGAAATACTCAAAGAAACCCTAAAAGGTTTGTCAAAAATACCCAAAAGAAGTAAATTTACTAAGGATGTGTTGAATGAAGGGTTATAATATAAAATCAACAAAGCAAAAACCTACAAGTGCAATAGTTCGAAGGAAATTATTGAAAAGGTTAAATCTGAGCGAAGTTCCAACGACAGAGATGATGAAGGAAAAGATCAACGGCTATCGTGGATCCCCGCACCACCCAAAAGTTCGTTTGCAAACAATGGTGAGTGGTTGTGGACATAATACCGCTGGAGTATGTGTCGAATTGTTATTGCCCCGCATCAACATGATAGTAGTATCACAAACCACTATAGCACCGTGCGGAACCCACAAAGGATAATATGGGGTAAACGTGGGCCATAACACGTGGCAAACGCAAAAGGCACAAGGGAATACGCCATATGTTGACATAAATCGGATGGACGATATACATTGGCATCAAATCTAACGACGAGATTCATCTGCATCATGGAAAGTGCACACTCAATAAATGAAAGAGTGGTTGCAGTAATTAAACCACTTTAACAGGTGTCAGAAAATGGTTGATCCACACACAGTTAAAACCGGAAAGGAAAACCATTATTGGGATCGCGGATACCACCATGGCAAAATAAAGAGGCACAAGATCTAACGGCTCAAATAAAAAAGCATGGGATCAACGGTTGGAAATAAAGTACATTCGGAAAGCTGCTAGAAAGTTAAGAAAAAGAGCTTATATAAAACAAAAGGGTTTTCAAATAACGACGTTTTGTTTATGTGTCGCTATTCCTGGAAGCTCTGAAGACCGGTGGAGATCGGCAGTTGCGACAGAAAGATAAAGACGTGTCTGTACAGGTAGGGTCTAGTGACTTGGCTCACATATTTTAAAGGAAATTTGTTTGTAGAAACGATTTAAATGGAAACTGTGCATGATATAGATGTTTTTAAAGCCAAAGAAGCCCTAGAAGATAGAGATGGGGGCATTTACGATACCCTAATCAGGTTACCGATTGCTGAGGTCAAACTTAAGTTGTCTAAGTTATTAGAAGAAGGTATAGACATACACAGAGTCCACCAGTCATCCTTGTTAGCCTTCTGCCCGGACCAAATTCCGTCTTTTCCAGAATTTATGTCGTGGTGTGTTGATAATTATTCCAGAGAAGAAAGAACTGTTTTAGACAGTCGAAAAACCAAAGTCGTCTATAAAACAGAGCCTGCCGTCATAATCAAATCCCTAGAAATGAATTTTTCCCAAACCCTCGAGTCTGAAAGTTTTTCTGAAACCTCTGCTATTGAATGTTATCGTCAAACCCTTCAAGATAATAGAGAAAAGTTCTTGTCTACGTGTCTTAAACCAGAAACAAACATTTCAGATATCCCTTATCCTATAGATGCCACTTTATTTGATGAAAATACCCAGCTGGTTTTGACATTGTTGGCTTTAATCCTAGGTTTCGACACATACATGTATGTAACTGAGTTTCAGCTAAGCCTTTTGTATAAAATGAGTACAATTCCGCCAGGGATTGATGAAAATCAAATTCCTCGACTTAACTTTGAAGAATTCCTGGCTGTAAAGATCCATGACCAGATGGTCAATTTCCCTACTCTCAGACATTTCAGATTTCATTCATTTTTTATGAAAATGATAATGATGGCCAGTCATGAAGAATTACAATTCCCTGAAATCATTTTCACAAAGTTATTGGAAAATAATATGTTTAATTACATAAATTATATGCTCTCAAAAATTTACAGAATGATTTTTGGTGAAAGATTGCCTAGAGTATTACCAAAAATGCAAGCATGTATGCAATTAAGTGCAGAATACGCTGTAGAAGATTGGTTCTTGTCAAAAGACAGTACAGTGATCAGGTTATATGGTTTCAAACATAAGCCCTATGTTTTACCGGCATTTCTTACCTTAAGGGTTTTCGCCTTGGAGTTCCTTAGACAGAAATTGATTGTTGAAGATAATAATTTCTTGTTTTTCAAACAAGCAACAGATATCAAATATCCATTCACACTTGGCCCATTCACAGTGAAGAACAAAAACGCTGCTATTTATATAGAAAAATTATTGAAAGATATGAAATTTGAGACAGACATGGCTATTGAATATTATCCATTAAACATAATATCAAAACAGAGAACGGATCATTGCATCAAAGCGTTAAATCATTAGGTGATTGAAGGAATGTCTGATAGAGCAAATTGGTTAGATTATAAAGAAGAAATCATTCCATATTCTCAAGATAAAGAAATGATATTGACAGATATGACAGTAGAGGCAAAAAGCACGATGAATACTGCAATGGTAGGGTTTAAAACGCCCATACAAGACGTAGTCAACATTGAAAGTGAAGAAGCAGAAAAAGGGAAAAAGTTAAAAATGGATGAGCAACAACAGTTAATGGCAGTTTCAGAAGAGGAAGGAAAAACTGAAGTTAAAATACCAGAGGTCATGGTAAATGAGTACAGTATTAAAGAATTCCCGGTAGAAGATGATGTAAATAAACCACATAATCTAATGGATGTATTTAATGAGCACAGTCAAAATAAACAGGAATCCTCTCGGCAAACTAATCAGTTATTTCCAAAGGTTAGGAATATATCCAACATAGAAGTCAATTTATTTACTAGCAGAAATGTTAAAGAAAATTCTCTAAAATTTTCAGTTGTTACTAAAGATAAGATCTCAAAGATGAAAGTTGATCTGACAAAAATCAATGCCCCAGATAAAATTTTATTGCATAGACAAACAGGAGAAGTTATATACTCAGATTATTTGGGAGTGATCTTAAAGGCAGACAAGTTGAAAATTTTAGTAGATAAATTAAATAACCAGTTGAGACAAGAAAAACAGAAAATAAGTCTCGACAGCAGCAAATAAAAAGATTGCAAACAAATTTGATAAACAAAGAGGGAGATGCAACAGCAAATTTACTCAAAGAAAAGGATGACACAATCCAAATGTTAAGGCGGAAGCTGAAAATCCCAAACACTTTGCTTATCCAAGGAGCCGAACTAACAGTACTAGAAAAAGAAAAAGAAGAGCTGTCAAATGAAGTAAAAGATATTACCACAAAAATGTTGAAGCTCACCGAAGAAAAAGTTCATTGGGAAAAAGAGGAGATTTGTTTGGAAGAGCAATTGGAAGAAATGAAGAAAAAGTTAGCAGAATTAGGTCAGCAACAGGTACATGCAGATACAGATGAAGATAAAATTGGATTGGACAGTCTCTTACAAGCCATGTCCCAGGTAAGTCTGAAAGATGTCGAGATTAAAGAATTGAAAATTGGAATACAGAAGCTAAAAGAAGAAAATGAGACAAAGGATAAGGAAATTAAAACTTTGCAAGCAAGGAATCGGGAATTGTCTGATAATAATAAAGGTTTGGTAGCTCACGTAACAAGACAAGCTGCAATGCAGGGTTGCAAGCATATGGTATGGGATCAAATTATAAAGGAAGTTGAAAAATTAAGACCTTATCTTAATTATATGAGAATCAAAGAAAAAGTAGCCAAAGACGCTTTTGAAAGTTGCAAAGCCAGAGAGAATTTAAACAGAAAGCCAAATTAAATAGTACAAAGGGCAATAACTTTCCTTAATAGTTTAACTGAAGCAGATTTGACAGCAATGAATATAATGAATAGAATTTCAGTCATCACATGGGTTAGAAGAATTTTGGGAAAGTATTCACATGTTGAAAATATTGAAGTTAAAGCTGGAGATATACAAGAGGAAGTAATAAGGTTTAAGAAGCGATTTGAAAAATTAATAAACAAAGGATTCCCTGCTTTTTGGGATGAAAATCATGAATTGATTCCTCCACATGAATATAAGAGGTTACTGTTTGACATAAGAATGGATCACAAAAAGTTTCAGCATTTGGATCATATGCTTACTGGAAAGATTTTAATGGATAAAATTGCAGAGGACTTTGAAATTTTAAATATGTTGATCTCAATCTGTGAGAATCTTCCTCTTGTTTCTTATGCAGGTCACCTTGAAATGCGAGTCTTGGTGAAGGAAATGACCAGTTATGATCTACCCACGGCCGACTAATGGAACTATGTGGATAAATATGGAAGGACAAGATATTCTATTCATTCATGAAGATACATTCAGAACTTTTGCCAAATGACAAAAATGATGTTTTTATTTTAAAAATTTGTAATATTGTTTAAAGACAGTTGTTTATTGTTTAAAGACAGTTATATTTTGAGTTAAGACATTTTCAGTTATTAGTTAAAAGAAGCGGTTATGTCAAGCTTTTTTCAAATTTTGTATAAAAGACAATGAGAATCATTTTTGAAAGGGTTGGAAACTCTTTGAGAGACAATAAGTTTTGAAGTCGGATTTTGATAGAATAATAAAAGCCGTACAATGGAAATACCTATCTTTGGGGACCAAAGATTCATGTGTTGATCATTTTTACAATCTGTCTTTTCCCTTATCTCTATATGTGCATGTCTACTTCCTTTGTTATATCTTCTATTATGTTCTTCTTCTATGCTTAAATGAACGTTTGAAATAAATTGGGATTCATATTGGTTATGCCCTGTTTTATCGCATTTAAGTATCCATTTATTTCTCCAAAGTTGACAATGGATTCATCCTAGTTTGATGCATGTTGTCGATGGACTGTCATTGTTTCTTTCTATACCACCTGCAAAATCAAATTGACTGTAATATGGTTGCTATCTTGCCTCTGTGAAAATCTATTTGGTATAAATATCCTTGCTGGCACATTAAATATTTGAAAGTTGACTCCATGCCCAATGTTTCTTGTTTCCTTTTCAACCAAGTAAATCATGTTTGAGAAATTTGAGCGTGTTTCTATATATTTTTAGCCTTTACATATATCTTGTGAGAGAGCCCTCTCTGGTGGAAAAAATGGCTAAGTTTTCTACCTAAAGTTTGGTTTGAAATAAGTTACCTTGGGTGTTATTCTTTTACAACGGGGATAAAATCTGAGTGCTAACACCTGACATCCTAACAAAACCTGTGCAACCAAACAAATTGCTTACATGCATGTGTAATTGCCATGTATTCGTCCTCAGTAGTATATAGTGCAATGATCGACTTCCTTCTACTCATCCAATTGACTGCTCCATTGAATATCTTGAACACATATATGCTGGTCGACCATTTGTGGTCGATATGTCTATCCCAGTCAGAATTGACAAATCCTTGTACATTGATTTCCTTGTATCCCTCAATCTCTCCTCCATAACATATTGCATAATCTTTCTTGCCACATAGATACCTAAATACTCTCTTGACTATGGTCTAGTGCTTTTTTCTAGGTGTCAACATGTACCTGCTCAATACTCCCACTAGATGGGAAATATCCAGTTGTGGACAGACCATAGCATACATCGGACTTCCTGCAACCTGGGATCATCTTCTATGATAGATAATGCAGAATCAGAGCGAAAGTCGAGCAGACTATACCTTTCTAGTTTTTTCTTTGCTCGACCAGATCTGCTGACATTCAGAGTATGTTGTTCCCCTTCTTCCTTGGATTCATTTGAATCTCCTAAATCCATACTTTCATCATTCATTTCAAACTCTTGCTTTTCTGTTTTTTTCTCTTTTAACTTTTTTTGTCCTTTGAAGTATCTCTAAATTATCTGAAGATCACCTCTACTATAAATTTCCTTCCTCATGACATGATTCCACAACTTATACCCTTTCACTCCATCCTTGTACCCAATGACAACGCACCTTTTTGCCGCTTACTGTTGAGTTTGGTTCTTTTCTCCTTTGGGATATGCACAAAGACCTTGCACCCAAATACTCTGAGATGTGTAAGAGAGGGATTTTTACTAGCCCATGCTTCATATGGAGTTTGGTCGACCAAATCCATTGATGAAAACCTATTCACCAAGTAACATGCCGTGTCTATTTCCTCTTCCCAAAATTCTTGTGCGACTCCTACACCACTAAGCATGCTTTTCAATTTCTCCATCAATGTTCTATTCATTCTTTCAGCAACTCCATTATGTTGAGTCATGTAGGGATTTGTGTTTTGTCGAGCTATACTGTGATGTCTACAGAATTGGTCGAATGCCTTTCCATAAACTTCTCCTCTATTATCATCTCTCAACACCTTGATATTTTTACCAATTTGATTCTCCACAAGAGCTTTGAACTCTTGAAACTTCTCGAATTAAACTTCAAATTTCTTCCTTGGAAAACACAATCATCTCATTCTAGAGAAAATCATCTATGAAAGAAACATAATATGAGATCCTCTTAGTGAAGGTACCAACATAAGTCCAAACACATCACTATGTATTAAATCAAGTATTTCCTTAGCCCTAGTAGCACTAGATGAGAACCGTACATGACTCTATTTACTGTAAATACAATTCTCATAGAATTCAACTTCTTCAAGACGGTTAGGGAGACCTTCGACCATATATTTATTGTGCATAGCACGAAGACCTTCCTCACCTATATGTCCTATTCCCTGATGCCACAACATGGTCGATTCGACTAGATAAGTAGATGTTTTGATGGACTCATGATAGATTACATTAGCACATTCATTGATGTTTGTCCTTCCCAATAGCTTGTACAGGGTTCTAGTTCAAACTCCCCTCATCAATACCATCGCTCCTAACACCATATTTCATGTTACTATCTTTCTCAAATATAGAATACACCCATGCATTCCCCGTTTTACTTATTGAGATCAGGTTTCGAGCCAAACCTAGGATACGCAGTACTCCTGAAAGTGTTCCTATTCTTCCATCTTTCAGTTTCAGTTGAACTTTTCCTCATCCAACTATCTTGGTCAGTGAATCATCTCCCGGTAGGACATCACCACCATTGATCTTCTCATACTCATAGAACCACTCTTTGTGAGGTGTCATATGATATGATGCACCAGTGGTGATCAACCAAGAGTCGTGATATGATTGTGTACTTGTGGAGGCCAAATACACATCTCCTTTCTCTTCTTGCAAAGTCTTACAATTAGTTGATTGACCTTCCTTAGAACATTTTCATTTCTTGAATTCCGTTGACTTAAAGTTTTGTCTATAATGCCCGACTTTACTGCATCAACAACACGTTCTCGTCATTGAACCACGGGATATTTCCTTAGATCTACCCATTGACTTCAACTTTCTACCAAAGGTTTTGCCTTTTCCTCTATCTACCGTTTGACCTATTACCATCAAGGCATTGTGGGTTGAACCTTTTATGTTCTTTCATCTCATATATCCTAACAATAGAGATGCAACAACATCATCGATCTTCAATGTGGTACTATTGCTTCCAATACCCACGACCAGGATATCCTAGGAATTTGACAAAGAATACAATAAACTGATGCATCTCTCCATTATAAAAAACTGAATGATCACAGCGTTGAACACATTCAGATTCTCTGTAACTAAGTCACCTTCACCCATCCTCAAAATATATAACTTCTTTCTAAGAAACAACTTGTTAACTAGAGATTTCGACTAATATAAGTTTCCCAAATTTTCCCATAGCTTCTTTGCAATGTATTCTTCTGATATATTCAAAAATACAAAATATGTTAAACAAAGTCGGATTTTACTCCTTTCCTTTATATAGATCGTTTACCAATATTCCTTTGACACACCAACTAGAATCACTCCTGGGTCGAATGCAACCCATTGTTCTCGATCTAAAAGGAGATCCTCCATATGAAGTGTTAGCCATTATAATTATAAATCAAGATTTTTGAAAATGTCCCACGGTAATAGGTATTCACCAAATCCAGGACCAAGCCAAACCCTCAATAACAAAGGCACCCCCATGTATCCAAATACAGCTCTGATACCAACTTTTGTTTCTTAATACCGATTACAATAGGTTTGCAATTTGATTCATATAGTTAAACACAATTATACATAAACAATGTGTTGGAGCAGGATCAAGAAGGCACTAGTTTTGGGAAGCATGCACAAGGATGTCGACTATGCACATGCAAAAAATGGGCGAAAGAGTACACAAGATGGAAAGTACTTAGGACCTTGGTCCATTATGAATATTTTTGATTTGTTTATGGGATTTGGCCCCCCACTAAAAAAACTATAAATATGTAGGAGAGAGAGAGAGAGAGAGAGAGAGAGAGAGAGAGAGAGAGGCTATGATAGAAGTAGAGAGAGTGAGATGATATAATGATGTAATACTTCTATGTTTTTGGGCTTCTATGGTGCAATGCATAGGGGATGTATGGTTATGGATGAATGATAATATGTTGAAGATGTTTTATCCTCTTTGTGTACTAATGAATGTTTCTTCTTTTATGTGCATATTGAATATGATGTTACTATGTTTCTAAGTATCTGATATGGATATGTTTAAGTTGTGCTTGTTGTTCTATTATAAATATGATTTTTGTGCGCAAAAGTGATAGAATTGCCTCCCAACCCTTCATGTCTGTAGAAACCCGGTTCCTACAGCCCCCCCAGATGCCTCAGGTGAGACTTCATTTGTTTAACATATGATGTCATAAGGGCCGGTATCTAGGGGTTTTGTTGGTATTTTCATGCTAGAAATTGGGTCCTCCCTTTGCGTGCCAAAAAATGGTTCCATTGTCGGGACCCTGATCGGATATTGAAGGGGATGTGGAGGCCAGGTAGAGAGGATATAGATCAATGGCTAGATGAGAAACAACGCGAGTTTGCATGAGAACAAAACCCTAATCCAAGAATAAGTGAAGAGGACTAGTTGGGAAGGTATTTATTTTCAAAGTTCTACGAAATATTTTTTTGTGAGCTCCCTACAGTATTAGCAAATTGGTTGCTTAGATTAGTTGATACAAATCCTAGAGATGATCTCGCGATTCCAAGAAATTGGACCCCTGAAGAGATCCATCGATTGAAAACTATGAGTAACCGTATTTCGTGCACAGTTGATTTCTGGATAGATGGTATATTGGAAGGGTACATTGTTGAGTTTGCTATAAGTGGAACAAGATCCTATTGTGACATGGAGAGAAATTTATAGAAAGGACCGTGTGGATGGTATATTGGTTGAATAGCTACTTGGATTAAGATGTTATTGTGTGAAGGGTTGTATGACGATGGAATCTCAACACTATTTTTTTTACGCACACTGGGGAACTGGGGGATGACCAGAGGAAGGTATGAGAGTATGGAAGGAAAGATGAAAGTAGAAAGAATGCCGATTATTCCAAAAGTGGAGAGTATGAAATACATAGAGGTTGGATGCCTATGCAGTGGAAAAATATTTAGGGGTGATAGGAAGAGGAATCTGACTGAGAGAGAGGAGCAACATAGTGATTTCGAAGAAAGCGATTACTGCGCAGGATACCAGACTAAAGGAAAATCGTATGTGGAAGGAAGGGATTATCAACTTAATCATAACGAGGAATGGATCCCTACTCAGAGACATATATGTGTGGAACCTACGACCTCGGTTGCGTCTCCATCATTAGAGGTAAGACCTAGTTCAATAGCTAAAGTAGTGTTAGTTAGTACATACAACAATAGTAGTAGCAGTCAAAAGGAACAAGGTAGTGGAAGTGGTCAGAAAAATCCTATAAGGCTAAACAGAACATTAAGGAACATGGCATGTCCAACACTCAAGATGCCTATATTCAATGGTAATGGAAATGAAGATCCAAAGCAACATTTGTTTCTTTGTAATAATATCTGGGAAGTAAAGTAGGTCCAAAACGAAGCTGGAAAGATAACACAGTTGGGTAATACATTCCGAGATGAAGCATTACATTGGTATATGAAAATTATATACTGAAGGGACAAGTTAGAACCCTTGCACAAATATGTGATGCATTCAAAACAAAGTTTCAAAAGCCTATGTCCGAGTCATAGTGTATTATAGAACTGGAAGAAATTAAGCATATGTCAAACAAAATTGTGTGGAGCTTTGATAAAATATTCAAGAGGTTATTAGATTAGATTCCCTTTGATGTACATCTAAAACAACATAAAGAATGGTTTATTATTGCATTGTTATTTCACATTGGTTAGCCATTGGTGCAACTGGCACTTGCGACACAGAGGGGTGCACTGGAATTAGCAATGAAACTGGAAACTTCTCCTATAGTGGACACTAGTTCAGGTATGGCTCAAGTTCAATCACAATTACAAGAATTAACATTGCAAATACAAGAGATTATGAGAGGGAAAGAGAAACGTGAAAGATTATGGTGTACTACTTGTCATACAAAAGGTCATCATAGGGGAGAAGGTTCGAAGGTCGTAGATTATTTGGCAGTAGGACACCCGAATCCATTGGTTACAGGAACACGGGGATGACCTTGGTGTGATATCTGTAAGGTTTGGGGCCATCCAAGAAATAGTTGTCTGAAGATGCAGACGTATCATACTACACCTTAGAATTTGTTCTGCAAATTTTGTAAATTGGTAGGTGTTGGCACCCCAACAACTCCCTTTGATTTTGCAATAAATAAAGGGGGCCTCATGTAAATGTTGTAAATACCTAAGTTTTAATTTTCTTTTATCTCACTTGATTTAGAGGTGGTCTCATGGATTTCATTCTTTGGTCTTTCACTTATGCGCTTCCTATATTTTGGTCTTCATCTCATGATGTTTTGGCGATTTTGGTCATTTGACTTTCTTGGCCTCTTGATTTCTCAGTCATGATTGCATGATTTTACTTGAGTCTATTTTAGTTGATCATGAGTCTTGGTTTTTGAAAATTGAAATGGTTTTGAGTTTCGGAGAGTTTACAAATCTCAATTGGTTAAATAAGTTTATGAATACCTTAGCGGATCAACATGAAAGCTCAAATTTATGATTTCCATTTATGTCTTGAAATGATATATTTAGATGAATGAAGGTGATCTTTTGATTCTAATTTTGAATGATCCAATAATTTGTTAAGGCCTTTAATTTTTAATAAGAATTTTTTCTTTTTAACGACTTTGTAATTTTTAGAAAAAATTTAATAATTTACTTAAGGTTGAATCACTTATAACTTTCTTGACATCTTCAATTAAACATAAACCTCCAATTTGATCAAAGCCATCATATTTCCAAAGACTAATTTTTATTGAGATATAACCCTCACTTTCACTCTTTATTATATAACTTGGGTTATAATAATTTGATATATGGTAATTGACTAAAAAATAAAATAAAATATACCATGTAATATTGCTGGCTATGCATGTCATTAAAACCATTTTCTTGAACGAATTCCATTTTATTTCTTGTGCATTCATGTTACTATTTCAATGTATTACTTTTAATTATATAAAAAGAACATTACATGAATTACTCATTGGGTAAAGGGAGGTAATACGATGCATGTTCTTTTTTTGCTTTTATGAGAGTTTTCTTACATTTCAAGGTGAATATTATATAACATTGGATTAGTGTTGGGTATTCGTTTCTTTTGAAAGCTATTTAATTTGTGCAGAGACCAAGCTGGGAAAATTCACTATTATGTATGTCACCACACCACCGAGCTATGCGAAATCTATTTAATGAGAAGATAGAGGTGGATCTAGCAGATATTACAATCAAATTATAAGGATAAAGTGGAACCGTAGAGAGAGGACGTGCCATTGTTTCAGACCTCCAGATCTCGATAATGTCAATAAATAACTAGGTGTTGTTGCCTCTATTTGTCCTTGTCGTAAGAGAAAGGTTCTATTCTTTGGAGGAACCATTTTTACTTTGAATTAGTCCTTGAAGGCAATCATGCCAAAAAATTTGAAAGTTTGGTTTCACTTCTCGATCATTAACAACAAGCAAGAATGTCTCCCATGAGGATGGAAGATCATTGTCAACAGTCTGAATAAGATCATTATCTTCTACAGTAACTCCAATACTCATGAGTTGATCTCTTACTTGAGAGATATTTGTGAAGAAGGAAGCAACAGTTTCTTCCTTCTCCATCTTCAGATTACGAATATTTTTCTTCAAGGCTTTTTTCAGAATGGGATCCTTCTTCTCATAAATATTTTTCAACGTGTCAAAGCACTCATTTGCAGTCTTCAATAAAGTAATCACCGGCATCAAATTGTCTTTCACGGAATCATAAATGATTATCTTTGCTTTGGCTTGATTCTTCTTGAAAGCAATGCGCCCAACATTAGAAGTAGGCTCTTCAACAACATTGGATACATATCCATCTAGATCGTGCTCTTCCAGGATATTCAGAATCCTGGCCTTCCAAGTATTGAAGTTTAGAGTTCCTTCAAGTTGGTCTTTTGGTCTTACTGAGATTGAAGCCATTATTCTTCATGTGTTGTGCTCAACTTTTTCCACTCAGGATCAACGTAGGCTCAAGCTTGATTGCAAAACTCAGCTCATTCACGCCTTGAGATCTAATACCATGTTAATTTTTTTTTATCGTAATGCGGAATATAAATCACTGAATAATCAAAAGCATAAGAATTCACATGAGACACAATATTTACCTCGGGGAAACCCTCTAGTACTTGAGGGAGAAAACCCCAACAAAATATTCCTTAGAATATTGATAGATAACAAAGAATGTCTTTACAATGAGTGGATTACATCAAGCACCCATGGTGCATTATCAGAAAGAAATACCAATCATCCTTGGTGCATTATCAGAGAGAAATACCAAGCACCCTTGGTGCATTCACAGAGCAAGAGAGAAGAGAGAATAATAGAAGAACCCAACAGCTGATTATGCACTAAGATCAATTCGCAGTTTTGGTCACATGCACACTTCCTTCAAGAGAGATTCGCTCTTCATCTTGATCTCATCAAAGCCTGCATTACAAGTGTGTCATACATCTCATTCTTGGGTTAATTTATATCCTTTTGACTTTAAGATGAACTCGCCTTCCAACTAGATGCTAGATCACTTAGTTAGGTTACTAACTCAAGTGTCATAACTTAAGTGTCACAACTCAAGTGTCGTCTTTTAGTTTAACTCAAGTGTCGTCATTCAAACACTTAGTTAATTAGATCTTCTACTTCATGATGAACTCGCCCTTCAACTGGATGCTAGACCACTCAAGTACATTGTCTTTTTGTTTAGCTCAAGTGTCGTCATGCAAATACTTAGTTAACTCAAGTGTCGTCATGCAAACATTTAGTTAACCAAATCTTCTTTGTTATCACTTAGTTAACTCTTTTAATTGAAGTCTTTCTTGTTAACATCATTGAAGTAAACAATTTGAGTTCTCTCTTAATTAACTAAAGTCTTTCTTGTTAACATCATCGAATTAAACAATTTGAGTTCTCTCTTATCTTAAAATATATTATCTTTATCTCTTTTCTTATCTACATGATCCACTTGTGCCATCTTTACTTTTATTTATCATATCAAATATACTAAGGATATTTTTCCAATGATTTGATCATCTTGTTCTACTATCATTCCAAGTGGTCATATGCTAAATTAATTCACTCTAGAGGTGGTCAGTCTCTACAGGAGACTTAATAGCTCAACCATGGTTAGTAGTACATCACACACCATTCATGCTTCGACATGCAACACATCACCTCAACACATGAGGCACCACCTCACCACATGGGAATCTGTCTTGACACACAAGACCTTAGCCTTAACAAGCAAGACTATACAACATCATTATTTTGACATACAAAGCACTTACCTCAACATATGAGGCTTAACCTTTACACATAAGGCTTAGTCATTCTTGAGTCCAACTCAAGAATCTACTCCAAGTTTCCTGAGTCCAACTTGGGGTCCCTAAGGCACTACCTCAACACACGAGTCTCAATCCTGATGCACAAGATTGACTTGGAGAATGACTCATGATGTTGTAACTTTAAAACATTAAAAATATTATCACATATAAGTTTAAACAAAAAATGTGGGGCGAGAGAGAACTAAAGATTAAAAGAAATTACGATACTATAAGGAGGTCATTAGCCCTAATCTGGAAGATAAAAAATATCTCTTTGTCTTAGATAGTACAAAGAAGAAAATTAATATTGCCAAGATACGAATGAATTCTCATGAGCTTCATAGTGAAACAGGACGCTGGACAATTCCTAAAACACTGTGGGTGTAAAGGATTTTCCATCTCTATAAGGCTATGAGCATTGAGGATGAAAGTCACTTTCTCTTAGAGTGCCCCGCGTATACCCACATTAGATCACATTTTGATAACCTTTGCTACAATACAAAGCTCCCTAACCTTCTAACATGTCAAAACTATGGCAACCTAGGAATGCTTCTTTCTAAGTTTTTTGAGCATAGGAATAAAATTTTACAACAATCCATGTCATTTTTTTTCTTAATGTCCGATAGACCAAAGTGGTCTCAATGGACGTTAACTACCACTACCATCATCAACAACAACAAATTTATACCTCTTCTTTATTTTCTTAAATTTGTTTTAAATTTATTAACAAATAATAATTAGTTTTTAACATTATATTTTTATTTTTAATATTTATTCCATTTTAAATATTTCATCTAAATATATTTAATTACTCTATAATTTGAAAAATAAATATTATTCTTATAAAATATTCTAACAAAATACCACAAATCATTTCATTAACCTTATGAATAATGACCACATTATAAATGATATTCAAACCATAAACCATATAGAATGATTACTTAATGTTTTCTTAGAGATAGAGATCTGCCACTAATTGGAGATCCCACTTTTAACACATCCTTGTTTCTGTGCGTTGCTTTATGCTTCAAGTATATAATATTATATTTACATATTGTGGCATCATGAAAGGTTGTACTACTTTGCAATGATGTTTTTCCTGGTCAAATTATACGGTGGACAAACTTTGTCTTCTTTTCACTTATTTAATAATATAACATACATTATTTTATTTCCATAAGTCTTATATCCCTTAGTTTATATGCAGCTGCGCACTCTTACTATTTATGTATTTGAGCTCTACTCGAGATCCTCGTGCTTATCTTTTTTTTTAACTTTATCATGTCCCATTCTCTGGCATGTTTATCATGACCAAGAGATAACATCTCTAGCAATTCCCCCTTCGCCATTGGTGGGCATTGGTGGGCATTGTCAAGAGTTACTGCACCAAAACTTGAACAACATTTATAAAAATATATTGTATATTAAGTTTGAGTAATACCTCAAAGTTTATGTACATATTAAATAATTTTGGTGTATGTTAAATTAGTAGTCCATGTACATATTCAATTTTTATGTGCCTCGATTAAAAGTCTATGTACATATTAAATAATTTTGGTGTCTGTTAAGTTAGTAGTCCATGTACACATTCAATTTTTATGTATGTGATTGGATTATTATGAGAAAATATTAAGATATTTATATTTATCATAATTATCTGATTGTTAATAAGATAAACACTCAGATAGAGAAAACTAAGACCTTCGTATTAATCATAGCTATCTGTTATATCAAGAAGACAAACAATCACCTATCGACCATCACAAAATTGAACATTTTTATAACAAATAAACAAACATTCTTGTAACTGAAATGTAGTTATGTGTACACTATGTATGGCAGAAAATAGAGTATAGAATAATTATTGGTATTTTCTCACTCACGCGCCCTTTTACAAGTAGAATATTACACAATGAGACAAACATTGTCATATTTAATTTATTTTGTATGTTATCTATTTTATTTTTTCTAAAGAGAAAAATCACAACTTCTATTCATGGAGAAAATAAAAATTACACTCCTCGAGTGCTTTCAATCACTTTATAAAAAAGAAAAAAAAGATTAAACATTTTATCTCATACATTCTTCTATCCTTGGCTACAACTCCATCATATTTGTCCTTACACTATTCATATAAGCATTTGATCTTGTGTCTACTTCAAAAAAGGACTAAATAGTTATCTTCTTAAGAAGATGTCTCCAATACCTAAGTTAAAAATGGGCTATATAGCTCCATCATATTTGACCTTACAATATTCATATACGCCTTTGATCTTTTATCTACTTCAAAAAAGACTAAACAATTATCTTCTAAGAAAATGTCTCTAATACCTAAGTTAAAAATGGGTTGTACAATAGCTGAAATAAACGCCACAAGTTACCCAAAAAACCCTAGAATAACTAAATATAAAAGAAAACAAGAGATATATCAATCTAGAAACTGGGAGTAGAGATTCCCTCCCTAGCCTCCTCCATAACTATAGTACCTTAAGTGAGCATCTATCCATCTTTTGACAAGTTATCATGCTCAATTCTTTATAAATATGACTGAAAGCAATAGGCACAAAGGATTTTGCAACCATTTTTTGGTGATCCTTGACTGGTTTGTAAATAAAATTATGTTGTTGATATGACCCTTTCAATGATTACAAAGGATGAGTCTCTAAATATTTGAACATGAGTTACATTCGTATGAAGAGCACATTTGAATAGAAGTCTTACAACCATGAACTCTACAAAATTAATGGAACCCACTCCTAGACCTACTTTGAACTTTACATAGTGAGAATCTCATGAAATACTAAAGCCTCGTGGCCCCTGCATTACTCCATAAAAAAGCCTCAATATTGAAACCTTTCCATTTGACAGTTCATCCACCTATCTAGGTTGTCCTTGATTAACAATCAATCTATAATTTAGCATCACATATATCACTTGAACATAAACCTGAAAGGATGGAAACAAATTTCTCCTTGAATATTTGGGAACTTATAGGAATCCATATCCCCTAGTTGACTAAACATGGAATATATATGAATTCCTTTAATTCTTTTTTGGAAAATAATTTCCTAAAGTAGTCTTCCATAGACTCACCAATCCACTCATTTGTCACCCCTATAATATGTTCTACCTCTTTCCATATTTGTTTTTCATATGGACATTTAATTAAAAAGTGTGATATAATCTCTACCTCCATTTTGCACAACATACATACCCTTGGGCCATACCTATTCCTCATTTGCAAAGCTTCCCAGGTCAAGGATTTGTTTTTTAATGCCAACCACATAAAAATAGTCTTTTTTGGTGCTTTTATCTTTCAAATGTGATTCTAGGAAGGTTCATGCTCGTCTGAAGCAAAATTTGCTTTGTAGCCAAGTCAAACAATGTGTTCACCTTTATTCTTATTCTAATCCCAAGAAAGTGAGTCCATTTGTTCCCTCAATACAATATGCCCTATCTTTAGACTGTGTATATATGCATTCCATAAGATAACTTGATCCCCTTTAAACCTACATATTCCACCAACTTCTAATCTTAATGCAAAATATATGTAATCAAAAAATCTTCTATTTGATTGAAGGTACAATATATGTAGTCAAATAACCTTTTACTTGATTAAAGCATTGTTCAATAGACTCACCAATCGACTCATTTGTCACCCCTATAATATGTTCTACCTCCTTCCATATTTGTTTAGCATATGAACAATTAATTAACAAATGTGATATAATCTCTACCTCCATTTTGCACAACATGCATACCCTTGGCCATGCCTATTCCTCCTCTACAAAGCTTCCCATGTCAGGGATTTGTTTTTAAATGCTAACCACATTAAAAATAGTCTTTTTTAATGCTTTTATCTTCCAAATCTAACTCCAAGAAGGTTCATGCTTGTCTTAAGCTAAATTTACTTTGTAGTCAAGTCAAACAACATTAAAAAATAGTCTTTTTTTAATGCTTTTATCTTCCAAATCTAACTCCAAGAAAGCTAATGCTTGTCTTAAGCTAAATTTATAAATGAATCCATTTACTCCCTCAATACAATATGACCTTTCTTTAAACTGTGTATATAAACATCCCTTTTAAACCCAAATATTCTACTAACCTCCAACCTTAATGCAAAATATATGTTGTTCAAATAGTCTTCTATTTGACTGAAGGTACGATAGCCTCTTTCATGTAGATGTCTAATTTTATTATATATATATAAATAAGTAATACTCCGATACGCATCCTAACTATATATATATATATAATAAAAAATTATGTTTAGAAATGGTTTATATGTAATGTGCAACAGAGAATCATGACATTATCTTGAATGTGCCCATTTTTCAAAGAGTAAAAGGTTTTCTCTTGAGATGGAGAGTTCAGTGGCAAGTGGGGGTGGGATTAGGTGGGCTCGGGGTTCATTTTCCAGTGTATTGTCTCCCTCATTGAGTAGCTTTTTGGAAGAAGCCATCATATTTTAAGATTGTTTCCTGCATTTGGTCATGATTAATATCTTCCATGATCACTCTGGTCAATTTGACTAAGCATCCATATGCTTCAGTGACTCAATGATTTTGTACATGCGCGTGCTCTAGGCCATGGTGGCCATAATGGGGTCATCTTGGAAATAGTAGTATGCTCAGAACTCAAATCATGGGACTTAGAAACAAAAGTAATCAGATCCATGAAAAAGAAACATATGTAGGTTAGTCTGTGCAGGAATTTAGTAATGAGTAGGCCATCCTTCGCAGATTCATATCCCTCGAAAGGTGAGATGGGTGACATAAACAATTGTTTTGTACAGTGTAAAGAGTGATACCTTTGGAAGATTGTTATAGATCCTAAGATTTGATTCCACAATTTTATAATTTCGTTTGAAAACGTTTAGCACTTTTTAAAATTTATTTGTAATTACATATTTATGGGTAAGTGATCAAGGTGGAAATGAAAGTGGTGAATTTTGTTGGTTATTATATTTTAAATTAATTTTGATTGAATTAGGAATATGATATTATTTATTTAAACATTTTTAAAGATTGGTTTACAAACATTTTTTATACAAAGTTCGTTATGTTGTCCATGAGTATTAAGAGTGGCATAAAAATTATTCTTCATCTAATGTTTTTGATCTTCCTTGTTGACAAGTCCTTATTGTGTCTTTGGCCATCTTTAAAGGAGAGCAATCAACAAAGCGTAAGCAGGGAAATGAAATATGGTAATTGATCGACATTGATCTTGGGGTTATAATTGATGGGATGGAAACCGAACTCTAACGATAGAGATCTTCCTCTTGATGAGAGCATTATTCCCACTATTACTTGATATGTCACTAAGCATTGACTAATTCGCCTACATACTCTATGTGATTTTGCTTTAGCGGTATGGTTATTAGTCTATATTGTTCAATATTTATTTTGGTTTTGTATAGCATCGTTTTCATTAGTTGAACAACATTGTTCACTATCGACTCCATACTCGTGCACAGTTTGTGTATAAAATGCATGTACTATAATTTATAAAAATGAGAAACATTTTATTTAAAATAAAAAACCTTCTCACAAATTCATAACAAAAGATTAGCTAGGAATTGATTTATAAGAAAAGCAAGCACAAAGGTGTTATCCAACGTTATGTTTTCCTAAGTAATAAGAGAGAAACATGTGATTTTTTTTTTTTGGCAAGTGGTAGTACCCCCTGACTAGCAAGGTTTGCCATTGGTTGAGAGACCACAAACCAAGGGCATCTAAGCTGTCAAAATCACCCGGGGATCGCACCCGGCCTGGACCGCACCAACCCTTAGCATGGTTGGATTTTAGTATCCATGGGGTTTCGAACCGACGACCTTTCTGTGTAGGGGTGTCTTAACCATCACCCGCCACTGACTGTTCTACATTTCACGGATGAGATAAACATGTGAATTGAGTAAAGTGTGATATTCAATTTAGATAAAAAGCGCGACATTAGATTTCAAACTAATTAAGCATGAAGATTTTATAGTCATATAAGAATTTCCAAAACATCACAAAATAAGCATATGTTACTATTATTTTACACACGCATTTAGTTTGATTAAATGCGACACTAAGCTTAAACTATAGTGTAGCAAATTAGTTTTAAATTGAGAAAGTACAACATGGGATTGAAAGTGCAATACTACTTATTTAGATTCATTAAATACAACATGCACCTTAGTAGGTAAATTGATAGATCTCTATCCTTTCTATGCTAGTGGAGCACACACATGATGATTCATTACTATTTTTTCTTCCAAACTAGGAAAATGTTACAATATTGAGGGTTATCGGCCTAGCTTCTATTGATACAATTTAGTGACCCTACTTGCAATTGCATCATTCTGTATAAACAAACCCTGCCACACCTAAAAAAACTCAATGTTGGTCTAGAAAGCTTGGGCCTTTACCATGTTTCATTATGTTTGACTTTAAACACTAGCAATTGCATCATTATGTATAAACAAACCCTACCATGTGAAAAAACTCAATAGTGATTCAGAAAGCTTCGGTCTTTAGAGTGTTTCATTATATTTGACTTTATGTTTAAGGAAGACAAACTCTTAACCAACCAAAAACAATATAAAATCTTGTCCATCCCCAAATATAATACTATTTTCTCTCCGTTTAAAAAACTATCTTGCCCATCCCCAAATATAATACTAATTTCTCTCATCTTAAAAAACTAATAATGAAAATGAAAACTTTTTGTTAATTAAAAATTCATATTTTTAGATATACCTTAATTATTTTTAAAACATCTACCTTTTGAGCGCGCTGAATTTTGAGCCATAAAAGGTCGTTGAGTTAATAGAAGGCTGAGGTGACTTAATAAGAAACAGGGCAAAGGACGGTACACGGACATCGAGGGGAGGGAAAGCTCCGCCAGCTCGGAGGCCATTGAATGACAGCAAAACACCACCACCTTTGCCAGCTGCATCCTCCATTCAATACAATTCCAAGGCAACCAAATTGGTACTTGTAACCCGTTGCCTCGTGCCTGTACAAATTATTATGGTGTCCCTCTTCTTACGCATTGCACGACGTGTTCTGCCCTTTCCTATTGCAGTGGCGCCATTACAGAAGCATCATGTACTGTACTGGACTATAGTCTACTCGACAATGTGTCTTTTCAAAACAGTCGGTACATGAAATTCTTGAAGCATAACTCATACTTCAGGTTGGGACTTGGGAGTTGAAGAAACAGACAGAAAAGACGTTGGAGATTGAGTGGGGTTGTGGAAATTTGCACTGATTTAGGCCTTGAATTTGAGATTACGCTTCGTTTTTCTTAGTTTCCCCGTAAGTTGGGGATTGTGGGTGCTGTGTTCGATGCCCGGCAAGTTCTCTCATTTAACGCGTCCCCACGTGAGGATGGTATTTGTCTGAATCCCAATTTCTAAGCAAATGAGTGTTGCTAGGTATCTGTTAGATTAACAAGCATTTACTTTTCCCAGAAGGAAGTGGGAGGTAGAGAGGTAAACCTGCAGCTATCGTCTTCAAGTTGCAACGCGTTACAGCTTATTTTCTTTAGATGCCAACACATGCTCTCCTGGCAGCACAGAGGAATTGCTTGGAAAGCGATGTGGCCTGTATAGAAATACCATGTCTGGTATTCTAACAGTTCAAAAAATTTGTGGCAAAACAGAAGTAGGGTTTGAATGTTCTGGGCACATTACAGATCATGTGGGTTTAGTTTAATATGGATCTGTTCTAGTTTGGTAATATAAAGAAGCTTGTATGTTATGTGATTGAAAAGGGGCTTGTTGAGTGCAGATATAATCAATTGAGAATCAAGATGAGGATGATGATAGATTTGAGCAGTGAGAGAGGGTCTGCCATAGAAATCATAGACCAGGCCACGTCTGTGGATTGCCAGAAGGATGTGGGGTGTTGGAGATCTCTGAGATCTGTAATGGAGTTTGTGATCCCTTGCTGTGGCTGCCAATCCATGAACAGCAATAGCAGTGACTCAGTCTATGACGATGCAGATTCCACCATTAGTGGATCAAGTACTGTGACAGGAACCATCTTTGGGTACAGGAAAGGAAGAGTGAGCTTCTGCATTCAGGAGGATCCAAGCAGTCCTTCGTTGCTGATATTAGAATTTGGGATCCCAACATGTTTCTTGGCCAAGGAAATGCAGCATGGGCTGCTTCGGATTGCATTGGAGTGTGATAAACAGAAGGCTTCTGCTCACACTGGTTCTCTATTCTCGGTCCCAGTGTGGACAATGTATTGCAATGGGAGGAAGGTGGGATTTGCAAGAAAAAGGCAGGCCACAGAGAGTGATCGCACAGTTTTGAAGCTGATGAGATCTATATTTGTTGGAGCAGGTGTCCTTAGAAGAATAGATATGGCCAAGGGCGAAGAAGCTGGAGAGCTCATGTACATGAGAGCTACTTATAAGCGAGTGAGTGGTTCGTCTGATTCAGAATCCTTTCATCTCATTAATCCTGATGGAAGTACTCGCCAGGAGCTGAGCATCTTCTTTCTGCGTTCTTGAGCATCTTCTTTCTGTGTTCTTGATAAATTGTTCATGCTATAATTCTTCATGCAAAATCCATACTATGGCTAGTTGATGCAGGTATGATCTCATACATTTGGGCTACAGAAACAGTTAGCTTAGACATACTGTTACCGTTATAAATTGTCTCCTCTGGAATTACCACAACATCGAGTGCAGTTTACTGTGGCCAGCTTATGTTCAGTCCAGTAGAGTTTTGTTTAAAAAAATGCTAAATTTAATGCAACTCATGTTCTCTGTGATTAAATTATGGACGTTTGAAACATGAACACATTTAAAACATAAATAATATGTTGCAAATATTTTGGAACAATGTTCACAACACTGTGTTCATCACATCACATCAAGTGTAAATGATTTGTACATTAGGAATACTAATCATTCCATCATTCCATGCTGTCTTTCATATACTATATTTTATATATAAGTTAACAAGAACGTGTGTCTGGTTTGGTTTATTCATAATTATTGGTCTTTGCTTGGTTCAATTTCATAATTATGTGTGATTGTTTGTCTCTAGGTACATTATGTATATGTTTAATGTAGATTCTAGCGATGGTAGATTCACATACACTCAGAAAGGTATATGTGATGTGTAAATGGAAATTGTGAAGCATGTGTATATGGAAAGGGCTATTCTCTTGAATTTGGTGTAACAAATGTTGCAGAGGTTTAATGGATGAGGAAGGGTTGCAATCTTGATTTATTTTGTTGATGAGGAAGGGTTGCAATCTTGATTTTTTTTTTTTTACAATAACAATGGAGGTTGTTAAAAAACAATGGGAGGCTGTTAAAAGTTATCCTTTGCCTTTTGGACACACCATGATTAATATTGCTCATAGGTTTAGGGTTTAGGAGGGGAGGGTAAATGTGAGTTTGGTTACAAGAAACTAGCACAAAGGACACCATGCTCATAAGTTTAGGGAGGGGAAGGCAAATGTAGGTTTGTTTACAAGAAACTAGCACAAAGATACACTTTATGGTGCAAGAAACTAGCACAAAGATACACTTTATGGTACATGTGAAGGAAGCTATGTGTTAAATGCATATGACTATGTATAAATTAAGTTATATTTTAATAATAATAAATTTAGATCGGATTTGATACACTTTTGATACACTTTATGGTGCATGTGAAGCTATGTGTTAAATGCATATGACTAGTATAAATTAAGTTATATTTTAATAATAATCAATCTAGATTTATTATAAATCGGATTTTAAAAAAATCAAAATTTTAAAAATAAATTGTTTTTACAATATCAAAATGAAATTGAAATTATATTTTAGGAATTTGATTTTTCACCATTCTAAAATTAAAATATATTAAAATTGTTTTTTTAAATTTTAAATTATTTTATGATATTTTTATGTAATAAAATAATAATTTAATTTTAAAGTCATATCAACTTCATAACCACCTTTTACATTTACCATTGAGTGAATGTAATATCAACTTCATAACCACCTTTTATATTTAAAAGTTATATTTTAATAATAATAACAATAACTTAAATTCATTTTGATTTTATATTTAAATTACTTTTAGACCAAAATTTTCTTATATATTATGATATGATTCTTCTTTTCAAACCATTATAAAAATTTACAGCATTATTTTAATCATATAATTTACTTAATATTAAATATATAAAATATCATGTAGCGAATCTTTCCCTCCGTGCAATAATTTGAAGCTTTGTCTTTTCCCTTCCTCTATTCAAATACTTTTTATTAACAAAATATTTAAAATTTTGGAATCATAATAAACATTCTATAATTGAACGGGTTTTTAGAAAAAATAATAGAAAATTATGGAATTTAATCTTGTAAAAACCAAATAATATTTGATGTTTTACGAAATGGAGAAGCTATTAAT
Source organism: Larix kaempferi (assembly GCA_027924585.1). Lineage (NCBI taxonomy): Eukaryota > Viridiplantae > Streptophyta > Pinopsida > Pinales > Pinaceae > Larix > Larix kaempferi. Next base: position 5,702,765 of record BSBM01000018.1, on the reverse strand, counting down.
TCGATATTGTTGATAGCCTCCATTTATATAAACCCTTTCATATATGAGAAAGGAGGGATAACATGAATGGCATCTATGATACTAGATTTTTGAGGTCTAGGATTATTGTTGTTTGGTCGAATTAACATAATTCAGCCTAAGCTCAAAACGCCCTTAGCGAAATTCTAACTTTTGAATTTACTAGCAAAGTAGTAGTTAGAGTTTGTAATAATGTCAAGCATGTAATGCTTTTAAGTGAGATTAATACTTTTCAAATTAGAAATATAGTTAGCTATTAAACTTTAGCATTATGTTAAACAAATTTTTAGAGTTATATTTTTTATTTATAAATTTCCAAAACTTTTAGATGTGATGGTTCTTTTATTTTTGGATGGCAGGTTGTGATGATATTAACATAAAGTTCACTTTCAAAGTTATTTAATCAATTTTGTTAGGATTTGGGATTTGGATTAGCTAGCAAAGGAATATAGACGTCCAAAGGTAGCTCGAGCAAAGGGAACAATGAATTATAAGGAACATGATCCTTAATTTGTTGAGAAGAATGTGGTTGGACAATTACATGTAGAAAATGGAAGAGATATGAACCCTGAATCATCCTAACAAGTGTGTTAGGATTTTGACTAAGTCATTATGCCTTTGGACTCCATTACAAAATTCATATGAAGAGATAGAGAAATAGTGAGTTGGTTTGTTGTTGATTGGTTGATTGTAGGATCTTAGAAGGATTATTGAACTTTTATATGCATTGTGTTGTTTCTTGTTACCAATGGACATATTTTCCATAGGTATGTAATGATATATGTGTTGATTATTTAGTTTTACGGAAGCATGACTCATGTGTTGTCTTTATATAAAACTTGTTATATATATGGATGGTGTCTATTAAATGTACTTACTGAATTGTGTTTCTGTGATGATTGAACTCTCCTCATGATGTCATGTGTTGTGTATTATGTTTAATGTTGATCCAATATGAATGCATAGAGGTAAATCATGGTAATAAAGCTTAGGACACTTGCTTCCTCATCTTTATGCTCACGCCACATGACTAACGTATAGGTAATACACCTCAAGTGAGTCTTTCCCTATTCTAGGGATTGTTATGTCAATGCTAGACTACAACCCCTTTGTTGGACACCCTCGTGGATTGTGAATGGACCGTGTTCTTCATTTTGAGCCACAAATGGTTTTGTTGTTAGGACCACATCATGCTAAGTGTAGAATTATGCCTAGATTGACTATTTCATGAAGCAAGATGCTTCATTACTAGGATGGTATGTATATATATTTAAGGATGATTTGATGTTTGATGAAATCTATGACATTTTATAGGTTGAGATCCTAGTAAGTTTACATGAATGTTTGCAAATACTAATTTAAACCCCTCGATAATTGTGGAGAAAAGTAAAGCATGTTAATTGGGATGTTCTAACTCGGATACCTCTACAACATTATAACCATTTTGTAGACAGAGAAGTAGCTATCCAAGTCAAAGGTACCCTAGAGGGTTAGATCATGGAGTTTGCAGTAGAAATATTTCAATTGTATTCGATGGATGAGCAATGGTTTATGAAAGGGCCCCGAGGAAGATTGGTGAAGAAGTTTATGTCTAGAGAAAAATTTGTTGTTGGTGGAGGAGTTGTGATTGATAGATGGACTAGTATGGTCCTGGAAAGGATGGAGACTTATCTAGGAGGAGATAACTTGGAGGACACATAGACATGAGATGGGGTTGAGAGAACATTGTGTATTTCTATAATAAGAGATTAGTAGTGGCTAAATCAAATGAAATCAATCAACAATCATAATTATGTTATAATCTTTAACTCTTATCATTAAGGTAGATAAACACCATATAATGATCATTCTATGGAAGGATGAACTCCTATTCACTTGCCTCTTCTAGGGGGAAACCTTCTAATGAGCTAAGCTCCAATACAATATGCTCCAATAAAATATACTCCAATACATGCTTCATGTGGAGGATTCCATCATTATTTATAGCTAGATAGAAAACCCTAATCATAACCAAATACTAACTACTTAGTGAACCTTCTTTAACGAGGCCACATTACATTCATTCCATGATAACTTGATAGTGAGCCTTATTTAATAATAACAAACATAGTGGACCCAATCTGCTTTAGATTGAATTTCCACCATAACTACACTAATATTACTCTAATGGGTTCTTTGACCCCCATTATGCCCCTAGGGAGGATCCCACCAAGTGATGTTCTAAGACAAGAAATAGTATTGTTGAATTTATGTCATTGGTATAGGTGGTTGAGGATTTGAGATTGAAGGATTAAAATGTTAGTCAATAGTAATTGTATGATAAACTAGGCTTGATGTTGGAAGAAAGTCCAACAAGGAGACAAGGTGGAGGGGAAAAATCTACAAGATCTGATGAGCAAACCTTGTACCAGTTCACAAGTAGATGCATGTGCATAGATAAGTTAGTAATATGTATAATAGAATGAGGTTTCATTTGAGGATAACTCTAATAGGCAAATGGATGTGATAACTAATATGGAGGTGCAATTGGATGAGGCATTAATATATGTGTTTGAATTGTTTGGGAAATATGAGATTGTAGTAGTTGACATGATATGTTCGGAAGGTAAAAGAGCCATCCCATGTTGTGTCCCCATCCATCGATTTAGCCAACATAGGGGGATATCTACGAATTGTAGGATTATAAAATATCCCCCATGGCCATAATATGAATTTATAAACAATAAATGCATGTGCATATGTATAATTGTAAAGCGTAACGGAAATAAATTTCTATCTACACATACACCATGCATAAACAAGCACATTCATCACATAAGGAAAATCAAATCATTGCACATCCAAATATAAAGAGAACACTTATCTTTAAAAAATAAGATCCATGCAATTGGTTTTTAAGAGAAATTTTCCACTCAACTGTAAGCATTCTATCCAACATATACTCTCTATGTTGAGAGGCCACCCCCAAGCTGGGCTATAAGGCTTATCTACAACCATCTATTTTTCCCTTAAATCTGCAGTTCTCCCTCTAAATTTGAATGTTTGGAAAATATTCAGTTTGCTAATGGCAATGGTAATCAATAACAAGAGGAATGAGACCCAAATGGAAATATTTATAGCCTTATTGTAAGCCCCATTCAATATATTCCACTTGGATTAGGGGAACTTGATAAACATGTTGATCTAGTCTAATAAAAATATTATTAAAATTATATCAAACTTTTGTAGAAGCTTTGAATTTAAACATAGGCATGATATAAATATTGTCAACAAGGGAATGGGGAAGTTCCCAATTTGTATTAGGATCAAATTGTTGGACAGTCAAGATTTCATTATATAGTTGGGACACTACAAGGAAAAGAGCCTGTAGCGGAGGTCATAGCGAATGTTTTTAGTGTTACAAGATTTGCAAAAATTGTCAAAAAACCCTCCGCTACGACCTCCACCATTGGTAGAGGATGCTTTTATGGAGGTTATAACATATACAATTTATAACTAAAAAATACTCAGCGGCTAGAGGTTCTAGCAGAGGTTAGTTTGTCGGTGTGCATAACGGAAATTAAACGCACAGGTGCATTTTCACCTATGACGCACCGGTGATGTATACTTAGAACAGACACAACGGTGCACTCAACCAGAACAAGCACTGTAAAGAATAAAATTTCAACGCCGCACCAGTGCTTCAGTATATTAAATACGCATCGGTGCGTCTGTACAAAACAAACGCCTCGGTGCGTCTGTACAAAACAAACGCCTCGGTGCGATATTTTATATCATACACACTGGCCATTTTTTCATTATATTTAGATTTAACGATGCTGTACATTTATCTAGATGCAACAATGCCTTTCATACATGAATGCATCAGTGCATTTAATAGTAGAATGCACTGGTGCTTACATATATCAACTTGGATCGGTGCATTTAAACACATGGAATGCACCGCCAGGCGTAAAAACCAAAAACCAGTTGGCTTAAGTTGTAATCGTTCTTGATGCGCATAAGCAATCTACATGCACCGGTGAAATTCATATAATGAATCACATCGGTTCTCATTGTTATAAACACATCGATGCTCACTTCTGTAAACGCACCAGTGCTCAATGTAGTAAACGACCCAGTGCGCAATGGTAGTTTAAATGCACCATATTACGATTATTTGAATAATGGCTATTGATATTTCATTCAAGTATATATCTATATATATATCTATATCTATATCTATATATATATATATATATATATATATATATATATATATATATATATTTTTAATTCCATTATTCATCTTAAATTAAAATAGTTGTTTATAGTAAATTTCATTTCAATTTTAATTATTGAAATTGTTTATTTGGATTAATTTTTTATATCATAGATGTAAGAAACTATTGTAACATTTAATTACCAATTTACCATTTACGAGTGATGTGTGGCAGTGAATAATTTATTTTTTCTCTATCTTGAATGAAAATACTCATTTTGTTTTGGAAAAAAAAATTACCAATGTACCATTTCACATGTTACATTTGACAATAATATTGAAAAATGCAATAGAATAAATTTATTTTATTATATTATATATCAATAAGAGTGCCTTTGTCATACAAAATACGACAACATAGAGACAACACTAATCAAAATGTCAACATGCATGTAATTATTGTTACACTTATTGGTAACTTGTCTTTGAATTCACACACTATGTCAAGTACATAATTATACAAAATGTTTGATTTTCATAGACAATTATTTCAAAATATACAACAAGATAAAGCAACTTGCATTAACATCAAAATTAATAATAGAGCATCATTCTTCACTGGAATTGTTATCGATGCTCGAGCCACTTGCATCAATTGGGTTATTTGGTCAAATGTTTTGTTTACTGGCTTGATTGTTTTCCTCTTCTTTAGCTTCCATCTGAAAACATAAAAATAAAGTATACTGAGTGTATCTACATTACCAACGAGAATAATGAAAAATAAATAGATAGTATACACTGATGTAAATTGAAAATTGACATACCATAGAAATAATTGACTCATGAATGATATGCATTCTATCAAAACCAAATCTCATGCCTTCTATCAACAAGTATTCTCTTGGCTCCACTCCATACTTTGTTTCCTGCAAGTGTTATGCCCCGTCACAAATCATAGATTTAATATAAAAGTTTTTTTTTTGTTTTATTAATTATAAAATGAGAGAAGTAAAACAACATAGAGACTTACAAAATCCACAATTAATTTTTGATACGCCAACATATACTCACAACCCTTGCTTAACCCAATGTCAATCAATTCTTTTGATGGCTCCTCTGTGTATGTTAGCACCTGTTTGAAGGCATTCAAGGATTGTCAGTGAAAACAGATTAAAAAAATTTAAATATACTAATAAAAACCACTACGAAATGTTTATTTCTTACAACGAAATAAAAAATACTCACAAACTTTGTTATCAACCCATTTTTCCTTGTTGTCATGTCTTGTGTAAGGACTGGGTTCCATTTTCTTTTCTTTTTTACAATAAAACAATTGAAAATTAATATTTAATGTCGAATTAATTAATGAAATGTATATCATAAACCTAAAAACCAATGATTTTATACATTTGAAGCACATTGTTGTTGAGATTACTCTTCCTGCAATGCAATTATGTCCATTTACTTGACCATGTCCTTGTACATTTTTTAGGCATCCCTACTAGCACATTTCACATATCACCTCTTTCATCCTTTGGGATTCTCATAATCTTCATGAAAATGTGAAATGACATTAAACAATTTCTTTGTTGATATGAAAAACAAATATGATAGAATTAAAATTATTGAATGAATCATGCTTTGTAATAGTTTTAGATACATATTCTACATAGACATGTTTAGGAATATTACCTTTTGAATGATTCTTTTTTGTTGGTGTATGTTTTTGCTATTGCAAGCTTGACAGGTCTCATTGACCATTGATCTGGGGACGCCTCTTGTAGTTTACATATGACCTGATTCTTTGAATAATTTGATTGGTTTCTGTATTATAAGTGAAAAGTACGTATGTACGTTCTTTCCAATAGTCCAGAGTATTATAAAATTATTTGTCCCTTTTATTAACTTCCAACACCACTCTAGAAGAGCAAAGGACCAATTGATCATCATTTGCATGTTCCGTAATTTTTTCTTCTTATGATGACATTGATTTCTGTTGCTGTCAGTACCTGCATAACATTCATCATATGTGAATTATGTTATTTGAAGCATATTAGTGAATATTCTTAATTAAGTAGATTATTACTCAAATTTCAATAAATAATTCAGATTGACTTATTTTTTATTCTCCTGACTCATCGATGTGCAACTTTCCATCAATTTTTTACAGTCTTCTGGAGTTAGTTTGGTAAGAATATTATCGATCTTCCTCATTTTTTGGCACTACATGTCACACATTAACTAATACATATTAGTTAACTTTACAAATAATTCAAACAAATTAATTTAAATACATAAATTAATTAAAATCACTTGTCTTCTTTGCAATTCTTGGTGTGTTCCCATCATGTCAATTAAAGTTGTTGTTCATTGAACTCATAGCGAAGAAACAAATTACAGATTAAAGTTGTTGTTCATTGAAAATCATAGCGTAGTTGTTTGTTGATTAAATTTGCTGTTGTTCATTGAACTCATAGGCTATAAATATATTATACAAACAAATTATAGATTTTCAAAAGATTAAAAAAAATATTAAAAAGAATACATATGATTTCGATGTGCCTGTATACATTAAACACCCCAGTGCGTTAGGGATAAAACCGCACCGGTGCGTTAATTCCAATATGTCGCACCAGTAATAGAGAATCAAAATACTATAATCGGCTTTTTTTGTTTTTCTAAAATAATAAAAAACAACGTGTTATAGTAAATACGGTGCGTTACAGTAAATGCGATGCATCGGGAACAGAGAACAGAAACATGAAAAATGACTTTTTCGTTTTTATAAAATAATTAAAAACAATGGAATGTGGGTCAAAATCGGTGCGTTATTTAGATGAAAACACTGGTGCGCTCCCGTAATACAAACACACCTATTTTGACGCATGCCTTTTTTAATTTAAAAAAAAAACCCAAAACTTGGCAGGGCCGACATGGTTATGAATTCGACCAAGAAAGTGGACCCATGTCACCCTACGCTTTCTATATATAATCACAAGCATAGTAAATCCAAAATCCCTAACAGGTGAAATCGTAATTATGTATAACAATAGAGCGATTTAAACCCTAATGAAGAATTTTGCAGCCACATAAAACAAAAAGAAGTTGGGAGAAAATAATGGTTGAAACATTGAAGGTAAGTATGAAGTTTTTTTTCTTCTTCTAAATCTAGTTAAACTCTAAACAAGGTTATAAGATCTATAGTAATAATTACATGCTTGAAATTTCTATCATGCATGGTTTGGATTGATTCACCATACCTAAGAAATTTCAATCCTCAGAATTCCTTCCAATTGCTCCAAACTCCTTCCACGTAAGTCTCTGTTCCAAAACTCTACTGTCAAAATTTTGGCAAAACAATGAGTTAATGTTTAGGTTTTTGGATTTTAAAGGCTATTTAGATATACTTTTCGAACTTAAAATTGCCGCCCTTTTTTTAATTTAGGGAAAAAAGGGTTTGTGCGATTTTTTAAAATTTTGATTTTAGGCATTTTTTGTGCGCATTTTTTTAAGTCACACTGGTGCGTACATATGTAAAACGCACTGTCCTACAAATAATTTAAAAACCCGTAGGACGGTGCGTGTAATGTTATGTCACACCGGGACTCTTATATGTATGAAACGCACCGTAACGAATTATTTTGTGAAAATGCATATAGAAATATCTGCTACCAAATGTAGCGGATGTTTTCCACCGCGGGGGGCTTTTGCGGATATACGTTAACGGTGCATTTACATTTGTTACGCACCCGTGCGTCTGGTTTATGTTAGTGCACTAGTGCGTTTATGTATGAATAAATGCATCGGTTTATTTTGTAAATTCTATGTTTTTATGTGTTTACTTAAAGTTATATTTTCATACTAAATGTCCTTTTACTATTTAACCACACCAATTACAATATTTCATAGTATATATATGTTCATTGTTGATTTGGCTCAAATGTAGGAAGAAAATTTTGTAGTATCAAATGGCCAATTCTTTAGATTCCATCTCATACCGTCTTATTCAAAGTTCGACAAGTTCCCCCATTCCATCCCCGGTAAGTTCAAGTTTTATTTATTTTTTGACTACTTATTTGAATTTATGTTACTTATCCATGTGAATATGAATATCAATTTATTCTATATTGCAGGATCACAATTCAGGTTAGAGTTTGGATGCACAAGACATTCCACTAGTTTTAAACGTCGTAAGCTCTTATTAAGAGCAAGATATCGCAAGAAGTTCGTGGATGAAAATGGGTAGCCGCTTTACCCCACCAATTGTAACATGCCATCTTCAAGCCACCATCCTGGTTCATCGACAGTAATTTTTCACAAGCTATAACTCTTTTATGACACTCCAGTAGTTTGTGGTTGTTCAAAATGTCAAGGGTTGAAGGAGAAACCTCGGCATGTCAAAATCACCCATTACACCAATGATAGCTTACCTAATGTCGATGGTCTAATACCCCCTACTGTGGTAAAAAATACAATAGGTGATATAGAAAAGACACGCAGGAACACTTCCTTATGCTCATTTTTGAAAAAGTTGGAAGCCAAAATAATTATGACTCATCCTAAATTGACGAACCCCTTGGCTTATGTTCAATAGTCTAAAAGTTATAGTGATCCAAAGTATGATATGAATGTCACCCAACCCATCTCTACTAGAAGATCCAAAAGGTTGCATGCGTTGAGAGAAAATATGTCCAAGTACATACTGAGGTCCATCCAATGGTTGGAGGGTAGCGATGATTTCTCCCTTCCTGTGAATTTGCAAAGTAAATATCAAACTTCTTACAATCACGCTTTATATGGTGCTTGGCTATCCTCTCTACCTATGCCTGATGTTGGAACCAAATTCTCCTTTTGTGGTAATCGTTTTATGATTACCAAGTCTAATATAGATGCTGCAAATATTGGGTTGTTTATCCTTTCACATGTACTTGTTCCTCCCAAACAGTCAGTAGCACTTATGCCATTTTGCAATCCTATCTATTGTCGGTCTAATTACTTGAATATTGTTAAATACAAGCACACCATTTCCATGTATAGTATGTGCATGAATGGTTATGTTTATGGAAACTTTAACAGGAAGAACCTATTGTATATATATCGTCTTCCATGCACTCATGGGAACATTGCAGGGTTCATAAATAGTTTTAGGTGCTCTTTATTTTCTCCAAATTGTTCATTTGAGGAAGACTTCAATGACCGGGATCTCTTTATGAAAATGAAAGCATTCAAATTTCTTTGTGTACATGCAATACGTAGTTTGTCTCCCGGTGACGTGTTGTTAATAAACTACAACTTCCATAGACCACCAACCGCTCGTCAAAGATGCCTTGCATTCGGATTACCTTTAGACATTCCCTTGGAGCGTAAGAAAAAAAACATTGATTAATTGTATCTGTTAATTTTCAATGGATTCATATTAATGTATTGCTCAGTTTGAAATTATGTTTTATAAATTGTTAATTTAATTTATAAACTAAATTTGAAAATGTGTTACTCAATTTTAAATTTTCATATTTAATGTGGAATTGATGTTAATTTATCGCTCAATCTGAAAGTCTATTTTATAAATTGTTTGCAGCTTAGCATTTTCTATTGGAATTGATTCTCATGATTTTGTAATAATTATTTTCTATAATGCGAGATCAAAACAATTTCATTGTGCTTACTAACATCATTGATGTAATGTTCAATATTTTTGAAATCAGGATTCGGATGACGAGCGACCTGCTTACCATCTTCCGTTGCACCTCGGTACAATGTCAAATCGAGAGAAGGTTGAAAAAAGAGCGCAACTTGGAGATGAAGCATACCAAGCATGGTTGAATCAACCACCTATTCAATTTCCACTATTTCCATCCGCACCAACCAGGAATGCCTATAGTGATAGTAGTTATTCACATGTTGGCAATGGAGGCAATGAAGTAGAGGTTAGTATGGACGAGTTATTACGACAAAGGAGTTCCATGGGTGCAATGTTGTTCCATACATTCCAGGACAACGAGCTAGGGGATTACGCTCATATTATTGAAGCCTTTTTCGAAAGCCTTAAATCAACTTCCACCACACCTCTATTTGGATCTGGCCGGTCAAAGTCTACATAGTTGGGGACAACAATGTTACTATACAACTTGAAAACAAAGTATGGCATGTCAGACACATGTTTCTCGGCAATGTTGAGGTAACTAACTATCAACTACATTATATTTTGGGTAATCTTGTGACACAATCATCATTGAAAATGGTCGATTTTATGAACGTTAGATGACATTGTATATTTGTATTTTCACTAACTGTAGGTTATTCAAAGATAAGGTAATTTTGAATGATAATTTCTTGCATGGAAGCTACACAAAGGAAAACCAAATGTTGAAAATGTTGGGTGTAGAGTACATATCTTATCATGCATGCCCCAATGATTGTATTATATATAGAGGTGAATATGCAGACAAAGTGATTTGTCCAAAATGTGGGTATGACAGATACAAAGAATCGAATAACAAGGCTTAAGCACATGGTCCTCCTCATAAGATATTGAGGCACATGCCTATAATCCCAAGGATTCAAAGGCCCATTCGTTGCAAAGAATTAGCTATGTTGCATGGATGGCATGCATCGAATCGAAGTGATGAAGAGAGAATGCTAGATCCAGATCCACAAGAACCTAAAGATCTAGCAACCGATAGTGAATATGAGCAAATTCTATATCCAGATCCACAAGAACCTGAAGATCTAGCAACTGATGATCCAACTATAGTACCTAGATGGGCTTCCACAACTCTTAGATCTTCCAGTGATCTTGTTGGAGATCCACTTGATCTAAGGAGAACCAGATTTGATTTCCAGAATAGAAGGTTTCATCCTTCTCACATTGAACATTCTCACATTGATCCATTTCTTGTCGATAGATGCTTTCTTGGTAAATAAGGTCACTTGCCTCCTCTTGGGGTGAGTGATGCACATGCTTGATTAGATTTTTACAGTCTATCTTGAGGGGGGGCTTTCTTCCCACTGGGTTTTCCCTCTTTCCTCACATTTTTATTTAGATTGTTGTACGAGGTGACATTTGGTCTCAGTTACCAGGGCCCTATTTTTTCAGTTCTACTTCCTCATAGTCCGACTTGCGGGGGGTGTTGGAATATTCTCACCATCATTTGTATTTGCATGCATGCATGCATCCATTCATCAGTATGGTAGTCTCCCAACACCTACTGCTTATTTTCAGTTCCCTGGAGCCTGTTTTTAGCTATCAGTAACTCTCTTACCTACCTAGTGCACCTTGTTTTCATCATCTGGAAACTAATGCGCCCTACTACACACTTCTAGGATTACATCAGTCAGTTCATGCATTGATCAATGAATTCATGCATTGATTTCTCAGTTAACTGACTGTAGCCTCCATTTGTCTGTATCAGAGTGCCACTTGACTACTGACAGTCTGTCATGCGCCCTTGGAGTCTCCTTCCCTTGATTTGTGCTCACATGACTCAATTAGACTCAGTTAGACTCACATTGACTGGCATTTGACTATATGTGGCCACTTCCACTGATTGGGTGATGTCTCCAATGTAGTCCAAGCCATGCCTTGAGGAGAATTCAAATCACCTTTGGGTAATCCAATTCGTTCTATTGTACTCTCATATTTTTTCCAGGTTACAGTTGATGAATGGCATTACAACAGTTTTCCACATTCTTTGAGTTACATCTGTGAATATTGATTCAATTCTATCTCTTCTTCTCTGCAATTCTTTGAGTGAATTTGTGAGTTTTGTTCAAGCTGAGTGATCTACACCTATATAATTTCACAACTGTTTTTCAGTAGAGCACCAAAAGACTCTGGATTTCCACAACAATTCCTGGTGCCATTGCATTGAATTCACTGGAGCAATCCAGTGAGGTCTAGCCAGATGTGAAGGATCCAGTCACATGTGATCACTATCCTAAATAAGTGTTCTTTAGATTCTGCAACAAATATCAATCAAAATTACCTTGTTTTATTGCAAGTTATTAGATCTTCAGCAGATTCGAATTCAGTAGCTACTATGGATCTCAAACTCACCTCCTTCAACTATTTCGAATGGAAAGCAAAGATGAACATATTCATGAAGTCCAAAAGCCTGTCCAGAGTATTGAATGGTACTTCAATTGAAACCATTGGAGCAGTTGAGAAATCAAAGTATCTTGATAAACTTGATGAAGCAGTTGGACTGCTAGTCCTCAGTATTTTCGATGATCTACATTTTCATGTCATTGATCTCAAAACTCCTAAAGAAGTTTGGGAAAAGCTCAAATCTATGTTTGGGAAGAAATATGATTTGAAGGGTCACCAATTGGAAAATAATCTTATCTCTTTGAGCCCCGGCAGTTTTGACTCAATCAATGAGTTCTTTACAAGATTAAAAAATCTGGTTTCAAAGTTGAAGTCATATGGAATAGAGAAAGAAGAGAAGCAACTTATCCTTGCCATTCTGTCAAAGATGGGTCTTGATTACTTAGTTTTTGTCTCCACCTTCCAATCAATGAAGCTATCCATTTCAAATTGGAAAATTCCCACTCTTGAAGACTTCATACAGTTTCTCTCAAAAGAGAAAGACAAACTAGTGCATCTGGGAGTGAACAAACCAAGAATGGATTCATCTCTTCAAGCTGCAAAAGGGAAGAATGCGAATCCCAAAGGGAAGCAAAAAGTTAAATAAAATAAGTTGAATGAGCATAAGCCAAGAGAGGCTCCCTATCAGTCAGGAGGGGCTTCAAATTCTAAGAGAGGCAAGCAATCTCAAAAGGAGAAGAGCAAATGCCCCTATTGCAACAGGGGCTTCCATCCTAAGAGTGCTTGTATGAAGAAGACAATAGATCTAATGGCACAACTACTGGATAAGAACAATCTTCCAATACCAGCGAATTCTAGAAGAAAAGTTGAACCAAAAGATGAGGACAAGGAGAGGTTTCATACACTCATGGAACGCACTTCGAATGACTTCTCCTTCATCATTGATTCTGGAGAATCAAGGCACATGCCTACTTGTAAGAATCTCTTCTCCGATTTCGAATCCACAGTTGGCCCTTCAATATTGATGGGAAATGATTCTGAGGTCTCCTCTAAGGGGATTGGAAGGATCAAAATTGAGCATGGGTATTTCAATGATGTACTCTATGTTCCTACTCTTGCAGCAAATCTACTTTCTGTCTACCAAATGACTCATACATGAGTACCCAAGAAGGTCATCTTCACTCCTAATGAGGTCGAGATCTAAGAGATCTCAATTGGAAACACCATTTCAAAAGGTATTGTTGGTAATCATTCGAAACTCTATGATTTTTCTCACTTCCTACCTTACTCAAAGTCGAATGCATTGCTCACACATGCAAATGAAGAGAGTAGACTTTGGCATGAAAGATTTGGGCACCTCAACTACAAGTACTTGCAAGACATGCACAATCAGGAAATGGTTGAAGGACTACCCAAGATCAAATTTGCTAAAGGCACCTGTAAAGGTTGCTTGATGGGAAAGCATCCAGAGCTTAAGTTTGAGAAAGGGAAGGTGAGGAGAGCCTCTCAACCTCTTGAACTAATTCACAGTGATATTTCAGGACCACTTCCTCACCTGTCTTTGAAAAAACAAAGGTATATCTTAACTTTCATTGATGACTATTCTAGATTCAGTTGGGTGTACTTTCTCAAATTAAAATATGAAGTTTTTGGATACTTTAAGTTCTTCAAAGCTTCTGTAGAAAGGTTCTCTGACAGGAAGATCAAGGTCCTCCGCACTGATAATGGAGGAGAGTATGTGAAGGGAGAGTTCCAAGCCTTTTGTGCAGATGAATCTATAGAGATGCAGCACATTGTTCCCTACACACCACAACAAATGGTGTTGCAGATCAAAAGAACAAAACCTTGAAAGAGATGGCAACCTGCATGCTAGAGTCTAAAGGATTGCATCCTAGTCTTTGGGAAGAAGCTATTAACTGTGCTGCTCACCTTCATAATAGAGTTCCTCACAAAGGAATACAAGGTAAGACTCCTTTTGAAGCATGGATGGTTTACAAACCTGATGTATCTCATCTTAGAGTATTTGGATCCAAACCTTGGGCTAGGATTCCAACATAGAAAAGGAGAGCCTTGGAACCACAGAGTAGAGAGTGTATTCTTGTTGGTTATGCACTCAGTGCAAAAGCCTATAAGCTTCTAGATTTATCCACCATGCATACATTTCTTGAGAGAAGTGTACAGTTTGAGGAATGGCCACTGCATGATGCTAATCATGTTCATGAAAGCAGCTTGCCAATCACACCTCCACTGCTTGTTGAGAAAGATAGCGAAGCATCCTCTTATGATAGTTTAGATTTTGAGTCTAAGGTGATGAAGAGTGAATGCTAGATCCAGATCCACAAGAAACTGAAGATCTAGCAACTGATAGTGAAGATGAGCGAATGCTAGATCTAGATCCACAAGAACCTAAAGATCTAGCAACTGATAATCCAACTCCACTACTTAGATGGGTTGCCACAAATCTTAGATCTGCCAGTGATCTTGTTGGAGATCCACTTGATCCAAGGAGAACCGGATCTGATTTTCAGAATGGAAGGTTTCATCCTTCTCACATTCATCATTCTCACATTGATCCATTTCTTGCTGATAGATCCTTTCTCGGTAAAGGTCACTTGCCTCCTCTTGGGGTGAGTGATGCACATTCTCGATTATATTTTTACAGTCTATCTTGAGGGGGGAATTTCTTCCCACTGGGTTTTCCCTCTTTCCTCACATTTTTATTTAGATCATTGTACGGGGTGACCTTTGGTATCAGTTACCAGTGCCCTATTTTTTCAGTTCTAGTTCCTCATAGTCTGTCTTGCGGGGGGTGTTGGAATATTCTCACCATCATCATTTGTAATTGCATGCATCCAGTAATCAGTATGGTAGTCTCCTAGCATCTAGTGCTTATTTTCATCCCCCTTGGAGCCCGTTTTTAGCCATCGGTATCCCTCCTACCTACCTAGTGTGCCTTGTTTTCATCATCTGGAAACTAATGCACCCTACTACACACTTCTAGGATTACACCAGTCAGTTCATGCATTGATTTCTCAGTTAGTTGACTGCAGCCTCCAGTTGTCTGTATCAGAATGCCACTTGACTACTGACAGTCTGTCATGCGCCCTTGGAGTCTCCTTCCCTTGTTTTGTGCTCACATGAATCAGTTAGACTCAGTTAGACTCACATTGACTGACATTTGACTATCTGTTACCACTGCCACTGATTGGGTGATGTATCCAATGCAGTCCAAGCCATGCTTTGAGGAGAATTCGAATCACCTTTGGGGTAATCGAATTCATTCTATTGTACTCTCATATGTTTTCCAGCTTACAGCTGATGAATGACATTACAACAGTTTTCCACATTCTTTGAGTTTCATGTGTGAATATTGATTCAATTATATCTCTTCTTCTCTGCAATTCTTTGAGTGAATTTGTGAGGTTTGTTCAAGCTGAGTGATCTACACATGTAGAATTTCACATATTCAATTTCCATGAAGCATATCGAGGATACATGGCTCGATAAATTCAAGGATGAAGTACATAGCCTCCGATTGAGCATAGCAATTGATGGAGTCAACCCATATTCCCACCCAAAAATAATCTATACTATTTGGCTTGTAGTAGTGATCAATAACAATATCCCCCATCGTTTTCTGTGAAGAATGAACATCTGATGTTGGCTCTTATAATCCCCGGTAAAAAACAAGGGAAGAATATGGATACACCACCTAAAACCATTAATCAATGAATTCAAGGAATTATGGGAAGGGATACAGGTATATGATGTGTCGAGACCCATCCCATCACTAGGGAGTTTTACACTGTATGGAATATGTGCGTACACCACACAAGATTATCGGGGGTTAGGAGTTTGTTCAGGTAAACATGTTGTTTTATTTGTTTTTATATTGAAAGCAATAATTTTTGAAATATTTAATTCGGTGTGACTCTCTTCATCATCAACACTAAATTTCTCTCTTTACTATAACATCACAGGTCTTGTAACAAAAGGTTATTATGGATGTAAATGTTGTGGACCTTCTATGAAGGCTAGGTGGTTCAAAGACCTATGAAAATTAGTGTATGACTTCTCTAGGATATTCCTCCCAAAAAACCACTCTTATAGAAGAGAAAAATCTGCTTTCACTGGTAAACAAGAGAGAACCCAAAGGCCTGAAATAATGGCACTGGATGACTTGCTTAAGGCATAAGACAGAGAGAATGAGAAGGAATACATAGAGATGTTCGATTCAAATGTGCATCCTACGATCGATGATCCTAATTTCTTCGACACCTATGTTGAGAAAATGCCCATAGGGATGAAAAGAAAATCGATATTTTATGAGCTCCCATATTGGGAGCATCTTAAGATTGCCCACTTACTATATCCCATGCATATATTTAAAAATGTTTCATTTTCTTTGTGATATCACATATCATCCAAAAAAATTGACAAGATGAAAGCCAGGAAATACCTTATTGCTTCAAATACGAAAAAGAAACATTGGCCAAGGCAAGAAAATAGAGGAGAGGTTGGCCCCTCTTTTTCATTTAAAAATGGCGATGTCCCATGGATTTTGAAGAAATATGATCTTAATTTGGAAAAATAAGTTATATTGGGCATGAAGGCACCTTCTTTTTTTGGGTCTATTCTACAATGTACCTTCAGTATGTCAAACAAAAAGTTGTCAGGTTTGAAATCACATGACCATCTCAACCTTCTAAGGGTACGTATAATGCCAAAATAATGTTATCACTATTTGTTTATATCTTTTTCCACAAAACTTAAAGTGAACTTAAATTTTTGTGTTTACTCTATAGTGTCATTATCCATTGTTCGTGCGTGGGTGTGTGAACCATGAATTTCTCGATGACTTGTAACGTTCCATATCTAGACTATCTGCATTTGTGCGGTGGATCACATCAAAGGAGATTTACATCGCTATAATTCCATGGTGGCGTGAAGAGATAGCTAAGATTGTTTGTATGTTTGATAAGGAACCACCGTCGATTTTTATGGGCTTGAAAATTCATCTTCTAATTCACCTAGTCAACGAGGTTGAATTAGTCGGGGTGGTCTCATGTCGCTGGATGTTCTCCTTAGAGAGGTTCATGAAAAAAGTGAAGGGATTTTTTTCGACAAAGGGCAAAACCCAAAGAGTCTATGGTAGAGGGTACATAATATATGAGTCGTTCTATTATGCCAGTGAATACATCAAGCAAATCGACGGCACACCAAGCGTAGTGATTTGAGATGATGAACGTGATGAGGATAGAAAGGAAGGGGAGGTACTGGAAACAAATGGAAACATATCCATGATAAGCAGTAAGTCACTTATCTTTCGATATTCAATTTTCCACAGAATAACTTATATTCACAACAAATGTCAAAATATATATTTGATCCAATACGTAGTGAATGTGGTTTTGTTTCCATCAATACAACAACAAATTCAGAAATTGATGCAATCAATAAATTCATTCTTTACAACATAGAGACAATATGGCCATGGGTCGCATTGTATGAAGAGAAGAGGAGGAAATGAGAGCCTTGATAGAAAAGAATTCAGGCGGTTGCACGGTAGAAGCATGCATTTTCCATAGAATTTAAAAGAAAATATACCAATGATCTATCCCAACAGTTGGGTTGCAGACCAAGTCAGAGAGAAATATGGTGCATCCAGTCATTACCCTCCTAAAGAGGACGATGCGCTAAACATTGGAATCGGGTGCAGCAACTCGGTAATAAAATCTTTATGTGCATAATTTCTAACTTTATAATGCAACTTTGAATTATAACATTTATGTTTAATATATTAATGGTTGGGTTAATAGACATATGACATCATCATTTATTAACTTTTCTTACAGGTACAATTGCTCCCATCTATGTGGGCTTATCAACATCATTTTCGCACCGAGAATGTTGATAATGGGCGTGTTACACAATACTATGGAGTGGAAGTCAAGTTCGACCAATCTAGTTGTGCTAGTGACCGAGATCAAAATTTGGTAGGAGGAATGTTGGGTTATGTCGGAAAGATATAAGAGATCATTCAAGTGGACTTCTCATATTTCCAATGTGTTATTTTTAGGTGCAGTGGTGGGACACATTCGACAAGAATAATGTAAAGGAAGATCGTGATAGTGGGTTGATATGTATCAAATCTCGAAAGATGTGGGATGAAAGTAAGGAGCCTTATGTTTTCTCAAAACACTGCAACCAAGTGTTCTTTCACTCGTATGTGTTGGATAGAGATTGGTGGTTCATATTAAGACACGACCTTAGATCTAAACATGTTTATGAGAACAACAATGCTATCATGTCAACCGAGGAAGATAATGAGGGTGATGGAAACAAAGAGTGATATGTACATGTTTTATTTTGTCATTTACAGATTGATATATCATTTTGTTATTGTTATCTTTGATTGTCTAATTTTGTTGTTTATTTTTCATTTTATGACAATGGAAATGGAAAGTTGATTACTGGATATAGTGTTTAAACAATTTCATTTGGTTAAGAACCAATTATATGATGAGAAATATGGTTTATGTTTATGAAGTAAGTTATGATTGTATAGAATGATTATATGTCATTGTCCATATTAATCATATTATGTTTTTTGTATACATATATATACCATGAAAAACAACTTACATGATTCAATTTTATTTTTGTGAACGTAAAGGCTAACATATTTATTAATTCTTGACTTGAAGGTGGTCTGAAAATTCTATATTGATATTTCAGTGCTTGTATTTTATGATGTTTTTATTATAAATAATGCTACTAATTATAATTGCATTATTAATTTATGACATGTCTGCACCATATCTGTTATACTGTAATGTTTTTTCCATTATATGATTCAATTAAATTGAATTTTTGTTATAATGTAATGTTTTTTATGTTTATATTGTATTTATAATGTTATCTCCAACATAGAAAATGACACATTTGTAACCTTGATGTAGATTGAAAATTCAACAATTTTTTTTTCTAGTATTGAGCTATAATATGACTTAATTTATGGCCTTGATAACAATGAAATTTACAACAAAATTTAAAGTGTTGATCTCTAATTTCTCCATCAATATCTAAATATTTGTATTTCATGATGTTTTTGTTATAAATAATGCTAATAATTATAATTGCATTAATTTATGACATTTATGCCAAAATGTAATGTTTTATTATTATATGATTCAGTTAAATTGAATTGTTCTAATGTTTTTAGAATTTTGGATTGTATTTATAATGTTAACTCCAACATAGAAAATGACATGTTTGAAACCTTGGTGGAGAATAAAAATCCAACAATTTTTTTAGTAGTGTTGAGCTCTACAATGACTTAATTTATGGCCTTGATAACAATGAAATGTACAACAAATTCTAAGGTGCTCTCTGATATCTCCATCAATATTTGAATGCTTGTATTTCTTGATTTTTTTGTTATAAATAATATTAATAATTATAATTGCATTAATTTATGACATTTCTGTTAGAATGTAATGTTTTTTAATTATATGATTTGATAAATTTGAATTTTTGTTATAATGTAATGTTTTTGGATTTTTTTATTGTATTTATAATGTTAATTCCAATATAGAAAATGACACGTTTGAAACCTTGGTGGAGATTGTAAATCCAACAACTTTTTTACTAGCAAACCATATTAATAAAATGGCTTATATACACCGATCGACGTATATAAGCCATTTTATTAATATGGCTTGCTAGTTGACAGTCGGAGCGTGGGAAAGATTGTTGAGTTTTTATTATTATAATAATTTTTATTAGGAAAAATTATAATACTTTTTTTTTGTAAGTTGCAGGCAGAAATTTAATTAACATAAATAGAATATACATTGTGAGTAGTAAAGTTTGTTGCAGATTGGGGAGGCCTCAGATAATGAAGCCACCATACCAATTGCTCAAAAAAATGAAATGACTGACATAGTACAAAATATAGACCCTGTGAGTATGGTCCGCCCATAAACAGACTGGGACTTGCTGCAAATATAAATACTTATAATGTCTAATAGTGCCATAAACTGAACCATACAAAAAATAAAAACAGAGAAATTGATAGTCATAGAGATGACCAGGGGCTACGGCCTTCCAATTAGCGATTTGCAGGTGAGTTCTCTGGTTCTTCTTCAAGGATGGGGCAGGCGGCATAGAAATCCTCAAAGGTGCTCGGAGGGGGCAGAGTTGGAGAGGGTGACCCTGGAGAACGCGTGTCATCAGAAGCGACACCATGCACAGCATCACAGGCAACGTCACGAGCAGGGGTTGCGAAGGTTGAGCCGTTGTTCTTCTTGACCTTGGAAAGTTTCTTTGCGGACCCGGTGGCTAGGGCTTCAGGAGCATCAGCCTCCTTGTTTTTCTGCTTGGCAAATTCAGAGTTGTTTCCGAGGGTGAAGATGTCCCAGGTCATATTGGCGTCCAGCGTGTTAGAGTGGTCCGCTGCCTCTTTCAAACTGGTGTTGATATTCCTTACAATACTGGAGTTGGCTTGCCAACTAGCCTCCATTTCCTCTATGAGGTTGCTCATCATGTTCTTGAGCAACTAGTAATGATTAATGGTGCCTCCATTACTACCAGAGGCAAGGAGAGCCACCACCCTACGAGCCTCCCACCCATCGATAAGGCTTCCAGTCCTTGCAGAGATTCTTGGAGCATAACCATCCATGACCTTCCAATCCATGGCAACCTTGGGCATGCGGCTGGAGCTTTTCCTGCCACTGCCTCGACGAGAGACCCCCCTGTGGTGAATTGTCATGGCTCTGAGAATCGTAGAGTAAGCCACCCCTAAGATCTCAAGCTCTGCGAAATAATTCTCAGAGAGAAGCCAGAACTCGACGGTAGAAGTAGAATACATGTCGACAGGATGTTTTAAAGAGCCGAGACCATTAATGTTACAGTCTGTTGACCTCATGGAAGGTGGAAAAATTGAATGCAGGACACAATCGCCAAGGGAAAACGTCATTCTAAACACGCGGGAGGGGATCGTCACCATTACTCTCATCCCGCAGTCTTAAATAGGCATCGACACTTAGGGTGGTGGAGTGATCGTCAATCCTGGTGGACAGATGTGCGGCGGTGATCATCTCGTCAACCGGTTCGTGCATGTGAAGGGTCATTCCATCGTCGCCACGTGCAGCAGTGCGAGGTGGTAGCTGCTCCCAGTTAGCATTGTGCACAATGTCGGAAATAGGAGCACCCGCATCTGGGTAGGAAAAATGATAATATTTATTTATAAAAGAAAATATAAATAAACAAAATATTAAATAAATTAAATAATAATAAATACAATGGTCAATAATAATAATTAAATAACAAAAAATATAATAATCAAATATAATGGTTAACCATGGTAGACTATGGTTGACATTGTTAACCATGGTTGAATATGGTTGACTTTGTTAACCATGGTTGGTTGACATTGGTTGACCATGCTTGACCATGGTTGATTATGGTTGACTATGGTCAACTTTGGTTGACCAAGGTTGACCATGCTTGACTTTGGATCACCATGGTTGATTATGGTTGACCTTGGTTAATCGTTGTCAACCATGGTCAGCCATAGTCAACCATGGTTAATATTATTATTATTATTATTATTAACGAACCATAGTTTGTTGCAACCATGGTCAACCATAGTCAACCATGCTTAATAATATTATTATTAAGCCATGGTCAACCATAGTCAACCATGCTTAATAATATTATTATTATTAATAACCAACCATAAGTGGTTATTATTATTATTATTATTATTTTAACCAAACATGGTCATCCAAATTCAACCATGATTAACCATAGTTATCCATGGTTGACCATGGTTAACGTTGGTTGATTACAGTTCACTATGGATGACTGTAGTTGACCGTGGTTAATTGTGGTTGACTTTGGTTGACCATGGTTGACTATGGTTGACCATAATCAACCATAGTTGATTTTGGTTAGCTATGGTTGACTATGCTGACTATGGTTGAATTTTGTTGACTATCGATGATTTTGGTTGACTATGGTTTACTTTAGTTGACTATGGTTGACTATGGTTGACCATGGATAAATATGGTTGTCTTTGTTTGACTCTGGTTGAACATGGCTGACCGTGGTTGACTTTGATTGACTATGGCTGACCATAATCTACCATAGTTGACTTTGGTTGGCAATGGTTGACTATAGTTGGCTATGATTGACTATGGTTACTTTTATTGACTATGGGTGATTTTGTTTAAAAATGGTTTACTTTAGTTGACTCTGGTTGACCATGGTTAACTATGGTTGACTTTGTTTGATTGTGGTTGAATCTGGTTGAGTAATTCACTATGGTTGACTATGGTAAACTGTGATTAACCATGGTTGTATTTGGTTGACTATGCCTGACCATGGTTGACTATCATTGACTTAGTTTGGCTATAATTGAATATTGGTTGACCATGGCTAACCATGGTCGAATATTGTTGACTATGGTTGGATATGGTTGAGTTTGGTTAACTTTGACTAACCATGGTTGACTATGGTCGAATTTTTTAGACTATGGCTGAATTTTGTTGATTAATTGATTATGGTTGACTATAGATGACCATAGTTGACTATAGTCAAATATGGGTGGATTTAGTTGACTTTGGTTGAACGTGGTTGACTATGGTTGACCATGGTCTACCATGATTCACTTTGGTTGACTATGGATTACTTAGTTTGGCTATAATTAACTATTGGTTGAGCATGGTTGACCAAGAGCGAATATGATTGACTGTTGCTGACCAAGATTGACCTTGGTTGACCATGGTTAAATTTGTTTGACTATTGCTGAGTTTGGTTGACTAATTGATTATGGTTGACTATGGTTGACCATGGTTAACTATGGGTGACTTTAATTAGGAATAATTGACTTTGGTTAACTATGGTTTACTGTGTTTGACTATGGTTGACTTTGGTTTAGTAAATGACTATGATTGACTATGGTTTCCCATGATTTGTTGTGGTTGGCTATGGGTGACTTTGTTTGGCCGTCAATGACTATTAGTGAAGACCTTGTTGACTATGGTTGACCATGGTTGACTATGTTTGACTTTGTTTTTCCATAATTGACTATTAGTTGACCTTGTTTAAATTTGGACTTTAATTAACTTTGGTTGACTATGGTATTGACTTTGGTCAAATATGGTTGACTTTGGTTGGATTTTGTTAGCTTTCGTTGACTATGATTTACTGTGGCTAGACATTGTTGTCTATGCTTGGAAATGGTTGACTATGGTTGACCATGGTTGGAAATGGTTGACTTTAGTTTATTTTAATATCATATGGTTAACCATGGTTGGAAATGGTTGGCTTTAGTTTATTTTAATATCATATGGTTGACTATGGTTGATTTGTTGGGTTGAATTTGTTTGACTATGGCGACCTTTGGTTCACTAATTGACTAAAATTGAATATGGTTGACTATGGTCAACTATGGGTGACTTTAGTTGACTTTGATTGACCATGGTTGACTATGGTTGGCTATGGCCATAATTGACTATTGGTTGACCTTGTTTAACTTTTGACTTTAGTTGATTTTGCTTGACTATGGTTGAGTTTGGTTGGCTTTGGTCGGCTTTAGTTGACTATGGTTGTCTATGGATGGTGATTGTTGACTATGGTTAGCTATGGTTGGCCATTGTTAAATATGGTTGACCATGGTCGGCGATGGTTGACTTTAATATCATATTGTTGAATTTTGTTTACTTTTATTAACCATGGTCGACCATGGTTGACTTAGTTTGGAAATATTTGACTACTACTTGACCATGGTGGAATATGGTTAACTATGGTTGACCATGGGTGACTTGAACGGACCTTGGTTGAACATGGTTGACTATGGTTGACCTTGATTGGTCATGGATATGGTTGACAATGGTTGATCGTGACTATGGTTGACCATGGTTAATCATGATTGATGATGGTTGACTATGGTCGATCCTGACTATGGCTAACAATAGTTGACCATGACTATGGTTAGCTATGGTTGACTATGGTTGACTATGATTGATCATGACTATTGTTGACCATGGTTGACTATGATAGATCATGACAATGGTTGACCGTGGTTATGACTATGATTGGTTTACCATGCTTGACCACAGTAGGGAATCCATTGTTGACTACGGTTGACTAATGATTGATTGGGAGTATAGCAGGGAAGCCATGGTTTACTATGGTTGGTTGCAACGGTCCATTATGGATATGTCGTGTTGTGATGTTTATTAGGTTAAATTAAGTATGAAATATATGTATCTAACTGGTTATGTTGCATATAAACCTTGTAAAGGGTAAGGTAGAAAGGTGACATTCCCATATGGTTATGGAATTTCACTATTGTTGTAAGGTTGACTATGGTGAAATAAATTTATTGTTAATGTAAAATATTTGAATAGAAATTAGATAATTACTTCAATTCACTATTCTATACATCTTAGAAGTGAAATTGACGTAGTCTCATTTTCACTAATTTTATTCTTTTAAACATTGTTATACTATTTAAAAATCAATTCATGTTTACCTTTAATTAAGTAGTTATTAGGCAACTTTACATAGTATATATATATTTAATTTGAATCTTTTATTTTTATTATTTTAACTTCAAATCAATTAATTAAATAATTTAAATACATGTATTTAACAAATATCGTTATATTTTAAATGCTATATAAATATGTGTTTTTCTTCACACCTTGATATCTTTTCTAATAATTATTATTATATTATATATTTTAAATATAACCAAACGAATAATTTAAATGAAGACCATTTTAATTATGGATTTTTTTTTTCTTTCTAAAATTAGCCGTAGTCATATTTTTAATTATGGAATTTTCTTTTCTTTTTAATATTTTCAGTAATTATTAATATAAGTTAATTAAAAACTCTAAATTATATATATATTTCAATTTCAACCCAATTAATTAAATAATACAAGTTCTAAATTAATTTGAATAACAAAAATTATTTATAATTATTAAAATATTGTCTATCATATATATAATAAAAGAATATATATTTATTTAAAATATGTATATTAATTAAAAAAAATTCAATACAATTAATTAAATAATAAAATTCTAAATTAATTTAAATAACAAGAAATATTCATAATAATTAAAATATTGTCTATCATATCATAAGCCCTTCCTCAAACTAGACTGAAAGATGCTAATGAAGCATATTATCACTCACCCCTGAAGGAGGTAAGTGCCCTTCTTTTCCAAAGAAGGCTCGATCAATCTGAAATGAATCAGCAATGTGGGAAGGATGAAACCTTCCATTTTGAAAATCTGATCTAGTTCTTCTATGATCATGTGGATCACCAACCAAATCACCGACAGATCAGAGTGTAGTGGTTTCCCATCGAGGAAGAGGAGGAATATCAGGTGAGAGATCTTCAAGTTCTTGTGGATCTAGATCTCCCATTCGCTCATCTTCATCATCAGTTGCTAGACCTTCAGGATCTGGAGCTAGCATTCCATCATCATCTCCATCTTTAGATTCTGAATCTGAAATATCATGTGAAGATGCATCTACAGCTGGCTCATCATCACATCCAAAATCTAAATATGAAATCTCATGTGAAGAAGCAAGTACAACTGGCTCATCATCACATCCAAACTCTGAATCTGAAATCTCATGTGATGATGCTTCTCTCTCTTGATCATCAATCAAAGTAGGAGGTATCTTCCTTTTGGGAAGAAGTGGATCATGCTGCAAAAGCATAATATGAAGATCATCATGAAGCATGTGATTCGAACAACCTGAGGTAGAATCAAAACCATGAATGTGTAGATAGTTCCTTGATATCTCCTTTGAACCAACATAGGTGAGATCATAACCAAAGAAACTATGACATGATGATGGTGAATCTTCAACAAGATCACTGGTGGATGCAACAATGGTGATGGCCCATGAACCAATAGGTGCTAGATCTTTAGGTCCTTGTGGATCTGGATCGCGCCTTCTCTCAAAAAGAGTTATCTTTCTCTTGGGAAGAAATGAATCATTCTCCAAAAACACTTGCTTGAGTTCTCCAACAATGGATGCAAGCAAAATCAGATCCAAGACTTGGAAGATGGTTTCTCATGATCTCCTTTGAACCAACAGGGGTGAAATCAAAAACAAAATCACAGAAAGGTGCATGAGTCATGAACCCAAGTGAATGATAGAGTCTTCCATCGTCAGTGAAACTCTGAAAGCATGTGCCATTGACCAAATATAAATCCAAAGAAAGCACATGATGAGGGAGAGCGAATGCATTACCTTCCAAATCTTATTTTTCCTTCAAAATACTTAGTAGGTCATCATCTTACACATCAACAGGTGCATCAACTCTGAAAGTGTATGTAGTTCTTTGATATCTCCTTTGAACTAACAAGGGTGAGATCAGAATCAAATGAACCATGACATAATGGTGATGGCTTGAACTTCAAATCAGATCCAAGAATTTGAGGATGTTTTCCCTTTGAACCAACAAGGGTGAGATCAAAACCAAAATCACAAGGATATGCATGAGACTTGAACTCAAGCGAATGATACAGTCTTCCATCTTCGGTGAATCTCTGAAAACATGTGCTAATGACCAAATAGGAGTCCATAGGAAGATTTTGATCAAGGAGGGCGAATGCATTGCCTCCCAAATATTCCAAGATGCTCAGTAGGTCATCATATCAGCAATCTCATGGGAAGTAGAGATTGTGAAGGTCTCTTCAAATTCTAGAGTAGTAACTGATATATTTTGCTCAGACTTCAGATAGGAAGATGGATCAACTGAAACCATGTGTTGTACTTTGACTTCATCTTGAACAACTTCATCATGGGAGATGATGGAGGCCGAGTCATGAATAGAGAGAGCACTGTAGTAAGTATTACTGGGCTTTCTTTCCACATGGATAGCATCAACCTCTTCCTCCTGACTTCCAAATAATTTGTCCAATCTAGTCCATATATCACTTGGATCTTCATCAAGATCAATGAGGTATTCCATATTGGAAAACATAGTAACACATATATTTCCTGAGGCTGCTTCACAAGCATCAAGCCAATCTTCTTTCTCTCTATAGGAAGAAAAATCTCTCTTAATACCAATACACACATCAAAAATACCATGTCTCTTCATATATGATGTCATCTTTGGTTTCCACTCATCATAGTTGAATGGAGTGAGAGAAGGAACTCCTTCCAGATACATAGAAGATGTTGTTCAATTCGAATCTACTATTGCAATTGCAGAAAACTTCGAAACCTGCAAACAAGAAGAGTTTTTGCTGATGGAGAATGCTACACTTCGACTGAACACTACCTTTTGAACACTGAGCACATAGACTAAGTCCTTGACACATTGATAGACCTCACTAGATTTCTCCTATGAATTCAATTACTGGCACCAGGATTTGGGGTGGAAACTCAGAGGCTTCTGGTGATCAAGTGAAAGATAGTTGCTCAAAGAAATGTTGCAATTGCTGTTGCTGCAATGGTTGCAATTCGAATAGCGTCCTCCTGCTCTGATACCATGTGATAATCTGCAAGGATCTCGCAACTATAACAAACTCACAATCAAACTCTCAAGAATTTTGCAAAGAAGAAGAGAAGCATGCAATCAATAATCACTCATAAACACAGAATAATGAACAATAACAATATCATACAATGAATAACGAATGTAAAGACTGCGTTAAAATAATCTATGATGAGGCATCATATAGGATTCGAATTAGCCAAGTAGGGCATTCGAATCTTATCTCAAAGTCTAGCTTGGATAACTATGGAGACATCATCCAGACAGTAGTATCAGTCATAAATGGTAAGAGTCAGTCAAGTGTGTCCAACTGAGTCTAACAGAACCATCTAGGCATAAATCAGGGAATGGAGACTCGAAGGGGGGTGCATGAGGCTGTCTAGCTCAAATTCTAGCTTGGATAACAATGGAGACATCATCCAGTCAGTAGTATCAGTCATAAATGGTAAGAGTCAATCAAGTGTGTCCAACTGAGTCTAACAGAACCATCTAGGCATAAATCAGGGAATGGAGACTCCAAGGGGGGCGCATGATATTGTCAAATAGTTAAGTGGAACTACAGAACTATCTAACTAGAAGCTACAAGCAGTCAGCGTGAGCAATCAGTGGAAGAAATACTCAATCAATGCACTAACGGAATGATAACTCCCGGTAGGTGAGATAAGGCGCCCTAACTGAGTGATAACTGAAGGTAGGTGAGTAAAGGCGCACTAATTGAGTGTGGTAGGTGAGAAGGCGCAGTTTCCATGCAAAACATTCAAGTAGGGTGCATCAGGTAGGTAGGAGGCCAAATGGGGGCTGTAGACAGGCTCTGGAGAGCTAGAAGAAAGTTCTAGGTGCTGGGGAGACCACCATGATGATGATTGGATGCATGCAGTGGCATACAAAGCAAGCATAATGCAAATTTGAATGCAGGCATGCAAAATATAAAAATGACGTTGTGAATATTCCAACACCCCCCGCAAGCTATACTATGAGATAATAACTGAAAATAGTACGATAGGGCCCTGGTGACTAAGACCAAAGGTCACCCCGTACAATCAATCTAAATAAAATAAGTGAGGAAAGAGGGAAAACCGAGTGGGAAGAAATCCCTCCCTCAAAATAGACTGAAGGATGCTAATGAAGCATATCATCACTCACCCCTGAAGGAGGTAAGTGCCCTTCTTTTCCAAAGAAGGCTCGATCAATCTGAAATGAATCAGCAATGTGGGAAGGATGAAACCTTCCATTTTGAAAATCTGATCTAGTTCTTCTATGATCATGTGGATCACCAACCAAATCACCAACAGATCAGAGTGTAGTGGTTTCCCATCGAGGAAGAGGAGGAATATCAGGTGAGAGATCTTCAAGTTCTTGTGGATCTGGATCTCCCATTCGCTCATCTTCATCCTCATTTGCTAGACCTTCAGGATCTGGAGCTAGCATTCCATCATCATCTCCATCTTTAGATTCTGAATCTGAAATATCATGTGAAAATGCATCTACAGCTGGCTCATCCTCACATCCAATCTCTGAATCTAAAATCTCATGTTAAGAAGCAAGTACAACTGGCTCATTATCACATCCAAACTTTGAATCTGAAATCTCATGTGATGATGCTTCTCTCTCTTGATCATCAATCAAAGGAGGAGGTATCTTCCTTTTGGGAAGAAGTGGATCATGCTGCAAAAACATAATATGAAGATCATCATGAAGCATGTGATTCAAACCAACTGAGGTAGAATCAAAACCATGAATGTGTAGATAGTTCCTTGATATCTCCTTTGAACCAACATAGGTGAGATCATAACCAAAGAAACTATGACATGATGATGGTGAATCTTCAACAAGATCACTAGTGGATGCAACAATGGTGGTGGCCCATGAACCAATAGGTGCTAGATCTTCAGGTTCTTGTGGATTTGGATCTAGCATTCTCTCAAAAAGAGTTATCTTCCTCTTGGGAAGAAATGAATCATTCTCCAAAAACACCTGCTTGAGTTCTCCAACAATGGATGCAAGCCAATCAGATCCAAGACTTGGAAGATGGTTTCTCATGATCTCCTTTGAACCAATAGGGGTGAAATCAAAACCAAAATCATAGAAAGGTGCATGAGTCATGAACCCAAGCGAATGATAGAGTCTTCCATCGTCAGTGAAACTCTGAAAACATGTGTCAATGACCAAATAAAAATCCAAAGAAAGCATATGATGAGGGAGAGCAAATGCATTACCTTCCAAATCTGATTTTTCCTTCAAAATACTTAGTAGGTCATCATCTTGCACATCAACAGGTGCATCAACTCTATGAAAGTGTATGTAGTTCTTTGATATCTCCTTTGAACTAGAAGGGGTGTGTTAGGAACCCATGTCTTTATTTTGTTAGTATATTGTTGTTGGATGCATATGCTTTGTAAGTCGTCTCGTAGTATTTGTTGATCCATAGTTTGTGTTATTGTTGTTGGCGCATATGCTTTGTAAGTTGCCCATAGTTTTGTTGATCCATAGTTTGTATTGGCCCATGGTTTGACACATAGTATTGGTGCCTAGAATTAGTATATAAGTGTGTGTTGAGGCCTATGAAGGCATCGTGAAGTTAATTGTATTGAGCTTGCTCAAAGGAGGTTACCCCCTCGAAGTGGCCTGTGATCAATATAAAAGTGATTCTGAGTTTTGTTATTTCTGATATCTCGTGTATTTGCATTAATTAATTATTACAGGTTCATCACATCTGGTATCAGAGCACTTTCTTGGGCTCGCTGGGTGAAATTTCGGCCAATTTTTTTTTCCGCATTTGTTGCAGCTTCGGATCTTGGAATAATACCTATCCACTTAACTGTGGGAAGTACTTGGGCATAATCCCTAAAACTCATTGTGAGGAGTACCACATGAACCCCAAAGTAGCTGGCCCATTGAGAAGACCTGCCAGCGAGCAATGACCCCTACCTGATTGACTAGTTCCCACCCGTGAGGTAAACCAAGAGCTGTCATTTGTGGCAAAGCGGTTATCAGTTTTACCTGAGCCGTGGAGTGAGGGGTACTGCACCAATATGCAAGCCGTCAGACAACATTGGTGGCTGAGTGAAAACCCTGAATTGTTAGGAAGCCGAACATACTTGGGGTCCATATCTATTTTCAGCTGAATTGTTGTCGATCACTTCCGTGCTGTTTCAGATCCATTCCGAGTCATTTCATATCCAACCGTTTCAGATCGATTTTGAAAGCCGTTCCAGATCTATTCTGAAATCCATTCCAGATCCAGTCGTTTTCGATCCATTCATTGTCATTTCATATCCATCTATTGCCGATCCCTTCCGCGCTGCTGCAGATCCATTCTGTTTTTCCGCCATATCTCCCATGTTTTAACTCCGTTTCCCTTGAAACTTCTCTGACACCCCTGCAATCCCATTCTGCATATTTCATTCCTAAGGACCCTATCCCACATTCCACTTCCCAACACCCGAAATCTCACATTTGTCTATTTTTAGGGTTTGCCATAAATTCTTCGATTTTCACCCGATCGCCTTCAAATTTTACCACAGAGTTCCTTTTCTAATTCTACTTCTTTGTCCCTCTCTACCAAATATTCTCATTCTTTCACCCCGCTTCTGAAATCCCCCTTTTCTTCTTTCCTGTCCTTTCGATAGTGTCCAAAATCTAGTCAAACCCCAATTACCCATCAGCTTTTTTCCCCAATCCAAATTTCCCTTTACTAAATCAGCTTCTGTTTGTGTTTTTCTACCCATTCCAAAAAAAAAAACCCTGGTTATGATTGTCACCCGTGCAGGAGCACACACCATGGAGGAAGCACTTGCAGCCATCCAAACCAAACTCTACGATCTGGATAGAAAATTTCTCAGCCTCCATCTTCAGCATTCAGCCATGAACAATAATTGACAGCCAGAATCTTTTGCAGCCACCGGATTCTCTTCTTCCAGCAATTTTCGTGGGCCAAAGCTTGATTTTCCTTGCTTCAATGGTATTGATCTGACTGTATGTATATACCGAGTAGAACAATATTTTAGTCTGCATAATACTTTTGATGTCCAGAAAGTTCCACTTGCATCCTTTCATTTGGAATAGGAAGCCCTTCAATGGTATCGTTGGTACATCAAAGCTCATCCCGAGCCAAACTGGATAGATTTTTGCCAACTCCTTTTGCCACGATTTGGTCCTAGTGCTTTTGATGACTTCACAGGAGCACTCACTAAACTTCACCAAATTGGCACAGTGAAACTAGCCAATCACACAGAAGGATTGTCTGATGAATTCTACAGGAGTTGTTTTATCAGTGGTCTCAAGGATGAAATCCGCTCAGAGGTCAAAATGTTATGTCCCAACACAATGATGGAAGTCCTAGGGTTGGCTAAGTTGGTAGAGGACAAGATCGCAACTCAACCATGCTCCAAACCCACCTTTGTTCCCTTCAAAAATATGGGTTCCCAATTACCTCCCATCACGCCTGCTCCTCAACCAACTCCTATCAAGCATTGGTCTGAAAAAGAGATGCAGGTACGCCCAGAAAAAGGGCTTTGTTATAATTGTGATGAGAAATTCACTCGGGGACATAGATGTGTTCAACAAAAGCTTTATCTCTTGGATGTGGATTCTCCGCCTGCTTCAGAATTTAGTGAAGAAGCTCCAGATACAGTAGATGATCAAGTCGACATTCAACACCTACCTGTTGACACCCCATCTCAGGACGACCCACTCGAGATCTCTCTCCATGTTGTAACCAGCGTCACCACCCCACAAACAATGCGGGTTAGGGGATACTTCAAGAAGCTCCCTCTTACCATACTCATTGATCCTAGTAGCACTCATAACTTCATTGACCCTCGGATTGCCAAACAGGTTGATTGTTTTGTCCATCCTTGCTCCAACTTTGAAGTCATGGTTGCCAATGGGGCACCTTACCTTGCAAGGGGAAGTGTCACAATGTGCATATCTCTATGGAAGATTATAACCTGTGCTCTGACATGTTTTCCTTGTCCTTAGGCAGATGTGATGTGGTTTTGGGTGTTCAATGGTTACGCACACTTGGCCCCATCTTATGCGATTTTGCTGAACTTTGGATGCAGTTTTCAATCAATGGGACACAACACAAATATATGGGCTTACAACCAGGGTCTCTCCGCATCATCAGTTCACATCGCCTATAAAATATCCTTAAGAAGAATTCACATGGTGTCATTGCTCATCTCCATTCCCTTCAAATGCACCCACCAACGGTCTCCACTACTTCCTTGGATAGATATGCAGGTGTCTTTGTTGCACCAGTGGGCTTGTCGCCTTCACGAGACCTTTCCGGTAAGAATTTAGTCGCATCTACATCTCAGCAGGACATGATGGCTATTTTGCATGCAGTACAGAAGTGGCAGCCATCCCTATTGGGGAATTATTTCTGCATCAAGACTGATCTCCAGAGTCTGGAAACTTTCCTGGAACAACGGGTCTCCTCCCCAGCACACCTGAAATGGGTTATCCAACTCATCGGTTATGACTATGCGACCACTTACCATAAGGGTAAGGACAATATGGTGGCAGATACTCTGTTGAGCCTAGAATTGGCCCTTTTTAATCATCATTAATCATCTTTCCTGCCCTTGTCCTACACCACTTGTCATGACAATCAGATCTATTGTCCTTACCTTATTTCCCAAATTACCAAGGTATGGCTGATCATTGTTTTATTTTATTAATGCTTATTATTGTGATAATTAAAAACTGTGCATCTCTCAATTGTGCTAACATGTTACGATTTATGAAGGTAGTTGAGGTAAATGGACTGCAGGAAGATCGGGGCTGAACAAGTCAGAAGGGATGTTCGTTGCTTGTAAAGTGATCCTTGGGGCTCGAGTCATCAATTAAGGCACAGCTATGATGGGGCAGCTGTAACAGAAGGCGCTATCTTGAGTATGTTGCTGCTCGAGTCTAGCTGTGAGCTGGAAGGACCGCCACTCTTGGGTCAATTGATAACTTTCTCATATTTTGATGTTTCTGTTCTGCCACGTATTGTAACAGCTATTCATTTAGGGCGCCTGAAGATCAGAGATCTTCATGGCTGCCCAATTTTAGGATTGATGTTATGATTTGTATGTATAAATATGGGGATTTGCCTCGACCTAGGGGTTGAACAGCAGACAATTAATTTATTGTATTAGCAGTTGAGCAAAACTGTGTACTCATTCTTCTGTTAATATAAGGGGTTACTTCTGAGCTAAAGAGTTGTGTTTTTCAGCCAGCGTCTCTGTGTGAAGGCTGGGCCCGTCTTCCATAGAGATTGCTGAGTTAAAATAGGATTTTGAATTTATTATTGTGTGATGCTTTGTTCTTTCCTTTTGTACGCAACAACAATATTTATTGTGTGGATTTTTCAGTAAAAGATTATATTTCTGTGAGATTGGTGAATGGTGTAGAATAACAGTCGACTGAGTAAGGTTTGCTTTATGCATTTCAATTGCTATTATACACAGCCGTGTTCATCTTACAGCTAAGTTGTGATCCCATGAGCCCTTATAATTTATCTTTCCTGTTGTGTGTTGCTTGATTTCCATTCTGCAATTCAATTTCTTAGAACAATTGACTCAATCTTTTGCAATTGGATTTCTAGATTAATGTTCAGTTTATGTTTTATGATTTCCAGATTGATTAGATCAGACAAGTGATTGTTCTAGAATACGAATGAGATTTCTTTTCTGCAATTGTTGATTAGATCTGATACCATTTCTTATTGATGCATGATAGAGAGGAATTGAAGTTTAGCAGTTAGAAGGCAATTGGGATTGCATAGATTTTTGGGGATGAACATGGATGATAGAAGATAAAAGTATTCACTTCTAATGGTTTGGTGTTTAAGCATATATTGTGCACTTATCCTTTGAAATAAAAAGACTTTCTCGGGTTGACAATAAATTTCATATGCTCTGTGTGTATTGGTAACAATTTATCTGCATATAGAGTGCTTGACATTTTGGCGCCGCTGCCGGGGAAGGATAAAAATTAAACACTAGTCATTAGTTGCATCTGATAATTGCTTTTAGTCAGTCTCTTCTTTGCTGAAATGATCTGCTTCGCATGAATACGAGGAGGGTAAAACGCGATCACCTCCCAACCCCCAAAACCCCACAAAATACTAATAGTGCAGGTGGTTCGGGTCGTGGTCGAGGGCCACCGTTGGGTAGAAGAACATTCATCGACGATCTTGTTGACAGAACTGATTCAGCTACCAGGACTCGTCAATAGGAGACTCCTATCAGAAGAAGCCCTACTGATCCTGGAGCGTCAGTATCAGGATCCATGGTGGAAAACACAGGAGCAGCCGTGATTCCCGCATATACCCCTGCTAAAGAAGGAACAGCTGATTCAGCTGTTCCAACTAAAGAATACGCAGCTGTTACAACTAAAGAATACGCAACTGTTACAACTGAAGAATACGCAGCTGCTACAACTGAAGAATACGCAGATGTTACAACTGAGGTAAAGAACACAGGAACGAACAAATAAGAGGATACAGAAGAAAAGATGAATAACAGACATGAGAATGAAGAGGAAGAAGCAGTGGTAGAATACCATCATGAAAATGATTCCCTGCCAAAAGGAACTATGGCTACATTACAATTTCCAATACAGCAGCTAGAAGGGACAGCTCCTATGAAGAACATCTCACCATCAGTGTTGCCTCGCTTCCATGGCAGGGCGGCAGAAGATCCAGATGAATTCCTTTTTGAATTTGATATCCTCTGTCGCAGCTATGATTATGTCACAGATGCCCAAAAGCTGAAACTTTTTCCTGCCACCCTGAAGGACAATGCATTATGATGGTTCATGAGCCTTGGGGGAGGAACTGTTGCTAATTGGAATAAGATGAAGCAAGTGTTCCTGGAAAAATATCAAGAATATTGCAACACCAGGGACAAAAGAGGGGAATTATTCAAGATGGTGCAGAAGGAGGATGAAAGTCTGGAGGATTTTGCAGAAAGGCTGCTGTACAATGTGCAAAGAGCTGGGCAGACGAACATGGGGCTGGATGTACTCAAGATAATCTTGCTTAGAGGGATTAGGGATGATTGTTTAGACATGTTAAATCTGTTAAGAAAGGGAGATATCTCCAAAGAATCCTTTGAGACAATTGTGGAATTATGTAAGAGATACTCCAAGGGATCTTCCAGGAATAATAAGTGAGATAAACGAGATAAGCTGGAACGTGATGTCTTCGACAGAACTCAGAAGTCATCCAATGGAGGAGCTACACGTGCAGAGATAGGCAATCTCCTTGAAAATTTTAAAACATAAATGATGAGCTCCATCTCTTCGGAGATTGATGTCCTGAAGGCCAAACAGAAACAGGCAGTGGTGGATCTCACACTAGGTGTGTTCTGTCCCCGATGTAGAAAGAATCATCCACTGAAGGAATGCCCTCTTGAAAAAATACAAGTATGTCAGCTATGTGAGCTGAACCATGACATGAAGGAATGTCCTACACTTCCTCAAGTGAAGGCTGTCCTGCAGGCATCAACTCCAGAAGTAGAATCAGCTTATTTCATTGCGCAGAAGAAACCTTGGCAGCCTCGAAATCAAGGTATGCCTCCGGACTTGTTTCCATTTTTGAATAATATGAACAATTGGAGTAATAATATGCAAAATGTGAATACACAATTCCCTTCAAATTATGCTCAGTGGAATCCTTCTCAACCTGTAATGCAAAATTATAACTCATGGAGTCCTTGGACACAACCGCCACATCAACCTACGTCATGGTCTCCTGGATGGAGGAACTTCCCTCTTGGGAACCAGTTTCCTCAACCACCTCCACCTCAACAGTCACCATATTCTCCACCATACCCTCAATTTCCTCAATTTCCTCAATATCCTCAATACCACCTCAGCAGTCGCGGCTGCAGCTGCAGAATAATCCTGTTCCTAATATACCATTACGGCCTCAGCTGCCTGCCCAACCTAATCCTAACCCGAATAATAAAACAGTCCATCAATTGGAAACTGTCAATATGCCGGCCTACTCTCTCTCCCCTGTACCTTGTAATGATATTCGTTTACGATCTGGGAAGATAATAGAACCTGTAATTACAGAAGATATTCCACCTTCTGTGCATGAAAAAGGAGAGAGTTCACAGCATTCATCCGATCCGGTTCTTATCATTGAAGGTGCTGAGCATCCCTTAGATGGGACGACTGAAACATTAAATGAGAAATCAAATAATACACAGCCTACCCAGCTGGTAAGGCAACCACCATACCTTGAGAGACTAATGCTACCAAAAATAGGGGGGCAACCTCAGTTCAACCTCCTAGGAGAGTTGAAGAATCTTTATGTTAAAATTCCCCTTCTGCAAGCCCTTCAAGATGTGCCTATTTATGCTAAAACAGTTCGGGACCTGTGCACTAAGAAACCAGGGGGGAAACCTAGAGATCCGCCCACTGTTCATGTCATAGGGAATTTATCTGCTTTAATAACAGGAAAACCCCCGTGACCAAGTATGACGACCCTAGAAATCCTACTGTCACTGTACATATAGGACAAATGCAGATACCCAACGTGCTAGTTGACTTAGGAGCAGCGATCAATGCCATAACAATTGAGACTATGAGAAAGCTTGGGCTCACTAATTTTAGGCCGACCCCTACCATTTTAGAATTGGTAGACAGATCCACCATTAGACTCGAAGGGATTCTGGACGACCTCGTCATCTCAGTAGATTCATGGGAATACCCTGCTGACTTTTTGATATTGCAACCAAAATCACAGCTGGGGGGACATCCATTGATCCTGGGGAGGCCTTGGTTGGCCACAGCTGATGCTTGCATCAACTGTCGATCTGGGTCCATGACTATATCTGATGGTATGGAAACCAAAAACCTCACCCTGTATCCTCCAGCACGGCCGAGTCTAGAAGTTGAAACTTCCCTTTGGATAGAACAGGAAGAGGAGGAGGATGTTCAACCACTATTAACAATAAGGAAGGCCTTAACTTTTAAAAATGAAACAGAAGACGATGCCATCAGTAATTTCATTAGCGAACCTGCTTCAGTGGATAAAGAAGTCTATCAAATCCTGAACATTACCCTTGGTAAGGAAGAACAAGAAAATCTTACGAAGGAAACATTGGTTGGTGATACAAACATAATCCCAGTTTTGAAAAATTCAAAAAGCATTCCTATTGAGGTAGAGCCTGGAAGAACTTTGAACATCAACCCTGGTCTCTCCTCAGAAGAACAGATGTGCCTAATCAGTCTCTTGAAGGAACGTAAGGGGGCATTCTCCTGGGAGTATACAGACATGAAGGGTATCCCTTCTAATCTGTGCACTCATCATATTTACATTAAAAACGACTCCCGGCCTGTGTGTCAACCCCAACGACGCATGAACCCCAATCTGAGGGATATAGTGAAGGAGGAAATCTAGAAACTTTTGGAAGCAGGATTTATCTACCCTATTTCAGATAGTGAGTGGGTTTCCCCACTTGTAATTGTGCCCAAGAAAAATGGTAAATGGAGGGTCTGTGTTGATTATAGGGAGATGAACAAAGCTACACAAAAGGATCATTTCCCTCTTCCCTTTATTGACCAAGTACTTGATACCCTATCAGGGAAAAAGTTCTTCTCCTTCTTGGATGGGTTCAGCGGGTACAACCAAATTCAGATTGCTCCTGAGGACCAGGATAAGACCACCTTCACTTGCCCCTGGGGAACGTTTGCCTACAGGGTGCTTCCCTTTGGTTTATGTAATGCACCAGCAACGTTCCAAAGAGCTGTAATTGGTATATTTTCTGAATTAGGTAATGATAGCATGGAAGTCTTTATGGATGATTTTACTCCCTATGGCAAGGACTTTGAGGAAGCACTGGAAAATTTAAAGAAGGTTTTAATTCGCTGTGAACAGTCTCGCCTTTCATTAACCACTGAAAAATGCCATATGATGATGAGTGAGGGAGTGGTATTAGTACATTTCATCTCTACCGATGGCATTCAGGTGGATCCTTCAAAAATTAAGGTGATAAAAAATATACCTACTCCTTCAACGCAGAAAGAAGTGCGAAGTTTTCTGGGACATGCTGGATATTACAGGAGGTTTATAGAAAACTTCTCCAAACTTGCTTCCCCTTTGTTTTCATTGTTAATGAAGGACGCACAGTTTGTGTGGAGTGAAGCATGCCAGACAGCATTTGATAAGCTTAAAGAGAAGCTGTCCACAGCCCCTATTCTAAGGGGACCTAATTGGACCATACATTTCCACATTTCTTCAGATGCTTCTGATACCGCCATTGGAGCAGTATTAGGATAGCAGGATGGTCAAGTACCTTATGCCATCTATTATGTTAGTAAAAACTTAGCCCCTGCTGAACTTAATTATACTGTTACTGAAAAAGAATTCCTTGCTATTGTTTATTCTATTAATAAATTTCGGCATTACATTACTGGGTATCCTACATTTGTGCACACTGACCACTCTATACATTTGTGCACACTGACCACTCTGCCATTAAGTATTTGATGAACAAACCTGTCACCAATGCCACAGTAACCAGGTGTCTTTTATTATTACAGGAATTTGATATTACCATTATAGATAAACCTGGAAAAGAAAATGTTGTTGCTGATTTTTTATCACGATTTACTAACAGTGATGACAGTTCGCCTGTTGAGGATTCTTTCCCAGATGAACATTTATTCTCACTCTCAGCTCATTCACCCTGGTATGCAGACGTTGCTAATTATTTGGTTGCAGGAAAGCTTTCACCACATATGTCTAAACGAGAGAAAAGAAAAAATATCCAGCAAAGTGCCAGGTATTGTTCGCTCAATGGTCATCTCTTTTACATAGGACCCGATCTTGAGATTAGGATATGTGTAAGGGAAGATGAGATATTTCATATACTGGAGGCCTGTCATGATGAACCTTGTGGAGGACACTTTGCAGACAGAAGAACAAGGCATAAAGCGTTGCGGATGGGCTACTATTGGCCGACACTGTTTAGGGACGCTAAAAGATATGTTCAGTCCTGTGACAACTGCCAAAGGATGGGCCAACCTAATAAA
This sequence comes from Larix kaempferi, assembly GCA_027924585.1. Taxonomy (NCBI): domain Eukaryota; kingdom Viridiplantae; phylum Streptophyta; class Pinopsida; order Pinales; family Pinaceae; genus Larix; species Larix kaempferi. Next base: position 5,662,913 of record BSBM01000018.1, on the reverse strand, counting down.
ACAGATCAAATGCCTTTACAGCCCCAAATGGTACTAGAACCGTTTGATAGATGGGAATTGGATTTTGTTGGCCCTATCATCCCTCCTTCCAAACAGAAGGTTTACATTCTGGTATGTACAGATTACATGACCAAGTGGGTAGAAGCTGTAGCTTTGGCTAAGGCTAATGACCAGGCGGTGATTGATTTTCTGTACAGTGAAATCTTTACCCGCTTTGGGGTACCAAAGGAAGTAGTCACTGATGGGGGACCGCAATTCATCTCACACCAATTTGAGTCCTTGCTCCGGAAGTATCATGTGCAGCATAGGATAGCTTCACCTTACCACCCCCAGGCCAATGGTTAGGTGGAAAGTACTAATAAAGTTATTGAAGCAATCCTTACTAAAATAGTTAAAAGCCATCGAAAGGATTGGGCTGACAGGCTTCCAGAAGCACTGTGGGCATATCGCACAACTTGGCGCAACACCACAGAGTTTTCTCCTTATGATATGGTGTATGGAAAGAGTGTCATCTTTCCAATTGAATTTGAGATCAAGACCCTGAAAACAACCACCGAAATGAATCTAGATGTAACAGAAGCCCAGAAGAGAAGATTGAATCAATTAAATGAACTAGATGAGAAACGGTTAGCTGCAGTAGACCAGACTGTGCTGCTCTAGCAACAGAGATCCAACTGGCATGACCGATTCATCAAAAAGAAAATATTCCGTGAAGGAGACTGGGCACTATTATACGACTCCATATTCAAGAAGGATTTTAAAGGAAAATTACGTACAAGATGGCTGGGTCCATATTTGGTCGACAGGGTATTTGACAACGGCACTGTTCGCCTGGTGACCATTGATGAAAACCGTATACCATTACTTGCTAACGGCCACAGACTGCGACTGTATCGTAAGCCCATTTCGAAAGATGCATTCATTTCACAAATTGCTGCCGATCCAGATTATCAGTTGGCACCAGAGCAGGAACTTTTCTCTGCCTTTTCCAATCCTTAAACTGAAAATCATATTTGCTATACATAAATAATTTCCTGCTGTAGCGTATAATTGTTGTTTTTTTTCCTCTTTGCATTTGATCTTTTTGTTTGCTGTCATTTTTCAAAAAATTTCAGGGAAGCGCCAGGAGAACGACCAGTTTGGGCCCGTTAAACGAAAATCTCCCTATGCCGTCCTTGCTAAAAAAAAAATTTCGGCAGCTGCGACATATTTTTCGGCAGCTGCAACATCTTTTCCGGCGGATGTACATCTTTTCCGGCAGCTATATATCTTTTCTGGCAACCACATTATCATTTCCCATCAACCGTTAAAAAAAAAAAAATCCTTTTCCCCACGGCCGAAAATCCTTCTTCCCGGCAGCTGCAACATATTTTTCCGCAGCTGCCACCTCATTTCCCAGCGGCTGCCACCTCATTTCCCAGCGGCTGCCACCTCATTTCTCAGCAGCCGTAATATCCTTTTTTCACCTGTCGTCAATCTTTTCTGGCAGCTGCAACATGTTTTTCCGTAGCTGCCACCTCATTTCCCAGCGGCTGCCACCTCATTTACCAGCCACTACCACATCATTTCCCCACAGCTGCAACCGTTTTCCCACAGTTGCAACATCGGTAGCTGCAACATCTTTTTTCGCAGCTGCCACCTCATTTCCCCGCGGCTGCCATCTCATTTCCCAGCAGCTGCCACCTCATTTCCAGCAGCCGTAATATCCTTTTTTTCCACCTGTCGTCAATCCTTTCTGGCAGCTGCAACATCGGCGGCTGCAACATCGGCAGCTGCAACATCTTTTTCCGCAGCTGCCACCTCACTTCCCAGCACCTGCGTTATTGTTTTCCGTCTACCGTAAAATCATTTTTCCTGGCAGCCATTAATCCTTTTTCCCAGCAGCTGTGAATAATCCTCGGTAGCCGCGACTTCAATCCAGCGGCTGCAACACCACGTCACAGCGCTGCAATATAATTTCCCAGCGGTTACGTTATCAGTTTCCGTTGACCGGTAAAATATTTTACCCGGCAGCTGTGAACTTTTTCCGACGAACGTGAACTATTTTCCGGCAGCCGCAACTAGTTTCCCGTAGCTGCAACAACTTTCCCGCCAGGATGCAACATATTTCTCACAGTCGTAAAACTTTTCCCGCTAGCTGTAATTTTTTCCGCCACCGTAAAACTTTTCTGTGACAGCCGTAATTTTCCCCGATACTGTAAATTCTTTTTCCGGCTGCTGTGAATTCTTTTCCGGTGGCTGCAACTTCTTTCCCGATGGCTGCAACATATCTTTTTTTGATGACTGCAACATCTTTTTCGTCGGCCATGCTATCATTTTTTTGGCAACTTGCAGTGGTAACTCCCGTGTTAACAGAAGAATTGTTTCAAACCTGCTAATCATGGTGTTGATTCACCTCAGTCATGCCGGCGAACTCATCATTCCGACCCCGAGGACGCGATGGTTTGTGTTTCACCGGTGAAAGAAATTAGTGCCTTATCCGAGTCATCATGATCACACGTCTGGCTGTGCACGAGTTCTGCTCCGTGACGTCACCAACTGCACGCTCCACCATTTTTCGCAGCATTCCGACGCACAGTTTTATGAGGTATGGCTTTCATTTATCACGTGATTAAGCATTGATATCATTTAAACGATATTAGTCGTACCTTCACTCGTACCACCATTATACCTGATTAAACCTTTCCCTCGTACGACGTAAACGCTAATAACTGCCACCTTCCCCAATTCGGCATGGAAATTTCAAACGCTTTTCTGTGCTCAACTTTCCAAATTTGCTCATTCTCTCAACGTCTTCGCTCAACGATTCGTGCATCCTCTGTGCTGCAACTTCCATTCTGGGATCCTGTACTCTGTGGAATAGCAACTTCAACTTGCAGCCAGGACCATGGGGATTCCAGTTCGCCATGAACCTTTCAATACACGGGAACTCAGGCGAAACCTTCAAGTTCTTGCCATCTTTCAAGCTGCCGGCTGGCTCGAATTCTTTGAGCGATTGGACGGATTCGATCGAGACGCAGCCCTGCAATTTTCCTTGAATCTTACCAAAACTCACTCCATGGTGTGGGGGCTGCGTATAGAAGCCTCCGAGATCATTATATCCGAGGTTACAGCCATCCCGATGGTCGAAAAACCATGGTTTAACCGACGGGTCCCTGCAACGGTTGCACGAGAAGAATTTTTACTCCCAGGGGAGCAAGTTGAAGCATCCAGAAGGGGGATTGCATTGAACTCACTGCCGCGGCCATGGGACCAGGTTGCGGTCTTCCTCAAGAAGTACATTACTTGTGAAGGTAGATATCAAACTATGTATAACTCTGAACTTCCTTTGCTTTCTCATCTCCGCCATGGCATTTTATTGAACATTCCATTTTATTTACTGCACGACTTGCTCCATATGGCGGCATTTGTTCAGTCTGCTAAGCACCCCCTATCCTCTCTCACCCACCATGGCCTTATCAAATTAATCATTGTAAGAACCCTTGCCCAACATCATATAACTTGGGAACAATTCATCACCCGACCTCAGCAACCTGTTCCCTTGCGAGTCGTCCCATTACAGCAAATACCGGTTCCGCCACCACAGGAGGTCCGGAGTTCCTCCAGTGAAGTTGGGGGGAGGGATGAAATGGGAGAAGAACAGCAATCGGGGGCACAGGCAGGACCATCCGGGGTGGATGAAACCACAGTAGAAGAACAGCAACCGGGGGCACAAGCTGGGCCATCTGGGGGGGGAACTATATTAGAGGAAGAACAACCAGGGGCACAATTAGAGCCATTCGGGGGAGATGAATCTCCGGCACAAGCAGAACCAGTGGGGGATGACATTGCATTTGAAGGAGAGCAAGGGGAGGCACAAACAGAGCCATTAGGTGATAGCGTAGATGAAACCTTTGTGGAAAACCTAGATAACAGGCAGCTCCGACAGCAGAAGGTGAAATTGGAGCAGCATCAAATGCTGCGACAATGGAACCTGAAGGTGACGGAGCCAGGGCAATGGAAGAAGACATTGAGCTGGTAACAATTGAGTCTTCACCTAAGTGGGTAGGAGGAGGAGCTGTGATTGAAGAAGAACAGCATGAGGGGCAAAGAAATATTCCTTCGACCTCAGCTTTGGTTCCCTATGTCCCAGCTCCACAGAAGGAAACACCACGAAAGGAAAAACCACAAAAGAAAACGCCACAGAAGAAGAGAAAGAGAGCCACCAATGAATTTGACCTAATAGCACCAATCAGAAAGAAAAGAAATCGATCTGCCACAGCAGCAGAGGTAGCTAGGAAAAGATGGGCAACCTTAGAGACATAGGTTGAGCCCCCAATCCTTGCACCAAGACCGATGGATGCTCCACAAAGGCCAGTGGAGGAAGAACCTGGAATTGAAGGACTTCTGTATGAGAACGCATTGCTGAAAGAGGACCTCCAAGTACTTAGAAGGGAGTTGGAAACTTGGAAGGAAACCTGCAGAAAGCAGGGTGAAAGAAAAATGTACACACTGATAGAGGCTGCAGATCAAGTGGAGGAATCAGATTCTGCTGGAGCTAGGGAGGAGGATGAACAAATACTCTGCCCCACCTATGGAGAAATCTTTAAGGAAGCAGGCCATAAAATTTTACTTAACACTTATTCAGCACAACAGCCTATGGCCACAGTGGGGGAAGCAGTGGAAAAAGAAGGTGCTACCACACAAGAACCAGCACTTTTAAACATCCTTGCTGAAGCTGCCACTTCCCACGATGCAGAAATTGTGGAACATGTAGGAGAAGAACATGGGATGGGGGACGCTCTGGAGCTTATAAAGGAATATAGTGAAACCCCAGAGTGTTCCCACGATACAGAGATCATAGATCAGATGGGAGAAGAACTTGGAATGAAGGATACTTTGGAGGCAAATGAAGAATTTTATGCTGTAACCCCAGAATGCTCCCAGGACACAGAAATTTTAGAAGAAGAGATACAAAGGCAGGACAGTGATAAATTGGAACAGGATGCTGCAACACAAGAACCAGCAAACCTGAATATACTTGTCCAATCGGCCAAACAGATGGGAGAAGAACCTGGAACAGAGGAGACTCTGGAGTTTAATGATGAACTCTGGGTTGTAACCCCAGAGGACTCCCATGACACAGAGCTCATAGAAGAAGAGTTGCAACAACAGAAGGATGAAGAGGCAAGCCAGGATGTTGCTACACAAGAACCAACACCCTTGGAAGCTGCAGCAGGAATTCCTGCATTTCATTCAGAAGATAACCCTGGAGTGGATATCATTCCCGATACACAGTGGAGTGAAGATGAACAGGTACAGACACCATGCTCAGGTGACACCGAAATCTTGGAAGAGGGGTTGCACGATGAGAAGGATATCCAATCTCAACAGCAGAAGGACAAAGAAGACACTGTTACACAAGAACCAGTGTCTCCAAAATTAATAAATGTAGCTGCTGAAGAAGGTTTAAAGGATGTTGCTGTTACACAAGAACCAGCAACTCTCTTGTTAAACCTAGATGTGCTGGAAGACACTGTCCCACAAGAACCAGTGCTTCCACCCCCTATAGATGTCATTGAGTTGGATTCAGATTAAGGATTTCCTGTCAACTTCCCCAGGCACAGCATAATGAGACTGCAGGAAGATTTCCACTACACCAACTGCATTCCCAGACACCAGCAAGTAGCAGTAGAAGGGGAATAGTGAGGTTGAAAGATATTAGGTTACTCACAGAGGCCTTTCAAAAGATAGATAAGGTGCCTGAGTTTCCTACAATTCTTCCTCTCTCTCCTAGGATAAAGCTCAGTACAGGATTCATATGCAGGTTGTTGCATAAGGACATGCAACAGGGTAGTTGGGGGGAGATGTTGAGCCCAGAATTGGCCCTTTTTAATCATCATTAATCATCTTTCCTACCCCTGTCCTACACCACTTGTCATGACAATCAGATCTATTGTCCTCACCTTATTTCCCAAATTACCAAGGTATGGCTAATCATTTTTTTATTTTATTAATGCTTATGATTGTGATAATTAAAAGCTGTGCATCTCTCAATTGTGCTAACATGTTACGTTTTATGAAGGTAATTGAGGTAAATGGACTGCAGGAAGATCGGGGCTGAACAAGTCAGAAGGGATGTTCGTTGCTTGTAAAGGGATCCTTGGGGCTCGAGTCATCAATTAAGGCACAGCTATGACGGGGCAGCTATAACAGAAGGCGCTATCTTGAGTATGTTGCTGCTTGAGTCTAGCTGTGAGCTGGAAGGACCGCCACTCTTGGGTCAATTGATAACTTTCTCATATTTTGATGTTTCTGTTCTGCCACATATTGTAACAGCTATTCATTTAGGGCGCCTGAAGATCAGAGATCTTCATGGCTGCCCAATTTTAGGATTGATGTTATGATTTGTATGTATAAATATGGGGAGTTGCCTTGACCCAGGGGTTGAACAGCAGACAATTAATTGATTGTATTAGCAGCTGAGCAAAATTGTGTACTCATTCTTCTGTTAATATAAGGGGTTACTTCTGAGCTAAAGAGTTGTGTTGTTCAGCCAGCGTCTCTGTGTGAAGGCTGGGCCCGTCTTCCACAGAGATTGCTGAGTTAAAATAGGATTTTGAATTTATTATTGTGTGATGCTTTGTTCTTTCCTTTTGTACGCAGCAGCAATATTTATTGTGTGGATTTTTCAGTAAAAGATTATATTTCTGTGAGATTGGTGAATGGTGTAGAATAACAGTCGACTGAGTAAGGTTTTCTTTATGCATTTCAATTGCTGTTATACACAGCCGTGTTCATCTTACAGCTAAGTTGTGATCCCATGAGCCCTTACAATTTATCTTTCCTGTTGTGTGTTGCTTGATTTCCATTCTGCAATTCAATTTCTTAGAACAATTGACTCAATCTTTTGCAATTGGATTTCTAGATTAATGTTCAGTTTATGTTTTATGATTTCCAGATTGATTAGATCAGACAAGTGATTGTTCTAGAATACGAATGAGATTTCTTTTCTGCAATTGTTGATTAGATCTGATACCATTTCTTATTGATGCATGATAGAGAGGAATTGAAGTATAGCAGTTAGAAGGCAATTGGGATTGCATAGATTTTTGGGGATGAACATGGATGATAGAAGATAAAAGTATTCACTTCTAATGGTTTGGTGTTTAAGCATATATTGTGCACTTATCCTTTGAAATAAAAAGACTTTCTCGGGTTGACAATAAATTTCATATGCTCTGTGTGTATTGGTAACAATTTATCTGCATATAGAGTGCTTGACATACTCCTCCTCGCACATTTGATGACCCAGTTTCTCTTACAACTATTTCTTTGCTTGTTCCAAATTGGTTGCAATCTGTTCAATGGGGCTATCTCTTCTATGAACTCCATGCTTCTTCATCGGTAGGGCACTTTGGGTTCCTCAAAACGTATAACCAGGAAAAATGTAACTTCTTTTGGCAGGGACTCAAAATGACAACTCAACGGATGGTGGTTGACTATGATACTTTCCAGGTCAACAAGGGTGACACGACACTCCTTTCGGGACTGCTCGAACCCTTGCCCATCCCTCCACAGATTTGGACAACTATTTCTATGGATTTCCTAGAAGAACTCCAGTGGTACAATACCACATCTAAAAGGACACCATATGAAGCAGTCTTTGGATAGGCACCACCAGTTCTCCTTCCATACACCTTCAGCGGCTCCCCATTTCAGGCAATTGACTCAATTCTTCGAAACTGCAATCAGCTTCTTCTCATTCTGTAGGACAATCTTCACATGGCAAGAATTCGATTGAAACAACAAGCCGATCAGCACCATTCTGTGTGCACTTTTCACATCGCTGATATGGTTCTTCTTTGTCTACAGCCTTCCATGCAATCATCCGTAAAACTCCAAAGGATCCAGTGGTCCGGAATGCAACCCGAGGATGCTACAGGGGACCCACTCCTTCAGATTCTACATCAATTTCCACATCTAAAGCTTTGAGGACAAAGCTTTTTCTAAGGGAGAGGGGATGTTAGGAACCCATGTCTTTACTTTGTTAGTGTATTGTTGTTGGACGCATATGCTTTATAAGGCGTCCCGTATTATTTGTTGATCCATAGTTTGTGTTATTGTTGTTGGCGCATATGCTTTGTAAGTCGCCCATAGTTTTGTTGATCCATAGTTTGTATTGGTCCATGGTTTTGACTCATAGTATTGGCGCCTAGACTTAGTATATAAGTGTGTGTTGAGGCATATGAAGGCACCGTGAAGTTAATTGTATTGAGCTTGCTCAAAGGAGGTTGCCCCCTCGAAGTGGCCTACGATCAATATAAAAGTGATTCCGAGTTCTGTTATTTCTGATATCTTGTGTATTTGCATTAATTAATTATTGTAGGTTCATCACAGGGTGAGATCAGAATCAAATGAACCATGACATAATGGTGATGGATTGAACTTCAAATCAAATTGAAGAATTTGAGGATGGTTTCTTATGATCTCCTTTGAACCAACAAGGGTGAGATCAAAACCAAAATCACAAGGCTTTGCATGAGACTTGAACTATCGAATGATATAGTCTTTCATGTTCGGTGAATCTCTGAAAACATGTGACAATGACCAAATAGGAGTCCATAGGAATATTTTGATCAAGGAGGGTGAATGCATTGCCTCCCAAATCTTCCAATATGCTTAGTATGTCATCATCTTGCACATCAACAAGCTCATGGGAAGTAGAGATTGTGAAGGTCTCTTCACCTTCTAGAGTAGTAACTGATATATTTTTCTCAGACTTCAGATAGGAAGATGGATCAACTGAAACCATGTGTTGTACTTCAACTTCTTCTTGAACAACTTCATCATGGGAGATGATGGAGGCCGAGTCATGAATAGAGAGAGCACTGTAGGAAGTATTACTGGGCTTGCTTTCCACATGGCTAGCATCAACCTCTTCCTCCTGACTTCCAAATAATCTATCCAATCTAGTCCATAGATCAATTGGATCTTCATCAAGATCAATGAGGTATTCCATATTGGAAAACATAGTAACACATATATTTCCTGAGGCTGCTTCACAAGCATCAAACCAATCTTCTTTCTCTCTATAGGAAGAAAAATCTCTCTTAATACCAGTACACACATCAAAAAGACCGTGTCTCTTCAGATATGATGTCATCTTTGGCTTCCACTCATCATAGTTGAATGGAGTGAGAGAAGGAACTCCTTCCAGATACATAGAAGATGTTGTTCAATTCGAATCTACTACTGCAACTGCAAAAAACTTCGAAACCTGCAAACAAGAAGAGTTTTTGCTGATGGAGAATGTTACACTTCTACCAAACACTACCTTTTGAACACTGAGCACATAGACTAATTCCTTCACACCTGGATAGACCTCACTGGATTTCTCCAATAAATTCAAGTACTAGCACTAGGATTTGCTGTGGAAACTCAGAAGCTTCTGGTGATCAAGTGAAAGATAGCTGCTCAAAGAAATGCTGCAACTGTTGCAATTCGAATAGTTGCTTCTTGCTCTGATACCATGTGATAATCTGCAAGGATCTAGCAACTATAACAAACTCACAATCAAACTCTCAAGAATGTTGCAAAGAATAAGAGAAGCATGCACTCAAGAATCACTCATAAACACAGAATAATGAACAATAACATTATCATACAATGAATAATGAATTTAAAGAATGTGTTACAATAATCTATGATGAGGCATCATATAGGATTCAAATTAGTCAAGTAGGGCATTCGAATCCGAGCTCAAATTCTAGTTTGTGGAGACATCATCTAGTCAGTAGTATCAGTCATAAATGGTAATAGTTAGTCAAGTGTGTCTAACTGAGTGTAACAGAACCATCTAGTCATAAATGAGGGAATGGAGACTCCAAGGGGGGCGCATGAGGATGTCTAGCTCAAATTCTAGCTTGGATAACAATGGAGACATCATCCAGTCAATAGTATCAGTCATAAATGGTAATAGTTAGTCAAGTGTGTCCAACTGAGTCTAACAGAACCATCTAGGCATAAATCATGGAATGGAGACTCCAAGGGGGGCGCATGAGGTTGACAAATAGTCAAGTGGAACTACAGAACTAGCTAACTAGAAGCTACAAGCAGTCAGCATGAGCAATCAATGGAATAACTACTTAATCAATGCACTAACTGAATGATAACTCTCGGTAGGTGAGAGAAGGTGCCCTAACTGAGTGATAACTGAAGGTAGGTTAGAAAAGGTGCACTAACTGAGTGTGGTAGGTGAGAAAGGTGCACTTGCCATGCATAAAAGTCAAGAAGGGCACATCAGGTAGGTAGGAGGCCAAATAGGGTCTATAGACAGGCTCTGGAGAGCTAGAAGAAAGTTCTAGGTGTTGGGGAGACCACCATGATGATGATTGGATGCATGCAGTGGCATGCAATGCAAAGCATGCAACATGAAAATTTGCATGCAGACATGCAAAATATAAAAATGATGGTGTGAATATTCCAACAAATTTTTTGACTTAGCATAATTCACTTAATGTCAAATGCTTTTAGGAAGGTGGGCAGTGTGCAATTAAATCTCTCGGCAATGACAAATGACGCACCCCCGAGCATAATGGTGTCGTCAGTGAACTGAACATGATTGACGGCTTTGACTCCTCTATCAATCTTCAATCCTTTTAAGTCGCCAAACTGTTGCAAATGTTGAAGCTTCCTACTCATTGATTCTACCACCCAAAGGTGAAGGACGCAGGACATAAGGAAACCTTGCTGAAGTCCTCTAGTAGCTTGGAAAAAATTAGAAGGCTTGTCATTCACTAACGGAGCAATCCAAGGGCTGTTGATGCAGGATTTAACCCATCTAACAAATATTTTGTAGAAACCAAATTTGGACATGATTTCAAAGAGAAAAAAAAAATTTACTCTATAAAATGCATTAGCCATGTCCAGTTTTATAGCCATACCTTGTTGCTTTCTTTCCATGCTGGAGTGGATAGCTTCCTGAACTATGATGATATTTTCGAGTATATGGCACCCTGCAACAAAACCTCCTTGTGAATCTGAGATGCGACGGTCCATGATGCTTTTCATTCTGGTGGCTAAGATTTTCGAAAGGATCTTGTAAGAGGTGTTGCAGAGAGAAATATGCTTGAATTGGTCAAGCGAAAGAGGGTTTTTTTCTTTTGGAATTAAGGCCAGGAAGGATGAGTTAGTGGCCCCACCAATTTTGTCTTTTTTTTTTGGGGGGTCCAATTAAGCATGCTTTTCAAGTCATCTTTTATAATGTCCCATGTTTCTCTGTAGGAATTGATGGTAAGCCCATCTGGTCCGGGTGCTTTATTAGCGTGGAGGGACCAAATTGCATTTTTTATCTCATGTTCCAAGATTGGCTTTGATAGTTCTCTATTTTCAAGATCAGAGATAAGAAAGGGAATACCAGGGAAAAGATCGTCTTGTGCTTCTGGGTCAGCCTCATCATTGTCGGTGTAGAGGTCTCGAAAATGATTAAAGGCGTGTGTCTTCAACTCCTACTCACCAGCAAACTTGTTCCTGTTTTTGTCTTTCAACTCCTTGATAGCGCTATAAATAAGTCGAGCCTTGTTTTGATTATGAAAATACTCAGTGTTTCTATATCCTCCTTTTAGCCATAATTTTCTGGACTTCAATCTCCATACTTATTCCTCTTGCCTAGAAGCGTTTAAATTTTTTAAGTTCAACTCCTTTTCCTGGCTCAGAGTTGAAGACGTCACCTCATCATGCTCCATACTGGAATGGAGAGAGACAAGATTAGATTGTAGTTTTAACTTGAGATGACAAGGATTCTTAAAAGCGGTTTTAGCCCAGCTCTTAAGAGAAAATCGAATTGATCTGACTTTTGACTCCCAAATATAGTTGGGCGAACCGATGCAATGGAGTTTCCAAGCGTTTTGAATTAGATCAAATATTTTTCCATCTTGCAGCCAGAGCGGATTGAAATGAAAAGGAATGGGCCCAAGTTTAACCGGTGGAGAAAGAATCAAGGAGATGGGATTGTGATCGGATACAGTAGAAGGAATGGAAAGATAGGTTGTGAGGAGGTATTTTTGAAGGAAGGTAGAACTTACTAGAAATCTGTCCAACCTTGCCGCAATTTGACCTATGCCAATTCTTCTATTGCTCCAGGTATACTTCCCATTCTTCAAAGGAATGTCCAACATGTCCATATCTAAAATCAGGTCCTCCATCTTCTCACCAAAAGTATCCCTGAACTTTGTACCTCCATGTTTTTCCTGCTGTGACTTAGTAGTATTGAAATCCCTTGCTATGATAAGGTCTTTTCCACACAGGTCCTCTTTTAACTTGGAAAGATCTTCCCAAAAAATTATCTTGTCCTTGTAATGCGTTCGACCATATACATTATAGATGTAAAGTGAATTTGTATTATCCTTTTCCTAAATTTTAGTTAGGAGCCAGTGATGGCTTTCCCTGATTGATTTTATCAAAAAAATTCTAGAAAATAAGGTGGCTATACCCCCAGAAGCTCCTCTAGAGCTTAAGGTTTTACCATGGCAGTCTTTCCAGAAAAGACATGATATTTACATAGTCTCCATGTCTGACATTTTTGTCTCTTGGATTAGCAACAAGTTCGGTCTCTCATATTTTATCATGTCTTTTATTTCTTCTGCTTTGCTTGAGCCTCCCAAACCCCTACAGTTCCAAGAGACGGATTTCATTATTTATTGATCAATTGGGATCTTGCTCAGGATCTACCATCCAATTTTTCCCCTCCTGGATTTTTTGCATTATGGAGAAGTTTGGTTTCCTCAAGGCTTCTTTGTCTTCCCATTTCTATTTCTCTTCCTGCTTCATACTCTCTATGATACCTTTGCGAATTTCTTCCTCTGGTGTTCGAGGTCAGAACTGCATCATGCAATTCCTGAGTTCCATGTGAAGGCGATTATTTTGGGGAAAAAGTATGCGGTGCGACTTTGCTGTGTTTTACCATATCCACCCACGAGCCTCCTGGTGTTATGTAACCTTCCAATGCATGTTCTATCCTTTCCTCTCTGGGAGAAGGGGGAGGAATACTAGTGGAGGCGGGGATTTCTTCAACTTATGTTTCCGCTGGAGTGGTTTCCGAGGATGGGATTTCTCCTTCTTCCATTTGAAATGCTTGAAATTGGTTACTGGTTGATGATTCTTTTCCTTCTTGAGTCTTGTCCTTACTTTTCTTTGGATGTGTCCCATTTGTCGAAGGAACTGTTGAGGCATTTTTCTTCCCTTTTTTTCTTGCTTCCATCCTTCCTCTTGATTTTTTTTCTTGGGGGGGGGTTTCTTAAGCTACTTTTGGACAATTTTTGACAAAGTGACCATATTCATGGCACTTCTTACACTTAAAAGGTAGATGTTTGTAATCTACCTTTTGCATGTGCTCCTATCTGTCCATGTACAGGTTTACAGCTTCTGGCAAGCCTTTTCCCAAATCTACTTCCACACAAATCCTTGCACAAGAAAACAAGGGTCCATTTGGTTCCGCTTTGTCGATATAGTTGCCGAGAGAGTTTCCGATTTCTTGTAGAGTTTCATCATTCCAACAATGCAACGAGAGGTTGGGGAGACGAACCTAAACCGGAACCGTTGAGGGAACATCTTTTTCTGGGTCAAAAGATAAGCTCCAACGGTTAAGGTATAAACCATAAGGACCCATGAAGTAAGGACTACTCATGAAGATGAGATCTCTGTCGACTTTGTTTTCGAACAGGAAGGTAAAAAACCCCTTTCCACAGAAGCAATGCTGCAGACCCCTAGAGATCAGGGGAATCCAGTTCTTGTTTATCCATGCATCAATTGTTTTTAGCGAGGGACAAATTCCAGTAAACTGACCTATTGGGCCTCTCTCACTTAAGGAAATAACTTTCAACCTTGAAGCTGTAGACATGATATGGATTAGAGGAAAGACTTCTCTCTTGATAAAACTCACATCACTGGAATCCAAAACTGAAGGAGGCAGAGGAGGTGTGGATGCCACCAGAGCCTGAAAGGATTCATCAAGTAGACGTTGACGGTCCTCCAGACTCGGATCCATCTGTGAAGCTTCCCTCGAAGAGGGCCGAGGGAAAACCCTAGCTCAGATGGCGGCCTGCGCTTTTCTCACGTCGCGGGCTCATAAAAAATCGTATATGTTTTGTTTTTTATATTTGTTTATGGTTATTGTTAAACCAAACAATATCAATTGTTTATTTTCATTTATTCCATGCACTGTAATATATTTATGTTAACCGCAAGTGATATATCTTGTAAAATATTTATGTTAGCACTTTAAAATATTTATGTTAATCACAATGATGTATTCTTGCGAAATTTTTATGTTAATTGCAATGTAAAGTTTTTTGCAGTGTAAATTTCCAAAACCCAGGAAAACTCTGTGAAAAAATACGAAGAAGAATGTGCATGATCTGCAAATAATTCCCATAGAGATCGTCATTTGGTTGTGAGATACCATGTTTATGCATATTCAAATTTCATGAATGATCCATATGATAAATACATATTTGAATTGCAGAAATGGAGGAATACAATACCATTGTCTGAATATAATATCTAGGGTATTGATGGCAAAAGAAATTCTCAGTAGTAACCTCTAAAGAAATTCTCTACAGCATCCCCGAGTAGTAACCATTCCATGTGAATCCAATGGCAGAAGAAATTATCCTTGGCAACTTTGAGTAATCTACATTCCAGCAACTGTGGTGTGATTGCTTGAGGGTATGTTAACAAAGTGATGGCTAAGAAGTGAAATGGATACCCAGTCATTTCAGTCTACCATCGTTGCATATTGCCTTCTACAGAACTGCCAGCTCCCATGTTGTTTCAATATAATAGAGCTGCCAACTCCCACTTGTGTTCCCCACTATATCACGAGTCATTACAATTTCTTAGTTGTGCAATGCCTGTCTATATGTGGCGGATGTGGTTAAAGAATCCTACTATAAATTATTAATCCATTTTTAATATATTTTATTTGGTTATTAATATGTCATTAAGAAGCAATTGATATTTTTCTTATCAATTTATAGCCATGGATAAGTGTTAGACAATGGAGGAGGAAGAATCATGTTCGTTGATGAATAATTTTGTGAATAATCATGCAAAAGTTGAAATAGAGACACCTATCGGTGTAAGTAGCGTACTTGACCTATACAATGACTTAATTTATGGCCTTGAAAACAATGATTAAATTTATAACAACAAAACATGCTGTTTTTGCCATAAATACTGCTAAGCATTATAATTGCAAATGTTTGCAGATATTTTCTGAATGAGAACAATATATAAAAAAATGGCTTGAAGATCATCAACTCAAATTAATAATTAATAATAATAATATATTTTGAGAATGCAAGTTGCCGCTTTACATTAGTTGAGATAAAAAGGGTGTTCTTTTAATTAACTATTTGTTTTTCTTCCTATTAAAGATTTGATATTTGTCATTGTAAATTGAGCTATTGTCAACAATTAAAAATTTTGAATGATACATTGATAGGTCATATTCATGTTCATATAATTTAGAATTTTTTTTAATGTTCATAAGCATGATACTATGAGAAATTATACAACCATTAACATAAATCATATAGCTAGTTGTCACAACTTCATCCATTATCAATACATAATTCACAAACATATTTAATTTAATGATATTTTTTCAATTATATTATGTAAACATAAACATATAATCATTAATATTAGTGTCGCCATCTAAAAAACATAAAAAAAACACCATCATACCATCATAATCCTTACGTTACTGCATATTAATCTAACATATACATATTATATATTTAAGCATTATCTAACACACATATGATCTAACAATAACATGTAACAAAACACAAGTTCAAGTGTCTAACATAATGAACATAATCTAAACTGACCTAACATACACAAGTACATTACCATCAACATATAAATATGCATACACATAATCATCAACATCAACGTATGTAAAATGGAAAACACAAACATCTAATGAACATCATCAAACCTGACCAAACATAATATCATGACCATTAACATATAAATAAACATCAACATCTGCAAAATGGAAAATGACGTATATATATATATAGCATCAAAATGATTATAATTGTCATATATACATGTCTAGTCCAACCCCTGAACCATATCATCATCACTACTATCTGTCGACCCACCAGATGCATCAACACCTCTAGCGGTAGAGCTAGAGGCATGATCAATACCTATGCTAGTAAATAATCTATCATATATATTAGTAGGAAAGACATGATCTATCAGAACCTTTATCATCCCACACGATCTGAGCATCCTCTCCACAGCTGAGGGTACTATTGGATCCGTCAAAGGAGGGGGAGGTGGAGGAACTGATGAAGGAGATGATGAATCAATATAGGTTGGTCGGTCAAATAGGTATAAAATATCATATGTTGGATCCGTCGAATGAGGGGGAGGTGGAGGAGATGATGAAGTAGGTGATGGAGGTCAAGGACATGGTGGAGGAGGGGGTGGATGAGATGTCGAAGGTGGAGGAGTAGGAGGTGGAGGCTGATGAGGAGGTATGAGGAGGTATAGTGGATGTAGAGGCTCCCCCACTAGTCGAAGCAACTGATGGAGAAGGAGGTGGACTAGGAGGCCAAGGATCTCCGCCCTCATCAGATGATGAACTACCATGAGTGATGGTATAAAAAATAATGCAAGCACCAATAATGTGTTGTATCAAGCTCCTCATATCAATGGGAATCATTCTCCATAGCTCAACATATCGGTCTTTCCTCTAAATCTCCCTGACAGGAACAAGACGAACCCCTTGATTCGCTAATAATCTATCCATCCTATTTACGATATCCTGTCTGAACCTCTGGTCAGGCCTCCGTCGAAGGCCAGGTCTGGCTAGATGAGGCACCTTTGGCTGATCCTACATCTGTATGTCCTCATCCTCATCATCCTACGATGGAGGAGGCCCCACATCACCATCAAAAGTGCCAATATCTGTAAAATATATAGTACACAAAAATAATTAGACAATTTCATTAAACATGAATTAATATAAAAATTTAAAGCATATTTCATTTTCATTAAGTATAACAAGAATAAGATGAAATTAGATTAAGTTAAACATAATGCTAAATTTACCTCTGTGATCAGGTGACTCATCGTGGGTGAAGAAGATGTTGGTACACCCTCTCCAATCCAACCTCGCATATGGATACACAACCATATCTAATCGAGGTTGGTCCTCGCTACCTAGCATGTCAACCACATCGACAATGATCCTCGTAAGAAACTTTGGCTGCCCCCTATTGGGAATCTTCTGTCCTCACAAGCACATACACACATCTGTCATAAACCTAGGAGGGCGTCGGTCAAAATATGGCCTAGTTTCCAGAAATCTCTCAAAAAATAGACAAACAACTCTGAACCAAAGGGGAAGCTCTCCCTCCCGCCAATACACGCACGACATCGACTGAGAGCATAACAAAACTGTTGTAAAAAAATAGCAGACCACCTAATGCATCTAGGTGCATGCACTAAAGAATCAACATAATATAATAAATGGAATCTAATGCATTTCCCATCAGTGGTGTAATGCGTGATAGTCGTCACCAACAAAGAGAGGCACCTCACATCCTCTCTACCAAAAGAAGAAATGTAAAGCTTCACACCACGCACCTGAAATTTAGAAGGATCAAGGATGTTTTCATCAATATATCTTTGAACATATAGCAGGTGATTTGTTTATACATCTCCAGATGGAACCTCAAGGAAATGAGGAAGGTCCTCACCTCTCCTAGAGAGCTCAGTGATAAAGTAAATGTCCTCCTCAGTGGGTTGAGCCACTCATCAGGATCAATTCGAAATGCATGCCAAAAAATATCCCAGGGTGTAATCAACTGGGATAACAACGTAATATTCCCCTTGAGTGATGTCGCCTCCTCATAGAACTTGAGGAGGCCAACAACTCTCAAGAGATGTCTAGTCTGAGGCGTAATGGGACGAGGGTATAAATATCTCTCCCTCTCCCTGGCCTCCCACTCTCTACGGAAGTTGTATCAATATACCTCTGCCTTGCGATGTTGTTGTGCCTCACGACGATCACGTCTCTGTTTCACATATAATATAAATCAATCTCATAAGCATACATATAAAAGAATTATAACAATATTAGATCTACCAAAACAAAATATTAAAATATTTTCCAAAAAGGAAACCGGTGCGCCATAAATATTAGAAACTCATAGAGTCTGGTGCGTTTATATACTGGAAGCACCAAGAAGCAATGCGCTACAATATCTGTGATGCACCAATTATATATCAAAAAATTTAAGATTGATTTCGACGGTGCTCCTTAATGTTATTAGCGCACTGTTACTCAAAAGCACCGAATTTAAATAACAATAAATTATTTGAAAGATATCCACGGTGCGCCTATGTCACGTCAGCGCACTGTGAACTTATGCCTTGACGTGACATAGGAGCACGCATAATTGTGTGTTCACGGATCTGTAACTGGCACGCTTATTTATTGCAGGTATCGACGAGCGATGCGCTACGATATCTATGTCTCACCGAGGGTTATATACTAAAATTTTTAATTTGAATTTGACGATGCACCTAATTTTTATTAGCACATAATTATGCAAACACACTAAATTTAAAAATAAAAAATTATTTTAAATATATTTACGATGTGCCTATGCCATGCTAGCGTACCATACCACCGATGCCTTGACGTGACATAGGAGCACCGTTAATTATGTTTTCACATGTTTATCAAAAGTTTCACCAGTGTGCCTATTTCACATAATTGCACCATTCCCGGTGCGATGACGTGGCATACGCCCACCATACAAATGATTAAGGTTTTATTGTACCAATACTTGCGTGCTGTACAATGACAAGCACCGGAACTGGGTGCCCTTTATTGTACTAAACACATCGATGTCTATGAGAATTTAGTGTTTTAGAAGGTGTATCAACGATGTGATTATACCACGTCATTGCACCGACGTCCGGTGCGCATGAGTAGCTTAAGCCCACCGTTAAACACCCATTATTTTTTTAATAAATCGTATGGTTACCGGTGCGTGTATTACATTTAAGGGAACTAGAAGGCTGGTGCTCTTAAGTGTGTAACTCACCGATGACTACTGGTGGGGTATTTTTTTTCCATGCTTATTTGTGCTTTCAAGTCATTCAGATCGCATCGCTTGCGGTGCACCCTGTAAAATTTTACAGGTTGCACCATTTAGCGGTGCGAGCCAAATGTTTCAAATGCATCATACAAAAATTTTAAATTTAAAAAAAAATGTAAATTTAAGGGTGAATTTTAAAAACTAAACTGCTAAAAAATTATTTTGTGAATTAATAAACATTTTACCTGTTGAACGGCGCGTCAGGGAGGCATATTGGCGATGTATGGTAAATTTGATTTTTTCCAAAACGGTTTGGAAAAATTCAATTGAACCGAACCACCAATAGAATACAATGATGCCTACACGTGGACCACGGATGTTAGGACGTCAAGGTAGGTGAAGGGAGTCACCGATGTAGAGGGGCTCAGACGCACTAAAGATGGGTAAAAGTGATTTTTCAATTGTGGTAATTTTTTTTATTAAACCCTACACTGGTGCGATCCAAAGTCACATGCACCGGAATTAGCTAATGTTAAAATAAAATAATTTTTTTAATAACATAATTTCTAGTGCGTTGTGTTTCTCTACATGTACCGGTGCAATTCAAGGTCGCATGCATTGGAATTAGTCGATGTTAAAATAAAATTCTCTCTAGTGCGTTTTGTTTATATACATGCACTGGTGCGTAAAGATCAGTTAGCGCACCGGGATATATATATATATATATATATATATATAGATAGATAGATTATAAAATAATGTCTGGTACATTAGGGTTTGATGAAACGCACCTAGGCGATTATCGTTAATGAATGCACCGTGTTTAGTTTTATACTAAAATATTTTATTTCTTAAATAAAAAGTTAGCAGTGCGGTTGTTTCTACGTAATGCACCGGTGCAGGTGTATGTGTTGTAACACACCACTATTGTTATTTGGAAATTATTTTGATTCGATAAAGATGTTTTTTGGTCGCGGTGTGACAAATTAGGATGCACATGTGAAAACACCGATGTGTAGAGGGTAGAGATGCACCGTTGTGATTATGTTGAAAGCGCACCGAAATAAAAACTTCCGCTAAACCCTACAGCCACTCACCTCTGCTACTAACCTCCGCTAGAAACGGATATTTGGGCTCTTTTGTGAGGAGCATACGTTATAACCTCTGCTAAAGGGCCTTTTCCTTGTAGTTTGAAGATGTCTCGTGATCAAAGTTCAACTTATGTCTAGGTATTCAATATTTATTTTGAGGGATGGGAGTCTTAGTTATATCATGATTGTAGGAAGTAGAGGGATTGCATGTAGGATACATTCGTTTCTAGAAAGCAACAAGCAAACAATATCTAGTAGAAAATAGTACAAATAATGCACTTGATGCAAGGGAAAATAGGTGGTGATTTGATAATAAGTATATTTTGTTAATAACATCTCATTCATGCTTGTGAAAGAAGAATTTGAATACGCATTACAAGAAATCCAAAATTTTAATGAAGATTCATAAAGTTGATTGAAGGGTGTGCAAGGAAAGGAGATAATCAACACAATGTTGACTCTGACCTGGAAATGTATTATTTACCAAGAAGAAAAACCATAACTTGCAATAGTAAGAAGAATAAATGTAGAAATTGAATATCTTTCAGGTAAGAGATTTATATGGAAAAGAGACCATCCGATGGTCTTGCAATAGATAAAGATATTTCAATTAGTAGTGACAATGGTCGATACAAATGATGCCATGAAGAATGAATTTCCCCGAGCGTATATTGAGTTTAAATAAGGTGAAAGGAAAATAGATGAATCTTAAGCATCGAAATGGATGGATGGAAACATAAAAATAAATAAAGTCGACATTTGTAATGACAATCGACCAAAAATGGATAAGATAGGAGAGTACTAATTAGTTAAACAAATAACTAAAATAACCAACTTAATCAAGGGATATCAGGATGTTTTTGCCAGGGATTGCAAGGACTTAAAAGGATTAGTAGAGGGAATGGGTGAGATGAAAATTTACCTCACACAAGATGGAAAACCAGTGAAGAAACACTTATATAAATTGGCCCATAAATACAAAGAAATTGTAAAGAAGGAAATCAATAATATTCCAGTAGTAGGAATTATCTATCCAATCGATTTATTGGAATGGGCTACTCCTATGGTCGTTCAACCGAAGAAACATGACCCAAAGAGACTACAGAAATGTGTTGATTTAGAGGGATAAATAAACTTATGGATATGCAATGATTGTATATTTTTTGCGAAAAAAAATCTAACATATCCTTTCTTTGGAACAAAGAAGAGTTTGAGGGTGGGGGGCATGTTGGAAGGGCCTAGTTTATTAGTTGAGTAGGCACACCAATCGATTGATAGTCAACTAGTCAAATAGATCAGTAGGTCAACCTACATATGTGAAAATTCATGTGTAATTATGTATGTCGGTTCATATGTATAAAAATGTTATAAGCTGATATTTTAAATTGGTCCTTCTATTGATCATACATATTACTGGTATCATATTTACTCTTGTATTTGTATGCATGCATGAAGTAACTAATGGATGTAATCCCCTAGATTGCAACATCATCCATATAGGAAACTCGTAGATGAAAAACATGTTGACAGTATAATTTTTCTAAACTATGCCATTTATCAAACCATGTGTTTGTCCCTGAATATTGATGATGTAGCTCGTGATGTACTTGAAGCCAGGGAACTAATTTCAAATATCCAACAAGTGCTTACATCTTTAGGAGGCCATAGTGGACAAAAAAATCATCATTTGGATGAATTACACTAAAATATAGATACTATATGGGAAGTGGTATCTGATATAAAAGCACAAATGGTGCTCAAGTACAATAGTCCTACAAGCGATCCTTTTCTTTTATTTCCAAAAAGGTATAGTCAACCTAGAAATAATCTATGTTTTAGTTCAAAGTCCTTGAAATTTTTTCCTTACTGAAAGGAGAATTTCTAATACTATTTATCTCACTAGAGAAAATCAAGAATTGGTCAAATAAAAAATTCTATAAATCAAAATGGTAAAAGATGAAAATCCTAATAGTTCTAGCCAAAACTACCCAAAGCATGGAGGACATCACATAAGTGCTTGGGAAAAATAGGTTGAAGTAAAGTATGGCACAAAGAATAAAGGTACTCCATTGGACCCTAGAAACATCCGTCTAGGCCAATCCTTGTCCTATGGTCTTTCAAACCATGGCCTTTCCATTGATCTAAATCGTATCTCTTCTAATGCAATATTGAGAGTAATTAATGGTTGGGGTTCCTAGTAAAACCAAAATGTATATCCATAAGGGTAAATTTAGATGGTTAAAACATGCTCTCCACCTCAGAGGGGGTTTTACTGGTATTTTAGAGATATGGTGGACTGGTCTAATTGATGAAGAAAAGTTAGAAATCCTAAATTCTAACAAGCTCGTGGAAGAACTTGCCAAAGTTGTGGTCCATGAATTTTATGGAAATGTGCCACTTGATTATTAGTTATATGAAGATTTGTATGTACCAAAGGCTTTGTGATTTAAGACATTATATTGTAGCAATGCATGGAAAGGTCCTTAATCTAGTTAGGGAAGGAATATATATTGAAGAATTATCCGTAATAGGAGTCCATGAATAAATCTTGAAAACTTTGCAAATAGAATGCTTAAGAAGAAAAACTAAAAAGTCTATAAAGAAGCAGTAAGCCTTTGTTATAATTGTTTGTAATACTTTTGTTGAGACTTATGATTTTAGATGCAAAAGAAAGCAATATAAATCCAAATCTAGATATGGATATCCTTGTAAGTGTTATAATTGTAGGAAAACCTATACTCACTTTTTCAAAACTAAGTTTAAGCCTAAACATTCCTACAAACCTCACAAGATCTATTTTTGCAACACATCCAATCCACATAAGAAAGCAAATTGATTTCTCTCTAACAACCTTGGCCACTTGGCTAATAGATGACCTTTGCATGGAAAATCTCAGACACAAAGTTGTTAGAATTACTTTAAACTTGATATGATCCTACCGAGTGGAAAAATGTCTTAGCCCATATTTAGAAGGTGATTATTTTTCTGTTATATATATATATATATTCAATCTCAACATCTGACATTGAACCTACCATCAAATGTGTCTACCAAGACACTTTTGATTTTGAAGTAGATTTATTTTCTCTAAATAATGTGTCTCTTAGAATGTTATCTTTTGGTACTAACGCCATTAATATACAAGTTGCAATCCAAGACGGTCAACAATGCTTACAGACTCTCATCCATGCCCAAATCCATCTCAAGAAACATTTACTCTCTCAAATTGACAAATTTTCTCGTCAATTCCATGTCCCTATGCAACCCAACGTGGTGGATATTCTTGATTCTATCCATTATCTATCTAATCTCCAACCTCTTCCTAGAAATCCTCCAATGTTGATTCCAACAATCCTTGTCTATATCCCTCTTGATAATCAAACTATCCATAAGACAATAAAAGTTGTTCCTAGATTATATAGAGAGCTTAGACGTCATCATAGAACTGCAAAACACATATCCTTGGAGAAACTCCAGTAGCATATTGCAAATAAGAAGAAATTAATAATAGGATTAATGGAATCACTAGCAATAGATAAACATGAGCTAAAAAAAAATGATATGAGATAGAAAATGAATATGATGATAAGATGGGGAACAATACCATTTGGTAATGAAAAAAGAGGAGGTTGTCTCCTTGATTCATAAAGATGAATGTATTGATCAAATAAGAGGAAAAAAATCAACTCATGTATGTTAGATATGGGAAATATAGACATGGATGGTTGGGATCAGGGTTACCGAAATATTTCTAGAAGTTTTTGTTCCCACTCCCGAACTGTGCTCTGGACCAAAGCGTGCCAGATCACCCCTTGGAGCACAATCCAAGGAGCGTGGGCATGCTCCCTTCCATTTCAGGATTGCCACACTCTAGAAATCACTGACGTAAATTTGGAGCGTGCTCTCATCACCGTCCAAGCATGCTCCTCCATCGCTCCTTGGCAAGCTTGGACGCTCCCGTGGAAATGAGGTTTTTTTTGCTCTTCTTTTTTCTATCTTGGTGTTGGGTGGGTCCCGAAGGCATTTTAGGTTTTAGAGAAGGTGAGGGAGAAATAAACACTCCTTTCCCTCACCATTTCTCCCATTCCAATCATCTTTGTGTGCTTGATCTTGGAGTGGAGAGCTTGTGTTCTCAAGGCTTGATCTTGGAGGAGATTTGTGGGAGCTGGGAGGACACAACAAAGGTTTCCATCTACTTCTACAAATACTTGGAGAGCTAAAGAGGTAATCCGAATGTCCATTTTTTGAATTTTTTTTTGTATATATATATATGTGTGTTGTTTCTTGGTGGATCTTTCCTCTTATCCTATCCCATTTCCATTCTTTCTTCTTCTTCATTCTATTGTAGGTTGTTCATTAAGACTCGAGAAAATTGTTCTTCTTTTGGTTTTTACTTCCATTTTTGGTTCTCATGTTGTTGGTGGGGAATAGGAATAGGAGGGAAGATGAGGACCCAACATATGAAGATGAGGAACGTTTTGAAGGGAAGGAGGTTCTTGAAGGTGGCAATGAAGCTAGCAAAATGTCAACACCCTTATGGAAATTTGTGACAAAACTCGAGGGGGAGAAAGGGTGGTGGAACCACTAAATTTTAATGCAAGCATGATTGTCATGGAGGAAAACCTTATACCGATTCATGTACCTGTGTGAGTGTTGCAATGTAATTTTCCACCTTCTGAGCATCAACACTCTTTGGCCTACAGGATCCATTTTCACTGACTCAGATTCACTTTATGTCCTTTAGAAACACTTTTTCCTTATTTTTCTTCCTATACGCGAGTTGTTCCACTTTAACCAACGTACACACAAGTTGTTCCACTATAGCCCGTGGGTGCCAAGTAAAATGGTAAAAATCATTAGAAAATTACTTTTTACTCCCAAAAAGCTGTCTTAGGGTGACCTTTGGCCCTCCATTTTCCCCAAAACGCTTCGATGTGTCCTGTCACCTACCTTTGGAAGGCTATATATTGAGCTCTTATGGCATATGGAAGTGAGGAGAAAGAGAGAGCAAGATAACTCTAGTGGATTTTTGCTGTGACTTGAGTCTACACTCATTGATCCTTGTTGTTGTGAACTCCTTATGTTCACCTACCAAACTCCTATCCTAGTTTGAGTTTTCCATTACATGGAGGATTGAAGTGGTGGAGGCACAAGTGGAGAGACCCAGTTCTTGGTTCAGATTGGTTGCCAGTAAGAGGTCGTATATTGCACTTCTTGTTATTCATTAATGGAAATACTCATTTCCACGTCCAATTGATGTTGTGAATATTGTTAAATTACATTGAGTTATATTTGCTTATGATATCATGGATCATGCTATTGATTATGCTAATCTCTTTCACATATTATATGCACTTGATTGTACTTGTTGTTAAGACTAATTTGCAGGGTCAAGTGTAGAAGTTGAAAGCTCAACGGGGATCTACATCAAACATCTGGTTGAAGGTTGGTCTTTTCTCCATTATCTTAGCATTGTCATTTATATAGCATTGCATTGAGAATTGAGTCATTTTCTGGTAGTCAGCTATTTGTTGTGGTCTGCCCCAAGCCATAGGAAGTTTTCTCCGTAATAGTGAGGAGGCATTTTTGTGGGGTAATGGATAGTGATGATAATAAAGGAGCCATTGTGATTGCAATTTTCCCTAATGTATCAAAAGAAGAGAGAAGAGAATAAGAGACATCAAGATAGAGGAAACTGCACAAAGAATCCATGAAAAAAAACAAAAGGTTCAATTCGAATCCATATCATCTAGATTTGGTGGAAACACATCTTCTAGTGCAACTGCAACTACAACCTCTGGTGGTGGTAGGAGAACAATATCAAATTTCCTTGATATTGGTGGTAGGGATGTGTTGACACAACGACTTTCGATAGGGGTTCACTTTGCACTGCTGTCAAAACATACCAATCAAACTCCCTTGAGCACTAGCCCGGAAAGGTATTACCCCTTCCAGCAACACTCGTGAAGTGAGTGAAGTCTCACCCGAGATTATCAAGGGGGGTGCAGGAACCAAGTTTCTGCAGTATGGAGAGAACATGCATTAACCCTTACTTTGTCGCACTAGAAACCAGAGATTTATTCTAACATCATACTAACATTTCGCACATTAACTTAACATCCGCATCAACATTATATAATCAACATTCACATATTATGTGTTAATCAAGAAAACAACAACATCTGGAACATATCGCATCATTAGATAGTATCCACCATTAACAACACAACAACATACATAGAAACATAACCGAACATCTTCATGCATTAACTCATCAGTAAAGCTGCGACTTAACGCGAATTCACATACAGGGAAAACACTTGCGGAAAGCAGAAAATACAAAATTGCTATATTCTTCAATACTATCAATCAATCCAGAAGATAGATTATGATCATCTCCTTAGGATTACAATTATGACTCTATTTATACGCAACTAATGTGGTTACAAAACGGTCCACATGACCAAATCTAACTAAATTTGACCAAAACTTGCGCTTATGTCAGCTTTACTCCTTGGAAAATGGTCCTTTCTTCCGCTAATGACCCTACTGTCGCTATTGGCTTCCGCACTTCCTGCGCTCTAACCCTGTGCCAAAAGCCCCCCAACATAAACTTGTGGCTCGCCCTCGAGCCACCTCAGCTGGAAACCTCTGGTACTGCTCTGGTTCGTTGTTGTGTACTTCGCAAACTCATCCTCCAGTCTCTTGAAATCTTCTTCATCTATCCCTTCTGCGCCTTCTGTTGTGCTTCGTGCTTGCTTCTATATGGGGAAAATTTCATTGTCGTCACTAAATTGTGAAACAGGCCAACCACTCTGGCACATCTATTTCTCACATTTGATTGTCCCTTGCTGGAGCCGGCGTGCCTCTGCTCTTGGTGTTTTTGTGGTCAAAGGGACCACGGTTCTTCTAAATACTACAATGCACTTAGACATCTTGGGTGAGACTTCATCTATGTTTCTCCAACTTGTCTACGTGAATTCATCCGCCAGTTGTTCGTGAACACTTGTCATTCTTTCTCTTAGCGCAACCTGAGTGCTTCTGCTGGAAATGAAATGCACCATCACAACTCTGCAATTGCCTTGCCTTGCTATCCTCACTACTTAAATCTGCAACATCCTTAGATCTAGCTGAAAAACTCTTCATTATGTTGTTTCTCCATCTGCTTGGATATTTATAACTTAACTCGCTTAGTTCTTGTTCATCACAGAATCTTTTAGGAATAATTACCAAGTCATTTGTCGAATCTTTTCCAGATTTTCCACATTCCGCCATTAAGTTTGTCATCATCCATCTTCACCGTCGTCCGTCGATGCTTACATACTCTCATTATGGTTTGATTTGACTGCCACGTGCTCCATGTGTTAACTGTCTTCAACTTCCGTTGCTTATTTTCTTGTCGCGAATTTTTTTATTTTTTATTTTTTATTATTTTCCCTGTGCAACCCCTGCTTCAGTCGCCATGTGCCTGACTATGGCGATAGGGCTTCAGTCGACTCCCATTCACTAGATTTTTCAAGAGTGTGTCGTCTAACTTTTGCAATTATACTGCAACTCCATCAATAATAAAAATTTATGATATAAGGACCCAACCAATGCATCTGCAACTTACCTGGAAGCTTTGCAAAGTTACTGTCGTATAGCAGTACCATATCTCTGCATTGAAAGTGATTTTATTTGACATGTCGATCGTGGAAGGCCTTCTGGCGATTCTTCTCTACATTGTTGGAATCCCGAGATGAACTTGTCCTCGTCGAGTTGTACTAGCTACGCCAATATTTCTTCAATTTCTCCGTTGTCGCTCATTTCTATAGCTGGTGTGATGCGAAGAGTGGGAATAATATATTCCATTGGCATCACCGCTTCTTGTTCGTAGACTAACTTGAATGGTGTATGGCCTATCAACCGTTTACAATTTGTCCTATACGCCCATAATATTGACGAAATCTTTAGGTCCCAGTCGTCACGGTTTGTGTTGCATACCTTCGTTAGCGCATGCTCCAATACCTTGTTAAATGCTTCTACTGTACCATTCTCCTGTGGGTGATACGGGGTACTCTTGCAATGCTGAATTTGGAATTATTCCATCATTTCCTTGATTGTTTGGTTAACAAAGTGAGTACCCTGGTCGCTCATCAGTATCTTTGGACACCCAAACCTTGCAACCACGTTGTAAAAAAGGAATCTCGCTACTATCGCTGCTGTGCAGTCTTTTACCGGTGCAGCCTCAGCCCAGCGTGTCAAGTAGTCAGTCGCAATGATTATATATCGTGACCTCGTCCCTTTTCTTGGTGCGTTGATCGGTCTTACAAAGTCAACCGCCCATTTGTTAAAAGCTTGTAGCATCACCTAGGGTACTAGTGGCATTTCATCCCTCCGTGATGGTTTTCCTGTTCATTGGCACACATCGCAACTCCTAGCATAACCTGTAGCATCTCCATGCATTTTCGGCCACCATAATCCATCTTTGAGTATCTTCCTCGTAGTGGCACATCCTCCATAACGTCCTCCTGCAATCCCGTCGTGGGCTTCCGCTAGTATCCTCTCCTGCTCATGCGGAAGATCATATCGGTGAAGGATCTCGTTTGGCCCCATTTTGTAAAGTTGTCCCGTAATCATTTGAAAGTCAGCATCCTTCACCACTAACTACTTCTTTTGGTTGGTAGTGAATCCTTTTGGTGCACTTCCCATAGTTAAGAATTGGATGATCTACTCATAGTGGTCATCAACCATCCCAATTTGAAATAATTGCGCATTTGGTAAGCCTTCGTTAATGCTTTCGGGTTCCTCTCCTGAATCGATTCGAGACAGATGATCAGGCCCTGAATTCAATCGTCCCGGTTTCACAATAATTTCAAAGTCAAATTATTGAAATAACAATAGCCATCGACAAATCCCCCCCCCAACAAAGGCTTGTTGACCAGGTATTCCAGTGTCGAATGGTCGATGAACATCTTGAAATGGTCTCTAAGTAGATATTGGCAGAATTTCTGTAATGCATAAACCATTAATAGCCCTTCCCTTTCTATCGTCGTGTAGTTCTTCTCCGCGGTGGACAACTTCCTACTGGCGAATGCAATTGGATGATCAATCGCCCCTTCTCCTAGCTGAGCTAATACGACCCCTAGTGCGACTGACGACGCATCCACATGAACATGGAATTCCTTCGTCCAATCAGGAAAGGCTAGTATCGGTGCTACGACAATCTTTGCCTTGAATATACCTAGGCTTTTCTAGCATTCTTCATTCCATTCAAACTTTGCATCCTTCTTCAACAATTTCTCCATGGGTGTTGTGATCGCTGCATACCCTCTGATAAACTTCTTGTAGTACCCTGTATGTCCTAACGTCACTCTTAACTTCTTTACTGTCATCGGAGCGGTTAAGTTGACAATAATTGCGATCTTTGTTGGGTCCACCAACATCCCCTCCTTGCACACGATGTGCCCTAACAAGATGCTGAATGGGGCACAAAAGATACATTTCTTCAGATTCAAGGAAATATGATGCTGCCTACATCTCTACAACATCAATCTTAGGTTTGCGATGTGATCCTTTACTAGTCCATACACTGTCCAATCATCCATGTATATAGCAAGGAACTTGTGAATGAATTCCTTGAATGCGGAGACGACCAATCGTGAAAATATTATTGGGGCGTTTTTAGGACCGAATGGAATTACTGTATATTGAAATCACCCCCATTCTGTTACAAAGGTTGTATCGGTCTTCTTTCGCAATGTTTATTTGATGATACCCAGAGAATGCATCTGTGAACGAGTATATTTCTTAACCTCCAACTCCTTCCAATATGTCGTCCATGAATGGTGTTGGGAATGGATCATGCAAACACGCGTCATTTAGTTTTCTGAGATCGACACAGATCCTGACTTCGCCAATTTTCTTATCTTGGACCACCATCGGACTAATCCATTCAGATTCTTCTACTGGTTCTATGATGCCCGCATCCAACATCCTCTCGAGTTCAAATTTCACTTGCTCCTTGTACCTGGGGTTCAACCGATACGGTCACTGCTTCATTGGCTTTGCATCGAGCTTTAGTGGGATCTTCATTTCGCCTAGTTCCCCGTAAATTCCCTTCATTTTCGAAATTTTTGTTGGGAATAGATCCTGAAATTCGTGTAAGAGATATGTAACTTTTGCGATGGTCGCATCATCCCAATAGTCTCATATGCTTGCGAACTTTGGGTTCTCTTCCGACCTAGTTTTCACTTTCTTGAGACGAAGTGGCTGCTGAAACTTGTCGAAAGGTATCTATGGCGATTCAATATTCCGACTTCCTTCTAACTCTGGGATATACGGGGCTCGCAAGTCGTCCTCATCGTCCGAGCCTCTCGTCACATTGTAGCATTCGAGTAGCATCTCCGACGTCGCTATCCACTGCAATCCAAGTGGCTTCTCCATCGAAATTTCCTTAAGCACCTTTTCCCTTATTAACTGCAGTGTGTTGTGGATAAATGGGTTTTCGTCTGCGAAGCTAAATGTATGGCTGAAATTGATGGTGAATTCCTCCCACGTTGTCATTCTGCGTTGCAGTTCTACTGCGACATACCAATTCCACGGTATTTCATCCAGCATATGGATGAATGCATGGATCCATTCATTCTGTGGCCTCGTTCCCCATGTGCCTTGACATTCCTCCAAGTGCTCTCTCGGATCACTCCTACCGTTGTATTTTCTTCCGCAGTATCCTTTACCTTCGCCAAACCTGATTTCCATAAGTTGTCAACATAATGTCCAACTTGTTATTGTCGACTTATTCATCGCCCACTATCTCGTTGGCATTGCCTTCAATGCCTCCTTTAATTCTAGCAGCCTCTGTGGTTCGACGAATCTGTCTTCAGATTTTTTGAGGAATTCATTCAGGTTGGGTAGTCCCTCATATGTCGGCAACTCACAAGCCTCTGTTTCCACCCATCTCAGTGACTGTGTGATGCGTGTGCATCTTCAGAATGAGACTTCATGCAGTTGATTCTGCCAGTTTTCCAGTCCTTCATCAAAGTCCGACGATATCGAGCTACTTCTCTGCCACCCCAGTTCTCTGTCAGTGGTGGGATTGATATAATCTTCTAAAATATTATACAAGTTCTCCCATCCTTCCGTGAACTCATCCCACATCGGCTCTATGTACCTCTGTCCTTCTGTTGGATCCAGGGGTGCGACTACCCTAATGTCCCAATTTTTGAATGACATTGTTCATTTGCGGAAGTTGATTATGTCATGGTTTTCCATTTACCAGTCTATCTCTAATGTATCAAAGGAAGAGATAAGAGAATAAGAGACATCAAGATAGAGGAACCTGCACAAAGAATCCATGACAAAAAAAAGGTTCAATTCGAATCTATATCATCTAGATTTGGTGGAAACACATCTTCTAGTGCAACTGCAACTACAACCTCCGGTGGTGGTAGGAGAAAAACATCAAATTTCCTTGATATTGGTGGCAGGGATGTGTTGACACAGTGACTGTCGACAGGGGTTCACTTTGCACTGCTGTCAACAAATACCAACCAAACTCCCTTGAGCACCGGCCTGGAAAGGTATTAACCCTTCCAGCAACACCCATGAAGCGAGTGAAGTCTCACCCGAGATGATCAAGGGGGATGCAGGAACCAAGTTTCCGCAGTATGGAGAGAACATGCATTAACCCTTACTTTGTCGCACTAGAAACCAGAGATTTATTCTAACATCATGCTAACATTTCGCACATTAACCTAACATCCACATCAAGGTTATATAATCAACATTCGCATATTATGTGTTAATCAAGAAAACAACAACATTTGGAACATATCACATCATTAGATAGTATCCACCATTCACAACACAACAACAGACATAGAAACATAATTGAACATCTTCATGCATTAACTCATCACTAAAGCTACAACTTAACGTGAATTCACATACAGGGAAAACACTTGCGGAAAGCAGAAAATATAAAATTGCTCTATTCTTCAATACTATCAATCAATCCAGAAGATAGATTATGATCATCTCCTTAGGCTTACAATTATGACTCTATTCATATGCAACTAATGTGGTTACAAAATGGTCCACATGACCAAATCTAACTAAATTTGACCAAAACTTGCGCTTCAGTCGTCTTTACTCCTTTGCAAATGGTCCTTTCTTCCACTAATGACCCTACTATCTCTATCGGCTTCCTCACTTACTGCGCTCTAACCCCGTGCCAACAGGCCCCCAACACAAACTTGTGGCTCTCCCTTGAGCCACCTCAGCTGGAAACCTCTAGTACTGCTCTGGTTCACTGTGTGTACTTCTCAAACTCATCCTCCAGTCTCTTGAAATCTTCTTCATCTATCTCTTCCGCGCCTTCTGTTGCGCTTCGTGCTTGCTTCTGTCTGGGGAAAATTTCATTGACGTCACCAAATTGTGAAACAGGCCAACCGCTCTAGCACATCTATTTCACACATTTGACCGTCCCTTGCTGGAGTCGGCATGCCTCTGCTCTTGGTGTTTTTGTGGTCGAAGGGACCATGGTTCTTCTAAATACTATAATGCACTTAGACATCTTGGGTGATACTTCATCTATGTTTCTACAACTTGTCTGTGTGAATTCATCCGCCGGTTGTTCATGAACACTTGTCATTCTTTCTCTTAGCGCAACCTGAGTGCTTCTGCTGGAAATGAAATGCACCATCACAACTCTGCAATTGCCTTGCCTTGCTATCCTCACTACTTAAATCTGCAACATCCTTAGATCTAGCTGAAAAACTCTTCATTATGTTGTTTCTCCATCTGCTTGGATATTTATAACTTAACTCGC
This sequence comes from Larix kaempferi, assembly GCA_027924585.1. Taxonomy (NCBI): domain Eukaryota; kingdom Viridiplantae; phylum Streptophyta; class Pinopsida; order Pinales; family Pinaceae; genus Larix; species Larix kaempferi. The sequence continues at coordinate 5,629,899 of BSBM01000018.1, read as the reverse complement.
TTAGTTCTTGTTCATCACAGAATCTTTTAGGAATAATTACCAAGTCATTTGTCGAATCTTTTCCAGATTTGCCACATTCCGCCATTAAGTTTGTCATCATTCATCTTCATTGTCATCCGTCGATGCTTACATACTCTCATTATGGTTTGATTTGACTACCATGTGCTCCACGTGCTAACCGTCTCCAATTTTCGTCGCTTATTTTCTTGTCGCGATTTTTTTTTTTTCCCTTGTGCAACCCCTGCTTCAGTCGCCATGTGCCTGACTATGGTCATAGGGCTTCATTTGATTTCTATTCTCTAGATTTGTTAGGAGTGTATCATCTAACTTTTGCAATTGTATTGCACCTCCATCAGTAATAAAATTTATGATATAAGGACCCAACCAATGCATCCGCAACTTACCTGGATGCTTCGCAAAGTTACTGTTGTATAGCAGTACCATATCTCCACATTGAAAGTGATTTTCTTTGACATGTCGATCGTGGAAGACCTTCTAGCGATCCTTCTCTACTTGTTGTTGGAATCCTGTGATGAACCTGTCCTCGTCGAGTTGTACTAATTGCGCCAATATTTCTTCAATTGCTCTCATCGCTCATTTCAGTGGCTGGTGCGATGCGAAGACTGGGAATAATATATTCCATTGGCATCATCGCTTCTTGTTCATAGACTAACTTGAATGGTGTATGGCTTGTCAACTGTTTACAATTTGTCCTATACGCCCATAATATTGACGGAATCTTCAAGTCCCAGTCATCACGGTTCATGTTACATACCTTCGTTAGCGCATGCTCCAATACCTTGTTAAATGCTTCTACTATACCATTCGCCTGTGGGTGATACGTGGTACTCTTGCGATGCTGAATTTGGAATTCTTCCATCATTTCCTTGATTGTTTGGTGAACAAAGTGAGTACCCTGGTCGCTCATCAGTATCATTGGACACCCAAACCTTGTAACCACTTTGTAAAAAAGGAATCTCGCTACCATCGCTACTGTGCAGTCTTTTACTGGTGCAGCCTCAGCCCAGTGTGTCAAGTAGTCAGGCGCGGTGATTATATATCGTGACCTCGTCCTTTCTCCTGGTGGGTTGATCATTCCTACAAAGTCAACCTCTCATTTGTCAAAAGCTTGTAGCATCACCTGGGGTACTAGTGGAATTTCGTCCCTCTGCGATGGTTTTCCTGTTCACTGGCACACATCATAGCTCCTAGCATAATCTGTAGCATCTCCATGCATTTTTCAGCCACCATAATCCATCTCTTAGCATCTTCCTCGTAGTGGCACGTCCTCCATAGCGTCCTCCTGCAATCCCGTCGTGGGATTCCACTAATATCCTCTCCTGCTTATGCTGAAGAACATATCGACGAAGGATCTCGTCTAGCCCCATTTTGTACAACTGTCCCGCGGTCATCAGAAAGTCAGCAACCCTCACCACTGACTACATCTTCTGGTTGGTAGTGAATCCTTCTGGTGCGCTTCCCGTAGTTAAGAATTGGATGATCTGCTCGTAGTGGTCATCAACCATCCCAATTCGAAATAACTGTGCATCTAGTAAGCCTTCGTCAATGCTTCCAGGTTCCTCTCCTGAATCAATTCGGGACAGATGATCAGGCCCTCAATTCAATTGTCCCGGTTTCAAAATAATTTCAAAGTCAAATTCTTGAAATAACAATAGCCATCAACAAATCCCCCTCCCCAACACAGGCTTGTTGACTAGGTATTTCAGTGTCGAATGGTCGATGAACATCTTGAAATGGCCTCCAAGTAAATAGTGGAAAAAATTTTGTAATTCATAAACCATTAATAACCCTTCCCTTTATGTCGTCGTGTAGTTCTTCTCCGCGGTGGACAACTTCCTACTGGCGAATGCAATTGGATGATCAATCTCCCCTTTTCCTGGTTGAGCGAATACGGACCCTAGTGCGACTGATGACGCATCCACATGAACATGGAATTCCTTCGTCCAATCGGGAAAGGCTAGTATCGATGCCATGACCATATTTGCCTTTAATATATCTAGGATTTTCTGGCATTCTTCATTCCATTCAAACTTCGCATCCTTCTTCAACAATTTCTCCATGGGTGTTGTGATCGTTGCATACCCTTTGATAAACTTCTTGTAGTACCCTATATGTCCTAATGTTGCTCTTAACTTCTTTACTGTTGTCAAAGGGGGTGAGTCGACAATAATTGCAATCTTTGCTGGCTCCACCAACATCCCCTCCTTGCATACGATGTGCCCTAACAAGATGCCGAATGGGGCACATAAGATACATTTCTTCAAATTCAAGGAAATCTAATGCTGCCTACATCTATCCAGCATAAATCTTAGGTTTGTGATATGATTCTTTACTAGTCCATGCACTATCCAATCATCCATTTATATTGCAAGGAACTTGTGAATGAACTCCTTGAATGCGGAGATGACCAATCGCGAAAATATTGCTAGGGCGTTTTTAAGACCGAATGGCATTACTATATATTGAAAGAACCCCCATTATGTTACAAAGGTTCTCTCGTGTCGGTCTTCTTTTACAATCTTTATTTGATCATACCCAGAGAATGCATCTGTGAACGAGTATATTTCTTGACCTCCAACTCCTTCCAATACTTCGTCCGTGAATGGTGTTGGGAATGGATCGTGCAAACATGCGTCATTTAGTTTTCTGAGATCGACACAGATCCTTACTTTGCCGGTTTTCTTATCTTGGACAACCATAGGAATGATCCATTCATATTCTTCTACTGGTTCTATGATGCCTGCATCCAACATCCTCTTGAGTTCAGATTTCACTCGCTCCTTGTACCTAGGGTTCAACCAATACGGTCACTGCTTCATTGGCTTCACATCAGGCTTTAGTGGGATCTTCATTTTGCCTAGTTCCCCATAAATTCCCTTCATTTCCGAAAGTTTTGTTGGGAATAGATCCTGAAATTCATGTAAGAGATATGTAAATTTTGCGATGGTCGCATCATCCCAATAGTCTCCTATGCTTGCGAACTTAGGGTTCTCTTCCAACCCAGTTTTCACTTTCTTGAGATGAAGTGGCTGCTAAAACTTGTCGAAAGGTATCTCTGGCAATTCAATATTCTGGCTTCCTACTGACTTTGGGATATACGTGGCTCACGGGTCGTCCTCATTGTTCAGGCCTCTTGTCACATTGTAGCATTCAAGCAGCATCTCCGGCGTCGCAGTCCACTGCAATCCAAGTGGCTTCTCCATTGGAATTGCCTGAAGCACCTTTTCCCTTATTACCTGCAGTGTGTTGTGGATAAATGGGTTTTCGTCCCCGAAGCTGAATGTATGGCTGAAATTGATGGTGAGTTCGTCCCACATCGTCGTTTCGCATGGCAGTTCTGCTGTGACATACCAATTCCCTGGTATTTCATCCAACGTATGGATGAATCCATGGACCCATTCGTTCCGTGGTCTCATTCCCCATGTTCCTTGACATTCCTCCAAGTGCTCTTTGGGATCACTCCTACCGCTATATTTTCTTCCGCACTATCCTTCACCTTCGCCAAACCTTATTTCCATAAGTTGTCGACATTACGTCCAACTTGTTATTGTCGACTTATTCGTCGCCCACCATCTCGTTGGCATTGTCTTCAATGCCTCCTCTAATTCTAGCATCCTCTGTGGTTCGACGACTCTGTCTTCAAATTGTCTGAGGAATTCATTCAGGTTGGGAAGTCCCTCATATGTCGGCAACTCACAAGCCTCCATTTCCACCCATCTCAGCGACTATGTGATGCATGCGCATCTTCGGAATGAGACTTCATGCAGTCAGTTCTGCTAGTTTTCCAGTCCTTCATCAGAGTCCGACGATGTCGAGCTACTTCTCTGCCACCCCAGTTCTCCGTCAGCAGTGGGATTGATATAGTCTTCTGAAATATTATACAAGTTATCCCATCCTTCCGTGAACTCATCCCACATTGACTCTATGTACCACTATCCTTCTGTTGGATCCAGAGGTGCGACTACCCTAATGTCCCGATTTTTTAATGACATTGTTCATTTGCAGAAGTTGATTATGTCATGGTTTTCCATTTTCCAGTCTATCCCTAACAATACTAGATAGGGGCTCGTGTTGTCGACTATTTCTATCACATCAAAGTCGACATATGTCTTAAGTCCCTCTATTTCAACTGGTATATGGCATAGTCAACTGATAGGCGTGACCTTACTCTGGTTCTCCAGTCGAAGCTGTACTAGGGACCATACCATTTGTGGCTTCCCCATCATCTCCCACGTCTATTTCGTCAGAATGTTCACATCCGACCCCAAATCCAAAATAATGGAGTCAATGTCGAATGCACCAATCTGCGCACTTAGTATCATCTCCCTTCCTTTCTTCTTTTTGTGTAGCTGATTTACTGTTCGGATTTGTCGACCATCGTCCTGTCGATGTAAGAGGCTAGTTATCTCTTCTAACGCATCCTGCTCTTTTGCCAACTCCAAGCAACTTTCTAAAAATGCCTTCAAGGTGTTGATCTTCTTTTGCGATATCGTCATGTCGAATGTTGGAGGCATGTCGTAAGTGTGTTCTCTGGACCAGCGATGGTTGCCTCATCTGTCTCATGGTGTCTTGCGCTTCTAGAAAGATCTCCTTTTCTATTTATATATCAAACCGGATCTACTTTCTTGTTATCGATTACACACTCGACTCTGGTCTGTCTCCTCCTGTCGCAACTCCTCCCCTGGTCACTACTGCAACATTCACTGGTCGACCCCTTACTTCTGCTGATATATTTTGTACATTCAGAGGGGGATTCTATCCCTGGTTAGGATTCAGTTGAGGCTGAGGTGGATTCTTATTCTGCCACTTCGCAATTAGTTGGGGGCAGTCCTCAATGCTGTGATCCGGTGTGCTACAATATGTACATTGTGGAATTGCGCTTTGACAATCTCTTTGATAGTGTCCCACCTGACCACAATTGCAACACACTACTGGTCCTCAACCCCTATTAGCACCTCCACCCCTACCTCTGCGGAATCCTCCTATAAATCCTCCTCATGGTTGGCCATAAGGTTGTTGGTTGTACTGCGCAGTTTGATACTGCATTTTTCGTACTACGGCTGGGGTTGATTATACATCGGTTGCAGTTGATTATAATTAAGTTTTGGTTGATTGTATCATTAGTTGTATGGTGTTTGCTGCACCGGGGGTTTCTCCTCCCCCTTCGTCAAATAGGTATTTGTAGTTCTCTCGTGGAGCAAGTCATATTCCCTACAATCATTTTCGTCATGTCCAACCAGTCGACAGAACTTGCAGAATAGGTTAACTGGTTTTGACACCATCTTCTGCAAGTACACACACTCCTCTTGTCAGTGTCCCCTCGTCTGGCAAATCTGACACCATGGCATTCCTCCCTGGCTCAGTGGTTTAGGTGCACCGGATTGTAAATACTTGTGGAACTCTAGGCACTGGTCCTTGTGGTGCCCTTCCGACTTGCAGTGAGTGCACCATATCTCCTCTTGCGCTTCTTTTCCCTTTTTCATGTCTTGGAGTTGTAGCGTCAAATTTTCCAGCTGGGCTTGAATGTGAGTCATGCCTACTCCTGCTTCGCCAATTGGTGAAGCCTCCAATTTCATTTCAATATCTAGCACCTCCGAATGGAATTTGATCTTCCATTGCATTAGTGGTCCACGAATGTGTGGCATGAGTCCTGCGATGAGCCATTCTTTATGTTGCACATCGCTCATCCCGAAGCTAACTTTTGCCATTAGAGTCTTATACCTACGATCAAATTCCCACACCGATTCATTCGGGAACTGCTTGATTTCCTTCAGTTCCGTAATATACTGTGAGTTGGACTTGAGTTTTATGAATTCATCGATTAGTCCTGCTGTTATCTGCGGTAACGTCTTGTATAGATATCCCACAGGCACCTGTATAAACTTCATAAACCAGTCTAGCACACAACCCCTAAAGGTCGTCGTCTTGGACCTGTTTCATTGTCCATACTGCTTCACACAAGAACCAATATTGTTTTAGATCCTCAGTCCGGTTATCGTGAAAAATCGGTATCTTTACGTCGTCTCCTACCATCCTTGATTTCCTATTGTTATTTATTGATCAACTACTTTTACCACTGTTCTGACAGTTTGGGCAACACTGTGATGAACTTGTGTTTCTTCCTCCAAAGTTTGGTGTGGTGGGTGGGGTTGTGGGTATGTTGTAACTTTGGGTCTGCCTATCATCTTCGAGGGTATCCTGGTCGCTTCCTTCGTTGTGGTAGGGTCGCTTTGTCCCGTGTGGTATTGTTCTACAGATATCCATTATGGTCACCTCATGAGACTCTTTCTCAATCTCAGTCCTCCTCTTCTTCTCAAGCTGCCAGAACCTTACCCCACTTCGCAGGATACCACAATATTCCTTAGTTTCCCTCAATAACTCATCGCCACTCATGTCCATCTACCCCACATCATTTTATCAGACCCGCATTCACGTGGTACCCTCAACCTTTGCACACCAATCTTTTACTTGTCAGCGTTCATCCTCAATATTCCTTTTTCGCAGATGAGCATCTTAATCCACACTTTTAGTGCCAATAGAAATCTTCCACGGGGTCCCTTGAAAAATTTCCTCTATGCGTCACTATACGATTTGATCGTGTCAACGACAAATTATGTAATATGTCCTTCTAGAATTCTATCCACCCATACGTCGACAACCCTTGATGCTTTGTTGCCGTCTTGCTTCAGTTCGTGAATCAATTCAGACGTCCAGTGTTCAGGTTCACCACCCTGGCAATTTTTCTTCTGAAATGTCAATTGCGCCAACCACTCGTGCAGTAATATTGGGAATTCACAGAAAAATATTTCTTGGATGTCGGAGTATATGTATTTTTGAAACCACTAAGTCGACGATCGTCCGGGTTGGCGATTCCCTTCCTCTGCAAACTCTTGTGCCTTCTTATCAAACCAATCTTGAATCTCTGGTTTTGTTGGATACCACAGCATGTCCTCTCTTCTCCTCTTCGCACTACGGTCCCGGCAACGGAATCATTTGTTGACACAATGACTGTCGACAGGGGTTCACTTCGCACTGTTGTCAACAAATACCAACCAAAATCCCTTGAGCACTGTCCCAGAAAGGTATTACCCCTTCCAGCAACACCCGCGAAGCGAGTGAAGTCTCACCTAAGATGATCAAGGGGGTTGCAGGAACCAAGTTTCTGCAGTATGGAGAGAACATGCATTAACCCTTACTTCGTCGCACTAGAAACCAAATATTTATTCTAACATCATACTAACATTTCACACATTAACTTAACATCCACATCAACGTTATATAATCAACATTCGCATATTATGTGTTAATCAACAAAAAAACAACATATGGAACATAACGCATCATTAGACAGTATCCACCATTCAAAACACAACAACAGAGATAGAAACATAACCGAACATCTTCATGCATTAACTCATCACTAAAGTTGCGACTTAACGTGAATTCACATACAGGGAAAACATTTGCGGAAAGAAAAAATTTAATACAAAATTGCTCTGTTCTTCAATACTATCAATCAATCCGAAAGATAGATTATGATCATCTCCTTAGGCTTACAATTATGACTCTATTTATACGCAACTAATGTGGTTACAAAATGGTCCACGTGACCAAATCTAACTAACTTTGACCAAAACTTGCGCTTCCGTCGGCTTTACTCCTTTGCAAATGGTCCTTTCTTCCGCTAATGACCCTACTGTCGTTGTCGGCTTCTGCACTTCCTGTGCTCTAACCCCATGCCAACAGGATGATACAGATGCAAAAGTAGCATGGTTTCTCTATGCATGTGGTGCGCCATTCAATGTTCTTCGATCCCCTTATTGGCATGATATGGTTAAAGCCATCAACAAAGTTCACATTGGGTGCAAAGGTCCCAGTTATGAAAAAGCTAGAACTATGTTACTAGATAAGGAAAGAGCAAAAAACAAAAGAGGTCTTACGTGGTTTACAAATGGGTGGGAAGATACTGGGGTATCCATTGTATTGATGGTTGGACTAATGTTAGAAACCAACATTTGATAAATGTCCTTGGTGTTTCAGCTAGTGGTGTAGTGTTTCTTGCAGTGCATGACTCCTCATCAATCACTTCATTTGCTCAAAACATAGCAGAGCTCCTACTAAAAACCATTATTGGTTGGTCTGGAAAATGTGATTTAAGTAATCACCGATAATGCAACAAATTGTAAGGCAGCAGGAAATATCCTTGGGTAGAAGTATCCTCACATCTCTTGGTCTGGTTGCTTGGTTCCACACTTTGAACCTTTCGATGCACAATATTGTCAAGCATAAAGAATGTGCATGGATTAATTCCTTATACAAGGGAGGAAAGAAACTCATCAAATTTGTGACAACTTATACAAGGGTCAATGCATTTTATGGAACTTACTCTAAGTTGTAACTACTTAAGATTGCAAAGACTAGATTTGGTAGTTACTTCCTCACCTTCATGTGCCTATTGAGGGTAGTACTAGCATGGGGTGCTATGGTGATGAGTGATGAGTGGGATGACTTGAGCACTAATAGAGAGGACAGGTATGCAACAAAGGACAATATTCTTGATCCATGCCACTACCATACACTGCTATGGTCCCCCTTCAGACCAGGACTCCAATAACAAGGCCTTCACGTTCAATTCCATTTCCATCTACAGATTCTACATAGCTACATCTTGCTTCAAGCACACTACCACCACGCAGAGGCTCACGGGGAAACCATGGTGGTGTAAAGAGGAAAGAAAACCTTTAGTGTTTTCGTCTTCAATGATCATAGTTCATACTTCATAGTTCATACTTCATAGTTCATAGTATCATACCTTTCAGTTTTCATATTTCAGTTAAATTATCATTTTGGAATTGATGCAGATGGCCTATTTTGTAAACATAAATATTTGTTCATGTTGACAGTTGGTGGATAATCTATTTTATTCTATAAGTTAATGGTCTACTTCTTATTATATGGTTTTAAAAATTGTATGTTTGTAATTCATAGATGGTTTAAGTTTGTAATTGTTAGCAGCTAGATGGTTGATGCTTGAATGATTATTCATTAATGTACCGATGGTACTATGTAGTAATGAATATTCATCTAGAAGTAGCATAAATATACATGTTTCACATATTTTGTAACTAAATTGGCATTCTACATGTTTTTTAATATAAATGTATTTTAATCTCTCTCTCTCTCTCTCTCTCTCTCTCTCTATATATATATATATATATATATAAACACTCCTGATACACTTTGCTCCCTAACTTCTTTGGAAAATGGCGCTTCCGAGCTCCCGCTCCTGCTTCGCTCCCATGCTATGGCCACCTTGGTTTAAACGATAAATTAGTGATCAATGTTGAAATAAAGGGGGCAATATGAGTGCCCCTTAGACCACACAATATGGGAGAGCCACCTTTTAGATCACCCTTTTGCATGATTGGAAAAACTCAACTCTTTCTTATATAGTGTAAAATGTTTGAAAAACACTATCAAATACATATAGATATCATTGTCGATTTCCCTACCCATAATGTGTATACATCCAATTTTGAGATGGAATTATTGCTCTCTTCAAGCTTGTGCTTATTCCCTACTTTTCAAAGTTTAGTGAACTACTAACACTTTCCACCTACAAAATGTTAATTAAGCATCTCCTAGAATCTACACTATCAAATACATATGGATATCATTGTCGATTTCCCTACCCATAATTGTGTATACATCCAATTTTGAGATGGAATTTTAAGTAAGCATCTCCTAGAATCTACACTATCAAATACATATGGATATCATTATCAATTTTCCTACCCATAATTGTGTATACATCCAATTTTGAGATGGAATTTTAATTAAACATCTCCTAGAATCTACATTATCAAATACATATGGATATCATTCTGAATTTCCCTACCCATAATTGTGTATACATCCAATTTTGAAATAGAATTATTACTTTCTTCTTCTTGTTCTTATTTCCTACTTTTCAAAGTTGAATAAACTACTAACATTTTCCATCTACAAAATGTTAATTAAGCATCTCTTAAAATCTACACTTACAAAATGTTAATTAAGCATCTCTTAAAATCTACACTTTCATATCACTTCATTCATATAGGGGAGGGAGGCCAATAAGTGAGCGTTTTTTTTACCCCTTTTTATGCAACTTAATTCTTCATGTTCCCGAGCTTGTTTTTCCTCCAAATTTTTATGATATATAGTTTGGCATGTTCTCTATCCAACCATATTGGTCTTGAGGTGTGACGAATCCAAATGGATGCCATGTAAGCCACAAAGTTCCAAGTTGTCTAGTCCTAATGTCACCATAGTGTATTTTTGCTTGGGGCCAATGTGTGAACATTGATGTGACTTAAAGTAGATGGGACTTAAAATGAAATTTCTGATTTCAAATATTCATTTTATTTCAAAATGTAGAAGAAAGTTTTTTTTAAGTAATTTTAAAAACATGAAAATATTGACATTTACTTGTACATAAAGTACTTTTATGAATAACAAATGGTACCAAGTATTTCCACTTATATCTCCACTACTGGTACCTCGTACAACTATGGGACTCTCTCCCCTACACATTTATAAAACAAACTTATTCAACCTATGTAACGTACGGTTTACACATAAGAAGCAAAATTGTTGATTAATAAAATGTCTATACATTTCGAACTCTAGATATTAAATTGATTTCCAAGATTGTGTGACATGCCAAGAAGTAAGAGGAAGTTTCCTCGATTTATCTTAAAATCCATAGAGCCATTAATCTATTTTTATTCGGTTGGTTGCTGACTCAGCAAGCTGACGTAACGCAAGACGTTTTCGACTTCTCCAACTCAGGCACGAAATGTAAAAGTCCTAAACGAAACTTCTAGAAGGGTAAGACAATGTGCTCGTCATTATCATTATCTCGATTTTGAGCGAGAGACGGTTAATGGTGGAAGCTACGGTGGTCACCAGAGCTACGTGGAGGACTTTATGGACTTTTTAAAAGGTATCTGTATTATGTGAATTTAAACACTATTATAGTTAATTTTAAATTTTTTTGTCAATTCAATCAAAATCACATCAAAATAAAAATATAAAAAAATCATTTAAAAAATTATCGAAAACGTTTCCAAAATCCAACACAACGAAGAAAAACCTTGTAGTCGTCGTTGCCCTGGAGGCTGGACCTTTTGCGAATTTTGTGAAGCGACGTTGACCGGAGCGGTGCGCCGACGAAGCGGGCTGCAGATTACGAGATTGGCGGTGGAACCAATCATCTAGAAGGGAGTTAATTAATCTTATACAATCCTAGATTCACGTGGGGTGGAACAACTTACAATAATCCATTTTTCTAGAAGATATGGAATGGACTGGCACTTCTCCAGAGCAAAACTTGAAGCGAAAATAATGTCAAGGTTGTGGGGTTGAATGACTTTTCACCGTGAATCTCTCCCTGTTGTGCTGGCATGGATGGAACGCTTTGTACTCCCCAGTCCCCACACATGCAGTAGAGGAAGAGCAAGAACCTGGGAAATTGAAGGCCAGTTTTATGGGATTTTTGTTGATTCGTTCAAATCATCCAGACTGTTTGACAATTAACAATTATTGGTTACTAGATGTTTCTGGATTTATACGACTCTTGGGGCCACACCAATTTGGTTTTTTTTTTCTCTAATTTATATGAAGCAAGTTGCTGTGATTTCCAGTTCTCTGCAAGTAAATTGTCGCAGTTTCAATTAGATCAGTCGTGTGGATTGATCGGCTCGGGCTAAATAAGAATGAAGAGCAGACGATTAGCGCTTGTGAACCGTTCGAAGGAACCAGTTGCGAATGGCGGAGGCGGAGGTTTTGATTTGCTCGTCGGGGGAAACTCTGAGAATCTGAGTTTTGCTTCCCCAATTTCTGGCGTGAGATTGGCCGATAATAGCAATAACCCTCCCGATGACAACAATGATCTCTATGGCAGCGCCAATGCTCCTTTTAACCCAACAATGGCGGTTATCCTGGTCGTGTTGGTGTTCGTGTTTTCCTTCACAGCGTGTTTCTCTATCTGCCTCCGCAAATGCGCCGGAGAAGACGAAAGCCTGAGAGCTTCGAGACGAGGGGCGAGGGGGGCCAATGCACAGGCACGGAGGCAGGAAGAGGGCAACCGTGGTCTCGACAGAGCCGTTATCGAAAGCTTCCCGGTGTTCAGCTACGATCTCGTGAAGGGTTTGAAGGCGCAGACGAGAGAAACGCTCGAGTGCGCGGTCTGTCTCAGCGATTTCGAAGACGACGAGCAGCTCCGCTTGCTGCCCAAGTGTAGCCATGCCTTTCATCCGGATTGCATCGATACGTGGCTCTTTTCTCACACAACGTGCCCCGTTTGTCGAATTAGTCTGGTGCCCACGGACGACGGGAACCCGACAGGCACCGAGTACGGAATCATTGAACCCCCCGTGATTCCGCCCCCGGACGAGGTAGCGGTTGTGGTGGACGGAATGAGGAACGAGAGCGTTCGCAGGGACAACGATGTCGAGACCCCTGTGGCACCCGAGAGCACCCATTCTCAAGAATCGCTCGGCGTGCTGGGCCTCGATCAGGGAAAGAAATTACGTCGCTCGTACTCCACGGGGCATTCGCTGGTGAGGCTGCGCAAGGACATGGATCAGTTGGCTACGGAATGGTATATTTGCACAGCGGAAGGGCTAAAACCCGGTCTGCACAGGAATTGTAGCGTCACGGCGCTTTCTCACTCGCTCTCTCAGGGCCCGTCCACTTCTGAAACCCGGCCCGCTCTCTCAAAGCAGGCTTCAATGAGTGGCACCGCCTCGTGCAGCCAAGACACTGGTGGATCAGGGCGTCGTTGGTTTGAGCGTGGTTTGAGATCAGAGCGATTCACCATGTCTTCCATGTATCCCTCTTCGTTGCTAAGGTCGTTTTCGGAGCAAAGAGCGCCGGATTATTCCAGGAATCAAGAATCCTCTGCCGGTTTTCAGCAGGAGCGGAAGGCATATTTGCAATCTCTGAAGAAGACATTGAAGAGGCTCACTGGAAGGGACAGAGAATGGACAGATAATTCGCAGACCGGGCGGGGTTCTTCCAGGAGAGTTGCAGATTATTCGCAGAGCGGGCGGGGTTCTTCCAGGAGGGTTGCAGATAATTCGCAGAGCGGGCGAGGTTCTTCTAGGAGGTTTGGAGATAATTTGCAGAGCGGGTGGGGGTCTTCCAGGAGGGTTCCAGAGGAAAGCGGGGGTCCTATTACTGCATAATAAGCTACTGGGCCGCCGGATTCAATACAGCCAGATTGCTCAATTGGGTTCTAACAATCGCTTTGCATTGCAACCAAAGTCTTTTTGATGTTAAAATAATTCCAGAACAGGTAGCACATTAAAGCTAGAGCCACAATTACAGCTTAGCATTTGTTGAGATATTTTAGTAGATGAGCTGAATAAGATGAGAAGCTATCAACTGTTTAGCAGAAATCTGCTAGTAACTGAGAAAATCTAAGTGAGACTATAATTGTTGAGTTATAATAAATCTGATGTTGCAAGGCTTGGGTTGCGAGCAATGATGAATTTTTAGGCACGGAGGTGAAGGAGTCTATTGGACAATTCCCAATTCAAGGAGATGAGAAAGAGGGAAAAAGTTGCTACTGAAAGGAACTGCCTTCATCAGTCCCTTGATGTGCTCTTCAAGGAGAGCTGAAGACTGTCTAGCGAAGCCTTTATCCGTTGGTCCAACTACTGTAAACAGACCTGTGAATGTGTCTTCTCTAGGTTTCAAATGAGGTCTAGGTTGATAGCCATGAAACACTGCATAAGTCAGCTACCATCTTTTGATAGGCAAAAGGCTATCCTTAGTGCTTGTCAGGAGGAAGTATTGGTTTCGAGCAAAATTGACAGCTGCTGTAAAGTTTGTGGCAGGCAAATAGACTATCTAGTGTATTTGCCCATGGGTGAACTCTGAATACGTTATGTAATATACTTGTCCCAGGGGTGAGCTCTGAGCTCTGAGTAGGGTATGTAGTATACTTCCCAGGGGTGAGCTCTGAGCTCTGAGTAGACTATGTAGCATACTTGCCCAGGTGTGAACTCTGTAGTATTTTTCTCCTAGCGGTGGCATTCCACCGTACTATTGTAAAAAAATAAAAATCTGCCTACTCTTGATGAATAATTCTACCGTGCATTCTCAAAAAAATCTGCCGTTCTCATTGCTCAATGAACAGCTTGTAGTGCTCAAAATTCAAATCCATTCTGTGAATTTAGTGCTATAATGTGTGCATATTCTGTGTTTAGTGCTACAATGTGTGCATAAATCCTATTTAATATTTTATGTCTGCAATACCCGCGGCTTCCAAGTTCATGATCAGGGTATTCTTATCTATCAAATCTGGTTCAATATTTACTTTTGTTTTAGTAATGGAAAACTCCAACCAATTTACAGATTTGCTGCTTGAACTCAACTCAGGCGACAAATCTTACTAAATTTTCTTCCAGACTGAATAATACGAAGTTCTTGTTCTGCCCATTGTCTTTGACCTTCTGTGAGTGGCTTGATGCTCTTCTGTAAGGCTTTATTTCTTTGTGAGACACAATTTAAATGCAACATCAAGAGCTCCCAGTTCATCACATTTCTCAAATAATTGGATTCTCTGTAGCAGTCTGAACTCAATTAACATCATGTCCATACTACACACAGAGATGAGCAAATGATCCAAAATCATATCTTCTATCTCTTGGCATGGACAAATTCCCATCGAGCTCCTGGAGGATGAAGCCTGCCCTTGCCTCCGGTCGCTGGGATGCCCAAAACTGGCATTGTTTATTGGTTTTTAAATCCTATTATGTGTTGAACCGACACTAATGGATCATCGGGCACAGGTGGCAGGATACCACTCTGCACTATCTCTAGCTAATGTTTTAGGTGGTGGGGTGAAGCGTTGAGAACATAGTAGCAAGATTTGAGTACTAATTCGAAAACGATTCGGATACGATATAGAAAAAGATGTAAAGAAAAAATAAAGTATGATTAAAATACGGGAATAGACATCTTATAAATACAAAAAATATATACTTTTAATTTGTATCTATCCAAAATTAATCTCATTCACAACGTAAATGCACTCTCACCTAATCAAATTACAAAGTTAAAAATATTAATCATACTATTTACAAATTATAATTAACATGTCAACGTGAATATTATCCAACTATTAAAAAGTATGCATCATGAAAGCATAATATATGATATTCTCTTTGAACTCTAGCAATGCAAGTCATTGTTGAGCAGTTGACCCCAAATTGTTTAGGGGCTGATTTGATTTTCTTTGTTGCAAATCAAATTTCATAAACAAGTTTGACTTTCTTTGGTTTTTTAAAGGTTTTTTTGTTAAATAATTTTTTTGATTTGTAGACCACGCATTCAAGTTTCTTATTTTATTATATTAATATATTAATACGAATTTAGTTTGGTCAAAATTTGGTAAATAAATTACCGTATCATCTCACATTTTTATGTTAGTTCGAATTTCCGTACAATAACTACCAATACGACCATATTTTGTTACTATGGTTGAGAAGAGCTTCAATTTCTGAGACCTAAGGGGATTGGGCTGGCCGGTAGAATGTTCATGGCCAAAGGGAATAACAGCAACAGGAGAGTGCTGGGGAGAGGCATCGTGTGAGTTTGGGTGGCTCCAATGGATTCTCATCTAATTATCCAGTGGAATCTGTTGCAGGGATTGTTCAAAAGAGTAGAACAAAAACGAAGTGAAAAAAAAAAACATAAAGTTGAATAGGTAGAGACGTCATAAGTGGTGCACCCAAACAAGTGGGGGTATATCTGGGTATATCTCCACGTGGTGGTTTTCAATTGGCCTAAGTCAACTTTTCCAGTGATCAAATTAATTTGAGAAATAAAATCAATTTTAATAAAATCTAATTATTATATATTTTTAAAAATGCTATTATTTGTGAGACTCATTGAGGTTATTTAAGAAAAATCACATCAATTTGAAATAAGTGGTTGGTCCATCAAATTAGTCAAATTTTCATTTGAGTGGTAAAATCAATTTTAATAATCAAATTATTATATTTAAAAAAAATTTATTATTTATAAGTGTGAATGGACTCAGTGTAATTATTTAAGAAAAATCACATCAATTGAAATAAATAATTGATTGTCCAACCTAATGTTTCACCCTGCCAAATGTTTATGATATGTAAGTTTGTGAGCTTTAGTCTATTTTCTTGCCTATGATAAGACAAACTCTCAATCAGTTAAAAATCAATTTTAAATCTTCATGATTAGATTGAAAAGATTTTTTGTTTAAAAATATATATAAATATATAATAATTTTACTAATCATAATTTTTAAAATAGTTCCTCATAATTTGAGTTAAGAATATTTAGATAGCTTATTCAAATAATAATTATTATTATTATGTCCTTGTGGGGACATGTAGCACCTGCAGCGATCAATTAAACGCGTCTGTACATATAAATTTTATACCATTGAACGAAATTTTGCTCTATAATTTTAGGCTAATGTGATTGAGCTCGGGGTGCCATTTGACACATGTCCCAGGCTGACGCCATTGGCATTAACGGGATGCATTTACGTAACGAAACTGGAAGCAAAATGTGTGTTTTGGGGTTTAAGCAACTTAACAGTTTTGAATGATATGGCAATAATTTTATTGGGAAACTTTGTATTTGTGCTCTGATTTGAGAATCTTGTAGGTTAGAATTTTATTGGGAAGTTGTGTGTGCGTGTCCTTAACTATGGCACACCTTAATTGGGAATCTTGTAGGTTATCGGTCATGGCATTCCAAGTGCTTCAAATTACCCTCTCAAATAACATGAATTGGCCTCGAATTAGTTAGGGTTCTATGAAATGGCCTCGAATTCGATTATACCGGTTCAACTTTTTTTTTTGTGGATAGATTTTTTCAATTTAAAATGTCTAGTTTACACAAATTTCTTCGCTTTTACTCTTTCAGAAGTGGGCAGTTTATATTTAATTGCGCCGATGGGATTCTATAAATCAAGTTCTGGTTATTGCTGAATTTCCATTAAGAAACATGATACAAATGTTTGTTCTAGGTTTTAAATAACTGATGAATTTTGAGTGCTATGTCAATACTTTTATTCATAAATTGTCTATGGGTGCCTTGAAATAATAATAGTGGTTCTTATAGCATTTAACAAAACTACTTAGACCTGGTACTCATGGTGTGATCTCAATCAATGTATACAATTCATGCAAAATTATTCTTTCTTAATAAAAAACAATTTTCCTACTTTTTTAATTCACAACATACATTTGCATAGAACCTTTACACAACTTCACAAAAAACATTTGACTTCTCTTTGTTTTCATGTCAATGCAAATTCACATTTTCCCACATGCTATTATACGACAAATGTAGTAATGCAATAGGAAGAACAAATTTATTTATTCATTGTCACTGTAATGTAGCCAAATTGCCATAACTGCAATAGTTCTAACATAAGACATTTGAGCATTTAAATTGGCCCAAACTTATGCTATTGTGTATGGAAAATTACCAAGTTTGCAATTGTGTATAACTCTCATTCATTTATCTGTATTTTGAAACAAATGTAGTAAGCTGAATATTTTTCCCAGTTGCAACTTGTAGTAAAAATGAAAACACAAAAAAATACCTTATACCCGTTGTAAAAGAAATACAGACATTGTCAAAACAATAGAACTATGCAAAGTAGCGGAAGACGGGAACCTTCCCTACTGCAATTAAATCCCCCCTTCCAAATAGTGTTTTGCAAATGCAATTTTTTTGCATTCCAACAATCATCTATTTCATATTTAGTATTGCATTTGTGCATTTGCTTTTTCCTTCTCATATGCGTATTCTTTATGTGCAAAGATCCTACTATGCTCACAGTTAAAGAAATCTACACAATCTTCTAAAATAGTTGCGTCTTGCAAAATCAGTAAGGAGAAGATTGAATGCAACAAACATTGACTAGCGATATACAAAATAGGGACAAAAAAAACAACTTAATCTTTGTTGAGTATAGTTTAACGATTTCATGTTTTTTTCCCTTTCCTTTTTTTCCCCTACCTAACAAGCAATACAAAAAAACAAAAAAAAAACTCTCTGCAAACAACTATATAGTCAAATAGCAATTATACATTAGATTTTATGCCCAACACAAAATTAATTTTCCTCTTTATGTTCACTGTGCATTTATACAGCAATGGTATAAAATAAACTGCATACCAACCATCAACTATATTTCAACTCTGTTCAACGACATATAACAAAGTCTTCGAAGGTGATGTATTGGCATTATATGGCCCTAAACAAAGTAAATGCCTTATCTCACTGATGCAGGAGGGATCAACAAAACCAATCCAACCCGCTTTCCTAGGATTATTCTGGTTCCAAATTTAGTAGAACCTCCAAACTTAGCAGACATGACTAAGTCTTTCTCCAAGTGGTCGTTGAAGGGAGGACTTCAAAAATTATGGTGGTGAGCTGGATTTCATAAAGATTTCGGGTCTCACCTTCCGCAATTGCCTTCTGCAATATCCTTCCACAATTTCCTTCCGCAATTGCCTTCCTTCTGCAATTTCCTTCAGTAACTTCCTTCCGCAATTTCCTTCCACAACTTCCTTCCGCAATTTCCTTCTGCAACTTCCTTCTGCAACTTCCTTCCGCAATTTCCTTCCGCAACTTCCTTCCATAATTGCCTTGGACCGTCGGATCCACATCAACGGTGGAATCCAAATATTATGTGCCAATTCCACAAAGGAGTTTCATATCCATTATGGCCATTAACCCCTGAACTCTTTCTCCTGTGGAATGTTGTACGAGTCGTTGATCATTTAGCGGCTTTCCTCGTCCATTGATCTGTGACCAATGCGAGACGTTCACTTTGGATTTTCGGAGCTCTATCCCCCGTGCAAGTTCACCTCGTGAAATCCTTTCCCCACCGTTGGTGTGTCTTCTCTCAATCTGGATCGTCCAAACTCTGTTAAACAAACTGAATGCAATCTCTGTGACTGTGCGTTGATTGATCAGAGAATCGATCAATCAAACTCAACCGACCTTCACCGGATTTGATCCTCCCTTGATAAACCTACACATCATCTCTTGAACATAAAATAGAACTTTAATTAAATTTATCCAATTCAACTTCACAGGCTTGTTCCAGTCCAACCATGAACTTCACCTGCAACTTCATAGGAGAAGAAGCATCGATCCTTTCAGTGATCGATGACACATGGTTTATATTGCAAATTATAACATTTACTCATGCGCTCACACACAGAGATCAGTCAAACATCCTCTGCAACATTCAATTATCTAAAACCCCAATTTCAGGTTGTTCATACACACAGATTTGTCAAGCATTTGTAGGTATTCAAACTATCAACATTTCATAAGTCACACACATGCAATTGCTTCCCTATCACAGTTCAGGTATACGGAGAATTATTCTCCTATCATAATTCCGACATGAATTCATCCATTGATACATATATATGCACAATTATACTTCTTCATTCAATCATCGGAAACTTGATACCGTCATGATCACTTTCCCTGGCCTGATTTACATTGTTTGGCCACACCTCTAGCTTGATTTACATTGTTTGGCCACTTTCCTAGCCTCGTAGGCTTACACAATATATACAATGGGGTTCTGAAACCGATTATGGTTCAGATCCAGAAACCTCTCAACACACTCCTAATTCATAGCAATTGTTTCTAAGATTAGCAAACTCTCAATCCTATCTCTATGACTCGCTCATGAAATCCTTTGATCTTCATCAAATGATGCCATTAGATGTGGATTTTGTTACATGACTCACTCAATGACTCATCTAAACTAAAAACTCATTATCTATCTAGAATCACACTTAAAACATGGTATTATTTACAATATTTCATCAAAGACCTATGCTTAGGAAAATGTCAAGACCCTAAGGTCTGACTAAACATTGGACTTGGGTCACTAAGTTTTTTTGACCCAAAATTCGACGGTGAAAAAGTCGAATTTGCTACAACTTATGGTCGCTCATCCGACAAGGCCAGTCTTTTTTTACCATCAGTGACATATCGGCTAAAATCCGACAAAGTTGTAGACGTCGGAGATTCGACGGCCCTACCTTGTCGGTGATCCGACTTCCTCGAGCTTGACAGGTAGTTTGATAACCGACAACTTTAACTTCCAATATTGGTCGGATATCATCCTTTGGCCGTCGAATATGCGGCGCACATTCCAACGTCCCTTCCTTGATGGCGTCGGTTCAGTCATCGGTTACGCGACCCCCGTACCATACAAAAAAAGGCGGATCCGACGTTTCAAGTCGTCGGAAGCATGGCAAAGGCGTCAAAAATTACCTTGCGGTCGTCAGTTACGCGACCCCCATACAATACAAAAAAAGGTGAATCCAACGTTTCGAGCCGTCGAAAGCATGGCAAAGGCGTCGGAAATTACCCTGCGATTGTCGGTTAAATGATATCTATGCCATACAAATAAAAGGCGGATCCGACGTTTCGAACTGTCGGAAGCATGGCAAAGTCGTCGGATATTACCCTATGGTCATCAGTTAAGACGTCGGTTAAGCGACGTCTATGCCATACAAATAAAAGACGGATCCGACATTTCAAGCCGTCGGAAGCATGGCAAAGGCGTCGGATATTACCCTATGGTCGTCGATTAAGCGACTACCTAATACATTTAAAAAAAAAAAACATTTTTGAAATAAAACTTTTCATATTGAATACATGTTCTCTAATCCCTATGCTTATGTAACATTGTGGCATATTCGTCACAAAGAGATGGTTGGTAATGTGCTTCCATTGTGTCAAGGTACTCTTACCTAACTTCTCTAATTTGGTATACTGAGGAGTTTGTATATTCATGTATGAGATCATATTCTTTGAATAAGGCTCATTAGATAGTTAATGGGTAGTTACTTAATGTAAAAGGCTCATTTTTATTAAATAAGAACCAGTAGGTGGTTGGTAGTCATTAATTTTGAGATTGCATGTAGTTAGGGTTTTGTTTATTAAGAAACTATTTATAGCGCTAGAAGGATGTATATTGTTTTGTCAAATATTGGTATTGTATTGAAGCTTTGCTCAAAGGAGCTCATCCTCTCGAAGAGGCCCATGAACATTACTCTCTCTTTTTGAATTTATTAATACAAGTGTTATATTTGGCAAGTTTAATCTCTTTCTTGCATTTTCTTTTGTTCACTTATATTTATTTGAGGTTAAGGATATTGATTCCAAGGAAAGTAAAGAGAAGGTTAAGGATATTGATTCCAGTGCATCATTTACTCAACCTTTGAAGTTATGGAAACTTGAAATTGGTTATGAGGAGCAACCAAAAATCACAACAAGCTCCAAGAAATTGTCAAAATTTAAACAACACGCGAGTGGGTTGTAGAAAACCAGCATCGTAGCCATTCATTGAGCTCCTCTCTATTTCAAGAATAATTTCATATTCTCTACTGAACATGGCCAACCACGTGAAGGTGGAAGCTCTTATGGCCTCTCCCCCCCCCTCACATCACTCTCAATTCCCCATACCCAATGCATGCACTTGAAAAAAACAAATATGTGCAAATTCATCCATATTTTATCATGAACTTTCATCCATTATTCATTCAATAAATGCTAACATTCACTAAACCATTGTTTCTGTCGATCCACACATTCATTCAATAAAACATAACATTCAATAAACCATTCATTAATCATTCAGTCAACACATTCATTCAATAAAAGCTGAAATTTAGTAAAGGTAACAGTTTACTACACTGAATCATTAAAACATTAGAAAATTCATTAAACCATTCATTCATTAATTAGGCCAAAAATCGTGGACGATATATTGTTATCAAAAATATTTAGACGAGATTTGAACTTGCGACCTATGTTTAGTCCCAAGGATACCACCTTCAAGCTTGACCTTATCAATCAATTCCTGTCGCCATTTCCTCTCATACGACATCCCAAAACCATTTCTCTCGACACCCACTCTTCATTTATTCTACATGCATTTCACTATGCAACCGTCTCAGATTCCCATTGCGTTTTCCATCAATTAGTTTATCAATTCAGTATGACCCACATCCGTCGTCCAATGAGTGTTTCCGCGGTCTTCAGTTTCAGCCTGGCAACGGTTGACAGTTCATGGTATTACGTTTCCCTTCGGATTCAAATGACAAACTCATAGTTCACTATGAAGGTTTGTCTGACAAATGTGACGGTTAGAGAAATCTTGATAGTGAACTATGAGTTTGCCATATTGCAGCTTAAGGGAAACGTAATAGAATGAATCGTCATCGTTTTTAGGCTGGAACTCAAGACCACGAAAACACTCCTCGGACGACGGGCGTGGGTCATACCGAATTGATAAACTAATAGAGGGAAAACGCAACGAGAATCTGAGACGATTGCATAGTGAAATGCATACAGAATGAATCAAGGTTGAATGTGGTAGCCCGCCATCTCCCATTGTGAAATGCATGCAGAATGAATCGAGCTTGAAGGTGGTTGCCCATTTCCAGCTGCACTTCAAGCTTGAAGGTGGTAGCCTTGGGACTAGACATAGGTCGTAGGTTCGAATCTCCTCAGTCCAGTTCGTACCCTGTTATTTTTTCAATGCAAACTATATGTTTTCTTTAATTTGCTGTTGAATTTAATTCCCTAGCGTAAGAGGAGCCATTATGGTCAAGTTGCATTCCTAAAAAAAAGATGAACATTGACAACAAGCAACATGTCTCTAATTGTTGTCGATGTATGCTAGCTTAGTTGCAAATATCATGCTTCAGAAGAAGCCAACCTTGAATGGTAAATATACCAATTTGGAAGGGTTTAATGTGAGGTTAAGGATATTGATTCCAAGGAAATTAAAGACAAGGTTAAGGATATTGATTCCAGTGCATCATTTACTCAACCTTTGAAGTTGTGAAAACTGGAAATTGGTTCTGAGGAGCAACCAAAAATCACAACAAGCTCCAAGAAATTGTCAAAATTTAGACAACACGCGAGTGGGTTGTAGAAAGCTAGCATTATAGCCATTCATTGAGCTCCTCTCTGTTTCGAGAATAATTTCATATTCTCTACTGAACAGGGCCAACCACGTGAAGGTGGAAGCTCTTATGCCCCCCCCCCTCACATCACTCTCAATTCCCCATACCCAATGCATGTACTTGAAAAAAACAAATATGTGCAAATTCATTCATATTTCATCATGAACTTTCATCCATATATGTGAAAATTCATCCATATTTCATCATGTGGAAACTCGAAATTGGTTATGAGGAGCAACCAAAAATCACAACAAGCTCCAAGAAATTGACAAAATTTAGACGACACACGAGTGGGTTGTAGAAAGCCGGCATTGTAGCCATTCATTGAGCTCCTCTCTGTTTCGAGAATAATTTCATATTCTCTACTGAACAGGGCCAACCACGTGAAGGTGGAAGCTCTTATGCCCCCCCCCCCCCCTCCTCACATCACTCTCAATTTGCCATACCCAATGCATGTACTTGAAAAAAACAAATATGTGCAAATTCATCCATATTTCATCATGAACTTTCATCCATTATTCATTCAATAAATGCTAACATTCACTAAACCATCATTTCAGTCAATCAACACATTCATTCAATAAAAGATAACATTCAATAAACTATTCATTAATCGTTCAGTCAACACATTCATTCAATAAAAGTTGAAATTCAATGAAGGTAACAGTTTACTACACTGAATCATTAAAACATTAGAACATTCATTAAACCATTTATTCATTCATTAGACCAAAAATCGTGGACAATATATTGTTATCAAAAATATTTAGACGTTTTTCCCGTCCTTCTTTTTATAAGATTTTCTTCTCTTTAGTAGTGGTACATAATCTATAAGAGGACCATCTACATCTGGACTTTCTCCTCCAGGTCTTGGTTCTTTAGTAGGCGCTTTTGGTGATGTATGCAATATCCTAGCTGATTGTTGTTCTAGACGTGGATTTTGCGGCAAGGGGTTCGGATTTGCTGCAACGATGTGAAAATGTTACATCGTTATATTTTGCTATTGTAATGATATGTTTTTCATTTAAAAAAATTCATTACGAAGGTGTTTTTTACCTGGCGTGACCAAATCATGTTGTTGATGTTCTTGTCCAATCTCAACCTGTACAGTTTCACCCTCTACATGCTCTGTAGTTGAAATACGGTGAACTACAATTAATGGTCACCATTTGCAATGCTATACATAAAATTGTAGCATATGAATAAATTCATTACCAGGATTCGAAGCTTGATCATCGATTTGTTGTTGTCCCTCCTCGACACTAATGGGATCATTGCTTTCCTGTTAAAAACAGAGTCAATATTTTACATCAAGTATTTGTAACGAAAATGTTCCACAAGCGACAAATCTTCATTAAACTATATAGATTCTATATACCTGTGCACTGGATGGATTGGTACCACAAGACTGTGTTTTCCCAGATAAGCTTCTTCGACGTTCAACAACAGCTCCAAAGCCTTCCTGGAAGCCAAGCTTTATGTCTTCCTCTGTGGGTACTTCATTGAATCGATCGGCCTGCATATTTGCTTATCGTCGTTAATTAACATTTTACGGTGCAATAAAACGAAAAATAATTTTCAATTTATTATTTGTATTCATTGTTGGTTGCTCGAAACTTACAATCTGTGCCGCCAAATTCGAATAACCACCAGGGCCAAGCTTGTGCTGACCTACTTTTTCTGGTCTTTCCTTTGTGGCCTTTGATGTGTCTAATAGCCTATGCAAGTGTTGAAATACGTTAGATGTTCCAAGTTCAATATAGAAATAAAGGATAATAAGGTTTATAATTACATTGCGGAAAGTATTGCATACCTCCCTGTGCCTGGTGTTAGCTTGCCTTCTCTTCTCAGAGCCTTCTCCTTTCCATCTTCCACTAGAGCTCTCCACTCCATTGCTGGAGTCATTGGTGGGTGCTCATACCTCTGGTTTTTTTCGAGGTGTGTCCTATATTGGACTCGGACAACCTTCACATGTTGACAAGCCTTTTTCAAGACATTGGCATGACTAAAGGTTTTGTCCCCGAACAGGCCAACCAACCGATTAGTGATTTCATCTTTTAAATGTTTCGGTTGTCTATCCCACCTTGTTCGGATGGTGGGCCCTAAGAGCTCCAAGCAAAATTCATTCATATGTTTATAGAAAACATTGTTTCCTGCACAACGATCATGCCATGATCATAATTAGTTGATAAAAAACATTTTATCGGTATATTACAATGAAATTATAAACACTAATTAACCTGATCAACTATGATTAATTACCTAGGATCCTAGCTATCTTTATTGGGATGAGATCTTCGTCCACCAAAAATGTTGTCTCCAGTGTTCCCGTGCTTTTGACATGGGAAGATCCTGGAAATGTAGATTCTTTGACATCAAAATTAGTAGGGGACTCGGTGTCAACCCCTTCTTCTGGACAATCCATTGTGTGTCGGTCAGTAGCGGCTGTTGCGCTCATAGCGGGAGTCCTTGGTGTTTCAGAACGTGTTGTCGACTGTTCAGTCGACAACAATGGCGAAGGATTCGAACCACGTGGAGTCGTTTGGTCATGGTGCAAAGTCTCTCCACGAGCCTCGCTGGGGCCAACACCACCTTGACCACTATTGTGTGGTCCCTTATAATTCTGTAAATACACACCACGTCTTATACGTTCAATACTATCATATAAAAGAGAACATTATAAGTATTTAAACGAATTATTCTATGATTCAAGATTCCTCAACTTACTCGCAAGGTATTAGATCTATGTTCCAACAATGCAATCCTTTATGTAATTGCGCTTGTTTGCGGAACCTGGATTAGTAGAGTAAGGATTTCCGCAGTATATCTATTCAACAATTTCTCTACCATCTTTAGAGGGGCTATGGCTTCACCAATTTTTTCGCAATCGTGAAGCACCTCTGCCACTTCAGGTTCTAACGAAAAATCTTGCGATGTCGATTCATACTGTGATTCACTAGTGGGATGCAACAAACATATATAAAGCACTACTGAGTTCTCTATTGATAGATTCCAAATTTTATATTAACGTAACATATCTATCATGATAGATTCGTAAAATTACAACACGGTTTACATTATCATAACGAAACCAGTATACACACGAAAAATACATAACAAAATTAACATTATGCTACGTATTATATTGGTACAATTGAAATGAATCATACCTGCGACCTCAAGGATCGCGATCCACTCATTGGATCAATGGTCACAGGCGACTTGCCCCGATCTACTAATATCTAGGAGCTGCCCCTAACAACACCCTAATAAAAAAACATAGTGAAAGTCACCTAAACGAATCCAAAACTATTCATGAAAAAACACATCAAAAAAATTATTATTCATATTATATTTTTAATATTACAAAGATGTATACCCATTGCGCGGACCCTGGTGTGGCCGACCTTCTGGAACCGGCCTGCATCAAAAACATAGACTACAAAATTACGTAAATGAAACCAAAATATTCATTGAAACATTAATATAATGCTAAAACATTTTGACATATTTTAATTGTACAATTCAAATCAGGTCTACCTGTTGCCCCGAGGGTGTTGTTGTCTGATCAACATTCGACAGGTGTATTTCCCGATCAACGTTCTGCATCAAATATAAATAACATTATATAAAACAAACCAAGTTATTAATAATTGAAAAACAAAGAAAATAAAAACTCTTTTTTCTTATTATGTTTGTACTATTAGAAATATGTATACCTTCTTCGTCGAGGAAGAAGTACTCCTCCGACTATTTGTTGGCGGGGATTTATCCCGATGACTGGCCTACGAAGTAAATATGGGAAATTTAAACGAAATAAACTAACAAAAAATCCTTATGCTGTTATTTATTACGAAAAGGTTGGGTAAAATGTTTCATAGTAACCTTGTTTGTATCTACTCGGTTCACAGGGTAATTAATAAGCAACTCGTCCCCTACAGATATTGTTTTAATAGCAACTACAAAAACACGGTTTCCTTCACGCCCCTCAAATTCGCAGTTTGGTTGCTTAATTGTAGACCCTGGTTGTGAACTATTTATAAACCCCACAATATTCCCTGTGGCCTTTAGCCTTCTGTCCATGTACAACGTTCCTACTTTATTTTGATTTTTGTCTTTCAATTGTAAATAGTTTGTTGACAATCCATAGCTATGCATACTTTTTGTATATCGGACAAGGCGCATCCAATCGTTGTAGTTGTATATGGGTCCAACAAACTCCATCAATTCTGTACATGTCCCGTAACCGACCAAGATGCAATCCATGGAAAACAACCTGAAACCATGTATCGACGACGGTGCAATTCGATATCTCCTCTCGTTCACACAAAAATCAGTGTTCGGTGGAGGAAGATCCTTCGGTACCCATTGTTTCACTAAATGTCTGTACCTCAAGGGCACCTCTTTGTCGTATTTTGTCTCATCACCATAGGAACATGCCCCCCCTTGACCGTGAAAAAATTCATTGCGTCTATGGAATCTTCTTTTGGTTTTTTGACATCTAGTTGATACAATTCTTCTAGACCTACTGGATGTCTTACTTTCCTCTAGCCTTCCTAAACTCCCCTCGCTCGAGGAAGACAGATAAGACAAATATCTGTTTGGTTCTACCTGCACCATTGGAAAAAAGTTTAGATTCGACCGTAAGGCATAGAGCCTCTTAAAAGTTGACGTGTATCGCCTTTTATAATTTTACTTGATCCTCATTCCCTTTGTCAACATGTAGGCATTCAAGTGATGATCGGAAGACGACCAATTTATCTTTCTTAAGAGTAGAAAGTCATGCAATATTTATGAGTTGTTTTTTACTATTTGATTTAACGCTACATCACACATGTAACACACATGAAACACTACACATACACGTTAGAGGATCTCCTCTAATGCTACAAGTCCTGGCTACTTAATGAAAACTATTTACCACATATTTGATTACCTTAGTGTAAACGTTTCCTGTAATATACTCAGAAGAGTTACTTTCAGAAATGACTGTGCCTCTTAGAGGCCAGTCAACTCTAGGAACCAAGTGACCCTATGATAGGGCTAGTACAAACCAGAGAGAGAGAGATGACTGGGCTATGGTATGGTCAATCAAAGAAATTCAGTGACAGTAAAAAGGCTCAGTACAAAGACCAACCAGTAAGGTACAAGTCAAAAAAAAAGAATGGGTATAAAGACTCACAACCCTTGGGACTAAGGGGGTGTACACTACCTCAAACGTGGACAAACTACCATAGTTATAACCATAAGACCAAAAACATAAAAGGCGGTACAAATCAATATATGCAATATCTCCTTGTAACTACCTCATATATGAAATAGCTCCTTGTAACTACCTCTTGTAACTCAAATAGTACCACCAAAAGGTATGATAGCATGCAATCTTCCTAACTAAGGTCAAGAGGGTGGTACGAAGTGGGTATAAAGACTCATAACAATTTGGAGAAAGTGGGTGTGCCTCAAATGTGGACAAACTACCATAGTACCCACAAGACCTAAAACATAAAAGGTGGTACAAATCACAAGATATCCCAATATCAATAAAACACCCAAAAGGTAAAAAGCAAGGTACCACAAAAATATTATCGACAAAATGAAAGGACCATAAGACAATCGACCAAGGTGAGGTACAACCATTCATCTCTCTCTCAAATGTACCATTGTTCCATATAACTTGAAAGACCATCATCACAGTAAACGGAAAAGTCCACATGGGTGATGTGATCACGTGGTCCTCTAGACTACTCCTATGGTCAAGCGTTACTGGCTCCATGAAGGGGTGTTCAGTCCCTTCAGAAGACCATCTAACTCAACCATCTCGAAGACCTAGGAGAAGAGGACATCACACATCATCAAATAAGTATTGGTAACTACCGTGTATCAACTCAAAAACACTAAAGCAACCGAGCATGCAGAAGGGGAGCTATGAAAAGACAAGGCTCGCAGGCCAAAAAAACAAGCTCAAAAAACTACACTGGGACCAATGTCACAGTAAGTGAGCTGAAACAAAAGTGGCCAGAATGCCAACAAGTAGCACTAAAAAGAAAAAGACCCTGTAAAAAGGTGATAATGCAAGCAAACTTCCTAACTAGGAGCTGGAGACCTCGACAAATCGTATCCTTCGCAAGGTGATGAAATCCAAGTCGAACAATACAAAGTGAGAGACCGAATTTGAAGGATATCCCTCTACCGAAAGGGATCCTGGGTAAAAGAGCCCTAGTAGAAAAGTCACTAAGCTACCTCGTTCATGACACATCAGAAAAGGTTTTCGGCGCTTTTGCCTTATCACCCTTATATCACCAATATGGTGGCCGGATAATACAAGGAAGACAATGATCGATGTTGCCTTAGGGCTAAGTGGAGTGCGACATTCCACAGAGTCCGTCCGGTCCTCGATCTCGCGGTGGTTTAACCCCTGAAACAACGGGAGGCCCCTCCACAAACTAGTCGTGACTGTGTCAATAAATACTAGAGGATTTTAGTTCCCTAAAGACAACGACTATGTCTCAAATGAAAAATGACAAGGGGGAATTATTTGGATGCCTATCCCCGGTGTCCTACCTAACTAACAAATTCTTTTAATCCTCAAGCGAGGTTAAAGTGTGTCGAGTTAACGAGTTAAATTTTAATGGTTGTATTACTCAGTCGGGTGATGGAAGTGAAACTCGTGGTGTGATGACTGACTCAAACCATGCAAATGCATATGAATAAAATAAGCCTTTCCTTTCAATGAATGCTAGCTAAGGTAAGGAGAGAGTTCTTTCAAACTATAACTACTCTTTCAAATTAAATGAATCCAACAATAACTTTCTTCTTCTTCTAATGACTAAAATGCATGACAATGTTTAAACCTAATTAGCAAGCATAAGCATGCCATTGTGATATTGTAAATAATCGTGTATGCTAGGACACATTATTTCAATTTAAAACCAATGTAATGTAGGCATATTTTGATATGAATCTTGAGAGTTGAGATCTGGTAAGGCTTTAATGTTGAATAAAGTAGGAGATATAATATACAACGCAAAGAAAAATCACAATATCTTTCAAGTTTACAAGTGAAGGAACAATGACGAAAACCATTAAAGATGATGCACGATAATGAATAAATAAATAAATAAGCATGACAACATGAGAGAGAGCGAGAGAAATGGGGTAGACTCGTATTCTATTAAGATGAACAATTAAAGGTAATGAGGTAAATTTGAGGACCTCTCTTCCAAATATTAACTCTTTCTTTTTTGACATTTTATAATTGTAATATGTTTACTAAGTCAACTTTGATTAAGTACACATTGAACAATTACATTTAACATGTCATATTCCTTTTTATATTTAATAAAAATATGTCTTGATAACTTATGGATCCGAAACATGGACTATAAACCCCCCCAGATTCAAATCAATCCATCCCCCTTACAAAATGATGGTCCTATTAATTTTAAAAATGTTACAAAAATACCACATAATGTGTATGGAAGGAAGATGTTTACAATTTGTTGATTGCCAATGAAGAGGGCTTTTTGTGGCTAAATTGTAACCATGGTTTTCTGGATCACACATAACTAACTTGGTAATGAAAGATTGACCTTGACATTGAATTCTAATGTGATGGTTTATTTTTACATGGAAAAAGTGGATTTGATATAATAGTAAAAAATCACAATGAAAAATAGTGATTCTAATAGTAATAGACCTCTTGTTGCAAATCTGTTCATAATTTTTACTATAAGCGAAACAATCAGATTCAATTAGATATCCATGTTAGATGTTTAAGATATATTTCCAGTCGTATATGGAACTCATCCCTCCATGGCTTGTGGAGTGAGATATTGATTGTTGAAACCCAATGTAAAAACCTTTAGCGTTAGTGCTTCTACTAATGATATATCCCAAATTGAGCAACGAAACGAAATTCCACTTGCCAATTTCTTGAAGTAGATGTTGATGATGTTTGATGACATTAATGGTACATCACATGTTTTCTTAAATTTGTTTATACTACCCTGCTATGCCCCCTTGGAATCAAGGGTAGCTCAGGCCCCCCACATGAATGGACCCCATGACCTATAAGCCCCCACCCCACCATAGGTATCATTGCACCATTCCATCAAGCCTAATGGTATTCTGGTGACAACCTCTAAATAAATATGCATACCTAAATTATGGTTACCATTTTCTTGAGATCAAATGCATGGGAAGGATTAAAAAGGAAAAAAGAAAAGGAGGAAGGGGTCTTCATTAGGTGTATCCTCTTTATTTTAAATGCCTAAAAATTTGGTTATTTTTCATGATTAATGACCTTCTTTGATAATATGAAAAATATTTATGAAAACAAAATAGAAATAGATAAGCTACGCAGTGGCTAGTCCCTGTCGAGCACGAAATGACAAGCATTTCAATGTATGGTCCATGTCAAATTAAGAACTAAAACCTTTGTTCTCAAATTCCTCAAAAGGCAAATGAAGATAGTGTTAAGTTGTGAGACGTTGCATGCCAACATAATCCTTAAACATGGTTTCTACCAACATTCACATATATGAGCTACCAGGATCACCAAGAAAAAATGGGTGTTGTCCTATTTCCCATCACCTCCCTTGCTATCGACATGGTTTGTATTGACTTCTAAATAGTTGGATTAAGAGAGTCTTGGGTAGTGTTGGGACAAATCCCCTCAATCTCTCTTAGAGTAATGTTGTTCTACCTACAAATTACCTTGTACTTGTCTACAACTATGTTAATGAAGAATACTCTCTTAGTAGCCAATTGATGTTTCATGGGTACTTTTTCATTTGTTATAATGATAGTTGTTGAGTTGATAAGATTTAATATATTGCTCCTCTTATCAACTTTCTCTCTTTTTTTCAACCCCATTTTATTAATACTTAAAGGTATTGGTCAAATCTACATTCAAAAAGATTAATTTCAGTATTCAAAGTGTTTTCAATTCATTGATTTTTAGATGCAAGTACACATATTTGCAATCTTCACATAGATTTGAGCATTTGTACTAAGTATTGGGTTTATCTAGTGATAAGCGACTAGTAAGCACCAACTTTTGGCCTGTCACATGGAAACTTCTGTTCCAGTCCTAAATAGGAAGGTTCATATAAAGACAACCAATCTTCTGCATTTGTTCCATTTCTATGAACATTACTCTGATGCAAACTTTTGATGACAACATGGAAACTTAGCACGGCAAATGCAAGATCGTCTGGCACTATTCAGTGGAGGTCTGCCTTCTTGGTGTCACCAATTAACCAAAGCATGCCCATTCTTGTTTCCATTTGAGACAAGAAGGAAATACTTTTATTCACTTTCATTTGGGTTATCTCGTGCCCTACAACGCTTGCAACAGCAACAGAGTGCTGAAACTTCAAACTTCAATAATAATCTAGAAGTACGAGTTGGTAGGGTGCAACGTCAAAAGGTTCATGTTTATAGGCACCGTATACTGGATTCAGCTATGAAGGTAATGGAGATATATGGTAGTAATAAGGCAGTTCTTGAAGTGGAGTACTTTGGAGAGGTTGGTACAGGTCTAGGTCCAACTTTGGAGTTCTATACTCTTCTTAGCCATGAATTACAAAAGAAAGTGCTTGGAATGTGGATGTCAAGTTCTTGTTCTAAGGAAGTTTCCGTGGCAGAAAATGTTGAGATGAAGGATGTTGAACACCATGGAGTATTTTTCAAACTGAAGAGTTTGTGCAGGCTCCTCAGGGGTTATTTCCTCGCCCATGGCCACCTAATGGAGATTCTTTGCAGGGAAGTCAATTTTCCAAGGTAATAAATTATTTCCGTCTTCTCGGACAAGTTATGGCAAAAGCTCTTCAAGATGGGTGGCTTCTAGATTTACCTCTTTCAACAGCTTTTTATAAATTGGTTCGAGTCTCATAAACCCTGTTCAAATACGATTTCCATCCAGGGTTCGAGTCTCATAAACCCCAAGTATTAGGGTCATCTAGTGCATAAGATGTTTACATAGCCATTAACGATTTCATTGATAAAAGCAAAGTGCAAAAGCGATTAGCCATAAGATAGAAATGCAAAACAGTTCGTTCCATTAAAACATTAGAATAGCAACCAAAACAGTCATCCATCATTTAAAAAGGAAAATGCAGAAGCACATTCGGATGCCCAACCCTTAAATTTTATACACATATCAACATTTATACAAACACGGGGCCCCAAGGCCAAACCCCTTATCATTTTGGGTATTCATGGCATCCTCAAAAGCTCAGCAAACATAGATATAGAGCCGAATCTTACCGATTTGGTAGGCATTGCAACTCTCAGGTCCTCAACCTCCTCAACCGGCACTGGATATCAACACTAGGCTCGGCTCCTCAACCAGAACTGGCTTAGCTCCTCAACCGGCACTGGCTCAGCTCCTCAACCGGCACTGGCTATCAACACTAGGCTCAACTCCTCAACCGACACTGGCTCAGCTCCTCAACCGGCATTGGCTCAGCTCCTAAATCAACACTAGCTATCAACACTAGACTCTTACTATAATGCAGGTTTGCGCTCATCGGGAGGTTTCGAGCTCGTTGGGAGGAGCAGGCGTAAATTGGTAAGTTTTGTTTTTTTTTAAGTTTTTTTATGTTATATTTGTAGTTTTTTTTATGTTTTTTTATATTTTTTATATTGCTACACATTAATTTTAATTTTTATATATTTAATTTTAATATATATTTTAATATTTATTAATTTGTATAATTTGTATTTATTAATTTTAATATTTATGTATGTATTTTTTTCATATAAAAATAAAAATAAAAAAAGATTTAATATAAAAATAAAAATAAGGTTTTAAGTTTAAAAATATTTTTTTATTAAAAAAAATAAATTAAAATTTTAATGATGAAGTTAGTGATAAAGATGATGACAATGTCAGTAGTGATGACAATGACATTGTCAGTGACGAAGATGATGATGATGATGATGATGTTGATAACTAGATCATCATCATCATTGTTGTCATCATGACCATCATCTTCGTCATAGAGATGATCATCATTATCATCATCATCATCATCATCTTCTTCTTCTTCAAAAACAAAAACATCTCCTTATATTATGTCCATTACACCAAGGGCACTACAATTGGCAAGGATGAAATCTTTCCTCCCTACCATTGCCAAAGACATGTCCATGATCGGGTCATTGTCAGAAGAGCATGCCATCCTTAAAGTACAACATCATCGGTATCACTCGATGTAAATATGATGGATGTATTTGACATCACCCTTTTCAGAATCATTTATTGGGGGCATCTATTTTGAGGTTTTGGAAAATACATATGGTCCTAGGTTAAAATATAGAGTCTTAGGAAAGTACAATTGCCTCTAGGGATCATGGGACTATATAAGGAATCTTTGGCCTATGAGTAGGTTATGTTGTCCATTTTTCTATTTAGAACGCCATGGAAGGTTATTTAGAACCATACGATGGTTTGAGGTCAAAAACTAGGATGTTAAATCATACAACCACCTATGGGGATCATGTCTTGTATATAGTGCCTCAAATAACCACACTAGGCTACATATGGAATATGCCTTGCCCATTTGACTAATGCATGAACTAACCTTTTATTAAAAGGATAACGTTTACCAATGAGATTTGTGGACTAGGTGCATCTCTTATTTGCATTGCTTATACGCATGATTTTTGTTAGTTAGGCACATTAATTATGTGCATGATAGGTAAGGTGCATAGGTTAGTTACATCAGTTAAATTTAGTGTGTGAGTTATGAATTTATATATTTTTTCATTATGTTGTATCTTTAACTAAAAAATCTTCTTGGCACTAGCGATGTGATAAGAATGCCTACAATATGGGTCACATGGGTAACAAGATGTATTGTTTGTATCCATGCACAAGGTTAGGTTCGGAAGGAGTTAGGCCCGCTAGTGGGTTAATTATTATAATGGGACATTAATCATTATTTAAGGGCTACTATGTTAGTGTTTTAGGATACTAGTAGATTCATGGCCTATGGTTAGTGGAACACTAACCATAGGTTATGGTTGTGAATGTGAATTAGGTTCATAAGTTCCCCAAACCACCACACAAGCATGGAATTGGGAATCTTTAACATGTGAGTGAGATATCTTTATTGTTTTGAGTCTTGGCACACCAAGGATGATTTTTTATGTACATGGAAACATCTAATACCAAAATAACATGTATTAATTATAAAAAATTCTTGATGACAATTTCATGAGATAATTGATGACATCTTTAACCCACGCATCGATAAGAACTTTAACCCACATATCGATAAGTACATTTTGGTTTCAAATGGGACATTGATACATCATTTCTAGCATGTTTAAACAATTTTGGACCTCCTCCATTTCCATAAGTTGTAAGATAAAATGAAGAGAAATCAAGGTTTTTAAGGATTGGCCGCATACTCCCTCTGTTGCCAAGAATCTTAAGATGATTATGATGATGATGATGATGATCAAGATGGGGACGATGATGATGATGATGATGATGATGATGATGATGATAATGAAGATGACGATGACAATGATGATGATGACAATGATGAAGATGAAGATTTCGAATGACGATGATGATCATGATGACGAAGAATGGTGACAATGATGAAGACGAAGATGATGATGATGATGATGATGAAGATGATCATGATGCAGATTGATGATGGCGATGATGATGATCATGATGAATGTGATGATGATGATGACGATGATGAAGATGATGGTGATGATGATGATGATGATGATGATGTTGGTGGTGATGACAATGACAATGATGATGAAGACGAAGATGATGACGATGATGATGATGATGACGATGATGATGATCAAGATGGGGACGATGATGATGATGATGATGATGAAGACGATGATGACGATGATGACGATGATGATGATGACGATGATGAATATGAAGATTTCAAATGACGATGATGATCATGATGACGAAGAATGGTGACCATGATGAAGACGAAGATGATGATGATCATGATGATGAAGATGATCATGATGCAGATTGATGATGACGATGATGATGATCATGATGAATGTGATGATTATGATGATGATGATGACAATGATGAAGATGGTGGTGATGATGGTGATGATGATGATGATGATGATGTTGGTGGTGATGACAACGACAATGATGATGAAGACGAAGATGATTACGATGATGATGATGATCAAGATGGGGACGACAATGATGATGATGATGATGACGACGATGACGACGATGATGATGACGATGATGAATATGAAGATGATCATGATGTAGATTGATGATGAAGATGATGATGACGATGATCATGATCATGATGAATGTGATGATGATGATAATGATGATGACGATGATGAAGATGATGGTGATGATGATGATGATGTTGGTGGTGATGACAACGACAATGATGAAGATGATGATGATCACAATCATGAAGATGATGATGATGATGACGATGATGAAGTCGAAGATGATGATGATGATGATGATGATGATGATGATGATGATCCTGGTGATCATGATGAAGATGATATTGATGATCAAGCAGTATGCCATTTGGGGTAGCATGATAATTGTACTGCATTTCCTTAATAAAAAGCTTCTCTCTATTTCGAGAATCGTTTAATATTCTCTACTAAACAGGGCCAACCACGTGAAGGTGGAAGCTCTTATGGCCCCTCTCCCCCCCTCTCATCACTCTCAATTCCCCAATATAACCCGAAAAAAAAATCTATGTACAAAAAAATTAAATGTCTTTTCTCATTCATACTAAATAACAAGAAAGGTTTCTAATTTTAACATACAGGAAAATGGAAATTAGCTAAGAAACAGTTAATAATTTATTATTAGTAATACATACCTGATCATAAACTTCAATGGTCTTCATCATCTTCTTCATCTGAGTGATCGTCTGTACTATCATCCGATGATCCAGATTCAACATTGTAAGGATTGGCCATATCATCATTGTCGTCGATGTCAGTTACGATCACCATGTCATCGTCAATATCATCTTCATGGACATTGTCTGAATATACATCATGATCTGATTCAAGAAGTTCTTCGACATCTTCTTCTGGAACAGGAATATCATCTAACTCATGTTGATCATGATCATCTTCAACGGCATCTTCTTCTTCGAGAACATCTTCATTACCTTCATCTACGTTATACTTTACCGGCCTTCCCCTTGGATCGTGTCTCACAGCAAATGACCAACCCGCTCTACCTGGAACCTCAAAGTAAAATACATGTTCACATTGGGTTGGAAGAACATAGGGCTCCGTTCCTGGCTCAAACAACCTTGTATTTACCACGGTCAAACCATTATCATGTTCAATAATTGTTTTATCGGGATCACGTTGATTCAATCGACACCTGTACCATTTGACAACGAACAGAAATACCTTGAAGGAGTTAAAGTCACACTGAAGAATGTCTTCCAGACACCCATAGTATCGATTTTCAGATAGTTCTGGATGTCTGTCACTTCTAGAAGAAACATTGGTCACCTCAAAGACTGCAGATATCCCACAATCAGATGTTTTCTTTGTTTCATCCAACTTTTTGATGCGATATCTACATCCATTGCACCACATAGCCTTATGGTGTTTTACCTAGTGCAACAAGCCATATAGGAAAAGATTACCTGATGACACCATATTTATGATAAAGTAGTGCATGTTTATTATAATGCCATAAAAGGAAAATAATCAGCGTGACGTACAACGACAATATTTATAAAAAAAAAAATAGTGCCATTGATTAATATGCTTACCTGCTTATCTTTTAAACCTCTTGCTAAATCGATTTCCCTTTGTTTTAGATTGGTGTCTCCATTGCGATGTGCAACTTTAACCAATGAAGCCACACCTTCCCATGATATTCCATGACCAGATTGTTCACATTTTTTGATCCATACCTTCATCCAGTCAAGATTGTTTGCGATGTATAAATGAATCGCATCCCACTCTCGACCAACTGTTTGATGACAATAAAATTAAAATTCAATGAAAATGTATATTAGTCACATAAAAAAGT
This sequence comes from Larix kaempferi, assembly GCA_027924585.1. NCBI lineage: Eukaryota > Viridiplantae > Streptophyta > Pinopsida > Pinales > Pinaceae > Larix > Larix kaempferi. Next base: position 5,591,766 of record BSBM01000018.1, on the reverse strand, counting down.
ATATAATTACAGTATAAAATGATGCAAAATACTAAATAAAAAAATAGAATATGTATGATATATAAACATAAAAATCACCAGTGAAGTGTGTTATATTACCTTTCACCTTCCTCGATCTACCTTTCCCCTTTGGGTACTCCCCTTCGAAATTTTTTTTGGAGTCTGGATCACAAATGCGGCGTAAATTGAGCTTTGACGCCAATATAGGAAGATATTCACTAATGTACAACAATTTTTGGTATACCATATATCCCTCCATCATAGAACCCTCAGCATATGCTCGTTGTCTGACCAAACCCTTCATAAATTTCAAGTTCCTCTCAACCATCCACATGGACCTTGAGTGCGCAAGTCCACACAGTTCAATCTCCTCAACTTGGTGTATGAGGTAGTGTTCCTGTGCATTGAAAAATGCCGAAGGTAGATGCTTCTGCATTTCACACATGAGACGAGGAATTTCTCTCCTCCAATACTTTATGTCTTCTTTATGGAATTATTTAGATGACAACCATCTACAAGTGACATGACAACCCAATCAAGAGATTAAAGAAAAAAGTCATTATATTACGTAACATGAAGTAGAGAATGAAAATCAAATTAAGAATAAGTTCTATGTTGAATTAAACAAACAGTAAGCACATGGAAAAATCACCACTTACCTCATGTATTTCCCAAGACTATATATTATTTGCTTGACATTGTTGTTGAAGTTGTTTGGGATAGAGAGAGGTAGAACATACTGTAACAATAATATACCAATAGTTTCAGTATATCAAAAAAGAGTACTAGACAAACAACAATACCAACCATATTCACTGGAAAAAGAAAAAAATAATTATTAAATGCATACCATATTAATTATTACCTTCATGAAGACATGCCAATCATGCGTTTTCACCCCCGCGAAATCACCTTTCTTTGCTATGATATTCTTCATGTTCGTACAAAATTTGGTGGGAAATTTAATTTTTCAAATGACTTCTTTTACAACATTACTTTCTGGTCCGTTAACATCCATGGAAGTGATTTTATATTAATTTGCTCTCCGTTGCTATGAAATTGAATGACGTCTTTCATTGCATGGTTGTTATCTTGAATGTCTTTGCAAATTTTGACAATTTTTTCTTTGTCACTCCTTCCATCCAATATTCGCCATAATGTTTCAGTCACATTCTTTCCGATATGCATTGTATCAAATAGATGAGCAATTTGTAGGTGCTCATAGTAGGGAAACCTACTAAATTGTCTAGGATAACTTTTCATTCCTCGTGGAAGCCCATTAATGCCTTCATGATGATCACATGAACGACAATGATGAAATTAAATATTAAATCAATGTCAATTACACTAAACAACACACAATATAATAAAATACAATATGATCATATACAATGATTGATTATACGTACCTTGACGATTTCTGTTATATTGCAACTTCCATAGCTGAGGTGTCATTCTCTTTGGTTTTAATGCAGTCTCTTGCTTGCCATTGAAAAGATGTTTTTCGGTAGTTCGATACCTGTGATTCTTGGAGAGGAAGTGCCTATACTCATCAAACACCTCCTTTCCTAAGCTTTTTGAACGACGAGATTTGATCTTAGGACCACAAACTGGACATGCAAATTTCCCCTTTGTTTGAAGACCTAAATAAAAAGATGGAATATCAATATTGTCTATTACAATTATATAAAAAATGACTGGATTATTTAGAAAAACATGCATGCGTATTATATTAACTAGTAGTTCGTAAAATTAAATGCAACTAAAGTGGAACTTATAATTACATACCATAGAAATGGGTTAACCCTAGGGCATCATGTATTGTCCATACAAGCATTGCATGGAATTGGAATTTCCTTTGTCGTATTGGTCTAGATAAGTCATACATAGTGATGCCATTCCATAACTTCAGTAGCTCGTCAATAAGAGGTTCAATATATACATTCATATCTTTGACTTGGTACTTACTTGATTGATTTGAACATATAAAATAAATATTCTGATTATGAGACATACCATTTAGATATATAAACCATATTTCACAATAGAAAAACTTTAAATATATATATAACATTATGAGACAAAAAACGACAAATGAGAATATACCACTGCATTAAAAAAAACTGCAGTGTTCATACCTGGAATAATCATCGACAACATTATGTGCTCCCTCTTTATTGTCAACCATGGAGGAATGTTGTTGTTGATAACAAAAATAGGCCACACTGAGTAAACAGATCTCATCTCTGCAAAAGGATTGACACCATCTATTGCCAAAGAAATCCTAAGATTATGAGGTTCATCTTTAAAGTGAGGCCATTTTTCCTCCATATCTCTAAATGCAGACCCATCTGCAGGCATCCGAAGAATGTCGTCTTGACTTCTGTTCTGTGCATAGTAATCCATAAATTGTGCTATGTTTTTGCACCTGAACAGTCGTTGCAAACGGGGAATAATGGAAATATAACGTAGAACCTTGCGAGGCACCTTTTTAGTTACTTGATCTGTGATATCTATTGATGTGACATTCAAGACATTATGTTGCAAATTCATGCTGGTTGTAATAAAGAACATGATCATCGGGGCATGCATGAATTGCTTCATACTGCATTCCAATTTCTTTCATGATGGCAGATAAATCTCGATATGTGCGAGGTAAAATATTTGACGGTGGTAACAAATATTCACCTATCATGCTACAACAAATTAAAATAAAAATCTAGTTAATATAATATAGAAATAATATTAATGAAACAAATTTCATCCGTAGTAATTTGACTTATATATGAATTAACAATAAAATACATGACAATCATATATATTTTGTGATGGAATATATTACATACCTTAACATCCGTGTGACTGATATGTTTGAAAGACCATTCATAACCTTCAAGTTCATTACCAACAATATAGCAGAGAGAAGATTTGTCTTGGAGCCATCATAAAGGGGTTCGTATGCCTTGTCAAGAAGAGGTATATCATGAATATCATCAAAATGTTCATCATTTTCATGATCATGATCATCATCCATTCCAACATTAAATGAATCATGGATCAAAGTATTTGTAACATCATCTTCAACTATGTTATCAGTATGATCATCTTCTTCAATGTGATCATTAACTTGTTCTCCATTAATATTCATAGCTCCATGTCCCTCTGGTACTTGTTCTGGAAGCACTTGCTGATCCGGACGATATGCCGTAGGATGTCTTTCCTTTATAATTACATGAAACAATCAATAGAACAAAGTTAATATAAGAAATTCAAACGCAAAATGTAAAAATTTATGTGATACATTAAAAATTTAACAAATTTTGTACTGTTGGGATGAAAAGAACAACGACCAATTGTACTGTTGGTCCAAAATAAGAAATATTATAATAATACATAAATTTACAAAAGCAATCAAAATAAAAGCATATATAATGCAAAACTTACAAATGGATGGTATTCATGTCCCCCCTCGGCGTGCCCATGCTCCCTACAATGTTTTGTGGCTGTTGTGATCAAAATTCTTCTCCTCTTAAAGCCCCTGCATTGATTACATGGACAATAGCATTTACCATCACCCCTTTTTTCAACTCCTTCCCACAATCTAGCAAGCAATTGTCGATTTTGTTCGTCCAGATCAGGAATATTCGTAGTTGACATTTTCTCGTAAAGAGCTTACATGAAGATTATCGATCTTAGAAAATGAAGCTCCACAGTACTTTGCTCACTTGAATAACAAAAACAACGAAAAAAATTCCGCCGAACAAAAAAAACATCCACAAACCATCGCTGGTATGGAAAACATGTTGGAATGGTTGGATATTTATAAATTTTAAAAGTCAAAAAGTCAAACCGACGTCAGATATCCGACGACTCTAATCTAGTTACCGTTGGGAAAAATTTGTCGGATATCCGACTTCTTCGGGTTAGAAATGGAGTCGGTTATCCGACATCCAAAGCGTCGGTTATCCAAATAGGCATCGGATATTTGCGGATACCTCGGATATCCTACGTGCCTTGTCGGATATCCAAAATTACGTCAGATATCCGACGGACGCCTCACGAAATTATAAAAAAAAACAAAAAAAGTAATTTTGAAAGAAAAATCCGACGACACAGTCCATTTTGTCGGAGGTCATCGGATTTGCTCGTCGGATATCCTACGTGCCTCGTTGGATATTCAAAATTACATCAGATATACGATGGACGCCTCACGAAATTAAAAAAAAAACAAAAAAAGTAATTTTGAAAGAAAAATCCGACGACACAGTCCATTTCGTCGGAGGTCGTCGGATTTGCTCATCGAATTTTGGGTTCAAATCTACTAGTGGGTGGAGAGTAGGATGCTCCTACATCACTCACCTACGAAGGATCAATTAGTTCATGCATACCTATTTGACAAGTATAGGAAAATGACGATAACAATATACATCAATGACCACTTAATCCACGTCTCATTGACTTCTTCTGTCTTAGAAATAGTGTCAGACTTGTGGAATTTGGATTGAAGAAAAAATGCCCTTACCACAAAGGAGATGCAAAGTTTTGTATTGTCCTCCTTGACAAAACAAAGGTAGAAACTATTAAGAGTAGAAAATATTCAACAAGTTTGCAAATATTGCAAACTTCCACTAGACACTACCATAAATGAGCTAGTGTAATGGAATGGAAGCTATTCAATTGGATCTATTGTAGCAATCATTATTGAGTGTTAGCAAAATAACACACAATATGAGCTAAGTATCAAGGATGGAAAAACAACAAATCATAACGCAACTGTAAATATTGACCTTTTTTTAGACAACAGAGTCTCAGTAGCTGCTAGCCTTTCTCCACTTGCCTTTCTTGTTATTGGAAATTGATATTCAAATAATTGCAATGTCTCCAACCCCTTATTGCAATTGCTAATAGCATTTTTCAATATGTTGCAACTATTGGTTAATGAAACCTACCAGGACCTTGTTGAACAAATATAGGAGCAGCTTTGGCAAGTGATACTAATCCACTATATTTGTTTAAGAACGAACGTTGTTAGAAATGGTCCAAAAAGAACCTAGTCATATGATTTTATGCAGCAACATTTGTGCATTTACTCAACGATGAGTTCGCAAAAAGAAAGTTTGCTTGTAGTTATCAATGCAAAAACCGAGGTAGTCACTTGTTTTGACTTTATGCAAAAACATTTGTTCCCGTTGTTGCTTAGTTCATTATCCTAATTTCCCATCCTCTGTTCCCTGCTTGTTTGCTATTGTTTTCTTTTTTCTCTCCCATAGTCCAAAAAACAAAAAGAAATAGTAAAAACAGTTTCTTGTATGTAGATATAGAGTTTATTGAAAGCAAAGAATGCCTTTGCACCATCGTTCCAATGTATTTGCAACAATGGTACATAGCTTAGCGAACTGTACAATTTATAAAGAAACAACGAATGTGAGATATGAGCACACGGTCGAATGTATATTAGAAACAAAGGATGGGGCAATTGAGTGTGCCTTGCGCAGGACAAAATTTGAACAATGTTGCCCAGAAGTTGTCAAAATCTCTTTTTTGAGGATTACTAAGAGAGCATCTCTTCAACTGTACATCATCTGCGTAAACTTTGTCATGAAGGCATTTTCACACTCACTGTAGAAAACATTATCACTGAAGTCAGAAGACTGTAGCCATTGTACTCAAATTTGCATCAATGCTTTTTGTTGTTGGAAGACATTTGATTTTTGGGAAAAAATTGCTATAGCTTTTTTTTGCTCTACATCTTTAAAGGATTTCTAGTTTTGGCTTAAAGAAATAGGACCAAAAAAAGCTAGACAACATGGTTTGGCTATATGGACATTATTGTTCAAGCATAGCTACATATTTTTCTATGTTTGCTATCCCCTATCTATAGTTTGGAATCCTTTCTTGCTTAAAGTACATCATGGTTTGTATGTTACTATGCATTTAAATTTTGATCTATACCTTTAAGCGATTCTTGGTGTTGACTTAAACAAACATGGAAAAAAACAGAAAAACATGATTTGACTATATGGATATTGATATTTAATCCTTGTCCACATTATTTCAATTGTTGTTATGTTTTGTGTACAATCTGTGATCCTTTATTGGCTTGGAGTCTATCATGGTTGACATGATAGTATTCAGTGATCTATTGTCTTTGTTCTCTATATTGATAATTGTCATATATTGCAACTTAGTTCCAATTGAATATGTAAACTAGTATATGGTTATGTAATATCCCGATTTTGACCCCATCACATTAAAATGTAAATGATGTAATATCGTTATAAAATCATGGCAAGGAGCTCAAGGCCAAGGCCCCACCATTGATTTAGTGTTAAAATTGATGCATATGGTTTACGTGCTAGCCAGACACAATAGAAATCGTAAATATCATGTAAATATGTATTTTAATAAAAATACCCACAACTAGCTATGCAGTGCAACAAGAGGGGGCATGATTTTTACAAGGAATAGGTAGGGAAATATTCAAACTCTTGAACCAATAAAGTCGAGCCAAGTGTCAATGAGAGAACCCTTGAACCATCAACTACCCATGTTGAATTTTGTACCCAATCATTCATTTCTCTCAAGAATTGGTTGAAGTAATTATTATTTGGGGAAATGGAGAGGTATGGTTGTCCCATTTTCATGTATGGGAAAGCCACCATTTTGGAAATTCGTGTTTGGATTCTTGGGCAAGAAAAGAGCAATGAATTTTCTCCCCAATCCATTCTTCACCTATTAGTTTTTTTCTCTCATGACTTGGGAGCTAGCTATGCATTTTCCTTCACATTTTTCCTGAGTTTTCCTCCATTTCCTCTAGTTGGGAGGTCGTTTTTGTGTTGCAGAATGTCTGGGAGGAGGGGAGTCACGATTTGGGGGTCCATAGAGGTCATTTTTTCCCTATGAATGTCCATATACAGGTTGGGAACTCGTTGTTTTTGCTCCATGTGGTCGTTTTCCTTTCCCACAACTCGTTTTTGGGTGCCACGATTTGGGAAATCTAGGGAAATCATTTTTTTGTGAATCCCATAGTTTAAAATGTTTTGCTATGCCCAACATATGTGCTTGTTGTGGTTGGGATAGAATGATGTGATTTGAGTTATTGGTACACATTGTTTTGGCTTGAGCTTGAGTGCAAGCATCCGGAAATGAAGAGGGTTCAAATTTGGCTTGATAAACCAAACTATGGAATGGCTTGACTTAAAGGTGGTGTTCATTTTTCTATGCATAGGTTTGTAGGTTCCCATTCCTTGTAGAAATCATGCCCATCTCGGGAGTGGAAATTGTATTGAGATATTGATGAACACAATTGGCCTATGGCTAGGTGGAATGTTGCAGCTGCATAGCTAGTTGCTTGGGACAACTTCACAATCAAGATAAGTATTCTCTATGTGTTTTACTTGTTTTTGTTTGAAGACTATTATGATTATGTTGTTGAATGCAAGTGAAATGTGTGTAGATATGGATTTTATTTATGTTGTGTTCAATTTGAATTATACATCTGCACACATATGTATTTTATTTGCTATGAATTGTTAATAATGAATGGGGCCGAGTTTTTGTAAAAGCCCATAACTTTAGTCATGTTCCCTTCCTTGTGTTAGATTGAAGGGAGGGGACGTGACAAGTTCATTTTTGTATTTTCATATGTGACATGTAGTTGGTACCTTCTTTTTTGTTTGTTCAATGTAACAAGCCTTTTGATTTGCCTCAATCCACTACTACGTTTACATATAACGTGATTACAACACCTGTATCTAATCATGTAAACAATAGTTGAAGCAACTCTTTGATCATATATAATTATTCCTTTTTGCACTTTAAATGTTAATATTAATCTTCTCCCAATAGAACAATATGCCTTTCATGCAATTGAGATATGTTATTATGATGCTTTTCACGCAATTGAGATATGTTGTTATTTGCTAGCATATATATTTTTTCCTCCTTTTTTTTCCTTTCTTTTTGCTATTGAATCCAGTACACATTTTGCTTGTATGTTATTATGATGATTTTCACGCAATTGAGATATATGTTGTTATTTGCTAGCATAAATATTTTTCCTCCTTTTTTCCCTTTCTTTTTGCTATTGCATCCAGTACACATTTTTCTTTTTCCCGATATTGCACCTCTATTGCATGGCTATCCTTTACTTCTATGCAGAGAAACTTAGAATCAATTACCTTTGTACATCAAATAGCATATGTATCTATTGTGTCTTTAATATTTAAATCTTCCAATCTATTTACACTTACTAAAATGCATTTATTTCTAATTAAAAAAAGGTATGTATATGGAAAACTGTTTTTCTTTTCTTGGTCAAACTTATTCTTACTTTTTTACTTTCCCTGACATTGCTTTGACTTATGGTAGTTTCTTCTTTATCGATGAAATAGTGGTGAGCTCCAGCCATAGAAACATTGATTTCCTAAAAGCAAAAGGGAAAAACAACAAAAAAAGCCCCTTTTGTTTCTAGAATTTGTGTACTTTTTAAGCTCTCTTTTTTATATCAGCCATCAATTGCTATGATGTCAATGTGAAAACAACAAATGCAAAAGACTAAAGCATAGACAATTTTATTTGACCCCGCAGAAGATAGGTTACACCAAGATAAAGAAAAGTGGTTTTGAATTATCTCATACACCAAATGAATATATAGGATTTATGTTGTTTGCTAACTATTATATTGTGGTCAAAGTTGTTGACTCTTATACTATGATCAAAGTTATACTCATTCTACTTTTATTAATTGCAGTTTTTGCACTTGATGCACGTATAGTTGTTCTTTTGACACATTCGTCATGTTTTTTATTTTAATGATCTACTTTAGCAATTCTTATATCATTCTAACAAAACATACTCAGATTACTTATGTTTGGTGCAAATTCTAAGTCTTGTACAAGTTTAATTGTTTGTTTCAGATAATGATTACCGTTTTTCATATTCATGTTCAAAATAATATTGTTCCCTCTTAAGTATTCTATGATCATCGAAGTTGTCCACAACTTATGTTTATTCAATGTAAAATACGAATTTGATAGAAATTTTCTTCCATCTTACCACAACTAACTCTAAGTGCAATTTAGATCAATGCATTGCTTCCAAAAGAACTTGTTTTGGAGCACATGCTATTGATCCCATTTTCTTTCTCATCCTTGCAACAACTATTGTATTCTTCATGTCTTCTGTGTTGCACCTGCAACAATTAATTAATAAGAATATGCGAAATAGCAGAAATGACAGAACTCAGAATCACTTTTATATTGATCATAGGCCACTTCAAGGGGGAAACCTCCTATGAGCAAGCTCAATACAAATAACTTCACGGTGCCTTCATAGGTCTCAACACACACTTATATACTAAGTCTAGGCGCCAATACTATGGGTCAAAACCATGGGCCACTACAAACTATGGATCAACAATACTACGGGCGACTTACAAAGCATATGCGCCAACAACAATAACACAAACTATTGATCAACAAATACTACGGGACGACTTACAAAGCATATGCATCCAACAACAATATACTAACAAAGTAAAGACATGGGTTCCTAACATCCCCTCCCCCTTAAAAAAAGCTTTGTCCTCAAAGCTTTAGATGTGGAAATTGTTGTTGAATCTGAAGGAGTGGTTCCCATGTAGCATCCTCTGGTTGCATGCCGTGCCACTGGATTAAGACCTCTATGATAGAGCAAGAGCGAAGTTGACGAGTGCGTCGATTGAGGATGGCCTCCGGATCCAAAAGGATGGATCCTTCATTATCCAATTCAGGTAAAATTGTTTGTCCACTGATGTTGGTGCCAAGAACTTTCTTCAGACAAGAGACATGAAAGACTGGATGAATGCGGGAAGAAGGAGGAAGTTCCAATTTATAAGCAACGGACCCAATCTTCTGAAGAATCTGATATGGCCCATAGAACTTTGGAGCGAGCTTATGACGCCCTTTGAGTTTCAGGGAGGATTGCTTGTATGGCTAGAGACGAAGAAAAACCATATCGCCGACTTGAAAAGTGCGCTGAGAACGGTGCTGATCAGCTTGTTGCTTCATGCGATTTCTTGCCATGTGAAGATTGTCTCGCAAAATGCGAAGAATCTGATCACAGTTTCGAAGGACTGTGTCAACTTCCTGAACTGGTGAACTGGTGGGGGTGTATGGAAGAAGAACTAGAGGTGCCTGGCCATAGACTGCTTCATATGGGGTCATTTTAGAGGCAGTGTGGTAAGAGGTATTGTACCACCATTCAGCGAGAGGGAGCCACTTTGCCCACTGATGTTGTTGTTCAGAGGTGAAGCAACGAAGATACGTTTCCAAGCATTTATTGATAATTTCAGTCTGACCATCTGTTTGTGGGTGGTACCTTGAACTCATCTTCAGTTTGGTGCCAGTGTGGCGAAATAGTTCTGTCCAAAAATGACTGGTGAAAGTCGCATCATGATCCGAGACAATGGAAGAAGGGATGCCATGAAGACAAAAGATCTGGTCCAGGAAAATTTGAGCGACTGAGGAGGATGTATAGGGATGGCTGAGAGCACAAAAATGACTATATTTGGAGAGGTGATCAACCACAACGAGAATCACTGTCTTACCGCCAGATTGAGGGAGCCCTTCAATGAAATCCATAGAAATATCTGTCCAAATCCGTGTAGGTATGGGCAAGGGTTCGAGCAATCCTGGAAGGAGTGTTGTTTAACACTTATTGCACTGGAAAGTATCACATTCGGCCACCATCTGTTGAATGTTCCTTTTCATGCCCTGCCAAAAGAAGTTACGCTGTGCCCGTTCATACGTTTTGAGGAACCCAGAGCGCCCTGCCGATGGAGAAGCATGGAGTTCATAGAAGGCAGCCTGTTGAAGATCTATGCTTTGAGGAAGCACCAGACGACCCTTGTATCTCAGAGAAGCACCATCCCAAGAGTAATGTGGTACAACAGAAGGGTTGTTGGTCAAGCGTTGGATGATTTGAGACAAGGAAGAGTCATTGACATAACCTTGTTGAACAGATTGCAACCAATTTGGAACAGGCATAGAAATAGCTGAAAGAGAACCTTGGGCATCAAATGTGCGAGAAAGAGCATATGCCACAATAAGGTCTTTACCCTTCTTGTAAGTGATCTCATAGTCATAACCCATGAGTTTGCTAACCCATTTCTATTATGTCGGGGAGGAGATACACTGTTCCAAGAAATATTTCAGACTCTGGTGATCAGTCTTGATGCAGAAATGATTCCTTAATAGGTATGGGCGCCACTTCTGTATTGCATGCAAAATAGCCATCATTTCCTTCTCATAGGTAGAGGCAGCTAAATTCTTACCTGAAAGGGCTTTGCTGGTGAATTCAATGGGGTGTTCATCTTGAAGGAGAACAGCACCAAGTCCATTGCCGCAAGCATCACTCTCAATAGTGAAGGGCTTGGAAAAATCGGGCATAGCTAGAACAGGTGTAGTACACATAGCTTGTTTTAGTTTGTCAAATGCACACTGAGCAGCATGTGTCCATGTAAAAGCATCCTTTTTCAATAGAGCAGTTAATGGAGCTGCAATCTTCCCATAATCCTTGACAAACTTGCGGTAGTATCCAGTCAACCCCAAAAAACCACGAAGGCTCTTGAGTGTCTGAGGATGCGGCCAATTGTTCATGGCATCGATTTTGGCAGGATCCATGCAAACCCCTTGTGCTGAGATAATGTGCCCGAGATACTCAACTTCCTTCTATCCAAAAGCACATTTAGACTGCTTGGCATGGAGATGATGGTCAGAGAAAAGTTGCATGACAAGATCTAGATGTTGGAGATGTTCATCCCATGTTTTACTGTAGATGAAGATATCATCAAAGAATACCAGAATGAATTTCCACAAGTAGGGTCGAAATATTTTATTCATTAAGGCCTGGAATGTGGAAGGAGCATTAGTGAGGCCAAAGGGCATGACCAAAAACTCATAATGGCCATCATGTGTGAGGAAAGCTGTTTTAGGGATATCATCCTCATGAACCCGAATTTGATGATACCCAGAACGAAGATCCAACTTGGAGAAAAAGTGAGCCCCATGAAGCTCATCAACAATAGGAATTGGAAACTTATCCTTGATGGTGAGGTGATTAAGTGCTTGGAAGTCAATGCAAAGGCGCCATGACCCATCTTTTTTGCTAACAAGAATAACTAGAGAAGAGAAGAATTAGTGCTTGGGCGAATAATACCTTGCTTCAATAAGTCCCGAACGAGCATTTCAATCTCCATTTTTTGGTGAAATGGGTAGCGATAGGGCCTGATGTTGGGAGGAACGCTGCCAGGAAGGAGCTGAATATGATGGTCTTCTGGCCTGGAAGGTGGCAATCCCACTGGTTCAGCAAAGACACCTGTATATCGATCCAGAATTTGTTGTAGATCCAAAGGAGTAGTGGAGACCGCTGATGGTTGCATCTGAATGGAATGGATCTGAGCGATGACACCATGTGAATTCTTCTTGAGGATTTTTTCCATGCGATGTGAACTGATGATGCTGAGAGAACCTGGTTTTAATCCTGTCAATGTGTGTTTTTGTCCATTGAGGGAAAACTGCATCAAAAGTTCAGCAAAATCCCATAAGATAGGGCCAAGTGTGCGTAGCCATTGAGCGCCGAAAACCACATCACATCCTCCTAAGGTAAAGGAAAACATGTCAGAGCACAAGGTATAATCTCCCATAGAGATACACACATTTCGACACTTCCTTTTGCAAGGTAAGGTGCCCCCATTGGCAACCATGACTTCAAAGTTGGAGCAAGGATGGATAAAACAATCAGCTTGTTTGGCGATCCGAGGGTCAATGAAATTATGAGTGCTACCAAAATCAATGAGTATTGTAAGAGGAAGCTTCTTGAAGTAACCCCTGACCCGCATTGTTTGGGGGGTGGTGATTCTAGCTAAAGCATGGAGAGATATCTCTGGCTGGTCATCCTGAGACGGAGGGTCAATAGGTGGTTCCTGAATGTCGACCGGAGCATCCAGTGTGTCTGGATCTTCGTCACCAATTTCAGAGGCAGGCGGAGAATCCACATCCAAGAGATAGAGCTTTTGCTGAACACATCTATGTCCCCGAGTGAATTTCTCATCACAATTATAGCAAAGCCCCTTTTCTCTGCGCGCTTGCATCTCTGTTTCAGACAAAGGCTTGATAGGAGTTGGTCAAGGAGCCTGCGGTATAGGTGGTCGTTGAGAACCCATATTTCGGAAGGGAACAAAAGTGGGCTTGGAGCGTTGTTGGGATGCAAGCTTGTCTTCTGCCAACTTAGCCAACCCTAGGGCTTCCATTATTGTGTTGGGACAGAACATTTTGACTTCAGAGCGGATGGCATCCTTTAGACCACTGATAAAACAACTCCGGTAAAAGTCATCAGACAATCCTTCGGTGTGGTTGGCTAGTTTCTCAAATTCGGTTTGATACTCTCTCACAGTGCCAATTTGGCGAAGTTTAGTGAGGGCTCATGTGAAGTCATCAAAAGCACTAGGACCAAATCGTTGCAAAAGGAGCTGGAAAAAGTCTGGCCATTTTGGCTCTTCATGAGCCTTGATGTACCAACGGTACCATTGAAGAGCTTCCTATTCCAAATGAAAGGATGCCAGCGGAACTTTGTTGACATCAAAAGTATTATGCAGACTGAAATACTGTTTTGCACGATAGATCCATCCAGTTGGATCAGTACCATTGAAGTGAGAAAAATCAAGCTTCGGACCACGGAAATTGCTGGAAGAAGAGAACCCATTGTCTAATGAAGACTTGGACTGTCATTTGTTGTTCATAGCTGAATGTTCAAGATGGAGGCCGAGAAATTTTTCATCTAGATCCTGGAGTTTGGTTTGGATGGCTGCACGTGCGTCTTCCATGGTTTTTGCTCCTGCACGGGTGACAACCATAACCAGGAGGTTTATTTTTATTTTTTATTTTTTTTTATGGTTGACTGGGTAGGAAAACAAAAACAGAAACTACTTCAGTAAAGGAAAATATGGACTTGGGAAAAAATCTGAAGGGTAATTGGGGTTTGACTAGGTTTTGGACACTGTCGAATAGACAGGAAAGCAAAAATGAGGATTTCAGAAGCGGGGTGAGAGAATGGGAAAATTTGGCAGAGGGGAACAAAGAAGCAGAATTCAAAAAGGAACTTTGTGGTCAAATTTGAAGGTGATTGGGTGAAATCTGGGGAATTTATGGCAAACCCTAAAAATAGACAAATGTGGGATTTCGGGCTTTGAGAAGGGGAATTGGGGATAGGGTCCTCAGGAATGAAATATGCAGAATGGGATGACAGGGGTTCCCCGAAAATTTCAAGGGAAACAGAGTGAAAACAAGGGAGATATGGAGAAAAAACTGAATTTTATACTTTTTTTTTTTTTGCAGACTGGAGCGGCTACGGCTCAAAAGGGATCTGGAACAGATAAATCTGCAACGGCCCAGAAGTGAGCGGAAATAGAGGGATCTGAAACGATGCCGAATGGATTGAAAACGGCTAGATCTGGAACGGATTACAGAATGGATCTGAACGGCTGAATCTGAAACGGCACAGCAGTGATCGACAACAGTTCAGCTGAAAATAGATATGGACCCCAGGTATGTGCGGCCTCCTAACAGTTCAGGGGTTTCACTCGGCCACCAATGCTGTCTGATGGCTTGCGTATTGGGGCAGTACCCCTCACTCCACGGCTCAGGTAAAACTGATAACTGCTTTGCCACAAATGACAGCTCTTGGTTTACCTCACAGGTGGGAACTAGTCAATCAGGTAGGGGTAGTTGCCCTTTTTGCCTGCAGGTCCTCTCAATGGGCCAGCTACTTCGGGGTTCCTGTGGTACTCCTCACAATGAGTTTTAGGGCTTATGCCCAAGTACTTCCCACAGTTAAGCGGATAGGGATTATTCCCAAATCCGAATCTGCAACAGAAGCGAAAAAAAATTTTGGCAGAAATTTCACCCAGCGAACCCAAGAAAGTGCTCTGATACTAGATGTGATGCACCTGCAACAATTAATTAATAAGAATATGCGAAATAGCAGAAATGACAGAACTCAGAATCACTTTTATATTGATCACAGGCCACTTCGAGGGGGAAACCTCCTATGAGCAAGCTCAATACAAATAACTTCATGGTGCCTTCATAGGTCTCAACACACACTTATATACTAAGTCTAGGCGCCAATACTATGGATCAACAATACTACGGGCGACTTACAAAGCATATGCGCCAACAACAATAACACAAACTATTGATCAACAAATACTACGGGACGACTTACAAAGCATATGCGTCTAACAACAATATACTAACAAAGTAAAGACATGGGTTCCTAACATCTTCATGGCCAAAACCAAAGAGAACTATATTCTTAAATATTTAGGGTGAAATCACGAAGATGGGTGTCTATTTTGTGAGAATAGGGGGTGGAGAAGTATAGCGGAACTTATTCGGTCGAATTTTTGAATTTATTCGGCCGAATAACTTTTCACGGATGAGCGTTAAAAATAATGGCAACCTCAAAATATGTGCGAGGCATTTCCGACCGAGGAAATTTGCTGGCAATTTTTTTTGTTGGAAAGTTATTCGGGCCGAACAATTAGTCATCTGAATAATTGTTCAATCGAATATGTTTATTACATATATTGTTGGTCGTTGTCGTTGTCTGTCATTATTCTTCTGAATAGAGTAGGGCCACCCTACTGCTACAAACCCTTCTACCAGGACCACGTCTATTGGATCCCATCTGCTATATCACCCTGCCACATCGCCACCCTGTCATCTCGACACCCTGTGTTGTTGGACCACTACTGCTCTTTCGTTACCGTTTCATTGCCGACACCGTGGCACCATCCATTTCGGACACCTTCTGAATGTGTTTGTAGCGGCTATGGAGTTGGGAGGACTTCGCGGCATTGGACGTGGAGCTTGGAGCTTCGTTCGACAGCCAGATTCAACCTTCATTTGGACATGTAAGTACTATGTAAATCCTGTGTAAAACCAGTCTTAATTATTTGTTTTATAAATATTCGGGTTAAATGGTGTGTAAAAACAATCTTAATCTTATGTTTTATAAATATTCGGGTTATCTGTTAAGGCTAATTTAAGAAGTATATTGATGATTTTTTTTTTCGAATTGACTTTTTTCACTCGATTTTTTTTTCTACCGAACCGAATTTGAATCCATATTCAAATTCGATTATAAAAGTATATCCCAGCTATAAATTTAAGATCAAGGGGATTTCCACTATACACATCGGTATTTTTTTGTTTAGTGTATGTTAACTTAGTTAGATTGAGGATTCTGAGGGCTAGGGTTTGGGCAACGGCGGCGCTACAGTGTCCCCTGCGGAGAAGGCTTAATAGCGGTTGGAGCGTTACGGGTAAGTTCTGACTGCTTTGGTGGATTAGGGCAGGGGCCCTCTCCCTGTTCTGCCAATGATGGGGACTAGTACCCCATCTAGCTCCCAATCGATGGATGATTCGACGGGAATACCCAACACCGGATCTGGTGAAGCTCATAGAGGACCCAAACGGAAGCTAGGGTCGAGAGGATGCCTCCCTAAAACTCTAAACACCCCTTCTCTGAAGATAAAGTCTGAGAATATTCGAGAGCGAATTGAGAACTGGCGTGAAAAATCCTTAATCGGTAAATTTGTGGGAGTCTGGCTAAGAGAAAGAGATCTTGTGAACTGGATCAACTCAACCTGGAAACCCAAAGGTCATTATGACTTGCAATTGGGAGCCAAAGGGTTTTTCAACATTATTTTCTTTAATATAGAGGATCGAGATCGAATTATGCAAGGAGGCTCATATTTCCTCTTCTCTGCCGGTTTATACCTCAGACCATGGAAGGAACGGTTTAACCCGGAGACGGAGGATGTAACTATGGCCCTAGTTTGGATACGGTTGTTTTCACTGCCATGTGAGTACTGGGATCTTGAGATTTTGCAGGACATAAGTAATACCCTAGGTGAATTTGTCAAAATTGCCGACCAGACCAAACAACAAAGATACACAGCTTATGGTTGGATCTGTGTTTACATGGATCTGTCGAAAGAAATTCCAGAGGTGATTAGTCTCGATTGGGAGGAAAAAGAATGGCTTCAGCCATTGGATTACGAGCAGCTCCTGTTTCAGTGTCGTCAATTCCATGAATATGGTCATCTCAGCCGGAATTGCCCTCAGGTAATGTCCTTGTCCTCTATCCCCAAAAGTGGCCTGGCTGGTGAAAAGGATAAAGATGGGTTCTCTTAGGTACGTAATAGTAATCAAAATAAACCTAATGGTCAGAACAAAGTTGTGAAGGAACCGACTGGTAAGGGGGTTAAGACCATCAATCCTTTTCAGATCCTTGAGGATCAACAAGAAGATAGGGAGAGCGGCAGGACTGAGGAGGGTAAGAATCCTAAACAACTGGAAGGTGTTGTAGAGGAAAAGGACCTAGTTCTGGGCATGAAAACTCAATTGAAACCTATGATAAAAGACGAGGACGAGGTCATGGAATTGGGTGAGCTCAATCTTGATGAGATAGAGCATGAGTGTGAAAAGAAAGGGAAAGTGTATGTCAATCAGAGACAATTAGAACTCCTTAAGGAGGCAATAATAAAATCCAAAATCACGAGACAGTTAGGAATTGCCCTGGATCCCCAGCAGGGAAGCAAGAGGAAATCTCCAGAGGGGGAATTGAAAAGAGGCAGAAAGACTAATAAGCAGAGAATAGTTGAGATAGGAGTTAAGTTAATTGAGTCTGGCCAGTATCCTACAATATTGGCAACCTTCTCTGAAGCCAGTAAGGTTACTCAATGAAGCTACTTTCGTGGAATATTAGGGGGTGCAATCACCCTAGGAAAATTAAAACCCTAGCTAGGAAAATTAAGCAAGAAAAACCTGATATCTTGTTTCTTCAAGAAACCAAATGCAGCTCTTAGGCTTTGGAGAAAGTGAAACAACGAATTTGGAAAGGAAGTGATAGTATGGCTATAGATGCGACTCGGATGGCGGGTGGTATGGCCATTTTTTGGCACCCTGACTCGATAGGTCTGTCAGATTGGTGGGCTAATCGTTTCTACCTGAGTTATAAGTTTTTGATAGAATCTCTGGGTCCTCCGGCCAGATGGTGAACATCTATGGTTCAAGCGCCTTCCCTCAGAAAAATGATTTTCTCCAATACTTAACGTGGTTCAAGGACCTAGTGGTTGATGGATTGTGGATCATTGGAGGAGATTTCAATCTGATCTCTTCTCTCAAGAAAAAGAAGGGAGGACGGAGGGTGCTGGACAAGTACCAGGAAGCTTTTGGGGTTTTCATATTTCTCAGAGTCCCTTCATTGACATAGAAACTGGTAATGGCCTTTATACCTGGAACAACAAGCATGGAGGTTCTCATCTTGTTGCCTCCAGAATCAACCGTTTCCTGACTACAGAGGATCTTGTTAGAAATGGGGGAGAAGCCCATGCTGTTGTCCTTCCCTCGGCAGGCTCTGATCATTGGCCGATTTGTCTCCACTGGGAAGGATCAAGCACATCGTTGTTTAAACCTTTTAGGTTTGAACAATTTTGGCTAGAACATAAGGACTTCAAATATTTGGTGGGCCAATGGTGGTGGGAATTGGTCCCCCCTAGGGGAACAAGCATGTATCAGTTCCAACAAAAGCTAAAGGCTCTCAAAACCAAAATTAAAATTTGGAATAAGGAGGAGTTTGGGAATATTTTCCAAGACAAAGCCATGGTGGTGAATGAACTTGAGCTATTACACAAAAGAGGCATGGATGAAGGGTGGTCTGACGATCTAAAGGAAACGGAATTCGATCTGATGAATCAACTGGAGGCCCGTGAAATACAGGAAGAAATATCCTGGAAGAAAAAGTCCAGAAACCATTGGCTTCAAGAAGGAGACCGGAATACTAAATTTTTTCATAACTTGGTAATCCACAACCATCACAAATCCAAGATTTACAAACTACGCAAAAGTGATGGTAGTCAGGCTGCCGCAAATAACTTTACCAGAAGATCTGGTATATACGATAAGCCATAAATATGGAGTAAAATAGATATTATATTAGATAATGGATGATTAATCATTTACAATGAGGCTCGCTTTTATAGGCTTGAGCATGTATAGTGAAGGGTTACACCCTTTCACTTAATAATTAATAACTTTAATTAACATACATATAATATTCATAGCATTGCCACTCTCTTAGAAAGGCTTTTTCCTCAAAGCCTTATAATTTTGTCGCATTGTTCTTTGCGATGTCATGGCTGATGAAACATGTCAATACGAACTGCTAAGTGTAGAGCATAACTTCCGATACGTCGACGGATCAATCCATCCCAAATTGATTTGTTGTGGACTGATGGAATTCCTTACTGATGTGTCGTCAGGAGATTTGATCACATTAGTACCATTATCTTTCGACATTTCCCACTTTTTCAAATATCGGTTTTTATGGTTGGGGTGTCGATAAGGAACTTTCACGATGTCATTTTCGTTTACGAATGTCGCCTTTAGAGCATTGATCTGAGTTGGAAGTTGTATTTTTGTCTCTTGAGGATTTAAGTTTTTGTTATGTATCTTTTCCAACTTGTTTTCTAACTGCCTATTATCATTTTGAAACTTCTTAATCAATTCGACTTGCGATTTTCTGTCATCTTCAGATGTCTTAAGTTGTTCCTTAAGATCTTCATTATGACTTTTGATACAACTATTTTCTTCCTGCTTGTCTAGAAGTTTCCCTTCAATGTCATCCATAGATTGTTCTATCTTTCGGCTATTTTTCAAGTTCTTAATTTTTGTGACTAGTATCTTGTTATGATTTCTTAGTCTAAAAATTTCTTCAGCATTGTTAGATAATGCTTTATTACTCTTCGCGATCTCTGACTTATGTGTCTTTTTAGAGTCATCATTTTGTTGTTGAAGAACTTTTATCTGTTGTCGACACTGGCCGACCTCTGATTCTTGACTTTCTAATTTATGTCGTAACTGCATTAGTTCTTCATCTTTGTCGCTAACGATTTTGTTCAAGCGTATTATTTATGCTTCGTAATTATTTATTTCCTTCTTTATATCTTGATTTTTCAACCTTTGATTGAAATCACTCTCATCTTTTAATTCCTTGATTTGTGCACATAATTTTTCTATGTGATTTTTCTGGTTGGACATTGTTTGTTCATTGAACCGTTCTTGTATCTTATGTAGTTCAATCCTTACTTCTGATTGTGTATTAATGTCTCGTAATTCTTCATTGTCTTTTCAATAGCGCTTTAACTTGGCTTCTAATTTCTCTCACAAATCGGCTTCCATGGTTTTTGTCTTCTTCGACGGTGGAATGATCTTCTTTGATTTCTTTGATGAGTCTTTCTTAAACTTGGTCGTCCTTGTCATTAACGCGTCTCGACTTCTTGATAAGCCTTCCTTTACTTTGACTTTTTCAATGATAAATAACTGTCCTTGACTTTGATTTCTTCGGTGATAAGTGTTCTTCGACTGCTTTGACAATAAGGAGTCTTGCTTGGACTTCTGGTTTTTGTTTTTCTTGGCTTTGTTTTAATGTCTTCTTTTCGGTTATAGAAGATCTTCCCTTTTCTTTGATTTTGTATTCCTTTTGGGCCCAAAGACAATCTTCTTTATTGTTTTGATTTATTGGAAAAACAAATTATTATTTTTTTTGAAATAATAATAATTATTATTAATAGTCTTGTTAAAAATATATATATGTATAATAATAATGTATTATTATATATATATTTTTTCTAATATTATTATAATATTTTTGTTTTTGTTTTTGGTTGCAGGTTTTAGGGTTGAGGTGGTTGGCAGGGAGGGAGGCAGAGTTGGCGGGGAAGGAGGTGTAGGTGGTGGTTGGCGTAGAGCAGGATAATGCAAGGGCGCAACAGTTGAGGGAGCTACGGGGGTGTTGCGCGGATGAGAGGAGGCATGGTTGTGGACGATAGAGTGTGCTGGTGAGATGGGGAGTGGAGGCAGTGCGCAGAGAGGGGATGTGCAGTGCTGGAGGTGGAAGCACGTAGCAGGGTGGTGCACAAGAGAAGTGTGGGAGGGGGGCGGAGCCGCGAGGGAGGGGGGCGTGTATGGAATAGCACAGGAGTGGAATTGGGGCGCAAACGGCGTGGGCCGGTGCTGAATGGAAGGTGGTGGCATGGAGAGAAGGGATCATGAGAGAGGAAGGGATGTAGGAGCAGGAGCAGCGGATGAGAGGGAGGAGTGACGAGAGCGGAAGTGACGAGTGCAGGAGTGAAGGAAGGGCATGCTAGGCGGAGGTGAGGGATGGCGGGAGTGAAGAGAGCAGGGGGGACTGGCACGGGGGGAGCAGTAGTGCGGGGTTGGGAGCACGAGAAGATGGAGAAGGCGGCGATGGCAGAGGGCGGAGGGAGTAGGGCGCGGGAAGTGGGAGTAAAACGCAACGAAAATATGGAGCCGTTTGGGAGAGGCGAACGATGGAAGGAGAGTGCAGAATTCGTGGAGATTGCAGGAGGGGATTGTAGCAGATGGGGGGTCGCAAGGGAGATGCCAGCAATGAAGGAGTGGCAAGGGAGGATGGTGAGCGAGGGCGCCCCAAAGGCGGAGAAGGAGAGTGAGCGTGGAGTTGGTTGTGGGAGGATTGAATGGGGAGAGGGGCGATGGAGGAGTTGCAATCGCTGCAGACTGGGGATGGCATTGGAGAGAAGGTTGAAGTAAGGCGCAGGCGGGAAGGGCGTGGCTGCTTGGGCACTGGTGCGAGTTGGTGTATGGAGACGAGTGAAATTTGGACGGCCACGCAGGTTGGACGAGCGGTAATGCACTGGCAATGGATGTTTTTTTTTTTCTCAGAAAATCTGAATTTAATGGCCAAAGGCCTAGTTCGAAGAAGCTCCGACGAGTATTGGCCAAAAACCAAGTATCCACAAAATTCCGAGAAAATGGCTCTGATACCAAATGCCGCAAATAACTTTACCAGAAGATCTGGTATATACGATAAGCCATAAATAAGGAGTAAAATAGATATTATATTAGATAATGGATGATTAATAATTTACAATGAGGCCTGCTTTTATAGGCTTGAGCACGTATAGTGAAGGGTTACACCCTTTCACTTTATAATTAATAACTTTAATTAACATACATATAATATTCATAGCACAGGCCGAGTCCAGGCAGGAAATTGCAGAAGAACTTGTTCAACATTTCGAAGATATTCTTAAAGAGGATAGGGATGATCGAAGCACTACGATTTCCCAGATCACCAGACTTGTCCCTAGGATGATCACCAATGAGCACAATGAGATCCTTTATAAACCTATAACCTTACAGGAAGTCGAGGAAGCCATGCAGCAGATGGCATTGGGGAAAGCCCCTGGCCCGGATGGTTTTACCACCAACTTATTCCATTTCTTTTGGGACTTACTCAAACTGGAGGTGACTGACATTGTGGAAGAATCTAGGAGAAGTTGCGGGGTGTTGAAGGCCTTTAACGCCACGTTTCTCTCCCTTATTCCTAAGGAGGAAGGTGCGGAGGTGCGGAGTAAGTTCCGCCCTATTGCCTTATGCAATGTTATCTATAAGATTATCACTAAAGTCATAGCCAACAGATTGAAGCCCTTATTACCTGTTCTGATAAGCCCTGAAGAGTCGGGATTCATTAAAGGCCGGCAGATCCTCAATGGAATAATCCTTGCTCATGAGACTATCCATTCTCTGAGGACAACCAAAAAACCTGGAATGATGATTAAACTGGATATTGCTAAAGCATATGACAAATCAAGTGGGCAGTATATGAGAAGTATGTTAGAGGCCTGGGGGTTTTGTGAGCACTTGGTCAGATGGATAATGAATCTGGTCACCACCCCTTTCTTTTCCATTTTTCTTAATGGTTCTCCAACCAGGCTTATGCAGGCTTCCTGTGGTATTAGACAAGGAGATCCTCTCTCCCCGTTTCTCTTCATCCTTATGGCGGAAGGCCTTGGTTGTCTTATTCATTCCAAAGCAGCGGCGAGGGAGATTAGAGGTCTGAAACTCCATGATGGTTTTCTGAATCAGACTCACCAACAATTTGTGGATGATACGATGCCAATGGGGCACCATTCAGTCCAAGAATCCTGGGATTTTAAGAAAAGCTTAAAAATTTTCGCTAAGACCTCCGAGCTTGAGGTTAACTCGGATAAATCTCAGGTCTTTTTCTTCAACACTTCTGGGGTTACATAGCATAATATTCCGCGTATTCTTAATTTCTCCAAAGGTTCGCTTCCCACTAAATTCCTGGGGGCTCCACTCTTAGATGGTACTATGAGAGGGATCTCTTGGCAGGATCTGGTGGATCGTTTAAAGAATAAGCTTAATAGTTGGACTAACAGACCCTTAAACTTTCCCAACAGGTTTACGTTAGTCAAGTCCATCCTTCAGGCGATGCCTATTTATCTCTTTTCTTTACTGACTGCTCCTAAGTCGATTCTCAGGGATATTAGGGGTATCCAACATAACTTCCTATAGGGTGGTCGGGAGGCCAAGTCAAAATTTGCTCTGATCAGATGGGAAGCACTGTGATGGCCTAAGGAAAAAGGGGGCCTATGGCTCAGAGATCCAGAAGTGATCAGTAATATTTAGGGGTCCAAGTTATGGTGGAGATGGTGCAACCACAAGAACGAGCCTTGGGCGAAGCTCTGGCATGTTAAATATGCCGGAGAGCATCAGGCCAATCAACTTATCAAATGCAACGCGGATATGTTGGGTTCGCATATATGGATGAAAGCCCAGAAAGGGAGAAATATGGTGCAAGATCACATTTTTTAGGAGATTGGTGACGGCGAGTTGGCTAACTTTTGGGACGAATCATGGAACCAATTCCCTAAATTAGGGATGGATCAAAGGTGGCAGAACCTCAGGAAACAGGGGCTCACGGAAGGAAAATTCAAGGTTTGTCATTACTGGGCCATCTCAGTTTCCGAGACCTCCAGATCCTGGTTAACCCATCCCTGGTGGCCTGGGTTTTTTAATAATGCCGATGAGAAAGCCTTTGGGGATATTCTCCAGGAACGGTTCATACGCAAGAGGACTGGCCTTGACGTGCTGCGTTGGGGCTATCATTAGAAAGGTGTTTTCAGCATCAAAGTGGCCTATGATTTGTATACTAGCAGAGAAGCTAATAATGGAGGCCAGTGGAAAAAAATATGGGAGACTAATCCTTGGTCCAAGGTTGCGATTTTCTATTGGCTGATGAGCTAGAAAAGAATTCTAACTGGTGAAAAACTTAAAAAGCGTCGCATACATGGACCTTCATGCTGTCCCCTCTGCAAAAACAATGAGGAAACCCTTGGTCATTTGTTGGATGAATGCAAATTCTCCTCTTTCCTCTGGGATAGAGGAGCCATTACTTTCCGTAAAAGTGATTGTGTTCGTGGACACCCGGCTTAGACTCTGCAGAACTGGAGCAACAAAGCTTTTAGTAACCCTATTTTAGCTTTGATTTGGCAAATGTTCCCTAATATGGTGTTCTGGAATCTATGGAAGGAACGCAATGGAAGAATTTTTAGAGATAGGAGCCATCGTAAGGAAGAAGTGTGGGACACCTTAGTCCGTAATATGCAGGAAACCATTAGGATCCGTCAACGGACTGATGAAGACAGAAACCTCTCGGAGGGGGATCTGGTTATTGCTCAGGGATTTGGTCTCGGTCGGGATGACATGCATGGACTGCGAAAATGGGATAAGACATGTAAATCCATCAGTCATAATATCTGGTCTTCACCTAGGCAGGGGGAATATAAAATCAATTTTGATGGGGCATCTCGCAGAAATATGGGGGCCGCTGGTTATGGAGGAGTCTGCCGAAATGCAGAGGGGATGGTCCTTCAGGTCTTCTTTGGGCATATCGGGCATGATACAAATAATTCTGCAGAACTGGATGGCCTTATCCATGGTGTGCAGATGATCACTCAAGGAGGGCTATTTCCTGCCATCATTGAGGGAGATTCGCGTATAATCATCCAAATGGCCAAGGGGCTGGCGCATGGAAAGAAGACTGAACTGGTCACTGCTCTGGCGGTTATCCCATAGGTTGGACTTTCTGGATGGCCTTCTCAGGGACAATAGCACCCTTACTTTCCACCATGTTAGAAGTGAAGCTAACAAGGTAGTTGATTTCTTAGCTAACTTAGGAGTGGATCAGGATGGCGACCCGCTTTCTAGACACATGGCTCAATTACAAAATAATGAATGGGCTCTTAAATGCATCCAGTTGGAAACAATGGATGTTGATAGAAACCAGGTGGTGAGGGTGGTGGTACACGTGCCTTAGGTTGGTGATGAGCGGGAGGCAGAGGTCACAGTGGTGACGCATGATGACTTGCCCTCTTTTTAAGAGAAGTGATAATTCACACAAGTCGGGCATTATGGATGTTAATAAGCAGTACGATTTTCTGAGCGGTTCGATCTGCTTGATGGATTTTCATTTACCTCTTTCTGTTCTAATGATGGCCCTCTTTATTATCATACCTGGGGAGGGTATGCCCCTGGTACTAGTCATTTCTTTATGGGACTCCACCATTTATTTCCCTGCCCTTGTCATCATGTGCAAACATTCTTTATATGGAGGCCCCTCCTCTTATTTGGCTCATCTCTGGCTCGAAGGTATCAAAATTCGTCTCTGGTTTTCAGTTAGGAAGTGTTTTAGTGGTTCTCTTAGGGTGTGGTTTACGCTTTCTCGTCCACCGGAGTGTTGCTTGCTTGTGTTTGAGTGTTCTGCAATGGCTCCCAAAAGGGAAATTGGGAACTCCTCTAGGGTGGGTCTGAAACGCAACATTCCAAAAGGTAAAGCCAAGGCCAATTCGGCTAGCCGTGGCCTGGGCTGAGTCACTCAGGCTCAGTTACGAGCTCATTCGGTTGCTACTTTCTTCCGGGAACGCATCCCCAACCCCATTCATGATGATATCAAGGTTATTGAGAAAGAGTTATTGAATGAGGTTCTTGCCATTTCGATTGATGAAATTAAAACTGAAGTGGAAGACTGGGTTGTTGATCCCGGTAACGCAATTGGCAAGGCGTCCTCTTATGACAAAATGCTTATGTTATACTGGGTGACCAAGAACCTGATAGCTCATGTGGTTATGGAGGGAAGTACTAAACGCAGCGGTGATGACGAGCCTATCAAGGCATGGAAATCTCATAATGCGGATAACAGGCTTATGCATTACAAAATAGATGCAATTGCTAAGAAGATGGTCCTTTCTTTCTCTTATCTGGGCCTGGATGCTCAGGGTAACCGGGTCTCCAGTAACAAGCTGCCTCAACAGATGGCGCAAAATCCAACTGTTGTGGATTTTCATAGCGAGACGCCCTCTCAGAAGGACGCAAAGAACCTGGATACGCTGAAGATTGATGTTGTTGACTTAGTGGACGTGCTGGTGCAAGGTCCAGGCACCTAGGTTTTCTACTTATGCTTATGGTTTGGAGTCTATAAGACTATGGTTTTTGGGGTTTTGTTTCAATCATGTGTTAAATCTGGGTAGGTCGATAGGGTACTGGTATGTTTATTGTTGCTTTGATGGGACGAGATCCATTCTTTCAGATGCTCGATTTTGTAATTGAATTAACTGGGAAGGGTCTACGTTTTGGGAGTTCTGGGTGTCTGAATCCTATCCTGCGACGCTATATGCGTGATATGTATATATGTTTCTTTGAAGTAATATGAAGTTCTTTTATTTACAAAAAAAAAAAGATCAAGGGGATTCCCACCTGCCTATAAATATGTCATATAAAAGTTTGTTCCTGCGGTATATTATTCTGATTGTCTACTTCTTCGGTCGTCCTTAAACCGACTTCACATCAGACATTATGCATGCTTGTCGTTCGGTTTTCTACAATGGAACATTTGAGCGGGTTTGAATCTCTTTACTTATTTCTTCATTTCGTATTTTTGAGTCGAATTGATACAATGATCTTCCATGTCTTAAGTTGTTGTTTCAAGGTTTGCTCTCTGCTTATTTATTCATTTCATATTTTTGAGTCAGTTTGATCTGGTGAATTTACATATCATAAACTGTTATTTCAAGGTTTTAATCTCTCTGCTTATTTCTTCATTTCACATTTTTTATGCATCTTGACTCGGGGATTTTACATGTCATAAGTTATTACAGGGTTTGAGTCTCTTTTCTTATTTATTCATTTTATATTTTTGAGCTAATCCGATCCGACGTATTTACATGTCATAAGTTGTTCTTTCAAGGTTTAAATATCTCTGCTTATTTTTTCATTTCAAATTTTTGAGCTGACTCGATCCAGGGATTTTACATGTCATAAGTTGTTATTTCAAGGTTTGAGTCTCTGTGTGTTTTTATTCATTTTAGATTTTGATCGGCTTGACTTATTTCTTCATTTCCCATTTTTTTTCTAACTTCAAAACTTTCAAACCTCGTCCGAGTCATATGTGTGTCTACTCTAGTAAATATTGATTTTTAAAATGTATGTAAATATTGTTTTTTAAAATATATGCAAATATTCCTTTTCAAAATGTATCGAATCGGGTTTAGAGAAAACTTAACACACAAGCATGCTAAATTCTCTTATTGGTAAGACACATTTATCCTACCAAATATAAATTTGATATAAGTAATTAGGAAATAGGGAGACTCAACGGGCTTTTTGCTTCCCGGGGAATTAATTTATAAAACTATTTTCATTTGTGTTTTACTCTTACATTATAACTTTCTTTTTTACATTTCTAAAACATAAACAATTATAACTTGCCACTTGCCGCTTCTATAATTATAGCTAGCCTACCATTTTAATGTTTACTATATTTCAAATAAAATACAATTTTTAATAAAAATAAAATAATAACATTTTTGCCATAGAAAAAGACATATTCTATTTATTCATATTGAAATATGGAATACATTCCTCCGGTGCATGATGCACTTTAAATATTGTTTCATCTATTTGTCTTATGCCCGTACTCCATAGGTTGGTTCAGTTATTCTCGTATGTTAGGTTTCGTCTCTAGTTTGGTAAGTAAAATTAAGGTTTTCCATTTATTGCTTCCATCTGATCAATCCAATTGCACCACCCCTTATTTATTTATATTTATTGGTCTCTTACTTATCAATAATCACTCCACAAACCTTTAACTAGACATCCTCAAACATATTTGGTTGATACTAAAATTACTCTTTATATGTATATAAATGTTTGGAATGTAAAATCAAAATGTGAAATTTTGTATGGATGTCAAATGTTTGGAATGTTTATATATCAAAACATGTAAAATTTGAATATGTTATGAGTTGATAGTTGTGTAAATGTAGACATTTTATCAAATGGAAAGAGAAGGGTCTTCGAGGAAAAAGCGTATAAGGTCTACTGGTACAATGACATCTCCTAAGGGGAGGTCATCACAGTGATTAGGAATTGGTGTCTCGATTGATAATTGAAGGTTGTCGGCTTCACCTCGAGATTCAATCTTGTTGTATAGTTCACATTCATCTGATCACCAGTTAGGCCAAAGGGGCACATATGATTCCCCCGTATCTTCTATGGGAGAATGTTGATCTTGAACTTCTATTGGTATGAACATTTACGCTTTAATACATGTATTAATTGTAATTTTGCACGTGTTCAAAAATTTTGTATGTTTACACACAAGTGTGTTTGTCTTTGATGCAGAGCAAGATTCAAAAGAGGGTTGTAATTCTACACAGAGGGACGAAGGTCGAGCAAGGAGAGCATATGTTGAACTAGATGTGGGTTGTACACCCATAACAACTTATCCATCTGATATATCTGAGGAGCTTCCATGGGAAAGTGGTGTTCAACAAATGAACTTGAAAGTTGTAGATCTCACTATGACAAGTTGGAACATGATCTTTCTAGTTTGGATCTCCCTCCAGAGAGCAAACAAAGTCTAGAGATTTTTTTGCGGTCATTGCAAAATTTCATTCAGGTATATGAGGGTCCTGGACCAACTACGAACAGTTTTATTGACTTGATGTGGAGGAGAAGGGCACAAGTGATGGTTCTGGACAAGTGGTGGTTCTGGACAAGTGGGTTGTTGTGAAGGAGAGAGTGACCAAAGAATGGGTCAATTCAATGTTTAAATTCAAAGAAGGCCTAAAGTGAAAAATCTTGAAAGTGCAATATTTCAAGCACCATGAACTTGCACATATATTATATGATCGGTTCCTTGCAGCCTATGGTAGGTTGCCATGGAATGACAAGGTTCCTAATTATTTTTCCATATTTTTTTTATGTAGAGTTTTTTTAAATATGAAGCCAGACTATACCGATATTCATTATAGCTTTTATGGAGTTGGAAATGGACGAATATATGATTGAAAAGGTGCTCTTAGAGATCCCACAACTCTTCGACCTCCATCCTAGATATCTCACCCAGCTAGGCTTGTGACATTAAGATCGGAGATGGAACCCACATCCCAACTTGGGACAACTGCAAGGGATTCTGTTGCTGAAGGTTTAATGTCGGCATTTGTAGGAGTTGATGTGGGATTGATTTGAGAGAGGGATCAAGCCACTATTCGTCAAAGGTTTGTTTACAAAACCAATGATGAGGTAGACACAATGAGCATTGAAGCTCTTAGGTCTTATGCTAAGGTCTGTCGCGATACAACTTCAGATGTCCTATCCCATGACACATCGAGTATAGGAGAGGTATGATGTTTATGTACATACAATCTATAATTGTTTTATTCATTTTGCATTTAACTTTTCATTACATTATATCTATGACTTTAAGTATATTTTGATATATAATAATAAATACATTACACAAATGTTAATTGATTGTAGTTTTCTAGATTGTTGAATGAACATGATTTTCGACTCTCCACTAGTGAAAATGTAGAAGAACATTTTAGAGAGGTATATTTATTAAACATATTTATATTTATGTTTAAAAGATATTGTATACTTTTTTAGAATTTTAGGTAATATATGTATCCTATTTTTAATGTGAATACATTTTGAAATTGAAAATGGTTTTATCCACATGTTCATTTAGGTTCCAACTTTTTTGATGATATTCTGTCTCATGTAAACATGTTTTCAATATTTTTGTTTTGGTTTTAAGTGAACTTCTTAATTTTCGTTTATTTTACTTACACAATGTTTTATTTATTAACAAAATTTAAATTTCAAGAAGCACGGGGAAATATGGACATTGGTGGTGAGGTAATTGTTTATAAATTATTATTTTTTAAAATTTTAATTTCATAAGTTTATTTAAGTTTTTGAATTTGATAGTCTAAAATTGTTTAATTAATATGAGATCTTCATAGTTGATTTTATACATGTTACAGGTTGGTACTTGTCCGATCAAGCAGAAGACCACAATGGAGGATATTGGTCATTTGATAGACATGGACATTGGTAGTGAGGTAATTTTGTTTATAATTGTTATTTTCAATTTTATTTTCATAAGTTTGTTATTTTAGCTTTTGAATTTAGTATAAAATTGTTTTTAAATAATTTATGAGATTCATAATTTGCTTTTATACATGTTGCAGGTTGGGACTTGTTGAGACAAATGGAAGACCACAACGGAGGATATTGGTGGACTTTGATTTAGAGAAAGTTTTTATTGGTCTTTTTTTGTTATGTTTTCCCATACTACCATTTTGATTAGGCCATTTGAACTTTAGACTATATTGCATATATCCACATGTTGATACATATATTGTAATTGTTTTGGACATTTAAGAACTTTATTTTTGGATTATATATGTACATTGAACTTACATATTGTGTATTTGTTTTGGATGATCTAACTTTTTGGGGGGTTAATTACATAGCATACTTTTGTGTGGTAAATGCTTAGAATATGATTTTGCATGATGTTCATGAATGTATGTATTATTAAATGTATGTACAAGTTACAATTTTCTTTCATAATGATAGTCAATCTTATATCTAGTTTAATAGTATAGTTCAATTTTGTCAAGATTGAATTTGATTAAATGATCCACAACTTATACTAAATGGTTCTTGAGTGTTACATAGACAATTTTATATAGTCTAGTTGGTTTTTGTCGAATTTCTATTTTTCCAATTGCCCTTGGATACAATCTCTAGTTAAGTGTTGTAGACTAATTATGTTAAAAGATTGAATTTAATGTACAAATGATGCAAGTACAATTTGCAACATATGTTTTAATGTTTGTTTATTGTTTAATGTCCAATCTTTAAATGTTATGTAAAAGATGTACATATATATATATGTAATGTTTAAATTAATAAACTCTTATGTAAAAGATGGTTTTTTCATTATATAAATTATCTGTGTATAGAAGTGTTGTATACTAGATTATGTAAAATCTATTTAATTTTATATTTATGATTTATATAAATTGCAACGTATATGTTCTAATGTTTGTGTTTAACTTGGAAGTTTAATGTTCAATCTTTAAATGGTTTTAGGATATTGGTTTAAAGCTCTAGAGTATGTAATGTTCAAATTAATCCATGTATTTAGTACACATGTTTTAATGTTTAAAATACACATGTTTCGTAAAATATGATCTCTTCCTAACTATGCTTTAATGGAAAAGATCAAGTTTGTAAATTCAATTCAAGTTTGTTTGGAAGTGTGTTGTAGATTGTATGTAGTAAAATAGAATCTTATATAAATAATTCAAACTTTCTAATTTTAACTAATGTACGGTGCATGTTTAATGTTCAGGTAACACTTTAGTAGTTGGTGAATTATAGATGCAGTTGAAATCATGGCAAATGGGGATATACCGATTTTTTGTGTTTTAATCATAAGAAAGGATTTCATGATCTTGTGAATCTTAAGCTAAATCAGAGCAGTGATTTTAGACAACAATTTGATGAATTTTTATCTGTTTGTTGTATATAACCATTTCTCTATTTAACGTAAGCTTCACAATCCTAGAGTCCTTGTTTGTGATTAAAAATCAAATGATCGTTATCTCCATTTGCCATGATTTTAGTTATGTGAACTTAAATATTTTTGTTCAATTCTATCTGATCATATAAACAACTATTAATTGTACTCTTGAATGATTCAAGTAAATCTAATTAAATACTTGTATATATATACAATCGACAATTAAAACTATACAAATTTCAAATAAACATACATTGTCTTCGTACAAAAGTTAAATTTTGACAACAAATTTTAACGAATTCAAAAATTGTACATAATGTAAAAACACTATTTAACTTAGCTAGGAGCACACCATGTACCAAAATTTAACAAGGAGTAAGCAAGGAAAAGACTTTTTGTTAAACATTTTTGCAATCAATGTTAATTGACACATTGTAAAGTATAGTAGAAGGTAGGACTATTATATGATATATTCAAGTAAATTTAAGATAATTAAATACATGTACACAATTGAAAATCAACAATATACAAATTTCAAATAAACATACATTTTCTTCATGTGCAAAAGTTAAATGTTGATAAAATATTTTAACAAATTAAAAAAAATCCATCATAAAAGCACCATTTAACTTAGCTAGAAGAGCATACCATATCAATATTTAACAATGACTAAAGGCTTGAGGACAACTTTATGTCACATTTTTTCATGAGTTCTTTCAACTATTTTTAGCATCCATCAATGTATATGCAAAATCAAACCTTACAACTATCTTGATGTACTCATTTTTCACTTGCTAGAAAAATCATTCCAAGAAAAGTGTGCATCACAAATTAGAGATTGAAAGAGTAGGAGAAAAAAATTAAAGAATGTATATATTTGAACCCTTATTTTATGATTTAATTTTATCCCTCAACGCCCCCCTTGCTAAGCTTGTAGGATTAGTTTTTGAAAGATGATGTTATATGCAAGATCTCTTTGCTCTAGGTTTGGTCTTGTAACGTCACAACAACTTTGTGGCGTAACAATAAGCTCCAACTATATGAGACATGCGCTCCTCTCTAGAGTATGAAAACCTTTTACAATCTTTTGGGTACCTATAGACCTATACACACGTCTAACAACAAATACAACAAATGCATCCCGGAGGCAGACACTTTTGTCCTGCCTTGTTCAAGGAAGATTAAACAATGTTTGGTTGAAGATTCGATAAAAATCTAATAATGATAGAATACAATATGTACATGTGTAATGCAGAAGATGGATATAGTTTGAAAGATTGGTTAAAAACGTCGCAATGGAAGGCCATCCTCAATTATTCGTTCATGTTCATATTTGGACAGTTTCCATTTTTTTGTTTTTAATTTTTTTCGATGGAACTTGTATTAATTTGATTTGAGATGCACATACGAAATGACTATATTGACAACATATGAGATCAGGTTCATAATCTTGAAAGTAAATATAATTTCCAGTCATGTGGGTTTGTTGAAAAAAAAAACTTTTAATATGATGGATCCCCTCTCATATGTAAATCATTTGTCATCGTAGTCCTCCAATAACTTCATCTTTCTTTCAATGCATCGCATCAAATAATATTTCACCTTTTCTTTGTTGTATAAGGGTGCAATCACAACAAAAACATCTCATGTACATTCAAATTGATGACAGGGTTTTTAAATGAATTAACTTGACTTTGACACATAATTTGTATGAACTAGATATAATGAGGAAATGAGGGTACTATTTTTATTTGTACATCTACAGTCGATGCAATTAATGACCAGAATTGACAAATGCAAACTGAAAAAGAAATATAAAATTCATCCTTAAGGTGGTGGATCAAATCTCACTCTTTATCAGATAAGTCATCTGAGCCATATGAAGGGATCTTCTAGTACATAAGGGGATCCAACAATGAACAATCAACGAAGAATTTGTACTCTATATATACATAATTTATATGAAATGAACAATCATTGTTTTTAGTTTATTACACTACATTCTCTGACAAGATCCAAAATTCTATCGCCATCAGATGGTACTGCTATTCCTTCTGATTCTAATTCTTCCAAGCTTGCAAGTGGCATTTTCCCCTTTGGATTAATTTATGTGTGTTTCCAATGTTTTACATAGTTGTTCGTTATGTTTTCACAGACTTCAGTAGATTCAACGTTTTCAGTGCAAATATGACAAAAGCATGATTGCTTTCTACTATCAAATGCAAACATGTTTTGCAAGGCTTTTGTTTGAATAGAGTGTAAATATCTAGTCCCATGTATGGTGCTAGACTCATATGGGATTGATCTATATATATCTTGGATTCCAATAAGCCAAAAGAACCTGCACAATATGACAAATCACAAATGACAAATTTTAATGTTAGTGTATATACTTTAATGTTAGACTTGTAAATAACATTTTATTAAATTTCCAATTAATAGAAATAAACAAATTTGTGTACATACCTACGCACTTCTTTTGAATGTTGATTATAGTCACAACTTAGATGTAATTGACACCATTGGACAAGTTACTTCTGCAGCTAAATGAAATCACACGGAAGAATGGTTCATTTTCCATCTTCGAAGTGCTCTTTTTACACATGCTCCTGCACCATCATGTTCAACTTTTCCATGTCCAGTTTCAAAGAAATTCCAACGATGTCTAATGTTTGATGCTTTATGAAGTCAACATAGCCAAAAAAATGATCGTGAAGATTTAAATTGTCCCGTACATCCGTCCAACCATATCCAATGTTCATTGAATTTAACTTCACGCACATTTTTAATGATTCATAGAAAATATTTTCAATACAATGTTGTACAAAATGTGTATTGTGTGTACTATCATCACTGATATAAACATGATATTCTTTAATCACATCTCGATTGTCACACGTGCTTTCAATACCATCAACATTGTGCTGAGAATGTCTATATAGAACATAGAAAAATATCGAAACTTGGTTAGAATGATAGTATTCACTTTGTATCTCCTTTTGTGTAGCAAATGTGCAGTTTTCTGCAAAATCAACCACAGACAAAATTGCTCCATGTGGACAAAATTCACGAGACTGTTTGAATTGAAGGTCTTACCATCGTGTTCTATGTGAATGCTTGGTGTATTTATAAATTTCATTTTCAAATTTCTTCAGAAAATCTATCACACATAATTTATCTTCTCGCAAATCAATTCATTTGGAAAGCACATCACTAGAACATGTAGCATAATTAATGTATTCATATCTTCTCCAATCAATGGTTACATTTGAAAACCACTGATCATTATCAATAGGATATTTATTTTGGAATAAAACTAGATTTCCACAATGATCACAATGTTTTCCATTGACACATTTCTTATTGTAAAATATTTCTTCGTGATCTCTCTCACATAGAATTTGAGATATGAATTCACGTATTGTGGGAGGAGGTGGTGAATTTGTCCAAAACATTTTACCAAATTCAAGAAAAGTGTCATAATATAATTCAAATTCCACATGATAATGACAACATGTGTCACGAATAGTAATAGGTCTAACATACCATGGTTTTTGTTGCACAAATGTAGCGATTGACATCCTAATTCCACGATGATTTTCCTTGAATTTATTGAACAATTGTACTGTGTCATTTCCATTATATGTTTTGCATGGATTTCATATTCATTTCGTGATACTCTTCGTCGTATCACATCCCTTGAATTTGGTGAAACTCGAGCATGTGCCAACCAATATTTATGTACAATATCTTTAACACCTTCTCTCATTCTATCTCTGTAAGGTTTATAACAAATAATTTCCCAACAAGCAAGTTCATCATTTTCATCTATTTTCAATTTGCATTTGTTATGTTTGTATAATGTCTTTGTTGAGGTTCCTATTGTTTTTTCTAGTTTGTGTTGTCAAACGTTTTTGTCTAGTAGTAGGTGAAATAATTATTGTTTGAATTGCTCTACGTACAGCTTTGGTATCTTTCTTCCTGGACTTTCCAAAAAAAATTATTGCATCACTTATATTTGCTATCACATTATGTTTCAATTTCGACTCTTTTGTCGCCTTGTGAATACCCAATAATGACGTAGCACCTCTTAAATTCTTGGACACCAATAAACATCTCAAAATTTGCACTTGTCCTGCTATTGAATATTGTTTGAGAATATCATTATAAATTTTGCGTAGCACGATATCGTGATATGTGTATGGCTATTTTTCACCATATTTGTCGCAATCAATGTTTTCCAACATTTCATCATCAATGGTGAAAGCACCTATACATTTTAATTAAATTAAATTTAACATAAATCCAAAATTACAATTCATTATAAAAATTGGATTTGGAAAATATATGATATATACATACCAGGTCCAATTTCTTGTTCTTGAACTTGATCTTCAATATTGACTTCATCAACATTAGCATGTAAATCACTATTTACTTCTTCAACAATGGTCTATTCAGCTTCAATTTGTTCTTCTTGTACTCAATTTACATCATCAACATTATGATGTAAATCTCTATTTACATCTTCAATAATTGTCTCTTCTGGCTATGCAAAACTTGTTTTTTTGGCATGATATATGAACCTTTCTCTTTCTCTATGAGCCTCATCATCTCGTTTATGATCACTTTTTCTTTGGTGGTTTTTTTATTGCCCATGATTGTTTAATATGTAGAGGTTAAATTAAAGAATCGACACTTTATAGTAATAAAAAAAAATTAAGATTAAAAACAACTAATTTTTTTTTTTGAATCTTTCAACCATTTATAAAAACATAAAGAAAAATTTCCTTTGACACTTCAACCATTTATAATAATTAGTATATAGATCCATTGGTTTCAAAATTATAGTCATGCCTTAATACATTTTGTGTAGATTTTCATAGCATATTTTGTTTTTACAAAACACACATCTAACAATGATTTCGGGCTCGTAAAAAAATATGACTATTTATTAGTCCTTTCATTTTATAAGAACATACTATCAAACATTTTTCAAATTGACATATCAAATCTCAATAAAAAAAATTGAAAAAATAATGAATAGAAAGCTAACATAATTCTCTAAAAGTTTTATTTTTACTAAAAAGTGAAATTCTAAACACAAATATCACTTTTGTTCACCCAAAGTTGAAAAACATGAAAAAATCATATTTATTTTCTCATAAGACTCCCCAAAATAGACACCCTTATTCATAGATTCACTCTTTATGATCTGTAATTTACCCTCATCAATTAGTCCATAGGGAGAAATTAAGTCTTATTTACTTGATCTTTAAACAAATATCAAAATCTTCAATCATGTCCTAGTATAATGCTTTTCGGTCTCCATGACCACAAATAGATCCAAAATTATGTAGATCTCATATTCACAATAGCCAAAACATGATGGCACTATTGGTAATTTGGTAGAACTGCCGTATGCTTCAAATCCAAGCTAAGACACAATATTACCATTGCTAGAACTGTCATACGGTTTACCATAGCATTTACATTGTCTGGATTTTTATGGACATTAAATAGCTTGGCACTAATATAAAGATTATGGAAATGCTTATGCAAAGTTTTTAGATCTTGTATATGGCTAAGCTTTATTGGACCTCTTCCAATCGCACAATAACCTTTGCAACTATTTATGGGTCAACAATTGTGCGTTTAGGCCTTTGGTCCCAGTGTCGTTTTTTTATAATTTTTATGTTAGCAGCGTTCTAGTCTGTTGTTTTCTCTAGTTCTAGAGCCTTTTATGCGATATGTTAAGTATGCTTGAATATTAAGTTTGTAAGGTTGTGATATGATTCATGTCTAAAATTGCTATTGATATGACTTGCTTTAAATATTACCAATGGTGCTTTTTTGTGTAAACAATGCAAGCCTACTGAATCTGGTTCAAATGCAAGTTTTCTCACGAAACAAAACTTTTCAATTACTTTGAAATGAGTATGGATCCGAATAAATTTGATTTCAATCATATTATCCCATTGCTTGATATGTTACATAAAGTACTATGCTCAAATATCTGCATTGAAAATTAAGTTGGCATATTGCTGTCATGGAGTTTGAAGTTTCAGCTATACGCATGGATCCCAAATTTTACTAACCCAGTTTTGACAATGGATTTTCCATGCCAATTTTGACATTTGTCTATTGGAGAATTCTAATTAAAATCCCCTCTCCAATTTTGACATTTTTCTATTGGAGAATTCTAATTAAAATTTCCCTCATGGAAAGAGCTTTATTCAAGAGAATGTTTTTATATAAATGCACAAGGCATATTTGTTGGTCGTAATTTCCTAATTGGTTTCATGGTATGTAGTTTGCACTTGGGTCATGCCCTATGAGATTTTTAGGGCATGCCGAAGTTGGAGCAATGAATCAGACCTATGGCTAGTTGAAATAATTAGTCGATAGGTCAAGGTCTGTGCACTCTTTTTTAAGTTCAGGTCTTTGCATAATGCTTTTTCCAATTTATGTAGTCTTCTCTAAGGCAAGTGTACGCAGACCTTAGTCAAGTCGATGTGGTCCTCTGATCCTTCTTTGTTATATAGGGGTGGATTAAATGAATGCGTATCACCTTAAATTTTAAGAGTTTGGGCTTGCAGTTGTTGATTTAAACAATACTATCTAGATCCGTAGGATTTGGTATTTTGAATAGCAAGGGTTATGCCATATTCCTAGCCTCGGTATGAAGTTACCATGAGCAGCAAACGATGCAATGCGGTCAAGTCCAATGATAATGCAGAGCTTATTTTTAAATTGGGGATGGATTTATTATACATTGATACAAACATTGGAGCT
This sequence comes from Larix kaempferi, assembly GCA_027924585.1. Lineage (NCBI taxonomy): Eukaryota > Viridiplantae > Streptophyta > Pinopsida > Pinales > Pinaceae > Larix > Larix kaempferi. The sequence continues at coordinate 5,553,138 of BSBM01000018.1, read as the reverse complement.
TATAATCTTGTATGTAACTTTATGATGTGCATACAAGCTAGTTACTATGCCATGTTCTTTGGCTGAGCCAAGCTTCAAGCATTGTTAGAATACAACATGTGACCGTTCAAGTTTGATCTTTGTTGGTTACTTTCATCCCACTTACACCCTAATGTGCTTGAAAATTCGCAATTTAGTTGAAATTTTATGGATATGTTAGGCTTCATATTTGACATTGAAATAGTATGTAATATACTACAGTAACATGGTAACTTATTGAACCAAATATCAATCCAATGAAGTGCTCTTAAACTGGTAGTCAAATCTTGAAACTGTAAGCCAAACAGTTTTGAAATTCGTTGTTTTGATTGCAATGAACACACCATACTGCTATAATAATAACCACTTTTTTTTTCATTTCATCGGATGCATTAAGCTCTAATAATAACATTTACTAATAATAACTAGCATCATTTACTAACAATAACAGGTCTCTTACGCTTGTAAAGCCTAGAAATAAAATCCTTGTGATAACCAAATGATCTTGATTCAAGCATAGATTGCTTATCAATATTTGTCTATATTGCTATTTTTAGACAATGTTATAGGTCTTTGTTATTTCATTCACGTTAACAATTTCCATTGATTCCATTGATTGTTGTTAAATGCAAATGATACATCGATACATTGTTCTTATTGGAAATATTTCTTCCCACCTAACTCAATGATTCAATACACTTGAAATCGTATTTCCGTGGTCTAGTTCCTAGATGTTAAGTAATAATGCATCTCACAATTTTCATGTGATGATGTTAAATAATAATATATGCCTTTTCATCTGACCAACAATGTTAAGTAATGGTATGATGCATTTTCATATAAATCTTCTTTGAACTTGCATTTTCCAAAATTCTTGACTTCTTCTCGCAAATAAACTTTAGTGGCTCTTGTTTTATTATTGGATTTCTTATTTTACAGAGTTTTTTTAAATTAAATAATTATTATTTTATTATTCATAATCTTTATAATTTGACTTAAGAAGGTTTAAATTTCTTATTCCACAAATAAAGAATTGAGAATTAATTATTATTATACTATTATTTATAATATTATTTTAATTGGTCAAAGTTATTATTATATTATTATTCATAATATTATTTTAAGTGGTGAAAGTTTATAATTTGAATTTAAAAAGGTTAAATTTCTTATTTTACAAATAAAAATTTTAAAATTAATTATTATTATATTATTATTCATAATATTATTTTAAGTAGTCAAAGTTTATAATTTGAATTAAAAAGGTTTAGATTTCTTATTTTACAAACATAAAATTAAAATTAAATTATTATTATTATTATTATATTATTATTTATAATGTTATTTTGGGTTGAGAAGGTTTACATTTCTTATTTTCCAAACAAAGGATTTAATTTTAACTTATTATTAATTTTTTGTTATTCATAATGTTATTTAATGGTTTTTTTCACGCGGAAAATACCACCTTCCTGCTATTCTGAATGAATCAAAGAAAGATAACACACGCACGTCCACATATCATGAATGGTAGGTCGAGCAAACTATCATCTGGTCATCCAAGCCAGAAGATATCTTAACGGAATAGAACCCGGATGGATAGAATGAAATCCATCTATCCCCACCAATGGACCACCATATCCTTAACAATGTTATTCAATATTTGAATCGAATAAATGTATTTTAAATTTAACTTATTATTAGTTTTTATTATTCGTAATGTTATTCAATGTTTGAATCGAGTAGATGTATTTTAAAACCTTAGTCCCAATCATGAATTCCAAATATGCCAACTTATTTATCATTTAATATTATATGGAGCAAAGTCGGTTCAACCACCATTGGGTTTAGTAAACAATAATTTAGGGGAAGGTAAGCCCTTGAGCTAGTGAAATGCGGTTGAGTTCCAAAGAGTCAACATTCCCTTTATGATTTAGAAATGAGCGAATAACTTAAGCCTCGGAACATATCCCACCGGGCTAGGCCGAACGGCGGATGTCCCGCACCGGAGGTCATTGACTTTCCGATATAGGGGCCCCACCCTGGATCGGAACTCGACTTGCCTGCTTTTCAGTGTCCTGTGGGCGAGTGCTGAGAAAGTAGGGGTTATAGTGGCGACAGTGTGATTTGTTCCCAGGTGGCGCAGGCACCAAGCCTCTCAGTTGTCGATCCCCTTGTATAAAAAAAAAAAAAAAAACTTAAGCCTCGGAACACGGGCCATCGCCTCCCTTAATGGAGTCAAACAAGAACAACCTTGTTACGAAGATTTATAAAGGTGTTTTGGTGAATCATCATAGCAAAAAAATATTTGTCAATTACTCTTTAAAGGGAACAAATTGGAGGTCCAACTTCCATTTTGAACCAATTCCCTCGTGTGATGTTGACCATCTTCCTTTGTAGATTCTTTTTTTTTTAGTGGAATCTTCCTCTGTAGACTCAGGGAGGGAGTCGGATATATTTCTTTTATTTAGTTTAAAAGTTTTACGATTTTAAATGGAAAATTTTGATTTTTCTGGTACAATTTTAAAAAAATTAATATAAGATTTTAAAAATCTTGGTTATAACTTTCAAATTTTGAAATTTTGGGTGCCTCAAGGGTTTTTGATGGTGTTGAATTCGTTTCTACCATCAAAATTGTCATTAAAACACAGTTAAATTCATATTTTACAAAATAAAAAACGCCGGATTTCGGTGAAAAACCCCCTCCAAACCAAATCGTCAAATTTTTATACATCTCCTATTTCCTTTTGCCTCTCATAGCCCTTCATTGTCTTATCTTCATTGTTGTGGGGAAAATGCACCTATAGTTCAGGGGAGAAACAACCAACTTATGGTGATAAAGATAGACTTACAAGCATTCTGCAAGTACAACAAATAAATGAAGAGATTAGGGTTTAGATATGTAGTCACCTTATTCAGAAGGTTGATCCTAGCTTTGTCTCCCTCGCTCTTCAATGCTTATCCAGTGTCGCAATGCCCAGATCTGCAAAACAACTTGATACCTTTCTCAAATACATTTGACTACACATATAATGCTGATATTCATAATAGAAGAAGACATCATATTATAGACAAACTGTAATCAAATCTGAGACACATTAATAGGTCATATTTGGAAAGAGAAGAATGTCTGATCTTTATTAATGAATGAAAGCAAGTACATACAGTTATACCTTCTTTCAAGCTTGGCACTTCACGAAACCTAGATTCAAGGTCTCCTGCTTCTGTTCTCCAAGGATTCCAGCCTCTAATTAACTATGCTAGGGTTTACCAAAACTGAAGCACAAGAGAGGGGGATGAGGGTCTCCATTCCTCCAGCATAACTTTGTAATTGGGCTTAGTTCCCTCACATGGCCCTTCTACTCTCCTTATATAGTCAGTGAAGGATAGGAAAAGAAGTTATAACCGAATAGGAGGTTCCCCAACCAACTTAACTTCCCAAAATTTCAAGATTTTGACCAAAACAGGGGTGAACGCTACTCTACAGTAGACAAAGTAGTGTACATATGGAGTTGAGCGCTACTACTTCAACAGTGGAGTCACGCTCAGAAAGGTTTGAGCGCTACTATTGATGAAGCAAAGTAGGGTACACACGCTACTATCATGCCTGTGTACTAGCGCTCATATTGAAAAATGGCCAAAAACAGGCTTTTCTGCTCATTTTCAGGAGATGGTTTGGTTTGGAAAAATATTCCTAAGGGTCATATACATTAAATGGGTCAAGGATGAGGTAATTTCAACCATTTTTAGTGTCCCAAATGACTTCTCCATCCAAAAATGTCCTGTTGTGTGACTGAACTTGATCTCAAGAAGTGTCGTCATGCGACCAAGGGAAACAAGTGTCGTCACGGATGGAGAGGTGTCATTTCAAGCTATAACAGATGCCCCCTAATGTATGAGGTCAGAGGGAGTGCGGGAAATGATGGCCGAAATACATTATAAATAACAAAGAGTTGAAACATGGAGGAACAGAGAAACCAAGATTCATAGGCTCAAATGAAGTACCTGAAAGCAAAGGCAATGTCAGACAAACTTATCCTTGGGGTAATTGTCCATGTTCAAATGGTGGAACATGACCTCCAAGAGGATACAATAATGATCAAAAATACTGATGCATATATCATGGCCACTAGAATACAAGCGTGGATCCATGAGGAACATAAGTGTAAACATAGCCACATAAATACAAGGTGGATCTATGTCAAAACTGGAGAACATAGCCATAGAGAACAAGCTGGATCTATGTCTCATCAAGAGCCAAAAAGAGTGTGGCTCAGTCTTGCGCAACTTGGGCGATAACATAAATGAGGTGATGCTATCGAGGATCCCAAGGTCTTCATCCAAAAACAACCCAAGGTACAAACCTATCCATGCAAATAAATGAGTTGATGTCGAACATGGGAGGTATCGTTTGATTACCGGTCATTGATGTATACCGTTAACAAATGCGAGGGTGTCCACCAATAATGAAAATGGAACCCAAGGTACCTAGTACATTCAAGCAAGTGCGAATAAGTGGTCTTGTCGTCGAACACTTGAAGAATCCATCGGATATGAGACATTGATGTATTCCCATCTATCCAATAGCGAGGGAAACTGCCACTAATGACTACAATCCCCAAGGTACTAACCGAAACTCTAAACTTCATTCCCAGAGTACAATGAGTTGAAGTTGATGGGAAGAAGTCCATTGGAAGGGAGGCCTTAATGCATCCTCCATCATCCAACACGAGGGACACTCAACAGATATGAGCTGATTTGGAGTAGGACTGAACACATGATGAAACATACTGACACCAAGGAATGGCCGACACATGAGGTCAAGGCAACTGCAGAATGGCCAACACAGGTTGTATCCTTGAACAGTGAGCATGACACAAGAGTGACTTAGGTAGCTTTTAACACAAAGGGACCATGATGAAAATCTGCAATGTAGGAGACATTAACAAATTCTCCATATGATTGGAAGATTAACCAAATGGAGGAGTAAGAACTCTAAGATCAAGTTTATCCTAAGGCCAACACTAGAACCCAACTTGTTTGATAAACTCAAAACATGTGCTTTGTTCAAGGAGATAGTTGACTTGCTGCCATCATATTGAAATATATTTTAACATTCTTCCCTTCCCTTTCCTTTTTCATTTTTTAACGAGCTTGACAAAGAACTAAAGCATGCTCGACGGTATTTTCATATTTAAGGAGTCTGAAAAACCTAGAAGAAAACTCCATACACCGATTCGTGGATTTTATATCGAGCCCGGATTGGTCTGTGCTCGGTGGTGTTTTCTTGCTTATAGAGTTGAAGAGCTTAAACAGTCCTCTATACACCTATCCGTGGATTTTATATCGAGCCCGAATTGATATGTGCTCGGCGGTGTTTTCTTGTTTATAGAGTTGAAAAACTTAAATAGTCCTCTATCAACCATCTCGTGGATTTCACATCGAGCCCGAGTAGGTGAATGCTCGCTTGGTGTTTTCACATTTCGAGAGTCTGAAAACCCTAAAGACGACTCCAAAGTTCCTTTTTCGTAAAGTTAGTCTCCTTCCCCAAAAAAGTGTAAAATGATGGAAGAAGAACTCTTCTAGCACATAAAAGAGTATACCTAGAGTATACCTTTTCTGTAAATTATCCACCAAGGCCCAGAAAAGGGTAATTCTATACCTAAGCGGATGTCGGTTCAGTTATTTTAACGAGCCTGAAAAGACAACTATGCTTGGCAAACTTTTCCTATTTAAGGAGTCTGAAAAGGGCTTAAAAGAACTCCATAGGGATCTTTTCCGTAAAGGTTTAACGAGTCCAGAAAAGTATATATGTTTATTCTTTTAAAAGGTGATTTCAATTTAAAATTAATAGTTAATAAAGATTTTGATTAAGTATATTTATATACATTGTAATAATTAATTTTTTAAATTGAATTATATTTAATTTAAAATTCTACTTTTACCTTGTGTATATTTCTAATTGTTTTTTAAACTTGTAAAATTAACATTTCACTAATAAATTTGATAATTAGATCAAATTAGATGTTTTTTTATTAGACATAATATTTGACTTAAACTTATATAAATATGATTTAAAGAAGGTAAAACTTTACATCTTTAAAACCATAATTCTATTTAAATATTTTTATATCTTAAGATTGAAAAAAAAAACCCTTTTGAAATCAAATACTTTGTGTAATTTAGTGTATCAATTTAAATTAGAGAAGTATATAATTTAGGCATTTAAAATAATAATATTTAACTTAATAATAAACTTAACTTAATAATAACTATAATAAATAGCTATAATAAAGAGGTTTACCTTTATACATAATATTAAAAGAAGAAAAACATTAATTATATATATAATTAATGAGTTACTTTTAAATTGGTTTCATATTTAGAAGTCCTAATAATTATCGAGGAATAGAGTTTAGAGTAGCTTGCACAAGTATTTAAGGAATATAGATCACACTTAGTAGCAAAATCTCCGCCTCAAAAAAAAAAATTGAAAAAGAACTAACACAATTTTCCTTAGATTAAAAGATTTTGTAAATTAATTAATTTTTTTATTATATATTTTCTTACATTAAAAATATAAGTTAAAATGAATTTAACTTTTATTTATAAAATGCTTTTATTTATAAATTAATAAAAATTAAAAATTAAAATAAACATAATTTATTTATTTTAATTAATAATAACTATACATTTTAGACCAAAACAAATAAAAACATGGTTAATAAATCCTCTAAAAACCAAGTCTTTAATAGGAAGGATTTATGCTTTATATTACATATCCAAAGACTAGCATATTCTTTGAAGAAAATATACCCCAAATTAAAAAGGATTAACATATTATTAGGATGAAGAAAACACTTAAAAAACCATTAGGCAAATTTTGTTTTTCCATTAACCTTGAGGGTTGTGTTAGTTTGTATATCCTATTATATGATATGAGCCAAAAGAATATTAATTCAAAACCTAATATGATATGATATGAGCTAGAATATTAATGCAAAACCTAATATGATAGATTTACCTATTTCATTTCTTATTATAGAGATGATGAATAGTTGCTTCTTCAAAGTTAGGATAAAGAATTGGATCCACCATGAGATATTTTTTAGTCATTTATTCAATAAGAAATAGGCTTACTTATCATTTTTTAATGCAACCTAAAATATATGCACCTATGATTTTTAAAAGAAAAGACCATGAGTTTTTTTCAGTTTTCCAATAATATATTAACAATTTTTGTAATTAACAAAAGTTTTTTATTATAGAATTTTTCTATCCATTGCACTCTCAACCATTTATTTTCCAAAACATTCACTAATCATTTTAAAAAGATGCATAATCATTTTAAATAACTAGCACAGCCACAAGTAAAGTGGCCGGTGAACAACTATAGGTGTAGCCAACCACTTAGTTTTGTGGAGATGGCGGATTGTTAAACAAAAGCTAAACATTAAATTAATTAATATTAACATTAAACTAACATAAACATTAAACTAATTAATAAAAACATAAAACAAATATTATTTAATAAACATACCCCTTTTCTTAACCACCTCTTAACTAAACCTTATTTAAACCTTAATCAAGATGCATTTGAGCATAACAAAATATGACGACCATGAAATGAATCCCCATTGTACACTTGTTACACTCAGGTTAATCTTGTTGATCCACTCAAGAAAGTCTAAAATCTATAATATCTAAACACCTCTAGGTGTAATTAAAAACAAAAAACTCAAGATCTAAAAGAAATGAATGATTGCAATTTAAAAAACAAAGTCACATGCAAATTCAGATTTATATATGGAAACTTCATATTTCCAATCCGTGAAGAGAATCAACAAAAAACGGAAGGAAATCAACAAAAAGATGGAAAGAAATCAACAAAAAAAGGGAAATTATGTTCAGTTTGTTTCGTGAGCTTTTTTTTTTTCAATTGATTTAATCTTAATTTCCTGAGCTTGTAAGAAGTTTCCATGAATAAGTTAGGAAACTTTTTTTTTCAATTTATTTAATCTTCATTTTTTTAAAGTTTCCATGCTTGAATTAAAAAACTTTTTTTTCCAATTTATTTAATCTTCATTTTCATAGTATGGGACCAATTAAATTTGGAAAAAATTCTTATAAAAATTAAATTAAATAAAAAACTAAAAAATCAAAACTTTAATTGCATTTTAAATATTTAAAATATTACATTTACTTACATAAAAATAATGAAAACTATGAAAAATAATAAAAATATTACATTTAGTTGCATACAAATAATGAAAAATTATGAGTAATAATTATTCGGACTTTTAAATATAAAATGGATTGAACACGCAACTCATTACTAAAAATGCCTTCATAAACATTTAAATAATGTTATTTTTATAACCATTATCACTTCCCAGAACCAGCCACTCATATTTAAGATATGGGTCAAATAAAGGATGACATGGAAATTTCATAGTGACGTTCTCGTTACCCTTGTCACTTTCAAAGAACAAGTCTGTAAGGTTCCATTATCACTTTTGAAGAACAAGTTTTTTTTACTAGTAAAAATTTTGTTTCTTGGTTAAATCAAATAGAACAATACATAGGTTGACTGTTATATGTGTAGTACTGTCATTTACATGAAGTTCACAATAGCCAGGACTCTTATATGTTTAGTACTGTCATTTACATCATGTTCACAAAATATAGGCACAGTGTTGGGTTAGTTATGAGGTATAGGGTATTGGGTTTGTGTTAGCCAGGACTGTTATATGTTTAGTACTCATTTACATAAAGTTCACAAAATATATAAAATATAGGCATAGTGTTGGGTTAGTTATGAGGTATAGGGTATTGGGTTTGGGTTTGTGTGGAGTTTAGTTTTATACAATGAGAATTAAGGATGGGTGTTGCCACTTTTTCATGGGATGATCGGTCTAAATTTAGATTAAGCTGATATATTCTAAAGTTCAGTCCAGAATTTCTAAATTAAAGAAAAAAAGACCCAATGAATATCATATATAACTCACATAAGAGAAAAGGCAAATAAAAATTACATCAACCGTCCTTTCACTACCAGTTGTCCAAAGTTATGCTGTCCACAGAATCAAAATAGGTCTAATTCTAGCAATAACTTTCAAAAGAACAAAACAGTAAGGTTTATAGTGTGGGTCATTTTTTTTCTTTTTTAATTAAAGTATATGAAGGTTCACATGAAAGCGTCTTAAGAGCACTCAATGATTACTTAAGAACGCGTGAATTACGTTAAGCTAAGTATTATCAAATGAACACATGCTTACCTCCTTCCAGGAAGAGCACTCAGTCACTGTTAAAGGATTGAATTCCATGATTACAACCTTCCGGGAAGAGCACTCAATCAATCACTAATAAAGAGTTGAATTGAATTGTAGGTTAGAATAACAAAGGCAGGAAGACCTAGAGAATTGTAGGCTAACATTGCTACTTGGAATTTTTTATTTGCTAAAATCAACGCAAGGCTTTCCTAGGATGTTTCCTAGATGTTTCTGGATCTATAAAGCTTGGGGGGCACGCCAAATTGGAATAGAAGTCTCAGATACATGTGTTTTTTAAATGTATATAGAGCATTCTGTCGTGAGTTCCATTGCTCTCAGCAAGGAAATCGTCGGTCGGAATTTCAATTTGATCAGTCGTTTGAAATCTGGATTGAATGAAGAGCAGACGATTAGCACTGGTGAACCGTACGAAGGACCCGGCTGCTCATGGCGGAGGTTTTAATTTTTTACTAGGGGGGAGCTCTCAGAATCTAAGTTTTTCTCCCCCTTTTTCGGGCGTGAGATTGGCTGATAACAGCAGCAGCCCTCCCAATAACAACAATGATGTCTATGGCGGCTTCAACACTCGTTTTAACTCATCCATGGCGGTTATAGTCGTTGTGCTGATGAGCGTGTTTTGCTGTATGGGTTGTTTCTCTATCTGCCTCTGCAAATCCAACAACGAAGACGAATGGCTGAGAGGTTCGACACGAGGGGCGAGGAGGGCCAATGCACATGCCCGGAGGCAGGACGAGGCCAACCGTGGTCTCGACAGAGCCGTCATCGAAAGCTTCCCGGTGTTCAGCTACGATCTCGTGAAAGGCCTCAAGGCGCAGACCAAAGAAACGCTCGAGTGCGCTGTCTGTCTTAGCGAATTCGAAGACGACGAGCAGCTCCGCTTGCTGCCCAAGTGCAGCCACGCCTTTCATCCGGACTGCATCGATATGTGGCTCTTCTCGCACACAACATGCCCTGTCTGCCGAACCAATTTGGTGCCCACGGACGACGGGAACCCGACAGGCACTGGCTACGGAATCGTCGGACCCCCAGAGGTTTTGCCACCGTACGAGGTAGCGGTTGTGGTGGACGGAGCGAGGAGCGGGAGCGTTCACAGGGACAACGATATCGAAATCCCCGTGGCACCCGAGAGCTCCGATTCTCAACAATCGCTTGGCGTGCCGGGCCTCGATGAGGGCAAGAAATTCCGTCGCTCGTACTCCACGGGGCATTCGTTGGTGAGGCTACGCAAAGACCTCGATCAGTTGGCCACGGAATGGTATATTTGCACAGCAGAAGGGCTAAAACCCGGTCTGCACAGGAATTGTAGCCTCACTACGCTCTCTCACTCGCGCTCTCAGGGCCCGTCCACCTCTGAAACCCGCCCTGGTCTCTCAAAGCAATCTTCAATGGACGGCACCGCCTCGTGCAGCCGAGACACCGGTGGATCAGGGCGTCGTTGGTATGAGCGTGGCTTAAGATCAGAGCGATTTACCATTTCATCCATGTATCCCTCTTCGTTTCTAAGGTCGTATTCGGAACGAAGGGCGCCGGATTTTTCCAGGAATCAAGAATCCCCTGCTGCTTCTCAGCAGGAGCGGAAGGCATATCTGCAATCTCTGAAGCACACACTGAAGAAGCTCACTGGCAGAGGCAGAGAATGGGCAGATAATTCGCACAGCGGGCGGGGGTCTTCCAGGAGGGTCTCAGATAATTCGCAGAGCGGACGGGGGTCTTCCAGGAGGGTCGCCGATAATTTGCAGAGCGGACGGGGTTTGTTCCAGGAGGGTTACGGAGGATAGTGGGGTTCCTGTTACTGGACTAGGCCGCCGGGCTTAATTCTTTTTGAATAAAAATCTGCCGACTTTAACATGCATTCTCTTTACTGAATGAACAGCTTGTAGTGCTCAAAATTCAAATCCATTAATTCATTACTCTCGCAGATGAGTGGATAAGTTGATAAGGCGTCTTTATCCATCTCATTTTCCTATTCTATTCAGTCATCTGTATGCTCTTATCAATCACATCTTGCTCGATATTCTTAGTCCGAGTGGAGAGAGCTATTCTTGTTCTATCAATTGTTTTGACGTTCTGTCAGAGTGGCTTGATGCTCTCAAAGTTGCTCGATAACTTCTCGATATTCTTAGTCGAGTTTCGAGCTATTCTTGTTCTATTAATAGAATAGTTTTGTGTGAATAATATTCAGTCTGCTGCTGCAAGCTATTTAATGCAGCTGAAGTAGGTATGTTGACTGTTGGATCTCAAGCTGCTTGATAACCAACAGTCAACAGATCTGTTACAGTTGTATTAAATGGCCTGCAGCAAGTTGAATATTGTTCGTCATTGTTTTGAGCTTTGTCAGAGTAGTCTGTTTGAGATTCAACGGTCAACATACCTACTTCCGCTGTATTAAATACCTACTTCAGCTGTATTAAATGGCCTGCAGCAAGCTGAATATTGTTCGTCATTGTTTTGAGCTTTGTTAGAGTAGTTTGATACTCTAGAAAGATTAAGAGAAGGATTTCTTTCTATTTCTATGTGAAATGTGTTTTAAATACTGCAACATTATGATGTGCTTCCAATTCATAGTATTTTTTTATTTTTTTTAAGGAGAGGCAAGGGTTTGCTTTTCAATGTTGAATGTTAAAATGATCTGTCCACAAGTAAAATGCTTCCACTACAATTATAAGAGGCTCTACAAACTTAAATGTTTATTGGAAAAATGAAATTATACCCCATAAATGACTGCCATCCTCAACTTTTCATTTGAAGTCAAAATTTGATAAAGTTAAACCCACACAAACCAATTAAACTAAACAACCCACAAAACAATCATAGAATCCTATGTAATATTGTAACGACCATTAATGTCCATGCTACAGAGCAAGAAGCAAATTATTCAACACCACATCTTCAATGTCTTTGGCATCCACAAAATTCTCGTGTAGCTAGTAGAAGATGAAGCATCGGGTGGCTGGGAGTGCCCAAAAGCTGGCCTTGTTCACTGGTCTGTGGATCATATTGTGTGCTGCAGCATAGAAGACCTGATACGTCTCTCTAGAAAATGATACAGGTGCGGGTGAAGCTTTCAGAGGAGATTCACATTCCAAGTGTAAACACGTTGACGCAAGGAGGAGGAATAGAGCCGACATAGTCCTAAAAGAATGGGTCGGGTTGGCCGGTGGAAAAATGATGGCAGAGGGAATAACGGTTGTGGGACAGGTGCTGGTGAAACGCATCATTTGATTTAAATGGATTTGGTGAAAGGGTTGGGCTGGCGGGTGGATTAATCATGGCAAAGGTAATAACGGTAGTTTGAGAGTGTCGGTGACATAGTTACCAAAAGTTCGGTTAACAATTTGACAATATATCTAAAATTCAAAAATAAAAATATTTTTATGTTTTCTCTCTAAGATTATGTTCGCACTAACATAATAACAAAACCCCTTTTTAACATTGAACCTTACAAAAACTTAGGCACTAGAGATCCCTTCCAAACATTTTTAGAAAGATGTTTTTAGATTATGGTTGATTTATTCAACTGTGGTTTTTTAAAATCTTTCAAACATTTTTGGAAAGATGTTTTTAGATTATGGTTGATTTATTCAACTGTGATTTTTTAAAATATTTTGAATGTAGCTTTTGGAACAAAATGACTTTTTAAGTGATGAAGGATGTCTCTTTTTCTTATTTTTTTTTGTATGGTTCAAGGTTATATTATATTATTGAAAAAGATTGTACATAGAAGAGTTTAGGTATTTTTGAGTAAAAGGAGATTGACTGTCAAAGATATGCCAAGCCACCAGTGACTGAAAGTATCAATGAATCATGTCTAAGCCACTGACTACCAATTAAGACTGGAAGTATCTATCAACCATTCTATAGTATGACCCCCCATAGGTCGAAGGTTATGATTCATTGAAACCAAAATGCACAGAACTTTGTATATTTTCCAAAAAACTATAATATCAGAAAAACATAAACAAGCCCTAATCATCATCCGAGATAGTAATGTAAGACGAACTAGCACCTAGGTTTTCCTGCTTGGCCGCTCTCTTGATTGCCTTTGGACAATGTCTAAAGACCAGTTGTGTGGCTAAAGAGTTGGTTGGAGGTTGCCTACTGAAATGTTTCCTTGTAAGCTCCCGAGCAAGGGCATCAATTTTGGTGTTAACGTGCTCACTTGCAATGAATTGATTGATAGCTATTACTGCATCCAAGCCTCAAGGTTGTTGAGTCGAGCCAACACAAACATAGTATCCATAGCCTTCTGCACCTTTCCCTTCCTACTTTCTTTTAGAGCAAGGTTGACGAGGGCCTTCATAGACCAGAGTATTCCTAGGGTTCGGGTATGACGAGTCTCCCGCGCACGAGAGGACCTCGAGTCTTCTATCAAATCGCCAAATTCCTCCACAAGCTCCTGTGCACTAGGACGTTGAATTCTCTATGTACCCTCCTTTCCATACGGGTTGTATGAGCCTTGGCCTGCTACCCAACTCTATTTGCAAAGAATCCCTTTGCATTCTCCATGTCCTTGAAGGCCTTGGGCATGTGCGTCCGACTGGGGCCATTGGAGGTTTTCCTAGTGGTCACCTTCGCGCGAACCATACTGCAATTGTCTAGGCTGAGGGGCCAGACAAGATACCAATAACCCCCTGCAAAGAAGCAGAGGACATGAGGCCCGAGAACATATTTTGCTTCAAGGCTGGCATAGTGACTGGGCTTGATAATGCAGGTATGGGGAATGCGCCAACCGAAGTGCTTCCAAAGTAGAATCCCTCTTCCCTTTCGACATACCTTTCCATCATTATAGAAGCCGGCTCGAGGAGCCATGGATGTCCACACAAAGGAATGAGCGCGAAGGTGTACCCAAGATGCGATTCAGATTAATGCACCGTACTCCCTTCTTAAATGGGAAATCATGCCTGTAATAACTATTCACATGACCGTCGAGAGATGACCTCTGCATGTCGTCCAGCCTGGCACCCCACACGCGTCATCATCTACGATGCTCATCACCTGGAACTGTATCAGCTTCACGGTGGCACCCATCGTGGGGAGTCAAATCTTATAGGTTAATCCTGTCACATTCCTCCTTGAGTGTGGTGATTCTACAACGTCCCACGCTTGATTGCAATCTTCATCAGGGTGATCCACACCCCAATTGGATAGATGATCAGTTATTTTATTAACACCATGTCTAACATGGTGGGGAAGGATGACTTGAGTACTGTTGATGATGTGGGAAAGAGCAGTTAGTTTCGTGGCTAACCGCCAGCTTGGATTTATCTTGTTGATGCCAAAACCATTGAGGATCTTGTTTAAAATTTGGACTATTAACTTAGAATCCCCTTCAACCATGAGCTTGGTGTATCCTTCTGTATTGGAAATTCGGACTCCCTGGAGCATGGCATATAGTTTTGCAACATTGTTGCTTTCCTTCCCATACGATCCAACGAAGATGCGAAGAATGTGGTGACTATGGTCGTTGAAGACTCCTCCATAGCCCGCAAGGACCAGATTGCCCCAGCTGGCTCCATCAAAATTGAGTTTGATGAAGCCATGATCCGGGGGGGACCAAGAGAAAGTATTGTTGTCCTTGATTTGGGATCTAGGAGCATTGTGTTGATTCTTTTGCTAAGATAGGCCCCAAGCCTGAAGAATGTGTCATATGGTTGCCCCTTCCAATCATCGAGAGACCAATTGTATGAGAGGACAGTCTCATGAATGCTCAATTGTATTTTTTTCTAGACCTGGTCAATAGAGAGACTAGAATTGGTGAAGAATCTTGGATTTCATTCTTTCCATAGTTCCCACAGGAGAAAACTTGGGAAGAGTTGCCAAATTATGTTAATAATGTTGTTGGCAGAGAATTGTTTACGCCATCCTGCTAGAGTTTCCCTTATGCTGACGCGATTTTGGTCAGTATGTCAAAAGATGCTCGCTCCATGCTGTTGAGATATTGTAACTTCAAATAATATTATATTTGTACTTTATTATTCCTGAGATGTTTCATTCCTCCGTGAAGATCTTATTGTATATCCGGAGATGTTTATTCCTCCGTCGGAATGTGGTAACTTGGGTTATTAGACTTCCCTAGTGGGGGTTGGCCCTGTATGTGTTATGTGGGTCAAAGGGTTGTTAGACCACCCTAGTGGGGTCGGCCCAGTCAGTTGTAGTGGGGTATTTAACCCAATGGTTAAATACAAGCCTACATGATTTGTGTAAAAGACAAGTCGGAGTAGTGTATAAATAGAGGAGGTGTATTCCTCATTTTACACACACTCACTCACTTGAGAGTGGCGCACTTATGAGAGAGAGGTCTGCTATGGAGAAGGAGGAGCTTATGCTTAGGGTTACATCTTTTGTATTTGCTGGTCATCTACATTGAGGAAGCTTTGCTGGGTTTTCTACCCCATGAGGGTTTCCCGGGATAAATCTGTGTCTCTTGTGTTTATGTCGTGCTTGTTGTTTCTTCAGTGATCCTGTATATGCTATTATTGTGAAATGGAATGTAATGCTGCTATTTTATGTCTTAGCATATTAAATCTTAACATGGTATCAGAGCTAACCTGAAGGAAGGCAATGTATGGCACTTACGACACTTGCTTCTCTTGCGACAATTTGAAGGTTAGGGTTTTATATAGCAAAAACCAGTCATCGTGGAAATTTCGCTATAAATCCATTTATGCGAAGGTTCAGGATCTGAAAATTTTACAGGTCGTAGATAACATCCCCAGGTACCTTGTGTCCAAAGGTCACCCTCTGATTCGTTGTACTTTGTGAGTTATGATTAGTACAAGTTAGGGTTTCTGCCACTTCCAGATCTCAGTCAAAATCAGGTGACCTAGGAAAAAAGGTCATAACTTGGGCTAGGAAGCTCCAAATGAAATTTCGTAAAAAGTGACAGGTAGTACACAGACTGTACTATCTCAGGAAACTTTTTCAAAGGCCGAAGCTGAACTAGTGACACGTGGAACGCCGTACAAGTTTGCTCTCCTGTTTTATCCCATAAACAGGTCACGTTGGGAAACTTGGCATAACTCTCTCTCAAAAAATCCAATTGAGGTCAGACCTGTCGGGATCGAAAGACGACAGGTCAGGCTACCATAGAAAAAATTTTAGACCCTGTGGAGCGAAAAGTTCGGAGTTACAGCAGAAACAATCAGGTACATATTTCTGTCAAAACAGAATTATTTTTGGAGCACCTTCATTCATGGCTTCCGGAATTTAGGGTTTCAGAGAAAGTTAGAATTTTTGGAATTGGAATCCACGGATGAATGCTACTCAGGAAAATCGAAATTTAGAGTCCAAGATCAAATTTTTTGGTTGGGTAGAAGACTGGGCTTGATCAAACCCTAGTTCGGGATTTTGATCGGAAAGATGGAAAATTAGGGCTTCAGCAAAAGTTGGAATTTTTGAAGTCTGTGACCACGGCTGGAAGCTCCTCAGAAAAATAAGAGTTTAGAGCCTTGGATCGAACCTTTTGATTGGGAAGAAGGGTGGGCTTCATCAAACCCTAGTTCGGGATCCTGTACAGAAGATCCAGAAGTTTCGAAGGCAATTTTGAGGGGTCAAATTTTGGAGATTTCAAAATTGAAGTATGCTAGCTTGATCAGCTCAGCAAGACACATCCTTCCATCCATTCAGAAGTGTGAAAGTCAAAGATTGAATTTTTAGGGTTTCTCTAGCAAACCCTAATCAAGCTCCAGATCAAGTTTCAGGGGGATTTGAGGCTAAGGCCTTACATAAGAAGACTACAAGAAGTCTCGACAGGTATGACTTAAGGAGGTTCAGGTATGTCTTGAAATCTGATTCTTGATTAAGTTCATAATGTGTTTGTCTTCATATTATTTATTAGTACAATCTTGATTAATGTTAGAATTGTCTTATCACCCTAGTAACAGTATGAATGCATGTGAATGATCGAAGACATTCATTGATTAGGGCTATATGATTGTACTAATGCATTATGGTGTTGTATGAGGTTGATGTTGTCTACTAACAAGATACAGGTACATCACAAAAGACAAATCAAGTTCCTTAAACATGACAACATGAAGACAAAGGCTCATCCATAATATTTGTTCTACTTACAAGGTATGTATTACTTTGTTATATTATGCTTAACCTATGAGATATGCAGGTTCTAGCACATGATCTCTAAATCATTGAAGAGAACAAAGAAGATATTGTTTAGGTATGTTAGACATAACTAAGCAGGTATACTAATCCAGGTATGTTTTCCTATGTCAAGTTAGAATCTTACCTTGTGTTAGGATCCCTTATATAAGTATACTTGGTATGATTGGTTATGCTTATTCATAAAGTTAGTAATCAAGGGTTTATGCATATTATGTCTCTTAGCTTGATGATTTAACTAACCGGAAGAGTACTATGATCAAACAAGAATATGCATGAGTAAAAGAAGACTTCCTTGAAACCCTGAATACTAATGATCATGACTATACATATTCAAGATTATTTAGAATTATAATGTTTTTGATAATATTGAGAATATACTAATGAATGTATGCTTGTGTATGAGATCATGAGGATGACACTAGTGCACACTTGAGCATGCACAGTGGTACAGAATGAATAGAAGTTCAAAAGACATATAGAAGATCAAGCGGGAGGCAACCACACAAACATAAAAGATAAGTATTTGAGTTGTTATTTCAAATAGTAAATGATATTTCTTGTATGCATATTTGTATTCCTAGAATATATCATGCTGAGTGTAAACATTCATAGAACATTGAACAATATACTACTAATATGCATATGATTGGTAAGTTGGACAAACATTCCATTGTTGCTTGTCTAGAATGAAACCTCTTTTCTGACATGCTGAGAGCTGTGCACACTCTCGATAGTATGTTCTGGTAGAGATGGAAGGCATCTATATAGCCACTGTCTGCATACAGGATATGGAAAAGTGTTGTGCCAAAGTATTGGTCAATATAGTTGCATAAACTATGTAAATGATATCTGTATGCATAATAGGTTATCATGTCAACATGATTTCATGATTATGAAGTATTACTAATCATGTAATAATTTTGTATTTGTAGGAAAGATCATGAAGAATGATGAACATCGAACAAGTGATGGATGTTCAACAAGAAGATTTACAAATCAAACAAAATATAGAAGGCTCATGGCTAGAAGATTCTCTTAGAAAGAGGAAGAGAATCATGACAAGATTTTTGCTCCAAGTGGATAGATAAGACCATTCTCTTAATGGTGTAATTAAAGAAGAAGTGTGAATCAGGTTCTGTATGGGTACCCAGGATTGTTAGTCAATTGATGAGCTTAATGATCATCATGGGTGATGTGGATCTCAACCTTTGCTACAACGTTGAATATGGCTTCTATACACAGATGAAATGGATGCAAGAAGGAACTCACTACAGAGTTTGAATGATATTGAGGCTCATATCAGTAGACCCATCTGACGAGAGATGGCACATATAGATATGCAGAAGATCACTCAATGCAGAGTGTGAATGAATGAGAATTGGAAGCTTCTTGACAAAGCTTGGTCTTTAGCAGAAGTAAAGTTGATCCTAACCTTTACCTTAAGGTTGTGGATGATGAACCTATCATACCATTATTGTATGAGGATGATCTCTTTCTGACAAGGAATGAGAAATAGATCATGAAAAGAAAGAAGAAGATGGCTGCAGAAATGAAAATGAAAGATCTCAGATTGATACATTACTTCCTAGGTCTGGAAGTATGGCAAGGCTCAGAAGGAATCTTTCTCAACCAAGGAAAATATGCCGATAAATATTAAAAGGACTTGATGTGTTGGAACGACCACTCTCATGGATTCCAACTTGAAGCTGTTAGCGGATGACTCATCAGAGTTAGTGGATATAACTCTGTACAGAAAAAATTATGTATCTAACGAATACTAGGTCAGATATATGCTTTGCTGTGAAACACCTTGAGACAATATCTAGTGGAACCTAGACGAGTTCACCTGATAGCTGCAAAGCATGTGATGAGGTACCTAAAGGATACGATAGACTTTGATCTATGTTATCTTGGAGATCATGACTTCAGATGGCTACATAAATGTTGATTAAGCATAAAGTGTATCAGATAGGAAGAGCACATCGAGAAGATGTTATTGTCTGGGATCAACCATGATCTTGTGGTTTAGCAGGAAACAATCTAGTGTGGATCTTAGCACAAGTAGAATATATGGCTGCTTTCTCTGCTAAGTTATGAAGTAGTATGGTTTCAGAATTGTTTGACTTAGAGATGGACTCAACTGTGATACCATGTGACAAACAGAGTTGTACCAAAATCTAGTGTTCCATGATAAGTCAAAGCACATAGAGATCTGACATTTCTATATACAAGATATGGTGCAGAAAGGAATTAAAGTTCGAATTTGTAACAAGTTACCAATGTACTAACCAAACCTCTACCTCAAGTAAATTTTCCCAAGACAAACTTAATATAGTTCAGAAGGACCCTCCTCGAAAGGGGGAGTGATGTGATCACTTATGATGAGATTTCCTGCATCGACAGAGAGGTCGATGATGTGGATACATATATTGGTGATGCTGACAGAGAGGTTGGTGGATGGTCCTTAGACAGGGTCTAAGTTGACAAGGGGATTGCATCATCCTTGAACACATGTTCTAAAGAGAGTCGTAGATGTATGTCTTCCAGAATGAAGTCCTTGGTGGACATGTGGGGATTGGATCATCCCTGGACTTCAGTCCTAAAGAGAGTTGTAGACGTATGTCTTCGAGAATGAAGTCCTTGGTGGACATGTGGGGATTGGATCATCCATGGACTTCAGTCCTAAAGAGAGCCGTAGACGTATGTATTCGAGAATGAAGTCCTTGGTGGACATTTGGGGATTGGATCATCCCTGGACTTCAGTCCTAAAGAGAGCCGTAGACAAGATGTCTCCGAGAATGAAGTCCTGAATGAACAGGCAGGGGATTGTATCTTCCCCAGACTTCGGTCCCAGAATTGAGCCGTAGACTGGGTCTCCGATAATGAAGTCCTGAATGAACAGGTAGGGGATTGTATCTTCCCTGGACTTCGGTCCCAGAATTGAGTCGTAGACTGGGTCTCCGATAATGAAGTCCTGAATGAACAGGTAGGGGATTGTATCTTCCCCGTACTTCGGTCCTAGAATTGAGTCGTAGACTGGCTCTCCGATAATGAAGTCCTGAATGAACAGGTAGGGAATTGTATCTTCCCCGGACTTCGGTCCCAGAATTGAGCCGTAGACTGGGTCTCCGATAATGAAGTCCTGAATGAACAGGTAGGGGATTGTATCTTCCCAGACTTCGGTCCCAGAATTGAGCCGTAGACTGGGTCTCCGATAATGAAGTCCTGAATGAACAGGTAGGGGATTGTATCTTCCCTGGACTTCAGTCCCAGAATTGATCCGTAGACTGATGTCTCCGAGAATTGAAGATAGGACTGCATCGTCCCTGGACCTTGGTTCAAAATGTACGTGTGAGGACTGCATCGTCCATGAACTGGGTTCAAAATGTACGTGATGGGATTGCATCGTCCCTAGACATGATACTTGTCTTAAAGTGATAAGGATTGATCATCCTGGAACTTGATCTGGATTGTATCATCCATGGACCTATGTCCTAAAGAGAGCGGGATTGATCATCCTGTAATATGATCATGTGTGTTGCAGGGTATGCTGCTATGTATTGATGATGTGTATTGATGAGGATACTTGTATGTATACTTGTATTGATGAGGATACTTGTATTGATGATGTGTATACTTGTATTGATGAGGATACTTGTATTGATGATGTGTATACTTGTATTGGTGTGGATACTAATATTGATGATCTAGATGACGATGTTGTTGATCGTGTTGATCTAGATGATGATGTTGTTGGTCATGTAGATCGAGATGATGATCCAGATGCTGTAGATCGAGATGATCCAGATGCTGTAGATCGAGATGATCCAGATGTTGTAGATCGAGATGTTCCAGATGCTGTAGATCGTGATGATCCAGATGTTGTAGATCGAGATGATCCAGATGCTGTAGATCGAGATGATCCAGATGTTGTAGATCGAGATGATCCAGATGCTGTAGATCGAGATGTTCCAGAT
Source organism: Larix kaempferi (assembly GCA_027924585.1). NCBI lineage: Eukaryota > Viridiplantae > Streptophyta > Pinopsida > Pinales > Pinaceae > Larix > Larix kaempferi. Next base: position 5,531,735 of record BSBM01000018.1, on the reverse strand, counting down.
GCTGTAGATCGTGATGATCCAGATGCTATAGATCGAGATGATCTCGATGCTGATGATCGTATGATGACGATGCTGATGATCGTGAGGATCTAGATGTTGATGTTGTTGTAGCTGTTCGAGTGCTGCAAAAGATAAAGACTCAGTACTGAAGATGTTGATGTTCCAGTAACCGCTTGAGTTACTAATGATGTTAAGAAAGCTTCCAATGATTTATAGATGTATCATGTATGATGTTGATGACTCCTCGCTCGTGCAGATGTTGTTATAATATCCTTCTCATTAAGGGGGAGTGTTGAGATATTGTAACTTCAAAGAATATTATATTTGTACTTTATTATTCCGGAGATGTTTTATTCCTCCGTGAAGATCTTATTGTATATCTGGAGATGTTTATTCCTCCGTCGGAATGTGGTAACTTGGGTTATTAGACTTCCCTAGTGGGGGTCGGCCCTGTATGTGTTATGTGGGTCAAAGTGTTGTTAGACCACCCTAGTGGGGTCGGCCCAGTCAGTTGTAGTGGGGTATTTAACCCAATGGTGAAATACGAGCCTACATGATTTGTGTAAAAGACAAGTCGGGGTAGTGTATAAATAGAGGAGGTGTATTCCTCATTTTACACACACTCACTCACTTGAGAGTGGAGCAATTATGAGAGAGAGGTTTGCTATGGAGAAGGAGGAGCTTATGCTCAGGGTTACATCTTTTGTATTTGCTGGTCATCTATATTGAGGAAGATTTGTTGGGTTTTCTACCCCATGAGGGTTTCCCAGGATAAATCTGTGTCTCTTGTGTTTATGCTGTGCTTGTTGTTTCTTCAGTGATCCTGTATATGCTATTATTGTGAAATGGAATGTAATGTTGCTATTTTCTGTCTTAGCATATTAAATCTTAACACATGCTCCCATAGATGTTGGCTAAAGCTACATTGTTTTAAGAGATGTTTTGAATGTTGTTATGCTGATATGCAGAGAAAGCACATGGATGTCCCTTCAAAACCTCTTTTGGTGATGTGATCCCATGTTAAAATTTTATTCTAGGAAACCAACCAAGGAAAGGTGGAGATATTTGGACACAAATTTGCTTCCATATTTGTTTCCAAATGTTCTCTTCTTGGTCCCAGCTTGGTTGGAAAGAAGCATACATGCCTCTTTTATGCTGAAGGTTCCCCTGCTTGTGTGCCCCCAATGAAGAATGTCCTCACCATCCTGTAGGATTATTTTCCTAGATTGAATCTCCTCCCAAAAGGAATCCCATTGTTCATTTGAGAGGGTCGGAGGCAAGAGAGCCCTTTCAATCCATTCCCTCCATTGTCATTGTTAGCATCTATTTCAAAAAATGAGAGACTAGAAATTTGTTGTAAATGATAGTGGCCTGATGAAGAGGTTGGATGTTGTTCAAGGAACGTAACTTATCTCTCTGCTGTCAAGCATCATCCCAAAAGACGGCAGTTTGGCCATTACGGATTTCCCAGAAAGCATGTTCTTAGATTAGGCCTCTATTTCTCCAGGTTGCATTCCATATCATTGAGCCAGTGTTTCTCTCCTGCAGGCGTATCAAGTCATAGTGGGAAATGTTACCTGCATATTTGCTTTTCCATATCTTTGCTCACAATGCCTCTAGTGTGGTGAGCCAACACCACCACATTTTGGCTAACATAGCTTTATTTTCAATCTCATGGTCTCTTAAGCCTAGTCCTCCCAATAACTTGGGTTTGCACAAATTGTCCCAAGACATTAAGGCCAATTTTCTTCCTTTGCTCTTTGATCCTCCCCAAAAGAAGGTTCTTTGCAACGATCTGATGGAGATCAAAAAATTCTTTGGAGCAACGAAAATGGAGAAGAGGTAGGAACTCATGCTCCTCAAAACAGAGTTGAGGAGGATGAGTAGCCCTGCAATGTTGAGGGAGTGAAAAGACCAATTTGAAAGTCGTTGTTTCATTCTGGTGATAAAGTTTGTCCAGGATTTTTTTCCTATGGCAGAGGATATTAGGGGAGATCCTAAGTAAGAGGGAGGGAGAGAACCCCGTCGGAAAGATAGAAGCCGGGAGATGCGAATATGCAAGTTGATAGGCATGTTGAAAAAGAAGATTTCTGATTTTTCGTTGTTTATGGAGAGCCCAAAAGCCTCTAAAAAGGTGGAGAGAATGGATTTAAGGAGTTTGGATTCATTCATGGTAGTCCAAGCAACATGGTGGCATCAACAAATTGGAGATGGGAGGATTTATGTTCGTCATTGGCCGAACAAAGACCTATGAGAAGGTTATATTCGATGGCTTTCTTCAGCATTCTACCCAAGCCTTCCATCATAAGAATGAACAAGAAGGGGGAAAGAGGATCCCCTTGCCGAATACTGCAGGAGGAGGAAAAGGTGGGTGAAGGAGATCCATTAACAAGGATGGAGAAGAAGGAAGACAAGGACAGGGTGATGGTCCAATGCACCCATTTGGGGGAGAAACCAAAGGCTAAGAGAGTTCTTTGCATGTAGCTCCAAGATATTTTGTCAAAGGATTTGGAGAGGTCAAGTTTAATAATCATGCCATATTTTTTGGATATATTGATAGTGTGAATGGTTTCATGAGCAATTAGGATGCCATCAAGGATTTTTCGTCCTTCCACATAGCTTGATTTCTCTTCTGAGACCAAGTGTGGAAGGATTGGATTTAGTCTGTTAGCAATAACTTTAGTGACAATTTTATAAATCACATTGCATAAAGAAGTGGGTCTGAATTTATCCGAGTGCATTGGATTGTATTCTTTAGGGATGAGAGTGAAGAAAGTGGCATTAAGAGCTGGGAGGACCTCCAACCGAGTTCTCGACTCTTCAACCGCTTCCTAGACATCATTCTTCACTATATCCCAGTAGTAATGATAAAAGTATGTGGCGAACCCCTCCTACCCTGGAGCTTTTCCTGGGGGCATGTCCCTTATTGATTCAAAGACCTCCTCAACAGATATAGGGCGGAGAAGGCTTTCATTCTGATTAGTAGAGACCAAGGATGGAATATTCTGTATGATTGAATCCATGGCTTTTCTTTGTCCACATTTTCCTCCGTCAGGAGATTGCTATAAAATTCTACCAATTATCCCGCAATCTCATCTTGTGTTGTTAGATTCTACCCCTACCTGGAATGGAGGAGAGAAATTCTATTATGGGCTCTGCACTGGATCATGGAGCCATGGAAAATTTTTGAGTTCTGCTTTGCTTCTTTCAACCATTTGACCTGGGATATTTTACGCCAGAGGGTTTCCTCTTGGTCTAACCTTTTATTGAGGGCCTCCTAATTTTTTTTTTCTCATTGAAGTAGGTCCTTTGAGTATCCATTCAGGATTGACTCTTGTTGAATTGTAACCATCTCATATTTGAGCTTTTTCTGGGCCTCAAATATGTTACTGAAAACTTCTTTGTTCCAAGTTTTTAGGTTCCCTTTTATCCACTTGAGTTTTTGTTGCAGCTTGTACATTTTGGATCCTTGTAGTGTCAGGGCATCTTCCCACCAATGAGAGAGAGTTTCAAGGAAGTTTGGGTGGTCTAGCCAGAATTTTTCAAATCTGAAGGAGCGGTTGCATGGACTCGTCTGTTCATCTAGCTTGAGACTGATAGGCTAGTGGTCTGAGCCCACCCTTAGGAGGATGAAAGAGTCAAAGATGGATCCAGATCGAAGCAAATTGGTGGAGAAAAGAAACTTGTCAATTCTTTAGTCCACCTCGTGAAATCCTGCTCTTTTGTTTTTCCATGTGTGCAAGCCATTTTTATGTTTAATATACATCAATTCCAGAGAGGCTATGAGGGATCCAAGAGATCTACTAGACACATCCAAGCGGCTGGTACCCCCTTTTTTCCATAGGAGAGACTATCATATTGAAGTCTCCCCCTAAGATCCACGTTGATTGATGGGCCATTTCCCTGAGGTGAGAAAAAGAAGATAAGAATCTGTCTTTGAGTGTTGATATGGAAGGACCGTAGACATTGGTGATGGTACCCGATAAGCTAGAGTCCAGCACAATGAAGGAATCCGACAACATGAACGAAGTGGAGAATAGATTTGAGAGTTGGATGAGAGTGGGATCCCACAAGATGGCGATACCCTCGGCCGCCCCCGTGAATATACCTCTGAAGCCAGATGCTAAACCGATGAAGCAGAGACCATACCGACTGAATCCAATATACAAGGAGAAATTCAAGGCTGAGATAGATAGGACGTTGGAAGATGGAATCATAGAACCTGTTAAAGAATCATAATGGATCAACCCGATGGTGGTCCAAGATAAGAAGATGAGAGAAATCATAATTTGCATGGATATGCACAAGTTGAATGATGATTGTCTACATGATCGGTTTTCCACACCATTCACAGATGAAGTGCTGGAAAGTGTAGGTGGACAATAAGCTTATTCATTTATTGACGGATTTTCTAGGTAACATCATATAAAAATTACAAAGGAATATAGGCACAAGACGAACTTTGTGACAAAATGGGGATGTTACCGATATCAAGTGATGCCCCTTGGTTTAAAGAACACACGTGAGGGCTTGGAAATGGTATATGCACTGCAAAAGTTTAGACATTATTTGTTGGGATTGCATTTTAAGATGTACACTGACCATTCTGCATTGCGATACCTAGTCAACAAGCCAGTGTTGGGGGAGGAAGATGGTTGTAGTTATTTCAGAAAATATGATTTTGAAGTTGTAGTGAAACCAAGAAAGTTGAAATAAGGATCTGACCACCTATCGTGCATAGAAACAGGGGAAGATGTAGGAAATTTGGACGACAGTCTTCTAGATGCGCACTTGTTTACAGTTTAGATAGTTGATGATTACTTCTCAGATATTGTGTTGTTCTTGAGTACTAGTGTAGCCCCAAACGAGTACACAATTGCACATAAGAAACAACTAGTTGTGAAGTCAACGAACTATTAGTTGATAACAAGAAATTTGTACAAGTTGGTCTCATACAAGTTTCTGCGATGATGTGTTTTGGATCATGAAAGGCCTATGATACTGAAAGAGGCCCATGAAGGAGTTGCAAGAGGCCATTACGTTGGGAAAGTGATTATGCATAAGATCATGTGAGTAGAAATTTGGAGGCCTACTCTGCACAAGGATGCTAAGGAATTATGTCAGACATGCAATGTCTGCTAGAGAGTTGGAAAGCCATCAAGGAGGGACGAGATGCCCTTGATTCCCCAAGTAACATTGCAGGTGTTTGATAAATGGGAAGCGGAATTAGTTGGGCTAATTAATCCACCTGCGAAGTGGTTGGGAGCAAGATGCATCATTACCACGACAGAATAATTAACCAGATGGACAGAAGCAGAGCCTATGAAGGATTGCATCACACAGACAACTACATGATTTATGTTTGAAAATGTGTGACAATATTTGGATGTCTAAGAATTCTAATGAGTGATCGGGGGACCCATTTCTTGAATAAGACAATTGTTGCTTTGACATAGGAGTTCCATATCTACCACCAAATGAGTACCCCCTATCACACTGAATCAAATGGCACAGTTGAAGCATTTAACAAGATCCTGGAGAATGTGCTGACAAAGATTTGCAACGTGAATAGATATGACTGATATTTGAGGATTCGTGCAGTGTTATGGGCTTATAGAACAACCTGCAAGAAGCTAACAAGACAAACACCATTTAGGCTAATGTTGGACAAGAGGTAGTAATGCCTATGGAATTCATTGTTTTGAGACTACGTGTCGCTGTGTTGACAGAGCTCATAGATAGTGGCACGGTAGAAAGAAGATTGTTAGAACTAATGGAGTTGGAGGAAGGCCGGTTTGCCACAGGTTTTCATCAGCATGTCCATAAAGCATGTGAGAAGGCCTGGTATGAAAAACCAATCAAGCAAAAGTAGTTCAAGACTACATACATGGTTTTGTTGTACGGGAAAAAGTTCATGGATCACCTAGGTAAGTTCATAATGCGTTGGTTAGTTCCTCGTGTCATAAAATTTGTCATTGAGACAAGGGTCGCTCATCTAGAGAAGTTGAACGAAGAACCCCTATAAGCATTTGTCAGTGGAAGTCAGCCAAAACTATATGGGGGCAGCTGTCCTTTTGCACAGTAGTTAGAATGAGTTAAAAAAAAATTGTCGCAGAAGGATAAAGAAGAAGTCCGTAGAGAGAAAAAGTAGCATGTTGTAGTGAAACAAATAAACATGTTGTAGAAAGAAGAGAGAAAGGGAAGCGCAATTAGGAAACATGCATGAAGGAGAATCAAATTGGTGTAGACATGAAGGTAAGAATAAAATCGACAGAGTTGGTAGGTGGGAACATTAAAAGCAGTTGATAGTTAAATGACTGGGACATGGCTTAATAAATATAGAATATCTCCAGCATATTCAAATAGAGCAGCAAATCCTGAGTAAACCTAGACTAAATACGGGTGTTGGTACATTGATCTAGGCCAAAATTGAATGAACAAATAGGCGCGAATGCAAACAAGACAACTACAAGAGGGGTTAAAACCATAAATAAAACAACAGGTGTAGGGCATAAGTCCTGAAGCAGCTTGAGTCGAATTGAGTAGAGAAGAGCCAAGTAAAGAGGGAAGTGAAGCTGTCGAAGTAAAGGGGAATGGCACCAAAGTTAGTAGCGCCAGTGTAGAGAAAAGCATGCACCAAGTAGTCATTAGTTGTGATAGAAGAGGATATACCAGTAGTCGGCGCATCAATATCAGGAGCAAGAAAAGGGGCATCAAGATCCACACCAACGGGTTTTCCAAGGGCATATGCACCTCCAAGAAAGATGACTACAAAGCCAGTAGATTTGTCGAAGGTGGTGAAGTATCCCCTTGAAACACCTACGATTCTGAAGGAGTTCCCTATATGGGGAAATTTGTTAGGGACCGTGAAAATTTTGAAGTATGCGGACCATGACATCACATTTTTTGGATCTCTCCCCAAAAAATATTTGACCACAAAGACCAATCCATATTCACCAATTATTACAGTAGATCCGTAGCAATGGGCGATAGGGTTGAAGCACGTAGGCATATTGAATTTGTTGTAGATCCCACATTTTGGCATAAGTCCAGAGATTAATAATTGTGTAGAACTATTGTTGGCATGCATACACAAAATATTCCTATGGTTGGACAAGGTGATGTCCATTGACAACAAGCTTATTGCGCAGATAACAAAGCTATCAATAGCAGGGGAGGACCCAACACAGTTGATCAAGAATAAGAAGTAGGAAAAAGTGTTAGCCGATAAGATGAAAGATAAGTATGGTATGCACAGAGCACATAGGGGACTCGATATGGGAAGTATCAATGATGATACCGTGAGGTTTGTGATGCAAGTATTAGCTTACAAGCTGCTTGGAAAACTTCGCAAGGACTAGGTCACAATAGGGAGTATAGTAGCGATAGAGAAATGCGCATTAGGTGTACAACTAAATTAGGAACCATTATTATTGAACCAATTTCTAGAGGATTGCAGAGAGGTGCAAGAAAACACTCAAACATTCCAATATGCATGGTTGTTGATCTTGATTGCATTGGTTGCATGGAGGGAGCCTGAAGATTCGCAATTCTTGGACATTAACAAGAACCCATGCTTGGAAGAAAGATATGCTAATTTGTGGCATACCACCAATAAGAGGAGGCAGATTGATAACAATGTGACATTCTTTGTCTATAACGATGCCATCCAATATATCCTTAATACAACACCACGAATTCACCCACAAGTGGTAGAAATGTACAAGGGAATTGTGTGCTTTAAGTCTAGGATGCACCACATGTATGTCCAAGCAAGAAGGGATCCATAAGCGAGATGGTTATCAACACTGTTTAGGTTGATGGAGAAAGATGTTAGCAGAATTGTGAATGATTGGGATGCGGAATGGAAAGTCTCAGTCCCAGAGGAGGAACAACAAAAACAAGATGAAAAGTGGGATGAAGAGCTAGGCAAAGAAACAAAAGGCGACCATGGCAAAGAGAAATATGAGGAAAAAGGAGAGAAATAATAAAAAGAAGTAGAACAACATGCGAGTGTTGGGGGCCTGTCGGAGAAGGTTTTTGGACTAGTCTTGGGAGTTGTGCACCAAACGTGGACTGTGTGTCGGTCAATTAAAGGACCGAAAGATGCAAAAGGCAGAATTTAATTGGACATTTGTGTCCACTTTGTAACAAAATCATCCCATGTTGCAATGTATAAATATGTAAAGGGATTTGGGGTTAATGGTTGATTTTTTTGCTTAGTTGTCTTATTGTTGTGTTGTTGTTCATTCATTCTTCAACAACGGATGTGGTTGTTGTCGTAATTGAGTTTGTGATGGGAGGTTTTTAGGGATTGTGATTGAGATTTGATGCACACTGCGTAGGCTATGTAAACTATTCCTGAAACTAATAGTAATGGAATGAATCTAATTTCAAGCATATTGTCTCTATGTTTAATGTGGTGAATGTTATATTTGTTGTGCACATGGATGCTTTGATTATATCACTATTTTGAATGGGTTATCATTTCACATGAGTAAGTTATATGTTTCTGCGCAATAAATGAATGAATATTGGTTTTGTAAAATGCTTGCTCATACCCCTTCAGCACTGCAGAAGCTTGGTTCTTGCAGTTCCCCTAGATACCTTGGGTGAGACTTCATCTTCTTGTAGGTGATGCCAAAAGGCCCGGTGTCTTGGGTTTTGTTGGTGAACTTATATTGAACCCTGGGTCTTCCTGATGCGCACCAACAAGTGGAATCAATTTCTTGTTGGATCTGTCACTAGTATACCAAATAGGTACAATGTTGTGTAACAACCTCTAGCATTTGCATATTGTTCATTTGCTACATAGGTTTGCATTTTTTCTCCAAGACTGTGCATGGGAATTCTTGTGTAGCCAACCATATATTCATATAAAAATATATCTCTATGGTTTTCACTTGTGGAAACCACCAACAATTGTTCCCTTGTTTGGTGCAAGCCAATTTCATCTAGCTACAACCATCGTTTGAGCCCTCGCCAATATTATTCACGAAAAGGCATGCATCCAAGACATTCCAAGCTAGGGTGCTTACCCATTCACTTACAATGATTCCCATTTGTCTCAGATTGGGTTAATGTCTTGTGGTGATTGGACATTATATTGCAACCTCTTCAATTGTTGGACCTTGAAGTAGCCATGATAGCCATATTAATTGCTCGAAGAGGCATGAATATGACATGCAATCCTACATCCATGCATTGTATTAAGAGGGGCATACTTATAAGATCGATTGAGTGATAGATTTGCTTAATCAAATTGAATAAAGAAAAACATAGCTAAAACACATGTGTCAATTGAGGGAATCGATGGTTTGATATTCACCTATTATTGTTCCCTTTAACTTTAGATTTGTTTGAATATTTTGTGAAGCTACGACCATGACCACACAATCACTATCACCTACAACCATACAATTGAATGTTCAATTAATTGATTGTATTGGGAATGGACATAGGGATGTGGTTTATTAAAGTGATTGATAATTGTTTGAGTGTCAAGTTTGCACCTTCCAATATATAAAGTTATGCAAACAGAGCATGCTCCTTTCTATTTAGAACAAAGTATGTAATTGTTGGTTCTGTTAATGGGTAAAGTTATAATTTTTTGCCTACAAATTATAGTGCCATGCTTCTTAATTGTTATAGGTTCTATGAATTAACATAATTTTCATTCCGAATAGATGATAGTTGACTGAGTGATGTGCAATCAATCAAACGACATAGTAATCTCCAGTTATGCGCCTTTGCAATCTTATATGGTGTTGAATTTGCACATTGAATGATTCAACACATTTGGAGTTGTTCCCCTTTGTGGGAATCGGTCTGTCCACCACAAGCCAAGCCTTGAAACAAGTTTAGAACAGAGATCATTCATGCATGTCGTAGAGTAGTCTAAAGAGATGCATGATATCAATCAAACTCAAAATTGTATCAAGAACAAAGAAAAAATCTCTTTTCGAAGAAGATCTCTGTTGGTGAGATGAATGGGCTATAAGTCCCGTAGCTACGAATCAATGAGTTCATGAAAACATAGTAAAACCACCCTCGAAATTGATAATAAGGGGAACATCTCGATACCAAAATGATGATTAATTTCATTTCAGGCTCTAAAGAACACATGTGATGGGCACCATGCTTTCACATAATGTAATCCTTTGATTTAATGTAAACCATTTGGAAACAAAATTTAAGTTGCTAAAAACACTCTTAAATTATAAAATAAGGTAGTCTAGATTTGATAGAATTTTGATTTTTTCTAACTATCATCATTAAAATGTGGCCATACAATTTTGGTTAAATTATAATTTTTCATTTTGAAATTAAATTTTTGAATATATAAATAGATTCAATACCTTTAGAAACTCATACATCACTTGAATTATATAATCTCGACAGCTAAACTCTACCATAAAATTAGAATAATACTAAAGCCATTACAATTGGTCTACATTACCCAAAGTGGAGATAGAAGTTGTGATAGTGATAGCCTATCTTAAAAACGAACGCTATCTATCTACCTTTCGCAAAATAATCTCAATCTCAAGCATTGTCGAATCCCCTCATGTGAAGTTGGCGGAAAACGAGATCTTGTCAATTCCAATTTTTAGTCTTCAGCAGGCGTAACGCGTGACGTCCCATTTTTAAGTCTTTAGTACATGTAACTCGTGACGTCTTTGAACGAAACTTGAAACCCCAGAAAGGTTGTGAATTTAAATGACTTGAAGACCACGGCACTATCCAACATTTTTAATTTGTAAAATGTTTTTAAATTTGAATGTGGGTGAAATATTAAAAATATATGATAATAAAAATTAATTTAATAACTAAAGAAAGTTACTTTTTTCAATTGGGCAAAACTCAAAATTTAATTATATTGAGAATTATGATTAGTATAAATTCATTTAACTAGAAATTTATAAAGTATTTAGATGATTACATAGAAATTTATAAAGTATTTAGATGATCACATCTGCAAATTTTTTATCATTAAATTACAGCACATTTCTCTCTCACCATTATATTTCTTATTTTTTATTTTTATAAGATAAATAACACTTCCCTCAATTCGATCTCACTTCGAATGCTCCAACACATTCTTATGTTTTTATTTTTTAATTATTATTATTATTATTTTACTAAAGAAAAAGTGACACTTCCCTCCGTGCAATCATACAAATTTCACTAATGAATCATTAAAAATAACTAGGAAATAACAAAACACAACTTTTTCACTAATCAATCAATCATTTCCCCAGACACAACTTTTTTAAGCCAAATAATCAAATTTACCGACACACATGCAGCGGGAAATCCTATGGAATTTCATGTCAGGTTTTCACCCACATTGCGACTGGGATTTTTGGTGTGAAATCAACGCCAGCGTATTGACAACGATTGCTGGTTAGGGTTTTATAGGGTCAAGCCAATTTGGAATCGAACTCTACATGTGTGTATTTTAAATTTATATATAGCAAGCTGCAGTGAATTTCATTTCCATGAAAGGAAATTAAAGGAAGCTGCGGTGTGTTCCATTTCCCTGAAAGAAAATTTGTCTGAATTTCATTTTTATCATCGTGCGGATTGATCGGCCGAAGAATGAAGAGCAGACGATTAGCGCTGATGAACCGTTCCAAGGACCCAGTTGCTAATGGTGGACGTTTTAATTTGCTTGTCGCCAGAAACTCCGAGCATCAAAGTTTTGCTTCCCCGTTTTCTGGCGTGAGATTGGCCAATAACTGGAAGAGCCCTCCCGATAACACCACTGATCAATATGACGGCTTCAACGCTCGTTTTAGCGCATCCTTGGCGATACTTCTCGTCGTGCTGGTGGGCACATTTTTCTTTATTGCGTGCTTCATTCTCTGCCTCCGCAAATGCGCCAGCGACGACGAAAGCATAAGAGATTCGAACCGAGGGGCGAGGGGGGCCAGTGAACAGGCCCGGAGGCAGGACGAGGGCAACCGTGGTCTCGACAGAACCGTCATCGAAAGCTTTCCGGTGTTCAGCAACGATCTCGTGAAGAGCCTCAAGGCCCAGACGAAAGAAACGCTCGAGTGCGCGGTCTGTCTCAGCGAATTCGACGACGCCGAGCAGCTCCGCTTGCTGCCCAAGTGCAGCCACGCCTTTCATCCGGACTGCATTGATATGTGGCTATTCTCGCACACAACGTGCCCTGTCTGCCGAACTAATCTGGTGCCCACCGACAAGGGGAACCCGACGGGCACCAGCTACGGAATCGAAGCCCCGGAGATTACGCCGCCGTACGACGCAGCTGTTGTGGTGGATCAAACGAGGAACGGGATCGTTCGTAGGGACAACGATGTCGGGACCTCCGTGGCTCCGCAGAGCACCGTTTCTCAATAATCCCTCAGCGTGGTGGTCTTCGATCAGGGAAAGAATTCCGTCGCTCGTACTCCACGGGGCATTCTCTGGTGAGGCTGCGCAAAGACATGGATCAGTTGGCGACGGAATGGTATGTTTGCAAGGCAGAAAGGCTAAAACCCGGTCTGCACAAGAAGTGTAGCCTCACCGCACTCTGTCACTCGCGAACTCCGGGCCCGTCCACCTCTGAAACCCTCCACGCTCTCTCAAAGCAAGCTTCAATTTGGGTTGCGAGAAACGATGAATCGTTGTGGCAAGGAGGTGAAGGAGCACTATTGGACGATTCCCAATTCGAGAAGCTGAGAAAGAAGGAAAAGGCCGTTGCTACTGAAAGGAACTGCCCTTCATCGATACCTTGACAAAGCCTTCAAGAAGCTCAAGATTCTCTACCAAAGCCTTTATCTGTTGCTCCAACTACTGCAAGTAGACCTGTGAATGTTCTTCTCGGTTTCAAATGAATTCATTAAGTTTGTTAAGGAACTTTTGGCTTCATTGCTAGCCCTGAATCTCTGCCTAAGTCTGCCAAATTTTAAGTTCTAAGCTATCATAATTTGATCGGTAAAACGACTATGAGAAATAGGTTATTGGTTTGAACTAAATTGACAGCTGCTTGTCAATTGATAGCATTATACTTGCCCAGGGGCGATTTCTATAATAATTTTATTTTTAACAAACAAGGAATATTCAAAGTTTTCCAAATTAATCAAATATATCTCACACGCCCTTCTGTAGGTCTAAAGTGAAGGCACTGTAGGTTAAAGTAGACGCACTGTAGGTCTAAAATGAGTGTACTGTAAGTCTAAAATGAATGCAAGCCAATCCCTCACCACTCGCATCACAAAGATAGGAGAGGCCAGATAGATCCTGCAGCACTAAGCAGATTAACTCGTGTTCTTAATTCTTTCAGTTTAAAATTCTTTCTGTTTAATTCAGAGGAAGGCCTATATATTTGGCTTTGTTCAGCTTAGCTCTCTTGAATGTGTTGAGTAGCATCCTTCCTGCTTTAAAATGGTAAATGTATAAACCCAATTGCTGAGGGCAGAGGGGATAGCAGAAGCATAAGTGATAATAATGAATAAGTGAAATGGTAGATGTATAAACCCAATTGCTGAGGGCAGAGGAGATAGCAGAAGCATAAGTGATAATAATGAGTTGAAAATTCCAATAACACAATACACTAATACAATCATATTTTTATATTTTAAAAGTAGTTGATGTATAACAATTTTTTTTTAAAAGAGTTATATATAACAAGAAATATAATACAATCATATTTTTAAAAGTAATTGATGTATAACAATTTTTTTTTAAATAGTTATATATAACAAAAAAATATAACTATGTTGTTAAATTCATAACCTTAATTCATGCATTAATTAGAATTAAAAACAAAATGCACATAAACAACTAAAATTCAAGACTCTTGTTTGCACTGTCATTAATTTGTACAGCTCCTCTCTTATGGATTACGGGTCTGCAGTTGGATTACAACTGTAACTCTTGTCCAGCGATACGCGTCAATTAGGGCTGCAATGGGCTGCGTTTGTACAGCATCACTATATGCCATGCGAAGGGAATATGGAAGTCTGTGTCGTTAATTTGTACAGCTCCTCTCTTATGGATTACTGGTCTGCAGTTGGATTACAACTGTAACTCTTGTCCAGCGATACGCCTCAATTAAAGCTGCAATAGGCTGCGTTTGTAAAGCATCACTATATGCCATGCGAAGAGAATATGGAAGTCTGTGGGTGGAGAGCGAGTCGAAACAGAGAAGAAAACGTGGTTGATGGGTACTTTCGTTGCATTTTAAGGTATAAGGTATAATTATTTTAGTTAATTTAAATAAATAATAAATTAGCATAATTATTTAACTTGTGGTCAGTGAATACCAATAGGTTATAAGTTAAATGTCACGGAGAAGTTATCTGTTAGTTGTTCTTTATGTTATGTTGTAATTTTTTTTTAGTGAAAAAAAATTTACTATTGTTATTTATATGGATAAATCAAATAATACACAGATATTGCTGTATCAGCACAGTTCATCTTTTCCAAAGATTTACAAAATTTCAAAAAATAAAACATACTATTCTATCGGATATCTATCAATTATCCATACATCAACTAACAATTATTTATCTTTTTTTATAATAGTTTATTTTTAATTTTGAACAACAACCATAAAATCAATCTAAACACTACACTTGTTCCATAATCTTTAATCTAAAAAATAATTCACCCCAAATTTTAATATACACCCATCATTGTAAAAATTAAATTCCGATAAAGTCTAATAACAAATTACACATTATAACCTTTAAAATTGTTAGTCATTGTTTATCGATGAGGAGGTGTATCTTTAAACCTTTGTTATATTTTAATAATAAAGAATAAAAGTAGGTCAACTCATATGGTTAATGTTTAAATTCGGCTGGAAAATGGTTAATGTTTAAATAGTTGGATGCTGCACTGACAAAACGAGAGAATTTGCACCGAAAGATTTTTATATATATTATAATTTCTAATTTATTCATAGATACATACTCATTTCTAATTTAATTTATTCGCAGATACATAAAGTTTTTCTAAAAGATTTCAATTTTAATTAATTAATTTATAATTAAAACATTTTTAACAACATATTAACCATATATATACAATTCATTTGTTTTCATATCTAAGAAAACCTAAATACTAAATAATAATTCAAAAAATAAAGGTGGGTTGTTGAGTTTATGAAGTTTTCAAAGACAATCAAAGGGATACTAAGTCATTATTATCAATTTCAATATTCTCTTTAAGATTGATTGATATAACATGTGTTTTTACATTTTTTCAAGCAGAAAAAAAAAGTAACCTGTTATTCATTTTGAATCAAAGTTACAATTTTCAAAGTTCTTAAAGCCTAATAGGCATACAAAATAGCTATTTTCCAACCAACAAATTAAGAAAACTATCCAAAGTATTGTCTACACGAGTTCTACCAGTACAATTTAGAACTCTGTTTAGAAAACAAGAAATATTGTTTGACCAAAATGCATAAATAACAACTTCTAGAAAATAGAGAAAGAACCCTTCTCAATGCATATATCATCAACAAGCTCCTCAAAGCATATGTAGCCATCAAATTCACCCAATGATTCTTTGGATAACTTGTCTGCCTCCACATTAAATTCTCTGTAAATGTGAGTGAAAGATAGGCAAGAACAATATTGACTCAATTCCAAAAACCTGTTTTTCCATGAGGATAAATGTAGAGCTGCCAAATCATGTAAGCCATTTTCCAAGGCAATTATTACTTTAGAGTCGCCAACAATTTGTAAGCTCTATAAGCCACGCCTATTTGCATACCACAGGAAACCCCAACATGCCATAAACTCACCTTTGTTATTTGATCTAGGGGCTGCCATTTTTAACTTGCATAGATAGCTAGGTTTAATATGTAATATAATACCAACACCCCCCAAATCATCTTTATTGGAACCATTAAATAAAACCAACTGAAAGATTCATATCAAAACTAGGTCTATTGACAATCCTCTTTTTTGATATAGAAGAAGGATTGCGATACTCGAAAAAGTGATTGATGGCATGAGAGCAAACCTGAGTAGCATGTGTGCTTTTACCTTCGAAAACCAACCATATTCTGCTCTTCCATATTTCCCATATTATAAAAATAGGAATGGGTTAGTGCAAGGTAATGATTCTCACTTATGACGTCTTAGTTGCAATGGCATGCTGGAAAAATAGAAATCTGATCATTAAAATGAATTATTAGAGGTACCTACAAAACTTTTTAGAATTATGTGTAAAAATATGAAACGTAGAAAATCGGATCACCTTTCGGAATATATAACTTTTATTTATGTAAAAGTGGTATAACCACACCAAAATGTGATTATTTAAAGATTAGTATGTTATTTTTTCTCTAAAACATAAGGCATATGTTTGCGTTGGTCCACCGGTTTGTTATGTAAATTGTCAAATTATGAGGAAAAAAATATGTAGAGGTGTAGGCAACAAACAGATCTTGTGCAGGGCTATTTTTCCAAAGTTTTACAAGTTAATTTTATATATATTTTTAAATTACGAAAGTCAATGAAGCCCTAAAACAACATGGTCGAGCGTTGGTCCACCATATCATGGTTTTAACATAATCAATCAACTTTTTTTTTAGCTTGTAGGTATTCTTGTACTCTTGTGCGGGTTCTTTTCCGTTTTCGAAATATGTAATTCAATCAAAAGTTATACCCAAATAAATGACCTATGTTTTTTGCAAATTTGACGTGAGTGCAGTTAAAAATGAATTAAAAATAAAAAAGAATAACATATCTATTAAAAAAATATATAGTTAGAATCTGCACAAAGATCTCGACAATTGTGTGCAATTTCATCAGTAGTGCAGAAGTGGATCATATGCAGAAGTAAGTGTGAAAAACATCAAGTTACAAAAATTAGTGTGTTCTGCTATAACTCAGACCGAGCTTCAAGATTTGACAATCCAAAGCTAGTACCAAACCTGCAAGGGCGGCAAAAAAAAATTGAATCTAAACATGTGTGCACACAAATGGGTGCACGCGTACTAGCACGCACATGTATATGCACACACACATTCATTTTGACACGTTCATTTTTTTCTATCTCTCCCTAAACCCCCCCTCCCTCTCTATAACCCAACCCCCCCTCTCTTCCTATCCACCAATCGCCCCCCTCTCTTCCACTTTTCCCAATCCCTCCTCCCTCCCTCACCGCTCTCTTCTCTCCTTAACCACAAGGGTTAGGAGATTTAGTCATCCATTTCCATGAATAACACCTAAAGCCATGACATAGGATTTCCTGATGCTAGCCTTGATTCCAAGTATGAATATGGGTGTGGCCATTCTAATGTCTTAGATTCTAGGTATGGGTGTTTGGGCCCTATACATGGTTGAGAGATGGAACCTTGGCTTTAATCCCTAAAATAAGAATGTAATCATCCAAGTTCAAGAACAACGCGTTAGTCCACTACACATGACCTCTCAAGCATATCCTCCGTTATGAGTAGTGATACTAATGATAATAGGAATGTAACCCGTATAACCATTGACATCTAACCATTATCACCAATATACCCTATAATCCCTATCTAGTAACCCTTATAACCCACAAATCCTATAATATGTATATATTATTACACAAAATCACTAACTCACATTATCCTCTTGTACATATAAATCTTCATCCTTATAACCATAAATCCATGACTCCTATATCTCAATCCCCAAGCCTTTGACCATTAGTCCCTAGCCATTGCAATCCCTAGTCCCTAGTACAACTAACCATTATAATTCTTGGCCCACTATAATCGTAAACTAGTATAGCCCCTAAAACTCCTAAATCCTAACACATAATGATATATCCCCCATTCCCTAACACTTAAATATCCCTCGACCCCTATAATCCTAACCTCTAAAGTGTCCAGTCAAATAAAAATTAGCCCCTAACCCTTATAACCTCTAATTCTCATCAACCCTAAACTCTATTATCAAACACCCAACCCTTAAAACCTATAACCCATAGCCAATTTAGAGAGATAGTCAGAGAGAGAGAGAGAGAGAGAAAGAGAGAGATTGGAGGCTATGGGTTTAGTGAGATAGATATTGAGGGTTAGGGGTTTAGAGAGAGAGGGAGATTGGAGGTTGGGGGCTTAGAGAGAGAGGCAGAGAGAGAGATGGATTGGGGGTTAGGGGATTAAAGAAAGAGAGTGAGGGAAAGACATTAGTGGTTATGGGTTTCAGGAGAAACATTAAGATATTGGGTGTTAAGTGTTTAGAGAGAGATAACGAGGGTTAGGAATTCAGAGAGAGAAAGAGAGATTGGAGGTTATAGGTTTAGAGAGAGAGAGAGAGAGGTATCAGGGGTTATAGGTTTAGAGAGACAAAGATAATGGAGGTTATGGGTTTAGAGAAGAAGAGGGATAGAAAGGAAGAGATCGGTGGTTAGGGGCTTAGAGAGAGAGAGAGAGAGATTGGAGCTTTGTGGTTTAGAGGGAGGGAGAGAGAAATTGGTGGTTAGGTGTTTAGAGAGTGAGAGAGAGAGAGAGAGGGAGAGAGATATAGAGAGACTAGAGGTTAGGATTTTGGAGAGGGAGAAAGTGAGAGATTGGTGGTTTGAGGTCTAGAGAGAGAGAGAGAGAGATTGGAGGATATAGGTTTAGGGGGAGAGAGAGAGAGAGAGAGAGAGAGAGAGAGAGAGAGATTGGAGGATATAGGTTTAGAGAGAGAGAGAGAGAGAGAGATTGGAGGATAGAGGTTTAGAGAGAGATTTAAAGTTAGGGATTTAGAGAGAGAGATTAGTGCTTGTGGGTTTAGAGAGAGAGAGATTGGAGAGTAGGTGTTTAGAGAGAGAGAGATTGGTGGTTAGGGGTTTAGAGAGAGAGATAGAGTGAGAGCAATATTCCAGGTTAGGGGTTTATAGAGAGAGATTGGTGGTTTATAGAGAGAGAGATAGATAGAGATTGGGTGTTAAGGGTATAGAGAGAGAGATAGAGGGAGAGAGAATGATGGTTATGGTTTTAGGTAGAAAGAGAGATATATTGGGGTTAATGGTTTAGAGAGAGAGAGAGTGGGTTAGGGTTTTAGAAAGAGAGAGTGAGAGATAATATACATTAGGGGTTTGGAGAAAGAGATAGAAATAGTGAGATTGGGGGATTTGGGTTTAGAGAGAGAGAGAGAGAGAGAGAGTAGAGGTTAAGGGTTTAGTGAAAGAGAGGGAGAGAAAGAGAGAGATTGGTGCTTAATGGTTTATAGAGAGAGAGTTTGGTGGTTAGGAATTTAGAGAGAGAGAGACTAGATATTAGGAATTTAGACGGAGAGAGAGAAAGTGAGAGATTGGTGGTTAGGTGTCTAGGGAGAGAGAAACAAATTGGGATTTAGGGTTTTTTAGAGAGAGAGAGAGAGAGATTAGGGGTTAGAGGTATATATATATATATAGGGAAAGAGAGAGAGAGAGAGATTAGGGGTTAGAGGTATATATAGAGAGAGAGAGAGATTGGAAGTTAGGGGTTAAGGGTTTAGAGAGGGAGAGTGAGAGACAGAGAGAGAGAGTGGAGGTTAGGGGTTTAGAGATAGAGAGATTGGAGAGATTGGAGGTTAGGATTTTAGAGAGAGAGTGAAATATTGGTGGTTAGTGGTTTAGAGAGAGAGAGAAATGTTGGGGCTTAAGGATTTAGAGAGTGAGAGATCGGGGGATAGGGGTTTAGAGAGAGAGAGATCGGGGGTTAGGGGTTTAGAGAGAGAAAGAGAGTGGGTTTTAAGGGATTAGAGGGAGAGAGATGGAGGAAGATTGGTTTCTAGGGACCTACATAGATAGACAGAGAGAGATTGTAGCTTAGGGGTTTAGAGAGAGAGATATTGGAGCGTATGGGTTTAGGGAGAGAGAGATTGGTGGTAAGTGGTTTAGAGAGAGAGAGAGATTGGAGCGTATGGGTTTAGGGAGAGAGAGATTGGTGGTAAGTGGTTTAGAGATATAGTTAAAGAGAGAGAGAGGGAATGGAGGTTAGGGGTTGAGAGTGAGAGAGAGGTTGGTGGTTAAGTTTTTTTTTAGAGAGAGAAAGAGAGATTGAGGGTTAGGGGTTTAGAGAGAGAGAGAGAGAGATTGCAGATTAGGGATTTAGAGAGGGAGAGAGAGAGAGAGAGAGAGAGAGAGAGAGAGAGAGAGAGAGAGATTGGAGCTTAGGGGTTTACATAGAGAAAGAAAGAGACTGATGGTTAGTGGTTTAGAGAGAGAGAGAGATTGGGGTTAGGTGTTTAGAGAGAGAGATGTAGAGGGAGAGAAATTGATGGTTAGGGGTTTAGGTAGAACGAGAGAGATAGTGGGGGTTAAGGGTTTAGAGAGAGAGAGAAAGATTTGGGGTCATGGGTTTAGAGAGAGAGATTGGTGGTTAGGGGTTTAGAGAGAGAGAGATTGGAGTTAAGGGTTTTAGAGACAAAGAGAGATTGGTTGATAGGTGTCTAGAGAGAGAAAGTGATATAGATTGGGGGTTATGGATTTAGAGAGATATTAGGGGTTAGGAGCATAAAGAGAGAT
The DNA here is from genome assembly GCA_027924585.1 of Larix kaempferi. NCBI lineage: Eukaryota > Viridiplantae > Streptophyta > Pinopsida > Pinales > Pinaceae > Larix > Larix kaempferi. The sequence goes on along the minus strand of BSBM01000018.1, from coordinate 5,511,284 downwards.
ATTGGAAGTTAAAGGGATTACAAATAGATAAAAAGAGAGACATTGGGAGCTACAGGTTTATAGAGAGATAGAGAGATTGGGGGTTATGATCAGTCCAAAGAGAGAGAGAGAGAGATTTTGGGTTAATATTTTAGAGAGAGAGAGAGATTGGGTGTTAGGTGCTCAGAATAAAGTGAGAGATGGAGAGATATTGGGGGCTAGGGGTTCAGAGAGAGAGAGAGAGATTGGAGCTTAGGGGTTTAGAGAGAGAGAGAGAGAGAGTCAAATAAATAGACCGATGGTTAGGGGCTTAGAGAGAGAGATTGGAGCTTTGTGGTTGAGAGAGAGAGAGGGAGAGAGGGAGGGATATCGATGGTTAGTGGTTTAGAGAAATACACAAAGAGAGAGAAAGAGACATAGAGATTGGAGGTTATGGTCGGTTTAGTGAGATAGAGATTTGGGCTTAGGGGTTTAGAGAGAGAGAGAGAGAATGGGGATTAAGTGCTTAGAGAGAGAGAGAGAGAGGGAAAGAAATTGGTGGTTACGAGTTTAGGGAGAAACACAAAGAGATTGTTAGTTAAGCATATAGAGAGAGAAAGTGTCGGTTAGGCATTTAGAGAGAGAGAGATATTGGAAATTAGAGGTTCAGAGAGAGAGAAAGAGATTTAGAGGAATTCAAGGTTATAGATTTAGACAAAGAGAGAGAACAGAGGTAGAGGGAGAGAAAGACAGAGATTGGAGGTCCGGGGTTTAATGATAGAGAGAGGGATATTGGAGCTTAGTGGATTAGAGAGGGATATAAAAATTGGTGGCTAGTTGTTTAGAGAGAGAGAGAGAGAGAGAGAGAGAGAGAGAGAGAGAGACTAGATGTTAGGGTTATAGAGAGAGAAAGTGAGAGATCGATGGTTAGTGGTCTAGAGAGAGAGAGATATTGGGGGGTCGAGGTGTAGAGAGAGAGAGAGAGAGATATTGGGGGTTAGGTGTATATAGAGAGAGAGAGAGCGAGTGAGAGAGATTGAAAGTTAGGGGTTTAGAGAGATCTATAGAAAGAGAGAGATTAGTTGTTAGGGGTTTAGAGAGAGAGAGAGATTGGAGGTTAGGCGCTAACAGATGGAGAGAGATATATATTGGTGGTTAGGGATTTAGAGAGAAAAAGTTATTCGAGATTAGTGGTTCAAATAGAGAGGAGAGAGGGGGGGGTTACGAGTTTATATCGAGAGAGATTGGGGGCTAGGTATTTAGAGAGAGATATTGGGGGATAGGGGATTAGAGAGAGAGACGATTGGGGTTTAGGTTGAGAGAGAGAGAGAGAGAGAGAGATTGGTGGTGAGGGGTATAGAAAGAGAGAGAGATATTGTGGTTTAATGGTTTAGAGAGACAGATAAAGGGAGCGAAAAATGGTCATTAGGGACTTATGAGGAAGAGATAGATATTGGGGGATAATCGATTAGAGAGAGAGGGGGGGGGGTTATGGGTTTAGAGCTCAAGAAAGTGAGGATATTGGTGGTTCCGTGTTAGGAGAGAGAGAGATTTTTGGAGATAGAGGTTTAGAGAGAGAGAGATTGGTGGTTATAGAGAGAGAGAGAGAGAGAGAGAGAGACGTGGATTGCAATTATGGGTTTAGAGGGACATATAGAAAGAGAGAGATTAGGTGTTAAAGGTTTAGAGAGAGAGAGAGTGAGAGATATTGGAGGTAAGGGAATGAAGAGAGAGAGAGATTAGAGCATATGGGTTTAGAGAGGGAGAGATTGGTGGTAAGGGGTTCATAGAGAGAGGGATATTGGGGCTCAAGGGTTTAGAGAGAGAAAGAGAGAGAGAGAGAGAGAGAGAGAGAGAGAGAGGGTTTAGAGAGAAATAAATAGATTGGAGGTTTGAAAAGAGAGAGAAATTAGGGTTAGGTGTTTATAGAGAGATGGAGAAAAATTGGAGGTTAGGAGTCTAAAGGGAGAGAGAGAGTGATATTGGGGGTTAGGGTTTTAGAAGAAGAACTCATTACCCCTATAACCCTTAAAGACTATCAATTTTGAACACTAAAATATATAACCTTTAAACCCCATAACCTTAACAACTCTTAACCTACAATCCTTATAACCCTAACCCCTACCACCTTTAACCCATATACACTCTAACCCTTAGAACCCATATATATTTCTAACTAATAAGCCGCTATAATTCATAACATATTAACATCAACCAACATAACCCCACAATGGTACCTAAATAATCCCTAATCCATATACACCATGTAACCCTATCACCCATAAATCCTTATCTCTATCACAAATAACACCTAACACTAAATTCTTGAGCAATAAAACCACTCCTAACCATAAAACTTATAATCCCTATCCCCCACGAGCCTTTATGAACCCTATTATCTATCTTAAAATCATTGTTATTACCTTTATTTGTATGGACTATTGTAATAATTTAGTAGTGTTAACCCCAAAAACCTTAACCCTTAAATCATAGTTGACCCAAAACGCCTTAACCCCCTAACCCACAAGCTCTAAATCCCAAAACCCCTAAACACCTAAGTACTTATGCACTTGCATATTATGGTTTAAAAGAGGACCTAAAGGCCTTTAGGGGGGAGGGGCTCTAGGAATAAACAAGAAAATAGATATTTATTGGGAAAATAAATGCACTAAATGTTACCCACCAAACAAAGCAACGTTATGCAGAGGTGCACACGCGCTAGAAGCACGTGCACGCTCCTTCCGTGTGTGCACCTTTTGATGACATGAAATTTCGCAAATGACCCATGCTCTTCTCCCGCATTTTTTTCTCGATCATATTATCACAAATTTTTCGCTATTCTCACACACATATCGGCAATCACTTGCATTTTGGATTGAATTCACACACCTTTTGGAGTTTATTTGACAATTTGGATTGAATACACATTGGTTGGACTCTATTTGTCTCTTTGGATTGAATACACACCAGTTGGACTCTATTTGGATCTTTGGATTGAAATACACAAAAAATGGACTCTATTTGGCTCTTTGGATTGAATTATCATACTGCTTGGACACACTTGACTCTTCTTACACATAGTGGATACATCGAAAGATCATTTTACATTTCAAGCAAAGAGCAATCCTTGAGGTATGGTGACATTTTTTCCTTATGAATTGTATTTTAGTCTTCATTCACTTTGTTTGAATTGTATGTATTTTAGTTTTTCCTCATGAATTGTATGATAAATTTATTTTAGTCTTCATAATCTTCAACATAGACAATAAAAACATCTTACCACAAGAAAACTACAACATGCACCAAGCAATGATTTCAACCTTTCATAAAGATAATAAAAAAAACTACTTGCATCACCACCGATAATATTTCAAAAATCACATAACTCCATCCAATACACAAACATTTGCTGAATTCCTCATGATTTCGACTACAATAACTCACACAAACACCAAAAGAATCAAATTATTAATCTTTAGGGGCGGTTTTCCCTCATCCAAAACATGAAAATGAAGTGAGTAGGAGCTTCTCCTTTTATAGGAAATGTGCTCCTACTAACACCCATACCACCATCCAATACCATCTACTAACACAAACTATTGTCAAAAACCATTTTCCAAGTACCAAGCTACCAAAATGAGGCTCATTGTACATTGTTTCAAGATGAGAAGAAAACATCTCAAATTGAGGTCCTAGAGGTGATGTTGTTGTTATATCTAGGGCACGCTTAATATCTTTTAAGATTATAGAAAAAATTCTCACTAGATGTTGTACATTGTTTCAAGACAATGACCAATTAAGGACAAATGTGAAATGAGGACCCTACCATGGTATTAGACATAAAATGGGAAACCACAACCACACATTTAGACAAAAGTGAGTTGCACTCAAAATGAGGCAATTAACCACACTAAAGATTATGTCACTAAGATGGATAGGAGGATCTTGATGCCAACCTAGGTTGGGTTGTGCATTGCTGAAACATTATTAAATCCCACATCAATATTTGATTGAATAAGTGTATGATCGATACCAGTAACACAATCTCTATGCATGTACACACTAATGGAATGTTGAAAGCAAAAAATATCTTTGTTGTACCACTTTGATAATTTTTTGTGATAGTTGCAATGGCCTCATGCCACCTTCTTTCTTACTACCATATTAGTTTGCTCTATATGTCCAATGTCAAGAAAAAAAAAATACTTTAGTGACCATAGTTTACATTGTACACTTACGAATATAACACGCATAGGTTTGCACAAAACCCAATCAATTGCTACATCGAGTTTTAATAATCTTGCACATTATACAAGTCCTATTACCACTCAATGTATAAATCTTGTCTAAATCTTGTGTCCCTTCATTCTTAATCATGGTAAAATTTTGTTTTCCTCATTTCAGAATTGAAAAATAATATCTTATTTGTTATTTTTTTGCAGGGGTGATATTTTTGTTTTGTTAAAAAACATATTGAAGATGGGAAACATACTTAATAATAAAAGAAAGTTTAGAAGGAAGGAGCTGCCCCCTGAAAAGGCCCATGAGATAAGAGAAAAGGCTAGGTTGTACATGGAAAAACGTAGACATCAAAATGTTAGTGCCTTAGATCCTAGCGCAATGCATGCCACGGTGACCTCGGATTCATTAGGAGAAGTGAAATGGATGCGGGTAATGGATCCCTCTCAAAATCCAACGTCAAGCGATCATCCAATGAATAATCCATCAACAAGAAATGATGAAGTGGCTGAAGTCAATCAAATCTTGGTTGATGCTAAGTATGCAAGGATGGATGTTGAACGAATTGTTAATTGGCAACCTCCCCAAGAAGACCACACACATGTCAAACACACTCCCTTCTAGGACCAAATTGTGAATTAAGTGCCACAACAAACCAGTGATGAGACTTGTTCTTCCTTTCCGACTCACTTGCCTCGACTATCAAGTAGATGGTGAAGAAATACCAGACGTATTCATGTGGATAAAAGTTCATTTTCAAGACTTGAAGGTAAGTTTCCTAAACACACTATTGATTTCCATTGTAGTAGGATCATGAAGGAATTTTTTGAATCCAGAACCGATGCAGCAAAATGTCAATTGTTTATGGATTTCTTAAAATCACATTGTCTAGCTCATGTTAGGAGAATTTTAGGCATAAAGGTAGTTAGAAGTTCAGAGGCCAATAGTCATGTTGAAATAAATCTACGGTCTGCATTTAATTTGATTGGAAAAAATTCTCGTACAAAAGATCTTAATGCGGCATGTCGTGTACTGTCGGAATCGATTATAGACAAATCCACAAGGCAACATCATATGTTATCACACACATGTAAAATCTTTAAAGTAGATAGAAAGAATCTTCAAAAGTATTCTGCTGTTAGAGAAAACCTTGAGACCCCAGGCCAAAAATATTGTTGGGCCTTTGTTGGTAGGATACCTCGTTCAAACATGAAGCTTATTGATGTTGTTAAAGAACTAGTACAAAATTTCTTGCATGATAACACTAGACCGTCATCGAATAAAATATATGTGTTAAAGTTGAGAAAATTTGTTAAGGGGTGTGAACCCCATGTCAAGCACTTCCTTGACACGACAGAAACCAAACTCTATGAGACTTTCAAGAATGAGCACACAAAATTGAACTTGGGCCAAAGGTCCTTTGAAAAATGCAAACGCTGGTATGTTAGAATTTGCTTTGATCACAACACATGTTGTTGTAGATACCATGTAGAATTTGAGTACTATTATGATACATATAGACATCTACTTTGTGATTTTCATACTAAAATTGTGCGGGAATTCCCAACGTTACAACCACCGAATGCATCCAGAGAATTTATCCATACCATAATGTGTCCAAGACCAGAAGGACAAAAATATTATAAAAAATCATGTTTATATGGGACATGTTCTAGGTGCAATGGATTTGCATTATTGAGCTGTCACGTCCATGAAAGTGAGGAGCACGAATTTGGGAGGATGTTAGTAGAAATGCAGAACTTCAAGTACATAACATATCAAGTATATAGTGCGAAGGAAAGAAAAAAAAATTCATTGGTGAAGTCACAGGTAATCTAAGTTTACATACTTTCATACTATACATATTGAATTTATACATATATATTTAGATTGTAATTATCACGTTGTATTAACGCCCTTGGTTTTGTGCCACCATGTACAAATTTGCGATTTCATGAAGGAATTCTACAAAAAGACCGAGCAGTATGTACCACATGTCTATGTAGCACGATGGCAAGATGAACAATACAAATAGTGCATGGAAACCTTTCCCAATGGAACAATATTGTCGGTTGTGGACTTTGCTGAAAACTACACCCTGCAACCAGAGAATGAGATTCAAAGTCAATACTACCATTCAAACCAAGTTAGCATAATGGTCCATATCACGTATAGGCACGCACTAGAGAGAATCAATGATAGGAGGATAATATTGAAAGAGACCAACTTCTACATTAGTGATGACAAGTGCCACGACTTGCGTTATTTGCAGCATTGCTTCAGAATTTTCTATGATCAGTTGAAGGAGAGAGGTATACATATGAATCAACATTGGATATGGTCAGATGGTTGTGTGGATTAGTTAAAAAATGCACGTGTATTCCAGTGGTTGACTATTTTGCACAAGAATTATGATATGCCGCATATATGGAACTATTTTGAAATCGGGCATGGAAAGGGAGAGCATGATGGAGCATGTCTCAAAACTTTCCTATGAAGGGAGGATATGAGGCGCATGACAAACCCTCATATTCTGGATGAAGAATCCATAGTTCAATGGTTCTCTGTAAAAGTGTGAGATCGAACCATAGATCAACACAAACCAACAGGTAGAGGACATGTTGTCAGGAATTTTTGGCATTTGTTTTATATAGATCGATCACATTTCTATAGTTGTAGTACTATACACGGGACTCATGTATTTCATTCGATTCGAAGCTCAAACAACCCTTTATTTGAAATATGGACGCGAAAACTTGCTTGCTTTTGTGGGCCTTGTAGCAGCGGTGAGTGGGATGAGTGTGAATCAATGGATTGGGTTGATGAATGGGATCATGCATCGCTAGCAGTAGAATCACATGTAGTTGTTGAAACAATCCAGTTAGAGGAAGGCCAGTATTCTATTTTGAATGACTATGATCATATATATGATCTTGTACAACCAGGTAAACATTTATGCATTCATATCTAAGTTCCCTTCTTGTTTTTTAATTAACCATGTTATCAAACCACTACTTCTTGGAATTTGACCATAAAATTCATTTTTGCAGGAGACATCTACACAGTTGTCGCCTTGAAAGATAGTGTGATTGGCACTAATTATTGGTTGGCACAATGCATCCAAGGGAGGAAAACCCTCCTCGCATCATTAACTGACAGTGAAGGAATTACCTTTCCGACTAGCTCAATGGTTGTTCAGGGATAATATCTTATAGTAGATAGAAAGGCACCAAAGAGAAATGGCTACATATACGTGGATTATAGACCAGGTTCATGGGTGTATCACTTTATGCACTTGATTGTTGGTGCAAACATCCAACTACAAACAATGTCAATGAAGTCATCAAACAACGTACACTACTTACTATCTCATGCAGAGCACGAGAGGTTGTTTGAGACAATAAAAAACAGAGAGGATCCAGAAGGCCTAATTGATTGAGGTACCTAGTATAGTCATGTGATTGTTTATTCATGCATGTCTAATGTTATTCATGTTAGATAGTTTATTTTCTTGTTATGTTAGATAGTTTATTTCATGTTATGTATATCATGTTATCTTATATCGTTTATTTGATGTTTAAGTTAATATTAAAATAAATTGATGTTTTACACCAATCACTCCAATTCAAGTTTCCATCCCTTTAGGAAAAATTCACATGCATAAAAAAGATTTTAAAACTCATCTTATATAGCATATATATAACGGAAGAGAGCACTCCATGGAAGAAACATAAGTGATCCATGCATTAGCGAAGTGCTCCACTTGTAGAGTACATATGTAAGGAAAAACCATCAATCCATCTCCAATCCTCCAAAAAGGAAACCATGGAACTATATGCTATCTAGGGATTGTGTCCCTCCTCTAAAATACACATTGCTCCATGTGTCTTGTAAGGTGTTCTCCCACCAAGTGAATACTCCATGTGGCCATCATGCAAGGTGTCCGCCATCGAGGCTAGAGATATTAATTTCTCAAGGGAATAATGCTAATCCAATGACAATCTGACATCTGTCATCCATTGAGAAAGTTATCACAAGTGTGCATATCAATCATAGACCATCTCGTGTGATACATTCCATCTCAAACCATTCAAGGGATAATCCATGGCTCTATACTTTGTAATACTCACATTATCTACGACTCTTGAATCACCCTCAACAACGTCCTCCATTAAGGCATCACACCTCTCTAATGAATAAGTAGAATGTGCATGGATGCAGTCAATCTCATCATCACACCTCTCCTCCTCTATATAATTGAAAGTCTCATGGATGGAAGAAACAAATGATATAAATATCTTGGGTGGTACAATTACACCTACATGCTCCTAAGCCACTTGATCAATAATGTTGAAATTCTCCTTGATCACGAGAGGAAATAATAACAAACTGAAATATCTCAGAATCACACTATACAGATTGGAAGCTAGATCTATGTTCCTTCTAATAAATAGAACCTAATATACCTTAAAGACCCTGATCTAGCCCTAGAAACCAAACAAAAACAAATCTATCCCTGGAAATCCTAATGTGGACCTAGAACCCTAGAGACCTAATCTAGAATACGTATCTATCCCTAGAGACGTAACCTAGCCCCAGAGACCTAATCTAGACATGTAGAACCTAATATAGCTTAAAGACTCTGATCTAGCCCTAGAAACCAGACAAAAACAAATCTAGCCTTGGAAAGCCTAATGTGGACCTAGAACCCTAGAGACCTAATCTATAATACTTATCTAGCCCTAGAGACGTAACCTAGCCCTAGAGACCTAATCTAGCCATATAGAACCTAATATATCTTATAGACCCTGATCTAGCCCTAGAAACCAGACAAAAACAAATCTAGCCCTCGAAAGCCTAATGTGGACCTAGAAACCTGGAGACCCAATCTATAATACTTATCTATCCTTAGGGACGTAACCTATCCCCAGAGGCCTAATCTAGCCATATAGAACCTAATATAGCTTATATACCATGATCTAGCCCTAAAAACTAGACAAAAACAAATCTAGCCCTGGAAAGCCTAATGTGGACCTAGAACCCTGGAGACCTAATCTAGAATACTTATCTAGCCCTAGAGACATAACCTAGCCTCAGAGACCTAATCTATCCATATAGAACCTAATCTAGCTTATAGACCATGATTTATCCCTAGAAACTAGGAAAACACAAATCTAGCCCTGGAAAGCCTAATGTCTAGAACATTTGGAGACCTAATCTAGAATACTTATTTATCCCTAGAGACGTAACCTAGCCCCAGAGACCTAATCTAGCCATATAGAACCTAATCTAGCTTATAGACCCTGATCTAGCCCTAGAAACCAGACAAAAAAAATTCTAGCCCTGGAAAGCCTAATGTGGACCTATAACCTTGGAGACCTAATCTAGAATACTTATCTAGCCCTAGAGACGTAACCTAGCTCCAGAGACCTAATCTAGCCATATAGAACCTAATATAGCTTATAGACCCTGATCTAGCTCTAGAAACCAGACAAAAACAAATCGAGAGACACCTAGCACCCCATGGCCATTCCAAGACATTTTGAGGATTTTCTCTGAGGGCATGGAACTCGAACCAACAAGCAGGATGGGGCTCCATCAGCTCCCATATGTACATATGGCCAGTTTGGATGTGTTCACGATGGCCACACACGCCCAAGATCCTTCAGATTAGAATTGATCCCCTTGTGCAAAATTGGCATGCTCTTCACTAAGCAAAACCCTAGTTCCAGATATGGAACAATAGCACAATTTCCAGGAATTTGAGTCATAGTGGGGGGGGGTTCCACATCTAGACCCGACGTCCTGAATCCATCAGAATTGACGGATTCGTGATTGTAGTCACAATTTTGGTGGTATGGGCATTTTTGCCAGGCACCAAAATTCTTATGTCCTATAAAAATTTAAAGTAGTCTTGATGTTTGCATAGGAATATATAGTCATAAATGTTTGCAAAGGCTTTTCGTTTAAGGAAAAAACTGTATAAAAGAGCTCTTGTAATACGATTTTAATAGCAGCAGGTACGAAGCAGTTCTTGTGATTGTATTTTCGAATGATTAAGAAATACCCTAATAAAGGTGGGCATTATTTGTTGCAGATTTTTGTGTGTCTATTTTGGGCACATGTTCAGTTTATTTAATGATTCACCAAGGCTTGTGAAACATTAAAGAAATTTTAAATTAATTAAAAAATAATATCAACAAAAATATATTTTTGCCATTGTTTTAAAAAGATTCAAATACAAAAAGTAATATAACATGAAAACTTGAAATAAAACACTCCAAACTAAGATATTTGATTTTAATACAGGAATCCCTATTCACTTAATTAAAAACTTTTTAAAAGCAATTTCAAATTATAAATAAGTTTATTCTATGTGAAAAGCATTATTCAGAAATTAAAATAATTTATATGGTTTTAATTAAGAAGTAATTTAAATTTTATTTTCAAACAATTGATTATGATGAATCTACCAAGCATAGATCCATACTTTTAATTTAATATTGTTTTTTTAATAATATGTTAAAAAAAATAATTATAAATAAGTTTACTCTATGTGAGAAGCATTATTAAAAAATTAAAATCATTTATATGGTTTTTAGTAAGAAGTAACATAATTTAATTTTTGTAGTAAATAATATGCATTCATAATATAACAAATTATGAATGCATGAGCCCCTGATATATTCCCGTGAGTGCCATTCACAAAGAGCCTTGAGTTAATAAGGGTCAAATTTAGAAGAAGCCTGAAAACTTTTTCTATTTTTTTAATCATTTTATTTCCTTTCAACCAAAGCATAGATTTTACTATTTTTTATTTCAATATCCTTTCAAGAATGGAATTAACATATTTAATGAGGACTCGTCTAATTGTAAACTATTGCTTGGTAAAATAGAAACAATGATTTAATGATTCGCCAAGGCTTGCGAATTATTGCAAAATAAACTATTGTAACAATGATACATATATAAACAGTGATAAATGTAAAAAATTAAGAAGATTTAATGATTCGCCAAGGCTTGCGAATTATTGCAAAATAAACTATTGTAACAATGATACATATATAAACAGTGATAAATGTAAAAAATTAATTGTAGATTTGTTGATAACAATTGATACTTGCCTTTGAAACTTTGCAAGTGTCTACCTTCGATGATGTTCTTTTTTGGATGATGTTTTATTTATATCAAGTGTGTATTGCAATGTTTATGATTTAATTATCTAATTTGTGTAGTTTTATATATATGCGGTTCTAAATGTTTTAATTCAAATTTAAGCCGACTTGTATATTTTTTTAATAACACAATGTTTACAGTATTTACTTAGTAGGCTCTCCAATGCAACTGGATGCTAAATTCGTCCTCACAGACATGAACAACTTTAGTGCACGAAGATAGTAATCTAGTTCCTCTTACACAAAAAGACACAACTTTTTTGAAACACTTCTTCGATTACTTTGATAAATGTTTGGTTTATTTTTCTTTATATACTTTGATAAATTAATTTGATTATTAAGTTGACAAGTTTTTATTTTTATTTGATTTTTATTATGTTTTGATTATTAAGCTGACAAGTATTTTTCTATATTCAAATTATTTGATTCTACTTTGAGCCGATTATAAGCACGGAAGGAGTTACACATCCCCCCCTTACTGGGCTGTAGAATGCGCCTCTCGGCGCAATCATTTTTTCCAAAATGTCCTTAATGAAATCACATACTCATACCTAGTGGCATACAAGTTATGGCATAATTAGAATCTAACCTTTAAAACTATATGTATATTTCTATATGTAACTAAAATTTAACATTTTCAAACTACATGTAGTCCTTTTAAGTACAAAAAAATTACCTGGTATGTCACCAATGCTATCTTTTTTCTTTCTTTCCCACCATCTAGTTCATAAGTAACATGTTTGAAACTTTGCAAGTCAACCACCATCTTGCCAAATTCATGGTCCTCACTTTCATGAATGCATTGGTTCGATAATCCAAATACACTACACTCGAAGCATGTCCCATCTAAACAAGATTTCTATGAATAATGTTTCTTGGTCTGATGCTAGTGAATAATGTTTCTTGATCTGATAGTAGCGGTAGTATGGTTGAGAATTTTTGCACATGTTTAGTATGCAAAACATGATGGATTTGTGTATATATGTATCATAATAATAACCAAATTCTATGTGGTATCTACAACAACATGTGTTACAATCTGTGCATGTTCTAACATACCAAGGTTTTCATTTCTCAAAAAATGTTTGGCTTAGGTTCAACTCCTTGTGCTCATTCTTGATTCTCTCATAGAATTATGTCTGTGACATGTCAAGAAAGTGTTTAATGTGGGGTTCATGATCACTAGAACCTCTTCTAAACTTTAGAACACACTACAACAAAACAGGCCAATAGCACCAGAATTTGCATCGTTTTTTAGTGTATTTTTTCCTAGATTTGGACTAAAATCTAGATACTAAATCCAACGCCTCACTACATTTCGCATTTGTGTCGGCTTTAGCACCCTATTTTGCGCCTAGTCTATTTAGCGTTGGGTTTAGCGCCTAGTTTAGCACTGGGTTTTTCTCCCTTTTTAGCGTCGGGTTTTGCTTCCTTTTTAGTGTCAGGATTTGATCCCTTTAAATTGTAGAAAAAAATAATAAAATCAAGTGGGCTACCCAACTCCCGCACCTCATCCCCCCTAGGGATCTGCGTCATTTTCATGGCACGACCTTTTTTCTCTTTTGCTTTTTTTTTTCTTTTCGATTTATTGACTGTTAGCTTAGATTTATTTGCATGGATTGCTTAAATTAGTTTCTTTTTAGTTTGCATTAAGAAGTAACGAACATGTTCCAACACTTTCCCAAAGTACGGTACTAGTTGAAAGGGCTTGCCCAAGTAATTAGTATTCAAAAAAGAGATTCATAGTTTAGTAATTAGAAAAACATTTACTTCATTTTGCAAGTTGGATTTTGTAAGTAATAAGAGTAAGGAACCCACTTAGATCAGTCTCTGCATATGCTCTTGTCCATCACAGGCTTGCCTGAGGTTTGTAACAATCAGAAACAGGACTCGTAGCATTGATTAATTCTCACATTTAATTAAAATTAACTCCCCCTTTGGATGAAGATCTAACGTCCTTCGATTTGCTTCTTGTGGGAAAGTTCCGCAAAGAAGAGGGAACAACTAGGTAGTGATTGTGGGGACTCGTTAAGATACACGCTCGTTTGGTGTCAGTGTTGGACAGATCACCGCGACTCCGATCTAGACCTCATCTTGTGTGGAGCCATACTTGGCACTCCAGACTGGTTCCATGTACCTCAGAGTATATCGGAACTTCCCTTCTCATAATCCACTCATCCATCATAGTTAAAACTGACCAAACTCGCACAACATTTCCTTTCAACATACTCCATTTACATTTTTCAGCACTAGTCTAATTAATGATATTTTTCTTAAGTGAATACAATGTGTTGCGACTGGTTTATCATTTACATGCTGCTAGTTTAATTCATATGTGATGCTCTTGTTTCAATAATTCATTTCAAACTCCTAGATTAATTTCGTTCTTGTAACTTCCATTAAGAGCCATAGTTTTATTTTCTTAGAGACCGCCCTCCTTGGCTTCGCTAGGAGTTGGCCTAGATGGAGGAGTCAAGTATCAGGTGACATCATTTGACTCGTGAATTTCCCCCAAGGACGCACCCAATGGCTTGAATATTTCTACCAAGTCACCCGAGGTGCATATCAGGCGGAAACAAACCTAACCGAATAAAGTAGCCCACTTAGAAACTTACATCAAAATTATAGACTAAACTATAAAATGCAAGGTCAAGTTTTCATTAATGTCTGAAATCAATCTTACAACAAGATCATCAGTTTGGATTCATAAAATCAACAGCATAACATATCATTGTCGTTAACAGGTTATTCCCCATGTATTTCAATGTGTCCTGCTCTATTCTACGGAGTCTTATTTATTAATAAAATAAGTGAGGAAGGATAAGATCCAATTCCCAAATCCCTAGGCCACTCAAACAAATTGCGAAGTTTAGAAAAATGGCCACAACTATGATTCTAGAAAATTTTGTTTTAGTTAAATAAGGATTTCTCCCAAACCATTCACTTTATGAGAAAATCGCTCACAACTCAGCAAAATGGGCATGTTCTGTAGATGGGTTTTGTGGCAGATTTTCAAAATTCATCACAACTTGCTTAAAAATCGCATATGAAGTTAGCTTTTTGGAAAATGACATGAACTGACAGAAAATCTTGACCATGAAGTTTGATTGAAGATATGGGATGATCTGGAGCACTATAGGCACAATCTTAGGAACAAACAATTGTCTTGGAACTTCAAGAAGAATTATCCAAGTGTCAAATTCCTCTCAACAATCTGCATCCATCCAAATCAACAACAAGCACTAGAACTAGTACCGAAATCGGTGCAAGAAATAGTTTCGTGACAAAAATGAGCTACAACTTTGCTAGCAAGACAAAGTCAACATGAAATCAATTCCTATTGTTAAAATCATAAAAAAATAACTAGAATACATAGCATTTACTTCATATAGTCAATAATTTAACTGTAGGTTTGATGGAATCGAAGTATAGAGAGATAATTAATGAAAAGATAGAGTATTATAATAAAAAATCGATAGATATATTTTTTTCCAAAAGAAAAATGATATAACTTGTATTATGAGAAAAAATACCAGTCACATCCAAAAGGTCACTGAAAAAACAGATAATACTAAAACGATGTGAAAGCCCAGGATAACCCGACAGATGCTAGATCCAAGGGAAGACGCCCTACGACAAAACAGAGCAGCACAAGGCTTGAGAAATATCACTGTTATAGAAGAGATACACCCTACGGCAAGTAGAGCAACACCTGCGAAAATTCAAAAGGAAGAGGCCAAAAGATGAGGCTGGAACGGATTACATTAAACGCTAGAAGTGGCATACAGAAAACAGGAAGATGGCCAAACCATCACAGTAGATGATCAAACTGAAACACCGACTGCAACAAGACGATTATCAAAAAATCCTCATACCTCCCCGGTCGATCTCCTCCCCGTCCATCAGATCGGAGTACCTCAAGAAGCCATCCAAGGGACCCAATGCCAACTTTGATAAGTAATTCGCTTCTCTGTTGGCTTCCCTCTAAATGTGAAGGCATGAAATTTCGTCAAAATATTCGCAAATATCACGAATTTCCAACATCCAGTGCATCAGAAGAAGTTCATTGATAAGATGATTGCCCGAAAACCAATTTACAATCACTTGGGAGTCTCTGTAAATAATTTGTGACTTGAAACCCCTCCGATGAGCAAACCACAATAAAATACGAAGAGCCAGCATCTCAGCTTTCAGACCATTGTTGCATCCAAGACCAACAGTGATATTGATAGTATGGCTTCTGCTCAGGTGGAACACTATCCCAGCGCCACAAATCCCACTCTGAGATGCTCCGTCAAAATAACCAAAGATCCTCCCTTCATTGTGGATCGGGAAGGTAATCCTGTGGACCTTCACACATTTAACATGAAGAGGATGACCCATCCAATAATAAATAACCTTCGACGTTGTAGCAAAAACCTGGGGTAACACACCTTCAAAAATGGTAAGATTTTGGGCATACCAGGTGCCTGTGATGAGGGATAGGGGAAAATAGTTTTGCTCCACAGAGTTCTCAAACCAGTTCCGGAGACTCTCCAATAGGTCAGACCCACTCCAAAGATCGGGCCCGATAAATCTACCACTAATGACCTGCCACACATTACGAATGAAACTACAATGGAAAAAAAGGTGTTGAGAATTTTCCTCCGCATCTCTGCATAAGATGCAAACACCAGGCCCCTGCATGCCCCGTTTCTGAATATTGGCCCAAGTGAGAATTTTATCCTGGAAGCACAGCCAAAGAAAGCACTTGTGTTTTAACAGAATTTTCCAATTCCAAATCTTCCTGTGCCACCAACTCAAAGGTATTGGGACTAAATTCTGAGTAGCCAACATGTTATAAACATTTGAGACCGTTAAAACCACTTTTGATCCAATACCATCCCACACGATACTGTCAGCCATATTATGAACGTCAATCCCACCTTTAACCAGCTTGGTAACGTAGGAATCCCAGGCCAGCTTCCACCCAACAGGTAAATTTAAATTAGTGGCCGAAAGCCAGGGATCCCGTGGCACAGTGTTACTGCCTTTATAAAACAGAGAGAGGACCACCAGAAGCCTGTCCTGTAAAGCATTGATAAAAGCATCATTGAACCTGTAGTCCCCTTCATCCCCGATAAAAGGGTCCACACCAACGAAAAGTTCGGAGCCATTCCCTATTCTCCACTCCAGCCACGGTCTCAGGTTGTCAACGGTATTACAAATGCAGTGCCACATAGCAGAAGTCCTCGATGAACTATAATTATAATTCCTTAACCACTAAATAGAATTATAAGTCTTCCTTAACCAAAAAATTGATATATATATATATATATATATATGGCTTTGATGTGTTGGAAAAGATGGAAAAATTAGGAGCCATCAATTTACAATTGATTTTGACAATACACGATGGGCCGCATTACGATATTTTGAACAAGTATTATTTCCAATTTAATGGAAGCTTGAATATTTCTAGCAACATGATTAGTGGTATCTAAACTTTTAACCATCCTTATGCCAAGAATTTTCGTAACAACAACTAAATTGTATGATTTTAACAAGGCCATAAATAACTAATATTTAGATGCATCACTTTCCAATTCAAAATAGTCTTTAATAATTTTGTTGCATTTCCAATCAATAGTTTGTTAATGTAACTTTCCTTAAAGGGTTGCTATAACACGTCTAAAATTTCTTTGTCATGCTCTATATAGATGAGATAAGGAAGGAAAACCCTAAGTCTGGGACCCATGACCATGATATTACAAAAAATTCACAATGAGATAGTAGCACTTCATTCACTTGATGGTCAATATTGGGAGTGAAATGGACATGTTGGTGGTCGGTATGATGGAACATATTTTTTTTCATTATGAGATTGCGTCAGGGGAGCCTCTTCACCAAAACCTTGAACAAAATTCATCTCTCTAATATCCCCCTTTGTATACTTAGCATCTTGCAAAATTTATATGTCTTCTACATCCAAAACATTATTTGTTGATGGAAGAATGGTTGGATATTGACTTGATGTTGGAATACCAATGTCCTCTGTTGGATGCACACACTTCACGTATGGAAACAAAGTAGAGACCACTGAGGCATACATGAAAGGAATTGAGGCTCTCACTACTGGATGCCTACATTTTTCCATACCCAACTTTTACTTTTCTCTCTTAGTTCATTGTTTTTTTCAGGAGGTTGATCCTTCCTATTAGAATTTTTTTCTCTATTGCATTTATTACCCATCTTCAGAAGGATCAAATTCAATATGAACTTTACAAAACTTGAAGAGCCAATCATAAAAAAATTGTATTGAAACAACAATGTTTCCTGGGAGATATCTATGTAGTAGACAAGTTAGTCTTAGTTTACATCAAAATAAGGTTGGATGTCAATTTTTGTTTTTTTAGTGGCAAGAACATGCATGCGTTATTAATGTGCACGTGTTGATAATGCGTGCACGTTAATAATGCGCAGGTGTTCCTGTCACAACATATATAATTGGCCTATGAGTAGAGATGTTTATGCCATTACGTGTTTTTTTGTGATAGGTATCAGTCTTAGTGCCCTATAGATGATCAAGGGATGAATCCCATCCCTTAGGTCCTAAAAACGTTTTGAGGCATCCAATTTCCGAAGGATGCATCAAAGCATGACACGTGACCTCCAATGCAGTGCTTTCCCTCAAAGTGGGGATGATAGTGCCTTTAGAAGGTTTGCATCCTTAGTTATGGGTCTTTGGTCCTTAACATGGTCCACTAAAATAATATTCTAGAATCCAATGCTAGACTACACCTTAAACCACCATTCATGATCTCCAAAGAGTGTCCCTAGCCTACAAGCAATGGGGATATTAGTGTCCTTATGAGGTTTTAACACAAGTCATAGGATTGAGGCCCTAGACATGATTAGGGGAGTAAATTTGATTCTTATGTCCTAAAGGAATATTCTAGCCATCAAAGGCTAAAAAAATCTCCTTGAAGAATCACACATGGCCTCCCTGTGTTATGTTTATTTTTAAGTGGGGAAATGTGTGCCATTAGGAATTTTTAAGAACAAGGTGTAGATGTAAGGACCCTAGACATGGATAGGGTTGAAAAATCGAGCCTTACATTGTAAGAGAATATTCTAAGCACCCTATGCCATGAATAATTTTTTAAAGAACCACGCTTGACCTCTTGAGGGTATCCTTTTCCTTATAGAAGATGGGATGCAAATGAAAGTACATGGATTACACGAGAGTAATAAACCCTGACTTAAGATGAAAAAAGTGGAACAAAAAGACAATCTAGCTTGTCAAATTGGGAACATTAAGGAGACTCATGAAGAAGAAAGTGCCATGAAAGGGACGAACCTTGTTGTGCTATATAAACACTTCTAACATTCAAGCCCACAAAAAATGTATGATGAGTGGGAGGCCAATAGTATCCCCAATGGATCTATAACACCTTCCTCATGGACCTACCCCCTGAGCCAAGAAAATGATTAGAATGTATCTTCCACTCATGTTGTGAGAGCATAAGAAGGAAGCAATCAACCTAGTTTATGTCACTTTGGACCATTTTGTTTGGAAAGTAACTAGGGAAATTCAAACACCTCATGGAAGAAAAGGGTTAAGCACCTATAGTCCTCATAATCCATGAAATAATGGAGAGACCTATGTGAGTGATACAAAATGGATTTGAAATATCAACTCCTCATCCAAACCTTGTAGATTAAATTTAGGAAAAGTTTGAACCAAAAATCAACTTGAAGACAAAAGGCCTCAAGAAGGTGAAATGCATCACCTTGATGGTTGGTCTTCCAAGAAAACTCCATAAGAGAGGATGTTGTGCAATGTCATGAAAGGGGATCCAACCAAAGGGATAATTGAATCTTGGGAAAAAGAAGGGTAGTAGCAGCAGAAAAGGGGCCGAAGAGGTACTATGGTTGAAGAA
Source organism: Larix kaempferi (assembly GCA_027924585.1). Lineage (NCBI taxonomy): Eukaryota > Viridiplantae > Streptophyta > Pinopsida > Pinales > Pinaceae > Larix > Larix kaempferi. The sequence goes on along the minus strand of BSBM01000018.1, from coordinate 5,491,990 downwards.
CAAAGGAAAAAGAAACCACTGAGCCTATTCACACATGAGAAAATTATTTTTCATAAGAAAAATCCAAACAAAAGATTGATAGTAGGTAAGAATGAATTAGAATCCCATTTGAGAGTACATAGATGACCCTTTCTAACAATATCTTGAGAAAGAATAAATTATCCATTGAACAATGGTTTTCCTCCGGCTGTAATTCTATTTCGAGCCCACTCCAGAAGAGAAAGAAGGTCCATTTCATGCCTTTCCTCTGCAATAACTCGGAGACCAAAAGTTTAATCAAACCATGGTGGAACAATCTCCTTGCAATTTTGGTGGGCTGAGCCTTTACTTGATGCGCCATTTTGGTGAGGCTCTTGTGGAGGTAGAAAGGGAGATTTAAAGGGCTCTTGCTTGTGAAATGATCCAGTAATCTAAAATGATAAATTAGCACCCTGTTATACCTGCCCTCACAGGTTATATAGACCAGGATGGACTTCAATAACAGCTGCCAGTTATCCTCCAGATATGACATAGGAATGTCTTTTTTCCAAACCTGGTTCCTATGTTCCGGTTTCAGGTATGATTGAAACTCGAAATCCTTCTTGACAGTGGTCTTGAACCAACTCTCCCAGGTCGTTGGAAATTCTGTCACCTGGGCTATAAGGGCCTCGTCCACCTGGAATTCTTCCTGGCCTATCACATCCCTTTCTCCGTCATATGTGAGGGAAAATGCTTCGGCCACCTGTTGATGAGAACCCTGTAGCTTTTTGCAGAAATTGTAACAGCCCACATTCTTGAAAAATTGGCATACCTCGGCGTGAGCTTCCAGGTAGTAGATGTCGCTCAATTCCTTTCTCAGGACTGCTCCCCCTCCTTTCGGCATCGATAACCTACTCGCTGGTGCCTGTTGCTCAAATCTGGACCGGGGAAGAGATGGGAAACAAGGAGGAAACGAAAGAGCTCGATCGATGTGGTGAGGGTGAAAACGAACAAATGGTGTGGCTTTTCAGGAGCTGACTCCGAGGGTATGAAAAGGCGGGAAATCATGAGGGTGGAATGATGATTACTGAGACATGATTGTGCTAGAGGAATGGATTTTTAGAAAAGCTGTTATGTGGATGGAAACGAGGTCCGTCTGGTCAGAGTTATGGCGGTGGCGTCCGGCCTTGCCTCGGGGTAAGTCCTGTTTTCACTGAATTGACCCTTTCGGTGGCTACACTATGATGGGTTCCTTGTATCATGACCCAAAACCCCCGATTTGACGTGGCCGCCGGTCGACGTAACTCTCCCTTCGGTAGCCGATAACCCACCTTTAAACTTGGTATGCCGCCGGAACATGACTTTCGCCAATGCCTTTTTGCTTTCGGCGGTTGTAGATAATCCAACCCATTTGATGGCAAGCTGCAGAAAGTATGCCTGACTTTCAGTGGCTAATGAACACCGTCTTGTTCGCCCAAACCCCCGAAACGGCTTCATGAACTGTGAGCATAACTTTGCCTTTCGGAAGCTATGGAAAGTTTCGAACTTGCCCTGCGAACTGCGGAAAGTGACTAACTTTCGGTGGCTAATGAATGTCGTCATGTTCGCCCAAGCCACCGAAAACCGTCTCTCCACTTCACGTGGTAATTTTTCCCTTTTGGTGGTTGGAGCGTTCTGTTTATCACACCGTAAGCTGCTAAAAATAGGGTTTTCGGTAGCTAATGAACCAACACCAGGCTCGCCTAAGCTACCAAAACCTGAAATTTTCCTTTGGAAGGAGAGCCAGCGAAAAAATGTTAACTCAGACTTCGTTACCTTCTTAAAACTGTCGGACTAGAACTCAGACACATGCAAACAAGATAAAAAATTTAAAGACTTCCTATCACCTAGATGCCATGACTAATCTATGTTTATTGGGGAGATAACATCTGGCTCCTACTTGGGGATGGAGGCCTCCCAGCGAGGCTCCAAGAACCGCATACCAAACGCCTTTCCTAAAAAAAAAAAAAAAAGAACACACAAAACTCTAACCCTAACTTCTAGTGTTCCATTGGGCATGGAGTTATTTGCAAACAAAACAAAAACAAACTGAAAATGGAATGGTATTTACAATGACCAGGCTATGAAGCCTCAGACGAAATAAAGTTTCAGAAATCGCGCGTTTACCGGGCCACCAAACATCTCTTGACCTTCCAGGATTTGCAGGTTGAAGGTATTGTTCTGCTTTTCCTGAGTTATCATGTAAGGACCTGTCCAGAGAGAATCAAACTTGCCATGCTTTCCTTTGTCCTACCTGGGGGCATCCCATTTCAATACCCAGTCCCCCACCTGAAAAGTGTCCTTCTTGGCTTTCTTGTCAAAATTACCTTTTATCTTTTCCTGATGAGCTTCTGACCTTTCGACTAGTTGTTCTCTGGTCTGCTACAGTTCAACCAAATCCAACATTCTTCTTACCATAGCATTCGGTTCATCCTGTTCCTCCAGGATGAATTTAGTCACTGGCAGGATTAACTGAACTGGGAAAATGGCATCAGTGTCATAAACCAAACTGAAAGGAGAGGTCCCTATGGATTTCTTGTTCGTCACCCTATCAGCCCAAAGAGCAAATTTCAGCTTTGAATCCCAACTCCTTTGATTTTCCTCCAATAGTTTTTTAATGATCCTGACTAGACTTTTATTGGAAGACTCGGCGAGACCATTGCCTTGAGGATAGTAGGGAGTGGAATGAACTAACTGAATGCCCGTTGATTCACACATATGGACTAACTCTTTATATTTGAAAGCAGGTGCATTATCAGTTACCAGCGTTTTTGGGCAGCCGAATCTGGTGATGATGTTTTCATACAAGAATTTGATGATAACCTAGTGGTTGGCATTCCTAGTGGGAATTGCCTCTATCCATTTGGTCAAGTAGTCAATGGCTACCAAGATCCATCTGTGCTGACCGCTGGATGAATGATTGATCTCCCCTATGAAGTTGAGGCCCCATTGTTGGAAATGACCGTTTACCATAATAGGCTTCAAGGGGAGGTATTTCAACTGCTGTTTTCCCATGAATCTTTGGCATTTGTCACAAGTTTTCACAAAAGTGTATACGTCAGAGAATAGACAAGGCCAATAGTACCCAACCCTCAGAACCTCATGGGCAGTGGTTTTCCAGTAGTGATGCCCCCCACATATGCTTAAATGGAAATGATGCATGACTTTCCTTGATTCTTCTTTATCCAAACATCTTAACAAAACTCCAGCAGGATCTTTCCAGTACAGCAGATCACCACTTATGCAGATTTAAGTTTGGGAGATCATGCCTGAGTTGTGCTAAGTCTAGGTGGAACTTCTAAATTCTGCAGGAAATGAATGACACCCGAATACCACTCACATGAGAGCAGATTTTCAGCCACCTGCTGGTTGTCATGTTGTCCTATTGTAGCTGCCTTTGTTGGCAGATTTTCAGAATTTGTTCCGACGAGGTTAATGTCTAATAGTTTGTAATTCTCTTCAGCCATCAGTTTGGCCAGACCTTGACCCTTTATCAACCTGGTGAGATTCACCTCTATGTCAAATTTGATCACCTTGGCGATCCATTTGGCCCTCTTGCCATCAATGTTAGGCATAGTTAGAACATCCTTCACAGAAGCTGAAGGGACATAAGCTATAATCTTCGTGTGCAGGATATAAATTCGGAATGATTTTAATGATTTTACTAGAGCATAGGCCTATTTCTCTATGGGTTCATCCTTCAGCTCAGCATCCCTCAACGTTTTGCTAAAGAAGGCGATCGGATGATCAAGCCCTTCGTCGTCTTTCTGTAGCAAGACCGTCGCCACTGTATCATGGGAGGCAAAAGAGAAAATATAAAATACCTTGGTGTAATCTGGGCTAACCAGAGTGGGAGCCTCCGTGATGGCCTACTTGATGGCTTCGAAAGAATGTCTCGCCTGTTTAGTCCATTTGGTTTCAACTCCCTTTTTCAGCATAGAGGTTATGTGCTTTACCAACTCAGAAAAATTCAGAATAAATCTCATGACGAATTTATCTTACCAAGGAAAGATTGGATATCCTTTTTCGATCTTGGTATAGACAACTTCCGAATCGCTTCGACCCGAACTGGATCAATCCTTACTTCCTGTGCTAAAACTATGTGGCCCAGGAGCTTTCCCTCCCCAAGACCAAACTGTGATTTCTTGGGATTTAAAGAAATTCCAAATTGTCTGCATTTCGGGAAGACCTCTCTTAGGTGTTGCAAATGCTCCTCGTGGCTGTTTGAGTATACTGTGATATCATCAAGGTATATGAGGACAAATTTATCCTTAATCCCCACAAATGCGATATCCATGGCCCTCTGAAAAGTGGCCCCGGCGTTCATCAATCCAAACGGCATCTTGGCATACATGAAGGTACCCCAGGGAGTGGTAAAGGTTGTCTTCTCCTAATCGTCTGGGTGCACAGAAATTTGATTATAGCCTGAGAAGCCATCAAGAAAAGACATGACCCTAGCTCCCGACACTTTCTACAGTAAGTGTTCCATCTTAGGTAGAGGGTAGTTATCTTTTTGGGAGCCCTTGTTTGGGTTCTTGAAGTCGACACACAGCCTGACTTCACCATTCTTCTTCCTTACTATGACCAGATTTGCTACCCATCTAGAATACCTCAGCAGGATTATGATCTTGGCATCAAGGAGTTTTTTATTTCCCTCTCGATCACAGGTAACAAGAGAGGGTTGATAGGCTGTAGCTTCTGTTTTAAAGGGGTAATGCCCTTTTCCAATGGAATTCTGTACTGAATGGTGTCTTCATCATAGGTCTTCAGGTGACTGTATTTCCAAGCCATGACATCTACAAAATTATTTACCAGGATGCAGTAATCTGACTACTGATCAGCTGTCAATTCCGTGGACAGATTTATGAATTTGGGGCGATCTTGGCTGCCTATGTTTTGCTCATGGACAGCTGGGTCTTTCTCCTCATTCACAGGTTTAAATGGGATGTCATTATCGTCAAAAATCCTTTCAAGAGGTATCAGGCCCCTAGGTATATGATTTCTTGGCAATTAGACAATGTCATGATGGCCTATTTTGCCCTTCAATTTGGATTTATGAGACTCTTCTACATTCAGGTTCTCTTGGTCAATGTGCATATCAGAAAATTTGTCAACAACTTGGAGGAATCTACTGAGCTCATCATCGTTCTCAAAAAATTTCCAAAATTTGACGTTATCGGGTAGGGATGGTCTGTACCTGACTTGGATATCATTTTTCAACTTGGGAGGCATGGGAGGAAGGAATGTGCTGGTAGAGACAGCAAGGGAATCGACCAGGTGGTTCATGGCTCGCGGGATATAAGAAATCTAAAAAAACATGAAGGAATCCCTGAGTTTCCATACCTCATCTCTGTATGACTTCAGCCTGACGTTCTTTTCCTGATAGTTCCCATTCACCTGCTGTATGATGAGCTCTGCATCCCCAAAAATATTCAAGCAAATGATTCCCATTTCCTTGACAGCCTTGACTCCTAACAGAAAGCCTCGTATTCTGCTATATTAATTGTGGCTTTGAATTCCAGTTTATAAGACAGATGAGTAACATCCTTCAGAGGAGAGATCAATACTACACCTGCACCTACTGAAGCTTGGGAGCTGGCACCATAAAAAAACATGCTCCACACAGCAGTGGTTACCTCCTCAGGTTGCTGACCAGTGGGCTTGGTGAGTTGCAAAGGGGCTGTCTATTCATCATCTATTTGCAGGATACATGCTCTGAAATCTATATCTACAGCATAGATGGGATGGTTCACAGAATTCTTCTCATTGCCGATAACATAAGCCAACCGATTTTCCCTATAAAGCCTTTTAGTTTCGTCTCAAAACATAGGAATGATGGCATAAGTTAGGTCCATCTGTAGGGTCCCCCCCTAATCGTTTGCTCCATGATCGTGACAGAAGGATACCAAATTTCGATGGGATGTTAGAAACCACTACGTCCATTACCATGCTATTTGAAGGCAGTTGAGTTAAGTTTATGACGAGATCCTTTATGAGGCCTAGGCTTTTAGCTTTTCTGGAGTCAAAAGAGAAGATATCATGGTAGGGTTTTGTGATGATAAAACCAAGTTCATCCATCACAACTTTGGGCATGAGGTTGTGGGAGGCTCCCGAGTCGAGTAAGCAATTCTGAAGGATTTTGTCATGGATGTTTAAGGATATGTAAAAGGGTGGGTAGGACCCGTCCTGCTCTTCAACCATGGGACCTAGGGTTACTGTAGTCTTATCGTCTTGGAGGTTCAAAAGTCAGCATCCATGGATGCTTTTGGCTGGAGGGACTTCAGTATGGATGACTTGAAGGAATCATTTTTCATTAGCTCGATCAGGGGAAAAGGGATTTTTATTTTCTGGATATCAGTTTCAAGATTGAAGGAATAGGGCAACTTGTCAGGGGTCCTTGTCTCTTACGCTGAAGCTGTAAGTTGGATAGGGTCTGGGGCAGCTGGCTGAGATATTCTTTGCTACTGTTTTGCAAGAGCTATAACCTATTTTGTGGGAGCCACAGGCTGCTGTTTTGAAGGAGTGACAGACTGTTTTGTAGGAGCAGCGGGCTGCTTCATGGAGGCAGGAGTCTTCCTTGTAGGAGCAAGGTTTAAAGGCTTCTTAGCAACAGTCTTGGACCTCAAATCATAGCTCCTCTGATCGTCGACCTGACACAGTGATTCCTCGGTGATTTGTTCAGTCATGAGGGATTCCTCATAATCGGACTGTGTCAAGAAGGCGAGTTCAACCTTATCTTCTTCTTCTGCTCCTTCCTGAATAAGTTCCTATTCCTCTTCTATTACTGCATGCTGGAAGGGAGCTCTGATTCTTTGTTCTTCAACAGGATTCCTGTCTCTCTGAAGGGTTTGAACCAGTCGGCCATTTCTTCTGTAAGGGGGAGCGTTTATGTTCTTGGGGACAAAATCATGTGGAACTTTACCTCTCGTGGATGGCTGGCCTTGCACTTTCAGTTTGGATATTTCGGAGGTCAAGCTGTCTAGCATTTTGGCCATTTTTTCTAGTTTAGTTTCTAACGAGGAGGAGGAATCTGGGGTCTTCCTTTTCTTATCAATATTCCCTTTGAGGATTTTGGACACAACCATATCTGAATCCACTTCGATTGCAGCATCTTGCCTGAGCAGTAAAGAGTCAGCTCTTCTTTCCCAGAGATGAAGGCAAAAATCGGGGTCAAAAGCATTGGCGTAAGTGATCCTGGTAGAGGTATCTGTAGGCTTAATTTCAACAGGGATTTTGCTAAACATTTTGGTAAACCTCTTCGTAAAAGCTGCCACAGACTCGCCACTTTCTATCTTCAAGTTATCAAATTCTGTGAGATAATAAAGGTGGTCTCTTCTTTCCCCCCAATGTTTCAGAAATAGTTCATCTAGTGCCTCGATGTCATTTATTGATCCAGCGGGCAGTTCTTTAAACCACTTTCTTGCCTGACCATCTAAACTTTGCACAAACACTCTAGTCCATACATCTTCATGCTCGATATTGATGTTCTCGGCATAGCTATAAAATGCCTCCAAGTGCTCCTCGGCTGTAAAATCTCCCTCCCCAGTGAATTTTGGCATATATTTTTTATAATCTCCGGTAGGCATAGCAGAAAGGGGATTAGGAAAATTTAGGGGGGCATACCTAGCAAGGAGTATCTTCTCCATTTTGTTTAGAGGGACAGCCATTGTGGGTGTGGGTACTAAAGGGATGGAAGAAATAAATTTGAGTGTAGACGATGGTTGAGGCGGTATAGGAAACAATGAAAGTGGAGGTTTTGTTTCAGTAGAGTCGCCAAAAATGGGGGTGAAACAGATTGATGGCTGTTCTGGGAAATCAGTTTGCTTACATGATTGTGCAAGTAAAGAGGAAAGCCTTTGCTCACACTGGTCTAAAAGGTCCTGAAAAATGTTTTATATGGCAAGTACGTTGGTGTAAACAAAGGGGAACTTCTCGTATGGTTCAGTCAATGTAGGCTGCAGGTAGGAGGAATTGCCTTCCTCTTTGACGGATTCTAGGATTTCTTTTCCTAGGTCAGCTCGTGTAGCAGGATCAGGGCTAGAAACTTGGGCAGTAGTAACGGATGAGGATACTTGGGCCCATAAATATTCTGCTCTACTTATAGTTCCTTGTGGATTATCTGTTTCAGAAAATGGAGATTCAAAAGGAGTTTCATCGGATGAGACAGAAGAGATACCTCTGGTAAGGCCCGATGTGGTTCTTCTTATGGATCTGGAAATCTGCCTCTGCGTAGTCCTTCCTCTCCTTATAATATGTTCGGGATCTGAAACAGGTGTTACTAGTGGCCTTTGAGGATTCAATCTGGTACTTGGTCTTCTCAAAGCCACTTCATTTCAATGGATTCGCCAGATAGATGATTACAACCGAAAAAGTGCCCAGGCTTTGTCTATCATCAAAGCTGGAACTGTGTTGTCTCCCAGGGAAGCTGCTGCTTCGATAATCTTTCCCTGACAACGGCGCCAATTTGTTATCACTCCAGGAAGCTCTCCTAGGTTGTATTTCAGAGATGCCTGGTAACATAAACTTGTTTTGAAAGAAGGGATTTATTTTGGATCAAGTTGGATGACAGGAATCAAAATTTACACGCTCACACCATGCATGACGACACTCAGACAGACAAGGCTTTGACTACGGCCGCTCAGAGGGTTGATTTAAAATAAAGAGGGTGAATCCTTATTGCATTCAACAGATTCATACACAGAAGAACGTATATCAATGGCTAAGCATAACAAAATAATAACATATATGTTCAATCCTTTAAAACAATGATAAGATAACAGCTATTTAGAAATAAAAATGAACATATAGGAAATAGATCATTCACAATAAGTGCAGAAACATGAGAAGAAGAAATCTGACAGCCAATAATAAAAGAAGCTTGTATTATCTAGAAGGTCACAGAATTCTGAGAATACAAAAGTCGATTAGTCTCTCCAAAGTCGAACCTGTATTCTACTTCATTCCTCGGCTTTATAGCCATTACAAAGTTTTTTCAGATCCCAAAGCTGGATCAAATATGCTAAAAATAACAACTAAAACAGTTACTGAAAGTGTGACAGCGTATCATGATTGAAATAACTGCCTCTTGTTGATTGCACCTTCGTTTGACCGCTGAAACGAGCCTCTGGGGGTTTGAGGGCGAGTTTAAAACTGCTATCTGCAAAAAAAAACCTGTAGGCGTCTTTTCTAAAAATAGACAGAAATATTCCACCGTTTAGCTTGCTGGCGCCTTCAGTCTGGGACCAGAGGTGATCATGATGCAATTGAGCACGTTTGGATTCCCTGGAAAATGCCTTAAAGATGCTCGGGCTAACAAAAAGGGGTTTTGGTGCCAATAGGCAGACCTCTGCGTTTTCTGTGCTTTCGGTGGTTACCAAAACTAAGCCTGAAGGTGATAAGTAGCCGAAAGCTTGGCGTTCGGTGGTTAATGAACTTGATTCATGCTTCGCCTAAACCATCGAATCGCTTCTGGGTGCTAGGCATCCTTTATTTCTTTTCGGTATCCGGGAGGACTCCACTTATGCGCAGTAAACCGCCGAATCGGGATTCGGTAGCTAATGAACAGCTCTCGTGTTCGCCCAAGCTGTCGAAAACAACATATTAATCGTCCTGCAAAATTGAACAAAACTGTGTTCCTGTCCCCCTGCTACTTGGATTTCTCTTCCACCTGGGAAAGAAACGGAGGGTCAGCGAATTGGATTGCAGCTGCTGCCAGAGTGTCGAGGCCTGAAAGGACCTTGGGCTGAGCCCTCTGAATTTCTTCCTTACCCCCCAAGGACTCAATCTTCCTCCTCAGCTTGATGTTTTCTCTGATCAGCTGAATGTTTCTGCCTCTCATTTTGCCATGTTTCTTGGTCAATCCATGAAAAGATACATAAAGCTCGTTATACCTCTCTGTCATCCTTTCATTCTTCTCTTTAATGACCCTCTGAAGTAACTCGCGTTCATAAGCCTGCTGGAGGAGCCGGTTGATTTTCTATGAAGCAGAAATCTTTGCATTTTGGGTTGGTCCATCGGCCACCTGCAGACTTTGTTCCTCCACAGGTGTAGGGGAGGATAAATTTACACAGCCAAAACCTTGCTCTTCCACAGAGGTAAATGGAGGCAAATTGACATAATCATTCTCTCACTCCATCATGGCTGGGGCTGCTTCCTGGGGTTTCTGTTCTGTTTTCTCCTCCTCAATTTCTGCTCCATCTCCTTGCAACTCCTCCTCCTCAGAATCGGTGTATGGGATGTTTAAAATATTTGTACTCCTTGAGGGAGCCTCTTTTGAAACACCGCCCTTGTCCTCAGCCTTGTCTTCAAATGCCAGCTTCCTTTTGGCTTTCTTCGCCAGTGGGACTGAGGAAAGGGGTTTGATTGAATTTAGGGGAATGGCCCTCCTCCTTCATTTTCCACTTCTGGGGGTGGAAGATTTCCTTCCCTCCTCCAGCCGTAATTATGTTTCGAGCCCACTCTAGAAGAGAAAGAAGGTCCATTTCATGCCTTTCCTATGCAATAACTCGAAGACCAAAAGTTTAATCAGACCATGGTGGAACAACCTCCCTGCAATTTTGGTGGGCTAAGCCTTTACTTGATGTGCCATCTTGGTGAGGCTCTTATGGAGGTAGAAAGGGATATTTAAAGGGCTCTTGCCCGTGAAATGATCCAGTAATATAAAATGATAAATTAGCACCCTGTTATACTTTCCCTCACAGGTTATATAGACCAGGATGGACTTCAATAACAGCTGCCAGTTATCCTCCAGATATGACATACGAATGTCTTTTTTCCAAACCTGGTTCCTATGTTCCAGTTTCAGGTATGATTCAAACTTGAAATCCTTCTTGACAGTGGTCTTGAACCAACTCTCCTCGGTTGTTGGAAATTCTGTCACCTGGGCTATAAGGGCCTCGTCCACCTGGAATTCTTCCTGGCCTATCTCCGCCCTTTCTCCGTCATATGTGAGGGAAAATGCTTTGGACACCTGTTGATGAGAACCCTGTAGCTTCTTGCAGAAATTGTAACAGCCCACATTCTTGAAAAATTGGCATACCTCAGGGTGAGCTTCCAGGTAGCAGATGTCGCTCAATTCCTTTCTCAGGACTGCTCCCCTTCCTTTTGGCCTCGATAACCTGCTCGCTGGCGCCTGCTGCTCAAATCTGGACCGGGGAAGAGATGGGAAACAGGGAGGAAATGAAAGAGCTCGGTCGATGTGGTGAGGGCGAAAACGAACAAATGGTGTGGATTTTCGGGAGTTGACTCCGAGGGTATGAAAAGGTGGGCAATCATGAGGATGGAATGATGATTACTGAGACATGATTGTGCCAAAGGAACGGATTTTTAGAAAAGTTGTTATGTGGATGGAAATGAGGTCCGTCTGGTTAGAGTTATGGCGGTGGCGTCCGGCCTTCCCTCGGGGTAAGTCCTGTTTTCGCTGAATTGACCCTTTCGGCGGCTATGCCATGATGGGTTCCATGTATCATGACTCCAAACCCCCTATTTGACGTGGCCGCCAGTCGACGTAACTCTCCCTTCGATAGCCGATAACCCACCTTTAAACCTGGTATGCTGCCGGAACACGACTTTTGCCAACGCCTTTTTGCTTTCGGCGGCTGTAGATAATCCAACCCATTCGATGGCAAGCTGCAGAAAGTATGCCTAAATTTCGGTGGCTAATGAACACCGTCGTGTTCTCCCAAACCCCTGAAACGGCTTCATGAACTGCGAGCATAAATTTGCCTTTCGGCAGCTATGGAAACTTTCGAACTTTCCCTGCGAACTGCGGAAAGTGCCTAACTTTTGGTGGCTAATGAACGTCGTCATGTTCGCCCAAGCCACTGAAAACCGTCCCTCCACTTCATGTGGTAATTTCACCCTTTCGGTGGTTGGAGCGTTCTGTTTATCACACCGTAAGCTGCCGAAAACAGGGTTTTTGGTAGCTAATGAACCAACACCAGGCCCGCCTAAGCTACCGAAACCTGAAATTTGCCTTCGGAAGGAGAGCCATCGTAAAAATGTTAACTCAGACTTCGTTACCTTCTTAAAACTGTCAGACTAGAACTCAGACACATGCAAACAAGATAAAAAATTTAAAGACTTCCTATCACCTAGATGCCATGACTAATCTATGTTTATTGGGGAGATAACAGATTCTATGAATGAACATAGTTTTTCATTCCAATAGATGATAGTTGACTGAGTGATGTGCAATCAATCATTCAAATGACAGAGTAATTTCTAGTTAAGTGTCTTTGCAATCTTATATGGTGTTAAGTTTGCACATTCAATGATTCAACAAACTTGGAGTTGTTCCCCTTGTTGGGCATTGGTCTGCCTATGACAAGCCAAGCCTTGAAACATGTCTCTTTTTTAAGAAGATTCAAGTGTTAGTGAGATGAGTGGGCTATAAGTCCCTCATTTACGAAGCAATGAGTTCAAGAAAACATAGTAAAACCACCTCTAAATTGATAATAGGGGGAGCATCCCATGAATAATTTTAGGCTCTAAAGAACACATGTGATGGATGTGACTCTTTGATTTATGTAAAACCAATGGGAAACAAAATTTAAGTTGTGCTAAAAACACTTTCAAATTGTAAAATAATGTAGTTTAAACTTGATAAAATTTTGATTTGTTCTAACTATCTTCATTGAAATTTGACCATGCAATTCTTTGTCAAATTGCAATTTTTTATTTTAAAATTAAATTTTTGAATAGATAAATAAATTCAATACATTTAAACACTATTAGTTGACTCTAATTATATAATCTCAATCACTAACATATACAACAAAAACATATTTATCATTAACCATTACAATTTGGCATACCGTAAGGTTTGGCACATCCATTCGTAGAGCCATTACAATTTGGAGATAGAAATTGAGGGCTTCGAGATAGTGATAGCCATCGTAAAAGGAAACGCTATCTATCTATCTACCTTACCCAAAACAATCTCAAGCAATGTCGAATCGGCGTGTCATAACGGGCACTCAAATCGTCCATGCAGGCGACAGAAAATTTTCCGGTGAGGAATAGTTCCACTTTTTCTCATTATTGTTTTGGAATTTCAACCATTTGCGTCATCTTAAAATGGGTCAAAATTCCTAAAAGTGCAATTTCATGGCATAGTTCCGCAGTAAATAAGATAGAACTACATTTCCACCCATTTTTATAACCAGATCTAAGAAACAAATAGCCAAAAAAGCAAAACGATTTGAGTGCCAGTTATCCCACGCCTGTCGAATTCCCTTAACAACAAATTTAATGTGAAGTTGGCAGAAAGAGAGTTGTTGTCAAATCCAATTTTTAGTCTTCAGCAAACGTAACACGTAACGTCCCATTTTTTAATCTTCAGCAGACGTGACGTCTTTGATTTCTCCGACTCGCTGATGGAGAACGAAACTATGATTATACAAATTTGCCTAAACACAACTTTATTAGCTTCAATAAATAAAATAAAATTTATATACCTATTAACTAACGAAGTTGTCTAAAGATTGGATTATTTCCAACGAAGTTGTCTTGGACTATGTCTAAAGATTGGACTATTTCCAAGGAAGTCTGGGAATATTTCTACCTGAGGGTCCAAGGAAGTTGTTTGGGAATATTGGGACTATTTCCACGTGAGGGTCCATTTTAGGTGAAATTGTGTTTTTAAAATCTGAATTAAGTAATATTTTAATCAATATTTTGAAAGAAGAAATAGATTCAACACAGTTAAAAATCTTTGAAACGCCTAAAATCTGTAAGTTTGACAACTATAACAATGATTTTACAAAAAATTTACCAATTTTTCAAAATATACAAACAGAAAAATCATTGTATTCCAATGGAAATCATCGGAGTTTTAAACTACGACTTAACTCAATTCAATAATAATGAATACTCCCTGCCGACAAACATGCAGCCGGATAGCCTATGGAATTTCAGGCCAGGTCTTCACGAACATTGCTACTGGGATTTTTTATGTCAAATCAACGCCGCCTATTGACAATTATTGCTTGCTAGGGTTTTATAGGGTCACGCCAGTTTGGAACATGTGCGATTTAAATTTATTTAAACCAAGCTGCGGTGAGTTCCATTTCCATGAAAGGAAATAAAGGAAGCTGCGGTGAGTTCCACTTTTCTGAAAGGAAATTGTCTGAGTTTCAAGTTTATCAGTCGTGTGGATCGATTGGCCTAAGAATGAAGAGCAGACGATTAGCACTCAAGGCCCCAGTTGCTGATGGTGGACGTTTTAATTTGCTTGTCGCCAGAAACTCTGAGCATCTAAGTTTTGCTGCTCTGCCCCGTCTGCGAAGTTTGTGCACCTAGTAACTAGGTATTTACTGTTATTATTGTAATGATCTTCAATGATATATGTGTAGAAGATATTCAAAATGCATATACAAGAAAACGAAAACGGGCCAATCTACTTGTATTTTTGTTGTTTGCATTTACCTTTGAGTTGTTTCAACTTGATTTCAAGGTTTGCTGCCTAATGGAAATTTCGAGGAGGCTCCTCCAACCTGGGCTGTCGTCGGAAACGTGATTGTGGGCCAAAACGTGATTTCAAGGTTTGCTGCGTAATATGCTTGGTGCGCACCGACGACGGGCACCAGCTACGGAATCATCCAATCCCTCGAGATTACGCCGCCCCAGGACGGAGTCTTCCTACAGGGTCACAGATAATCCGCATAGCGAACGGAGAGATCTTCTAGGAGGGTTTCAGAGCATAGCTGAGTCCTATTAGTAGAAGCTACTAATATCTTCTTTCTTCTTCTTTTTTTTCATGCTAAAGAGTGCAGGGATTTGAACCCTACTCTACACTATCAGAAACCTCCGGCCTCATCACTCACCAAGTGAGCTACATTGTTGGCCTTACTAATATCTAATTCATTCACAAATAAAAGCTCATTTCTAATTTAATTTATTCACAATTACATACAAATACCTAGAAAGTATTTCCAAAAGATTACAAATATTTATATTTTAATTAATTAAAACATTCTTAACAAACGAGAAAAACTAAATGCTAAATAATAATTTAAAAATAAAGGTGGGTTGCTGAGTTTGTGAAGCTTTCAAAGACAATCAAGAGAACTTACCATATTTTTTTTTCCAGAGAAAAATATATGTAACTTGATATTATAAGTAATAAGTCAAGGTTACATCCGGTAAATCAGAAAACATTAGATAGTTCAAATTATACAATTTTATGTCCATAGACAATCAATATCATAAAATTCAAAATCCAGCCAAATACTAAAAACAAGAATACATAGAAACAATCATTCTTGTAACATGCATACAAAAGTCAAAAAACCATATCAAGGAATCCAACGCAACCTTCAAAAAGTATGAATGCTTCCATGATCAACTAAGTCATTATCCAGGCTTTCACTGAAATGCAGAAGTCCATCCATCGGACCCATCGCCAGCTTTGAGAGACAATCTGCTTCCATATTCGCTTCATGATAAATATGCTTGCAGCGTAGCGAGTCGAACGAAGCACTTAAACGTCTCACCTCCTCCATCCAGGGTTCAAGAAGAATAGCATTGATCACATGTTTGCCATTGAACCAATTAACCACCACCTGCGAGTCTCCATAGATGGTCATACATGAGTAACCCCTCCTACAGGAAAACCACAACAAACATCTCAATGCCAACAGCTCTGCCTTTAATCCGTCTCCACCCCCAATGCCAACCTGCACTTTGATGATGTGGTTTTTGTGAATATATAAAATAACCCCCGCTCCACAAATGCCCTGTTGGGAGGCACCATCGAACAAACAACAAATAGAGTCTTCATCCATCAGTGGATATGATACCCGACGAACCTTTACTCTGCCACCCTTTTCCGGATGCCCATTCCAGTGATAAAGAATTCTTTTAGCAGTGGCATGAACCAAAGGTAGGGAGTCATAAAAAATCCCGGTGTTTTGTGCTTTCCAAATGCCAACAATCGGGAACAAAGGAAGAGTACTATTGTGCCCATGATGACCAAACCAATTACGCAAACAACCAACCAGATCAGACCCCTTCCATTCACCAGGAAGATATACCCATCCACGAATAACCTACCAAACAGCTTTCACAAAACAAGAGTGGATAACAAGATGCTCTAAGTCCTCTTCAGCTGCCTTGCACAAAATGCACATACCCAGACCACAGAAACCCCATTTCTGAATGTTATACCAAGTGAGAATTTTGTCCTGGAAGCAAAGCCATAAAAAACATCTGATCTTTAGCGAGATTTTCCATCCCAAAATCCTTTTGTGCGACCAACACGAGATCGGGGGATTCAGAGCATTCGCAGACAACATATGATATACATTAGCCACCGTCATTAATCCCATAGAACCAGGGCCATCCCATGTCAACTGATCAACCTTATTGTTAAGCATGATCCCCGCACAAGAAAGTCTGGATATGTACGACTCCCAAACAGAATGCCACTGAAAAGGAAGGTTTAGTTCTGAAGTCGTGAGCCAACAATCACATGAGATGTCACTACGGTTCAAAAAAAAACTGAGAGAGCACCACCAACTTTCTGTCATGGAGTTCTTTAATAAGACCAGCACGAAGCGTATACAGTCCCTCATCCCCAATGAAAGGATCCACCCCAACAGAAAGTTTAGAACCCTTCCCGATCTTCCATTTAATCCACGACCCAACATAGTAGAAGGTTTTGATAATACTGTTCCATATAACTGAGGCCTGTGAGGAACCAATCTGAGGTTTCCGCAACCACTGTGAAGTGGTATAAGTTGTTAGGTACTTGGCTCGAATAAATCTGCTCCAGAGTCCACCATAGTCAAAGCCCTCCAAATACTTTTTGTCAACATCAGCACATTAAACCATTCCAAATTCTTTAGGCCCCAACCCCCATAAGACTTGGGCCAACACAGACTTTGCCAAGAAGATAAGTGTCACTTCCTCACCATTGGTTTCCCAGACCATATGAAATGAAATAATTTGTTGCGAACACCATTGAGGATCAATGAAGGAAGCCTCCTTAGACCGAACCAATAAATGGGAATACTTTGCAACACAGATTGAGCTAATATAAGCCTCCCCCCGATAGATAGCCACCTCGCAACCCAACAATTTATTCTATGGTCTATCTTCTGCAACAACCACCCCCAATACGCCGAGCCATAACAATTTGGTTTAAGAAAGAACCCCAAATATTTAATACCCAAATCAATGTGTGAGAAGGCATATGGAAAGATCTCCTTCATATCCTTGATGATACACTCCCAACTCCATTAAACAAGAAGGATGATTTTCCAATGCTAATGGCCATCCCCGAGGCCATGCAGAAAATATCGAAAATGTCCTTATATATTAACCATTCACCGACAAAAGCTTCCCCAAAGATCATAACATCATCAACAAATAAAAAATGCGTAAGCGAAAAAGATCGGGAGACTCTTACACCTTTTATACAATGTTCTTCCTTAGCTTCCTGTATCAATCTCCTCAACCCATCAATCGCCAAAATCAAGAGTAATGGGGATGACGGACAACCTTGTCGGATGCCCTGACTGCAAGAGAACATACCCGTAGGCTCGCCATTGACTAGAACCCCAAAGGTGGTTGAAGTAATGCACGCCATAATCCACTACACCATATTGAGAGGTATACCAATCTGTATGAGAATAAAGCGAATATAGGACCAATCCAACCGATCATAAGCTTTTACCAAGTCCAATTTGAGAATAAAGGCACTAATATTCTTGATCTTAACTGAATGCAAACATTCTTAGGCAACTCCCACAGCGTCCAGAATCTTCCTGTTGAACAAAAAACCAAATTGTTCAAACGTTATGAATTTTTTTAGGAAAGGTTTAATGTGTCTGGCGATGATTTTTGACACTAGCTTGTAGAGAATATTACACAAGGATATAGGACTATAATACAAGAACCGATACGACCTATCCAATTTCAGAATCAAAGCGATATATGTAGCATTGAGATTTTTAGGCATAGTTGCTTTGATTCGGGATTCTTCCACAGCCCTCAAAATATCAAATCCCATGAGATCGAAAAAATGAATAAAAAACTCCACAGTCCAGCCGTTAGGGCCTGGACTTTTTTCTTTAACAAATGACCCCAAAATAGACTTTAATTCATCCAACATGTTTCTTTACATGTGTTATGAGTTTATGGGTGGATGAATAAAGTTGTTTCCTTTTTTTGTTGTCGTGGGAATATATGTTTATGTCCCCTAGCTGTGCACACACCATTGCAACATGGAAAATAAGTTATTTTGTCATTTTTTTAATAACAACATGTAGGTATTAAAAATTTCATGTACGTTTCTATGTGTAAAAACAAATATATCTACTGTGTATAAACAGAATCAAGAGTTTATTGATTCGAGCCCTAATTATTAGTTTGAGGCTAGTTTTAACTAGCTTCTTGAGGTCATTCATACACACTTGGCAAATTTTTACACAAGTCATAAAAAACAATCCAAGCAATAGAATTGAGTACCATAACCTCTTAAAAGTTTGTTTTGTTTGGGTAAGGTCGACATGACCACGATGTCCATAAGCTCTATTGGTTGAGTTTTTTAAAATTTACCCTATAATGCAAAGATTGCATTGCATGTTAATAAAAAAACACTAGTTCCAGAAGTCGTCTAATAAAACAACTTCAAGGCCATACACTAATGGGAGAGGGGTGCCCCTAGGTGTAATCCTATGTCACAATTCCAATGGAATTGACGGTTCATCGATCCAAGTCATGGTTATCAGTTGATCTAGATATAATTCATAGATTCAACTAGTACTTAACCCTAATAATAAGAAACGAATCACTTATTCATACATTCCATTTGACAATAATGGACACCAATAACAAGAGTACTTAGAAAAGTGAATTTAACAAATATGTTATTCTTCATTGCATCGAGTGGAGTGAATACAACCCACTATGGGGGAGATGTTGTCACGTAACGTAGCATTATCTCAAAAATAAAAAGTAAAATCATGTCAGGTCATAAAATAATAAAATAAAAACAAAAGGTAAAACGGTTAAAAACATCCACGTCGGTTCACCAAGAGGGATCATATTTCTCGAGCTGCAATTTTTTTTTGGATGTGTAAAAAATTTAAGATAAAAAAAATTGAACCAATGCAAGAAATTGGATCCCTCTCGGTGCTTTATAAATCCAAGTTTAAGATGGGTCTATGCTCGTCTAACAACAATTCCCTATACAATTTACATGTGATTAAACAATACACAAGTCGTAGCGCCTTACAATGCATGCTTTAGTATTCAACCTCATCAAAATTAGATAACATATACTTGTTTAAACAACATTTGTGCTAAGGACATCAACTCACTCTACTTACTCTACTTATGAGAAAATTGGATGATTACAATTCACTATATCTAAAAAAAACGTTGCTTCTAGAAAGCCAAGACTTCAAAAACATGATGTTATGACCATTTGAATATAATGTAAAATCAATAAGAAGAAACCATTATGTGCTTACATTTATGTATTGATTGAACATAAGAATCATATCTTTGTATCTTGAACAAATTGCTAATGAATGCGTATTATAAAATAAACATAGTAGTTAACCAGCATCACTTCTAGGAACCTACAACTATGTTCGAAGATAATGCTCACTTCTTATATATTTATAACTATATAGTAAGATAAAAAATATTTGAAAAGATAGTGCAAGTTTACTTCATATAGAGAAAGCCATCGAGTATAATGTTACTAACCAGCAACTATGTTTTTTAATAAATTTGATGAATGTTATAATCCTCCACATGTTATGAATAAACATGATACATAATTTTGAATGGATGACTCCACTATATAAAAAAGATTTTGATAGATCAATTGACTCACACTTCATCATTTCAGTTTTGATTCTTCATATAACTTGGACACATAGAAGGGCAATAGTGTTAAATTCATGCACTAAAACATATCAAGTCATATGTAAATACGTTGGAAAATAGCATAACGATCTATGTACCTTAATACAAAACAGTCACTTTCAATCATACCACTTAAACCTCTCTTTTATAATTACCTGATGTCATTTCAGTATACCATTTTAATTTTCTATGTTATTAATGGCAAGTATCATACCTTTGACAAGTTCTTTCTAGACATTGTTTATAGTTGGATGTTTGTACCAATTACTGAGTTTGTAAAGTGATATACCAATGCACTTGCTCTGTAATACATGAATACATAATCATCAAGGTCTTTCTTGAGTTTTGGTCCAATGTCAGGTATTCATCCTTAACAATCATCGAGCCAATAAAAAATTCATTACATTCATCATCAATCACCAAATTATGTATAGAGTGTTTTATTCCTCTCAATACATCATGCCGACCAATAATTAGTGCCCCATTCATTTCCTTTAGAGGAAACCATTGCATATATGTGTTATGCAAAAAATGCAACTATGCATGGTCAAATACATGTGTGTATGGGTTTGATAAGATAGTTAAATCACAACCTGTAATGGATTCTTACCAAAATATTTTGAAGCCTTTCCAACGGTAACATACTTGGTTGTACAAGAAATAAGATATGATCATAATTTGGTGAAATATAATTGATTCACAAGCCTCTAACTAGGTTCTTTCAATAATTATACATGGATCTATTGCAAGTGATGCTCAATCCTATGCATCAACCTTGTCTTTTCATTCAAAATTATCACATTCACCGCTACTACATGGTCCACAAAAGCATGCAAGTTTTCATGTCCATATTTCGAACACATGGTTGTGTGAACTTTGAATTGAATGAAATCTTTGATTTCCACATATTGTTTTGCAGTGATATGCATGTGACCGATCTACATTAACCACCTCCCAATAATTTAGATTTGTACATGCCCTCTCTTTATCGATTCATCTTTCTTTCTTGTCGCCTCTATCATTACTGTAGAGCACCATTAGAGTCTAGAATGTGCATTCTTGAATAGGGGAATTTGTCATAAACTTCAACTCCTCCCTACATAGTGCAATTTTGACACATGTATCAAGGTCGTCGTGCTCACCTTTGCTATGCCGATTTTCAAAGTAATTTCAAATATGAGACACATTGCATTTTCTGTGCAATAAACTCAACCATTGAAATACACAGGAAAAGTTTTGAACTGGACTACAAAACCATCTAACCAAATCCAATGTCAATACATTTGCATATCTCTCTCCTTCAAGTAGTCATAGAAAACCAGAAGCAATGTTGTACAAAATGTAGGTCATGGCACCTACCATCACTTAAATATAATTTAGACTCCTTCAATATCATCCCTTTGTCTACTTTACTATATGGACCATGCCTATATGCAATATCTACCATTATACTGACTTGATATGAATGATAATATTGGCTCTAGATCTCATTATGTGGTTGGAGGGTGTAGTTCTTAGCAAAATCCACAATTGATAGTATAGTACCAATGGGAAAGGAGTCCTTGCATATTTTAAATTGACCATCATGCCATCATGTCACATGGACATGCTGACCATATTTTATCATTTTTTCCAAAATGTCCTTAATGAAATCACATACTCATACCTAGTGGCATACAAGTTATGGCATAATTAGAATCTAACCTTTTAAAACTATATGTAAAATTTCTATATGTAATTAGAATTTAACATTTTCAAACTATATGTAATCCTTTTAAGTACAAAACATTGACCTGGTACGTCACCAATGCTATTTTTTTTCTTTCTTTCCCACCAACTAGTTCATCCTACCGAATTCATGGTCCTCGCTTTCATAAATGCATTGGCTTGATAATCCAAATCCACTGCACTTAGAGGATGTCCCATCTCAACAAGATTTTGTATAATATTTTTGTCCTTTGGGCCTCAGACACGTGATGCTATGAATAAAGTTTCTTGATGATAGTAACGGTAGTGTGGCTAAGCATTTTTGCACATGGTAAGTATGCAAAACATGGTGGATGTGTATATATGTATCATAATAATAACCAAATTCTATGTGGTATACACAACAACACATGTGCTATAATATGTGCTTGCTTTAACATACCATGGTTTTCATTTCTCAAAAAATGTTTGGCGTAGATTTTATTCCTTGTGCTTATTCTTGATTCTCTTATAGAATTATGTTTGTGACATGTTAGGAAAGTGTTTAATGTGGGGTTCATGATCACTAGAGCCTCTTCTAAACTTTAGAACATCCTTTTGATTGGATGCAGGCTTGGTATGTTCATGCCAAAAAAATTGGACTAATCCCTTAACAACTTCAATTAACATCATATCAGAATGTGGAAGCCTACCAATGAAGGTCCAATAATATGTTTGATCAAGGTTGTCAAGGATTTCTCTTCTAATAGAAGGGTACCCGCACGAAGCTGGTACCCAAAAATGCTTCAATGACAGTGCGTGAGCGTAAAAAAAAAAAACACATGCACGTGCCTCTAAACACGCGTATGCGCTCCTACTTCGGCAATGTCGATCCTCCACGTCGGTGAATTGACGTGGATAGAAGAAGCGCATACACGCTCTTAAAAGCATGCATGCGTGTCTGTATATCCACGCCAACAGACGCCCGCCCGCATTGTTAACGTGTACGCAAAAACACGCACGCACACGTTGTTAACGTGTACGCAAAAAACATGCATACGCACTCCTGTGTTTTTTATTTAAAAAAATACATTTCGCAGGTTTGTTATTGTGTAACAAACCCGAGAGTGAGGAATTGGGGGACTTCGAGGCACGTGAGCACTCTTGGAGCATCCAACCACCTCCAATTCAACCTCCCACTTGACCTCCAACCTCCATTGTTTCCAGTTCCTCCAGGTAGGTGCTAAATCATTCATTTTTTTGTTTTTTTTCATTACAATTTTAAATTTAAAAAAATTACAATCAATTAAAATCCAACAAATTTTCATTGCAGATAAATTACACCTGACAAAATGAGAAACACATCACAACCATCAGAGAAAACCAACGAAACCGAACCGTCGGACGATAACATTAACATTGGAATGAACAATGAACCTGATGACGAACCATTTGAAAACCACGAGGATGAATTACATCAAGATTTAAACCAATTAAGGGTCTTAAGCGATGATTTGAAGAGCACCAGGGAACCCTCTCAGGTTTCCCTGGCTACATCATTGCAAAACATCATTGAATCTATTAACATTTCCCACAATGAGATCACTAATATGAGCCAATATAGGGCTCAAATGAGGGAGAAATATTCCACCGGGATATCAAAAGAGCAAATTAAAGACCTCAACATCACAAAAAGCACAATTGTACATCAAATTCATAAATACTGGGACAGTGCAGCCTCCAGATGTGAGGAAGAGACGGGTTTGCATGGACTGGTGTAATTACCATCCATGGAGAGATAACTAGAGAAAGAGATGGTTTATGGTGTTTGACAAGCCCCCATGCAATAATTTGGAGGTCCCACAGTATCTTCTTAGGAAATTGTGGGTTGATTTTGAGTTAGGCTTCCATGTCAATTATTTTGACATCACTGAGTTTCAGGTTGTCGGTCTTGGCTCTGCCCAAGATCAACCTCTGGCCCGCCGCAAGCCACTCAGAGGACCACCTTCACCCAGGCGAGAGCCAAACCCCCCTCCTCAACCACCTGGGTTTGGTAGCGGCCTAGATGAGATCGATGACTCTGTTAGACGTGCCACACGTCATCTTCTTAGACATACCACATTTGTGGCTATGTCTTCACAGAGCCGGGAGAATAACGATGAGACACACACTGATGCACAGTCTATGGGTGGTGGCCGAAACAAACCAGGTACAGGTGGAACCCAGGAGGGGCCATCTAGTTCGATGCGAACAATTTCACATCGTTTTTCTCACTGTGGGCATTCTTTCCATCGTCCTACGCAGAAGCATGCCACAAAGAGCTACATGGACTAGGTTAGCTATTGTTTTATTTAATGTTCAAGTATTTATTGTATGTTATTCGATATTGTATTTTTTAATATATTTAACTTTGAATTACATGTTGTTGACTTTGTTTGTTTTAATGTATATTTATTCAGGGTCGAGTCTCCATCCTCCAGGTGGGAGGACACTAGTTCCTTCGACCTAGACGGAGCCATGGCAGTAGTAGAGGAGATTGCGACACCATACACACAGGTAACTTCTTTGCTTTGAATAAATAGATCCATTTATGATTAATTTTTGTTCAGTAATTAAATATCTCTATCCCTATTCTTGCATGTTTCCTTCCTTTCTCACACAAATTCCAAGTCTACAATCCTAGTTTACCTCATATTCTAGATCCATTTCCTACCTCACCTACATCTCCTAACTCCCTACATCATTAACATACCCTAACATTTTCCTAAATCCTTCCCTATGACCCTGACGACTTGCTAAGGGTATTTTGCAGCTGGTTCATGTTTACAATAGACCTAAAATACAACTGATCTACCCTTGCCCTACCTCTTATATACCTCACCTCTTCTCCCAAGTCATATGTAATCCTAAACGTTAATATTAAACCATTATTTTAACCCTAACGACCTACTAACACTGTTTCTATACTGTTGGTTAGTATTATAACAATCATACATAGTCCATAACTAGGATTTCCCTACCCTTATGTATCAACTCCTATGGTGATTACTGCTATGTTTCACTTTGTAAGGGTGGTTGATGGTGGTATTTTTGTGTTTCACATAAATGTTTTATGCTACATTACTTGCATAATGTGCTGTATGGTGGGTTGTGTTTTGTTGTGTTTTATGTGTATTTTAGCTATGCGTTTATCTTGTTCTTTTATTTTTAACATAAACAAGTATTTTTATATTGATATATAAAAGATTGAGACCCAATTAGTTAGCATTGAGTAACCATTTTTTATTATTATCATTGTTTAAAACTAAAATCAAAATGAATAATTCTCACAGAACATGTCTATCACACTAGATTTTACAGTTGTGTTCATCATTATGTCTAAATTCTTGAGAGCTATAAATTCATATAATCCAGCCAAACAAAAATAAAACCTTATAAAACATGAAAACCTAAGAAAACTAGACATGTGTTCATGTTCACTATAAGCATCCTTTGTTTCTACATTTTCAACTTCTTTCATTTATGATGCTACTTGCGCTTATTCTATGTCTTCATAATCACCAAGATCCCGTTGAACTGCAAATTCTTTTGGACTGATATCGTTCACTAAACCTATGGAAACTATAGGGTGGTCAATCGAAGATTTATAGTTTCAAGCAAAACCTAGTGTAATGTTATGATGCATTTCTAAATCTGTAGCCAACTTCTCTAACCTTTTACTTTGTGCTGCCATTCTCGTTTCCATATACAAAATCCTATCCAATTGGGCTTAATGATGACTACATATACTTTGATTAATATGCAAAATTACCTCTTGTAAGGTGTTCATCTGTGGTGATAAGCACCTCAGGACCTTGTGAAGCTCTCTAAATCCACAATGAACACACTCATCATGTTGATTGTTTTCTTCCATTGTACCTAACATAAAGTACAAGAGAAAGGGTTCTTGGAGAAATAACCTAAATTGCAAAGAAATTTCCTAAGTCTCCATTGAGATCACCTAGATAATAAACCAAAAAAGGATTGCCTAAAAAACAAGAGTTCAATTTTTCATCCACAAACCAACATTGCCAATTAAAATAATTATGTCATAGTCCAATTCTTAACAAAGAAACAAACCAAACAAAAGTATTCTCATCCTCTTCACTACCCAACAACATTCACCACCACCCCTACAAATTATGAAGTAACCCAAAACCAAATTTTGGCTCAAACCAACTTACCATATGATGAAGTTTCTTGGCATTAATAGTCAGAGATATCCTACAGGAACCAATATTTTCCATCTAAACCAAATTAAAACTCCCACTAGAGAATAATCCAAGTTCAAGTGTGCATTGATTACTTGAAGGAGGACTTAAAATTGATCTCCTCGACCACATCCATTGCCATTTATCACATAAATTCCACTAAGTGTGATTGCTAATGTATTTCATGAAGGAATTAAGTGAGTTATACCACTCCTTTTTCCAATTTGACCATCACATTCACCATGGTTTATGTAAATTTGGTATCACATGAATAAAGAATATGAAAATATTCAATAAATTCAAACTTTGTAGCTATACCATTAATACCTCTAATGATTATAGAAATGGGAGAGAAATTTCCAAAATCTGTCATTCTTACTTGACCATCACAAGGTAATCATTAGTTTATGTGATCATCTACTCCCTATTGTTGGATACTATACTATTACCACTATTAAGGAAGTAATTGTTGGTCTCTAGTAATCATCTAACTTGAATCTAAAGTATTTGTAGTCATGGTGTTTAAGTACTCTCATTTTCATTCTCATTGTAATTGTGTTTAATATTGTTATTAATGTTTTTATAAATTGAATCTAAATATTGTAGTGTTTGTACATGTGTCTGCAGGCTCCAGCGATCAGCCATCCCCATCGGGGATCAGCAGATATCCACGTATGCAGGTATGGTGTGTATTAATGTAATGTCCCTTATTAGGAATTTTATTAAAATTGCAATTTTCCACTTTTTTCCCTTGTTCGACCTTTGACTAGTTTTGATCTCTAGGTCCCAAATTTGCCCCAAATGATCCCAAATCTTCTGAGAAGGTGTATTAATGATATTAGAACATAAATATGTGTTTTAGGGATGCCTTTAGACCTTTAAAATACTTCTGCAAATCCTCTTTCAATTCTGATCAATGTAGGTAACTTTACTAGTGATTTTCCTTTGACTAGTATTGGTCTCTAGGTCTCAAATTGACTCCAATTGCCTTCAAATCTTCAAGGAAGGTGTATGAATGATTTAGAACTTGAATATGATGTTTATGGATGACATATGGCCACCAAAAGACCTCTGCAAACTCTCTTAATATTCTGGACCAATTATGCAATTTTACTAGTAATTTGGGGTTCAAATCCCCCTGGGGTAAACAATGAAAATGGCTTCCCAAATGCCTCCAAACCCACTCAAATTTATGAAAATAGGTATGTAATGTGTTAAGTATGTTATTAAAGTCTCATATGCACCATTAATGGATTATTACAACTGTTCTCACCCTCTCCCATTCAACTGCAAAAATCCCCAATTCGACCCTTGGGGAAATGGCACTATTTCACCTCCCAATACAACTAAACTGAGTAAAAATGCTTCAAATGCTCAAGTACAGTACATGAAACTTGTAGAAGACATCCATGGTAGTATATTGATCACAAATATATCAGAGAATCATCCATTCATTCGAAATCATCATCAATACATTGGCTCACAACAAGGTAGTGGGGAAATGGCATTGTTCTTCCATTAAAAATGAGATTCATACATTTCTACTTGGAATTTCGACCTGAAACTTTTTGGAGATGAAGAACAGAGTATTTACTTCATATTACAAAAGAAATGGGGCATTAAAATCTTCCCCAAAGAGTACAATAGCTCACCAAAAACGCCCTCCCTCAAGGATCAAGAATATGCCATCAAAACCGGAAATGGTTGAAGGAGTGAGCTGCAATAGAAGAAACCATGAGCTGCCCTGTAGCTTACACCTGCAAATAAAGACTCCATTAAATCTCCAAATGAAAGGTCTGAATGGCCTTTCCAATTACCAACTTGGATGGGAATCTTTCACCCTCGAAATTGGCTAAGGCAAGAAACTAGTCATCCACTAGCTCTCCCTCTTCACAAATGCAATTGCAAATTCTACAAATGATCAAAAGCCATTCTCATACTTCATTTCTACATTTTATAACCAACATTATCCTTCTAAGGGTCGAAATCCTCTCAATAGATTCAATAGATTTCCATTTAGGAAATATTCCACATTTGCCACTTGTCTCCTAGTTCCAACCTTCCATCTTCTCCCAAATTCGATTTTGGGTCTCTTTGGCTTCTCCAACTCCCAAATTCGACTTCCTTGAGCCTATTTTTGGGGCTGACATGTCATAGTGGTCATATGTCAGAGGTCAGGTCTGCAATTTGTCATAGTTGTCATAGATGCTCCATCATTGGTGTCATAGGGGCTAGGGAATCTAGCCCAAGTGTCCACAAACTTCCACTTTGACTCTTTATCTTCCATGGAGGTTGCCCATCCTTCCCAATTCGACCTAATATGCTCAATGACATGTGTTATGACTTACCAACTCACCCAAGAGTGTTCACATTCCCATTAATTCGAATTTGCAAAAGAGATATACCATGTATTATGAAAAATCAAGCTAGTGTGGATCCCACATCCTCCATATGTCTCCAAAACCATTTGTCACCTAGGATTTCTCTTGAATTTCTTTATTCACTCTATTTATTAAATACTTGAACCCTTCCAATGTCTAAACATCATTTATTATCCCCCTTATTCCAAATCCCAAAGCTTCCACCCCAAACCTAGGAAACTAGTAATTTTCCTCCTTGGCAATTATTTGACCCTTAACATCAATTTTACAAACTCTAATGAATATGGCTAATGTGATTAGGCCATTGTGACCCAATTACAAATTTGGGACATGACAAATCCTCCCTTCCCAATATTTCTTGTCCTCAAGCAATTTCAAACATGGGTGTTGAAGAACCTGCTTTCTGTATAATTCTTTGGAGTTGCCATTGAATTGCCAAACCTTGAGTCTTTGAGTTTCCATGAATATTTTAGAGAGGAACCACCATGCTTGCTGCTGCACTACTCTGATTAAAATCACTTTATTAAGTGGGGAATCCATCTCCCATACTGCTTGCTTCCCCCAAAAAAATGAAACCAATGAGACAAAAATTATTCCAGGGTCCCATTGCTTGTATTGCACCCCAACAATTAAGAGTGCTCTCCAACCTACACCATTAGATAAGAGGATTCCTGGATCCCATTTTCTTGTATGCATTCTTCCAAACATCATGAGTACCAAATATATATCATCAAAGTACATAACAACATAATGAAAATGTACATCTAGGATATGCTTCATCAAAGAGTCATGAAAGTGCTTATACCTCCAAGCAAGTAGACCACCATTTTCCAAGTGCATACAAGCTTCAAGTGACCGATCAAATCTGCTCCAATGACATAGGTGAGGATCCCATGTCCTATAATGCTGCTCCAAAAGGATGTGATATGCATCAAAATATTCAGCCATGTATTCTTTCATCCAAGAAGTGAATGAAGAATCTCCCCTAGAATCTGAACCAAATAATGAGCAGAAAAAACAAGGAGACTTCAAATGACTCAAAGAAGTCTCACCCATACATCCATGAATGTGAGAATCATAAAGATGTAACAAAGTATGTGGCTTCCAACAAAAATGTTCTCCCATCATAAATCTATTCATCCAAGTGTTGGATGAAGTTCCTCTAACATCAAATGAACCCAGTGTTGAGCAAGAAAAACCATGAGTATTCAAGTGACCCAAATCCATATCATAGGAGCATCCATGTAGATGTGAATCATCATAAAGTGACAAATTATGCTGCTGCAAATGTGAATAAGAATGTGCTCCAACCATGTCATCATAAAGGTTAAATCTAGGAGTTCCATACTCCTCATGTGGCACCATCAAAAAGAACCCTTTCACCCATACTTCATTGAGACTAATACTGCAAAACATGGAATTGTAGGATGTAGGAGAATGTACTAACTCACCCAAATGATCAAAAAGTTCAGGAGTTTCATCATGGGAAGGATCCATGTGGGTAGTATCATGCAGCTCCTTCAAAAGTGTGAACTCTTTGTCATAGTTTGGTTCCAATGTAGAGGAATCATGCTCTTCTTTAAAAATTGCATAACCTTCATCAAGAGGCAATTCAAATTCCTCTTCCACCACATCAAGTGTTTGGATCTCTTCAAGTTCATCTTCAAACACATCAAGAACATTCAAATTTTCACATTTCTCATGATCCACCATGTCATGAGAATCCTCCAAACAATCTACCATTTGACAATCTGAAACATAGGAGGAAAAACAAGTATCTTGCAACTTTTCAAGAAGTTGCTCATTTTGAATTGTGAGCTTATGAATATCCTCATTATTCTTCAAGTATGCATCATGTAACAATTCATTAAGCTCAAACAAATGGTTTCTATCAAAAAGCAAAGACATGAAATTACCTTTGATGTGGCACATTGCTCTTTGAATCTTCTCCATGTCTTCAAGGAAGGATGTTTCCTCCAATGAAGTAGCTCTCCAACAAGAATTTGACACCAATGCTTGAGTGTCATGGAGAATGCTGAGGGACTCTTGGATATTATTTTCATTCATCTTTAAGGACCCTTCAAGAAAATGAGGCTCTTGCAAATGAACCTCCTCATCTTCTTCAATTTTGCTTGGACCAACTTCATGAAGCTCAAGTGGTGATGGGGAAGTTGATCTTGGTTCTTCTTCAACCGCTACAAGGTCTTCATTATCATGCTTAATGAAACTTGTACTTGTAGAAACACTTTCAAAAGTGATCTCTATGTCACCAACATAGAGGTGTGAGCACCCATCGGTAGGTACTCCTTCATAGTTTAAGCATCCATCAGTAGATGCTCTTTGGTTCATGTCTAAGCTAGAAGGTGTCTCGAAATGATCTTTCATATTTTCAATAGAATCTTCTTCATGCTCTTGTGATGTCTCTTCCTTTTGCTCCTTAAAACAAGCTGATGCATTTTGCCCCTTGTTTTCCTTAGGATCAATATATTTGGAATCTCTTCTTGAATAAATCTCAAAAGCTCTCCTCAAGGAGGACATCATTTCATGCACACATATATGATACTCGCTCCAAGGGTTTTTACAAGAAGGGCATAAACCTTTCTTCACTAACTCCACATCTTCATTTTTGGGCCTATTTTCAAAAACATGTTCAGCATAGTACTCAAAAGACATGGAATTTTGTGTATTTTTGCTAAAAGCAAGATATTCTTGATATTTTTGATATTGTTGGGGCAAGGTTTTATATTTTGCTCTCCATCTTTGGAACTCACTCATAGAATTATCCTTGGTTGGTGTGACACACTCATATTCATCATAATAGTAAGACATGGCTGCCAATTATTCTTGAATGTATGTACCTAATACACAGGTGCAAGGACCATGCTCTGATACCACTGTAATGTCCCTTATTAGGAATTTTATTAAAATTGCAATTTTCCACTTTTTTTCCCTTGTTCGACCTTTGACTAGTTTTGATCTCTAGGTCCCAAATTTGCCCCAAATGATCCCAAATCTTCTGAGAAGGTGTATTAATGATATTAGAACATAAATATGTGTTTCAGGGATGCCTTTAGACCTTTAAAATACTTCTGCAAATCCTCTTTCAATTCTGATCAATGTAGGTAACTTTACTAGTGATTTTCCTTTGACTAGTATTGGTCTCTAGGTCTCAAATTGACTCCAATTGCCTTCAAATCTTCAAGGAAGGTGTATGAATGATATTAGAACTTGAATATGATGTTTATGGATGACATATGGCCACCAAAAGACCTCTTCAAACTCTCTTAATATTCTGGACCAATTATGCAATTTTACTAGTAATTTGGGGTTCAAATCCCCCTGGGGTAAACAATGAAAATGGCTTCCCAAATGCCTCCAAACCCACTCAAATTTATGAACATAGGTATGTAATGTGTTAAGTATGTTATTAAAGTCTCATATGAACCATTAATGGATTATTACAACTGTTCTCACCCTCTCCCATTCAACTGCAAAAATCCCCAATTCGACCCTTGGGGAAATGGCACTATTTCACCTCCCAATACAACTAAACTGAGTAAAAATGCTTCAAATGCTCAAGTACAGTACATGAAACTTGTAGAAGACATCCATGGCAGTATATTGATCACAAATATATCAGAGAATCATCCATTCATTCGAAATCATCATCAATACATTGGCTCACAACAAGGTAGTGGGGAAATGGCATTGTTCTTCCATTAAAAATGAGATTCATACATTTCTACTTGGAATTTCAACCTGAAACTTTTTGGAGATGAAGAACA
Source organism: Larix kaempferi (assembly GCA_027924585.1). Taxonomy (NCBI): domain Eukaryota; kingdom Viridiplantae; phylum Streptophyta; class Pinopsida; order Pinales; family Pinaceae; genus Larix; species Larix kaempferi. Next base: position 5,460,010 of record BSBM01000018.1, on the reverse strand, counting down.
GAGTATTTAATTCATATTACAAAAGAAATGGGGCATTAAAAGCTTCCCCAAAGAGTACAATAGCTCACCAAAAACGCCCTCCCTCAAGGATCAAGAATATGCCATCAAAACCGGAAATGGTTGAAGGAGTGAGATGCAATAGAAGAAACCATGAGCTGCCCTGTAGCTTACACCTGCAAATAAAGACTCCATTAAATCTCCAAATGAAAGGTCTGAATGGCCTTTCCAATTACCAACTTGGATGGGAATCTTTCACCCTTGAAATTGGCTAAGGCAAGAAACTAGTCATCCACTAGCTCTCCCTCTTCACAAATGCAATTACAAATTCTACAAATGATCAAAAGCCATTCTCATACTTCATTTCTACATTTTATAACCAACATTAGCCTTCTAAGGGTCGAAATCCTCTCAATAGATTCAATAGATTTCCATTTAGGAAATATTCCACATTTGCCACTTGTCTCCTAGTTCCAACCTTCCATCTTCTCCCAAATTCGATTTTGGGTCTCTTTGGCTTCTCCAACTCCCAAATTAGACTTCCTTGAGCCTATTTTTGGGGATGACATGTCATAGTGGTCAGATGTCAGAGGTCAGGTCTGCAATTTGTCATAGTTGTCATAGATGCTCCATCATTGGTGTCATAGGGGCTAGGGAATCTAGCCCAAGTGTCCACAAACTTCCACTTTGACTCTTTATCTTCCATGGAGGTTGCCCATCCTTCCCAATTCGACCTAAGATGCTCAATGACATGTGTTATGACTTACCAACTCACCCAAGAGTGTTCACATTCCCATTAATTCGAATTTGCAAAAGAGATATACCATGTATTATGAAAAATCAAGCTAGTGTGGGTCCCACATCCTCCATATGTCTCCAAAACCATTTGTCACCTAGGATTTCTCTTGAATTTTTTTATTCACTCTATTTATTAAATACTTGAACCCTTCCAATGTCTAAACATCATTTATTATCCCCCTTATTCCAAATCCCAAAGCTTCCACCCCAAACCTAGGAAACTAGTAATTTTCCTCCTTGGCAATTATTTGACCCTTAACATCAATTTTACAAACTCTAATGAATATGGCTAATGTGATTAGGCCATTGTGACCCAATTACAAATTTGGGACATGACAATTAAAGTATAAATTTAATTTCAAATTTGATGACTTTTCTTTGTATATTTATATTTTTCTGTATTAAACTATGAGGTTATAAATGTGTATGTAGGTGCGAGCACCTCGGCCTACTAGTGCCAGTATCCCTCTCTGCCCGTCCTTTCGGCCACCTTATATGTCAGTTGTATCCCATGGAATACATGTCCCCTTCCAAGCATCCCTCCCCACCCCCTTCTGTTTCACATCCTTCATTCCATCATCCCCCCCAACCCTTCCACCACATCCCTTATAGCTTTCCATGTTTCCACCCTCCCCACTCTGACCACGATATACCACCCATCCCTCCACCGCAACACAGACCTGTCCCCCCCTTGACATCCCCCCACCAACCTCGCCCCCCCTTTCAGGGTGGCCCCATCCATCTTACATCCAGTTGGGGTTTATCGCCCTACACATGCATCTCCACTTCGAACACGCCAGTCCACGCTTCCTTCTTCCACCTCTCCTTCTTCCACTGTGCCCCCCAGTTTTGTGGAATAACTTAGCAAAGTCCCCTTAACATTACACACATCTTACAAGCAATTTCACATATGAAATACACACATCGAGAAAATTCACATACACACATACACGCAACATCCAACATACAAAAATCAAGCAAATTCACATCCAACATACACACATCACACAAGAAAATTCACATACTCATGTTTCTATCCAATGCAATGTATACAATGAGACATGTGCAACAAACCAGCAGTGAACAATACTGAACAAGTATTATTCAATGAAAAATTAGTGTCATATAAACATTCCCAAATAACCAACAAACCCAACAACAAGCCCAACAAACAAGCCAACAAACTGAACTACTCACCATCAAACAAGCCAGCAAGCCAAAAAACCCTAGTTTTGGCGCTTTCTTGGTGTGACACTTTCCTTAAGGTCATTAAGACTAATTTTTCATTCCACAACTTTGCTCAACCTTCCCCTTGCCTAATTTAACCTAGCATTGACCATTTAGTGCCAATTTCCCTTAGGGAAAGGGTCCTAGGGTTTCTAAGTCGGAGACCTATTCTACCTTTTCCAAGAACATATTTCAATTGGTCTGCCTCTTAAACCAAACCATAAACCCTAATGTTGAAGAGACTAATGTTAAATTTTGAGCATTAATTCACAATACTCTAGGATCTTCACTGAGAGAATAACATATACAGTATATCAATGCATGACAATCACAATAAGCATGACAAGCATCACAAGAATCAAAATCATGAGAGACAAGAGACACAGAGTTTCCGTGGGGAAAACCCTAAGGTGAAAAACCCCACAACTTCCTCAGAGATAGAGAGAGCAATGGCTCAACCAAAGTACAACCAAAATACACTAAGATAGTCTCCTAGTAGCAGATGATCCTCCTCCTCACTAGTGTGCCACTTTCTGAGTGAGAGAGATATAACTTTTCGAATGATCTAAATAGAGATCACCTGATCTCTATTTATACTAACCTGTTTTCCCAGTGACCTTATGGGGCCAACTTGTCTAGCTAGGCACATCCACATTATAATATATATATTTCAGGGCCGACCCCACACATGGTGGTCTAATAACCCATCGGCAAGTACACACACTTGTGACACTTGTCAATCCACATGACGACACTTCCTTATAGAGGAATAACACATCTCTAATAAGGGTACAATAAATATATATGAAATACATAGATGAAATACATTCCGAAGTTACATATACATCAACACTCCCTCTTAACTAGGAAGGTATTTCTCGACACAGATCTGCTAGACAAGTCTTCTTCTCGGGATCATCGTCATTGATGCATCGTCATCGTCATCGTCACTGCTATTGCTTTCTCAACCAATCTCTAACTCTACTCGTCATAGGAATTTCTACAGAGCCAGTCCTTTTTCATACTGGATGTAGGCCCACCACCTACAGGTCTTCGTCATCACTGGCCATACTGTGGAATCCTCAAGACTTATTACGTGCATCACAAAACCTCGAAAGAGCATCCCAGGCTGTTACGAGCACACAGCTCTACCTATAGGATCTCCTAGGGCCATATTATATGTGACCTCACCATAAAGCCTCACAAGAGCATCCCAGGCTGTTACGAGCACACAAATCTACCTATAGGATCTCCCAAGGACAGATTATATGTGGTCACCACAAAACCTCGCAAGAGCATCTCAGGATGTTACGAGCACACAACTCTACCTATAGGATCTCCTAGAGACAGATTATATGTGGTCATGGCAAAACCTCGAAAGAGCATCCCAGGACTTATTACGGGCACACAGCCCAACCTATCGGATCTCCCAGGGACATATTATATGCCATAGGACAAAACATCGAAAGAGCATCTGCCAGATATCCCAAGGCCAGATTATATTCCATAGAAAAAACCTTGAAAGACTGTATGCATATCTCCCCGGGCCAAATTATATGTCCTCCCAGAGCAAAACCTCGAAAGAGCATTTGCCAAATATCCCAGGGCCAAATTATATGCCATAGGAAAAACCTCGAAAGACTATCTGCAAATATCCCAGGGCCAAAATATATGCTCATCTGCACAACCTGATCCATGGCCAGAGAGTATCAACCTGATACTCACCATACATCATCCTGATGTACACATGATCATCCTGATCATCATCACTGCAACATCCTGCTGCAAGTCATCTGGAGAAACATCCTGAAGCTCGTCATCCATGATCATCCTGATCATACAATGCATCTACCTGATGCATACAAAGTATCTACCTGATACATATCATCATACATGATCCACCTGATCATACAATGTATCCACCTGATACAAATACAAATACATGATACATATCACCATACATGATCCACCTGATCATACAATGTATCCACTTGATACATATACAGATACATGGTCCAAGCATCGAACATTATGCATATACAAAATACATACAAATGATCCTACTGATCACATACAGCATCCAACATGATGCGTACATACATATAAATGATCCAACTGATCATATCCATCATCCAACATGATGCATACATACATATAAAATATCCAACTGACCATATCCAACATCCAACATGATGCGTACATACATATATATAAATGATCCAACTGATCATATCCAGCATCCAACATGATGCATACATACATATATAAATGATCCAACTAATCATACAAAGCGAAAACCAGAACATCATCCTGATGCTAATCATCCAGCGCTTACATCCATAGCCATGTGAAGGATCCTCCTTCCAACATGCTTGGAATGGCTTTAGCAAATGTGTCCATCACTTCTTCCTCAAAGTGTCATCAATCTGAAGAACGCCAAGCCTCTCCCTGAAGTACTCGAAATTCACCCTGGCTAATGGCTTCGTCAGCACATCTACAATCTGCTCATCCGTCGCAATGTACAGGAGCTTCACAGCTCCTCTCTGCACCATATCCATGATATAGTGATATTTGATCTCTATGTGTTTCGACCTGTCATGAAACATTGGGTTCTCAGACAGCTTCACACAACTCTGGTTATCACAGAAGATACCAGTAGCATCCAACGGGAGATCAAATAACTCAGACAGTAGCTTCCGTAGCCATACTGCCTCACAACTAGATGAACAGGCTGCAACATACTTTGCCTCGGCTGTACTCAGTGCTACGCAGGACTGCTTCCTGCTAAACCAAGAGATCACACCTGATCCCATACTGAAGCAGCATCCAGATGTGCTCTTCCTATTTGCAACACTGCCAACCCAATCTGAATCAACATAACCTTGCAGGTTAAACTTTTGATTCGCTTCATACTTGAGCCCATAATCCACTGTACCCTTCAGGTACCTCAGAACATGCTTTACAGCAACCAGGTGAACACTCCTCGGATCTGTCAGGAACTAACTCAATGTGTTCACAGCAAAGCAAATGTCTGGTCTCGTGTTCGTTAGGTACATCAAGGACCCAATCATCTGACGATACATAGAAACATCAACCGACTCAAATGAAACATCACATAGAAGCTTCAGATTCGATGCCATAGGTGTGGCCATGGCCTTGCAATCCATCATCCCGAATCTCTTCAGGCTATCTACTGTGTACTTCCCTTGACCAAGGAAGATCCCACCTGCACTCTGCCACACCTCCATACCTAGGAAATAATGCATCATTCCCAAATCTTTCATATCGAACTCAACAGCAAGCTTCCTCTTCGTATCTGCAATCAATCTGTCATCTCCTGTTACAAATAAGTCATCCACATACAGGAGTAGAATCACAGGATTCCCTTCCTCAACCTTGTAGTAAAGGTTGGAATCCGCTTTACTCTTAGTAAAGCCCAAACTAGATAGGAAACTGTCCATCCTACCATACCAGGTTCTGGGAGCTTGCTTCAAGCCGTACAAGGATTTCTTCAATCTGCACACATATGACTCCCTGTCATGTATTTCAAAACCAAATGGCTGCTCCACATATACTTCCTCTTCAACTACACCATTCAAGAAGGCAGTCTTGACATCCATCTGGTGTATTTTCCATTTCATCGTTGTAGCCAGGGCAAGTACTGTTCTGATGGAAGTATACCTGGCTACAAGTGCAAAAGTTTCTTCATAATCTATTCCCTCTTTCTGAGAGAAGCCACGAGCTACGAATCTTGCTTTGTATTTTTCTACACTGCCATCTGCAGCATGCTTGATTTTGAAAATCCATTTGGAAGTCACAACAGACTTCTCTTTAGGTCTTGGGACAACATCCCAATCATCATTCTTCATTATTGATTGGTATTACTCAACCATGGCATCCTTCCATTCTTTCTTTTCCGCTGCTTCTTCATAACTGGAAGGCTCTTTGTTCATAATGTCACAGAGTAAAGTAACATAGCTGGTATGTGATCTGGTTCTCTTCTTGGCTCTGTGTTCTTCTTCTGGAATGCCAAATCTTTCTGCATCTTGAATGAGCTCTCTAGCCCATGCAGGTTTCCTCTTGTGAGAGTTATCCTCATGGGGTGGATCTACAGGTTCTTGTGGATCTTCAAACTCACGAACAACTTCTGGAATTGCTTCAGTCATGGTAGTGTCTTGAAATCTAGTTTCCTTAGGTTCTTCATAAACTTCGATAGGTGCCTTCCTTGATTTGATGAATGTTGAGTTTTCATCAAATGTTACATCCCTGCTGACATCAATCTCCTTGAACCCTGGAAAGTATATTCTGTAAGCCTTCAAGCTTTCACTGTAACCCACAAAGATACCCTTCTTTCCTGAAGGATCTAATTTAGTCCTCTTTTCCTTTGGGACATGAATGTATACTGGACAACCAAATATTCTGAGATGGTTGACTTGAGGTTTCTTACCAGAAAAGACCTCTTCTGGTGTCTTGTTGTCCAATATCCTGTGGGGTGTTCTGTTCTGCACATACACAACTGTTCTAGTTGCTTCTGCCCATAGGTGCATAGGTAGATCCTGGTCATGCAACATTGCCCTTGCTGCTTCCATGATAACTTTGTTCTTCCTTTCTGCAACTCCATTCTGTTGAGGATTATAAGGAGCAGTCAACTCCCTCTTAATCCCTGAATCACTACAAAGCTTCTTGAAGTCACCTGAGGTGAATTCTCCACCATTGTCGGATCTGAATGTTTTGATCTTATTGTCAGTTTGATTCTCCATCAAGGTTTTGAACTCCTTGAACTTATCAAGCACCTCATCTTTATTCTTCAAGAAGTATACCCAAGTCTTCCTGGATAAGTCATCAATAAATGAGACATAATAAACATACCCACTAAGAGAACTGGAAGACATAGGACCACATACATCTGAGTGGATGATTTCCATGATATCTTTGGCCTTGATTTCCAGGATAAAAATGCCCATAGTGCCAAAACCATGACTCAGATCGTGAAGCCGTCGATTCTGATGGATTCGGGATGTCAGGTTCTATCTGTGGGATCCCCCCCACCATGCCTCCAATTCCTGGAAATGGTTCTATTGTGCCATCTTTGGAACTAGGGTTTTGCTTAGTGAAGGCCATTCCAATTGTGCAAAAGGGGGTCATTTATGATTTGAAGGATCCCGGGAGAGCGTGACCATCCTAAACACATCCACAATGGCCATATGCACATGTGGGATCTGAAAGAATCCAAGTTCGCTCACCGTTTTGGGTTCCATGCCCCCGGAGCAAATTCTCAAAGTGTCCCTGAATGGCCACGAGGTGCCAGGTGTCTCTATATTTGTTTTTGTCCGGTTTCTAGGGCTAGATCAAGGTCTATGAGCTATATTAGGTTCTATATGGCTATATTAGGTCTTTGGGGCTAGGTTATGTCTCTAGGGATAGATAAGTATTCTATATTAGGTCTCTAGGGTTCTAGGTCCACATTACGCTTTCCAAGGCTAGATTTGTTTATGTCTGGTTTCTAGGGCTAGATCAGGGTCTATAAGCTAGATTAGGTTCTATGGGGCTAGATTAGGTCTCTGGGGCTAGGTTACGTCTCTAGGGCTAGATAAGTATTCTAGATTAGGTCTCTGGGGCTAGGTTACGTCTCTAGGGCTAGATAAGTATTCTAGATTAGGTCTCCAAGGTTGTATGTCCACATTAGGATTTCCAAGGCTACATTTGTTTTTGTCTGGTTTCTAGGGCTAGATCAGGGTCTATAAGCTAGATTAGGTTCTATAGGGATAGATTAGGTCTTTGGGGCTAGGTTACGTCTCTAGGCATAGATAAGTATTATAGATTATGTCTCCAGGGTTGTAGGTACACATTAGGATTTCCAGGGCTACGTTTGTTTTTGTCTGGTTTCTAGGGCTAGATCAGGGTCTTTAAGCTATATTAGGTTCTATTTCTTAAAAGGAACATGTAGATCTAGCTTCCAACCCATATAGCGTGATTCTAAGATATTTCATTTTGTTAGTATTTCCTCTTGTGATCAAGGTGAATTTCAACATTATTGATCTAGTGGATTAGGAGAATGTAGGGGTGATTGTATGGCCCAATGTATTTATATCATTTGTTTCTTCCATCCGCGAGACTTCCAATTGTATAGTAGAGGAGAGGTGTGATGATGAGATTGAATTCATCCATGCACATTCTACTTATTCATTAGAGAGGTGTGATGCCTTAATGGAGGACTTTGTTGAGGGTGATTCAAGATTCGTAGATAATGTGAGTATTACAAATTATAGAGCCACGAATTATCCCTTGAATGGTTTGAGATGGATTGTATAACAAGAGATGGTATGTTATTGATATGCACACTTGTAATAACTTTCTCAATGGATGTCAGATGTCAGATTGTCATTGGATTAGCATTATTCCCTTAAGCAATTAATATCTCTAGCCTCAATGGCGGACACCTTGCATGGTGGGCACATGGAGTATTCACTTGGTGGGAGAACACCCTACAAGACACATGGAGCAATGTGTATTGTGGAGGAGGGACACAATCCTTAGATAGCATATGGTGCCATGGTTTCCTTTTTGAAGGATTGGAGATGGATTGATGGTATTTCCTTACATCTGTACATATGTACTCTACAAGTGGAGCACTTCGCTAGTGCGTGGATCACTTATGTTTCTTCCATGGAGTGCTATCATCCATTATTTATATGCTATATAAGACTACACTATGTACCTCAATCAATTAGGACTTCTAGATCCTCTATGTTCTTTATTGTCTCAAACAACCTATCGTACTCTGCATGAGGTAGTAAGTAGCATACCTTGCTTGATGAATTCCTTGACATTGTTTGTAGTTGGATGTTTGTACAAACGATCAAGTGCGTAAAGTGATACACCCGTGAACCTGGTCTATAATCCATGTATGTGTATCCATTGCTCTTTGGTCCCTTTCCATCTACAGTAAGATATTCTCCTTGAACAACCATTGAGCCAATCAGAAAGGTAATGCCTTAACTATCAGTTAATGATGCGAGGAGGTTTTGCTTCCCCTGGATGCATCGTTCCAACCAATAAGTCATGCCAATTGCATTGTATGTCGGGGAGACAATTGCGTAGATGTGTCCTGCAAAAATCGATTTTACGGTCATATTCCACCAAGCAGTGGTTTGATTGAATATTTGTACCAATGATTAGGTTGTAATTGTTGGTTTGAATCTATTTGCAGAACTAAACTAAGCCTGCAAATTTTCTCTTAACCCCCTAATATACTCTCGCATAACACACTAACTACTTAGCTATAACATATTTACTATCCTAGTGTCTTGGCATTTAGAGTCTTTAGATATCATAACTAATACAATAATTCTATTGCTGGACTAACTCCATTTGCAGATCTGATAGCCATACCAAGTTGTCGTACAAACATCATATATTGGTCAAATACTGGTTAGATATCATAACTACTTACTATAACAAGGTCATTGGGAAACAAATATTGCTATCTAATATCATTTGTTTAATTAAATGTTCTTGTTTTACTGTTGTAATAATTTCCACACTTGGGTCATCACCGTCTTGACACATATACTTTGAGAAGTTGACTTACTTATAGCCTGCTTGAGGTCTTCAATTGCTTAGGGTATTGATGGCATCAACCCACTCCTACCAACTGCTTTAATTTGCAAAACCCTAGTTATTGAGAAAAACCCTAGTTTGCAAAATCAGGTTACTCAACAAAACCCTAGTTTAAAAAATATCTGTAGAAGGAAATCTTGGGCCATGTAGAGATGGTAGGGAGGCCCCCTCTAGCTGTATTTCCATGCCACGAGTCCAACGGAATTGGCTGTTCATCGATCTGAGCCCCGATCGTCATTTTATGGCAAGTTGGAAGTCACCTGCAAAATCCATTTAGGGACACTTGGTCAATTCCAGCCCGGGTGCAAAAAACCAAACCGTGTATCGTAATTGGATATGGGCATGCCACCTGCAGCTGCCTAACCTAGGGTTTTGTATAGGTGGTCCACCAATGCGAGAGTTGCATTGAGCCCCAATAAGAAAAACCCTATTTTGAAAAATCTCCACAAAAGGAAGTCTCAGGCTATGCAAAGATGGTAGCGAGGCCCCCCCTAGCTGTAATCCCATGCCACGAGCCCAACGGAATCGACCGTTCATCGATTCAAGCCCCAAACTTCGTTCTATGGCGAGTTGCAGATCACGTGCAAAAGTCGTTCAGGGACACTAGGTCAATTCGAGCCCAGGGTGTAAAATGCAAACCAGGAATCGTAATGGGATTCCTTCAGCTCCTGCAGGTGTGTTTGGGCAGGGCCAACATGGGAAAGCTACTCCCAGTCGCCTGGCACATGGTTTTGCAGAGTTGTTCCACCAATACAAGAGCTGCATTGGCCCCCACTTGGTGAAACCCTAGTTTGCAAAATCTCCGCAAAAGGCATCCCCGGGCCATGCAGAGACGGTAGGCCCCCCCCCTAACTGTAATCCCATGCCGAGCCCAACGGAATCGACTGTTCGTCGATCCGATCCCAGAACTTAGTTCTATGGAGAGTTGTAGGTCACATGCAAAAGTCATTCAGGGACACTAGGTCAATTCGATCCTGGGGTGAAAAAAGAAAACCAAGAAGCGTAATGGGATTTCGTCAGCTCCTGCAGGTGTGTTTGGGCAAGGCCGACATGGGAAAGCCACTCCCAGTCGCCCGACACATATTTGTTTTGCAGATTTGGTCCACCAATGCGAGACACACATGTACATGAATTAGAAGTAGACACACATGTACACCTCAAAATATTGATTTCAAGAAACCTTCAAGCCGATAAATTTACCTCTTTTAATAGACAAGTATAGGTGTGCTTTTAGGGGTATGAGACAAGTGACTTTGAAGTATCTTTGTTAATTTTCTATGACTATAAAGTGTGTATTGGTGGATCTAGGTGAGGGGAGATAGAAGTAGTGTGATGGAGGATGGTTTTAGGATGACTTAGGAGTCTTTCAGTGATGTCCTAAGGGGTTTTTGCAGACCTGATAAAACATAAGCAAACGAGGATTTTGATCCCCAAGAGGGTCGCTTAATCAAAAAACAAAGAGAGAATCCAACTAAGGTTTGATAAAATATTGGGAAAATGCACAACAAGCTTTGTTTTGTATTACATTAAAACATGAAAAATAACACATGTATGTATGTATGTATCAACAAAAAATGCATGTACCAAAAAAATAACATAAAACTACACATACCTCGATGTAGAACATAACATTATTTGATGCAATTTTATCTCTTATGTAAAATTGCCTGATCTCATTCAATAAATCCATCTGGATCCTCTATGTTGCTAATTGTATCCATCAATCTATCGTGCTCTGAATGAGGCAGGAAGTAGCGTACCTTGGTTGAGCTCTTGCTTGACATTGTCTGTAGATGGATGTTTGTGCCAACGATCAATTTTTTGAAGTGATACACCACTGAACCTGGTCTGTAATCCACAAATACATACCCACTAGTCTTTCTTGACTTCCCATCTAGTGTAAGATATGCACCCTTAACCACCATCGAGCCAATAGGAAATCCATTGCCTTCATCATCAATTAATGATCGATTGAGGGTTTGCTTACCTTGGATGCATCGTGCCAACCAATAATCTGTGCCCCATTCATTTTCTTTTGGGGAAACAACTATGTACATGTGTCCTGGTTGTACAAGATCTAAGAAATGGTCATAGTTTGTCGAAATTGCTAACTAACCCTCCTCTAACTGGGTTGTTTCAACAATTGCATGTGAGTCTAGTGCAAGTGACACACGATCCCATTCATCAACCCTGTCCATGCATTCACATTCATCCCATTGACCACTGCTACAAGGTCTTCAAAAGCAATAAATTTTTCGCGTCCATATTTCAAATAAGGGGTTGTTTGAGCTTCGAACTGAATGAAATCCATGTGTTCCTTGTACTATGCCGCAACTATAGGAACGCGATCAATCTATGTCAAGCACTTGCCAAAAATTTCTTACCACATGTCTTGTCACTGTTGATGTTTGCTTCTCTTTTGTTCGGTTTGACATTGTTGCAGAGCACCATTGAACTATGGATTATGCATCTTGGATATGAAGGTTTGTGGTAAACCTCATCTCTTCCCTTCGTAGTGCGGTCTTGATGCATGCACCAGCCCCATCATTCTCTCCTTTGTCATGCTCGGTCTCAAAGTAGTTCCAGATATGCGGTACATTGTAAGTATTATGAAAAATACTCATCCATTGGAATACTTGGGCATTTTTGAACTAGCCCGCACAACCATATGACCATATCCAATGCTGATCCATCTGTATATCTCTCTCCTTTAACTGATCATAGAAAATTCGAAAACAATGTTGCACATAATGCAGATCATGGCTTCTATCATCACTTATGTAAAATTTTGTCTCCTTCAGTATTATCCTCATGTCATTGCTGCTCTCTGGCCCATGCCTATATGTAATATGTACCATGATGTTGACTTGGTCAGAATGGTAGTATTGACTCTGAATTTCATTTTGCGGCTAAAGGGTGTAGTTTTCTGCAAAATCCACAATTGACACTGTGGTCCCAATGGTAAAGGTGTCCCTGCATTTTCTGTACTGCTCATCTTGTCATCGTGCTACATGAACATGTTGAACATACTGCTCAGTTTTCTTGTAGAACTCCCTCAAGAAATCACATACTCGTTCCTGTTGCCATGAAAACAAGGTCCATATTACAATGTGGCCTTTTGAAAAATGTATGTCATAAATTGAACGTGTAATATGAAAAATATGCAATATTCATTTGTACTTGTGACTTCACCAATGCAGTATTTTTACTTTCCTTGGCACTATCTAATTGATAGGTTACGTACTTGAAGCTCTGCATCTCCACGACCATCCTGCCAAATTCGTTCTCCTCGCTTTCATGAATACAATGGTTCAAAAGAGAAAACACACTGCACCTAGAACATGTCCCATATAGACACTATTTTTCATAATATTTTTGTTCTTCAAGCCTTGGACACATGATGTTGTGGATAAAGTCTCTCGATGCATTCGGTGGTAGTATGGATTCATTACAGCCTTGCACAATGTTAGTATGCAAATCACAAAATATATATGTGTCATAAAAGTATTCATATTCTACATGGTATCTACAACAACACGTGTTCTAATCAATGCATATACGAACGTACCATGGTTTCCATTTCTCAAAGGACCTTTGGCCCAGGTTCAATTGTGTGTACTCATTCTTGAATCTCTCATAGAGTCCAATCTGTGTAGTGTCAAGGAAGTGTTTAACGCGGGGTTCATGTTTAGTAGAACCTTTTCTTAGCTTTAGCACATCTCTTTGGTTTGATGAAGGTCTGGTATGATCATGCCAAAAAAAATTACTAAATCCTTAACAGCATAAATTAGCGTCCTATCTCCACGAGGCAACCTACCGACAAAATCCCAACAATCTTTTCCAGCCAGAGTGTCAAGATTTTCTCTTATAACAAAGTACTTTTTAATAGTTTTTCTATTTAATTTAAGTATGTGAGAAGTGTGTGATAGCAGGTGACGTTACCTTGTGGACTTGCTTACAACTGATTCCACTAATACACGATGAACCACACATAGATATTTTGTATGAGACGTCTTCCCAATCGCATTAAATGCAGATTGGAGATTTCTAACAATATGACTGCTCGCCTCTGAACTTTTAACTATCTTTATGCCAAAAATTATCCTAACAATAGCTAAAAAATGCGACTTTAATAAACATAGTAATAATTGAGATTTATCTGCATCACCTTTGGATTCAAAATATTCCTTGACCATTTTGTTGCATTGCCATTCGATAGTGCATTTTGGAAACTTACCTTCAAGGCCCGATAGAGAACTTTCATCCACATGAATACGTCTAGGAGTTCTTCTTCTTACACTAGACAGACGAAGTAGGGAAGGTGGACATGATGTACGAATCCCAGAGTTCTTGTTGTGGTGCTTCATTCACATGTTGGGCCATATTGGGAGTGTGTTCGACATGGTTGTGGTCTTCTTGGGGAGATTGAAAATTAATCACTGCTTGTACATCCAAATCTACATACGCAACATCTCCCAATATACCTATGTCTTGAGGAACTTCAACATGAGTCGTTGTTGGATTGTTGGTTGGAGATTGTGTTGATGTTGGAATTTTAGTTGGGTCCATTGGACGCAACCGCTTTACCTGTGGTACTGATCTAGAGTTTTTCATATCAACAATTGTGTTAGGATCAATGGAAATGACTGGACCATGTCTCACTCTTTCCATTGTCAACCTGTCCTTTTCTCTTACGTCATTGACCTTTTCAATGGGCATATTCCTTCTATATTTTTTTTGCTTTGTTATGTGAGTTTCCCATCTCAAAAATATCTTTAACAAAACTATGAGGTCTACCCCTACAAAAGAAACAACAAATAAGATATTAGTTCCATTATACAATAAACTTGACACATTCCAACATAATTTACCACATTACAAATTAACACATACAACTACGAACTATACTGGTTTATTTGTGTTAGACCACATATCTAAGGCAAGAGTTAGGGTGTAGTATGCTAAGGATAGGTAAATTAGCCTAGGATAGGGTTTAGATGGAAAGAATATGGTATCCTAGGGGTTTCATAATTATCAAAGAGACAAAATATCAAAGAGACATAAAGACAAACTACATTCTTTATCATGTATAGCAAATTATGTATTTTGAAATGATCTAGTGTGTTGGCACGAATGAACTTATCCACCATGAATATGTAGTGAGTTTCCAAGTCAAGTTTCCAAAGGCCATGTTGCAAAGCCAAGTGCAGAGTTGAAGTCTAAAATCCAAGTTATGTAAGCCATGCAAAGTTGAAGTCACGTGAAGTTTGAGTTATCAAGTTATCTAAATTGAGTCTCCCATGCAAATCAAATCAAACTGTTTTCTGAGTTGAGAACTCAAGCACGTCTAATCCAAGTCATGAACTCAAGTGTTTAGACCGAGTTGAGAAATCAAGTGTACAATAGAGTATTCATGTGTTTGCAGGTATTACAGTTATAGGACTAGCACTATATCCCAGGTTATAAGACTAAAACTATTGCAACAATTATTTAAGAACATAATTGAGGCTCAAGAAAAAAGGACTTCCTTTGTGTTCAAAAAGTAGTGGAAGTCACAAGAAGAGGAGTGAAATTTTCTTCCTTCCAACACCCTAGGATGAGATGGCATTACACGTAATAAGGTGCATTACCTATGAGGTCAGACACAACATGGTGATTGGTTATCATTTTAAATTTCTTCCCCATCTAAGTCATCAGATAAACATCATTATCTCTTACAATTCCAATCAATATAGATGATGGTTGGTCAAGTGTAGAATGGAGAAACTATTGTCTTTCCTAGCCATGAATTCATAAAAAATTTGGTAATAACACCCTACAACAGAGATGCCTAGGGATGTCTTGGGAATATCTTGATAGTTTTTCTACATCAAATAAGATAAAGATAATAAATTTACTAATTACACAACGAGGAGGTTTCAAATTCCCCTAAGGAAGGAGAATTCAATGAGGTAGAGGCAAGTAGTCAAGCTCAAAGGCACGATATTAAAGAAACATTATGATAAACGTAGCATGAAGAGGAGAGCATGGAAAAAATGTCATGAACTATTCAATATGGACCCTCTCCCATGATTGCTTCTCAGGATTTTATTCAAATTGAAGAGTCTCAAGAGAGAACGTCATCCATAACATCCTTGTGTGAAATCAAAATATATTCATGGAAATAATTATTGGTTTACATTGCATACTTCATCTTGTCTAGTGAATATTAGTTTTTTTTAGATGTGAACTTGGGAATTATTCTTGTCAAATTCAATATTGTCTATGCATGGATATTCTTGTAGGCATATGATAACACAAAGGCATGGGAGAATCTCAAATCTTGTGAATGAAAACAATTATTTACAATTCTCCATACCTATTGAAATGATATCTACTTGCAATGGAAACTGGTAGCTTGAATGTATCCACTAGATTCCAAGACCACTAAAGAGTGTCCAAAAGATCAATGAATGTGAGCCAATTTGCAACCTACAAGAGCTTAAACCCGCGAAGTAAGTGAAAATCCCATGTTTTTTGGTAGCAATCCCAGGAACATAGAAAATTGTTTTTTTTAAACTAGCAATAGGAGCGCGCATGCGTATTTTTAGCGCATACGCATCATTAGTGCGTATGTGCTAAAAATACGTGTGCGCGCCCCTGCATAACATTTCCACCATTAATTCACCAGCGTTTACCCCATTTAATTCCAAACGTTCAATACTTCATGAATATTTGCATACATTAGACTATACTTCAAAAGTGGAT
Source organism: Larix kaempferi (assembly GCA_027924585.1). Lineage (NCBI taxonomy): Eukaryota > Viridiplantae > Streptophyta > Pinopsida > Pinales > Pinaceae > Larix > Larix kaempferi. The sequence continues at coordinate 5,443,621 of BSBM01000018.1, read as the reverse complement.
AAATGAATGGCTAAAGAGAGGGGGTTTAAGGCTTCTAGGGATTTAAGGGTTTAGGACATAAGGTTTAAGGTCTTAGGGATTTGGACTTTAAGGATTATGGGTTAAGTTTCTTAGGAGTTAGGGTTGTGGGATTATAGGTTGAATGGTTCAACGGTTTAGGTGTTAAGGGATATAGTGCTTTAGGGAGAGTGAGAGGTAGAGAGAGATTGAGAGAGAGGAGGGTGAGAGAGAGAGAGAGTTAGAGAGATGGGATATGGGGTAGATAGAGAGAAAGATATCATGGGGTTAAGGGGGTAGCAGTAGCATCCACATCATAGCTGTAGGGGTCGTTCCCGGTGCAACGCCACACGGGATTTGAAATGTAAACATGCTTAGAGGGTGAAAGAAGAGGATTGAGACCTAAATGAACGTTTCATATCTCAGGAACTACAATATGGGGAAGAAATGATTTGGACCCTGGGCCCTAAATCATTTGGATATGGGTGTTTTTCACACCAAAGACGGCCCATAGGGCCTCAAACATGGTCGAGTAAGGAAATAATACAAAAAAACCCTCTCGTAAGTCCAACTTTAAAAAAAATTGTAAGGGGCCCCTTGATTTTCCCTAGGGGGGTGTTGTGGTCACAATAGTGGGATACATGAGCCATGAGTAGGTTTTGTAAACTGAAACAAGGGCTTTAAGCCCTAAATGACCCTCTCAACCTCAAGTGCCATGAAAAAAACCTAAAAGCCACAACGTGAGCCCTCTATAAGTTGTCTTTGGAATCAAAGTTGAATGGGAGTGTCATTACAATGTCTTGGGAATCATGTACAAGTATTAAACAAGAGCCTTTATCACTAATCTTTTCTTCTTAGGCATATGGACACCATTAGTTGGATATAGATTGTCATTAACATGCTTTATGCACTGTGGGAGATTCTTAGGCCCTTAACCCTAGTCTTGGTAGAAAAACAATAGCCTCAAGCCCTTAGCCATGGTTTATGGAGGGAAATAACAATCTTAGACCCTAAAGATATTTTTTCAAGATCAAATGCAATGATTGCATCCTCATACTACCATGCAAGACCATGGATATGTTGCAAAGCCTTGAACATCATCAAAGAATGAAAACAGGTTCCTCGAGATCTTATTGAAGCATATTGAGCTCAATTGAATTCCACTTGAGCCTTAATTGAAACTTCTTGACGTCAAGCGTCGTTAATAACACATAGAATCCATGACACTATCCCTCTACAAGGAGTATTTTGCATATGAATCGAATATGGATGCCATTATGATGTATTGGGCATCAAGGATTTATCTTGGCTCCTTAACTATGGCTAGTGGAGGGAAACAAGAGCCTCCAACACTAACTCTTGCTTCTTAGGCACAAATACCATGAATGAGTCCTGAACCACCACATATGAAATCTATAGGGTATTAGTCAACTTCAAGTGTGCTATGTGTGCCATGACTAGGTTAGTTGTGAACCAAAAATGGGTGTCAAGGTCTAGGGACGACAATAAGCTCCTCATGCCTTAAATGAAGCATCTCGGGGCTCAAGCACCATGAACAACACCTACAACTCAAGAAGCTTCTTAGGATATGATGTTGAATGCATCTTCAAACCACCACACATAACCCTTGTGGGATATCTCTAGCAAATGTAGAGGGATACATATACCATGATTAGGCTACATCGCATGCCTTAAACAAGATTATGGCTTCGACCCACGTCGGGAATGTTTGTCGAGGCCTTGGATAGTGTTGTTTAGTATGTGAGTGGGATACATTCAACATGAGTAGGTTTCGTGAATTGGGAATGGGTCTATAGGTCTAAACATTCCTAGGGGGAACAAAGAGATTCAACCATAAATTAACCTTTTCAAGCTCAAGTGCCATGGTTTGGGGAGGAAAACACTTCATCCTCAAGGCTTAAACATAATCTCTTAGGTTCAATAGCCATCAACAACATGTGCAAATAATAACATGGACCCTCTCTAAGGGGTCTTTACAATCAAAGTTTGATATGGATGCCATTAGAAGGTTTTTATTAAAAAGGATGGGTCGTTAAGGAGAGAGAGGGGGGGGGGTAACGTAGCAAATAAGCTGCTACAGAGATGGACAACAAAACTACCATTGAACCAACAACCAATTCAATCTCTACAATCATAGAGACGCACAATAAATACAAACATTGTGCAACTAATGGGAATAAGGAAATGTATGAAATTTTTTATTCATTACTCATGATGCTCCAAATTACATCAATAGGGCCATGCACTACTACTTCAAGCCCAGCCTATACATTGGCATAATCGAGAACCAAACGTCACTGATATGGCTCTACTTCTCATCTTTATGTTGTTGGTCCTTTACTACCTTCTATGGATGATTCCTCCTATCCCTCCTCACATACATCATTTACATATTTCACATGGCTAGAGAAATTCCAACAGATAGCAAGACCATTCAACTTCCAACATTTTAGGTTTACATTCTTACCAAGGAACCGTTTCATCTTCTATTTGAGCCATTATTCATTTAGTAGATACTTAGGATTCGTATCACTGTTAACCCTTCCTGGGGTAGGTGTAGCATCCCACCTACTAATATGTTACGCCAATCAATGCCCAAAGTTGCATCATTGTTCATCCTTCATACAGTGGGTGTACCATCCCACCTACTAATCTAATGAGTGGCATCGAGGGCATACCAGTCCAACGAAGCCTTTGCCTTCTTCATAGCATTGTCCTAATCCTGAGCTTGTTCCCATTGATTCCTTCGCTTCTAGGCAAGCTGTGCCACCGGGGCTTGAGTGACCCCATCTTTATCCTTCACCTTATGTTCATCCTCTTCCTGGTGCTTCTTCACAACTGGACTTAGGGTTTCTTCCTTAACCCTCTTCAGGGCCTCTGCTGCATGATATCAACATAAGTCCAAATAGAGGCATCGGGGGTCTTGTCACCCATGGTGAAGGCATCATTTATGTCAGTGAAATTATCTCTATTAAGCCTCCTTTTCCTATATTTTTCTTCTCTATCGATAATCCCCTAGGGTTTCTTGAACGTCAAGTCATACTCCTCCTCCCTACGCTTCTCAGTAAATCCTTGAGCATTGGTTTGGGGGAAATATAAAAGGCCAATTTGTGGGAAACCTCCGATATAAGGTCTTTCCCTTGTAGTGAGAGAGAGAGAGGAAGATTAAAGAGAGAGAGAGAGAGAGAGAGAGAGAGAGAGAGAGAGAGAGGGAGGAGGGTTAAGTAGTGAGAGAGAGAGATAATGGTTATAGAGAGAGAGTGAGAGGATGAGGGTTAGGGGGAGAGGGGAGCATGGTTAAGGAGATAGTGAGAGAGGGGGGGAGGGGGCTTAGGAAGATATGGGAGGAGTGAGAGAGAGAGGACAATGGTTATGGTTAAGGAGATGGAGATAGGAGGGAGAGAGAGAAGGAGAGGAATTTTAGGTAAAGAGGAGGGAGAGGGAGAAGAAGAGGAAGTTTAAGTAGAGAGGGAGATAGAGGAGGATTAAAGGGGGAGAGAGTGAGAGTGAGAGAAAGAGAGAGAGAGAGAGGGGTTGAAATGGGGTGGAGGGGAGGAGGGTTAGGGAGGAAGAGGGAGAGAGGGGATGAGGGTTAGGGAGGGACAGGAACAAACAAAGGAGAGGAGGAGGATTAGAGTTAGGGAGAGGGGTGGCAGGGGAGGGGGGTTTGAGATAGATGAATATGACATCAAAACTACATTTCGGATTAGTAAACAAATGCATGCAAGCGTTATTAGCACGTACACACTAAAAAGCACGCACGTGTGTATTTTAAACAAGGCGTACGCACTGTTTAAATTTCTAAATTTTGGCAGGCAATTCCTTTCCCACCAACATGGTGGATGACTTGGCCGCTTTGGTTTTAGGTTCGGGTTTCCAAACCAAGTGGCTTGGACTGTGTTATAACAAAATACATCTTATTCTATAACTTCTTCTATTTCTAGCATGATTCTGCGTATGCTACACTTGTCCACTGTTAATGAAATTACACACACTTGTAGAACTCTTTGTGCAGATTTCGAATATGTAATTTTTTATTAAATCTATTATTTTTTTCTATTTTTTATTTAATTTTAATTGGACTAATGTCAATCTTACACAAAAAGTAGGTTATTTCTTCCGGTTATGACTTTTGATTGGCTTACCTATTTTGAAAACGGAAAAGAACCCGCACAAGTACACGCAAAGACCTACATCCTAGAAAAACAACAACATTCATTGATTATGTTAAGACCATGATGTCAAGGCCCAATGCTCGACCTAGTCATTTGAGGGCTTCTTTGACTTCCTTAATTTAAAAATAAAATAAAATAAATATAAATAAATATGGAAAAATAGCGCTGCACTAGACCCGCCTGTTATCTACGACTCGATATAATTGTTTTCACAAATTTCCACCATTTGCATACCAAACCCAGGGCCCAACGCAAACATATCCATTAGTTTTCTTAAAAAATAACATACCAACCTTCGAAGAACCCCATTTTTTGGGAGTTATACTTAATTTCCATAAATAATAGTTATATATTCCGGAAGGTAATCCGATGGTCTACGTTTCATCTTCTTACGCCATATTCCAAAAATTTGTGTAGGTAGCTCTAATATTTATTTTTGATGTTCAGATTTATGTTTTTTCAGAAGTCCATTGCAACTAACATGTCATGAGTGGCCAGCATTAGCTTGCACTAGTCCAAAATAATTTCGAAGGGTTTTCACACTTACTTTAAAAGCTTTAGATGTGTCCTACTGTGTGTGTGAGCAAATGATGTTGCCTTGTGGTATTATTTACAATTGATTCGACAATACACAACGGGCTACATTATGATATTTTGAATGAGTATTATTTCCAATTTAAAAGAAGCTTGAATATTTCTAGTAATAGGATTAGTGGTATTTGAACGTTTAATTATCCTTATGCCAAGAATTTTCGCAACAACAACTAAACTTTGTGATTTTAACAAGGCCATAAATAACTGCCATTTAGATGCATCACTTTTCAATTCAAAATAGTATTTAATAATTTTATTGCATTGCCAATCAATAGTTCGTTAAGGTAACTTACCTTGGTCTAGCAATTCTTTGTCATGCACTATATAGATGAGGTAAGGAAGGAAAATCTTGAGTCTAGGACCCATGACCATGACATTGTGAAAATTCACAAGGAGATCGTAGCACTTCATTCACCTTATGGTCAAGATTGGGGGCGTAATGGACATGTGTTGGTGGTCGATATGATGAACATCTTGTTTTTCATTATGAGCTTGCACTAGGGGATCCTCTTCACCAAAATATTGAACAAAACTCATCTCTTTGATATCTCCCTTTGTATACTTAGCATCTTGCGAAATTTCCATGTGATCTTCATCTGAAATATTATTTGTTGATGGGAGATTGGTTGGAGATTGACTTGATGTTGGAATACCATTGCCCTCCATTGGATGCATATATTTCACCTATGGAAACAAAGTAGAGACCACTGAGGCGTCCATTGAGCAAGGAATTGAGGTTCTCACTAATGGATGCATATGTTTTTCCATACCCAACTTTGCCTTTTCTCTTAGTTCATTGCTTATTTTCAAGGGGTTTCTCCTTCCTATTAGACTTTAACTTGAAGAGGCAATCATAAAAAATAAAAATAAAATTGTATTGAAACAATAGTGTTTCCTAGCAGATGTGTGTGTAGCAGACAAGCTAGTCTCAGTTTACATAAAATAAGGTTGGTTGTCATTTTATTTTTGTTGTAGAGACACAAGAACATGCATGCATTATCAATGTGCACATGTTGATAATGTGTGCATGTTAATAATGCACACGTTTTCCTGTAACAACATATATACTTCACTTATGAGTAGATATGTCCATGCCATTATGTGATTTTTGTGGTAGGTATAAGTCTTAGGACCCTATGGATGATCAAGGGATGAAGCCCATGCCTTAGGTCCTAAATGAAGTTTTGAGGCATCCAATTCTTGAAGGATACATCAAAGCATGACACTTGACCTCCAATGGAGTTCTTTCCCTCAAAGTGGGGATGTTAGTGCCTTTCGAAGGTTTGCATCATTAAGTATGGGTATTTGGTCCTTAACATGGTCAATGGTGTAAACCAAATCCTTGACCACTAAAACAATATTCTAGAATCCAAGGCTAAACGACACCTTAAACCACCATTCATGATCTCCAAAGAGTGTCCCTAGACTACAAGCTATTTGGATATTAGTTTTATTATGAGGTTTTAACACGAGTCATAGGTTTGAGGCCCTAGACATGATTAGGGGAGGAAAATTGGTTCTTATAAGCACAAAGTGTGGATATAAGGACCGTGGACATGGTTAGGATAGAAAACTAGAGCCTTACATTGCAAGAGAATATTTTTAGCATCCTATGCTATCAATAATTCTTTGAAGAACCATACTTTCCTCTTGAGGGTATCCTTTGCCTTAGACTGTGGTTCTCGATGCCATTAATAGGGTACCCTTTGCCTTAGACTGTGGATCTCGATGCCATTAATAGGGTATCCTTTGCCTTAGACTGTGGATCTCGATGCCATTAAAAGGGTATCCTTTGCCTTCGACTGTGGATCTTGATGCCATTAATAGATTGTGAACATTAGATATAGATGTTAAGACCATGAACATATTCAAAGGAAGAAACCTAAACCCATGCCTAAACAAAGAAAGATTCTAGACATGTAATGCTGAGAATGATGTCTCAAACGAAGGAACGCTAGAGGCTATCTATCTACCTTACCCAAAATGATCTTGAGCATGGTGGAATCCCCTTTAACGACACGTTTATGTTATGTGGGCGGAAAAAGGGCCAAAAGAGATGTTGTCGACTCCCATTTTTAGTCTTCAGCAGACGTAACCCATGACATCTTCGATTTCTCTGATTCATGGACGAAATTTAAAAGTCCGATCAGAACGAAACTTCTATAACGTGCGAAGATTCATGGCAGATGGTCGCTGCTCGTGCTTATTATCTCGACTTCGAACGAGCAGTTGATGAATCGAAGCTACGAAATGGGACAACACGTCAGAGTGGCGACTCTCCAGCTTTTGAAGAATTTGTTTAAGCCGCGTTGACGTCAGTAGTGCCGCGACGCACTTGAATGGAGATTCAAAGACCGCCTGCAGAACTAATTATCTAGAAGATATGGATGGTCAAACTCTAAGTCAATACTGTCATTCCAATCTCTTTAATATACTGCCGCTGGGAATACGCCAGCCTTTTTTCAATTATTGTTTGGTAGGTTTATAAAACTCTGCGACGCCAATTTGGATTAAAGTCTCATTTAAATTTATAAACCTGTGTCACGTTTTAAATTTATATAAAGCAAGCTTGGTGAGTTCCATTTCTCTCCAAGGAAAGCATCCGAATTTCAACTTCATCAATCGTGTATATTGACGGTCTGAGAATGAAGAGCAGACGATTAGCGCTGGTGAACCGTTCGAAGGAGCCAGTTCCCAATGGCGGAGGTTTTAATTTGCGTGTAGCGGGAAATTCTGAGAATCTGAGTTTTTCTTCCCCGTTTTCTGGCGTAAGATTGGACGATAACAGTAATAGCCTACCCAACAACAATACCGATCTCTACGGTGGCTTCAACGCTCATTTTAGCGCTTCCCTAGCGATTATCATTGTTGTGATGGTGGGCGCGTTTTTCTTTATGGCATATTTCTCTGTCTGCTTTCGCAAATGCGCCAGGGACGACGAAAGCATGACAGCTTCGAGACGAGGGGCGAGGAGGGTCAATGCACAGGCCCGGAGGCAGGAGGAGGGAAACCGTGGCCTCGACAGAGCCGTCATCGAAAGCTTCCCCTTGTTCAGCTATGATCTCGTGAAGGGCCTCAAGGCCCAGACGAAAGAAACGCTCGAGTGCGCGGTCTGTCTCAGCGAATTCGAAGACGATGAGCAGGTCCGCTTGCTGCCCAAGTGCAGCCACGCCTTTCATCCGGACTGCATCGATACGTGGCTATTCTCGCACACAACGTGCCCTGTCTGCCGAACTAGTCTGGCGCCCACAGACGACGGGAACCCGACGGGCACTGGCTACGGAATCATCGAACCTCCCGAGATTACGAGGCCGTACGAGGTAGCGGTTGTGGTAGACCGAACGAGGAACGGGAGCGTTCGCAGGGACAACGATGTAGAGATCCCCGTGGCTCCCGAGAGCGCCGTTTCTCAAGAATCGCTCAGCGTGCTGGTCGTCGATCAGGAGAAAAAATTGCGTCGCTCGTACTCCACGGGGCATTCTCTGGTGAGACTGTGCAAAGAAACGGATCAGTTGGCCACGGAATGGTATATTTGCACGGCTGAAGGGCTAAAACCCGGTCTGCACAAGAATTGTAACCTCACCGCGCTCTCTCACCCGCGCTCTCGGGGCCCCGCGTCCACCTCTGAAACCCGCCCCGCTCTCTCAAAACAAGCTTCAATGAGCAACACCGCCTCGTGCAGCAGAGACAGCGATGGATCAGGGGTCCGTTGGTACGAGCGTGGATTGAGATCAGAGCGACTGACCATTTCATCCATGTATCCCTCTTCGGTTCTAAGGTCGTTTTCGGAGCGAAGGGCGCCGGATTATTCTAGCAATCAAAAATCCTCTGCCGGTTTTCAGCAAGAGCGGAATACATATCTGCAAACTCTGAAACAAACTCTGAAGAGACTCACTGGTAGAGACACAGAATGGGAAGATAATTCGCAGAGCGGGCGGCAGTCTTCCAAGAGGCCTGCAGATAATTCGCAGAGCGGACGGGGGTCTTCGAGGAGGGCTACATAGGATAGCCGGGGCGCGTAGGATAAAAGACAACCAAAACGCCCCGCTTTTCCGGTGATTTTGGGATAAAAATGGGTTAAATTTCTTACTGTAAATTGTTATTTCATAATTTTGTAATTTCTTTATGTTCTAAACTAATTATCAATTAAATTATTCAGAAATTGTTATTTCATAATTTTGTAATTTCTTTGTGTTCTAAACTAATTACTCAATTAAATTATTCAGATATGAACCATCTAAATGAATACTTCAAATAATAATTTTGACAAGAATTACTTTGCCAGATTTCCATGAGTTTAGAGGCGTTTATACAACTCCTGTAAATTGACATCATATCCATCTAACAGCTAGGTAAATAAGGCGGTGCATCGATATTGCTTTTATTAATGGAAACGATAGTTTTTTTTAAATCAATGTCTCAATGTCTTTGTCTTTGAAGTTAAAGGCTATAATTTTTAAAGGAGAAAACATAAATTCTTAATAGTTAGGTTTATCAAAGTAGTTTATATAACCTATTTTGTATTGTTATTAAAAATAGTATAAAATTATGTAAATGGATTCATATTAATTATTAATAAATTTCTAAATTAAAACAACACTATTATTAATATTAAAATATCTATCTTATATGTATATGTTTAATATAGTTTTAATTTATATTTAATTAAAATTAAAAAAATGTTGTTAATTAAATATTTAATTTATTTATATAAAAATTAAGTAATAAAGAGACAAAGGGTCATGAGTTTTCTTCTTTCGTCCTCTATTTTGTTAAGGTAATTTTTTAAAATAATGAAAATGATAAGGATGAAGAAAACAAATAAAAGCTATGTAAAATTATTTAACTAATTAGTTATGAAGTTTCCAACTTCAATAACCATAAATATTTATATTTTAATTCATTAACATATTTAATTATAAATATTTATATTTAATTTACTAATATATTTAATTTTTTTTATAAATTATAGTAAAAATAATTAAATAATTTAAAGTTTTATATTTTTAAATCTTATCTTCATGTTAATACTATATTTATTTATATTATAAGTTATTTTCCTTCAATAAATTCCATCAAGTTATTTTATTCTTTATTTATTGAATTTCCAAGTTTTTCTCATATTTCTATTCTTAAATTAAATTATTAAATAAAAATTCATATTATATTATATATTTTAACTTTGAAAATATATTCACTTGAAAATAAATATAACATTAAACTTTTGTCCATCATCTTCATTGTTTTTTATTCACACTCAATAGAAATGATTTATTATGTATCCTATGAACCAAGGTTTCAATTGCTAAACCTTTGCTTAACCCTATTGGGTCAGTGCAAGCTAATGAGGGTCACTTTTGGCACGTTAGATGCAATAGAAAACTGAAAAAGCAGGCATCCCTCAACTTACTTGGATTTTTTGATTTACTTAGGGAAAATATCTTGCATTGAGTAAAAAAGATGAAATGTAGGAAATTGAATCACGTTTCTGAATATATAACTTTTATGTATTGAAAATTTGCATAGCTATGTCAAGTTTCATTTTTCCTAACAGACACTTTTTATTTTTCAGGCAAATGATAAGGTATATGTTTTTGTGGGTAGAGCCTTTGAGGGCTTAAATGATGGAATCAAGCTACAAAAATCGGCATGCATGTAGAGAACACATAGCACTTGTGCGTCATTATTTTTCGAAAATTAAATTAGTAATTTTATAATTTTTTTATAATTGTCTAAGTGATCAAACCTCAAAAATAGTACCTCTTTTGTGGGTAGAGCCTTTGAAGGTCTTAATGCAAAAATCTTGAAATGGGTTTTTCATAGAACGTGGAGGTTAGTGTCCTCTTGTGCACCATACAATTTTTTTTTGAAATGATTGAGAATTGAAAAAGTTATGGAAGAAACACTAACAATGTGTTTCACGAGTTAAGGAGGTAGGACAGAAAAGAAATTGAAAGAAAATAGGAAAAATTAATATTTCAAAATAAAAGTTACATATTTGGAATCTGCAGAAAGAATGCTATTTGTGTCTAAGATTTCGTCAAAAATGACTGTGTGTAGCATATTGTAACGAGTGGCTAAGCACAGGCTTCTCCAGAAACTGGAAGAAATACCCAATTAGCTTTGGTTTTTCATTAACATAGCACAGGTTTGGAATTACCGAAGCAAACACCAAAGCATACACATAGGATTATTGTTGACATGTGAGCATGTGACTCGGCCTGTTTAAATTCAAAAATATTGCCGCGATTTTAGATTTAAATAACGCGTACGCGTTATATAACTAAATAACGCATGCGCGTTATATCAATACTTAACGCGTACGCGTTATATAACTACATAACACGTACGCGTTATATAGTTACAAAACGCGCTCGCGTTATTCAAATCATAAAATACATGTTTAATACTTGAGAAAGAGGGGGTGTGGAAGTCAAGGTAACTTTTGTTTAATATTTGAGAAGGGGTGGGGAAGGGTCAAGAAAATCTATGGTTAATATTTAATAGGGGTGGGAAAGGGTCAAGGGCTTAGAAGGATGTTGGAAGCTTGAGTGGGGAGAGATGAAGGGAATGAGAACATGATGGGCTACAGGGGGTGAAGGGAAGTGGAGCTTGAGAGCACTATTAGGAGTAGAATAGGTTCTGAAGAGATATAGGGTTAGAAGTTGAAAGTGAGACTTGAGTGACAAGGGGGAATGGATGGAGGCAAGGGGGATGTGAGAGAGAAATAAAGAATACAAGGGGGGGAGAGACATAGAGCGAGGGAGGGAGAGGGACAATGGGGAGGAATGGATTTGGAGGGAGTGAGAGATAGATGGGGATAGAACGAAATAAGAGATAGGAAGGGAGGGACAGAAAGTGTTGGTGGGAGACATGCAGAGAGTGGTGGCGATGGAGAGAGAGGGAGTGATGGAGAGATTGGGATAGGTTGAGGGAAAGATGAGGGAGGGATAGAAGGTGAGAGACAGGCGATGAGAGAGGGAGGGAGAGAAGGTAGGGTGAGGGATGGAGGGAGAAAGTTGGAGATAGATATGGATGGAGGGGGGATGGGTTTGAGAATGGAAAGTGACATAATGTGTGTGTATGTGTGTGTGTTTGAGAGAGAGAGAGAGAGAGATTGATGGTTGGGGAGAGAGAGACTAGAGGGAGTTGTGAGCATCATATTCTCCATCAGCATCATATTCTTCATCATCATCATCTTCATGACCATCATCGTCATCATCAACATCTTCATCATCATCACCATCATCATCATCATCATCATATTCCTCATCAAATCAACATCTCCATCATCATGATCATCATCTAAACATCACCATCACCATCATCATCAACATCTTCATCATCATCATCATCACCATCACCATCATCATCAAAATCTTCATCGTCATCACCATCACTATCACCATCACCATATTCATCATCATTGTCATCTCTAGGTTCCCCATCAACATCAACATCTCCATCATCATCATCTTGTTCATCATCATCATCTTCATTACCATCATCATCATCATCAACATCTTCATCATCATCACCATCATCATCATCATCATCATCTTCCTTGAATCAGATCAACATATCCATCATGTCACCATCATCTTCTTCATCATCATCTAAACATCACCATCACCATCACCATCATCATCATCATCTTCATCATCATTACCATCACCATCATCATCAACATCTTCATTGTCATCACCATCATCATCATCATCATTGGCATTTGTAGGTTCCTCATCAACATCTCCATCATTATCATCTTCTCCATCATCATCATCTTCATCACCATCATCATCAGCATCAACATCTTCATCATCATCACCATAATCATCATCTTCATCGTCATCAGGTCAACATCTCCATCATCATCATCTTCTTCATCATCTTCACCATCATCATCATCATCATCATCTTAATCGCCATCTCCATCATCTCCATCATCTCCATCATCACCATCATCATCATCATCACCATCATCGTCATCTTCATGACCATAAACATCTTCATCATCATTGTCATCTCCCCCTTCCTCATCAACATCTCCATCATCATCATCATCATCATCATCATCACCATCTGAACATCACCATCACCATCATCGTCAACATCTTCATCATCATCATCATCATCATCATCATCATCATCATCATCATCAAAATCTTCATCGTCATCACCATCACCATCTTCATCATCATTGTCATCTCTAGGTTTCCCATCAACACATCTCCATCATCGTCATCTTCTTCATCATCATCATCTTCATCACCATCATCATCGTCATCTTCTTCATCATCATCATCTTCATCACCATCATCATCATCATCAACATCTTCATCATCATCACCATCATCATCATCATCATCTTCCTCATCAGATCAACATCTCCATCATGTCACCATCATCTTCATCTTCATCATCATCATCATCATCATCATCATCATTACCAACACCATCATCATCAACATCTTCATCGTCATCACCATCATCATTGGCATCTGTAGGTTCCTCATCAACATCTCCATCATCGTCATCATTGGCATCTGCAGGTTCCTCATCAACATATCCATCATCGTCATTTTCTCCATCATCATCACCATCATCACCATCATGATCTTTTGAACACCATCATGATCATCATCTAAACATCACCATCACCATCATCGTCAACATCTTCATCATCATCGCCATCAGCATCATCATCAAAATCTTCATCGTCATCACCGTCACCATCTTCATCATCATTGTCATCTCTAGGTTCCCCATCAACACATCTCCATCATCATCATCTTCTTCATCATCATCATCTTCATCACCGTCATCATCGTCATCAACATCTTCATCATCATCACCATCATCATCATCATCATCTTCCTCATCAGATCAACATCTCCATCATGTCACCATCATCTTCATCATCATCATCATCATCATCATTACCAGCACCATCATCATCAACATCTTCATCGTCATCACCATCATCATTGGCATCTGTAGGTTTCTCATCAACATCTCCATCATCATCATCATTGGCATCTGCAGGTTCCTCATCAACATATATCCATCATTGTCATTTTCTCCATCATCATCACCATCATCACCATCATGATCTTCTGAACATCATCATGATCATCATCTAAACATCACCATCACCATCATCGTCAACATCTTCATCATCATCGCCATCAGCATCATCATCAAAATCTTCATCGTCATCACCATCACCATCACCATCACCATCTTCATCATCATTGTCATCTCTAGGTTCCCCATCAACACAACATCTCCATCATCATCATCTTCTTCATCATCATCATCTTCATCTCCATCATCGTCCTCATCAACATCTTCATCATCATCACCATCATCACCATCATCATCATCATCTTCCTCATCAGATCAAGATCTCCATCATGTCACCATCATCTTCATCATCATCATCATCACCATCATCATCAACATCTTCATCACCATCATCATCAACATCTTCATCATCATTACCATCATCTTCATCAACATTATCATCATTATCATCTTCATCTGCATCATGATCATCTTCATTGTCATCACCCTCCTCCTCCTCATCATCTTTATCATCTTCATCTACATCATGATCATCTTCATTGTCATCACCCTCCTCCTCCTCATCATCTTGTGCACTTATGCACTTAGGGATTAATGTTTAGAAGAGGGTCTAAAGGTCTTTATGGGGGAGGGGCTCTAGGAACAAGGTAAGACAGAGAGGGCAGGGGGGAGGGATAAAGGCGTAGAGGATTAGTGATTAAGGGAGAAGAAGGGAGAGAGTGCTATAGGGAGGGATAATGACGAAGATAAAGAGAAGGTGGAGAGATGGAGAGTGGGGTGGTAGAGACATGGCTGAAGGGAGAGAAAGAAACATGAAAGAAACATGTAGGGAGAATGAGGGATATATATTTAGAAAGAGATAGGGGGTATCTAGGGATTATTGGGAGAGAGCTAGGAGGTATTAAACCATACAAAACATTTGTTTTGTATGCAATCATATAAATTATTAGTTTTCTTTGATTTTGTTCGTTGCCCTAGCCGTGCACCTAACCTATTAATTGTGCTTGACTATATCGCGTTTGCGTTGTTTCACTACATATCGCGCACGCGTTTTGTATTTATATAACGCGTACGCGTTTTTTAACTCCAGAAATAATGGCCTATTGCTGTCCGAGAGCAACTTCACTCTGTCCGAACGAAAGCAATAATCCCGCGATTTTTCGAACAGCACGAGCCCGCGTCTGAAAATTTTCACATTCTACACCAACTCCATCATTTTTTTTTATGCAGGTGCAGCATTGAGGACATCTTTCATGGTTGCTCACTGTGGTGTTGGATTATATGGCCATATTTGAAGAAAATAATTAGCAAGCTTGAAGAATCTCCAATTGAAGAACACCAAAGATAAGGCCTTTGAAAGATTCATTTTGCTTATATTTGAGGAGCACACAAGATAAGATATCAAGCTTCAAGACCAACAAGGAAGAACTTCCATTTGCTTATTATTGAAGAGCTTGTAATTGAGGAGCAACAAAAACAAACTATATTGAATTGATCATTGTGGTGATGGGGAATGCACGTAACCGAGTAAACAAATCAACAAGGAAGAAGAGATCTCAAGAAGTCATTGAAGAAGAGAAAGAAAAGAAAAGAATATACATGATGAATCGGAGGCTTTCTTTGGAAACTAATCCAAATCCAATTGTAGAGGATACCATGGTTCATCCTATTAATCCACGACAAGAGGGACCTTCAATTTCCACAATAGTTGTTGAACAAGCACCCCATGGAAGTAATCAAGAAGCAAAACGTAGGTGCTCATTAGGGGATGTTTCAATTCCCACTTCAAGTCAAAGTGATAAGTTACCATCTCAAGATGAAGCTCACGAAGAAACACCCAATTTGCTATCCGGATGTGGTTATACAAGCGATGAAGTCAGAGAGGCGTTGGACATTTTGCCTACTGTTGAAGAAGAGAATGTTATCCACACCATCGATGAGGATGTTGGACTTCCACAAGGGGATGTTGGACTTCCACAGACCATGGATGAGGATGTTGGACTTCCACCATCCAACTACCAGGAAGAGAATGAAGGACACCAAGCTACTACTGAAACGCCAGAGCGTCTTGGTGATGCGCTACATGGTACAATTCCAACCCCCTTACCTCCATTAGCAAGCACACGTCGAAGAACTCCGAAGCGTATACAAGTTGATGAAAGACTTATGAATTCCATTGAAGGTACGCTATCTAAACATAGTATTGCTTATCAAACTCAACAGATACTTGATAAATATTTTGTTTCTAAATGTGATGGAGATAAATGTAGATTATTTTTATCATTGTTAAAATCTAGGAGCATGAATGTTGTTAGGAAAAAGTTAGGGATAAAGATGATAAAGAATTCTGAACCAAGTTCTCATATAGTTAAAAGCCTAGTAGATGCATTTGGTAAAATTGGTAAGAACACACGTTCAAAGGACCGCAATGCTGCTCGTCGTGTGTTGTCACAATCAATTGCAGATAAGAACACCAGGGCCCTTCGTATTCTCAGGCCTACATCCAAACTAGTTAATTTGAATGTAAAAACCCTCCGTAGGTATTCTATTAGAAGAGAACATCTTGACACAACCGATCAGACAGATTTTTGGGCCTTTGTTGGTCGGTTGCCACGTCGTGACATGAAGCTAGTTGATGCAGTAAAGGGACTAGTGCACAGTTTTTGGCATGATCACACAAGGCCTTCTTCAAACCGAAAGGATGTACTAAAACTAAGAAGGGGTTCAAAGGATCGTGAACCACATACTAAGCATCTTCTTGATATAACACAGACAGAGCTTTACGAGAAATTTAAGATTGAGCATAGACAATTGAACTTGGGGCAAAGATCTTTTGAGAAATGTAAGCCATGGTATGTTAGAATAAATACTCTTCGTAACACTTGTTGTTGTAGATACCATGTAGAATATGAATATTACTATGAAACATTTTTGTACATTCGTCGTGTGTTGCATACTAACATTGTGCAGGATTGCTCCATGACAATACCACCGACTTCATCAAGAGAATTCATTCATAGCATCATGTGCAATAGGCCCGAGGGGCAAACATACTATAGCAAAATCTTGTTTGGATGGAACATGCTCCAACTGTGCTGGAATGGTATTATTGAGCCAATGTATGCACGAGAATGGAGACAGTGAATTTGGGAAAATGGTTACAGACATGAAAAGTTTCAAATATATCAACTATGAAATAGTCCCAGGGAAAGAAAGCAAAAAAATACAATTGGTGACATCTCAGGTATGCATTTATATCTATAAAATTATGTTGTAACGGTTACATTTCAATCCTTACTTACAACAAAAAACTGACATTGAGATCATTTTGTGTCACCAGGTACAAGTTAGTGACTTCATCAAGGAATTTATTGAAAAGACACATCAATATGTTCAGCATGTCCACGTGGCACGATGGCAGGATGAGAAGTTTAGAATATGTAGAGATACATTTCCCCTTGGTACTATACTTTCAGTTGTTGATTTTGCCGAGAACTACACTCTGCAACCTCAAAATGAGATCCAAAGTCAGTATTATCACTCTGAGCAGGTTTCCTTGATGGTCCATATCACATATAGGCATGGCCCAAATAGCACTGAAGAGCAAAGAGAAATTCTGAAGGAATATCACTTCTACATAAGTGATGATAGGTGCCACGACTTCCACTATGTACGTCATTGCTTCATCATGTTCTATGATCACTTGAAGGGAAGGAACATACAGATGGACCGACACTGGATTTGGTCTGATGGGTGTGCTGGTCAGTTCAAAAATGCACGCATATTTCAGTGGTTGTGTTCATTGCATAAAAACTACAAAGTGCCACATATGTGGAACTATTTTGAGACTGGGCATGGTAAAGGAGAGCATGATGGAGCTGGAGCATGTGTCAAAACAGCCCTATGAAGAGAGGAATTGAAAGTATCTACAGAATCTACTATTCTAAATGCTCAATCTATAGTCAGGTGGTGCACGTCAGTAATGGGAGAGGAATCAACTATGCGAGTAGAATCCACAAGAAAGAGACATGCGGAGAGATTTTTTTGGGAGGTGGTAGACATAGATCGTTCACATGCATGGGAATGCAAAACTGTGCCTGGGACTCGTGGCTTTCATTCGGTTCGAAGCTCTGATAACCTAGTATTTGAAATTTGGACCAGAAAACTTGCTTGTTTTTGCCCGCCTTGTTGTGATGGTGACTGGGATGGGTGTGAATCATTGGATTGGGTTGATGGATGGGATCGCATATCACTTCCACTTGATCAGCGTGCAATTGTTGAGTTAACTCCGTTGGAAGAAGACTAATCATCTATTTCTGCAGATTTTGATCATGTCTCAGACCTTGTACAACCCGGTATGATGCATTTCCTTAACATTTTTTGTTTGTTTACGTAGTCTTCAAATGCACATTAATGGCCTTGTATCGCACGAAAAATATTTTGATCATATACCTACAATCATATAATGCAGGGCACATATACGCAGTGGTTGCCTCAAAAGATACTGAATGGGGTGATGAATACTGGTTGGCACGCTGTATAGATGGAAAGCAAACCCTCATTGTGTCCATGACTGACGATGAAAACAACCACTTTCCAACTGGGTCTATGGTTGTTAAAGGTGAATACTTGACACAGGACAGCAATGGAAGAAAGAAGGGTGGATATGTTTACAGGGATTACAAACCAGGTGCAAGTGTGTATCACTTTACCAACTTAATCATTGGCACAAACCTTCAGGTACGAACAATGCCTAGTCGAAATACATCGAAGGTACGCTACTTCTTACCGGATACAGAGCACGAGAGACTAATGGAGACCATCAGTATAAGAGATGATCCGGAGGGCTTGGTTGTATGATAATAGGTGGGATCTAGCATGATGAGGTACCTTACATACTTTTAATACTATACTATTTATACTATTTGTAATTGAATATTGATATATGCTCAATTTTCACATGTATGTTTCATATGAATATGTCAATTTTGCGTTCTTGATATGCCAAATTTACGTTTACGTTGTTTATAAATATGCCAAAAGTTCTCTTGTATGTCAAGTTTATGAATATGCCATTTTTTACATATGATCAGTAAACCCTAAAATTATATTATGTTCATCATGTTGGTTATTGGCTTCACCCAACAAAATTAATTCAATTCATGCTCACTATATTAAACAATACACTTATATTAAATTTAATTCATGTCTTGTTAAATATTTCATAATGAATTAGCTAGTTGAGAGCACCACCTTAGACCAAGCCATCATCATCAACATCTTCATCATCATCACCATCATCATCATCATGGACCTGCAAAACCCTAGTTTCCAAAGTGTCTAGGCAGGTTCGGGTTAGGAACACTAGCCATACCCGCCCGGTGGATGATTTTCCAAAGTTGACCCCCGTGTGCAAAAATTGCACACTCCCACACTGAGCAAAACCCTAGTTTCCAAGATGGACCTGCAAGGTGACACATGGGCCACTGGGTAGGAGGGGAGGGGCACCCTTGGCACTATCCCGGTGTGTTGAATCCAACGGAGTCGACGGTTCGTCGATCCGAGCCACGGTCTTCATTCTATGGCTCGTCCTGTCTCACTACCAGAAGGCCTTCAGGGACACCTGCTGGATACCTACCGGGGGCATAGAACTCCAACCATGCAACAAAACCGGGTTCCGGGGAGACCTGCAGGTGTGTCTAGACAGGTTCGGGCTAGGAACACTAGCCATACTTGCCCGGTGGATGATTTTCCAAAGTTGACCCCCGTGTGCAAAAATTGCACACTCCCACACTGAGCAAAACCCTAGTTTCCAAGATGGACCTGCAAGGTGACACATGGGCCACCGGGTAGGAGGGGAGGGGCACCCCTGGCACTATCCCGGTGTTCTGAATCCAACGGAGTCGACGGTTTGTCGATCCGAGCCACGGTCTTCATTCTATGGCTCGTCCCGTCTCACTACCAGAAGGCCTTCAGGGACACCTGCTGGATACCTACCGGGGGCATAGAACTCCAACCATGCAACAAAACCGGGTTCCGGGGAGTCCTGCAGGTGTGTCTAGACAGGTTTGGGCTAGGAACACTAGCCATACTTGCCCGGTGGATGATTTTCCAAAGTTGACCCCTGTGTGCAAAAATTGCACACTCCCACACTGAGCAAAACCCTAGTTTACGAAATGAATGCACAATGAAGCCACTGGGCCATGGGGAGACGAGGTAGAGGGCCCCCTAGAGGTAATCGCACGCCAGGAGACCAACGGAGTCGACGGTTCGTCGGTCCGACGTCCGGTTTCCGAGTTATGTCGAGTTGCAAGTCGCATGAAAATGTCGTTCAGGGACACTTGGTGAATTTCCGTCCGGGAGCCAAAAAGCAAACGAAGCAGGAAGATTGCGTGCCGTTGGCTCCTGCAAGTGTGTGTGGGCAATGCCGACGTGGAAACACTGCCGGCAGCCATAAATCCATGATAGTAAATTAATTCATGACAAAAAAAACTGAATTATTCCTTTCAATGGATGTGGTTTTCAATTTCCTATGTTGTTAGGTCAATTTGGCACATTCATTGAATGAAATTGTAGACTTTAATGATGATCACAACAAGTGTGTTTGTTAAAACCTTGTGAAATAGAGCATCAAAAGACCTACATTGTAGGCCATATAATTGTGTTTGTTTACCTTTTGTTTGATGGACCATGCACAATAAGTAATAAAATAATTTTTGAAGTAGGTCATTTCATTTTTCTGATTTTTTCTTTGGTGGTGTTGAAAAAGACCATTGTTCTTGTTGATGGGATTTCATGTGCTTATGATTCTTTGGATAATCTAGACACATACAAGGACACCATTATTAGACTAATTCATTATGAACAATTTAATATGAGTAATCTACATAAATGAATTGAAAAATTAACAAAAATAACAAACAACCCATATACCTTGGAATATAACACAAGAGTGACCATGTTAGGCAATCTTACTTATCTACTTACCTATGGTCATTTAAGTAGACCATTTGGATCATGTCTATTACTAATGATCTCCATTAACTTTTCATGTTCACAATGAGGCTTGAAGTATCATACCTTTGATGGGTGCTTCCTTGGCATTGTTTGTAGTTTGAGGTTTGTATCGAAAGCTAAGTTTGTAAAGTGGTATATAGATTCACCTAGTCTAATCTTGAAATACATAACCAACCTTCTTCCATGTTTGGTCATCCAGTGTTAGATATTATCCTTTAATAACCATCAAACTGATTACAAGTTGATCACCATTGTCATCTATTAGTGAGACATGAGGGTTTGGTTCGCCTTTAAGGAACATGCCAACAAATAGTGAGTGCCCCATTCATTATCTTTCAGGGAAACCATTGCATATATGTTCATTTTAAAAAACATCAGTTCCAACGTGTGAGTCCACTAAATAGACAAAATGTAATGTATTCATGCTAGTTGATAAGATTTAATCTCATATTCCCTAAACTTGGTTGTACAAGATTTGAGACATGATCATAATGTGGTGAAATGGTTGATTAGTCCTCATCCAACTAGGATAATTCAATATTTATACCTAGAATAATGGGGAGTGATAGAATTTTCTTGTCCATATTTCTACTATAACATTGTTTGAGTTTCAAACTAAATGAAATCCACAAATTCCATGCATTATTCTATGTGATTGATCTACATCAACCACCTCCCAAAAATATCTTTGCACATGTCCTTTCCTTATTGAGTCCTCTTCTCGTCTTCTTGTTCCATCTACAATTATTGAAGAACACCATTCAACAATAGATTTTGTGTAACTAATGAGAGAATTTCTCGTAAACTTCCATTTTTACCTGCAGAATGTAATTTTTATGCACACAACATCTCGATCATGATCCCCTTTCCCACACTCAGTTTCAAAAGTCCTGTAAAGGCAACCTTTACATTTACATTTGCATTAACATGACAACCAAGTATCAAAAATGAGATTGATGGTGTTTATTCTCATGCAATGTATACAGTTAGGATTAAGACAACTGTATAAATCTATGGAATTATAAATGGAGATATTTATCCAAAAGGAAGCCAATGTTGGCCTTGCCAATCTTTTCTTCCCAATGCAAACGAAATATTAGATTCCATTTTGCTATGTTTCCATGTAAAATATATTTGAAAAAAAACATATATTTGGATTATATGGAAATCCTTCTTACCTTTGACATTGTTTGGGATCTGCAGGATGGGAATGAAGTATTTTTTAGGGATTAAGAGGAGTATGCAATTATGCAAACTTATGAATGCCTATTGTGACAAGCAATCCATTGATTTCAACTCCATCACATTTCTGTTTGATGGATGATGTTTGCAAGGTGAGCAAGTTTAACCCACCAATGCGAGATTGCATGCAATTACACTGAGCAAAACCCTAGTTTACGAAATGAATGCACAATGAAGCCACTGGGCCATGGGGAGACGAGGGAGAGGGCCCCCTAGAGGTAATCGCACGCCAGGAGACCAACGGAGTCGACGGTTCGTCGGTCCGACGTCCGGTTTCCGAGTTATGTCGAGTTGCAAGTCGCATGAAAATGCCGTTCAGGGACACTTGGTGAATTTCCGTCCGGGAGCCAAAAAGAAAACGGAGCAGGAAGATTGCGTGCCGTTGACTCCCGCAAGTGTGTGTGGGCAATGCCGACGTGGGAACACTACCAACACTGGCTCGGGGGAGGTTTTTGCAGAGTTGACCCACCAATGCAAGATTGCATGCAATTACACTGAGCAAAACCCTAGTTTACGAAATGAATGCACAATGAAGCCACTGGGAAATGGGGAGACGAGGGAGAGGGCCCCCTAGAGGTAATCGCACGCCAGGAGACCAACGGAGTCGACGGTTCGTCGGTCCAACGTCCAGTTTCTGAGTTATGTCGAGTTGCAAGTCGCATGAAAATGCCGTTCAGGGACACTTGGTGAATTTCCGTCCGGGAGCCAAAAAGCAAACGGAGCAGGAAGATTGCGTGCCGTTGACTCCCGCAAGTGTGTGTGGGCAATGCCGACGTGGGAACACTACCAACACTGGCTCGGGGGATGTTTTTGCAGAGTTGACCCACCAATGCGAGATTGCATGCAATTACACTGAGCAAAACCCTAGTTTACGAAATGAATGCACAATGAAGCCACTGGGCCATGGGGAGACAAGGGAGAGGGCCCCTAGAGTTAATCGCATGCCAGGAGACCAACGGAGTCGACGGTTCGTCGGTCCGACGTCCGGTTTCCGAGTTATGTCGAGTTGCAAGTCGCATGAAAATGCCGTTCAGGGACACTTGGTGAATTTCCGTCCGGGAGCCAAAAAGCAAACGGAGTAGGAAGATTGCGTGCCGTTGACTCCCGCAAGTGTGTGTGGGCAATGCCGATGTGGGAACACTACCAACACTGGCTCGGGGGAGGTTTTTGCAGAGTTGACCCACCAATGCGAGATTGCATGCAATTACACTGAGCAAAACCCTAGTTTACGAAATGAATGCACAATGAAGCCACTGGGCAATGGGGAGACGAGGGAGAGGGCCCCCTAGAGGTAATCGCACGCCAGGAGACCAACGGAGTCGACGGTTCGTCGGTCCGACGTCCGGTTTCCGAGTTATGTCGAGTTGCAAGTCGCATGAAAATGCCGTTCAGGGACACTTGGTGAATTTCCGTTCGGGAGCCAAAAAGCAAACGGAGCAGGAAGATTGTGTGCCGTTGACTCCCGCAAGTGTGTGTGGGAAATGCCGACGTGGGAACACTACCAACACTGGCTCGGGGGAGGTTTTTGCAGAGTTGACCCACCAATGCGAGATTGCATGCAATTACACTGAGCAAAACCCTAGTTTACGAAATGAATGCACAATGAAGCTGCTGGGCCATGGGGAGACGAGGGAGAGGGCCCCTAGAGGTAATCGCACGCCAGGAGACCAACGGAGTCGACGGTTCGTCGGTCCGACGTCCGGTTTCCGAGTTATGTCGAGTTGCAAGTCGCATGAAAATGCCGTTCAGGGACACTTGGTGAATTTCCGCCCATTTTATAATTTAAGCCACTTTTAAATATTTGAACTTCCATATTATTTTGGAAAGAGTATAATATTTCAAAACTCCTAAAGAGACAAAAACACATGATCAAAACTCCTAAGGCTGTAATTTAGAGTAGTAATAATGGGGGTGATGGAGTTGAATTTGATCCTATGGAAGATAATGATACTAATATTATTGGGAATAAAGGGATAATAGGTTGATCCATGACACCTTTGCTTGCATGGATGAGGATGCACCTATGTATGAGACCTATGATAATATTCATGATGTACATCTTATTGATAAGGCACACAAAGGCCTATACAAGAGATCAAAGATGGGTCACTTTGTCTACTAATTTGATGTTGATAAAATTGAAGGTATTGAATGACATTTCAAACAATGGTATGACAAAGATCCTAATGTATACACAAGGTTAATATATAAGGTGCCCCATAAGGTTCTTTGTCATATCCCTATAATTCTAGGTTTTTGATGATTGTTTAGGTTAAAAAACATAGCACATTATATGGATTATCATGTACAAAGATAAGTGAAGATGGTATTATATGAGTGGCTACAAATGGTTCTCAATTTACGATCATCAAGGAAATATTACCCATTTTTTAAGAAGAACCTCATAATGTTAGACTTTCATTGGTAGTTGATGGCAATGGGTGTGCATGAGTGAGTTCGTTGAAACCTTGAAAACATTGTATTGCATTTAGTTTGATTAAATTACACGAGCAAGAACTTTGACATAACTTGTAATGATCATCCAAAATCACAAATTTTAATTAGATACCAATTAGTGCATGCATGTAGTGAATTCGTTGAAACCTTTGAATATAATAGTTTGTTCTTTTGACATAGTGCATTCATGAGTAATAGATAATCCACACAAATCAACACATTAGAATGACACAAGTACATGTATCCAAAAGTACATATATATCCAAAAGTGCATGTCTCCAAAAGTACATGTATATCCAAAAGTCTCCAAAAGTGCATGTCTCCAAAAGTACATGTATATCCAAAAGTATCGAAAAGTACATGTATCCAATGAAGTCAATGTACATGTCTCCAAAAGTAGATGCACAATAAAGTCAATGTACATGTCTCCAAAACTGAATGTATCGAAAAGTACATATATATACAAAAGTATCCAAAAGCACATGTGTCCAAAACTATCCAAAACTATCAAAACTCAAGCTTTCTCTTGTTCTTTCCCGACGTTGATCCTCTAGGCACATCCCTAGGATCAATGTGCATCCCTGGATCCTGCAAATTAAATATCAATTGTTAAATTCAACTAACTATGTACACTAATACATTATCTCAACAATTATCAACTGGTGCATGGAAAGTGCATGAAACACTTGGTCACTGAAGGACATCTCACCTCAACTGACAAAGGAGATTGCGTTGCTTGTGTAGCAGATGGAGCCGTCGGTTGAACATCCAGGATGGTTGAACCAGGGGGGACAGGCACTGCTCCTGCTGGTGGTGGCTACAATGAAAAAATGTTGAAATAGTTAGAAATGCATGAATAAACAATAGGTCCAACAATAATAAACTATGTAAAGATAATGTTGAAATAGTTACATACCTGTGTGTGATCAGTCGCCACTGCAGATGCGGCACTAACTGCTGCATCAACCATCGATGCAAGGTTCTCAGCAGACAACTCGGGTTCCTGTTGGAGTAAACATGCAATTCAAACATTAAAAAAAACGATTTATGCACTGGATTTCAAGTTAAACAACAAATATCATTGAAGGATATACATTACCGTGGTGTGAGTAATCCCATGGTCGTGGGCAGCTGGAGTCTTTCTCGGAGTAGAACGCCTCACATACACACGACCCTTGTTCACGAATGGCCTGGAGGGAGATGCAAATCCAGGCAATGGGCCAGATGTGTCGGATGGTGCCTACAGTCAGCAAGTGTTCATGTAGTTAGACATGCATGATTCAACAAACAAACATGTATTTAAAAAATGTCATTTTTAATTGTTTACCTGGAGCCCAGACGTTTCAGGGGACGGTATGACCATGGGTACTACCTCCACATTACCTTGCCCCTGTGAAGGATCTGCCATCTGCAAGTTTAATAATTGTAAATATTAGACCGTATATAGCATTAATGAACTAAAATGTAAAGTATGTGGAAATTAACAAATTAACAAGTATTAAAAAACTGAAATTTTAAAATGTTTACCTCGGTGTGAGATACGGAAATAGGTGGTATATAAGATGGGCCTATCGAATGGGTAGCATCATGCCCCCCTGTAGAGTCTGGAACATCCGGCTCTGGGGTGTCACTGCCGGCATAAAGCATCAACTGCAAGTTCACAAACATAATATATTAGCTCAAACTATATATATGTGTACAAAAACGAAAATAAATGAAGAATTTATTACAATTAACCATCAACATACCTCTCTCAAAAACCCACTGAAGGAAACATCTGAGGCAATACCATAGCAGGGACGACCACATGATGTGCACTCATGAGGATCAGCACTAGGATGGGGAATAGTCGATGGTCCTGCACTAGTGGATGGTCCTGATGGTCCTGCACTAGCTGATGGTCCTGCATGGTGACGAGCTGGTGTATGTACCACACCAGGGACAGATGTCCCTTCCTCACCCATATGTTGAACCATCCTGCCATGGCGAACAACCGCCCGTGCCAAACTCAAAAATGCATCCCGTGTCTGCGGAATAATGCGATGTGTTGGTGGGACATCTGGCCCAGGCAACTGCCTGCGAGGTGCAGGGATAGGGCAATCCTGGTCTCGAAGCCTGGCATTGGGTCGGTTTTGGGGCATCCCCCCACCGATCCCCTGAAACAGTAAGATGTCAAAATAGTTAACGTGTTTATGCAACACGAACTCTGCGTACATCTTTCGAAGGAAATATAAGGGAATTTCCCTGTTGTTGTGTGGTGGCATATCAAAAACCATGTACCATCTGTCCATCCAGTTATCAACAAATGGTTGAAACGTGCACCACTCAATGGAGATATGCGGCCTGCTTTCATTTGGGATTTCCCCCGTCCGAGGGTCCCTAAACAATGCAAATATAAGCTCTTTGGATATTTCAACTTTTTTACTGCATTGTAATCTAGTCCATCAGCATATTGTTGTCTTTTTCTTTCTCTGTAAGATGCAATATCATATAGGACATTTGTAGATTGTGAAATGGTGTCCACAATTGCATCCAAGGTTGATGCAAGTGAACGGCGAATCCTGTCGCCACCACTAAAAGCTGCACTTATGCCCCTCAATTGGGCAAGCTCAATCAATATTTCGGCATTGGTATCCATAGCCGCAACTGCAATAAAGACATTAATACGAAAATCATTAGAAACATATACATGGTATATAATGACGTCTCTTCAAAATTGAACATGTATTAAATCAAACTCACATAAGCAATTTAATGGCATTCACTTACATACATTTAAAACTTAAAATTAAACATTTGACAATTAAAAAGTAAGTTAGTCAGATTGGCAGAGAGGAGGAGGAGGAGGATCAAGGCAGTGATGAGTTTGTTGATTCAGGCATGGAGGAGGAGGATCAGGGCAGTGATGAGTTTGCATCTATGTGTCTCAATGTCTCATTGTGTTTTGTGATTGTGAATGAAAAATGTGTTGTGATTTGTGAATGATCTAATTTCTATTGAATATTTCATATTTGTAATTGTAAATGTAATTTCTATTGAATATTTGTAATTGTAAATGTTAAATTTTATTGGATGATCTATATGTCTATATTTTTAAATTTTAATATATTTTAAAAATATATTAATTCCGGGGGTCACCGTGTCCTACGTGTCATAATTCCGGGGGTCACCGTGTCTAGTGGGGACCAGGGATCAAATTTGAAGGGTGGGGTCCCATTTCACTATGAAGGGCTATGAGATATTGAACACTATTGAAGGGCTATGAGAAATTTATTAATATTTATTCTATGTGTATATATGGATGTGTTCATGTTGCATGGATTGGATTCTAGGTTAACCGAGGCCTTTTTAGAGCAAAGAATGGGGTAATTACTATTTGGAAACAAGTTTTTTATCAAATGTAAATTGCGGTGATGGAAGATATTGAGGGTGCCACATGTTGTGGAGAAAGTAGTATTGATTCCTATGACGTAATAGGGAGTTCAAAA
Source organism: Larix kaempferi (assembly GCA_027924585.1). Classification (NCBI taxonomy): domain Eukaryota; kingdom Viridiplantae; phylum Streptophyta; class Pinopsida; order Pinales; family Pinaceae; genus Larix; species Larix kaempferi. Next base: position 5,415,543 of record BSBM01000018.1, on the reverse strand, counting down.
AGTCTGGTTTCAAGTATTGTCATGCGTAGCTCGATTGATTTTTCTCGCGCTAGGGTTGTAGCAACTGTTATGGCCATTACTGTTAAAAGGATTGATGGGGTGGAATCCCGTGAAACGATGAGTTCTTTTGTTAAGACGTAGATTCAGTGAAATTTGGTGGGAGTCTCATGTTCATTTTATGCACAAAATTCGATTACTTGATTTTGTTGCATTGTTAACTCTCCTCCTAGTCATAGCTACAATCTCTTATATAATTGTGAAGGTTATCAATCCACTCAATATATTAAAGTTGTAGTAGGCCAAAATCATCCACATATTTATTGTACTCACAAATGTTGACATTCCAATTTCTACGTAGAGCGCCCATTAACATTAGATTGTATGGGACATGTTTTTGAGGCATGATGTCATTATCTCATAACAACAAGCTTTTTATCCATAAATATGTCATCTACAAGCCAACGGAATTGTTCCTAATCCTTTATAAAACTTTGTCATAACTATATCAATACCAACATCCCTACCTATTGACTTAGCTTAGAAGATATTACACCTTCGGATAACCAAACCTGATTCCAAGGTTGGTAATCATAAACGTAAAAGCATCATCATAAGGAAATAGCATGTTGTGTTAAGGAAATTCCTTTTTTTCCATTTCCTTCTCAGGATAATATTTGGTTGTGGATCATTTAAAATGTATAATTTATTTTAATATTGGGAAGCTAAATTCAAATTCATTAATATATTAATGTGATTTGATTTTTTTATTAATAATAAGTTATTCTTTTCATTTGAAAATGTAATAGTACATCAAAATTTCAATGTTTACTGACGTAGTAAAGTTGAGAGGCTTTATTTTTCAGTGGATATATAGCAGACCTGTAAATTCATAGGATGTCAAAAATCTAGTCAGCCTTGAAGTTGAGCTCCTCAAAGAAAACGAATTTCTTTAAATATGTTTATGGTAGGCTGGCATTGCCAGCTTCGCTTCGCAAACTATCCTGGAGGACTGGAGGAGATAGGGTAGGTGGAACTTGGAAGTAGCTCAACCACAGTGGAATAGGGGTATAAGAAAAAGCTTGTTTCTATTCATGCAATATTATATATTGATGGTCGGAGCCATGGAAGCATGGAATTCGAGCATTGACTTGATACAACAAAGAAAACAAAAGGTGGAACTCGGGAGCTGCAGGATTGACTTGATACAACAAAGAAAACACAGGGTGTGAGGTTGGGAGCCGTAGACGGTAGGATTAACTTGATATAACAAAGAAAACACAGGGCTATAGGTAGGGGCCACGGGCAGGAGCAACAACCTGCAACATTACAAGAAGTTTATGGATTGTGGATTTTGTCTGAAATGCCAAATTCGCGGGGGCACATTAACATAATATATTATACATTGAATACTCAATTAACTCACGGATTCAGCATTCACGAATTGGTATATGATAACTTGTAACTTGGTAAGCCCGCTAGCAACAACACGTATGAGCCACCTACCAGGTTTAATAATTTTGTTGATGCCATGAAATGTGTTAAAAACGTAAGCGCTCGCTACAAACACGAGAACTTCGAAGCGTTCAAGCCATGGGTTGCTCAGTGTAAGCCCGTCCACGTAAGTTGCACAATGATATTATTAGAGGCCCAATGGTCCATGATCCATGGATGATCGAACACGTGGATATTGGAGAGTAACCGAGTCCCACTCCCAAGTCACCTAGCTAGTAGCCGCATTCCCAATTTCCCACTAAAAACTGTTGATGGGTGAAATTTGAAGCTACCCTTCTGTTGCAATTTTAAACAGTAGTGGTTAATTTAATTATTGAAGGGCTTACCATGAAATTAAATTTTTTTTGCATGGTAAAATTTGAAGTGGCCTTCTATGACGTGTAAAATGACCTCTGAAGGGCCCTAAAGGCTTCAAATTTGAAGCCTGGTTACAAGGAAGCGGGCTCAGAGCGCGCTTCAGGCCCGCTTTTTAGCTCCATGTGCGAACCCTATCCGGCTGCACAAAACCACTGGTAACTCAACACCTGCATCCACCCAATAGATCTCCAACTCAGACTTGTGGACGTGCTTGCTCGACTTTATTGAGTTCAAAGATGCTGCCTGACATAATCCCTTTCGAGGAAGGGTCTGCGGCATGCTTCCCCTCTCCGATATTCCATAATTCCCATCCTGGAGAACTCATCGGCACATTTTTCCGGCATTGGCCTCCTGATATTTATCGGTAGGAGAGTGTTACATGAGAAGCAGAGGCATCTGAGAAATCAGAAGTGAAGTAATTTGTTGTTGTTTCTTTTCTAACCTTTCTTTCGTCTCCATTTCTAGCAATTTCTCTTCTTTTGCTTTTTAAATTTTCCACTGTTCGTCAGGGGTTCGATTCTCGTTCGGATTGTTTTATTCCACAGCAAAAAGGGCTTCCAGGCTGGATGGTATTATGAAAACCAGCTACGGGATGGGGTGTACTGCGTTATCTGTATCAGTTGTTATAAATTTCCTTTCAATCGTTTCAGCATTATATGATAATTGTATGTATTTGGATTTGATGTAAACAGGCATGGTGCAGATGTACCTATCTCTTGAGAATGACTGCAAGTGGGGGCCAAACTGCCAGCAGTCGCCACACCTGATTCCACAGTAATAGTCGCAGTCTCTCCAATTGGTGCCTCATAAGTTCAGAGTATCATTATCTTTTCACATGATACAAAACATTTTCACATGATACGAAACCTTGCCATCTAATGAAAAGACATGAGTGCACTCATTTTCATTATATTTAGTGAGTTGTGGCTGGCGGCAGGGACACTCGTGTCCCGTGTTCTCGTGTTGGGTGACTTAGATGGATACATTGTAGAAAGGGGGTCCGAGTTCTATTTTTTTCAATTTTAGGTTGGATTACGAATTTTTGAGTTTTTTAAAAACGATTCATTTTAATTATTCATTCATCTTGGTTGAGGGAGATTGAGGGAGATGTGAATTTAATGAAAGATTGGGTTATTCCCAATTTTATCAATATTAAAAAACTAGGTTTTTTTAAACAAAAAAATAATAATAATTTAGGTTAAAAATGATAAAAAAAGAGTATGGGTGAAAGAATTACCTGATTGGATGACAATCTACCGGTGAATTTGTCCCCTCCAGCTAAATCGAGCAACACCAATACTTGAGTGGGCCACAAACCGTCCTTGTCTGGGTTCAATTTCGCGTTTCTGATGCGTAGGTGCCGCGGGTGGTCGGCATTCGTCGGGACTGTGTATTTAAATTGTTTTTTAGATTTACATAACGCGTACGCGTTTTGTAGTTATATAACGTGTACGCGTTTTATAGTTATATAACGCGTACGCGTTATTGTTACCTAGCCTACATGTCCAATGACATGTTAGGCTCGGGTCTTACCATGGCAGGTGCTAAACATCATAAACGCGTTATGTTTTACGTATCAGGAACGAGTTTTGAAAAAGTAGCATTGCATCTAAAGTGACCCTCATCTTCTTGCACACACCCTATTCCTACATCCATGTATTGGGATGTATTGGAAAAATGTATGTCGTTTATTAAGTGTTGAGTTCACCCTTATGTAAGAGTAGTAGATTGATAACTCATCCAAATGTTGAGTTTGATGAGTGTTGAGTTTTCACCTTTCAATATACAAAGTTATGCAATAGAGCATGCTCCTTTTTATGTAGAACAATGAATGCAATTGTTGTTTTTTTCAAAAGGTAGAGTAATAGGTAAAGTTATAAGTGTTTGCATGTAATAAACAAAGTTAGAATTTAATGGGTATAATTAAAGTGTTATGTTTCTTATTCATTGCAATTTTTATATATGAACATAGCTTTCATTCTAGATAGATAACAATTGAGTGGGTGTTGTACATTCACTCTTTCAAACAACACATTAATCTCTAGCTATGTGACTTTGCAATATTTAATGGAAGTTGGACTTGTATCATGCGGTTGAGTGTTGATTTTGGAAATACCATGAAATTAAGAATACACATCTATGTATAAAGAAAGTGTTGAGTTTGTACATTTAGCCATTCAAGACACTTGGATTTGTTCCCCTTATTGGGCATTGGTATCACCACCACAAGCAAAGAAACTAAGCCTTGAACCAAGTATGAAAACAAAGCTCATCCATACTTGTTAAAGAGTAACCCAAAGAGAAGCACATGATGACATCCAAACTTAGATTGTATTGAAAAAAGACCAATAATTGTATTTTCACAGAAGATCCATGTTGGTAAAACGAGTGTGCTATAAATCCCACATTTATGATCAATGATTTCCAGAAGATGTAATGAAACCATATCTTTTTCCACAAAGAAAAAACTAGTTACTTGTTATTCCATAGGAATCAAAGTCATTGAAAAAGGCCTGTAAATTTCAAAGACTGCCACTTGGATAGCTAACTTCCTTACATCCCAATCAACAATGACCAAGGAGTTCCCCAATACTTATAAAGACAAAATATTTGTGTTAAATGAAAAATAAAATAATCCCTACAAAACCAATATTTTTACTCTAGTATTAGAGCCAAAGCCACAACCCATCCACATGAGAAAACACTCTCTATTCTCTATTGTTTATTTGTAGCCACATCTCTCCACCACATTCACCTTGTTGTGAAGCACACCCTCAAAGTGACCTACTAGCCCAATAGGAAGTCCTTAGAAAAAGAAATATTTAATATAGACTTTGTCACCTTCTGTTTTGACTTCTTAAAGAAAGTGGAACTGCTATTTTCCAAGTTGCAGAAGTTTACGACGATGAATGCCATGCCAAGGATGCAGGAGAAGTAAAATATGTTCCCATGCCACATCATTGATCTATGTTAAACATCTTCAAATTTATGTTGAGATTAAACATCTTTAAATTTATGTTCAGGGTGCTTTACCACTATACTCTGCTTCTTCCAGGCAATATTATTTCTATTCTCTCCAAAAATTTAATGAACATTAGTTTACCACTATTCACCGAGGCGGCTTTATATTTATAAGATTATTAACATCTTTGACTGCTTTGTTCACTGAGGCGGCTTCATATTTATAAGATTATTAACATCTTTTACTACTTTGTTGTACAAAATCTTAGCTAATTTCACCTTAAGTTGTATGCTAAATTATGTCAATCCACCGGAGTGTATTGCTCATTATGAATCTCCTTATTATCTGCAAGCTCGTTCCTTCTATTTCCTGCAAAATTTTCACTTTCTTTTTGAAGCGCTTTCCTTTCTGTGTTTGAAATATTTATGATCTCTTAACAATTTGGTCCATTGTATAGCAATTGGACAATGTTTACATGGAGCAATCACATTATAAATATAATTGATCTATAAGTCCTAGATCTACTTGACCATATTTGCACAATAATTTCAAACCTGTTTCATTTTCTATTGTTGTTCGACGATCAAAACATCATTCACCTTACCTGCAAGTACAAAGCATGACATCTTACATCTCAGAAGTGCATTAGCAAATTGAACTATATAGCTGCAATTTTTGTTGCACTGTAAACTTTGTAATCCCTGTAATCGTATTTCAAAAGTTTCTTCAAAACACTTTGAGGAGTCTCCCCAACAACATTCATGTTCTCCATTTCCCTCAAAGTTGAAACATGTAGAGATTCTCTCAAAGTTGAAATATGTAGAGAAGCTAATAGCCAAAGAATTTTTTTTATTATCTATGGTAGGCATGTTAACCACTACACTCCTCCTTATGCCTTAAGTTGGTAAATGAGATATGCAACCTCTTTAGCTTCAACCTCTCATTCTCTACCTCATGCTTTCGCTACATGTGTTTTTGTAGGCTAAGCCCTTTTTCGATTGGAAGGGGGAAAATGACACTAATTGTTAGAACTAAAGGGAACACATAATAAACATAATCATTTGATCTTGGCCAATTCGGCCATCACCATTCACACATACCAACACTAACCTCCTTAGGAACCTTCCAATGGAGTTGTTCAAACCTTTAAGTAGGCCTCTTCACATACAATACTATGGAATAATACCATGGACTACCAAATACCATGGACCTAAAAAACATGAATTATAAACATACATTTGACTCTTTAACCGAGTCAATTTTACCTAATAATCCCCCTTTAAACTTGACTTGGGGTAATTGCCAACCCCCCTCAAAGTTTTAATCGGGAATCGAAATACAACATGCGCCCTTCTTCTGTCTACCTAAATCTACATAGGTGACTCACCAACTAGGGGTATGTATGCCTAACTAGGTCTTACATCCATATGCCCACTTACATTATGGTTAAACCCAACTCTCATACAAGGGCCTAGATTACAATGTGACATCACTTCTTCTTCATCCACCTCTATGTGCTTCTTTCAATAATCAATTCCTGGGCAAGCTTTTCCTTACTTTAGATTTCTTTTTGTTGGGCCTACTAACTTCTGACCACATGATCCATCCCTTTTCAATAGGAAGGGATGGATAAAGGAAACTAACCTGCAACCACATCTGCCATGAATTCAAAAATCACGGAAGTATTTTAATGTGTTTGCATGAGCCCTAACTACCACAAATTCAAGAAGATCCTAGAAGTTATCTAAGTCTCTGCTTGAGCCCCAACTGCCATAGATTCAACAAGATCCTAAAAGTTATCTCAACCTCTATTATAGAGGTCGGATCAATTAATATTACATGCAGCTTCCAGCCATGAATTTATATGATAGACAGAGAATAAAAAATTACTCTCTACAAGGAGTAATTTGTTCCATCAATGTCATTGCATTGAGAGTAGCGAGATGCTCTACAACCCATTATGGGGGAGATGTTGTCATGTAATGTAACATAATGCTATATAATGTTACCAAATATAAAAAGTAATTAATAAAATCATGTCCACTCATAAAATTAAAAATTAAAACCAGATTAAAAATAATTAAAAAAATTCATGTCAACTCATAAAATAAAATCAATATAGATCCATCTTAAACCCATATCTATCAAGCCCTTGAGGTATAAATCTTTTTTAAAATTAAAAAAAATTACCCCTCATGAAATTGGCTCCCTCTCGGTGCTTGATAGATCCATGTCTAAAATAAATCTATATTGATATAAACCAATAAGAAAATTTAATTATAAATTTTCAAAAATTAATATTTAAAATTTTAACATTTTGTAAAAATTAATAACAAAAAATTTTGATAAAAAATTTGCTAAACCATGAAAAAAAATAAAGTCAAATGGCATTGACTTCATTTTAAAAACAATAGCCCATGCATGGATAAGGACTAACAAGATTGAGTTATAATAAAAAACTATCACATAGTAAAAACTTGTGCTATGCATCTAGAAGATTTCATAAATCCATCCATAAAGTTGAGTTAGAAATTGAGATATTGATAGCCATCAAATGGACAACTAAAGCACATATATCTATCTTACCAATAAACATTATTAGGCGTTGTTGATTCCTCTTGAGGTGGATCAAGAAGATAGATAAATCCATCCATAAAGTGAAGATAGAAATTGAGATTGATAGCCATCGAAAAGGACCAATAAAGATTATATATCTATCCTACCTAAAACATTATTAGGCGTTTCATTCCCCCTTAACAATAAAGTCTATGTATTTATCTTACCTAAAACATTATTAGGCATTGTTCATTCCCCTTAACAATAAAGTTATTGTGATGTTGGCAGAAAAAAGGAATCGAGTGGAAATTATCTTCACCAATTTTAGTCTTGAGTGATTGTTGCTAACTTAGCAGACATTGTTGACTTCCGTGAGATATGGACGTAAAAGTATGAAAATGAAACTTCCACTATGAATGTCCTAGTATTTACGGTAGATCGATTATCGTGATCTCGATTTCGAATGAGCAACAATTAATAGATTGAACATACCTTGTCCACAAGAGATACCTTGTCCTAACCATAACTAAAATTTGTGATTTTGACAAGGCAAAAAAAAACATTTAAATGCATCATTTTCGATTGAAAATAGTCTTTAATTATTTTGTAACTTACCTTCAAGGACCACAAAAGCACTTTTATTAACATGAACACTTCTAGTAGTTCTTCTTTGTGCACTAGATAGATGAAGTAAGTAAGGTGGATCCTAAGACTGGAACCCATCACCATGACATTGCATAAATTCACCATGATATTGTAGCACTTCATTTTCTCGATGGTCAAGATTGGGAGTGCACTAAACATGTTAGCGATCAATATGATGAACATATAATTGTTCATCACAAGCTTGCACCACATAAGCCTCTTCATTGAAATCTTGAACAAAATTAGTCAACCTAATTTCTCCGTCTATATACTCTGCATCTTGCAAAATTTCCATGTCATCATTTGTTGATGGAGGTCGACTTGATGTTTGGACTATAGTGCCCTCCATTGGATGCATATGTTTCAACTATAGAAAAAAAGTAGATATCACTACAACATCCATTGTGGAAGGAATTAAGGTTCCCTCTAGTGGAGGCCTATGTCTTTCCATACCCGATTTTACATTTTCTTTTAATTCATTGAATTTTCCATGGGGTTTCTCCTTCATACTAGACTTTCTTTCTTGATTGCATTTGTTGCCCATCTTCACAAGGACAGAATACAACAATAACTTGACAAACTTTGTCTTCCCAATCACAAAATGCACTAGAAATGTATTGAAATAATAGTATTTCCTAGGAAATGTCTATGTTCTTGCATACATGCCTTGGGTTTTGGAGAAAATAAAGTTGGTCCTTTTATTTTTTTGTCTTATATAGGAAAAAATACATGACCTTTGTTAGCATGGATGTGTTAATAACACATACCCATTAATAACATGTATGCATTACTATTACACGTAAAAAATCAACCATTATAACGTTTGTTAGATATGGGTGCCAATCGAGAGAATTCCAAATCAACCCTATGCATTATCAAGGAGGTAAACAAGGGCCTAGACACATAAACATGATCAAGGGGGTAATAAGGGCCTTAATCCCTAATTGAAATTTCCTAAGCTTGAGCACCATGAACAAACCATATACACAACAACACGAGCCCTCTCTAGGGAGTCTTTTCCCTGGGAGTTGTATATGGGTGCCATTAAGATGTTTTCGCGCACCATGGATGGGTCTTGAGGCCTTGACCATAGTCATGGTAGAAAAGAATTTTATATTCAAGCCCTTGACAATTGTTAGGTGAGTGAAACAACATTCTCAAGACATAAACATAGATTCTCGGCTTGAAACCTCATGAACATGTGCTTAGACCACCACACAAGAGCATAGATCGTTTGTGGGCCCTTGACCATCATTAAAGACTTAAAACTAGTGACTTAGGATCTTATTGAAGCTTCTCAAGATCAAGAACCTTGAGCAAATACTAAAACCAACACACTGAAACTTTGTAGGGGATATTTGGCATCAATATTGGATATCGACATGATTAGAAGGTTTTACACACCAAGGATAGGCTACAAGGCCTTAAATATGGTAGAGGAAGGAAAATAAATACCTAGATATATTATTTAATCTTCTTTAGCTGAAGAGATTTGAATGAGTCCTCATACAAACTCATGAATCAAGTTTGTACAAGTTCTTTGCAAACATCTAAGTGTGATATAATTGTTATGGGTAGTTTTTTTGCACTGGAAATGGGTATGTACCATGCCACATGGTCAATAGGATAAATAAGACGCTTAATCCCTAATTTAACCTTTTCAAGCTCAAGTGCCTTGAACAAACCCTAGACATGGTGGTAGGATCCCCCACTAGGGGGTCCTTTTCCTAAGAGTCATATATGGGTGCCATTAAGATGTTTCATGCACCATGGATTGGTCTCAATGCATTAACGCTAGTTGTGGTTGGGAAACAACATACTCAGGTCCTTAAGATTGGTTGGGGGAGGGAAGTAACATCCTTAATCCCTAAATATAGGTTCTCAAGCTCAAGCACCATGCACATGTCCTTCGAACACCATACATCAACATGGATTGTTTTGAGGGTCCTGACCATCATCAAAGACTAAAAATAAGTGTCTTAGGATCTTATTGAATATTCTTAGGATCAATATCTTTAAACAAGTACCAAACCAACATGTAGGAACTTAGTAAGGGGTCTTTGGCATCTAAGTTGGATACATGCACCATAAACTTAGGTTTCATGCACTAGAAATTTGGGTCAAGGAATAAACATGGTCAAGGGGGACATAATGACCTTAATCCCTATTAAACCTTCTCAAGCTTGACCACCATTAACAACTCCTATAAACTGCAACATGAGCCTTCTCTAGGGAGTCCTTGACATAAGAGTTCAATATGGGATCCCTTATAAGGTATTGGGCATCATAGATGGGTCTCGGGCATACGACCACAGTCAAGGGAGGGAAACAAGAACCACTAGACATAAAATTTCTTCTAAGGCTCAAGTGCCATGGTTGAGCCCTTGAACTTCCACATCCAACCTTTATTGGTTAACAGACATCTATAAGAGTGCTATGGGATCCCTTACTATGTTAGTTGTGCAGCAAGAATGTGTCTAAAGGTATATCCAAGATTATAAGGGAATAATAATTGGCCTTATTCCCTAAATGATGCTTATCAAGATTAATTTCCATGAACAACGCTTACTACCCACCAAGCTTCTATGTATATAGTGTTGAATGCACCCTCAAATATCCACATGATACACTTGTGTGATATCTTTGTCCTACTAGAAGGATACATGCACCATGATTAAACCACAACACATGCCCTAAACAAGAATCTATTTGATTAGGACCACACCATAAAAATTTTATTCTTTGGGCCATGATCAAGGTCATTTAGCATCTAAGTGGGATATGAGTGCATGTATAGTTTTTGTTCACTGGAAATGGAGTTTGAGGTCTAAAAAGGGTCAATGAGGGAAACAATGAGCTTAATCACTAAATGAAGTTCTTCTAAATATTTAGAGCTATGGTTGGGCAAGGGGGGGGGGGAGGGAACACCTAGGAATTAGGCCCTAAATGTTTCTTCTTGGGCTCAATATCCATGAACAACACCCACAAACCAACATGTTTCTTCTTGGGCTCAATATCCATGAAGATACCCACAAACCGATTAGAGGAAATTTGAGGTGTAAAATGGGCCTTATAAAAAACTATACCATGGATGAGTTGGATTTGTCATGGATGAGTTGGATTTCTCAAACCAATAGAATTTCAATAACTTTGGTCAACCATTATGGTTGAGTTGGACATAAGAAGTTAAAGATGCTTATGTGTCATAATTTTATTTGACAATAGCTAACTTCATATAACCCTCACCTTGGTTAAGATTTTGAAAAGTTCATCTCGAAATATGACAAATATACTTGAAATAATAAATATAGAGTATTTTATATTATCACTACTTCTAATTTCTTTAAAATATAAATCACATTAGTTAAAATGATAGTGGAGTAATATAGAGTATTTTATATTATCACTACTTCTAAATTCTTTAAAATATAAATCTCACATTAATAAATATGCTAGTGGAGTAATCTTGAAATAATAAAAGCATTTATATAACTAATCTCTTAAAAATAAATTTAAAAAAGTGTCATAAATAAAAGAAAAATAGGAGAGAGATAAAATAATATTTCGCTATTTTTGCGATAACTTTTTCCTCCGAACTCAGAATTCGACGTTTTTTGTACCATTGGAAAGGTCTCGAGACATTTCCAATGGTACCAAAAATGTCAAATTCCGAGTTCAGAAGAGAAAGTTATCGCAAAAATAGCGAAATACTATTTTATCTTTCTCCTATTTTTCTTTTATTTATGACACTTTTTTAAATTTATTTATTTTTATTTTTATGCTTTTATTATTTCAAGATTACTCCACTAGCATCTTTATTAATGTAAGATTTGTATTTTAAAAGACTTCAATGTAGTGATCATATAAAATAAAAATAGTGATTGTTTATTTTTAGTATTATTGTCATTATATTTTTTCATTATAATTTTAGTTTTTTTTTTTTTTTTCAGTTTTAAATTTTATTAAAATATATAAAAAGAAGTTGTGGTACATTTATTAAAAAATTAAATAAATTATAATATAAATTTAAAAAATTTACCTCTAGATCATTTATTGTGTATGCACAAGAATCTAAACCTTTCATTATTATTTTCAACCATCATCTCTTAACTCTACACAAACCCAACATACTTGTCAACTACCATTAATGAGATATTATAGGTTGACCTTCACTAGATAACACCTTTAACTTAGTGTGACATGGCATATTTGTAGTATGATGTGGCTTTTTTTATTATTTTCCTTAGGAGGCCCATTTTAGACCCCAAATTTCCTCTAATATAACACAAACCCTCTCTAGGAACTATTTGTCATCAAGGTTGAATATTGAAACCATTATGAGCTTTTGCACACCAAGTATGGGTTGTAGGGCCTTCAACATGGTTGAGGAAGGAAAAAAAAATTCCTCAGGATATTTGAGTCTCCTCAGGATCAATATCCTTTAAAGAATCCTCATACCAACAATGAGTCCTTTGTAGGGGTTCTTTGTAAACCTTCAAGTCGGATACAAGTGTCATGGGTAGGTTTTTTTCATTGGAACTGGACTATGCTACATGGTTAAGGGGCTAAACAAGGGCCTTGATCCTTAATGAAACAATCTTGAGCTCGAGTTCCATACAAAAACCCTATACATGGGGAAAAGATCCCTAACTAGGGGTTATTTTCCCTAGGAGTTGAATATGGGTGCCACTTATATGTTTCATGCATCCTGGATGAATCTTGAGGCCTCAACCATAGTCATGGTAGGGAAAAAACATTCTCGGTCCCTTAACATCTGAATCTTGAGGCCCTAACAATAGTCATGGTAGCGAAACAACATTTTAGTCCCTTAACATTGGTGGCTGGGGGGAAACAACATCTTCATGCCCTAAACATTGCCCTGCAGGCTCAAGCACCATGAACATGCCCTAAGACCACCACACATGAGAATGGATGTCTTGTGGGCCCTTTATCACCGTCAAATGATGACAACTGATGTCTTAGGCTCATGCACCATGGACGAGTACTAGAACCTCTACATCTGACCTCTATTTTTCAACAATCACCTCCAAGTGTGCTATGGGTGCCATCATTAGGTTAGTTGTACACTACAGATGTTCCTTGAGGTCTATCCAATGTCACATGAGGAGAATAATGGGCCTTGTCCTATAAATTATGCTTGTTGTGCTCAAACGCCATGAACAAATCATGCCTACTAGCCATAAATCTTCTATGACTATAGAGATGAAGACATCCTTGAATGACCAGAAGAAGCTCTTGAATGATATATATTCCCTACTAGAGGGATATAGGCGCCAATATTAAACCACAACACATGCCTTAAATGAGAATCTAGCTTGGACCCACACCATGAATCATCCTTCAAGCCACATGGTCAAGGTTCTTTACAATTTGAGTACGATATGGGTACCACGAGAAGATTGTGTGCACTAGAAATGGTGTTTGAGGCCTAAACATAACTAGGGGGGAAACAAGTGGCTTAAGCCCTGAATGAATGTCTTCCAGATCTGTGGCACTATAGTTAGAGGAGGAAAACACTTGCACGATAGGCCCTAGACATTTCTTCTTGGGCTCAATTACCATGAACAACACCTGCAAACCACAACATAAACCCTCTCTAGGGGGCATTTATCATCGAGATTGGATAGGGATGCCATTAGGATATTTTGCACACCGAGGATGGGTCATGGGGCGTTGAACATTGCTGATGAAGAAAAACAAGTGCAATAGGATAATGTTGAATCTTCTCCAACTTAAGATCATTGAATGAGACCTTGTACCAACACATGAATCCTCTAAGTGGGATATTGGATATGATTGCATTTAATTGTTTTTGGATAGTAGTGATGGGTACATGTTCCTAGAACATAGTCAAAAAGGGAAACAAGGGCCTTACATAGGAAAATGAACCCTCTAGGTCTTAGGCATTGTAAACAAGGCCTCTAACCATGACTCATGCCCTCCATATGGGGTATTTGGCCCTTAAGTGATAATATGGATGCCATTAGGAAGTTTTGCATAAAGAATATGGGCCTAATAGGACTATACCTAGGAGAGGAAAATAGGTTCTAATATTAAACATTTCCATCACCTTTAGGGTTAGAACCTATATTTCATGAGGAAATTTCTTGTAAATTTAGAAAAAAATGGTGGGACTGCCTCTTTCCACTCTGTGTTAGGTGAGTTGGTTACTTTGGTTTTAGCTTCGAAATGGCAAACCTAGTGGTTTAGACCACATAAACAAAAACATGTATATTTTCACAACTCCCTATCCTTATCTTTTTTTAAAACCATGCTTTTAAATATGATCCACATAAAACTATGACTTATAGATCTTTGTATACAAATTTTAAATATATATAGTTTTTAAGTTTTTTTTTTTAAATCTATACATATATCATAATTTTAAAATATAAAGGTATTTAATTTATAGTATAACTTTTTATTGCCTAGCCCAATTTGATGAATCGAAGCTACGAAATGGGACAACACGTCGGAGTGGCGACTCTCCAGCTTTTGAAGAATTTGTTTAAGCCGCGTTGACGTCAGTAGTGCCGCGACGCACTTGAATGGAGATTCAAAGACCGCCTGCAGAACTCTAAGTCAATAATGTCATTCCAATCTCTTTAATATACTGCCGCTGGGAATACGCCAGCCTTTTGTCAATTATTGTTTGGTAGGTTTATAAAACTCTGCGACGCCAATTTGGATTAAAGTCTCATTTAAATTTATAAACCTGTGTCACGTTTGAAATTTATATAAAGCAAGCTTGGTGAGTTCCATTTCTCTCCAAGGAAAGCATCGGAATTTCAACTTCATCAGTCGTGTATATTGACGATCTGAGAATGAAGAGCAGACGATTAGCGCTGGTGAACCGTTCGAAGGAGCCAGTTCCGAATGGCGGAGGTTTTAATTTGCTTGTCGCGGGAAATTCTGAGAAAAAATTGCGTCGCTCGTACTCCACGGGGCATTCTCTGGTGAGACTGTGCAAAGACACAGATCAGTTGGCCACGGAATGGTATATTTGCACGGCAGAAGGGCTAAAACCCGGTCTGCACAAGAATTGTAACCTCACAGCGCTCTCTCACCCGCGCTCTCGGGGCCCCGCGTCCACCTCTGAAACCCGCCCCGCTCTCTCAAAACAAGCTTCAATGAGCAACACCGCCTCGTGCAGCAGAGACAGCGATGGATCAGGGGTCCGTTGGTACGAGCGTGGATTGAGATCAGAGCGACTGACCATTTCATCCATGTATCCCTCTTCGGTTCTAAGGTCGTTTTCGGAGCGAAGGGCGCCGGATTATTCTAGCAATCAAAAATCCTCTGCCGGTTTTCAGCAAGAGCGGAATACATATCTGCAAACTCTGAAACAAACTCTGAAGAGACTCACTGGTAGAGACACAGAATGGGAAGATAATTCGCAGAGCGGGCGGCAGTCTTCCAAGAGGCCTGCAGATAATTCGCAGAGCAGACAGGGGTCTTCGAGGAGGGCTACATAGGATAGCAGGGGCGCGTAGGATAAAAGACAACCAGGGGCGCGTAGGATAAATTTCTTGCTGGAAATTGTTATTTTATAATTTTGTAATTTTTTTAATCTAGATTTTGTTCTAAATTAATTACTCAATTAAATTATTCAAATCTGAATCATCTAAATGAATACTTCAAATAGTGATTTTGACAAGAATTACTCTGCCAGTGTTTGGAGGCGTTTATACAACTCCTGTAAATTGACATCATATCCATCTAACAGCTAGGTAAATAAGGCGGTGCATCGATATTGCTTTTATTAATGGAAATGATAGTTTTTTTTAAATCAATGTCTCAATGTCTTTGTCTTTGAAGTTAAAGGCTATAATTTTTAGAGAGAACATAAATTCTTAATAGTTAGGTTTATCAAACTAGTTTATATAGCCTATTTTATATTGTTATTAAAAACAGTAAAAAATTATGTAAATGGATTTACATTAATTATTAATAAATTTCTAAATTAAAACAACATTATTAATAATATTAAAATATTTATCCTATGATATGTATATGTTTAATATAGTTTTAATTTATATTTAATTAAAATTAAAAAAATGTTGTTAATTAAATACTTAATTTATTTATATAAAAATTAAGTAATAAAGAGACAAAGGGTCAGTGAGTTTTCTTCTTTCGTCCTCTATTTTGTTAAGGTAATTTTTTAAAATAATGAAAATAATAAGGATGAAGAAAACGAATAAAAGCTATGTAAAGCTATTTAACTAATTAGTTATAAAGATTCCAACTTCAATAACCATAAATATTTATATTTTAATTCATTAACATATTTAATTATAAATATTTATATTTTAATTTATTAACATATTTAAGTTTTTTTTATAAATTATATTAAAAATAATTAAATAATTTGTTATAATAATTTTAAGTTTTTTATTTTTAAATCTTATCTTCATGTTAATACTATATTTATTTATATTATAAGTTATTTTTCTTCAATAAATTCCATCAAGTTATCTTATTCTTTATTTATTGAATTCCCAAGTTTTTCTCATACTTCTATTCTTAAATTAAATTATTGGATAAAAATTCATATTATATTATACATTTTAACTTTGAAAATCTATTCACTTGAAAATAAATATAACATTAAACTTTTGTCCATCATCTTCATTGTTTTTTATTCACACTCAATACAAATGATTTATTATCATCTTCATTGTTTTTTATTCACACTCAATACAAATGATTTATTATGTATCCTATGAACCAAGGTTTCAATTGCTAAACCTTGGAATAACACTAATACCCTCATTAACGGATTCCTACATCCATGTATTGGGATGTATTGGAAAAATGCATGTGGTTTATTAAGTGTTGAGTTGACCCTTATGTAAGAGTAGTAGATTGATAACTCATCCGAATGTTGAGTTTGATGAGTGTTGAGTTTTCACCTTCCAATATACAAAGTTATGCAATAGAGCATGCTCCTTTTTATGTAGAACAATGAATGCAATTGTTGTTTTTGTCAAAAGGTAGAGTAATAGGTAAAGTTATAAGTATTTGCATGTTAAACAAAGTTGGAATTTAATGGGTATAATTAAAGTGTTATGCTTCTTATTCATTGCACTTTTTATAAATGAACATAGCTTTCATTCTAGATAGATAACAATTGAGTGGGTGTTGTACATTCACTCTTTCAAACAACACATTAATCTCTAGCTATGTGACTTTGCAATATTTAATGGAAGTTGGACTTGTATCATGCGGTTGAGTGTTGATTTTGGAAACACCATGAAATTAAGAGTACACATCTATGTATAAAGAAAGTGTTGAGTTTGTACATTTAGCCATTCAAGAGACTTGGATTTGTTCCCCTTATTGGGCATTGGTATCACCACCACAAGCAAAGAAACTAAGCCTTGAACCAAGTATGAAAACAAAGCTCATCTATGCTTGTTAAAGAGTAACCCAAAGAGAAGCACATGATGACATCCAAACTTAGATTGTATTGAAAAAAGACCAATAATTGTATTTTCACAGAAGATCCATGTTGGTAAAACGAGTGTGCTATAAATCCCACATTTATGATCAATGATTTCCAGAAGATGTAATGAAACCATATCTTTTTCCACAAAGAAAAAACTAGTTACTTGTTATTCCACAGGAATCAAAGTCATTGAAAAAGGCCTGTAAATTTCAAAGACTGCCACTTGGATAGCTAACTTCCTTACATCTTAATCAACAATGACCAAGGAGTTCCCCAATACCTATAGAGACAAAATATTTGTATTAAATGCAAAATAAAATAATCCCCACAAAACCAATATTTTTGGTCTAGTATTAGAGCCAGAGCCACAACCCATCCACATGAGAAAACACTCTCTATTCTCTATTGTCTATTTGTAGCCACATCTCTCCACCACATTCACCTTGTTGTGAAGCACACCCTCAAAGTGACCCACTAGCCCAATAGGAAGTCCTTAGAAAAAAAATATTTAATATAGACTTTGGCACCTTCTGTTTTGACTTCTTAAAGAAAGTGGAACTCCTATTTTCCAAGTTGCAGAAGTTTACGACGATGAATGCCATGCCGAGGATGCAGGAGAAGTAAAATATGTTCCCATGCCACATAATTGATCTATGTTAAACATCTTCAAATTTATGTTGAGATTAAACATCTTTAAATTTATGTTCAGGGTGCTTTACCACTATACTCTGCTTCTTCCGGGCAATCTTATTTCTATTCTCTCCACAAATTTAGTGAACATTAGTTTACCACTATTCACCGAGGCGGCTTTATATTTATAAGATTATTAACATCTTTGACTGCTTTGTTCACTGAGGCGGCTTCATATTTATAAGATTATTAACATCTTTTACTACTTTGTTGTACAAAATCTTAGCTAATTTCACCTTAAGTTGTATGCTAAATTATGTCAATCCACCGGAGTGTATTGCTCATTATGAATCTCCTTATTATCTGCAAGCTCGTTCCTTCTATTTCCTGCAAAATTTTCACTTTCTTTTTGAAGCGCTTTCCTTTCTGTGTTTGAAATATTTATGATCTCTTAGCAATTTGGTCCATTGTATAGCAATTGGACAACGTTCACATGGAGCAATCACATTATAAATATAATTGATCTATAAGTCCTAGATCTACTTGACCATATTTGCACAATAATTTCAAACCTGTTTCATTTTCAATTGTTGTTCGACGATCAAAACATCATTCACCTTACCTATGAGTACAAAGCATGACATCTTACATCTCAGAAGTGCATTAGCAAATTGAACTATATAGCTGCAATTTTTGTTGCATTGTAAACTTTGTAATCCCTGTAATCGTATTTCAAAAGTTTCTTCAAAACACTTTGAGGAGTCTCCCCAACAACATTCATGTTCTCCATTTCCCTCAAAGTTGAAACATGTAGAGATTCTCTCAAAGTTGAAATATGTAGAGAAGCTAATAGCCAAAGAATTTTTTTTTATCTATGGTAGGCATGTTAACCACTACACTCCTCCTTATGCCTTAAGTTGGTAAATGAGATATGCAACCTCTCTAACTTCAACCTCTCATTCTCTACCTCATGCTTTCGCTACATGTGTTTTGTAGGCTAAGCCCTTTTTCAATTGGAAGGGGGAAAATGACACTAACTGTTAGAACTAAAGGGAACACATAATAAACATAATCATTTGATCTTGGCCAATTCGGCCATCACCATCCACACATACCAACACTAACCTCCTTAGGCACCTTCCAATGGAGTTGTTCAAACCTTTAAGTAGGCTTCTTCACATGCAATACTATGGAATAATACCATGGACTACCAAATACCATGGACCTAAAAAACATGAACTATAAACATACATTTGACTCTTTAACCGAGTCAATTTTACCTAATAATCCCCCTTTAAACTTGACTTGGGGTAATTGCCAACCCCCCTCAAATTTTTAATCGGGAATCGAAATACAACATGCCCCCTTCTTCTGTCTACCTAAATCTACATAGGTGACTCACCAACTAGGGGTATGTATGCCTAACTAGGTTTTACATACATATGCCCACTTACATTATGGTTAAACCCAACTCTCATACAAGGGCCTAGATTACAATGTGCCATCACTTCTTCTTCATCCACCTCCATGTGCTTCTTTCAATAATCAATTCCTGGGCAGGCTTTTCCTTACTTTAGATTTCTTTTTGTTTGGCCTACTAACCTCTAACCACATGATCCATCCCTTTTCAATAGGAAGGGATGGATAAAGGAAACTAACCTGCAACCACATCTGCCATGAATTCAAAAATCACGGAAGTCTTTTAATGTCTTTGCATGAGCCCCAACTACCACAAATTCAACAAGATCCTAGAAGTTATCTAAGTCTCTGCTTGAGCCCCAACTGCCATAGATTCAACAAGATCCTAAAAGTTATCTCAACCTCTATTATAGAGATCGGATCAATTAATATTACATGCAGCTGCCAGCTATGAATTTATATGATAGACAGAGAATAAAAAATTACTCTCTACAAGGAGTAATTTGTTCCATCAATGTCATTGCATCGAGAGTAGCGAGATGCTCTACAACCCATTATGGGGGAGATGTTGTCATGTAATGTAACATAATGCTATATAATGTTACCAAATATAAAAAGGAATTAATAAAATCATGTCCACTCATAAAATTAAAAATTAAAACCAGATTAAAAATAATTAAAAAAATTCATGTCAACTCATAAAATAAAATCAGTATAGATCCATCTTAAACCTATATCTATCAAGCCCTTGAGGTGTAAATCCTTTTTAAGATTAAAAAAATTACACTTTAAGAAACTGGCTCCCTTTTGGTGCTTGATAAATCCATGTCTAAAATAAATCTATATTGATATAAACCAATAAGAAAATTTAATTATAAATTTTCAAAAATTAATATTTAAAATTTTGACTTTTGTCAAAATTAATAAAAAAAAATTTTGATAAAACATTTGCTAAACCATGAAAAAAAATAAAGTCAAATGGCATTGACTTCATTTTAAAAACAATAGCCCCTGCATGGATAAGGACTAACAAGATTGAGTTATAATAAAAAACTATCACATAGTTAAAACTTGTGCTATGCATCTAGAAGATTTCATAAATCCATCCATAAAGTTGAGTTAGAAATTGAGATATTGATAGCCATCAAATGGACAACTAAAGCATATATATCTGTCTTACCAATAAACATTATTAGGCGTTGTTGATTCCTCTTGAGGTGGATCAAGAAGCTAGATAAATCCATCCATAAAGTGAAGATAGAAATTGAGATTGATACCCATCGAAAAGGACCAATAAAGATTATATATCTATCCTACCTAAAACATTATTAGGCGTTTCATTCCCCTTTAACAATAAAGTCTATGTATTTATCTTACCTAAAACATTATTGGGCATTGTTCATTCCCCTTAACAATAAAGTTATTGTGATGTTGGCAGAAAAAAGGAATCGAGTGGAAATTATCTTCACCAATTTTAGTCTTGAATGATTGTTGCTAACTTAGCAGACATTGTTGACTTCCGTGAGATATGGACGTAAAAGTATGAAAATGAAACTTCCACTATGAATGTCCTAGTATTTACGGTAGATCGATTATCGTGATCTCGATTTCGAATGAGCAACAATTAATAGATTGAATCTACCTTGTACACAAGAGATACAAAATGGGAGGACACATCGAACTATTCAATAATCCAGCTCGGAAAAACACAGTAACGAAAAAACTAGTCCATAAATACACGAGTTTTTGCATCCATATGTCAATTAATACAAGGTTGGCTAAGCTTCAAACTAATGAAATCCACAAGTTCCATGTACTATCTTGCAAACAAACGTATGCATTGGACTATAGAATGTGCATCTCCAATTTTTCATAAAATTCATTTGTTCCCTCTCAATGTAGTTTTGACACATGCAATGGCTTCATCATGCTCAAAATTTCCATGGCAGGTCTCAAATTAAATTAGTTCCAAATATGGGTTAAAGTGCATTTTTTTGCAACTTAACCAATAAAATACATGTGTATGTTTGAACAGGCCCACACAACCATTTGACCAAATCCAATATCGATACATTTGCATATCTCTCGCTTTCAATTAATTGTAGAATATATGAAAGAAGTGGTGTACATAATTTATGCCATGGCACCTATAATCATTTATGTAGAAGATAGACTCCTATCTTTGTTGCTATCTAGCCCATGCCTATACATATACCATTATGTTGACATGATCTAAATGACAATATTGGCTCTGGACCTCACTTTGTCGTTGGAGGGTGTGGTTCTCAACAAAGTCCACAACTGATATTATAGTATCAAGGGGAAAGGTGTCCCTACATATTCTAGACTACTCATCATGCCATCATGCCACATTGACATGTTGAACACACTATTGGATCTTTTGAACAAGTGTTCTTTTCATTTGTATTAAAAGTAACCTAGAGGTTTCTAACAACATAATTAGTGGTCTCTAAACTTTTAATTGTCCTTTGCCAAGGATTTTCCTAACCATAACTAAAATTTGTGATTTTGACAAGGCAAAAAAAAAACATTTAAATGCATCATTTTCGATTCAAAATAGTCTTTAATTATTTTGTAACTTACCTTCAAGGACCACAAAAGCACTTTTATTGACATGAACACTTCTAGTAGTTCTTCTTTGTGCACTAGATAGATGAAGTAAGTAAGGTGGATCCTAAGTCTGGAACCCATCACCATGACACTGCATAAATTCACCATGATATTGTAGCACTTCATTTTCTCGATGGTCAAGATTGGGAGTGCACTAAACACGTTAGCGATCAATATGATGAACATATAATTGTTCATCACGAGCTTGCACCACATAAGCCTCTTCATTGAAATCTTGAACAAAATTAGTCAACCTAATTTCTCCGTCTATATACTCTGCATCTTGCAAAATTTCCATGTCATCATTTGTTGATGGAGGTCGACTTGATGTTTGGACTATAGTGCCCTCCATTGGATGCATATGTTTCAACTATAGAAAAAATTAGATATCACTACAACATCCATTGTGGAAGCAATTAAGGTTCCCTCTAGTGGAGGCCTATGTCTTTCCATACCCGATTTTACATTTTCTTTTAATTCATTGAATTTTCCATGGGGTTTCTCCTTCATACTAGACTTTCTTTCTTGATTGCATTTGTTGCCCATCTTCACAAGGACAGAATAAAACAATAACTTGACAAACTTTGTCTTCCCAATCACAAAATGCACTAGAAATGTATTGAAATAATAGTATTTCCTAGGAAATGTCTATGTTCTTGCATACATGCCTTGGGTTTTGGAGAAAATAAAGTTGGTCCTTTTATTTTTTTGTCTTATATAGGAAAGAATACATGACCTTTGTTAGCATGGATGTGTTAATAACACATACCCATTAATAACATGTGTGCATTACTGTTACACGTAAAAAATCAACCATTATAACGTTTGTTAGATATGGGTGCCAATCGAGAGAATTCCAAATCAACCCTATGCATTATCAAGGAGGTAAACAAGGGCCTAGACACACAAACATGATCAAGGGGGTAATAAGGGCCTTAATCCCTAATTGAAATTTCCTAAGCTTGAGCACCATGATCAAACCATATACACAACAACACGAGCCCTCTCTAGGGGGTCTTTTCCCTAGGAGTTGTATATGGGTGCCATTAAGATGTTTCGCGCACCATGGATGGGTCTTGAGGCCTTGACCATAGTCATGGTAGAAAATAATTTTATATTCAAGCCCTTGACAATTGTTAGGTGAGTGAAACAACATTCTCAAGCCATAAACATAGATTCTCAGCTTGAAGCCTCATGAACATGTGCTTAGACCACCACACAAGAGCATAGATTGTTTGTGGGCCCTTGACCATCATTAAAGACTTAAAACTAGTGGCTTAGGATCTTATTGAAGCTTCTCAAGATCAAGAACCTTGAGCAAATACTAAAACCAACACACTGAAACTTTGTAGGGGATATTTGGCATCAATATTGGATATCGACATGATTAGGAGGTTTTACACACCAAGGATAGGCTACAAGGCCTTAAATATGGTAGAGGAAGGAAAAAAAATACCTGGATATATTATTTAATCTTCTTTAGCTGAAGAGATTTGAATGAGTCCTCATACAAACTCATGAATCAAGTTTGTACAAGTTCTTTGCAAGCATCTAAGTGTGATATAATTGTTATGGGTAGTTTTTTTTGCACTGGAAATGGGTATGTCCCATGCCACATGGTCAATAGGATAAATAAGAGGCTTAATCCCTAATTTAACCTTTTCAAGCTCAAGTGCCTTGAACAAACCCTAGACATGGTGGTAGGATCCCCCACTAGGGGGTCCTTTTCCTAAGAGACATATATGGGTGCCAGTAAGATGTTTCATGCACCATGGATTGGTCTCAATGCATTAATGCTAGTTGTGGTTGGGAAACAACATACTCAGGTCCTTAAGATTGGTTGGGGGAGGGAAGTAACATCCTTAATCCCTAAATATAGGTTCTCAAGCTCAAGCACCATGCACATGTCCTTCGAACACCATACATCAACATGGATTGTTTTGAGGGTCTTGACCATCATCAAAGACTAAAAATACGTGTCTTAGGATCTTATTGAATATTCTTAGGATCAATATCTTTAAACAAGTACCAAACCAACATGTAGGAACTTAGTAAGGGATCTTTGGCATCTAAGTTGGATACATGCACCATAAACTTAGGTTTTCTGCACTAGAAATCTGGGTCAAGGAATAAACATGGTCAAGGAGGACATAATGACCTTAATCCCTATTAAACCTTCTCAAGCTTGACCACCATTAACAACTCCTATAAATTGCAACACGAGCCTTCTCTAGGGAGTCCTTGACATAAGATTTCAATATGGGATCCCTTATAAGGTATTGGGCATCATGGATGGGTCTTGGGAATATGACCATAGTCAAGGGAGGGAAACAAGAACCACTAGACATAAAATTTATTCTAAGGCTCAAGTGCCATGGTTGAGCCCTTGAACTTCCACGTCTGACCTTTATTGGTTAATAGACATCTATAAGAGTGCTATGGGATCCCTTACTATGTTAGTTGTGCACCAAGAATGTGTCTAGAGGTATATCCAAGATTATAAGGGAATAATAATTGGCCTTATTCCCTAAATGATGCTTATCAAGATTAATTTCCATGAACAACGCTTACTACCCACCAAGCTTCTATGTATATAGTGTTGAATGCACCCTCAAATATCCACATGATACGCTTGTGTGATATCTTTGTCCTACTAGAAGGATACATGCACCATGATTAAACCACAACACATGCCCTAAACAAGAATCTATTTGATTAGGACCACACCATAAAATTTTCGTTCTTTGGGCCATGATCAAGGTCATTTAGCATCTAAGTGGGATATGAGTGCATGTATAGTTTTTGTTCACTGGAAATGGAGTTTGAGGTCTAAAAAGGGTCAATGAGGGAAACAACGAGCTTAATCACTAAATGAAGTTCTTCTAAATATTTAGAGCTATGGTTGGGCAAGGGGGGGGGGAGGGAACACCTAGGCATTAGGCCTAAATGTTTCTTCTTGGGCTCAATATCCATGAACAACACCCACAAACCAAAATGTTTCTTCTTGGGCTCAATATCCATGAACAATAGCCACAAACCGATTAGAGGAAATTTGAGGTGTAAAATGGGCCTTATAAAAAACTATACCATGGATGAGTTGGATTTGTCATGGATGAGTTGGATTTCTCAAACCAATAGAATTTCAATAACTTTGGTCAACCATTATGGTTGAGTTGGACATAAGAAGTTAAAGATGCTTATGTGTCATAATTTTATTTGACAATAGCTAACTTCATATAACCCTCACCTTGGTTAAGATTTTGAAAAGTTCATCTCGAAATATGACAAATATACTTGAAATAATAAATATAGAGTATTTTATATTATCACTACTTCTAATTTCTTTAAAATATAAATGACATTAGTTAAAATGATAGTGGAGTAATTTTGAAATAATAAATATACTTGAAATAACAAATATTTAGTAGTTTATATTATCACTACTTCTAAATTCTTTAAAATATAAATCTCACATTAATAAATATGCTAGTGGAGTAATCTTGAAATAATAAAAGCATTTATATAACTAATCTCTTAAAAATAAATTTAAAAAAGTGTCATAAATAAAAGAAAAAAATGAGAGAGATAAAATAATATTTCGCTATTTTTGCGATAACTTTTTTCTCCGAACTCGGAATTTGACGTTTTTTGTACCATTGGAAAAGTCTCAAGACATTTCCAATGGTACCAAAAACGTCAAATTCCGAGTTCAGAAGAGAAAGTTATCGCAAAAATAGCGAAATACTATTTTATCTCTCTCCTATTTTTCTTTTATTTATGACACTTTTTTAAATTTATTTATTTTTATTTTTAAGAGATTAGTTATATAAATGCTTTTATTATTTCAAGATTTCTCCACTAGCATCTTTATTAATGTGAGATTTGTATTTTAAAAGACTTCGAAGTAGTCATCATATAAAATAAAAATAGTGATTGTTTATTTTTAGTATTATTGTAATTATATTTTTTCATTTTTATTTTTATTTTTTATTTTTATTAAAATATATAAAAAGAAGTTGTGGTACATTTATTAAAAAATTAAATAAATTATAATATAAATTTAAAAAATTTACCTCTATATCATTTATTGTGTATGCACAAGAATCTAAACCTTTCATTATTATTTTCAACTATCATCTCTTAGCTCTACACAAACCCAACATACTTGTCAACTACCATTAATGAGATATTATAGGTTGACCTTCACTAGATAACACCTTTAACTTAGTGTGACATGGCATATTTGTAGTGTGATGTGGCTTTTTTTATTATTTTCCTTAGGAGGCCCATTTTAGACCCCAAATTTCCTCTAATATAACACAAACCCTTTCTAGGAACTATTTGTCATCAAGCTTGAATATTGAAACCATTATGAGCTTTTGCACACCAAGTATGGGTTGTAGGGCTGTAATGTCCCTTGTTAGGAATTTTATTAAAATTGTAATTTTCCACTTTTTTCCTTGGTTCGACCTTGGACTAGTTTCGATCTCTAGGTCCCAAATTTGCCCCAAATGAACCCAAATCTTCCGAGAAGGTATATGAATGATATTATAACATAAATATGTGTTTTAGGGATGCCTTTGTACCTTTAAAATACTTCTGCAAATACTCTTTCAATTCCGGTCAATGTAGGTAACTTTACTAGTGATTTCCCTTTGACTAGTATTGGTCTCTAGGTCTTAAATTGACTCCAAATGCCTTCAAATCTTCAAGGAAGGTTTATGAATGATATTAGGAATTGAATATGATGTTTAGGGATAACATATGGCCACCAAAATACCTCTGCAAATTCTCTCAAGATTCTGGACCAAGTATGCAATTTTACTAGTAATTTGGGGTTCAAATCCCCCTGAGGTAAGTACTGAAAATGGCTTCCCAAATGCCTCCAAACCCACTCAAATTTATGAACAGAGGTATGTAATGTTTTAAGTATGTTATTAAGGTCTCATATGCACCATTAATGGTTTATTACAACTGTTCTCACCCTCTCCCATTCAACTGCAAAAATCCCCAATTCGACCCTTGGGGAAATGGCACTATTTCACCTCCCAATACAACTAAACGGAGTAAAAATGCTTCAAATGCTCAAGTACAGTACATGAAACTTGTAGAAGACATCCATGGCAGTATATTGATCACAAATATATCAGAGAATCATCCATTCATTCGAAATCATCATCAATACATTGGTTCACAACAAGGTAGTGGGGAAATGGCATCATTCTTCCATTAAAAATGAGATTTATACATTTCTACTTGGAATTTCGACCTGAAACTTTCTGGATATGAAGAACAGAGTATTTAATTCATATTACAAAAGAAATGGGGCATTAGAAGCTCCCCCAAAGAGTACAATAGCTCACCAAAAATGCCCTCCCTCAAGGATCACGAATATGCCATCAAAACTGGAAATGGTTGAAGGAGCGAGCTGCAATAGAAGAAACCATGAGCTGCCCTGTAGCTTACACCTGCAAATAAAGACTCCATTAAAGCTCCAAATGAAAGGTCTGAATGGCCTTTCCAATTGCCAACTTGGATGGGAATCTTTCACCCTCGAAATTGGCTAAGGCAAGAAACTAGTCATCCACTAGCTCTCCCTCTTCACAAATGCAATTGCAAATTCTACAAATGATCAAAAGTCATTCTCATACTTCATTTCTACATTTTATAACCAACATTAGCCTTCTAAGGGTCGAAATCCTCTCAATAGATTCAATAGATTTCTATTTAGGAAATATTCCACATTTGCCACTTGTCTCCTAGTTCCAACCTTCCATCTTCTCCCAAATTCGATTTTGGGTCTCTTTGGCTTCTCCAACTCCCAAATTTGACTTCCTTGAGCCTATTTTTGGGGCTGACATGTCATAGTGGTCAAATGTTAGAGGTCAGGTCTGCAATTTGTCATAGTTGTCATAGATGCTCCATCATTGGTGTCATAGGGGCTAGGGAATCTAGCCCAAGTGTCCACAAACTTCCACTTTGACTCTTTATCTTCCATGGAGGTTACCAATCCTTCCCAATTCGACCTAAGATGCTCAATGACATTTGTTATGACTTACCAACTCACCCAAGAGTGTTCACATTCCCATTAATTCGAATTTGCAAAAGAGATATACCATGTATTATGAAAAATCAAGCTAGTGTGGGTCCCACATCCTCCATATGTCTCCAAAACCATTTGTCACCTAGGATTTCTATTGAATTTCTTTATTCACTCTATTTATTAAATACTTGAAACCTTCCATTGTCTAAACATCATTTATGATCCCCCTTATTCCCAATCCCAAAGCTTCCACCCCAAACCTAGGAAACTAGTAATTTTCCTCCTTGGCAATTATTTGACCCTTAACATCAATTTTACAAACTCTAATGAATATGGCTAATGTGATTAGGCCATTGTGACCCAATTACAAATTTGGGACATGACAAGGGCCTTCAACATGGTTGAGGAAGGAAAAAAAAAATTCCTCAGGATATTTGAGTCTTCTCAGGATCAATATCCTTTAAAGAGTCCTCATACCAACAATGAGTCTTTTGTAGGGGTTCTTTGTAAACCTTCAAGTCGGATACAAGTGTCATGGGTAGGTTTTTTTCATTGGAATTGGACTATGCTACATGGTTAAGGGGCTAAACAAGGGCCTTGATCCTTAATGAAACAATCTTGAGCTCGAGTTCCATACAAAAACCTTATACATGCGGAAAAGATTCCTAACTAGGGGTTATTTTCCCTAGGAGTTGAATATGGGTGCCACTTAGATGTTTCATGCATCCTGGATGAATCTTGAGGCCTCAACCATAGTCATGGTAGGGAAAAAACATTCTCGGTCCCTTAACATTTGAATCTTGAGGCCCTAACAATAGTCATGGTAGCAAAACAACATTTTAGTCCCTTAACATTGGTGGCTGGGGGGAAACAACATCTTCAAGCCCTAAACATTGCCCTGCAGGCTCAAGCACCATGAACATGCCCTAAGACTACCACACATGAGAATGGATGTCTTGTGTGCCCTTTATCACCGTCAAATGATGACAACTGATGTCTTAGGTTCATGCACCATGGACGAGTACTAGAACCTCTACATCTAACCTCTATTTGTTAACAATCACCTCCAAGCGTGCTATGGGTGCCATCATTAGGTTAGTTGTACACTACAGATGTGTCTTGAGGTCTATCCAATGTCACATGAGGAGAATAATGGGCCTTGTCCTATAAATTATGCTTGTTGTGCTCAAACACCATGAACAAATTATGCCTACTAGCCATAAATCTTCTATGACTATAGAGATGAACACATCCTTGAATGACCAGAAGAAGCTCTTGAATGATATATATTCCCTACTAGAGGGATATAGGCGCCAATATTAAACCACAACACATGCCTTAAATGAGAATCTATCTTGGACCCACACCATGAATCATCCTTCAAGCCACATGGTCAAGGTTCTTTACAATTTGAGTATGATATGGGTACCATGAGAAGATTGTGTGCACTAGAAATGGTCTTTGAGGTCTAAACATAACTAGGGGGGGGACAAGTGGCTTAAGCCCTGAATGAATGTCTTCTAGATCTCTGGCGCTATAGTTAGAGGAGAAAAACACTTGCATGATAGGCCCTAGACATTTCTTCTTGGGCTCAATTACCATGAACAACACCTGCAAACCACAACATAAACCCTCTCTAGGGGGTATTTATCATCGAGATTGGATAGGGATGCCATTAGGATATTTTGCACACCAAGGATGGGTCATGGGGCATTGAACATTGCTGATGAAGAAAAACAAGTGCAATAGGATAATGTTGAATCTTCTCCAACTTAAGATCATTGAATGAGACCTTGTACCAACACATGAATCCTCTAAGTGGGATATTGGATATGATTGGATTTAATTGTTTTTGGATAGTAGTGATAGGTAAATGTTCCTAGAACATAGTCAAAAAGGGAAAAAAGGGCCTTACATAGGAAAATGAACCCTCTAGGTCTTAGGCATTTTAAACAAGGCCTCTAACCATGACTCATGCCCTCCATATGGGGTCTTTGACCCTTAAGTGATAATATGGATGCCATTAGGAAGTTTTGCATAAAGAATATGGGCCTAATAGGACTATACCTAGGAGAGGAAAATAGGTTCTAATATTAAACATTTCCATCACCTTTAGGGTTCGAACCTATATTTCATGAGGAAATTTCTTGTAAATTTAGAAAAAAATGGTGGGACTGCCTCTTTCCACTCTGTGTTTGGTGAGTTGGTTACTTTGGTTTTAGCTTCGAAATGGCAAACCTAGTGGTTTAGACCACATAAACAAAAACATGTATATTTTCACAACTCCCTATCCTTATCTTTTTTTTAAACCATGCTTTTAAATATGATCCACATATTCATTACTAATGAAACTATGACTTATAGATCTTTGTATACAAATTTTAAATATATATAGTTTTTAAGATTTTTTTTTTTAAATCTATACATATATCATAATTTTAAAATATAAAGGTATTTAATTTCTAGTATAACTTTTTATTGTCTAGCCCAATTGGAAAACAAATTGCATAGTGCACGAGTGCAGATGAGGACCTACACAATAAAAAAACAAAAATTGATTGATTATGTTAAAACCCTCCAACATGGTCTTAATGCTCAACCTTGTAATTTCAAGGATTTATTAATTTATGAAAAAATAAAATTAACATTAAAAAAATGGGAAAACAGTGGCACATAAGAACCAACTATTATCCACAACTATACAATTTTTTTCCAAGAAATTGATCATTTTAATACTAAACTAATGTCTTGACGTGAACATATATATGCATTATATTTTAGAGGAAAAGTAACATACTAATGTTAGAAGAACATGAATTTTTATGAGTTATATCATTTTTCTGTAAATAAAATTGATGTGTTTCAAAACCTTATTTTATTTCCTTTGTTTCATCCTTTTACACCATATACTAGTAAGTTCTGCATGTACCTCTAATATTTCCTCGTAGTCATATTGATGTTTTTTCATATTTCCATTGCAACTAATGTGCATTAGAGGCAAGCATTTTATCCTAACTGACTTAGAGTGTGGGTTTGGTTTTCATTTTTGTAACCCTTTTCTTGAGATGAAGTTATAATGATTGATTTGACCATGCTTGACTTAGCAAAGGTTAGTGGTTAACCTAATGGCATTTATAACTTCTAAAGATATACACTGGGATTTTAATTGGTTCACTATGGACTTACAGATACAATTTACTTTCCCTTTTCCTCATTTTTCTTTCAATTTTTTTTTAATCTATTGAGGGGTCTACAACGGAAAATTGATCACTGAAAATTTGAATCCTAATGCCTTTTTGTTTCTAAATTTGATGGAGACATCTTTTTCATTTTTAACTCTTGATTGTTTGATTCATAATGACACTTCATCCTAACGAGGGCTTCCTAACATGTTACATGACTATATGCATTGAAGTGGAGGAAATTGAGGTATATCAATATCAAAATCCTCATAGGGAGAGTTGGGAACCTGATATGCTCTTGTTGGTCTTGATCATTCAACATGTTGTTTGGGAGTTGCCTTTGGATATTTCCTCTAAGATGGTTTCCTTTTAACATTTTCCACTAGGTAATAAGGTTGTCAAACATGAATCTTGCAATTGGATTTCCCATTGGAAGGTCTTACAATGAAATGTTGTGTTCTCGCATTTTCGGAGTCCCTAGATCCATTGAGAGTTACTCTATTCTAAAATTATCTTATTTAGTAGACAAAGATGATGGTCGAGCTCAACAAATATTTAAGCATTTGTAATGATTAATTTTTGAATTTAAACTATGCCCAACTTAAAAATCTACCTAATTTACTTCTAATTATTTCTGAAACTCATGAAATTCACATCTCGACAACTAGATTCAGCACTCACATGAACATTAAAATCTTTTTGATAGATATAATAGTTAATTAAAAATATCATGACTATGAATTAAGGAAGAGACCATCCTTACTCCAAAACCATAATCATATTCCAAAATAAGTTCATTAATATATATATATATATATATATATATATATATATATATATATATACCTCGTAGGCACATAGGTAAATGAATATTTCATGAATCATACATCTTTGTTTTTAAAGTAAATACCTCTTCTCCTAGATAAATATTCCCACTTCTACATATTATTGAGCATGCCACTCATTAAAAAAATGTCTCTATAAACACTTAATAATGACCTTTTGTAACCATGATCACTTCCTAAGAACTAATGAGGACGATTTCTTTTTCATAGGTATTTGAGCGATCACATAAAGCATCCTTGACACATCCCGCAAAAAGCACTCAATCATTAATAAAGAGTTTGTAAAATATAGTTGAGAATCACACGCTAAGCATCAAGAGATTGTAATTATACACTATCATGAAAGTTAGAGATAGCTCACCAAGACAAGCATGAAGTATACACTATCATGAAAGTTAGAGAAAGTTAGAGATAGTTCACCAAGACATGCCATTATAATTGATATGTCATAAAGTATAGTAGTATAATTTTAGTATGAATATGATACGATTTGATACAAAAGAATAAAATACGGGAGTAGACTTCTTATATAAATACTTTTTCTTATATAAATACTTTTAATCAAATATATACAAGAATATAGCATAAATTTACATCTTATACATATTATTTACAACAAAAATTACTATTTAAGAAATAAAAATATTGTAAGAGACCGCATTGAGTTATTAATAACTATTTAAAAAACAAAAATATTGTGAGAGACTGCATTTAGTTATTAATAATTATTTTAATAAGAAAGTAAAAACGTATTTATTGGAAAAGGCTTAATGGTTAGGAAGTATGAAACTAGTATTCATATTAATACATCGAATATTCGTCGAATTCGAATTATTCCAAATTTCCGTACATAAAAGTCCAATACGGCCAAATTATACTACTATACCATGAAGTAATGGGATGTCTCTTTCTCTACCTTAAAATCCTTGAAGTCTTAGATTCAAGTGATTGATCTAGCCTTGTGTGAAGAATATTAAATAATGAACATTATAATTATGTTTCACATCTTAAATAGTTTTTACGAAAATAACATTAAAGGATGTTTTAAACATTTTCCTTTTTTCTTAGAAGTTGTATTAAATTGTGGAGTCTCCTCTGCATGTTGATATGCTTATGAAGAAAAATGGTGTTAAGGGGTATTTAATTTAATTTAATTTATATATTAATTTTCACTAAAAGTTAAAATTAATTTGTGTTACTAAAATGGTTATATTAGGGAGTGAAAATGCAATTCCATGGATATATGGGAGAAAAAATAAAACCCTAACTTAAGATAAGAAAAATTGAACAAAAAGAATATCCAATTCGTAAAAATGGGAACATCAAGGAGACTCGTGAAGAAGAAAGTGCCATAAAAATTAAAGAATCTTGTTGTGATGGAGAAACACTTCTAACATTCAAAGGCACAAAAAAAAAGTGTAGTGGGTGCGATGCCAATGATATCCTTAGACCTATGACACATTCCACATGGACCTATCGCCTGAGCCAAGATATTGGTTGGATGGTCCATTCCCTCTCATGTTGTGAGAACATAAGAAGGAAGTAATCAACCTAGTGTAGGTAATTATGGATTCTTTGTCTTTGAAAATTAAATAGGGAAACTCAAACTCCTTGTGGAAGAAAATGGGTAAGCACCTTTAGTCCTCATAATCCATGAATGAATTGAGGGACCCACATAAGTAATCTGAAATGGATCCAAAATATCAACTTCTCATCCAAACTTTGTAGATTAAATTTAGGTTAATTTTGAATAAAAAATTAGCTTGAACAAAAAATATTCAAGAAGGTGAAATGAATCACCTTAATGGTTGGTCCTCTAAGGAAACTCCATAAGAGAGGATGCCTTGCTTGATGAAAGTGGAGCCAACCAAAGGGACAATTGAAGCTTGGAAAGAAGAAGGGTAGTAGAAAAAGAAAAGGGCTTGAAGGGGAAGCCTACTTGAAGATCGAATGACAAATAAGTCATTGAGCCTATCCAAACATGAGCAGAACATTTTCTTGAGCCAAATCCATACAAAAGACTGCTAGTAACTAAGAATGCACCATAATCTCATTTGAGAGTGCATAGCTCACCATTTGTAACAATCTCCTAAGCAAGAATAAAATCCACATTTAATGTTGGTTTTACCATTTGGGTATCCAAAGTAAAATCTATGTTGTCTCTACATTTCCTCACTTGTGTGATTAAGTACTCTACGTGATTCTAGTGGTAATTTCTTTTAACAACTCTCAACAATTGAATCAATTTCTCGTTAGCATACCAAACTTGTTTAATGTTGTGTAATAACCTCCAACAGTTGCATATTATCCATTACAACAACAATTTGTTTTTTCTCTCCAAACCAATGCATGGGAATTCTTGTATGGCCAATCATATTTTCATATAAAAATGTATCTATGTTTTTTTCATTATGGAAACCAACAACAATCCTTCCCTTAATTAGTGCGAGCCAATATCATCTAGCTACAACCATTATTTGATCTCTTGCCAATTTTATTCATTAAGAAGCATGCATCCAAAGCATTTCCAAGACAAGATGCTTACCCATTCACCTACAATGATCCCCATTTGTCTCTTGGGTTAATATCTTGTGGTGATTGGGCATTCAATTGCCAAACCTTGGAGTAGCCATGATTCCCATATCATTTGCCTAAGGAGTTGTATGACATGCATTTGAATTTATCTGTTTGAATACAATGTGAAGCTACAACCATAGCCACACAATCAATATCATCAACAATTATGTGTTTGAATGTTCGATTAATTGATTCTATTGGGAATGGACATATGCATGTGGTTTATTAAGTGTAATTGGGAATGGACATATGCATGTGGTTTATTAAGTGTTAGGTTGAACCTTCATATGTATGAAGAGATTGATAATCGTTTTCAAGTAATTCCTTAGGAAACCTGCATGATGATTTTGAAACCAACATTTCAGGTTGCTTTAAAGTGAGTCTGTCTTTAGGGAAATCACTGAATTTGAGGATTGGAATGAGGGTTAACGATGATCCATAGATTATAAATAAGAAACTATCTTGAACTTGTTTATAGAACATTGTGCTAGCACCTATATTTCATCCCACCGATCAACCTTAGTAAACAAATCTTTTGATTTGGTTTATAACAAGTCTCCAAATATCACTTACCTTCAACCCCTCATCTTTAGCGTGTTATTCCTTTTTCCGATCTTCATCATCTTTAGCGTGTTATTCCTTTTTCCGATCTTCGAAGCTTCTCTCATTCTTCTCTTATTGTAGTGCTCTTCTGGCGAATAACAAAACCTTATCCATGCAAAATTGATTAGTGATATTGTGTGAGTGTTTAGTGAGAGCAGACTTGGCTATACCATAATGAACTATGTTGACAAATAAAGCATATCCTTTAAGTGGTGAATTTGCACCTTCCAAGAAGTTATGAAAAGAGAGCATGTTCCTTTTTATTTAGAACAAAGTAGATAATTGTTGGTTCTCTTAATGGATAAAGTTATAATTGTTTGCATGCAATAAATAAAGCTGGAATCCACTAATAGAGCTTTTCATTTTGAATAGATTACAAGAAGTTATAATTGCTTGCATATAATAAATAGAGCTGGAATCCACTGATAAAGCTTTGTGAATGAATTAGTTTAGTTTCATTTTGAATAGATGATAGAGTTAGTGATGTGCAATTACTCTTCTTCTGCACATTAGAGTAATGTCTAACTATGTGTCTTTGCAATCTTATATGTTATTGAGACTTAGACATATAGATGGATTGGCAAAACCACCACCCTCTTTGTCATGATCGGATCTAAATACTGCACTGCGTCAATTAATGGCAGCTTTAAGCTGTCAAACTTTGATCTAAGTTTCTCAGCAGACTTAACCCATGACGTCTTTGATTTCACCGACTGATGGACAAAATGTAAAGTTCGAGAACGAAACTTCTAGAACGTTCTAGTCTTCACTGCGGACGGTCGCCGCGCGAGATTATCATTATCCCGACTACGAACGAGCGACGGTTGATGAATCGAGTCGGAGAGGCGAGGAAAGATTGCCCTTGAGCTTTTACAGATTTTGTTTAAGCCACATTGACCGTGAACGGTGCTCGACGGAAGGAGATTCCGAGAACGGCGGCGGAAATATAATCATCTACATGGGCACAATACTCTCGCCCCCATGCATGCCGCAGGAAAACCTGGGGATTTTCAGGGCAGCTCTTGACCAACATTGCCAATGGGAATTTTGGTTTGTTAAAATCAACGCTACCTTGTTGACAATTACTGCTTTCTAGGTTTATAAAACTCGTTCGAGTCACGCCAATTTGGAATCAAAGTCTCGGATACATGTGTATTTTCAATTTATCGAAAGCAAGCTGCGGTGAGTTCCATTCCTCTGCAAGGAAATCGTCGGAATTTCAATTTTATCAGTCGTGTGTATAGACGGGGTAAGAATGAAGACCAAAGGATTAGCGCTGGTGAACCGTTCGAAGGACACAGTTGCGAATGGCAGAGGTTTTAATTTGCTTGTTGCGGGAAATTCTGACAATCAAAGTTTTGCTTCCCCGTTTTCTAGCGTGAGATTGGCCAATAACTGGAAGAGCCCTCCCGATAACAACACTGATGTCTACGGTGACTTCAACGCTCGTTTCAGTCCAACCATAGCGATTATCCCTGGCGTGCTGGTAGCCGTGTTTTTCTTTATGGGATGTTTCTGTATCTACCTCCGCAAATACGCCAGCGACAACGAAAGCATGAGAGATTCGAGACGAGGCGCGAGGGGGGGGCATATTGCACAGGCCCAGTCGCAGCATGAGGGCAACCATGGGCTCGACAGAGCTGTCATTGAAAGCTTCCCGGTGTTCAGCTACGATCTCGTGAAGGGCCTCAAAGCCCAGACGAAAGAAACGCTTGAGTGCGCGGTCTGTCTCAGCGAATTCAAAGACGATGAGCCTCTCCGCTTGCTGCCCAAGTGCAGCCATGCCTTTCATCCGGAGTGCATCGATACGTGGCTATTCTCGCACACAACGTGCCCTGTCTGCCGAACTAGTCTGGTACCCACAGACGACGGGAACCCAACTGGCACCAGCTACGGAATCATCGAACCTCCCGAGCTTACGCGGCCGTATGAGGTAGACGTTGTGGTGGACCAAACGAGGAACGGGAGCGTTCGTACGGACAACGATGCGATCGTGACCCCCATGGCTCCCGAGGGCACTGTTTCTCAAGGATCGCTCAGCTTGCTGAGCGTCGATCCGGTGAAAAAATTTCGTCGCTCTTACTCCACAGGGCATTCTCTGGTGAGGCTGTGCAAAGACATGGATCAATTGGCCACGGAATGGTATATTTATACGGCAGAAGGGCTAAAACCCGGTCTGCACAAGAATTGTAGCCTCACCGCGCTCTCTCACCCGCGCTATCCGGGCCCATACACCTCTGAAACCCGCCTCGCTCTCTCAAAGCAAGCTTCAATGAGCGGCACTGCCTCGTGCAGCCGAAACACCAGTGGATCAGGTCGTCGTTGGTATGAGCGTGGATTGAGATCAGAGCGATTGACCATATCATCCATGTATCCCACATCGCTTCTAAGTTCATATTCAGAGCGAAGGGCGCCTGATTATTCCAGGAATCAAAAATCGCCTGCCGGTTCTCAGCAAGAGCGGAATGCATATCTGCAATGGAAGAGACAGAGAATGGGCAGATAATTCGCGGAGCGGGCGGCAGTCTTGCAGGATGGCTTCAGAGGATAGCGGGGGTCCTATTACTGCATTAGAAGCTACTATGCCGCCGGGCACAATACAGCCAGAGTGCTCAATTGGGTTCTAACAATTGCTTTGCATTGCAACTAAAGTCCTTTCGCTGTTAAACTAATTCCAAAACATGTACAGCAGAAAAGAAAACCTAACTGGGACTAGAAAATCCCTCGTATTGTAAATCCCTCCTATTTTATTGTAAATCTTTGTAAATCCCTCCTCCTATTCCTTGTAAATATCTGTAAATCCCTTCTCAATCTCTGTAAATCCCTTCTCATCTTATCTCTGTAAATTCCTTCTCAATCTATGTAAATCCATTCTCATCTTATCTCTGTAAATCCCTTCTATTGTGTTGTATTTTCTTTTGTAAACCTGTAATGTAAATATAAGAAATATTTTAAAAAAAAATAAAGTAAAACTAGATTTTTTTGTTAGTAAACTAAATCTGATGTTAATAGACTAAATAGCAATGAATAAGCATTACTCTATAATTCTCAATTCAAAGACTGAGAATTACTACATAAAGGAACTGCCCTTCATCGGTCCTCTGATATGCTCTTAGTCTTAGTGTAGCTTGTAGACAACAACCAACTACTATGCAAACGCAGTCTCATATGTTTCTGTGCTCCAAGTTTTAGTTCGTTAATGTTTCTAATGCTCTCTTCTCAAGAGCCACACCGTTTGAAATTGTTTGTGTAAAAACCTCTGTTCAAGGAATCCAAACCAATTGCTCGAATTTACATAATGTGTGGATATGGTTACCTCCCTATATGCTTGGTTTTATGATTGAATCAAATACCTTCGAATTTGCATAATGTGTGGATATGGTTACCTCCTTATATGCTTGGTTTTATGATTGAACCAAATACCTCCATTGATATGTGCATCCCAACATTGATAGTGTACAACTAAGAAGGTGGCTTACCAATTGCCAATACTGCCATTACAAATGTGGTCATTCACACCTCCACATTACATCACTCTCCTCCACATATTTCTCTACAAAGATAGAAAAACCAATGCAATGCAATTCAAAACTTCAACATAATTCAGCAAAAGATACCATTGGCATGAACTTAGGCTTCAAATTAACGTTCAACATAATTCAGCAAAAGATACCATTGGCATGAACTTAGGCTTCAAATTAACGTTCATATGAGATGGTAGTTTCTGAAACCCATATGTGAAATGGCCAAGTAATGCAACATATGACATGGTTATTATATATAAAAAAAATGCAATAGCAAGTAACTAATCCA
This sequence comes from Larix kaempferi, assembly GCA_027924585.1. NCBI lineage: Eukaryota > Viridiplantae > Streptophyta > Pinopsida > Pinales > Pinaceae > Larix > Larix kaempferi. The sequence goes on along the minus strand of BSBM01000018.1, from coordinate 5,376,296 downwards.
TCCCAATTCACTACATGAAATCATGGAGAAAGACATGTCCAAAGCAAGGCATATGGCCAAAGGAAAGCCCTCTTAATTTGCAATCCAATGAATATACCAACGCCTACTTAATTAGTAAGCAATCTCAAATGAATCGAGGAACCTCACTCAATTTGCAATCCAATGAATATGCGAATGCCTAGTTAATGAGTAAGCAACCTCATCCGTGAGATGTAGAACAGTTGGTGGCGGGGTATGGTTAAGACACCCCCTAAGCGGAAAGGTCGCCGGTTCTAATCTCGTGGATACCAAAAAATCCAACCATGTTAAGGGTTGGTGCGGTCCAGGCTGAGTGCAATCCTCGGGTGATTTTGACGGCTTAGATGCCCCTGGTTCGTGGTAACTTAGCCAAAGGAAAACTTGCTAATCAAGGAGGTTCTACCACTTTGCCAACAAAAAAAAATGAGTAAGCAACCTCAAATGAATGGAGGAAGCTCAGTCTCTCAACCCATAAGTCATCAACCTCTCAAGAAGCAATGTGAATTCATACAACTTTTGCTGAGGATAAAAATACCCAACTAATAGAAATACTCAACAATTCATCCACTACTCAACAATGAGAGGTTGCACAACTCTTGAAGATAGAGAAAAATGCCTAGACATCAATGAAAATGCCCCAAACATATCAATAAAAAATTTTAGGCATCAATGAGCATGTCCTAGGCATTAAAAAAAAATATTGAGACATCAATGAAAATACCCTAGACATTAATAAAATAAAAGCATCCAAGCTTGAGTAAAAATATCCATGCATCAATGAAAACACCATAGGCATCATTAAAAACGTCCATGCATCAGTAAAAATGTCCAAGCATCGATAAAAATGCCTCAAGCAACAATAAAAAAGACTAGGCATCAATGAAAATGCTTTATGCATCAATACAAATATTTAGGCATCAATGAAAATGCTTTATGCATCAATACAAATATTTAGGCATCAATGAAAATGCCCCACGCATCAATATAAACATCCATCCAATGAGAAAAATGCCTAGCAAATCGAAGTCACATTCAAGAGTCCAATAAATCAAGCAATAAACAATTTAGCAACTAGCTACATTATTGCAACGACTTTCCAATAGAAGCCATCAATATATGGGATGAGTGGACATTTGACAGTGGGGTATAGCTAGTTGTTAGAGCTTCCATTAAACTAGTAAAACCAAAATATGCAACAATTCTATCATACTAGCTACAAATTCCTCTCACGTACATTCTCACAACTCACTAGAAATCATTAGTAACAACAAGGAACTCTTAAACCACATAGTAAGCAAATCAATGTAGTAGACAAACACATAGTAACCATTGCACATGAGACAAAATTTGTCCTAGAAACTAAAACGGAAAAAGAAACATTCGAAATGTAGCTTAGTTTATTCCAACAATGCCTAGTTACAATGTTACCCATGGCTCTAAGGCATCTTATATAGAGTCTCCTCTCTGTGGGCAAAAAATACCATTTTAGAATGAAAAATAAAATGAGATATATGAGAGCTAGAAAGTAGTGGAAAGATTGAGGGAATGACCTTTGAGTTACCATTCCACCCTTTCTCTTTCTATCCTTTTTCATTTTTCTAATTTAATTAATTCATTTTTGTTTTTCTCTTTTGTCTTATTCCACTTTACATAGCATTGTCTTTACATAGTTTCTAACCTTTCTAAATTGTCAAATTACATTGCAAGTACTAAGTCTTACATCCATTGTTGGTTCAAATCATTTTCAGATCACACCTCCCAATTGAGAGGCTTTTTATCTCCAAAAGCTTAGAAGAGAAATCTAGATCAATATGCAGTTTGTATACTTCTTTAGAATGTGGCACTAAATCTGGCTTCTAGCTACAACTCTAACTCTAACTTATTGCTTTGGCTACTAGCTTTGGCTATGGATATGGATCTAGCTCTGGTTTTGGTTTGATCATTCCCGCGTTGCAAAAGTCTTCTCAATGACTCTAAGTGTTAAGCAATCTTCAGATCTAAAATATTCAAACAATCAACTTAGTCCCATCTTCAACATGCAAGTCTCTTGCATTCTTATTGATGAAGACGGTCCATCTTGGTATTGAATGAAACCAAATCAAATTCTGGTCTTCCTATTTAGTGTTCCACATCAAGCTATGTCATCACATGGCAATTTCACAAGAAGATGTGTTAAGACTTTGAGTCCCTATACAATCACAAAGTCCTAGATCACTTCTCATATGACTTGTTATTCTATGAGTTGTCATACCTATCTAGTGATGAGTTGTCAATGAAATCTAGATCTAGAGGTGTGACTATGATCCTTGAGTCATATTCTATAAGTTGGCATACCTATCTAGTGATGAGTTGTCAATGAAATCTATATCTAGAGGTGTGACTATGATCCTTGTACTATCATTGGTATGAATATCGTGGCTAAAGGCTTTCCTACCAATTTTTGTTTTATGCTTTCTTTCTCAATAGTTTAACATGGTATAAGAAACTTTGGCCTTAAGATCCTAACCCCTCCGTGGTGGTTATCCATGAAAAGTTGAGAGATTTGATTCAATGACAATGACTCATATTCTAGTCTCGGCAAGGTAGATCTACATGCTAGAAGTTCCAGTAAATCCTTCTTCTTAATCAAGATATAGATCCATGAGCATGTTATCCTTGAACCATTAATGTGTATCTAACTTTGGTCGAGGCATATGTGGCAAGGTACTATGAACCAAATGTGAGGTAAATCTGAATATTTGTAAGGTAAATCTAAGTCTTTATATTCAAGGGGAGTAGTATATTCGATTGGAATATTATAACATTGCTCATTAGATCCAAAGATTTCCATGTATGGGCATTTATTGCATATTACATATGCATGTTTTTTCCAGGGATATCTCTAAATCATTGTCAATTCAAAAATTAGATTTGCAATTTGTTAATTTTCAAAGTTGTTTATTGAATCATCTCTTTTATGGGGCTCATAGTTGAAAGATCCAACCTGTCTTAATCGTTGGGATCAACAAGAAGATTGTTCCCCTCTTCATCATGCAACGTAGTTCCCACCATATATGAGATCAATGTTTAAGCTTGGGCCAAATATGAGATCATTTTTTTTTGTAAGTTAGACAATCCTTCGATTGCCTCAAAAAAAGAAATTTACAGGCAGTACCAATCCCTCCCAACAAAGAGAAAACAGGCTTGAATTTCAAGTTGGTAGTCTCCCCAAAAAGGAAACAAGACAAAACCAAATTGATTGAGAATTCTTAAGCAGTCTTAAAACAAAGTTTTCCATGATAACTAAAAATAGTGCGATAATCAGTAGCATAAACAGAAGTAAACATCAACAGCTAGATAAGTCCTACTTCTGCAAGTCCGAACTAGAAGCATAGCAAAAAACAGGAGCAGCTTAAAACAACAAATTACTCATGAGTGTCGCTGGTAGAGTCGAGCTCGAGCTTCATACCCAACCTCTTGGAAATTTCCACCTGATTACTCAGGATACACTGCAGGAGCAGCATCATCTCATCTTGCAAGAGAAATATTTCACCATGTTATTCATCCTTCTCCACCAAGGTTCTGCCAAGAACCATCTTCTGCGACCAGTGCATATCCAAGGACTTTTGATAGAGGGTGAGACGGCAACAGGAAGAACTAGGATCGGGGATGAGCTCCTTGAACTCCTTTGTTATTTCCTCTGCCCCTAGGTAGTTTCTATCGATTTCGGTTTCCCTCTCAGCCTGCAATATTTTATCTTGGACAGAATCGGGGATTTCCTTCTTATAACGCTTGCACTTGCCAATTAATTGCTTCTAAAAGGGGATGGGGGGCCCCATTGGTTCAAACAAACAAAACTCAGGCAGAGTAGAGGCCCAGCGTGGGTTCTTGCAGGGAGGCATGCTAACAGTAGGGAGGGAACAGGTTGCAGACGAAGCGAGCAGGAGTGGCTCGAGGAAGTGGCTAGGAACACCAGCAGATGCGCTCAGGAAGGACTTCCCCACAGCAGAGGAAAACCGGCCGGCAGAAACCCTCGCAACTAAAGAAAGGTGGCGAATAACTGTCCTAGTGCAACACAAAAGACAACAAGCAAGAACGGAGACAGAGCAAGGCTATGACTTACCCAGGGTGACAAAAGCAGGGGTGGAGTCGTTGTCGAAGTTTCCAAAGAGCCCAGGATCCCACGGAGCACCCGGACTGCCAAGACCACTACACAAAATCTCCAAAGGGAAAGCTAGAGAAGCGAACAGAATGAGGACCAGGCTCGAATTAGCGCCCAACTGCTTGCTAAAACTCTCTCTAATGCTCGACTGAATCAAATAATGAACTCGCATACTGGAGAGCTGCCAGCTTCTCCACCACTTCTCATCTGACAAAACTATAAATGCCTCACACATCTTCATGATGATCAAAGTGTCGGATTATGTACGAAGCCTCTATCACAGATGTGCCATCCGCCATCTGTTGATGAGAGCTCGTACTTGCGAGCAGAATGCAATTACTCTCCACAAGGGAGGTTGGAAATGATATAAGCGGTTTGATGGGGGTTGATGAGGTGGGAGCACGGGGGACTGAGCATCCTGTCGCGTGCCTCTCATCCACCCTCCCGACCATCCATCTGTCCACCCACCGTGGGGAAGGGCTATCCTGATCTCTGATTCTCTGAAGCTGATCCTTGAGAGGTTGTAAATTGAAATGCATCCAATTCTGATCAAGCGTCTCCGTTGTTGCGTCAGCTCCCTAATTTTCTAAGTGGTAGGCCAATTTATTTCCAGTTCGTCTTATGTGGCTAGCTTGAAGGACCTAGAAGTGAGTGAGAGAATCACTAAGTTTTTCCTTTAACTAGTCCAAACACCAATTTTTTGATAAATTGCTCAGCGGGGTACCCGTGGAAAGTTTTTGCAATGTGTTTATTATAATCTGAGAATCGCCTTCCACTACCAGAGAACTCCAGCCAAGATGCCGAGCAATGTTGAGACCAGTGATTAGCGCTAGAAGTTCTGCCAGAACAGTGAACCTCCTCTGCCACTTTTAATTCTGAGATCCACTTTTCCCAGTACCCGGTCCATCTCTCTGATAATTCAATCAATGCTGTTGATTTCCATCTCTGTGTGAGCTACGTTCTCCCTTCTGCTATATCAGCCAATACTATCAATCCCTTGTCACCTAACTGATTCGATAATTCCTGAGGAAATCCCGGGCTATGGGAAACTCCCTTGTAAAAATCGATGCCTATACGAGCCACGAGCCCATTACCCACCTTCCATACTATACGGTCCTCGATAAAATGGAATGAGTTTATTATATTTTTCCAGAACAGTGAACCTCCTCTGCCACTTTTAATAGGTTGACATACCAATTTGATAACCGGTTCATTTGCCATATATTTGAATCGGATGATAGCCTTCCATTTTCCAACCTTTGATATCAGCTGCCACACCAACTTTGAAGCCAGAGCTAAACCGAAAGTGAAAAGGTCTTTCACCCCCCACCCGCCAACTGCCTTTGGTTTGGAGATCGACGTCCAAGAAGTCCAATGCATTCCTCTGTCATCTTTACCCTGCCATAAAAACCTGAAGAAGAGCTTATGGATAGCGTGCGGAACCCCTTGAGGAATTTTAGCCAAAATCAACCAATACACAGGAATTGCACTCCGTACACTTTTAATGAGTATTGTTTTCCCTCCCTTGGAGAGATATCAATTGCACCATAACTAAATGCGACATTCCACTTTCACTAACAACCAATCCCAATCTTTTTTATAATAGCAATTTGGCTTAAGATGAAAGCCCAAATACAAAAAACCTTCATCTAAAGGATTAACGTCCATAGGCATAAGCTCCAGAAAATCTGCCTTCTCAGAATTACTCAATTCGTTAGAATAACACACAGATTTACTAAGATTAACTTGCATACATGTAGCTTTGCTAAACTTCCAAAAGAGATCTTTGATTCCTTGCATTTCCTCGGGAGAATTCCCCAGGAACAAGAGGGCGTCATCCACAAAGAATATATGAGTAAGTCTAGTATCTCCATATCTGATTCCCTCCAGAGCATTATTATCCACTGCCTCAGCCAATAGGCGACTGAATCCATTCATGACCAATAAAAAGAGATAAGGCAATAACGGGCATCCCTGCCTCAGGCCCCTTTCTAGGCAGAAGAAACTAGAAGCCGCCCCGTTGATAAGGACTGAAAAACTTATGGTTGAAATACAAGACCAAACCCAATTTACAAACTGCAACCCACATCCAATTTGTTTGAGAACCAGCGGAATATAAAGCCAGCTTGTGCGATCATATACTTTGGACAGGTCTAACTTCAAAACTTTAGTCGAAATCTTTTTAGTCTTCAGTGTATGAATACCCTCCTAAGCACAGCCAACTGCCTCATGGATACTAACTGCCTCATGGATACTACGATGAGGTAAGAATCCGAATTATTCCAAAGAAATATTTCTGGCCAAAATAGGCTTGAGCCACTCGGCCAAAATTTTTGAGATTACTTTGTAGATTGCATTACAACTTTGTGTTTATGAATACAACATTACTCTCTCACACGAAAAACATCTTCTCAATCATGTGAAAAAAACTCATATCGTTCTCAAAAATGGAATAGTTTTAGTTTTATTAGAGTAAAGATTTTATCAACTAGAAATAATAGTTATGTTGTTTTGTATGTTAATTTGAAAATTATGTATATAATAAATTGAGATATATAAATATAAAAAAATTAAACTTAGTTTTGATTTTCTTAAATTTACCATCATCTGAATTTAATTAAATAATATTCATCAAAATTACAATTTTGAATATACAAAATTATTAATTTTATATAAAATAGATTCCACGTACTTAAATATCATTATTATTATTATAAATAGTACTATAATATCCATAATTCTATCAATCTAATATGATTGGTGTGATAAAAAACGGTTTGCCAGATTTTGTAAAGGTGGATTATAGATTTGTGAAGGCGATTAAATTTATAACCACGTTTATCATTAATTAAGTTGTTTTTTTAATTTTAAGGGTTTTTTAATGATTTGATGTGAAGTAATAGGAAGTAGATATTAAGATTTTGATGTAATTAAAGTGTTTAAATAATCTACAAATTGGCTGCATAAGATGTCCACAATAAATAGTAACAATATGTTTTTTTTTAGATCATTTACATTCTAAAGAATGTAAAAGATTCTTTAATTTAAAAAGAAATGAAAAATATTTTAAAAAATGTAAGGAAAAAATAAGTGTTTTTATAAAAGTAAAATAATTAAAAAACATATAAATTATGGATTACACAAACCATGGGTTATTGGAGAATGAGTATGATACGATATTTTCTAAATATTGGTATCATATGGTTACAAAGATGTATAATTTTTATTTTTATTTTTAAATGTAGTTTACAACCATGGATCCAAGCTAAGGGGGGCCACATCCCTATGGGTATTACTTAGATGGCTAATATTGAAGGACTTAAAAAATTGAACCCTCAACTTTGACCTTGTGTAGACTTAGTCCGGGAAGATCCAACCATTTGAGCTACCCAGTTCAAAACTCCATGGGTACTAGCTTAAAAAACATATTATTGTCTAATGAAAAAGAAAAAAAACATGTAGTATCGCCTTGATAAAAGTGAATAGGAGTAAATGTGCTCCAAAACTTTGCTTAGGATGGGTCATTTTCCTCCTCGGAATGCTTTCTCTAACTCTTATGTATGAATACAATTTGGCTTTTTAGTAAAAGAACACAAGCAAGCATGAGGGAAATAGATCATAGAGATGAAAGCGATAGATGTATGATCCCCAAGTTCATTCGACTCTAGTATAATCATGCCATGTCCCGAAATTTTGCACTAGGTCACAAAATTTGTCAAATTGATGCTAAGGGTCAAATAATTACCAAGAATGATGTCCAAGTTAGTAATAATGTGAAATTAAATCCAAATGGACAAGGTGGGTCACATTAAAAGAAATTCCCAATTCAAAATCTGTAATATACTCATCCAAATGAACTGTCATGGAGGAAAATTACTAGTTCCCTAGGTTGGGGGTGGAAGCATTAAAAGTTGGAATAAGGGAGCTACAAGACCCAAAGTGACCTTAGACTTACAAATTCACATTAAATGGTTCAATTAAATAATAATACAAAGAAAATAATGTGGCATTGGACCATGAGGACACATAAGAGGTTGTGGGACCCATTTGTGGCAAGATTCCCCACTACACTTGGCATGATTCTCTCCCCAATTCGAATTCAAGATGAAGGGTAACATACTTGGGGGAGTTTAAGAGGTATTATTCATGTCACGAGTCATGTAAGTTCGAATTGGAGTGGAAGAATAACTCCCATGGAAGAGGAAGAGGCATCTTAGAAGAATTGTGACACTTGGGCTAGATTCCCTAGCTCTATGACAACAATGATGAAGATTCTATGACACCTATTACACAAATCAGACCTGGATGCTGAAATATGACATATATGACATGTCAGGGCTAAAAATATTCTCCAAGAGGGCGCACAAGGGAGTTAGAGAAGCGAAAGAGACACCTACTCGAATTGAGTGGAGGAGGAGGCTAGATTTGGAGGGACAAGTGGCATACTTGGGAATCTCTTCCCAAATTGAGTTGGCATGAGGCTCATGGATGGAATTCGAGTTAGGGAAGCCTTAGGAAGTTTATAAAAATCAGGAACAAAGAAGAATAGCAGCTATTGATCATTTTCAAAATTTGCATTTGAGAGGAGAGCTAGTGGAGTGTTACTCTACTTGTCTTAGCACCAATTTCGAGGGTGAAAGATTCCCATCCTAGTTGGTAATTGGAAAGGCCATTCAGACCTTTCATTTGGAGCTTCAATGGAGTCTTATGTTGCATGTGCAAACTACAGGGAAGCTCTTGGGCACTTCTAGTTCAGCTTGTTTCTTCAACCATTTCCAGTTTTCTCAACATATTCATGATCCTTGAGGTGGGGCACACTTGGTGAGATGTTGTTCTCTTTGGTGGATCTTATAATGCCCCATTATTTTATCATCTGATTTAAATGCTCTGTTCTTCATATTCAGAATAGCTTCAAGTCGATATTCCAAGTGGAACTATGTAAATATGATCATTAATGAGCAAATGGTGCCATTTTCCCCACTATGTTGATGTATGCCCAGGATATGTTGATATATTCGAATGGAAAAGTGAAACACTAATGAATTAATGATGTATGGACTGTTAATAATGTTTTATACAAGTTTCATGTTCAGTGTATAAACTTTTGTAGTCATATTGTTCAATTTCATAGCATTTGGAGAAGATTGCCTATCATTTCCCCCAAGGTCGAATCTAGTCTTTTTGTATCTGATTTGAGAGGGTTGTAAAAGACTTAATAAACTGAATTGTGTTTCATATGAGACCATATTGATTTCCCCTACATATCCCCTGCTTTTGTTCTGAAATTCGAGAGGGTCCCATAGCATTTGGAGAGCCATTTCCAGCACCTACCCAGGGGGAATTGAACCCCAAATTCTTAGTCTAATCCCATACCTTGGCCAGAATTAAAAGGAGAGTTGTATAATCCTTTTGAAGACTCTAAAGCATCCATGAACCTCATAATCATGTCCTATTACCATCCATACACCTTCTGTAACAATTTGGGAGCATTTGTAGTCATTTGGAGACCAAGAAACCAATACTAGTTAAAGGTCGAACTAGTGGAAAATTTGAAATTTTCACCATTTTAATAAATTTCTAAAAAGGGACATTACAAATCATGAAATTATTCCTTCTTGTATAATACAACCCCATGACCTTGTTTTATAGGAAAAAATGAAGCTTGAGTGGTGAACCAACCTCAATGCAACTTCTATTCATCTACTAGTGGGATCCCATGTTCTTGATGAGACCTTTGGGATGCTAAAAGACCATGCATTCATGAGATGAGAGATTAAATTATTTTCATATGTGACCCTAGAGTCATGAAATTTAGTCATTAGCCATTAATACATGATGGAGGTAGTTGAATTCCATAGTTGCATAGGTCATATGGGTATTAAAGGATTTCATACACAACTTGCACAACCAAGTAAAATAAAATATGTGCAACCTACAAAGCAGTCAACTAAAAGTTTGACTTTGGTCAAAAAAAAAATAATAAATGGCCATGATGTAACATTATATATTATATTGTTTGTTTTATTATAAACTTGCCATGTCTTAAAAAATGGTCACCTCACATGTAAACAAAAATTAAGTGAGAATAAATGTAGTGATAAAACCATTTATATATGTAGTGGCATATCCCTTTGTTTTCTTTCTCTATAATATAATGGATATTTTTTTATATAAAGCCACAAAGCCCTTCTATCTTCTTCAAATTACCATAATACATAAATTCCAATCTATGAGTGCATTTGGCAATGTTGCAACCTTCGTCAAATCATGGCAAAAGCTGATGTGAATATGTTGAAGTTTGGGGCATGCATCTTCATCAAATGATACCTCTGATAATTGGGTGTTGTGCAGTCTTATTTGTTGGAGATGAAACATGCACTTGTGAACTGAAGAGCCCAAACTACTCAATGTTCTCTGCCCTGTCGATTTTATTGAGGTGTCTCTTGCTCCATCAACTCTTAAAAATTACAGTTGTCATATAGGGGGCATTTGAGTACTAATTTATCCAACTGAGTTAAAAATGTAAAGGAATCCGACAAAATTTCCATTTCCATGCAATCTCAAAGTGATCCAGATGGATATCTATGGCCACCCACCTATTCCACTGGCTCAAAACAATTTCCCATTTCGACAATTTTCTAGTAATTTTTCTATGGTTTTTCGGGTCCTAAACTTTCGGGGCCATTTTGAGGCCCTAAATGATGTTTCTTTGTGATCCATTTTCTAAATGTTAGCTTAATGCTAGCATTTAGCTGGAGCTCTCATCTTGTAGTTCTCAGGTAGGCCTTTCCAACGAGCTATAATTCTCTCGAAACGGAGTTCGTATGCAAAAGTTATGACCCCAAGAAGTTGATTGTTCAACTAACCACCTTGGGGCCGCAAACTTTATGACGGTTCATCTTCTGGGGTTAGGCTTTTGGATTTTTTGGATTCTTTCCCTCGTGCTTATGATAAATAGGCCATTTCGGCCTCTTTTTGTATTCATCTTGGCACAAATGAGCAGAGCGGCCACATCTCTTCTTAGAAATAGCTACTACCATTATAGTTGCTTTTATTTTACAGCCTGTTCTATTTATGCTATTTAATAGAATATGTGTTTACTGTATCACTGTGTTCTTTGCAATATATCTATGTATATTATTATGTTTCTGCTCTTCCATTTCGTTCCCACATAAATTCGGATCACAAAGGTTCAATTTCTTCAAATTTCTTAATTCACCAAGTGAAGGCGGCATCGTTTCCAGCAAAGAGTTTCCTAATTCCAGAACTTCCAAATAAATCAAGCCTCCAATTGCTCTTGGAAATTATTTTAAGTTTGTGCCCATCTAATGTAATTCTTCCAGGCACAATTGACATGCAACTTAGGGTGGCAAGACTTCGATTTTTTTACATAAGTTAAGATTTATGTATTCAAGAGTGCTAATATTTCTGGGTGTTTCACTGGAGATGGCCAAATTAGAGCAGTGAGACAAATTCGGATACTTAAGCTTAATTAAATTCCAAAAAGAATTTAGAAGCCTCTCTAATGTGTGACAATGAGACAAATTGACCTGTTGGAGGTTTGTTAAGCTATCGAAGCGATATGGCTGTGATTTTAATTTTGAACAGTGTGTTAACACCAAGTCCTTATTCTCCTCCCTTAAGTTGAGGCATATATGTTCAAGGTGTTACATATTCAGGATGGACTCTGTAAACTTTGAAAGGGAGCAAAAATTATTAACTCTCATAACTACAAAGGTTACTGCAAAATATTCACATGATATTTGGATGGTCCTAATCTACACAACCCTTGGAATTGTTTTGGACACATTGAAATTTACAAACTATAAATCAAAAAATTTCTATTTACCTATGATCCCTATTCCCACAATGTTTTTAATCCATTCCCTTGCACTTCCAAAACCCTTAAATTCTTCACTGGAATCCATGTTACCATGGAAGAGTAGGAAAAATTGTTCCAGCGGAGATATATGATTCATTCCCCGGTGTTAAAAACCCTAGCTGACCATCTTCCAGTTGAAGTTTTAGTCGCGGAACTTGAAATATGCCAAATGGGCATACGAGAGCTCATAAAAATGGCAGGGAGGTAGTGATGAGCTCTGATAGGTGAGTGGAATCGGTGTCGTGGTGACTTTGTGGATCCATATTGACAAAATTTGCTTCCTTATAGCTCATTTCAAAACAGATTTACATGCAAAGACCTCCCCCGCTTTCCCTATCGTTTTGCACAGATGCGTAATCCCAAAGTCCCCTCATCCCAGCTCTTGCTCGAGCTCAAACTTCTTCATTATTTCATGTCCATCACTCGCTTGGAGGAACCTTCATCTTCCATAGCAAAACCAAACTTCAACAACATGCAACTTCTTCAATACGAACATGTAATTTTTAAGCAATCGTCCAAATAGAGCAATCTATCAGCAGATAAAAGTACTTACAAATAACTACTTTTGGACATATAAAACATGCCACATTTTTTAAAACAACATAATTTATGCACAAAAATAAGGATGGGAGAACATTGTAATCACAGGTTTATTTGATGCATCATTCATCTTGGTCGAAGCTTTAATGTTCAACGGATTAACATTCATAAGAGCCTAATTTTTCTTATGAACTCAAAATACATTCATTATTGAACTCAAAATACAGTTTTTTCTTATGTCCGTGACTAATTTTTAGTGTCGTTGCTTATCCCTCAAACATACGAGCCTAAAACCCGTCAAAAGCTTCAAAACCGGATTTCATCCAAATATTTTAAGCATTTCAAAGGCTTCAAATAGGGATTTTCATGTTAACATTGGTAGGAGAAACACCAAACAACCTTTGATGAAATGAAGATGGAGACTTTAATCTCTCAATTTCTTCCTGCTAAGAAGTGTGAAGAATATATTCTTTGATATAATATAGAAACTCCCAAAATTGTTGAAACTCCTTACAATATAGGAAACTTCACAAAAATAATTTGAAAATAGGATATGTCCTCACAAAACTCGTGGAAACCCCGACCCCTCCCTCCTCAATAGAGCTAAAATAATAGTTATTATTAAAAAATTAACCCCACTAACATCCCAAACAACTTGAGAAATTTACAAATCAGGACTGATATAACCCCTTAGTTTCAATTGAGTTTCATATCCTCCTTGTTGGTAGCTACCTGACTATAATCTTACAAGTCTCTGGCTCATCAATGATAATTGCAGTGGTCGTATGTAGCAATGATTTTTCCTCTGCACTACAAATTGTCCAGGAACATCTTATGGTAGTCATTCAATTCTTTTTACAAGAATATACCCTTGCTTTTGAAAAGGTTAAATTAAATACAACGAAGCGATAATAGTATGGTTACTATTCATGTGCATAGCGTTAATCAAATAAACCTAATTACTATTCTGTGAAAAGTAAATATTAATATGTATGACACACACAATAAATGTCTACCCTACTATACATCACTAAAGAAAATTGTAGCCTACATAGTGATTTTGTAAAAAATACCAAATCTGGATTGAACCAAAAAGAAAAAAAGATAGCAAGCCTAAGAACTAGATTTATTAGAACTAGTTCCTCGAAGGCTAGAATTGGTTATCGTGTACAGACTTGATAATGTTCATAAGTATAAAAACAATGATGTAGACAGTGCTGATATTAAGCCTAAAAAATGAATGACCAAACTACAAGCCAGATTCATCAGAATTACTTCATAAGAAATCTAGGATTGGTATAAAGACATGATAATGGTTATAAATATAAACAATGACATGGATGGCATTAATAAATCATAAAAGTCAATCTTATGAAAAGGCAGAAACCTGCAGAAAGAAACCAGTAAAGACAAATGTCTAATAAAATAAGCAGGCCAGTAAACAGGACCATGCAAATTTTCAAGGAACCACATTCTAGCATATACCTGATGCAACAAAGACAAACATATCCCAATTGACGATGGCGGTACATCAACTTCCCAAACACTTTCTGTAAGAAAGAAAAAATCTATCACTTAAACAACACCTTATATAAACTCATGGGACATAACAAGAAAGTTTGAGGAAAAAGAAAACCATGAGAACATTTGGTATATAAAAATTTTAGATTAATTGTGGGGCTAAAAGAATAATGTTTTCCCGATGTCAAAAGAGAAAAATTGTCTTAGTACTCGAAAAGGGTAAATTAATTTAGAAAGGTATGGCCCGATTTTTATCTTGATTCCTTTAAAATACAAGAGTCTGAGGCTGACCATCATCTGATCTCCCGGAGAGGCTCCCATGTGCTCAACTCTTTTTTCATATTGCATGGAAACCTACATATTTAATCATGTAAAAAATAATTATAATAGAAAATAATGGCTCTCCCAAAAAATAACAGAAAACAACCAAATGAAATCCATATAGCCAGGTATTTTGTATGCAACATATAGAAATCAATTAACAAATGCAAAGCCATCTAATCTCAAAATCGCATTGCCATAATTTCTTATTTTTGAGGCCATATTATTCCTCACTAGCTAAACATAATGAACATAAAACACAAACCAATATTTAATTGTTTAGAGCTTACAAATGCAATATTTAATTGTTTTTAAGAATTTGACAGAAGCAAATAATGGAATTGGAAGAAAACCAAACTAAGAAACAATTCACAGTAACTAGTGTTGATGTATATGTAACTTCAGAATGTATTTCATATATGTATATTGTATCCCTACAGAGAGGTTATTATTCCTCTATACGGAAGTGACGTCATTTGTATTTACAAGTGTCGCAAGTGTCGTAACTTATACTTGATGGGTTATTAGACCACCTTGATGGGGTCGGCCCTGTATGAGTCTTGTGGGTTAAAGGGTTATTAGACCACCCTAGTGGGGTCGGCCCAGTTAGTATTATGTTAAGTGGTTAAGTTGGGGCCGACCTAGTTAGAGTTAAAAGGTAAGTCAAGTTGTGTATAAATAGAGTGAGGGTGTCACTCTATTTGATCATTCACTTATTCATCTATCTCTCTCATTGAGTGATGCGCACTAGTGGAGGAGGAGGAGCTACTAGGAGTCTATCTCTTATGCTTGGGTTATTGTATCATTGCTCTATCTATCTCTGAGGAAGTTATTGGGGTTTTTCACCTTCTTGGTTTTCCCCAAGGAAACTCTGTGTCTATTATCTCTTGTGATTGATATACTGTGCTTTTTATTCTCTTAGATAAGATCCTAGATCATATTGAATTAATGCTCAAAATCTAACATGGTATCAAAGCTAACCTGGGAAGAAGACACTGTGCAGTTGCGGAAGCTAGGGCTTATTGTTTTTTGGGTTTCTCTCCACAGATATTGAAAGGAAGGAGGCTAGATTGACTCTCCTCAGCAAAGGGCATCTTTGTGTCGAAACAGAATTCAATTTTGAGCACATTCAGTTTTTTACTTAAAAATTAGGGTTTTTGCAACAAATTGAAATTTCTGAGTTCCGAGACCACGAATGGAAGCTCCTAAGAAAAATCGAAGTTTAGAGCTTTGGATCAAACATTTTGGTTGGGTAAAACTCCGGGAAAATCAAACCCTAGTTTGGGGTCCTGTCTAGTGAATCCGGAAACATTAGAGAGATTTTGAGGTCAAAAAATGCCCTCCTAAGAGATGTACTACAAAAATATGAGATATATTAAAATATTATGAATTGGGGGTTTTATGGGGTAGGTATATATGACAAGTCACCTCTCACACTATTTTCTATGCACAATATAAATAACCATGGTTGAGTTAATTTTCAAAATTCACTAAAAATAAAATTAATAAAATAAGTCTACATTGATGTGACTAAGATTCATTGTAAATTCTCAAAAATGTATTGTCCTTTAACATTTATTTGTCTTGAACTTGCAAATGAAATTAAATAATAAAAAACATTTTTAAGAGTTATTTTTTTAATTTTATGTTGACTTTTTATATTTAGAACTTTTCTCATGAATTTAATAATGTAATTTAATTGAGAATTTATTTACATGTAAAATGTCAATAATATTATTATAATCCACATTGCATTATTATTATTATTATTATTATTATTATTATTATTTATTAAATCTATTATTATTCTTTATTAGTTTGACATTATGTTATTAAATAAAATGGAGTGAATATATAATTTAAAATTAGAAACATAATAATGATAATATATTATTTTATAAAAAAATGTGAGAGGATTTTCTTTATGAATTAAGAATACTTCACTTGAAAATGACAATAATATTATTTTATAAGAAAGTGTGAAAAGACATTCATTATGAGTACTTTACTTGAAAATGACAATAATATTATTTTATGAAAAGACTATCATTATGAGTACTTTACTTTATGACTTAAAAGTACTTACACTACTACCTTGGTTAACTATGTGTTTTCATCCACCATATAAAATTTGACAAATAAGCATTCTTAACTCATGCAATGCCACCTCACCAAGGGGGATGATGTCATCTACTAGAATGTGATTGGTTGTATTTTATAGTACATTTTCTTTGTTTTGAGGCCATTTTTTGACCTCAAAATTTCTCTAATGTTAGGGTTTTTGCAAAAGTTGGAATTTTTAAAATCTGAGAACACAACTGGAAGCTCCTTGGAAAAATCAAAGTTTAGAGCTTTGGATCGAACTTTTTGGTTGGGTGAAGCTACGGGAAATTCAAACCCTAATTCAGGGTTCTCCCTAGTGAATCCGGAAATCTAAAAGGCAATTTTGAGGGGTGAAACTTTGCATTTTTCAAATTCTAAGTATACCGGCTTGATTATCTCATCAAGGCGCATCTTTCTATCATTTCAGAAGTTTGAAATTCAAAGTTTGAATTTGTAGGGTTTCTCTAACAAACCCTAATCCAGCACTAGATCTAGTTTTCAGCAAATCAAGTGGTAAGACCTAAATCTTTTCTATTTCCATTTGAAGTAATCTTTAAGATGTCTCACCACACCAAGCTTGAGGATAAGCTTGAAGGGGTTGATAAATTCCGAGCATGGAAGTATAGGATTGGGTTAATCCTAGAAGAGAATGAGTTGGACACTTACATAAGTGAAGAGATCCCTGTCCCAGAGGGAGAAGAGGCTAAGGCCTTACACAAGAGGAACTTGGTCAAGGCTAAGAGGATCATTGTTGATTCTATCAAAGACCAATGTGTCATCTCTGAAGACACCCAAGGAGATGTTTGATTCCTTGACCAATTTATTTGAAGGGAAGAACATAAATCGGAAGATGACCTTGAGAAATCAATTGAAGAATATCAAGATCCAGAATGCGGAGACCATGCAGTCTTATTTCTCAAGGGTCTCCCAGATAAAAGAACAGCTTGAAGCTGTGGGAGAAGATATAGAGAATGGATAAGTGGTAATGACCACTCTTAATGTCCTTCCTAGGTCATGGGATTCCTTCATCCAAGGAATTTGTGCTAGGAGGAAACTTATTGCATTCAGTAGGCTGTGGGAAGAATGCTCACAAGAATAAGCTCGAATTGTAGCTCGAGAAGAGAAGATGGGGAATGAAGACCAAGCTCTCATAGAACACTCCAAGAGGCATGGTGACAAGAAGACTCACCACCATGATAAGAAAGAAAGACATCACCATCAAAAGGGTGATTTAAAACCTCAAAGGAACATGTCCTATGTACGTTGCTATACTTGTGATGAAAGGGGACACATTTCCAGAAATTGTCCTAGGGACAAAAAGAAGAAGAACAAGAAAAGACATCATGCTCATACCACTGAGGATGATGAACCTCCTAGGAAGAAGTCTAGAGAAGAAAGTGATGAAGAGTATGTTTTAATTTCTGCTCTCACTGGTACCATTACTCATGGGAGAAATGATTGGCTTATAGACAGTTGGGATTCCAAACATATGACAGGATTCAAGGAATCCTTTATGAATCTATCTGAACATGAATCACCCCACAAGGTGTAACTTGGGGATGACTACCAGTATCCCATAAAAAGAAGTGGTGAAACCTCCTATAAGCTAGATTCTGGAAAGTCTATGAAAATGAAAGATGTACTATATGTTCCAAGTCTCAAGAAGAACCTACTCTCCATATCTGCATTGGATACAAAAGGCATGAGGGTTTCATTTATAGATGGCCAAGTCCTTATGTGGCCAAAGGGTAAGACTATAGATGATGCAGTGGTGATTGGAGAGCAAGAAGGAGGATTATACAAGTTGAAGGGATAAACTGAACGAGCCATGGTACATGAATCCATGGAGCCAAATGAACTTTGGCACAAAAGGTTTGCACATATGCACTACCAATTGCAAGCAAAGCAATAGAAGGTCTTCCTGAAATCCAGTCAAAGATGAAGTGTTTTGATAAGTTCAAGGAATTCAAAGCCTTGATAGAAAATCAAACTAATAAGAAGATCAAGATCTTTAGATCCAACAATGGTGGAGAATTCACTTCAAGGGACTTCAAGAAGTTATGCAGTAATTCAGGGATTAAGAGGGAGTTGACCACTCCTTACAATCCACAACAGAAAGGAGTAGAAGAAGCTACTTCAAAGTCAGATTCCAACAGCTCCTGCAAGGAAGCAAAGATTCAGAGAGAATCCACCCAACAAACAAACAAAGATAAGTATTTGAATTGCCATTTCTTGTATATTCTATCTGTTTAAATAATGTTGTTCAATGATGTATATACTTATGTTCCTAGACTTAGGTTGTGTATTATGTATATTAGAATAATTGAACTAATGAACAGTATACTACTAATATGCATGTGATGGGTAAGTGGCCTATGGCACTGTACAACATTCCATTGCTACTTATCTAGAATGAAACCTCTTTCCTGACATGTTGGGGTTAGTGCAAACTCTTAACAATGTTCTGGTACAGATGGAAGGCATATAGAAAGTTACAGATATGGATGAATGTTGTATTGAAGCATTGGCTAAGATAATTGCATGACTGTATGACATATATATTTTTATGCATAAGATTTTGTTCTAGAAACTATGAGAAGTTTCTAATCATGCAATTGAATTTGACTTGTAGGAAAGATTGTGTACAATCACCTACAAAAGAAGAACTACAACATTTGTACTAGCAACAAAGCTATCTATTGAAGATATTGAAGTTCCCAGGATACGGGATGAAGTAATGGAAGAATGCCATGATCAAGGAGTACCAATCGATCATGAAGAATGATGTTTGGGATGTAGTCCCAAGAGCAAAAGGGAAGTCTATTGTGACTTTCAAGTGGATCTATAAGATCAAGCATGCTGCAGATGGTAGCATAGAGAAATATAAAGCAAGTTTTGTAGCTCGTGGCTTCTCCTAGAAAGAAGGGATTGATTATGAAGAGAATTTTTCTCTTGTGGCCAGATACACTTCCATTAGATCAGTACTTGCTCTGGCTACAGTGATGAAATGGAAGGTACACCAGATGGATGTCAAGACAGCTTTCTTGAATGGTGTAGTTAAAGAGGAAGTGTATGTGGAGCAACCACTCGGGTTTGAGACACATGACAGAGGGACTCATGTGTGCAAACTGAAGAAAAACATGTATGGTTTAAAACAGGCACACAGGACCTGGTACAGCAGGATGGATAGCTTCTTATCCAGTTTGGGATTTACTAAGAGTAAAGCAGATTCCAACCTTTACTACAAGGTTGAGGAAGGCAATCCAGTGATACTACTATTGTATGTAGATGACCTGTTTGTGATAGGTAAGGATGGATTGATTGCCGACACGAAGAGGAAGTTTGCTGCCGAGTTCGAGATGAAGGACTTGGGTATGATGCATTACTTTCTAGGCATGGAGGTGTGGCAGAGTGCAGATGGGATCTTCCTTGGACAAGGGAAGTATGCAGTAGAGATATTGAAGAGGTTCTGGATGATGGACTACAAGGCCATGGCCACACCTATGGCATCGAACCTGAAGCTTCTGTGTGATGCTTCATCTGAGCCGGTTGATGTCATGGTGTATCGTTAGATGATTGGGTCCTTGATGTACCTGACGAACATGAGACCATATATTTGCTTTGCTGTGAACACATTGAGCCAATTCCTGAGGGATCCGAGAAGTGTTTACATGGTTGCTGTAAAGCATATTCTGAGGTACCTGAAGGGTACGATTGATTATGGGCTCAAGTATGATGCGAATCAAAATTTTAACCTAGAGGGTTATGTTGATTCAGATTGGGCAGGCAGTGCAATTGATCGGAAGAGAACTTCAGGGTGTTGCTTTAGTATGGGATCTGGTATGATCTCTTGGTTTAGCAGGAAGCAGTCTTGTGTGGCACTGAGTACAGCCAAAGCGGAGTATGTCGCAGCTTGTTCGGCTAGTTGTGAGGCAGTTTGGCTTAGGAAGCTACTGTCTGATTTGTTTGATCTCCAGCTGAGTGCTACTTGTATATATTGCGACAACTAGAGTTGTGTGAAGTTGTCGAAGAACCCAGTGTTCAATGACAAGTCGAAGCACATTGAGATCAAGTTCCACTATATCATGGATATGGTGCAGAGGGGAGCAGTGAAGCTCCTGTATGTTGCGATGGACAAGCAGATAGCCGATGTGTTGACCAAGCCACTGGCAAGAGTGAAGTTTGAGTACTTCAGAGAGAGTCTTGGTGTACTTCAGATCAAGATTCCTTCCAAGGGGAAGTGATGAGTCCGGAGACATAGATGCACATGAGCCATTCTCACATGGTGGTAGGTGTGTCCTCCCATGGTGCAGATATAAGGGCTGGGGCCATTCCGACATGGTTGAGGTGTGTCTTCCCATGGTTGTTGATGTAAGAGCTATGACATTCGAGCATGGATGAAGTGTTTCTTCCCATTGATGCGATATAAGTGCTATGCAATTCCTAGAATGGTTGAAGTGTGTATTCCCATGGCTATGGATATAAGTGATGTGCCATTCCTAGCATGGTTGAAGTGTGTCTTCCCATGGATATGGATATAAGCGCGATGCCATTCTTGCATGGTTGAAGTGTGTCTTCCCATGGCATAGATATAATTGTTGAGCCTTTCATGGATGGTTGAAGTGTGTCTTCCCATGTCGGTGAGTGTAAGTGCTGTGTGATGTGTATTTGGGATGTGCTCTGTGGACTATGAGGTGATCTGAAGACGATGAGGTGATAGTATGATACACAAGTTTTGCAGAGGCATATAATCAGTCTTGAGATGCTCTTGCAGGTTTTGCAGAGGTAGTGTAATCAGTCCTAAGAGAGCTTGCAGGTTTTGCAGAGGCAGTGCAATCAGTCCTAAGGTGTACTTACTTGATGGCTTGCTCGCAGAGATGATGAAGACCTACATGGAGGATAGGCCTACAAACAGCATGAAAAAGGGCTGGCTCTGTAGAACTTCTTATGACGAGTAGAATGGAGATTGATTGAGATAGCAGCAGTGACGATGACGATGATTCGGTGATGATGATCTGATGATCCAAAGAAGAAGACTTGTGCTAGAAGACCTGTGTCGAGAAATACCTTCCTAGTTAAGAGGGAGTGTTGATGTATATGTAACTTCGGAATGTATTTCATATATCTATATTGTATCCCTACATAGAGGTTATTATTCCTCTATACGGAAGTGTCGTCATTTGTATTTACAAGTGTCGCAAGTGTCGTAACTTATACTTGATGGGTTATTAGACCACCTTGATGGGGTCGTCCCTGTATGAGTCTTGTGGGTTAAAGGGTTATTAGACCACCCTAGTGGGGTCGGCCCAGTTAGTATTATGTTAAGTGGTTAAGTTGGGGCTGACCTAGTTAGAGTTAAAAGGCAATTCAAGTTGTGTATAAATAGAGTGAGGGTGTCACTCTATTTGATCATTCACTTATTCATCTATCTCTCTCATTGAGTGATGCGCACTAGTGGAGGAGGAGAAGCTGCTAGGAGTCTATCTCTTATGCTTGGGTTATTGTATCATTGCTCTATCTATCTCTGAGGAAGTTATTGGGGTTTTTCACCTTCTTGGTTTTCCCCAAGGAAACTCTGTGTCTATTGTATCTTGTGATTGTCTCTTGTGATTTATATAGTGTGCTTGTTATTCTCTCAGATAAGATCCTAGATCATATTGAATTAAGGCTCAAAATCTAACAACTAGAAGGAAGTTTAGGAGAATTAAAAACATACCCAAAAGACTTTGTTTCCAAGCCTGGCCAAATCCCAAAACCTCCATCAAAGTATAAACACAAACACAAAGATTGTTATTTAATAATCACATCCGATTTTGTGTTTGACCTGCATTGTCCCCCTTGGCTTCTTTGTGCCGCAAAATTAAAAAACAAGGAAACAAAAATACTTAATAAGCATTAACCTTATAACAGTTGTCAAACATACATTCCAAGCAAATAAGTAAAAACCACTTTCAAAGAATCTCTAGAATATTTAACATAACGATTATGCCCAAGATGGCACATCAATTTTAAACTTTAGACATACAACATTCATCTCTTCAAATGTCTATTAAATGTATAAAATGTTGCAAGTGAATTCTCATTTGGAATAGTTTATAGACTAGGAAACCTTTCTTGCAGGCTATTGCTAAATGGTGTCAGCATATTTTGCACACCTACTATCTTTTCTTATGCTTGTGAGTATTACCTTGAAAACTTGGATTACGGAGGCCACAGACTCTCTATATGGTGAATTTGAGGAAATGGCAAGTAGTGGCTTCAATGCAGGGCTTTTCTAAGAAGCAATGGGCACTGTATATTCATTCACATATTTTGAAAGTCTCCTATGAGATTTTCCCATACTCATATAAATATTCATTTGTTACAAATTGTAGTCTTCAGAACAATCGCTCTCCTCCTCCACGTCCTCTATTTCAAAGCAATGGTTCAAAAATAGGTTACTTGAAGTTTGAGCCATTCGTATATTATCATTTGGAGGAAAATCATTGATATAAAACTTGACCTGTGTCGCCTTCCAGCAATGTGTGTGCCACCAATTAGTATGGATAAGTTTATATATGAAAATCAATATTGTGGCAAGAAATAATTTATCAGCCACTATGTCATTGAATTTCAGGATGAAACAATTTATAAGCCACTATAGCATCAGAATTGGGGTTGAAATGGCCTTAGAATGGGCTGAATGATATTAGAATTCAATTAAATTCAGATATGCTTTTACCTTGTTGCTTTATACTTATTTTATAGGAGCAACCTTTGCACTCCCACTTTGTATTCCACGCTATTGTAATAAGAAGCCCCTTTGACCTATTTGCATTCATCTCACTAGACATTAATGAAATTATCTTGTCTTATCTCGAATAGGGAGTTCAAACCCAAGTTTATCATCCTATTTTGTGTATTGAGTTCATAACAATAATCCATTCGTGAGATTCCAATGGTCAACCATTACTCAAAAAGTGGATGGGTATAGTACATAATCCAATCTCAGCTAAGCATCCGGTACAAACCTCCCTGGGTAAATTGAGATCCTGGTTCATATTCATATTGGAATTTTCCCCATGAAACTCAGAAAAATTAACGAGTGCCAAAAAAGGGCAAAAAAATCCAGTTAAGTTCAACAAATGGAGTACTAAGTAAATTTTGTAGACATAAATCATATACAAATAAGTTTGTAATTTTTTTCAAAAGATTAAACAATTTTATTCATTAAGTTCACCATTGCTTGAGTTGTGTCAAATTTCAATTAATTTTTGACAACAAAAATAAGCGTTGAATGCAGTGACTACCTAATACATGTAGTTATGTTAGGGCCCAAACAAAAGCCAAAAGCTTGTTGCAACACACATCCCACTTGGAATTAAAATTAAATTCGGTTATCTTCATGACTTTATCCACCATTAAAACCCTCGCCATTTAGCTAACAAAAATCAAGATGGAAAACAACAATTTTTACCATGAACATCAATTGTCGATCTTTACAGTTAAGAAGTATAATTGATTAGCACAATTCGCATGTGACGAAACATCATCCAGATAAGCATTCTCCATTGGACCTCTTCAATACTTCTCTTAACCCAACAAAAACAATAATGTTTCGGAGAACCCTCAAAAAATAACATCCAATAAAATTTCCCCCAACATATAAATATGCGCCCACAGATGACTAATGATCATTGGTTCCAATTCCAAATAGTCGAAAGTCTTGTAGCTCATTATCATAATCCCTAAATACCTTATGTGCAAAAAAAGGCTTTACGGTAAATTTTCAAACTTCAAAGAACAATTTTAAACAGAGGGGTTCCAAAAAAAAAAAAAGAAGTCAGTTCAATCCAAAATCCCAGTTTTTCACCAGACAGGGTTGCGCACCCGACTTTGATCCCGTCCTTTGAGCATCCGCCCCAAGACCTCGCACATTGAAAATCTGGTCCTTTGGGTTCTCGCATAATCACATGCAGTAATCTCGTGCAGGGGAAACCTCTCTTCATCATTCTCATCATCGTCCTCTACTTCTTCCAAACCAGTGTTTGTCGTAAGCTGGGGTTTCATCAAGCTCTGGTTACGTTTTTACCACGGTGGCACGTTCACTGATGCGGTATTGGGCTCAAAGCCCGTGCCAATTCCTTCAAAACCTCAAAATGATCCAAGCCCCGCTCTTGATCCTCAGCCCGTCGATCTTTATCAAGATCCCTTTTCAGAATCCTGTCACGCTCCAACCTTTCTTGATTCCATTTTCTCGGCATTCCTTTTAGCCAGCCCTTATCCTACTTTGTATTGATCTTGCTTGTGGTTTTATCATAGCCTTGGAAATCCCTCTTTGTTGGGGGTTTTGAGCTTGCAGTTGCCTCACATCTACTGGAATCACCATGACCATTTTCTTTAGGCTTGTGTTGCTTATCCTTCCGGGCACCTGAATCCATGGAGAGAAGTGTCGAGGGTTTAAGATCGAGTGCATGTTCCCTGTGGAACCGAGGACAAAGAAACTCGCAGACAGAGGGGTTTGGGGTCAGATCCCACCATAGGATTCTTGTTGATCATGTATAAGCAGTGTTGAAATGCACGCTTGGGTCAGAAATGGGAAAGCGACGAAGTGATCGGAAACCAAATGTAAATAAACACAAACCCACAAACCCGAATGTTGATAAACTTAAATTGACGGAACATGGAGAGCAACGTGGCAATGATCTAGTGGAGCGACAAACGAGGAATCTGCTACATGGCCGAGGATAGTCTTTCATTGTTTGAACGCCTATGGTGTAAATATAGGAAATATATAACATACACATGTTTCTCTATAAACAAACAACTAGTAAAACAATTTCTTTTTCATTTTAAAAAAATCCGAAAGAGTAATACTCAACATTTTTGGAAATTTAAATTACCTTTCATTAATTTGAAATTTAAATTACCTTTCAAATTTTACTAAATAATAAGTATTTACAATAATAACTCTAAGATGTTACTATTCTCAAAATTACATTATTTACAAAAGCAATGTATTTAATCATAATCATTTAAAAGAAAGAGTTATAGAAAAGGAGAAGAGGATACTATTGATATAAGTCAACATTATCACCTCAACAACAATTATCATTTTGAGTTTTTTCGTGAACCAAATCCTTCTCCATAAAGTCAAATCAACCATACCTTGTAGTTATTAAAAATATTAATGTAGTAGGTGACAAATCATGGCCATCAATAGTCTATAAGGCCATCTGAAATATTGTATGGCGTATTTCTTGTTGGCCTTCTTGGTGAGGCCTCAGCTTTCAAACCACCAACTTTTGACAAGCTTCACTGGATTTGGATTTTCATTGATAAATTGCCCTAGAAAATCTTCATCAAATGTACCTATGAATTCTTTAGTTTGAACATTTGTGCAAAAGACTCAATCCTTATTGACACCATCACAAGCTCCTCTTAATCAACCATTGTTCATGTCTTTGGGTTGACTGTAATGACCCTTTTTTAAAATTTTATTAAAAGGACCAATTTTTCACTTTTTCCCCAATTTCGACCTTTAACTAGTTTTGATGCCTAGGTCCCAATTTTGCCTCAAATGATCCCAAATATTCTGAGAAGGTATGTGACTGATATTAGGACTTGAATATTATGTTCATGGATGATATATGGCCACCAAAATACCTCTTCAAACTCTCTTAATATTCTGGACCAAGTATGCAATTTTACTAGTAATTTGGGGTTCAAACCCCCCTAGGGTAAGTACTTAAAATGGCTTCCCAAATGCCTCCAAACCCACTCGAATTTCTAAAACGAGTTTGGGGATGTATCAAGTATGTTATTAAGGTCCCAAATGCACCATTCATTATCTATTAATTCTATTCAAAACCTTTCCCAAACAATAGCAAAAACCACTAATTTGACCCTTGGGGAAATGGCACCAAATCTTCTTCAAATGCAAATAAACTGAGTATAATGACTTAAAATGCTCAAGTACTGAATATGAAACTTGTAATACACATAAATGGAAGTCCATTCATCACAAATATATCATAGGAACACTCTTTTATTCGAAATAATCATCATTATAATGGCATACATCAATGTAGTGGAGAAATGGTCATTGTTTTCCCATTAATCAACATTTTTACATACAACCACTTGGTATTTCGACCCGATACTTTCTGAATATTAAGAACAGAGTATATAATTCTTATTAAAATCATAAATACATCATGAGAATCTCTCCCAAGGAGTACAATAGCTCGCCAAAAGCGCCCTCCCTCAAGGAGCAAGAATATGCCTTCAAAACTGGAAATGGTTGAGAGGAAGTGTTGCACTAAAAAAAACCATGAGCTTCCCTATAGCTGATACCTGCAAATACAAACTCTAGTAAATCTCCATGAAATACCTGAGTGGCCTCTCCAAACACCAACTTGGATGGTAATCTTTCACCCTCGAAATTGGCTAAGGCAAGAAACTAGTCATCCACTAGCTCTCTCTTCACAAATGTAATTTTTCTCAAATGATCAAAAGATCTTCTCTTGGTTTATCCCTATATTTTATAAAAATCCTTAGCCTTCTAAGGTTCCCAATCCATCCATAAACTCAATCCAATTTGAATTAGGGTAAGGGATGAATATTTTCCATGTGTCTCACCTTTCCTAGCCTTCCACCTTCCACCTTCCACAAATTCGAGTGGGGGTCTCTTTGGCTTCTCCAACTCCCATGAGCGCCCTCTTGGAGCCTATTTTTGGGGATGGCATGTCATAATGGGCAGACGTAAGAGGTCAGACCTGCAATTTTTCATAGATTTCATAGATTCTCCATCATTGTTGTCATAGGAGGTAAGGAATCTAGCCCAAGTGTCCACAAGCTTCCAATTTGACTCTTCCTCTTCCATAGAGGTTACCAATCCATCCCAATTCGATCTAAGATGCTCAATTCCATGTGTATGAATTACCAACTCACCCAAGAATTTTCACCTTCTCATGAATTCGAATTGGCAAGAGAGAGATGCCATGTGTCCTTGAAAAATCAAGCTAGGGTGGGTCCCACATCCTCCATATGTCTTCAAAACCACTTGTCACCTAGAATTTCTCTTGAATTTCTTTATTAAACTTATTTATTAAATACTTGAACCCTTCTAATGTCTAAACATCATTTATTAGCTTCCTTATTGCAATTCCAAATGTGCCCATCCAACCTAGGAAACTAGTAGGATTGATGGAATTGTCTTCTATGCAATTATTTGAATGGGGACATTACAGTCCTCCCCACCCAAGATTGATTGCCCTCAAGCAATCTCAATTTACCATGCTGAAAAATTGTTCCTCCTCTATCAAGTGGCCTTCTATGAGGAATGTCTCCCAAAAACCTTTATACTCCTATGCTTCATGTTGTGGGAAGAAACTACTTGATTTGGATAGGTGTGTTTCCCTCTCACAACCCTTAGTACTCCTTTTGAATCTTGGAATTTCATTTCAGGAATTTGATAATTTATTGTATGCTCTCCTATGGAATACAACCATTTCACTCCCAAAACCACATTAGTATCAGCAACATCAACCACATAAAAACTATCAACAAAAGTATAGTTACCTACAGTGACTGCAGCTGTGGAATCCATGTTTTGCACTCCATTGTGTTGTGACCGGGAATGACAACTGTGAAGCCATCGAATGGTTCAATAGGTATATTCCTCCTCTCCACCATGTGTGCATCAATGAATTTATGTGCGGATCCTCCATCTACCAAAACTGAAGTTCTTTTTCCTAGTACCACACCCTTGCATCGAATAGTGTGATATCGAGGTACTGTTGAAAGTACTGCCATTCTTGCTTTGGTGGGTGAGGGATGATTCACCTCTTGTTTCCCTTCTTCTCCTATAATATATCCCTCTTCTTGGGATGAAGTATGTTTTTCTTCCTCCATGCCCCCTTCATACCCATCATCACAAAATGCTTCAATGAATTGGGCCTTTCCCCTAGCACATTTATGTCCTGGTGCCCACGATTGGAAGCATGAGTAACGCAATTTCTTCCTTCTGAGATCTTCCCTGCTTATTTCCTATTTCTTATCCTTTCCATATTCATCTTCTTTCCATGGCTGCTTATCATATGCATCTCTTTGCCAAGGTTTCTTTTCAATTCTGAAGTCGGGATTGGGAGGAAATCTCGTTCGATGAAGCACATTTTGGAGATCCCTAGTCAAGCTCATTACATATTTTAATGTAGTTGGATTGTGGGATTTGACCAAACCTTTTAAGGGTTCAACCAAACCTTCAGTGAACAACAATACCGACCTTCCCATAGATACATCAACCACCTTGACTGATAATTTTTGAAAGTCCAACATATATTCAGTAGGGGTCCCAGTTTGCTTCAATTGAGCTGGTTCTTTGAAAGGCAATTCTGGATCTTTTTGTTCAAATCTCTCTAGTACCCTGTCAACAAATTCTCCATATGTTCTAACCCGATAATGACCCAAGGTTTTCAGGCCATGGAACCACCATTCATTGGCATCTCCTTCCAAGTGCAAGATAGCCATTTTTAATGCATCCTCTTCCAACATAGGATTCAGTTGAAAATACACATCTAATTTTTGCACCCAAGTATTAGCATAATTTTGAGAGGAACCATCAAAAGTAGGAACTGACATTTTACTAATAGAACCATTTAATTCTTTGTTTTGGAATGGACTCCTATTTTCATCCTTCCTTTTCATTTTATATATAGCATCAATGTATTAACTAAATGGTAGACCTCTTTTACATTCTTCACTCAATGCATTCCATTCGTTTGTCAGTTTACTATTATCCATATGAACATCAGGCTCTTCTTTGGGTGTGAGAAATTTAGGTGCAATATGCCTTTGTGTGCTTTGAAATTCAGCAGGTCTATTATGGGGTCCTGTACTTGAGAAAAAATGCTCACCCATGTTCCTCCTTTCTGTTGAGTGTGAACCACTGTTATCTCCCATCATCCCTTTGCCTGCAAGTTGGCTACCCAACAATTCCAATCCTTTCATCAACTGTCTACTCATCTCTTGCATACCCATGTTAATTCCATCAAAACATGGTTCTAAGGATTCAACAAGTTCCTCCTTGTGTCTTAAGTTTTCCTCCTCCTCTCTACCCATGGTTTTAGAAAAAGACTCTTCTTCTTCAACTACCTCTTCTTCAACAAAAACCTCTTCAACTATTGCTTCAAAGGGTGGTGGTTTATTCTTTTGACTTATTTTTAATACCATCAGGTTCCAAGAACATGCTCTGATACCACTTGTAATGACCCTTTTTAAAAAAATTATTAAAAGGACCAATTTTTCACTTTTTCCCCAATTTCGACCTTTGACTAGTTTTGATGCCTAGGTCCCAATTTTGCCCCAAATGATCCCAAATATTCTGAGAAGGTATGTGAATGATATTAGGACTTGAATATGATGATCAGGGATTATATATGTCCACCAAAAGACCTCTGCAAACTCTCTTAAGATTCTGGACCAAGTATGCAATTTTACTAGTAATTTGGGGTTCAAATCCCCCTAGGGTAAGTACTGAAAATGGCTTTCCAAATGCCTCCAAACCCACTCAAATTTCTGAACAGAGGTAGGGGATGTCTCAAGTATGTTATTAATTTCACAAATGCACCATTAATTAGTTATTAATTATATTCCAAACCTCTCCCAAACAACAACAAAAACCACTAATTCAACCCTTGGGGAAATGGCACCAAATCTTCTTCAAATGAAAATAAACTGAGTATAATGACTTCAAATGCTCAAGTAATGAATATGAAACTTGTAATACACATAAATTTCAGTCCATTAATCACAAATATATCATAGTAACACTCTTTTATTCGAAATCATCATCATTATAATGACATACATCAATGCAGTGGGGAAATGGTCATTGTTTGCTCATTAATCAACATTTTTACATACAACCACTTGGTATTTCAACTTGATACTTTCTAAAGATGAATAAAATAGTATATAATTCTTATTACAATCATAAATACATCATGAGAATCTCTCCCAAGGAGTACAATAGCTCACCAAAAGCGCCCTCCCTTAAGGAGCAAGAATATGCCTTCAAATCTGGAAATGGTTGAGAGGAAGTACTACACTAAAAAAACCACGAGCTTCCTTGTAGCTGATACCTGCAAATAAAAACTCCATTAAAGATCCATGAAATACCTGAGTGGCCTCTCCAAACACCAACTTAGATGGGAATCTTTCACCCTCGAAATTGGCTAAGGCAAGAAACTAGTCATCCACTGGCTCTCTCTTCACAAATATATTTTTTCACAAATGATCAAAAGCTCTTCTCTTGGTTTATACCTATATTTTATAAACATCCTTAGCCTTCTAATGTTCCCAATCCATCCATAAACTCAATCCAATTCGAATTAGGGTAAGGGATGAAGATTTGCCATGTGTCTCACCTTTCCTAGTCTTCCACCTTCCACAAATTCGAGTGGGAGTCTCTTTGGCTTCTCCAACTCCCATGAGCACCCATGAGCACCCTCTTGGAACCTATTTTTTGGGCTGGCATGTCATAATGGTCATATTTCAGAGGTCAGACATGCAATTTTTCATAGATGTCATAGATGCTCCATCATTGTTGTCATAGGAGCTAAGGAATCTAGCCCAAGTGTCCACAAGCTTCCAATTTGACTCTTCCTCTTCCATGGAGGCTACCAATCCATACCAATTCGACCTAAGATGCTCAATGACATGTGTATGACTTACCAACTCACCCAAGAATGTTCACCTTCTCATGAATTCGAATTGGCAAGAGAGAGATGCCATGTGTCCTTGAAAAATCAAGCTAGTGTGGGTCCCACATCCTCCATATGTCTTCAAAACCACTTGCCACCTAGAATTTCTCTCGAATTTATTATTCAACTTATTTATTAAATACTTGAACCCTTCTAATGTATAAACATTATTTATTAGCTTCCTTATTGCAATTCCAAATGTACCCATCCAACCTAGGAAACTAGTAGGATTGATGGGATTGTCTTCTATGCAATTATTTGAATGGGGACATTACATTGACATGGTTGTATATCCATCTCGTTGCATCATTATATGGCATGACACTTGGTCTAGAAACAATGGAAAAGATATGGCTTTTCCTTGTGATACACATCTATGCCATCATCATTAGGAGGACAATCCCCCATGGCATAGATTTGGTATATATCATCCCATGTGGGATTTCCTTCAAAAACAGTCAAAGAGATGATGTTAGATAATGTTATTCCCTCAACAGTAACAGGTGGGAGGATTTATCCTACTTATTTTAGAGCTACCCCTTTGCAACCCAATGTCCTCAACATCTCGCAATTGACAGAAAACCAGAGTGAGATAACATAACAATCAAGCTAATTTACTAGAAGGAAATTTGCAGAGCAATAGTGATAATACAAATGAATTTGAGTCATTCAGTTTCTTTGTTTAAAAATATTTTGAATCTCTAAAACATTAATGGCATGATGATTCCATCTCTATTATTACTAGTCCCTTCATTCATGTGATTCATTTTTTAATTAGTTGGAAGGGTGGTGAAGATTTTAGGATGCATTTATCAGGATATTTTTGAATTTATCAAATGAGTGAGTTGTATGCATTAATGGTATAATTATGGAAATATCCTCAAGATCAGTAGCTATGCCGATGATTATTTTTTCATTTTATGGTGCCAAAAAAAAATGAATTCATCGATGATACTTCTCTCGAAGAATGCCTCGATGGTTTTATAGGTACAGATCAGAGATATATATAGAGGTTGACAATTGGGTATTTCCAATTTACTCTTATTGGGCATGTTCGATATACGGTGTTAGGGTAATTCCATCGAGGTGGATTTATCAGGGTAGAAAATTGATAATTCGAAATAGAATCCCGATGAGGGAGGTCTGATCATTGGGTATTTCCATTGGAGTTCAAATTTCCCATTCTTAAAGGTGCTCTGACTCATCGCAAGTGCTCATCGGTGTTTTAATTTGATGTTTTAGTATAAATCTCGTTATTGCAGGACCGCCACAACTGTCAGGATTTGTTCATTGGGAAACAATTATGAAAAATGTTTAAAATTTCTAATCCATACTTAGCCAAAAGTTGATAAAGAATCGAATAGGGGGGCCAACAATTTTTCCTTTTGGGGTGAAATTGCATGGGATTTGTAGTGGGCACAATAGATGGCAACATGTTGGGCAAACCAGTTATCTATGTTTAGTTAAGGGAAGTACCTAGGAACATCAAGGTACTAACAAATAATTTCGAGGTAGTTAAATTTTTCATCTTACCCAATGGTCCCAATGGTACTTCTTTGTCTACTTAGTAAAATCTTCCTAAAAGTTAATATTCCAACCATTCTCTATAAGTCAATGTATGAGGTTCATTTTCCCTTAGCCTTCTTCTACATACAATCTACTAGATTACACCACCTATGGTGACAATTTGTACCATGAACAATGCTAATGTGTGTCCCTTAGTTCTAACACCACAAACGTTGATCTTCTACCAGTAGGCATTCATAGCCTCAACAGAGTCATTCTTTTTAACCCATTTTACCTAAATTCTCGTGTCCTAGAGAATTTCTTATTGTCACAGGCATAGCTCTGCTGCTAGTAGGCATCCATAACCTCGACAGAGTTTCCTCTTGCACCCCTTTTATTTGAATATTGTTATCCCAAACCATTTTTCTTTAGTCGTGGATGTGGGAACTACTTAGAATCCCCTTAGGCATGGAATGACAATAAAAGTTCTTTTTTTCTTTTGAGTAAGAATACATAAACAAATATTCATTTGTTATGTTTGTATTTACGTATAAGGGGGAGCAGATCCAAAATCCTCTTAAAGGTGTGGGATGGCATTTTAGAATAGTGTTTGATTTGCAAGCACGACCATAGTTGATTACACATGCAAGTGTACCCAGGGAAATCAGCATAATTGACCCTTTAAAGTGTGTGTGGTGGATAGAGTTTTCAAAGAATGTCTGGAAGACACCTAAAGTCAAACATGTTGATGGTCCATTTTATACATATGAGAAGCTTCCCTTAAGTGTTCCATCAACATCCCCTCATAATTTAGAGACTTATATTTTCCACCCTTGTGTCCCTAATACCCCTAATTCATTTAATCCAATTCATTAATGTAACCAAGATTCATGGATCGGGCATTTCAAACAAGTTTCATTTTTTTTAACTAGTTTACAATATGATATAAGGTGGTTTCTCCGAAGGAGGTTTAAGCAATTTTTTTTTTAGGATCTACCCATTGACAAGCCGATCTTCTACTTCCCCTTGAATATTTCCAAGACAAAATGTTTTCCGACCTAATTTTTTTCTCAACCTAAAAAGGACCTAACCAAAGTGGTTGAAATTTAGTATGTTTACCCTTATCTTCATGTGCTTTATCCCATTTTAGAACCAGGTTTCCAACCTAGAAGTCCCTATAACTTACAGAGTGATTATTAAATCATTTTTTAACTATATGTTGATGTTGACAGAACTTCTATTTGTCCTTTTTCTCCTTCTTCTTCAAGTTTTATTAGATTGGCAATTCTTTTATTTATGATCGAGTGTTTTGTTTTGTTGATAGATTGTACCAATTGAAGGGATGGTAAGAAAATATTTAGTGGTAAGATGGTTTCTTTCCCGCAAACCAAAAAGGAAGGAGAGTTTCCAAGGGAGGCTTTTGGAGTGACCCTATCCATCCAAAGGGAATTCGTGATAGCTTTATGCCAATTCCTTTGGTGATCATTAACTATTTTCTTAAGGATATAAATAAGGTTTTTGTTTATGGACTCGACTGCCCCATTCGGTTGAGGATAATAATTGGAGGATACTTTATGTTGATCCCTTTTTGTAATGCAAATGTTAACTTTAAAGAGGAAAAATAAGTTGCATTATCAAAAACTAAAGAGCTAGGAACACTAAATCTAGTTATAATGTTATTTTCAAGGAAGATTTTGTTCAACATGTGAAGTAGTCAATTGTCGTCAAGATATACTTGTGCTCTTGTGATGAGTGAGGATTAATTTCCTTGACAATGTCTAGCAAGTAAAATTTTAGCGGAAAAACTTAGCCCATGGGCTAAATAATAGGGTTTTAAATTTTGAAGGGGGAATTTTTAGATTGAAATATTTTAAAATGTTTTAAAATAGTTTGCCTTAAAATTAAATATTTATTTTAATATGTAAACTCTTTTGTTCATCCAAAAACTTAATTCATTAAAAAATGATTAAAGATAACCTTTAGTTGGTTGTTTATGGGCCCATGGTTTTGGGTGACCCATAGTATTTGGTGACCCTTGGTATTTGTCAATGGTATTGCATGTGGTAAAGCATATTTAAGGACCATAGTTTTTAGAAGATCCAATTTTTTCTTAAGATAATAATGGTAAATTCTATGGTAAACCATTCTTTCAATTTTCATGTTGAGAGTCTTTTTATTACTTTTTTATAAAATTAAAAATAGTTACGAGTACAATTTTTTATTTTCCATTTGATAAATTAAACTTTTATTTTATTTGATAAATTCATTTTAATTGGTTAATTTCTCTTAAGAAATCACTAAACAAATAATCATTATGATTAGATTTTTTTAAGTGTTTTATTGTTTTAATTATAAAAAAGCCAATAACACATTTCAAACAATTCTAATTGTTAACATTTTATTTTTCCATATAGTATGGTTTTGTATTTTCAATTCATATTTAATATTTTGTAATTATGTAAAAACTTCTTCAAAGCCTATATTTGATAATACTAAATAGTTGGTCAATAAGATTTGGTTCATATAAATATTATAATAATATGAATTTAAATTAATAGTTAATAGTTTTTTTAAGTGTTTTATTGTTTTAATTAAAAATACTAATGACACATTCCATTCAATTCTAATTGTTGACATTTTATTTTTCCATATAGTGTGTTTTTGTATTTTCAATTCAATAATTTTTTGTTAAGCCAAATCATATTTAATATTTTTTAATTATGTAAAAGCTTCTTCAATGATAGATTTGATGACACTAAATAGTTGATCAATAAGGTTTGATTCATAAAAATATTATAAGAAAATGGATATAAATTAATTTTAGATATTTTATAATAAAAAATAATTTAATTTTAAATTTTCAAATATATCTATTAATATTAATATAATGGATTAGCATATTTTATATAGTATCTATAAGGAATTGAAATCATATAAATATTTGTGTTTCAATAAAACAAACTTTAATGTATTTTTATTTTAAATATAGTTATTAATTCCGTTTATATTTATTATATCTTTTTATTATACATATATTATAAAAACTGTTTCTATATATGACTTTTTCAATTTAAAAACTTATTGATTGTATTTAAAGTTAAGACTACACAATATTTTTTAATTAAGTAAAAGTTTTATCAAATATTTTAAAATGTAGTGAAAGATTCGTAAATATTTTATATTACAATGAAACATTCGCCAAAAAATATACATATACATGTTTTTTTATTTATCAATTAGCCTTCGAATTTTCTTTGTCACTAAGAGGATTTGCCCAAAAGTTGCAAAGGAACGCCTAAAGGAGAAATAGGTTAATTTGCATTTTTTCTCACTATTTAAATACTTTCCACTTCATCCCAATGTGTGAAATAGATGCAAAGATACTGCATAAAACAAGGTATGGAAAGAGGGATAAGTATTTAGGCTTATTATATGGTAGAGGAATTGCATGTGTACCATGGAAGAAAGGATTTGCGAAACAGAGCTAGTGCTGGAATTTGCTTACAGATTTGCATAGAGGTATAGGATGATAGTATGGGTTGGTGAAGAAGCTCGTTATTGTAGGCAAAACTATTTAAGACCATCTTGATTTCTTGGATTGGATGTGAGTAATGAGACACCCAAAGAAGGAAGGAATGGGACATTGGAGGAGCAGTAAATGAAATCCTTACAAAGAATAAGAAAGGAGCTCAGTAGAGACATTCCATATCTTCTTGTCATTGATTCTAGTGAGGTTGTCATACCATACCTAAAATCCAAATTTATGACCTTGTTTGGTACCCCTATAAACAAGTGATAGGAAAAACTTCATCTTGAGTATGAAGCATTATAATTTGCCATAAACAACACATACCAACAAACCATACTTTTTAAATGTGCAAAAACCAACATTTACATATTTTCAAGTAGGAAGCAAGTCAAATTCCGAAAATTTCCCATACAATCATTTAAACATGAATGACTAGTTACAATTAATGTAGAAAAATGCACTATTTTACTAAGAATTTCAATGATTAAATAGAAAAAGATTGATGAGAAGTGATTACTTATGACAAATGGTCATCTTATGAATGGAACGTCTTAAAAATTATGAATGGAATTATGTATCGTAACTTACAATAAAGCAATATTTATTTTATAAAAAGCTAAAATATCCGATCAATACTAAATAGTAAATGATAAGAATGACAATACCATGAAGGAACAAATGGCCCTGATAAAGTTGTTAAGCAGAACTACTACTACTATTGCAAAAACTAATGCAGGTGCTCCTCAAATGCTCCTCAAAGGAGGTTGTTTCCCTAACTTAGACAAATATATTTCACTTCATAAATACTATCATACTTTAAAAAATCTAATATCCTTCTCATCTCCACACACTCCAAACTAATTAAGGCTATAACCAACACTATCTTCTATCTTTAAATAAGGTTTAAAAATTACATCTAAAAGTTAGATTTGTTTCATCAATTAAGTTTTCAAATACTTTAGATTGTAAAAAAAATATTGTCTTCGTTAATTATTATAATTTTCAAAAACTAAATTCAATATTTTTTCAAAGCCTCTCCTCCCTTTCCATTGAGCCTAATATCTAAACCTATCTTTAAATAAGATCAAAAAATAACTTTTCAATTTTTATGTATATATAACCTCTTCTTATAATTGAGATGAACTTTCACCTTTTTAAATATGACACATTTCATTAAAATAGTCGAATGACTTGCATGCAACATTTCATTAAAATAGTCCAATGACTCACATGCAATGGATGAATCTCGCTTGAATTTTGTTACAACATGTTTGCATTCTACAAAATTACATCAACTATGTTATTGAATTCTCATCTATAAACCACATGTCATGTATCGCATTTTGGCTAAATTCAATGTTGAATGTGTTAGGTGGATTATAATTCTTTGGTTGAATATCTTATTTATTTTATGCTTAATGGATATGAGAAATGGGGTATGTTGGCTTATTGACAAGATATTCTTAACTTCCCAACAAGTGTAGCCAATTATTTTTTCATGTGTTGAGAAGCATAATGCACCTATGAGATGTGAGGGGAGGAGGAATCACGTATCGTGCACTAGCCTTGTACAGTTTGTCTTGATTGCTAGTGTAAGAAATATCGTTCAAAATCAAGCCTTTTAGAGGCAAGGAGGGAGGTGACATCAACTAATAAGGGACATAGATACACAACCACAAGTCATGCAAATGATCAAACACAATGTTTTTGTCGTATACTTCACATGGTTAACTATTATAACCCAAGGAGAGCATATGTAAAGGTAAATGTATATGCTAGGACTCCAAGCAAGCAATATATGGGGTTAAACATATATGTAATGAGGAAAATATATATGTAATAGTGGTCAACCTTTTTTTTTGCAAGCTGCATAGTAAGATTATATTACAATACAAAAAATATTACAATCATCAGGAGAGACTGAATATAGCATTCTAGAGCTGCTCATGGTGCCAATATTACAAAAAAAGTTCTATAAAACAACCCTAGAGGTATGGACTAGATATCCACCGATCAGAAAAGACAGAAACTGAGAGTAACTCTGTACTAGGCAGAGATAACAAAAACAAAAAAGCAAAGTATCAAAACCAGGAGTGTTGTGCTCATAAAAATCCACTTCAAGAACTAGCTTCCGCGCCTTTGGAGTCATGAATGTCCTCAGAGATGGGGCAGGGGCCGAAGAAATCATCTATCCACTGCGGATCCGGGAGCTTGATGGGAAGAGGCTCAACTTTGCACGGGATAATCACTTCAGTCTCATCCTTATGAGTGCGCTTGTGCTGGGTGACAGCAATGGTAGAGGGAACTGGAAAAGAAGTCCCAGGTGGGGAAGCACCTTGAACCACAACAACTGCGGGAGAGTCAGGTGCGGAGGTTTGTCCTGGAGCAAGAGTGACATCCTCAAAAGTAGTGAGGCCCGTGGAGTCGTGTAATGAGCTACCAACTGCCTGCGCAGTCGCTTGAGAACCGGAACCTTTGTTATGAACAGCAGTCGCCTCCCTAGAGCCTGCAACTGGACCCTCTGGACCAACTCCAACGAGAGGAGCCTGATGCGGGAACAAGGAGTAGCAGTGACCCATGAGGCTAGCTTCCAATGCAACAAGAATTCCATTCAGATGGGCCATGTTGGACCTGGTGTCCATGAAGGCCATCTTTGCCAAGTTCTAGTTGGTGAGCATCTCTTCCACCAATGTACCAATCAACTTTTTAAGAAGCCAGTAGTGATTCACCTAAGTTCCAGGGCTACCGAAGGCAAGGATCTCTGCAATATTTCTTGACTCCCAATCATCCACCAGGTGACGGACTGGCATGGAGACATTTTCCTTGTATCCAATGTTTGCAGGGGTCTCCTTCTCAACAGACGCCGCTTTACCTGTGCCCTATCCGGAGCCGCGCCTGGAGGTACCTCGCGTGCATTTCATGGTGGTGTTGGAGATTTCACAAGGGAACTGCACAGGAGCCGAACTTTCTGCAGAGGAAGTAGACAGTGAATAGCGGAAATGGGTAATGACCGCAGGAGGTTGAACAGGGCGCTTCATATCCCGGAGGGGGACACTGGGAGGGAGGGACGTCGCACGAGAGTGAGTAATGGTGAAGTGAAACCAACAAAGGTGAGGGGACGTAGGGAACTGGTCCGGTGTTAATTCCACCCACCAGGCCATGTGGGCGAGGAGAGTTGGAGCGTGCGAGAAGGCCAGCTGGGGTATGGTCATATCTTGAGTAAATGCAGTGTCTTGGGAGGAGCCCATTCTAGGAGCTGGTGCAGGGGGGAGATGGCGTGTCCACTCCGACTGTCCTGTTAGCTGTTGATGTGTCACCCAGATCCGGGAGGGAGAAGTCCTTGATGGCTTGTTGGAAGCAGAATTTCTTAAGCTGAGTGGAAGAATTGCAAGGATTATCCATCCAGAGAGTATGATAACTGACTACTCCTTCATTAGCTAGTCCATCCGCAAGGGAATTAGATTGGCGCATCACATGCTAGAAGGTGATATTCCTATGGTTATTCAAAATTTCAGCCAACCTGAGGAGTCTGCTTTCCAAATGCCAACTGGATGAAATTTTGGCAACCTGCGAACCATTCTGGAGCTTGGAGGCCAGAGTGAGAATGAGTTGAGAATCACCTTCAGCTATAAGAGGATGAAGATTATGATCATTAGCAACCCTGAGTCCATGCAAGAGACCATCAAGTTCAGCTGCATTGTTGCTATCGTGCCCAATATTACCATAATAAATTCTGAGAGTGTGGCCCTCATGATCCCGGAAAGCACCTCCAAAACCTATCGGACCTGGATTTCCTTTAGAGGCGCCATCGAAATTAAGCTTGTAGAGCCCAGGAGGGGGGGGGGTAGAGGGAGGGGCTAGAGGAACGGAGGTGGGGGCGTAGCAGGGCATGAGGGAGGCAAGGTTGAGAAAAATTCCAACTGAGGAGTATGGATCACTCCATGTCAGTGGTGGGAAGATCAGAGGTATTCCAAGGAGAGAGGAACAAGGTTTCCTGGAGATTAGTCTTTAAGGTGTCCCAGATTTTGTCAAACGAGTTGGATTTTCCTTCAAATATTTTGAGGTTACTTTCCTTCCAAATATTCCAGACTAGGAGACCTGGGGTGATGTCCCACAGCTTGTTAAGTTGTTTACTTTGAAAAGGCTCATGGTCCCAATGATGTAGAGTGCCGATGATGTCGCCCCGAACTCTGTTGGTGCGTCGGAAGGACTGAGCCACTCTATCCCAGAACCTACAGGCTAAGCCGCATAGATCAAGCAAGTGGTCCATATTTTCTATATTTCTCTTGCACATGATGCAGATGGGGGGACCAATGAAACCTTTTTTTTCTGCAGGATGTCCTGGTGAGAATGCTTCTATGTGCCAACAACTAAAGAAAAGTTGAGACTTTCGGCCATAAAGAGAGGTTCCAAATCTTCTTCCAAAGAGGAAATGGGGTGATGACGTCTCTCTGCGCAAGGATGGAGTAGGATTCTTTGACGGTGAAGTAGCCCTTAGGAAGATGCCCCCAGCGAATGATGTCATGTCCATGAGAGATACTGATTTTCCTTGTTTGGAGATTTGTCCAAACCTCTTCATAATCTTCTATTGGAATTCCAGGTTTCCAGTGCCTAGGATTCTTCCAAAATCTGAAGGGGGGAGTCTCAGCAAGGTCCTAGAAATCTCGGACAACAGCGTCAGAGATTGTCTGCCATATAATCGGTGCAGCACTGCAGGTGGGGAGGCTGTTAAGTTTTGGCAGTTGCTGCCACGAGTCCTGCCAAAAGAGGGTAGAGGTGCCATCCTTGATTTCCAAAAAACTATGTTGTTGAATGAGTGCTCTTTGAGAGTTAGCAGCGCGCCAAATAAGAGAGCCCAAGGGGTCAGAATCATACCTGATGAGCTGGGCAGGGTCCTGGTGGGGGGCATATTTGTGATTCCATAATTGCGCCCAGGGAGAATCATTCTTGGTGATCCATCGCCACCATATTTTGGCTGAGAGTGCTTCGTTGTTGATGTCAGGGTCTCTTATACCAAGGCCTCCTTCCCATTTAGGGAGACAAACTATCTGCCATTTCACCAGGGCCCATATGTTGTTCTGTTGAATTTTTCCCCAAAGGAAGGACCGTTGAAGCTTTCTAAGAGACTTAAGAACCCACTTGGGAGTAGCAAGAACGGAAAAGAGGTAAAGGGGCATGGATTGGAGGATGGATTTGAGGAGAGTGAGGCAACAGAGTAGGTTGAGGGAGTGGAAGGTCCAAGAAGAGATACGAGTGTCAATCTTGTCAAGGAGTTCTTTCCAAGAGGAGTGCTTGATAACAGAGTCAAAGACGGGGGCTCCAAGATACTTGGTCAGGAGAGTGGAGGTAGCAAATCCAAGAATACGAGCTATATTGCGCTTGGTAATGGCATCAGTATTGAAGAAGAAGATTTGAGACTTCTCAAGATTGATGGTGGTGCCAGAAGCTTCAGAAAAAAGAGAGAGGATCTTATGGAATGCGCGAGCTTCATGCACAGCAATAGTGGTCATCCTAATGAAGGGCCCACATGTACAATGAACGCATAGACATATATAGAGGTCATGTGGTCATTAAGGATAGGTGATTTGGATATATGAATGCATTGGGGTATTTGGAGGCAGTTTTTGTATTCTTTAAGGTGTTCTCATGTAATTAATCTATATGATCTCTTTTGTTCTTTATAATTTATTAACCTCCTTCATTAATGATTGGTTAGCAAATTGCATCTTAGTGAAGTCATCACATTTCTCTATTAGATCTTTTAGTTTTCATTATCATTCTGCAATTTGGAAAATGTTAAGTAACAAATACTTTAGATAACATAATAAACTAGAGTACATACAATGTAAACCAAATGTGAGAGTGAAGCACAACTAGGAAATGAATTATACTATGCATATGCATATACATAGTTGGCTATTACTATGCATGTTTAAACCCTAAAACCTAAACGTTAAGACCTAATATTAAATTAATCCAAAATATTCTAAAGGAAAACAATAAAACACATTAACTCCTATATCCATATTTTTCTTTACAATATAATAACAAATATTTAATTCTTCAACTTCATTTACAATGTCTCAAAAATAGCCATTAGTAGTACTAGATCCACTAACTACTCTAACATATAAAATACTAAGCGGCTTCCTAGATCCGCATTTTTATGGAGGATTAAAACAATGAAAGTCGAGCGTTCCACCCTTTGAGGTTGAAATGTGCTTGTCTTTCTTACCAAGGGCATCCACCTTCAATGGATCTTTTGACCATAGAAGTTTAAAACTAACCCCTTGAGATACTCCAATGAATACACATCTTAAACGGTGTGTTGGTTGCTTTATTATATTGTTCTTATGCCAAAATGACCTCCTAGAAATATCATTGGATCTCTTCATGCAGAGCGCTCTCTTTTAGATGGTTATTAAATTATTTGACCATGTCAAGGGGTTGATGTGTCAACTCTCTTCATTGAATGACCTTGGTGTATGTGCAAAAAGGTGTGGAACACTCAACAATCATTGTAACGACCTCTTCCTTGGAACTCTCCTCAATGTATCCATATAATCCCAATCATAAAAAGCTAGGTAGGGGAGCTCTCCTCGAAAATGGGTATTCTTATAAGAGAAATTGCAAAGAAAGTTCAAGGGTTGCTAAAGCAACCTCCTCAAAAATAGGGTGTTCCCAAGAAAATTCAAATATAAAAAACATAAACTCTTAAACAATGGAGCCATTAAAGAGAAGGTGTCATGTCTCATCTTCAGAATGTATGAAAAGAGTGTGGTTCCTCCCTGTCAGAGATTCCTCTCAAGGTGTGACTTGTATCCGTTTAAAAAAAAACAAGGTCTTGTAGGCCGTAGAAAAAACCTTTGAACTGAGCTAATGATATTCAATGAAATGGTGCCCTACTGGTGCTCTCCATGAGGTCATAAAGCCTATTAAGACTAGGCCCTGTCATGCAGATTGGACATTAGATCATATGAGGAATCTGTGAGGGATATATGCCAAGTAAATCCACGCGTGAGGACATTCCTCCTCATCAAAATCAAGTATAAATCTAATGAATTTTCCCCAAAGTCATCACTGAGTTAATTATATTCATAGAAATGGTGCCCCATCGGTGCTATCCATGAGGTCATAAATCCTATTAAGACTAGGCATTGTCATGTAGATTGGACATTAGATCATATGAGGAATCGACAAGGGATATATGCCAAGTAAATCCATCTATGAAGGTAGATATCCTCGTCAAAAATCAAGTCTAAATCTCATGACTTGTCCCCAAAGGTGTCACTGATGCATATTGATGTATTCTTTTGTTTGCATGTACCCCTATATGCCTGCATCGGTACCTATTTTTTGTTGGAAACTTCATTTATCACTTGTTGATCTCCTTAAGAATGATGATTCTAAATAATTTATGCCTCAGATGCATACAAAGAATTTGATGGACAGTTAAGGGGACCGGATACAAGTATCCATAACCAAGAGGATTAATGACATAAACCCTGTGTGATTTTGCAAGAGAAGGTCAATTCATTCTCCATTCCACTATCTAAGTTGGAATTTCTACAATTGTTGTTTCTAAATCTCCAACATATAATTAGGTTGTATCTAAGATTGACTTGAAGGATCTCATTAGGAAATTGAAGAACTTATGCTACACAATCATGATGAGGAGATCAAAATTATAATGCAAGACTATGACCTGTCTGAATTGCTATTTCTAGCATTGATTTCTTCTAGCAATTTTTTGTATATGATTCAAAATTATCATGGAAAGATTCATTGCTAACACATTTGTAAACAAGAAGGTGTTTCCCATGCTCTACAAAATAGCCCAATAGTTTATTTATCACAATAGATAACCTTTGCATAGCTAACACGAAATCTTCCAATTGTGGTACCCTTTCAATGTCCTGTTATCAAATCATGCTTTACCTTATGCAACTTATTAGAATGCGGAGGATAAATACAAAAGCAAGCAAAAAACTTAAAAATAAATGTTGTCCCTGCTA
The DNA here is from genome assembly GCA_027924585.1 of Larix kaempferi. NCBI lineage: Eukaryota > Viridiplantae > Streptophyta > Pinopsida > Pinales > Pinaceae > Larix > Larix kaempferi. The sequence continues at coordinate 5,331,976 of BSBM01000018.1, read as the reverse complement.
TGGATGACAAGGGAATTACCCATCATAATTGTTGTATGTTGAACATGCTGAACTCTCAAGAACTTGCGGGGATACCTTGGAGTTACTAGCTATTATATCTAATAAAGACTTCTATTATATCAAATCAAAACCCTACCTTCACTAGGGTCTTGAATAGAGTTGTTTAAACTTTAGGGTACCTGTTTGATTCGCAGCACAACCTATCACCCCCAAATAGATGGTCAAATAGAAGCAGTCAATAAATGCTTGGAAACCTAATTGTGATGCTTTGTGTTGGACATGCCACACTATTGGTCCCAATGGCTTCCTTTGGCCACATTGTTTTCCTAATTTGTAGGAACCTCTACGGTTTAGGAAATGGAAAACACACTTTTCACCAAAGAAACTATTCCCCGCACACTTAAGGACAATTTGGTTATGTCTCAAAATAGAATGAAACAATAGGAAGATCAGGTGTTTCTTCGACTCCAACCTTATAAAAAAACATCCCTCAAGTCTCTTCTCCACTAGAATCTAGCTCCTAAGTTTTACAGACCCCACACAATCCTCAAACACCTTGGATAGGCATCCAACAAGATCACTCTACCATATCACTCCAAGATTCACCCAATATTTCACATCTCGTACCTCAAAAATGCAGTGGTTCTAATTGTAAAGTCCATACTAGCTTATCAAAATTGGATGAGGAAGGCTAGTCCATTTGGATCCAGCCAACAACAGTTTTGGATTCCAGGGAATGACAATTGCATAGGAACACAATCAAACAAGTTTTGATCCAGTGGAGAGATATGATGTCAAAAGATTCCACTTGGGAACCAGCTAATATTTTACCACAATTTATGCACCTTCAACATTGAGGACAACACTAGTTTTGAATTGAGGTGGCATGTTAAGGTCCTACCCTAACCTGCCTTACTTTAGAAGTTATTCATGTAATGTATGCGACCATCTCTTTGGAATAAAGTTGAGTAGTTAGTAGTCAACAATCGATGTAAAAAGGGTCTCTTTGTTAATTACTAAGATCCACTAGGAAGTTGGTACTTATTAATTATTTGACCATGTCAAGTATTTAGAGTTTTGGATCTGGGAAGCATACTTAAAGAGATATAAGGATATAAATGGTTTTGTTGAGAATTATTGTATCGTAACTCTACTCAAGTTAAAGGTCACCCAACCTTAAGAGGCACGTGAACATTGCTTCACAAAATCAATTCTCATAACGTAAGGCTTATTTCTAGCAGTATTTATCTTTTATATTGCCTAATGTTTCTTGTTATGCACTATAAATTCTAGTGTATTACATCTTAAATCTATATATACCTTGTGTTGTTTTAAGTTTCAAGGCATAACAACACCACAAGGCTTCAAATTTCTTGCCCAAAACTCCCCAACCAATGCATATAACACCCCCAAATACCTATATCCCTACTTCAATGTAAAAAACACATATTTTCCCCTTAATATTAAATAACATATTTACTTTGTTTTTCACAATTTTAAAACCCATTAATGAATGGACATGATAGAATATTGGTCAACAAGTGAATCCCCTGTGATGCCAAGTCTTCCAAAACACACTTCTAGGTGAATCGGCCAAAGCCAAGAAGCTAAGAACAAGACAATGCACGTGCATGGCTCTCCACAAAGCACAAGCAATATGAAAACATACAATAATCACAACCACCACTTAAGTCCACTCCCATCAACCTCTAATGAGGTGCCCCAAAAGACACATGCAACTATGCCTAGGTGGAGGAAATAAGAAATCCAAAGATATCTTAAACCACATCTCTCCATGGAGCATAAACACATGTCTACCATAGTCCAAAATAAAAGACAATGAATAATATTCTACCACCTCTCGACATAGTAAGAGAACAAATCATGAACTTACACAAACTTAATGTTTTTAAATCCATTGAATATTTAATCAATCCAAGTGATCTTGTGCAATATTTAAACTTGTAGATATGGAAATGATTAATCATGAAACTCATAATAAATTGAATCCAGGGTATGAAAAGGATTGAAAATGCCACTCCTTAATAAAAATTTGATGAGTTTGCCATGGGATTATTTTATGATTAATTGATAAATTATTTGTTCATGTAGAATAATCATCCCTATTGAAGAAACATGCCCCCCCACACAAAATCAAAGGAAGAAATATTGAAGGCCACATTGGAAAAAGCATAGAGAACCCACACAAATACATCGATAAAAAACCACAAGAAAAAGGAGTAGATAACCACCAAGAACCTTAAAATATTATCCTTATAGGGAATCAAAGTATGGAATCACATAGACAATTGAATGTATAAATAGAAACCACAATAATATAACTGCTAATGCAAACAACACAAGAAAAATGTCTCAAGGAAATATGAAGTGCATTCCCATGCCCTCACATGTAGTTCCATATAATAGACTTGAAGGTGAAGTGACCCCGAGGAAAGAAGAGAACAAGATAACATGTCTACGAGCATCTCCACAAAGCATAGAAAAAGATGACAATGCACAACAACAATAAATTTGAAATCTTAGACCACAGCTCTCCATGGAGCAAAAACATGGAACTGTGAAGAAATCCTCACACAATTCACAACCATTGAGATGTAGTAATGTGAATTTCCATCCCAACCACCACCATAAACAAACATTGAAGCACATTCCACCTCAAACCAACTAGAGGACACACAACAAGCATAAGTTTTTATTTCACTTTTTATCCTACTTCCCTTCATCACTTCTTGCAACCACCTCAAGCACAATTTTACACTTGCCAACAACCCATGCCCAATCAAGGGGCAAGTAAATACATTGTATAAGTACTCTTATCTTCAGATAATATAATTATAATTACCCAACCTTGGACTAAAAGAAAAATTATTTTTGTTCGTATGCAAACAAACCCATAAAGCATAAGCTCAAGTCCATTGCTAGGAGCAAAAATACAAAATCCCACACTGGAAAAAGTAAAGTAGAACACATGTAGAACCATCGACATAAAACCATGGGAATGAAATGAACTTAACCACCAAGCACAAACAAACCTTATGCCTATAGAGCACCCACATATGGCTCCAAGCAAAGAGGTTTAAATGCAAACAAAAGCCACAACGATACACCAACTCCTCATGCAGATAATCAAATCAATATTGCAAACTGAAAGCTAGAGTGCACTCCCACACCTTCCATGGATTCCATAGGAAAGTCACTCAATGAACCTATGACATAGTATGTTCATTTGTGGAATATTAAAGAACACCCCTTATTTCACTAGATATTGTGAAATACCTCCCAAAATCCTTTTGTTGAACCCCCTTCCCAATACATATTTCCAATTAAAAAAAACCTTTTTTTACTAGATATCCTATGTATCCATTTTTCTTGTGGCATTTTCAATATCCCTTTTAATTGTTACCCCTAGTATAGAGACAAGACAAAACACCTATAAGTTTGTAAATCACAAAATAAGCAAACAAGTGCATTGGCATCCCAACATAAGGATATGCCAATGTAGTAAGATAGTATTGGGTTCAAGGGATCGGTATTATACTACTTTCAACCCTCTCTTTGGTGTACTACATGGTTGTGCATTTGTTGAGGAACAAGTTCATGTATATAGCATGTATTTATAGACCTAGAAAGGTGAGCCGCCTCAAATCATAACTCTTCATCCTTTAGATCTATGTTCTAGTGGAACTTTTAAGAAAAATGATCTATCTATATATTTATCTATGAAGCTTGTATTTGTAGTAATCTTTAGGAAAGTAATATGCCTAATAACCCATACATGTTTTCTTATCAGTCAAACTCAAAGACGCTCTCAATAAGAGAGATGTGAGAGATTATAATTCCAGGGCTCAATACAACCTATTGACATTCTTATTATCCTTTAGGTAGTAATGAATCATTTCTTCCTTGTACTCTATCATTGTATTGTGTTATTTCATATATTAACATAAGCATCATTATTCCTTAAAAAAAGATATTGTGTTGTAAGAGGGGATATGGATTATATGGCCTAATGTTATAATAGAAGGAATGCACTAGAATAAAAGTAGAAATATCACGATATTAGTTGGTGATGGAAATTTTTAAGGTCTACTTTTAAAACTTAGCGAATGTCAATTAATCCTCAATTTCAATATATAATGTTGCTACATACATGAATTTTGTTGTTTAAAAGAGTCAATTAGGCTATGTAACTTAGTCTTTAGAACATAGTTGATATTTTATTACATGGTAAAGTAAAATATTTTACAATGGACAAGAGGCCCATGCCCATATGGCCTAGGAAATTCCCTAATCCAACAACACCAAGCAAAGTTGCTTCCATATGTGTCATAAGGCAATCGACGTAGCAAATATGTGACAATACTACAAATCTAAGAGGGTGACGAAATGCAATCTACTCATCTTGCTACTAATAAATTATTGGTCTTTGTCCCTTTTCCAATCTGCAATAAGCCACGGGATTTTGCTAATTCATTTTTCACGGGGAATTCCTTTATTCGACATGCGTTTGGATGACAATATTGATAGAGATAAATTCCTCAAATGTGAAGTAGTAGCAATAACAAATTCCACTATAAAGGTATTAAAACCTTATAATGGATCAAACCCTCTCCTCCATGAAGTAAGTAGCGTTGCACCATCAACAATTTCCCTGGCCATAGTGTAACCCCTCTCAAATCCACGTGAGTAGCATAACGCCATATCTGATTGAGCTAATAGAGCCTATTTTTTCATGTAGATCTAATCTATTTATCCCAAATCGATTGCTTGGCTAGATCTAATTATTTGTTTAGTGTAGCTCTATTGATCTTTCTTATGTGTAGGCATCAATTTTCTTGCCAAAAAACCCCAACCAATGCATATAACACCCCTAAATACTGTATCCCTACTTCAATTAAAAAGTACCTCTTCCCCTTAATGAAACAATATATTGACTCCGTTTTGCACAAATTTAAAAGCCCCTTTAGAATGAATGTGATAGGATATTGGTTAACAAGTGACTTTTATGAGGTAGTCTTCCAAAACACACTTGCGGGTGCAACAACTAAAACCAAGAAGAGGACATGATAATGTGTTCAGAAGTGCCTCCACAAAACACAAGCAAGATGACAACCCAAAACAATCACAAACACCACTTAAGTCCACTCTTACCACCCTCCCATTAAGTGCTCCAAAAGGAACACACAATCGTGACCAGATAGAGCACAAACACATGACTACGAAAAACCCATCAACAAATTCACAACCACCCCAACACAGTAAATACTAACTACCATCCCAACCACCACTATAAATACACATACTAAATGCCATCCCAACCAATACTATAAATACCATCCCACCCACCACTATAAATACACAACTACTCAAAGCACTTACCATCTCAATATGAAAATCTTAAATTGTTTTCACCTTTTTCCCTATTTTCCTTCATTACTTGTTACCACCTCAAACCTAAATTTAATATTATGATCCACTCATGCATGCTTAATAACAAATTAAATGAATATTTTTATAAATTCAATAACTTTTGAATAATAGAATACCAAAAAACAAAAAACAAATTGTTATTCCTCTAAATAAAAACAAACCCACAAAGCAATAGTCAAAGTTCCCTATGAAAGACAAAGAGGACTAATATTCTATACAGCCTTAAAATGTTTGAAAATCCAACGAATCTCTAATCAATCCAACTTTGTAAGAGATTGTGACCTCTCTTTACATATTCAAACTTGTACACGTGGAAATGACTTATCCTGCCAGTCATAATAATAACAAATTGACTTAAAAGGATTGAAAAAGCCACTCTGTCATCAATTTCTAATATGGAGTTTGGGGTGGGGTATTTTATCATTAATTCTTTGCTCGTGTGGGAGAAAGGCGAAGTTATATAGTTTGAATTTTTTTTGTCCAAATGTTAAAGTTTCAATTGCGTGTAAGGCCAAAATTATTTACATTATTTTAAATCGAGTCGCTTCCCACTAGCTGGCTATAGAAAATGAAAGCTTGTTTTAAAATTATAATGATAATTTTAAACCAATCATTTCACAAACGGTGTATAGGTATTGAGAAGTTATTTTAAAATAATAATAAATATTAAATATTAATATTCTATAATTTAAAGGTATTAAATATTAATATTGTATAATTTAAAGGTGTTGAATGAATTTATGTATTAAAAATATAATTTTAAAATTACAATTCAAACAAAGATTACACCATGAAACTTGAATGGGTGTTGAATTTATTTATTTATTAAAAACAATAATTTTATTAATTTTAAAATTACAATTTCAACAAACAAGAAGTCGTGTAATCAAATTTTAATAAACTTAAAAACAAATTTATAAAACATTTAAATAATAAAATTTTAAATAAAATTTGAATTTTAAATTAAATTTGATGATCAAATTGTTTGTAATAAATTTTTACCATTTAATAAAAATTGCTAACCAATCATTAAATATAATTTGTATTAAATATTTTTAATACATTCATTAACATCATTAAATTGACAAAAATTGCATTTACATTACAATATTAAAAATAACAATAACATTAATTATCATTTGTAAAATTAAACACCTATTATGATGAGATTATACATATAGGATTAACATTACAATGTCAAAATTTACAATTAACATTAATTGTTATTTTGTAAAATTAAACACTCCTTAGGAGAAACATTAAATGACACACTCACATCTAAATCACATTAAACTATACACATTTTGGATTAACATTACTAAGGTTGAAATTTAACATCCTATCTTGTATGCCCATAAATTTTTATATGACTTTTTAATTTTAACATTGCCTTTCATTTGACATTTAAATCTTGATTTTACCCATCATAATAATAGTTGATTCTTTTTAAATAACATTTATAATAACTATATGAAACATTGAATTCTCATATCTTGCCTACTATAATGCAAAAATAAATAAATAATTAAAAATATAATTAAAAAAACAATAAACATAATGATTAAACCAAGCACACATATCATGACAAAGAAGGCACTCTAAAAACCTTTAAATGGGCTTCTTCACAAGCAATACAATATGCCACCAAATATCATGGGCCCCAAAAAAACCATGATCGAGTCAAGTTTACCTAACAAAGGAAAACAACTTAACCATGACTAAAATCAAAATTTCCATATTTAAAATAGAAATAGAAATATATATATATCTATGTCTGTGTGTGTAAAAGTATAAATGCACTTCAAAATGTGTGTGTAAAAATATAAATGCACTTCAAAATGTGTGTGTAAAAATATAAATGCAATTCAAAATGACAGGTGAAATTAAAATTCACATTTCATTAAGGAAGTTTAATTTTATGAAGTGGCAGTATGTAAAATGGTAAATGACGGCTATTTACTCGTCAAATTTCAACACTGAACATTACAATGTCAAAAATTACAACATTAATTATTATTTTGTAAAATTAAACACCATCACATCTTAATCACCTATACATATTGAATTCACATTACCTTAGATTGGACTATAAATATTGAATTCACATTACAATGTCAAAAATTACAATAACATTACATTACCTCAGATCGGACAATACATATTGAATTCACATTACAATGTCAAAAATTACAATAACCTTAATTGTCATTTCCAGGAATTTTTAAAAATCTTGGTTACAATTCTCAAACTCTAAAATTTTGGGTGCTTAGGGGTTTTTGATGGTATTGAATCCGTTTCTACTATTTGCAAAATAAAAAACCCATGAGCCAAATCATCAATTTTTTAGACAAACTCGTTTGTAAAATTAAACACCTCTTATGAACAAACATTAAATGTCACACTCACATTTCACATAGACATATTGGATTCACATTACAATGTCAAAAATTACAAAAATTTGGTCAAAATTTTGTAAAGAAAAAATTAATAAAATCTAAATTTAGAAATGTTTAAATTGTATTTTTGAATATATAAATAGATTCAATATCTTTGAATAAGACTATAATAAATCAATCATGCAATTTTTATAACTAATAAATGTGATTCTAAAATTTTTGAAATATTTCTAATTCAAGTCTAACAAAAAAAAATGCTCACAAAAATAAAAACACACAATATTTACAACACACTTTTGTAAAATTAATAACACTTAAAGATCATTATCACATCTAAATCTCATATCACTATACATATCCAAAATGTAGTCTAAATATTCCGTCTAATTTTATTCGTATTCCATTATGGTTGGAAATCTTTAAAATTTATGAGAATAACTAGACTACTCCCATATCCCAATATAGATTGCATTTAGCGTTATTCAAACTTGACTCTTCGATTTCTAAATGTGGGATCTCCTCTAATTATGGTTTCTAAACATGGAGCATCCTCTAAATGTTGATGTTATTTAGAAGAAAAGGCGGAGTGAAGGGCTGAATACCCATCAATAAAGAGAAAAGCAAAAGTCTATCTACGTGTCTACCTAAAAAGATCCTCACTCATGGTCGCCGACCTACTTTAACGGCAAAGTCCGCGTGACGTCGTTGGAAAAAGAGATGCGCTAAACTTAAGCCCCCGCTCTCATTTAGTCATTAATTGTTGCGCTGGCGTGTTCAGTTTTGGTCTGTTTGTTAGGCATGTGCGGATGCCCGATCTTCGTTTGGCAGAATAGACAAAACGACGCACATTTGCCGCCAAAAGTAGCTGATGCTCGTTAACAACGCTATATTTTCTCCACCAAATTTAGTCTCGCCCGACACAACTGTAACGGCTCACACGAATATTCCGTCTTTGACTTGTCCGGCCGAAAAGCTAACTTACAAAGTCCAAGAGAATTTTCTAGAACTTCCGAAAGTCTTTATCGAGGTGCGTGTCAGAGCAACGAGGGTCGACGCCACGTTGCTACAAGTCACGAAATAAGAGGACGAGTCAGAGTTTTGAATATCGAAATGGGTCGTCGTTGCCACGCTCTGAAAAGAGCGGCTGGGAAGATTGCCCGGCAAATTTTGCGGATTCTGAGAAGCCACGTTTAGGTGTACAGTAGCGGCAAGGGGTGGATCGGTTCTCCGATTCCGGCGAATTCGGATGGGTGTTCCGGGAAGCGAGCTGCACCGATTATATGAAACGGGATGGGGAACTATAAAGTCAAGGCTGTGGGGTTTGATGACTTGCAGAATACGGCATAATTTATTTATTACCAGCCATTTGTTCGTAGAGAAACCTGTAATTCTGAGGAATAAATGTTTCCTTACCAAAACTTATCTGGTTGTTACAATAAAGGTAAAGGAAGCCGGTGGAAGTTTTGGAAATTGAAGGCCAGCTATTGACTAATATGGCCATTGGCGCAACTCTGGGGTTTTTGATTTGTTTTATAGAAATCCAGCCTGTTTGACAAATCTTGCTACGAGAAGAAGTCTAGATTTATAAAACTCTGGTGGGGCAGAGCAATTTGGAATACATGTTTTCGTTCTTTATATAAAATGCAAGCAAACTCAGTCGTGGTTTCTGCAAGGGAAAGGGAAATACTTTGAATTTCAATTTTTATCAGTGGTGTGTGGATCGATCTGACTAGGAATGAAGAACAGACGATTAGCACTGGAAAAATTAGTTCCAGTTTCAAATGGTGGAGGTTTTGATTTGTTTGTCAGGGAAAGCTCTGTCAATCTCAGTGCTTCTTTACCATTTTTTGGCGTAAGATTGTCCGATAATAGCAGTGATACTGCTGATAACAACAATAGCAACAATGATCCTTATGGTGGCTTCAATGCTCGTTTTAATCCATCCATGGCGATTATTATCGTGGTTCTGCTCAGTGCGTTTTTTTTCATGGGCTTTTTCTCGATCTACGTTCGCCGCTGCGCCGGCGATGAAGAAAGTCTGACATCTCGACGAGGACCGAGAGGGGCTAATGCACAGGGCCGGAGGCACGAAGAGGCCACCCGTGGTCTCGACAGAGCCGTCATCGAAAGCTTCCCGGTGTTCAGCTACGATCTCGTGAAGGGCCTCAAGGCGCAGACGAAAGAAACGCTCGAGTGCGCGGTCTGTCTGAACGAATTCGAGGACGACGAGCAGCTGCGCTTGCTTCCCAAGTGCAGCCATGCCTTCCATCCTGAATGTATCGATATGTGGCTCTTATCGCATACAACGTGCCCCATCTGTCGAACCAGTCTGGTGCCTGAGGACGATGCGAACCCGACGGACACCGGCTACGGAATCATCGAGCCCCCTGAGATAACGCCGCCAGAGGAAATAACGGTTGTGGTGGACGCACCGAGAAGCAGTAGCAGGAGAAGCGGGAGCGTTCGCAGGGACAACGTTGTGGAATCCCCCATGGCTCCCGAAGAATCGCTCAGTGCTATGGGGTTCGACCAGACGAAGAAATTCCGTCGCTCGCACTCGACGGGGCATTCGCTTGTGAGGCTCCGGAAAGATTTGGATCCAGCGGCCACAGAATGGTATATTTGCACAGCCGAAGGGCTCACCCCGGGTCTGCATAGGAACTGTAGCCTGACCGGGCGCTCTAAGTCGCGCTCTTCGGGACCGTCGACCTCTAAATCCCGCCCCGCTCTCGCAAAGCAGGATTCGTTGAACGCCGCCGCCTCTTGCAGCGCAGAGGCCGAGACAAGTTCGGGTACTGAATCAGGGCGCCGTTGGTATGAGCGTGGGCTAAGATCAGAGCGATTATCCATATCATCCATGAATCCTTCTTCGTTTTTAAGGACATATTCGGAGCACAGGGCGCCTTCCTATTCCAGGTATCAAGATTCCTCTGCTGGTTTTCAGCAGGAGCGGAAGGCATATTTGCTATCTCTCAAGAACACATTGAAGAGGCTGACTGGAAAAGACAAAGAATGGACTGATAATTCACAGAGCGGGCGGCGATCTTCCAGGAGGGCTGCAGATAACTCGCAGAGCGGCCGAGGATCTTCCAGGAGGGCTGCAGATAACTCGCAGAGCGGCCGAGGACCTTCTAGGATGGCTGCAGATGGAAACTCGGGTCCTATTACTGCATAGGAAGCTATGGGTTCGCCGGGCCCAATTGGGGATCCAACAATTTCATAATACAATCAGAAAACAGAGGCTGAATTTACAATTCCAGCTTCGTATTTTTGTTCAGGTATTTCAATAGATTTTGGCAATAGCATCTGATGATTTACCATCTGAAAGAGAGTAATCCCCCTCTCTGTATCTCGGTCGTGTACAGTCAATAATTTGTTTACATTCATCGGTTTTGCTTATGGTCAAGACATTACTTTTGTTTTTGTTTTTGGGACGTGAAGGTGGTTTTCCATGAATTCATGTGGAGCTGTTATTCAATGTGTCAATGGCTATTTTTGTCTCCTGAAATTTCATGGTGTGAATCAATGGCTATTTTTGTCTTCTGAAATTTCACGGAGTGAATGCGCTGTAGTTTACATCTTGGCCTCTGCTCAGAATGAAATTCCATCTCAATTTTTTCAACGAGTCTCTTTCATATTTAGTCCTTCGATTCTTCTTAGCTCCCATTAAATTCTATCTCAATTTTGGTAATTTTTTCAACGATGGTCATTTTTTCAACGATTCTCTTTGATATTTAGTCCTTCAATTCTTCTTAGCTCCCATTAATCCGCCTGATTTAGTGAGGTTGTTTTCTAGAGAAGTCAAATCCAAGCATTATCTGTCAATTCTGCTATGTTTTGAATAATTAATCTTAATATGTTTTGCTATATGCTCTGTATAAATAATATAATATTAAATTTAATTTTCAATTTCTCAACCTAAAAAAACAAATATAAAAAAACTTCACATGTACTCCATTCATATCGGTATCTCAAACCTCTTGAAAAATCAAATTGGTTGAAATGTAAACAACTTTATTTATATACCTCCATATTCACTTACCTGGATTGTCCTCTCCATTAGCTTATAAGTTATATTATTTTATTTAATTAATATATTTATATAATTAAAATGGTGGATAGAAGTTGTTTCATTCAATAATCTTTTTATTAATGTTGTTCATCAGGTTTTTAAATAGTTAATTAGGTTGACCAAGTGATACTTTCATTTTATAAAATTTAATTAATATATTTGTATAATTAAAATGGTTTATAGAAGTTGTTTCATTTTCTGATGGAAAAAAAGTTGTTTCATTCAATAATCTTTTTATTAACGTTTTGTTCATTATGTTTTTAAATAGTTAATTAGGTTGACTAAGTTATATTTTCTTATTATAAAATTGTGTTGACTAGTATATTTTTTGATAAATGTTTATAGTTAAAAATAGCTTAATATTATGGTTGACTTAATTAAATAATAATTTTTTATGATTGATTTGTAGTAAATTTTTTGATAAATATTTATAATTAAAAATAATTTAATATTATAGTTGACTTAATTAAGTAATGAATGATTTCTTATGATTGAATTTGGTTGACAAAATGTAATTTACGAGTACATAGTTACTTATAGTTAAAATAGTTTATTAGTAATTTATTACTCTGATTTACCATCTTATAGTTTAAGAACTTAGTAAATGCATCTCATATAAATCTCTTGACTTCTCTTCGTCCTTTTAAAGAATGCAAAAAAAGTGAGATCATTAAGTGACGGGCCATGAGAAACTTTTTGTTTTCTATATATGTAGATTACATTAAAAATAATGTGAGCATTTTTTAATTTATTAAAATGAGTTAGATAATGAAATATAATTTTTCTGGTTTAAAAAAAGAAAATACATTTGAGGTGATTACTATTGAGCATTTTTATATCGAGCATTTTTATATCGAGGAAAAAAAATGTTTCTCAATATTGTTTCTAGAATAAAATCATTACAATAAACAAAAAATATTTTAATATATATTATTACAATAATTAAAAAATATTTTAATATATATCATTACAATAAACAAAAAATATTTTAATATATATTTAATTTTTATGTCAATATTTACTCATGAGTGCCCATGGGTTGTAGAATAGATGGTGAAGGGGTGTGTTGTTAAGATACTCTTTGTGATAGGTCACTAGTTCGAAACTTCGTGGGTACTAGCTTATAACAAAAAAACATCCATCTAGGAGTGTTAAAAAAAGAAAGATAAAGATAGACATGACAATTACATGTTGTAACACTTATGAGCCCACAACACTCCACCGCCTCCACATTATTTTCACGATAAATATGATCAAAAGTGATCATGGTAAACCTATGGCATACCTCTCGTATATGTGTGGCCAGATGAAATAAACCAATTACTATCTGTTGATTTCCCCTCATCGATCGAATAGTGAGGTTCGAGTCTCCATAAACTTGCAGATTTGTAACTCTCATCTCCAATGCCAACTTTGTCAAGTGAAATAGAGCCAACAACTCTGCCTGATTATTGGAACTAGTCCCCACAAAACCTTTTCCTTTGAACTATATAGAGTCATAAAGATAAAGGATGAACCCAATACCACATCGTCTATCCCCCCCCTAGAAGGCTACGTCAAAGAAGCCCCACACCCCTCCTTATTTACTCCAAGAGGTCCCACCTTTCGAACTCAAGCAGGGGACTCCAACATGCTATAATGGTGTAACAATGCAATAACCTGTGAGGAGATTTTGAAAGATGGCAAACATTTACCTTCAAACATAGTTGCTTTCCTTGCCAACCCTACTCCCCACAACACAAGATATGGTAAGGGATGAAGGGGATTTAATTCACATTGAGTGAAGAATGCCAAAAAACAATATGAGATTGATGCCTTTTCCCATAAATTCTACCATTGTAAATAGTCTTCTATCTCCTTCCAAACCTGCAAAGAGTAAGAACAAATAATGAAGAGGTGATTGTTTGATTCCTCATCCTTCCTGTAAAACATACAAATAATGGGTCCTTGGATATTTTTATTTTGCATCATGTCCCATGTTAATACTCTCTTATTCAACACCAACCATAAAAAAAGAACACATTTTGGGGAAGTCGGGATCTTCCATATTTTTCTCCACCACTAGAGAGGTTCTCGAAAATTTACTTCAATGGTGGATAAATACACCAAGCAAGTCGAATAAATCCCCCTCACACAATTGAAAGACCACGCCAACTCATCCTCATATTTAGAAAGATGAATATGAGTGCTCGAAAACTCTGCTACATAAGAATCCCACAACTAATCCCAATTTGTTGGCAATCCAATGCCCAGAGAGGACAACCTCCCTTGTGACCACATATCTCAAGTCCTAGGATTGGCCACCAAATTCAAAGTGTTGTACCCTTTATCTAATAGAACATGGGCCAAATCCTTCTGCAAAAGCATTTAGGATGAGCACGTTGAAATTGAATCCCATCCAACCCTAATCGAAGAGCTCGAACCCACGCTCCATGATAAATAACGACTCACCATTGGGAAAGCTTTGTGAGAGATTTCCAATGATTAGAGACCAAATGAGTATTCTTCCTTCTAGATCAGATCCAATCCATAATTGGTCTTGGTGCTATGTATTTAGCTACTAGAATGCTTCGCTAGAGGCTCTCTCGAGTCCAAAAACACAACAACAATTTGGTCATCGACGCCTAGATGAAAGAAAAAAATCATCTTTAAACCACATCCACCACAACCTTTAAGCATGGCTATGGTCTTTGAACTGGCCAAGTGTGAGCCCCGATAATCACTACTGCCTTTCCACACAACTATCTGATTTTATCCTTGGTACTCTTCAAGACACAAGCCATGAGATACCAATATACAAGAATTGCCTCAAGTACAAACTTGATAAGGACTAATCGCCCCCCTTGTGAGATCCATCAATTGCACTAGCAGTTTATACACCTTTCAATTCTAGCTACCAACCAATTCCACTTAGCTTTACCATAGTAGTTGGGATTTAGATGGAACCCCAAATACGTGAAACCATCTTCCATTATGTGCACTGGGAATGGAATAAAATACTCCCAGGAATGTCTACTAGGTAGATAAGCCTTCGAGGAAAATATACCAAATTTCTCAATATTAATTTCCATCCCTGATGCTAAGCAAAAGTTTTCAAGGATGCAGTGAAGTCATCTCCTTTTGACCTCGGAAATAAGAAAGAACATTAAGATGTCCTCTACGAATAACATATGCGTCAAACTTACTTGGCCTCTAAAAGACATACCAGATATTTTTATTTTCCTGCGTTCCTAATGTAATGCTCTACTAAAGCCTTCAATTACCAATAAGAATAGATAAGGAGACAAGGGACACCCTTGCTGCAAACCCCTTAATGCTTTGAAAAACTTTGAACCCAATCCATTTATTAGAACAACAAAGAGGAAGAGCTGACATATCACATAATCCAATTAACCATCTCCAATATGAAACCCGCCTGAAGTAGAAGTAATCGAAGATATAGCCAAGATACTTTGTTATATGCTTTAGATAGATCTAGCTTTGCTACAACAATTGGAAATCATTGAGACTTGATTGAATGTATTCCCTCCTGCATCGATTCAATTGCTTCATGGATTAGGTTCCCTAGAAGAAACCTTAATTTCTCTAGAGGGATGACCTTTGACAACAATGTATTGATTCACGATGCAATCACCTTAGAGATAATTTTATACACCCCATTGTTATGGAGAAAAAATTCCTATGGCTTGGGGTAGACCACAACAGACAGAGTGACACCAGAAATCAACTCAATTCCCAAGTATGCTATATAAATGTGAAATGCCAACAACAAATAGAGAAAACTCTTACCTCAACCGGATGTTCGAAGAAGACCATCATTGAGCTTGTAATCCAATGCTCCTTACCTACAACTTGTCATCAATAAAAAACATATACGAGCATATGGAATATATATAAATTGTTAGCATATAAACTAGCATAATCCATTAACATATTCGACAAATATACCCAATGAGAATAACATAAACATCTGTAACATGTATTGGACGATAAAATAGTATTTATATTAATGAAATGAACAGAAGTACATAGTGACAACCTTCTGTAGGCAACTCGTCGAAACCGAGAAACTAAGTTTCTCCACCTAGGCCTCCACCACTTCAATCCTCCAGGCAGTGGCAAGCTCACAAGTTCAAGGAATGATTGGGTTCCTCCTTCACAAGATATAGAAGAGCTTGGGAGATGAACATAAAAGAGTTCAAACAACAAGGATAAAGGGATGCAAACTCAAGACAATGGCAATAGGACAAAATTTCTCCGTAGTTTCCTTGCTCTCTAATGTATCCTCCCTCAAATGCTCCACAATGGCTCAATAGATAAACCTCAAAGGAGGTGGAGGATCGAATCAGAGCATTTTCCATCATATGGAAGGCCACGGATCAAAATGGTCGTTACTTGGGAATGAAAACCCAAAATATTTTTAAATTTTGAGCATGAAACCTTATGTACGCGGGCAGTAGTGGAGCAGCCTGCATATACGCATGTTGTAGTGCTAGTAGGTCGCATACATCAACAAAAATGTGATTTTTAGGGGTTTAACTGAGCAAGAGGGGTAATATGAGTCAACATAGGGACATGGTAGGCCATCGAGGCATGTTGCATAAGGTGTGGCAAATCATCCTATAATGCCCATTACACAATGAGATGGGTCTGAAATCCTCAAAGTTGGAGGGGAAATCCACTTTGGGAATTAGAGCCAAGAAGGTCATATTAATCCTTTCTGACATCCTACTAGTTTTCCTCACCTCCTTAATCACCCTCAACAAACCATCCCCAATTAAATTGAAAAAGTCAATGTAGAGCTCTACAAGCTAGCCATTGGGCCCCAGGATTTTGTCCTTTTGGAAGGATGAAAAAACAACCACTAGATCTTTCATATTGATAGGCTTGAATATATCCTTGTTGTCCTCATATTCCACAAGTCTAGGAAAGGAGCAATTTGACTCAAGAATTCCCTTAATTTTTCTAAATTCGGCTCACCAAATAGAGATTTAAAGTGATTAAATCCCATATTAGCTAGATCTCGGAACACCCAAATCACTTGACCCTCCTCATTCTTGAGTTCCTAAATTGTATTAGAAAATTTCCTTTGGTTAGAAAAACACTGAAAAAACTGCATGTTATGGTCTCTCGAGGCTAGCCAAAGTGCTCAGATTTTTAGCCACCACTCAATTTCCTTCTCACATAACAACCTTTCCTTCCTTGTCTCCAACTCAATCAACAAATTATGATCCACAACTTCAATAATCACATACTTATGGACCTCAAAAATAGAAGTGATCTAAGCTTCCACTGAAACCAATAGAGCTTCCCTCCTATGATGCGGCCTCTCCCATCCCCACTTCGCCATCTTCTCCTTTAGATTTCGCGGAGAGTTGGCGAACTTCGTTCCCGTGCTAACTCCCTCCAAAATCTCTAAGTGCCTCCAATTATTTCTAACAAGTTGTTTAAAATCTTCCTCTGCAAACCAGTAAGAGTTATACTTGAAAGGAGCACTAGGCTTAGAATCTCAGACCCCAAATTCCAAAAATATTGGGAAATGATCTAAGAATCGACAACTCCCCACCCAAGATCTGATGGAGTCCATAGACTAAAGAAAAAATTTATGAACAAGAAAACGGTATAGGTTCTTTGATACCCCCCCCATCCCAGGACGATTGTTTGACTAGGTCGAACAAAGTTGACTAGGATTGATGTCAACCATCAAATTCTCCTCAAGGTTTCCACAAAGGAATGTAAGAGTTGCTCCTCGCTTGCAAACTCTCCACGTATCTCATCTTGACAAAGAGTAAGGTTTAAATCCCCACCAATTAAGAGAATATGCACTTTTAAGCATTGAAGTGACAACAAAGACTCCCAGAAGGTCCTTCTTTCATCATAAGGCACGTAAACATTCAACATCATAAAGTTTAAACGTCCTCTACACCCCCTTGTTGAAAAATTCCATGCATAGACTTGGAAAGATTGCAAAGCAATTTAAGAGAGAAAATTTGTTATTAATTCCCCCGGTAGACCGACTGAGTCAAGGACAACAAATTTCCATCCCGAGAAGCTCTTACTCAGACTAGCCACTGAACGGTCCCCATTGGCTTTCGTCTCTTGTAACATAAGTAATTCTGGTTTTTCCAAATCGAACAAACTTTTAAGGGAGAGAACCTTTGTCTGCCCTCCCAGACCTCGAACATTAATAGATAATACCTTCATTGAGTCTCCAACTTGGGGAATAACCCTACTCTAAGGACCCCAGAGAGTAATTTATGCCTATAACCTTGGCTAATCTCATGCCTAGCTTTTTCCTATGCATGTTGGATTGTGGATTTTCTACCCACCCTTCCAAACCTAGGATCTCTCATGGTATCTACCCCAATGTTGGACTCCTCCTCAACAGTCTTGTTCTTCAATCATGAGTGCAATAGGTATCTACCCTAATGTTGGCCTCCTCCTCAACAGTATTTTTCTTCAACCGTGAGTGCAATAGGTATCCCCCCCCAAGTAGAAAGAGAGGAATATTTAATCTTAGTACAAGTCTGGTTCTTTGATGGACAATCTGAATCCTTTGACAAACCAATCGTCAATTCCTCATTTTCAACAACTACATCTCCCCCCCCCCCTATAGGCTTAATCTCCTTTGAGTGACAACAACTAGAGATCTTGATGGGATTTAGGGATGTTAGGGGCTCAGAGTTGGAATCCAAAAGCAAAGGAATAGTAGGAGAATTGACCAAACACTTACCCGAAGGAAAAGTTGTCAAAGTGCCAGCATTCCAAAGGCGGTCCCAGTGCACCAACTAGTTGAGTGACATATCAATGTCTGCTAAAAGTTCATGAGCTATCTCTGCACATGTGTTTCTCTTCTCCTCTCGGATGGGCAGAGGAACATCAATGTCGCCTACCAACAAATTGTTCTTAGGGATGCTAGCCTAATTTCCTTTATCCTAAACTTTTAATTCCCTTGTCTTCATCTCACATTCGACGTGAATTGACTCAACCACAAGAACTAAATGCTCATAGCCATATCTTTTTCTCTTCCACCTTTCGCTTGACCTTCCAAACCTGTCATTTAAAACTTTGATTACATTATGCTAAAACATGCCCATAAGAATGACAATAGAAACACCTAAAGGGAACATTCAAGTAATCTAGCTCTTGGGTAATAGAGCAGTCCTGAATTACCAACTCAATATATTCATAAGGTCCTTGTCTCAGTTCAAATTCCACTAGAGTACAGGACACTAACCTCAAATTCGACCAAAAAATGCTCAAGGCAACATCAACAAATTTTCCCAGCAAATCCGCAATTGCTTTTAGGCCTTTGGGAGTCCATAATTCAATAGGTAAGCAAAATAGTTTGACCCAAATAGAGGTATGGGTTAACATCTCCACTCGAGGGTCAAAAAATGGGTGCCATCGCTTCATTCCAAGTAATTCTCCAAGAACCACACCCACTTCATAATATGTTGGGCATCCTCAACAGACCTAAATCCAAAACCATACCACCCTCTTGAAAGCTAATTAATAATTTAACTATAGCCAATCAATGGAACCCAAGAAACTTTTATCCCTTTTTCAACATAAGCAAAACCCACTTGTCGACCCTAGAATTTACCCACTAGAGTTTTTTCCCCTAGATCAAGAATCTCCATAACTGCAATATCCTTCACCACAACCAATGCCATTTCACCACCCTGACTACAGACGACCTTCTTGTGCGTTCATTTGGTGGGATGGTTTGACTGCAGGAAACATGTAGTTAAATATGTGATCTCGAGCCAACTACCCACAAACCCATCTAAATGAATGGACACTTATGGAGTATCATTTGAGGCCCCTCCACATGAGATCCCTAGGGTCGCCTTCCCCTCTCCTTCCACACATGAGATGGAGAGCCAAGGACAGGGGTGATCAACATTGCACATGGGAAAGGAAGATGAAGATCTCCAGTTGGATCCTCCACATAAGCCTTGTATGAACTAGCCGGGGGACAATCAAAGCCATTACCTAATGAGAGGTTCTCCAAGCAACATCAAGGACACATTACAGAAAAAGGGGAGGAGGGGCTAGATTCACCGAAATATGTTAATCCTAGACTAGCTCAGATTTCTTTCTCTAACATGAAAATGTCAACCTCTAAAAGCATGTCATCAACGTAGTCTACCAAAGGGAGCTCACCCTCCATGAGCCCAACTCCAAGCACCAACACCAAACCCTAGTTTGCAAAGCAAAATCCCCAAATCCAAAATCTACAAGTTTACACCCTATATATTTTTTTTTGTTACCTACATTAATTCAATATATCTAAAATTTATACATTTTGAAGAAAATTTTACAATATAAATACTTTGTTATAAATTTAAAACATTAACAATATTTTCAATTTATTTATTTTTTGTAAGCTAGGCTATATTTATATTGATCTAAAGAAAATACACATAATATTAGTTTGTTGTTCTGCCACAAGGAAAACTAGACTGGTTGCAAAACAATAGATTGTCATTTTTAACCAGCATAGTCCTACTTACCTTTACTCAATTGTTCCTTAAGCTAAGGGTATGCCCATGATAATTGGATATGAATAGATAAAAACTAGTATAACTTGAAATAAAAAAGGGGCTTCAATAGAGAAGAAACTAAGTAGCTTGATCATCATAAAAAATGGAAATCATGGGAACCTCTTGTCCTTGAGCAAGTGCATTGTCTTTTGTTGGAAATTCGAGTCCATTGGTGGATTTGGCTTGTTGATATTAGCATCAATCTTCCAAATCCGACCTTGTGTTTCATCCAATTGTAGTAGTAACTCATTTCACTCCTCCTTGCTATCCATGTGTACCTTACCCAAGAGAGACTTCATTTTCCAATACATGATGACCATTTTGAAATACTTTGTTTCTCGGGAAATAAGAGGTGCATGTATCAAAGACCCAAGGGAACATATCATGCTACCTTCCCCTTCCTCTCTGCTACCCCATTTGGGGAGTTACAATCATTGTTGGAAAGGTTTAAGCAATCATCAGTTAAAGAGGAGGCAACCTATTGCCACTCTATGTCCAAGACATTTTGTTCATGTCACGCATTCATTGGTTAAGCAGTCATCCAATTTGTTGGATGATATACAAATATGAGGGGGGATTAAAGCCGAGATTTGATAATGGTTTCCTTCTAGGTTCTCTAGTATCTTCAAGCCACCAATTTGTGGAGATTTTACTGATGGGAAGGTCATTCTGGAGTTTCTTTAACATTAGAATAATGACCTAGGAGTCACCCTCAACCATTATTTTATAAAATCCTTGTCTGGTGGCTATTTGAAGTCCATACTCTAGGGCATGTATTCTCATTGCATTATTACTTTCTATGTCTAGAGAACCCATATAGATTCGAACTATTGCTTCGCTATCATTTTGAATTATGCCACCAAATCTTGTCGGTCCTAGATTTCCTCTGAAAGCACCATCAAAGTTTATTTTTTAAAACCTTTGGGAGGTGGAGACCACTTGCAAGGATAGAGATGAGATATTTTTAAGGGTAATCATGGAAATTATGCAATTTGATTAAAAAACACTCGTGCTTGCATAATGATGTTTTCCTTCTTTTAGTACTTTCAATCCTCCTCAAACATTTGGTGATTTGGAGCGTTTTAACATATCATGTCCAATCTTGCACCAGATATAATCATTGTTCATCTCCAAATATTTGAATATTCTTCTATTTAGTTCCTTCCAAGTTTCCCAAAGAAGAAAAGTGGGGAACAATTGTTAGGCTTGGTGAGAATGGAATTATTAAAAGCCACATTTATCCATTGCTATATTGTTGATATTATGCTCTGTTGGTTCCTATATTGTTTGATCGAAGAGTGTTTCCCCCTTGTCCCATAAATCAAACACAAAATATCATCGATTCAAAAAATGCTCCATAGTTTTTTGAGTCTTCTGTTCAACAGAGATGACACAACAAGGGGCCTTCAAAGCATTTTCTAATAACTTGGTCCCAAGTTGGAATTTTTTTTCTTGCTACCAACCATAGGAAAGTAGAGATCTTCAACCATAGCCTTTGCCTTCATAATTGTTCCCAAAACATTTCACCGTGATCATTAATATGCCCCATTGATCAAATGTAGGATGCTTTTAGAGTGAAGATGCCTTTGACTTTGTGTCCCCATCGAAGTTTATCATGCCCATTTTAAAATTGATTTGTCTATGTTGCAATTTAGACTAAAACTCCTCCCAATCTACGTTGCTAGGAAAATTTGACCATTCCTCCTTGGGAATCCAATATCTCCATCTCAAATATGGGCTATTAGTAACCTAGTATTGGTTTATTGCATCTTATTATGTGCATGTAGAATGGTTTTGAGTTTTTGGAAGTCTAGGTATTCTCTAAGCCTAGGGATTTGTTTCCACATTTCATCTCAAAAGAGGGTTGTTTATCCATCCTTGATTTCCCAAAAATAACGATCATGGATTAGAGCATGATTTTGCTAGGAATTATTCCATATTAGTGATCCATTCCTATTGATTTCCATCCTGATCAAATTCTGATCTGCTACTCTTGGTGCATATTTTCCCTTCTGGAGCTTGCCCCATAATTCATCCTTGTTGTTTAACCATATCCACCAAGTCTTGGCCCCTAAGGCCGAGATTTCTATTTCTAGATCCACAAACTCATTCCACCTTTTTGACTTTGGAAGACAAACTTTATCCCAACCTACTATAGCCCATTTATATTCATATTTGGATCCACCCCACAAAAAGGTTCTCTACATGTTTTGAGTAGCTTTGAGGATGTACTTGGGTGCTGCTAATGTTGAAAATAAATATAGGAGCATCACTTGGAGCATCGATTTGATGAGACTCAATCATCCTGCAAGATTGAATTATCTAAATGTCCAAGTAGAGAGTCATTTCTCTAATTGGGAGAGAATCTCTTCCTAATAGACATTATGAAGAGCATTCTCGACTAGTGGAGTACTAAGATATTTGGACGGAAGGAAACTTGTTTGGAAACCTAAAATCCGAAAAATATTATGCTATACAAAAGGGGGGGTATTGAAAAAAAAATTGAGACTTACCTTGATTAATTGTTGTACTTGAAGCCTCCATGAACATATTTAAGACCTTCTTGATTGTCACTATTGCTCGCACTGAAGGGACACCCATTAGCATGGTATGATCGACAAATTGAAGATGAGAGAATATCATATCAATGCCTTGAAGTCTTAAACCTTTGATCATTCCTTCTAAAACAACAACTCTAACACTTCTCCCCAACCTCTCTATCGTAATAATAAAGAAGAAAGGGGATAGAGGGTCCCTTTGGCAAGTACTTATCAAACGAGAAAAGGTAGATGAGGGGGTTCCTTTTACCAATATTGAGAAGAAAGTAGTTGAAGTTAAAGATAAGATTCATTTTTTCCATTTGTTTGAGAAATCAAATGCTAGCATAATTGGTCTTATATATTGCCAACTTATCTTGTCAAAATCTTTAGACATATCCAATTTCAATAACATGCACACTTTTTGGATGTTTTTAGCAAGTGAATAGTTCCATGGGTTAGAACAATTCCATACATTATTTTCCTCCCTTCCACATATCATTTTTTCTTTGCTAAGGAAAGATTAGGCACAAGAGGCTTAAGACTATATGCTATGACTTTGGTGATGATTTTGTAAATAACATGACAAAGAGAAATCAAACGAAATTTTCTTGGATTGTTGGCTTTCTCCTCTTTGGGAATTAGCATGAAGAAGGTTGAGTTTAGCATGGGAATAACCCCAGAATTTTGTCTCGATTCCTCTACCACTTCCCAAACCTCATATTTGATAATTGGACAACAAAAGTGAAAGAAGTCTGTGGTGAATCCATCTATCCATAGAGACTTTCTTTTTGGTGTTTCCATTACTACCTGCTCCACTTCTTCAATGGTGATTCTTCTAAGAAGTTTGTCATTTTGATCAACTATTATCAGTTTTAGGATGTGCTGAGTTACCTGTTGGATAGCCTCCAGGTGATCCCTCTGAGGTTCAATAAGCAAGGTTTGATAAAATGAGATTAGTTCCTTTTCCAATACCCAAATGTTCAATTAGTGTATTTCCTTGGTTGTCCTTAATGGAAGTGATCCGGTTATGAAGGAGATGTGGAATCATGGGTTTATGAAAAAAAATTGAGTTTGTCTCCCCTTCTTTCAACCATATTATTCCTAATTATTTTCTCCATAAGATTTGCTCCTGCCTTCCCCTCAAGTCCAACTATGTTTGCAAGGTGGACCCTTCTTTGATAAGAGGCTATGTTATTCCTTCAGTGATCATCCTCTATTGAATATGTTCCATGCTTGCTTCTATCTCCCTTTTGGATTTGAAGATGTCCCCAAATCCTTCTTTATTCCATTGTTTTAATTTGATTTTTAGAATTTTTAGACATTGTTGGAATTTGTACATCACAATTCCCTTATTTAGTTGTCTCTTTGCACTAGGTAACAATATTTGTTTGGAAGTCTAGGTGTTCCAACTAGAAATTTTCAAACCTAAATGGTTAATTTTTTGGGCATCCCCCAGTTCTAGATTTAGATAGACTAGCCAATGATCTGACACTATTCATGGAAGAATAGATGCTTCTATGAAAAGGAATTGAGTCAATAAGATCTCGAAGAGTAAGAATTTATCTAGTCTAGATGCCACTTGATGGGTTCCCCCTTTCCTATTGTTCCATGTATGAATTCCATTTATCATTTCTATATCAACCATATTTAAGGTTTGAATAGTTTCCTTGAAGGATTCATTGTCCGCTTCTAGCCTTCTTATGACCCCTTTTTTCTCTGCTAAGGAGGTTATGATGTTAAAATATCCTCCTATGATCCAATGTTGATCCCTTATGATAGTGCTTATCACTTGAATGGTTCTAAGGAACTAGATTTTTTCCTCCATTATTTGGGGCCCATAAACATTAGTAACAAAATATGTAGTTGTTGTTCCAATGACGAGTGGAATTTAGTTGAAAGAGTTCTTGATGTGGAGAAGAAGTCCTCCACTTCTATTTTCCTCGGATTCCACAAAATTGCAATTCCATTGGCTACTCCCTTTGCATCCACTGACATTGCTTGACAGTATTTCCAACAATAATTTGATATTATATTTAACATATCACCCGTACATTTTGTTTCCTTGATCATGATGATAGTAGGTTTTGGGTGAATCTTGTTGTGCAAAATACTTTGTTATCTTTTCCCATTAAGGCCTCTCATATTCTAGGTTATGATCTTCATGATTAATTAGAAGGAGGCATAAAAAGAAACCTATATGTCATTGGGACATACTACCCTTTGTCCACTAGTTTGTCTCCCAAGTCTTTTAGTAGTCGTTTGTTTCTCTTTCATCCCATTTTTTCTCATCTTGGGGTGGATTCAGTTGTTCCTTAAGAGTTGTGGTTTTGACCCCAAGAAAAGTGTGTCCGTGAGAAGTTGTAGTTGTCTTTCAGGGATGGATTGAGTGTCTTGACACTCACACACATCCTCTATGGCTTGGAGATCAAGCTCACCTAAATCCATGTCCTCTCCATCATCTGAATTGTGTATTCCCTCCTCCACGGTAGTCTCCATGTTTTCAATGCATACTTGATGTGGGGTGTCTTCTATCTTGCGCCTCTTAGAATTTTGAGTGTTTTCAACATTTGAATTGTGACTACTATGTTTCTAAGTTTGAGTTGGATCAAAAGATACAACAACAATTTCCTCATGGCTTGCTTCCACTATTAGGGATTTAAAATTGTTACTTGTTTTGATATCTTTTGTTTGTTATGGAAGATTGGATTTTTTCCCTTGTCTTCTCTTGATCACAATCTTGAAAAACCCCTCCTAATCTAGCTTCTCTATTGATTTTGATGGAGTGGACATTTTATTGAGAGGATAATCCATGAACAAATATATGTACTCATGTCATTTCAACATTTAAATGGAATGTGTTCATAGTATATGGTTTGGATCCACTTAGTATCTTGGTAGTTGAGGCATATGGAGTGAGGCAATGCCGTCAAAAATTCATATATATGCAAATCCTTACATATGATGTATGTCATCCCATCTTGGTAACCTCTGAGGTATTTACAAAGTTTCCTAGGGTATTATCGATCCCTCTAGTGTTTCCTCGTCCCATTTCTCATGCGATAATGAATATAGTCAAATCCAAACAAGGGCCACTAAGAAATCCTCTTTTGGGGGGCTAAATTTGTAAGTCTCGAATTGGATATAGAGACCCACAAAGTTGAAAAAATAAGGCCATTTTCAAAAACTCTCTCATGATCCTCTAGGTTGGTGAATATTTCCATAAAAAACCCCTTTGACTCTAATTTGAGGTTGACATGCCCCTTAGGTTTCCATATAGTGTTGATCCACCAAATTAGGGTTTTTTTGTTGACCATATTCCCATAAAATTTCCAAACACCGCATGATCCTACATATATTGTATGTATTGATTGATCTTGGATGAGGTTATCTCTTACCTGGGATTTTTATTTGTCTTGGGGATTGATTTGTCAAGGTTCTGAACCACCGATTTTGAGTGTTGGTTGTCATTCAAGAGCTCAGATATTTCCTGCAAATTGTTCAAGTTCCTCATGCCTCCCTTTCCCATCGTTTCTTCTGATGTGTTTTCCTTCCCTTTACTTGATTCTTGTTGCAATGAGTTATGATTCTTCTTGGATGAAAGCACATATTTGAAGGAGGGAGCCTCGCCCCCCTCCTATTGTCGCCATGAGAATTGTAAAAGAAGGCAAAATCGCTGCAGAGATCTTCGTAGGATTCAAATATTGAAATGTTTTGTTGGAATATTTCCTATAAGTATAGACAAGTGAATGAAAGTTCCATATCCGTTAAGTGGTTTCATAAGAGGGCCCAACCTAGTTTGAATTGATGACAATCTTTTCAATTTATTAAAATAATTTAGATAATAAAATCTATAATATATACGAATATCTTGGAGGATTAAAGATATTGTTATAAGTTTTATGATAATGTATTTTTGTATGAGCAATTTTGAAGCTTATTGTGCAAATTTTAGTTTAAAAAAAAAGTTAGTTAAGTAAACTTAAAGAAATTAACCGTTTTTAGAAAAGAATTAGTGAAGGAAACAATAAAGAAATTAGCAAAATTTATAATACATATGACTATGTTGGAAAATTAGAGATGGAACCAAAAGGATTTTTAAATGGTATTTATATGGCTACTTAAATAGAAGGAGGCAAATAAACAAAAGGAAATCCTCAAAACCAAATGCAAGATTTAAGGTAACTATTGTCCACTCATTGTTGGTAGAGGTCACAATGAAAATTTGGTGACTGCATAAGTGATTCAAAAGACGAATTGGAAATGCACCCCATACTCCAGTGCATATTGAGTCTCTTGGTTGCAGAAGGGATATCCTATTACTATTTTGGAATAGTGCATATTGAGTCCCTTGGTTGCCGAAGGGACATCATGCTACTATTTTGGAATAATGCATATTGAGTCCCTCAGTTGCAGAAGGGACATCTTGTTACTGTTTTGGAATAGTGCTTTCTAAATATCCACTTGGGAAATTACCATGACCAATGTTTTATGTGATGTTGTGCTAATGGATGCCTCTCACATGTTGTTCAGAAGGCCTTCATGCAATTTGATGTACAAATTGTGTATGATAGGGTAAAGAATACCTTTCTGTTGGAGAAGGGGAAAAGGAAGTTTAGATTGCTACCCATGAAAGAGGAAATGGGGGATAGAAACCTCGTCAATATATAAAAGAATAGTAGTAGGATCATGTTATGTACAATGGAGGAGTTTTTGAAAGAAGAGAAGAGGGAGAAATGTTGCTTTGCAAATTTTCCAAAGAACGCCAAATCTAAATGGAACTTTGCAGAAATCAAAATGGATAACAAGTTAATTGTCTTGTTGATTATTGTTGACATAAGAAACGTTGTTTTCCATGCATAAATCTCTCTAATTTACACCTTGGAAAAGGCCTTGATTTCCTTCAAAAATGGCTAAGGCGAACAAAATATGTTGTAACACCCTATTTTTTACCCCAACATGTAATGATGTAATTATGTATATAATGATGAAATGGATAGAAGCATGGAAAAAATGGTCTAGTATGACCAATGTGATGTAATTTTGTACATTTTATGATTAATATAAAAACCATGACTACTACAGACAAAGAAGGATGAAGAAGAGATGGGGGGCTATGATTCCACAAGAGGGAAAGTGAAAAGGGGGTTTAAGGGGGAGATGACCCTAGTGACTTATAAGTTAAGCCATTATCCTTATTATTCATTTTATCCTAAGCTTTAATAATCACTCTTAAGTAAAGTGCATTATCCATAATTTTGAGTTAATTATCCTAAGCTTGGGATTAGTTGGGGAATAAGTGAACTCTCCATGTATGCCACTTGTCTAGTTCCCATCACCCATGCATGCCACTTGGCTAGTTCTCAACATGCATACAAATCATTGAGAACTAGGTCATTCAATGATTATTCTTCTATCATTCATCCATCATTATTCTATCATCATTGAGCCTATCACATCGTACCATAGACTGGAGTTGTACCTAAGAACAATGGGGAAATTACAAAGTTGTAAGTGCATGTTATACTGAATAGGGGTTTGGGGAAATTGAGTTTTCTTGTGCGAGAACATGTCCTGCAGCTAAGTTCCCTGGAGTCCTGACACAGAGATTCCCTGGCCTGCCTGTGTTGGAGCCCTAGAAGGGTATTGGGAATCACTTGAGGGATTGTTAAATCAGAGAAGGGGACCCATTTATGAGGTTGTGCAGGCTAATGGGGGAGGAGTGTTAGTGGATTGGGACATATGTGGAGGGGGTTTGACACTTATGATTTTCTTGGGTATTGATTGATTTTCCTTCATGAGGATTGATAGCTTTGGCTCAAGGGTGGCCTCTATTATAGATAGAATTGATAATAAAGTTCCTATGGATGGGAGGTACATCCTTAGTTTGCAGTTAGTTGGAGGATATTTTAAGATAATTATCCAACTTGGTATGAAATGCCATGAATATATTTGTGTTATCCATATTTGTCTAATTTATTATTATGTGAATATCTTTTTGTATGTATTGTTTGGCATGATATGAGTGCATTCATGCTAGATTTTGCTTGTAATGTTTCAATATATGCATATGTTTAATTTGGGCGACCATACAATTAATTTCCGATATAATTTGATAATTAAATTAAGAAAAATGAATAAGGTAATTTATTGGAGATACCCCGTGGCAAGGCATGGTGTGATCATCGAGTATGTGACATATGCAAAGGCTTAGCAATGCATAAGTATCGAAGTGGAGTAGGTAACTTTGCACTCTACATTCCACGCTAAAGAATTGGTTGAGGCAAGGGACATGAAAAAGATGAAGCAATGTGGATGATTCGAAGGGAGGTTACCCCACCCTTGCATTATGTACTCTAGAAAGGTGTTGGAAAAGGTGTGTGGATCCTTGGAATGCAAAGGGGTGAATTGGAGGGAGGTTACCCCACTCTCTACACTCCACACTTTTTGCAAAGGAAAGAGGCACAAAAGGAAATGGGGATGATCCCTAAGGCATGCAAAGGGTTGTGATGCAAAGGATAGGAGGGAGTCAAAGGGGAGCCTAGCTCTACATCCCACACTTAGTACTTAGTACACCATCATGCACAACCTATACGTCAAATTACCTAAAGACCTTGTCAACAATAGAGAGAGGCATCCATTGGCAAAACCTCACATAAAGCTTGGTCATGGTAATTAGATTCCTAGGTGGGAATTTACAAAACACTATTCTAAAATAGTGATGTGATGTCCCTTATACAACCAAGAGACTTGATATGTAATCAAGGATAGGGTGCATTTCGAATTCAGCTTTTGAATAATCTATGTAGACGTAAAATACTCATTGTGACCTCTATGAAAAATGGTTGAACAACAGCTACCTCTGATCTTGCATTTGGTTTTGAGAATTTTGTTTGTTGCTCCAACTCCTCCTCTTCAAGTTGTCACTTTGACTTCAATAATTATCCTCAAAACATAAGGTTCTCCCCATGCTCTTACATTCTTCTATGTTTCTTATAATCATACTTATTTTGTTTTGAGGACATGGAGTTGGTTCCCAATGTATCAATAACTATTTATATCTTCTATAATTTCAAGGAATGAATGTATTATTTACAATTTATTATTTGGTAAGAATAAAATACCATCTTAATTGTAACATTTTTAACAAACCAACACACTCTCAATTTCTCTTTGATAGTTGGTCTTTTAATTCTTCTAATGTCCCACTTAATTACCATTGAATGAGTCAGATGGTTTTCTAGATCCGTCACATATATGGTATTACCCCTCTAGTTTACTCTTTGTCTTATTGTATCAATTTAAGTGTAAAACATAGTTTTGCAAATTGTTTTTTTTCTATAGAATGCATTCAAAATACTAACTACTTTTTATTTTTACATGTCTTGTCTCATATATATATAATCTAAATCAATATATATATATATTATTTTTAATGTTTTTATTATTATTATTTTATTATGATTTCTTATTATAAATAATGGACATAATGGGTTTCAGATTTTTAAGAAAAGGAGATATTGAAAAATAATAGTACTAATACATTTAAAAAATAATTATTTTTTATTTTAAAAATGTATATCATGATAGAAGTCAGCGCATGATTTTTTATTTGCTTATAAAAATGGTCACTACTTACCTTTATCATTTTAACATATTATATAAGTTTGGTAATTTATTGTTACAAAATTTTATATAGTATATTGAAAATTAAAAATGATTTTTAATTAAAGTTCATTTGAGATGGTTATGTTTGGTATTTATTGCTACAAAATTATAATAATCCTTTTTATAAAAAAAGTTAAAATCCCCATTAAAAATTGGAAGAAAATGATACATTTGATTAAAAATCCTCACCTACTTTATTTTATAATATAATGTAGTTATGATAAATAATAATTAAGAGATTGAGGATTTTTTTTAAATGCACTTGCTCTTTGTCTCATTTTTTATTTTAAAATTGAATGGATTTTAAGGAAAAAAATTACATAATATTTACTATGTGTGTAAATATATAAATTATTAACTCTATGTTACATTTTTATTTTAAAATTGATTGGATTTTAAGAAAAAAAAAGTTTTAAATAACATTTATTATGTGCGTAAATGTAAATTATTACAAATGAGTTAACTTACTTTGTGGTAAGTAATTTTAATATATTTTTTAATAACTTTTAATTTTATTTTTCTAAATTATAAACATCTAATAAGATATTTTTTATATAACATTATTTATTAAACTCTTACAAAGTGTAAATTATTTTTATTATGTATCTCATCATATTTATAGTAACAATTTCATATAATATTGTAATTCAAGGTATAACTTTAAGACATTACCATTTGATTTAAAATTATTTGCTTTTATTTTTTAAAATATATTTATTATATTAACATAAAATATATAATGAACTTAAAAAAAACATTTTCTAAATTATGAATTTTTTTCTTTTCCAAAATTATACTTTTTTTAAGAATATTTTTTTTATTCCATATTATTAATTATTATTAATGAATGATATGGTATAAA
Organism: Larix kaempferi; assembly: GCA_027924585.1. Classification (NCBI taxonomy): domain Eukaryota; kingdom Viridiplantae; phylum Streptophyta; class Pinopsida; order Pinales; family Pinaceae; genus Larix; species Larix kaempferi. The sequence continues at coordinate 5,300,441 of BSBM01000018.1, read as the reverse complement.
TGTTTTCTTATTATGTCCCCGACATTATGTTTTCGGTTGGGGGCAATAATTAGAACAGAGGTGGCAATTTTCCTGTCTTTCTAATGTTGAACTATAGAGCTTGAAAAATCAAATTGTTTTGGAATTTGTGAAACAGTGATTTGTGAGGTTGTGATTGGCGCCGTGGGAAATGACGCCTGCCTGGGTTCCTGTGCCCCAGGACCCGGCGGCGTCATGGCGCCATGCTGGTTTAAATGCTTGATATGGTTCTTTCATGTATGCTGCGCTTGTTTTCAATGCTGCGTATGGTTTCTCCCTGTGGTTGATGGAGGGTTTTAAATGCTGCAAGGTGGTTGTGCCGTTTGCATTAGATGGTTTTAATGCTCGGAGTTGTTATCGTGCAATGCTTGTTAACCGGTCCTTAATGATTTTAATTGCCATCCTTGACAAGGCATGGCTGTCTCCCCTATTTATTAAATGTTGCTGTCTTTTGGAGATGGCCAGGGAGCTTGGATTTCGTGATTTTAGGGCCTGGCTCATTGTTTATTTATTTATTTATTCCCACCGAATGGTGCAGTGTTGCGGCTTCATGTTGGTCCATGCTTTTATTCACCTCATGGGTCCAACTTCCTTTCGCATTTGGAATTGTTTTTGCATTTCGTGGGCAGTTACGAGAGCCTATACAACTCATTGCGCAGGGGTTTGTGTCTGTTGCTTTTGTTTTCCTCCAGTTTTCGGTGCGTGTTCTTGTTTGTCGCCTGCTCTGTTCGTCGTTTTCCTTCGAAACACAACGGCTTGTGAGGTTTGTGGCTTTGTCCTCGCGGTGGTTGGACAAGTTCTCTCCGTCCGACGTTTTGCTTCGAGACACAGTGGCGTGTGGGTTTTGCGGCTTCATCTTGGCGGTGGTTGTACAGGTGTTGTCCGACTGCCTCTGTTTTTCTACATTTTGCTATTTTACATTGGACAGGTACTCTCCGGCTTCATCCTTGCGTGTGTACTAGTATTATGTGCCTCTTGTCTGTTGTTTGTTCATATTCGAATATTGATGGAGGGTTTTCAACAGTTTGAATGTAGTTTCATCGAGGGTGTTCGGACTTTTTCTTGGCTTTAATTTTTATTCAAATCTTCAACCAGGGATCCACTGTCATCCACTGAGACCTAAACAAAATGTATGGTTTTTTAAGGTCTATAGAGGATAGTTATGTGTTCCTTCTTTTGCTTTTAGAAATTAGATGTTTCATGTTGAGGGTCGAGTCTGTGGTGTGCATCAAGTTTCCAATTCAGTATGGCAAAACATTTTTAAATGTATTTTATGCTTGGTTTAAGGTTGGGAAAAACTTATTAGACAGTTCGCAGCTGGGCTTTCGGTGGGTTGTTCATTTGCATTCCATCCAGAATGGAAGACCGTTGAGAGGCATTCTGGTCTAGGGTGTTGTTCCTGTTTTCTTTGTGGAAAGGAACAGAAATCTGGAAATAGGAGGAGCTGGTTGGAGTACTAGAACATAGACTGTGTATGTTGATATTCTTTAAGCCGCAAGTGCGGATTTTGGAGATCTTTTCTGTGCCTGGCAATGTATATATGCAGTTGATTGTTTGTATGTTGTATATATAAATACATATATATAAGCCAAAAACATGTATGTTGCAATTGATATGTTTTGTGTTCCGATATTTTGCTTGATGTTGTCTCAATAATATTTAATGTATGTTATAGTTGCATATTTCCTTGGATGATGTTTTATATACAGCTTCAATGTGTTGAATGGCATGTACACAGGGTTCAAACTATGCATTCGTGCCATTGATAGAGTGTTTTGGTGTTGTTTGTATATGTGCAGTATCAATTTCGATGTTTTCTTAGCTTTGAGATATAGTGTTCTTTTCATACTTTGCTTAATTCAAAAAATGTGGAGATTGACTGAAACTTGAACTCTGTGTTTTCACTTTCTGCTTGAACATAATAATTGCAATAACTGTAAAATCAATTATTTCATAACGATTTCCTATATGTGATTACAATCTTTTCATGTCATTGAAAAAAGCGTAGATTATTAAAAAAAAGAGTGTTTTCATAGGGTTTCTCCCTTTTTTGCCAATAGTGCTCCACGAAGAGGTATATATGTCCATGCAGAGATATAGATGGGTGCATGAATAGGAAATGGATACATGCAGAGCAGATGGTTACGTGTAGAAATACTCCACACACAAATTAATACAAGTCACCAGTTCTTGGAAAAACGAAGGTTAATACTGCAGAGCTTGTAAATTGGCTTTTTCATTTTAATTTTCTAGTGTTTTGCTTCTCTGCTTGCTACCCTGGCTATGCTTGTCTTGAAGGCATAAACAAGTTATTCTTGTGGAGAATGGCTTCTTCCCAATTGCATCCATTTAGATGCTGTATAGTTTCCCATTTCTACAGAGATATCTGAAGAAAATGACACCAGATTGGGCATGTTGATAGACGGTTGATCTTGCAATTTTGTTTTTTTCTTTTCTTTTTAAAATGCAGGGATGCCCTGCTAAGGTGTTTTGTTTTTTTGTTGCGAGGTTATATGGTTTTTCCCTGTGCTTAAGCTAAGTTTCTAAATTTATTTTGTTGAATTCGATTAACATGGTGGGCAGGGTGGACACTATAGTAAGCTGTTGTCTATCTAGAGAAAACTATGACAGGACAGCTAGAGCAGAAAGCAAATATCTTGCTTCAAGTCTCAGTTGATGGTTGTGGTGGACACTGCTTCTGGTTATAGAGCTACAACTTTTCCTTTTTTCTCTATTATTTTGTCTTGCCTTCTGATCTTTTATCTAGCGTTCTTCAGAAATTTGTTGCTGCAATTATCCATGGTCTGTAAGGGGTCAATGGATTGTATATGGTTTTAGAAACTTTGGCCCTTGGACCAATGCAAATGAGATCTTTCGTCTTTTTTCTTTCGACAACACACAAGAGCCATTCTATCTATGGCAATAGCCATAGATTGTTATTTCTGTCATACGATTTAACACTCAACCAACTAGTTGCTCTAGTTCATTGCTCTTGTTGAAATTCGTTTTGTCTTATTTGCAGCTTAGTGGTATTCATTTCCAGTCCATCCCAACAACAAAATTTAGTCATTCCCATAATTCCCGTCAACTTCAAAGTTCAGCCATTGCTGCTGAGGCCACCAGCAATACAAACTGTGATATTAGAATCATACAAATCCTTCTAAAGGTTACGAACAAGAATCCAGTTCTCGTACGACAGAAAGATCCTGTAGCCATAATAAAAGAACCTGTAGAAAGAATAGAAAAATTTGAAACCCCAACACAGCTTCAGCATGTGCAGGTCCCCCCTATTGAAATAGAGATCTATGTTTTTTGTTCCAGAAACAAACATAAAAACCACATTGCTATCAACTTCAGAGAATTGGAACAAATCGTGAAAAGGCATTTGAATAAACATATAATCCTTAACATGGTCGATTTAAAGTGGCTTATACAGGAGCCCAAGGGACAAGGAACACCAATAGGCTTATCAATCTCATCTTCTATGCAACAAGTTCCTATGAAATTGACACAATTCTTAGTTCGATATGGAAACACTCATCCACTCTGGCTGATTGTACCTGCATTGTCAAGTATACCATCCTTCTATGGACAATGATTGGGCGTTGTAGCCTCTACCTATTGTTTCCAAATCAACTCCAACATTGTTGTCTAGATTCTCCCTTGTTTTGATTTTCATATATTTTAATGTTAAAGATATCTCATTTTTTTACAATAAATGTGAAGAGTTTATAGCTTATTAAACATTAATAAAAAACATTTGCACATACACAAAAAAGGTTTTAGATATATATTCACCAAAATTTTATAACTCATCGAAAGCTTGCACTTTCACTTCATGTGTGATTTTGAACAATAAAACTGCATCTTGAATCTCCAGCAATTGACCTTTTTTGCTAGCTCACATCGGTTCATGATACCACTATGTTATCTTGCAATATTTTGCTATCTTGTGTTTCTTCTATCTGCATTTAAATTCTGATGTTATGTTTTTAGTGTTTAAAACATCCGTCTTGGAATACATCAAATATGTCATCATTTTAGACTGTTTGCTAAATATATTTTTTATATTTTGGTATTTTATTTGTTTGTTATTTTATTTTTTGTTATGTTGTTTCTTCTATCTGCATTTAAATTCTGCTGTTATTTTTTTAGTGTTTAAAAGATCCATCTGGGAATGCATCGAATATGACATCATTTTAGATTTGAAGAATCGTAATATCAACATCTTGAGTTTTGATTCATCGGCATCTTGATTAATCTGCGCATTTCAGCAACACAATAATGTACTAAACATTGGCCAACTTAAACTATGGACTGAGTTGTGTTTCTGGGTTGGTATAAAAATACATTGTATGTTGCTATTTTGGTTTCTATTTTTTGATTAATCTGGCTATTTCATGAGCATAATATTTGGCCTAGACTTTTCCCTTCCATCTCTACATGCACTTGAGCTAAGGGCTGAGTTGCATTGCTGGTTTTGTTTAAAAAATTTCTCTGGCATTTACAATAGTTTGCTGCTTATTAAAAAATATTGATGCTTCCTTTCATAAAAATCCTTTTACCTCGACACCTACAATAAGCATATTCTGCTAAAATACCTTGGTCACCTTTCTTCTTTGCACATAGGCTTTTCTATCTATGACAATTGCCATAGATTTGTATGGCTATAATACGACTTAATGCTCAGCCAACTGGTTCCTCTTTTTGAAATTCAATTTCTCTTCTTCGTTTCAGCTTAGTGGTATTCATTTTCTGTCTTTTGCATTATACTTCATAATGCACAAATTTACAGAGTAAAAAAAATAAAAAATTCTACTTATGTTTCATACATGTTTCTTGCAAAATTAAAGAATTTATACCGATCCTAGGCTGTTAAGGTTTGAAGTTGGAACTCAAAGCTAGGCATCCTTTTCAACTGCACCGTCGGGGACATTGCCACCTTGTGGCTCTTGTTATAATGGATTTATTAATATTTCATTATTGTTAATGATTACAAAGTGTATTTAAAGTACTTTTATTATAATAGATTTATTAATATTTCATTATTGTTAATGATTACAAAGTGTATTTAAAGTACTTTTATTTGAATGATATGATTTATATTTTAGTTTTTCATCTATTTCATATTTTTAAATACACATTTAAATATAGTTTTAAAAAAAAATCAATAGTTCAAGGTTGGCAGGTGCAGGGGGGTGCTCTTTGACCCTGGAGGAATAAGGAAGAATTACTACTCATGAGGATTTCGAGAGACCTAAAATAATCAAGCAGAAGCCTTGGCACTATGGCAAGGATTAATACAAGTAGTACAAAGCAAAATTAGACAAATAATAATATTAGGAGATTCAATGATAGTTATTCGGTATCTCATATCCAAAAAGACACCAATAGATGGTCCTTTATCTAGAATAATATGGAGAATCCTACAATTGTTATTAGAACTTGAAGATGTAAAGCCTTATCACTTTTCGTAGAACACTAAACGCTCAAGCCAATACACCAGCAAATGTGGCATGCAATCTAGAACGAGGAAAATTGATGATAAGTGGTGTAGATTCAAGTTATTGTAACATTCTATAATCCCATAGAAGTTTACTGAAGATTCTATATAACATTAAGGCAAGAAATATAAAAATATAGCTCATAAATGTTATCATAGGGAAGCATCCATCATATTCCAAGTGGCAAGATCAGCTCATGCATCCACATGCAAAACAAAAGGAGATTTTATTTGATTTAATGAACATTAATGCTGATGGTATTGAAGTGGAAATGGTGCATGAGGGAAGGCAAATCCAGTCTATCCATCGCATGAATCAGTCAGGAAGTATTATGAATTTTGTACAAGGAAATATGCTCCATATTAATGACGATATTACGGATATAATTATACCCTCTACCATGTTGTTCTATATGGATAATATTGCTTCTTGGGAAATTCTTCTTTGGAAATGTGAGTTTATGCAACAAATTCATAATGAAAGGAACTTCAGGTGTATTGCTTGTGATTATCAGTCCATCGAGAATTCTAGAGACATAGATGATATATCTTGGTCATGCCCATTTTAGTTGGTTGGTGAACATGAGGTAGGTGGTTTGTGCCAAGTGCATAGGATATTACATGGTAGAATCCTCAGTAAAATTTTATGTGAATTCTGTTATGAATTGGATGAAGTTGAATGTTCTCAATTTGAAGACGGTCGCTAAGAGTTGAACAATATCAGTGATTTCATCTTTGTAACCAAGAGTGTTATTTTGTTGTCCTTGTTGGATTATAATATATTTAAGGAATATCTAGAGTTTTTTCTTAATAGAAACGAGAAGGAGAATTATATTATAAAAGAGTAAGAATTACATATGCCCCCAAGGCTGCAAAATATAAGACATGAGTCCAAAAAATAAGGTCTCAATGCAGAACAGAAATACAGAGACTTCCATCAGTTTAGTAGTTTTACATTTTTTAACAAAATTTGACCTTCTACTTCTAACTGTATAGACTTTAACAAACTGGCATACCCGGACAATACAAAAAAAATCTACTAACTTGAGACAAAAAAAAGAGAGAAGGGTCTTCATTCCTGACGATAACTTCTTCAACTTTGGGCTGAGAAAGAGAAGAAATGCCTCTACATCCCCAAATATCTTTGGAAGCATTTGAAAAGTGGGGATTTGACTTTGTTGGTCCATTCAATCCCCCATCAAATCAGAAAAACTACATTTTAGTATGCACTGACTACCTTACAAACTGGGAAGAAGTAGCAGCACTTGCAACAGCAAATGAAACAAATGTGGCAAAATTCTTTACAGAACAAATCTTCCATAGATTTGGAGTTCCCACAGAGTTAGTTTCTAACCAAGGAAAGCAGTTTACATCCAACCTCATCAAGGACCTAATTCGAAGAAACAAAGTTAAACATTGAAGGTCCTCCTCCTACCACCCACAAGCTAATGGTCAAGTTGAAGTTACAAACAGAGAGCTTGAAAGAATTCTGACAAAAACAATGCAGTTACATAAAAGGGATTGGGCAGACAGGTTAAGTGAAGCAGTTTGGAATTATAACACAACATGGAAAACAACAACAGGCTTTACCCCCTATGAGTTGGTATATGGGAAAAAGGTAATGCACCCTATTGAATTTGAAATCAAAACGTTGAGAATTGCATCCCATTTAAACATGCAACTTTCAGGAATCCAAGAAGATTGTATGCTCCAACTAAATCAGTTGGATGAGCACCGCCAACAAGCCCCCGCCCACACTGAAATTATCCAGCAACAGAGAAAGAAATGGCGTGACAAGAACATCAAACAGAATAAATTCAAAGAAGGTGATTGGGCACTGCTATATGATTCTCGGTTCCAAATTTGTCAAGGCAAACTCACCACAAGATGGCTCGGACCATACATTATTGATACAATTTATGACAATGCTGCAATCAGAATCAAGACCATAGATGAGACAGATTTCCCCATGTTGGTGAATGGACATAGACTCAAAGTATATAAGAAACCACAATCCAGGGAGGAATTCACACAAACCCTCTATCAGAAAAACCTAATGCTGATAGAGGATATGCATTAACATTGATGACCATTGGAAAAAAAAGGAAAAACAAAAGAGAGAGAAAAAAGAAAAATAAATAAATAAATAGTTATAATAAAACAAGCCAGCAGCCACGCAACTAAAAAAAAAAAAAATTGAAGCAAAGCAATCCAAATCAAGCGAGCCAACACGAAAAAATAAGCCAAGTAAAAGAAAATATCAAGTGAGCCAGTACAAGCATCAAAATGCAATATTTAGCAAAGCAAAATCCAAATCAAGCAAGCCAGCTCAAAAAAATCAACCAAGCAAAAGAAAATATCAAGCGAGCCAGTAGCAAAGCATCATAAAAGCGCAACTACATATATACTAAAAATAACTACAGACAAAGACATAACCTACTACGGAACCATAGGTCCATATGAATACGCCCACATCATCAGCTAAGGTACGCTAAGCATAAGAGGTAATCACTAAATTCTTTGTTTACATTTTCAATCAAATCATTCTAACTACAAAAACGACTATTTCTCAGTTGAGGATAGCTTTCAAGTAAATTCGGCGGCACGGTTCAGAGTATCCCTACTGGATAATGATGACTAACCACAAGTAACCTTACTGGGTCATGGTGACTTACCACATCCAAGTCAAGGAAATGAAGACCTTTGTATCTCGCCGCCATATACTTTGATAATCAAAGCACCAACAAGATGTGCAATGATGAGAGTGAATGCATAAAATAGCAAATAAGACAAAGAGGGATAAGTAAGAAGATCCAACTGGTGATACAATTTTTCTCAGAAAATGAAGGATACAGAAGGAAGGACTTGACACTCAGCCAACAAACCAGTGATCGATCTTAAGCAGGAAAGTAAGTCATTCGCCCCCAAGCTTTGTGGTTTGATGTTATTCGGCAATTACAAAAAATGACAAAAGGGTTTAAGAAAAGTGAGCCAGATGACCATACACCCATATATGAAAAATCTCAGGTATTGACCATCCTCCGCACAGCAGGATGGATGCCATTTATTACTGGCCGAAGAGGATATGACGTGGCAATATCCTTAGAGTTCACCCGAAACTTGAAACATATAAAGGAGGAGCAATACGCTACTCGAGTAAGGGGGTTGCGCATCAGATTAGATGACGAGTCAATTGCAAAACATACAGGCTTGCCAATGGGGCTACATTAGGGAAGGGATGACAGAGAATCCAACCTAAGGGAAAAAGCGACTTTCTTTGGACAGGGTGAGAGCTACGAAGAGGATAAGAACGGTGTTAAAAGAGATACTATGCCTAGAACATGGGACGAGGTGGCTGCCATTATCCTGGAATATATCACAAGCACGGGAAGGATTAGCTATATTCCAACTTTTCACTTCAGAATTTTGGACCTCCTAAGGAACAGGGGCCATATCCGGTCGAACAACAACATCAGTATCTCCTTCTACTTTCTGCAGTCCCTCTGGGAGATGAGCAGGAAGGTAGTGCAAGGAAAGGAGGACGCATTGGCTCATCATAGACAAATCAAGCTGATCATTTGCGAATAATTGAAGGTTCAAACCCCAAAACTCTCATGGGAAGAGTTCGTCCTGGTTTCGACTGAATATGTCCAAGGGATGAAAGGCACGCCGAATATAGGAATAACCCTTACCTCGGGATCAATGGAGGAAAAGTCTGCCACTGCGTCAGGATCCAAACGAAAAATCGACCTAGATAGTGATAATGAGGTGATGGCTGAAACTCTTATCAAAATAAAGCACTCACGAGATACCCCCCACCAGAAAACCTCAAGGACACCTTGTAACATCCCGAAAAATACCAAAAAAAAAAAAAAAATTATAATAGCAATAATTATCAAAGTCTTTTAACGCGGAACATATAAATTAATTTGAATTCTTAACTAAGATAATTAATGACGATGACACGTCATATATCTCAAATAAATAAGATATAATTGTAATTGCTGCTTCAGATTTAAGTGGGTGTTAATCTCCTTAACGAAATATCTTTTATGATTAAGCATTCTAGTATAGTTTACAGAATTGTTTAAGTTCTTTGGATATGATTGGATGTTGTTTACAGTTTGTATTGTTATGAGATTCTTGATGATGTGCTGACAGTGTTTTTGTATGCTGACAAAGGGGTCCTACGAGGTACCTTGGAGTTTACTTAGCTACGTTTAGCTAAGGTATTTGAATCTTTTTTCCATGTGCAAACCGCAGGTAAGAAATCCTATAAGACAGCATAAGTTAAGAGTACTTGTGTCTTTCAATTCATCGTTAATGTAAAATTAAAATGCTAAGTACTTCCTTGCATCATAGGTTACTGGAGGTATGGATACATGGTTCTAATCCTAGTTTATGTATTGTCTTACGAAGCTCTTCAAGGTTATCATTCCATGTCATCCAAAAGTTATGTTATGATGCTACATTCATTGTCATAAGACTACTGTCATTAATATTAAAACAACGATACTACTATCTATTAAGTTTGTTGTTATGAAGCTTGTAGAAATAATGATTACACCTTCGAACTATCATCATACTTGGTGTCTACAAGTCTTAGAATACTCTATGTCATGTATTTATCATTTCAATACATAGTTAATACATATGTATAGTATGGTGACTAGTGATTGTATAAGACTTGGCTGCAGAGTGTACCTCGTCAAATTTTAAACGATTCTTAGGGTGATACTATAGTCTTGCCCTACATGGCCATCATAGAAAATTTAACGTAATTATGGTATTGTTGTTACAGCAACATCCCTCCCCAAAATTTTGTAGATATTGGGGCCCCTCCTTATTTTCCTAAAAAATTCTGGTTAAAAGAATTAAGCCTCCTTTGGAAAACCTTTTGAACTTAGTTTCATTCCAAGTGGGGAATCTGTTTTAAAACTGAAGTTTTTCTTCTAAGTCAAAACTCACAATTCTTTCCCGAAACTGCGGAAGAACTAAAATTTCCCTCCCGAAACGGCGGAAGAACTTAGGATGTTCACCCGCAACTGCGGAAAGTCTTAAGGTTTTTTCCCGAAACTGCGAAAACACTTAGCATTTATGAAACTTCGGAAGAACTCAAAATTCTCTCCCGAAACTGCAGATGAACTCAACATTCTCTCCCGAAACGTTGGAGGAACTCGAGATTCTCTCCCGAAATTGCAGAAACGTTCGTCAAGTGTTGCCGCAGCAAGTTGTTTTTTTCCCAAGTTACTCGACCATTCACATTTCGAAAAAGACTTTGCATATTCATTCGTCAATTTGCGAAAGAACTCGTCGAGTGTTCACAAAACGTCGGGAGAAACTCACGAGTTTACACTGCAAACTTTTAGCTCGGCAGCTTCGGAAGAACTTGTCAAACCTTTCCGAAAAAGCGAAGTGTCTTTCTAATCTTTCCCACAAAGACTGTCGCGCCCAAACCCATAAAGTCCACCCGCGCTTTGGAAGAAACTCACGAAGTCCACTCGCAATGGCGAACAAGACACACCTTTTCCTTCCGGTATCGACGGTTACACATAAATGCCGAAGGTTTGAAAAGACCCAACCGTACGGGTGATTAACCCCGTTTTAATGTCGCCACCTACCCAATTAAATGTCCGCACGTATTAAGTTTTATATAAGGACGGTGGGGTTTTATTGTCCCCATTGATAGTTTTGGATTCGGAGAACGTCATTCGAAGCTACTCGAATCATTTCGCTCTAGCTTAACTCACTTATCGCCGAACCGACTCTGTTTTCACCATTATTTCATTGCCAGGTAGGTGCTTAAACCATGAATCTTGTCTTATCTATACGTCGTGGCTTTATCAGTCGTTCTTTGTCTCATTACATGGCTTGTGGGCATTTGTAGAAGACTATTCTTAAAACTTTGCAGCCGTTGTAGCCCCATAAAATTCTCATTACTGACAACTAGGAGTCATAATCTTGCCAGTCATTCCCAATTGGCCCTTTGTCCCTGAGTCGTTCAAGCTTGGTTAGTTCCACCGGCTGCATTTCTGTCGTGCTCCTACCCAGATATACTCAAGTCCAGGTTTCATGCCAGCTACATGCCGCTTCTCAATACTATCGAATAAGAAGTAGCATCAGTAATAGCTGGTTGGGATACTCAACCGCTCGCTTGTTTGGCCCAAATACCGATCATTGAAAATGGTTTCGTGATATGTTTTCGATTTCCTCATATGTTTTCCCAAACCAAGCTAGCCCACCATTCGCACTTTATCCATTAGAAGCGCCTATAATTTAGGGAAGCTTATCTTCAAGAGTGAGGAGGGAAATAAGTTTTATGCGTCACCTTTTTTCGGGAGCACCTCAAAATGTTCCTCCCTTCCTTTGATTCCCTATAAAAATCAAGTTTAATGACCATATTTGTTTCCTTGGATAATCTATGTTTGGTTTGCTTTCCCAGCATGCGGCTTTACAATTCGTTTATATTTATCATCAGCATGCCAAAACTGTCTTGCTCTATGTTATGCTCTCATAATGTTTTACAATTTTATATGGTTGCTGACAGGGATAAGCCACGATGCCAAAAGGTGGAAGAAAGAAAGCTAAAATGATGGAGCCAGAGCCAGTGCAACCAAGGACTGAAACTCTTTTTCAGGATACTAAGTGTACCACCGGCGTTCCTCCCGAGGTCCGATGGGGATATGTTTACCAGATGATCAGGGACCAAGATATCCCAGACGTGTTATTAGAAGAAGAACAAGTCTATTTAAACATCAGGACTTCCGGCATAGCCAGAGCTTCTACTCGTCCTAAGTTGTTCCCGTGCTCTGAAGTGATCGGGTGGATATTGGAACATGCCAACCCACAAACAAGAGTGTTGCATGACAGCAAGGGAGAGCCATTCGCTTCATTCCATCCAGCTTATATTGCGGCAGCCTACAAATTCTCACGTCCCCAGCAGGCATTGAACGATGAATGTTGATGTATATGTAACTTCGGAATGTATTTCATCTATATTTATTGTACCCTTATTAGAGATGTGTTATTCCTCTATAAGGAAGTGTCGTCATGTGGATTGACAAGTGTCGCAAGTGTGTGTACTTGCCGATGGGTTATTAGACCACCATCTGTGGGGTCGACCCTGAAATATAGATTATATTGTGGATGTATCTAGATAGACAAGTCGGCCCCATAGTGTAACTGGGAAAACAGGTTAGTATAAATAGAGATCGGGAGATCTCTATTTTGACCATTCAGAAAGTCACACTTCTCTCACTCAGAAAGTAGCGCACTAGTGAGGAGGAGGATCATCTGCTACTAGGAGACTATCTCAAGTGTATTTTGGTTGTACTTTGGTTGAGCCATTGCTCTCTCTATCTCTAAGGAAGTTGTAGGGTTTTTCACCTTAGGGTTTTCCCCATGGAAACTCTGTGTCTCTTGTCTCTCATGCTTTTGATTCTTGTGATGATTAACATGATTGTTATGATTGATATGTATTGATATACTATACATGTTATTCTCTCAGTAAATATCCTAGAGTATTATGAATTAATGCTCAAAATTTAACAATGAATGGTTGGGACAGATGAATAATTTCGAAATAGCTAAGAGGTTGTTAATCACAGGAAAACAACTGAGGAAAAGGGACAATGATGAGTATGACGTTCAGAGCCTAAGGCCTCCTTTCAAGTTGATTTCCCTTATGTTAAGCAGAATTTTCAGCATGCCCGATGGGACCATATATAGGATACAATGGGCCCCCATAATCCATGCCATAGCATTTAAGGGGACTATGTTTGATTGGGCTACTATCCTCTCAGATAGTTTAGCATCCATTGTGGCCGCAGCTAAGGAAGGTTTGGCCCTGAAAAAATCAGAGTTTTACATGGCTTCATACCTCATTGATTGTATCTTGGCAAAGCTCCCTTTGCCCAGGTTAGGTTGCTCATGGGATCAGGCCAACACCCCAGTATACACTGCTTATAAACTACTATAGACTCAAAATTACAGAGCACACTATAAGCTCATCTGTGAAGAGTTCATTATGCCTCTGTATGAGCAAATGTTCAATGAAGAGCCCAATTGCCTTTCAGAGAACGCCATGGAGGTCATGGAAGGTTATGGAGATTTATACTTCTCAGAAGAGGGTACCTATATCAGGATGTTCGGAGGCACTAAGCCACCATACATCCTACCGAAATACGCCACTTATTATGTAGTCCTGGAAGAAGCAGTCAGGCAAGTTTTCCTTGATGGAATAGGGGGAGTTCTTAATAAGCAACACAAGGATTCCTTCCCTCCTTTGCCTTTCTATATAGGAGCCTATAAATTCTCAGGGGTTGCAGCAGCAAAAGAGTTCATTCAGGAGATGAAAGCTTTTCACTTCGATGAGGCAATCTTCCATAGAAATGATAGGCGGAGCAAGGTTGCGGAGCATTGCAAAGAGTTTTATGCTCATTACTATGATGCCGAAGAAGAAGTGTTCAGGGGAATCAGTAACATGACTGAGTTTCAGATTTGTCGTCATGGCAGTGGAGATAACTCTAGCTCTACCACGGCCCGAGAAACCAGTCTGCAGAAAGAAAGGGAAGCATTTGAAGCCCTGGCCCGTGAAGAACAAAGATTGAAAGAAGAAGCAAGACTGCAACAGGAAGCTGAAAAAGCAAGATTGCAGAGAAAAGCTGAGGAAGCAAGACAGCAGAAGGAAGCAGAGGAACGAGAGCAGAAGGAAGTAATTGAAAATCAGCAGTGGGCTAAAGAAGAAGAAAGAAGGCGTAAAGATGAAGAGGAACAAAAGGCGGAAGAAGACCTTAAGACCAACGAAGATGCCCAGGCGGGTGGCTCTGGCACCCAAGATATGGAAATAGACCCATCTCAGGTAGTGCAGACCCCACCCACGGAGACGGAAGTCCATATAAGAGATCTCCCGATCATCCCTTACACCCCATCCGAAGATCATACTGTGTCCCGATGGGATGAATTTGTGTATTATAAGAAGAGGAAGGCGGTGGTCTTGAAGTCGAAAGAGGGGATAAAGAGACTTTTCTAAGCAAATATTATCACCCAGCGGGAGACCACGATTATGCAAAATACAAATAAGGCTCCCATAGCCATGGCATCTGCCGCTGTGTCAACAACAAAAGCAACAAAACATAATGTGATCGATATGGTCAAAGAATTTGAGTCAACAAAGAGGAGAGCTCGCATGCTGCAACATATTGTGGCTAATGAGCAGGCTTACAGGGATCTTGTAGTGAATAAATATAATCGCATGTTTGTTGATCACAAAGAGTTGTCAGATAAGTATCGCCATCTAGAAGGAGAAAAGAAGCATCTGACAATCCAAATGATGGTTCTAGAAGCAGAAAAGAATGATTCTAAAGCTAGAGTTTTTCATCTGGAAGCAGATAAACAAGCAATGGTTGAACAGCTAGAACAAGCAGAAAGCAGAGCGATGGATATGTCTCCCTTTCATGAGCAGTCCTGTGACATTTTGAGACAAATGCATGCCACATAGGAGCTTATTACTGAGGAAGTGTGCAGGCTCAAAACCATGCTGGTTAGATTGAAAGAGGTCGATGCTGAAGCCACCTGGCTTAAAGGCAAATACACTAGGGTTAAAGCAAACATTTTAAGCCAGATGGAGTAGAGAGAAGGGAAGGTGGATTTCCCTAAGCATCTCCCATTCAAATCTGTAGATAGTTTTAAGGAGGATGTAGCTCTCATGGAGTTTTGCCGGAATTTTGGTGCCAAGCTGGTGGCTAAAATCTAGGGAACAATGGGGAAAGGCAACAGCATGTATCAAAAGATTCATGAAGTACATGAAAAATGCAAGCTTATGTTTCCTCAGACCCTGGATGATTTTCCAAGCAAAGAGCACCGTTTGTCAGATTTGAAGGAAGAGATAGGCATTCAAATAGAATATGTAAAAAAGATTGTTGTGTTAGCCACCGATGATCTTCATCACTATATTGGACTGTCATCAGTATACAATCATTTGCTTAAGGAGATTCATCAGGCAACAATAGTAGAAATTCAGGGTATTGAATCAAAGCTTGGTAAGCATGTGACTTCATAGAAGATCCTGCTCCCCTCTCCCGCAAATGTGGTTGTAAGAGACGTTGGTATATGGTTCAGTTATATTGTTGAAGAAGAGAAGAAGGCAACAGCAGCCAACGCAGGAACATCATTCCTAGCAGAAGCACCACCCCAAGAATAAACCCGCTAGACATAATGCGTTGTTTTGTTTTGGTCTTCTGTTTTTGTCCCTATGGTTAGAGCATTGAGTCACTAGGACAGCTGTCCTTTTCTATTTTCGAGAAAGAATTTCTGTTATGAGAAAAGGGCCACGAATTGTTTATTTCTGGGAAAAGTCTTTAAAGGACAAGTGTAAAGGGCCAGGTGGCAGCCCGAGAGGCATTTTGTAAAGATACAAATAGAGGCTTAGGGAATAGTGTAAAGGAATTTTGGCAGGGAAAGGAATTTTCTGAAGCTTGTACGAACTATTTTGCACTTGCTCCCAGAAAGTGAATTTGTCTAATAAGAGCCTGGAGAGGACGTCTTTTGCATGGAAATCGATGTGGGATGTTTGATAGATTATTCATGTGGCATTCACATCTTTCAGTGAGATATTTCTTTGTTGTTCAGAATTATTTCTGTGTTTTGAATGACCTTACTGTCTTTTCTATGTAATGGTGTTTCTCTTAACATGAGCAATGGAATGCTTTCATAGGGATTAGAAGCTATCTTTTATACCTTTAATCTCTTGCTGTAGATGTATCTTTAAGATTTAATGGCTATTTGTTGATCTTTGGGTGTTTCTCTCAGCACATTGCTCATATTTACAATTTGCTCCTTGCAGGGATAGATTAGATTTATTCTAGTCTTAGATACAGATTTGTTTTAAGCTCTGCATTTAGATTAAATTAGCTTAGGCACTTTCACATCATTTTAATAATAAAATCAAAACAAAAAAAAGAACGGTGGATCGGGCCATAACCGGTGTAAAAGAAAGCAAATCTGACGGTTGCCGAAACCGCTAACCGGACGGATTCCCCATACCAAACGTTGGACAATCTAATTGGGATAGTCTACCGAGGAGAATCCCTTTCTACTTGATGCTGCGATCTTCGGGGCATCAACAGTTTTTGGTGCTAGAAGGAGGGCCTGAAGTGCATGATTGATAAAGGAAAATCTCCCATTATCAAAAATGTTACTGAAAACCCGCTTAAAACAGGAATTTCAGACAACCCAAATCTTGAAGTAACAAATCAAGAAAAATCCATCTCTAATTCTGAACATCAAGAAGTACTGTATGCTATGCCTTTTACAGAGAGAGAATATTTAAGAAGACATACGCGTTCTTATGTTAAGCAATTAGGTGGTTTACATGCTATAACTTTTCTCCCTAGGAAGAGTACTCCCAGAAAAGAAAGGCAGTACACCCGTGATTCAATTCTTGTGCAAAACTTTGAAGAACTTGTAAATTTAACTTTGGAAGAGATCATAGGACCTCTGGAAGAAGTTGATCTTGAAGATCCAGAAAATTTTGAAGACCCAGAAAATGTTGGAGAACTTATCACTCCAAAGAACACTCCACTTAATTGACCGCGTAATTCTCCACCTCATTCTCCAGATAGAAACATGGATGTACCTGCTTGGAAAGCAAGGGGAGCATTAAATTTAGCTGGGCCATTCCACAATCTGCCTAAAAATCCAGAGAAAGTCTTGCCTAAATTCGACCTAGGAAAAGCCATTTTGGATGAAGATCATCTCAAGATTTTTTACTTAGCTTTGAATCTTTTAAATGTACGGCATGAATATGTAGTCTGTAGGCTTTTCCCGTACACATTTGAACCAAAAGTTTCTTCCTGATATTTTAGTTTACAAGCTATCTCAATTTCCAATTGGGAAGAATTTGAAAAATGTTTCTTAAAGAAGTATGGAAATCAAAAGACTGTAGCTACACTCATGAAAGAGTTATTATCCATGAGAATGGAAAAGAAAGAGAAGGTTCAAGACTTCAACCAGAGGTTCACTATGCTCCTAAATAATTTCAGCGAAGCAACTAAACCAGCAGAAGAATCTCTAGTTGAATATTATACAACAGCTCTTGAAGGGCCTATAGCAATGTTCGTCAAAAGATCTAAGAAAACTACCCTGATAGAAAATTTCGAAGAAGCTAGGAAGGTAGAAGAGGAAGCAGACAGCATTGCCAAACATGCCTTAGATGCTGAGACAAAACCAACAGCTAGTAAAAAAACCTTATTGCTCACCAGGAATAAAGAAGAGCCATCAGCAGACATGGAGAACGTAGTTAAGATGATGCAGAAATTGTCCAATAAAATTGTAGATCTCGAGAAAGATAAAGCAGCTAGTACATCTAGGAAGCCATTCAAACCATTCTACAAGAAAAGAGAAGACAATGACCAACCTCATCCACCTATGAACACTTCCCCTGTTTTAAATCTAAATGAAGTAGGGATGGAACATTTCTGCACCTTTCATCAAGAGACACACTCGGAAAAAAAGCTACCCACAATGGATTAACTCTATGAGTTTAGTCATGAACCAAATGCTGGATTCACAGATTCCAGAGCAAGACGATCCTCCAGAAGAACCAAGCCCTAAGATAGAGGAATCATCTCTAGACACCACCATGGTGCTATGGGATTGGATACCTTTAACTGAATCAGTAGAAGATGGTCCCATGGAAATCCCAGTCTCTGCTGTGAATATTAACACTCGTAGTAAAGGCCCCATTGCAGATCCGGTTCCAGCCTCAACTATTCCCAAACTGAAAGCTTCAAGAGAATTACCTAGAAGACATATAACAGTCATTCCGGCACAACCCAAAGCTAACCCAACAGCGGCCAAGCAGCCAAACATTGAAACAACAGTTCAACAACCAAAGGTCAATTTGAATAAGACAGATCATCAAACTAGAATTGCAAAAGAATGTGATATGGGATATGACATTATTGAAGATATTAAGAAAGAGAAGACAAATGTTTCAATATTTGATATGTGCAGCTTGCCCCAGAAACGAGACAAATTGTTGCAGGCTTTTCAATCCCAGCCCAGTACTCCGTTGACAGACACTCAAGAAGACCCTGAAATTAATGAGGCCAGTATCGGTGGGAAATCCAAATCGCAGACATTGCCTTTCCTTTTAACTTTTGAAATCTTCAATCACAATGTGCATAATTGTCTGGTAGATTCCGGAGCATCTTCGAATGTTATGCCACTGTCTATTTGTAAGAAAATTAACGGTCAGCCAATTCCATCTCCTGCCCAAATTATTCAGTTAGATAGGACTGTTGTCAAAGTTATTGGGGAAATGAAAGATGTCCTCATTAGGTTGTCAGCAGATTCTAGAGTTTGTCAGTTCATTGACATAATGGTAGTTGATATTCCTAAAGCCTATGGTTTGATCCTCAGTAGAGACTGGTCCACAAAGTTGAACGGTTACTTTGCTACTGATTGGTCCCATTTGTGGTTGCCATATCAAAACAAGCAGAATCAGATCAAGGTTCTAAGAGAACCGCACATGAAACAAAATGTAACTCAACTAGAAGGAAAGAATGAGGCTGTAGCCTTCTCATCCTCAGTTTTGGGAAATTATTTCTTAGAAATGGATCTGGGTAATTATCAGTCTGAAACTATTAGCCATGAATCAGATGAACAGTCCGATCTACTTCATTTTTCTGGGACTGATGATATTGACTGTAATATAGTTAGTTTAGTCACTCACTTAGATCATAAAGATACTAACTTAGTTGAATCAAAAGATCTGTTTTGGACATTATACTTTGATGGTTCTAAAACTTTGGAAGGATCCGAGGCTGGTTGTGTTCTGATGGATCCGGAAAGAAATAAGTATTTTCTGTCCTGTAGGTTAGAATTTGATTGTATTAACAATACTGCTGAATATGAAGCTTTGGTCCACGGATTAAAGAAATCCATTGGTTTAAATGTCAAGTACCTGAAAGTTTTAGGCGACTCAGAAATAGTTGTGAGACAGGTAAGAGATACCATTCACTGTCTCTCACCTCATTTGAAAGGGTACCAGGCTGAGGTATGGGATTTAATTACGCATTTTGATGCTTTCAATATAAAATCTGTTCCTAGAATGCAGAATGTTGCTATTGATTTATTAGCAACATCTGCTTCCAGATTGGTGCCGACTAATAACAAGTGCTCAATTGAATTGATTTTTAGGCCTTCTGTCCCTGACAATATCACAAACTTCAGAGTCTTCGATGATGACAATCAGATTATCAGTTTTCTAACAAACGAAGATATATTCCAAGAAGCTGTGATAGATGAAGAAGAACACGATTCTGATTTACAAAAGAAAGATACAGCGAAGGGAAATTTCATCCCCAAAGGGGTAAGGTCGCTTGAAATGTTGTTTGATCTTCAAAACAAGTTCAAAAGGCCAGCAAATACCAAGACCAATAGCTCATCAATGCAGCATGAATTAGTTAATCTGGGCACCGAAGCTGAACCAAAATTTGTTAACCTTGGCAAATGTTGCTCACCAGGAGAAAGAGATAAGTTCATCAAACTATTTCGACAATATAAGGACGTTTTTTCCTGGACTTATGAAGATCTAAAAACATATGACGTCCGCATTATTCAACATGTCATACCAATGAAAGCAGGTGTCAATCCATTTCAGCAGCAATTAAGAAGGATGCATCCTACTCTTGAACCTCTCATTCAAAAGGAATTGAAGAAACTATTGGATGCTAAAATAATCTTTAAAGTCTGACATTCTGAGTGGGTTGCTAACTTAGTTCCCGTGAGAAAGAAGTCAGGAGAGATAAGACTATGTGTTGACTTCAGAAATTTAAGCAGAGCTTCAGATAACTTCTCTGGTTACAATCAAGTGTTAGTAGCTTAGGAAGACCATCTCAAGACTACTTTCCACACTAAGTGGGGAACGTTTGCATACCGAAGGATGCCCTTTGGCCTAATAAACGCAGGAGCTACGTTTCAGCGAGAAATGGACATCGCCTTCCGAGGATTGGGAGGTCACTGTGTTGTTGTCTATCTAGATGATGTGACAGTTTTTTCAAAGAAAAGAGAAGACCATGTTGTTCATTTGAAGCATATTTTTTATCGTTGCCGAAAATATGGTTATCTCATTGAATCCCAAGAAGAGTGTGTTTGCTGTTCCCGAAGGTAAACTATTGGGCCATATCATTTCCAAAAGAGGAGTATCAATAGATCAGGAAAGAGTACAGGTTATCAATGAAATTCCCATGCCTCATAATAATAAATCCATGCAGTCATTTATGGGCACTATCAATTTTGTCCAAAGATTTGTCCCCGATTTCGCTTAAATTGTTAAACCTTTGCAGCAAATGGTCAAGCAAAGCATACAGTTCAAGTGGACAGACTTAGAAAAGGATGCATTCAGAGACATTAAGGCATCCATAGCTAAGGCTCCTTCCTTAAGGAGCCCAAACTTTGACAAAGATTTTATCTTGTATACTTTTGCTTCAGATGACTCTCTCGCGGCTGTGCTTACGCAAAAGGTGGAACTAGGAGACAAGTACCCAATCTCGTTTATGAGCACTGGTCTGCAAGGTGCTGAACTAAATTATCCCGTTGTCGACAAGCATGCGTATGCTATCTTCAAAGCAGTCAAACAGTTCAGACCATATATTATTAAGAACATAACTAAGGTTATAGTTTCCCACCCAGCTGTTAGATCCCTCTTCGTTCAAAAGGAATTAAGAGAAAGGAGGGGAAACTGGGTCACAACTCTTCAAGAATATGACTTAGAATTTAAGCCGGCCACTATCATCAAAGGACAAGGCCTGTGCAAATTGCTTACAGAAAATCCGACTGATGAAAAATGAAGCTGAGCTGAATTCACTTGAAGTATGTCCTATATTCACGGCTCCTCAATCATGGTATAGGGATCTAGTGCATTATTTGCAACAAGGATACCTACCTGAGCACTGGAGCTCTAAGAAAAGAAGGGCGCTCCGTTTGAAATCAGCAGCTTATCAAATCATTGATGGGACACTTTTCAGAAGAAAAAAAATTACGATGGGAATTTTCTGAGATGTCTAGAAAGGGAAGACGCAAGTAAAGTTGTCAAAGAATTACACGATGGTCCCGCTGGTGGACATTATTCAAGGGAGACAACAAATCACAAAATACTTAGACCTGGATATTATTGGCCCACTCTATTCCGAGATGCCCATGCGTATGCACGAAACTGTGATATATGCCAAAGAAGTGCTGGGAAATTACCTAAGGCAGCAGGACCCTTGCAGCCAGTTATTATCTCTGAGCCTTTTGAACAATGGGGCATAGATGTTATTGGAGAGATCAACCCAAATTCTTCTTTACAACGTCGATACATCCTGACGGCCACGGACTACTTCACCAGATGGACGGAGGCAATCCCATTGCGCAAGATCAATGAAGATGCAGTCATCAGCTTCTTAAAGAAAAACATCATAACTAGGTTTGGGGTTCCAATTTCCCTTGTTTTTTATAATGCTCCTTATTTCTCATCTTTTAAGATAAATGAATTTGTTTATGAATGGGGAATTAAATTGCATTACTCAGCCAATTATTACCCTCAAGGAAATGGATTAGCTGAGTCTTCAAACAAAAACCTCATTCGAATTCTAAAAAAGACTGTGATAGAAAATCAGCGAAGCTGGCATATAGCTCTCCCAAATGCTTTATGGGTAGATAGGGTGACTCCAAAGAACGCATTAGGGGTTTCCCCTTACACTCTCGTCTATGGCAAGGAATCCATCCTCCCTTCCAACATCTTGCTTCCATCCTTACAGTTGTCCCAAGCCTCTCAAGGGTCTGGTAGCCACGTCTTGCAATCCAGAATCAATACCTTGCTTCAACTTGAAGAAGCTCGACAGAAAGCTAAAGACCGATTCCATCAGCACCAAGACATAGTCAAAAGATGGTTCGATAAGAGGAAGTCCGGTAAAAGAAGTTTTGAAGTAGGAGATTTAGTTCTAAAATGGGAACATAATCATGAAAGGAAGGGAATGCACACAAAATTTCAACACTTATGGATAGGCCCTTACCAAATTTCTGCAAAGCTTGGCCCATCCACTTACAAGCTGACAGACCTCCAGGGAGAGGAAGTAACCCTTCCTCTCAATGGCCTTGCCTTGAAACAATACTTTGCATAGTCTCATGGAGACTTGCTTTACATAAATAAAAGCTTTCCTTTTGTTTTGTTTTACTTTGATTTACTTTCGTTTTCCTTATGTCAGATAATTTGTTTCTTTTCTCAGCATTTGAGCTTGTTTTGTTCATTTTTTTTTTCTGAAGCACCTGCAATTGGGCCTCTAGCGAAGTTAGATATCTCGAAGAGATCTCACAACTCGGGAAGCGGAAAATACCCTCAAATGAAAGTTTATCCTTGCATTTTTGGCTTTGCTGGTCGTTCTCTAGAATGAAGAGATCACTTCCTATTGGTCAGACTAACCCTTGTTTAAATGGCAGAGATCTATGATTATCTTTATTACTATCCTCGGGCTCCATCCACTCTCACACTTAAAAGCATCTCAAGAAGGTCACTGAAGTCGGACCCACGGAAAGTAACACATCTCAAAGGCATAGGGTATTGAATTGACTCCATGCTGCAAATCTAAGAGCCAAAAGCGCTGATAATCAAGGGTTTTTTTCTCCAGAGATTCTCGCCTCAATCAAATCATGGCTGAGATAAAAGCAAAGCATACTAGTCAGGAAAGCTGTCCAAAAGACTCAGCTCATTCAAGACTCCTCTCCATCCGTGAGGCTTGATAAATCAATAAAAATCTCTAGCTCACACAAAAGGACATTATGCATTGAGGAGCCAAAATCAAAGATTGTACTTTAAAGAAAATATTTCTAGAACGCCCAAACAGCAAAGTTGTCAAATGTATAAACATCCAAAAGGATGCAGGCGGCATGGGAATGAGGAACAAGAGCAATAGTGTCTATGAGAAGTTGTTGCAAATCCTGTGGAGTCCGATAGCAGTGGCCATCTGAAAGATGAATCTTCTAAAATGAACCCCATATGTTGGCCCTTTGAAAGTTTTAAAGACGTCTTCATCAAAGCTCCTCTTTTTCCAATGGCCAACAGATAAAGTGACTTCTGCCTTTGCCGAGATTCAAATGCTCAGCTGAATATTGCATATAAGATGGACAACTTTTTTCTAATTAACGGGAAGGATTTTTTCAGAGATCTATGTCCGCCAGCGATTCACCAATTGTTGTTACAGTAACATCCCTCCCCAAAATTTTGTAGATATTGGGGCCCCTCCTTCTTATTTTCCTAAAAAAGTTCTAGTTAAAAGAATTAAGCCTCCTTTGGAAAACCTTTTGAACTTAGTTTTGTTTCAAGTGGGGAATTTGTTTTAAAACTAAAGTTTTTCTTCTTAGTCAAAACTCACAATTCTTTCTCGAAACTGCGGAAGAACTCAAATTTCTCTCCCGAAACGGCGGAAGAACTTAGGATGTTCACTCGCAACTGCGGAAAGTCTTAAGGTTTTTTCCCGAAACTGCGAAAACACTTAGCGTTTCTGAAACTTCGGAAGAACTCAAAATTCTCTCCCGAAACTGCGAATGAACTCAGCATTCTCTCCAAAAACGGCGGAGGAACTCGAGATTCTCTCCTGAAATTGCGGAAACGTTCGTCAAGTGTTGCCGCAACAAGTTGTTTTTTCCCCAAGTTACTTGACCATTCACATTTCGGAAAAGACTTTGCATATTCATTCGTCAATTTGCGGAAGAACTCGTCGAGTCTTCCTGAAACGTCGGGAGAAACTCACAAGTTCACACCGCAAAGTTTTAGCTCGCCGGCTTCGGAAGAACTCGTCAAACCTTTCTGCAAAAGCAGAGCATCTTTCTAATCTTTCCCGCAAAGTCTGTCGCTCCCAAACCCATAAAGTCCACCCGCGCTTCAGAAGAAACTCACGAAGTCCGCCCGCAACAGTGAACGAGACTCACCTTTTCCTTCCGGTATCAACGGTTACGCATAAATGCTGAAGGTTTGAAAAGACCCCACCGTACGGGTGATTAACCTCGTTTTAATGTCGCCACCTACCCAATTAAATGTCCGCACGTATTAAGTTTTATATAAGGACGGTGGGGTTTTATTGTCCCCGTTGATAGTTTTGGATTCGGAGAACGTCGTTCGAAGCTGCTCAAATCGTTTCGCTCCAACTCAGCTCACTTATCACCGAACCGACCCCGTT
The DNA here is from genome assembly GCA_027924585.1 of Larix kaempferi. NCBI lineage: Eukaryota > Viridiplantae > Streptophyta > Pinopsida > Pinales > Pinaceae > Larix > Larix kaempferi. Next base: position 5,275,700 of record BSBM01000018.1, on the reverse strand, counting down.
TTCACCATTATTTCATTGCCAAGTAGGTGTTTAAACCATGAATCTTGTCTTATCTATACGTCGTGGCTTTCTCAGCCATTCTTTGTCTCATTACATGGCTTGTGGGCATTTGTAGAAGACTATTCTTAAAACTTTGCAGTCATTGCAGCCCCATAAAATTCTCATTGCTGACAGCTAGGAATCATAACCTTGCCAGTCATTCCCAGTTGGACCTTCGTCCTTGAGTCGTTCGAGCTTGGTTAGTTCCACTGGCCGCATTTCTGTCGTGCTCCTACCCATATACACTCAAGTCCAGGTTTTATGCCGGCTACATGCCGCTTCTCAAATACTATTGAATAAGAAGTAGCATCAATAATAGCTGGTTGGGATACTCAACCGCTCGCTTGTTTGGCCCAAATACCAATCGTTGAAAACGGTTTCATTATATGTTTTCGGTTTCCTCATATGTTTTCCCAAACCGAGCTAGCCCATCATTTGCGCTTTAGCTATTAGAAGCACCTATAATTTAGGTAATCTTATCTTCAAGAGTGAGGAGGGAAATAAGTTTTATGTGTCACCTTTTTCGAGAGCACCTCAAAATGTTCCTTCCTTCCTTTGCTTCCCTATAAAAATCAATTTTAATGACCATATTTGTTTCCTTGGATAATCTATGTTTGGTTTGCTTTCCTAGCATGCGGCTTTACAATTCCTTTATATTTATCATCAGCATGCTAAAACTGTCTTGCTCTATGTTATGCTCTCATAATGTTTTACAATTTTATATGGTTGCTGACAGGGATGAGCCACGATGCCAAAAGGTGGTAGAAAGAAAGCTAAAATGATGGAGCCAGAGCCAGTGCAACCAAGGACTGAAACTCCTTTTCAGGATACTAAGTGTACCACCGACGTTCCTCCTGAGGTCCGGTGGAGAGATGTTTACCGGATGATCAGGGACCAAGATATCCCAGATGTGTTATTAGAAGAAGAACAAGTCTATCTAAACATCAGGACTTCCGACATAGCTAGAGCTTCTACTCGTCCTGAGTTGTTCCCGTGCTCTGAAGTGATCAGGTGGATATTGGAACATACCAACCCACAAACAAGAGTGTTGCATGACAGCAAGGGAGAGCCATTCGCTTCATTCTATCCAGCTTATATTGCGACAGCCTACAAATTCTCACGTCCCCAGCAGGAATTGAACGATGAATGGTTGGGACAGATGAATAATTTCGAAATAGCTAAGAGGCTATTAATCACGAGAAAACAGCTAAGGAAAAGGGACAATGATGAGTATGACGTTCAGAGCCTAAGGCCTCCTTTCAGGTTGATTGCCCTTATGCTAAGCAGAATTTTTGGCATGCCCGATGGGACCGTATATAGGATACAATGGGCCCCCATAATCCATGCCATAGAATTTAAGGGGACTGTGTTTGATTGGGCTACTATCCTCTCAAATAGTTTAGCATCCACTGTGGCCGCAGCTAAGGAAGGTTTGGCCCTGAAAAAATCAGAGTTTTACATGGCTTCATACCTCATTGATTGTATCTTGGCAAAGCTCCCTTTCCCCAGATTAGGTTGCTCATGGGATCAGGCAAACACCCCGGTATACACTGCTTATAAACTACTCTAGGCTCAAAATTACAGAACACACTATAAGCTCATCTGTGAAGAGTTCATTATGCCTCTGTATGAGTAGATGTTCAATGAAGAGCCCAATTTCCTTTCAGAGAACGCCATGGAGGTCATGGAAGGTTGTGGAGATTTCTACTTCTCAGAAGAGGGTACCTATATCAGGATGTTCGGAGGCACTAAGCCACCATACATCCTACCGAAATACGCCACTGATTATGTAGTCCTAAAAGAAGCAATCAGGCAAGTTTTCCTTGATGGAATAGGGGGAGTTCTTAATAAGCAACACAAGGCTTCCTTCCCTCCTTTGACTTTCTGTATAGGAGCCTATAAATTCTCAGGGGTTGCAGCAGCCGAAGAGTTCATTCAGGAGTTGAAATCTTTTCACTTCGGTGAGGCAATCTTCCATAGAAATGATAGGCGGAGCAAGGTTGCGGAGCATTGCAAAGAGTTTTATGCTCATTTTGAGTATGCTCATTACTATGATGCCGAAGAAGAAGTGTTCAGGGGAATCAATAACATGGTTGAATTGCAGATTTGTCGTCATGGCAGTGGAACTAACTCTAGCTCTGCCATAGCCCGAGAAACCAGTCTGCAGAAAGAAAGGGAAGAAGTTGAAGCCCTGGCCCGTGAAGAACAAAGATTGAAAGAAGAAGCAAGACTGCAACAGGAAGCTGAAGAAGCAAGATTGCAAAGAGAAGTTGAGGAAGCAAGACAACAGAAGGAAGCAGAGGAATGAGAGCAGAGGGAAGCAATTGAAAATCAGTAGTGAGCTAAAGAAGAAGAAAAAAGGCGTAAAGCTGAAGAGGAACAAAAGGTGGAAGAATAGCTTAAGACCAACGAAGATGCCCAGGCGGGTGGCTCTAGCACCCAAGATATGGAAATAGACCCATCTCAGGTAGTGCAGACCCCACCCACAGAGACAAAAGTCCATATAAGATATCTCCCGATCATCCCTTACACCCCATCCGAAGATCATACTGTGTCCCAATGGGATGAATTTGTGTATTATAAGAAGAGGAAGGCGGTGGTCTTGAAGTCAGAAGAGAGGATAAAGAGACTTTTCCAAGCAGATATTGTCACCCAGTGGGAGACCACGGTTATACAAAATACAAATAAGGCTCCCATAGCCATGGCATCCGCCGTTGTGTCAGCAGCAAAAGCAACAAAAGATAATGTGATCGATATGGTCAAAGAATTTGAGTCAACAAAGAGGAGAGCTCGCATGCTGCAACATACTGTGGCTAATGAACAGGCTTACAGGGATCTTGTAGTGAATAAATATAATCGCATGTCTACTGATCACAAGGAGTTGTCAAATAAGTATCGCCATCTAGAAGGAGAAAATGAGCATCTGACAATCCAGATGATGGTTCTAGAAGCGGAAAAGAATGATTCTGAAGCTAGAGTTTTTCATCTGGAAGCAGATAAACAGGCAATGGTTGAAAAGCTAGAACAAGCAGAAAGCAGAGCGATGGATATGTCTCCCTTTCATGAGCAGTCCTGTGACATTTTGAGACAAATGCATGCCACATAGGAGCTGATTACTGAGGAAGTGTGCAGGCTCAAAACCATGCTGGTTAGATTGAAAGAGGTCGATGCCAAAGCCACCCGACTTAAAGGCAAATACACTAGGGTTAAAGCAAACATTTTAAGCCAGATGGAGTGGAGAGAAGGGAAGGTGAATTTCCCTAAGCATCTCCCATTCAAATCTGTAAATGGTTTTAAGGAGGATGAAGCTCTCATGGAGTTTTGCCAGAATTGTGGTGCTAAGATGGTGGCTAAAATCCAGGGAACAATGGGGAAAGGCAACAACATGTATCAAAAGATTCATGAAGTACATGAAAAATGCAAGCTTATGTTTCCTCAGACCGTGGATGATTTTCCATGCAAAGAGCAGCGTTTGTCAGATTTGAAGGAAGAGCTGGGCATTCAAATAGAATATGTAAAAAAGATTGATGTGTTAGCCACCGATGATCTTCATCACTATATTGGACTGTCATCAGTATTCAATCATTTGCTTAAGGAGATTCACCAGTAAACAATAGTAGAAATTCAGGGTATTGAATCAGAGCTTGGTAAGCATGTGACTTCACAGAAGATCCTGCTCCCCTCTCCCACAAATGTGGTTGTAAGAGACGCTGGTATATGGTTCAGTTATATTGCTAAAGAAGAGAAGAAGGCAGCAGTAGCCAACGCAGGCACATCATCCCCAGCAGAAGCACCACCCCAAGAATAAACGCGCTAGACATAATGCGTTGTTTTGTTTTGGTCTTCTGTTTTTGTCCCTATGGTTAGAGCGTTGAGTCACTAGGACAGTTGTCCTTTTCTATTTTTGAGAAAGAATTTATGTTATGAGAAAAGGGCCACTAATTGTTTATTTCTGGGAAAAGTCTTTAAAGGACAAGTGTAAAAGGCCAGGTGGCAACCCAGGAGGCATTTTGTAAAGATATAAATAGAGGCCTAGGGAATAGTGTAAAGGACTTTTGGCAAGGAAAGGAATTTTCTGAAGCTTGTACGAACTGTTTTGCACTTGCTCCCAGAAAGTGAATTTGTCTAATAAGAGCCTGGAGAGGACGTCTTTTGCATGGAAATCGATGTGGGATGTTTGATAGATTATTCGTGTGGCTTTCACATCTTTCAGTGAGATCTTTCTTTGCTATTCAGAATTATTTCTGTGTTTTGAATGAGCTTACTGTCTTTTCTGTGTAATGGTGTTTCTCTTAACATGAGCAATGGAATGCTTTCATAGGGATTAGAAGCTATCTTTTATACCTTTAATCTCTTGTTGTAGATGTATCTTTGAGATTTAATGGCTATCTGTTGATCTTTGAGTGTTTCTCTCAGTGCATTGCTCATATTTACAATTTGCTCCTTGCAGGGATAGATTAGATTTATTTCAGTCTTAGATACAGATTTGTTTCAAGCTCTGCATTTAGATTAAATTAGCTTAGACACTTGCACATCATTTTAATAATAAAATAAATAAATAAAAAAGAATGATGGATCGGGCCATAACCGGTGTAAAAAAAAGAAAATCTAACGGTTGCCGAAACCACTAACCGGACGGATTCCCCATACCAAACGGTGGACAATCTAATTGCGATAGTCTACCAGGGAGAATCTCTTTCTGCTTGATGCTGCGATCTTCGGGGCATCAACAGGTATATATTTATGTTATGAACTAGCATTATAAAACTTTGTTTTTATGCTTACACGGATCTTTAGAGATGAAATAGATATATCATAAAGTTGTTATGTATTTACTTAATGTATGGACAAGTAATTCCAATATTACAATGCCTAAGTTTTAAACCTAGAACTATATTAAATATGCACTATATATTGCAATGATATGGTTTTCATTAAGCCATGATATAATTACAATATGCAATTATATGATACAATATGCAAAGATTTGATTTATCAATATACAAACATACGATGATTCAGGTGCAATCCTAACTATACTTAGCACTATAGGACATTATCCTATGTAAACCATGAATACGGTGCAAATAAACCTTTTAAAGGCTATGACTTAAACATTAGATTGAATCATATTATGACTTATGCTCTTGTCCTAAGTTTTGTTAACGTATGTTTTGAATTCACCAAAGTCTTGTTATTGGAGTGATGAGTTGATGTGCATTGAATTAATTGTTGACAGGTTGACAGGGTTACGATCATGTATTAAATGTTATGACCGAACTCCATAGTGGAAAGCCTAGATGTCAACCCACGTAGTCCAAACACGTGAACTTTGATCGATAATGTAACTAAGAGTTCTAGCTGGCATGGTTGTTGTATCACCTCTCTTCCACTGTACACGGTAATGTTCACTTGGCATGTAGTGTTGGCCTCTTCGTGGTTGAAGTAATTAATGAGATGTTAATGCAATATTGCTCAGCTTTCAACGTAGCATTGTTGGCATATTTCTTACCTCTTGATCACACCAGATCTTGATCGTTGATTTGTGTAACCCTAACCTTGTTGTATGTAGTGGTAGCAAGTTTCTCGGCCTTTCATTGTTACATTGAGTTGAGGACGACAGGCTGCCAAAATGTAGGGTCGAAGGAAATTCCCTTCCAGGGTTTCGATCCTGTGACCTGTGAGATGTAGTGTCTTTAATAGTTGCAAGCTTAGCTCCTTGCCATAGAGCCACGATACAATAAAACGAAATGTGGTTTCTGTCAGCTGTTGAGAGTGGTTTTGTATTAGGGTTTGGATTTTCTTTTTGAAATCGTCTTCAGGGTTTTGAAATTGCAGTTACTGATGTTGCTACCAGACTTCGTTGTTCTTTTGCTGGTGTGGTGTGCCAATGACTCGAGCTTCGATTAGAAGGTAATGTTCATGATAATAAAAAATACTGTTTTGCTTAATTGTTTTCTTGTATCTTCTTATTTTTAAACCCCTCGATGTGTAACTTTGCAGGTACCCTCTTCGTTGGAAGGTTTCTATGCAACGGTTTTGGGAAAGGAAAGCTACTACTGCTTCCTGGTAAGCTCCGGTGGTTCTTGCAAAGCCTCGTATGTGCCTTTGATGTGTTTTTCTATGTGCCGAGAGTTGGAAATCTTCGACTTGTATCAGTGATGGCTGAAAGGAAGTTTAAGCTTCTTTTGTTTTGATATTATTTTGTAAGAGGTTGATCCTCAGTCTTGTATTTGATTCTCGGCTCAGTATTGTTTTGCTGTAGCGTTGGAACCATTTTGAGTTGGTCTTTACATCGTGAGTTGTTAAGTTAAAAGTAAAACCCTGTATAGTTTAGTGGTTCCACGGTCTCGGCTTATTGTTAAAATGTCGAGGGTAACTCTATGTATTATTGGGAACCTTGTAAGATCGTAATGCATTTCTCTGTTATATGTTTGAATGGAAATCCAGAATCGAGGGTTCTTTTTGCACTTGTAAACTATGGTTCATTTTCTTTTTAATGGAAAGTTATATTTTAAATAACAGTTGACTGTGTGAAAGCTGGTTACAGTGATGCCAAGCAACAATAGTTGTCTTGGACCGAAATTTATAATTTGCATGACTTAAAAACTGTATGTCTGTGTTTTGTTCTCGTTGTTGATAATCTTATTTGGAAATAGATGAAAATAGTTGACTGTTAATAGATGTCGAAACGGATATGCCTCCATACTCTAGTTTTGTTTTTACAAAGGATACTCTACCTGTAGATTACGATTTCTATCGGGCTTGTGCCGTGCTTTGTGCCCAAGATTAAATCTTTGTAATCATAATTTCGATAATGTATATGTGTAATGCTAGGGATTGTGAGCTAATGTTTAGACATGAATATGTAATCGCCTTCGGCTAACTGTTAGATAATTCTTAGATAGTAAACTTACCATATATAAAAGATAGTATGGTTATAGAAAGTGATGACTAGGGTTTAATAAGTCATAAATGTTATCATTCTCTGAAATAATGTCTACAGTTTGTCATAGAAGACTTGAGATAGAAATTATGATGTGTGTATACAGAATTAGGGTTTGTAGTGTATTAGGTTTTGATACTACTGTAATAAATATTTGATAATTGAAATCAAAGCAGGAAATTAGTGAAGAAATAAAATATGTATAATGACAAGAAATCTATATAGTGATTAGTTCTTGCAGCTGCTATAATTCTTGAAAATACTATTACTTGAAAATCATGAAATGTTTAATTTTGATTGCATTTGCTTACTATCTTAAATTAATAGAGACAAGAGGAATATATGGAACTGTCAGAAGCATACTGTGTTTTTCTTTCAATTATTATTTACATGAATTCTATGCAGCAATTTATGTTATACTATAATTTTTTACTATGTTTAAACATATGACAGAATTTTAAACAGAACACTTATTGAAATCATTTATCCAATCAATGGCAATCTGCCTATCTCTCATCTATCATTAATTTGCTTCTCTATACTAGAGTGCTATGCAGAGAACAGCATGGGAAAAAATATAGAGATGGTTATTTAATCAAATAATTCACAAAGCTTTATCATTCAGAATCAAACATAGATCAGAAAATAAATAAATTTTTTCACATAACAGAGTTTGAATAAGTAAAATCATTAAACTATAAACAAAGTAGGAAAATTGAAACCTGGTTAACTGTAGGGAAACAAATATCCCAAGGAACCTATTCCACCCAACTAATTCTTGAAGACATCCAAGTTACTTGCCTTAGGACCCCCGAGCCTGTTCACTGAACCACCAGGAGGAAAAAACTTAGAAGCTTGGGACCTCAACTTGCAATAGTAATAGTTATCCACTCTTAAAGACTTAGAAGTCAAAGAGAACTGCACCAGCTTCTCTGGTTTTCCCTTCTCAGAATAATTTGTAGACTTACTGTTGCACTCTCACATAGCCTCCCTATTCGAATCTCTCAGTGATCACCTGATGCACTTGAGGAATATTTCTGCAGAAAATATTGTAAGAGTTGTCTGCTCAATTCGAATTTTCCTTATGTAGGCTGCCTAGGCCTTTTAGTGGTTTACTGGTCATTTAATGAGCTGCCTTCTCACTCCCACCACCTGGGGGATAATGCCACAATTTTAGGGTAGTTGTCCCATAACCAACAGCTAGTGGTGAAGTGCAATTGCTGCCATTTGTCCCATGCCTTCTAACAGCTTCCATTCCTCCTAGTGGGTCAGTGAACACTCATTTAACAGTTCCCTTGGGTGTTTGTCTCCTACTTTAATTTATTAAATAATAATAATCAGTAATTACATTCATCCTTGACCAAACTTGGTCATAATTACAAAACTTTGTAATTAAAATTTAACATAAAGTATTTTGCCAATAAAATAATATTTTTAGAATTTGGGTAGGTGACACACCTACTGGAAAGCAAAGGTCAAAGCGGCAGAGCGGGAGGTTGGCACAGCAGGGAAGAACCAAGCAGATAAAAAAGAAAGAAAAAGAAACAATCCCCATAGTACAGGACATGTCAGACTCTGAAGATAACGGGGCAAAACAGGAAGGTCCTTCTACACCTATAGAGGAAGACACCTTCCAGCAGAACTTTGCGAATGAAAATATGAACATTGAAAAGTATGATCAACTAACTGAAGCATTGACTGAGCTGGCGAAGGTCATAAAGGAGCTGGCCACCATGAAAATTGAATCACGACTCCACAGAAACCAGTCTGTTTCACCGACTTTGCCACCATTCATGCACGAAAAGACCCAAACCCTAAAAATGTAGCACGTGGGTCAATTAAAGCAGATGGAGCAGCAGAATTTGCCACTGAAAGAAAAATTAGGCCAAGCCCAAGAGGAATTGATCCAGAAAGACCAACAAATCCTACAGCTAGAGGACACTCTAGCCATCACTGCCAAGATTTATGAAGAAATACTGGGGTATAGGCCGCCATCCCGGGTCTACACCGTCTATCTAAAGGAAAAATGGGGTCGGTTCCAATTGCAAATGTTGAAGCGAGGTTTACCCTTGGATTAGACCACTCCTAAGTAGTTTGTAGACACCTCCCTAGCTTGCACTGAGTTAGAAAAAGATCGGTTATGTGAATTCTTCTTACACAATCTAGTCGTGTTGAACTCGCCAAATTGGTCACCGAACCCCTACATGGGTGATTTTCAACTCAGGGCATTGTGCTCTTGGATGAATCATGAAGTAGAAAGAGCCCAGGATGTTCATCTCTACCAAGTAGAAGAATGTAAGAATCCACTATGGATAAGGGATGAATCTACACATCCCGAGAAGGTGATTTGGGATCACTTTGCTATAACCTCTAATGAGGATCTGATCCCCAACCTTCTCGAGAAGCGGCAGGAAGCAATCTCACACTTTGACAACACCACCCATAGCACCTTCAGCAAAGTTCGGGAAGCTATCAATTATAGGTGGAAAATAATTTCAAAGGACTTGAAAAAGCAGGAGCCTCACTCCCCCCATAGGCTAGAAGTCGCACTCACCAAAGAAAGGTTTTACAGGGAGTCGTTGATAAAGAACCAACTCAAATGGATAGGAATGAAATTAATCCCACCTTTCTTTCTTCCTCTGGATATTAAGGAACATATCGATGAGGATGAGGAAAGAAGAACCTGGGCCAAAGAAGAACAAATCCAAGGTTATTACAGACAGGAAGGGGCTCCTAGATTTGTTGCCTAGGATATCAGGGAGGCCATCATGGAGCAGGATGGGTAACATCTTCAAGTTTGGGGGAGATGATGAGTCCAGGATATAGGTACTCCATAGACTCCTTTTATGCCACACATAAGCGAAGAAAGGATAAGAAAGCACCTCTTTATATAGGAGAGAATGCATTTTGGTTGATGATTAAATGAAGTAATTTAGCGATTATCTTTTCTTATGTTTTAGCATTTTTTATTTACTAATCATATGAATAAAGACATGTGTGGACAGGGCATAGGTAACCTGGAAGAATAACAAATGACCAAGCTCCAAAATGAAGATCACAAGAGACACAACAATCCCATTTTCTCCTGATTTGTAGGAAAGAATCCTGTTATTCAGGATCGTGATTTTCAATGTAAAGCTAGGTTAGAAGTAATGATAAATAGGACCTCTTGAGTAGCAGGGGGTCTGGAGACATTTTCTAAAAAAAAAGTATTCAACATTTTCGTAGTTGAGACATCTTTCTTTTACATTTTTTGTAGCATGGATTTATGAACTGATAATGAAAGACCAACGTTCTCTTAATCTCGTGAGTTCATAAGTTTCTTTCCCTCCTGAGATATGTGTTGGGGCGGGCCCCTCAATACATAGATCAGGAGTTTTGTGCTTTGTTTCAAGTATTTCTCATGCATTCTAATAATTATTTCCATCAACATTGTGTGTGAATTAACTTCAGCATTCGTTCAAATATCAGATTTCGATTTCAGCACAAGCACTTTTCTTTCCGTAGTTCAATAACATTGCATCTGTAGTTCTGTAGTACATTGTTTGTGTTGGTTATGGAGCCTGATCTCCATATTCAGAGATATTATTATTCAGTCGTGTTTGTACCCCAAGTTTGGTTATGATCCTGGCACAACCGTAGGGGGGTTCGGGGGAGTGTCCACTCCCTTGGTTGGGGGGCGCGGGGGCCAACGGGCCCCTGTTGAGGGTTCGGGGGCAGTGCCCCCGAGAAAGGGGGTTCGGGGGCAACACCCCCAAGAAAAAAATTTGGGGTTGTTTTTCACCAGTTGTTTTCAGACCCATGGTTTTGGGTAACCCGCGGTATTTTCCCATTGTATTTCCCTTATAAAAGAAAGACATTGTAATACAGCTAGGGTTGATGTATTAGGTTTTATGCATTGTAAAGATCTCTGAGATCAGGAAGAGAGACTGTGAGACAGTGAAGAGTAAGTGCAGCGGATGTGCTGCAGGTTGTATCCCTTCACTTTGCTAGACGGTATAATAAAAGGACTAGCAACTTCAATGTGGACATAGCCCAAGTTGGGGTGAACCACGATATATCTGTGTCTCTCTTGTAATGTGTGTGTGATTATATTTGCATTTTTGTTTATTGTTATTGCTCTGCGATCTTGTTTTTCTAACAATCTGTAGTCCTGTACATGCCATCTGCACAGGCAAATTTCATATCTGAATTTCCATTTTTTATAGCATTTCCAGAAAAAGACCAGATCTATGTTTTCATGCTTCCAAGATAATAATTTGTGATTACCGATAAAATGGATCTTGTCCTTCTTTTAGATTAGATTAAAGCTTCTTAGATCAAAGTTATGCATGCTTCCCTTTCTTGATTTGATAAAATAGGATTTATCTGCTTTCAGCATTTGATTTGATAAAATAGGATTTATCTACTTTCAGCATTTGATATTATAAAATAGGATTTATCTGCTTTCAGCATTTGATTTGATAAAATAGGATTTATCTACTTTCAGTATTTGATTCGATAAAACATGATTTACATGCTTTTGTGTGTTGCGTACATAGAATAGAATTTCCAAAGCTTTCTTTGAGCATTTCCTTACTTTCATGTTTCCATAGAACAACACTTTCGACTGTCTTAGGATATTCTCTAGGATACTTAGAAACAAAAAAAGACAATCTTATAGTTCACATATAGTGTCGAGCATCTCTCAAGTTTGTACACTCCCTGGTCGATATTTAAATTACACTTCGGGTACATCTACCTAAAAAAGGTATACATTCCTGGAGTCCACCAAATAGCAAGAGTTGCAAGCTAAATCCAAAGTCAAAGTTGTATCTATGAGCCAAAGCTAAATCCATGTTCCAAAGAAGTAGACAAAAGGAACATTGAAAAAAGATTGGTTTCTATAAGCTTTTAGAGACCAAAAAGCCTCTCTATGGGGAGGTGTGATTGAAAATGGATTTGAACAAAATAAATGGTTGTAAGAGTTAGTAATTCAATGCAATTTGACAATTAATGAAGGTTTAAATAATAAAAAACAATGCAAGCAATGTAAAATTAAATGAGAGAAAAGAGAAAAAAAAAAATGAATAGAGGAGAGAAAGTTGGGGAATGGGAAATGAAAGGACAAGGACACTTGGCCTTCACATTATCCTGAAATATACCTATTTCTTATTGTAATTGAATTCACAAAGATATTTCGGCTTTTAGCTAAACATGAGGTGAAGATGCACAAGATCCATGAGCTACATCGTAATATGAGATTGCATAAATGAAAACTAAGAAACTATTTGAAGTTTGTTTTCTCATATGGGTTTCCAAGATAAGATATTTGTGTTTATCATGTGTTTGATTTTATTGTTGTGTTAAATTTTGCATTTCATTTTGTATGTGATTTTAGAAGCTCTTATATGTATTTGATATGCTTCCTCTAGTTATAATAATGGTTAATTAATAATCAATTCCCACCATAGATATGTTAGTTTGCTCATTATTTCATTCTCCACTAGTATTTGATGAATGACAATAGTCATGTCTTAATCACCATTTGATTTACTCTAATATTTGATATCAAGGGTTGTCATGAGCTAGTTCTTGTAATTGTGTAGTTGTGTTTCTAAACTTGATTGTAAATAATAACAAATTGAATTTGATTGAGACCATTGGTGGTTGGACAACCCATAGATAGTGACCAAGCCTATTGAGTCCATGCACACCTCCACCATTGAATTACAACCTATAGAAATCATCTAGAAATTGTGGGTGTTAATACGTAGGTCATATGCAAACCTATGAGTGGTATGTAGCATTGGAAAGTCACCTCTATACTCCCTATTAAGCATACAATTGTGTGTTGAGTGGTCTCCTTCTTCCCATCAATTTGTCACATGTAGTTCATTGGGTAAATTGTGGGTGTGAATAAAAAATTGTCTCTACATTTTTTCTTTAGAATATAATCCCATAAAAAATGTTAAATTTCCCGTGAGAATTAGGTCAACGCATTGGTGGATATTGTTGATTTAGAGAGAAACAATTTGAATCCTCTGAAGTATTGTTGTTGGATTACGAGAAGGCAGGTGCGGGTGGGGTACTCTTTGACCCAGGAGGATTCAAGGTGGATTCATTTTCTTGGAGTCTAGGAAAGGATTCAAATAATCAGGAAGAACTGTTGGCCTTATGGAAAGGGACAAACATGCTCATCGAGAAGGGAATTTCATACATCCTAATTCTGGGAGACTTGAAGCTTGCAATTAAAGCAGTTAAATATCGATCTCATTTGTAAAACTCCTCCTTGGCGGGGATCCAAAGCATAATTTTGGAAAATATGAAGAGAATTCCCAAGGCAAAAAAATTTAATGTCTTAAGGGCCCAAAATAGTTATGCAGATTCGTTGGTTAACAAGGCCTCGGAAGGAATAGAGGGATGCTATGTAAATCATCTTAGTGGAGAACACTATGAAAAAAATCCATAAGGTGATAAGGGTTCCTATCCTATCTAGGGAACAATATTTTAGAACTAAGCTTAAGTGGAACCACCTTAAAGGGAAAATCATCATGGTCATGACAAGGATGAGACACGTTCTTAAATCAAGAGGTCTAGATCTGTGCTCTTGGGGAGCATCACACTATAAGCGAGGGGTTGGTTCTTTCATAATTTCCACACAAGAGAGATTAAATTATATCATGTCACGACAGGACAGGATGACATCCAAATCATGCATCACCCTTCTCTCCCACGAGTTGAATTACTCATGTTCATGCATAGGCATAATGATGAGGCATTATGATGATAGCTAATTTCCTAGGGAAGGAGTACGGTGTATCAGATACCGGATGCTCAGTCGTAAATTGTGAAGGATATGGTTTGATTTGGTACATTCTATTAATTATTATTCATTCTCCTCCTCACTTGTCATATCGTCAGACCCGGAGTCTCCTATATCATTTTCAGGTTATCTTTTGTTGTAGTATTTTAGAATTTAGGATCCCTCCTCGTGTATTTTCCAAGGTGACTGATGAAATTAGTGGTTAATTTCACACAGAAGATGAAATGGATAGCAATGGTGGTCTGAATGATCCCTTCTGTTGTTTCAAGTATGGTCTTCAACGAGTAATTTGTGGTCTTCATCGACTCAAGCGTCGAATTTGCGGGATGGAACAGGACCTTGGAGATAGGGAGCGTCGCCGAGAAGAATGGAAAGACAAGGACAAACAAAACCGGATTAATGAGAGGAGGGACTTTCAGCTTCAATTGGACCTATTGAAAGGTCAAATAGAATAACAAAGAGACCAATATGAAACAATGGAGGATAAGATCACAGACTTGGAACAAAAAGTTGAATCAATGCAACAGCAGCTGAAATAAAGAGACTCTGCAGAGGGATCCTCCTTCATACCATAACAGATTAAGATAGAAGACCAGGTTCCATGGGCATTTCATTTATAATGTGTTTATGCTCTGCTCTTTCATAGTTTTTCTAGGGCGGTTTGTTAGAAATTATAAGTATAAAATGTATAAGATAGAATCTAGGAGGAAGACTAGAAATTTTGTGGATCTGAAATCTTTTTCCATGATGCTATTGGACTCTCTGTCAATATATTACCTTTACAAGCAGCATTGGTAATTGGTAAACCACAAAATAAATCAAGGATTGGCTTCTATTTTCGTTAAACATGCTACAGAAATATATAGATATCTATTAATTGTTGGAGTGTTGCATAAAAATCCTAGTGTAAACCACACTCTTATTTGGCTGCTACAATTCAAAAGCAAGCACCTACAAACAAAAGTATACGATACAACTATAAAACCAAGAATTTATGGAGGTATCCATGTCCACACATTACTCATGTGAGAAATCATATTTGAACCCTTGAGCAAGATTTTGTTCAAACGGCTTTAGAGGGTGTATCATTTAGTTGGCACTTGAGAAAATAACATTGAAAACGTGAAAGAGCTCAAGCATTAAAGCAGAGTAGCATAGTCAATCCCTATGTGCCTATCTAGTGATATAAATAGAGAAACTAACTCAATTCAAGCATGGGTTCGGGGAGGAAGCTAGCCACCAGATCATCGGTAGATTGCGACTCAATCACCTTCCGCAGGACCTTTACGTAGCAATGAATGGTAACCGATTGTTCAACTTTGGAAGGAGACCTATTTATGATCTCCACCTATAGGATGGCCATACAGAGGGTCTCAAAACATACTATTTGGGAACCTCATGAGTGTGTATACTAATATTATTCATATTTAAGGATTCTAGGGTTTGATTGCCCAATTTCCAATTTGGATCAAACAGATGTGGACTTAGTACAACCCAAGAACTAGATATCCATCTAAAAGGGTCGATTAGAGTTCTTACTCAATTAAATTTTTAACTATACAATAGTTTGTTATTATTTGGAATATTGCACCAGTTCCATTTTTTTTGGCATCGTTAGTTGGTCATTAATGTGTTCAAGCTGCATAGATTATAGAAGTCTCATAATTCATTGAGGATATAAATCTCTAAATAATCTTGAGAACAAAGAACATAAATTTTAATTCCGCAAAATATCTATGCTAGTGAAACGAATGGTATATATTTTCCTCGTTTATGGATTAGAGTGTTAAGCAACAAGTTTCCAAAAAGAGCATAAATAGACCAGAAAGATTACTCCATTCCTTTAATGAAGAAAATAGATGAATAGAAAGCCTCTTCAAGGGGGAAACCTCCTTATACAATGTACTAAGTACACAAGACAAGACATGCTGGCACGGGATAGATCCGCAATAAGTGCGGAAGCCGACATGCGTGAAAGGGTCATCCCGTGGAAAAAGGACCTTTCGCCACTTTTTGAGGAAGCATAAGAGTTGTTAGATTAGTCGAGTCGGTCATGTGGACCATTTTGTAATAAGATAAAAGCGTATAAATAAAGAAAGATCGTAAGCCTAAGGGCATTGGAGTTTTGGAGATTAATCCTATCTTTTGGGTTCGGTTGTATCTGCGATATGATGACTTTACTGTTTCTGCAAGAGTTGTTCCGCGGGTTTTGATGAATGAATGACGATGTTCGGTTATGATATGAATTTTGTTGTTGTATGATGCGATGATAAATGATGGGTTATGTGAATGCTTTCTATTGATTAATGCAAACATATGTTGCTATTGATTAGTGCGAATATGTTGTTGAATATGCTATGAATGTATGTATCATGAATAAGATGAAAATGATTGGTTAATGGACTGTTATGAATGTTGTAATCTCTGGTTAATGTGCACATGTCCTCTTCACAACTGCGGAAGCTTGGTTCTAGCAGCCCTCTTATCCACCTCGGGTGAGACTGCACTTGCTTCGCAAGTGTTGCTGGGAAAGGTTACACCTTTCCGGGACGGTGTATAAGGGAGTTAGGTTGATAGTTTGTTGGCGACAATGTGGAGTGAATCCCTGTCAATAGACTCTACGTCAACAAATGGTTCCGTTGTCAGGACCCTAAGGAAGAAGAAAAGAGGATATGTTGTGGCACCCGACTAAACCAGAGATCCAAGAGTGGTTCAATAAGAAGGCAGAGGAATTCGCGAAAAGCGAGAAGTGAGATCCAAAGCAAACAGCGACTAGTTGGTTAGAAAGATACATCTACTCAGATATTCACGAAATCATTTTCTGTGAATTCCCGGTGCTGTTGCATGACTGGCTAGCACAATTGACGTTCCGCAAGAACCACTATCAGAAGACTGAACTAGACTGTTGGACTCCAAAGTTGGTGCGACAGTTGAAGCAAGTTAATAATAAGGTATCACGAGTTGTTGATTTTTGGGTAGACAGTATCCTTGAAGGGTACGTAACTGAGTTCATGGTAGATACTATCAAGTCATACAGCGACGCTGAAAGAAATTTCTTCAGGGGACCAAGGGGAAGATTTTTATCATTGTTAAAACTATGGATTAAAATGCTGGTCTGCAAAAAAGGAATATTGAGGATGTCTTCTGATGAGTAGAAGAATTGGTGTGCGAAGGTGAAGGTATCACGTAAATGCAAGTTTGACATAAAGATGTGGTAGATGGACATGAGTGATGATGAGTTTGAAAGGGAAGCTGACGAAGAGTGTGGTCTCTTGAGGAGTGAAGCTATATTCCAGTGTCCTGAGAAGAGAGGAGGATTGAGAGAGAGTCTCCTGAGAGGACCAGAAAAGAGAACTGCGAAATAGGACCACACGGGAGAAAGCGACCTTATTGTGAAGGAGATGTCGACCAGGCTACCCCAGAGGCAGAGGAAGGTCAGATCGTAAGTTACCACGTACCTTCGACCCCGCACACTACTCTGAATTTTATAGGAAGAAATCCAAATTATTCGCGGAGTTGCCCCATGTGCAGTGGCAAGAGTAGTACTTCAGTAAATAACAATACCAGCAATGTTAGGATGGAAGACGAGGAAAAGATGCCCACCTTTTAGGGGAATGGGACTGAGGATCCCAAACAGTATTGGTTCGTATGCGAAGCAGTCTGGACCGTGAAGCACATCCGGGACGATGCTATAAAGATAGGACAGCTGGCGACGACTCTTAGGGTCGGGCGGTAGACTGGTACATGAAATTTGTAAAGGTTCTGGTGGGAACAACAGCCAAAATGCTAGAGAAGATCAAGATGACGATGATTGATGAATTTACAAAACCAAAATCTGAGTTGCAATATGTCACTGAGCTTAAGGAGATTAAACAATTCCTGAATGAGTCGGTGTGGGAATTCGATCAGCGCTATAAGACGCTAATATTGAAAGTGAGCTTTCCGATAAATGGGCTACAACACAAAGAATGGTTCATCATAGGACTGGTGTCGCATCTCCGAGGGCCGTTGATGCAACAAAAAGTCGCGACACGGGTGCAAGCATTAGAAATCGCAATGAAGCTAGAGGCTTCACCAATTGGCGAAGCAGGAATGGGAATGGACAGAGTTCAGGAATAGTTGGCCAATTTAACATTATAGCTGGAGGATATCAAGAAGGGAAAGGAAACCTGAGGAGATGTATCGTGCACCAGATGCAGAACTGAGGGGCACCATAAGGATAATTGCCCAGAATGTCGGGAATACTTGCAGGCGGGGGGGCCAAACCCACTTCGCCAGGGAGGCATTCCATCGTGTACTGTCTGACAGACCAGGGGCATCGATCGGAGGAGTGCGTATATTTGAAAAAGATGGTATTGAAGCCAACAAACTTATACCACAATTTTTGTCAATCGGTTGGCCATGATGAGAAGGACTGCAGGGCCTATGATTTACTGCAAGAACAAACAACTAACACGTATTTCATGAAGGGAGAAGAACCACCGGTGGTACAACAGCAATCACAGTATAGCCAGCTACAACAATATGACCAGGGCCACTATGGGCACCCACAGTATCCACCACCACCGTATGGCCACCCGCAGTATGGGCAACAGCAGTATCAGCATCCATAGTACAGGAAACCGCAGTATCAACAATATGGACCACCGCGCAGAGGTTTTGGGGGAGGATACCGCGGCGGCCGAGGGATGGGACGTGGAGGCACTGCTGGACGTGGAAGAGGTCCAATTACATATTATAATTGTGGGAAGTAGGGGCACTACCAGAGAGACTGTCTGAATCCAGCACCGCAGTGTACATATTGCAGTGTTGTGGATCATAATATAGAAGACTGCCCTCAGCTTATTGCGAAATGGCAAACCAAGCAGAACCAGAACTCGAATAATCCAAAGACGCCACCTACGATACAGATGATTTCGACAGAAGCCAAAGGCAACCACGCTACGGTGGGGATAGTGACCCAAGGAGGAGTGGTGACCAGGGTTGATAAGCCACACGTCAATGTCAGACCAACACAAACACAACAAAAGCAGGTCAACAAGGGCGCTGAAGTGGAAAAGGACATTTTCTCAAAGGCCCAGGAGGTAATGAGGAATAAGAGACAGGTAGCTCTAGAAGAATAAATCTATGACATGCCACCAACGTTTGACCACACGAAGTCACGAAGGAAGGAAACCACCCTAAAAGCCTTCATAGGGAGTTTCCTCGACTCGGCAAAAGATCCAGAGATATTGGAAGAAATGGCTAGTCTACTACGACGACGAGGAGGTGCACGACTGGAGCAGAAAGTCAATCGCATACATAAAAGAAAAACAGGCAGGGAGATGCGGATGTCAACACAAATCGGAGAATTTGATGTTGACTCCATCATTCTGGATTTGGGTTTGGATGTTAATATCCTAACTAAACAAACCTGGGAGACAATGGGAAAGCCGTGGATGACCTGGTCGCCAGTACAGCTGCGACTGGAAAACCAGAGCAAGGTCACCCCGCTCGGTCCGGTATGTCAACTCCTTGTTGAAATTGAAGGACTCAGAACGTATGCAAACTTCGACGTCATTGAAATCGTGGATAACACCTGTCCCTATCCGGTACTGCTGGGGATAGACTGGGCTATGGAAAATCAAGAAATTATCAACTTTAAGAAAAGGATAATGTCCTTTGAGAATCAGGAAATGAGAGTTGTTGCACCACTGGATCCTACGGAAGGGCTGCGCTATACGGAGCCGATCAGAGATGAATTTACGGAAGGATGGGACAATCTGTATAACATCTCTAAAGATTATGTTAACCCCACCACATATGGAGAATTGGAATGGTGTAGCACTAGTTCAACATCCTCCGACTCAGACGAGGCCCTTGAGAATTGGCAGAACCGGTTGCATGAAGTGTACTTTCGAAGGTTCGCACGGATAACACAATCCCTACGAATGGTGGCTAAGGAGGAGTATGCGTTACCTACCTATGAATGATTTCCCAACTTGGACACATTTCTCACTGAATTTGAGGAGAAGGTGGCAGAGCCACAGCATCTTTTGGCCCTGGAGGAAGCCCTGAAGGCTACTCCTACGCGATGGTGGGCAGCGTATAAACCAAACATCACATCTTGGCCATTATACTGAAGCCTCATGGAGGTTCAGTTCGACAAAGCCTCAAAGGACGACCAGATGCAATACGATGGACAGGGAGACCCAAAGGCACATCTAAACGCCTGTTAACACCGATGGGGATCAAGAGCACGAAAATAGTGGGTACACGCATTCGTACACACAATGGATGAGGTACCACGAAGCTGGTATGTTGTAGTAGAACTGCGACATGGGACAACATCTTGGGAGCAGCTTATAATTGGCTTCAACCAACGTTCTCATTCGCAGATATAAATCCCTTAATCCACACCGTGCTATAGGCTATCCGCGGAAAGATATTTGAAGTGGTACCAACCGGACAACCAATGGCACTCCAATGGACGGCGACACCATAAATGTTAATGGAGTGTTACAACGTCACTGGATAACCCAAAGATGATGATGACCCCAAGGCTACATATGTACCGGAGACGGAGGGTAGTCGCAGTGTGGTGGCACCAAATATACCGATGGACAAGTTTCAGCAACCATTAAAGATTAAAAAGGTGAACATTGGATCAGAGGAAAACCCAAAATTCGCAAACATTGGGGACTACTGGGATGAGTCGACCATTGCGAAGGTAACTAACCTACTACATGAGTTTCAGGATTTGTTTCCAACAAAATTCTAAGAGATGAAGGGAATTTCTGGAGAATTAGGAGAGATGAGGATCCCCCTGAAACCCAACGTGAAGCCGGTTAAGCAGTGGCCATATCGATTGAACCCGTGATACAAGGAACGAGTGCAAGCCGAGCTCAAAAGAATGTTGGAGGCAGGCATTATAGAACCCGTCGGGGAATCAGAATGGATTAGTCCAATGGTGTTTCAGGACAAGAAAATCGATGAAGTACGAATATGCGTCGACTTAAGGAAACTGAATGATGCCTACCTACATGATCCATTCCCGACCCCATTCACACATGAAGTACTCGAAGGCGTAGGAGGCTAGGAGATATATTCCTTTACGAATGGATTTTCAGGCTACCACCAAATCAAGATTGCGAAAGAAGATCGACACAAGACCACATTTGTCACCGAGTGGGGATGCTTTCAGTACACAATGATGCCATTTGGATTAAAGAATGCTCCAGCAATATTTCCATAATAGTGGTCGCAGCTTTCAAAGATTATATTCATAAGTTCCTTGCGGTTTACATGGATGATTGGATGGTATATGGGTTAATCAAAGATCATGTCGCTGCCAACAACACTAGATTTCCCAACACTAGATTTCCCTAAACCTCAAGAAATGTATCTTTTGTGCCCCGTTTGACATACTGTTGGGACACATTGTCTACCGCGAAGGAATGTTGGTAGATCCGGCAAATATTTCCATCATTGTGGACCTCCCCCCACCGACGACGGCTAAACAATTGCGAGCGACATTGGGACACACAGGTTACTACCAGAAATTCATCCAAGGATATGCAGCCATCACAGCACCCATGGAGAAGCTACTAAAGAAGGACACTAAGTTTGAATGGACTGAGGAATGTCAGAAAAGTTTGGACATATTGAAACGAAAGATGGTTGAAGCCCCAATCCTTGAATTTTTGGATTAGATGAAGGAATTTCACGTACACTTTGATGGGTCATCAATCGCATTGGGTGTTATCCTGGCCCAACCTGGAATCGACAACATCGACCACCCGATAGCGTTCACCAGTAGAGAACTGTCTACGGCGGAGAGGAACTATGCAACCACTGAGCGGGAAGGGATAGCAATGGTCTATTCGTTGCAGAAATTAAGGTACTACCTCCTGGGGGACCACTTTAAGATGTTCATTGATCACTCTACATTAAAATACTTGGTGAACAAGCCTGTGTTGGGGGGGCAAAATCTGTCGCTAGTTGTTGCTGTTTCAGGAGTTTGATTTCGATATTATCGTAAAGCCAAGACGATTGAACGCAGGGCCTGATCATCTCTTGCGAATAGAATCATGAGAGGAACCAAGAAGCATTGACGAAGGATTGTCGGAGGCTCAGCTTTTTAGGATTGGCATGGTCAATAACTACTATGAAGAAATCATTCAATTTTTGGCGACAAGGGAGGCAGCAATCGAGCTCACTACCAGCCAAAGGAAGCAACTAGTTGTCCGAGCTGCAGACTTTCATCTAATCACAGGGGATTTATATAAAATGGGTCCAGACGAGATTGTGTGATGATGCGTCCTTCCTCATGAAAAGGAACAGATTATGTCAGAAGCTCATGATGGAATTACCGGGGGACACTATGGCGGACGAGCAACTTCTCAGAAGATCCTTCGAGCAGGATTATGGTGGCCAACCTTGCATGGAGATGTTGCGGATTATGTCAGAATTTGGGACGTGTGTCAATGAACCAGGAAGCCCTCGCGACATGACGAAATGCCACTGGTACCACAAGTAACGTTGCAGGATTTCGACAAATGGGATGTCGATTTTGTGGGACCCATCAACCCACCTAGGAAAAGGACAGGGTCGCATTACATTATCACTGCGACAGACTACTTAACATGTTGGGCAGAAGCTGCGCCAGTAAAAGACTGCACCGCTGCAACTGCAACACGATTCCTATTTGACAATGTGGTTACTCGGTTTGGTTGCCCAAAGGTATTACTAAGTGATCAAGGAACACACTACGTTAACCAAACGATTGTTGCGATGATGGAGGAATTTCAAATCCAACACAAGAAGAGTACACCTTACCACCCTCAAGCGAATGGGACCATTGAGGCGTTTAGTAAGATCTTGGAGCATGCTCTCACTAAAGTGTGCAATGTGAACCGTGACGACTGGGACCTAAAAATTCCAGCAGTCCTTTGGGCGTATCACACCACATGCAAGCGATTGAATGGCCAAACTCCATTTAAACTTGTATACGGCCAGGAAGCAGTGATGCCAATGGAATACATAGTACCCAGTTTACGCATCGCCACAGCAACAGAGATGAGTGACGATAGCACGCTTGAGGAACAATTGACACAACTAATACAGTTGGATGAAGATCGATTCATCATAGGGTTTCACCAGAAGGTAGAAAAGGACCACCAGAAGGCGTGTCATGACCGCTATGTCAAGACGAAACACCTACAGAAGGGGGATACAGTTCTGTTGTATGATAGAAAATTCACGAAACACCCTGGCAAGTTGCAAATGCACTAGTTGGGACCATATGTTATCACTTTTATCACCAATGGAGGCGCAGTACAGTTACAGAGCTTGGATGGGGTACTATTACCTAAACTAGTCAATGGGAGTAGGCTGAAGCCCTATCACCATGATCTGATGCAAAGTGGATGAGGACTCAAGAATCTCAAAATATATATATATATATACGAACTGGCAGATGGTGTAGGATGTGCACAAGGAGGGGTTGTCTCGTAGCTTGGAGTGTGGACTATGACAGCAGCAAGATCGTGCCCTTTTAAATCAGTACTAAATCACCAGCGGATGGGACTTTTTCGGATGACAGGTCTGATGAACAAGTATGATTATTAGTTGGCATGGATCGGTGATCAGCACCAGGAACGTTTGGCACACAACATGGCCGGAGGCACCACAGATGATAGTTCGCATGAGGATGACACGAAGAGCAGTCGAGGGAAGTATGGTCACTCATCACACATGCAGGAAGCCCCGTCACCACACGCAGAAGAAATGATGATAGAATCAACGCATTAACTGAACGGATCTGCAGAGGATTTCTCGAAATAAACGTCCCGGACGATGGAAATGCATAAATACAGGCACCAGACATTGAGCAGAGCACAGAGGTATTTACCAAAAGTAAGAAATCCATGCTGCGAGTGAGTCAGATCATTGCATAAGTTAGGAATTCCAAGGAGGCTGTGGAAATAATCCATTTCATTTCGTGTGGTAGCACACCCGGGGTGCTGCGGGCCCAAACGACAAGTGTGCATGAGCACCTTGAGAAGTAGGAAGCTTGGACACTCGGGTGTCACAGAGACAAGGTTTCATCTGAGATGTCTAAGTATGTGGCAGTACTTCGAAGCTTCATGGTCCCGGTGAACACTAGAAGAACAGGGGTAGTAGGCCCTTGGCCCCGTTTGGAAGCAATCCAAGGTGTGAAACAGATGTACCGGAGTAGTGTTGGCAAGCAACACCCTCCGGAGCAATTGAACACTAAAATCCAATTGGACATAACATAAGTTTTGATGACAAGGATCCATACTGGATGTCACAACCTTGATTGACACTCATCCATTAATATTTTAGGAGTGCCCTCAGAATCTTTGATTCTGAAGGTACTCCCAATAAAGTTGATAAATTGATTGGCATAGAGGCATTAGCATCAGTCTTCATTTTGAATTGAATTTCTGGACTTAGTTTCATATTTCCGGTTGATTGTTGTAAAATTCATAATTTTGAAAATTAGCAGCTCCTAATTTTACAACATTGGTCATCTTTACAAATCCTAAGTTAAGCAAATCCATTACATTGATTATCTCAAACTGTTAACTTAATAGACCAATACATCATATACTAAGTTATCTCTCTAATCTATGTGTTTGGTCTAATGACCTGCCTATCGTCAAATTAATCTCCTTGTGACAATCATGAATACTGAAGTTGGTCTCATATCAATATTTTAAGCTCATAATATTTATATACTTATCCTCATTTGTAGACTTTTGTATTTATAATGGGATAAGACCTATGAGATGATAAAATGCTTTCTATGATGCCTAAAGGTAAGGTCAATGATCTGATCATAAGTAATTAACATGATCCCCAAGAGATAGTTTTGGTTTTAGCCACATTCATTAATTATTTTTTCATCACAATAATTACCTTGATTTCGAATCGTGCATTATAAAATCATGGTATTAACGATATGAAGTGGTGAAGGATTATGTGGTGGTAACCACTAACTTATATCTTAAGGGTTTTGAAACTTTCGCTATATCTAATGCATCAAGTTGATATGAGAACATGTCGGCTAATATTGCAAATATTATACGATCAAAGGTTTGTTTTCTGCATAACCATATCGTTTTGCCATCTGTTGATTTGCATGGGGAAAATGTCATGTCCAAATATCATACTTTTGTCATTCCTCTAAGCGGCATTATTGCACCTTGAGCTTTCTGTGAGTTCCGATAACCCTTACCAATTCGAAGGGCATTATTATCCTGCCTTCCATGACTGCGCATGAGTGTTTACAGTACCATGGTGAAATGAAGTCGGTTGGCGTTTTGATTACCCTACGCGGGTCGAGGATGGACTCATTTCGTTTTTCAGTTAAGGTTTTGAAGATCTTTGAGGTTTGTGTGATCGTTATTATGGCCCCTGTATCTAGATTTGAGCTCATTGGCGATGAATACTTAGACGCCGCTCCCGAATGCCGTGAAATGGTGGTAAGGACAGGATGGTTGGGGTTCCTACAGAGGTTCTCTGGTTTTAATGTAATGGTCTCTAGGGCATTCACGACTTCGTTTGACGGTATGAAAGCACAGGTGGGAGATATTGTGTTGGAATTATCAGAGGAATTTGTTTCTCGAGCTATAGGTTTTCCCATGGAGGGAGAATGTTGGTATAAGGGTAAGCATTTGAGGAGTGATGACTGGAAGGAGTTTCTGAATCCAACTAACCGGTGAGTTGAATATAAGTCCGGTTTCCCGTCTCGGCTGCTAAAGAAGAAGTGGCATGCTATGCTTGGGCTTATTATCAGGCATGTCACCTGCGAGGGATGAATGTATCAAACCCAGTTTTATCATGTTTGCCTCTTAATGGTTTTCAAAGGGCATCCTGTGAATATGTCATATTATTTCCGTAATAGCTTGCAGAAGATGGCTATCACATATAAAGGTAATGTGGGTAATAAAGAACGCAGCTTGTTTCATCACGGGCTCATCAAGATACTTGTCTCTTATCGATTGGAAGAGTTGGGCAATTCATGGGAATCATTTCTTACACGTAATAATTTTGGGGAAAATGACGAGTGGCCTCGATGGAGGTCCAAAACTAGGCGTAAATAGGTTGGGGTGGTGTTAGAAGAGTCAGAGTTATAAGAGTTGGGCTCTCAAAATGATCCTGAAAATGAAATACCCGAACCTGGCCAAACCCCAAGTGTCGGTCACCCTAAAGCCGAGGCTGAAATAAACCCTGAAGTACCCTCTGATGGCCCTCCGCCCCAAACAAGTCAACCTGTGACTATTCCACCTTGTCCAAGTGACGCCCAGCTGCATCCACAGACCAATCTCTGTCATAAACCGGTAGATCAAGAAGTTAGCAAAGTGATGAGTGATCAGGCAATTCGCCGAACCACTCGTAGCATGGCTATCGCGCTCTTTTCGAAAAGGGATTTGGTTGCAGAAGATACCCCAGTGGTTGAACTAAGCGATTCCTCCAAGTCACAGCCACAACAAGCTCCCATTGGGCCCACAATCCTCGACCTCAAGTATGTATCATCCTCTGAGCATGAAGGTATAAGTGTTCAACGATCTAATCCAATGCCCAACACAGAGAAAGAAGTTAATCAGGAGTTGTGTACAGGGTCGGGGGATACTAAAGGGCCGAACATGGAACATGTGCACCAACCTGTTCACATACCCTTCGCTCAGGTTATATCATCTTTGGAAACAGAGCTGAAAGAAGCTCAAGTTATCAATACGTTTGCCATGGAAGAGATCGCGAGCTTAAAAACTGACTTGTCTACCTGGGTTGATAAATGGAATTCCTTGAAGGAAAAGAAAACCAAGTACAAAGCCTATGGTAAGAACCTTCTGAAAAAAAAATAAACAGTTAGTCAAACAAAACAAAATTGCTAAGATGAGGGCTGTCAGGTTTAAAGCCAAGCTGAACGAAGCTAGGAGGGTGGTCCCAGTTCGAGTCTCTATTGAGTCATCCCCAAAATCATGATGCTTTTAAAGATGAGGTTCATTTTGATCTTATGGTTTTGTTTGAATGATCAGGTGATATAAAATCGGATTAATACAGGTTAGCAAATACAGCCATTTTGTTATTTTAATACTGAGTTATTTTTATGAGGATGCCTGCAGAATTAAAATTCTGCAAACATCCTATTCATTATACATTTGTGATAATCACTTGTTGTATTTGTTGACGATTTTCTAACTGATTTGTTTGGTAAAATCCAAGTGTCGTGGAATTTTGGAATTGGAGCTCGATCCTGTTGCTTCATTTTCGGAGTTCGTTTTGCTGAGACTTACCTGTTGAAGATGTTGTGCACACGCAACTGATTTCCTTTACAATTGTTGGCATCATATCCCATTTTTGAACAGGTAGTTGACGGTGATTAATGCAAAAATATCTCATGTCCAAGAATAACGATACTGGAGTTTATCCAGTAAGTTATGAGTTATCTTCTGCGTTATCCAATCCAGGTGTCATCAGGTGGCATACATTAGAACTACATCTGAAGCAGCATCAAGTGATATTTTTTATTATTGTATATTTGGATAAGAATCCATGTGGTTCCAGAAAAATAGAACTGTTAGGAAGTTAGAAGTTCATTTCCTTTTCTATATAAACGATCCCAAAACTTTGTAGAGGGGTTCGATTTTTAAGACATTGGAGAGCTTTCATTATACAACAGTACTTTTTATTCTGTTTACACAGACTGTCTCATGAACTTCTTCTGATGATTGTCAAATGTGCCAGGATACTGAAACCTTAGCTAAGTTTTGGATATCAATACTGTGTGATTTATCTCTCCTTTGTTACCTTGATTTTTCATATATAAATATCTTTATATTATATGTGGAATGTTTAGTGAGAAATTCGAATGTTTATGTTCACCTGAATCATAAATTGATTTGCCTTCTTATTGATGTTGAAGAACTTTTTCATGATGTCAATAGTTGTTAATCAAATTTTGTAATTATCTAATTTTCATATCGGTCTTGTTCCAATTGCAAGTTAGTTTTAATTATATTTTTCATGTTTCAGAATGACATATCCTATTAGTAAATTTTGGCTTTAGTTTGAAGTTCTTATATATAAATTATTTTACAACAGTTCTGTTTTATCTGCTGTGAAGTAATTTAAATTCATTTTTTTATAGTTTGGTATGTTTTTTTTACTAAACTTTAATTAGTGAATATTTTCCTCGCTTCAGACTTTTAGTCGAATAAATCAATCTTTGCTCTTGGCTGAGATAGGAAGCTAACTTTAGATAGATTAGCATCACTTAGCTTATCATAGAATAATATTAGGAACTACTAACTTTGGTAATTTAGTTTTTAGATAGTCTTTAGGATTAGATCATAGGTAGTTTAAGATCTTCTTATAGTTGTTAACAGATAGTTTCTTTTGTGATTAATTCACTTTGGGAGACTCTATCTTTGGGAGCACAAAACATAGGCAACAGGGCCTTTAAATCCTATGAGAAACAGTTATTCCAAACACATACAAGACTGTACTAAGTCAAGTGTGTGGACTGTTTTTCCCTTAGTTGGCCTAAGACAGTTCTTCTGGCCAACAAATGGCGCTAGAAGGACAGCATGAACTAAAAGCTTAGTGGCTGAACAATCACATACTACTCCCACAACCAGTCAAACTACTTCCCTTCTCAGCAATATTGAACCGGTATCTAGTCCTACCCCTACATCACAAATTGACTATGCAACTACACCTCTTGTGAATACTGTTAGGGTTGCCATACTGTGTAATACCAGTTACCCCGGAAGACACACAACAAGCCCTGGAAGAATCAAGACGTATCTTAACTAGAGGCTATTCTCGCCAGACAGGCATTCCCCCAATCAATTTCGGTATACCTAGAAGACCCTACAATCAAAACCAAACGGGTGACGAACCAAGTGGTGAAGAACCTGCTCATTCCCCAGTAGGATCGCCTGATTACCATCTTAGTGGTTTTCTCAGAGGAGAAATAAACACGAACACTTCAAGACAACTCCCAACTTCTGGTGGTTTTGACGAACCCCCTTCACCCCCTGATTCACCACCTGATAGTCCACGTCACCATAACAACCAATCTTCGTCAGATTCTGAATCTGATCAAGAAATGGGTGACCATGATGGAGGATATCAAAACAACAACAGACCCTGGTTACGACGAGGTGTTGTTGCTATACCTGGAGTACAACATAACTTGCCAAAGCACCCTGATAAACTTTTACCGAAATTTGATCCTACTAACAAAGAGCCTGCAGAAAACCATATCGATAAGTTCATCCTCATTATGCAGACCATGAATGTTCAGCACGAGGATGTCGTATGCCTCTTGTTTCCTTTAACTTTCGAATGGAAAGCTGCAAGTTGGTACTTCTCCCTAACCCAAGGATCCATAACAAGCTGGGCTGATTTCAGTCAAGCTTTCATAAACAAATTTGGAGAGGATAAGACACCTGCAGTTTTAGCACTTGAACTGGCCAGAATTAGGATGGAGAACAAAGAACGCGTGAAATATTTTAACCAACGATTCCTCACCTTGTTGAACAGAATACCAGCAACTTCTCAACCGCTAGAGAATATTATAATTGAGAATTTTGCCTCTGCTTTTCCGAAATCTCTTGGCATGTTGGAAAAACCACTTTGGTTGAAACTTTCGAGGAAGCAATCAAGGTTGAAAAGAATTCCATGAATTTCAAACCAGAAAATAGCGGTAAATTCGACAGCCCCATGCGCAAAAGAAACGAATCCACACAGAGAACTAATACAGATAAGAAAGATACCTCTGCTTCGATATGGAAAAATTACAAGAAGCAGTTAGGTCCTTGACGAATGAAGTGGTGCTTTTAAAAAGAAACAATGGAGAAGTAACATCGAATAGAGGAAATTTTAAGGCTCCATATCGACCATATACACCACCCAACATGCGACAAAATGCTCCCCTTGACGTTTCGACAAACGAGGAAATATTCAATACGATTAGGGTTGTTTATGCTTTACCTGAAACCTCATCTGACCACGAGTTAGAAGAACATCAGGAACATGAACAGCCTGAACCTGAAGAGGAAATTTCTAAAGATCCCCTCCCATTCAACTGTCATTTCTGGGACAGCTCAGTAAGTCAAGATGAGTGTCATGACAAGTCTGTTTTCGTCAATCAACATACTCATAATACTAGGAGTAAAGGTCCTGTCAACTCTCAAACAACACCTACTCCTAGGAATGGTCCGCAGCTTCTAAATAAGCATCCTTCAATTCAAGATAATGACCTCCAATATGATATCATAGATGATCTTAAAAAACAAAGAGCAAACATAAGCATGTTTGACTTGTTAAAAATTTATCCTATGTCAGGAGGGTCAATATTTGAAAACTTGCCATCTACATCTAATAGCAATAACAGAAGAAATCAGCCTTCCATATCTGCAGCTAATAATTCTGATCCCACCACCAGCAAAGGGGTGGCAAGTTTCAATAATGACAATAAGACAGCTGTGGATAGGGATATGCTGATAGGAAAGAACTCCAAGTCTACAACTCCCCCTTTCCTATTGACATTTGATATTTTTAATCGGAATGTCCATAACTGCATGGCCGATTCCAGGTCATCATCAAATGTTATGCCATATTCGGTATGCAAGAAGTTGAATGCTGAGATTGTTCCTTGTGAAACTCAGATCAGCCAGCTTGACCGCTCTAAAGTGAAAATTCTGGGAGAGATGAAAGGAGTAATGATTAGAATGGCTAACAATCCGCAAATTTTTCAAGTTATTGACATTGTAGTGGCAGACATACCAGATGTGTATGGGTTGTTTCTAAGCCGTGACTAGTCTCAAACTTTAAAGTGTTATTTTTTTATCGATTGGTCACATCTGTGGCTACCTAAGAATGGGCGGCCAAATCAGATCAGAATTGTGAGGCACCTGCAACAATTAATTAATACAAATATGCGAAATAGCAGAAATGACAGAACTCAGAATCACTTTTATATTGATCACAGGCCACTTCGAGGGGGCAACCTCCTATGAGCAAGCTCAATACAAATAACTTCACGGTGCCTTCATAGGTCTCAACACACACTTATATACTAATTCTAGGTGCCAATACTATGGGTCAAAACCATGGGCTGTTACAAACTATGGATCAACAATACTACGGGCGACTTACAAAGCATATGCGCCAACAACAATAACACAAACTATTGATCAACAAATACTACGGAACGACTTACAAAGCATATGCGTCCAACAACAACATACTAACAAAGTAAAGACATGGGTTCCTAACATCCCCTCCCCCTTAAAAAAATCTTTGTCCTCAAAGCTTTAGATGTGGAAATTGTTGTTGAATCTGAAGGAGTGGTTCCCATGTAGCATCCTCTGGTTGCATGCCATGCCACTGAATTAAGACCTCTGTGATAGAGCGAGAGCGAAGCTGAAGCATGCGCCGATTGAGGATGGCCTCTGGCTCCAAAAGGATGGATCCTTCATTATCCAGTTCGGGTAAAATCGTTTGTCCGCTGCTGTTGGTGCCAAGAACTTTCTTCAGACAAGAGACATGAAAGACTGGATGAATGCGGGAAGAAGGGGGAAGTTCCAATTTATAAGCAATGAACCCAATCTTCTGAAGAATCTGATATGGCCCATAGAACTTTGGAGCGAGCTTATGACGCCCTTTGAGTTTCAAGGAGGATTGTTTGTACGACTGGAGACGAAGAAAAACCATATCGCCGACTTGAAAAGTGCGCTCCGAACGGTGCTAATCAGCTTGTTGCTTCATGCAATTTCTTTCCATGTGAAGATTGTCCCACAAAATGCAAAGAATCTGATCACGGTTTCGAAGGACCGTGTCAACTTCCTGAACTGGTGAACTGGTGGGGGTGTATGGAAGAAGAGCTGGAGGTGCCTGACCATAGACTACTTCATATGGGGTCATTTTAGAGGCAGTGTGGTAAGAGGTATTGTACCACCATTCAGCGAGAGGGAGCCACTTTGCCCACTGATGTTGTTGTTTCGAGGTGAAGCAACGAAGATAAGTTTCCAAGCATTTATTGACAATTTCAGTCTGACCATCTGTTTGTGGGTGATACCCTGAACTCATCTTCAGTTTGGTGCCAGTGTGGCGAAATAGTTCTGTCCAAAAATTACTGGTGAAAGTCGCATCACAATCCGAGACAATGGAAGAAGGGATGCCATGAAGACGAAAGATCTGGTCCAGAAAAATTTGAGCGACAGAGGAGGCTGTATAGGGATGGCTAAGAGCACAAAAATGACTATATTTGGAGAGGCGATCAACCACAACGAGAATCATTGTCTTCCCGCCAGATTTAGGGATCCCTTCAATGAAATCCATAGAAATATCTGTCCAAATCTGTGTAGGTATGGGCAAGGGTTCAAGCAATCTTGGAAGGAGTGTTGTTTCACCCTTATTGCGCTGGCAGGTATCACATTCTACCACCATCTGTTGAATTGTCCTTTTCATGCCCTGCCAAAAGAAGTTACGCCGTGCTCGTTCATACGTTTTGAGGAACCCAGAGTACCCTGCTGATGGAGAAGCATGGAGTTCATAGAAGACAGCCTGTTGAAGATCTATGCTCTGGGGAAGCACCAGACGACCCTTGTATCGCAGAGAAGCACCATCCCAAGAGTAATGTGGTACAGCAGAAGGGTTGTTGGTCAATAATTGGATGATTTGAGATAAGGAAGAGTCATTGACATAACCCTATTGAACAGATTGCAACCAATTTGGAACAGGCATAGAAATAGCTGAAAGAGAACCTTGGGCATCAAATGTGCGAGAAAGAGCATCTGCCACAATATTGTCTTTACCCTTCTTGTAAGTGATCTCATAGTCATAACCCATGAGTTTGCTAACCCATTTCTGTTGTGTCGGGGAGGAGACACCCTGGTCCAAGAAATATTTCAGACTCTGGTGATCAGTCTTGATGCAGAAATGATTCCCTAATAGGTATGGCCGCCACTTCTGTACTGCATGCAAAATAGCCATCATTTCCTTCTCATAGGTAGAGGCAGCTAAATTCTTGCCTAAAAGGGCTTTGCTGGTGAACTCAATGGGGTGTTCATCTTGAAGGAGAACAGCACCAAGTCCATTGCCGCAAGCATCACTCTCAATAGTGAAGTGCTTGGAAAAATCAGGCATAGCTAGCATAGGTGTAGTACACATAGCTTGTTTTAGTTTTTCAAATGCACACTGAGCAGCAGGTGTCCATGTAAAAGCATCATTTTTCAATAGAGCAGTTAATGGAGCTGCAATCTTCCCATAATCCTTGACAAACTTGCGGTAGTAGCCAGTCAACCCCAAAAAACCACGAAGGATCTTGAGTGTCTGAGGATGTGGCCAATTGTTCATGGCATCGATTTTGGCAGGATCCACGTGAACCCCTTGTGCTGAGACAATGTGCCCAAGATACTCAACTTCCTTCTGTCCAAAAACACATTTAGACTGCTTGGCATGGAGATGATGGTCAGAGAAAAGTTGCATGACAAGATCCAGATGCTGGAGATGTTCATCCCATGTTTTACTATAGATGAGGATATCATCAAAGAATACTAGAATGAATTTCTGCAAGTAGGGTCAAAATATTTTATTCATTAAGGTCTGGAATGTGGAAGGAGCATTAGTGAGGCCAAAGGGCATGACCAAAAACTCATAATGGCCATCATGTGTGCGGAAAGCTGTTTTAGGAATATCATCCTCATGAACCCGAATTTGATGATACCCAGAACGAAGATCCAACTTGGAGAAAAAGTGAGCCCCATGAAGCTCATCAAGAAGCTCATCAACAAAAGGAATTGGAAACTTATCCTTGATGGTGAGGTGATTAAGTGCTCGGAAGTCAATGCAGAGGCGCCATGACCCATCTTTTTTGCGGACAAGAATAACTGGAGAAGAAAAGGAACTAGTGCTTGGGCGAATAATACCTTGCTTCAATAAGTCCCGAACGAGCATTTCAATCTCCGTTTTTTGGTGAAATGGGTAGCGATAGGGCCTGATGTTGGGAGGAACGCTGCCAAGAAGGAGCTGAATACAATGGTCTTCTGGCCTGGAAGGTGGCAATCCCACTGGTTTAGAAAAGACACCTGTATATCGATCCAAAATTTGTTGTAGATCCAAAGGAGTAGTGGAGACCGCTGATGGTTGCATCTAGATGGAATGGATCTAAGCGATGACACCATGTGAATTCTTCTTGAGGAGTTTTTCCATGCGATGTGAACTGATGATGCCGAGAGAACCTGGTTGTAATCCTGTCAATGTGTGTTTTTGTCCATTCAGGGAAAACTGCATCCAAAGTTCAGAAAAATCCCATAAGATAGGGCCAAGTGTGCGTAGCCATTGAGCGCCCAAAACCACATCACATCCGCCTAAGGGCAAGGAAAACATGTCAGAGCACAAGGTATAATCTCCCATAGAGATACGCACATTTCGACACTTCCCTTTGCAAGGTAAGGTGCCCCCATTGGCAACCATGACTTCAAAGTTGGAGCAAGGATGGATAAAACAATCAACTTGTTTGGCGATCCGAGGGTCAATGAAATTATGAGTGCTACCAGAATCAATGAGTATTGTAAGAGGAAGCTTCTTGAAGTAACCCCTGACCCGCATTGTTTGGGGGGTGGTGATTCCAGCTAAAGCATGGAAAGATATCTCTGGCTGGTCATCCTGAGACAGAGGGTCAATAGGCGGTTCCTAAATGTCGACCGGAGCATCCAGTGTTTCTGGATCTTCATCACCAATTTCAGAGGCAGGCGGAGACTCCACATCCAAGAGATAGAGCTTTTGCTGAACACATCTATGTCCCCGAGTGAATTTATCATCACAATTATAGCAAAGCCCCTTTTCTCTGCGTGTTTGCATCTTTGTTTTAGACAAACGCTTGATAGGAGTCGGTCGAGGAGCCTGAGGTATAGGTGGTCGCTGAGAACCCATATTTCGGAAGGGAACAAAAGTGGGCTTGGAGCGTTGTTGGGCTGCAATCTTGTCTTCTGCCAACTTAGCCAACCCTAGAGATTCCATCATTATGTTGGGACAGAACATTTTGACCTCAGAGCGGATGGCATCCTTTACACCACTGATAAAACAACTCCGGTAAAAGTCATCAGACAATCCTTCGGTGTGGTTGGCTAGATTCTCAAATTCGGTTTGATACTCTCTGACTGTGCCAATTTGGCGAAGTTTAGTGAGGGCTCCTGTGAAGTCATCAAAAGCACTAGGACCAAATCGTTGCAAAAGGAGCTGGCAAAAGTCTGGCCATTTGGGCTTTGGATGAGCCTTGATGTACCAACGGTACCATTGAAGAGCTTCCTGTTCCAAGTGAAAGGATGCCAGCGAAACTTTGTTGAAATCAAAAGTATTATGCAGACTGAAATACTGTTCTGCATGATAGATCCATCCAGTTGGATCAGTACCATTGAAGCGAGGAAAATCAAGCTTCGGACCACGGAAATTGCTAGAAGAGGAGAACCCATTGTCTGATGAAGACTCGGACTCCTGTTTGTTGTTTATAGCGGAATGTTCAAGATGGAGGCCGAGAAATTTTTCATCTAGATCCTGGAATTTGGCTTGGATGGCTGCAAGTTCTTCCTCCATGGTTTTTGCTCCTGCACGGGTGACAACCATAACCAGGATTTTTTTTTTATTTTTTTTTTCGGTTGACTGGGTAGGAAAACAAAACAGAAACTACTTCAGTAAGGGAAAATCTGGACTAGGGAAAAAATCTGAAGAGTAATTGGGGTATGACTAGATTTTGGACACTGTTGAATAGACAGGGAAGCAAAAATGAGGATTCCAGAAGCGGGGTGAAAGAATGGGAAAATTTGGCAGAGGGGAACAAAGAAGCAGAATTCAGAAATGAACTCTGTGGTAAAATATGAGGGTGATTGGGTGAAATATGAGGAAGTTATGGCAAACCCTAAAAATAGACAAATGTGGGATTTCGGGCTTTGGGAAGGGGAATTGTGGATAGGGTCCTCATGAATGAAATATGCAGAATGGGGTGACAGGTTCAAGGGAAACAGAGTGAAAACAAGGGAGATATGGAGAAAAAACTGAATTTTATACCCCTTTTTTTTCTTTTTTTTCAGACTGGAGCGGCTACGGCTCGAAAGGGATCTGAAACGGCGCCGAATGGATTGAAAATGGCTGGATCTGGAATGGCTTGCAAAATGGATCTGAACGAGTGGATGTAAAACGACGCAGCAACGATCGACGACAGTTCAGCTGAAATTAGATATGGACCCCAGGTACGTGCGGCTTCCTAACAGTTCAAGGGTTTCACTCGGCCACCAATGTTGTCTGAAGGCTTGCATATTGGGGCAGTACCCCTCACTCCACGGCTCAGGTAAAACTGATAACCGCTTGCCACAAACGACAGCTCTTGGTTTACCTCACGGGTGGGAACTAGTCAATCAGGTAGGGGTCGTTGCCCTTTTCGCTGGTAGGTCCTCTCAATGGGCCAGCTACTTCGGGGTTCCTGTGGTACTCCTCACAATGAGTTTTAGGGATTATGCCCAAGTACTTCCCATAGTTAAGCGGATAGGGATTATTCCCAAATTCGAACCTGCAACAGATGCGAAAAAAATTCTGGCAGAAATTTCATCTAGCAAGCCCAAGAAAGTGCTCTGATACCAGATGTGAGGCACCTGCAACAATTAATTAATACAAATATGCGAAATAGCAGAAATGAAAGAACTCAGAATCACTTTTATATTGATCATAGGCCACTTCGAGGGGGCAACCTCCTATGAGCAAGCTCAATACAAATAACTTCACGGTGCCTTCATAGGTCTCAACACACACTTATATACTAATTCTAGGCACCAATACTATGGGTCAAAACCATGGGCCGTTACAAACTATGGATCAACAATACTACGGGCGACTTACAAAGCATATGCGCCAACAACAATAACACAAACTATTGATCAACAAATACTACGAGACGACTTACAAAGCATATGCGTCCAACAACAACATACTAACAAAGTAAAGACATGGGTTCCTAACAAGAATTGACAAGGAAAGGTACATGAAGCATACAGTGACTGAGATCGATTCACCTAACGAACCGGTTATGTTTAGTGATTCGATTCTTGGAAACTTTGGTTTTGATTCTAATTTAGGCTCTTTTCATGCATATAAATTAGCACTTGCTGATTCTCTAAATAAATCAGAAATTTTACATTGTGATTTCCAGGAAGCTCCTTCCAGATTATTAAATGCTGTAAATAATGTGAATAATGTAGATAATCTTGATGATAAGCCTTGGCATTTATACTTTGACGGTGCAGAATCAAAAGAAGGCGCAGGAGCAGGCTACATGCTCCTTGACCCTTTAGGAAATAAACACTTGTTGTCTTGCAGATTGGAATTCTTGTGCACAAACAATTCAGTTGAATATGAGGCTCTCATTCAGGGGTTAAAGAAAGCGTTAGATTTAAATGTGAAGGTATTGGTTGCTTTCGGTGACTCTGAAATCATTGTTCATTAAGTCCACAATTCTATAAATTGTTTATCTAACCAGCTGCGAAGCTATCAAAAGGAGGTATGGAACTTGATTTCAGCATTTGGTGCCTTTAATATTAACTCTATCCCTCGCTTTCAGAATACAGAAGCTGATCTTTTGGCGAATGTGGCCTCACGGCTACTCCCGTCGGAAAATTTCTCTCCCAATATCTTTTCTGTTGAATTATTATTTAGACCATCAATCCCTGATAATATCACTAATTGGCGTGTCTTTAATGATGATTCTCAGATTATTGACTTCTTAACGGGAGAAGATGTTTTTAAAGAAGTAGCTATCGACGAGATCACGCATGACGAAGATTTGCACAATTTCTTGATAATCCATCTGCCTCATTCTGTTGACAAATCGTTTAAGCTGGTAAATTCGATCCCTACTTCAGTTCTCAGACTTGAAAAATTTTATGACCTACATGATAAGTTCAAGGGAGTGCCTAACTACAAAACGAACAGTTCTAGCATGCGTTATGAAACCATAAACTTAGGCACAGAAGCAAATCCCCAAAACATAAATATAGGGTCAGATTGCACTCAAACTAAGAAAGCAGCTTTGGTCAAACTGTTTAGAGAGTTTAAGGACGTATTCGCATGGACATATGATGACCTAAAAACTTTTGACACACAGATAATACAACACATAATTCCCATGAAACAAGAAGCCAAGCCTTTCCAGCAGAAACTCGGGAAAATGCACCCTACTTTAGAACCAGCAGTAAAGAAAGAGTTGAACAAATTGCTTGCTGCTAGAATCATATTTCCAGTACGTCATGCTCAGTGGGTAGCAAACCTAGTTCCTGTCAGAAATAAAAATGGAGACATTAGGTTGTGCGTAGATTTTTGAAACTTAAACCAATCGTCAGAAAAGGACAACTATCCGGTTCCACCAATGGAACAGATCCTCCACAAAGTCTCAGGTGCCTATATGTTGTCTCTATTAGACAGTTTTTCTAGGTACAACCAAGTCCTAGTCTCTCCCAGGGATCAATTGAAGACTACCTTTAGGACCCCTTGGGGAACCTATGCTTACAGGAAGATGCCCTTCGGATTAATAAACGTTGGGGCTACATTCCAACGAGCAATGGATGTTGCCTTCAGAGGTCTGATCAATCACTCTGTAGTTGTCTACTTAGATAGCGTTACGGTATATTCAAAAAATCGATCTGATCATATCTTCCACCTGCGCAAAGTCCTTGAACATTGTAGGAGGTTTGGCATTTCCTTAAACCCAAAAAAGACGATCTTTGCAGTCACTGAGGGGATTTTGCTAGGATTTGTGGTATCAAAAGAAGGAATTATGATTGACCCGGAAAGGACTAAAGCCATCTCTAAGATTCATTTCCCTACTACCAAGAAAGCTATGCAATCCTTCATGGGAAAGATAAACTTTGTAAGAAGGTTTGTCCCAAGTTTCTCAGAGATAGTTCGTCCACTGCATAACATGATAAATAAATATAGTAACTCTATTTGGGGAGAGAAAGAGAGAGAGTCATTCATCAGGATAAGAGAAGCTATTGCTGAAGCCCCTGCACTTTTTGAGTCCCGATTTTAAGAAAGACTTCATTCTTTACACCTTCGCCTCTAACATATCCTACGCTGTTGTCCTTACTCAGAAGAATCAGGAAGACCATGAAGTACCGATTTCATTCATGAGTTCAAATTTGAAAGGAGATGAACTAAACTATCATGAAGTTGATAAACAAGCTTTCGTTGTGTTCAAGGCAGTCAAACACTTCAGACCTTATCTCCTAAAGTCAAAAACGAAAGTTATTGTTTCGTTCTCTGCTGTAAGAAACCTGTTAGTGCAGAAAGATTTAGGAGAGAAACGGGTACATTGGATGGCTTTTTTACAGGAGTATGATCTAGAGATCAAACCCTCTCAAGTCGTACGAGGGTTGGGATTATGTAAACTGGCTACTGAATCAGCTCACTTGCCTGCTAGTCAAGATAACTTACCCTTAGACACTTCATTGCTACAGAAGGAAGTTTATTTTATCCCAGATCCTGCTAACTCTTGGTACTCTGACATTCGCATTTA
Organism: Larix kaempferi; assembly: GCA_027924585.1. Lineage (NCBI taxonomy): Eukaryota > Viridiplantae > Streptophyta > Pinopsida > Pinales > Pinaceae > Larix > Larix kaempferi. The sequence goes on along the minus strand of BSBM01000018.1, from coordinate 5,236,328 downwards.
TCTGGAAACAGGTAGTGCCCCAAACCACTTGGAACCAAAGAAAAAGAGAGCTGTCGGGTTGAAATCAACACCATATCAGCTGGTGAACAACATACTTTTTAGGAAGAATGCAGATGGTGTCCTGCTCCACTGCTTAGAAAAGGAGGAATCTGAGTCAGTCTTAAAACAATTACATGATGGCCCTGTTGGTGGTCACTTCAGTGGCGACACTACTGCTCACAAAGTTTTTAGGGCAGGCTATTTTTGGCCAACCTTATTCAAAGACGCTTATTCTTTTGTGAGAAAATGCCAGGATTGTCAGAGAGCATCTGGTAGGATCAAAAGGCCAGCTTTCCCTTTACAGCCAGTGGTTGTAGACAGACCCTTTCAACATTGGGGACTCGATACAGTGGGGCCAGTCAATCCTCCATCTTCTCTCCAACATAAATACATCATAACTACCACTGATTATTTCACCCATTGGTCTGAAGCTGCTCCTCTGCGGGTAGTCAACACAAGTCAGGTACTCGATTTTGTTGAGACTCATATAATTACTAGATTTGGAGTGCCTGAGTCTTTAGTCTTTGACAATGCATCGTATTTTGCTTCTGGAGAATTAACTGAGTTTGCAGTAGAAAAGGGAATTAGAATCAAGTTTTCAACTAATTATCATCCACAAGGCAATGGCCTTGCGGAGTCAACAAACAAGAACTTGCTAAAAATTCTTAAAAGGTCAATAGATGAAAGCCACAGGAATTGGCACACTATTCTGTATCAAGCATTGTGGGCTGACAGAGTTACCCCAAAGTCTTCTGTCGGTAATTCCCCATTCTTTCTGGTATATGGCGCCGAGGCTATACTCCCTCCAAATTTGTTCTTGCCTTCATTACAACTCGCGCAATCTGTACAAGACACAGAATGCTCTGCTATGGAGAAAAGAATAAATATGTTGCTGAAACTAGAGGAGGAGAGGGAAAACGCAAAAAGACATTTCTCAAAGCATCAGAAGATTGTTAAATCCTAGTTTGATAGCGGATCATCCTCGGACAGAGATTTTCAAATAGGTGACCTTTTTTTAAAATGGGATAAAGCACACAAGGACAAAAAGGACCATACGAAATTTCAGAGACTTTGGCTGGGCCCATATATCATAGCAGAAAAGTTAGGCCCCAGCACCTTTCGGTTGCAAACTCTGCAAGGACAGCCTGATACCTTTCCGATGAATGGGTAGGTCCCTAAAAAATATTTCCAGTAGTTTTACATCATACAATCCATTCTCATTGTACATTTTCATTGTAAATACTTTTGTACATAGTCCTCTTTGCTTTTGATTTTTAGGATTGTTCAATCTGATGGTCTCACACTTCCTAATTACTTTTCATATCAGTCATCAATTTTACTTACCTATAAATATCTGGTGATTAGTTACATCAAACAATGTTTCGTTATCAAGACCATCCTAATTTTAGTTACTCGTAGATGGTTGTCTAATCACAATGAAGTCAATCAATTTCTTAGTGAATTTCTTATGACTTCATCATCTTTTATTTCTTGATTGTTGTACATAACACTGATCTGCTTGCATACAATTTTCTATAGTAATCCCTGTTTGTTTTTATCAGGTTCTGGTGACTTAATTAATTCTTGATCCAACAAATTTGGTCTGTTAGTGAATCACATGGCTCATAGCTTTGTCAGATCTCATTTTGCAGAATTATATTGATCCAGTTGAGTCAAACGAGTCAGCCTGACCTGATTGTTTTTTTTTTGTGGATACATCATCTTTGGGGAGCGTAAATATTTCAGATATAAAGATTTTGTACATAATCAGTTTCCTTCTCTTTGTAAAATACTTCTTCAGCAAACATACCCTGCACCTTTGCTTGAATCTGGCTTGAACATATGACCTAGCTTGGAGGACTTATTACTTGTTGAAATTGTGTCGACTGGGATGACTGAAATACATATCAGATCGTAATTATTGATTTTGTTTCAAGTATCTGATGCCTATAAGGTGAGTTAATTTCCACAACTAGTTTTAGTATGTGAACCTGCTGTCTTTTGTAGCAATCCTTAACTGTTATCTTCGGATGCCTACCCAAAAGACCAATGACTCAGGAAACTTATTTGTTGGTTCCAGTAGTGTCTATTAGGCCTGTAGATTAGTTGACCAATGTTTAGTCACTTTTAAGCTATCTCAAGAGGCCAGTGGTTTTCTAACTCAAGTTTTTGTAAATACTTTGTAAATAACCCATAATAATAGAATTTTAGTTCAAGAACGGGAGGTCTTTTTATAAATCCAATCTGTCATGATCATCAGCACTATTGGAGATGACAGCACCATTATCTGGTCACCAAGCCAGGGTGATGATTCTTGTTCGAAAAAATGAGAATCAGGAGGTCTCATCACGAGACAACCTGTCTATCTTTAGTAGTTCTCGTGAATGATGCTGTTAATTCTGGTCACCAAGCCTGAACAGTAGTCTTGAACTAAAAAATGTTTTAATTTGTTTTTTAATTTTGAATATGAGAAACGTTAATCAGAGGACAGAAGGTCTCATGCTGAGCCGGTCTGGTTATGATCATAGGTTCTATTGGATTGACGTTGTCTACATCTGGTCACCAAGCCAGGACAACGATCCTTGGTTTAAAAGCTAAGGGGCAGGAAGTCTCATCACGAGCTGGCATGATCAGTTTCTGGTAGGATTGGTGAATAATGCTACCATCATTTAGTTACCAAGCTAAGGTAGTATCTCTGATTAATGATTTTCGTATTTATTCATCTGTATAGTACATATCAAAAAAAAAAAAAATGAAAGAATGAATAAATATCACCTACTTCCTTGGTTTACATGAGAAGAGAATTATCTGGCATTCTTGAGTAGCTACATCTTTCACTGACATTGGTTAAGCTATCCCAAGCCTCAAATATTTCCTCTGGAGCTAAGTCATTCTCCACCCTGACTGTCAAAGGTTGAAGTAGGTAAGGAATACTTAGGTAACAGCCGAAGGCTCGTTGTTGCTAAATCAGTAAGTCCCACATTTTGGAACTAGTTTGGGTTTGAATCATTCAAATAGGGGTTTGATACTTCGAAACATCATCTCTGATTATCTGAGGTATTGAAGTTTTTCTTTTTGCACAGAGATAATTGGTTCGGTCCCAGCATGTCACCATTTGTTGGCAAGCAACACCCTCCGGAGCAATTGAACACTAAAATCCAATTGGCCATAACATAAGTTTTGATGACAAGGAGCCATACTGGATGTCACAACCTTGATTGACACTCATCCATTAATATTTTAGGAGTGTCTTCAGAATCTTTGATTCTGAAGGTACTCCCAATAAAGTTGATAAATTGATTGGCATAGAGGAATTAGCATCAGTCTTCATTTTGAATTGAATTTCTGGACTTAGTTTCATATTTCCGGTTGATTGTTGTAAAATTCGTAATTTTGAAAATTAGCAGCTCCTAATTTTACAACATTGGTCATCATTACAAATCCTAAGTTAAGCAAATCCATTACATTAGTTATCTCAAACTGTTAACTTAATAGACCAATACATCATTTACTAAGTTATCTCTCTAATCTATGTGTTTGGTCTAATGAGTTGCCTATCGTCAAATTAATCTCCTTGTGACAATCATGAATATTAACCTGTGTGGGCCGAGGATGGACTCATTTCGTTTTTCAGTTAAGGTTTTGAAGATATTTGAGGTTTGTGTGATTGTTATTATGGCCCCTGTATCTAGATTTGAGCTCATTGGCGATGAATACTTAGACGCCACTCCCGAATGTCATGAAATGGTGGTAAGGGCAGGATGGTTAGGGTTCCTGCAAAGGTTCTCTGGTTTTAATGTAATGGTCTCCAGGGCATTCGCGACTTCGTTTGACAGTATGAAAGCACAGGTGGGAGATATTGTGTTGGAATTATCAGAGGAATTTGTTTCTCGAGCTATAGGTTTGCCCATGGAGGGAGAATGCTGGTATAAGGGTAAGCATTTGAGGAGTGACGACTGGAAGGAGTTTCTGACTCCAGCTAACCGGCGAGTTGAATATAAGTCTGGTTTCCTGTCTCGGCTGCTGAAGAAGAAGTGGTGTGCTATGCTTGGGCTTATTATCAGGTATGTCACCTGCGAGGGATGATTGTCTCAGACCCAGTTTTATCATGTTCGCCTCTTGATGGTTTTCAAAGGGCATCCTGTGAATATGGCGTATTATTTCCTTAATAGCTTGCAGAAGATGGCTAGCACATATCAAGGTAATGTGGGGAATAAAGAACGCAGCTTGTTTCATCACGGGCTCATCAAGATACTTGTCTCTTACCGATTGGAAGAGTTGGGCGATTCATGGGAATCATTTCTTACCCGTAACAATTTTGGGGAAAATGACGAGTGGCCCCAACGGAGGTCCAAAACTAGGCGTAAATGGGTTGGGGTGGTGTTAGAAGAGTCAGAGTTATAAGAGCTGGGCTCTCAAAATGATCCTGAAAATGAAATACCCGAACCTGGCCAAACCCCAAGTGTCGATCACCCTAAAGCCGAGGCTGAAATAAATCCTGAAGTACCCTCTGATGGCCCTCGGCCCCAAACAAGTCAACCTGTGACTATTCCACCTTGTCCAAGTGATGCCCAGATGCATCCACAAACCAATTTCTGTCATAAACCGGCAAATCAAGAAGTTAGCAAAGTGATGAGTGATCAGGCAATTCGCCAAACCACTCATAGCATGGTTGTCGTGCTCTTTGCGAAAAGGGATTTGGTTGCAGAAGATACCCTAGTGGTTGAACTGAGCGATTCCTCCAAGTCACGGCCACAACAAGCTCCCATTGGGCCCACAATCCTTGACCTCAAGTATGTATCAGCCTCTGAGCATGAAGGTATAAGTGTTCAACGATCTAATCCAATGCCCAACGCAGAGCAAGAAGTTAATCAGGAGTTGTGTACAGGGTCGGGGGATACTAAAGGGTTGAACATGGAACATGTGCACCAACCTGTTCACATACCCTTCGCTTAGGTTATATCATCTTTGGAAACAGAGCTGAAAGAACCTCAAGTTATCAATATGTTTGCCATGGAAGAGATCGTGAGCTTCAAAACTGACTTGTCTACCTGGGTTGATAAATGGAATTCCTTGAAGGAAAAGAAAACAAAGTACGCCTATGGTAAGAACCTTCTGAAAAAAAATAAACACTTAGTCAAACAAAACAAAATTGCTAAGATGAGGGCTGTCAGGTTTAAATCCAAGCTGAATGAAGCTAGGAGGGTGGTCCCGGTTCGAATCTTTGTTGAGTCATCTCCAAAATCATGATGCTTTTAAAGATGAGGTTCATTTTGATCTTATGGTTTTGTTTGAATGATCAAGTGATATAAAATCGGATTAATACAGGTCAGCAAATACAGCCATTTTGTTATTTTAATACTGAGTTATTTTTATGAGGATGCCTGCAGAATTAAAATTTTGCAGACATCATATTCATTATACATTTGTGATAATCACTTGTTGTATTTGTTGACGATTTTCTAACTGATTTGTTTGGTAAAATCCAGGTGTCGTGGAATTTTGGAATTGGAGCTCGATCCTGTTGCTTCATTTTTGGAGTTCGTTTTGCTGAAACTTGCTTGTTAAAGATGCTATGCACACGCAACTGATTTCCTTTGCAATTGTTGGCATCATATCCCATTTTTGCGCAGGCAGTTGATGATGATTAATGCAAAAATATCTCATGTCCAGGAATAACAATACTGGAGTGTATCCAGTAAGTTATGAGTTATCTTCTGCGTTATTCCAATCCAGGTGTCATCAAGTGGCATACATTAGAACTACATCTGAAGCAGCGTCAAGTGATATTTTTTATTATTGTATATTTGGATAAGAATCCACGTGGTTCCAGAAAAATAGAACTGTTAGGAAGTTAGAAGTTCATTTCATTTTCTATATAAACGATCCCAAAACTTTGTAGAGGGGTTCGATTTCTAAGACATTGGAGAGCTTTCATTATACAGCAATACTTTTTATTCTGTTTACACAGACTGTCTCATGAACTTCTGACGATTGTCAAATGTGCCAGGATACTAAAACCATAGCTAAGTTTTGGATATCAATACTATGTGATTTATCTCTCCTTTGTTACCTTGGTTTTTCATATATAAATATCTTTATATTATATGTGGAATGTTTAGTGAGAAATTTGAATGTTTATGTTCACCTTAATCATAAATTGATTTTCCTTCTTATTGATGTTGAAGAACTTTTTCATGATGTAAATAGTTGTTAATCAAATTTTGTAATTATCTAATTTGCATGTCGGTCTTGTTCCAATTGCAAGTTAGTTTTAATTATATTTTTCATGTTTCAGAATGACATATCCTATTAGTAAATTTTGGCTTTAGTTTGATGTTCTTGTATATAAATTATTTTACAACGGTTCTGTTTTATCTGCTGTGAAGTAATTTAAATTCATTTTTTATAGTTTGGTATGTTTTTTTTACTAAACTTTAATTAGTGAATATTTCCTCGCTTCAGACTTTTAGTCGAATAAATCAATCTTTGCTCTTGGCAGAGATAGGAAGCTAACTTTAGATAGATTAGCATCACTTAGCTTATCATAGAATAATATTAGGAACTACTAACTTTTGTAATTTAGTTTTTAGATAGTCTTTAGGATTAGATCATAGGTAGTTTAAGATCTTCTTATAGTTGTTAACAGATAGTTTCTTTTGTGATTTATTCACTTTGGGAGACTCTCTATCTTTGGGAGCACAAAACACAGGTAGCAGGGCCTTTAAATCCTGTGAGAAACAGTTATTCCAAACACATACAAGACTGTACTAAGTCGAATGTGTGGACTGTTTTTCCCTTAGTTGGCCTAAGACAGTTCTTCTGGCCAACAAGCAGTCGGCCTGTTTCCCACCTTGATGTCGTCGACAACCTTCTTCTCAGGTGGGAATGAACGTAGAGTGAACCAACAGACTCCATAGTCCGGAGAGGTAGATGATCAAGGTTTCAAGAGACTGGAGTATGAGTGCAAGAAGTACATGACAGCGAACTAGTGATCGACGAATGGGGATGAGAAGTACACAACAGTGAGTTCCAGACAGCAAGAATAGTTTCAGAGACCGAGCACAGTGCAGGGTGGATGCAAACCAGCAGCATCCAGCTGACGTGGCTCGGGACGAGCCACAAGTTTCTATTGGGGGCCTATTGGCATGGGATAGATCCGCAGTAAGTGCGGAAGCCAACAGGCGCAAAGGGTCATTCCGCGGAAAAAGGACCTTTCGCCACTTTTTGCGGAAGCATAAGAGGTTTTATATTAGTTAATTCGGTCATGTGGACCATTTTGTAATAAGATAAAATCATATAAATAAAGCAAGATTGTAATCCTAAGGGCATCGGAGATTTGGAGATTAATCCTATCTTTTGGGTTCGGTTGTATCCACGATATGATGACTTGATTGTTTCTACGAGAATTGTTCCATAGGTTTTGATGAATGAATGAAGATGTTCGGTTATGATATGAATTCTGTTGTTGTATGATGCCATGATAAATGATGGGTTATGTGAATGCTTTCTGTTGATTAATGCGAACATATGTTGTTTTTTATTAGTGCGAATATGTTGTTGAATATCCTATGAATGTATGTATCATGAATAAGATGCGAATGACTGGTTAATGGATTGTTATGAATGTTGTAATCTCTAATTAATGTGCACATATCCTCTTCACAACTGCGGAAGCTTGGTTCCAACAGCCCTCTTATCCACCTCGGGTGAGACTGCACTTGCTTCGCAAGGCTTGTTGGGAAGGGTTACACCACTATGGGCCAGTGTATAAGGGAGTTAGGTTGATAGTTTGTTGGCGACAGTGCGGAGTGAACCCCTGTCGATAGACTCTGCGTCAACAAGACAATACAAGATAAGATGCTCAAATGAAAATATCTCATTCCTATATATAGGAGATTAAGAGGTACAATTACAACTCACTGACCCAAGCCGACATAACTAATATAACCATACTAATGACAATTACAACTAATGGACCAAAGTCAAAATCAAAACTAATGTAATGCACCACAATATAGGGGGGAATGTTCCCATATTTTGGGCTTAACATGCCCCTCCCCTTCAGACAAGTGTTGTCCTCAATGTTGATTAGTTGCAGATGCTTATGTATGAAGGACTCATATTCCCATGTTAAATCTTCAACTGGTAAGTTCTTCCACTTTATGAGGTACTCAATACTAGCCCGATTTCATAGTTGTTGCATCTTTGTTTCAGTGATTTGTATATAAATTTTCCTTCTTCATCAAGCTTCGGCAAGATTATTTGAATTGGTATTTTGTCTCCTATTACCTTCTTTAAGCAAGAAACATGGAAAATTAGATTGACTCTTGAAGATGAAGAGAGATCCAATTTGTAATCCATACTACCAATCTTTTGCAACACTTTATAAGGACCATAATACTTGGGTGTTAATTCATTGTCCTTATTTAGTTGCTTGAGGGACATCTTCTTATAAGGTTGTAGCCTTAGAAATACCCAAACCCCTTCTACGAAAATTATTTCACTGCTATGTTGATCAACTTGTTGTTTCATCCTATTTTTTGACATAGCCAGGTTGTCCTTAAGTATCTGGAGAACTTCTTGTTGGTAATATATGTGATATTCCATGGCTTGAAATTTAGATTTTCCTTTTAAGGGAGATGTGATAGATGGAGGTCGGTACCCGTAAAGTGCCATAAATGGAGACATTTTTTATGATGTATGGAAGGAAGTATTGTACCACCATTATGCCAAATACAACCATTGTACCCACTGTGTTTGATAATTATATGCAAAGCAATGAAGATAGCCTTCCAAACATTTGTTCATTATCTCAATTTTCCCATCAGATTGAGGATGATAAGATTAACTATGAGCCAATTGGGTACCCAAACAAGAAAATAATTCAATCCAAAATTTTCTAGTGAAATTTGGATCTTTATCACTTACAATAATCTTCAAATTTCCATGTAACTTTTGAACAGTTTCCATAAAGGCTGCAGCTACTATACTTGCATTAAAGAGTGAGTGAGTGCACAAAAATGTGCATACTTCATGACTCTACCAACAACCACCATAATAACATTCTTTCCTTCTGACTTGGGTAAACCTGTGATAAAATCCATTGAGACTTCTTCCCAGTGTTGGCAAGGTATGTCTAATGATTGTAGAAGTCCTGGGGTCTTAACCGTTTCACCCTTATTTTGTTGGAAAACCAAACATTCAGCCACGAACCTTTGAACATCAAATTTAAGACCTTCCCAAAAAATTCCTTATTGACCATGTGGTAAGTTTTCAGGAATCCAGAGTGCCCACCTATAGGAGAGGTGTGTAATTCCAAAAAGACCTTTTGTTTGAGTTGGAATTTTTTGCATAAATATAAGTGATCCTTATACCATAGTGAATCATTTTTCCACACAAAATTTTCGGATGCACTGGGATCATTCTGTAGCTTTTAAATGAGCGTCCACATAGATAGGTCATTTCTCCATTCTTCCCTTGCTACTACTACCCAATATGGTTGTAGAATGGAAATTGCATAAATTAATGCCCCAACATCTTCATATTTTCTGGAGAGCGCATCTGCCACCACATTTTGTTTTCCTTTTCGATAGATGATTTCAAATTCATATCCCAACATCTTGGTTACCCATTTTTGTTGTTCTTCCAAAGATAGTCTTTGTTCTAGGAAGTATTTAAGACTATCATGATCTGTTTTGACCTTGAAGTGCCTACCTATTAGGTAAGGATACCATTTCTTAAGAGCATGTAGTGTTGCCAACATTTCCTTCTCATAAATGGGATTTTGTAAGTTCTTTCCCTTGATTGCGTGACTTGTGAAAGAAAGAAAGTGTCCTTCTTGCATTAGAACAACACCAATGCCATTTCCTGAAGCATCACATTCCACAATAAGGTTTTTGTGAAGTCTGGTGTGGCCAAAACAGGAGATTTGCATATTGCCTCTTTAAGCTGTTCAAAAGCTTGAGTTGCCTCTGGAGTCCAAGAAAATGCATATTTCTTCAATAATTTTGTTAGAGGCGATGTTATCCTTCCATAGTTCCGAACAAACTTGCGGTAGTATCCTGCCAGACCTAAGAATCCTCAAAGATTCTTCAGGGTTTTGGGAATCGTCCAGTCTATAATGGCTTTAATCTTGTAGTTGTTTCTCTTTTAGTAGTTGTAGTACCCTGTCAACATGTTGAACATGTTCTTCCCAAGACTTGCTATAGATTAGTATATCATCAAATAATACTAGCACAAAGTTTCTAAGGAAAGGCTTGAAAATGGAATTCATCTAAATTTGAAATGTGGAAGACGCATTCCTGAGACAAAATAGCATGACCAGAAATTCATAATGACCTTCATGAGTTCTGACTGTTTATTTTGAGATGTCTTCATCCTTCATTCTAAACTGATGACACCCGGGATGGAGATCCAACTTTGTGAAGAAAACTGCTCCATGTAATTCGTCAATGACAAGAATGGGAAACTTATCTTTAATGGTGATCTTGTTGAGCTCTCTATAATCTGGACACATACGCCATGACCCATCCGGATTGTGTGCCATTACCACTGGTGCAAAGTAAGAACTTTGGCTAGGCCTAATTATGTCATCCTCTAACATTTCTTCAACCATACGCTCAATTTCACTCTTCTGGCCATAGGGGTATCTGTAAGGTCTGATGTTAGTAGGAACAATTCTTGGAATTAATTGAATAGCATGATCAAAATCTCTAACAAGTGGAAGACCTTTTGGAATATCTTTAAATACCTTGGAATTCTTATTAATGACCCTTTGGAGATTTGGGAAAATAGGAGTCTTAGATGTTTGAACATCTAATGAGCATAATTGTGCAATTACACCTTGATGTCCCTTTTTCATCAATTTTGCCATATCATTAGAGCTTAGCACCTTGCTTCGTTTCTCTATGATGCCATTTAACTCATATTCATTTTCTTCCCATAAAAATATCATTAAAAGCTTCTGAAAAATAAAAGCCACAGCTCCCAATGATTGTAACCATTGAACTCCTAAGACAACACGACACCACCCATTAGTATAACAAGCATTGGACTATTCAATAAGATTGATATTATGGCATTTCCTAAGTAATTGATAGTTCCTGCATCTGCAATCATTACTTGAAACTCTGGCGATGGATATACAACGCAATTAAGAACTTTAGTTAATTTACAGTGAATGAAATTATGAGTACTACTAGAATCAATCAACATTGTTATGTTTTTCTTTTTGATATATCCTTCGATCTTGACAGTTTGAGGAGTGCTAATTCCAGCCAATGCATGACAGGATATGGTGGGAGTAATCTCTTCGGAAGTAATCTTTTCTATTTATTCAGCTTGACAAGGTTCTTGTTCTTTTGCTTCTTCCTCTTCACAATCTATGTAGAATAATTTCTTCTCACCACACTTATGTCCCTTACTATAATTGTTGTTACAATTAAAGCATAGACCTTTTTCTTTTCTTTCATCCAGTTGTTGAGGTGTCAACCTTTGAGGTGCGCTAGAAGAAGGAACATGATTATCTCTATATGTGTTGGAGGTGGTCCTTCTGGTAGTCATCACCATATTTTTACTTTCAATTTTCCTTTCCAAACTAAAAGCATTCTCCAATTATTTAGGTTCAAGGATATGTATCTCATGTTGAATATTCTCCTTTAGAGTGCCCATAAATATATCCAACAAATTATCTTCTGAAATATTCTTCACTCTAAGACTTAGCTTTTGAAATTGCTTGATGTGCTCTGTAACTGGACCTTTTTGTTTGAGATTTATCAACTAACTAAATAAAGTGTTGCTATTAATATCACCGTAATGTGCAATCAATTCTTCTGTGAATATAGACCAAGAGATAATTAAGTCATTTTTTTGGTCACAATGCCATTAGTACCATACAAATTGATCAAACTCTAAATATAATGTTGCAATAGTTACCTTTTGCAAAGTTGGCACTTGGTGTAGATCAAAGAATTGTTCCATTTGGAATATCCATGTTATTGGATCATTTCCATCAAACTTCCTCATGTCAATATTGGGAATAAAGTAGTTCTTTGGATCTGATTTGAACCCGTGATGATGGAGTATATCATTATATTTTGGGGACTCAAACCTCTTATTCTCTAACTATTTTTCAATTTTCTCAATTCGTGATTAGAATAAGTCCCCCTTTTCCTCATTATCCTCTTCTTGAGTAGACTAATGTGTAGGAAAGTTAATTATTATCTCATTTAGCAGTATCTTCAAATATTCTAGATCCTCTTTTCTACACATCCCCTTGAGATCATCTTTACTAGCCATTTTATTTTCCAAATTAACTAAATCAACCATTTTCATGGTCCCTTTCATTATATCTTCCAACTTGGACACCCTAAAAGATATGTCTTCACTTTCAACATAGGTCAGGGGTGAATCCTTTGGTGGTTTGAGTGAAGTGTCATCGTTTCCACCACCTTTTGGAGGCATTTTGAAAAATATAAATAGATCTCAAACCTTTGGTTCACCTTAAATAGATCCTTCTACTAAAAGTTATTCAAATTTAAAATGACGTACATTTTTTCAACCCTGATTTGAAGACTAATTTGCTAGCCAACCTTTCAACTGAGGTAACCCTGAAATTTTGGCCCTTATGTGTCTGAAATATCATTCTATGGTAGCCTGATATGTCCTCTTTCCAATGATGCAAGTATAGTTGAATTTGGATGTGCCAAAAAAAAATTGTGATAATTTTCCCAACACTTGTTATTTTTGGTCTATTCAGAAGAGTGAGAGTGTACGGCCTACCACGTGTCCAATATTTTGAGTCTGGTTCTGAAATTTCCACCCAAGGTACTGTGGTCTTTCTTCTTTCTAATGCAACACGTCTCAGTCAATTTGCATCTTTCATGCTCCATACATAACCATTTTTCCCAGAACACCAGTTTTAGACTAGTTTTTGGACTAATCATAAACACTAACTTCCACTGGGTATAATACGAACCTGTAATGAGTCAGGATCTAAAAATTTTACTACAGAAATTTTGGCATATTTTCTAGATGGATTCTTAGTTTCACTGTCTAAACCTTTGTAGAAAAAATAATTATGGCGAAAATTCCAAGATGTCTTTTTTTAAGCGTCCAAACTCTCATACCAAATTTTAAGCAACAAATTTCCAAAAAGAGCATGAAAATAGCATAAATAGATGACAAAGAGTACCTCACACCTTTAATGAAGAAATTAGATGAATAGAAAACCTCTTCAAGGGGGAAACCTCCTTATACAATGTACTAAGTACACAAGACAAGATAAGATGCTCAAATGAAAAGATCTCCTTCCTATATATTGGAGATTAAGAGCTACAATTACAACTCACTGGCCTAAGCCAACATAACTAATATAACCATACTAATGAAAAATACAACTAATAGACCGTAGTCTACATCAAAACTAATGTAATGCACCACAATATAGGGGGGAATGTGCCCATATTTAGGGCTTAACATAGAGATTAAGGGAAAATATACAAACTTTTATCCTTTCATAGCCAAATTTTTTATGGTGCAAAGAAGGAGGTGCGTGAGATTTTGATCCCGGCTATACGTTGGATCTCCTCTCTCACATGTGGTTATTAAGCTCTACAACATGGAAAATATTAGTTTTTATAGGCTCGACAAGGACCAACGATGGTATTTTTGGCATCCAGGTATCATTGATTTCCTCAAGTTTTCAATATCCACCCTACATGGGCACATCCTTTGGCTCTAGTTCTATGCATGTGATCATGGCAGAGGAGTCCCTGTGCCTTGGCATCAATCCCATAGTCGCAAAGGTGGAGGAATCTAATGTCGGTCAATGGAAGAAAGGTTCTACTAGGAGATCTCCTAGCATATTTGTCAAAAATTGAGCACCCTAAAGTGGCTCACCTGCTTGTTTCTGAGGTGTAGATCAAAAAGGAAATAGATCTACATTCTCCAGGATTTTCTTATCCTAAGACCTCCTCGAGTCATTTTCCCCTCTCTTCTTGGGTCATGGGCCCCTACTAGATTATGAAGCTTTTGCTAGGGAAAGCATTCATCAAAATTAATAAGGCTCATTCAAGCATACTACTGGTCATCGATTCCATCAAGGAGGATGTGAATACCATCCATAGAAAATTAGACATCGTCACGAACGCTATGTACATTTTCCTCCAAGTGGAAGCTCGGAAGCAAGGTGGAATTCCATCCACTCACACCCCATTCTCAACTGATGATAGCAATAATTAATTTAGTTAATTTCTTGTTTTCTCTCTTAACTGAACAATGGCGAAACTACCTCTATGATTATAGCAATCATTTTTGTAGAGTCTAAAATTTTGTCATAAGCAATTGTTGTGGTGAAGAGAACGAGCTCTGGTTGCCCAATTTTCTTGGGTAGGCCCTAGATCTTCAGGACAATACTATACTTTTTTGGATGCTCAAGCTGATACCCATTTGATTTTCAATCCTTTTGGCTAACTTGATTTCCCTAGTGGCAACTTAGCCAATGAATAATGTTGTCTTATATGTTTTTTTTTCCTCAATGATAAAAATGTCCCAAACTAGATTTAAAAATAAAAACTTAACAAAATAAATTATATTTTTAATATTCATGTAAAATTAATATCATATACATAAACTAAGTTTATTTTAAATAATTTAATGAAATAAATTAAAATTTTATTATTCATATTATTAAAAAGTGTGTTCATATAAATTATAATTTTAATATAAGATTAAAGATGTATTTTTTGGTAAGCTAGTACATATGGAGTTTTGAACTAATGACCTAACACAAGGAGTGCCTTAACAATACACCAATTCACCATCTATTCTACGCAATGTGGGCAAGGTTAAAGGCCAATTGAATAAAAGTAACTTTTGAATAAATTATTAAATATTCTAACCTTAAATTAAAATATATAAATGAAATAAGTGGTATAAGTTCATTGTAGAATATGTCCACGAGGTATAGAAAATACGGTAAATGGATGTATTGTTAAGGAACTCCTTGTGTAAGATCACTAATTTGAAACTTTATAGATACAAACTTTAAAAAAATGAACAATTTAAATATTTTTTAATTTATATTAAAAATTTATAATAATGATTCTATTTTCTTGAACATTACTATTTGTAATAATGATGATCACATTATTATGATATAAAACATAAAACCAAAAATAGATGTGATGAATGGGGAAGAATCTCCCATCATAATTATTCATTTTGGTTCAACGAAGATAGTAAGTTGTTAAATGATGAACCATATTTAAGCTCTATATATCAAGTAGTGGTTGGATCATATGTTTGGTGGTTGCATTATATGTTTATAATTTATTAATGGATTTCATGTTTTGAGGACGAAATATATAAATATAGTTATGAGAAAATATATACATTGATAAGTATTGATGTTTTATTAGATGTGTTGAGTGTTGTATTGTAATAAGTATGGCTTGTGAAGTGATCACTTAATTTTTACTAAATATTATATATTTTAAGTGGAAAAAAAACATCAATAATGTTACTTTATCTTATTTTATTTATATTGGGATTCTTTTTTTGTAAACCCTACAGCCCAGTATGGGGGAGATGTTGTAACATTCCTTCCTAACAAAATAATTAAAAAATAAATAAATAAAATTCATGTCGGCTCATAAAATAAAAAAAATTATAAAAAGTATTTTAAAAAATTCATGTCGGCTCATAAAATAAAAAAATTATAAAAAGTATTTAAAAAAATCCATGTCGGCTCATAAAATAAAATATTATGAAAAGTAATTAAAAAATCATGTTTATCTATAAAATAAAAACTTAAAACTTAAACCAGGATCTATAATCAAGAGAGATCAAATTTTTTGAGTTTAAATTTAAGAAAAAACACCTCAAAAAATTGGATCCATATGGATGCTTGATAAATCCAAGTTTAAAATAAATCTATTGGGATTATTTTAAAGTGGGATTATTTTAAAGTGAAAAAGGTATAAAAGAAATAAGAATCTTATTTTTTTTTATGATGTTAGCCTTCTAATTAATTGATGACATTCTTTTAATGATGTTAGCCTTCTAATTTATTGATGACACGTTGGATTAAGACAAATAGGGCTCAAAAAAGGAAAAGTTGGCCATGCTTTGTAATAATCAATGGGTCATTTCTGGCTGTCAAAAGAATTATTCACATGTTATTAATCTAATAAAAATTAGTCAAAGCTTTAGTGGCAAGATTATTAATTGGTATCGGTGATGATGGGATTTAGCGTCTAAATATTATGAGGTTTTTGTCTTAAACAGAAAAAAGCCTTGGGTTGTATTCAACTTTCATGATCAATTTAATGGGTTCGAATTGAGTATTAAGTTTCTCAAAGCTGAATATATTTGAGAAAGTTAGTTCACACTGACCTAGCCCTCGTGGGAATAGATCCCACTTTGTGGCTTGTGAACAGTTCCCATATCAGTCACTTTGCAGGTTTCTCCTTTCTTATAACATAAACATGTCCACACGTGACTCTCACTACCCAAGGGTGTGGATTTCAAAAGGGATGAAACTTGCCCAACAACTTCTATAGCATTGCACTTAAAAATTGTTGAAGAGTCGATCTTATCTTATTTTCTTAAATGGTGCACATTATTTGAAAAAAAAAATAGCTTGTCAGTTTTGATATTTGTGTGGTTTTTTTAACTATTTCTTTAAAGATTCGTGACCGTTATTTAAAACTTTTAGTCAGATTTGACAAACAAATGATTTTCATGACAAATAATTTACCCATCAGATTCCATTCCGGGCAGATTATATATCCTTCACTAACCAGTCATATGCCCTGCCCTGCCCTGCCCTTTCCTTCACCAAAAAAGGCCAAATTTCGTAAGAGTCGTGACCATGGTGCAAACAATGAGCTGAAACACAGTCACGAGAAGACCCCACCGCAAATGAAACACAGTCACGAGAAGACCCCACCGCCAATATGACAAAAATTATTTTGTGCATATAAAATGTGCATTTTATCATTCCACAAAAATTTGGGACACATAAAATGTGCAGTTTATCATTCTCACGATTAAGAAGATAAGGACAAAATTGAGCATCCCATCTATTTTGCTTTAAGGAAAAGTGATCCAGACATTGAGGGACGTTTGAGAATGTGGGTATATCATTTGAGTTTGTCCTTTGTGAAACCAAAGGTTAAGTGAAACTCTTCCTTGTAACTGTGAATAGCGTCCACAATTTCTACAGAGTGTTTTGTGTTTTTATACAAATGGATTTGCACCATGAGTCTATCCAATCAACCGCATATAGTTATCGACTTCACTTGATTGACTACATGAACTCAACAAAGTAAATTTGCTTGTGTGAGAATATATAAATTATATTATTGAATTTTAGATATATAACTAAACTTTTTGTTAAAAAAAACAAAAATTGGCAATGTATATGATTTTAACAACTTATATTTATAATTTCAACAATATTATCAAATTTTAACTAGATTTCAAAAAAATAAAAAAATAAAATCATAACACTATTTATGATTTTTATTAATACATAAACTATTTGATATTATTTTCTTTTCTCTTTTATTACACTAGTACAAATTTTCGTTTTGTACTATACCGATTGTAAAAAGTCTTGTCAACACACCGATTCTGCGAACCGCCTCAACTGTCCCCATTAGCAACAGACTATAGGTGAAAGGATAAACATGGCTGCCCAATGAAGGAGTCCCACTTGCAAACTATGACACCAACTCTTTCGGTTTAAAGTTCACACCAACTCTTTCGGTTTAAAGTTTAAACACATGCACTGAATGATTGAATCCTCCCCTCCCCACTTTATTGGTTTGGTGATGGTAATCACGGATTTACTATGCCAACCCTTGACTAATATGGCCATTGGCAAATAAGGTTTTTCAATTTGTAAATTTGATGGGAGACGGTTGACAAATATGACCACATGTGTCTTTTCTGCTGACAAATATGGCCACCAGAGACTTCTAGGTAGAAGCAAAGTCTTGAAATAATTTGAATCAAATCCTTGAATGCATGTTTTTATCATTGTTTTTGTCAGTTATATATGGCAAGGTGTTGTGAGCTCAATACCGTGTGAGAGTTTCAATTTTATCAGAGGCGTTGGTATTGCTCCGGATAGGAATGAAGAACAGACGATTAGGATTGCTGAATGGTTCGAATCATGGAGCTTTTGATTTGTTGGTCACAGGAAACTCTGCGAATCTGAGTTTGGCCTCGCCACTATTCGCCATGGGATTGGCCGATAACAAAACGGGGGGCAACACCAGTAGCCCATCCAATAACAGCCATGGTGGCTTCGGCTTCAATGGTCGTTTTAACCCATCCATGGCGATTATCATCATCGTGCTCCTGAGCGCGATTTTCTTGGTTGGGTTTTTCTCGATCTACGTCCGCCGACGCGCCAGCGACGACGACAGCATGAGGCGTTCGAGACGAAGGCCGAGGGGAACCATTGCACAGGCATGGTGGGAGGACGAGGATGCCCGTGGTCTCGACAAAGCCGTCATCGAAAGCTTCCCGGTGTTCAGCTACGATCTTGTGAAGGGCCTCAAGGCGCAGACTAAAGAAACGCTCGAGTGCGCGGTCTGTCTCAACCAATTCGAGGACGACGAGCTGCTCCGTTTGTTGCCCATGTGTAGCCACGCCTTCCATCCGGACTGCATCGATACGTGGCTCTTCTCGCACACAACGTGCCCTGTCTGCCGAATCATTCTGGTGCCCACGGACGAGGAGAACCCAACGGGCACCGGCTACGGAATCATCGAACCCATCGAGGTTCCCCCGCCGGACGAGGTAACGGTTGTAGTAGACAGACCAAGAAGCAGCTGGAGAAACTGGAGCGTTCGCAGGGACAAAAATATTGACACCACCGTTGCTTCTAGGAGCACCGATTCTCATGAATTGCCCGCCGATCAGGCGACAGAATTCCGTCGCTCGCACTCGACGGGGCATTCCCTGGTAAGGCTGCCCAAAGAGATGGATCAGTCGGGCACCGAATGGTATGTTTGCACGGCAGAAGGGCTAAAACCCGGTCTGCACAGGAACTGTAGCCGCAACGCGCTTTCTCACTCGAGTTCTCGGGGCCCGTCCACCTCTGAAACCCGTCCCGGCCCTGCTCTCTCAAAGCAGGCTTCAAAGAACGGCAACGCCTCGTGCAGCCGAGACACCGTTGGATCAGGGCATCGTTGGTATGAGCGTGGTTTGAGATCAGATCGACTGACCAAATCATCCATGTATCCCTCTTCGTTTCTAAGGTCATTTTCGGAGCACAGGGGACCGGCTTAATCGGAGGATCAAGAATCCCCTGAATACTTTGGTACTCAACAGGAGCAGAAGATTTATTTTCAGTTTCTGAAGAACACATTGAAGAGGCTCGCTGGAAGAGACAGAGAATGGAATGATAATTAGCAGAGCCCGCGGGTGTTTTCCAGGATGGTTGCAGGGGCTACCGTCAGTATTCAATTGGGGCATAACAATTGCATAATATAATCAGAAAACTGGTTGGACAGTAAGCTAAATCTACAGCTTAGTATTTGTTAAGAGGTATTGCAGTAGATAATTGTGATCTGAGCCATCGATTTGAGGAACAAAGATCAAGCGGCAGTGGAAACGCTTTACCTTGTGAAGGAAAGATAATTTCCTCTCTTTCTCTGTCACTCGGACTGTACAGTAAAATGATTTTGTCTGGAGTCTTCCGTTTTGCTAATACAAGTACATTGTGCTGTCTGTGGTGTGACTGACTTGTAGAGTTGTTTCTCCATCTGAATCTAAATGCAGTAGTGTTCACATTTTTAAGTGGATAAGGTGTATTTATTTCAATATATGGATTGGGGTTACATGTTTTTAATTGTATTTATGAATTTAGTGGTTTTTTATTTTATAATGAAGAATATTTATAATTATTTCCCTAGTGAAGATTTTGATAACATAAATTTCTTACAAATATTAAATATCAAATATACTGTGCTAAGTACACACCACTTTTCAAGATTTTCGAAGCTATATGAGATTAATCTGCCCCCTCCTCAAGGCCCTCAGAATCAACGTAATTTTTAAATTTGATTAATTCCTCATTGGTCCTTCTACAGCATCATTTTTGTAAAAAAAAAACAAATTTGACTGCAAACTAATTCCAGATTGTTCAAATCAATTTTTTTAACTTAAAATTTAAAATCATCCTCAAACTCATGTTCAGCATCACTCTAAGCCTCAATATGAACCTCGATATACCACAAAAATGTGATTTTTTTCATATATGGGACCCCACAAACCCTATATTGGAGACCTCAACCCTTTATGAAATTGTCAACATAAGCAATGTTTATATCATTAGAAATTTTATAACATTAGAAATTTTATAACATTAGATCATTTATAACATTAGCAATGTAAATATACTGCGCTAGTGTTTATATGTTTAAAATAATTTCTAAAATAATATTAATAAATTATATCAATGTGATTTTTAAATTACTAGAAAACTTTAAATGAGAAATACAATCCAAGATGGACTTTAAAGAAAATATGAAATAATGATTAATTATCTTTATTACTTTAACAATTTCAATAAATTCTTTTTACTTTATCAATTAGGATATGTATTAAAAAAATCTCATCTTTATTACTTTAACAATTTCAATAAATTCTTTTTACTTTATCAATTAGGATATGTATCAAAAAAAATCTCATTTTTTAACAATTTCAATAAATTCTTTTTACTTTATCAATTAGGATATGTATTAAAAAAATCCTATTTTTTAGTCGTTTCAATAAATTCTTTTTTACTTTATCCATTAGGATATGTATTAATAAAAAAAGTCCTCATTTTTTCAAATGATGTCCTTGATGGATTTTGTATCCCATTGATGTAAATCATAATCATTATCAATATTTAATGGACCATATTAAATAGATAAGAAGGTTTGTAAATGTAAAACATCCATATCTAATTGATTATAATTGACCGTAAATATTAGATAGATAAGAATGTTCGTAAATGTTATGAGTGGTAAAGTTTAATATGTTAATTTAAAGTTTGTTGGATTTAAAATTTATGAAGAGTTTTGGTATTTTTTGGGTAAAATCTAAATTTGGAAGTGCTTAAATTGTGTTTTAAATCTATAAATAGATTTAGCACCCTCCAATACCCTCATGGCATCCAAATTATACAATTTCCATAGCTAATATATGTGATTCTAAGATTTTTTATAGATTTCCAACTGAAATCCAAACAAAATAAGACCGAAAATAAAGGTTGAAAACTTAGAATATTTAGACCCCACACACACAAACATACACATATATATTAGTTTAATCTTATAATCTAATATAAATTATATATTGAGTTATTATAATTTTAGTTTTTTAGTTTTATTTTTTAACTTTTAGAAGTATCTATGGTACTTTCAAGTAATATCTTTAAAGTACACTTCAAGTAGGGTGCTTACCCCATACATTCATTGTAATGATTTTGAGGCTCCTTGTGATACAAGGCAGCACTCAGATCCTCAGATCGCCACCTTCTCCACGATCGGCACTAATGGCCTTGTACCTTGCATTATCTCCTGAACAAACGATGAGACGCTCTATATTGATGCTTTTACGCATCCATTCACTCCTTAAGATGAGTCGATGGCATGGAAAGCTAGCTCCTCGAATGATCTGGCAATGATCTCAGGTAAAGGTACAAAGCTCTATCACCTTGGCATTTCTCACCATGATGATGATCGTAATTGGTAATTATAGCACACAGGTTGATTTGGGGGTTTGGTATATGAGAGAATATGAGAGACTAGCTCTCTTGCATTGGCTCCAACCTGCTCCATGACATTGTAACTACCACCTAGAGAGTAGGGACTACGACTAGCAATTTTGTGCAGAGGAAAGGAACTGATTCTGGGGTTTGGTTTTGATGGCTTGTCATAGTAAGGGAAAAAATGGGGTGTCTTCCAAGGCCCCCACTCCAATTACTTCGCATGTGAGAAGGTCGTACACACAGCACGGGCATACAATCGAGAGATCCTTGAGAATATTCGAAATACCATCAACAAGGCAAAGGCAAAAGCCTAGTTTGATCAAGAGTTCATCCCCAACGAAGAAATATGTTTGGAGTATGAAGGTTGGATAAAAGACCCGAGAAACACCAGATCCTGCGTTTCTCTCTTTTAGCGCATAGCGACTAAACTCTAGACTCACAAGTATCTTATTGGCAAGGCGCTCATCAAACGAGGAGAGGCCTATAGTGAAATCTTGCTGCAGCAAGATGATATGCAGACCCAGTTCGGACAACTTGGTTGGAAAAATGGAAGGTATAGAGATGATCGTGAAGTTAATTGTTGATTTCATGGGGATCGACACCAACATCCGCCCTCACTCTGGTTGTTTTCCTGGCTCCCCAACAACCATCTAATCCAACAGTCCTAATGACCGCCCTTAGCAATGGGTTTTTTTCTTATCTTTTTTTTGTCTCTATGTTAGATAGTGTTATCTAAATGATTCCATCTGCATAGAATTCTTTTTGTGTGTGCTCAGTTTAGATTTATCATCTTAGACTCTACTACTTGGTTCAATGTTTGCCTAACCTTCGGGGAAGATACCTATGGGCTACTTTTTAATTCTTCCTACACAACTTAATGGTCTATTTTCTAATCAAGAGGGCCATTATCTGTAATTTTGGATGACTGTGAATGTCTATGATTGTAACTTATTTTTCAAGCAATGAAAGGTTCCTATCTCTTAGCTAAAGAAAAACATCTTTAAATTATGAAATATTGTAAAATAACCAAATGATATCACATACTCACATAAAAAAATTATTATATTTATGATCTTATAAGATTTATTCATAATCATTTTATGGGTGGAAAGTGTGAGGGGGTCATCTTTGATCTTCTTGGATACCTAATCCTACGGGATTATGGTTTCATGTGCATAATAGGTAGGGGTGAGTGCAAGTTAATGATGGTCAATTTTGGTGTGTTAGATGCAACAGAAAACTAAAATAACTGACATCCCTCCCCTTTCATGACTATTTTGAGACATATGCACAATAAACCTTGGTTTCAGTAAAAAATATTAAATGTAGAAAATTGAATCACCTTTTTTAATATATAACTTTTATTTTTTGAAAATTTGCATAACTATCTCAATTATAATTTTTTTACATTGACATTTTTTTTTTTTGGAAAATTATAAGGTATATGTCCTTGCTAGTGTAGCCTTTGAGTGCCTAAATGATGGAATCAATAAACGAAAACTTGTAAACATGTAGATAACAAGTAGTACTAGAGCAGTATTTTTCAAAAAAAATAGCATGTTTTAATTTTTTTATAATTATCTAAGTGAGGAGGCCTCTAAATCAATTC
Organism: Larix kaempferi; assembly: GCA_027924585.1. Classification (NCBI taxonomy): domain Eukaryota; kingdom Viridiplantae; phylum Streptophyta; class Pinopsida; order Pinales; family Pinaceae; genus Larix; species Larix kaempferi. The sequence goes on along the minus strand of BSBM01000018.1, from coordinate 5,212,902 downwards.
ACCAAGTGTTGGTGTAGCTTTTGAAGGTATTAATATAATGATGAAGGATTGGATTTTATAAAGCATGTAGAGATAGGTGTCTAGTAGTGCAACATATCATTTTTTTATGAAATGGTTGAGAAATGAAAAATTTGTGGCCAAAACACCAACATGATGTTTTTTCTGTTGAGTTATGCCACATGTAAAATAGAAAAAAAATAGTAAAAAATAATAATTTTTTAAATTACATATTTATAATATGGAGAAATAGTTGTATCTGTGTCTGTAATTTCATCAAAAATGACTGTATGTAGTCATCAAACACATGCATATTGGGTAAAGGGAAAAAAAGTCAAATTAGATATGGTTTACTCTATTCCATAGCACAAGTTGGTTTAATCTGAACCTAAGTGCGAAGCAAACACATAGGATTAGAGTTGACACACAAACATGTTTTAGATGTTAAAGAACGTGAGCACGTTCCTTTTAAATTCAAATTTCTCGCTCCTACTTATCTCATACGAATGGAATACAAATCACATACATGATTTGGAGCTATAATTTTATATATCAAAAACATGTGCGTGGCATGGAAATAATGAACTCTAAATGGTTGGAGGACTCGGACTTCTGTGATATGGTTGTGAGTACTTGGAATAACTTGGCACATTTTGATCATCTCCCACATTATAGGGATTCCAAAAAAAACTTGCAGCTCTACAAGCTGAGGTGATCACTTGGGAAAGAAACAAGAAGAAGACTAAGTCAGCCAATTTGAGATCCATTGAGGACCGACTTAATGAACTGGAAGCATCGGTGGATGTGGATATCTTCTCATTCTCTAGGAAGGACACTATTTTGGGACTTGTTAAGCAAAAGGAGAATATTCTCGGGCAGTTGGAAAATACCTGGAGATTGAAAAGTCGGGCGCTTTGGATTGCTAAAGGCGACAGTAACACCAAATTTTTCCAGAAGTTTTCCAATAAGAGGAGGAACACGAATTCGATTTGGGAGCTGAAAGGAATTGATGGCATTATTATATCATATCAGGCTTCCATTATGCAATCGGTGGAAGAGTATTTTCAGGGTATCTACCATCAAGATCAGGTGGGTAATTTGGAAGATCAGCTAAATATTGTAAAGATTTTTCCTAGATTCTTTTCTACTGATGATGGAAAGGAGATTGGGACAGTTGTTTCCATGGATGAAATCAAGGAGGCTCTTAAATCCTTTGTCAATGAAAAGAGCTCTGGCTTGGATGGCTAGACTATGGAATTTTTCTTGCACTTTTTCGACTTGTTTGGGAATGAGATACTTCTAGCCGTGGAAGAATCTAGATTGAAGACTATTGTTCCTAAGAACTTAAATTTAACATTCCTAACATTTATTCCAAAGAAAGATAAGCCGAAATATTTCAATGACTTTCGTCCCATTTCTTTATGTAACCTACTATACAAGGTGATCACTAAGATTATTGCTATGCGGATTAAGCCCTTCCTAGCCAAGCACATATATATGGGGCAGTTCGGTTTTCTATTCAATCGTCAAATTCTTGGCATTGTGGGGGTCGCACAGGAATGCTTACACTCGGTAAAAGTGAAGAACATACAAGCATCTATACTTAAATTGGATCTAATCAAGGCATATCACCATTTAGACTGGTCTTATCTCGGAATTATTCTTATTCAGATTGGACTTCCTTTGAATGTGGTGCAATGGATTATGGCATGTATCTCTTCTAGCAACTATGTAGTCCTGATCAATGGTTCTCCTACAAACTACTTCTCAGGGAGAAGGGGTATTTGGCAAGGCTATCTGCTCTCCCCTTTATTGCTTATCCTAGAAATAGAGGGTTTAAGCAAGCTCATTAAAGAAGCTAAGGAGGCACAAACTATCAAAGGTATTAAACTCACTCGTGCTCTTGCTATCACTCATTTACTTTTCGTTGATGATGTTATGATCTTTGGAGCTGCCAGCCTAGAGGAATGGACAACGTATAAGAGAATCCTTGATGTGTTATGTTTAGCCTTGAGCATGGCTATTAGTCCTACTAAGTCTTGTTTCCTTTAAAACTATAATGATGTTGGGTGCGTGGAAAATCCAAAATACAATCTCCCTTATAAAATGGAAGACATTGATTCAGGAATTTGTTATTTAGGATATTTTCTTAAAGGAAACAATTACAAGATCGAGGATTGGAGATGGTTGGTTCAGAAGATTGAAAGAAAGGTTACTAATTGGGCTTACCACTGGCTCTCTATTGGGGGATGTTTGGTTCTAGCTCAATCGGTTCTGCAGAGTATTCTGGTGTATTGGTTTGGGATAAGGAAAGTTCCCTCTACTATCATCAATATCATTCACAGCAGGTGTTCCAGTTCCTATGGTCCGGTAAACCACAGGTGAGGAAATTACACCTAGCAAATTGGCAGAGCCTGTCTTGGCCCAAGTTGAAAGGGGGTTGGGGGTTGAAAAACTTGGATATTTTCAATTGTGCCATGAGAAACAAAAGTCTTTGGAGGGAACTAGGCGAAGGTGGACTTTGGAGTAGAGTCATTCGACTAAAATATTTGAATACCTTTAAAATCCTTTAATGGATTCGTAATCCGGTTGTATCCTACCATCAGGTTGCTGCTGTGTGGCGTGGTCTCATTAGCACTTATCAATACATTGGCCCTTGTATCAACTAGAAGATTGGAAATGGTTCGGATGTTTTCATTGGCACAGACCCATTTATTGGATGTGGCAACTGTTACTTACTTCCAGATAATTTGGTACAGGAATTACACAAGAGGAAGATTGTAGCTTTAGCTCAGGTTTATCACTTTGGTTCTATGCATATTAAACCTAATTGGATTTGTGCGTAGGAATTGGATAATTATATTGAGCAGCTGACCTTCGCTTGCATCACCTTAACCGACTTTGCGGACCAATTAGTGTGGGACGGTCCAAAATCCAATGGAGTTTTATCTGTGCAAAAGGTTTATAACCTGATTTTAAATGACATCTCTTCCCCTTCTGTACAGTGTTGGTGGTATATCAAGATCTAGAAATGGAATTTGTCACTTAAACTGAAATGTTTCTTGTGGCTCTACTTTAAGGATAAAATTATTACATGGGTGAAACTTGCATAAAAAAGGGTTCATGGGACCTAGTGTTTTCTCCCTATGCAAAGGTGCGGCAGAGGAAATACACCATATAGTTATACACTGCAGGTTCACACAGTATGTCTGGAATGTGTTAAAACCGTGGTTGAATATTAGGGAGGATTGGAGTGGCGACTTCTTAAACAATGTTGTCTACAGGTGGTTCCATCTGAAGGTCGACTACTTGACTCTACCTTTCTTTATGATGAGTGTTATCTAGAGAATCAGGAATGAATGTATTTTTGAGAATATCTATCCCTCTATTTATGGAACTTGTAGGATTATCATTGGTGTTGTTAGTGGCTATGCATCTGTTGTGAAAAAGACCAAACACGGATCCATTTGTTTCCCTTCACTTGGAGACTATTCCATCTGTGGTTTCTTTGATGGGGCGTCGAAACAAGGCCTATGTGGCGCAGGAGCGGTTATATATTTAAAGAAGAACCATATCACACAGCTCAAAATGGGCATTGGCAAGGGAAACAAACCAAAGCTGAGATTTTAGCTGCTCGATGTCTTCTTTGGTTTGCTTCTGTCAGGGGCATCTTCTCTTTGAAAATCTTTGGAGACTCTGTAGAAATAATAAATTGGTTGAATCAGAAGTCAAAAATTGGCGTGTTGATACTGGAGCCATGGTTAAGGGAGGTGAAGTGTTTGATTTATTCCTTTTCTCATCTAAATTGTCAACATATTTATAGAGAATCTAATACGGAGGTTGATCGTCTTTCCAAGGAAGCCATAGGATCTATGGATGGCTTTCTTCACTATGTAGAATTTCTGGACAACACCCTGGTTGATCAGGGCACTATGAGGACATTATGAATGTCTGGGTTTACCATGTCAAGTTTTTTCTAGTTACAATAGACATTGGATAGACAAGTAGTTTTAATTATGAAAATTTTGTGTATTACATGAACATGCCTAGACTATTGGGATTCTCTCATGTATTATATGTTAGATGATTAGGGATTCATATCCTGAGATAAGAGACAGTTTTTTGTTATGAACTGAAGCTCGGTTGTAACTTTGATTTTCTTCCTGAAAATAACAAATTGCGATTTTTTTTTCTCTAAAAAAAATGAACTCGAAATAGCATGCACAATTTTACATACTAATAACACGTGCTTGATATGTAAGTAATGAAAAAGTTACATAGCCTATATCTTTATATTTTGAACATCCAAATATTTTACCATATTTTATACATTTAATAAATCTTAAATTCACAACAAGACAAACCATATAGTTTATAAGGGGCATCTTCTATGAAGACAATGATAGATTAATCAATACCATTGGATGATTTGAAAAACCATGGGCTATTTGTCAAAAACCATTCGACCAAGAATAAATATACTTTTCTGAACAATTAAATGGGTGGTATATATTATATATTATATATATTATAATTGGTGGTAGTTAGATATCACATAATAGATATAATATAAGTATTGGGTGGTGAGTAATTGTATATTATATATAATATCATTAAGGTGTCATTAGTTATTACACATTTTGTATAACATAATTCGCCATTATTTATTACATATTATACAAAATTTAATGAAATTAGTAAATTATTAATTATTATATATAGTATAATATCATTTATCTACTTCTTCATATACTTTTATAGCAAAGAAACAATAGAAGAAAAGACATGAGGTAGTCTTCTCACAATACCTACAAAGCATACACATTCCTAGTGTGACCTTTTTTTTAATCATTTCCCAAGTCAACACCCTATTATTGAGTACTATCCACATAAAAATATTTGACTTAGGAAGATGTGAGAGAGGAATGGAGATGTAAAGGTGGATGAGTAGGAATAGAGTGGGTTAGAATGGAGAGGTAGGAGGAGGGGGAAATTGACGTGAGGGGAATGAGCTGGGGTGAAAGAGAGAAGAGGGGGCATAAAGAGGTAGGGAGTACAGGAAAAGGGATAAGATGAAATAATTAAGAGAGATATGGGGGGTGTCACGGGCTCAACTGTAGCCAGGCCATGCGACCCCCAATTGGCCCATGCAGCATTGCCTGGCACCTTGTCGAGGGCGTAACCAACTCGGTAGGATATCCAACAGACTGGGCCTTCCCACATGCGTAACACTTAAGTTTCAACACTAAACTTGTTATGCTTATACTTGGTTATAGTTATGTTATCTTATGCACTTAGCGAGTTCCAATACTTAGCCAAAAATATGCATAACACATCCCATGGTATACACAAGAGACAAGAGATACAAGATAGAGGTGGGCACACAAACAGGTGCTACCAAGAGTTTATATATATAAAGAGTGCATATTACAAAGCATATAGTGGATGGGAGCAGAGGCCATCCCTACCACAGAATGCCCAATAAACTACTCCAAGAAAATCCATAAGACAACACCCTGCACGATTTATGTTTCCAATCGAATATGCTTCCACCAACATCTACCCAAGAGAATTGCTCCCAACTCGAGATAAGTCCAACCCCTTACGTCCTAATCCCTTCATGTTGTAGCCTTGTTCGCAGTCAATTCCATTCTTGGTTTCTTGCCTTATGGATTTTACCTTGCCTCAAGCCATCCATGCTTCTTTATACCTTCCTTTGGCATGAGCATGTGCCCAAGGCTCTTCCTTATGGTGCCCCTCTCAACACACTAAGTATGTTTCTTCCCAAGCTTGAGCTTCACGTTGCCATGACCTTCCAACCGACAAGCCTTCTCACTTGGTTGTCGGGAACACGCCCCTATCGGCGTGCTCCAACCCATGCTTGACATTCTTGCTAACATACTTCCACGGAGACATGCCCAGCCAACACGCTCCCACACTTCTAGCCAACAATGCCTTTCCTACCACGTAAAGGCGTTAAGTGGGCGCATGCCCCCTTGCTCAAATTGTGCCCCACTTGGCGCGGGATCCTATCCTAGCACCGTGGTAGGGGTGTTACACCCTCTCCCACCCAACTTTTTTCCATCATTGCAACACTTCCAGATCTGCTTGTTGTGTTGCAGAGGGAGCCCATGTTCTCACGAAAAGACTAAATCAACTCTTCTACTTTCCACAACATCTCCTTCCACTCCCAACTATTCTCTTATTCAGGAAAGTCCTTCCACTTGATGAAGTATTCCAAGTGAACTGTTGGCCCATACTTCACTTGTTGATGAGCTACCACTACCTCAATTTCATGTCCTGGACGGTCCACTACCATAGTTGGAGCCCGGCTTGGAAACTTCCTTCCCGGTTCATTTTCATTAAAGTCACATGCCTTGAGTTGCCTAACATGGAAGACCGTTTCAAATGAGCTTGTGTGTTCTAGGAGCTTGAGTTTGTAAGCCCCCTTACCAATCTTCTCAATCACCTCTAAGGGGCCATCATACCTCCGCAAAAATGCACCTGTCATGCTCATTAGTGGAGTAAACTACTCCTTAATCATCTTGAGAAGCACTATGTCCCCTACTTGGAACTACACTTCACGCCTTCCATGATCTGCCCAATTCTTCATCCCGTTAGCTACTTTTGGCATTTGAACGTGAGCCATTTCTCACTTGTCCTTCCAACTCTTCATTAATTTTGTGGTTGTCGGGTTCTACCCAAAAGAACCTGCAGCAACAATCTGCAATGTCAATGATTGATATCGTGTTTCCAACTCAAATGGACTGTAAGCAGTTGACAAACTTGTCCACATATTGTAGTTGAACTATGATGCATCCAACAGCTCTAGCCAGTTCTGTTGGTCTACTTGTACATAGTGCCTCAAGTAGTCTTCCAGCATTGTGTTGATTCTCTCAGTCTTCATGTCCATCTGTGGATGGTAACTTGAGCTTGTCAACAAATTTCTCCCAACTAAACCAAACAACTACTTCCAAAACTGACCCATGAAACGAGTGTTGATGCCTGACACTATGCTCAATGGAAGCCCCCCAATACTTCACAATATGCTTGAAAAACATTCATGCCACATCTTTCGCTTTGTAAGGGATCTTGGCAGGCACGAACGTTGCATACTTAGAAAATATGTCACCACAATAAAAATTCCATTGTATCATTGTGACACCGAAAGTTGCATAATGAATTCCATGGACACACTTTCCCAAGGCTTCTTTGGAATAGGAAAAGGTTGAAGTGTGCCTTCCTTCATCTTGGATATTGCCTTATCCTACTGGAATATAAGGCAAGTTTTGACATACTCCTCTACGTCTCGCCGCATGCATCCCCGGTAGTAATCTCTTTCCAAAAGATTCAATGTACGGTGTTTCCTGGGATGACCATCCCATGTTGCGTCATGGCACTCCTGTAGCAACTCTCTTCTAAGGTTAATTGACTTAGGCACATGCAAACGTCCTCCAAAGAACAACAAGTCATCTTCCAACCATAACCTTCTCGTTTTGTATTCCTCCACTTGTTTCATAATGTTCTTGGCAGTCAGGTCACTCCTCAAACCATCACGAATTCTCTGCAGCAAGTCTGAGACAACCTCCATCATTGTACCATCATGTTTCTCCTTCTCTACGGCAGCGAGTTGAGCCATCCTGCTTAACGCATCTGTAGTCGCGTTAAGTCTTCCTGGTCTATGTTGAAATATTGTAACTTCTAAGAATATTATATTTGTACTTTATTATTCCGGAGATGTTTCATTCCTCTATGAAGACCTTATTGTATATCTAGAGATGTTTATTCCTCTGAGAGAGTGTGGTAACTAGGGTTATTAGATCTCCCATGTGAGGTCGGACCTGAGTTAACTGTTTAGGGGTTATTAGACTCTCTTAGGAGAGGTCAGCCCCATTAGGGTGAAAAGTCAGTTAGAACATGAGTATAAATAGAGGAGGTGTGTTCCTCATTTATCTCAGTCATTCACTCACTTGTGATTGGCGCATAGGAGAGAGAGAGATCTGCATAGGAGGAGAAGGAGCTCTTGTTTGGGTACTACACCTTATATTGGTTGATTATCTATATTGAGGAAAGCTTTGTTGGGTTTTCTACCCCATGAGGGTTTCCCAGGGTAAATATTTATCTATCTTGTGATTGTGTTTCTTTCAGTGATCTTGCTTGTGAAATTAGGCTAAACTTAACATGGTATCAGAGCTAGCCTAAATAGGACATCTTTCACAAGGTGAAAATACCTCTCTCCTCCTCCGGTGAAAATTAGGGTTTCTGCAAAAGTTGGAATTTTTGGATTATGATTGCATGGCTGGATAACCCTCCTAAAAAATCGAAGTTTTGAGCCCTAGATCAAACTTTTTGAGTGGGTAGAACCCCTGGCTTTGTCAAACCCTAGTTTTACTTCTAGACCAGAAAACCAGTAAACCAGAAAAAGTGCGCACTTCTGTACCAGAAAACCAGAAAAGGTGCGAACCAGAAAACCAAAAATTTTGTTGCAGATCCGAAAGTTACTAATCAGATTTGAAGGGTGAAAAGTTGAAGTTTCCAGAAGCAGAGTTCACCAGTTATCTCAAGTCAATCAAGCACATATCCTGGTAAATGTTATTCTATCTTTTGAGAAACTTCAATTTCTGTGACCTCCTGGATAAGATGGCTCCAAGCACTAAGCTTGAAGACAAGCTAGAGGGTATAGAGAATTTTCGGGCATGGAAATATAGGATTGGTCTCATTCTTGAAGAGAATGATCTTATCCAATATATCAAAGATGAGATTGCAGAACCTGAAGAAGATGAATCCAAAGAGAAGTATAAGAATGACTTGATTAGGGAAAAGAGAATCATTGCTGATTCTATCAAAGACCACTTGATTCCCCAAGTGGCATCCAAGAAGACTCCAAAGGAAATGTATGATGTGCTAGGTAGAATGTATGAAGGCAGGAACATCAACAGGAAGATGAATTTGAGAACTCAATTGAAGAGTACCAAAATGAATAAAGGAGAATCTATTCAAGATTACTTCACAAGGGTTTCCCAGTTTAAAGAACAACTAGAGGCCATTGGAGACATCCTTGATGAAGATCAACTTGTCATGACTGCACTCAATGGTCTCACTAGACCTTGGGAGTCATTCATCCAAACTATGTGTGCAAGAAAATAAAGTATGAAGTTTGATGTGGTATGGGAAGATTGCATTCAAGAAGAGTTTAGGGTAGCCAACAGAGAAGCCCTACTCAAAGAAGATGACCAAGCTTTGGCCACTCACACAAGAAGAAGAAGGAGTCATTTCAACTCCAATAAGAATGACCACCAAGAGTCTCAACCTCCTCATAGATTTCAAAATAAAAGAGGAGCAAGTTCAGGTAGGGATCTCTCCTCATTTCAATGTTACAGTTGTCACAAGATGGGACACCTTGCTAGAAATTGTCCTTCAAAGAAGAAGAAGGGTATTCACCATAAAAGACATCAAGCACATCTAGCAGAAGATGATAGTGAAGAAGAAGAAGAGGAAAGGCCTCGAAAGAAAAGAACTAGAATAGAAGATAAAGATGCAGAAGAGTATGTTCTATTTTCTGCACTCTCTGGATCTGTAACACCTGGAGAAGATACATGTCTTATTGATAGTGGTGCTTCAAAGAACATGACATGAAAAAAGAAGACTCTTTCAAAACTTGAAGAGAAGACCTCTCCTCAGAAGGTATCTTTAGGAGATGACTATCAATATCCCATTAAAGGAATTGGTGAAGCAAGCTACAAGCTTGATTCTGGAACTCCATTGAAGATGAAGGAGATATTATATGTACCAGGTTTGAAGAAGAACCTTCTTTCTATCTCAGCTTTACATAAGAAAGGTTATAGGGTTGCATTCATAGATGGACAAGTACTCATGTGGCCCAAAGGAAAATCAATTGAGGATGCAATTGTTATTGGTGAAGAGGAAGGAGGTCTATACAAACTCAAGGGCCATCCAGAAGCTACCCTTGTTCATGAAGCCACTAGCCTAATTGAGCTATGGCATAGGAGACTTGCTGACATTAAATACAAAGCACTCCTCATGTGAGCATGGTACATAGGACTACCAGATCTAAATATTGATCATGATGGCACATGCAAGGGATGTGCAAAAGGAAAGAATATCAAGAACCCATTTCCAAAGAGTGAAACAAAGACCAAAAGTACCTTGGAATTGATACATTCAGATGTATGTGGACCTATTCCCTCCACATCCTTGAGTAGATATGAATATTACCTTACATTTATTGATGACTACTCAAGAAAGACTTGGATATATTTCGTAAAGGGAAAGAATGAAGTCTTTGTAAAATTCAAGGAATTCAAATCCTTGATAGAAAATCATTCAGAAAAGAAGATCAAGCTACTCAGGACAGATAATGGTGGAGAATACACTTCAAAGGATTTTGAAGACTTTTGTAAAGAAGCTGGAATTAAGAGGCAACTAACTACTCCCTACAATCCTCAACAAATGGTGTTGTAGAGAGAAAGAATAGAACCATTATGGAAGCAGTAAAAACAATGATACATGATCAAGACCTACCTATGTATCTATGGGCTGAAGCAGCCAGGATAGCAGTCTATGTGCAGAATAGACTATCTCATAGTGCTCTTGATTTCAAGACCCCAAAAGAAGTGTTCACAGGGAAGAAGCCTGAGGTAAGTCACCTCAAGATATTTGGATGCCCAGTGTACATTCACATTCCAAAAGAAAGGAGAACTAAGATGGATCCTTCTGGGAAGAAGGGAATATTTGTTGGATATTGTGATGCATCCAAAGCATTCAAAATATACATCCCAAGATTCCATCATATGGAAATAAGTAGGGATGTGACATTTGATGAAGAAGCAGCTCTCAAGAGATCTAGGAAGTTCCAATATGAAGAAGTATATGAAGAAGATGCGCCTTCCATAATTACAGAGGCTGCACCTACCCCTGAAGATGTAACACCTGAAGATCATGACATGATAGAACCACAAGAACCCCCTGCTATAGACATATCGAGGAAGAGAAATCCAACATGGGCAAGAGACATTATACTAGGAGCATAAAAGTATGGAGCTCCTAAAGGCTCCACTAGAGTGAGCAAGAAACCAAAGACATTCTCCAACTATATGGCCTTGATGTGTGATCTTGTAGATCAAGAACCCACTAGTTATGAAGAAGCATCTCATAAGAAAGAGTGGGTGGAGGTAATGATGGAGGAGTACCAGTCAATAATGAAGAATGATGTTTGGGAGATAGTTCCCAAACCAAAGGAAAAGAGTGTGGTATCCTCCAAATGGATATACAAGATAAAACATGCTGCGGATGGTAGCATTGAAAAGTATAAGGCAAGGTTTGTGGCCAGAGGATTCTCTCATAAAGAGGGAATTGACTATGAAGAGACATTTGCACCAGTTGCAAGGTACACTTCCATTAGAACCATCATGGCACTTACATCCATGATGAAGTGGAAATTACACCAAATGGATGTAAAGACAACCTTCCTGAATGGTGTGATTGAAGAGAAGTGTACATAGAACAACCACAAGGATTTGAGGTTGAAGATAGAAGAACCCATGTATGCAAACTAAAGAAGGCCTTGTATGGGTTGAAACAAGCTCCCAGAGCTTGGTATGGAAGAATTGACAGATTCTTGACAAGCCTTGGCTTTACCAAAAGTAAAGCTGATCCTAATCTTTATCTCAAGGTTATGGATGATGAACCTATCATACTATTGCTATATGTGGATGATCTATTTCTGACAGGAAATGAGAAACAAATTATCAAGTTCAAGAAGAAGCTCTCTTCAGAGTTTGAGATGAAAGATCTTGGATTGATGCACTATTTCCTAGGACTGGAAGTATGGAAAGGGCCAAAAGGAATCTTTATCAACCAAGGAAAGTATGCGGTGGAAATATTGAAAATATTTGATATGTTGGAATGCAAAGCCATGGCCACTCCCATGGATTCTAACGTAAAGCTATTAGCTGATGACTCATCAGAGTTAGTGGATATGACTCTGTACAGACAGATTATTGGGTCATTGATGTATTTGACAAACACCAGACCAGATATATGCTTTGCCGTGAACACCTTGAGTCAGTATCTAGTGGAACCTAGACAAGTTCACCTGATAGTTGCAAAGCATGTGATGAGGTACATAAAGGGTACGATAGACTTTGGTCTATGTTATCTTGGAGATCATGACTTCAGATTATATGGCTACATAGAGGTTGATTGGGCAGGAAGTGTATCAAACAGGAAGAGCACATCGGGAGGATGTTATTGTCTGGGATCTGCCATGATCTCGTGGTTTAGCAGGAAGCAGTCTAGTGTGGCTCTCAGCATAGCTGAAGCAGAATATATTGCTGCTTGCTCTGCTAGTTGTGAAGCGGTATGGCTTCGAAAACTGTTATCAGGATTATTTGACTTAGAGATGGACCCCACTGTGATCCTGTGTGACAACCAGAGTTGTATCAAGATGACAGAGAATCCAGTGTTCCATGATAAGTCAAAGCACATAGAGATCCAATATTTTTATATACGGGATATGGTGCAGAGAGGAGTTATCAAGCTTGAGTATGTGAGCACTGACAAACAAGTTGTTGATATATTGACCAAACCTCTGTCTCGAGTAAAGTTTGAGTATTTTCGAGACAAGCTTGGTGTAGTTCAGAAGGACCCTCCTCGAAAGGGGGAGTGATGTGGTCACTGATGATGAGATTGCTTGCATTGACAATGAGGTCGATGATGTGGATACTTGTATTGGTGATACCGACGATAAGGTCAATGAGTGGTCCTTAGACTTGGTCTAAGTTGACGAGTGGATTGTATCATCCTTGGACACATGTCCTAAAAGATATCCGTAGACATATGTCTCCGAGAAAGTAGTCCCTAGTGGACGTGATAGGACTGCATCATCCCTGAACATTCAACTCAAAATGTATGTGATAGGACTGCATCGTCCCTGAACATTCAGTTCAAAATGTATGTGATAGGACTGCATCGTCCCTGAACATTCAGTTCAAAATGTACATGATAGGACTGCATCGTCCCTGAACATTCAGTTCAAAATGCACGTGAGAGGACTGCATCGTCCCTGAACATTCAGTTCAAAATGTACGTGATAGGACTGCATAGTCCCTGAACATTTGGTTCAAAATGCACGTGAGAGGACTGCATCATCCCTGAACATTTAGTTCAAAATGTACGTGATAGGACTACATTGTCCCTGGACCTTTGGTTCAAAATGCACATGAGAGGACTGCATCGTCCCTGAACATTCAGTTCAAAATGTACGTGATAGGACTGCATCATCCCTGAACATTTGGTTCAAAATGCATGTGAGAGGACTGCATCGTCCCTGAACATTCAGTTCAAAATGTATGTGACAGGACTGCATCGTCCCTGGACCTTTGGTTCAAAATGCACGTGAGAGGACTGCATCGTCCCTGAACATTTGGTTCAAAATGCACGTGAGAGGACTGCATCGTCCCTGAACATTTGGTTCAAAATGTACGTGAGGGGATTGCATCATCCCAAAACCCTTGGTTCAAAATGTACCGGAGGGGATTGCATCATCCCGGAACCCATGGTTCAAAATGTACGTGAGGGGATTGCATCATCCCGGAACCCTTGGTTCAAAATGTACGTGGTAGGATTGCATCATCCTTGGACTTATGTCCTAAATTGAGAGGGATTGACCATCCTATAATTGGATCATGTGTATTACAGAGGATGCTGCTAAGATGATCCAGATGATGTTGATCGAGATGATCCAGATTATGTTGATCGAGATGATCCAGATGACATTGATCGAGACGATCCAGATGTTGTTGATCAAGATGATCCAAATTGTTGTAGCTGTTCGGATGCTGCAGAAGATGAAGACTCAATACTGAAGATGTTCTAGTATTGAAGATTTGAAGATGCTCCAGTAATTGGTTGAGTTACTGATGATGTAGGAAGAAAGCTTCCAATGATTTATAGATGTATCATGTATCATGTAGTTGATGACTCCTTGCTCCTGCAGATGTTGTTATAATATCCTTCTCGTTAAGGGGGAGTGTTGAAATATTGTAACTTCTAAGAATATTATATTTGTACTTTATTATTCCGGAGATGTTTCATTCCTCCGTGAGGACCTTATTGTATATTCGGAGATGTTTATTCCTCCGAGAGAGTGTGGTAACTAGGGTTATTAGATCTCCCATGTGAGGTCGGCCCTGAGTTAATTGTTTAGGGGTTATTAGATACTCTTAGGAGAGGTCGGCCTCATTAGGGTGAAAAGTCAATTAGAACATGAGTATAAATAAAGGAGGTGTGTTCCTCATTTATCTCATTCATTCACTCACTTGTGATTGGCGCATAGGAGAAAGAGAGATCTGCATAGGAGGAGAAGGAGCTCTTGTTTGGGTACTACATCTTGTATTGGTTAATTATCTATATTGAGGAAAGATTTGTTGTGTTTTCTACCCCATGAGGGTTTCCCAGGGTAAATCTTTGTCTATCTTGTGATTGTGTTTCTTTCAGTGATCCTGCTTGTGAAATTAGGCTAAACTTAACAGTCTATACTCAAGGTTCATATCAAACTCCACCAAGAATTCCTACCATCGCGGTTGCTTGGGAGACAACTTATGTTGCATCGCAAAGTAGCTAGTGGATACATTATATGTTTTTACCACAAACGGCTTTCCCGACAAATAATGTTTCCATGCCTTCAAGAATTACACTACTGCAATCATTTCCTCCTCATGGACCGGGTACCTCCATTCCCGCTCCTATAAATTTATGCTCTCATAGGCCATCAAGTGACCTTCTTGCGTCAACACACCACCTATGGAATAATCAGATGCATCTGTTTTCACATCAAACTATTTCTCAAAGTATGGAAGCTGCAACACCGGTGCAGTTGCAAGCCTGTGTTTCAACTCATTGAATGCATCTTCGCATCGTGTAATCCATCCCCATGGCTTGTTCTTTTTCAGTAACTATGTAAGAGGGGCAGCAATCCAAGAGTAGCCCTCCACGAACCTGCGGTAATAATTAGTTAAGCCTAGGAAGCTCTGCACTTCTTGTACCGTCTACAGCTCCTCCCAATCCTCTATAGATGCAACCTTCTTATTGTCAATTCGGCCATGTCCTATCCAATGTCCCAAGAACAGGATTTCCATCTGCCTAAACACACACTTACTTCTTTAAGTATAGTCGATTTTGCTGCAACGCCTCAAAGTATTCCGCTAAGTGTCATTTATGATCCTCCATACTCTCGCTGAAAAATGAAAATGTCATCAAGGTAGACTACTACCGACGTGTCTAGAAACGGTCTCAAGACCTCATTCATGAGCGTGCAAAACATTGCGAGATCATTGCACAAACCGAATGGCATCACCAAGAATTCAAAAATGGCGTACCTCATCATGCACGTTGTTTTGTATTTGTCACCCTCTGCAATCCGCACGTGATAGTATCCTTGCCTCAAATCCAACTTTGAGAACACTTTTGTCGTGGCCAATTTGTCAAAGAAATATGCTGCCAATGGAAGAGGATACCAGTTTTCACTGTCTGCTTGTTCAAATATTTATAGTCCCAGCACACTTGCAACTCTTTCTTCTGTTGAAACAACATTGGAATTCCATAGGGATACCTTGAAGGTCGAATGAAGTCGACGTCTGTCAATTCAACCAACTGCCTCTTCAACTCTTCCAACTTTGGTTTGGACAACCTGTAAGGATCCTTGGCAACAAGCCTTGAGTGTGGCTCAAGGTCAATGCAATGATCTACCGCATGTCGTGGTGGTAGCACCTTTGGTAAACTATCAGGCATCAAATCCTCAATTTCATGTACCACATCAACGAGGTTAAGAGGTGCAGGCATCCCCACATCTCCCGCATTAGCTTCACCAAGCAATGCTACAACATACAACCGTGAATCTAACGTCTGAGAATCCCTTTTCATGCTAAGTGTAGACACCAACTGCACTGTTCCATCTTCCTTCCTCACAGTCGTGGGGACCATGCATGGTTTCTTTCCACTCAAGATCACCAATCTGTTGAAAAATGGCAAGATCAAGGCTTGCTCTCTTCACAAGAAGTCTTGACCAAGAATCATCTCAAAATCATCAAGTGGCATGACTGTGAATTCTACTCTTCCTTTCCAACTTCCTAATCCAATATGCACCTTTGTTTCACACATGCAACAACCTTGGTTGCGGAGTTCACTACCTTTACCCAATTGTCATTAGGATTCCTCCTAAGCCCAACTGCACTCTCCCATTTTCCTTCCTCACAATCGTGGGCACCATGCATGGTTTCTTTCCACTCAAGATCACCAATCTATCGAAAAATGGCAAGAGCATAGCATGATCTCTTCATAAGAAGTCTTTCCCAAGAATCATCTCAAAATCATCAAGTGGCATGACTGTCAAGTCTACTATTCCTTTCCAACTTCCCAATCCGATATGCACCTTTGTTTCCACACCTGCAACAACCTTGGCTGCGGATTTCACTACCTTCACCGAAGTGTCATGAGGCTTCCTCCTAAGCCCAATCTCATCTACAAGTTCTTTCTACACGAAGTTGTGTGAAGCTCTTGTTTCAACAAGATCCTTCACTATGTGACCATTCATAATCAGTTCAACAAAACTTAGCTAGTGCAAGCTTTGGTCACCCTGCATGGAACCAAGCTGCTACACGCTTCCTGCATGGCAAGGCACCACCCCCATCAAGTCCAATAGAACATCGTTTCCCAAGTTTTGTTTGACAACCACGTCAAGAAAAATTCACACCCATCCTACGTCTACCACGATAGTAGACTATCGCAACAGTCATGTTGCGGAGCTCCCAGGATGCCTAGCTGTGGGACTCCTTGGCATCATTTCTTTGATTTTCGGCAAGCACAAGTCCGTACTCCCAACAAGCACTGCCAACCATGCTGGAAAACCCTCTTTCCAACTGTATGTCGTAACTATGACCATATTCAAAGGAAGGACATCTCTTCCTGACGCAGTTGTCCACCCTGCGAGCCAATCCAAGTGCCATCACACTGGCGCTTCCTTTGGCTTCCTTGTTGGTTGGGTTAGCAATAGTCACCATACCCTTCTGTGACTTTGTCCCAATGTGCCCACCAAATTTTGTCTTTGTTAATAACGCAACTCTGATACCACCTATCACAGCCTCAACTGTAGCCAGGCCATACGACTCCTAGTTGGCCCATGTGGCATTTCCTGGTGCCTTATTGAGGGCGTGACCAACTCAGCAGGCTAGCCAACAAACTACGCCTTCCCACTTTATGAACACTTAAGTCTCAACACTTAACTTGTTATACTTATACTTGGTTATAGTTATGTTATCTTATACACTTAGCCAGTTCCAGCACTTAGCCAAAAATATGCATAACACATCCCATAGTATACACAAGAGACAAGAGACACAAGATAGAGGTGGGCGCCCAAACCGGCGCGCCCAAGAGTTTATATGTATAAAGAGTATAGATTGCATAGCATATAGTGGAGGGGGGAACAGGCCAACCCTACCATGGAGTGCCCAACAAGATACTCCAAGAAAATCCGCAAGACAGCACCCTGTGTGACTTTTGTCGCCAACCAAATATGCTTCCACCAAGCTCTGCCCAAGGGAAGTGCTCCCAACCCGAGATAGGTATGCCCCATTATGGCCTACTACCTGCTTGTCGCAGTCTTGGTTGCAGTCACTTCCACTCTTGGTTTCTTTCCTTATATATTTTTCCTTGCCTCAATCCATCTGTGCTTCTTTATACCCGCCTTTGGAATGAGGGTGCGCCCAAGGCTTTGCCTTGTGGCGCCCCTCTCAACATGCTAAGTATGCCACTGCTCATGCTTAAACTTCATATTCCCATAGGATTACAACCAGCGAGCCTTCTCACTTGTCTGTCGGGTGTGATCCCCCCTCGGTGACCTCGAACCCGTGGTTGATGTTCTTGCCAATGTGCTTCCACGAAGATATGCACAACCAACGCACTCCCACACTTCTAGCCAATAGTGCCTTGTTTGGCACGCAAATGCGTTAGGTGGGTGTATGCCCCCTTGCTTGAGGTGCACACCACTTGGAGTGGGATCCTATCCCAACACCATGGTAGGTTCGTTACAAGGGGGGAGGGAGAGAGGGAAAGAGAGAGAATAGGAGAGGAAGGGAGGAAGCAACTTGGATGAGAGAGAGGGGAAGGGAGGGAGGGAGGGAGGGATGGGGAGTGAGGGAGATATGGGGGGAAAGTGAGGGAAAGAGATACAAAGGGAGGGAGGGAGAGGGGTTGGAAGTGAGTGGGATGGAGAGAGAGAGAGGGATGGAGGGAGAGTGAGGGAGGTTGTGAGAGAGAGAGAGAGAGAGACTCTGAGAGAGAGAGAGAGAGAGAGAGGGATGAAGGGAGGGTGACGAAGGGAGAGGGTGAGTTAGAGAGAGCAAGAGGGAGGGATTGGGGAGAGAGATTGGGGGATTCAATGAGGGAGAGTGAGGAAGGGGGGAGGATCAAGGGAGGGAGGACGAGTCGGGTATGAATGGAGAGGGAGGGTGAGAGAGAGAATTATAAGAGAGGGAGGACATCATGATAAGAGAGAGCGGGGAAGTTGGGGTTATGGAGAGAGAGGGGGGAAGTTGGGGTGATGGAGAGAGAGGGAGGGAGAGAGGGAGAGGGAAAGGGAAAGAATAGACATATAGGGGGGAGGGAGAGTGGGAGGGCAGAGAGAGAGACCTAGGGAGGGAGGGAAAGAGAGGGACATAGAGAGAGAGAGAGATGGAAGGGAGATAGAGAGAGAGGAATGGAGGGATGGGGGATAGAGAGAAAGGGAAGGAGGGAGGTTGAGTGAGACAGTGAGAGGGATAAAGGGAGGTAGGTATAGTGAGGAAGGGAGGGGAAGGGCAGGGGAAATTTAGAGAGATAAAGATAAGGGGAGAGGGGGAAAGAGAGGGGGGGTGGAGAGAGGGATTTGGTGGGGAATGGATTAGAGAGGTAGGGAGGTAAACATAGGGAGGATGAGAGAGAGAGAGAGAGAGGTAGAAATCAAGGATGAGAGGGAGGAAGGGAAAAAAAAGGAAGGAGGTAGAGAGAGGGAGTGAGGGAGATATGGAGAGAGAGAGAGAGAGAGAGACGGAAAGAGATAGGGAGGCAGAGATGGAAGGTGGCGGAGAGAGAGAGAAGGGGGGATGGACTGGGATGGAGAGAGAGAGAGGGGGTGAGAGAGGGAGGGAGGGAGAGAGAGTGAGGGGGGAGAGAACTTTGAGGAAGAGAAGGAGAGATGGGGAGGGATGGATGGGGGAGAGAGAGAGGAAGGGGGGACGGAGGAGAGAGAGAGAGGGGGGTGGGGTGAGGGTGGTAAATAGAAGGGGGGGGAGATGGGGGGAGGATATAGAGAGAGAGGGAGAGAGGAAGAAAGAGGGGAGGGACATAGAAAAAGTTATAGTTTCAGAGGGAGAGAGGGAGGGAGGGAGGGAGGGAGGGTGAGAAAGAGATTTATTGGGAGAAAGAAGGGGAGGAGATTGAGGAAGGGAGGGGAGAAGGAGAGAGGGAAAGAGGGAGGGAGAGTGAGGCAGGTAAAGAAAAGATGAGAGAGAGAGAGAGAGAGAGAATGGGGGGTGGATATTGAGGGAGGGAAGGAGTATGAGAGGGAGAAAGTAGGGAGAGTGAGAGTGGGGAAGGAAGGGGAAGGAAAGGAGGGAGGGAGGGAGGAAGTGGGTGAGAGAGAGAGAGAGAGAGAGGAGGGGGAGAGAAATAAAGGGAGGGAGGGAGGGTGAGAGAGATATGGGGAGAGAGATAAGGAAAGAGAGAGGGAGGGAGGAATCAAGGATGAGAGAGAGAGGTAAGAAGGGACATAAAGGGAGGGAGGGAAGCAAAGGGAGTGAGGGAGAGATGAGGAGAGAGTGAGGGAAAGAGATATGGAGGGATAGAAGGTGGGAGAGAGAGAGAGATGTTGGGTGGATAGGAGGATGGAGAGAGAGGGAGGGAGGGGGATGTGGGAGAGAGAGAAAGACAGGGAAGAGAAGGATACACACACATACAAGGAGAGAGAAATAGAGAGACTAGGAGAAGACAGATAGAAAGGGTGGGAGGTTTGTGTGTGTGTGTGTGAGAGAGAGAGAGAGAGAGAGAGGGAAAGGGAGAGAGAGGCAGGGAAGGGGGATGGAGAGAGAGGGATGGTAGGGGGGATAAAAAAAGAGGGATGGTGCTAGAGGGAGGGAGGGATGGAAATAGGGAGGAAGGATGAGCTAGAGAGTGAGAACGATAAAGTGCAGGGGAGTGAGAGTGAGAAATGAAAGGAAAGGGAGGATGGAGGATGGAGGGAGGGAGAGTGAAGGAGGTAAATAAAGGAGCGGGGAGAGAGAGGGAAGGGAGGGATGGAGAGAGAGGGAAGGGAGGGATGGAGAGAGAGGGATGGAGAGGGAGAGGGAGAGGGAGAGAGGTAGAGGGAGAGGGAGAAAGGGGGGAGGGAGAATGAGGAAGGGAGGGGAAGGGATGAGAGGGTAGAGATAGAGGAAGGGACATATAGGAGAGAGAGGGAAAGGAAGGGAGAGGGAGGGAAAAAATTTAAATTCATGACATGTTATATTAGAAAAGGTGTAGGGACATATTCCAAAATGGACTCTCTCAAGATAATAATACATTAATCAATACCATGAGTTGATTTACAAAACCATGAGCCAAAGAACAAACGAAGATTCCACACATGTGCCAAAGAGTAAATATCATCATCATATAATGATGATGATGAGCGATGGAGCTCCAAGAACCGAAGAAAATCTCACAAACCAATTTTCATGATAGTCATTACCCCCCTAGCAAACCATTTTTATTCCACTCAGAAGCTTTTGATGACTACCACGATCTCTTTTCGAAACTATGATGAGCCTCTGTAGGACAATCCACTCCTCTCCATTGCTCCGAATGAGGGTTTCTAGAAGATGCGATGGTCCTCTCACCCATTATACATTTGTAAAATACCAATATTTTGGGTCTTTGTGATCTTGTAACTATCCCGGAGCTGCCAGGCTCTACCTTAATCGTTATCCCTCCCTCTGTACAATTTGATGACCCTAACATTGGCAGGATCTTAACTCAAGGTGTACCAAAATCAATAGCAACTCGTCGTTAGCGTTACAGAAAGCAAAAGTGCATCAAGAAACGTTTACTGGAGATGAAAGAAATTATGGATCCAATCCTTATCAGAGATAAGGTAATTTTCTATACAAAAAATGTCTCAATTGGGAGATTTCATGCCCAGAGGTTCTCTGAAGAGGATTTAAAGTATTGGTTGAATCGAATGTGGGAGCAAGTTCTTGGTTATATGGATGTGACAAATGTTGGAACTTGATGGTATATCACATTGATCTTCAATTTGACGGATGACCGACTGAATATAGAAATGGAAGGCCCATGGTTCTAGGGAGACTCGGCTTTATCCTTCTTTAGATGGCACACTGGGTTTGATCAGATAAGGGAAAGAATTCACACACTGGATTTATGGTTCAAGCTCCCTTGCCTCCTTATAGAATTATGGGATTCTCGGCTTCTGAATATTATTAGAGATGCAGTGGGAACATTCATGAAGATCACCCTAGAGACAGAGTCAAAGACAAATACATTTGTTGCATCTATACGTGTTGAAATGGACATGGCACAAGGATTGTCAAATGTCATAATGATTGAATTAGGGGAGAACCATTATGTACAAACCCTAGACTACAAAAATGTCTCATTCAGGTGCACACAATATAGATCTCATGGACACCTGAAAATCAACTATCCCTACAATAAAAATACAGACAAAGTTGGAGGTACTCATTTGGTGATAAGTCCATTAGACTTTGGGGCAAATTCGTTATCAAATGTCCAGAAGAGGAAAAGGGAGGAAGAGTTACTTGAACAAGAACACACTAAGATGCAAGTTGATCGTACAAGGATTAATGGAGAGTTTGAGAGGGTAACATCACAAATATTAAATAAAATTAAGGTATTGGAAGCCAATATCCTCTCTTTGAGGGGCATCTATCCTCCTTTTGCTGACACAATGGATCTGAAATCATTAAAAGGAAAGAACCCAATTCAGGCATACTGGAATACCCTTGGTTTTGACTTGAAATGTATTTAATCAAAATTATGTAAATGATGTAAATATACTAGTATGGATTCCTAATGTGGAGCTCAAGGCCAAGGCCTGACTAGTGAATGACTAGGCATGTATGATGTAAATATTTTTATTTGGACTATGTGGTTGGATTACCGTGCTAATTCAAAATATATGTAAATATTATGTTGCATAAATAATAAAATGGTCCAAGATGGTTATGTAAAGAACACTAGAGAGGCTATGATTCCACTAGAGGGGAAGAGAAAGGGGACCTATGGGAGACTAAATCTTGTGTTGTCAAGTGTCAACCTTAGAACTCATCCAAATTATGCCACTATGTGCTTTAAATGAGAGAATTAATTCATATTGACTATTAAATCCAATCATTGAATCAATGTGAGGTTGGTGGGAAAAGTCACTTCTTGTAGTTATTGAGGCATGCAGCGAAATGCACTTTTGTGAAAATTATGTCAACTGTGAGAATTCCTTTTCTTCTATAGTCAGAAGCTATTTCAGTTTTCTTTTCACCATAATCTCATATTCCTTGGAGTCAACACTCATTCTACCATTCTCTTTCATTCATGTAACTCCATATCTATTAGCTCTTAGTATTCATAGAGATTACTAAGACCCTTTCATTGAACGACTTCTTAATAATTATAGAGATAAGCAGCTTGTTACGTTTCATTAGGCCGCTACCTTTCTTATTGGAGATAAACCTTTTCATTAGTGAATTTACCAGTTTATTGGGCCACTACTTTTAGTGAACACGCCACCTTTGATTAAGCAAATTTCCCATCTCAGTAGGTCCGAAAGGCCCAAGTCAGTAAATTTAAATTATTGGTTACTTCCCATATGCCACCTTTCATTAGTAAATTTACCACTTTTACAAGACCAGGGTCACATTTCTACACAATGTAGAGCTTCCTATGGTTGTTCATGACCATTACTAGGATGTTTTTAACCCATAAATTCGAATTTAGAGATAGAGCTTCAAATTTGAAGAAAAAATAGATGGAAATAGGTGAGCATAGAGGTTGGGAAAGCTAGGAACCTCTACCCATTTTATTTTTTTCTATTCACATATGCTTTAGAAGCCATGATTTATGCTACATGTGTTTCTCCAACAACATACAACAATTTGGGCTCTTACTACACACACTGGTAAGCACTGTAAGGGTTGGATTTCCCGAGGGAACCTTAAATCAATGAAGGGGAATGTCTTCCTTGTGTTGTGTGGGGCAGTTTGAAGGAGTGCCATGGTTGTGATGGTTGAGTGAGATCTCTATAGAGATTTGGATGAGCATTTGGCTAAGCATGGAGAGCAAAATGGGTTTGGGATAAGAGAGAGGATCCTGTAGGTGCTTCCTTCACCCCGGTGGCCTCATATCCCTACATGGGCGTGGCCTCTCATAATAAGTAGTATATGTTGGACATAGTTCCTATGGTTGGGTGGAAAATCACTCTTACACAACTAGTTTCTTGGATCTTATTTGTTTAAAGATAAGTATTATCTTGTATTGGATCTGCAATTTTTTTGAATTGATGCATGTAATGATTATGATGGTATATGCAGGCTAGATGTGTGTGGATAGAGTTTATTTCCATTATGTATTTTTATTATGCATCTTCACACCTATTTTAATTGTTATGAATTCATAATATGACCACAAGGAAAAATTTAGAAGCCCGAATTTAGTTATTGTCCCCTATTGTTGGTCAGATTGAGTCAAGGGAACATTACAGATATAATGATGAAGTCCCATCAAACTCCATCCTTGAGCCTCTATTTATCCTGAGCAATAGCGATACTCCCTCTCCACCTTCAAAGTGGAAGTCAACAAATGACACGAAAGAGGTGTTTATGGGTGATAACTCTAATGGCAACACTACAAATAGCTGCTACTTTGAGCCATCTTTTACGAAGCAATATCTTATTAAATCCCATACTAGAGCTATGGGGCAATAAAGTGGGATTTTTCCCACTTCAGGTTCACCAATAGTGGCAACGAGAGGTCATAAATATCGTATGGAGAAGGCCTAATCTAAAGCAAGAATAGAGGTATTATACGATAGACAACAAACAATACATGGGGTCCTTAGCAAAGCATCCCCCAAAAAGGGTAAAAGATGAAAATCTTCTCTCACAATATGAGAGGCTTAGGGACGGCCTCAAAGCAATGCTCCCTCAAGTGGTTGATCCATACACACTATTCGTTTGTAAACTACATACAAGAGATGATGATTCCAGTTGAATTGTCTTTAAGGCTCCTCAAAAAATATTCCATGGCTGGTCTTTGATCTCCATGGATGTCAAGGGACACCCTAGCGGTCTTCCACTAGGATGGTATTCCTCACTCATTCTCCACTCCTTGGTAAGTAATACCCACTACATTCTTGCCACATGTTTCTCAAAATCCTTAAATATTTCAATGAATATGTCGAACGTTTACGCCCCCTCACATGGTTGGAAAGAATTCAAGGAGGATATTCACGCTAATTAGATTTTAACTCGCCCAAATCTCATATTAGGAGGTGATCTAAATTTTACTATCCACCTCTCCAAACACAATGGTATCTCTGCAAGAAAGGACCCTTTGGCAGACTATTTCTCCCACCTTTTGATCATCAATCTTTTAGTCGATATAGAGCCTTCTCCCTCTAGCCACACATGGTCAAACAAAAGGAAAGGAGATCAACACATCACAAAAAGATTAGACAAATTTATCTCAAAGGATACCCTCCTCCTTACTAGCAGTTCCTTTCACTCTTCCATCCTCAAGGATGCTCATTCAAACCATCTACCAATCATGTTGGAGCTCTCGCTTCCCTCAAACAAGCCCCCTTCCCCTCTTAAGCAACTCGTTGGCTCACATATGAGGCTTTTCAGGATTTAATCTTAAAGAACTGGTCTCGATATGATAGCAAGACATGGTATTTGGCCATGAAATGTCTACAATCTAACTTGATTAAGATAAAGGGTCTTACTAAAGCTTGGGTTAAAGAAACCTTTACTAATGAGGAAAAGGATTTGACGGGGTTAGAAAAAAAGTTGGAGATATATATCAACTCTTTATACAAGAATTATCTCAAGGAGGCAGAGCTCTTAGAAATTGGAAAATTGGAAAAGGAAAAAGCAAGAATCCTATCTTGGTAGGAGGAAAAGTGGAAAATGAAGAGCAGAGCTCTTTGGCTAGTAGAAGGGGACAACAACACAACATTCTTACATAGACAAGCTTACGATAAGGTGAATTGGTTGTTTTTAAGGCTTGTTTTGCTTCAAAATGGCTTAAGTTTGACAATGGCAAAGTAGATAATGGGGTGTGTCTCTTCCACCTCCTTTGCAGTATTAATTAATGGCTCTGCATTTGGGTTCTTTAAAGCAACCAAGGGTTTGAGACAGGGTTGTCTATCTTCTTTTTGTTTCTCTTAATTGCAGAAGGTATTGGGAGACTAATTTATAATGCTCGAAGGGAAGGTCACTTGAAAGGTATCACACTGAAAAATGTGGTCACACTCACCCATCTTCTTTTTGTGGATGCCATCCTTTTATTTGGAGAAGGAAAGCTCGGGGATTGGCAGGCTTATAAGGATATACTTGATCTTTATTGTTGTGCTACAGGTATGGAGATCAACCTTGTAAATTCCATATCATTTTTAATGGATTGAAGTATGGTTTGGAGGAGCAAATCTCTCAATTGTTCCATGTCCCTTCAAGTCCCTTAGAGAAAGGGTCGAAATATCTAGGCTTTTTAATAAAACCTAATGGATACCGCTTTGAGGATTGGATTTGGAATTACAATAACATTGAAGCTTGTACTTCTTGTTGGTGTTTTTGGTAGCTTTGTCTTGGGGGTAGGTTGGTCCTCGTTAAATCTATTTTAGAGAGTATCCATGTATATTGCCTTTCAATTGCTTATGTTCTGAAGGGTATTCTAGAAAAGGTGAGAAAGAAATGTTTTTAACTTTTTTTTGGACAGGAAGGAAACCAAAGGAAGGCATTCCTTTATTTAAATGGACCTCTCTGACTAAGCCCAAAGCCTATGGAGGTTGGGGTCTCAAACACATTCACCGGTTTAGTCAAGCTCTAGGAGCTAAAACTTTATGGGGGATGTTGTTTAATAATGACCTATGGGGGACCCTTATGAAGAGAAAATATTTTTCCACTTTGTCAATGGAAGAATGGATCCATGCAAAACCAAAAAATACCAATATGCTTTAAATGTCTCGAAGTGCATGCTTAGGGAAACTCTAGTTTTGGGTCGTTGGGTTTCCTGGAGGATAGGAAGAGGGGATAAACTCCAATTGGGAGTAGATCCCTAGATTGGATGCATTGGGGACTTTAGGCTTTTTGAAAACTTAAGGCAATTTCTTCAAGCCCAAGGGATGTCTAGACTTTGGGACATAGTAGTTCAAGAAAGAGGAGGGTTTGGGGTACAACTTTGGAAATCTGTAGGGGAATTTTAAATCTTCAAGGTGAATTTGAAGAAGAATGAAATAGGTTCTTAGGGTTGCTTAATCACAGTGCTATCTCACTATAGGATCGGGATGATGAATTTATGTGGTCTTATAATGATTCTACTAGAATTATGACTACCAAATGGGGCTATGAAGCTCTATGTGTAGAAGATCAAGTTCAGGATCAAGCTTGGTGGTGGGGCATGCTTTGGAAAATGGATTGCCCACTGAAAATTAAATTATTTGTATGGTTAGCAATGTCGAAGAGATATTAACTTGGGACAACTACCAGAAATGGAGTTGGCAAGGCCGAAATAGATGTGTACTTTGCAAATCTGCCCCAAAACAATACATCATCTTTTTGTTTATGTACTTTTTCTAATGTGGTGTGGTAGGATGTCCTTAGGTCTTGCAACTGTTCAGGAAATTGGAAATTGGTCAAAGGATTAGTTGCTTCTATGATATGAATAATGGCACTCCAGCCAGTGTACAAGCAATTTTAAGCAACTTCCTTGTTTTATTATTTGGGGGCTATGGTTGACCCGTAATAGTATGTTATTTGAGGATAGCAATTGGGAACCTATACAAGTCTCTCACGAGATCAAGATGGCCTTTAGAGAATTCAATATTGTCCCAAGCAAATCCAAACAACGGATTATCAAGCAACCCGCGATCAATCAGAGCTTTGCATGGGGATTTTTCGACGGGGCCGACAAGGTTCTCCTCGAGTGTGTGGGGTAGGTGGTCTTCTCTTCATAAATTATTCTCATTGCATTAGGTTTAAATTTGGGACGGGTGAAGGCACCAACAACCACGTCGAAATCTTGGCACTATGGATCTTTTGAAAACATGCAGGTGATAGAGGCATTGATGCCATACAGATCTTTGGTGACTCGAAACTAGTTGTGGGTTGGTGTAAGAATCTGTGTGTGATCACAAGTTTAGTTCTTGCTCCATTATTGGATAGGTTGAAGGAATCTCAAAATGCATTTCATTTAATTCTTTTCAACACATTTACACGGAATTTAATTCTCAAGCAAATGCTCTATCTAAGGAAGCAACATATCTACCTCAAGGTATATTACAAATCGAGGAGAATAGGGATAGGAATCACAACCGGAAGTAGAAGAGCAGAGGCATTGTCTACCTCAAAGGTAGATAGCAACCGGAAGCATTGTCTTTGTAGAGATCTTTGATAGGATAAAATTGAAATTCACAGGTAGGTAGCAACGGGAAGCATTGTCTTTGTAGAGATCTTTGATAGGAATTTAACTAAGGAAAAGTTATCTATATACCTAGTTCGGGAAAAGCCAAGTTTGACATATAGGACTATTAAAATTTTAGTGATTATCATATTTTGGATTAGATTATGAGAGATTAGAAAAGCGTGTAGTCGGTGTAGAACTATTTTTTATATTTATCATACACTGTATATTTTTTAATTTCTTTTGAAATATCTAATATAAATTTTATTTTAATTTCTTTTCAAATATTATATATATATATATATTTTTGAAAAGGAATATAAATATATAAATTTTTCATAATAACATCTTACTATATATAGCAAAAGTGAGAAAGGGACGCTGAACATTCCATACGGAATGAGGGCTCTCTCTTTTCATTCTGAATAAGTGAAATCTGCAAATTTGGATGGGGACTCTCTCATTTATTTAAATGCTCTCCATCATTTGATTTCTATCAATGGGGGACTCTCTCTTCATTTAAATGCTCTCCATCATTTGTTTTATATCATTGGGATGAATTTCCTCCGCATTTTGGAGTTGGGTTATGATTGTGAATATAATTTCATTACACTGAATTGTTGTTTACACAATGAATGTATTTTTCATCACTTAGATGAGTTTCCTCCACATCTTGGACCTGGGATATGATTGTAAATATAATTTCATTTCCCTGAATTGTTATTTTCACAATGAATGTTGGACCAGACCCTTTCATTACGCTGAATTGTTGTCGTTTTCACAGTGAATTTTGGACAAGACCCTTCACCTATATTTCCGAGAAATTATATCCTTAAATTTTACTGAAATAATCACGATTATCATTACTTTCTGATTTTTTTGGGTGTAAGGGATCCGATGCATTTGAGTGAGGTCTTCAATCCACATCTAACCAATAATGGTATCTTGACTAATGTGCCCATTAGCCAATGAGATTTTTACATTTGTTAAATAAAATGCGAAACTGTTCACCAAAATGGCCGCCCAGTCTGTCTTCTCTGTTGATAACTATGGGCGCTATCGTCTTCTACCTCGATACAACTCCAGTCTCAGTGTTCTAATTCTATAAAACTAGTGGCTTCTGTCTCTCTAGGACAATACCGTCTGAATTTCAATTTTATCAGTCGTGTGGATTGCTCGGGATAGGAATGAAGAGCAGAAGATTAGCGCTGGCGAACGGTTCCAATGACCCAATTCCGAAAGACGAAGGTTTTCATTCGTTCGGCACAGGAAGCTCTGGAAATCTCAGTTCCCCCGTGGGATTGGGCGGCAAAAGCAGAAGCCCATCCGATAACAACGAATATCTCAACGGCTTCAACGTTCATTTTAACTCAGCCATGGCGATCGTCATCGTCGTGCTAAGCGTGTTATTCTTCGTGGGCTTTTGCATCGGCGGGGAGGAGAGAAGCAGAAATTCGAGACGAAGGCCGAGGGGGCCCTGCAATGCTCAGGGTACCCGTGGTCTCGACAGAGCTGCCATCGAAAGCTTCCCGGTGGTCAGCTACCATCTCGTGAAGGACCTCAAGGCGCAGACGAAAGAAACGCTCGAGTGCGCCGTCTGTCTCAGCGAATTCGAAGACAACGAGCAGCTTCGCTTGCTGCCCAAGTGCAGCCACGCCTTCCATCCGGACTGCATCGATACGTGGCTCTTTTCGCACACAACCTGTCCGGTCTGCCGAACTAGTCTGGTGCCCACGGACGACGGCAACTCGACGCGGGGAACCAGTTGCGCAATCAGTGAAACCCCCGAGATTATGCCGCCGTACGAAGTAGCGGTTATAGTGGACGGAACAAGAAATAGCAGGAGCAATCGCGGGGAAAACGATATCGAGAGCACTGTTGCTTCCGAACGCCCCGATTCCCCCGGCGCTCTGGGCCTCGATCAGTCAACAGAAATCTGCCCACATCATCCATGAATCGCTGCTCGTTTTCAAAGACGTATTCGGAGAACTGGGCACAGGTTTATTCCGGGAATCAAGAATCCGTCGATTGTTACTCTGGTACTCAGCCGGAGCGGAACTCGGAAGGCATATTTGCAGTCGCTGGAGAACAAATTGAAGAGGCTCAAACCGAGAAAGGACAGATAAATCGGAGAGCCTGCTGGGTTCTTCCAGGAGAGTCGCATATTATAGAGGGGGTATGGAGCAGCGTAGGATAAAATACAACCAAAACGCTCCGCTTTTCCGGCGGTTTAGCGAGAAAAAATGATTAATTTTTTTTTTTCCTGAAAATTGTTATTTTCTAAGTTTGGTAATTTCAGTGATGGATTAATTATCCAATTTTAAAACTATTTAAATTGTCGAAATTGCAATCTAACCACTCTAAATTGCTATTTTAGCCAAAATTACTCTCGGATTCCGGCGAAACGTTTTAATTAAAGTTTATACAAGTCCGTATGGAGCTCAATGCAGTGACAGTGCGATCTGTTAGATGCAAAAACCAAGAGGGTGAACCACTTCCATGGATTGTATTTCAAACTTGTTTTGCAAATGATTTCACACATCTTTTGGGGTTGCAAAAAATGTTAGGGCCGTGAATTTGGATATTTTACGTATCTTCTATTCTTTAGATGAGCCCAAGATGAGCCCAACTCGGTTACAAAATATATATATATGAATCATTATGTCTAGTTATCACTGATGTACAAATTTAGCATTTTTCATTTCTATATATACAGGTGCTTGTTGGATTATCTATTTATCCTTGATCACAACAAAAACAAACCCAATTGAAGCCTATGGATGAGAAACCAAAGTGTATGAAATCTTCAAAAGACTCAAAACCAATTCATACAAAATACTAAATTTTGCTTTTGGTGTTTCAATTTGCGTATTTTAATGGGAAACAAAATCTTTTTTTTTTTTTGCATTCTTGACATTGTATACCTCAATTTGGTTGGTCAATCTATTACTAAGATGCAAGATAGACATCTGTATATATATCAAGGGATAGTCACTTCTCATTTATGCGTGATAGAGATTAGAAGATCCACACAAGAGACATGACCATAAATGACTATGGCTTACCATCCTCAACCAATGCTATCCTTCTTGATTAATCGCCACTAGCTGGCAAGAGACAAAACCCAAACCTTCACCAATTCACTACCTTTAATAGCTAGACCACACTACAGCATAATGGAAATCTCCTCAACCCAACAACAAAATGTCGGAAGACGGAGAAAGATCACCCAAGAACAATATACATCGCCAAACTTGGAGCAATTCCAAAGGAGTGGAGTCGAACAATCCCAAATACAAAATGTCGGAAGACGGTGAAAGATCACCCAAGAACAATGTACATTGCCAAACATGGAGCAATTCCAAAGGAGTGGAGTCGAACAATCCCAAATGATACCACTTGCATCACATCCAAAATTAATAAACATTTTATGAGCCATCATTGTATACTTGTGTAGACTTGTGCGAGGAAGGAGGAGATATCATAGAATAGAGGGGCTTAAATGTCAATCCCCTCTTATTGAAATCCCATTGCCACTTATCTTGATTGCCATGGACCATTGAAGAACTATATGAAACCTTCGACTATGGGCTAATAACTAAAAGTCAAAGGGATGTGGGAAAAGCTAAAACTCCCCCTATTTGTTCTTATGGATTCCTCATCAAATGGAATCGCTTTATTTGCTAAGCAATCTACTATGAAATCCTTTTGCATAAGAATTATATTTCTTCCAAGTTTTTTGTTACTTGGTTTTATCCCATGTAAAGTCTTTAATTGCGAAGTTTTTTGAAGGAGGATACAATGTTATTGCCCATGGAGGCATATATAGGGTTAAATGTATGTGATATGACCCCAAGGGGAGGATGTGTGGGGCTAAATACATATGTAATGAAGTAAATGTATGTGTAATTGGGTTAGCCTAATTGAGGGCCCATGTGTAATGAGTGAATAAGTATATATAGAGGTCATGTGGTCATTGTTGAGGGGAACATTTGAATTGGATTTAAATACCAAATGTTATAACCCAAACCCTTAATATAGCATAATCTACTAGAGTACACACCATGTACAAGAATTGTAAATGTGGAGCACAACTTCAAGATAGATAAGAGAGATGAGTGACACAATAACTCCTTAAAGAATGGAACCTCCTCCAAATACCCAAATACATTCATAAATCCAATTCATACGTTACCCTCAGCAATGACCATATGAACTCTATATATATCTATTCACTCATTGTACATGTAGGCTCTTCATTAGTTTGGCCATATTACATATACATTTAACCATATATGCCCCATTCATTATAAAAGTTTTGACATTAAATAATTCATTTTCCATTAGTAACGTGACCTTTTAAATCATATGAACAATGAAGAGTGCTAAAACAAGCTAGGCTTTGAATGGTTAAAACTATGCAAATGAATGAGAGTTTAAAGAAGTATAAGTGGGGTTGTCAATTGGGTCTAGCTTGAGTGGTGGAGAGGAGAAGTTGTTATCCTGCTCACTTGTGTTCAAATCCCACTAATGTGACATGTTCACTCTTCATTAGTCAATTGTTGATTGAAGCTAGCAAGTTAAATTTTGATAACAAATGTGATTACAATGCATCTTTCAATCTGAACATCAAACTTATAATAAAAAAACAAATGCACATGATAAGAAAGACATTTAAAACCAAAAGTAAAGTATGTATCTGCTATAATTTTTTTATAAGCTTTCATTTTTTTTCCATTTTGTCTTTCAACATCATTAATGGGAAAATTTGCACTAAAAAAGTAAATTGATTGTTACTCTCTTTGTATGATCTTTGCCTACACTTTTAATACTTCATGAGATGAAAGACATTTAAAATCAGGAGTAAAGTTGAAATGAGCATCTTTCTATTATTATTCTTATCTTTCAACTCTTTTAAAAAAATATGCAATATAAAATTAATAGTTAAAGCATGGAGGAAAATGACAATGAGAACCATTTTTCCATCAATTTTTTCTCAAGCAAATACAAGGATCCATTGCAAAATGGAAGTTATTCAACTCAAAGAAGCATTCAAGGCAATATCTTCCAGTTATTTATACAAACATATATTACTCCAAGCTTCTTCGTAGAAATCTGCAATTAAGAATTGAATGTAAGATGAAGCAACCAAATCATATATATATAATGGTTTTTTAATAAAAGTTCTTCAAACAAGAGGAGGTCCCTTCAACATAAGATTCACAAAATGGCAAGTGCAAGGAGGGACTGCTCCAGTGAAAGAATCCATCAATGAAACTCAAACCTGCAAGCATTAAACAATCGAGGAAACCATTAACAAGTCTATGAGATGAAAATGCAAAAGACCATGAGAATGAGAATGATGGCAAGAACATGGAATGAATGCTTCTCTATTTGTAGAGGAAAGTTTAAAATCCTCGAGACAAGCTTGAAACCTCTGGCAATTGCAATGGCAACAATCCAACACGCAATGATTTCACTTGCAGCATGATTTCTTCATTGCCCAACTACCTTTTGGCAACCTTGGCATTAGCACATTGATTTTCATGGATAATGGGAAGCCCCAAGTGTCAAAATGCTCAACACTTTCACTTGATGGTTGAAAACACATTGTTTAAGAAGTTTCTCATCCCATTTTCACATACCAAATAATGGTAGCCATTAAAACTCGAAGATGTTTCCTTAGAAGCCCCAATGAAATGCCAAATTGATTTCAAAGGCAATATTGATGTTCCTCGCGGCCTTTGGTCACGGCGCGGCACTTGAAATATGTACCAAAAGATGGTTTTCATGTTGCAATGATTCCAGATGAGCTTGGCCTTGCATAAAGAAATGGAAAATAGAGAGAGCAACTAACACTAAGGAAGAAGGTTAAGAAGGTTGCTACACAATAAAGAATGAGAAAATGAGGAAGAAATGGTAGCGTTCAATATTAATGGCTTCAATGTTTCTTCTTCTAGAAATTACATTCAACAAGAATCCCATTCATTAATTCCAATCACTGTGTTTGAGTGCTGGTAGCTACAGAGTTCAGGAAACACTCCAAATCACTTGTCGTCAGGATCAAGAGGACTCAATCATTGGCTTCGGACGCATGTTTGCCTTCGAGGCCAATGATTTGTCTTTCCTTGGCCTTATTGTTTGAGGGGTTGAGGGTGGGAGCCATTTTTAGTGTTGGTGTTGTAGCGTCGTGAGGTATCCTCGTGACAAAAGAACGGCCATAAATCCCCCAGAAAGTTCTAGAAATGAAACCCCCGGAAAGTTCTAGAAAGCCCCGAAAAGCATGGAAATAGAAAATGAAGGTATAAATAATAAGGACGCCTATCTCATTTGTACATCAATAAATTCGCTATGGTTTCCAAGACAAGTGTGAAACTGAGGAAGAGAAGGATGCAGCAGCAAAAGAAGACTATTTTCCAGGTTTAATATCTTTGGGTTTATCTTCTTCTTATGTACTTGTATCTTGAATCTCTGAATAAGAAAGATTGGTTGTGTTTTTCTCGAGTTTGGGTTTTCCCAGGATAAAATCTTTGTGTCTCTTTTTTTCTGTGCATGGTTATTCTTTCAGTGTTCTTTATTTGTTTCCGCTACAAATAATTGAAATTATGTCCATAATAACAAAACCCCTGCCCTGAGTGGGGAAACCAAGGTACTCAAAAGGATCTAAATAGTTATGTCCATAATAACAAAACCCCTGCCCTGAGTAGGGAAACCAAGGTACTCAAAAGGATCTAAATAGTTATGTCCATAATAACAAAACCCCTGCCCTAAGTACGAAAACCAAGGTACTCAAAAGGATCTAAATAGTTATGTCAATAATAACAAAACCCCTGCCCTGAGTAGGGAAACCAAGGTATTTCAGTAACAGAGCACTATTTGTAGAATCCTATAAAACTATAATCAAGCAAACTATGTGTTGAGATATTGTAACTTCTAAGAATATTATATTTGTACTTTATTATTCCGGAGATGTTTCATTCCTCCGTGAAGACCTTATTATATATCCGGAGATGTTTTATTCCTCCGTGGATAATGTGGTAACTTGTGTTATTAGACTTCCCTAGTGGGGGTCGGCCCTGTATGAGTCATGTGGGTAAAGGGTTATTAGACCACCCTAGTGGGGTCGGCCCTGTCACGTTATGTTAAGTGGTTAAGTTGGGGCCGACCTAGCTTGTGTAAAAGTCAAGTCGGAGTTGTGTATAAATAGAGGAGGTGTGTTCCTCATTTAACACACATTGCACTCACTTGTGATTAGTCCATAAGTGAGGGATAGATCTGCTATGGAGGAGAAGGAGCTCATGTCTAGGGTTTACATCTTTGTATTTGCTAGTCATCTATATTGAGGAAGCTTTGCTGGGTTTTCTACCCCAATTGGGTTTCCCAGGATAAATCTATGTCTCTTGTGTTTATGCTGTGCTTGTTGTTCTTTCAATGATCTTGTATATGTTATTGTTGTGAAATGGAATGTAATGCTGATATTTTCTGTCTTATCATATTAAATCCTAACATGGTATCAGAGCTAACCTGAAGGAAGGCAATGTATGGCACTTACGACACTTGCTTCACGTGCGACAATTTGAAGGTTAGGGTTTTGTATAGCAAGAACCAATCATCGTGGAACTTTTGCTATAAATCCATTTTGGCGAAGGTTAAAGATCTGAAACCTTTACAAGTCGTAGATAACATCCCCCTGTACCTTGTGTCCAAAGGACAACCTCTAATTTGTTGTACTTTGTGATTTATGATCAGTACAAGTTAGGGTTTCTGCCTCTTCCAGATCTCAGTCATAAACAAGTGACCTAGGAAAAAAGGTCACAACTTGGGCTAGGAAGCTCCAAATGAAATTTCGTAAAAAGAGATAGGTAGATCACGGAATGTAGTTTCTCAAGTAAGGTTTTCAAAGGCCGAAGTTGAACCAGGGACATGTGGCACACCATACAAGTTCGCTCTCCTGTTTTATCCCATAAACAGGTCACGTTGCGACACTTGGCATAACTCTCTCGCAGAAAATCCAATTGAGGTCAGACCTGTGGGGTTGCAAATCTGACAGGTTAGGCTACCACAGGTCGAGATTTCAGACCCCGTTAATTCATAATTTCAGAGATGCACCATAAACAATTAGGTGCATATTTATGTCAAAACATAATTGTTTTCTGAGCACCTTCATTCTTGGCTTATCACTGTTGCGGGAATTTAGGGTTTCGGAGAAAGTTGGAATTTTTGGAATCGGAGTCCACGGCTGAATTCTCCTCATCAAAATCAAAATTTAGATACCAAGATCGAATTTTTGGTTGGGCAGAAGGCCAGGCTTGATCAAACCCTAGTTCGGGATTTTGATCGGAAAGGTGGAAAATTAGGGCTTCTACAAAAGTTGGAATTTTTGAAATCTGTGACCACGGCTGGAAGCTCCTCATAAAAATCAAAGTTTAGAGCTTTGGATCGAACCTTTTGATTGGGTAGAAGGGTGGACTTCATCAAACCCTAGTTTTGGATCCTGTCTAGAAGATCCAGAACTTTCAAAGGCAATTTTGAGGGGTCAAATTTTGGAGATTTCAAAATTGAAGTATGCTAGCTTGATCAGCTCAGCAAGGTGCATCTTTCCATCCATTCAGAAGTTTGAAATTCAAAGTTTGAATTTTTAGGGTTTCTCTGACAAACCATAATCCAGCTCCAGATCCAATTTCAGTAAATCAAAGTGGATTAGGTTAAAAACAATCCTAACAGGTATGACTTGAGGAGATACAGGTATGTGTTGAAATCTGTTCATGATATGTTTGTCTTCATATTATTGAGGTTAGTACAATTATGATTGTTTGATAATGAATGCATGTGAATGATAGAATACATTCATTGATTAGGGTTATGACACTTATGATTGTACTAATGCACCTATGGTGTTGTATGAGGATGATGTTGTCTGCTAACAAGATACAGGTACATCAAGAAAGACAAATCAAGTTCTATGACCATGATGACATGAAGACAAAAACCCATCCATAATATTTGATCACATAGAAGCTCTACTTACGAGGTATGTATGACTTTGTTCTACTATGCTTAACTTATGAGATATGCAGGTTCTAGCACCAGGTCTCTAAATCATTGAAGAGAATAAAGATATTGTTTGGGTATGTTAGACATAACTAAGCATGTATACTAATCCAGGTATGTTTTCCTATGTCAAGTTAGAATCCTACTTTGTGCTAGGATCTTAGTATACCTATGTATTGAATGATCATGACCATACATATTCAAGATTACTGAGAATCTTAATGTTGTGATAATATTGCGATTATACTAATGAATGTATGTTTGCGTATGAGATCATGAGGATGACACTAGTGCACACTTGAGCATGCATAGTGATACAGAATGAATAAGAGATCAAGCGGGAGGCAACCACACAAACATAAAACATAAGTATTTGAGTTGTTATTTGAATCTCTGAAATACTAAATGATATTGCTCGTAGTAGTTGTATGCATATTTGTATTCCTAGAATATATCATGTTGAGTGTAAGCATTCATATAGCATTGAACAGTATACTACTAATATGCATATGATTGGTAAGTTGGACAAACATTCCATTGTTGCTTGTCTAGAATGAAACCTCTTTGTTGACATGCTGAGAGCTATGCACGCTCTTGATAGCATGTTGTGGTGGAGATGGAAGGCATCTAGATAGCCACTGTATGCATACAATATATGGAAAAGTGTTGTGCCAAAGTATTGGTCAAGATAGTTGCATAACTATGTGAATCATATCTGTGTGCATAATAAGTTATCATGTCAACATGATTTGATGATTATGAAGTATTACTAATCATGTAATTAACTTTGATTTGTAGGAAATATCATGAAGAATGATGAACACCGAACAAGTGATGGATGAAGACTTACAAATCAAACATACTATAGAAAGATCGTGGCTAGAAGATTCTCTTAGAAAGAGAAAGAGGATCATGACGAGATGTTTGCTCCAAGTGGCTAGATAAGACCATTCTCTTAATGTTGTAGTTGAAGAAGAAGTACGAATCGAGAAAACTCCCAGGATTCAATTAAAGAAATCTCTATACGGGTACCTAGGATCGATAGTCATTTGATGAGCTTAATGATCACCATGGGTGATGCGGATTTCAACCTTTGATACAAGGTTGAAGATGGTGTATATATTCAGATGACATTCCTCTCTTAGATAAATGCAAGAAGGAACTCACCACAGAGTTCGAATGATCTTGAGGCTCATATCAGTAGACCCATCTGACGGGAGATGGAACAGATAGATATGCAGAAGATCACTCAATACAAAGTGTGAATGATGTTCAGTCACAGAGAGAGAATTGATAGCTTCTTGACAAGCTTGGGCTTTACAAGAAGTAAAGTTGATCCTAACCTTTACCTTAAGGTTATGGATGATACTATTATTGTATGTGGATGATCTCTTTCTGACATGGAATGAGAAACAGATCATGGAAAGAAAGAAGAAGCTAGCTATAGAATTTGAGATGAAAGATCTCGGATTGATGCATTACTTCCTAGGTCTGGAAGTATGGCAAGGCCCAGAAGGAATCTTTCTCAACCAGGGAAAGTATGTTGTGGAAATCTTGAGAAGATTTGATATGTTGGAATGTACAACCATGGCCACTCTCATGGGTTCCGACTTGAAGCTGTTAGCTGATGACTCATCAGAGTTAGTGGATGTAACTCTGTACAGATAGATTATTGGGTCGTTGATGTATATGACGAATACCAAGCCAGATATATGCTTTGCTGTGAACACCTTGAGTCAGTATCTAGTGGAACCTAGACGAGTTCACCTGATAGCTGCAAAGCATGTGATGAGGTACCTAAAGGGTATGATAGATTTTGGTCTATGCTATCTTGGAGATCATGACTTCAGATTATATGGCTACACAGATGCTGATTGGGCAGGAAGTGTATCAGACAGGAAGAGCACATTAGGTGGATGTTATTGTCTGGGATCTGTCATGATCTCGTGGTTTAGCAGGAAGCAGTCTAGTGTGGCTCTCAGCATAGCTGAAGCGGAATATATATATAGCTGCTTGCTATGCTAGTTATGAAGTGGTATGGCTTCGGAAGTTGTTATCAGGATTGTTTGACTTAGAGCTGGACCCCACCGTGATCCTGTGTGACAACCAAAGTTGTATCAAGATGACAGATAATCCAGTGTTCCATGATAAGTCAAAGCACATAGAGATCCGATATTTCTATATACGGGATATGGTGCAGAAAGGAGCTATCAAGCTCGAGTATGTGAGCACTGACGAACAAGTTGTTGATGTGTTTACCAAACCTCTGTCTCGAGTAAAGTTTGAGTATTTTCGAGACAAGCTTGGTGTGGTTCAGAAGGACCCTCCTCGAAAGGGGGAGTGATATGGTGGATGATGATATTTGGATACTGGTATCGATATGGATACCTGTATCGATGATGAGATTGCCTATATCGACAGTAAGGTCGATAACATGGATACTATATTGATGAGGATACTTGTATCGATGATGTGGATACTGTATTAATGAGGATACTGTATCGTTGATGTGGATATTGTATTGATGAGGATACTGTATCGTTGATGTGGATACTGTATTGATGAGGATACTGTATCATTGATGTGGATACTGTATTGATGTGGATACTTGTATTGATGACGAGGTTACCTGTTCCAACGATGAGGTCGATGATGAGGCTACCCGTTCTAACGATGAGGTCATTGTATGGTCCCTAGTGGACGTGATGGGGATTGCAACATCCCGAAACCACTAGTTCAAAATGTACGTGATGGGGATTGCATCATCCCGGAACCACTAGTTCAAAATATACGTGATGGGGATTGCATCATCCCGGAACCACTAGTTCAAAATATACGTGATGGGGATTGCATCATCCCGGAACCACTAGTTCAAAATGTACATGCTGGGGATTGCATCATCCTGGAACCACTAATTCAAAATGTACGTGATGGGGATTGCATCATCTCGGAACCACTAGTTCAAAATGTACGTGATGGGGATTGTATCATCCCCGGACTTCAGTCCCTGAATTGATCCGTAGATAGATGTCTCCGAGAAGTGGTCCCTAGTGGACGAGAGGGGATTGTATCATCCCAGGACTTTGGTCCCTGAATTGATCCGTAAACAGATGTCTTCAAGAAGTGGTCCCTAGTGGACGAGAGGGGATTGTATCATCCCCGGACTTCGGTCCCTGAATTGATCCGTAGACAGATGTCTCCGAGAAGTGGTCCCTAGTGGACGAGAGGGGATCGTATCATCCTCGAACTTCGGTCCCTAAATTGATCTGTAGACAGATGTCTCCGAGAAGTGGTCCCTAGTGGACGAGAGGGGATTGTATCATCCCTGGACTTCGGTCCCTAAATTGATCCGTAGACATGTGTCTTCGAAAAAGGGTCCTTAGACTTTGTCTAAGTTGACGAGTGGACTGCATCGTCCCTAGGCATGCTATGGTTTCTTAAATGGATCATGTGTATTGCAGGGTATGTCGTTACGATGTTGTTGATCGTGATGATCTAGATGACGATGTTGTTGATCGTGATGATCTAGATGATGATGATGTTGATCGTGATGATCTCGATGACGATGATGTTAATCGTGATGATCTAGATGACGATGTTGTTGATCGCGATGATCTAGATGACGATGTTGTTGATCGCGATGATCTAGATGACGATGATGTTGATCGTGATGATCTAGATGACAATGTTCTTGATCATGATGATCTAGATGACGATGTTGGTGATCATGATGATCTAGATGACGATGTTATTGATCGTGGGATGACGATGCTGCTGATCGTGAGGATCCAGATGTTGATGTTGTTGTAGCTGTTCAAGTGCTGCAGAAGATGAAGATTCAGTACTGAAGATGTTGATGTTCCAATATTGAATATGTTCCAGTAACTGCTTGAGTTACTAATGATGTATAAAGAAAGCTTCCAATGATTTATAGATGTATCATGTATGATGTTGATGACTCCTTGCTCCTGCAGATGTTGTTATAATACCCTTCTCGTTAAGGGGGGGTGTTGAGATATTGTAACTTCTAAGAATATTATATTTGTACTTTATTATTTTGGAGATGTTTCATTCCTCCGTGAAGACCTTATTATATATCCGGATATGTTTTATTCCTCCGTGGATAATGTGGTAACTTGGGTTATTAGACTTCCCTAGTGAGGGTCGATCCTGTATGAGTCATGTGGCTTAAAGGGTTATTAGACCACCCTAGTGGGGTCGGCCCTGTCACATTATGTTAAGTGGTTAAGTTGGGGCCGACCTAGCTTGTGTAAAATTCAAGTCGGAGTTGTGTATAAATAGAGGAGGTGTGTTCCTCATTTAACACACATTGCACTCACTGTGATTAGCGCATAGGTGAGGGAGAGATCTGCTATGGAGGAGAAGGAGCTCATGTCTAGGGTTTACATCTTTGTATTTGTTGGTCATCTATATTGAGGAAGCTTTGCTGGGTTTTCTACCCCATGAGGGTTTCCCAGGATAAATCTGTGTCTCTTGTGTTTATGCTGTGCTTGTTGTTCTTTCAGTGATCCTGTATATGCTATTGTTGTGAAATGGAATGTAATGCTGATATTTTCCATATTAGCATATTAAATCTTAACACTATGAAGCAAATTAAGGAAAACATGCTGAAAAACATAAGGAGTAACCGGAACCTCCTTCGCTGGGTGTTGGTGGTGCATTTTCATTAGTGGGATTCTCCTCAAGGATAGGACATTCATAGTAATCCTCATCCTCAAAATCCTTCATCGGCAGCTTGACAAGCAGAGGCACAGTCTTTCGGCAAGAGGGAGCTGTGATTTCCAGGTTGCCACATACTCGCTTAGTCAGAACAGGTCCAAAGGTGGTGGGAATTGGAAAGGATAACATCGTCGGTGCCTTTCCCATGAGCTTGGCAATGTACTCAATAGGATCGCGAGCTCCTGCAGCAGTAGAGGTGTCCCCATGCGCTTCTTCACCAATTTTGATGTTGTGTTGAAAATTTCTGCTGGGGGCATAGGAATGCCAGCCAAAGGTCATTTCCAAACTCCCAAGCATGGCTTCCATGCTAGCCAAATTGGCTTTCAGGGTCTGAGTTGAATGCCTGGCCTTGGCCCAATTTTCTACCATATCCTCCATTAGTTCCCTCAACATATTCTTCACTAGCCAGTAAGGATCGATTCTCCCTCCATGTCTCCTAGTGGAAAGGTGGTCAACTATAATGCGGGCTTCCCAATTGTCAATGAGCAGCCAAATAGGGATGGATACCTCCTCCTTGTATCCCTCCTATGTTGGCTTTGTTTCTCTGGAGGCATCGTGACAATGACCCATCCTAGCTCTTCTTGATGTTCCTCTGTGGCGGCGCATTGCAACAAACTAGAAATATTTCCTAGTGGTGGATACCCAAGAGCGAGCGGGAGGAGGCCAATTCACATGCCAAAACCAAATGAAAAGCATTACAATGTCGCGCAAGAGCCGGGAGATCATCCCATTAAACAAGTTGAAGTTATGTATAGCTGAGGGAATTATTTCCACACGAAGGAGACACGTGGAGGGGATACCCTGAGGCCCAGACCAGCCTGGATGAGGTGACATCTCCATCGGTTAAACGCGATGAGCCGGGGGTTGAAGCACCCCGGCCCTTAAATGCACGTCTGATACTTCACCACGAGTCAAGCTCATGTGCATAGGTGTTGTGAGATCCTAAGCCCGAGTGTCTATGCTAGCCATATCACCCACATTCGGGGAAAGTTGAAGATAGACTTGATGGGGCTTCCAACTTCAATTCATGGAAGTATAGGGTATTCATCATCTTAGAAGATAACGGTCTTCTAAAATTTGTGCAAGGGCTATCGGAACCAGAAGAAAAAGCAGAGAAATCATCATGGAAGAAGAATGATGCTAAGGCAAGAAGGATTCTGATAGATTCTACCAAAGATCACTTGATACCTCAGATCTCCTAGAATAAGACAGCCAAAGGAATGTTTGATTTCTTGAAGAATCTATTTGAGAATAACAACATCAATAGAGCACTTGCCTTAAGACAAATACTCTCAAATGTCAAGATGACTAGAGCAAATTTAGTTGCATCTTACTTCATGAATATTTCTAAACTTATGGATCAGTTGGGTACCATTGGAGAGATAGTTGCATACATAGAGCTTATCGTGATGACCCTCAATGGTCTTCCCCATTCTTGGGAACCATTCATTCAAAGAATTAGTGGACGCTCCAAATTTCCCAAGCTTGACAGGTTGTGAGCAGATTGCATTTAGGAGGAGTCTAGACTTGCAGCTAGAAACAATTTGTCACAACCATATGATGTAGAAAATCAAGCACTTGCTGCTCATGCAAAGAAACGAAAGAAAAGAAAGTTTGAGAGAAAAAAATCCAGATGGAAGACCAGCCCCAACTTCAAATTAGGAACCAAAGAAGAAGGAGGATCTTTCACACATCCAGTGTTACAGGTGTGACAAGTTTGGTCACTATGTTGTAGATTGTCCCCAAAGAAAGAGAGGGAAGCAACATGAATCAACAACCCATGTCGATGAGGAACCTCCACCAAAAAAGGGAAAAACCTGATGATATGACAACATAATATTTCTTTTGATTTTTATTGTAATTGGGCCATTTTCCCTAGTACGGGAGTCCAACAAATTTGTTACTTTTTTTTTAGGTTATCATTATTGTAATTAGGCCATTTTCCCTCATATGGGAGCCCAAAAAAATTGATTCAAATTTTGTATGTTAAATATGATGATATCATTGAGTTGGGGAAAGTGTCATGACTTAGAAGATACATATGAGGCAAGAAATATTGCTTCCGTGACAAAGGGAGCAATCACGGGGCCTTAAGATAAATGGTAAGATGTCCCATGTTTGTAGATTTTTGTACTTATGAGTTTGAGCTTCAGAAGGTGCAAAGAAACTCATTATCAGATGAATTTGGCTTCATGTTCCAAGGCAGCAGGTTGTTTCAGTACATGATACTCAATTGCAGAGGGAGCTGAGTGTCTAGATGCAGAGGGAGCATAATACTCAGGTGTAGA
This sequence comes from Larix kaempferi, assembly GCA_027924585.1. Taxonomy (NCBI): domain Eukaryota; kingdom Viridiplantae; phylum Streptophyta; class Pinopsida; order Pinales; family Pinaceae; genus Larix; species Larix kaempferi. Next base: position 5,169,085 of record BSBM01000018.1, on the reverse strand, counting down.
TGGAGAAGGGTGCTCCAACACTAAGGAAGTAGCTACAACACAGGTTGTTGATGACGAAGGTACAACATTGGGCAAACATTCCCCAGTATTAGCCATGACAATTAGCTAGGGGTGAATGGTACAAAGGCAGATCTATATCTTCTCCCGGAAACCCTATGACAAGGTGGGGAGATTGGATTTTGCATGATAAGTAGTGTTGATGCATCAAGCATTCCCTCGGTATTAGCCATGTGACTTGGCTAGGGGTGAATAGCTCAAATCAAGACAGTGCCTTCTTCTAGACATCATGTGACAAGGTGGGGAGATTAGTCCTTAGTTTCACACACTATTCTCCTAGAGTTTGAGCATCGAGCATTCCCCAGTGTTGTCCATGAGACTTGGCTAGGGATGGGTCAAGTGGGACAATGCCTTCTCTCGGACACCTTGTGACGGGGTAGAGAGATTAGTCCCTAAGACGTCTCATAATGGGGCGGCATCTTCTCTTGAACATCCTGTGACAGAGTGGAGAGATTAGTCCATAAGAATGCTCAGAGTGAGGCAGTGCCTTCTCTTGGATACCCTGTGATGGGGTGGGGATATTAGTCCCTAGATGCTCACTCATGCAAGTGCATGGATTTAGCCATGAGACTTGGCTAAGAGACCTTGAAACCATTAACCTGAAGCAAGCTCGTGATCAAACTTTCCTTGAGATGATTTGTTGAATACAAGTCATGGCTTGAAGACTTTGAAGGAACCCAAGATGTGTTTGGGCAGAACGAGCAAGAATAATACCTCCCTCATTGAGAGGGAGTGTTCTCCCTACGATAGGGAGAATGATGTGACTCTCCTTAAGAGGGAGAGAGAGGAAGTTGGTAGTTCTATGTAATGTCCCCCGGGGATATCAAAGGGTCTTAGGGACATATCATTAGCTCTCTAGGGATAATTAGAATATTTTAGCACAGCATAATAATTTTATAAATATTTAATTTCATTTTCTACAATTTAATTATGACAAAATATCAATAATTCCAAATAAATTAAAATAAAATTCATAATTCATCAAGCAAATTGAACCAAGATTGGGAAATCTTATCCAACACTATCTAACATCATTATTCATCCATCCCAAGCCATAACATAGGTTACTTGCACGTAAAAAGGTCATTTTCACTTAATCATGATTAACTAGTAATTAGTGTACTAATTGCGACACTTAACGCATAATTGATGACACTTAACATAACTTCATTTGTTTATCACTTAATCATAATTTATCAATCCCAATGGCTAATTAACACCTAATATCATGTAAATAAGGCCTAACTATCATTTTCCAAATAATTAAACAAAATAATTACAAAAACGACTCCACAAGACTAGTTAACTAGTACTTAACACAAACAGTTAGTCTTGCACGAATTCAACACACAACCATGCCAATGAACCAAAATGTGAACCTATGTCCATTATACATATATTTAAGCATGCACATACGGCCAAATAAAGTTTCATTTGCAGGTCAGAACCTTTCACATAAATGATGATTTTTCAAGCTAAATCAGTGCAACTAGTAAATAAATATTGCTAGGAATTTAACCCAATCAATTGTACTGAGTTCCGGAGCACACAGAGGCAAGGGTAAATATATGGAAAATATCATTCTACAACAAAATTAAAGTACAAAAAACAGAGCATATGGTTGTACATTCCAAAAATTACGAAAACATAGATTCAATCTACAAACTAGTCACCAATTTCCACCGATTTGAAGCTAGTTTCCGTTTCTAATTTCCAAATGCAAAACAATAAGAAATTATTGACTATTGTAGATAATGAAAATCATATCAGAGGTCCACCACAACCAAATTTATGTAGTTTTCTTCTCATAAACAATCATCTTATTAATTCATCAAACTAGCTAAATCTACTTCTCCAAATTGGCTAGAAATTGAGGAATCAAGTAAGATAAATGCATAAACAATTTGTAGAGCCATTCGGAAGCCATAACAATTCTAAATACCATGTATTATCATTCTTATCATAGGTATAACTCATGTACACATTTCGTCAAACACTTCTCATGCAATGTCATAAATCCATTTAAAACAATTATTTCGAATGAGCTAGTGAATGGAAACAAAACTAGGATATCGATAAGCAAATCTATAACTATATAGGAACTCTTCCATGCATTTATTCATAAATTTCAAGTTTAATTATCAAATTAAGATCATTTATCTCACTCGGTCATTTTCTCAAACATTTCACATGCCAAATCTCGAAACTACATAAAACAACCCAACTGGTGAACTAGTTTTCGTACTGAAAGGTTAGAAACACTGTTGAGAGGTGTTTTCAATCATTCATAAGCTATTGCACAGTAAAAGTACACATAATATAAATAACAGAGGCACAATTATCAAATATGTTGCAGAGGTTCCAAATAAACATTTTTCTCAAGCACTTGCTCACAAAGTACCAAAAACTAGTTAGTTATTTTTCCCAAAAACTAGTAGCATAATGTAACTAAAATCTATGAGAGATTTATTCCATAATTAGCTCATATATTTTCTAATACATTTCATGTGAAACCATATAAGAATCATATCAGATCCAATTAATTCAAATAAACATGAAATAAAGTACTAATCTTGCAAAATACGCAACTGAAATCCATTATGTCGCATTACACCCAGCCGTAAACACAATGCAAGCCAAAACTCATTTTGAAATGGTCACCCCAAAGCCGGAAACATGATGCCAAAATCAAGAGTGCACTGAACCACAAAACCCATATAACATTGGTCCAACCACAATCCAATGGCAAGTGGATTCCACGTCACTTCCAATCTAGGATCTCTAGTGGCAATTCCAAGATAAAGTTTTCAGGAGAAATCAGTCCAACCACAACCCAATGGAAAGTATTCCTTGAATTCCACTCCAGGGAAATTCCAGTGGCTCTAGGACAAAAGATTCAGAAATACATCAGTCCAACCTCAAATCCAAAGGAAAGTGGATTCCACATCACTTCCAATCCAGGATCTCCAAAGGCAATTCCAGGACAAAACAGTGGCAATTCCAGAGCAACTCAACTTGGACACAAGCTCAACAAGTGTTTGACGGACAATCCACTCGAGCGTACACGAGACAGATCTCCCTAGCTCAATTTGAGTCCAAAACAAATAGTACAGACTACAAACCACTTTCCTAGATCTAGTTAAGGATTAGGTCACTAGATGTCTTACCTTAAACTTGAATTCCTTCCTCCTAGATGTTGCTCCACGCCTCCCAGTCATCAAATCTCAGCTGCAAGACCTATCAAGACACATGGGAAAAGATGAACAAGTAAAAAAGCATCTATACAATAACAGATCTAAGTAAACAGTTAAGCAGGTAAACTACACAATATCATCAACACAACAATATTGGTGGAAAGCGTTTATATTACTATAAATATAGGAAAAGTACATAGGTAAGAATGACTACAACCAAAGCTTAACGTAGTAGCCCTTCTCCATCCAAGCCAATTGCCATATCCTCCCAAGGAAGTGTGAGTCTCTCGATGGATGAATTAGAGATCTCTCCAAGATGATTTCACCAGCATGTAGACACTATAGACTTCCTCCCCTTTGGAGAGGGGTAGAGCTTCACTTATATAGGACTAAGTGGATAGGATATGGATAGGGTAGGTTGATATATGGTAGGAGAGAGATAGGGGATCCCCCCAAAAGGTTAGGAACCGAGTGCCAGCTCCCCCAAGAGGTCAGGGATAAGGATCCAAGTCAGCAGGCTTCAAGAATGAGCTCGAAGGACCTATTTTTGTCTATTAACTGACTTCGTTGCACCCTGCAGTAGAGCAATATGCGACGTCGCAGGTTGCATGAGTGCAGCCTGCGACGACCTCTCAAAACCGAGCATAAATGCAATGGTATCCCTTCCAGGTAAATGACTTAGCCAATGAAACTTCAGGGATGTATACACTGAATCTCAGGATGGTAGGATTTTAGGTGTAACAGAATGCCCCCCAAAGCATGAAGCTGTTGAAATTTGGACAGGTGAAATGCTTTGACAGAAAGAATGGCAATGGCTTGTCGAACAAAGGACACTGAAGCAGTACAACTGACTCTGAGTACACTGTCTCATATGACATACAACATGGCTACCGACCAATACATTGCAGATCCATGGTAGTAATGACCGACTGAACACAATCATGGCTACTAGACACAAGCGTAGATCCATGATGAGATGATAACACAACCACGACCAATACAAATGTGGATCTGTGTGACATGACTCAATACAAACTCCATCGCAACCTGGGTAAAACATGACTCCCCGGGGTCTTCAATCTGAACCCGCAATGATACGAATCTAACCATGTGATTACAAATGTCTTGACGTCGTGATCGGTGAGCACGTGCTCACCATAGATGTCGAGGACATCTACTTCCTGACTGGATTGTCCCGAAGAGGGGACAATGTGTTTCTTAATGGATCACGCGGAAGTGATTGGACTGTGGGTGACATGATCCTACAACACTGTACTCCCAACACCCTTGCTTCTAGTGGGAAGATTCCCATTAGAGAAGTACGGGAACGCCCATTGCGCGCCATACTTTTCACCATTACGAGGATGGCAGGGAGCCAAGCTCCTCACTTAGCCACCAGGTCTCAGATGCTATACGCAGAGGACTGCATCTCTCCAAATATCTTCAACTGGTGCAAGGGACTCCTCGCAAACATGCGAGCTTAGCTGACCAAGTGTTGGCGGGGAGAGCTCAAACAGTTTGGCTACAGTTCGATAGTGATCTCGTTCTTATTGGAACCGGTTCCCCTCTTGCGCCCTCAGGTACCACTGGATGATAGGGATCCTAGGGATCCTCACATGGCTGTATGGATAGCAGTGATGGCCCGACATGGTGGGGGTCCCATCATCACATATGGTCCTGAGTTCTTCACCTGGCTGGAGGGCCAGTTACTGATGGTAGAGGACTTCTCGTACAGTGGTACGGACTTCAGAGATGACCCAGACTTGAAGCTGTCCGAGGGAGCAGCATGGGGATACATAGGTAAGAACAATAACCCTTGTACTTTTAAGTTTTGTGCATTTATGATTTTTTTTTGTTATAGTGTTGACAAGTTAACAACATGTGTGTGTAGATGTGGGCCCCGTACGACCAGTAGGAGTCTCTCTTCTTGTGAGGAGAGAGAGAGAGGAGAGGGAGCAATCATGGGTCCAGCTGTACATGTTTCCATTGCAGAGATGGATGGAGTCTACACCAACCTGAGTGGGTTGACGTTAGACGTTCCTGAGTTGATGGTAGATGAGGCGTCGCGGCCCATGCAAGTGTACACGGTTGGAGCGACTGCACGCTTCAACGCGCTGCTTCGCAGGGTTGCGAGAGCAGTTGACTATTTCCACACTCAGCAGGCTAGAGCCGTTAGACCTAGGGTTGTACGGGCCAGGCGATAGGCCTTATGTTGTTACTATGTATGTACTGAGAGCTTGGAGGCCTCAGATTTTTGTACTTACTGAAAGTTACGAGGCTTCAGATTTTGTACCAGCACTAGTTTTTATGATGATGATATATATATATACAGATATTCCAACGGTTTATACATTATGTGTTTTAAAATGGATGAATGGTGTGGTCTTGTTATGTGTTTGCTTATAAAATGAGTTATTTACATATTATGTCTACTTTTAACAATTCATGAATATGCTTATGTGTGTGCAATGTACCAATCTAAGATGAAGTTGGCCATAGAATTAGAAATTGTGTTCACGTCTCGAGGAATGTGCAGGTACTGAATGGACTCGAAGGACCTTTTCAGGAGACGGACTCGTCGATAGAGACGGAGTAATATAGGATCGCGGATGGCGTAGACTCGGTTAAGATGAGAGACCACTAGTTGAGAATCTAGGTGGATGACAACGTGGTCCATACCCAAAGAAATGGCGTCAGTTAGGGTTCCAATGACTGCTTGATATTCTGCAGCATTGTTGGTTGCGTAACCTAGACACATTCTCCCTGAGCTGATGAGCTCGCTGGTAGGTGAATAGAGTACTGAGGCTGCCGAAGCAAGGTTACGGGTATGCCGGCTGGCGCCGTCCGTGAATCCATAGAACGTTGCCATCTGCACACGCAGACAAAACATGGTATAAGAAACGAAACAAGACTTAAAATGCGCAAAAATCAAAGCGTCACACCACACAAAAACACACACATGCCATGTACAGTATATACAAAAGTACTTATGCGTGAAAGACTCAGGCATACCCAGGTGGATGACAACGTGGTCCATACCCAAAGAAATGGCGTCAGTTAGGGTTCCAATGATTGCTTGATATTCTGCAGCATTGTTGGTTGCATAACCTAGACACATTCTCCCTGAGCTGATGAGCTCGCCGGTAGGTGAATAGAGTACCGAGGCTGCCGAAGCAAGGTTACGGGTATGCCGGCTGGCGTCGTCCGTGAATCCATAGCATGTTGCTATCTGCACACGCAGACAAAACATGGTATAAGAAACGAAACAAGACTTAAAATGCGCAAAAATCAAAGCGTCACACCACACAAAAACACACACATGCCATGTACAGTATATACAAAAGTACTTATGCGTGAAAGACTCAGGCATGGTACCTCTTCAGGTAGAGCCCATTGCGGGGCTCACCCAAAGATATCCCGTCGTAGTCTTCAAGCTCATAAGCTCCCTTCTCTAAGACGTGTTTCACTATGTAAGGTGTGTGCCACATGGACTCAAACTTTCATGCCCTCATCTTATCATGTTTTTGGTCATATGTGAGGACCAAATCTCCCTCGTTGTAGGTGCGAGGTTCTACTGACTTGTCGTGTTGCACTTTGATGCGTTTCTTATGAGCCTCGTTGGCAAGAGCGGCATCCCAGCGAGTCTCGTCGAGCTTAGCTAGGTAGAGGAAGCGTTCTTCCTCGGCCGTAGTGTTTGGGAGAATTTCGATGGCGAGCTTAAGGGACGGAATCTCGCACTCAATAGGAAGGACTGCATCCAATCCATACACTAGTTGGAAGGGAGTAAATCCAGTGGCGGTTTTAACGGATGTTCGATAAGCCCAAAGTGCAAAGAAGAGCATATTATGCCAATTGGCCTTGTGCATACCCACCATACATTGAACCATAGTTTTCAAGACCTTGTTAATGGCCTCGACCTGTCCGTTTGACTGTGGGTAGTACGGTGTTGAGTTTTCATGGCGAAAACCCAATCTGTCACTCAACTTGTCAACCATATGGTTCATAAAGTGAGAACCATGGTCCGTAACTATCGCTTGAGGAACTCCAAAATGTGCTATTACATGGTTAAACATGAAGAGTGCGGCGGTCTTGCCGTCATTCGTGTATGTAGGCATTGCCTCAGCCCACTTTGTAAAGTAGTCCACAACTACAATGACGTAACTATGCCCCCCGTTTGAGGTAGGATTACAATGCATGAAATCGATGCCCCATTTAGCAAAGGGGCCAACGGCAATAACCGGGTGTAACGGGGTGCGCTTTTTCGTATGAAAATGTTGACATGCAGGACATTTTTTACGGCCTCAATACAATCTTTGAAGATAGACGGCCAGTAATATCCTGCACGCAAAATCTTCTGGGCTATAGCCATCCCAGAGAGCTGACCGCCACACGCCCCAGCGTGATAGTCATTCAGAACGTGTTCAGCCTCATCATGAGTTAGACAACGTCAAAGGATAGAATTGATACCATGACGGTACAAAGTATCACTGATAATCAAATAATACTTCGCATGGTGGCGTATTCGACGACGGTCGTCACGAGACAATTCAGGGGCATGCGTGATGGCATCTTTTAAACTATCAAAAGATCGTTGAGATTGGTCATCCCAAATGAACGGGACATCCTTTTTCATTAATCTCATGTATCCTTGCGTCTTTTGCGCGAAATTACAAACGAAGCGCCGTAAATAAGTTGCTCTTCCTTGCAGACTCTGAAGTTTCATAATGTTGGTTGGAGGTGGAAGAGCGACGATGGCTTCCACCTTCGAGGGATCAATACAAATCCCATATTTCGAGATGATAAAGCCTAAGAGGCATCCGGAATCGACACAAAAAATACTCATGTGAGGATTCAGACGGATATTGTACCACCTACATCTGAGGAAAATGACCATCAGATGATCTAAGTGGAACTCACGCTGCTTTGAGTGGGCAGGGAGGTCATCCAAGTAAGGTTCCACGAAATCCTTCACATCATGGAAGGCGTACGACATGGCCCGCTGGAATGTGGCACTAGCGTTTTTAAGACCAAACGAAAGTTTACGATATGCAAACGTTCCCCAAGGGCAGATGAATGCAGTCTTGTGTTGGTCGGCGAGGTGGATCTCAATTTGGTTGTATCCGAAAAAGCCATCCATGAAGGAAAAAATGACACTTCCAGCACAATTGTCGATTATCTGGTCGATGAAGGGAGTCGGGTAGTTGTCCTTGGGACAAGCTTTGTTGAGATCCCGATAATCGACATAGACGCGGATGGTACCCTATTTTTTATTAACAGGGACGACGTTTGACACCCACTCTGTCAATGGGACAGGGTAAATGAAACCCGCCTTCAAGAGTTTCTCAATCTCCACCTTGATTGCCACAGTCTTCCGAGGGTGTACCGGTCGCAACTTTTCGTGGACAGGTTTGACGTCAGGATAGGTTTTAATTTCATGTAAAACAATGGAGGGGTCTATCCTAGGAATCTCCTCGTAAGTCTAAGCGAACAGGTCTCGGAATCGCTTGAATAAGACCGTGGCGGCGATGACTTCTTCAGGGGAACACTTATGGTCTAACTGAATGTGTTCCACTACACCAGGAGTAACCGAAATGTCTATTAAAGTGGTAGGCTCAATGTTGGCGAAGTTGCCTTCAGAATCCGTTTGACATGCGAGTATCAAGGACTGAGAGCCAGAGTAGACATTCGGTGTAAAGATGGTGTGAATGTTGTTCTCCATAGTATCCAACAAGGGAAGGACAAAGGAACGATGGTGGAGGCCTTCCCAGGGTGGATCATCTACAATCATGATTTCCATAATGGACTTGTCGGAATGAAAAGTCTGTAGCAGAGGATCAGGTGATGTCCATTGTAGAGAACAAGAGGTGGAGGCCACAGCTAAGTGGTCCTCCGGTGCTGACTGGATATCCTCATACATGATTTCAACGGGTGACAAAGGCATAGTGTCTCCAATCAGGTGTGTGGTGGCTTCATTAGGTACAAGCCATGAATCAGTGGAGTTGGGGATAGGTGAAATCTGAGAGATCATGTTCACCGTGGTAACATGGTTTGGGGGATCCGAAGTAGGAAAGACGCCCATAAGGGATGAATCCTTAAGGAGGCCAACCCCCACACTCTCATACTTTTGCAAAGATTGTCCAATCGAAGGAACGTTATCGCCCGGGTGAGTAGTGGTGTCAAGTGTGCAAAAATCCAGTTGGTCGACTGTGACAATTCGGCCTTGATGGGGGAATTGTACTATGCGAAAGATAGATGAGGCAACCGCAGTCATGGTGTAAACCAATTACGACCAAGCAGAATGTTATAATCTAATGGGGCAGCGACTACTTCCACGTTAAGGGTTGCGGTCTTGCCCCCCAGCTCAACTGGTAAAGCTTGTAACAGCCCATGAGGTTGAAAGCCACATCCGTCGAAGGCTCTCAAAGTGGTAGGAGAACGGTTCAACACAGGAGAACCAATGACTCTCCAACAGGCGATCGACATGACCGACGTAGAGGCTCCTTCGTCCAAAATGGTACGATGGATTATCTTCCCAACAATGTTTGTAGCAACTTGAAATGCCAATTGATGGGAGAGCCTCAGTTTGAAGTATTCTAGCCGGAACATGATAGTATTCGATGAATCCGGGTCAACTGCACCGATGGTAGCGAGGAGAGTCTTGCGCTAATTAGGATAGTTTTGCAAGACCTCGAGCGTTGACATAGCACAAGGAGCTTGTGCTAGGTCCTCTACAATGTTGTAGTTTTGAGCAGCCCGAGCATTAGGATTGAAAACCGATTTTCTAACTGTGCTCTTGGGTGGATGCAACACTAACTCAAACGAGGGATTCTCAATGGTGAGATAAGAAGTCGGTACGGTGACGTCAGGCATCGAAGTGGAAGCTTTTTCAGTGCTACTTCCAACGGGTTCCTTGGCTGGAACAGAGTCATACGAATGAGAACGGGTGTCCAAGTTGATAGTCTCATTACGTACCATGAAAACATGTGCGGTGGTGGATGCTTCTCCTTGGGAAGAAGAAGTGTGAGTGATCGACTGCTGATTTTGAGCAGGGAAGGGATTGTTGAGAACTGTGGGTGTGGGTTTGCCCTTAAGAAACTTTTGAACTTCGCCTCTATGGGGGCACTCTTTAGAAAAGTGATCATCACCACACAGTAGGCAAGGATACTTCAACTTCCTTTTCTGTTTGGTATCATCAGGGGTGCTCTTTTGTTCCTGCTGGGTGGAAGATTTCTTGGGTTTCCCTTTATTCTTTTTCTTACCACCAGAATTTTGAGGTGAAGCTAATGAAACAGAATTCACTTCTTCGGTGACAGCAGGAGTGGATGATTTGGTGGTGCTGTGACCATCCTATGTTGGTGATGGGGAAGAACCCTGTGGGTTCGATGAACCAACAGTTTGAGAGGAAGGTTGGGTGTGAAGGGATCCAATGATGCCATCGGCTTGGGGTTCCTTGGGTGGTTTCGCAAGGTCGTAAGTGTTGCGGGGTGCGTCGGGAAGAATATCAAACAACGTGCCAGATTGAACATAGACTAAGTCTAGCAAATGGGCACGAGCGATGGCTTGTTCCTCAGTGACAGCGCCACCCATGGCAACATCCCGTGCTATGGTAGGAATGAGAGACTTCGTAAACCAAACTGGTAGGAGTTTATCTGGAATAGGAGCCTTAATGAGACGTCGTCTCCTCCGCCACTCATGTATATGATCTAATATATGAGTAGCGGTATTTTGACGGAGCGAGGTTAAAAGCTCTGTACCAATTTCATACTGTATAGGCAGCTGGAAATGAGTAAAAAAATTCATAGCAAGAGAACCAAAATCAGGAAACGAATGAGGTGGTAGTTCAATATACCACTTGGCAGCCGAACCAGTGAGAGTCCGTTGGAATAAACGAAGACAGATCGAATCGTCCATCAGTGAGTTGGATGAACACCATAAGTGGTATGTCATCACGTGGTTTTTAGGATCCTCACCCGGCTTACCATCAAATTTTGGGATATCTAACGAAAGTTTTACCGGAATCGGTGGCCAATTAGTTCTATGGTAGATGGGGTCGTTAGTTAAGCAAGACAGGTCAGGTAGATCCAAAGTAGCCAAAAAGGGTAACTACGGATTAGGCTATGAGTACTGATAGTACGGATAAGACATGTAAGGACCTGTGGGACCTTGTGTCGACTGACCATAAGGTGTTCCAGGAGGAAACTGCCATAGGGGTACGGGTCGCTCAGACCAAATGTAGGTCCGCCACCATAGTAAGGTGGTCTATAACCATAATAAGGTGGCCCATTTCCATAAGGTGGGGGCCCGCCTCCGCTGCTGGGAGGGGGTGAGCCGCCTCCAAATGGTGGGGGTCCGCCACCACCGCCAGGGTAGGATGGGCCGCCACCACCTCCGCCTGGAGGAGGTGGTGGTCCGCTACCACCACCGAAATAGGACGGGCCTCCACCACCTCCGTCGAGGGGGGTGGTGGGCCACTGCCACCACCGCCTAAAGGGTAAGAGCCTCCTCCGCCACCTCCACCATAGTAGGGTGGTGGTCCACCACCAGGATGAGAAGGTCGTCCACCACCACCACTGGAAGGGGGTGGTGCTCCTCCGCCACCGTTGGGATGAGATGGTCCTCCCCCACCACTTCCACCAGGGGGGGTGGTCCCCCACCACTTCCACCAAGGGGGGTGGGCCATGATGACCGAAATGAGGTGGTCCTCCGCTAGATACAAAAACCAAAAGATACAATGCAGCTTTCCAAGCATGGAACTACTTTTGCAAAACTTGATATCTATTCGAATTTTTCAAGAAAATGAGCAACTCAAAGTTCATGAAAAACACAAATAATGCAATTTTCTTTCAACTTTTCCAAAAGATCTACAAATGAGACATTCCAATGCATGTGCAATTCTTCAAATGGTCTTGAAAAATGATGGAAATAAAGTACTTTTGATCTTTCAATGGATGTATCAAAATAACAATTTGACAACAACAATGCTTTTAAACATAAATGCTGAACTGAAAAGATTACTTGCAGCACTCTAGTAACTCAGAAAATCTCAAGAAAAGATGAGCACTCAATGGACTGAAAATACACACAAATACTCAAAATCAATCAGTAACAAGCAGCACTAAAATCAAGCAAAGCTCAAAGATGAATGCAAATGAGGTCTGGAAACCGATCTAATACAATGATTAGATCTGGAGAGGAGAGGAGGGAATGCAAGGGTGAGTGGATGCAGGTGGGGGAGACAAGAGTGTCCACCACTACCAAATCTCAGACTTGTCCAAGATGGAACCCAAAACAACTCCAAATAAAACCAAACAACTCAACACATAAAGCAAAATGGGATCTCTGACTGGATCTTACGGTACAGAGGGAGTCTGCACACAAACCAAATCTCAAATCAGAACTGGAGAGGGCATGCCTGTATGGAAAATTTGGTAGATCGGCGCACTTTATGCTTGTACATAGTGCGACGTCACAGTTCACCAATGTGGGGAGTGCGACGCTGTCGCAGAACACCAATGGAAGGGTTGCGACGACAGGCTAACAGGCAAAGAACAGAGATAAAAAATAACACAATGTCGCTCTAGGTACACTGACCAGGTGCGACAGGAGAGATCTAAGTTCAAAAATGAACCAATTCTCCAAATAATGAGTATAAAAAGGTATGTAAATGAGAAGTACAAACTCAAAGGAAGGCAATCAGACTCTTCAAAGTGAAGATCTAATGGTGAAACCAACTTAAGAATTAAATGACAAAATAGAATGGCTTGGCAATAAATCAACTGAAAAACGACATTCAAATTGACAACTACAAAACAATGTTCTTATCCCCAGTATGGTCACCAGATTTGTTTGACAGACAATCCACTCAAGTGGACGCGAGCCGGATCTCCCTAGCTCAATGTGAGTCTAGAACAAATACTACAGACTACAAACCACTTTCCTAGATCTAGTTAAGGATCAGGTCACTAGATGTCTTACCTTAAATTTGAAGTCCTTCTTCTTGGATGTTGCTCCACGCCTTGCGATCATGAGATATTAGCTGCAAGACCTGTCAAGACACATGGGACAAGACGAACAAGTAAAAAACCATCTATACAATAGCAGATCGAAGTAAACAGTTAAGCAGGTAAACTACACAATATCATCAACACAACAATATTGGTGGAAAGCATTTATATTACTGTAAATATAGGAAAAGTACATAGGTAAGAATGACTACAACCAAAGCTTAACATAGTATCCCTTCTCCATCCAGGCCAATTGCCATATCCTCCTAAGGAAGTGTGAGTCTCTCAATGTATGAGTTAGAGATCTCTCCAAGATGATTTCACCAGCATGTAGACACTATAGACTTCCTCCCCTTTGGAGAATGGTAGAGCTTCACTTATATAGGACTAAGTGGATAGGATATGGATAAGGTAGGTTGATATATGGTAGGAGAGAGATAGGGGATCCCCCCAAAAGGTTAGGAACCGAGTGCCAACTCCCCCAAGAGGTCAGGGATAAGGATCCAAGTCAGCAGGCTTCGAGAATGAGCTCGAAGGACCTATTTTTGTCTATTAACTAACTTCGTCGCACCCTGCAGTAGAGCAAGATGCGACATTGTAGGTTGCATGAGTGCAGCCTGTGATGACCTCTCAAAACCTAGCATAAATGCAATGGTATCCCTTCCAGGTAAATGACTTAGCCAATGAAACTTTAGGGATGTATACACTAAATCTCAGGATGATAGGATTTTAGGTGTAACAACAAGGGCGCACCAAAAACTCATGTCAATAGAAACCCAAAACCAATCACACCAGTACCATAGCAAAAACAAGATCCAAGAGCATGCATCACCAACAAAAGAGACTAGTTCCCATCCACCCAAATCTCATTTCCCAAGAGCGATTCGAATTGGGGGGAGAGAGGGAGACACAAGGGAGGAGTTACATTCCCAAAAATAGAAAACAGGAGTTCCACATCATGAGGCTAAAACAAGAGACACACTAACCCAACTCAAGAGGGCGCACTAGGTGAGAGAGAGAGAGAGACTCTAACACTAATAAAATTAATCCCTGAATAAATGAAACCAAAGTGTAAAATAAAACGTGAGGGTACATAGCCAAGAGGATCCACCAAGTCCACAAGAACGTTGTATAACATCAACATAGACACAACACAAAGGTAACACTTTTCCCACAACCCCTTACTCATAATATCATGGTTCCTCCTACTCTTTTATGTGGCATCAGTCGATCCAATTATTTTATTTTATTAATTAATGATGTTCAACATAATAAAAGTAATAATAATGTGCAAACCATAGTCCAGGCACCTTGTGCCACTATGTCCAACATAACAACAACAATAATATGTCCAGTGGATAAACCAGAGGGTATTACATCTCCCTCTCCTTAAACCATGCATCATCATAGATGCATATTACATACATACCTTTACAAAAGGATAATAGACGTGCCCTTACATGCCTCATAAATATATATCATCTTTCAGACTCTCACATACATGCCCATACATGCCTCAGAAAGATAACATCTTTCAAACTCTCGCAGACATGCCCATACATGACGCAAAAAGATAACATCTTTCTAACCACAATACTCTGTTAGGATATTCCTATACTCCATCCTAGTCCCACCAGTATTTTGACCATTTACATTTTCAGTCATGCATGCACTTTTAGGGTTTGCATGCATTCCAGTCATCAGTCCAGCACCTAGCCCTCAATTAGCCAGCCCCCGAGAGCTTCTCTCAGATCAGTTTTAGCCCTCCTAGAGCTTAGTGCACCCTTCCTCCTTGATTTAAGGAAGCCACTCGTCCTTTCTCACCTACCAGTCCAGTTTACTTCAGTTAGCCACCAGTCTTTCCTTGATTTGAGGCCAGACTGACTCCTCACTGCTGTTATCACTCCGATTGACCTCCGATGAGACATGACTACCTGTTCTGACTCCAGTTAGCTCCTCATGCGCCCTCCACTGAGTCTCCTTCATTCAATTAGTGTCTCCATGTGCCAGTTACATTCAGTTACACCTACCACACTCAGTTTGACTGATGGTTTATAGTTACTTGTGCATTGATGACTCCACTGATGATGAGATAGACTACTAGTTGTGCTCCGATGACACTCCAGTGATCCTTTGATCACTCCATGAAGGCTAATTTGAATTGCCACCTTAGGCATTCGAATCCTCATGCATTGTACTATTTATTTGTCCATATTGTGATTAATTAACCAATGTGTGTGAAGTATTTTTGCTTCTATCCGAGTTCTACTGTATTATTATTCTGTTGCTCATTATACTGCATTGACCACTCTTCTCCTATTTTCCTGCTTAATCATAATTATTCTCTTGTGAGGTATACATCATCTCTTAGATCTGCTGTGAGGATTTTCACATGGTATCAGAGCATGTTGAGAGTATTGTTTATCTCCATTCCTGAGAGTTTTTTGCAGTTTATTACCAAGATTTCGAGTGCAGCAGTTGCAGCAGTAGCAGTTGCAAATATTCTCTATTGTTTTTGCAGGTCTTCTACAACTTCTATGTATTCATCAGGAATTACTCCTCTTTCTCTATTCAACTATGATGAATGGAAACCCAGAATGATAGCATACTTGAAGAGCCATGATCTCTTTGATTGTCATTTTGAAAGAGAGTTCGAATCCTCTGAAGATAAGATTGATTGGTTAAATAAAGGTGACAGAGCCTTTGGAGTAATGATGCTTTCTTTGCCTGAATACATGATATTCCAATACCAATACCTTGATTGTGTTGAAACTCCAAAAGAGTTATGGGCTCACCTAGATGAAAGATTCGGCAGACAGAATGAAGGAATTGGTCCAAACCCTTTCGAGAACAAGCAAAGTGATGCATTCACCCTCCTTGATGGTCTCTCAGATCATGAACCAGTATCATCTCATATTGAAGTTGTCCACAAAGAACTTGCAGATTCTACACTCATGCTCTAAATTTCTTCTCTTTCTGTGCCAACTCACACTCTAGATATTGCAGAAGGTCCTAAATCCTCTCTTGCACCAGAGTCTGTTGGTTTGCATCATGATCACATGATTATTTCGGAGGAAAAATCAGCTATTGGAGGTAATGCATTCGCCCTCCTCAAGCAATCACCTCTTATTTACTACTATATGATCATTATTCCATGCTTTCAGAAGGTTATTGAAGAATATGGCCATTGCCACCCGCTTGAGATAATCTCTCATGCATTTATTGGTTTTGATCTCACCTCTCATGGTTCAAAGGAGATCTCAAGAAACCATGATTCAAGTCTTGGATCTAATTTGGATTCTAAGCAAACACTACTTGAGATGATTTCTCATGCATATGATGGTTTTGATCTCACCCCTCCTGGTTCAAAGGAGATCTCAAGAAACTATTCCTCAAGTCTTAAATCTAATTTGGATTTCAAGCAATCATTATTATTTGATGGTTCTTTTTGGCATAATCTCACCCATGATGGTTCGAAGGAGAAGACAAAAGACTATCTGTATATTCATGTTTTTTATCCTACCTCAACTGATTCGAATCATAGGTTCAAGGATCATCCTCATACTTTTGGATTTGTTCTCATCACATTCGATCTGAAGAGCAAGTACAAGCACATGCTTTTTGAGCATGATCCACTTCTTCTCAAGAAGAAGATACCTCCAGACATATGACCAAGCATCACACCTGCTTGAGTTTGGAGCATTCTTTTTTTTTTGTGCCTTACAGTCTGTTTTGAGGGGGGGTATTTTTCCCATGAAATTTTCCCCACTTCCTTGGTTTATTGACTGTTATTATTCATTGTAGTGGATGACCTTTGGTCTTAGTTACCAGGGCCCAGGATGGACTAAGGGGGGGTGTTAGGATATTCCTATACTCCATCCTAGTCCCACCAGTATTTTGATCATTTACATTTTCAGTCATGCATGCACTTTTAGGGTTTGCATGCATTCCAGTCATCAGTCCAGCACCTAGCCCTCAGTTAGCCAGCCCCCGAGAGCTTCTCTCAGATCATTTTTAGCCCTCCTAGAGCTTAGTGCACCCTTCCTCCTTGATTTAAGGAAGCCACTCGTCCTTTCTCATCTACCAGTCCATTTTACTTCAGTTAGCCACCAGTCTTTCCTTGATTTGAGGCCAGACTGACTCCTCACTGTTGTTATCACTCCGATTGACCTCCGATGAGACATGACTACCTGTTCTGACTCCAGTTGGCTCCTCATGCGCCCTCCACTGAGTCTCCTTCATTCAGTTAGTGTCTCCATGTGCCAGTTACATTCAGTTACACCTACCACACTCAGTTAGACTCAGTTCGACTGACGGTTGACAATTACTTGTGCATTGACGACTCCACCGATGAAGAGATAGACTACTAGTTGTGCTCCGATGACACTCCAGTGATCCTTTGATCACTCCATGAAGGCTAATTCGAATTTCCACCTTAGGCATTCGAATCCTCATGCATTGTACTATTTATTTGTCCATATTGTGATTAATTAACCAGTGTGTGTGAAGTACTTTTGCTTCTATTCGAGTTCTACTGTTTTATTATTCTATTGCTCATTAAAGGTGACAGAGCCTTTGGAGTAATGATGCTTTCTTTGCCTGAATACATGATATTCCAATACCAATACCTTGATTGTGTTGAAACTCCAAAAGAGTTATGGGCTCACCTAGATGAAAGATTCGGCAGACAGAATGAAGGAATTGGTCCAAACCCTTTCGAGAACAAGCAAAGTGATGCATTCACCCTCCTTGATGGTCTCTCAGATCATGAACCAGTATCATCTCATATTGAAGTTGTCCACAAAGAACTTGCAGATTCTACACTCATGCTCTAAATTTCTTCTCTTTCTGTGCCAGCTCACACTCTAGATATTGCATAAGGTCCTAAATCCTCTCTTGCACCAGAGTCTGTTGGTTTGCATCATGATCACATGATTATTTCGGAGGAAAAATCAGCTATTGGAGGTAATGCATTCGCCCTCCTCAAGCAATCACCTCTTATTTACTACTATATGATCATTATTCCATGCTTTCAGAAGGTTATTGAAGAATATGGCCATTGCCACCCGCTTGAGATAATCTCTCATGCATTTATTGGTTTTGATCTCACCTCTCATGGTTCAAAGGAGATCTCAAGAAACCATGATTCAAGTCTTGGATCTAATTTGGATTCTAAGCAAACACTACTTGAGATGATTTCTCATGCATATGATGGTTTTGATCTCACCCCTCCTGGTTCAAAGGAGATCTCAAGAAACTATTCATCAAGTCTTAAATCTAATTTGGATTTCAAGCAATCATTATTATTTGATGGTTCTTTTTGGCATAATCTCACCCATGATGGTTCGAAGGAGAAGACAAAAGACTATCTGTATATTCATGTTTTTTATCCTACCTCAACTGATTCGAATCATAGGTTTAAGGATCATCCTCATACTTTTGGATTTGTTCTCATCACATTCGATCTGAAGAGCAAGTACAAGCACATGCTTTTTGAGCATGATCCACTTCTTCTCAAGAAGAAGATACCTCCAGACATATGACCAAGCATCACACCTGCTTGAGTTTGGAGCATTCTTTTTTTTTTGTGCCTTACAGTCTGTTTTGAGGGGGGGTATTTTTCCCATGAAATTTTCCCCACTTCCTTGGTTTATTGACTGTTATTATTCATTGTAGTGGATGACCTTTGGTCTTAGTTACCAGGGCCCAGGATGGACTAAGGGGGGGTGTTAGGATATTCCTATACTCCATCCTAGTCCCACCAGTATTTTGATCATTTACATTTTCAGTCATGCATGCACTTTTAGGGTTTGCATGCATTCCAGTCATCAGTCCAGCACCTAGCCCTCAGTTAGCCAGCCCCCGAGAGCTTCTCTCAGATCAGTTTTAGCCCTCCTAGAGCTTAGTGCACCCTTCCTCCTTGATTTAAGGAAGCCACTCGTCCTTTCTCATCTACCAGTCCATTTTACTTCAGTTAGCCACCAGTCTTTCCTTGATTTGAGGCCATACTGACTCCTCACTGTTGTTATCACTCCGATTGACCTCCGATGAGACATGACTACCTGTTCTGACTCCAGTTGGCTCCTCATGCGCCCTCCACTGAGTCTCCTTCATTCAGTTAGTGTCTCCATGTGCCAGTTACATTCAGTTACACCTACCACACTCAGTTAGACTCAGTTCGACTGACGGTTGACAATTACTTGTGCATTGATGACTCCACCGATGAAGAGATAGACTACTAGTTGTGCTCCGATGACACTCCAGTGATCCTTTGATCACTCCATGAAGGCTAATTCGAATTTCCACCTTAGGCATTCGAATCCTCATGCATTGTACTATTTATTTGTCCATATTGTGATTAATTAACCAGTGTGTGTGAAGTACTTTTGCTTCTATTCGAGTTCTACTGTTTTATTATTCTATTGCTCATTATACTGCATTGACCACTCTTCTTCTATTTTCCTGCTTAATCATAATTATTCTCTTGTGAGGTATACATCATCTCTTAGATCTGCTGTGAGGATTTTCACATACTCTCCACTACCACCTACTTTATTGTCCATCTCCACTGCCCATCGGAGAACCGGGACTAGTAGAGTGGACTTAAGGAAGCAACGGTCGATCTTCAATCCATGTGACAAGGTCTTCAAACCTCTTTACAAGGACTTCAATCTTCAACAAGGATACATCCACCTGAAAATCATATTTCAATCACCCATATGATTAACATTAGGCATATAAATATATGATACATGATATTCTTCATCAAGACTACTTTCTTCACATTCCAACAACACACGTTTAGCAACAACTATATATATATATATATATATATATATATTGTTCATCTAGATACATAAAATACATCTTCAAGATATGTGATACATTAAATAAATGAAACGAAATACATTAGTATATACAAGGTACATGAGATATAGATCATTCTTCAACAAAATACTTGAAATGCATCTACCTGAACCTTAAATTCTAATCAATTTCAATCATATGAAATGCATCAAATGTATCAATCAATTTCATGAAGTGCATCAGGTGTATTGACAATCAATTTCATGAAGTGCATCAAGTATACCATTCAATCTCATGAAGTGCATCAAGTGTGTACTCTTTCTTCATGCAATACATTCCAGTCAATCAATCACATGAGATGCATATACTTTACCTACAGATACAAGAAATGCATCATGCTTATGCTCTATCAACAAGATGCATGAAATACATCTAAGATTTACCCAAATAATTTCCCTACAAGGATGCATGAGATTTACCATGATACTTTACAAAGATGCCTTTCAACAAAGGTATTTGATATAACACAAGGATACCCATACTTTCAGCAATGATCATGAGGATATTTTTCTAACAAGGATACTTGTATTAGTATTAGAAATATAAGGATACATGAAGTACATCTTCAACAAAGGTACCTGAATCATGCTTTAATCAGTCACATGGTTAGTACCTAATTTTCAACAAGACATCGAAATACCAGCATGATATTACCATGATACCTACAGTATCACCAAGATACCACCAAATTACCTTTCAATAAAGATCACAAAGATAATATTGCAAAGATAAATATCACAAAGATATTTTTCTATCAAAGATCGCAAAGATCACCTAAACATTTTATGCACTTAATGTAACATGTGAGCAAACTTATATGCAACAAATCCAATCTAACTAAGAAACCAAAAAGGGCCATAATGACTAGTAGCTAAACATACTACCTTTCATCTCCACACAAAGCATAAGTCTTCTTCAGAGAACATTCAAAAAGCCATTATACATCAATTAATAGTAATTAGTATCAACCGGTAATAAAAACCAATATCATTCATACATCAGCCATACAGATGTTGGTCCAAAATACATCAATTCATAATACCTCAACCATATGTCGATAATATATCAATCATACACAAATATCAACCAATGACAAACATACATGCATCAACTGATCATACAAACATCAATCATAGTACATAAACCAGAATACATCAATGAGAATACATTAACCAGAATAAAAATACATCAATAAGAATACATCAACCAAAAGCAAAATACATCAATCAAAATACATCAACCAAAGTACATCAACCTGAACACATCAATCAGAATACATCAACTGGAAGCAAAATATATCAATCAGAATATATCAACCAAAAGCAAAATACATCAACCAGAAGCAAAATATATCAATCAGAATACATCAACCATAGTACATCAACCTGAACACATCAATTAGAATACATCAACCAGAAGAAAAATACATAAGTCAGAATACATCAACCTAAACACATCAATTAGAATACATCAATCAAAATACTTCAATCGGAATACACCAATAAAATCGAGATACATCAATCAGAATACATTAATATTTAACAATCACATCTATCCCACATCTGATAAACATCGATTAGTTTCTCAATAACATCACCCAAGCACATCAATCATACCAATATCAACCAATGATGACAATAACAACCAATAGAAACCATATGAATAACAGTATCATCCATACATCATCCACTCAACATCAACCATCGTTCATCAATCATACACACAACAACCATAACAACCAAGAACAACCAATAATAGCCATACATACAATAATGAAAATATCGTACATGTATCAACCATTAATCAACCAACATCAACCATGTATCTTCATGCATGCATACTCCATTAATAGCAATGTTATACATACTTTGATGGCAATCCCATCTAATCCCCATATACTAACCATACATTATGTTACTAATTATTCACGCGTACCACACTACGTATACTATCAACCAAAATAAATACATAGTCACCTTAAGCAACCAAACATCCTACCACCAAAATCTTCTAATATTCTCTGATAAAATAATTACTAGCTATACAACACACCATCATACACTCATACCATATACCATACTTACAATTGCTATGTATTATTTTGTATACATACGTCCATTTTGTCTACATACATACTATAATTTTTCAATCATATATCATATTATATATTATTATTAATCATATACACATCATATTAGTTATATAACCTATATATCCTATATTGTATACACCCGTATAAGTATTATGTTATACCATAATATCCATACAATTATAGAGCTATAATTACTTAATCCAATGCTATCATATTAGGTACGCATTATAACATATATACTAACATAATACTTCTAATCACACTATACTTCCTAATACTTCCAAAAACTCCCAAACACTTTCGAATACTCCCAAAAACTCCCAAACACTTTCGAATACTCCCAAATACTCCCAAACACTTCCAAATATTTTTTCACTTACTTCATTACATACGTTCACATCTATACATATAGTATATACACAATATCATATACACGTAATACTAATCATTATTGCATATTTTAAAATACATATTACAGTATATAGAAACATGCATACACATGTATATATATATTTTTAAGAGTCATATATATACCACACATATTATATATATATATAAACATTTCAGCCCGGTGGGCTAGCCCAAGTGGTTGAGCGTTGTAAATTGTGAGCAAAAGGTCTCGGGATCAAATCCTCGGGTAGCTAAGGGTTTCCCCATGACATGTTTCAATATATATATAACATTTATATTATGCTATATTCAATATCATATACCCCTCATTTATCTTACATGACATATTATGTTATTCATATTTAAATTTATGTTATACAATATTATCATACACTAATACGCTACCTTCTTACACACAAAATAAAATAAAATAAATAAAATAAAGAGAATATGAACCATTAAGACAAGTGGCCCATTTCCTCCAAAAATAAACAAGGAGTTACATCTCCACAAATAAAATAGAAGAGAATATGAACTATTAAAGACAAGTGGCTCATTTTCTCCAAAAATATACCAGGAGTTACATCTTCACAAATAAAATAAATAAAATATAAGAGAATATGAACCATTAAAGACAAGTGGCTCATTGCCTCAAAAAATAGACAAGGAGTTACATCTCCACAAATAAAATATAAGTGACTATGAACCATTAAAGACAAGTGGCCCATTTCCTCCAAAAATAGACAAGGAGTTACTAACATACATTGAAAAAAAAAAAAGAGAAGAAAATCTAACGACTATTAAGACAAGTGACCTATTTACCCAAAATACATAAGGAGTTACTCATCAATATACCACCACCATCCAAGTGGCATAAATAAGCCTATAAAAGCATACCACCAATAGAAAATCCAAAATCCATATAGGTTATAAATGCCACTTAATAAATCATATTAATATTTAATAATAATAAAACTATATCATATTAATAACTTGTCATTAAATTAATATTGATAATGGTACATAGTACATACTATTATAATGACGATTATTTACTTATCAATTAATAATCATAATGTACCAATAAATAAATCATACCGCAAGAAGCATTTCAATATTAACAATTCAATGAGTAGTAAAAAACGCAATGCACAATGAACAAGCATCGACCAATCAAATCACTAAACAGTAAAAAAGGCAATGCACAAGCATCAACCAATCAAGTCATTGAACAGTAAAAGAGGCAATGCATAAGCATCGACCAATCAAGTCACTCAAGCATTAAAAGAGGCAATGCACAAGCATTGAACAATCAAACCACCGAACAACAAAAGAGGCAATGCAAGGTGAACATGCATCAACCAATCAATCTACTCAATTGTTAGATATGTGCCACATAGTACTTACCAATCAATCTATTGAACAATAAATATTAAATATTAATTAATTATAAAGCATACAACAAACTGAACTTTGAACTGAGCCTTCTTATTCTTCCATTAACATAAGGGAGGTTAAAATTCTTTCACAAAACACATTTATAAAATCTCAATGCACATAAACATAAAATTATGAGTTTATAATAGGCCCAACAGCCACGGAGTTGGAACCATAGATCTGATACCACCTGTAATGACCCCCAGGGATATCAAAGGGTATTAGGGACATATCATTAGCTCTATAACGCTAATTAAAATATTTTAGCACAACGGAATAATTTTATAAATATTTAATTTCATTTTCTACAATTTAATTATGACAAAATATCGATAATTCCAAATAAATTAAAATAAAATTCATAATTGATTAAGCAAATTGAACCAAGGTTGGGAAATCTTATCCAACACTATCTAACATCATTATGCATCCATCCCAAGCCATAACACCAGTTACTTGCACCTAAAAATGTCATTTTCACTTAATCATGATTAACTAGTAATTAGTGTACTAACTGAGAACATAAGCGCATAATTGACGACACTTAACATAACTTCATTTGTTTATTACCTAATCATCATTTATCAATCCCAATGGCTAATTAACACCTAATATCATTTAAATAAGGCTTAATTATCGTTTTCCAATTAATTAAACAAAACAATTACGAAAATGACTCCACAAGACTAGTTAACTAGTATTTAACACAAACTGCTAGTCTTGCACGAATTCAACACACAACCATGTCAATGAACCAAAAGGACCTACAGCCATTATACATATATTTAAGCATGCACATATAGCCAAATAAAGTTGCATTTGCATGTCAAAACCTTTCAGTACATAAACGATGATTCTTTCAAGCTAAATCAGTGCAATTAGTCAATAAATACTGCTAGGAATTTAACCCAATCAATTGTACTGAGTTCTGGAGCACACAAAGGCGAGGTTAAAGATGTGTAAAATATCATTATACAACAAAATTAAAGTACCAAAAGCAAAGCATATGGATGTACATTCCAAAAATTATGGAAACATAGATTCAATCTACAAACTAGTTACCAATTTCCATCGATTTGAAGCTAGTTTTTGTTTCTAGTTTCCAAATGCAAAACAATAAGAAAGTATTTGTTCGGGTACACAGGGTACTACCAAAGGACCGAACACCAAGAGCAACCACTTCACACAAACAGATCACAGATCAACACACCGATGTTTTGACGTGGTTTAAACCCTTTTGAGGGAAACACTCCACGGCCCCGGCCAAATAGCTTCTACGGGACAATTTATTATGCAAAGAAAGAAAGTTACAAATGAGCTTCTCATAATCGATCAACTAAACAATGACCCTCCATGCTCTTTAAATAGAGATCATGGACCAATCGGGTGTTAAGCCACGGATCAAGGTTAGGTTTGATCTAAGAGAAGTTGAGCCGTCGGATCACTCTATGTCGGGAACATATCGTGACCATTGGATTAAGTATTTACAAATGCATACTAATGCATACTAAAGAAACACACTATCCCTAACGGATATATTACACAAGTTGATATTAACTAACTCCTAAGTGTCTAAATATCCTAACATCCCCCCTTAAGAACAACTTAAGATAGGATTGAAGGATTTACAAAAGTGACACTATTGGGAGAAGGAAGGAGGCATTAGAGCCTATCCCCCCTTAATGACAAGTTTCCGAACTCCTAACATAGATCGAAGTTTAGAAAACTTCGCTTCGGTAAGAGACTTGGTGAAGATGTCTGCAACTTTATCATCTGTAGGGCAAAAGAGCACTTCAAGAACATGATCATGAACAAGATTTCTGATGAAGTGCATATGTAGCTCAATGTGTTTGTTGCGTTGATGTAGAACTGGATCTTTGGCAAGCTTGATGGCACTTTGATTGTCGCAGAAAAGTGGAGTAGGCTGCTGCTGCTCGAATCCAAACTCTGAAAGGATCTATCGAAGCCATAAAGCTTCCTGACTGGCATTAACTGCTGCTCGATATTCTACCTCTGCTGAAGAAAGAGCAAGAGCTTGTTGTTTCTTACAAGCCCAAGTAATAGGTCCAGATCCCAGACTAAAAACATAACCTGCAGTAGACTTTCGATCATCAGGATCACCGACCCAATCTGAATCAGGGAAACCAACCAACAAAGGTTTCTCCCCTGTACTGTAATGAATCCCAAACTGAACTGTACCTCGAATATATCGAAGTATTCTTTTAGCTGCTTTCCAGTGACTTTCATGAGGTGTCTGCATATAACGGACAACACGACCAACGACAAAGGAAAGGTCAAGACGAGAATGAGTCAAGTATAAGAGACTACCAACAAGTTGACGATACAAGGTGGCATCGACTTCAGGTGAAGTACAAGTGGCAGAAAGTTTGACTCCAGACTGGAAGGGAGAAGGGGCTGGTGTACAATCTTCCATGTGAAAGCGACGAAGAAGGTCATAAGCATACTTAGACTGAGAAAGAAAGATTCCTTCTTTGGTTTGCAGGACTTGGAGACCAAGAAAATGATGCAAATGTCCTAAGTCTGAAATTTCAAAATTTTGTTTAAGACTAGATTTCACATGGGTTATAAGCTTAGGGTCACTACCAATAAGAATAAGGTCATCAACATATAGAACAAGTATGATGAGATGGTTTCCTACTTTCTTAGTATAGACATTGGGGTCAGAATGGCATCTAGAAAAACCAGTGTCAAGGAGAAAGTTATCCATTTTGGCATACCAAGCTCTAGGAGCTTGCTTAAGGCCATATAAGGATTTCTTAAGGTGGCAGACAAGGCTAGAGTTATTATGAACATAGCCAGGAGGTTGTTCCATGTAAATTTCCTCCTGTAAATCACCATGCAAGAAGGCAGACTTGACATCCATTTGATGGACTTCCCAGTTGTGTAAGGCTGCAAGGAAAAGAACAAGGCGGATGGAGTTCATTTTTGTGACGGGAGCAAAGGTTTCATTGTAGTCAATCCCTTCAACTTGGGAAAAATCTTTGGCAACTAACCTTGCCTTAAGTCTTTCAACACTTCCATCTGATGCATACTTAGTTTTGTAGACCCATTTACATCTGACAAGTTTTCTTCCTTTTGGAAGAGGTATAAGATCCCAAGTATCGTTCGCCATTAAGGAACGATATTCTTCATCCATGGCTGCATCCCAATCTGGATTCCCTGAAGCTTCTGCAAAAGTTTCTGGATCATGATTCTCGGAAACTTGATCCAAAAGAGAAGAGGCTCGCTGAAACTGAGAACGTGTTCAACGTTGATCTCTAGGATCACCGGCAAGATCACTAGCTGCTTCACATGTTGAATGGACCCATCGAGGAAGCACTTGTGCTGGTGCAACTGGAGGAACATGAGCAGGCAGAGGTGGATTTTCATCCTCACTGTCATCATCAGAAACTGGAGTTGGAAACCTCTCAAGGAAGTTGGAAGAAGAAGAAGAAGGCACAAACGCCGAATCAGGCTCGCAGGCCAAAGATGGCACAATTGCCGAGTTAGGCTCGCAGGCCAAGAGATTTTCATCAAATTTAACATCTCTTCTAGTGATTATATCATGAGAATGTGGTTGAACAAGTCTATAACCTTTTACATCTTCAGAATATCCAACAAATATGCACTTTTCACTTTTAGGCTGCAATGCTTTCCGTTTTTCATCCGGAATGTGAGCCCATGCTTCACTACCAAACACACGGAAGTGACTTACATCAGGTTTAGTTTTACTCCATGCTTCTTCCGGTGTTATACCTTGTAATGCTTTAGTGGGGGTGCGATTAACTATGTAATTTGCACAATTTATGGCTTCAGCCCAAAATTGAAGACTTAGTCCCTTAGATTGGATCATACAATTAGCCATTTCTTTTAAAGTGCGGTTCTTCCGCTCAGCTACACCATTTTGTTGTGGTGTATATGGAACAGTGTATTGTTGTTGAATGCCTTGTTCAGTGCAGAAAGTAGTGAACTTTTTGTTAACATATTCTCCTCCATTGTCAGATCTTAACTTAATAATTTGATGACCAGATTGTTTTTCAACAAGGGCCTTGTAGGCCAAGAACATGTTAAATACTTCACTCTTAAGTTTTAGGAAATAAACCCAAGTGCGTCTGGTGTAATCATCAATGAAAGTTAAGAAATATTTGAAACCAGAAAAGGAAGCAGATGGAAGAGGACCACACAAGTCACTGTGCACAAGCTCCAAGGGAACCGAGGCGTGCCAAGAGGCACATTTGTCAAAACTGTCTCGATGATGTTTTCCGAGTACACAATCGGAGCAAACACCATCCCTGCAAGATACCATCGAAAGACCTGTCACCATATTTTCTTTACATAGTTATTGCAATGAGCGATAATTTAAGTGACCAAATCGCTCATGCCAAAGTTTGCTCAAGTTATCACTATGAACAACAAAAACTGAAGGGAAAGGTGATGACCCAAAGTTGTTAAACTTGTACAACTTGGTAATATCATCAACAATTCCGGTAACTAGGACCTGTTGAGGATCTTTAAAATCCTTGATTACAACTTGGTGAGGTGTAAAGGTCACAGTTATACCGTCACCAGAATGAGTGATCTGATAGACTGATAAAAAATTGCAGGAAATTCTTGGAACACATAGTACATCACTAAAATGACCATTATCTACTGGAACTATTCCAGCTTCTACAACACTTAGAGATCTATCATCACCAACAAATATTTGTTTGGTGTTACATTCATGCATAGTAGAAAAGATGGCTTGATCCTTAGCCATGTGATAAGATGCTCCAAAATCAATGAGCCATTCATTTGAAGTAGAAGAAGAAGATGCATTATAAGAATAACCAGAAGCACAAAGTGCATGTCCATGAGAGGCAGATTCTGAAGGCGAATCTAGGCTGATGTGGTGCTTCTTCATTGTTGCTTCCAAGGCTGCTATCTTCTTGAAACACTTAGATTCATCATGATTATCTTTCTCGCAATAGTTGCAATGACGCTCAGTCTTCTTGCCTTTTGGCTTGGATCCTTTGTCATTTTTTAAAGAAGGAGCTGACTGAAAGGGTTTGGGACCCTTGTTTGATTTATTATTGTGAAAATTTTGTTTCTTGGGAGGCTTGGACTTTTCTTTCTGTTGGGACAATAAGGCTTTCCCAGATGTATCTACATTGTTGATTATTCCAAGATGAATGAGTTTATCTTGTTCTCTAATCAAGGAATCACAAAAGGATTCAAGACTAGGCTCTTGATAGCTGGCTACATTCAAGGATGGTTTCATGGAGTAAAATGTAGATACAAAAATAGAATATGCAGGTCAAAGTTTGGAAAGAATATGATAAATGCATTGTTTGTCTTCCCTCTCAATCATATATTCTGCACATAAGAGTTTAAGAGTTTTGTACTTAGATAAATAATCTTGAATGCATGAAAAGTCACTTGGATTTAAAGAAATCAACTCATTTTCGAGTTGGTGACCTCGAATTTCATTGTGTTTACCAAACACAGATTCCAACTTGTCCCAAGCAGCATTAGGTTCATCAATTCCAGATATGTGGAATCGCAAATCAGTAGAGATTGACATCCCAATCAATCCACGAGCTTCATCACATCTATTTGCCCATTTTATTTTCTTATCATCATCAGTGGGTTCTTTTTCTTTCCCTGAGGTAATTCTGAAAAGTCCCCTACTTCGTAGAACATCCTCCATACGAGATTTCCATGAGAAGTAGTTGGAACTGTTAAGTAGAATATCACAAGGGGCGGCCATATTTGTAAATTAATGGCTGTAAAAATAGAAACCAATAGTCTGGATGTGAAGAGCTCGAAAAAATAGGCGGTTTAAAAAAAATGACACTGGAAACTGACTCTGTATGATGAAGTTATGCTTGAACAAAGAAACTGTTGAAGATGTCCCCAATAGTGACGTGGCAGCTAGAGAATGTCCAGCCAAAAAAAGAACCCCCCTCTTCCCAAGATGAACATTTTGACAATCACTTTACAAGAAAGTTGCTTTAAGTGAACAACTTTTGTAAAATAAGTGATTTCAGTTTTACAATGATATTACTTTTAAATAGTGCAACAATAAATTACAAAAACTTAAGTGGCTCACTTGTATTTTTATTTTTTATTATTTAAATAAGATGCACTTTTACAATAAAGTAACTTGAAAATAGAAATTGCATGCACTTTTTCTTTTAAAAGTAACTTCCTAAGACTTGAGCTCAAGACCTATTAAGGAATAAAACAACTTTGAAACAAGTGAGCTACATTAAAAGGTATGTAAAATATGGGAATGAGGAAATGGTTTTTTTTTTTTTTTTACTCTTCTTGCTCGGTTTGCGTGCTTGCCCTTTTTCTTGCAAAACACACCACAAATCGTAACAAAAAAGCTTTTCCACACTTGTGGAGTTAGATCTCGTTAACTTGCCCGGAAAGTCTAGGTTTTCTCTCTGTTTTTTATTTGCCGAGATCGCGCAAGGTGCACGGCAAAGAGCATACACAGCCGAGAAAAACCCTTTCCCTTTCTTTTTCTGATTTGCCAAGATCGCTCAAGGTGCACGACAAAGAGCATACGCAGACGGGAAAGCAACAATCTGAACCCCAAAAAAATCTAACAGTAAAAAAATGATGAAATATGAGATTTTTTTCTTTTTAAAAAAAGAAAATAAAAAAAATGCGTCATTGTAACATTATACCTTCAAATCTGATGAAATACGCGTTTCTGGAGCAACCGGGAATCGTTTTCGATCAAACGAAAACTATTTCCCAATGGAAACGACGCTCCAGACGCAATGAAACACCTCCCACAGCCCATAAATGCACAGAAATACCATAACTAGAAACCCTTTCGAGTTTCGGCAACAGCAGTTCAAGATCTAGATCATAACCGGAAACAACACTTCATAAAAGCTCTGATATCATGTTCGGGTACATAGGGTACTACCAAAGGATCGAACACCAAGAGCAACCACTTCACACAAACAGATCACAGATCAACACACCGATGTTTTGACGTGGTTTAAACCCTCTTGAGGGAAACACTCCACGGCTCCGGCCAAATAGCTTCTACGGGACAATTTATTATGCAAAGAAAAAAAGCTACAAATGAGCTTCTCATAATCGATCAACTAAACAATGACCCTCCATGCTCTTTAAATAGAGATCATGGACCAATCGGGTGTTAAGCCACGGATTAAGGCTAGGTTTGATCTAAGAGAAGTTGAGTCGTTGGATCACTTTATGTCGGGAAAATATCGTGACCATTGGATTAAGTATTTACAAATGCATACTAAGGAAACACACTATCCCTAATGGATATATTACACAAGTTGATCTTAACTAACTCCTAAGTGTCTAAATATCCTAACAGTATTGACTACTGTAGCTCATGGACATCATATCATAGGTCCACTACATCCAAATGGATTTGGATTTCTGCCCATAAACAGTCCTCTTATTGATTCATCAAACTAGCTAAATCTACTTCTCCAAATTGGCTAGAAATTGAGGAATCAAGTAAGATAAATGCATAAACAATTTGCAGAATCATTTGGAAGCCATTCCAACTCGAAATACCATGTATCATCATTCTTATCAGAGGTATAACTCATGTAAACATTTAGTCAAACACTCCTCATGCAAAGTCATAAATCCATTTAAAACAATTATTTCGAAGGAGCTAGTGAATGGAAACAAAACTAGGATTTCGATAAGCAAATCTAGAACTATCTAGGAACTCTTCTGAACATTTCAAGTGTAATTATAAGATCTAAGATTAATTATCTCACTTAGGCATTTTCTCAAACATTTCACATGCCAAGTCTCTAAACTACATAAAACAACACAATTGGTGAACTAGTTTTCAAATAGAGGCTAGAAACACTATAGAGAGGTGTTTCCAATCATTCCTAAGCTATTGCACAATAAAAGTACACATAATATAATTAACAGAGGCACAATTATCATATCTGTAGCATAGGTTCCAAATAAACATTTTTCTTAAGCACTTGCTCACAAAATACCAAAAACTAGTTAGTTATGGTTTGGATTTGGATTACTTCTTGTCCTTCCCTTTCTGCTTCCCTTTAGCATTCGCACTTTTTTACTCTCCAGCCATAAGACCGTGATTTTTGGAGGGCTTCAAGGTGCCCATGTGAATCAGTTTGTCTTGTTCTTGGATGAGAGATTCAGTGAATGCATATAAGGAGGGAATTTTCCAATTGGGGATTGACAAACTCCCATAATGGAGAGTAGAAAGAAATATTGAAAATTCTAGACCAAGCTTGCTTAGGATGGATAGCAACAACTGCTCATCCTTCTTAATGCCACATTGTTTGCACTGCATAAGCAAGGATTTGAATTTAGAAAAGAACTGCTATATGGTTTCAAAACTAGTGGGTTGAAGAGCAATTAATTCATTCTCCATAATATGGCCTCTCAACACATCTTACTTGTCGAAGAGAGTCTGAAGCTTAAACCAAACCTCTCTTGGAGTCTTCAATCCTTCAAGGCGGAAGAGCAAATCTCTGGAAATATGAATACACATGAAACCAAACGCTTCATCTAATATGTTCAGGTACTTGGCCTTCTCAACAACTGCCTGAGGTTCGACCTCCTTTCCCATTATGACCCTGTACAGACTCTTTTTGCGCAATACCATCTGCATATCATCCCTCCAATCAAAATAATTAAAGGGTGTTAGGATCCTTAGAGGCGAAGGAACATTCCAATTCTCCATGTGAAACTGCTGGAGCGAATATAGACTGAAACTGTTGCACTGAAAAACCTTCAAAATCCTGCAAAAAACTCTCAAATTTGGAGAAAACTTCTACTGGGCATTGCTTTAGGACAATAGGCACTTTTATTTGGATCCTTCACACCTAGCTAGACCTCAAAGGATTTCTCCAATGAATTCAATGCAATGGCACCAGGATTTGCAGTGGAAATCTAGAGGCTTTTGGTGCACTACTAAAAGAAGCTGCTCAACCTACGCTCTCTCAGCTCTGATACCATGTAAAATTCTAGAACACAACAGATCATAGAGCTGAGAATACCTCACAGTGAAAAGAATGAGCATAAAAGATGTATTACAGTGAAATGAGCAGTAAAATCAATCATGCATTGGAACTCAGATGGAAACGAAAATTTGTGTTATGATCCATTAATCAGTATAGTCAACCAATATGTTACAATGGAGAGAATTTGATTATCCTAGGATAATTTGAATCCATGTCAGTCTAGCATAGGAATTGTCACCACTGGAGTGCTCCGGAAGTCCCAAACTTAACTCAACTCAACGAAAACTCAGTTAACTGAAGCTACTATCAGTTAACTGACCGAGGAGGACACAATTGTGATTTTGTCATGCAAATCAATCCGAAAAGGGAGCATTAGATCACAATCAGTGGTGATCGGAGCTCAAACCCCCAATTAGAATCATGAACTCAGGTGTAATTCAGTTGGACTGAACTGAATCACTGAGTTAGCTCCTAAAATGTAGGGAACTGACTCTAGTGGTCCTAAAATCATGCATGCAGGGCACATTAGGTGGTTAATGGGTCCTAGATGACATCTACACACCACTAGGGGGGAAATAACATCATCAACTAATAAGAAAAGGTAAATAATACTAAGCAAGACAAGGATGGAGTATTAATTATCCTAACATTGACCAGGTAATTCCAAATATTTGACACACCTTTAACTCTTTTGTCCTAGGTTCTCATCCACTCTACCATTGATCTTTGTTTTAAATATTTTTCTTTTATCACTAAACTCCACAAGCTAGAAGAGAATAGGCACCTCCATAAGATTTTTACAGCTAATGCTTTACCAAAGATAAAAACATTCTTTATTCCCCATCCACCAATTTTCTTTGGCTTGGCAAGCTTTTCCCAACTAACCAGATGTATTCCTTCGTTTTTCTTGTTCCCTGTCCACATAAAACTAAAGACCCTTTTTTTCTGATTCTGTCCAAAATTGATTTAGGAATCTTAGATAATGCTAACCAATATACCATAGTATTTTCCAGTACATACTTAACAATAACTAATCTTCCACCCATAGTTAATCATTTAAAACACCAATGCCCAATTCTTTTTTCAATCTCCCTTAAGAGCCAAATCCAGTCCTCACTCATGTAATTATTGGACTTTAAAAAATATCCGAGGTATTTCAAACCAGCTTTAAGTTTTGCTATCTTGTAAGGAAACAAAATACCAATTTGGGCCAAAGTTCCCTCATCAATATCATTTTCCAGAAAACTATATTTGAAAACACTAGCTTCCATACAAGTAACATTACTGAACTGTTCCAAAACATCATTGTATACTTTCCATTCCTGTATTGAACCCTCCTCAAAAAGTAATACATCATCCACCTGCCTTCCTTTCAATTTTTCCTTTTCAATCATTATACTTAAGCCTTCAATGACTAATATGAAAAGTAGAGGGGATAATGGACATCCTTAACGGAGTCCCCTTGAGCTCTGGAAAAATTTAGTTGGATTCCCATTAACCAGAACAACAAAGTTTGATGACCACACATCCCATCACCCAGTTAGTTGCTTCAAGATTGAGTCCAATCTGAAGAAGAACTAGTTGAAGAAAATCCCTATTAACACGATCATAAGCCTTAACCAGATCCAGTTTTAACACCATAGCCTACATTTTTTTGCCTTTATACCGTGTAAGCACTCCTAGGCTCCACCAATGGCATCCATTATTTATTGATTATCTAGAAAACCAAAATGTTCCTTAGAAATGAAATTTGAAAGCACTGGCTTAATTTTGTTTGCAATTATTTTTTAGATTATTTTATAGACCAAATTGCATAAAAAAAATTAGCCTATAGTCATTGAAAGACTTTAGCTTTGCACATTTTGGAAACAAGCTATGAAAGTTGTGTTCATTGCCCCAATAACACCTCCTTGAAGTCTAGACTTCTCCAGAGCTGCTAAACTATCAAGTCCCATAATATCAAAGAATTATAGAAAGAGTTCAACAATCCACCCATCCGACCCTGGACTTTTTGATTTTTCAAAGGCATTTAATATTTTTTTATTTCTTCGAGAGTCATTGGATCAACTATACTTATACCTTCCGTCTCCGAGAAAAATTTGGGATAATGTTGTATAACCTGCATTTGACTAGCAATGGATAAATTCCCTGGATTAAAAATGTTCTGAAAATTACTTGCTGATTCATTGCCCAATTACCTTGGATCAGGTAATAACTTGCCATATGATTTGTATAAATCCCATATAGAATTTGAGATTCTTCTATGGTCAACAAACATGTCGAAATATTTTGTATTCAAATCTCCTTAAGCCAACAAAATAGCTCGACTCTTAAGTCTTTAAGATTCCTCTTCAAATTTTAATATACTCGATCTCCTTTCTTCGTGAACAACTACCTTAGGTTTATCCGACTCTGATAAATACCCAACACAGAATTTAGAAATATATCCTCTATATCAACCTCTATTACAAGTAACTATTCTTTCAATTCTTTCTTTTTTTCTTTCTCCCATTGGCTAACGACAACATTTAGAGCTTTAAGCCGATTGACCAATAGTTGCATAGCAGAGCTTTCCCCATTCATGCCCATCGAAACCTAGTTATCTCTTGCCAAATTTGAAAATTCAAGACTCCTTTAACGAAACATGATTAAACTTAAAGAGATAATTTATCTTCTCTCCACCAGCCTCCATCTGAAGAACAATTGGCATGTGATCAAAGATCGAAGTATTAACCACCTAGGAATGGTATCTTGCCAAACCACTTGATAAATATTTTGAAATAAGAAACATGTCTAATTTTTTTTCCTCCCCTTCATCGCCCACTCGACCATTCCTCTAAGTCAATGCAACTGATGCAGGCACCGCATCAATTAATTCAACTTCTTGAATAATCTAATTGAAGAAATTTGCTAGGGGATAAAGACGAGGCCTGTTTCCGCACACCTCTCTTGCTGACAAATTAAAGTTCATATCTTCCACAAATATCAAGTTCTTCTCCTTTAACAAACTAACTTTAACAACCGAGTTATATCAATTGAGCCCCCCTCTAACAACCTACCTACAGAAGTCGAGAAAGGAATAAAATTAGTCTTTCAGGGGTTCCAGGTTGAAAGGAGACTCCCTGATTGACCAGTAGAATCCATTGTGAACATTTTCCAATCATGAATTAATTTAGTGAATATTTCTCTCGCTTTCTCACCACACACCATTCTCTCTTGGATGAAAATAATGACCGGGTAAACCATCTCGATGAGTCTGCAGAGGACCAAATATTTGGGATGCCCCCCGACTCCCCTAACATTCAAAGAAATTATTATCATTTCTTTACCCAAGTAAGGTCTCAAGGTCTTTTTGTGCTCTAAGTGCCCTAGGAGACCAAAATAAACTCATATCTAGTTGTTCCTTGATAAATGACTCCCCCTTAAGTTTCACAGAGCTACGAGTCTTCACCGATGAGTACTTGGAGGGCAAGCCCCCTTTTACCGTACACTTCTAATCAAGTAGCCCTAAATTATTTACCACTACAGTCCCATCCTTTGACTCCTTATGAAATCGACCTCTCCATATTTGTTTAATAACCCTCTTTCACCAGATTTAGGCATATTTCTAAAAAAGACCTGCAAATGAGACTTTTTTAGGACATCCTTATAGGAAGGTACAAGTGCTATTATAAACCCTTCCTCCAAAACTGAGGGCTCAAGAGATAAATCATATGACTTCTGAACAAAATTCACAGAATTTGAGACCTCCTCCCTGACTAGAACTTGACCTTCACCTTGACTCTCAACTAAGAGTTGAGCTTCCCCTTCACCTACATCCATAGAATTTGAGATCCCTAACCCACTTGAATGAAGGGAGAGGTTTCTACTGAAAATGGTCAAGACGAAATCGATGGTCATAGGTCTTGGGCCTTCATTTAGAGCATATTCAATTGGATCCAAATCTTCGAGGTAATAAGGAGATTTTTTAAATACACCCATATCCTCTAATACCGCCTCAAAACCCCTAAAAACATTTTGACACTAAAAGATATCCTTTTTCCTGGTCCTCATAAAACTTCCGAGAGCAATCTAATTTTTTTATTCAATTCCAAAGCATTTAATGAATTGTATAGAGAGGGCGATATTAATCTTAGCTTACCCAGGATAGAATGGCAAGGCTCCAGAGGGCTTGACAACTGTTCACGCAATTGTGTCATGTCCGTGCTTGAACCTCCGCTATTGTACACTAGCTCTTTTGGGATTTCCACCAAAGTCTTAACAAAATATTAGGTGTTCGGTCCTTCTTATAACCTGGAGCTATCTCCACCTCAAAGGAAAAATCAGGCAACTGTACCTTCTCAGGACCCAAAACATACTCAGAACAATGTTTTTGAAGGTGACCCACCTTACGATACAACGCACATCTAAAGGGAACACCCCAATAGTCCAATCTCTGGACATAAATCTTTCCCCTCCAAATAATGTTCAGCTCTTCCACTAAACCTAATAAATATCGATTTCGACCAACATGCGGCCAATACGTTTATCAACACCATAAAGGGTTTCATTCTCAATATGGAGGAAGCAATCGAGTTCGTTTCCAATAGCCAAGAAAACATCTTGATGCCAAAGTTCTATGGGAAGACCTGGTAAAAGGACCCGTAGATGCTTGAAACACACATTCTCCTTAAATGGGTTAAAAGAAAGACTCCATATTTTCAGCATGAGGCTACCCTTATCATTTAACCATGTTCCATTAAGTATAGTCGATGCCTCATCCTCCTTTTTGAAGACAAAACATAACCAACCCTTAGGCAATATCGAAATCTCAGGACTGTAGCCCAACATCGGAGGCCAATGCTTCTCAACCCAACCACCATCGTCATTCCAATGCATGGAATGGTAGCCAAATTTACCAACCAAGGTTGTCAATGTGAGAGAGACCACCTCCTTCAAGCCTACATCGCTTCCCATAACCATTTTGTATTTACTAGGGTGAACCTTCCATGCCCTTCTCTGGCGGTTACTACCTCTATAACGCACCATTGACCAAGTGGAGGACACTAGACCATTCGATTCCAAGATAGGATTTCTCAAAACCCTCTCACTGTTTCCTTTGTTTCTTCTTCATCATCACATGTACCCCCAACCTAGAAATGATTGCACTCCCCCTCAAAAAGCACCCGATCATCAACACTCCGATCTCTAGATACGATTTTTTGGATCTTCTCCTGCTGGACAATCCCATCACTTAACTAAGTTCTCTCCCTAGAGTCACCATCAGAACGTCCACCTGTCCCCGTGCTGTCACATACCTTTAAATCATCCCGACAAGAACCCACATCACTGGATGTACGAGCCTGAAGAAGTAGATGCCAATATTCATCATCTAATTGGAATACGCCTTCTCGTGCCCATATTTCGTCATCATGTGGATCCAAAAGAACATCCATATTGTCACTTAGTCGAGACCATGGATTTGCCATCTCAGCTAGGCCCGATCACAGTCACCAATCATTTCCCTTCACTGCTGACTAGAGCCCGACATCTTACAAACCCTAGCATTTTTGCTCCACACTTTATATACTCCAAGGTCCAAAAACATCCATCACAATCCATAAGAGAATTTGGTTTACAACGTGGCCTTGTCATAGATTAACATGCCCTTATCAAATATGCATATGGTAATATGATAATTTTGATTAAACATTCTTATGTTAGAATGAAATATTTTAAGTTATGATAAATAAAATTTAAAAAAAAATCAAATGAGTTCTTGTCAAAAACTAAATAACATTAAAAATTATTGTAATTCATATTACAAAACTTATTAATTAACCAACATAGATCCATCTTAAACCCGTATTTATCAAGCACCGAGAGGGATCCCATTTCTTGAGGTGTATTTCTTTTTTTAAATTTAAACTCAAAAAATTTGATCTACCTTGATTGATAGATCCGGGTTTAAGTTTTTATTTTATAAATGAACATCCATTTTTTAATTACTTTTCATAATATTTTATCTTATGAGCCAATATGGATTTTTTTAAATACTTTCCATAATTTTTTATCTTATGAGCCGACATAATTTTTTTTAATTATTTTGTTAGAAACAAATGTTACAACATCTCCCCCATACTAGACTTAGAGCACCAAAACTCACTGCAATAAACATATATCATTATTACACTTTACTTTTTAAGTTATGATATACCATGTATGGAACTTTTAAAAAATTAAACGAGTTCAGGTCAAAAACTAAATAATATTGAAAATATTATAATTTATATTATAAAACTTATTAATTAATAATAAACAAATATCATTATTACACTTTACTTCTACTGTGCTCATCTTGCTTTTAATGTGTTATCTCTGGTTTCTTGTACCCCTCGCATTTAGATCATTGAGCTTGAGGTCCTTTTCAGGGAAAGATTTAAAAATGGAATCCCCCCATGCAGATTAATATTTAAGGCGGGGACGAAAAGTTAAAGCGTCCGTCGTGTATAAGCGAAGGCATCCATTTATACTCGCGTCCACTTCAACTAATGCATGTTTTTAATGCTTCGCTGCATTCGACCGGGCGATCTATGGAGCCTCACTTTTCATATTTATAATCGGTCATCGAAGGATCGGACAAGGTAATTCATTTCAAACCTAATGATAAATATGTTCTCCTCAAACCCTAGATATGAATATGTGCTGTTTGATTTCTTATTTTACACTAGGAGATGTTTATTTTCCATTTAATGGCAGGGCGATGCAGTGGATGAGAATATAGCATAGATGATAGAACAGGGGGCAGAAAACCATCAGCGGGGCTATTTTATGTTCAGCAACATATTCAAATTTCGCCCAAAATTAAGGTGAATTGTATCTCCTGTTGCTGTTTTCTAATTTTCCTTCAATTATTTGTCCAAGCTTTCAAAGTTTTAAAAACTCACAGAACAATATTAAATTATGATCAGGGTTCATGTATTTCCTTTAAAAAAAAATCATAGAGCAATATTAAATTATGATCAGGGTTCAGGTATTTCCCTTTTGATACCAGCCCCAATTGATTGCTTTTTTGTTCATTATGAGATATGTGTATCACAGCATTCGGGCTACTAGCCCAATTGATTGCATTTTTGTCCATAATGAAATCTTTGTGTCACAGGATTTGGGCTACAACTTAGGGGCAGTTATTCATGCTTCAGGCTCGTGTTCAATGTTTGCTTTTGATAGCATGTTCAGAAACTGGTTATATGCATATCTTTGCCTTCGTAGCGTATCTTATGTTTCTTTACTTTAGAAATTTTGCCATAAGCAGCACTCTTTTTTTGGAATAATATATTTCTTAAATTCTTATTAAACAAAACCTTTAATGTACAGTGAGAGTAATACGAATAAATGGACAACAGAAAAGCTGTCATCACAGGACACCCAGCAAGTTCAATATCCAGTGTCCTTAACTGAAACCTAATACGAGACAAATTCTCCGGAAGCACAAAACTGAGGAGACCACAAATACAGTGTCAAATCCCCTCACAACAGGGACAGGGAGAAACGAGAACAACCAAACGTGAGCTATCTCTTTACAGTCTATTGGGCAAGATGCAGGGGAACAGCATGTGCCTGGTCAAACAAAGGGAACCTTCTCCCATAAAACATCGATAAGGTGCGCAAGGAAAGACACGCCCCCAAGGCGACAACTCAGCCAAGCCAGAGAACGTTAACTCGCTGAAATGTCCATGATGGGCCATATCAAAGTAGTCACAACGGGAGGGCCATGCTGCCGTCACCAGCATTAATCCACAAAACCTCGTGAGAGAAAAGAACAATTCTTTGCTGTATCATGAGTACTCTTCACAGTGTTGGAGTATTGGCATTCCAATACCAAAGCTAAAATCATAAATGTAATAAATTCTGTGTTATTAATGACT
This sequence comes from Larix kaempferi, assembly GCA_027924585.1. Lineage (NCBI taxonomy): Eukaryota > Viridiplantae > Streptophyta > Pinopsida > Pinales > Pinaceae > Larix > Larix kaempferi. Next base: position 5,128,138 of record BSBM01000018.1, on the reverse strand, counting down.
TAAATAAAATGGTATTAAGGCATTTGTTATTAAGTGCTTAGGACAATTAGGTAGTATAACCACCACATTGATGTAATAAAAGGGGATGCTCCTCATTGTATACAATGGCTTCTTAATGATAATCCTAAGATAATTCTTCTTATTTTTCATCTCTCGTGCATATCCTCAGAAGTCCAACACATAGGCCATGCATTTGCCAAAAAAAATACCAAACCCTTTACAGAGTCCGTCACCATAGAAATATTATGCAACTAAACTAAACCCCAAGCTATACGCCAAAGGTGCTTGGACTCCTACCTCAATCCCTTAGCAGCCATCTCCCTAATCATCTTAGCCACTAGTATGCATCTTTCGCTATGCAGGTAAAACCGTAGTAGGGTTTGAGGTGTTAAATTTCAGAAGCAAAGGCAATATTCAACACAACAGAAACTATGGAGCATTATCACATTGCTCTTCTCCATTAACCTTATAATATAAAGGATTGCAATCATAGCTAAGTGGACTCAAAACAGAAACTGATTTCTAACTAATTTGTGGTGGGCCCATAACCCTTCTCCCACTTGTTGTTTTCTTTGCATACAGGGGGTATAATATTTTATTGGATCAGCAATCTAGGGCATGAATGCCCATTGCTCCTTTACACCAAGAGAACTTCTCAATGCTCACAGATTTTGTCAATGAATCTGCAACATTCTTCAAAGTGTTGACTTTCTCCAGTAACACCTTCTTGCTTTCAACCATGTCTCTTACAAAGTGAAATTGCACATCAATATGCTTTGTTATTGAGTGATAAGCAGGGTTTTTTGCCAGGAAGATTGCACTCTGACTGTCACAATCTAACCTTCCAGCTTGCTGTTCAAACCCAATGTCCGAACACAATCTCTACAACCATACAACCTCTTTACTTGCATGAGTGGCTGCCATGTATTTAGCTTTTGCAGTTGATAGTGCCACTATAGCCTATCTCCTACTCATCCAATTGATAACGCCTACAGGTAGGGTAAATAGATACCCACTTGTGGATCTTCTATGATCCAGATCTCTAGCCCAGTCAGCATCAACAAAGTCATGTACGTTCAACACTCTATCCTGTCTAGTTCTTCCTTGATAACAGATTGCACTATTTGTTGTTCCATGCAAATACCTGAACACCCTCTTCACAGCTGTCCAATGCTCCTTTTCTGGTTTTGACATATACCTGCTCAAAACTCCCACTGCTGGGTAATGTATGGTCTAGTGCATATTATGGCATACATCAAACTTCCAACTGCACTAGCATAAGGAACATGGGACATGTCTTATTTTTCTTCTTTAGTCTTGGGACACTGCTCTGTAGATAATCTCACACCTACAAGAATAGGAACCTTTACTGGTTTACATTCCTGCATATTAAACCTGTGCAATATTGTTTCCACATATTTTCTCTGGTTCAACTAGAGTTTCCTTTCTGCATGGGTTCTCTTGATCTCCATCCCCAAGATGAAATTAGTAGCATCGAGATCCTTCATGTCGAACTTGGAGGATAGTTGCGTTTTCACCTTCTTGATAACCATCATGCTGTTTCCAACGAACAACATGTCATCAACATACAACACTACATAAACAAAATGTTCTCCAACTTGCTTGCAGTAGACACAGTGATCAGCTCTGCTTTTCACAAATCCCAGTCCCAATCTGTATGTGTTGAACTTCTGGTACCACATCCTTGGATACTGTTTTAGACCATAAAGGGACTTCTTTAGCTTGCAAACTAACTCCTTACCATTTACTGTAAATCCTTCAGGTTGCTTCATGTAGATTTCTTCTTCTAGTGTCCCCATGTAGGAACGCTATCTTCACATCCATCTGCTCTACTTTAAGATCAAAAGCAACAACAATAGCAAGAAGGAATCTAAGAGAAGTTAATTTTGCAATTGGAGAAAATATTTCACCAAAGTTAATTCCCTCTATCTGAGAGTATCGCTTTGCTACCATGTGAGCTTTGTACTTCTCCACTTTACTCTCTGCATTCAACTTCTTTTTAATCAGCCATTTGCTGCCAACGAATTTTCTTTCAGCTGGTAACTGAACTAGATCCCAAGTTTCATTTTTGTCCAAGGCATCCATTTCTTCAACCATGGCCTTCTTCCACAGATCGCTATCCTCTGAATCAATAGCTTCCGTCACATTTCTAGGGTCATCATCAGTAATAGATAAAGCAAAATTAGACCGAAAATCAGGAGGGGAATACCTTTCTGGTTGCCTTCTTTCACGAGATGATCTCTTCAAAACTGGGGTATGAGGTTCTTATTTTGATTCAGCTTCTTCTGTTGAGTTAGATTTTTCATCTTCTAACTCAACCTCTATTTTCTCTGGTTCCTTTTCCATTGGAGTCACTTCCTGTCTGGGAACTTCTTTGATCTCTCTAAAGACAACATCTCGACTCTAAACAATCTTCTTAGTTATAGGATTCCAAAGATTATAACCTTTTAGACCATCTTTATAACTGATAAAGATACATTTTTCATCTTTATTATCCAACTTACTCCTTTTCTCCTTTGGAACATGTACATAAGCATCACAGCCAAAAAATTTCAGAGGTTTAATAGAGGTTTTTTTTCCAGTCCATGCCTCATGTGGTGTTTTGTCAACCAAAGTTGATGTGGGTGATCGATTTACCAAGTAACGTGCAGTATCCATTGCCTATGCCCATAATTCTTGTCCTATCTTGACACTGCTGAGCATGCTCCTTGCCTTTTCCATCAACGTCCTATTCATCCTTTCTGCAACTCCATTCTGTTGAGATGTGTATGGAGTAGTCTTCTGCTTTGCTATACCGCACTTCTTACAAAATTCCTCGAATTCATTCCCGCAGAATTCCCCACCGTTATCTGTCCTCAACACCTTTTTTTGTTTTTGTTTTTTTGCCTGATTCTCTACAAGAGCCTTAAATTATTTAAACTTAGTAAATACTTTAGATTTCTTTCTAAGAAAATAAATCCATGTGTTCCTTGAGAAATCATCTATAAATGAAACATAATACACAGATCTACCTAATGATGGAACATGAATAGGTCCAAACACATCACTGTGTATTAACTCTAAAATTCCCTTTGCTCGTGTAGCACCAGATGCAAATATTTCTCGATTCTATTTTCCATATATGCAATGTTCATAGAAATCAAAATCGAGTGTGCAATCAAACATACCTTCAACCATACCTTACCTTGTAATGCTCGAAGGCCCTTTTCTATGATGTGCCCCAATCTTTGATGCCATAACATTGTCCATCTTCTTGATGTAGTCAGTGTTCTGTCTTCTTTATCTCCTCCCCCAGGCACAATCGAATTGTTACATTCATCGACGATGGTTCTTCCCAATAGTTTGTACAGAGTTCCAAACCGAACTCCCCTCATCAATACCATTGATCTTCAAACCATTTTGCATTTTCCATTTCCACACACAGTCTGTACACTTGAAGCATCCATATTTCCGACATATATCAAGTTTCTCACTAGATTTCGAATGTGTAGTACTCCATGGAGAGTTCTGATCCTTCCATCCTTGAGTTTTAGCTTGACTTTTTGATGTCCAATGATATTGGCAAGTGAATCATCTCCCAAGAACACATCTCCTCCATTGTACTTTTCATATTCACAAAACCACTCCCTATGAGGGGTCATATGACTCGAAGCACCTAAGTCCATCAACCATATATCATGTTCTGAATGATTACCCGTGGAATCTAGGTACACATCCCCTCCTTCTAAGGAGGTCTTCGCCTCTATGGAAGGGGTATCCTCAGATCCCTTCTCTTTTTCCACATTCTTAGATCTACAATCCTTTTTATAGTGTCCAGCTTTATCGCATTTCCAACACTTCCTTATAAATTTTCCTAGGGATTTAGATCTACCCTTAGACTTAGATCTCCCCCCAGATCCCTTATTTTTGTTTCTCTCCTGGGGGCGACCTCTCACAAATAAGGCATCCATGCTATGATTATCCATGGCTTTTCGCCTCATGTCTTTTGACAACAAGGATGCTAATATTTCATCAAATTCAAGGTTGCTTGACTAGCACTGCCTATTGCTACAATTAGGTTATCCCAAGAATCTGGCAAATAACACAATAATGTAATACATTTATATTCTTCAGCCATTTTAATGCCAACAGAGGTCATTTGACTTACCAGAGTATTGTAGACATTTAGGTGCTCTGTCACTGTGTCGTTCTCATCCCTTCTGAGGTGATATAGTTTCTTTTGCAGAAACAACTTGTTTACTATGGATTTTGATTAATACAAACTCCCTAGCTTCGTCCACAGATTTAACGCACTATCTTCTCTAGACACGTTCAACAACATAGAGTCTAATAAGCACAATCAAATTGTACTCCTTGCCCTTCTTTCTAATTTTTCCCATTCTCCTTTCGACATTCCAATGGGTTGTGTACCCGAATCCACAACAATCCATTGTTCCTGATCTACAAGAAGATCCATCATTTTGAGCTTCCATAGCTCAAAGTTTTTGCCATTAAATTTCCCAATCTCAATTCTTGAACTGCTCACCATTTTCCTTCAATGCAAAAATCAACACTACAATGCTCTCACTGAACCCAGGTTTATCACAAACCCAAGATTTCTCAACCGCGTTAAACCCTCAGCAACAAAGGCATTCCCCTGAAGCCAATAATCGAGCTTTGATACCACATGTAAGTTTTAAACCTGTGCAAAGAAGCAAAGCATACAGATTCTTTTAAGCAAAACTGAGATTACACCACAACATTCACACAAAACACATAGAGATTTACCCTGGAAACCTTAACCAGGAAAATCAACAAAACTTAGAGTCGCACCTCTTATTTTCTCATATTGATTATTAACCACTCACTATACAAATATAGGTATTCCGCAGCATCCAAAACTCTAATCCGTTAACCCGGATTAGAAAATAGAGTCCAATCCCTTAATTGGGATTAAATTACATATTTTTAGAAAGAACCCAAAAATAGCCCAAATTTTTTTGAACTCGCTTTGCTTGTATCGAACGCGCATTTCCAATGTCCGCTTTGCGGAAGGGGGAGGGCGTTGACACGCCCCCCCTGAGCCAACGCTTTGCGTAGTGCCCGACGCATACGGTAGAGCACTAGATGGAGGGGATCGCTAGGTGCGCGGTCAAAGACACAGCCCCCCACACACATGTAAAGAATATAGCACATACTCACCAAAATATAGAAAAGACTTAACCGATTCATACTTGGTTAAACACTATTGTCTAATTGACTCATAAATGCAAAGCACTACTTCTAGCTAATTGGAATAGGGAAGATTACACACTTTAACACCCCCCCTTAATCTCAAATGTTAAAATCTTTAGCACTAACAATACTCAAGTGCTGTATTTGAAATTCAAAGATGATTCTTCCTAATGGTTTGGTGAAGATATCTGCCAATTGATCTCTTATCCAAAAAACTGTAGAGTGATGTCTCCATTGTTGACAAGCTTGCGTATTAACTATTAAGTGGTAGCAAGTGTTAATGTGCTTGCTTTTCCTGTCGAATACATGATTTTTGGATAGTGTAATTGCTTAATTGTTATCACAAAAAATAGGAGTTGCCTCATTTTCCACATGTGCAAGATCATACAAAAGTTTTCTTAGCCATACTACATGGCAAGCTGTTGTAGTTGCTGCGACATTTTCTGCTTCTGCAGATGAAATGGTAACAATGGGTTGTTTCTTGGATGCCCATGATATCAAACTTGTGCTCAAATGAAAAGTATGTCCTGAAGTGCTTTTCCTATCATCAATGTTGCCTGCAAAATCATTGTTTATTGCGCCGAGAAGCACTCTACAGCCCAGTATGAGGGAGATCTTGTAACATGTGTTGAGTGTTTGTCGAGTTTGTCAAGTGTTTGTCGAGTAACAAAATAATACGAAGTAAGCAAAAAAGAATAATACAAAGTAAAAAGTAATAAATATTATGTCGGCCATAAACAAAAAAGAATAATTCAAAGTAAAAAGTAAATATGAGACTTAAACTAGAGACTTTAGAGCTTAGGATTAGGTGGTAAATATTATGTCGGCCAGAAACAAAAAATAATAATACAAAGTAAAAAGTAAATATGAGACTTAAACTAGAGACTTTACTTTTTACTTTTAATACAAAGTAAAAAGTAAATATGAGACTTTAGAGTGTTTGTCGAGTAACAAAATAATACAAAGTAAACAAAAATAATAATTCAAAGTAAAAAGTAATAAATATTATGTTGGTCATAAACAAAAAAGAATAATACAAAGTAAAAAGTAAATATGAGACTTAAACTAGAGACTTTAGAGCTTAGGATTAGGTGGCTCAGGTACTGCACTCAAGGAGCTATTCAAGGAGAGGTTTGCACCTCGGGAGATTTGATCCCTCTCGGCGCTTGATAGAGCCTAGGATTTGGATCTAGGCTGGTTATGTATTCAATGAGGTTGTTGTCTTCAGACATTGTGTACCACAAACCATAATCAATTGTACCTACAACATATCTCATAATTCTTTTCCCGACTTTCCAGTGAGTCTTTGGGGGACTCCATAAATCTAGAAATGAAATTAACTGCATATATTAAATCAGGTCTTGTTGCAGTTAGATACATTAGGCTACCTACAAGCTTCTTATACAAGGTTGAATTTACTGCTGGTCCTTCATCTTTCTTGCTCAATTTTGCGCCTGTGGCAATGGGTGTATCTGCTGGTTTGCATTTATCCATTTTGAACCTCTTCAAAATGTTTGTAGCATACTTGTGCTGAGATATAAAAATTCCTTGAGCAGATTGCTCAACTTCTATGGCCAAAAAATACTTCATAAGACCAAGGCCAATCATCTCAAATTCTTTTTTCATGACTGATTTGTATTCTTCTAACTACAAATTTCCAGTATAAATCATGTCATCAACATATAGACAAACAACCAGAATTTTACCCTGCTGATCTGCTTTTGTGTAGAGAGTTGGCTCATCATTGCTCCTGCTGAATCCATTGTTGAGAAAGTTCTGTTCTACTGTACCATGCTCTTGGGGCTTGCCTTCTTCAACTTGTAGACTTTATACTCTTGGCCTTTTACTTCAAATCCTGGTGGCTGATCCATGTACACCTATTCATCCAATATTCCATTTAGGAAGGCTGGCTTCACATCCTTCTGGTATACTTGTCACTTGTGCTGGGCTGTAATGGCTAGCGCAACTCTAATGGTATCTAACCTTGCTACTGGAGCAAAAGTTTCACCATAATCAACTCCTGGTTGTTGAGCATATCCTTTGGCAACTAGTCTTGCCTTATGCTTCTCTACCTTTCATTTCTCATTTAGTTTTGTCTTATAAACCCATCTGACACCTATGCTGGTTTTGTTTGATGGAAGATCAACAAGATCCCATGTCTTGTTCCTTTCAATGGCCTCAATTTCCTCATTCATGGCCTGTACCCAATGTTCTTCCTTCACTGCTTCTTTGAAATATGTGGGTTGATAGGATAATAATGCAAAGTGAGTTTGTTGATTCACTTTGACCTCTTGCTCATAAATTTCTCTTATGCTCTTTGTTCTTTTGTTTCTCTCAGTGAATACTAAATCATTGCTTGAAGAAGAACTATTCGCTGGTGGTTCTTCTTGTCTCTGTACTTGCAATCTTGGTAGCTTGAGGTCCTGTTTTCCTGTATTTTCCAGTTGTTCATCTATTTAAAGAGATGGACTTTGGCTGTCCACTACCTCATTTTCTTGGTCCCTCCAAGATATATCTTCTAAAAATTTGACATTCTGTTGACCACAAACTTCTTGCTGATTGGATTATACAATATATAGGCTTTGGACTGTTCGCTATATCCAATGAAAATACACTTTTCGCTCCTGCTGTCCAGCTTCCTTCTCAGCGCCTTTGGAACATGTGCGTGTGCTATGCAACCAATTTTTTTGAAGTGAGAGACACTTGTCTTTGTGCCACTCCATGCTTCTTGTGGTACTTTGTTTTTCACACTTGTTGTTTGAGATCTATTGATACTGAACATGCAACAACATCGACCCAAAACTCATTGGATAGATTCTTGGCTTTGATCATGCTCTTAGCCATGTTCATAATTGTCTGATTCTTTCTTTCAGCCACTCCATTCTGCTGTGGAGTATATCTTGTTGTAAACTGCCTCTTGATACCCTGCTGTCTACAAAAAGTGGCAAACTCTATTGAATCATATTCACCACCTCCATCTGACCTGAGCATTTTGATGTATTTGCCACTCTGTTTTTCAATTAGAGCCTTGAATTCTCTGAACTTTGAGAAAGTTTCAGATTTGTTTTTTAGGAAATATACCTAGATTTTCCTACTGAAATCATCAATAAATGTTAAGAAATGGTAACTACCATCTATGGATTGATTTTGCTTGGGACCACAGAGGTCTGTATGTACTAGCTCAAGATGTTCTTTTGCTCTGTAGAAGGCTTCTGGAAAGCTGTCCCTTTGATGCTTTCCTATGATAGAACTTTCACAAGAATTGGTTTCTGCATTCAGCATGGGCAATCCCTTAACCATTGACTGTTTTTGCAAGTGAATAAGACTCCTAAAAGATAAAGACCATATCATCAATGCCGCAACCATGTCCCATCTGTGCTAGAGACTTTATGTGCATATAACTGTGATGGTTTTACGCTTCTTAAATTCAAAGGGAACATTTTGTTTTTGGTCATCTCTACTTTTGGTGTGGGTCTTCTACTAGGTGACTTAAAATTGTACATGTAGTGCCTTCAAATCTAACATCATAACCATTTTGACTCAACTGTCTTACACTTATCAGATTGTGCTTAAGATGAGATACATAGAAAACATTATGAATGGGCTTCTTCTCATTTTGTTTTATCAGATCGTGCTTGAGATGAGGTACATAGAAAACATTATGAATGGGCTTCTTCTCATTTTGTTTGGTTAGGACAGAAACAATACCTTTGTCTTTGGCTTGTACTTGAGAATCATCACCGAGAATAAATTTTGATGTGGTAGAAGTATCTATGTTAGTAAACAGATGTTTGTTACTTGTCATGTGATTGTTGCAGCCATTATCCAGTAACCAAAGATCCTTGTTGTTGATGGTTTCTTTAGTGATCTGGCATAAAAGGAACATTGATTCTGATGTTCTTTCATCATTATTGCTTACATGTGCTCTGCCCTTGTTTAGGTTTGCTTGCTTCTTCCCGCATTCACTCTCACAGTGGCCAAACTTCTTGCAATAAAAACATTGGATCCGTGACTTGTCTTTGAATTTTCTACCTCTCCCCCTTTGGTTCAGAAACTGTTCCTGGTCTTGTTCTTGATCTGGGGTTGATTTCTCTTCTGTTTGAGAAAGACTTTTGCCTTGCCGGCCTTTGCTTCTGATTTCTCTTAGCATATAACGACTGTTCTTTTAGAATTCCAAGTACTTCATCAAGGTGCTTTAAATGATCTTCGAAGTCTTACTGTAAATCAATATATCATCGAAGAATACCAGAAGATACTTACGTCACTGAGCCTTGAAGGTGTGATTCATACATGACTGGAAAGTAGTTTGTGCATTAGTGAGCCCAAATGGCATCACCAAAAACTCATAGTGTCCGTAGTGGCAATGAAAGGTGGTCTTTGGAACATCCTGTTCCCTAACCTGTATCTGATCGTACCCTAATCGAAGGTCAATTTTGGAGAAGTATTTTTCCCCCTGTAATTCATCCATCAATTCATCTATCCTTGGGATCAGATACTTGTTCTTAATTGTTTTCTTGTTAAGAGCCCTATAGTCAATGCACATGCGCAAGGTCCCATCCTACTTTTTGACTAATACCACTGAAGATGCAAATGGACTGGAGCTGGGTTTTATGTAGCCCAATTTGAGCAACTCTTTGATGGTAGTTTCAATTTCATATTTATATCTTTTGGGGTGTTGGTAAGGGATAGTAATGACTGCTTGGATCCCCTCCTCCAATTCAATAATGTGCTCAAATCCCCGATCCTGAGGCCTACCTGATGGAAGATCTCCGAATACTTTTTCATGCTTCTGTAATAGTGCCTGTATGTCTGTTGGATGTTGTGTGGCGCTATCCGGTGGCTTCCTGAATGTAACCAAGCATTCGACTGCCCACTCTATGTCTCCCTGTCGAAGCACGACCTCCATCCTGTGTGATGATACTGCTTCAGGAGGGTAGGTATGCATACCTCTCAAAACCACTCTCTGTCCATCTGTTCCCTGAAATTCCATCTCCATGGTCTGGTAGTTCGTAGAATTCTTTCCAATGGAATAAAGCCATTGAACTCCCAACACCACATTCGTATCCGACACATCAACCACATAAAATGAGTCTGTCACTGTATAGTTCCCTAGAGTCACGTTCAATTTTGGAATCCACCGAGTGCACTCCATACTGTGGTTTTCTGCTACAACCACTGTAAATCCATCAAATCTCTCAGTTTGGATACCTCTCCTCTTTATCCATGCAACATCAATAAAGTTGTGGGATGCCCCACCATCTATCAACATTCCAACCCTGTTGCCCTGTATGACACCTCTTATCCGAAGAGTGTGGAATCTATGAACTCCAGATAGTGTAGCAATGACACCTCCTTGTGTACTCTCAGGAAACTGCTTCTCCTTTGTTGTGTGAAGTGCCTCTCCCTATACCTAGTCTTGATCATCCTCATCCTCTCCACTGTCAGAGTATACCTCTATGTAGTGAGCTTTTCCCTTCCTGGAACACCTGTGACCTGGTACCCATGGTTCTTGATAACTGAAACAAAGTTTCTTTCTTCTAAGTTCCTAACGGGTATCATTATTCATCCACTCTCTCTTGGGCCATTCTTTTTGGAAAGGTCTATGTTCTTTATCTTTAATAGGCAAATTTGTTTTGGGAGGAAACTTATTTTTTTGGAATGGAATCCCATAAAATCTCTGGTACGACTGATGGCATCAGACAAGGTGGTGGGTCTATAAGCCTTAACCCATCCACGTAAGGGTTCGGTGAGCCTCGGTAAACAACATAATTAACCTGCTCTCTGAAATATCTGTCACCATGACTGCTACCCTTTGAAATTCAGATATGAAGGATTCTAGACTACCTGTTTGCTTGAGCTGTGCTAGCTCTCTGAAATGTACCTCGGGGTCTTTCTTGTCAAAGCGCTCAATGAGCCTTTGTGTAAAACCAATACAAGAAGTGATGGTATTGTGATCCAATGTCACTAGCCTGTGGTACCACCACTCATGGGCTTCCCTGTCCAAATGCAAGGTAGCCAACTTAATGGCATCTATTTCCATCATGGGGTTAAGTTGGAAGTAGTGTCCAAATTTTGTACCCAATTCCGTGTTGGGCCACTCCGGGTCCCATCAAAAGTAGGAATAGTCAGCTTCCCTATTGTGTGTTGCAACTCATAGTTCTGGTTGAAAGCCTTGTTATAGACTCTCGGCCCGTTCTTACTCTTAAAATGACAAAAATCCGTAAAGGTCATGGCTGAATGGAAGTCATCTCCCAATGCTCTGTACTCCTGTAAATATTCCCCCATTGGTTCTTCTGGCTCTACCTGTATTATTGGCACTGCTGCCTGGCTATCCAAGAACTGTGGCATGGTAGGTCTGGAGGATTTATTGTAAAGATGAGGGTGACTCTGCATATTAGTATGTAAATGCTCTCCACTGCTACTTGTGGATACCTAGTCATTGTTGGGAAATAGAGGACTGTGTAGGGTGGGCCCTGATTTATCAGCCAATTTGTTGGTAGTCAACATTTCTTTATGTCCTGTAGTGAGTTCCTTCAAAGCGGAAATGAGACTAGTGAAAGCCATTTTATCATCGTCTGCCATTGTTTCTTTACCCTTACCTTTCTCAAACTGAGTCTCTGTATCTTCCAGTTCTATATCCTCTACAAGTATAACTCCTCCTCTTCTTCCCTTCTTCCACTGTTCCCGAACCTTTGCCTTCTGTAAGTAATATTGTGTGGGTCCTCTGTATTCATTTATTGTTCAAAACTGGATGCTCCCACAACTGGCAAGGAACATGCTTTGATACCACTGTAATATTCCAATTGATATTTTGTTGTCTTCTATAGTCTTTCTGATGTAGTTTCTTGCTTGTCTGAAGTCTTGTAACTCAATACTATAGTAAAATATGAATGCATGTATTGTTATATGATCGCATGATCATGCATGCAAGTGCATGGGTTTGCCAAAACCTTAAATAACCCAAGTATTTATATATGCTATAAAATAGGGATAGAAATGATGCATGTATGTACCAATAGCTTGAGCACTGGATGTAGATCAATACGAGCTAAGCATGCAAGCCATGCATGAAGAATCAACTGAGATATGAGATAATCCCTCTCCAAGAATTCGCCCTTGTAATAAATGCACCTTCTTCAGATGAGGAAGTGAATAATAAGTGCTCCAATGATGTGAGGTTGCTCCGAAAAGTTGGCACTAGGGTTATAATGCCCTCCTGATCAGTATAGCAAGCCATGCAGTGAATCTAAGGCTTGATGCGAATTGCCTCCTCAAGGAAAGTCGCCCATGCAAAGGAGGCGCTTTTCTGAAAGATAGAATGATGAGATTTCTCTCCTGAATCCGAATAATAAGCCTGTATTCAATAACTAGGCTAATAGTGGTGCTCTTGGAAGGATGGATGTTGCATGCAGACCAAATAGTGATTGTCTGTTAAGGTATGAATATATCCTTCTTGTCCAAGTTGTCCATGCAAGAGGGCGAGTCCTCTTTATCCAATCTGTGGCTCTGAATCCGAAAGAATGCTGAAGAATGTTGTATAATGATGGAAGTAATGTTGAACTTGTATGATCCAACCCTGAAAGCGACTAGGGAAAATAGATTTCACTGTCGAAATACACTTGATGGTTGAGTAGTGTGCCCTCAACCCTAAATTGGCTCTTTGAGCTCTCCAAGTCGAATTCTGAAATCAATAATCAAATAAGCAGATCTAATCATTCACTTTATCCTTCTTTTATAACTTTGACAGTGCATGCCCTAACTTTTGCATGCCTAGGTCACTTTTCTCTTCTAATTCTCAATTGACTTGCATGCATTGCTTTCTGTGTGCATGAAGGCTTAATAAAGGTGTTTTTGTGCATGCATCATGAAATATGGCCCGCATGTAATGCATGCAGGTGGCCCCTAGTTCCTGTGGCCCTCTTTTATCTACTGATGATCTAATAACCATGATTAAGATCTTCTTTTGCTCTGAATGGTATCAATCCTCAGTCAATTCCCTGAATGCCAGTACCCAATCGAACCTATGGGAATTAGATAGGTTAGTGGGATGGTCCTCCGTGCTTAAGCAGAAGAGGACATTACACTTGCCTTTACCCATGCACTTGTGTCTCGGTTTGCACAGTTCTTTGTAGCTGAAGCATAATTTTTTCCTTCTCAGTTCGTTTCGGGTCTCATCATCCGGCTTGTTCTTCCCGGTTCCCCCTTTCTGGAATGGCTTCTTGTCTTTGCCTTTTTGAGGAATGAAAGGTTTGGATTGAAATTTGTTCTTTGGGACTGCGTCTTCCATCTTGAGCTCTTATGATGGCATCTTGTAATGTCGTGGGTTTGAAGGCCTTAACCCAACTATGCAGTGGCTCAGATAATTCCTTAGTGAACAACATGATAAGTCTAGGCTCCGATACATCTGTCACCATAACTGCAAGTCTCTATAACTTTGAACTGTAGGCATCTACTGTACCTGCCTGCTTAAACTGTGCCAGCTCCCTGAAATGCAACTTTGGGTCTTTCTTGTCAAACTTGTTCATCAGCCGTTGTGTGAAGTCTAGATAGGATGTAATACTAGCATGCCCTAGAGTGACCAATCCATGGTACCATCACTCATGGGCCTCTTCCTCCAAATGCAGGGCAACATATTTGATCGCTTCCGCCTCCTTCATGGGGTTGAGTTGTAAATATGTATCCAACTTCTGAACCCAAGCTCTAGCTGTGCATTTGTTATACCCATCAAAGGAAGGGATAGTCGGCTTCCCAACCTTCCACTGTAGATCAAAGTTCTGTTCCCCCCTGTTGAAGGCTTTGGGTTTGTTTCTGTACTTGATGGTACAAAATTCTTGCAGTGACATTGCTGCATGAAACTCCGCACCAAGAGTTTGATATTCCCTCAGATAGTCATTAAAACTATCACCTGGTAATGGCTCCCCCAGATTGCCAACTGGCTGCTCCTCCATGAACTGGGGAAAGAGTGGTCAAGGAGTTGCTCTATTGGTTGCTCGAGTGTTGGTCTGGACTGGAGTGTTAGTGTTGCTTCTCTCTGCGTGTTTTCCATTATTACCGTTATTATTTTGGTTGGTTTGAGTAGTGGTGAGAAACTGAGATATCATCCTGCACCAATCGCTGTTGCCCCCTTGCCAAATGATTTAAGATGCTCATGGTGCTACCCTTCGGTGGCTCCTCTCTGTTTTGTCATTCCTTCTGTCCCCAAATAGCTCATTCTTGTCCCCCATTTCTTCTTCTTCCTCTTCTGTTTCAAACTGCTCCTCTTCTTCTGGTTCTACTTGCCCCTCTTCCTAGAATTTTGATAAAAATATGTTTTTTGGTTCTTCTCTTTGCCTTCTTCCCCTGTAGGTGATATGTTCACTGCCTTCTGGATTCATAAAAGTGCATACAAGTCATGGGCTGGCAGAATCATCAGCTCTGATACCACTGTAAATCCCACACTAATCTACTGAGATTTTTTTTGTGTTTTGTATTTATCTGGCTTGCACTGCCAGATAAAGACTTTTGTCAAATGGTTGCACTGCAAACACTAATTTCTGTGAGAGAACTCTCCCTTATGCCAATATAGCTTCTTCGTGTACTGCTGTAATGTTTGTTGGCTGTTTTGGTACAGGTATTCCCTCAAATAGTTTGGAAATAATGCCACTGTAATATTCCAAATGGTTCTGTTGCATGTGCACTTAATGTACTGCTGCTAGGACTTAGAATATAATCATTGCATTGTTTTCAGATCTCAGACTTCATTATTATTACATCCAACCAGTGAATAAAAGATGCAAACAAGGAGTGTATTGCATGAACTAGAAGGGAAATGCATTTATATTCTTGTTCCATACAACAATGGAAACACACTAACTGTGACAGCAGATTACATTGAGCAAACTAGATCTGAATATATTATTTGCTTCTGACTTGTAGGTTGCATTAGATGCCAGCGCCCTCTTTTTATAAGTGAGAAATCCCTCCAAGTGGTACGATTTGACTTTATGATAGCTGTGGTGACTTGTAGATGTGTGGGAATGCACCCAGCTAAAGAACATGCTCCCTTTTCAAGCAGTATGTAGCAGATATCTGTGGGTACAGTCGGCCCCCTCAAAGGTTTGCCCCCCCAAGAAGTGCTGCGCCCTCCTGAGAATGACAGATGAGCCCCTATGTCAGTTTCCTCCTTCTTTGAATTTGAATGGTCTCTCTTCAACAATCCCCACAGTAACAATAAAATAGAAGATACAAGTGTGCCCTTCTCTTAGACCAATGCGCCCCCTTGCAGCAGAAGAGAGAAAACAATGGTGAGGATGTGCCCAACGCTCATACCAACAAGTGTGCCTTCTTCATACAACACTGGAAATACTAAACAATGCCCTCAAATCTGTGGAATAGCTGAGTCTTCTTCACCACAATGAAGTGCAATGAAGATATTTGATTGATCTCCCCTCTCGCAACCGGCTAGGGTGGATAGTTTCACCACCAAAACCAATATCTCTCTTAGAGTTTTTGTCCCAAGAGCTAAAGCCACAAGAGCTCTCCAAAAATCAATTTTGAGAAAATAGTCGTGGATAAATGAGAGAATGTGGCTATTTGCGCCTTTATTTCCACTTTGACCCTTTTTGGCCACTTTTACCCTTTTCCCCCTTTTTGTTAATGGAGTGACTTTTTCAATAGTCATTTTACGAATTAATTACTCAATGTCACTTCATAAAGTTACTTTTTCCCTGGTGACATTAAATAATTAATTAATTCTCTGTTATCGTCAACTATAGCCTATGGATATTAGCTAGGCTAATAGGTCGTCCTCCTAGAGTGCTCAAGCGGAAAGTGACATTACATATTCTAACCAAGCCCTTAGCAAAAGGGAAGTTTGAAGCATTCAGAGACAAACTTGGACTGGTGCAGAATTTGTTCAAGTCAAATCTATTTTGTAATTCACTTTAGTAATAAAGTGAAGTCTTATATTTAGTTGTTGAGTCTAATAAAGTGTATTTTTTATACATTAGTGATTTAGACTAATCTCAATCGTACATCTCACTTAGTTCAAGTATAAAGGCATGTCAAGGTAGAGGGTTAAGACACATTCATTCACTCAAAGGCAAGTTTGTTGGGAGGTGACCTAGTTCATCATTTTAGCAAGTCTAGATAACAGGAGAGGAACAACATGTAGGTTTGTATTGTCAAATTTTCACAGTTGTACAGATCCATACGAACAGGTCCGTACATTTGTATGGAGTCCGGACATGACAGTGCAGTCGTACATACAAGATTGTACAGCAAGATAGCATGTAGTTTTTCTTGCTTCCAACAAGCATATTTTTCTCGGTAATTGTGCAGATCTGTTCTTTGGGTGTACCATACAAATGTTAGTTCGACAACTTGTGGATGTTTCTTATAAGCTTTGATTTGTTAATGAAATGCTGATTTGAAGGAGGATTATTTGTGTTTATGTTTTCGCTGTTTACTTTCTAGCTACATGTGTGATTATTGCTATGTGAAGAATTTACTTTCTACAATTAAATAACAGTTTTGTTTAGCTCATAACACAAGGACAACGATCACCTAGGGTTTGGAAAATTAACAAGCAATGGTCAATAGAGACTTGGTGCAACTTTAGACACAATGCCCGTTATCACTTTGACATTCATGTCTCTCACTTCATGATGGTGCTTTTCTAGCCCTGGGGGGTGTCCCTATATGTGATTTTGATCTGCAAAGCAAGCTTGGAAGGAGTAAATTGTATCAAGAAATAGAGAACTTAAAAGGAGGATATGCCAATGAGGGAAGGATGAATCAGGTAAGACCAATGCGTGCTCTTTAGGCTATGGAGTCAAAAGCAAAACAAAGGTCCAAGTGGAAATGGAGAAATCCAATGGGGAATTTGGTTTGGACCCTAGTTGCTGAAGCGTCCCCCCCCCCACGGTTCAGGCTCCAAATTTGCGCTCCGAGCGAAAGCGTTGCCGAAGCGTTTTTGGAAGTTCGCTTCCGAATTTCGAAAGCTTGCTTCGTGCAGGAAAAAAATGCTTCCTGCCACTATGCGAAGCTTTCTCGCTCCCGAGCGCTCCGAGCTCTGACCTCCACGCTTCGACCTCGCTTCTGACCTCGCTTCCTGAGCTCTTTTGCGGATAGCAGGAAGCTTCTTGTTTTTTTTTTAAGCTCTTTGGGTGGGGCCTAGGGCATTTTTAGGGTTAGAGATGGGAGATAAGGCATGAATTATGGAATTTAGATGGCATGATAAGGCATGTTTATAATGGAATCATGAATTATGGAATTTAGATGGCATTTCATATATTGGAAGTAGCACAAACATACATGTTTCATAAATTTTGCATCTAGTTTGGTATTCTACATGCTTTTTTGAATATATATATATATAAACGTTTCCGAGACGCTTCGCTTCCGACCATTTTTTGAAAAATGCGCACTCGCACTCCCGCTTCCCGCTCCCGCTCCCGCTTCGCTCCCACGCTTCGGCAACATTGGTTTGGACAATTCCCATTGGTAAAGGCAAGTTAATCTCATTGCCGCCTTGCATACAATTTTATCCTAGTCACTTCCAAACCAAGTCAAGCATAAAGGTAAATTGAGTAGTCCATCAAGTCAACACTGCAAGTAGTAATGCCTAACTCTTACATGATGAACTTCAGGGGATTGAATTAAGAAGTGAGTTCACAAATGTTCATACAACTAGGGAAGAAGGAATCTAGATAGCATATGAAACTAAACTTAATCGAGTAGGAGAATTGTTGCAGCGACAAGATAAATTAAAATGCTGGAAGAAAAGAGAAAAGAGAAGATGAGGACCGAACTACTCACTTTGTTGACATCAAAGCCTGAGAAAAAATTACAAGGGGGAATGAAGCCCCAGGATCCAACCCTTTCCACCACTGCTAAAAAGTATTTAAACAGATATTTCTCCTCTAAGTGATGCACCTTCCTTGGCCAAGAATAGCCATGCATGCGAGAACCTTGAATTGATTTGGAACTAAAGTAGTCTCTCATGCAGGGCACAATTATCTCTGGTTGTAAGTTGATAAGGGTACATCAAGGCATCAAATAAAACTGAAAAGATAAGGATGAATTCGAAATAGACTACATGTATCCACCTCAACTCATGCACCCTCCTTGTGGTTAAGAGTTAATTCCTTTGCCATAAATAATCTTCTTGTAAACTACTCTTTGCGTGGATAAGAAAAAAATTAAAACCTTTTCCAATGATATCTCAGGTGAGAGATATTGAGAGATATTATTTGCTGTATTAATTATGTCAATATTTATCCACACCAAGACACTTGTCAACATCCTCATGTTCATAAATTATAATTACGAAAATGATGTTTCCATCACAATTCAACGCATGCTACCATCTCTTGACCAATCATTAACTTCTAAGCACCATGTCGCTATGTAAAAATAGGGGTGCTAACAACAGCAGCGATCCTTTCTAAAAATAGGGTTGCATTGAGCCTCCTAAAAAATAGGAACCTTAGATTGCCAAAAATAACACTCGTGGCAGTGCTTACTATAATTAGCATGTCTGAAAGTAGACATTGCTAAAAATTGCACTATCATGGATGTAGATGAACACAGGCTTGTTCAACTTGTGTGCCTCTAGAGAACAGGGTTATGTCATCTGATTTGCCATACATGCCCTGTAACACCTCCTGCTAAAAGTAGCAACTCTGCTGAAATTTTCACTTACAAAAAAATAGTAAATTCCTAAAAACTAGGAAACACACCAAAAGTGCCTGAAGATAATCAAAAGAACGATGCATATCAAGATGCATCGTATGCATGCACATACTCCCCAAAATGGCCGGTGACGAGGAAGGATGCCTATAAACAATTGAACAAGGAAAATATTTCCTGCTAGAAGCTTCCAGATCAACAATCGTGCTAAGTATTGCTTCCAGTGAGCAAGCCTAATGTACAAATCTGGAAGTTAAGACGAAAAATGCATGGGTGAAATTCTAGGTGTTAACAGGGGTCCAAATCGAGTTATTCCTGAGTATGAGTTTTGTAACATAGTTTTTTCCTATACTAAACACAAACTTGAATGCTAAAGGCTAATATATTTTACAAGTTTAATAGATGCTGAAAATTTTTAGGGGAACCTTTAACAAAATGATTTATAAATCAAACCTTTTGACAGTTTGGGAGAAACTCAAACATGCAAGAGCTTGAAACCTACTCCATGGGGGAGCGCCCCCTCCCTCTACTTCGCTCCTGAAGCAAGCTCCGAGAGGGAGGAATCCAGAAGCGCCCTTGGAAGCACGCTTTCTGATCCCTCCTGCTTGGGAGCATGCTTCCAAGCTTTTTGAGGCGCTCCATGCCCTTGTGGGAAGTGCCCAGGAAGTGCCCTGGGAGCAGCACTCAAAGTGCTCCAGGGGCGCTCCTAGAGTCTTTAAAAACACTGCCTGAGCCTTAAATATGGATAAGAGGATAAGATAAGAGTCAAATTGTATATTCAAAATTTGCATATTTCCCAACCTTTTGATAGAACATTGCTTGACACAATAGCCAACCTAGAATGTTAATATAAAATTCGTAAGAGTTTCCATTTTCTTTATATTTCCCTTTCTATCCTTCTACGCTCATCTGAAGAAAATAAGATTCCACATCCCATCCAAAATTCAACAGACTTAGCAATTTTCAGGACTCCAGGAAACTGAACCTAAACCAAGATAAGTCCACTGACCTATCAAAAGACACCAAATATCACCATGCTATTCTGCCACATGCCACCTGTTTAAAAAAGAAATTAAGGAAACTGAAGTTCACCACCATAACCAAATATGGACAAAACCACTGATAGGCACATACATGCCCACCCAGCATAGTACCCACTAAAAATATAAATTTACTGATAGTAAATTAAAATTTTCCAACTGAACCCGGAATATCAAAATACTGCCTGTGGGAACACCTACTAATACTATAAACAGCACACCTAAATATAGACACTGCTAAAATTAACACCACCTTGCATGTCCTCGAAAATAGGCTCATTTGACTTGTATTGTGCCAAGGAACAAGAATATGCTGACTATTTTTCCATCTGAGCTCCTTAACTCACCTGCTAAAAATAACAGTCTCTTGAAACATCTCCCATGTCACTGAAAATGTTCTCAATTGATTCATTTGGCAACAAGAAACATTAATATATCATCGAACATTGCATTCAACCTCTGGAAGCATGAACTGGAAACCTGTTAAAAATAGCACAATCCTGTACTACACCCCCTGGAAACATTGATCATTGAAACTCAACCTCTGTAATGTAACTGAAACCCTGGAAACTGAAATATAACAACTCTGGTATAAAGGATCATGGCTATAGAACCCACTGAGAATTTGTTCATGAACCATTGATGACGAACAATTGAGATGGACCAAGGAGATGTCCAACCTGATCCTGAATGTGCTCACAAGCAATAATGAAGGTAACACTTGAATTCACCAAGGGTAAATTCAGAGTTAACATTTATGGCCAATTTTGTAAATAATAAATATTATGTGAGAGTTTAAGTTTGAACTTTAAACTTTGAAGTTTGAACCTACCTTTGAAGTTTGAACTATTGATTGCATATTACAACTCTTTGGTAATAAATATGATGCTCTGTTTCATTTCATGGTTGATGTTATCTGTTACAGTTTGTTGATGACACATGTTGACAGTTGTATGTTGAAACTGGAAGGTGGATGTTATGGTTGATCATTCTATGACAATGTTATAAACTTATAACTGCTAGATGATTTATATTATATGTATACTAAATGGTTGATGCTTTAATGATCATTGTTAAACTAGTAGTTAAATTTATGTTTTGATGTTTTCTACAACTAATTCAACATTTGCATGTTTATGTTGGATATGTGCATCAAAATATATTAAAATATATACTATATAAAAAACGTTCCTGGAACTCTCTGTTCTTGGAAACTTTTGAAAATGTGTGCTTCCTGCTCCCACTCCCACTTCCTACTTCCCGCTTCTGCTCTCAATGCCCTTGCTCGAAACGTCTTGATGCCATTGACAATATTACATCCAAAGTCATCTTCCAGAACTTTATATGCATGTAAGCAATCCAAGATCATCGAACATGAGCCATGCAATTGTTCTCACATCCCATTTTTCAATTCACACTCCATTTTTAACCCTTCTGCTTTTCATTTTGCACTCCGTTTTTTAACACTTTACTTTTCAATTTATGCCCCATTGTTTTTTAACACTTTGTAAGATTCAACTGTACAATCTCTACACTGAGATTGCTTTTTAGTTTCCTTCTTTCTTTGTTTCCACTAATTGGTTTCTTTCTGTGAATTAAGGTGCCCCAGTTTATTCCACAATCTAACTGATCACCAATGAAAATTTAGGTGACTAGAATAAAAATGCACCATTATTTGGGCATTGAAGGCTTTGAAGAAGGCAAGTCAACCCAAAACCCTGGATAAGCAATTTTGCCTGAATGCTTATTTTACATTTGTCTGAAAATATGATTTAATTTGTTGTTGAATGGACATGCAGTGCATGAGAATATATCAGAGATGATAAAGCAGGTGGCAAATGAACCCTCAGTGGGACTTTTCTATGTCCAACAACATATTCACAATGCTGTTCCAATTTTGCATGAAATTAAGGTGACTAATTATTTTGCTTTGTTTTTCTATTTTATTCAATGTCTTTCTTTTACTAAGTTAGGGCCCTTCAAAGATGTAAATATTTTTGCCCAACATTCAAAGAATTATGATTAGGTTATAACTTTATAAGCTTTTTCCTGTTATCCATCAGCCCCAGTTTACTGCATTTTTTCACATAATGAGATATGTATGACGCACCATTTGCATTGCAACTCAGGAGCACCTATTCATGGTTTAGGACTTGTGGTCAATGTTTCTATTTAGTAGTACACTTAGAAACTGGTTATCTGCAGATATTTGTATTCGTATTGTATGCTATTGTTCTGTACTCTAGACATTATATCATAAGTAACACACTAAAATAATAAATCTGGTTGATTTAGTAGGTGGGATTCAAATAAGGATTTTATCAGTTATATGTATAAACACCACAGTTGCTGAAAGTAACCAAAATAGAGAGTACCAAATATGTAGGATTTAGTCCTGTACTAGTTTGCTGAAACAGAACATGGACCCTTGTTTGTGACAATTAACATGATTGGGAGAAGTGTGATTTTCAGAAAACAGGTGTGTGCAACAACTATATAGAATGCTGTTACACATAGATTTAAATATTCCTTCAATCCATCTTATTTTTTTACAAAATTATTATTTCTATGCACCCTTGTAAAATCAAATTTTACATGTTTATATTTTGCAGAGATAAATGTGCATATCAGTCCTATATTCCTTTGTGGATTTTATCTCTTTTTGACTTTTGGCTGAGTGACCATGGATGCCTTGGTTGAGTTCCAGTTGATAACAGTGTCGTTTAGAAATCTGGAAGAACCTCTGGATAAGAATAGAATAGAATAGAAGAAATTATAATCTTTACTAACATCAAGTCAAATACAGAGAAGCTATAGTAAGGAAGAAGATAAACTCTATGGGAGTCCTCTTTGAGGTTTTCAGAAAACATGATTGAGAGAAGTGTGATTTTCAGAAAACAGGTGTGTGCAACAACTATATAGACTGCTGTTGCACATAGATTTAAATATTCCTTCAATCCATCTTATTTTTTTACAAAATTATTATTTCTATACACCCTTGTAAAATCAAATTTTACATGTTTATATTTTGCAGAAATAAATGTGCATATCAGTCCTATATTCCTTTGTGGACTTTATCTGTTTTTGACTTTTGGCTAAGTGACCATGGATGCCTTGGTTGAGTTCCAGTTGATAACAGTGCCGTTTAGAAATCTGGAAGAACCTCTGGATAAGAATAGAATAGAATATAATAGAATAGAAGAAATTATAATCTTTACTAACATCAAGTCAAATACAGAGAAGCTATACTAAGGAAGAAGATAAACTCTATGGGAGTCCTCTTTGAGGTTTTTCTTTTATAAACCATTTGTCTACTTATCTGGGAGACACACGTGGGATGGGTCAGCAACTCTCGTTGGGTGCTCCCGTAGGTATTAGTCCCATAGATGCAGCATCCTTGAGGCCCTTCCTGCAATGTCTTCCTCCTGTCCATTTGAAATAAAATTTCCCAGCTGATTCTTTTCGATACTGGTCCTTTTCTGATGTGTTTCTATGCCTTGCATTGGAGCATGAACTGCTGTTTGGTCTCTACTTTCCCTGAAATGCAAACCTGGAAAGTCTTGCTGTCCCATTCTTGTTTGGCTTACCTCCATCCACTTTTCTCACATCTCAACCTATGTGAGCTTGTATTCAATTGATACGTGTTTTCCCATCCATGGTATGTTTGTTTAATAGAATCTTGTATTTTGAGCTTGCATGATAGTTTAAACTGATTAATGTAGTATTTCCTGCGTTTTTTTTTCTGCCATTTACCTCTCCTATAAGAGCTCCTATTAATGTAGTTTTTCATCTTCTTTTGTCTATTGGGCATTTTTCTTCTCTTATAAGTTATGCCCCAACTTTTAATCTATTTTCTGCACTAGATTTCCAGGTGTTTTTCATTCCTTGAATGTCTTTCTTACGGATATTACATGGGAGTCGTGTGTTATCCTTTTCAGCCATTCTTTGCTTGTAATGAATCAACCTCCTTATCACTTCCAACTCAAGGGGGTAAATGAGTTTCTGCAAACTTGATTTTGTATGGGATGGAGGCTTTTAATTGGAGGTCTTTGTCTGCAGGCTCTCTTTTGTTCAAACCACCCCACATTGTTGCTTGCAAACTCTGGTTCTGTAGCTAAATGTGATGATGGAAACGCTGTGACTTCTTTGAAATTTTCCTTTGCTCTATTGTTGTAGATTGCGATAATGATTCTTCACTGGTGAACTGTGCAATTTAAATCTTACCGCCCCCACTTCCATGTGTGAAACTTCATCTCCACTTCTGCCATGGATGTCAGAGTAAATATAGAGCTGGCAAATTCGACTTGAGTTACGACTGATTTGTTACCATAACTGCTCATAAGTCGTTAGCATTAAAATCTAATCTCACCCCAATTATGCAGCATTGAGTTCAGTTATCTAACTCATCAGTCCTCAAATCAGCATCTTTCACTTCATTGATTTAGTGGTCATTCATTTGATTTGATAGTTGACGAAAAATTTACACATTGCTGATGACTCTAAAGAAATTGTAGGATGCTAAAGAACTCGTTAACTTTGCAGAGAAAATGCTAATGAACCCACCCTACCCCCCATCAACTGAAGGGTCAACCATGGGCAATGGAATAGGAAAAGGAGAGGTTGAGGTGATGGATATAGGGCCCATCACAAATAGCCATTACCTCGTGCTAAAAATTAAACATGCAAAGATCATTGAGCAGTGTTACCGATCAAACTAGCACCAAAGATACAAAGTCCAAAATCAGTGCCAGCCCAATGGTGACTCAAGAGGGATATCACTTACACCTCAATAAACCCTCTTCTCACTTTAGACTGGCTCTCCTCTTGTACAAGGGGTGTGTCTCCGAGGTTAGGATCACTAAATCTTAAGGCAATGAAGTTCAAGGTGATATGAAAAAACTTTAATAAGTAATAAAGTGGATGGAGGACCGAGACTCCTGCCAATCCACAACGGCAATGGAGTCAAGATAACAAGCAAAAGGGTCGAAATATGTGGGGAATGTCTAGACAAGCCCTTGCAAATGCGCCATGGCTAACCAGTATGGAAATAAAGATTATGGAAGTAAATGAGGGCCCTAGGGCCTACACAAGGTGCACCATCTCAACCACATACTTGAGTACAAGATAACAACATGCAACTCTGAAATAATCAAGGAGAAGGTATAACATGGAATCATGAGCCAACATGATAGAGATGGAGCACCCTCTAAAGAGTGATCAACCGGAAACCCAAACACTTATCAACTATAACCCCATAAGAACAAATAAG
This sequence comes from Larix kaempferi, assembly GCA_027924585.1. NCBI lineage: Eukaryota > Viridiplantae > Streptophyta > Pinopsida > Pinales > Pinaceae > Larix > Larix kaempferi. The sequence goes on along the minus strand of BSBM01000018.1, from coordinate 5,102,923 downwards.
CGAAAAATCCATGCCATACTTGATCTATGATTACACTTAGCATCCCCAATATCAAGGCCACAACAAGAAATTAGGAGTCAATCTCACACTAATTCCTTCTCATGTGACTAGTGTTATCAGAACTCTCGATCGGTTTTGCCAAAACTGGCTTGTTCAATCGATTTATAGGCTCAGTCATCCAAATCGCGGCCCTGAATTGGGATTGGTCAGTCCTATACTGAACTAGCCGGTTTTGTACCTAAATCGGCCAGTTTTGTACGAAACCGATTTTAAATGCCTGAATTGATCGGTTTTGTATGGAACCGGACGGTTTTGTACAAGTTGATATTGCGCACGTGGAATGATGATTTTGACCATGAAAATAAAAAATAAAATAAAAAAAGGTAAAACAAAAACCCTAAAGCTAACTCTAAACCTTAATAATCAATGGTAATATTAAATTCTTAAAGTAAAAGGATAGAAAAGGAAAGATAAGGAGATTGTTTTAGGATGTTTGAGAGTGGTTCCAACCTCGTTGGATTTCATATGCAAAAAGTAGAATTTTAGATCCCATTTTGAATTCAATAGAGTTAACAGTTTTTAGGATTTCAACGTTTCCATTGGATTCTATCATGTATGAGGGTATGGGATTGACATTAAATCAAGCGTATCAACCCCTCTATGTACCTCGATGTTGGTGGTGTTGATTGTTGAACTACTCTATCATGACCTTAGTAAAAATTTATTCTTCACTCAAGCAAAATCATTTGTTAGGAATGAGAAGCTTTTTATACCTTAATTTAATGCTTGGATTAGGAAGTTTCATCAAAATTGGAGGTTGTTGACTAATGCCCTTGGAGGATCGATTTTGACCTTCAAGGTAGAGGCAAGGGCTAGAACCTAGTGGATGGGGGCAGAGGGTGCTATTGATGAATAGGATCCCAGTATATGCAATGATCTTGATGATATGTAGTTATTTGTTGTAGCATGATGTTTTTTGGACTCTAGAGGCCATTTAGAGCTTCTTTGTTTATGTATTTTGGGTCAGCTATGGATTGCACTTGTTGATGTTTCAGTTATATGCACCCTTGCTATATACAGGAGAAAGCTTTGTATATTTTTGTTTAATGGTTTGGAATCTTGGATTCATATGGATGTACATGAATATCTAATTTTTGATCAAAATTTGAATATTTTATGTAATTTTTGGCTGGTTGGTTTTTTTTTTTCCGTTTCTGGTCTGGTTTCCAGTGTTTGGGGTTCACCAATTCGATGACCGTTCTGGTTTTGATAACATTGCATATGACAACAACCTCACATCTAGATATTATTTTTACCATCAAATTACATGGAAACTCCACATAAAACAATTATCCATGAGACAAAAGGAAGGGAAAGTGATAACCACACATAAACTTTCACCTTGATTAATTGCTCCGAATAGATCTTCAGCAAGGATCCATAGATTTTTATTAATCCAGCCATCATTCAAAATGGAGTGAGCAAATCCTTGTATAGATGTCAGTGCAGTTCTACAATAAAATAGTATTTGTGATTTCTAGATCCACTTATTTTTCCCAACTAAATACTAGAAAACATTAAAATGATTAAAATATTTGTGATTCGTTCAGTTTAAACTGGTTCACTGCAACTTCAGACTATAAACTATAAAATATGTAATTAATATAAAAGTTAATAGTACTACTTATAATAAAAGTAAAAGACAAATGCATATAAGTATACTGTCACAAGGTTCATTGTATCATCATCTCATTATTCATTTATCAATTATATTAATATTTATATCCTGTATGGATTTCAATGCTTATGTTGGATATTCAATAAATGAACTATTGTTCATTACATTGGTATGATAGCCCTTTTCCTGGACACTTCTATTGATTTGGCCTGGGGCCATACATTTGCTATTGTTTCTCTGGTCTAGGTCCTTGACCACAAATTGACTTGTGCTCATATTCCTCTCAAGAAACACCGAGAACAAATAAGAAAATCATTTTGCTGCAAATTTGAATATATCAAATATAAAAAAATTAAAAATTAAGAAGAGAATATATATGCATCAGAGAACATAAAACTAATTCAAAATTATATTTCCAGTGCAAGTTGTGCAAGAAAGCGTCAATGTCCTTTTGTTATTTGACGGGTTTATTGTGTCAAGTCGTCGAAAAAAGAGAAGACCCATCATGAAACATCGTCGGTCCTTGGAAAAGCCACCCCAAAAAAAGTGCCACTCGCTACAACAATGAAGTACAAGGAAGCCAAGTCTATCATTAGCTATTGTGAACTGTAGCATCTTTACGTTGGTTTAAATTGCATGAAAATCGGGCATGTGATTCACATTGTGTGCCTTCGGAAAACAACCCTTTTACAAAAATCGTCTTGTCTAAAAACATAACCATTCAAGAGCAAGTAATATTGGATTTGAGCGAAGTGTTATCAACTGTATTTTGAATTAAGTATCTCTGTTGAATATCGTGCACAAAAGGCTATGAGCATCAACAAGAACACTTATTTGTAGTGGACTCCACATATTCCATAAATGAACTATTGCATATTATGGGCCCCTGTAGTATTTTTATAACAAGAACACGTATTTGTAGTGGACTCCACATTATATATCAAGACATGGGTTTGAAACCCATTCCATAAGTAATTCAAAACATCACATAAGTTTTGGTGCATCATTTGATTGAGAATTTGCATGTAAGCTTCCCACTCAAAATAACGGAAAACTTGAGTGGGAATCACATATAAGCTTGATATGTGAATGAGTGACTTATTGCCCACTCACTTCACCAACACGAATCCTCTGCGAAAATGTATATTCTCTCTGCAATCATTGCTTAGGAGTGACTGTAAGGATCCTTTCTTTGTGTAACCTGCACAAGCAACCAACTGCATGGCCGTGGATTCAATTGGTACACAACAATTATGGTGTCTTCAAACTTTGCATTGGACACAGTGGATAATCACACCAATACTTTCAAACTACAGCATACAAGCGTCAGTGCAACAACCCATATGATATATTAAATAATATACCAACACTACATCAAATGAATTAGCAGTTGTGTAATGTAGCCCATTAGTCTCAAACGGTCCTGACACTTATGATTTCATGAATCTGATGAAAGAACAACTATGTTAATGTTCTATGAAATGACAAACATCAAAAAGAGCCTTCTCATCAGCCCATTGGCACCAAGTAGTTGTACCATCGACATCTAATAGATTGACATTGCGCTTTTGTAAATATTAAAGGACAAGGATGCCAGTGCTTCAGTAAATATTTCTCCACTATGAATAAAAACCAACAACACTCCAATATGAGTAATACGTTCCAACATGAATGAAGACAACTCTTTTGTTCAATGGCCATGTTTCTCAACAGTCCAACTCCAGGATTCATACAACACAGAACTCAGCTACCGAATGTTTGGAGGAAGGAGATATTATGCCATCTATTGTTTAATTCAACAATTCAATTGCTGGATACAAACACCCACTTAATGAATAGAACAGGAGAGTAGAGACATGGCCTACCAAGACAACATACGGCCTTTGCGATGGTGTATATGGTCTGTCCAGGGTGTGTATGACCTCCAAAATCTATGAATTGCCGTGTATAGGCTTACTTCAATTGAATTTCTTGGCAGTTGGGTTTTCAAAGCTTTGGTGAATTCAATAGGGATTAACCATCACACCGAGCATATTGCTGATGCATATGTGGATTATATGGCGTTGGGCATTGAATTCTTTACCACAACAAATAGAGTCATTGACTGGAGTGGGTAAGGGATTGATTGTTGGATGGTGACTGTGGTGACTTATGGGATTTAAATTTCCATCTAATTAGAGTGACATAGAGCATGGATTGAAATTTCCAATTAATTCATACAATATGTTACTGAAAATTGAAAATGTTACTGTGCTTGGGATAGGGATTGGGAGATTGAATTCCGGAAAAGCAAGTGCGTTAAAAAAAGAGACTCGAGAAATAGTAAAAGTTGATATTTATGCAGTGAATTTGTTCTATTTCATCAACTTGTTTTTTGTGATAAATATTTCCAAGGAAAACCCTGTGGGATCCTCCCCTCTTCTCCATAATACCCATTTGAAGGGCGGCTTGATTGCCAGTGGCAATAGCAGCTGCTAACCCTGAGGGAATCGACCGGATTTGACCTTGTGACATATGGTCTCCCTGTCGACAACATGCCTTGGGTAGATGGTTCAGTTGATCGAGCTAACCCTTGGAGCTCATAAATACGCACACACACAACACACTTTATTGCTGTCCCAAAATCACTGCCCCCTGAAAAATTTGGGGGTGTGCTCTCACCTTTCCCAACACCCCTTTCCTCCTTCCCTGCCCTTGTTCCCCTGTTCTGAAAACTCATGCAAATTAGGTACTAGTATGCAAGACTCTGTGATAGCTTGGAATCAGAAGTGCTTCTTCTCATTCTATTGGAAAGATTTAATCAAGATTCACTGACCATGATGACTCTTAAAGCCTATTTATATGCATTAGGTCATATTGCAGTTGCAATGCTACAGCCTATAATTACACAGTTACAATAAAAATTCAAACAGCCTTCATAATGACGGTGAAAAGATGATACGTTTTTGCTCGTCTCTTCTTTGACATTTTATCTACCATTGATTTGTTTTAGTTTTCTTTCCACAATGTTGCATAACAGGCTTTGTGTCTTTCGCAATTTGTTGTTTCAAGTTTCACTGAAACTGGCTTTTGATGTTAGGCTAAAGTTGTGGATACCACTCAGGAAGAATTTATCTGCACAGAGGATATGAAAGATGCTATCAGGTCTGTCAAATCAATGAAAGGATGTGGACCTCCTATTATTGAACAAATGATAAAGAAACTCAATTCTTCAATTTCATTGATGTCGTCTATGCAGCAACTTAGAGGGTAAGTTCCTTGGATCAATTTCTTTTCTGATTTGCATATTTTTAGTGTATGCCTTAGTGCTGGTGATATCATAAGGGTGAAATTGTCAAAGAGAGAAATAATTCCTTGAACATGCCCCAAGGATCCTTGGATGTATGGGAGATTTTTCTGTTCCACAAATTCTGTTAGCATTCTAAGCTAAGTTACCAGGATTTGGATCCAGATCTAGATACGATCTGTCATATTTTTGAAAAGCCAGGGTCCGGTATCGCAAGGAAATGGCAAGTACAAATAATATATTTTTATATTTTATTTTTCAGGTGATTATCCTTGGGCAAACCCTTGGGCACTTACCCTCATTTCGAGGATGGTACCCATGGTAAACCCTAGATTCTTCATGGCTCAAGGCCAAGTCAACAACACAACTTGAAACCAATGCACCAACATATACTCATTATGAAATCAACATGTCACTTGTGGGAATAGAACCTGGGTGGGGAGGATAATGCTCCATCCCACAACCACTCAGGCTAGACCCAAGTGATACTTTAAATAAAACTCATGTAAAATTAATTTTTTTATAAAATTTTAGATATATAACTTATATATAAATCTTGCATTTATCTAAAAAATGAAATATAAAAATTAAATATATGATTTTATATATTCATCAATGTTTTAAAACTTGGACTCGGACTCGGAATCGGTCGAGGGTCAACTCGGACTCAGACTCGGAATCGGTAATGAATCGACAATGACTCGGCCAATTTGAATTTAATGACTCGGTGTTACCGGATGAACTAGCAGGGCTTGTCTTTGATGAACAAGTATAAGGAAAGTGTGACCACTGTCACCTTGGTCACACATCCAAGTGCTTTGGAGTGTTGTAACCTCCAAGGGGAGAGCCCTTCGATGATCTGCAAACACTAGGACAAAAGATGCTATGTCTCCTAGAATACCAAGTTAGAGACCAGTACCTTCAATCAATATAATTTTACGAATGAAGAAGACATACTACTTAGATTTTAGTGCTTGTAGATGTTAGTGCAATCTATCCAAGTCAATGTATCCAATGGAGTAATGGAAAAGATCATTCGATATCAATTTAGCAATCAAGAGAAATCATTCACCATTAAGTAAGCATTAACCATATAACCTAGATCATTCAATGGAAGTGTAATAACATAAGTGTATGAGCAACCAATCTCATTCAAGTGATAAATAGAGGACTGTTAGCAGTATGGTAATTTGACGGTCAATATAGTATGATGACATTCCTAACAGCAGTATGTAAGAGCAGTAGGTTAAGTGCAATGTGTGTAACAAATGCATTTCAAATATCCATTGTAACTAAGATAACTCCAATACCTAACTGCTTCCTTATGACACCGAAATGTAAGTAGGTTTCAGACTTTGTATGAAAATATTAACAGCAGTATGACAGTCACTTCAATGTCAATTTGTAACAGCAGTAATTCAATCCAAAGGTAAGTGAGTGATGTAAATATTACTACTTCCACTTTCAACCTCTTTTTGTCATCAACATTCATGCATTAGGTGTGAGTTTTCAGACTGTATATAATGTAATTTCAGACCTCTTTTGTCATCAATATGTCAGCCTTTTAACACAGTAGCAAAGTGTAATGAATGATTAACCCTTTTGTGATTTTATGTGTAGGTGATGTGGCAAGGTGAAGGACTGTCACGTGTGTTGACAGTCTGCAATTTTGCAGACCTAGGACAGTAGGGATTTGAGGTTGTAACAGGCTGTTTTCATCCTTAATTTTGGGCAGCAAATGGAGGGTGAGCCAAGGAGGAGCCTTGGTGGACAAGGCCGAGCCTCCTAGGAGGGAAACCGAGGGTTTCGGGAGGCTCCCAAAGGGAAGACCAAGGATGTAGGGGACGAGGGCGAGGTTTGAGGGAGAAGGTAAAAAGGAATGGAGAGAAGGGAAAAGGATGAAGGAGAAGAAAGGAAGAATAAAAGAGGGAGGAAGGGAAATGGTGGAAGAAGAAGAAGAAGAGAGGAGGAAAGAGAGGAAAAATGAGGCCGCTAGCGCTAATTAGCGACTGATTTTAGGTCTAGGGTTAAGGCTGTTTTAAGTAGTTTTTAAGGGTTTTTTAGGAATTTTTGATATTTTTAAGTTTTTAGGGCTTCCTAAAATTTCGCTCGAGGGTTTTTAGGGCTAAAGAAGGCAGACCGAGTTTGTAGGAAGGAGGGACGAAATTTTAGGGAAACCCAAAATTTGAATTTTTTATAAATTTTTTCTAGGGTTTCAGTCATAAAATTGCAAACCTAATTCTAACCCTAATTCTACCATGAAAATGCAAATTTACACATGCATATGCAAGAAAATTTGGTAAAAGAGTGACAACTTGTGGATATTACCCTTAAACCTTAGCCTTAGAGGAAGGTGACCAACCTTCATTTTGGAGGTCTTTCTCCTTGTTTACTAAATTAGGGCTTCTTGAAACAACCTCTAGGGTTCGTTTCAAGAGCCTAATCTAGGGCAAAAGTTAGAGATCCAAGGCTAAACTTCGTGAAAACCTCCTCTAGGGAGCGTTTTTACTATGCAAAGAGGATAGTAGGCAGATAAATAACCCTATTCAGAAAAAATGCATCCCTAGGGCCACCATTCAATCATTCAAGAAGCAAAAATTTACTACCATTTATCAAGCAATGCTAAAAGTGGACTAGACTTGAGCGTTTTCACTATGCAAAGAGGATAGTAGGCAAATAAATGACCTTATTCAGAAAAAATTCATCCCTAGGGCCACCATTCAATTATTCAAGAAGCAAAAATTTACTACCATTCATCAAGCAATGCTAAAAATGGACTAGACTTGAGCATGAGTTCTTCCAACCATTCTAGCATCAACCAAGCATTAGCAAAGCAAAAGAATACCAACTTTCATCCACAAGAGCAAAAAGAAGATCCCTCCAAGAGGTGCACATCACTTCATAAGACTATCTTGGATAAAAAAGTAACATATGAATTTTGTCCCATGAGTTGTGATATGAAAATGAAGTGAGGAGATGTTATTTATATGATCTCACACTCACTTTTAAAATAAATCCAGGCCGACATGCATTTAAAATGTCAATTTGAAATTATAACATGTCAACTTAAAATTTTAACATAAAATAATATAAAATAATTAAATCTGTGGGTAACTTGTGGCATTTTCCGCAGGGTTTACCCAAAAATGACTAAAATAGCTAAAACTGAGCAAAATACTCCGAACTGAAGGCTGGAGTAGGCAGGGGGCGTCATGCCCCATCTAACTCCAACAGTGTTGATAATCCCTCAACAGCCCCCCAAATCAAGTAGTACGACCTGGATGAAGAGATGACGTCATCACTTGAAAATGCCTAAGGAAGGAGGGCGCTATGCTGAAAGAGGACCAGGAAGGGTGTGTCAGGTGACCGGAGATGAGGAAATAGCCTCATAGCTGAAAGAATTGTCACTGGAGTAGAAATCAAGTGGAGGGGTCATGTGATCTAGTGACCCACCCCTAGGAGCCCCAAGTACCAACCTCAAGGCTACAAGCCCCATAATGAGGCAGTCAACAATGCCACTAAGCCATAGTACTCCTAAGAGAAGGACCAAAGGGTCTGGCCATAACCACCACTCAGGAACCGCTGGATAACACCCGTCATGGTCCTAAAAAAAATGACCCTCTCTTCCTGGTCACATATCTGAAGGTGCGCTGGTATTGGTACCACGTAACACTCGGTTTACTCAAAACTACATAAAATATTTAAATTTTAAAGAAAAACAATATTTTAAAGATTATAATCAATGATTCCATAGCATTAGACACAAAATATCCAAAGTCTGCTCATGTATATACCATAAAAAGATGAATATATCAAAACAACACGAAGTGTATTGTTGAATACATCTCTAGATTATGGAACAAAATACATAATCAATGAGGCCTAAATGACCTGTAGAGTCCAAAAAAAACTTGATATGATACCACTACATCATATATCATACATCATACATGTCATTGATCAACATGATCAATCATCAAACTCATCACCACTGCTAGAATTAGAAGTAGAACTAAAATCAAGACTCGCAATGTCATAGGAAATAGCATCATCATCTGGCTCAAGCTTGAACTTCTCAAGGTCATCTACAATTGTAGTAGTAGTAGTAGTAGATGAACGACTAGAAGCACGAGGTTAGGGTTCATCTTATAGCTTAGGGTTAGATTCCACGTTGGACGAAATGGGGAAACAGGGATGCGTTTGAAACGTGACCTCCCAAAATTTTGGAAATGGGGATATATATCAAAGTTAATCCTTGATCTCAAAGTTGATCCTCCAAGGACATTAGTCAATGACCCAACACCTTACAATTTTGATGAAACTTCCTAATCCAATTGTTAAAATAAGGTTGAAAGAGATTCCCATGCTTATGGTGATTTTGCTTGAGTGAAGAGTACATTTTTTATTAAGGTCATGACAAAGGAGTTCAGCAATCAACACAACCAACATCAAGGTACATAGAGGGGTTGATGTGTTTGATTAAATGTCAATCCCATACCCTTGTACATGATAGAATTTGGTGGAAACTTTGCAATCCTGGAATCCTAAAAATTGTTAAGTTTGTTGAATTATGAACGGGATCTAAAATTCTATTTTTTGCATATAAAGTCCGATGAGGTTGGAACCACTCTCAAACATCCAGAAACAATTAATGGTAATGTTAAAAATTTAAGTAAAAGGATAGAAAATGAAAGATAAGGAAAATACCACTTTTTCTTTAAGAATTTAACATTACCATTTAGTATTGCCAAATCTACTCGATAACTGAACAAAGCATGTTTTTTTTCTAGACAAATCGGTCGGTTCAGGTTGGGACTCGACCGAGTTGACTGGTTCGGTATCAAATCGATCGAGTCAGACATCAACTTGGCCGGTTTGGTACTGATCTGGTCACCCGATCCGGTTTGAAGGCCGAGTCAGCTCGATGGAGGGTCAACTCGTCCGAGTCCGAGTTGACCGATTTTCAAAACAAAGATATACATATTTAATACTTATATAAAATAATTATTATACAATACTTACAAATAATAACTGAGATGAAACATCAATTACTTATTATGATATATTGATCATAGATACATCTACATAAGTTAATTAAAAATATTGGTCCCTTCCTATTTTGTGTGCCTAGTGCTTTTATATTATAAAAAATAAAAAAAACCCAAAGGAAAGACGACCAACAATTTGAGCATCGTGCAAAGCCTAATAGATATTCATATAATATTATATATATCTTTGATCTAGGATTGATACCTTTTAGAGTGGATTCTAGGCGGGTCTAGATCTGAATTTGTTTCAGATTTGGGGATTTGTGGGTCCAACCCCTAAGTCCCACAGATCCGGTAAGGTAGGTTCGACGGTGTAAACCACCTTTTGATTTTTCAAATTGCACCATGAACAAAGAGTTGTGAATATGTATTTCCTCTCTTTGCTTGAGATCAGAGTAGCATCTTGTTCTAATTAACGGGTTGTATTGCTTGAGCTGTCCATTAAACATTGTATTCCAAGGTAGTGCTATGTATCATATTGTGCATTGTTTATCTGGATTAAAATCAATAGGTGGCTATGATATTGATGATTAGGTGACATTTTGTTTCTTTAAAGGGCTTCAAAGTATTGTTAGGATTTTGTTAGGGAAGTGTTTAGCAATGTTTGTGAGGAAAGATTGAGATCCCTTGAAGCCCAGTGATTATGTAGTTTCCTTGTTTCTGTACAAAAGAATATCAAGCGTGTTAAAATACAAAGCAAGTAGCAACCATTTGATTTTGGAATTGATTTGCTCTTGTTGTTTCATTATCAAAGGAACACTTTGTTATCACTTCAGATTCGACACTGTTGTCACTTCTAATGAATTAGAAGCAATGTGGCACTTATCACCGTTAATGCGTTAATTTCACAGATTCCAAGCTCGGCGATAATATTGCTACAATTTATCACAATAATTTTGGTAATTATTGCAGATGATGAAAATTATCACGTTGTCTCTCAAGCATGCGATAAAAAGCTGGTTTGGGTTTTTTTTGGGTTTCATTTTCCAAATGGAGTTAGCGGTTTGAGCTCTAGGGATGCTGTGACCATTTTCATCCTAGCAAACAAGGAGAAATCTGCGGGTTTCATTGCCATCAACCCAACAATTGTGAAGCAGATATTTACTCCAATCTACCATATCCAAATTCCTAGGTATGTAAAACAATTTATGCTTATATTTTCTTTGTTTTGTTGCTTGCAATATCTAGTATAGAGTTTGCCCTTTGCACTTTGTATTGTGCAATGTCCATTAGAATCTTAAGACCTAGATATACTTGTTCTTGCCTTTTTTAATTTTTTAATGGGAGATATAAATTTTATTTGCAACTGCCAACATTCTTTTGTGTTGAATCTTTTATAATTGATTATTCATTAAATTTCCCCATTTGTTTTGGCTCTTGTCCCACATGTTTAAATCTTAATCATTGAAATTGCCAAAGCCATTGGACTCGATGTGGGTGTATGGTGAACCATTTGATGGTTTTAATAGATTGAAGTTGAGCTACAAGCTTTGTGGGGCAATGAATTTTTGGCGGAATTAGCTACTTGAAATAACACCTTGCCAAAATATTAGGGCCTGACGTGGATATTTGCAATCCCTCTACCCCAGAAACTGTCCATGTCGCAAATCAATCCATCCTTGATATGATTAGGAAGAGAGCAGAAGGAGGGATTGAGGATTGAGCTTGCAGATAAAGTTGCAAGAAACATGGGAGCCACAAGCTAATCAAGGTCGGGGGAAACCCAATCATTGGCCACAACTTCCACAATGACCTCACCATCCTCACCTTTCTTTGTGTGAAGGTCAGTGTTGGGGGGACAACCTTCTCTAAAGTCAATAATTAAAACAATGGAGAAGGAAGTTGCCAACAAGCTTTTGGCCAAATGTTTTCTATAGAGTGACATTCCTTTCAATAGTGCCAAGAACTACTCATTTTATTATTCCATGTTTTAAGCTGTTACTATTCTTGGCTCAGGTACAAGGGCCCTTCCTATAATGACTTGAGAGGGCCAGTGGAGAAGACTTATATCACTTAGAGATTGGTGGGACGATGTTTATCAAATTTGTTGATGCATCTGCATATGTTAAAGATGCACAATTACAATGTGAGATGTTGGATGGAGATAGGTCCGCAGTATGTTGTCCAAGTCGTTACGAACAATGCTACCAATTATGTTGTTGGCAAGTTGTTTATCAAGAGGTATCGGGCTTTGTATTGCACTCCGTGTGTTAACCATTGCATTGATTTGATGTTAGACGACATTGACAAAATTTATTGGGTTAAGGAAATTGTTGATTCAACTAGGAGTGTCACAATATATATATGGAGACTAGCTCAAAACCTTGACTCTCTTTGGGGAAGGGTTCTAAGCTCCAAATATTGCCCCAATTCCTCTATAACCGAATGGTTTAGGACCCCAAACAAAACCCATAAAAATGGTTTGGCAAGATGGAAAGCAATTGTTTTGTCTTTCCCTCTAGTAGGCAATTGGACTGCATGGAGAGCAAGGAATGGGAAAAGTATAAGACTAGGGGAAGATCCGTGGGTCGGAGTAGGAGAAAACTATAAGCTCTCAGGGCCTTTACTGTTAAAATTGAAATCTCAAAGAATTTGCAAGCTAGCTGATGCGCAAGCCCAGCATCCCCAGTTAAGAGGAAGTGAAGGATGGAAGGATGCACAGACTTTAAGCTTGAGTGGAAATGAGGCAGAAGAATGGGGCAATTTTGTGAACAGGCTGGTATTAAATTTTGTCCATTTAGACGAGGATGAACAAGACAAGCTGATATGGACCGTAAACGCCGCTAACGGTGACTACTCGGCTAAGAAAGGATACGACATAGCCATATTGGATCAGTTCAACAAAGATAAATGTTGGTGGTGGAGCAAGCTGTGGAAAACTAACAGCCCATTAAAAACCATTTTAACCTTCTGGCTAGCAATGAACAACAAACTCTTAACCTGGGAAAATTTGAAGAAACATGGATTTCAAGGTCCTAGTTACTGTATTTTGTGCAAATCAAGTGAGGAACACACTGCTCATCTTTTCCATGCATGTCCATATGCAGGAGTCGTTTGGACCAACGCAGCACAAACTTTCTCCCAAGACAGTCAGATCACAAACTCTGATTTCTCCTTGGAACATCAAGCTCGGAATTGGTGGCGACATACAGGAGTATGTTGCTTCGAAGCTTTCCCTGTACTCTTTGTATTTAGTATTTGGGAAGCCCGCAACAGAGCTATTTTCAAAAATCAATGGACGCTAGTTGACATCACTTCCATATTGCTGATACAAAAAACGCTGGAATTAAAATCGGTTCCCAAACAAATCAAAGGACGAGTGATAAATGCTTCAGTGTTTGATAAGAGCCATCCATGGGCGTTCTTTGATGGCGCAAGCCGAGGGGATCCGTAGATAGGAGGAGCAGGCTGTGTCATTTACCTATCCGAGACCAGGAAAATCTCGTTAAAATTTGCTCTGGGTCAAGCTACCAACACCAAAGCTGAGCTTTCTGCATTATGGACAGTTCTTAAAATTGCAAGGGACAGACAGATCCCTAAACTACACATCTTTGGCTATTCTAAAACAGTGATCGATTGGGTTAACGGGGTCTGCAATATTAGAGCGCCACATCTTCATAATCTGCTAAATGAAATCCAAGCCCTAAAGCCCTCGTTCGAGTCAATCTCTTTCTCTCACGTCTATAGAGAGCTAAATTCCGAAGCTGATACCCTTTCAAAGCAGGCTCTAGCAATCCAACCCGGAATCATAGGAGAGGAGATTACAATGACCAAGTGCTCAACTTCGCCGTTCCACTATAAACAATTCGCTTCTCAAGCTTTCGATCCTTTTTTGCAGACAGAAGTAGGACACAGGAAAATATAAAGACTGAGATTGAAGACCGAAGATGGACACAGGAAAACAAAAACATAATAATGAACGTGGGAGTTAAAAAGATGTCTTCAATTTTGTAGATCAACAATGTTTAAAGGCACTACTAGAACGAGATTCATGACATTGTATAAAGCTTTCAATAGACTTTGAAATGCATATAGATGGATAATGCTAGCTGAAACAACTATGAATGTAATTTTGTTTAAATACTGGTTAATGTAAGACCTTTAAGGACAGTTGACGATCACTCTTTATTTAGAGTGATAGATATTTTCCATTCGAAAGATATATATATATATATATATATATATATATATGTTCTTACACCCATGAGTCAATTTACAAGGGATTGGGAGTTGTTCCATCTTACAATCACATGTCTCACCACTAGCTTCATTTGTCTTCAGTCTCTCCACAATTCTATACTTGCATTGCAAGGGATGTTTATTTTAGATGAGTGGAATGCTTGTGTCTACAACACTAGAGTTTTTGGATGGGAGTGCAGGTGTTGTGTTCCATTAGCAAACCTTTGGTAAAGGTTCTTTGCTTGGTCGATGGTGACAAGCCTACAATGGGCTACTTGTATGAGGCCATGCATAGGGCCACGGAAGCTATCCATCTATACTTATGAGGACAAGGGGGAGGAGGGATTCACCAAATGAGCCCATATATGGAGTGTGATTTATGAGCGATGGAACAATACTCTGCATCATCTGATTCATGTAGTAGGGATCTAGCTCAATCCTGCATACTCTTATGCAAGTGGTTTTAGCTTTGATGTTGAGGTGATGGATGGATTTTTCCAATGTGTTCAGAGGATGATTTTGGCTTCCATTGAACACTTGGAGATATATAGGTTGGCTGTTGGGACATTTGGTTTTGAGATGGCTATCCAAGATAGAATCGCTAGGATGCTATGTAAGCTTCAAGTACAATTTGTTTTAAACTTTCAATTTGTAATTTCTTCCTTCCTATCTATTTGTTTTTCTTCTTTTCTTTTTTCTTCCTATCTTTTTGTTACTTGAAGGAAAATTGAAATATAATTTGTTGTCTTGATTCTTTCCTTTTTGTTTCTTTGTTGTAGATGTTTGGTGGACAAACTATGGTAGAAGAATCTGAGAGTTACAAAAAGTTGCCATTCGGGTGCTTAGTCAAACTTGCAACACATAATTTAGAAATGTTCAAATAAGATTTGAGTTCTTAATAATTATCAATTTCATTAGTTTTAATTTATGCTCTTGGGCCATTATCCTTTAATTACAAAATGGCCCTCGTACAAGTTAGATGTCCACCGCCTCAATGACACATCTATGTTTACTACAATATGAAGCTGTGGGTGAAGCAGATTGACAAAACACTTGACATGGATGCCATTAAGTTAGATGAGATTGACACCACAGGTCTGTGGAGGGTGGAGATCGAGATGCCTTTCATGGAGGAGGCCCTTGAGTGGTTGAAGCATTATGATGATGCACGGGAGGAGGAGGAATCATAAGAGGATGATTCACTTCTAGCACAAACATATTCAGAGGAGATTGAAAGTGCATCACAACCAATGCGACCACCTCCATAGAGACTGCCAACTAGGGGAAGAAGTGGAATACATCCCACTTGAGCTTCGACCTTTGCCCCATCACCCTAAGTCACACGGTTCGGGTTCGGGTTTGGGTTCGGCAAGGATTAGGTCCGGTTCGGGTTTGAATTTTTCGATGAGGTTCGACATAAGGTTCGACTATATATATATATATATATAATTTCATGATAATATATAGCGAAAACAAATAATGCAGACCGCAGGTTCTCGCTCGCAGATCACAGGCTCCCGCTCCCAGTCGCAGCTCGCAGGCTCCCGTTTGCAAATCTCAGGCTCACGCAGCACGCCCACAAAGAAGTGCCCACGACCACGGGTGATTTGAGTGCAGACGCCAGATGCGTTGGGCAAATAGTGGCCCGTGGAGGCTTGGAGCCGCACACCCAGACTGCAGTCGGGGTCACAGTGAATCTCCGCTGCACTCGCAGTGAATCTCCGCTGCACTCGCTGTCACAGATGAATGGACTATGGAGGGAGGTTGCCGTGGCCCGTCGCAGATGAATGGAGGGAGGTTGCCATGGCCCGTCACAGATGAATGGAGGGAGGTCAAGACTGAACTTGAAGTAATGGTGCGATTGCAGAAGGCGAGGGAATGAATCTTTTTCCTCGTGAAATGAAAGCAAGCGAAAGTTAGGTCGGGCGGTTTTGCCTATGAAAAAATCCGAACCTCAACCAAAATAACGAACCTTAAGCAAAAAAATCAAACCTCAACCAAAAATTTGCCTTCAGATTCGCCTTTAGGTTCGGGTTCGATTAGGTTTGGGTTCGTTATTAGGTTCAACATTAGGTTTGTCGAACCTGAACAATTTTTTTTTTTTTTTTAGTTTCGCCGAACCTCGAACCTCAAGGATTAGGTTCGGCGAACCCTATGACTTAGCCATCACCCTCTACCTCGGTCCTAGTAGTGGTACGGTCACCTTCCACCTCAAGATTAGCCTCAACTCGCCCACCTATTGCTTCCAAAGGAAGGGCGATAGTGGTGACCTTTGTCCATTGCCCGTAAAAGGGGTAAACGAAATCCCTGATTCCTTGGTGCTTGTAATATCTAGATGCCTCATGATGATTCGTATCATGAGATACATTTATTTTATTTTTGATGTAATTTTGTATCATCCTGTCAAGGCTTATGTCTTAGGAGTCAGGATAGATATCAAATTTTAGTATCAATGTGTGATTTACAACTTGCTTGACATGATCTTATACATCTTATATATCAATTTTATTTTCATATTTATGTAGCAACATGTTTGTTTGATGTTGTAAATTTAGATGTTTAAAAAATTGAAAAAATAGAATATTTTTCTATTTTTAAAAGTTTCCTGATAATTTTTGATAATTCTAATATTTTCCCCGATATTGCTAATAAGTTAGATTCTAGACCCCTGTTGATAAATTCGCTAAGAAGATAATTGTAATATTGATTAGAAGTGGTTGAACTTAATCCACTCTCACAGAGAATTTGGTCATCAATTTCCTTGGAAATTGAGAAATAAAGCTTCATATCAGTCACCTAAAAGTCAGAAATCTTCAGTAGTGATGGAGCTGTATCGTAAAAAAAAATCTCTTCAACTTCTGGTACTCATGTTGGGTTTTCCCATCACTATTGCTTTATGTTAAATGCTAACATTGTAAGATGAAAAGTCTTACATGTTTGGTATTATTGATAATAATGATTGAATATATGAATTGATGATCGTTACATTGGTAGTAGGCCAATTATATAAGGCCCGATAGGGAAAAGTCATGTCTATTAATAAACAGACATGACGTATAGTATTTATCAATTTACTAATAATTAACCTAGCTTATTAAAATATATCTACTAATATGTAAATAGTGGTAATATACACCTAGGTATATTTTTTTTTTACAATAACGATTAACAAGCTTTATATTAAAAAGAGGAGCAGAGATACAAAATGCAGCCCGGAGGATTGAACCAAAATTTGGAGAGCTGACATAGAAGGCTCATCCATTTCTAGACTTTGCAGTTTGAATACACACTTGATTCCGCTACAACTATAGATCCTTACATATTTTCCTAACAGAAGGCAACAAAAGACATATATAACTAGCAAGTAGACAGATGACTAGCTTCATAGAGCATTACAAAAAAGTTCATGAAAAACCAGGGAAATTCAGACTGCGTAGTGATGGCCGATGTTCTCCTTGTTGCCATTTTTAGCACTATCATTCTCTTCTGTATTGCCACGAAAGACTGGAGAAGTGATTTTGGGTTCAGTCCTAATTCCATCCAGCTTGGCTTCAACCATTTTCAAACTGTTATGCAGAGAGTTGATTTGCGTATTGATATCCCCAGCGCAAGGGCAGCCATTGTCGATTTTCCCAGCCAGCGCGTCGAAGTGCTCCTTCATTTTATTGTAGAGATTGTGAATTTCAGAGGAAGAGAGCTGGACGAAGGTGGCCAGGTGAGATAGGGCTTTTTTCTGGTTTGTGTATTCCCCCCTGAGCCTTCGGACCTGACTTTCAAGCTCCTGAAGGTGAGCAAGGATTCAAGAAGGCGGGCTTTCCTGCCCACGGGGGATTCCAAATTTATACAATCATTGT
The DNA here is from genome assembly GCA_027924585.1 of Larix kaempferi. Taxonomy (NCBI): domain Eukaryota; kingdom Viridiplantae; phylum Streptophyta; class Pinopsida; order Pinales; family Pinaceae; genus Larix; species Larix kaempferi. Next base: position 5,084,878 of record BSBM01000018.1, on the reverse strand, counting down.
CCATCCCATGTTGGTTTGCCCAATTCTTGATATTGGTAGGCTCGCTGGAGAGTCCACGGGTAGCAAGTTGAATTGTTCCACCCAGAAATGGACTAGTACCCAGATCGAAATTGGGCCAACTCTTCCCAATTCCAGTCTCGTTGCAGAGTGCACGAGCAATTGGCTTCACAATTCCCTCGTTATTTTGACCGGACCCCAACTCCAACTGAGCCCAACTTCTTGCAATGATAGGTTCTTCGACCCTGGGAAGACCATGAATGATTGTCTGAGTCGAACCACCACGCGTTTTCCCAACGCCACCACTCCCTTGCCCCTGGACTACGTCGAAAGCAGACAAATATCACTTCATTTCAATCCCACCGGAACTTTCCTGGATGTTCTTCCTGCAGCGTTTGCACTGCAGTGAAGACTCCTTATCCTCCATAACATACCTGAAAAGAACCAAATTGCAGACCCAAATAACTACGCAGGGCACCAGGGGATTCCAATTCTCAGCAGAGCAAAAGAGCAGAGTGTCAAGCACGCTATCGTGCGTTCTGATATAGGGCATGGAGGAGGGGGACTTCAATAAATTCATGCATGCGGAGCAGGTGGGACGAGACTGGTGGGGGTGCCAGGTAGTCTTGGGGTATGCGGGAGGCGGTAGGTGCAGAACGGGAAATCCAAAGGCAATCTTGCCATTAAACCAAAACGAAAATTTGAAAAATGCATAGTTTGGGTGGTGGGAATTAATAACCCAAACATGAACAAGATCGTGGGTAGCAAGGGGTTCATAGGAAAACAAGGGGAGGGGCTAAGGCACCCAATTGATGTCAATGATAAGATCATTGATGATTGCTACGCCACAGTCCAAGTTGGCGCCGATGTTCGCCATCCTATCTGCTTCCTTGTTATTGTTTCTTAGAATATGATTAAAGGAAATGGAGTTGAAGTCCTTAGCTACGAAGGAGAAGAGATGCTGCAATTTGACGGTAGGCTTTTTACCGGCTTTTATGAGAGACTTGGCTTCCTTGATGACCAACATGGAGTCCCCAAGGACCACAATATTCATGATATTTTGTTCACTAGCTATTTCCATTCCTTTGATCAAGGCGAGCCACTCCGCCTCATTATTAGTCCTTCTGCCAATTCCCCAAGCGTATTCTTTCTTTTTATTTCCTTCGGAGTCAAGAATGACTCCTCCCGCACCTGCCAACCCAGAATATACACCTAGGTATATTACAAGTCATCCTGCCTCAAATTCGTCCACGAATCTTGGATTTTGCATAATTAACTATGACATCAGAGAGGCTTCCAGGCTTGATGACATACAAACCTTCTTTCGTGATTTATTTCGGATAACAGTACCACGATTTAGTAGTTCTTGAAAGAGTCGGTTACACTTCCATTGAACTTTATTATTTGATCATTGTAGTTGATGATATGTGCTGATATGAACTTCTAAGTGACGAACACAACTTTCGAAATGTAGACGGATTGATCCATCCTAATTCAATTCTTTGCGGAATGTTGTATTGCCATGGTGAAGTGTTGTCATACGACTTAATTGCATTGATATCAATAACTTTCGTTAGTTGTTTTTGTCTTTAAGGATATCTACTCTCATGATTGGGATGTTGATAGGGAATTTTTATAACATTATTTTCCTTGATCCTATTTGTAGTGTCTTCTTGTTTTAACTTTCGTGTATGCTTTTCTTCAACTCTGATGACATCCTGAGCGGTGTTATGAACTGGATTTGTGAGTGTGCCTTTTTCCATAACTTGTACTTTTATTCTTGAAGATTTTGATGTCTCTTTCTGAATTTCTTCTAATTTGTCTTCTAATAGCTTGTTATCATTCTGAATCTTCTCAAACTTTTCTTGTTGCGACTTTTCGACATCTTTGAGCTTTTTAAGCTGCTCCTTAAGATCTTTATTATAACTCTTAAGCTGGCGATTTACTTCTTCTTTTTCCAATAGTTTCCCTTCCATGTCTTCATTAGCTTGCTCTGTTTTGCGAGAATTTTTTAACTTCTTTATTTTCGTAACTAGCATCTTATTATGGTTTCTTAGTCGGAAGATGTCTTCAATATTGTTTGATGATATTTTATTGATTTTTGTGATCTCTAACTTGTGGGCCTTTTTAATGTCGTCTTTTGTTATTCGAGCTCTTCTATTTGTTGTTGATGTTGGTAGAGCTATGATTCTTGGCATCTTAATTTTTCTTGAATTTGTGCAACTTCCTTATTCTTGTCATTCAAGAGTGTGTTCAAGCACGTCACTTCTTCTTCTTCTTCTTCTTTTGCTTTATTGTCGTCATCTTCCCTTCCATGTCTTCATTAGCTTGCTCTGTTTTGTGAGAATTTTTAAACTTCTTTATTTTCGTAACTAGCATCTTATTATGGTTTCTTAATCGGAAGATGTCTTCAATATTGTTTGATAATATTTTATTGATTTTTGTGATCTCTAACTTGTGGGCCTTTTTAATGTCGTCTTTTGTTATTCAAGCTCTTTTATCTGTTGTTGATGTTGGCAGAGCTTTGATTCTTGACATCTTAATGTTTCCTGAATTTGTGCAACTTCCTTATTCTTGTCATTCAAGAGTGTGTTCAAGCGCGTCACTTCTTTTTCTTCTTCTTCTTCTGCTTTATTGTCGTCATCTTCCCTTTTGATATCTGGGATTTGTGATTTTTGATTGAGACGCTTTTCATTCCTTAATTCTTCAATTTGTGCATACAAATCTTCCATGCACTTTCCTTGGTCTTCATAAGCCCTGTCTTTGAGTTCGTTTTGAATTGTCCGCAAATCAATTATAATTTGTAATCTTTCGTTTTCCTTTTGACAACGCATTAATTCATCCTCTAATTTTTTTATTTGTGAGTATGCACTGTACTCCATAATTTGCGATTTTGACTTCTTCTTCGACTTTGTCTTCTTTTCTTCGAAAATAAATGGTCGCGAACAAAGTCCTTATGTAAGCCTTCCTTTGACTTTGACTTTTGTCTTCTTTTCCCTGATAAAACTCCTTTATAATTTTAATATAGTAATTAAAACCATGTGCGGTTTCATAAAACCATGCGTGGTTTCATAAAACCATGTATTGGTTTAATATATATATATTTTAAAACTTTATTGGGTTTAACATCATTCTTTTATTTTTACTTATTTTTCCTTTTTCCTTTTTCACTGAATCTTCTTTCCTCATTTTTTTGAACTTTATTCTTTTTCTTTTTTTATTGATTGGGGAAGATTGAGTGCTCGATGTGGTCAAAGACCTTTTTTTAGAGAAACTCCGAATTTAATGGCTAAAAGCCAAATTGAGGTCAAAGACCTAAATTCAAAGAAACTTCGATAATTTTGGCCACAAGCCGAAATTAATGCTCTGATACCACTTGTAAGATGAAAAGTCTTATATGTTTGGTATTATTGATAATAATTATTGAATATATGAATTGATGATCATTACATTGATAGTAGGCCAATTATATAAGGCCTGATAGGGGAAAGTCATGTTTATTAATAAATAGACATGACGTATAATATTTATCAATTTACTAATGATTAACCTAGCTTATTAAAATATATCTACTAATATGTAAATAGTGGTAATATACACCTAGGTATATTACAAACCTCTTAGGAGCTTGAGTACAAAATTGTTTAATGGACATGTTATCACACAATTTGTAGTTGCCCCTATTGGATGTCCTATCTAGGATGGTAGAGGAGCCAAGCAACTAAAGAGGTGACCTAAGAGGGTCTCGATCCCCAGATGGATCGGTTGTCATGCCAATCGAGACAATCTTCGCTTTATGTTGCCAAAGCCCAAGGTAGTAAAAGGGGGAGACCCTGATCTAACCCAAAATGATAGATCCAAACCAAATCACCAGATCAAACTATATGGATAGAGTACGTAAGGTGATAAGTTGATGAAACCCTAGATCTAAGGGATGAAGCCACTATAGGGGTTATGTTTGAGTTGAGAGGCTAATGATAATGAATTATCAACCCAATGTGTTTAATTAAGTGACCTAGGAGTTTTAATGAAAGATCTAGGATCTAGGTGCTAGTCCAAATGATCAATTCCACTACCCTGGGGGAATTGAAAGTAGATATTGAGAAAATGACCAAAGTAGTAGATTTAGAAGAGATTAGGGCTTTCTAGCACCTTGATGAGATAGCTTGAGGATAGATTTGACAGTATCAACGCTCCCAAGCAAAACCCAGATCACAAGCCAACTGAAAGATGAGCAAACCTAGGAGGGCGAATGGGTTGAGGAACAATGCCTTTCAGATAAGGGTGATGGAGTCCTCCAAGGGTGATGCCCATGAGAACCCTCCTTGGGCTAAGGCTAAAGATAAAAACCCAAAAAGGATTTGTCAATAAATTCAGTTATGTGACCCAGAGAGTTTTTATAAGTTATGGAGTTAGGGTTTCAAAGTAAATCTAAGCTAAGCCTAATGGAATAAATCTTGAAACAAAAGAAAATAGATGGGACTTACCTCTATGTCTTGTAGATGCCAAGTGCAATGATGCTCTAACCCCCTTGAATTAATTTCCGACCAAAACGATGAGCTCCAAGATGATAGCGATTTGCCCAAGTTGAGCTAGTGCGCCCTCCCTCTTGCTAAGGCAAGCTACTGTGAGACTTGATTCACAAGATGAAAAGTAAATGATGCAATATAAATCAAAGAGCATAAACAATGATCAAAGATACAATGCAAACTACTCCCTGATTGTTAAGCTCATCTAATGGATAGATCCGGAGAACCCCCACAAAATCTCTCCAAGTGAAGTCGCCCTCCTGCAAATCACAAACTATCTCTAGCATGTATAGCATGGAAACATCATCATATACTTGGAACATCTTAGGCTATTAGATCTACAATCAAGCACAAGAACAATCTTCAACAAAGACACAAGATTTCCCAAAAAATTCTTTTATTGCCAATAATCCAAAGCCAAAAGTCCTTTTACAAGGAGGGGGTTCTCTCTCATTAATAGATACAAGAGAGACCAAAACCCTAACCACTTTTTGAATGAGTGTTTGAGATTAAAAGATACAATGAAGATCATCAACGGTGGAGATCTTTTTATTTTTTACATACATGGATCAATGATCAAATCATAAAGGGAGGCACACTTTTTGCCCAATGACGCCCTAGGAGGGGCCAATACAACATAACGTCATGATATAACATGGGATAACATCATAAGGGGGTCACTAGGGGCATAAATCACCCTAGGAGCCCACCTTTTACAAAGATATAACATACTGACATGACAATAAATACATAAATGATCAACTATCAAGTGCACCCCAAGGGAGAAGATGTCCTCTCTAGGACAAAGATAACATCATGTGGAGTCCATCCCGGATGAAACAAATCCCTGTAACATGCCTCTAGAGCCATATCTCATCATCATCAACCATCCTCATGCCATTTCCTCACCCACATTAGCCAAATTGATTTCTATAGTGAAGCCATGGTCATTTTTTTGAATAAAAACTGTCGGTTCATCATGTTGGAAAATAAAATCATCATTAGGTCCACTGCCTTTTCCCAATATCAACATTTGAGTGCACCAAGTGAATCAGAGACATGAAATCCACTAATGGTGACTACACATACTCCATATGTCCTTCAAAATATGCGTCTGAAGCCAACACCATATCCAATATATAAAAAATGGCCATAAAAACAATAATAATCACTGTAACTGCTGCAGAATGCCCCCAAATAAAAAACTGTGCATGGAAATGGTGTACTGGATACATCTAGAGGATAAGTAAGCAATCTCGAACACTGCAGTCACTACCTCGAGAAACGTGTTGACCAAGTCAAAGCACTCAAACTGAAGGTAGAACAATAATCTGGATGGTCCTGTATGCATGTTAGATGAATAATGCTCACAAGTTTATGTTAATAATTGGACTAAAACATGAACTACATAACAGTGGCCACATAATCAATAAACATACACTTGTGTGAGAGAAACTATCAAGTCTTTCATGAAGCTCCCTACATATGCTCACTCACAGACTTAGACAAACTGCTAGGATGGGTGAAGTGGAAAAGGAAGGGTAGGATAATGGGGAAGGACTTGTAATTTCAACACTGTGATCTGTTGGACATGAGGGAAAAGGGTAAACTACTTAGACATATGCTGGATAGAAGACACTAAGGAATGGTGGTGCCTCACAAATGGGTAGAGTGCTTGGAAAGCTTCCGGTAGACTCTAGACAAGCAACGTTTTACATTTAATTTATTGTCAACTTTTGCACACTTCACATTTAGCATTTAGCATTTAACATTTAGATAATCTTTCACTAGCCAGCCTCCAAGAGTAGGTGCCCTGAGTAGCCTTTCGGGCATTAGATAATGACTCAGTCTTACCACCATTGCCTGCCACCGTCCATAGGAGTTGCCACCCTGTTGCCCTGTAGGGGCAAACGACCTTGCATCATACAAGGGATGAGTGCTCGTCCCTTGGCCACTAACTAGCTATGGAAGACTTTTTATTTGCTTAGTGTTTAGCAACACTGTTTGTAGCTGACTTTTGCATCCATTTAGATATAGCATTTATGCATTCTGATGCTTTTTGTAGGAATACTTGTTTTCGAGGACTAAAGGATAACATCTCGGTGACATAGGCAACACACTCCAGAGCCAAGACACAAGGTAAACATAGAGTCTATCCAACAAAGAGGTCTAAGTGGGGGAAGTCCTCGATCTCATTAGTCAAAGTACAAGTCAGGATCAAACCAAATAATGGAAGAGACGGATGAATGGAGAAAGATGAAAGGTAATGCCATCAAAGCAAAAGTAGGGCTAAGTCCATGTAAGGTAGGAGATACTAGCAAGCATATGTAATGACCTTACAGTAGGGACTCTCTAACACCTCACAACACAGGTTTCAAACCATGAAGCCCAGAATGCCACTGTTAGTAAAACATGCATAGTCACAGTAATTAAAATAAACTATAGAGCAACTAAAACATCCAAATGCCACAAATATATACCTCTGCTCAACAATATACCTATCTCTAGAAGCATCTGCAACTGACCATGGGCAAAGGACATCATCGACTAACTGCTCTGCTTTGCATGAACCATGACTACACTAGAATCATCTCAATGGGGTCATGCAAGATCAGTCATGACAAGGGGGCAAATTACTGCTGCTGGCTCAGGAATATGTGCATCCCCATTGAAAAATAGCCTCCAATCAACCATAGGATTGGCTCAATGGACTGGAAAAACTGGTCTGCATCATGGTAGCCCAGCTACAATGTATGGGATAACAGGACAATTGATACAATAGTTGCTTCCGATACAAATACTTTCCTAGTTGTATACTAATTGCCCCTTGAGCCTTATTTGTAATTGTGCCATTTATTAACATCTTTGGCCTTGTTGCATACTCGGAAGGTACATAAAAGACTGTGCACTAACACAGTGCATGACTGGATCTGTAATAATAAAAGATAACACCTTAAAGTTTAAGAGTCTATACTTAATTTAGAAACAAAACCATTAACATATTTATGCTAAAGAATGGAACATTAATAAACTGTGCTATAACTAAAACATTCACACATTTACTAAACTGAAAAGGAACAAACAAAGAAGAACATAACGTATCTCCACTAAAGAGGGAATATCATAAGTTCTAGCTGAAATGCCAAAACAGTTCATTGTAGTCTACTTGCCTGTCACCCTACCAGTTAAGGGAGTATGGACTCACATATACAAAGCCGAGCTTCTTGACTCTGGAACATGCAGACGTGGACACGAGTGTCTGACAGTCAATCCATAGACCCCTGAAACATGACATGCTGGAACACGTATACACGCACACACACACACACACATACACGAAAATCACATAAATTGTTGAAGAAGGGCAATTTTGCTCCAATATGAAGGGATGAGACTGAGGTGTACCCTCCTTATTTCTTGCTATAATCATTTTTCATTTAATGGATATTGCTGCTGTCATTTCTGCATATTGAGAGGTTGTTGCTGCCCCTTTTCTTGTTCATGGTTGCACATTATATTTGGTTGTTTTTGTAATTGTTGCAACGTGCGTCATTGGAAGGGCCTTCCAATTAATTCCTTCATATTGAAGAGGTCTATGGTTATATCATATTGTTAATACCCTAACTATAAACAAGTTATTCAACTTGACGAGAACCCGACATTGTTCTCGACTTTTGGGGGGTCAATTTTAGTAGCTGTTTTTACCTCCGTTTCAAACAGTGTGTATACTGGTAGCACCATTTTTCATTTTGAGCCATAGTTTTGTGATTTTGAAACTTCTTGGTCATAAGAAAACTATAACTTTTATTTACAATGGCCATTTTCCAAACTTTACAAAAAAAGCTACATTTAATAGCTAGTTATAGAAAAATATACACACATTTTTGAATTTTGTAAGATTTGGAAGCTACTTAGAACGAAAAATATATGCATTTTCAAAGTTCTTCATTAAACTTTTTTTTTAAAGAAGTCATTTTTGGGCAAATTTCTAAACAAAATGAGAAGAAAAAGGCATTTCAAACCATTTTCAACGTATTTTCTACTATTTGATGTATAAAAATGATACTCTTTAACATTATTTTTCATAAAGTGATGATTCACATAAACTCAACAAAACATATACCATATATTTCTAAAAAGCATAGTAAAAACATAACAGTTATTCCCAAAATAAAATCTTCAATTCAAAACATTACAAAAATACTAAGTTGCCAGGGTACTTGGGTACTGGACGGGTACGGGTACGGGTACGCCACTTTTTGAAATAGGGTACTTGGGTACGTCGGGGTACTGTAGACATATATATATATAATTTTCAAGTTTAAATTATAAATTATAAATTATAATTAAAATAACACACATTGACATTGGTATTGCTGCTTGCACATTAATTCAAATTACATATATGATATTCAATATTGATATTGATATGAATCATTAGCATAATAGCATGATATATGTTCATGACTCCATGAGTCCATTGTCATACTACATCCAAAATTTTGGCAAATGGCATGCCTCATTTGCCATAGTTCCGAACATGAAATCAGAGATCTGAAATACAAAATAGCAAAATGAAAATAGTCAAATACTAAACATAAAGCAAGTAAACATCATAGTTGATTTGGCTTCCTCAAGCCATCTCTGCTAGGTCAGCAACATCTGCAACATCACTGTCATCTGCATCAGCATCAAGGAGGTCCTCGGTCAACAAGCCCTCCAGGTAAGTATCACAGAATTAGCATGGTTTTATAATTATTAATTTAATAAATTTATTGTTTGTAATCTGGATATTTGGCTAAAAATTTAAAATAAAATCTCAGAGATTAATGATTATTATAATTTTAAATTTATAATTAAAAATTAAAATTTAATAATTATAACTTTTAAATTTTTAAGTTTTGTTCTAATTCTGCAAAGTTGCAAACGTTGCTGATTAGTGATAATCTTGTTAGTGTTTCCTGTTAAGTCCATGAATTTTGAATTTCAAATTCGTTTTTATTTTTTAACTTTGTAGCTAATTCTCATTTTTTTGTGTTTCCAGTAATTTCAAATCCTTTTTCTACTGTGTTCCAGAAAATCTTCTTTTCTGAACTAAACAAAACCACAAATACAGCTAAAATTCAACGTAATTAAGACTGCTAAGTACCAATACGTTGCCCTTTTTAAGTACCAGTACCCTAATTTCTTTGACCAAGTACCTGGTACTTGGGTGAAGTACCCGGTACTTTCATGGTACTCCCAGAGGTACCAGTCCCGGTACCCGGTACTGGTACGGGTGCCCAACCCCCTGGTACGGGTACCTTGGCAACTTCGCAAAAATATCTTATAAAAAATTTGTCAACTTTGACATTTTCCTCAACGATATGAAACTAATCAACAATATCATGCATCCCGAAATCTTCATCAAAATTGACATTTTCTGTTGGTTGGCTCTCTTCCTGGACCTCAATGTGTTCTTCCATTGGATCTTCTACTTCTACAAAATGCCCAAAGTGATATTTTCCGAACATCCCTTTTAAAGGAGGCCGAGGCTCTTTTGACATCTTTCCCACAAGTGACTCACTAAATTCTCCTTTCTTCAAACCAACTTCCTGCATTTTATCTAGAAGAACTTTCATTGCATTAATTCTTTGCTTGATATAATTGCACTGTAGTAGATCTTTCTCAATCGATATGCAATTTCTTCATTTTTGTAACGAACATGCTATTGTTGTACCTAATCACCACATACAAAACAAAAAAAGTTAATCAACATAATGAAACATGAATTTAAAAAATATATATTACCGAATTTAGATTATGGCACTAGTTTCATATGTAATATCAGAAATATTACCTGATCCCGAGAACAAATCTAAAACACAATCTCCTTCTTTTGAAAAGGTATCTATGAGATAATTAATCAATGCTTGTGGCTTTTGGTAAGATGTTTATGGTCTCTTCTTTCAAATCTCTTTCTTCATATGTCAAGTTGTTAACCATGGCATTATAAGACAATATTTGACTATATTTTCCTTCACTCTTTACATTGATTAAAAGAGTTTCATAGGTCTCATCTTTTGTCCAACATGCAAGATGTATGTTTTCAGTATCACTCATAAATGGATCAGTGCTGGAGCTACGAATGTTAGGCTTATGCCTGTAACAAAAATAGATAAGAATCTAATTAACTTATAAAAAAATAATTTTGGTTTCCAAATTCAAATGTTTAATAATAGACCACAAATATCTTACCAATACAGTTGTTTCCTTGAGTTTGATTTATCCTTGAAGTTTGTTAGCACTGCTCCTCCTTGTACATCGGAGTGGAAAACAAGAAATCTCCATAGGGGTGATGTTTTGACGTCCAGAAATTGAATGACTGGTATATATAAGGCTCACAATCACAAGTAATGTTTTTGATATTTTACCCATGAGGGATATCTGCAATAACTAGGGAGTACAACTTTTTGGGAACAAGATTTGCAATGTTTGCACAATCACCCAAGATCACTTTATATTGTATAGTGTCGAGCCCATTCCAAATGTGATGATCAAGGGTGTCATCGAGTTCAACGTTTGCAAGACGTCGTCTTCTTTGTCGTTCTATTTTGGCTCTTTGAATATGAATTTTGAATGACTTTGGTATTGTATTCTTCTTTGACATCTTTGAAAACAAAATTATATCTATAAGTAATAAAATAGAAATGAATTCACTTAGAAATAAATAAAATAGAAAACATCATAAATCATCATACCTTTTTGTATGCAACAAAAAATATTTTAAGTTTTCCATGGAGCTTGAATCTGGATAGTTGCATCTGACATCATCCCAACTCTTCTCACCCAACATTATAACCATATACTCTTGTATTTTCATGTAAACCTTATGACTACATGATGTAAAAATAAATGGCATTTACAATGACATCTAATAATAACACAATGCTTATTTAATAAAAATTCTTAAACTAAAAAAGTAAACTTAAAAAAATAAAAACATCCTATAAACTTAATTTTCAAATTCATTGCACATTTCCTCCATGGATAATTCACCTGACTTTTCATGTGACAGTATTGTAGATATAAGTGTTTCATCCTCCACACCTTGCAATGATCTCCAAGGTGTTATAGTCATATCTTCTGGCAAATTCTAGACACCAGAGCCTCCTTGACTACTGCTCCATGCAACTGTTTTATTTTATTTTACCTTTTGATATTTTACGCCAATATTCTCCCACATGCTAAATATGTGATCAATCAAATCCCAAATGGGGCTCGTTCTAAATGTCCACTGAAAATAGTTATCTACAACTCTGAATGCATCACTTCCTTTCAAACCTTTCTGTTTCACATTGTCCTCTTTAATATGGATACCTATTTCCATACAACATTGTTTCCAGAAATCTGCATCAACTTTCGATCTATCCCCACCACATATTTGTTCAAATTCATTGTGGATAAATCTAACCCTTTGAACGAATGTCATGGACATCCTATAGTCACTATCTGTGTTGTGATCCCATGCCAATAGTCTTGCTTCCACATCTGTTAAACCAACGTAAATGATGCATTTCACTGTTTGAAAAATAGGGTTTTTGGTAAACTGTTGCATCAATTCTCTTCTAGCCTCCGCAGAATGATTTCCTCCCAAAACATAGTAGTTGTAATCAAAACATCTTGATTCTTCAAATGCATTTCTAATAGGAACATCTTTTGGGTCAATAAGAACTAGGTAGTCAACCACATGTGCATAGGGATTGCGCCTCATCAATGCTTTCAAGTTATGAACATGCAAGCGATGTGGTTTCCTAATTTGATACTTCTCTTGGCGTTCTGTGTGTCTATAAAGTTGCTTCACATTTAAATCAAATGTATGCCCATTGTGAACCAACTTATCCCTCCGCAATCGATCTCGAATATCATTTTGTGTTGTCTTAACAACACCATCATCTAGATCACCACCTGGAGATGATTTCCAAACTGTCCCCCGAGTTTACACTATGATTTTCAACATTGGATTGAACATCTTCTCTCCTCCTTTTATGTCTTGAACCAGTTGTATCTAAAAGAACAACTTGTTGATCAGGAATTGAAACATCCTCATCCATAGGTCTTTTAGAAGAGTGTCTCTTACTCTTACCAACATAAGTATCATCATCACCAACAATTCGTCGATCATGTTCAGTTCGGCGAGATATCCTTTTGAATGTAACCTTCCTAGGTACTTCATTTGATTGTTGTATGCCTTTTCCTTTTTGTGCTTGTACTTCTTCAGGAACATTTTGCACTCGTTTTTGCTTTGGTGTTTCTACCTTCTTTGGTGCTTCTCCCTTATGAAGAGGGGCATTAATGACATCCATCGGATTTTCTTCTGTAGAATAAATTCCATTCAGAATATGGGAAAGTGGCATAACAAAATCTTACGAAATAAAAACATTATTGTATTAAATCTACTACATGGTCATATAATTCAAAGTATAAAAAATTCATAAGGATATAAAAATATAGAAACTTACACTCTTGCGCTCAATATCATGCACGACTCCTGTACAAAATTCTGTGAAAATTTCTTCGATCTTATAGTTTGAAACTTTCAAAGAATATCGGATTTTGACAAAGGTTTTAGCTTGTTTCATTAGTGCATAAACAATGTCTTTACTCGGCACCAAACAAATATCTCGCAACAATCCCAATGAGTGATAATCATTTTTAAGATATGCAAATGCAACACAATATAAGTGAATATTGTCTGGGTTGTCTTGATATTTCTCTTTCAGAAACCAAGAATAATCCATTTTCTTTTCATCTGGTGCGTGTTTCCATTATCTAACATTTTTGTCTTTTAAATCATCACTAACTTCATCATGTGCAACATTGTCAGATGGCTCAACTATTTTTTTCGATGACTTCATCGACGATCTCGCTCTAGAGATGTTTACAAATAGCTTTTTTTATGCCATTTTCCCTATAGTCAGAAACAAAAAAAAAATTTAGTATATGTTTAAAAAAAATAAGTTGCACTTAAAAAAAAATGTTAATATATAGTTATACAAAGCATAACAATTTTTTAAATGTAGAGGGGGCATCCATAACATCCGTAGCATAGCCCAAGGGCTATGCATTGGGCGTGCCCTTGCGCCCAACATAGCCCTTGGGCTATGCTACGAGCGCCCGGGGGAGGAGCGGAGCTCCAACCCACCGTAGGAGGTTCGCTCCCCCTTGGCCCTTGTAGCATAGTCCAAGGGCTATGCATTGGCGCGTCCCGCAAATGCATAGGGCTTAGGATATGCTAGGTGGGCGCCCGTAGCATAACCCAAGGGATATGTATTGGGCGCGGGGCGCCAATGAATAACCCTTGGGCTATGTTAAGCTCGCAAATGCAGAGCCCTTGGGCTATGCTACAGATGTTACAGGCGCCCGTAGCATAGCCCAAGGGCTGTAGCATAGCGCAAGGGCTATGCATTTAAAAAAAAATTCTCGAGCCCCCTCTACATTTAAAAAATTGTTATGCTTTGTATAACTATATGTTAACAATTGTTTTAAGTGCAACTATTTTTTTTAAAACATATACTAAACTTTTTTTGTTTTGTTTGTGACTATAGAGAAAATGGCATCAAGAAAGCTATTTGTAAACATCTCTGGAGTGAGATCGTCGATGAAGTCATCGAAAAAAATAGTTGATCCATCTGACAATGTTGCGCGTGATGAAGTTGTATCTAGTGATGATTTAAAAGCCAATAATGCTAGAGAATGGAAACACGCACCAGATGAAGAGAAAATTGACTATTCTTGGTTTCTGAAAGAGAAATATCAAGGCAACCCAGACAATATTCACTTATATTGTGCTGCATTTGCGTATCTTGAAAATAATTATCACTCATTGGGATTGCTGCGAGATATTTGTTTGGTGACGGGTAAAGACATTGTTTATGCACTAGTGAAACAAGCTAAAACCTTTGTCAAAATCCGATATTCTTTGAAGGTTTCAAACTATAAGATCGATGAAATTTTCACAGAATTTTGTGCAGGAGTCGTGCCGATATTGAGCGCAAGAGTGTAAGTTTCTATATTTTTATATCTTTCTGAATTTCTTATACTTTGAATTATATGACCATGTAATAGATTTAATACAATAATGTTTTTATTTCGCAAGATTTTGCTATGCCGCTTTCCCATATTCTGAATGGAATTTATTCTACAGAAGAAAAATCTGATGGATCTCATTAAGGCCCCTCTTCATAAGGGAGAAGCACCAAAGAAGAGAGAAACACCAAAGCAAAAACGAGTGCAAAATGTTCCTGAAGAAGTACAAGCACAGAAAGGAAAAGGCATCCAACATTCAAATGAAGTACCTAGGAAGGTTACATTCAAAAGGATATCTTGCCCAACTGAACATGATCGACGAATTGTTGGTGATGACGATGTTACTTCTGTTGGTAAGAGTAAGAGACACTCTTCTAAAAGACCTATGGATGGGGATGTTTCCATTCCTGATCAACAAGTTGTTCTTTTAGATACCACTGCTTCAAGACATAAAATGAGGAGAGAAGATGTTCAATCCAATGTTGAAAATCATAGTGAAAAATCGGGGACAGTTTGGAAATCATCACTCCAGGTGGTGATCTAGATGATGGTGTTGTTAAGACAACATAAAATGTTATTCGAGATCGATTGCGGAGGGATAAGTTGGTTCACAATGGGCATACATTTGATTTAAATGTGAAGCAACTTTATAGATACACAGAAGGCCAAGATAAGTATCAAATTATGAAACCACATCGCTTGCATGTTCCTAACTTGAAAGCATTGGTGATGCACAATCCCTATGCACATGTGGTTGACTACCTAGTTCTTGTTGACTCAAAAGATGTTCCTGTTAGAGATGCATTTGAAGAATCAAGATGTTTTGATTATAACTACTATGTTTTGGGGGGAAATCATTCTGCGGAGGCTAGAAGAGAGTTGATGCAAGAGTTTACCAAAAACCCTATTTTTCAAACAGTGAAATGGATCATTTACGTTGGTTTAACAGATGTGGAAGCAAAACTATTGGCATGGGATCACAACACAGATAGTGACTATAGGATGTCCATGACATTCGTTGAAAGGGTTAGATTTATCCACAATGAATTTGAACAAATATGTGGTGGGGATAGATCGAAAGTTGATGCAGATTTCCGGAAACAATGTTGTATGGAAATAGGTATCCCTATTAAAGAGGACAATGCGAAACATAAAGGTTTGAAAGGAAGTGATGCGTTCAGAGCTGTAGATAACTATTTTCAGTGGGCATTTAGAACAGGCCCCATTTGGGATTTGATTGATCACATATTTAGCATGTGGGAGAATATTGGCATAAAATATCAAAAGGTAAAATAAAATAAACCAATTGCATGGAGCAATGGTCAAGGAGGCTTTGGTGTCAAGAGTTTGCCAGAAGATATGACTATAACACCTTGGAGATCATTGCAAGGTGTGAAGGATGAAACACTTATATCTACAATACTGTCACATGAAAAGTCAGGTGAATTATCCATGGAGGAAATGTGCAATGAATTTAAAAAGTAAGTTTATAGGATGTTTTTATTTTCTTAAGTTTTATTTTCGAGTTTAAGATTTTTTATTAAATAAGCATTGTGTTATTATTAGATGTCATTGTAAAGGCCATTTATTTTTACATCATGTAGTCATAAGGTTTACATGAAAATACAAGAGTATATGGTTATAATGTTGGGTGAGAAGAGTTGGGATGATGTCAGATGCAACTATCCAGATTCAAGCTCCATGGAAAACTTAAAATATTTTTTTGTTGCATACAAAAAGGTATGATGATTTATGATGTTTTCTATTTTATTTATTTCTAAGTGAATTCATTTCTATTTTATTACTTATAGATAAAATTTTGTTTTCAAAGATGTCAAAGAAGAATACAATACTAGAGTCGTTCAAAATTCATATTCAAAGAGCCAAAATAGAACGACAAAGAAGACGACGTCTTGCAAATGTTGAACTTGATGACACCCTTGATCATCACATTTGGAATGGGCTCGACACTATGCAATATAAAGTGATTTTGGGTGATTGTGCAAACATTGCAAATCTTGTTCCCAAAAAGGAGTACTCCCTAGTTATTATAGATATCCCTCATGGGTACAATATCAAAAACATTACATATGATTGTGAGCCTTATACATATCAGTCATTCAATAAAGTGGTTTCGGGATTTTTGGACGTCACAACATCACCCCTATGTAGATTTCTTGTTTTCCATTCCGATGTACAAGAAGGATCAGTGCTAACAACCTTCATTGATAAATCAAACTCAAGGAAACAACTGTATTGGTAAGATATTTGTAGTGTATTATTAAACATTTGAATTTAGAAACCAAAATTATTTTTCTATAAGTTAATTAGATTCTTATCTATTTCTGTTACAGGCATAAGCCTAACATTCGTAGCTCCAACACTGATCCATTTATGAGTGATACTGAAAACATACATCTTGCATGTTGGGCAAAAGATGAGACATATGAAACTCTTTTAATCAATGTAAAGAGTGAAGGCAAATATAGTCAAATATTGTCTTATAATGCCGTGGTTAACAAGTTGACACATGAAGAAAGAGATTTGAAAGGAGAGACTGTAAACATCTACCAGAAGCCACAAGCATTGATTAATTATTTCATAGATACTTTTTCAAAAGAAGGAGATTGGGTTTTAGATTTGTTCTCGGGATCAAGTAATATTTCTGATATTACATATGAAACTAGTGCCGTGATCTAAATTCGATAATATATATTTTTTAAATTTATGTTTCATTATGTTGATTAATTTTTTTTGTTTTGTATGTGGTGATTAGGTACAACAATAGCATGTTCGTTACAAAAATGAAGAAATTGCATATCCATTGAGAAAGATCTACTATAGTGCAATTATATCAAGCAAAGAATCAATGCTATGAAAGTTCTTCCAGATGAAATGCAGGAAGTTGGTTTGAAGAAAGGAGCATTTAGTGAGTCACTTGTGGCAAAGATGTCTAAAGAGCCTCTACCTCCTTTAAAAGGGATGTTCGGAAAATATCACTTTGGGCATTTTGTAGAAGTAGAGGACCCAATGGAAGAGCACATTGATGTCAAAGAATCAGTCCAAGAAGCAACCATTTGATAAGCATGGTTTTCATTGATGACAAGCCATTAATGACAAAGGAGTAACAAGGAGTGACAAAGCTTAATGACATGGCAAAGGTTGATGACATGGCAATCATTGATGACATGGGAAGCATGACAAAGGTTAATGACATGGCAAGCAAGCATGACAAGCATTGATGACATGGCAAGCATGACAAAGGTTAATGTCATGGCAAGCAAGCATGACAAAGGTTGAGGGCAACATAGGCATGGGCATTTGAAGGACAACAAGGGCACAAGCATTTGAAGGACAGCTTGCGGGCATCCATAATAGCCCTTGCGGGCATCATTCTAAGGAGTAGCTGTGGGCATGCTTGCGGGCATTTGAAGGACAGCATGCGGGCATATGAAGAGAGCTCTTGCGGGCATCTCTTGGAGCAGCCAGCGGGCATATGAGGGCATTTCCTTGGAGCATTGCGGGCATGTGAATAAGGCCCTTGCGGGCATGTGAATAAGGCCCTTGCGGGCATCTTCAAAGGGTCCCTGCGGGCATTTGCTAAAGGCCCTTGCGGGCATTTATAGGAGTAATGCGGGCATATTAAAGAGCCCTTGCGGGCATTCTTTCAAGCAGCTCTGCGGGCATTTCTAAGAGCCCTTGCGAGCATCCTGAAGGGTAGTCCATGACATAGCAAGGTCATGGGAGTGTGGGCATTGAAGCCACTTGTTGGTCATGTCTTGCACTTTGAAATTTGGGTTTTGGAACCCACTCATGGTGGTCATATGAAGAATTGAAGTGATGAAAAACCCACGGTGATGATGTGGCGAAGAAGGTTATATATATATATATATATTATATATATTCCAAGTCGTCCAGCTAAATGAAAAAGACATTAATTAAGTTCGTTTAATGACAAGTCGGCTCAGAAAAATAATTCATGAAAAAAATGTGTATAAATAGAGGTCAATCTGCCTCATTTGAAAGTGGAGGAGTAGCTCTGAAATTCAACCAACACTGAAAAAAAATTCAGGTGTTTCTGAGGTTGCAGTAGATCCACAGGAGCAACAAATTACTGAAGAATTGTTATGCTCTAAACTTTTTGGTGAAGATATATGGAGCTCTGAATTTCGGTGATTTATGAGGAATGAGGACAGATTGATGACATCGCTATGGTTAGATTGATGACATGAATATGGACAAGTTGATGACATGACTGTGGACAAATTGATGACATGAAAAATGGTTGCTATGAGAAATGCATTTTGATGTGAGTCTGAGGCTGATCTAAGGAAGAAGTGCAACAGTGAAGGATCAATGAAGAAGAGGAGCAGAACAATGTGTAGCAGAGGTGTATCAACAATGGATCATTGAAGAAGAGGATCAGAACAGAGTGTAGCAGAGGTGTATCAGCAGAGAAAAGTTTGGTCAGTTGGTCAGACAATCCAATCTAGTTATTGATATTGGGCTTGTTGTTATTATTGTATTGGGGTTTGATTATGAATTGCAGACTTAAGAAAAGTCTGATATATCATTTGTAAATCTGTATTTTTGGGGTGTCGGTGCATCCCAGTCAATTGCAGCTGACAGAATCATCTGGTGGGTGGTGCCACCTTGGGTTGTAGCCCATTTAGGAGACTGTAGTCTCCTATCACAATCTAAAAAACTTATTTATATATATCTTTGTTCATTTGTGTACACTATACTTGGATGTTAAGTAGACTGATATGAATGTTGATATAACTAGTGAATTGAAAGTAAAAATATAAGTAAATAGTGCTACACTGATTTAACTCCCCCTCTCTCAGTGTGCCATTGTGTTCAACATCATCTATGGTGCCTAGTGAAGCTAAGTCATATGTCATTACAAGATAATCTGTTCAGTATGACAGCCCAAACTGTGTGATCAACCCAGATCTGGAAATGTTAATCAGACCTTGAATTGTTGCAGAAGTTAGAGTAGCCCTAACCAAACTTGCACAGAATCTCTGAGTCTAACTATTACTGTCAAAGTTGGTTGAGAATTATTTTATATTCTTCTCAAAAGCAAAACTGGAGCAATACGAAGAAGCCCCTAAACAAGGGCAGTTGTTGAATAATCATGGAGAAATCGCAGCATTAAAACCTGGGTCAAATACCGATGCTCAAAGTTGTAGCATTCATTTGTGGTCAACGTGGATTCTCCAATCTGTTGATATCTCAGCCAAAATTCAGCAGTCAACGTGGTCAACTCGGATTCCCTAATCTGCTAATAGCTCAGTCGAAAATTTGCAGTGAACTATGGTCAGCTCAGATGCTCTAAATCTACTGCTATCTCAGTTGAATTTCTAAATATCAGTCTTGTCTCTATTCGTATTGGCATCAGTGGCTTGTAAAGAAGCCCGATGAGCTTTTATTTGGTATTATGCCAGCCCTAACCTGTCAAGCATGAGGCTTTAAGCCCATACCCCTTATGAATTAAGATGGGTGACGTTGGAAAACCTAACATGGGAAGTCATCCCACTCATACCTTTGTCTTAAAATATTTAGGGTTATTACCCCTTATTTTATGGTGATCTAAATATATAATTTGAATTTGTGTAAAAAATTATAAATGAAATTACTATGAGGTCGGCTTCATTTGTGGCCCTAGTGGTTAACATTTGAATATTAAAGCCCCAAATTCCTTGTGAAATAAGAATAGTAACACTTGTAAAGTCGACCTCATTGTGGCCAAATTGGTGTATAAATAAGAGAGACAAATGGAGTTTGAAGTATGCATTTCGATGTAACCATCTAGGAGCTGATTTTTTGAGGAGAACCTGGAGATTACCGAGCAGCGAACCTGGAGATTACTGAGGAGCAGTGAACCTTGGTCAGGCTGAGTAAAATTACATAGTTGATTTTGTCTTTTTCTGTTTGTTGGTCAAGACTCAGAATTTGTGAAGCTCATACATGGAAAGAGTTGTTTAGGGCATCACCATCTCCTTAAAGACAAGTCAGGTATGCTACTATTTCTGACAGACTAGAGACTACAGTTCGAAGGTTGATGTCTGCACACTATTTGAGGAGCAGCCTTAAACCCACGTTTGATCAACTATACTGTAAAAAAGGCTGTAAGGGTTATTTTGTAATAACTTGTATGAGAGATAGGGTCGAGCAAGGATGAACTGATGTACTAACAGGTTGCAGCCTGAGCCATTCATCTCAGTTGAAGCTGAGAGTCTTTTGTAGAGGTTGAAGCCTCTTAGAGCAGTTGCAGCTGGTGCATTTACTCTGTGTTGAAGCACAGATATTGATAGTCAAATTGTTATTTATACAGAAGTGAAGTGTTTACAAATTCTTGGTGTGATTCTTGTGCAAGTCATTGTATCTTTAGTTTGATATTCCAACATTTTAAATGGTTGAAGATTAACTCTGTTTGTAAAATCAAAATTTAGGAATTAGAATTTGACAAGACCACAACACTGATTCACCCCCCCCTCTCAGCGTAGTAAGTGTGTTTTTCACCATCACCATCATTGTACTCACTCTTTGTACTTGTCTTAAAGAGATGTTTTGTAGGAAGCAAGATGCTAATGTTCATTAGGAAACCCTAGAGGATGTGTGTGTGTGTTTGTGTGTGTGTGTGTGTGAGAGAGAGAGAGAGAGAGATTGGAGATGATACTTGATGTTGTGGGTTCATTCATCACTCACTTGTATTAGAGATGTGAGGAGTGGAGCACATTAGTCTCTTTCACTTTTTGTACTCTTCATTGTATTATAACTCTTTGTCTTGCCGCGCTAGAGTCAAAGAAGTTCAACGGTAATTCTAAGGTTTATGAGAAACCCTAGAGGATAAAGAAGCATTCTTCTTGTTGCTCTTGTGAAAGAAGAAGACTAGGGTTATGCTACTTCTTATGCTTGTTGAAGAGGAGAAGAGGAGGAGATGCCTTATGCAATTGTGGGATGCAAGTGTAGGAGCAAAGGGGGATTTTTTATGAAGAAACTAGAATGTGGAGCACATTATTCTCTTTCACTTTTTGTACTCTTCATTGTATTATCACTCTTTGTCTTGGCGCGCTAGAGTCAGAGAAGTTCAAGGGTAATTCTAAGGTTTATGAGAAACCCTAGAGGATAAAGAAGCATTCTTGTTGTTGCTCTTGTGAAAGAAGAAGACTAGGGTTATGCTACTTCTTATGCTTGTTGAAGAGGAGGAGATGCCTTACGCAATTGTGGGATGCAAGTGTAGGAGCAAAGGGGGATTTTTTATGAAGAAACTAGAATATGTTAGGAGTGATTCCTAACTAGGAGTTGGTGGCTAGGGTTTTCTTCGTTTTCCTAGCTATAGGGCTTGGAGAGCTTGAAATTGTACCAGCTTGTGATGACTTTGTGAGTATGTTCATGTATTATATAAATGAATTGTTCAGCTGTCCAATTGTTGTGCACTTGCAGATTTGATTTTCAACAAGTAGTGTCTTCTTGATTGGGTAATTTCCAACACTTTTGTTCATGTTGATTTTACATAACATAGGGCTGAAATTGTTAAGAAAGTTAACACATATCTTAAAGATAAGAGGGAAGATTTATTGCTGTAAATCTGCTGTAATAAAGTTATATGAGATTTGTTATATGCATGGAAAGTGTGTCTTAAAAGTTGTAACTTGTTGCAATTGAAGTACACTTGTATTAGACATGCGAGGAGGGGAGCACACTATGTTCGCTTTTGAGGTTACTCTTAAAGCGTTTACACCATGTTTTGGGAAGCTTCATGAGATTTGGGGTACATTGTGTATGATTAGCCCTTGGATGGTATGTGATGGATTTGCACATTGGAGGTGGCTTACTTAGTGGCCATTTGACCTTAGTTGGATGCTTGCATGATGTTCTTCCTTAAAGTGTTGGAGATCTTCAGACAACTGGGTGACATTCTACATGTTTGCCACATGGAGTAGATTGTTTGTTGTGTTTGGCATTTTGAAGGAGGGTGTTGAACCCTAGACAACATGGGGTGGCTTGGATGCTTGCATGCAGGCATGGAGTTGATTTGGAGTAGAGTGAAGTGAAGTATTTGTTGTTGTTCACTGCTGTAATTGTATATTTCAGATCAGCCCTAAGGCTGAAAGCTCTTACGGATTAAATGCCATAATCCTCTATTGCAAGGTGAAATTCCAGATTTGCATTAATTGCCCTAGAATGAAAATTTCTATAGAGTGGTCATGAAGGTGGGATGGACCCAAAGGAGCACATGGATTAGGAAGAACATTTGAGCTTTGGAGACTTGTGGAGGTGGAGCATTGGACTCTGCTTGAGAAGCATTCATGCTTTGGAGCCTTGCTTGTTGGATGTTTTCACCTTGGAGTTATACATGTCACTTGAAGTGAGAGTGCTCCACACATGAACCTACTTGTGTAGAGTTTAGGTTTTTTGTAGTGGATTAGGTCCACTTTGTATTGTTGGCATCCCTTACATCTCTCATGTAAATAGAGGAAGGAAGCACATTATGTTAGCCTATAAGGTTACTCCATAAGTGATTACACCATGCTTGTGAGAGATTCATGAGATTTGGGGTACATGGTGTATGATTAGCCCTTGGATTGTACGTGATGGATTTGCACATTGGAGTTCGCTTATTTAGTGGTTGCTTGACCTTAGTTGAATGCTTGCATGCCATTCTTCCTTAGAGTGTAGAGATCTTTAGACAACTTGGTGACATTCTACATGCTTGCCACATGGAGGAGGTTGTTTGTTGTGTTTGGCACTCTGGAGGAGGGCTTTGAACCCTAGACAACATGGGGTAGCTTGGTCACTTGCATGGAGGCATGGAGTTGACTTGGGGACATGTGGGTTGTGATAGTGTTCTTGTAGGGGTGGTGGACCTAGTGGAGCACATGGATTAGGAGGAGCGTTGGCGTCCTTGGAGGCTTGGAGGAGGAGCATTTGACACATCATGCAAAGTGCCTGTTATCACACACCTTGTAGTTGCCCCTAAAGGTGATCCTATCTAGGATGGTAGAGGTGCTAGGAAACTAAAGAGGTGACCCAAGAGGGCCTCGATTCCCAAGGATGATTGGTTGTCACGCAAATCGAGGCAATCTTCACTTTAGATCAAGCTAAAGCGAGATCAAGTGGGAGACCCTTACTAGCATGTGAGGGCTAGTGAATCAACACAAGACACTCTAAAGGTTACGAATGATGCACAAGAGTAGATCTTGGAGGATAAAATCTAGATCTAGGGAAACGTAGATTTTATGGGAGTTAGAAACCGGTTGAGGAGGCTTAGGTGGGCTAGTGAATCAACACAAGACACTCTAAAGGTTACGAATGATGCACAAGAGTAGATCTTGGAGGATAAAATCTAGATCTAGGGAAACGTAGATGTTTATGGGAGTTAGAAACCGGTTGAGGAGGCTTAGGCAAAATAGAGATTCTCAACCATAGAAGAAAAATACCACTTATGAATTTAGGAAAGTAGATCTAGATGGATCTAGTTCATATGAAGAATACCCAAATTGGATCTACCTAGGGTTTAAGCAAATGAGGCCAAAGTGGACCCAAAATAGTAGATCCGGGTGTTAGATGACTAGATCTAGGTGCTTGATGAATGGATCTGTGAAATTTGGGGGGGTTCAAGCATATACCCAACTGATAGATCTGAAAGATGGACCAAAAACCCAAGGATGGCGTCCCACCTAGAGGAGACTAATGCTAGATCCGGGAGTAAATGGAGTTGGATTGAGTTGAAAATTTAGATCTAGTGTTTTTATAATTATTCCAAAGTGGGTTTTGATGGCCGTACTCAAATAGGTACTCGATCTATCAGATCTAGAAAACAAGGGTTTTAACAATGAGGGTTCTAATGGTGACAATTGGAATGGATCCTGAAACAACAAAAGTAATTTGAAACGCACTTGGAAATGCTTGCGGCTGCCTTGCAAGTTGATGATCTTCCGAAATCTAAGCAATCTAGAGTGAGATCCAACCTCCCCAAGTGAAATCGCTATGCTCCAAGATGGCCAATGCACCCCTCCTGCCAAAAATGCTCAAGAGTTAGAATCGATCTAGACAAGAAGTAAACTATATGGCAAGAAAAATGAATCAAAGAGCATCAATATGATCACAAGATACAATAAAATACTTCCTGATGCAAGATGTCTTGAGGAGGAGAGATGGAGTCTCCCCACAATAGCGCCCCTTTAAAAACGTCCTCCTTCTCTACCACACGACCCCTGCAGAAAATGGTTATGGAAAGAGCTAGATCCAAAATGACGTCGAAGAGTAAAGACTTTACAATCACTTGCAAGAGAATTCATCAAAGCTTCCAAGAGTTTTTGCAAAAATATTTTATTATGCCGGGAATCCAAGAGCCCAAGAGTGCCTTTACAATGAGGGGGGTCTCTCCTTTAAATAGGAGTGAGAGAGACCAAAACCCTAACCACTTTTTAAATGAGTGGTGGAGATCAAAAGATATAACAATAATAATCAACGGCTAAGATGAGCCAGAAATACAATACATGGATCAACTCACAAATAGAGGGGGGTGCACTCACTAAATCGCCCAAGGGGGACGCACCACATGACAAATGACTAAGACATATGATATAAGCACATGGTGGGGCTAGGAGGTAATCATATCCTTCACTAGCATGGCCCCATGGCACAATAGCAAATAATATGACCATATAGCATCATAAAGTGACCATAAGACCAAATTGTGGCCCCCTCAAAGACACATTAAAATATCAACATGACGAACACTCGGACGTGTGGACCCCACTGATGCCGAAACAAGTGCTAGAAGCTATGGAAATCATCATCAAAGTATCATGGACCAATCTCATGCCATTTCCTTGCCCCACTAAGCCAAATTGATTTCCTCAATGAGCCATTTCTCTGTCGAAAAAACACCTATGAAAGTACAAAAATGCCTGTAACTCATTGCCAAGTGTCCTGGACACAAATCCGACTGCACCAAAATGTCTGGAGATGGGGTAATATGGTAATAACAACTGGCTGGACCCCCCATCCCCTCATGAGTGCCCTCGGAGAACGTGCTAGCTCAATGCAAGTGCTGGACAGGCCATTTTTGCATGGCAAACTGGAGAAAAGTGGCAATCTGACTATATCATCACCTGTAAGTACCTAGAATTGATAACTGAGTGCACCAATGAGCTCATAATGCTCAAATCTACTAGGAATGAGTACTCATGCATTGTGTGACCATCAAATGATACCTCTGTAAGCTCATCCATGCCCAGAATAATAAAAATAATGGTCCATAAATAAAAATAATCATAAAAAATCCATCAAACCATCATCTGAAACTGTTGTCTGAGGCATGGAACCATCTAATGGACACATATGGGCCATGAATAATGCATCTTGAACACCTGCCCAAAGTCATCCTGGACTCTGTGGTTGACTGGGTCAAGAATGATCAAAATAGTGATCCAGACCATGAATAACTGCTGCTGCAAGTACAAATGGTTATGATATGCTCCTTCACTTATATTAGTAGCTAGACCAAAGCATAGAGTGATGTTTAACTGGCGTAAGCATGTAAATAATATGAATAAGATGAGCTTAGATCAGAGTAGCTAGTTACTAAAAACAAGATTTTCAAGTGTATACTCGTTTATTGACTTTAACAATTTGCTAACCATGGGTGAAGGTGGAAAAACAAAGGGTAAGCTAGGGGAAGGACTCAACAAACTAACATTGCAATCTCTCGGATGAAGGAACCAGGGAGACCACCTAGACATATACTGGATAGAAGATAACACGAGGAATGGTGGTGTCTCACAAATGGGTAGAGTGATGAGAATGCTTCCAATAGATTCTAGACAAGCAACCTTTTAACAATTTATTATTTGTAAGCTTTTTTTATTTAAGATTTATTTATTTCACTTTATAGATTTTCATTAGCCAGCCTCCAAGAGTAGGTGCCCTGAATAGCCCGACGGGCCTTAGATAATGACTCGGTATGACCTCCATTGCCCGCCACTTTCCATAGGTGCGATGGAGTGACCACCTTGTTGCCCTGTAGGGGCAAACGACTTTACACCATACAAAGGGTGAGTGCGCGTCCCTTGGCCACTGACTAGCTAATATAGATATACATAGTTAGTGTTTAGCAACATTGTTTCTGCTGACTAAGCATCTCTTAGATATAGCATTTAAGATCCGATGCTCTAGTGTTTAGCAACATTGTTTGTAGGAATACTTGGCTTCGAGGGCTAGAGGAGAACAACCACTATTACTAAAATCACACACTCCAGAGCCGAGACACAATGCACACTAGGAATCTATCCAACATAGAGGTCTAGGTGGGGGAAGTCTTGAACATCACTAGCTAAGGTGTGAGTCGGGATAAAACCAAAACTGAAAGGTAACGAATGGGCAGAGAGAAAGACTAATGATGCCATGGAGAGCAA
The DNA here is from genome assembly GCA_027924585.1 of Larix kaempferi. Taxonomy (NCBI): domain Eukaryota; kingdom Viridiplantae; phylum Streptophyta; class Pinopsida; order Pinales; family Pinaceae; genus Larix; species Larix kaempferi. The sequence continues at coordinate 5,057,853 of BSBM01000018.1, read as the reverse complement.
ATAAGGGAATGAACAAGTCAATACTTCATGGAGTAAGGGTAAGACCAACGAGTATATTCAAGAACCTCTTGCTAATAGTAAATAAACCACTTTTAATCTAAACATCAAGTAAGCATCAAAATAAGATAGAGCCAACAACCATCACAATATACCCAGTCATAAATTGCCTAGATAAGAGGAAGAGCACATCAACAACCCACGTGTACCAAAATATACCTGCTGGATCATGTATTTGAATCCGTGACTTGAACTACCTGATCAACACTGAAGCACTGTATCTGAATGTAACATGGGCACTGTCATCAATCTGCTCTGGATGATAGAGGAATGGCTATCTCAGTCACCGATCTGGGGTCACGGGGCTCAGTCCTAGCATGAGACTGTAACTGTGCAAACTCTGGATCCACTGAATATATGTGAGTAATCGTAAAAAATGCTGCTCATCATAGGTTGATCTCATCAAAAATATGTAAAGGACTGGCTACTATGGATGTGATAACAGTGCCCTTGCATTGGAGCCTTGCTTGTGTAAGACATCATGTTGGAGCTTGACATGCTTGCCTTTGGAGTGTAGCGCTCCACATGTGTGAGCCTACTTGTGGCTTTGAAGGTTGCTTGTAAGGGTTTATGCTCACATATATATTGTTGTTCTCCCTTACCTCTCATATATCTAGAGGAAGGAGAGATTCCTTCCATCATCATCATTGCACTCTTTTCTTTGCACTTGTCTTTTTGGAGTAAGGCACTAGGGTTCATGAGGAAACCCTAGGAGTAATTATGAAAAAGAGAAAATATGTGTTTGTTGGAGGATTCTTGTGAGATACTAGGGTTTATTCTTGTGAAGAAGACGTTGGACATGATGATGTCCATCTTGTGTTAGAGATGTGAGAGGAGCACATTAGCCCCTCTCTCTCTCCCCTTGTTCTTCATCTTGTATTAGTCTTTCTTGTCTTGGAGCCACTAGGGTTTCTTGGAGCATCTCAAATACTAGGGTTAGCGTTTCATTCCTTGGAGACATGGAGCTAGGGTTTTGTGATTAAACCCTAGATTATACTTGTTGAGGAGTGGAGGAGAGGATATTTCTTTCCTTGGAGGACATGCTAGTGTGATGCTTGCCTTTTGGAGCTCCTTGGTGTTGGCTAGGGTATTTCTTTGTTTTTGCTAGCTATTGTTTTGGAAAGCTAGAGGATTGTACTAGCTTTGGGATGAGGCTATGGTATGTATATGGATTTCATATTTATACACATATGTGGAACTTTTTGTGGTCTAAAATTGTCTTATTGCAGATTTGATTTTTAATTATCTTTATCTTCATGTTTGGTAATTTATAGCTAATTTGACATAAGTTAAGGTTGAAATTGTTAAGTGATTTACTACTATCAGAGAGGTGAAGTTTTTCAATTTTGCATTAAAACTCAATTGGGGAAAATATTTCAATAGTTAGTTGATACAAGAGTAATAATTGGGAAACTATTCGAACAAAAGTTCAATCATCCCATTACACATCACTAGTAGACTTCTTTAAATATTAAAATTTGAGCAACAATTTCTCTCATGTCACCATTTAGTGGATATTACTTTTAAGTTTTTAACTCCATTATATTGTCCATAAAGGTATTTTCCAAGTACATTGTCAATTTTTCATACCATAGCCTTGGGATGAGATGATTGTATGTATACTAGCCTAGATCCATCTTAAACTCGGATCTATCAAGCACCGAGAGGGATCAATTTCTTCATGTGTAATTTTTAATTTTTTTTTTTTTTATCTTAAATTTTTTACACATCAATAAAAAATTTACACCTCAAGAAATTTGATCCCTCTTGTTGCTTGATAGATCTGGGTTTAAGATGGGTCTATGCTGGTTTTAATTTTATTTTATGAGTCGACATGAATCTTTTAATTACTTTTTATTTTTTGTAATGTTACATAACGTTACAACATCTTCCCTGAAATTTGATCCCTTTTGGTGCTTGATAGATTTGGGTTTAAGATGGGTTTATGCTGGTTTTAATTTTATTTTATGAGTCAACAATCGACATGAATGCTTTTAATTACTTTTTATTTTTTGTAATGTTACATAATGTTACAACATCTTCCCCATACTGAGCTGTAGAGCACCTCGCTACTCTTGGTGCAATGAATTTCATCTTTATACATATATGTGGAGTTTTTAGTGGTCTAAAATTGTCTTATTGTAGATTTGACTTTTAGTTATCTTTATCTTCATGTTTGGTAATTTCTAGCACTAGAATGTCTTGCTAATTTGACATAAGTTAAGGCTGAAATTGCTAAGTGATTTACTGTGGTCAAATAGGTGAAGCTTTTTAGTTTTGCATTAAAACTCAATTTGAGAAAATATTTCAACAACTAGCTGATACAAGAGTAATAATTGGGAAAATATAGAACAAAAGTTTAAGCATCCCATTACACATCACTAGTAGACTCCTTTAAATATTAAAATCTGAGCAACAATCTCTCATGTCACCATTTAGTGGATATTACTTTTAACTCCATTATATTGTCCATGTTGTTGTAAATGTAACTTCAGACAATATTCATTTGTATATTATTATTATATTATTATTGTATTTTTATTATACCTCCGTTGGAGATGTTTTTCCTCCGTTCAGGGATGTCATTGTTGTATTTGGTCATGCAAGAATATTGAGGTAAAACCTCCATTGTAAGTCGGGGCAATAGTTCCCCAAAGGTCAAATGTAAAATGTATTTTTTAGTCTCCCTAGGATAGGTCGGCCCAGTCAGTTAGACAAGTCGGCCCCATTGAGGAATTTATGTCACTCTCACTTAAAGTATAAATAGAGAGTCACTCTCATTTGGTACTGACACTCACTAATGCAAGTTCGCACCAAGTGAGAGAGAAGACAAGTTCGCTGGAGGAGAAGGAGAGAGAGCTGCATAAGACATTAGATTTTGGGTTTTCCATCTTGTTTGATATTGTACTAGTGACAAATCTATTTCCGAGGAAGTTGCGGGGTTTTCTCCTTTATGGTTTCCCCGAGGAAAATTCTTGTGTCTTTTGTGTGTTGCTGTGCTTGTCTATCTTTAGTTTAAAGATCTAACTAAATTGAATTAAAGTGCAAACTCTAACATGGTATCAGAGCCAATATGAAAAGAAGGCATTGTGCAGCAACATTAAACTAGGGCTTGCTAGTTCAAGGTCTTCTCTCCACAGATCATTAAGAAAAGAGGGCTAGGTTAACTCGCCCTAGGAGGGCACATCTTCTGGAGGAAGCAGAATTCAATTTGAAGAATTTTCATTTTTGACCCAGTCACTAGTGCTGAGAGAAAACTAGGGCATCAAACTTTGGGGTTTCCTTCCACTAATCCAAGCGAAGGAGTACACTGGACAACTCGCCTTTAGGAGGCGCATCTTTCTGTCCAATCAGAAATTCAAAATTCCAAGTTTGGAAAATTAGGGTTTCTCTAACAAACCGTGGTCATCCAGCTCCAGAACCAGGTTGGGCATCTCAAATTGGTAAGAACTAATTCTTTGTTATTTCCATTTGAGGTTCTCATTTCAAAATGACAAATCACACCAAGCTTGAGGATAAGCTTGAAGGAGCTGACAACTTCCGAGCATGGAAGTATAGAATCTCTCTTGTCCTAGAAGAAAATGATTTGGACAAGTATGTCAATGAAGAGGTTCCAAAACCAGAGGGAGAAGAGGCAAAGACAATCCACAAGAAGAACTTGGTCAAGGCCAAGAGGATCATTGCAGACTCCATCAAAGATCACCTCATCCCTCATGTATCATCATTGAAGACTCCCAAGGAGATGTTCGATGTCTTGATGAAGATATTCGAAGGGAAGAACATCAATCGGAAGATGACACCAAGGAACCAACTCAAGAATGTGAATATCCAACACTCAGAGACCATGCAATCTTACTTCACAAGGGTCTCTCAAATCAAGGAGCGACTTGAAGCAATTGAAGACAAAGTAGAAGAAGGAGAGATTTTTATGACCACCTTGAATGGTCTCCCAAGATCATGGGACTCATTCATTCAAGGAATATGTGCCAGGAAGAAGCTGATCACCTTCAATAGACTATGGGAAGAATGCAACCAAGAAGAAGCTCGGTTAGTAGCAAGAGAAGAGAAGATGGGAGCTAATGATGACCAAGCTCTAATTGTTCACAGTAAAAGAAATCACAACAAGAGGGAGGACCATCATCACAAAAGATCCAGAAGGCACCATGGACCTAGAAGGGATCTCTCCAGTATCAGATGTTACACATGTGATGAGAAGGGACATTACTCAAGAAATTGTCCCAGAAATCAAGGATCCTCCAAGAAAACCAACAAAAAGAGGTATCATGCTCACATTGCTGAAGATGATGAACCAGTAAGGAAAAGAACCACAGAAGAAAGGGGTGATTCTTCAAGTGATGAAGAATATGTATTGTAATAAATGAAGGTAACCGGAGTTCATTTAGAAGGTTCCACTTTTTAAGGTGAAGCTAGAGATGACTTTCAGTATTACATGAAAGGAGTAGGAGAAGCTCCTACAAAGTTGGACTCCGAAAAACAAATAAAGATCAATATGGAAGAACCTCTCATCCAACTCAGCATTGGTTAAAATTCTTTAGTAGGGACACACAAAGTCTACTCCAGTACAAAGAACAAGTGATCTACGGTGTAGAATACTTGCTCAACATTTCCCATCATAAGCAAGAAAGGCACAGGTCCTCAGAATCAAACGATGAAGTAGAATACACTGTTAGAAACTCCAGTAGTTCCTGAAAGGAAGTAAAGATCAAGAGGAAGTCCACCCAACAACCAAACAAAGATAAGTATTTGAATTGCCATTTCTTGTATATCTAATTACTTAAATGATATTGTTCAGTTGTGTACATATTTATGTTCCTAGATTTATGATGTGTATTATGCATGTTAGAGAAGTTGCATTGATGAACAAAATACTACTAATATGTGAGTAATGGGTAAGTGGCCTATGGTACTGTACCACATTCCATTGCTACTTATCTAGAATGAAACCTCTTTGCCGACATGCTGAGAATAGTGCACACTCTTAATAATGTTCTGGTAAAGATGAAAGGCATCTAGAAAGTTACCATATGAATACGGGATATGGATGAATGTTGTATTGAAGCATTGGCTAAGATAGTTGCATGACTGTGTGACCTATGTCTTTATGCATAAGAATTTGTTTTGAAAATTATGAAATGTTTCTAACCACGCAACTAAAGTGACTTGTAGGAAAGATCGTGTACTATCACCTACAAGAGAGACTTGTTTCAAAGAACAAGTGACGATGATTCAACTATAACATTCAAGAAGATTTATGGAGTCAAGATGAAGAAACTGAAGAACTTGAACTAGAGACATAGTTATGGAAAAGGCAATTCAAGAAGATCATGAAGTCTGCGACATGGTAGAACAACAAGAACCTGTAGATCCACCTCGTGAGAAGAACTCCCACAAAGAGAAGACCAGCATGGGCACGTGAAGCAATACAAGATGCAGAGAAGTATGGTGCTCCAGATGGGATACACAGAGAAAGCAAGAGACCCAAACCATACTCCAGTTATGTGGCCCTATTATGCGACATCATTGATAAAGAACCTTCCAACTACGAGGAAGCATCAGAAAAGGAGGAATGGAAGGATGCCATGATTGGGGAGTACCAGTCGATTATGAAGAATGGTGTCTGGGAGATAGTTCCAAGACCAGTAGTGAAGTCTGTTGTGACTTCGAAATGGATCTACAAGATCAAGCATGCTGCAGATGGTAGCATAGAAAATCACGAGGCAATATTTGTGGCACGTGGCTTCTCCCAGAAAGAAGGCATAGACTACGAGGAGACATTTGCACCTGTAGCAAGATACACTTCCATAAGATCTATACTTACATTGGGTGCAGTAATGAAATGGAAGGTACACCAGATGGACGTCAAGACATCATTCTTGAATGGTGTAGTTGAAGAGGAAGTGTACGTGGAGCAGCCACTAGGTTTCGAGACACATGACAGACAGAATCATGTGTGCAAGTTGAAGAAAGCCTTCTATGGATTGAAGCAGGCACCCAGGACATGGTACGATAGGATGGACAACTTTTTGATGAACCTAGGCTTTACCAAGACTAAAGCGGATTCCAACCTTTACTTCAAGGTTGAGGGCGGAAGACCAGTGATACTACTACTATATCTAGATGACCTGTTTGTAATAGGGGAGGATGAGCTCATTGCAGATACAAAGAGAAGGCTTGCCGCATAGTTCGAGATGAAGGACTTGGGAATCGTGCACTGCTTCTTAGGCATGGAAGTGTGGCAAAGTGTGGATGGGATTTTCCTTGGTCAAGGAAAGTATGTAGTAGAGATTCTGAAGAGGTTCGAAATGATGGGCTGTAAGGCAATGGCCACTCCTATGGCATCGAACTTGAAGCTACTATGTGACGCTTCTTCAGAGACAGTTGATGCCACGATGTACAGGCAGATGATTGGTTCGTTAATGTACCTAATGAACATGAGACCAAACTTATGTTTTGCTGTGAACACCCTAAGCCAGTTCCTGATAGATCCGAGGCATGTTCACCCGACGACTGCAAAACATATATTGAGGTACCTGAAGGGTACAATTGAGTATGGGCTCAAGTATGAGACGAATCAGAGGATTAACCTGCATGGTTATGTTGATTCGGATTGGGAAGGCAGTGCCACAGACATGAAGAGCACTTTGGGATGCTGCTTCAGTTTGGGATCCAGTATGATCTCCTGGTTTAGCAGGAAGCAGTCATGCGTGGCACTGAGTACAACCGAAGCAGAGTATGTTGCAGCTTGTTCAGCTAGTTGTGAGGCAGTATGGCTTCATAAACTATTGTCAGATTTGTTTGATCCCGAGCTCGAGCCAACTTGTATCTTCTGTGACAACCAGAGTTGCGTGAAGTTGTTTGAGAGCCCGGTGTTCCATGACAAGTCGAAGCATATTGAGATCAAGTATCACTATATCCGAGATATGGTGCAGAGAAGAGCAATGAAGCTCCAATATGTGGCGACAGACGAGCAAATAGCCGATGTGTTGACCAAGCCATTAGCGAGAGTGAAGTTCGAGTACTTTAGAGAGAAGCTTGGTGTTATCCAGATTGATGTTCCTCGAAAGAGGGAGTGATAAGACCGAAAGATGCCGATGCACCAGGGCTGTATCTCACATGGTGGAAGATGCAGGTGGTCCATAGGGATGTAATGCACCTGGGGTGCTCTTGGGTTGTATCCACATGTTTGGAGATGCTACTGGGTCCACGGGTCATAAAGCACCTGGGTTGCGCCTGGGCTGTATCCTACATGGTGGAAGACGTAGGTGGTCCGTAGGGACGTAATGCACCTGGGGTGCTCCTGGGCTGTATTCACATATTTGAAGACGCAGGTTGATCGAGAGAGACATAATGCACCTGAGGTGCTCTTGGGTTGTGTCCACTAGGTGGAAGACACAGGTGGTCTGATGGACATGACATATGCACTTGGGTTGCTCTCCGTGTGTGATGATGAGATGATCCAGATACGATGAGGTGATAGTAGGAGACTCAGGTGATTGTGGTGGCAATGTAATGTGGTGGTACTGGGCTGTACCTACTTGATGGCTTGCTCGTGGAGATGATGAAGACTTAGATGAGAGCTAGGCCTACATCCAACGTGAAAAAAGGCTGGCTCTATAGAACTTCTCATGACGGATAGATTCGAGAGATGTCACTAGTCAATTATCAACGAGATGAGGATTGCTGCAGTAGTGTTGATGATGATCCAACGATGATGATGATCTAGTGATGAGTTTGTGTCCAGAGTGATGATGACTGTGGCATGAGAATACCTTCTTAGTTAAGAGGGAGTGTTGTTGTAAATGTAACTTCGGAAGATATTTATTTGTATATTATTATTGTATTTTTATTATACCTCTGTCGGAGATGTTTTTCCTCCATTCAGGGATGTCATTATTGTATTTGGTCATGCAAGAATATCGAGGCAAAACCTCCATTGTGACGCGGGGCAATAGTTCCCCGAAGGTCAAATGTAAAATGTATTTTTGAGTCTCCCTAGGACAGGTCGGCCCAGTCAGTTAGACAAGTCGGCCCCATTGAGGAATTAGGTCACTCTCACTTAAAGTATAAATAGAGAGAGTCACTCTCTCATTTGGTACTGACACTCACTCAAGCAAGTTCACATCAAGTGAGAGAGATGACAAGTTCGCTGGAGGAGAAGGAGAGAGAGCTGCAAAAGACATCTTTAATTTTGGGTTTTCCATCTTGTTTGATATTGTACTAGTGACAAATCTATTTCTGAGGAAGTTGCGGGGTTTTCTCCTTTATGGTTTCCTCGAAGAAAATTCTTGTGTCTTTTGTGTTTTGCTGTGCTTGTCTATCTTCCAGTTTAAAGATCTAACTAAATTGAATTAAAGTGCAAACTCTAACAATCCATAAAGGTATTTATTATTTTCCAAGTACATTATACAAAACACACAAAGATATATATGGGACAATGTTGTACGATTCGGACTCGACAAAGATTTGCTTGGCATATGACTCGTGGACTTGGGAAAAACTTGGGAAAGACTCGACAGGATTCAACAAATAGGAAAAAAATAAAAATATTGTACATTTTGGGCACAAAAAAGAGATTAAAAGCATTTCCAATCCATATAAGCTATTAAACTACAATTTATGCAATAATTCATAACATTGTCTCATAAACTATGATTATATGACATAACATAATCAATTTTTGTATGCAAAAATTTAAATAGTGATCATAAACCATACTGATTTAAAAATCAGATTGGTGCAAGTTCAAAATAGAGTCTCATAACAGAAATAGAAAACCAAAATAGACAATGTTTCCATGTACTTGAGTCTCATGCCTAACCACGAGTACGCCTACAATAAGTCATCGAGGAGCTACAACCAACATCGACAGACTGAAGCAACTGTGAAGTAGGTGTATTTGGAGTTTCCATTTGAGATGGCAGACTAGAGAGATCCTGAGTCTCCTCATCAAGCCAAGCCAAATCATCAGGAAATTTCTCCTCCACAACACACTCAGACTCTAAATCAATATCATCTAATAAAATTGGATCTAGGTCCTTTGGTTGCATTTGCTTTGTGAGCATCCGAAGGTTGTAGTAGATGAAAACCAACTTTTCCAACCTCTCATGCTCCAACCTGTTCCGCTTTTTGCTATGGATGTGCTCAAATACCGACAAATTGCGCTCACATCTTGAAGCGCTGCAGGGTTGACTCATAACTCTGATGGCGAATTCTTGTAATTGTGGTGCTTCAGAGCCACAATCTATCCACCAATGGGCTGTAAAAATTAAAAACAACGACAATTACAAGTTTTGCAATGCCAAAATTGAAAAAGAGAACTATCAAATTTACAAGCTAAGTTCTAAGTCTAACAATTTAGTTTTTACAAATTGAATCTTACATGGCATTTTCTTGTCCTTGATTGCTGGGTTGAGTTGAATCCAAACATGCCAGATGCTTCTTTGTACATATCATGGTGCAAGTTGATTTTGACCTGAATTTCTAGATCCGGGAACATCTTCTCAATGCATATCATGACACCTCTCATCACCTCCTGATCTCTTTGAATGCTAGAATTTGGATGATAGAATAAGCTTGGATTGAGATATGCTCCGGCTGTATTCAATGGTGAATGTAACTGCCTGTCCCACTTGGAATCAATAATTTGCCATATATGGAGATATTTTGATGCATCCCCCTTGTAGAAAGTCTTGATAGCCTCTTTGGCCCTATCCATGCCCTCATAGATGTAACCCATTGCAAGTTTCTCTCCATCCATGATCCTCAAGACTTTTACAAGTGGCTCAGTGAAGCTGACAATCTCAGTGACTTTCTGTTGCACGAAATTGCAAGTAGTCAGCGCTCCCCGGTGTATCGTGACAAGGGACTAATCGCCTCTCGTGGATCCTTGAAATCTGGCGGTGGTGAGTTTACCAATCACTTGCGGGTTTTGGTGTAATGGCAACCATACTACCAACACTTTCTCCCATAGACCATTTCCTAAGAGAGACAACTTCACAATAACTGCATCTGGCTTTGTGCTATCTTTCCAAAATATCCATTCCTGGCTACAAAACATCGGTCTCAAAGCTTGGTACTCATTCAAAAGGCTTTGGAGGGAAAGAAAGGTTGTGGCAAACTGTGTGATAGCAGGGCGACTCAGTTCACCCTCCGTGTATCCCCTCATAAGGCTCAACACCCAAGCATGGTTATAAACGAATTTGGTTATTTGTTTGCACCCTTGCACAACTGTTTGCACCCATTCTATCTTCCTAATGTCCTCCAACATCAAGGCTATGCAATGGGCATCACATGTAGGTCAAAAAATGGTGGGGTATTTTGCAGAAAGCAACCTTCCAGCTACCACATAATTTGTAGCGTTGTCCATGACTACCTGGACAACATTTGTTACGTCGACTTCCTTCACAACATCAGACAATAATAATAAAATTAGATTTGCATCCTTTACATGCGAGGATGCATCAATGGATCTTAGGAACATGGTTCCTTTAGGGCAAGCTATAACAAAATTTATGATTGTTCTCCCCCTTTGATCTATCCACCCACCAGAGAAAATTTTGCAACCTGTAAACTTCCATGACTTTTTAATGGTCTCCAATTGTTCCTTGACACACTCGAGCTCCTCATCTCGCTCTTTCCCCCTAAGTGCATTGTAGGAGGGGGCTTTGTATCCAGGGCTAGCACTTGCAATGGCATCTACCATGGGCTGATAAAAATAGGACTTGGCATAGTTAAATGAAAAGATGTTATGATACCAAAACCTCCTCACTGCCATATCTGCCTCTTTCCTCTTCTTTTTATTGAAACTCTCCAAGGATGGCTGAGATCCTGGAGTTGTGCCAGGAAGGAAGAAAGAAGAAGTTACACTTCTATTTACTGCAGCAACTGATGTGGACCCTCCTGTGCTTGGAATTGCATTCGGCGGTCCCAACGACGATCTACTATCATGGAAGATTCAAATTTGTATCTTGCTCTCTTTTCACTCTGTTCTCTAATGGCATCCAAAGCAATTGCCATTTCCGCTGTGACTTCATCGGGGCATTTGTCACAAACCACCACATCTTTGCAAACAATTCGTGCAAGGTGGTACTTCAACCTGTTTATGCCCCCAGACATTTGGTTGGAGCATAAATTGCAAATCACCCTGTGGTTATCATCGGGATTCACTCGGACATAATATTTCCATGTCAGATCAAGAGGCCTTCTAGCCTTAGGTGCCATGGAATTTGTATTGAAAAAAAAATGTTCTATATTAAAATTTAATGTTCTAAAAAAATGAATTGAAGAAAAAATGTTGCCTTGTGCTCACGGGGCCACACAACCTAGAAAATTAAATTTTAAATCTATGTATGATTTAAATTATTTTTAAATTCTAATTTATGATGTAATTTCAATTTTAAAGGTCCTCGTGGCTGAGTATCTCAGCCCACAGTCCCTGTGTGGCTGAGTATTTCAACCCACAGTCCTTCTGTGGTTGAGATACTTAGTCAGCCACAGGAACCTTTAAAATTGAAATAATACCTAATTAGAATTTAAAAACAAGTAAAATTTAAAAACAATTTAAAAAACAAATTAAATTACATATTGAATTAAAGTAAAAAAAATAAAAATTTTAAAAAAATAAAAATAAAATTACCAAATTAACATTTATTACATTAATAAAATTTAGAAATAAATTTATTCAATTATTTCAGAAATAAAATTTAAAACCACTAACCTAACATGTTAAATTTAAAAACAATTTAAAAATAAAAACAATTTAAAAATAAAAACAATAAAAATTAAAATTAAAAACAATTTACAGAAATAAAATATTAATTGTTTTTAACCTAAGTTACCTTACAATTAAAAATTACAGAAATAAAATATTACCTAAGTTACCTAACAAGTTATATTTAAAAAAAAAGGTTAAAAAACAATTTAAAAAAAATTAACTTAAAAAAAAATATTAAAAACAATAAAAAATAAAATTAAAAAAATAAAGAAATTGAATTATTACATAAGATTTAAAAAATTTATTACATAACTTAAAAAAAAAATATTACATAAATAAATTTAAAAAAATTAAAAAAAAATTTATTACCTACAAAAAAACTTACTAAAATAGTAAAACAATAAAAAAAATAAAAAAAAAATACAGAAATAAAATATTAAAAAAAATCAACCTAAGTTAACTAACAATTAAAAATTACAGAAATAAAATATTAAGTTATTAACTCAGCTACCTAAAAATTACAGAAATAAAATATTACAAAAAATTAACAACTAACCTAAGTTCCCTAAAAAAATTATGTTTGAAAAAAAAAATTAAAAAAACAATTTAAAATAAAAAACAATTAAACTTTAAAAATAATATATTAAAAACAATAAAAAAGAAATTAAATTACATAAACTAAACTATTACTTTTAAAAAAAATATTTCATAAATTTTAAAACAATTATTACATAAATAAATTTATTACCTACAAAAAAACTTAGGATAATTTTTTTTATAGAAAAAAAATTAAAAAAAAATGAAAACCACTAATCTTATCGGCTGGTTGCTTCGATGGAGGTTGGCGACTTCGTTGCTTCACGATGGATTCACGATGGCTTCGGGGCGGCTTCAAGATGGCTTCAAAGTTCACGGCGGCACTCTCCACTGCTCTAGTCTCTGCACCATTTACCACGACTCACGACTCAGGTAACGGCTTCACTCCTCACGACTTCACGGCAGGCAGTCTGGGTTTCACTCCTCAACACTCAGGCAACATGATCTCGGGAGTAGACACTCTCTCTCAGCAGTAACTCAGCAACAGGCAACACGAACTTAGCACCAACAAACACACTCTCGCTCTGCAGCAGGCAGTTGATGGATGCGAATGAGACCGGGTTAGCTGGTTTATAGCCTCCCGTGGTGTCTTTTTCCCTCCAAAACCTAGTTCGCGGGGCCAAGAATTAGCCCGGGTGCATAAAATGTGGCATCCATCCTTTGCTTCCCGCGGGGCGCGATTTTTTTTGCCAGCCGAGTCTTGACGAGTATGATTGCGAGTTTGGCCGAGTTCCACGAATATACGAGTCAGGCCGAGTAAAAGCGAGTCCGCGAGTATGCAAACGAGTCTTCGGCGGTTATGCGGGGAAGGCATCCACTTGGCAAGACTCATGGGTACTCGCGAGTATGCCCCGAGTGGTGCTTCATTGATATGGTATACATATTTGAGATATTGAATTGATCGATGATCGATGCAATAATAATGGAGAATATAAAAACGCACAAAATGTATTAAGTTGTGCCTTTGGTAAAAGGGACTTTATCATAATTAGGGTATCGAGAGCATGGGTTTTGGGAGCGCTCCTGCTATACAACTGCACTCCCAAGTGATTCCAGTACAATGGTATGTGATTGTCATTTAATCAAGAGCACCAAGCCCTCTATGCAGCCTTCACTCTAGCCAAAACCACTAATTTGGCATGTTAAGCTTTCTGCCTCATTTTAATACATGGTTAATCAATTTCATCAAAACAGGAAGTTGTTGACTTGAGAAACACCTTGGTGGTTGAAATTTTATCCACCAATAGCATGAAGCCCTAGAGGATTGAGGCAGAGGCCAAAGGGGGAGACAAGATGGCGCTACTAATGATGAGGATCCCAATATCCGGGATGTTTTTGATGATGCGTAGCCATTTTTGGTAGCATGATGTTTTTTGGACTTTAGAAGCCATTTAGAACCTTAATGCTAATGTATTTTTTTCAAATATGTTTCACACTTAATGCCAGTTTGCTCTATTCACCCTTAGAAGCTATATACATGAACAAAAATTGCATCTTTGGTGTTTGATGGTTTGGATTTACATTGTGTGTGTGTATTAATATTTACATGGTGCAAGGTGGAGATCAAGATGTTTGTTATGGAGGAGACACCTGAATCGTTACATGATCAGGGGCAAGGGGGAGGAAGAGACTGAATGTGAGAACGTTGATGTGCCAGCCTCAACACCATTTTCTACAGAGTGAGACACCCACCAATTGTCATGCATCTCTAGCTACATGGCTTCTTCTATATGAGGATGAGCCATATCTTTGCCCATAAAAGGGGTATATGGAATCAGTAGCTAGCTAGTTTCCAGACAAATCATTAAGATGAATCGTGATGATGAAATACATTTATTTTATATATATATATATATGATGTAATTATGTATTTATTAGCCTTGATTGGACAACCGTTAGGCTTCGGTATCGAGAGTTGATGTTGGAACTTTGATTTATTATTTGTAGCATCCACTACATATATATCAGTGTTTTTTTCATATTTGTGTCAATGTGCATATTTGATGTTGCTGTTGGTTTATATTTAAAAAGAAATTGAAAATATGAATTGTTTTTAAATGGTTGCCGCATTGGGCTGATTTTTTCACTGATGTTGCCAATAAGTTATATCCCGGACCCTTGATGATTTTTTGCTGATGCCGATGTTTTCAACATTGCTTGTGGATTGCTCATTGAAGCTTTGTTCTTTTTTGTAAGGAGTGTAACTAGTACGACCTTAAAAAGGATAATACGCTTGCTTCTAGATCTAAGTTGTGGGGAAGCGCTCTCCCCCCTCTCGCCCCCGCTTCGAAAGCTAGCTTCCGGTCGAAGCTAGGCGGAAGCGCGATTCGCTTTCGCTTCTGGGCGGAATCGATTTTGAGAAGCGCGCTTCAGGCCAAAAAATTTCGCTCCCTGCCACTGTGTGAGAGCCTGCAGGAATCGATCCGAAGCGTCGCTTCCGGATCGATTCCTCTTTGCTTCCTTTTCGCTTCTTGCTCGCTTCCCCCATCGATTCCGACTTAAAAAAAACGATTCGGTCGCTTCCTGAAATCGATTCCCGTCGCTTCCTCGGACGATTCGCCCAAACCCGCGATTTTTTGGGCGAGTTGGAGCTCGTGGGGTCCACGCTTGGGGTTTTGGAGGGGGGAATAGGGCTTTGAGGTATAAAGCCCTCCTCCACACTCCATTTTGTCACTTTCATTTGAGAAGAGAAGAGAAGAGAGGAGAGGAGAGGAGAAGAGAAGAGAAGAGGAGAAAGAGGAGAAGAGAAGAGGAGAAGGTGCCATTGGAGATTGAAGAAGGTTGGAATCTTAGATGCTTGGAGCCTTGGCAAGTTGGCACACTCACTACCATTGGAGTCTTGGACATCCAAATAGGTAGGCTCTAAACCCTTTCTTGTTGATTTGCTTTGTGTTTGAAGTTTGAACTTGAAGTTTTGATGCTTGAGACTTGAATTTTTTAAGCTTGAAATTTGACTAGAATCTAGAATGTCATTGTAAATGTTCCTCTCCTACTCTTTCCCATGCTTTCTCCATCATTTCTATTGCAGGGCAACATGTTAAACTCTAGTTCCACTTCCAACTTCCAAGTCCAACAAACATGATGATGGGTTTATGGTTTCTTTTGTTGGTTCCATTTGTTGTTTTGATGATGTTCATTGAAAACCGGAGGAGGAATGAGGGAGAGGGAGATGATGAAGAAGTGGGTAGTGGCACATACTGTGGAGAGGAGGAGGGAGGGGAGGAGGAGGAGGAGGAGGAGGAGGAGGAGGAGGAGGGAAACCGAATGAAAACCAAGGAAGACACAACACCCTTATGGAAATATGTCACCAAGCAGGGAGGAAGCAAGGGGGGTGGAACCGCCAAATTTGGTTGCCCCCATTGTAAAAAGACTTACATGGGTTCATATACCCGTCTGAGAAGACATCTATGTGGGAACATGCCATGTGATGAAAACAAAACTGTAGGAGTTTGTGTTTGCAAAAGTGTGCCATCAACACAAAGAGCCATGTATAAGAAGGAAGAATTTGAAGCACAAAACAAATCAAAAGCAAGGGTTGACCATGACCCCTCAATGAACTCACCGATAGCTAGAGGCCCATCCACCCAAGGTAGTGGATTCTCACCCCCTGGGTCACGCAGGACAATATCAGATTTCCTTGACACCAACGGTAAGGATGACGTGGATGCAAGAGTGTTCTGGTTTCTCTATGCATGTGGCATACCGTTCAATGTCCTTCGCTCACCCTATTGGCATGAAATGGTAGATGCCATTCGCACTGCTCCAGCAGGATACAAGAGCCCAGGGTATGACAAAGCTAGAACTGTGGGGCTTGACAAGGAAAGAGGCAAGATCCAAAATGCTTTGGGGCAATTCACAAATGCTTGGAATGAGTATGGGGTATCAATTGTATCAGATGGATGGACAAATGTAAAAGGCAAGCCATTGATAAATGTTCTTGGTGTGTCTGCTACTGGTGCAGTCTTCCTTTCAGCCCATGACTACTCAGATAAATTCAAGACTGGCAAAAACATTGCAGAACTCCTACTCAAAACCATTGAATCTATTGGTCCATACAATGTCATCCAAGTCATAACCGACAATGCTGCTAATTGTAAGGCAGCGGAAGCAATCATTGAAGATAAATACCCCAACATATTTTGGTCTAGGTGTTTGGTTCACACAATGAACCTTTTGATGCACGACATCATTAAGTTGAAGGAAAATCAATACAAATGGATTGGTGAATTGTACAAAAAGGGCAAGAAGATGATAAGATTTATAACCAACCATAGCAATGCCCATGGCATTTTCCGCAGTCACTCGAAGTTGGAGCTATTGAAGATAGCAAAGACTAGATTTGCTAGCTACTACCTCACTTTCAGGCGCCTTTTGAAGGTAAGAGAGGCATTAGCTAGCATGGTATCAAGTGAGTCATGGCAGGTCTTGAAAGATAGGTGTACATCCACATCTGAAAGGCTTGATTTTCAGGAGGTGGAAGAAACAGTTCTTGATGTGGGATTTTGGGCAAGTGTCAAGTATGTTTTGCAGTTCACAAAGCCCATATATAACATGATTCGGTTTGCAAATACAGATAAGCCGGTGATTGGGGAGGTGTATGAGCAGATGGATAGCATGCTGGGTCAAATTAAAGATATTGTTGAACAGAAAGATCCCATCTTGTATGATCATATTCATGAACATGTGGTCAAAAGGTGGGAACATTTCAACGTTCCACTGCATGCCTTAGCATATGTATTAACACCAAAATATTATTCTCCATCTTGGTTGGCCAAACCAGCACCTGGGGGTGGGGTTAGGAGAAAGCCCCACACAGATCCAGAGGTACATCTTGCGTACATGATTGCTATAGACAAGTTGGTCCCTGATTTAGAGGAATGTGACATACTGCGCAGTGAATTAAGCAAATACCTCAGTGAAGTTGGTCCATTTGGTACTTTGCATGCAATCAGAGATCGAGATAGGGCGCCTCCTATCGAATGGTGGAACATGTATGGCTCAACATGCCAACGCTTGTATAGATTGGCTGTTAGAGTGCTTTCACAGGTGGTTAACAGTTCCTCTACAGAAAGGTGTTGGAGCACCTATAGCTTCATCCACTCAGTGAAAAGAAATCGATTAAATGAAAACCGAGCAGAAAGCTTGGTTTATGTACATTAGAACTTGAGGTTGTTGACTCATTATTGTGAGCGTGCCAAAACTGATAGATCATATGTCACTTGGGACAACAATCCGGAGGAGCATAATTTGGAGGATGGAGCCATAGCTTTGGAGCGCTTGGAGGAAGAGCTTTTGGGCGATGAGGATGACGCATATGCAGTACCACTACCAATGGCGCCGCCATCTTCTTCCTCGTTTCCAGATGCACCATCTTTGCCTAGAGGTTCACGACCTCCATCTGCATCAGTGAGGGGGGGTTGTGCAGGATCGAGTCTTGGACGTGGCTCAGCAATGGTGGCTACTGGGGATGATAATCCCACTCCCGTTGTTCAGAGAGCACGAGGAAAGAAAATGGAAATTTCTCGTGGCAAGAGGAAACATCCATGATTCCATAAAATCTACTTTTCTTGTATTTTCTTGTTTACAGTACTTTCAAGTTTCGGCACTATTGACTCTTTTATATTTATTATCATATATTTGGTAAACATTACATGGCATTTCAAGTTTGAAGTTTTATGTTGAACCTACCTTTGAATTTGAAGCTTTAAGGTTGAATCTTGATGTTATAACTTATGGAATCATGGATATTGGACCTATGGTTGATGAAATCATGAATTCACTAGTAAATGATTAATGAATGATGCTATATGGTATTATTGTTTATTTCATGCTTTTCAATGATTAATGATGTTATATGATGTTATCTGATGATTGATGAACTTCTACTTGCATTTGTTGACATATATGCATCAAAATATATAAAAAATATATATTATATAAAAAACGCTTCCGGAACGCTTCCTAACCGGAAGCTTTTGAAAATTTCGCTTCTCGCTCCCACTCCCGCTCCCGCTTCTCGCTCCCGCTTCTCGCTCCCAAGTAACCTTGTTCTAGATCCATATAACACATTTAATCCATCTTTTGAAGGAAGTATAGTTATATACCTTTTTCCATATGAATAAAATTCTTACGACGCTGTTCATTTACATGATTATCTGAAATTTGATTGGCCAGTCTTTTGAAGTCCAAAAATTAATTGATTATTTGTAGTGTATGATGCTATGACGTGATAATTGCTAAAGTTGTGTAAAGCATTCAAAGAGAGGAATATCCAGTGTAATCTAGGGCATAATGTATTCTTTAGATTTTGCTTTGAGTTGTGACCTGGTCTGCAAGTGACAATATGCATTTCTGTTTTATGAAAGCAAGGATAACTTCAGAGAGTATTGTTAAAAAACTGTTCTGTTATGCATCCAGGCAGCGCCAGAAAGTAAAACTGCAAAATCAGTCTATTCTTTTGGGCAAAGATAATGTTGTCCTTACGACATTGGGTTCTGCCTTCCAGACAGCAAGCAGAGCAGCATGGAGATCACGTGCCTCAGATGGGCAACAAGTTGAGGGTCAGGTTACAGAAATTGATGCTTCCAACAATCAGAATGATTACGAGGGTAGAGATAATTTATCAAGTACAGAAGTTGGAACTTCCAACGGGTTTGTACAGTCAGTTTTCAAATCAGCTCTACAACGGGCTGGGACCCTTGGGTGGTCTGGCAGCAGCATTGATGAGAGCACACCTCAGAATGGTGATAGGATGTTAGCAAGGGGCTCCTCTTCCGAGACTCTTGAAGCTGATGTAGCTGTTAGTTCAGCACATAATGCAAGTGCCATGCTACAAACTTCTATGTCTGCAGCTAAAACAGTTCAACTTGAAAATTTGAATGCCATGACAATGCTGATACACAGTAGCAGAGAGGTGGAAGGAGAAAACCTTCTTCCTGTTGACATGGTTTCGGAGTTGAGTGATCAGGTCTTAGAACAGAGCGAAAATTTCGAGCAGTATCAAGCAGAGTGTGCAGCAAAGTTAGAAGCATGGTTGAGTGAGGCTGATGAAGGCAGTATTACTACTGTTCAAGAGTATGATATGAGGCCAGTGGTTTAGTTTGATTTATACAGAGGAATCTTTGTACACTGAAAAAGTATCACATCATTCCTTTGTGGTTATTCTGGCTGCTCTAAGTCATAAATTTCTGTATTGTCCCAGATGAAAATTGGGGCTTGTTGATTGTTTATTGTAGCTGAATCCTCATTTTTTATTCATTATGATATCTCAAGGTACACTTCCTTTTTATCTTTTGATTATGCTTGTTGAAAGCTAGATGTCATCTTGTTCTGCTGCTCCAAATGCATCAAATTTATGAAATGTACAACTAAACTATTAATTTGTTTTAACGCAGGCTATTTTCTGTCTTTATTTCCGAATACGAGGATGGACTATATCAGTGCAACCTGAATTTAGGAGGCATATCAAATTTTTTTTACCATATTCTCTCAACTTTTCTAACCTCTTTATTTTAATGAAACATTATTTGTATGCTATGCTATCTAGCATCTTTGGGCACATGCTCAGATGATTTCTTTATAGTCAATATTTTACTGCTGCTGCCGTTGACAGGATCGTTATTGACATGTTCTATTACATATCTCATGTTTGGAATAGTGATCAAGCAGTGTGGGTTGAGTTTCCTATTCATGTGGCTCCTTTGAAATAAAATATTTTCTGGCTTTAGGCTTAGGTTTGAGGCTATTATGTTGTGCTTACTGCAGACCAATTTAAATTTCAACAAGGAAACACTTACTGGATTCCATCGGGCTTAACCTCTGTCAAGGCCCACTTGCATTTATTTATTGTTTAGATGAAATAGACGGTTAAAGTTTATCCTGAGCTAAGTTGTGCTCTTCTCAAAGTGATTGTATGCGTTATAATTTTGAAGATAATTTAGCGACTTGCCATATCAGGAATTTGTTTCAACCCCTTTATTCTACTTGGCAGTTCAACTTTTACCTTGTTTTGGATTAACCCTTCGTCATTCACCACAGCTACTTCTAGCGTATACTCTTAGAAGTACATTGCAAAATGGGTACCAGTACTTTGTTTATTCACCACCGCTACATCTAGTGCACACTCCTAGAGGTACATTGCAAAATGGGTACCGGTATTCAATACACTACAGATGTGCATAAGATACTTCTAGTTGTCTGCCGTATGAAGATAATTGAGTACGATGTCACAAACAATGAAGGGATTAGCGGGAAGATGAGCTTGAAATCTGATTCAATGGCAGGGTATTACATCTGTCCATGACATCTGGGAACCTTACTCTAGTAGCTAGAGTGAAAATTGAGTTTCTTAAATCTCTCATACTCAGAAGTATTACTAGTTTAAATACAAATTTTCTATATTGTAGAAATACAATTTTTTATTGTTGAACTCAACGTTCAATTTAAATTACTTCATGTTCATGCTGACAGGACGTAAAATATTACTTCAATTTGAATTTAATATATAGATGGGCATTTCACCTTTTTCATATTGATCGATATAGTATTTTGAATTGAATTAATTCAATTGTGTTACTAATGGCATTACAAGTTTTGGTTTGTGTGAACAATAATGGGATTAAGGAAGAGAACAATATTTATATGGTTTCATTGCACCGAAGAGGCACATTCTACAACTTAGGGGGATGTGTAACTCTTTCCGTGTTCGTCGTGGAGTTGACACGTGCCCTTTTCAAAAAATAATAAATATTATAAAAAATAATAAAATATTATAAAATGGACATGTTGGCAAACATTTACAATGGAATATATATAAAACTACATAAATTAAATAAATTAAAACACTTCATCAATATTTGCACTCTAAAAATGAATTTGCACCTCGAGAGATTTGATCCCTCTTGGCGCTTGGTAGATCCCCTTTTAAGATGGATCTATGTTGGTATAAGAAACATTATTTCTGGACCTGGACATACAAGGAATCAATCATCTCATCATCTATTGTATATTTCTGAAATTGGATGTACAAGGATTCAATCATTTAATTATCTATTTTTCTTGCAAGTAGACATATAAAGATGGCTACAAACACAATTATGTTGACTCATTACTATAGCTTTCATGCTGATAGGATGTAAATATTACTCAATTTGAATTTAATATATAGATGGGCATTTCAACATTTTCATGTTGATTGATATAGTATTTTGAAGTTAATTAATTCAATCGTGCTACTAGTGGCATTACAAGTTTCGGTTTGTGTGAACTATACTGGTGTCAATTTGAGGATAATATTTATAAAGTTGCAGGTTTCATATAAGAAACATTTTTTCTAGAATTAGATGTATAAAGAATCAATCATCTAATCATCTGTTGTTCATGGAACTAGACATAGAAAGATGAGCACAAACATGATAATCATCTGTTCATGGAACTAGACATAGAAAGATGGGCACAAAAATGATTTTGTTGTTTCATTACTATAGCTTTCAATGCAATCCTAAAGGGATGAATCGTAACATGATTCTATTGTCTCTTATGAGAACATATTTTAATTCAACCATGATAGGATGAATTGTTAAGATGTTGATTTTACTTCATAAGCATTAACAAGATTAATAGTAATTTTGCACTAGTTATTTTGTTTGATAGTTTTGGTATGTGTTGTTTTGACAAAATCAATTCTCCGTTCTTTCCATTAAACGTAGTAAAATAGATTATAATAGATTCTAGTGTAAGCATCCCAACCATACATGATAGGCAGTTAAACCAAATGACAAGGCAAATACAATGAGAACGAGCTAAGCATTAGAAAGACTTTCCCAATCATGATATCTTTTAGAATTCTTGGATCACTAGTATTCCATCTTGGTAAATATTTTTGAATTATTATTCTCGATGAAATCTCTTTGAACCTTTGGACTTGGAAATGAAAACATGTTCTCCCCAAAGGATTTAGAAACAAGTAGTTTGAAATAAGTTTTCTTTCCCAGTTAAACCAAATGACAAGGCAAATACAATGAGAACGAGCTAAGCATTAGAAAGACTTTCCCAATCATGATATCTTTTAGAATTCTTGGATCACTAGTATTCCATCTTGGTAAATATTTTCGAATTATTATTCTCGATGAAATCTCTTTGAACCTTTGGACTTGGAAATGAAAACATGTTCTCCCCAAAGGATTTAGAAACAAGTAGTTTGAAATAAGTTTTCTTTCCCTTGTTTCTCATTCAACCCTCGTCTGGGACGACACAGTTCACATTTTGTGTTTCATGCATTTGCAAGGATGATGAACCTTTCACACCATTATTCGTTGCACAACTCTTGACATTGCTATGAGGTCTTGACACAACATTTTCTTTAGGTAGTGGAAATGAGTCATTTGCAGGGTTGAACAACTTGAGATTAGGATCAAGGTTATGATATGGGATCGGTTCCACCTAATGGATTTTGGAATCAATTCCCTTCCACCCAGTGGGTTCACAATTTTTGCACTCATTTGTTTTAACTCAAAAGCAAGGTGGGAAGAATATTTAGCCTTTGGACATGACACACTTTGGTGGCCATGCTCAAGGCAAAAATAATGCAACAATTGAGTCAAAATGTAACCATTACAATCTATTATGATTTCTTCAATGTAAATTGGGGCACAAGCAGATGCATGCATCTTTGTGATCTTTGGAGAGATGGCGACAAAGTTCTTGAACAAATTTCCAATGGTAGTTTGGGAGTTGGTATGGTGATAGGCTATAACTTGTTAGGAATTCATCCCTATATAAGCATGGAGCGTAACATATCATAAAGAGGCCAACGTTCCCCAGGAACATGTCTTGCTCGCAAATGACATATTCTTGTTATCATTCGAGGCAAGTTCAATGATTAAAAAAGCCTAGTTACATAGGGGTATGTACGACCTTCTGATGGGCTTAATAGAACAAGGATCTATCAAAAGAGGTTGTGCCCTTATGGGATAGAATAGATGCCTATTTAGGGGTAGATTTATGGTCATTTTGAAGGAAGAGAAGACATGACCATGGAGATGTTCATGAGAAACACCTAGTTACATGGATGCACTCTAGACTTTGTGCAACAAAAGGGATGATAAGGCAAATGTACTACAACAACATCAATGGAAACAATTGTGCTAGATGATTGGGGGATGGCTAGGGCAAAGCCTTGACCACACACATGTTATATAACATGCTATGGGACCAACATAAAAAACAAAGACCACTATTGTTGATAATCCATCGTTGAATCCTCTATGACCTAGGCCATTAACATAAACAATTTCAAAACAAACTAAGAAGAGAATCGATATTTATAGTGGTAAAACCTGAACAATCTATAGAGGAAACATCCTTTAGACTTGTAAATTGCCATGGATATTCCGATGGTCGATTTGCTAAAACAAATCTAAACTCAAAACGACTATAGTGAGTTTGTGCTCCATTGTGCAAATACACACACCATTAGGATTTTTCAAACTATTATGATGTATGAAATGGGCTACAATAGCAAAGCCACACAATGGAATAAAAATATTTACCTTCGAAACTTGTATCGAAAAACCAATGTTCAATAAAGCATTGCACCTTATGTCTTTTATATTATGGAGATTACAAAGTTAACCATGCTCTCTATGAATATGTGAGACACTATGGTCTTCTGCAATGCTTTACAATATGCTTGTCTCTTTGATTTGTAAGTACTTCCTCGACACTTTTGCTCATACTATGGAACAAGAAGTAGCGAGTGAAAAAATGAACCCTTTGACCCCCCTTTGATAGCTAGAATTGGGGTTAGTGTTTTGAAACTCTCTTGGAAACTCCATGATGCTTCTAGAAGTCTAGTGGATTACCACATGTTACTAATTTCCCTTATTCAAATTACGGTGTGCTAACATGGTCACCACTTGGACATGTGATGAATAGTTGGATCATTAATTTGTCAAGGCCATAAATTTCACATATGATTTATGTTTTAGGTGCATGATAGCTTGTTGGAACAGTCTCATTGAGAAGAGCGATTTTTACTTTGGATGAAGAAAGCCTAAAAGCTCCCTTATTTGTCACAAGACCTAAAAAGCATTGTAGGGTTTTGGAAACATATTGGAAATTGATGGCTCGAATTTTGACAAATTAACACCATCTTTGAGATGTTATAAATTCTAACCTCCCTAGTCTAGAGCATGCATAGAATCATATGGTACTTGTGTAGATCCATTTTGGATCACTCTAACCAATATATATTTATAGATTTTCAAGTCCTATAACCCTATAACAATAAGACATTGTGCATGATGATCCACTACAATCGATGATCTATTGATGGATAAGTGAATACCTCATCAGATCGTCGATATTTAGGCCTAAATAGTAAGAAGCTATCTCCATGCAATGAGTGTGGGATTAATAAAAATTTACATACCAAGCACATGTTAAGAATCCAAGAGCTAGATAAATCCTCAACTAATAAAATCTACATAAATGGCCCCAAAAAGTATAATGATACTCATTTAATGCACATAATATGCCACTTATTGTTACACATACCATCATAATGACAATAAGTACATCTATAAATGTGACCATTTGACAACATATTCTAGCATTCCCCTTTAATATTGTCTAGGGGAAGAAAAATACAGAGATAAGAAAATGACAATACATTAACAATCCTCAACGACGACTTCAAACACCCTTAATATGTTGTGAAGATATATATATATTTTGATCATGTGAAGGACCACGTGCAAAGTGGAGCAATGAACAATGCCATCGACAATCAAATCCTCATGAAGTTGTGAAATAGATGAATTTCATTTTTGTTGAGGACCAATGCAAGTGCGATAAAGTGTGAACAAGTTATGAATAAAATGTGAATTTGGAGAACTGTTAGTCTCCAAAGTTTTCACACAAACCTCTTTGACACTCATGAAGCAAACAAAGAGTCCAATCGTGAACTTGTAGTGTTTAAACAAGTTCACAACACTCATTGGAATATGAAACAAACAAAAATACACTATTCCAAGTGTCACTGAGGTTCTGCACAAATCACCCACATGTGGACATAAATCCACAATATTTCCAAACAATAGTGTACCCCAAAAAGACAAAACATGTCAAAAAACTCTGTTGAAAGTGATCTGACAAGCTATAAGAGTCAATGCTTACCAAGAAAAGTCTAATCATACAAACCAAGAACTCCATCATGCCTTTCAACAAGTGCTCCAAATACCACATGCAACAAGATGACCTTCCTATCATAAATGCACATGCGCCAAACAAAACACTGAATAAACATTGCCATAAAAAATCAATGTATCTCATGGAGATTGTTGCCATGATTAATCAATCAAAAGAGGCTAGACTATGAATGATGATACCTTATGTCAAATGGATAATCAACATTAGACTCCATGGTGTTAATTTGCACCTCCAGGTTATTCAACACTACTAGTTGAATGGGGCCTTTGTATTGTTCACACCACTCTTTTCGAACAAGAAATTTTGTCACCTCGTAGGATTTTAGATGCCATCATTTTATCCTTGAGCACATCGACCATCTTTCTTTTCCAACCCAAATTAGGGATATTTCCAAGTTTACAAGTCATTAAGTGAAAACTAGAAAATGGATACCTCGAAATAGAATTTGCCAAATCTAATAGCACCAATAGTTAAAAATAGTCAATTAAAAAAAACTTGAAATAGAGGTTGCATGTGAAAGTTATAACACTTTGAGGCTTCTATTGCCAATAAAAAACTTAAATTATGCCCATTATTGACTTTATTTGTGTGATGATAAATTATACCTATTACTTCGTCCTTGTCCTCGTTCCTCTTTTTTGTCTCCTCTAACCAACGTTCTTCAGACTCTTTGATAACCTTGTTAACTCTATATGTGAATAATTTATACATGTTCTCAATTAATCTATCGATTTTGTTTCCTATCTCTTTTTGTCCATCCACCAATTCTTTTTTACCTTTCTCAATGAGGTGGTGTCTTAGTTTTTCTTTTTCTCTTGTAGAACCCACTTTTAAATTTACTTTATACATAATGTATATCAAGTGTTCAATTTAACCTTTCTATTGAGTTTAGTAAACATATTTTACTGAGTCGATAAATATTTTTTCTACCGAGTCTAGTAAAATGATTTTACCAACTGATAAATTGCTTTTTTGGGTCGGTATATATATATATTTTTACCGGGTCTAGCAATTTTTTTTACTAATTGTAGTAATTTTTTTACCACATATGGTAAATTTTACCAAACTTTGGATGGCTTTGATACCGATGTAGTGGAAGTGCTTTTAACACAAAAATATTATGTAATCTTTATTAAAAATATATTTGATAAATGAATGCATAATGAATATGATGGTATACCTTTATAGACATTAGCCAGGAGAGTGAACATGTGTGTCCTTTGACTCTTCATTAAATGCTAAACTTACTTATTAATTATTAGTTATATTTATTATTAATATGACTCATGCTTATTATTATGTATTATTATAATGTATGTAACATGCATTCAAAACAATGTTGATCAACTTGTTACTTCATCATGTTTTGATCCATTAACAAAGTATCCTTGAGTGTGTGGAGAATGTCAGCTTGAGCTATGAGGGTTTTGTCTACCTCCTGCACCTTAGAGACTCCTGGTAAGTAGGATAACATTGATAGGCTGTTTTGGCCATAGATCACAACCTCAAAGTGAGTCATTTAGTGGCACCATGATAAGTTGTATTATACCACCATTATGCTAGAGGTAACCACTCAACCCAATGGGATTGTCTCTCTAAAATAAAGCACCACATATACACTTCCAAGAAGTTGTTGACAACTTTATCTTAACCATCAATTTGTGAGTGATAGGCTATGTTGAGATTCAGTTGAGTTCCCTATGCCAGAAATTGCAAGTGACGGTGGGGTCATGGTTCGTCAAAATAAACAATGGAATACCATGGAGTTTAAATATCTAAGAACATTTGGGCTACTATAGAAGCCTTGAAGGGTTTTGTTGTTATTTTTTGGAACTCAGTCGGTCCTTCCCCATGATTTTGATGTCACATGGGGGGGACAAAGTTGTCTTTCCTTGTGCTACTTTTTAAATATAATAAAGTGACATTTATATTTTAAAAGTGAGTTTCACTTAAGTAATGTGGGTCCCTTATTTAAATGTGCATTTATATTTATTTAAAGGAAATAAATGTGCAATTAATGACGACTCTTAGATCATCTCTAATCCTAGCCATTCATTGAGGAAGTTAGGGTTATTGAAGGTAGTTAGGGTTGATGAGCATATTAAGTGATTATTTAATCACTTAGAAAGAAGAGGGAAAATGCATAAGTGAATATCATTAATGAGCAACCATTAGTGCAGTCACGTGGGAGGACTAGGGCATTTAATGAGTAATAAATGCCATTATGAATCTTGAGAGAGTTACAATCATATTGAATTGAGAGAGAGAATCATTGTGAAAAGTACAAGATCATCCCATTTTTATTGCTCGGGGGAAGAAATCCTTTGCTCCAAGAATTTTTTCAAGTTATGATGATCGATTTTAATCTAGAAAAGTTTCCCAAGTAGGTATGGATTCCATATATCCACAACATGCAATATGACCATCATCTCCTTTTCATAAGTTCATTCTCCCAGGTGCCTCTCACCTAGTTGTTTTCTAGTAAAAGCCATGGGTCATCCCACTCGCACAAGTATTGCTCCAATGCTTATACTCGAGGTGTCACATTCCAAGACAAAGGTCTTAGTGAAGTTGAGCAAATTGAGTATTGGGGTTGTACCCACAACATCCTTAAAGTCCAAGAAATCCCCTTTTGTAGTGGCATTCAAACTGAAAGCATTTTTTTTAGCAAAGCTACGAGGGGGGTTGCAATCCTACCATAGTTTTGTATGAACTTTCTATCCCAATAAAACCTCTTAAGATTTTAAGATTTTTGGGGTGAGGCCAATCCTTCATTGCTTCAATTTTCTTTGGATCCACATGCACACCATATTGACTAATAATATGGCCCAAGCATTCTAGTTTAGAGACACCAAAGGCACATTTGTTCCTCTTAAGAAAGAGTTGATGATCAACAAGTAGTTGTAACACTTGATCCACATGGGTGACATGGGATGGACAAGTTTGATTTCAAATCAAGATGTCATAAAAAAGACAAGGACAAAATGATGCAAAAAGGGTTTAAATATTTCGTTCATGAGACTTTGGAAGGTGGAAAGTGCATTGCAAAGGCCAATGGGCATCACCAAGAACTCGTAATTGCCTACATGAGTGTGAAAAGTAGTTTTAGGAATATCCGCCTCCTTCATGCGAATTTTGTACTTTAAGAGTTCTCCCTACTTTCTTGAAGAGTTATAGCTCGAGTGAAGATCAAGTTTCATGAAGAATTAAGCACTATTGAGCCCATCCAAAGGGACACCAATGACTGGAATGGAAAACTTATCCTTGATTGTCAATTGGTTCAAATCTCGAAAGTTAGGACACATGTTTCAAGTGCCTTCTTTCTTGAGGAATATGACAAGTGATGAAGCATAAGGGATGGTACTAGGTCAGATGATGCTAGTGGCTAGAAACTCCTAAACTATCTTTTTTTTCAAATTAGAAGGATGGAGCCTACGATATAGAATTTTAACTTGACATTTCTGGCCTTATAACTAATTGCTGGAAGGAGATGAGGCGAGGGGTGTTGTAAAGTATGTTGAGCAATGTATATAAATACAAGAGTAGGCATTTGTAATTATTTTATATTCATCGACTGAGAGAATTAATTATCGTCCAAATACCAAAGGGATTTTAGGTTATTCTACTTTTTAACTTTTGAATGGTGGGTTTCTAAGTGTGGTTCAGTTTCCAACCATCATCTCTGTTTATGGTATCCTCAATTTTTTTCAATTTCCACAACCTCCCTATTGTGTTGCTTGGTGAAATGATAAATATTAGCCATGCATTTAGCATTCTCCATTTGAATTTGATGCCTTGTGTTTTTCTAGTGTTATGCAATTGCATATATTTTTATACGCTTGTGGGTGATGTATGCATAATGCTCCTTCACTTTAGCTTAAAAAGGATTACATGTTTCCTCAACATAAATTTTTCCACATGAGCATGGGATGAAGTAGACCCAATTTTTATGTTTAGGATTAACCATATTTTGCGATCTCCAACATCCTTCTAAGGGAGTTGGGAGGAGAAAAAGCAACCTTTATTTCCCTTCTTCTTAATACCCTAGCAAGTTTGTTAGTTGTTTCTTTGATATATGGAAGAGTGGTCCTTGGTCCTATGGTGTAATCATTGATTGTGTTCCTTTGCTTATGTTGTGTTTTGTGGAAGGCCTTCTTTATCTGGTTGTCATGGTAGCCATTATCCTTAAAAACTATCAACATATGTTGCATTTCTTGATTGTAGATCCTAATTGCTCGAGCTATAAGAGTGCTAATAACACCATTTGTTTTGGGCCAGATGGTGGTGGGAGTTAGTATGTAGATCTATTAGTGTGTGGCTTCTTTTAGTAGACTTGGTGGGACAATGAGCCATCCCTTTTTTTGGCAACCAAAACATTAAGGAAAAGGTAAGTGACCATCCTCTTCAACTTCCATAGGGAGCTTTCATGGTTGACCTGACTGACTAGTCGAATGTTCATTCAACTACTTAGTTGACTCTTTGGTTGAATGCCAACTATCGATTGACTATCTCTAGAATATCTAGAGATGTGATGAACCTACTATTTTAACACCCCAAAATCTTGAGTGGAATTCAAACCATATGACCTTATCACTACTCTCACCCAATGTATCTAAACCCTATTATGAAGCAATTTGTTGTCTTGAATGGTATTGTCATGTCCATTTGACTCTTATACAAATTTACAAGGGTAAGGCACTATATGTCAACTAGTTTCCCTCAAGGTTTGTCCACACTTGAAGAATGAATTGGTCCTCACAACCATCATTCAATGCCTATAATTTTACATTAGACAACATGTAATGGCTAGAATCACTTTAATCACATGCTCAATTGTGCAACCTATATTTGGGTCATATAATATGATACAAAGGAGGGCATCTATATGGTTAAATGCATATATAATAAATAATTGTATTTGTAATAAGGGTCATCCTAATAAAGAGCCCATAACCTGAAGTTTTGATTGATCCAAGATATGTAATGTATATTTTATTATGAAGTGATCTATTAATACTCTTTTTAGATATTAATCTATTAATACTCTTTTCAATGGCAGTTTTATCCATCACTTTACATAAAAGGGAAAATTATCAAAGAGAAATCTAGTTCGCTCCACTTACATAAAAAGGAAAATTATCAAAGAGAAATCTAGTTCGCTCCACATACCTTCATATAAATAATAAAACTCTAACATACCTTCATATAAATAATAATACTCAGCTATTTTCCACTATTTATATGATTACATTCGATATCTATATGTTCATTAATTAGTCCCCTTATGTTCACTTTACAAATTATGTGTAAAGTAAATTATGTGCACTTTACAAAAGACAAAATATAATAATGAGGTGTAATTCCCATACAACATGACTCGAAGAGGTTCTATTCCTCGTTCCTCATATATGCAATAAATTAACCAAGTATTTTACCCTTTGAATTGTCCCTCTCCTTTTGACTTGGTTTCCACCATGAAATCACATTCTAAGAATGAAGAATAATCTTCCATTTTAATGTAAATACGACGAGGTTAAAGATGATACTTAGGATTAGCCTTCTCATATGGTGCCATGCCGAGCATAAGAAAACAATATTCAAGGTCATAGAGAAAACTAAAAGAAATGACACCAACACACTTATGCTTTTGCACGGTGAAGGATGAGATGTAGGTTTAAGTTTTTGAGGAAATATATAATTATTGGTTATTTATATTTATATTTTAATGAAATTATAAGCTTTTGCACGGTGAAGGATGAGATGTGGGTTTAAGTTTTTGAGGAAATAGATAATTATTGGTTATTTATATTTATATTTTAATGAAATTATAGAGTTGTGGATGATTATTAAGTTTATTTAAAGAGTTATTATTTTTTTATTTAAGTTTATTTTGAGTATAAGGTTTTTTAATTTATTTTTGTTTTGATTTTGGAATAGAACGTGGAAGAAGGAAAACTTCATTCTTTTATGTTCTTTTCAATTTTTAAGATATTGGTTTTAGTTACATTTAAGGTCATTTTATTTTGTATTTTAAAATGTATTTAAAATCAGGGATTATAGTTGTTAGTAATACAAAAAATATTATTGTTAAATGGCCTCTAAGATTGGGTAGTTCATTTTAATGTTGTAGTAAAATTAGGGTTGAACTTCCTAATTGGTTCACATTCATGGATTGAAGTGGTTGTGAGCTCTATAATGTGTATTATCATTTACCTTTATCTCTACAACATTCTCGTTGAACTTTGTTATTATTGGTAGACAAATTTGTCATATTATCATTGTGAGGCATGGAATACCATCATGTTGCTTCTCCCTTAAAGGTATTAAAAAAAAAACCTAACCAAAACATCTTCCTTGGTAATATCCATATGGGCACAAATGTCAAAAACAAATTGTATATGCTATTTCATTAATATAATTTCAATCCCATTGAACTTCGAAACCTGATTAGGAACATTTGGAGGTATATCATGTAAGTTGGCTCTTAGGTTTAAAGGAGTGGTTTATTACAAGAAAAAACCATTCAAACTTGTGAAATATTAGGGCAACTATTAACTATGTAGATGAGATGACCCTTGGCAGAACTTTTTCAAGTTATTGTTTTTGTAGTTTAGAACTTAGCACACTAGAAGAGGGGGAGCGAGGAGGTGCAGTGGAATATTCCATCTTACTTGCAAGATGTGTTTTCTTAGATGTTTTTCAAAGGGTGTTAGTAATAATTCTTAAAGGATTCTTGTGAAAGATATTTTTTGTAATCCTTGGTGAGGTGTCGATTTTAGAGACAACGAGATTTAACTATCAGACTTGTCAATCTTTAGTTTGTACGATCATTTAGAAACATATGTTTACAACTTTGTTTCTATAAGATTTGGTAAACTCGTGGGTATGTTAAACACTTGATTTATCATCTGCTTTACACATATTTTCAAAATAACTTATTTCTAAGTTTTTGTGATTAACTTTCTCTTGTCATCAATACTTAAGGTATGACGATACTTGAAATAGAAGAAGAAACATTAAAAAATGGAAATTGTATAAGAAACAAAATGAAAAACTAAAGTTATGAATTAGGGTGTGTGATTAAACTAAAAAAGGAAAAATAAAATAATGAAAGTGACTAATACAATCAAGATATGGATGATGCAAAAGAGTGTACAATGAAATATTATGGGTCTAATACCTAATGTAAAGAAGGGGAGTAATGAAAATGTTTGTGAAATTACATATTAGAGGCACCAACAAAGGTGTTATTGATAATATATGTTGAAAATATCATATGGAGTTAGAGTGGAACACTTCAAACCTTGCCCGAAGAGGAATGTTCTCATCCCAAAGGGGAGTTTGGGGTGGTTAGTATGTGAAGTGAAAGGAATATTTTTTAAATGTTTCAATTTAGAAAATAAAAATGCTAAATAGAAAGCTATGCATATTGACATATATAGAAATACTTGTTATTTGGGTTCGTTTAGTAACATATTTTATCTTAGTTAAACAAAAACAAAGAAAGATGACCATACATATTTTAAAGATCCATCCATGTATACATAACTATTTTGACTCTTTATTTTTGAGGAATATTTGTGAAGCATATGAGACATGGAAGAAAAAATAGATATAGCCAGAAGAGGAAGGAAAACTTTCTCACATATCTAATCGGTAAAGATAATAAGACCTCATTAAGGATAGTCAAGTTATCTTAGTCCAACATTAGCTTTGGTTTTATATTTCCAAATATGTTTAATTGAAATATTGAACTAGACTAAAGTATTCATTGTTTCATTGAATGAGGAGCCTTCCTATCAGAAGCCTTCTTATTAGAAGTTTTCCTTGCTTTGACACTTTTTGTTTATATACCTTTTTCTCGAGTGAAAAAAGTCTACTTATTTTTATTGAAAAAAGAGTACTTATGAATTGCTTCTCAACCTATTACAATATTTTCTCTATAGAAGAGATATATTAGATCATTTAATCATATGGATATACCAACAACTTTGTCTAGAAATGAAGTTAGTCATGAATGGAATAAGTGTTGTTTGTTAACCATAAAAATCCTCCACACCCAACATGATGAATTCATAAAAGAAGCAACGCAAAATAGAGGTGTTGTTTAACTAAACAACTTCACCTATTTCTCCATGGTCAAAATAGAATTTTGGAAAGTGGGGTGGAGAATCCCTCCTATGAATGCTCTATTTGTAGTAGTCCTAAAGTCATGGAGACCTCTCCTTTTGCTAGGGAATCAACTTCAATGTTTATTTCTCTATAGATATGTGAGAAATATATATGTTGAAATCTTGTACTCCTTTATCTAACTACCCTAACTCTTGTTTGATGCATCATCCCTATTTCATGAGGGTCCCTCAATAGTTAGCCTAAGATGACCTATTAGGCTCCATAAACATCCAATTCTATGATTCTAGCCTCCTAAACAAGGTAAAGGAAGACACATATGGTAAGCATATTTTCTTGATTGTTTGTGGTTCTGCCTATGCGAAGTTTGAAAATTTGTTTGGATTGATTTGCCACTGATAAACCAACCTCTAGTCCCAGTGAGGCCCAGGTTTCCCTATGATCCTTGTTGAAGAACCTCTAGCATGAGAGGGATTGTAGTCCAAGTGTAGAATTTTTCTAATGGGTTTGGGTTTCTTTGTGACTGATGATGACAATATGTTGGATTTAAACTCATATAAAATTCTATAAATATTTGCTTCTTTATCATGAAAGATGCAATCATTCCTAGCTAGTCATATGGACCACATTACCTCTAATGCAAATCCTTTGTCTTCTTATGTGCATTGATTATCTACTATTCTAGCGCTTCATTGATGTTTTCCCCTCTCCAACGACGGGGTCAACGGGTTAGTTTGTGAGATATAGCCCATATTTATCTCATGAAACAACATTATATCAATAGATGTGAGATAGATTCTTCATGTTTCCCACAAAGAGGGAATCTACTAGGTTCCTTTCAACCTCTCCTTTTTAACATGTCCCAAGTTGGCATTGTGCCTTTAATGGATAGCTATGTAAAATGAATAGTCTTTGAGGGGGATTTAATCTTCTATAGATTTGACTACCACCATTAAAAGGCATCGGGGGAGCTAGAAAGGAATTGTGTTTTATAACAATACTTTCCCTTTATCTTCCTAAGGATGGGTTTACTCCCGATAGTAATGATTCCTCATCCTTTTGAAGAGTTATCCCTACTTTGTTTAGGTTTCTTATGTACTTAGTCCATTGTTTCTCTTCTAAGCCCTCTGAATAAGATAAGATAAGATAATATATTAATTCCCAACAAATGACCACAAATAGGTCAATAGAATTGTTTGGTATCATGATGTCAATACAAAGTGGGAGCGCTAAGGCGGCTCCTATAAAAGCGAGATGGATAAAGAAGAGTATGAATCTAACCTAAAAACCAGATGGTGAACTCCAAAGATGGAGAGTTGAACTAGGTAATACATGTACAAAGACAATGGAACTAAGATCTATGGTACAAGAGGTGTAAATTTGTCATGGTTCGTTGGAACTATCTCTCCTAACATACTAGTTCAAATGAAGGAAACTCAAAATAGAGCTTTGTATGGAGGATAAGTTGGAGGAGGAGCTATACTGGGTAATGCAATATTGCCTGAGGTGCGGGTCCTGCCGTTGTGACCTAGAAGAAATCATCAAGTTGCTAATATGGGGTTGAGACTGTCTATGTTGCTGAGGTTTGATGGAGGTTGAGGTGGTCATCTACATCCGAACTAATTTGGGTCTAAAACGATACTATGATATTTCTGTCTCTTAGTACCTCTAGAAGATGGGAGCATTGAGAAGAAGGAAGTGATCCATTCTGGTGAGTTTGGTCTAGAATGTGCTCATGAATGGATGATGAGGGATTGAAGCCGGAAGGCCTCCTGCAAGTAAAGGGCCAGACATATTTGGTTAGGATAACTAAAGAAATTGGTTAGAGTTAAAAGCTCCCCCAGGAGAATCTCCCTAAAAAGGGAATGGAATCTCTCTCGTATCTTGCAGTACACATGGCAACGAAAAATGAAGTGCTCCTCACTCTCGACCTCTCATAGGTGGTAAGCCTGGAATATCTTGTCTGATCAGTCAATTTGGTGTTCCGTCACCACTCAAAGACGATGAGAACCCACTTTGAATTGGCATAAAGGAATACGAAGAGCATGTGCCCAATGATGGAGTGTGTAATGGACGTAACCTTCCTTGATGGTTGATTGGTAATACCCCAGTTTTGACCTCGAAATGTAAATTTGTAAATATTGTTGTAAGAGGATAGAAGCGAGAAACAAATGGTCCGGATGACCAAAACTATGTAAATATGTACATTTTTATATTAATATAGAAACTCTAATGGCTGCGGAGAAAGAAGGACGAAGAAGAGATGGGGGGATATGAATCCACAAGTGGGGAAGTGACATTGGGCCAAGGGGAATTACCTTAGTAATATTTAGCTTGTGTTTCTAGCCTTAGCCATTTAACCCATGCACTTAAGCCTTGATTAAGTGCCATGATTTGATTAAGGATTATTTAATTAGTTTAAGAAGGGGATTAAGAGGGTAAAAGTGGTTCCATGTGGATTGGCCACATGGAAACATGACCTATGCTGATAAAAGCGAGAAATGAAGCTTGAGAGGGGTTCATTCTTCATTCAATTTTGGCCACCATTCGAATTTGATTCCATTCCCTTTCCTTCACCATCGAATGCCATAGCTTGGTACTTGGACAGAGAACCAAGAAACCATTATTGGAATGAATTGTGCATGCCAATAGCCCGATTAGCCTGGTGTGAGAGAGGAACCTAGCTTGTAGTTGGTGCCCTGGAGTCCCAATTCAAAGAATTATTGTCCAGCCTGTGCTGGAGCGCTAGAAGGGAATTGGAGGCTACTCGAGGGATTGTTATCTCAACGAAGGGAGTTTGTTCCTGGAGTTGTGTAGGTTGATGGGGGATGAGAATTGAGGATTGGGATAGATGTGGAGGGGGTTTATGCACTAGTGGGTTGCATGAGATACTGATATGAATAGAAGTTTTGGGAAAATTCTTATTCCTTATGGATTAATAGCCCTAGCTCGGGGGTGTCCTGTCAAAGTAAGCTTTGGATTGACAGTTCCTATGGCTATGAGGAACGCCCTTCACCTACATCCAATTGGAGATCATTTTAATTAAAAGATGAGTATATACCTATGTATAAATTCCATGGATATATTTGTGTTACGATCTTTGTTTAAAGTAATGTTTTACGAATATGCAAATGAATGTTGAAATGCATGGAATTGATTGGCATGGTTTGAGTGTGTTTATGCTTAAATATATATATCACCTGTAATTATTTGATGATGAATGCATGAGATCATTTGGGCCACCAAATATGTTTTAAATTCCGCTGTGTATTTGAATGTATTGAATAAACACGAAATTGGATATGAATGAGTAAATTCAGACACATAATTTGAGTACCCTATGGTCTCTATGGTCGAATGAGGCTGTTGGGTACGTTACATGATCCAAGTGACCTACACAAATTGCCTAAATATATCCTCTTAGTTGATCCTATTCAACTCCTACTTGGTAGATAAGAGGCGACCAGGTGTGTCTAGGGAGTACCTAAATGG
The DNA here is from genome assembly GCA_027924585.1 of Larix kaempferi. Classification (NCBI taxonomy): domain Eukaryota; kingdom Viridiplantae; phylum Streptophyta; class Pinopsida; order Pinales; family Pinaceae; genus Larix; species Larix kaempferi. Next base: position 5,020,634 of record BSBM01000018.1, on the reverse strand, counting down.
AGGAAGTCGATCCATCGTGATGCCAACAACCTCCAATGGATTTGAGACCCTAGCATACCAGCACCAAGTACGGACTAAGGGGGGACTAGCTAAAGCAATGGAATTTGATGAGCAGTAGTAAAATTATGGGTACCAGTCCTTGCCCCTTCACTGAGCCGACGACGCTACGTATGCGATGTAAGAGTGAGACAAGGTTGAACACAGTCTCAAGCCGAAAGGGTTAGGCACCAAACTCTACAAGAATGATGAGTTGGGGAATTGTTTACTTGCATCCGATGATGCAACAAAGGAGGAGGACCTATACTCTCTCTGTTGAGGCCCAATTAGAGTCTAAAAGACAAGGCCCCCAAAAATTTGAGCCATTGAGAACCGCGAGCTAGATAAGAGTGTCCATAAGAGACAGATTGGATGATATGTTGTGTACTAGGGTCGTGGTGGGGACCCCACCTTAAGATATGCATGGATTAAAGTATGGGGATGTCTAATTTGAAGGGAATTTAATAGTTGTATGGGCATGTTGTAGTCTGATTCTGGACCTGCCTATCTATCCAAGCCCATTCTTACCGTTTTGTCATTACCAACCTTCTAGTAGATATGTTCTATGATGATGTGGGTGGATGGATGGGGGATTTCCAAAAGTTTGAACCTCCATGATGTTTTTTATGATGATCCATGAGGTAGTATTCTAGTGGTACTAGGTCAATATATTTTTTATACGAAGCTGCGTATGCGATGTAAGAGTGAGACAAGGTCGGACACAGTCTCAAGCCAAAAGGGTTAGGCACTAAACTCTACAAGAATGGTGAGATGAGAAACTGTCTTCTTGCATGCAATGATGCAATGAAGGAGGACGACCTGTACTCTTTTTGTTGAGGTCCAATCATAGTCTAAAAGATAAGGCCCCCAAACCTTTGAGCCATTGAGAACTGCAAGATAGATAAGAGTGTCCATAAGAGATAGCTTGGATGATATGTTGTGTAATAGGGTCATGGTGGGGACCCCACCTGAAGAGATGCATGGATTAAAGTATGGAGATGTGTAATTTGAAGGGCATTTAATAGTTGTATGGGCATGTTGTAGTCTGATTCTTGACCTGCCTATCTATTCAAGCCCATTCTTACCCTTGTGCCATTACCAACCTTCTAGTATATATGTTCTATGAAGATGTGGGTGGATGGATGGGGGATTTCCAAAAGTTTGAACCTCCATGATGTTTTTTATGAGGATCCATGAGTTAGTATTATAGTGGTACTAAGTCAATATATTTTTTATATGGTACCTCCTACCATAAACCTTTGTTTTTAATTAGTTTCTAGGTGCCTTTAGCTATCAATGTTGTAGAAAATATTCTAATATGTTTGAAACCCAATTCCTTGATGTCCTTTGGGCATGATAACGTCTCCTAGGATACAATAGGAATTCCACCGTCCTCCTTGTTTCCTTTCTATAGATATTTGAAACAAATCTTCCTTAGCTACATTAAATTATGCTTTGGGGAGAGGCTAGTGCTATCCAATAGATTGGTATAACATGAAGTGCAATTTTAATCGTAGCAATCTCTCCAAATCTTGAAATCCAATAGTGAGAGCAAAGGTTGATTCTAGATTTTACCTTACCAATGATCCATATCCAGTCTTGTATATGATAGTTATTGGGTTTTCTAGATGAAATCCCATAAAGTTAGTTTCACTCAAAATATTACAAAGAGAAGCATAGGAGTTTAAGAATATTGGTGAGGTAAAATTGAGGGACATGGTTGAAACAGACGAAGGATTTGGATTTGTTGATTTCCATACATGTTACTAAGCATAAGAAGTCCAATAGTCTAGCATATACTCTGTCTTGCTTGGTGGAACTATTGCCAAAAAGGAGTAGATAGTTAATGAACATCAAGTGAGTAATCTATATATGGTCAACCATCTTAATTCCTTTGATAAGGTGAACTTCAAATTTGATTGACCAAATGAAACCCTCCGTAATCATTAAAAGAGTAGGGGGGAAGTGGGCACCCATGGTGAAAGTCCTCGAGAGGCATGGAAGAAATAGGAAGTTGATCCATTTATGAGAATGGAAAAGGAGACCAAGGATATGTAGGCTTCAATACAACATCTTAAAGGCCAAGAAATCACTACTTGGATAAGGATCAACCTCATATAGAGCTAGTTAGAGAGATCAAAATCTTAGAAAGGTCAATTTTTTCTATGAGGGCTCTCTTTTGGTGGAATTTAATAGTACGAAGGACCTCCCATATAGTTCTTATTGCATGTTGGATATCATGCCCATGAAGGAACACCATTTTTTTATCTAGAGATATTCTCCGGTAATTGTGCGAAGAGGTGCTCTACAACCCAGTCTTGGGGAGATGTTGTGATGTGATGTAACGTGACATATTTTAATAATAAAATGATAACAAAACAATAATAAAAAATACATGTCAACTTATATATTTTTACATAAATTTTAATGAAAATTAAATACATATTATGCTAATATAAGTCTTTCATTTTTACTATGCATTTATGGGCGTTAATATCTGTGCATTTTACTATGAATTACTCTGCATTTAATATTACTATGTATTAGTGTGCAAATGAGATAGATTGAGATAATATACTAGGTCAAATGAGGTTGTGACTAAACTAAAGTACTACAATAATAAACTAATTCAACCATATAGTTTGGTTTTATTTTGGGACTAAACTAAATAAAATAACATATTTGGTTCAAATGAATAGATTTTAGTTTGTAAAATTTAGAAGTGAAATATTAAACTAATTTAAATGAGTTGGTTTTACTTTGTGAGCAAACTAAAATAATGACTAAACTAAATAAAATAAAATAATAGATTAGTTTAAATGAGTTGGTTTTAGTTTGTAAAAATTAGAAGTAAGAAATTAGTATTATGAAGGAGCATGTCCATAATGTTGTGTTTCTTTCACAAATCAAAATTAGAAGTAAACAAGGGCAAACAATTAAGGTCAATCAATATTAGAAGAAAAAAAGTAAAAATTAAGCCCAGTCAATATTAGAAGTAAAAAGGGGTAAACATTAGGTCCTATCAAAAAAGTAAAAGTAAAAAGGACTCATAAAACAATCATCCCTTTTTAAAAAAAATGGACGACATCCATATGTAGCGAGCTGGATTTGAATATCACACCCAATGCTCCCAACCACCCAATCTAATATCTATTGATTATAAATATGTGTAAGTGGAATGATATGTTCACTAAACATTAATTGAACTAAACATTAATATGTGCATAATATGTTTCCAGCGTGTATAATATGTTTTACATATAGTAATGGATGATACATATGTATAAATAGTTAGCACATAATCATAATATTTATTGTTTGTCAAATAAACAAGACAATTAAAATATCCAATTATGCATTGATTTCATTGATTGTTGCATTGAATTCAATGTCGATGCATTGATTTCTGAGACTATTGCATTGATTTTAGTGTTGCATTGATTGGAGTAATTGTTGCATTAAATTCAATGTCAATGCATTAATTTCTGACATTTTTCCATTGATTTCAGTGTTGCATTAAATTTAGTGTCGGTGCATTGATTTCTAAGATTGTTGCATTGATTTCAGTGATGTATTGATTGCAATGAATTCAATGTTGGAACATTGATTTTTGAGATTATTGCATTGATTTCAGTTCTTCCTTGAATGTAGTGATTGCTACATTAAATTTAGTGTTAGTGCATTAATTTCTAATATTTTTCCATTTTTCTGATTCAATTCAATTGACTATGGTTCTTGATTGAATAAAGTGCATTTAATGCAATGATTCTAGTGTTATACGATTCATTTCAATTGACTATTATGGCTCTTGATTAAGTACAGTGCATTGATTTCAATGTTATCCATTTCAATTCAATAGAGTATGGCTCTTGATTGATTGCACTGCATTGATTTCAATGTTATTCGGCTCAATTCAATTGACTGTGGATCTTGATTGAGTAAAGTGCATTGATTTTAGTGTTATATGATTCAATTCAATTGACCATGGCTCTTGATTGAGTACAATGCATTGATTTCATTGTTATCTGTTTCAATTCAATAGACCATGGCTCTTGAATGAGTACATTGCATTGATTCTAGTGTTATACGATTCAATTCAATAGACTATGGCTATGGCTCTTGATTGAGTATAATGCATTGATTTCAGTGTTATCCAGTTCAATTTAGTAGACTATGGATCTTGATTGAGCACAATGCATTCTTTTCAGTGTTATCCGATTCAATTCAATAGACTATGGCTCTTGATTGAGTACAATGCATTGATTTCAGTATTATCCAATTCAATTCAATTGACTATGGTTCTTGATTGAGTACAATACATTGATTTCAGTTTTATCTGATTCAATAAAATTGAATATGGTGCTTGATTGTGGTACAGTAATTCATGTTATCATGTCTTCTCACAATGAATACATTGATGCTATGCATGTTGAGGAAGTAAGAAGATAGGCATGTGTAATGTCCCCATTCAAATAAGTGCATAGTAAGACAATCCCATCAATCCTACTAGTTTCCTAGGTTGGATGGGCACATGTGGGATGGTAATAAGGAAACTAATAAATGATATTTAGACATTAGAAGGGTTCAAGAATTTAATAAATATGATGAATAAATAAATTCAAGAGAAATTCTAGGTGGCAAGTGGTTTTGGAGACATATGGAGGTGGTGGGACCCACACTAGCTTGATTTTTCAATGACACATGGCAGCTCTCTCTTGCCAATTCAAATTCATGGGAAGGTGAACACTCTTGGGTGAGTTGGTAAGTCATAACACATGGAATTGAGCATATTAGGTCGAAATGGGAAGGAATAGTAACCTCCATGGGAGAGGAAGAGTCAAATTGGAGACTAGTGGACACATGGGCTAGATTCCCTAGTTTTATGACAACAATAATGAAGCATCTATGACATTTTATGACAAAATTCAGACCTGACTTCTTACACCTGACCATTATGACATTTCAGCCCCAAAAATAGGCTCAAGAAGGCGCTCATGGAGTTGGAGGAATCTAAAGAGACTCAAATTCAAATTTGGGAGAAGATGGAAGGTTGGAACTAGGAAACAAGTGGCAAATGAGGAATATTTTCTAAATGGAAAATTATTGAATCTATTGAGAGGATTTCGACCCCTTGAAGGCTAATGTTGGTTATAAAATGTAGAAATCAAGTATGAGAATGGCTTTTGATGATTTGAGAAAAATTGCATTTGTGAAGAGAGAGCTAGTGGATGACTAGTTTCTTGCCTTAGCCAATTTCGAGGGTGAAAGATTCCCATCCAAGTTGGTGTTTGGAGAGGCCACTCAGGTCTTTCATGGTGCTTTAATGGAGTTTGTATTTGCAGGTAGCAGCTACAGGAATTTTCATGGTTTGGTTTAGTGCAGCACTTTCTCTCCACCGTTTCCAGTTTTGAAGGCATATTCGTGCTCCTTGAGGGAGGGCGTTTTTGGTGAGCTATTGTACTCTTTGGGGGAGCTTATAATGCCCCATTTCTTTTGTAATATGAAGTAAATACTCTGTTCTTCATCTCCAAAAATTTTCAGGTCGAAATTCCAAGTAGAAATGTATAAATCTCATTTTTAATGGAAGAACAATGCCATTTCCCCACTACCTTGTTGTGAGCCAATGTATTGATGATGATTTCGAATGTATGGATGATTCTCTGATATATTTGTGATAAATATATTGCCATGGATGTCTTCTACAAGTTTCATGTACTGTACTTGAGCATTTGAAGCATTTTTACTCAGTTTAGTTGTATTGGGAGGTGAAATAGTGCCATTTCCCCAAGGGTCGAATTGGGGGTTTTTGCTGTTGAATGTGAGAGAGTTAGAACAGTATTAAAAATCAATTAATGGTGCATATGAGACCTTAATCACATACTTAACACATTATATACCTCTGTTCATAAATTTGTGGGATTTTGGAGGCATTTGGAAGGCCATTTGCAGTGCTACCCGAGGGGGATTTGATGCACAAATTACTAGTCAAAATTACATATATTGATCAAAATACAAATCAAGTTTGCAGAAGTATTTGGAGGGCCATAAAACATCCCTGAACCTTATATTCAAGTCTAAATACCATTCATACACTCCTACAGAAGATTTGGGAGCATTTGGGTTGATTTGGAGGTCAAAACAGTAAAACTAGTCAAAGGTCGAAATTGGGAAAAAAGTGAAAAATTGGGCATTTTAATAAAATTTGAAAAAGGGATATTACAAGTGGTATCAGAGCATGGTCTTGGAACCTGATGGTATTAACAAGAAGCCAAACAAATAAAACACCACCCTTTGAATCAGTAGTTGAAGAAGTTTTGGTTGAAGAAGAGATAGTAGTAGAAAAAGAGTTCTTTTCTAAAACAATGGGTAGAGAGGAGGAGGAAAAATTAAGACATAAGGAGGAATTTATTGAAGCCTTAAAACCATGTTTTGAAGGACTTACCATGGTTATGCTAGATATGAATAAACAAATGATGAAAGGTTTCGAATTGTTGGGTAGCCAACTTTCAGGCAAAGGGATGATAGGAGATAATAGTGGTTCACACTCAGGGGAAAAGATGAAAGGGAATGAGCATATTTTCTCAAGTACAGGACCTCATAATAGACTTGATGAATTTCAAAGCACACAAAGGCATACTGCACCTAAATTTCTCACACCCAAAGAAGAACCCAATCTTGAATTGGATTACAAGAAACTAGTAAATGATTGGAATGATTTGAATGAAGAGTGTAAAAGAGGTGTACCACTCAGTGACTACATTGATGCTATGCAAAAGATTAAAATGAAGGGAGACAATAGGAGTCCATTCCAAAACAAAGAATTGAATAGTGCTATTGGAAAAATGTCACTTCCTACTTTTGATGGTTCTTCTCAAAATTCTGCTAACACTTGGGTGCAAAAATTGGATGTATATTTTCAGCTGAATCCTATGTTGGAAGAGGATGCATTAAAAATGGCCATTTTGCATTTGGAAGGAGATGCCAATGAATGGTGGTTTCATGGGATGAAAACCTTGGGTCATAATCAGGTTAAAACATATGGAGAATTTGTTGACAGGGTACTAGAAAGATTTGAACAAAAAGATCCAGAATTGCCTTTCAAAGAACTAGCTCAATTGAAGCAAACTGGGTCCCCTACCGAATATATGTTGGACTTTCAAAAATTATCAGTCAAGGTGGCTGATGTATCTATGGGAAGATTAGTATTTCTGTTCACTGAAGGTTTGGCTGAACCCTTAAGAGGTTTGGTCAAAGCCCACAAGCCAACTACATTAAAAGATGCAATGAGCTTGACTAGGGATCTCCAAAATGTGCTTCCTAGAACGAGATTTCCTCCTAAGCATAGCTATAAATTTGAAAAGAAACCTTGGCAAAGGGATGGATATGATAAGAAACCTTGGCAAAGAGATTCATTTGAGAGGAATAAAAAAGAGGGACTAAACAGGGATGAACTTAGAAAAAAGAAACTATGCTTCACATGCTTCCAACCATGGACACCGGGGCACAAATGTACCAAAGGAAAGGCTCAATACATAGAAGTATTTTCTGATAATGAGGGGTATGATGGGGGCATGGATGAAGATGGACATATTTCAGATCAAGAAGAGGCATATGAGACAGCAGTAGAAGAGGAAAGACAAGAAGAAAATCAGCCTTCACCGGACAAAGCAAGAATGGCAGTGCTTTCAGTAGTACCTCGCTATCATACTATCCGATGCAAAGGTGTGGTACAAGGACAAAGAACTTCAGTTTTGGTAGATGGAGGAGCCACTCATAACTTCATTGATGCAGAGATGGTAGAGAAAAGAAAGATACCTATTGAACCATTTGATGGCTTCACAGTTGTCATTCCCGGTCACAACACAATGCAATGCAAAACATGGGTTCCAAAGCTGCAAGTCACCGTAGGTAACTATACTTTTGTTGATAGTTTTTATGTGGTTGATGTTGCTGATACTAATGTGGTTTTGGGAGTGCAATGGTTGTATTCAATAGGAGAGCATACAGTAAATTATCAAATTCCCGAAATGAAATTCCAAGATTCAAAAGGAATACAAAGAGTTGTGAGAGGGCAACACACTTATCCAAATCAAGTAGTGACTTGCAATAGCATGAGATCTATATTGAGGCATGGGGATATAGAATGGGCTGCTGAATGTCATATTACATCTCCCAAGCCAACTATAAATATTGTCAAACACCCAAAGGAGATAGAGAGACTTTTGCAAAAATATGAAAAGGTTTTTAGAGACCTTCCACATGGTAGGCCACCAGATAGGGGGGTTGAGCACAGTATTGTTTTGGAGGAGGGTACTTCACCCATTCAAATACCACCTTATAGACATCCTAAAAGGTTTAGAGATGAGATTGAAAAAGCTATCCAAGAACTCCTAGAGTTGGGGCTCATTAGACCAAGCTCTAGCCCTTATGCTTCTTCAGTAGTGCTAGTGAAGGAAAAAGATGGAACATTGAGAATGTGCATAGATTTCAGAGCCTTGAACAAAAAGACTATCAAGAATAGGTGTCCTATTCCTAGGATTGATGAGCTCATGGATGAGCTACATGGGGCCAAATACTTCTCAAAAATTGACCTTAGATCAGGGTATCACCAAATTCAAATGAAAGATGAAGATGTGCAAAAGACCGCTTTTCGATGTCATTTTGGCCACTTTGAATTTCTTGTCATGCCTTTTGGGTTAACTAATGCTCCAGCCACCTTTCAAGCATGTATGAATAGGATATTTTGCAAGCAACTAAGAAGGTTTGTTTTGGTTTTCTTTGATGATATTCTCATTTACAGTAAAACATGGGAAGAGCATTTGCAACAGTTAGAGATTGTGTTGAAAATATTGCAAGAAGAGTCCTTATTTGCTAAATTATCAAAATGTGAGTTTGGGATGAAAGAACTACTGTATCTTGGGCACATTATTGGGCAAGAAGGAGTGAAGGTACACATGGAAAAAATCAGGGCTATCTTGGAATGGCCATCACCAAAAAATATTACCAAATTGAGAGGCTTTATTGGCATATGCACCTACTACAGAAAATTTGTGAAAGGGTTCTCCAAGTTGACTTCTCCACTCACTGATTTGACTAAGAAGGATGCTTTCAAGTGGGATGAAGAGGCTGAAAAAGCATTCCAAAAAATGAAAGAGGTAATGAGTAGTTGTCCCATACTTGCACTTCCTGATTTTACTAAACCTTTTGTTGTGGAATGTGATGCTTCAGGTGGAGGAATAGGGGCTGTCCTAAAGCAAGGCCAACACCCCATAGCCTTTGAGAGCAGAAAGTTGCAGCCTCATGAAAAACTTTACTCCATCTATGATAAAGAAATGCTGGCCATTATGCATGCATTGGCCAAATTCAGACAATACTTGGTGGGCAGCAAGTTTGTGGTGAAAACTGACCATAATAGTCTAAGACACTTCCTCACCCAAAAGGATCTAAATGAAAGGCAACAAAAGTGGGTAAGCAAGATTCAAGCTTATGATTTTGATATTGAATATGTCAAAGGAAAGAATAATATAGTAGCAGATGCTTTGTCAAGAAGGCCTTCCTTTTCTCTCATGGATATTGCCAAGGATTGGAAAAACATGCTACTAGTTGAATATGCCAAAGACAAATTTGCTTGTGATGTGTTGGATGGAATCAAAGGGGATGATAATTATAGGATTTTGAATGGGCTGATATATTATAAGGGAAGAATTTATTTAGTTCATAACTCCAAGCTCAAGTACCGAATTTTGCAAGAAGCACATGATTCCCCACTAGCGGGCCATCCGGGGATCTTCAAAACTTATAGACAGTTGAGGCAAAGATTTTTTTGGAAGGGGCTGAAGGAAGATGTTCAGAAGTATGTGAATGAATGTAAAGCATGTCAACAAAACAAATCAGAACTTACATGTCCAGCCGGCCTATTACAACCATTGCCCATTCCGGAGCAAAAATGGGACAGTATTTCCATGGATTTCATCACCGGATTGCCTAAATCCTTAGGTAAGGATTGCATCTATGTGGTAGTTGATAGGTTGACAAAATTTGCTCATTTCTTTGCTGTTACATCATCTTTTAGTGCTGCACAAGTGGCTGATATTTTTTTCAAAGAAATCTTCAGATTGCATGGGCTCCCCAAGAGCATTGTCAGTGATAGAGATAGTAGATTCATGGGTGCTTTTTGGCAAGAACTTTTTAGATTGGTAGGCACTCAATTGAATCCAAGTACCAGCTATCATCCACAAACTGATGGACAAACAGAGAGGGTAAACCAATGGTTGGAAGGATACCTAAGAAACTATGTGGGAGGGCAGCAAAAAGCATGGGCAAAATGGCTACACTTGGGTGAGTTTTGCTACAACACCACTTATCATATGTCAATAGGAATGTCTCCTTTCAAAGCATTATATGGTTATGATGCACTTACATTTGCTGACATTATATTTGGTGATAGTAGAGCCCCAAAGGCTAAAGATTGGGTGGAAGAGAGCCAAGAAATTTTAAAGCTCTTGAAAGACAATTTGCAGGTTGCTCAAAATCAACAAAAACAATATGCTGATAAACATAGAGAAGAGAGAACCTTTCAAGTCAATGATTTAGTATATTTAAGGTTGCATCCCTATAAACAAACATCTCTCAAAAAGAATGGAGCAGAAAAATTAAAACCAAGGTACTATGGGCCATACAAGGTAGTGCGGAAGGTTGGAGAAGTAGCATATGAACTAGAACTTCCGGAAGGGAGTAAAATCCACAATGTATTTCATGTTTCTTGTCTTAAGAAAGCTCTTGGTCAGAAAATCATCACTTCAGAAATACTTCCTCCTTTGGATGATGAAGGTCAGCTCACACTTGTTCCGGAAAAGATTTTGAAGACACGGGAAAGAAGGTTGAGGAGTAGAATCATCAAAGAATATTTAGTGCAATGGAAGGACTTACCAAATGAATATGCCACATGGGAAGAGGAGAAGATTTTGCAGCATCCAAATTTGAAATTGCTTGAGGACAAGCAATCTTGGGTGGGGAGGACTGTAATGTCCCCATTCAAATAAGTGCATAGTAAGACAATCCCATCAATCCTACTAGTTTCCTAGGTTGGATGGGCACATGTGGGATGGTAATAAGGAAACTAATAAATGATATTTAGACATTAGAAGGGTTCAAGAATTTAATAAATATGATGAATAAATAAATTCAAGAGAAATTCTAGGTGGCAAGTGGTTTTGGAGACATATGGAGGTGGTGGGACCCACACTAGCTTGATTTTTCAATGACACATGGCAGCTCTCTCTTGCCAATTCGAATTCATGGGAAGGTGAACACTCTTGGGTGAGTTGGTAAGTCATAACACATGGAATTGAGCATATTAGGTCGAAATGGGAAGGAATAGTAACCTCCATGGGATAGGAAGAGTCAAATTGGAGACTAGTGGACACATGGGCTAGATTCCCTAGTTTTATGACAACAATAATGAAGCATCTATGACATTTTATGACAAAATTCAGACCTGACTTCTTACACCTGACCATTATGACATTTCAGCCCCAAAAATAGGCTCAAGAAGGCGCTCATGGAGTTGGAGGAATCTAAAGAGACTCAAATTCAAATTTGGGAGAAGATGGAAGGTTGGAACTAGGAAACAAGTGGCAAATGAGGAATATTTTCTAAATGGAAAATTATTGAATCTATTGAGAGGATTTCGACCCCTTGAAGGCTAATGTTGGTTATAAAATGTAGAAATCAAGTATGAGAATGGCTTTTGATGATTTTAGAAAAATTGCATTTGTGAAGAGAGAGCTAGTGGATGACTAGTTTCTTGCCTTAGCCAATTTCGAGGGTGAAAGATTCCCATCCAAGTTGGTGTTTGGAGAGGCCACTCAGGTCTTTCATGGTGCTTTAATGGAGTTTGTATTTGTAGGTAGCAGCTACAGGAAGTTTCATGGTTTGGTTTAGTGCAGCACTTTCTCTCCACCGTTTCCAGTTTTGAAGGCATATTCGTGCTCCTTGAGGGAGGGCGTTTTTGGTGAGCTATTGTACTCTTTGGGGGAGCTTATAATGTCCCATTTATTTTGTAATATGAAGTAAATACTCTGTTCTTCATCTCCAAAAAGTTTCAGGTCGAAATTCCAAGTAGAAATGTATAAATCTCATTTTTAATGGAAGAACAATGCCATTTCCTCACTACCTTGTTGTGAGCCAATGTATTGATGATGATTTCGAATGTATGGATGATTCTCTGATATATTTGTGATAAATATATTGCCATGGATGTCTTCTACAAGTTTCATGTACTGTACTTGAGCATTTGAAGCATTTTTACTCAGTTTAGTTGTATTGGGAGGTGAAATAGTGCCATTTCCCCAAGGGTCGAATTGGGGGTTTTTGCTGTTGAATGTGAGAGAGTTAGAACAGTATTAAAAATCAATTAATGGTGCATATGAGACCTTAATCACATACTTAACACATTATATACCTCTGTTCATAAATTTGTGGGATTTTGGAGGCATTTGGAAGGCCATTTGCAGTGCTACCCGAGGGGGATTTGATGCACAAATTACTAGTCAAAATTACATATATTGATCAAAATACAAATCAAGTTTGCAGAAGTATTTGGAGGGCCATAAAACATCCCTGAACCTTATATTCAAGTCTAAATACCATTCATACACTCCTACAGAAGATTTGGGAGCATTTGGGTTGATTTGGAGGTCAAAACAGTAAAACTAGTCAAAGGTCGAAATTGGGAAAAAAAGTGAAAAATTGGGCATTTTAATAAAATTTGAAAAAGGGATATTACAGCATGGCAATGTGTTAGGCGACATAGAAAGAAGTTAGCATATATCATTAATGAAAAAAAGGAAGAATTAAGAAGACAAAAAAATGAACAATAAAGAGAATGACAACATATGACACCATACCAAATGCAAGAAGAGAGTAAAAGAAATTACGAGAAATAGAGAGCATTTTACCAAAAATGATCACAATAAATGGCAATTGACCAACAACAAGAATGAAGAATGACATATTCTGATATCTATGCCAGAGATGAACGTGTAACTTTCAGAGAGGAAAATGATGCAAGAGTTGTTGAGATAGCCCCAATGGAATAAATTCAAAATGAGGATAATATGTTGGTAGCATTCGTAGATATGCTACCGATAACATCTGGAGATAATCTATTTCTTATTAATTATACATGTCCTCTCACTTTCTTACTATTCACATGTTTTATCATTCAACATTTTTATTCATCTTATTTCTCATTTAACTATTGAAGTTGCATTTTACATACTTCATATCATGCATAGTCATGACCATCTACAGATTTAACGTGACCGCCCCAGAATGCAACTAGCCTAGATCCATCTAAACTCTGGATCTACCATGCACCAAGGGGGATCAAATACCTCGGGGTGCAAACCTATCCAATAAAATATAGACAATAAAAAAGGTTTGCACCTCTAAGTATTTGATCCCTCTCGACGCATGGTCGATCTGAAGTTTAGATGGATCTAGGATGGTAGTAACACACAGTAATATAATGCGCAATAATATATAGTAACATTAAAGTCCGAATCGATATGAATATTAAATGGCCGGATTGATTTATATGATCTCAATCTGTCTCATATGCGCACTAATATATAGTAATATTAAATGTGAAATAATTCATAATAACACACACCAATATTAATGTCCATAAATGAATAGTAATAATACTTGAAAGCCTTTGATTGGCATAATATATATTTAATTTTCATTAAAATTTATGTAATTTTTTTAAGTCGATATGTTTTTTTATTTTATTTTTTATTATTAAAATATATCACATTATATCACGTCACAACATCTCTCCATACTCGCCCCTCGATGCAATAACTTCACATTAACATATATTATTAAAATGGCAAGGAAATAATTAAATTGTACTAAAAATACATTGAAGGAGAAAACATTTTGATCATCAAATTGTCTTTCAAAAACATATTTAAAACTTATATATAAATATTTAAAAATACATTGAAGGAGAAAACATTTTGATCACCAAATTGTCTTTCAAAAATATATTTAAAAAACTTATATATAAATACTTAAAAAACCAAGTTCAAACCACCTCCTAAGATTCTTACATTGGTTCCTAGTATTATAATAAATCACCCCATAAGTTGACCTAGGTTCAATAAAACCCATCTCCGTAAAATCCTATTCTCCTCTATATATTACAAGATAAAAACACATTCCTAAGATATACTATAGAAATATAAATGTATCTTAATTTTATAATTATTAAGAATTATGAATAGTAAAGGAAAAATCCAAGTATAAACATCTCAACATTTAAAAGATCGAGGTGGAGTGAATTTATATTAGTTTATTATTATAATTATTATTTTTAAAACATAAATGATTACTATTTGTATTAATACAAAAGGGTTGAGGTTATGTTGCTTAACATTTTAATGTAAAATTAAATTTTGGAGTGAAATTGTAAAATATTTTCAAAACCTCCAAGACATCCATTTTCTTAGTTTTTGTTTATATTATTATTCATTAAATGGGTTTTATACAACTTAATATATTGACTCAACAAAAATATAGACTTGTAAAACATAATACATTTCAAACATATTTTTAACCATATATATGCGATGACATTATTCTCCTTGCTTGCATTTGATACATGAAAAGACAAGTCTCGATGTCCAATTTTTGTATAACGATGCTTCACTATGTCATCTTCCATTATTGTAACTTGATCTTGTCAAGGAGAGCCAATTGGAACTCTTGGAGAGATATTGTTCCTTAATTCTTCATATTGAGGTTTTTTTTCAAATTCCAAACAATTATTTTATTTTAGCTTCTTCCTCTACCTCCAAAAAAAACTTATTTATTTTTTACTTCTCTAATTGTGTTTTAATAATTATCAATTGTTTTCTTGTTGCCTTGATATCCCTTGCATAATTTATCTCCAAGTAATTTCTCCAAGGCTCCCACTTTCTCATTGTCAAAGTGACACGTTTTTTATTGTCATCATAATTACACTCACAATGACGAATTGATATGTGCATCTGTGAATGCTTGCAGTCTGCAAAATGATATGGATGCTTGTGAGAATTGTTCATGAACACAAGAGGGTATCTTTTAGAGCCCCGAAACAAAATCCCCTAATACAAAATCCTTGGAAGCTACGAGATAATGAAGGGGAGCTAAAATTGATGAGGAAAACTAGTTCACTAACACCATGCAAAGAGTGTTGGAGGGTCTATGACAAAATCCCCCAAAAATTGACTACAAGAAGGTCTAAGGGCACCGAATATGCAACAAATTTCCAATGTGACTTGGTTACAAAATGACTAGGATGGGAACCATACTGCCCTCCTTTCACCACCTGAATCCATTAATCTGCATAAAGTCAATTGTCCCATCCAATACTTATAATGCGAATGCAGTGGGTAGGTTGGTATGGAACATGACTGAACTTGAGACCATAAATGAAGAATTGCATGTAGACATGAGAGTGACACTTGCCTTGTTGACTAGATGACAAAATAAGGAATAATGCCACTTGAGATTGACCAAATGACCCCATAAAGAATAATGACACTTGCGATTGACCAATTTGATCAAACATAACCTTGTTTACCAATTTGATCATAATCTTATTTTCCAATTTTCATAAGTTTTACAATAATGTGTAGCTTTGATCCTAAGCTATATTACTTTTTTTTTCTTATTTAACTTCAAATAATGAAGGGTCTCAACCTTTTTTATTCTTAACTAGAATAATCTTTATTACTACAATTTCAAATCAATTATAAAAGAAAAAATGCAGTTCGAAGGACATAAACATCTGTTGATTCAATTCCAATATCCAGTACAATTCAAAAGCTTCCTGCCAAAATACTTTGTGAAAATTGATGTTGTCATCGAATTGCACAACCCATCCAAGCTTTATAGAACGGAGCCATGTGATGGAAATTTGTTTATCCTACAGGTGGAGGACATGCATTCAACTGCATGCAAACATAAATCCATGCACACATAAATCCATGTATGGAATCATTTGATTTGAATTTGCAGCCCTCAGAAATTGCAGTTGATTGCTTGCACGACAAGTAAGTTAGAGCGTGAAGTTTCAGGTAAAGTTTTAAGGTAAGGTTTTATTTTTTATCTATTTATTTATTTATTTTAATGTCTTGCAATGAGAAAAAATAGTCAATTCAAGGTTATTGTCCAATTATAAAATAGTAATTTCTTTTTTTCTAACTAATTATAAATACAAATTTTATGTTAACATTAATCTAACTTTAGAAAAAAATATATTTATTGCAATTAATAGAAACAACCAGAATATATAGTCTCCTGCCTACGATAGGGACTAAAAATGATTTACATAACTATCAAGAGACACAACTATAGACTATACAATCTTTGGTCACCAAAGTAGATCATTCAATAAGTTTTTTTCTTCACTATTTTTTTCACATAATACCAATTTTAGAGGTTTTTATCCATTATGGTTGTGGAAATAAAACAACCAACACCCAACATTCATGTAGAGTAAAATTGTTAACAAAAAGTTTGAGGGGGTGAGGAAACTAGATCCGTGCATCACTTTCTGACTCTATGAATATCCTAATAACTAACTCTTTTATTATATATATTTGTTTAATATTTTTTCATTTCTTTTTAGCTTTTTTTTGTTAGTAATGTGGACTTTTATTTAATTATAAAATATTAAGATTATAGATAACTTGATTGTTTAAATTAAAAAAAAATATTTTATTACTCAATTTGAGTGCCCAAAATATTATATATAAAAATGTAAATTTAGCAAAGTGTACACTCACATAATGTGTGAGTGAAGAGTTTCTTTCAATTCAAATAAAAGAAAAACAATTTATAGATTATTTTCTAAATTTTTTTAATAAATAGATTGATTAATTTTGAAAAATCAAAATATAATTAAAAATTATTTAAAATTATAAATATAAAGTAATTAAACTAACAACAACTTTGTACAACTTACTTTGTTTAAAAATTAAATTAATTTAAATTTATCAAAAAAAATTAATAATAAAACTTTGTTTAAAAATTAAATTGATCTAATATTTATTATTTTAGACATTATTTCATGTGAATGATTTCATTATAATAATCAACGATAATTGATTTAAAAAAAGTAAACCACCCAATTGGTCATCATTGGAGTTGGTTAATTATTTTAAGTTTTTGTTATTTTCTTTTGATTGTACATTTTTCGGTATTCGAAGATAAATATTTTACTGAACTGTATTCACTACTACATATGGTCTAATTTGTCACGAAATTTCGTTGTAATAGCCACGAATTTTCGTCCCTGTTGCAATGATTGGGGTTTGTTTTTTTTGTGGAAAGTGATTCGTGGATATATGGACGAAAAATCCACGTCGTGGCAATAGCAATGCTTCGTTGTTGCCACGTGTCAACAACACAACAGTTCTCATATCTACGGAAAATGAATCCTGGCACGAACTTTCGTCTCTATATTGACGTACTACTTCCCCACACAAGTGCTGAACCTTCCACGAATGTGCGTCGCAGTATCCACACATCCATTCCCAAACTTTCGTGGCAGGTTCAGCACCTGTGTGGAAGATATTTTATAGTTCCACGAATCATTGTCACAGTAGCCATGCATGGATTCCCAAACTTTTGTGGCAGGTTCAACACCTGCGTGGAAGATATTTTATAGTTCCACGAATCATTGTCGCAGTAGCCACGCATGGATTCCCAAAATTTTGTGACAGGTTCAGCACCTGCGTGGAAGATAATTTATAGTTTCACGAAACATCGTCGCAGTATCCACATAGGCATTCACAAACTTTCGTGGTAGGTTCAGCAACTGCGTGGAACATTTTCTATAGCCTACATTGATGTTCGTCGATATAGAGACGATACCTGGAAGTGTTAATTCTTTTTTTTTGAATGCGACAATACAGTCATAGATTTGCTTCAAATAGACTAAAAGCACTTCTCTTGAACTAGCTCTTACATCTACAATCAAATCCTTATCAATGATTCCATTCAGATCTGCAAACAGGTAGTTAATATGCAAACTTCATCAAACAAATAAACTTGCATTGTATTGCTTAAAGTAGTTACCAAGTCTTTATGATAAGCAGTAACACAAAGAAAATTTGTTCAAGTAGTTTTCATACTTATCCCTTTTCAACAATCAATTCTTCAACTTCAAGTTTTGTCTTTTAATGGCACAAATATTCAAACTCAAACTCAATTTGGTCACAAAGAATAGGCTCAGTCTTTAAGTTATAACTGATGTTCTCCCATAACACTATTCAAACTCAACTTCAATTTGGTCACAAAGAATATGCTCAGTCTTCAAGTTATAGCACAAGTCCTTCAAATATGCTATCAATATGTTTCAATGCTTTGCAAATTGTTCTTCTTCAAGCTCATATTTCACATCCTTGTGTCCTTTGAATAATCACAAGGCTTAAACAACATTTTGCAATGTATGACCTCGATTTTACAAAGAATTATACCTTAGCTCTATTCACTTCATAAGAATGTCTATATGCTACTGTAATGGTATATATTTAGATGCTTAATAAAACTTTCTCAGAGTCATTTATCATCAAACTTTTCATGAGCTTGTAAACAACAAACATAGTCCTAGATAGATATCTCAAGAACTTGAACTAAATGTATAAACATGAAGAATTGTAACCCTTAGTCTTAAGCACATCTGGATAGCAGTTGAATTGTAAGCCCCAGTATCTTGCATTAAAGCAATGACATGATAAAGTTTTACTTTGAACCCCTACAAGGAAATAAGATCACAATTCTACTTGTCATGAATACCCTATAGGAAACAGTTGTTCCACAAATTCTATCATTTGAAGTTTGCAATGCTACGGTTTTCTATTCTCAACCACTGCATTTTTGAACAAGCAACTCTTTGTAGGCTTATTGAATAGAAAATAAATAGAGTGGAACCAATGGTTGAAAATATTTCTAAATAAAATTTGAAGTCAATTGATATAATCAATCTTACCTCTACCAAATCCCTTGTTTACCAAGTCTCCTAGAAGCACACTAAGCATGTAGCAACAAACAATTATTTAAGTTACAACAAAGGAATCCAACCAAAATAAATTCTAACTTGTGCAGATATGAAAAAGGTGGGAAGCAACGCACCAAAAAGAATGCACAGAGAAGCCATGTGCAGGTTGAATGCAGAACCCCAAAACTACATCACGCCACAAGATAACAAACTTGCAAAATACTTGAGCTAGGGCACAATAGAGGAGCCCAACTTAGCTTCCATGTTAGAGGCCACCTGATCTAATGAATACACCAACCCAACAAAAACCAAAACAAATAAAGATCCCAATTGAAAATTTTGATGAGCTGCATAAATTTTCACTATCAAGTGCACTTTATGTAAGAGGATTTGCCATAAATACCATAGAACTATATAGGCACCACATGCAAACAATGCAATTACCATGCACTCAAATGGGAAGATTTATTCACTTAAGACCAAACAACTTCAAACAAAGACAAATTACACAATTTTACATGTAGCACAACCATGTTTACATCTCCCATGCAAATATTTCTGACTCCATACAACACTTCTTGGAGATGGGATTTTCTCCATAATTCGTTGCCGTCTTCTTATGTGACACATGAAACTTCTCTGCACTTGCTGTTACCCAGAATTTCATTTGATTTCATGCCACCTTCTATATATTTTCTAGCTACATATGCAATCACACACAAATCAACATCATCACGTGTTTTCCTACAGTGTCTATATCTCATTCTATGATCAGTGCTGGATGAAATCTCTCCACTAAAATGGTTTAGTCTCAATCAAGGACTCCCAATTTCATTGAATTTCCTGTCTGAAGGCCAAGGCATGATACAATTAGAGGAAGCTTTCTATCTTCAAATGGACCATCTTCCCTGAATTGGAAGCAAAGATCTGGTTCATTACCAATGGGCACATCACTTGCAGCCCCCCTCAGGGGACTCACTGCTAGAAGATTCCCTAGATGGAGATGATCCTAATTTCCTGTCAATGGAAAAGACCAGGTAATCAATTGGGTGTCGAGCGAGGAAGAATGAAGATCACTGATTTTCTCTCAATTTTTTTGATTTCCCAAGTTGATGACCCGTGCCAACTTTTTGCCAGTTTTTTGTTTTGCAACACTAATATTATCTATTTGTTTCGAAGTCCTTTTGTTAATTAGGATAAGCTACTTGAGAAAAAGTGGTGTGCACCTCTCTTCTTGAGCAACTAGGGTTTCATGTGGTGATTTTTGGTTTGTGAAGGCTTCTATACTATATTACGAGGCTTGTCTAAAGGAAGGTACCAAAGTTGGAGTGTGCCACATTCCAACTTTGGGTTTCCCAATCGCCATCGAAACTCCAACTTTCGGTAACCACCAGAATTTCTATAGCTTGCAATTTGTAAAAGACCACAATGCCCAAATTGTTCATAAAAGACCACAATTTGATATTAATGAAGTAGTGAATACTCAACTGTGTAGAATAAGTCCTGTAGGTGACTGCTAATGTCTCCTTCAAACTCCAAATGTACAACCAATAAGTTCTTAACACAAGCTCTTTGGTAAATTCAAAACTGCCATATCGACATATTATAATAAGTTACACTGACAAGCAAACTAAAACAATAAACCAATATTCAGTAACATGTAATAAAATAAACATATATATCATATAACAAAAAGAGAGATTTAGTTGAAGATACCAACCTCGGTGTGAAACCATTCTTGAAAATATACTCAGAAGTGTTACTTTCAGAAAAGAGTGTGTGTGCCTCGGAGAGGCCAGTCTTCTCTAGGAACCAGCTGACCCTTCAAGAGGGTTTGTACAAACCAGAGAGAGAGAAATGACTGGAGTTGATTAGGTCAATGAAGTCAACATAAACAAAGTTACAAAAATTATAAACTTCAACCAAGTCTCAGCAGAAGAGAAGTGATTATCAGCACACCACAACTGATTGTAAGTGATCAAAGTCAACTTCTCTATAAGACCAAAAATTCAACAAGGTGGTATATAAAAAATGAAGGAGGGTAAATGACTGCATTAACCACAAGTCAAAGACAAGGTACCACAAGTCCAATAATAACTCAATCAAGGTGGGGAAGGTACATTAAACCAAAAATGAGATCTGAAGTGTGGGTACAAATATAAACAATGGTCATAAAATAAGAAAATATAAAAGATGGTCATAACATAGGTGTGGGTAGTAGAAGACCCATGACCCTTAGAACCAAGGGTATGATCCAAATGTGGCCAAACAACCATAGTACTCTATAAGAGCAAAACTTCAACAAGGTGGTTTTAAAAAAGTTACTCAAGGAGGTTAAATGATCCCATTAAACACCAGTGAAAGATAAGGTACCACAAGACCAATCATAGCTCAATCAAGGTGGGGAAGGTACAACCAATCATATCTCTCTCAAATGTACAACCGTTCTATATAACCTGAAAGTGCATCATCACAGTATGAGGAAGGGTCGTGGGATGCCAAATAAAAATATCCCTCATTTCTCTCTATGCAATCCTGAAAGCATCACATAACAGATAAGTACCTTGTACTATAGAAAATAAAAGCCACATGTGTTAACATAATTTTGATCTCTATCAACTTCAACACTCCTCTGTGGTCCCTATGCTGAAGTTGGTCTTCGAGATGTAATGGGCAGTAATCTTATAACATAATTTTCATCTCTTTCAGTAACAGTTGATAAAATAAACATATTGATCATATAACAATAAGAGAGGTATAGTTGAAGATCTCCACGTTAACATTTAACCAAAAATCAGATCTGAAGTGTTGTATTATTTATGAATAGTGTTAAAGCAACAGTAAAATATTTTACAAAATAATTTTGATCTCTATCAACTTTAGCACTCCTCTGTGGTCCCTGTGTTGTAGTTGGTTCTCGAGATGTAATGGGCAGTAATTTTATAGCATAATTTTCATCTCTTTCAGTAACAATTGATAAAATAAACATATTGATCATATAACAATAAGAGAGGTATAGTTGAAGATCTCCACGTCAACATTTAACAAAAAATCAGATCTGAAGTGTGGTACTATTTCTGAATAGTGCTAAAGCAATAGTAAAATATTTTACAACATAAATTTGATCTCTATCAACTTCAACACTCATCTGTGGTCCCTGTGCTGAAGTTGGTCCTCGAGATGTATTGGGCAGTAATCAAATTATAAAGAGTGATGATAATTGAAGTCATGATGAACATATCTAATATATCTAATATAAAGAGAATCAATTTTTCAGACTAATATATCTACATGCAGCACATACAGGAGTGATGATGTGTTAGAAAACACAGAATTTGAATATTAAAATACAAAATAATTATAAACAAGAATACAATGACTTGTGATGACATTTAAATTTACAGTTCAAATTCTACGAAAATAAAAGATATAAATGGGAAAATTGCTAAGAGCATCACATAAAAGATAAGTACCTTGTAACTAAACCAAATAAAAGTTATCTATGTTACATACTAACAATGTTTCATACTAACAACATCGATATCCATCAAAATACAAGTCATGAACTACTTTTTCGTTGATTTCGGTTTTTTTGCATTGAAAAAACTTGCGAGTACGTATCACAATCATCAATTGGCGCAATAGTTACTGTGATATCTCCTATTATTGTTTGTGTTTCCATGCCCTCATTTATGCCACTTCTTGTACGTCGTTGAGCAGGGCGTGGAGGTAGTTTTGTAGGGGTGTGAATTGCAACAACGGAAATGAGGTGCATATATATATGATGTTGAATTATTATTTAAATAAATATTTCATTATTTTGATTAAAATTACAATATTTCTCTTTACCAGTCTCTGTAGATGTGACAAATGGGGTATTAATTGAAGGTATAGTTGCTTCCCCTTGCAGTTCATGCTCCTGAGCTGCATGGTCTTCCATTGAAAGAGAAAATTTATAAGTTTAGATCAGGAAATATATATATATATCTAATACCAGTATACTTTTCTATTTCCAAAGCATACATACCAGAATGGACACTATGCTCCACACTATCATGGGACATGTTCACCCCAACATCAACTTGTACTTGCTGAGTACCGCTAGATTCACTGTTGCGGTTGAATTGTTGCTTAAAAACAAACATAATTTTTTAGTTATGGGTGATATAATTAGAAGTACTGAATAGACTTTAATAGTATACTACAATTGGTGATATACCTGCATTTGCGTCATTGGGGATATTGGAGTCTGCCCCAAGCTTTTCCGATGTTCAACCACACTTTTAAAACCAAACTTGAAACCAAGCTTTAGGTCTTCGTTGGTGGCAGCAGCTTGGAATGTATTTCCCTGCAATGCACAATAACACATTTTAAAATTTCCAGTATCAAAATCAGATATTTGTTCGGTACTGTTAAATAAATATTCCCAATAATTAGTCATTTAATACTTACAATTCTT
Organism: Larix kaempferi; assembly: GCA_027924585.1. NCBI lineage: Eukaryota > Viridiplantae > Streptophyta > Pinopsida > Pinales > Pinaceae > Larix > Larix kaempferi. The sequence continues at coordinate 4,997,082 of BSBM01000018.1, read as the reverse complement.
GCTTTTAGTTTTCTATAGCCACCCTGGCCCAGTCTATGTTGCCCGTGCTTTTCCATTCTAGCCTTGGTTGCTTTGGAGGTGTCAGGTAGCCTATATATGAAAATTTTCAAAAACCTTAGATATCAAAAATATTACTTAAAACAAAAAAGAAAAAAACAATTGAGCTTATTTCAATAAAAAGATGATATATGTTGTACCTTGCTTTACTAGGCCATGGTTGTTTTCCTTGTCTTTTTTGCAAGTTCTCCTTTGCATCATCTATCAGTGCCTTCCACTCTTTCTCAGGAACCATGGGAGGGCGCTCATGCCTGAGGTCAGCTTGCAATCTCTCCCTATATTGGGCCCTGGTATATTTCAAATTCTCACCGACTAACCTTGCAACAACTTTCCTGTTGAAAGTATTGCCGAACAAGTTGACCATGTGGTCAATCAATTCATCTCTCTTAGTGCTATCTTGGCTATTCCACCGTGTGCGAATGGTGTGGCCAAACAGCTCCAAGGCTTTGTCATTCAAATGCCTGTAGAAGACATTGTTTCCCGCAGAAACATGTAATCCATTAATTTATAATAATTTCAACGTATGTTTATTTCAATTTCATTATTAAAATAAAAAAATTAATGGATAAATACCAGCAATTTTCTGGATCTTGATAGGAACACAAGAGTCATCCACTAGACAGGTGAGATCTAGTTTTTCGGTGCTTTTAACTTGTGCTGCACCAGGAAAAGTTTCCTGGTTGTTTACAGTACGTTCATCTCCAGAGTCATGTGGAGTCCTAGATTCTGTCTCATCATGCTCCAGCATGGCATCATGATCTCTCGCACTAGTGCCGTCTTCAATGGAATCTGTCACGTCCCCTCCCATCATACCAGCTAGATGAAGAGGATCGCGAGGTTAAATCGGGCATCCAGCCCCATACATATTAAACAAACATTCAAATTTACTTGAAAAATATACATATACAAGTGCATAACAGACGTGATGCTAAACTGGGCGTTTGGCCCCATGAAACTTTTAACCATAAGCATTCACATAATATATATCAGAGGCATATGGAAAAGTATGATTTAAGAAAAATCACAGCGGAATATTAAGAATTGCACATCCATTATACATTCAGTTATCCATCAATTAAATAATTTCAAGAATATACAAGAGAATACTTATCTTATAACAGTATCCCCAAGCAACTGGCTATGCAACTGCAAAATTCCACCCAACCATAGGCCAATTGTGCTTATCAACCTCTTGATGCAACTGCCACCCCCGAGCTGGGCATGATTACTACAAGGAACCAGGGAACAACAGACTCACACATAGCCAAGCATACACCAAGATGAGCCAAGCCAATCTACAATTGGGTTTATCAGGCTACTAGGACATGGCAGGGAAGGATTGCTAAGCTAGTATGCTCAACCACAGAGCTAAGGATACCCCTCCCAGATCTATTCAGCTTGGCACTCACAATGCCTACACACCCAACACAAGGAAGTATTCTCTTCACTGCCACACAGTCCCTCAAGCCATACCTTCCTTTCTAGTTCTCTCAGGGTGTGCATAGAAAAGTAGCCAAGCCCTCTTGATCTTCTTGAGAGGCTACTCCCTCTACTAGGTTTATCAAGCCAGCTCTGTCCACTACCAGTCCAAAACTTCAGCTCACAGGTTCAAACCAAAACGAGATGCACTTAACAACAACCACACTTGCTGAGCATGAGGAAAACGTTTTCCACAATGGGATGCATGAGATGGGGTTTCAGCCAACTCAGAAAAATGTGGGAACCCACAAAAACGAAATGGGAAGTTGGGGAACAACCCAGGGAAGCCAATCCGTTTTTAGAGAAACGTCCTTGGACATTCGGGGGCAAAAACGACCTCCATACAGTCCCCAAATCGTGGCCCTTCTCTCCCAAGCCACTGTATATGCAAAAACGAACTCCCAGGCATGGAAAAATGCAGGATTTGGATGAAAAACGTGTAGGGAAAGACCCAGCTAGCTCCAACTGCGTGAATGAGAGAAGAATCACTGTTCAGAATGGCTTTGGGCACCATTTCGTGGGTGTTTTCTTGCCCAACAAGCAAAAACACGAATTTCCAGGTTGATGGCTTGCCCATGCACGAAATTGGCTGACATACTTCCTCATTTCCAATGCAATAACTGCCCCAACCAATCTTTGGAAGAATTAAATGATTGGGCGCATGAGACAAAATGGGTAGTTGGTGGTTTATGGGTTTCCCCATTGACACATGGATTAATACCCTTGGCTCAAGGGTTTGAATAATTTCCCTCCCTTTCCCTTGTAGAATCATGCCCCATCTCTTTTGTTACATTGCATAGCTAGTTGTGGGTATTTTTCATTGAAATTCGTATTTACATGATGTCTTATTTACATTGTGCCCATCTAGCACAAGAACCATAGGCATCTATTTCTTTAATTGCCGATACATAAAACGCTAAATCAATGGTGGGGCCTTGGCCTTGAGCTCCTCACCATGATTAAGTAACAATATTTACATCATTTACGATTTAATGCGAAGGGGGTCAAAATGGGGACGTGACAGAATCGAGACCAACTGCAGGAGTGCCAAAAAGCCTCATTGGTACATTGCTTCTTTTTTGTTGCATTGGACCATCACTGCTGCCTATACCTGTCGCAACAGGTTCTGTAGTCACGGGTTTTAAAAAATCCTACAAACAATAAAATTTACTTTATCAGATCACTTGGAATGATAAAAAACATAATATCAGATATGAAATCACAACATAGCTTAAAAACAATTGTGAAGATGCCACTTACCCCATAAGACTTTATAAGCTCTTGCAGCTCTAGAATCTTTGCCTTGTTCTCCTGTGACAAGGGCCTTTGGCGAGCCAAGGCAAGCATTTCACAATTTTCCTTTTTCAAGGCTACTCTAAAAGTGTGCATTGGGTCAGTGGAATAGAAAATCTCTTCCTCAAACGCCTCATCACCCAGAGTGTGTGCACGTGACTAAATTCATCAAACAATAAATTAAAGTAAGCAATATAATTTTAACATCATTCAAATATTGATATTGTAATGAAGATTAAGTTACTATTATGCACTAACACTTACCTGATGCGGTGTTATGATCGGTGAGTGTCCACGACGAACCGTCATCGTGGAAGCAGCAGGTGCCTTTCCACGGTCCTAAATGAACCAGTAAACCATCATAATGTCAGAAAAATGAACCAGTAATCCATCATAAGCTCAGAAAAATGTGAATATACTAAATCGAAACATTTAGTTATTTTACTAAACAATTACCTGACGAGCCACAGAGTGTGACCTTCCAAGGTCACCCTCGACCATGGAAGCAGCAAGCGCCTTTCCAATGGCGCCACATCGACACAATAAATCAATAAATAAACGTTTACCTCAGACTAAATAATTGTAACATAAAGAAAAATGAGATATTGCATTAATATTAATTTTTACCTTAGAAGTAGAAGATACATGTTCTGCTCCATGGCCATGAGCAAACTCCTGCCACAGTTTAATAAGCATGCTTTCATATGGAAATATTAACAATAAGCATGGAAAAAGCGAATGCTAACAGTAAAAATCAGAACATCTTGTTATTGTAGTCATATTTATTTACTATATTTAACATTTACCTGATGAGGCGTAGATGCTGACCTTCTACGGTCACCCTGGACCATGGAAGAGGCATGTGCTTTTCCACTGTTGCCGCCCTAAAAAAAAATTCAATAGTCAATAATTGCATCAAAAACAAAAATGAGATATTCATAGCAATGTAATTACCATGTAATCACATGGAAATATTCATAACAAGCATGAATCAAGCAAATGGCAACAGTGAAATCGAATGTTAACAGAAAAAAAAATCGAAACATTTAGTTATTGTAGTCATGTTTAGTTACTACTTTTAGCATTTACCTTATGAGGCATATTTTCTGACGGTCCATGGTTCCCCTGGACTGCGGAAGCCACATCTATTCTATTTAAGTTGTAATCGATCAACAAATCTTCACCTGCAAGTATTGTTTTTATTGCACATACAAATATATGATGATGTTTGCGTGCCTCGAATTCGCAATTTGGTTGCTTATTTGTTGTCACTGGTCATGTACTATTTATAAAGCCTTCAACGTTTCCGGACGCTTTTGGTCTCCCATCAATATACATAGTCGCCCCTTTTTTTTTTTTTTGCTATTTGAATATAATTCACGGCAACTCCGTATCTCTGCATACTTCGAGTATATTGGACCAAGATCAACCAGTTATTGTATCTGTAAAGTGGTCCTACATACTCCATCAATTCGGTTACAGTGCCATAGCGGACCGTTATTCCATCCATGGAAAATAGCCCCAATCCATGTAAGGATGAAGGAGCGATGCGATACATCCTCCCTTTGATGAGGAAATTTGTGTCCACTTAAGGTAGCATATTAGGTACCCATCGTTGCACTAGATGTTTATACCTCAATGGCAAATCCATGTCTCCTATGCTCTCAGCATCATAATTACACGACCCACCGTTGGTAATAAAATATTTCATGCATCTATGAAATCTTTTCCTTATCTTTTCAGATCTAGTTGATATAAAACCGGTAGATCTAGTACAACTCGTCTCACTTTCAACCTCTTCGAGTATATCTTCATCATCACTTGAGGAAGATAGATCTGACAGATACCTATTTGGTGGTACCTACACTCCATAAAACAAGAATAAACAAGACGGTCCTTTCTCTCTTCTTTGCTATTTTCTGTTCTCGTATTCCAGTTGGTCTCTATGATTGTTTATGTCCTAAAATTAGGAGAAGAAATGGTTTGGTGTTTTTTTTTTAATATTTTTATTGAATGATTGTTTTTTTTTAATTATGTATGGAGATATTTTTTACAATTTACAGAATAAGTAGAAATGGTTTATATAGAAATTTGATCTTTCTAGCCAACCATATTAATAATTAATAATATGGCTTATATACGCCGATCATATACCAATCATATTTAAACATGTATCCATGGTTGATAATACTTGAGTTGCTTATATAAACCATATTATTAATTATTAATATAACTTGCTAGTATTTAGAAAATATAACCATACAAAAATATAGACTCTTCATTCAATAAAGTAGATAAGAAAAAATATTCCATAAAGAAAAAATACAAAATAGAGGAGTTTTTGCTTTTAGAAAACTCGACCCATAATTCTATCCAAAGGAATGATCATAAAATAATTATGAATTGATCCCCGAAAGAGAGGTCATTCCTTTAAACGCATCAACCAAATAATTAATATACCTAAGAAGAAAATGAAGTTGATACACCAAGGTACTGCAACATTATATTTTAAAACTATAAAAATTGCTCACTCCACACATCAGGCTCATCCAAATAAATTTCAAATATGGAGTTCACTTCTCCAAAGAAAAAGAATGAGTTTACTTCTCCAAAGAAAAAGAATGATGTGCTCTCTATCTCTCTTCCTTTGCTAACTATTGCACTCAATGGGATGTAGTTATTGATTAATTGTATATCCAACAAGTGGTGAGGAGTTGGTCCTCAAAGAGAGGCTGGTCCTCCTGGGGAGACTGGCCATCACTAAAATCGGCTAATATTATTTGCAAAACACTTTTAAATATAAATATCACTTCAAATTTTCATTTGTTAATTTAAAAGAATTTGACTGTCATGCTTGACTACCAAGTTATATGTTACAAAGTATTTTTGACCAATTATTAATTTTTGAAAATGTTATTGTAGGGATATTAACATGTATAAAATATTTGCAATTTTTTGAATATTGATTTTAATTAATTTTCTTAATTCTTTGTTCTTCTCTAAATTCTTAACCACTCTTATTTATCGATTATGTTTGGATTTGTGTATCAATTTAAATAAAGTTTTGAATTTCTATTGGATGATAGTTTAAATAACGGAAAACAAAAAATTCAGGCTGCCATCAATTCAACATAGTGATTATTTACTATAGAAAAACTCTTTGAATGTAGAAAAACTCCAGGAGATACATTAATGAAGAGAAACTAATTTAAAGATACTGGCAAGAAGAATTACATGTCTTGTTGGGTTTGCGTTGTCCTCTTTCCTGATACATCATTTTGGCATGATACAAAATAGAGCACCTGAGTGGTCCTAATGGTTAAGAACAGGTGTTACCTCTGAGGAGGTCACAGGTTCAAAACCGGCGGGGGGTAGGGTTGCTCCTTGGCCAGTTGTGACAATGCTCGAAGGGTAGGCAACCCCTGGGATAAAGGGTCTCAGGACGTCTCGACCCCTGTCGAGTCACAAGTTTCTGGTATATTTGGCTTGCGGGCTGGGATTTCGTTTTACCCGATTTAATAATTATTTTATTTCGTTTTCAGATTGAGTGAGGAACCATATTTTTCTTGGAAGTGCATTTTAGCTATTTTGTATAGATCTCAAAAAGGAGTTGTGTTGATTTTCCAAGTAATGTTTGTAAATTACCTTACTTTACTTTGCATAATATACATGGATATCTAAATATGCCTTAATTTTTAAGTTTGAAAACAATAATTTTTAATAAAACATTATCAATAGGATTATTATAAAATGAGTATTATTCAGGGTCATGTATTTCAATAAAACGTTTTGTGACGGGAAGGAAAAAATCCACTACGTCAATTTTTTTAGTAAGACGGGTAAAATCGCCAGCAAATTCCATCGTTGGCCATCTTTCTCTTCCACCCGCAAAGGCAGCACCATACATATTTACGAATTGCAAGAGCACTGAATAGGAATGACCCTCTCTATAGAGAGGTCATCGTTCACTACAAAGTCCATTCATTAAATCAAACAATATTCTATTGTAAAAGAGACAGAGGCCATCCTTCAATATAAAGTCCATTCATTAAATCAAACAATATTCTATTGTAAAAGAGATGCGTTGGTTTCTTTGAGATTTCCCTCTCTAAGTTCAACATATTCAAACAATATTTAAATACACAACGAAGGGTCGGATACCCGGAGACAACCCTCCTTGCCTCAACGAGCTCAACACGCAATCAAATGCAAGAGAGATAGGTCGACTCTTGTGAGACAACCACTTCAAATGCCAATACGAGATGGGTTTTTCCAACACCTCTAGACAGTCCAAGTCTAATGGGCATAAGCCAGGGTTATGGGTTTTCAATTCCCCCTTGGTTGCAAGCAACAACATGGAATCAAGCAACTGCAGGACGCTCAACCCAACCTAATCAAGAAAATGTAGGCACCTCAAACAACTGGGCCCAGGAAAATGTAGGCACATCAAACAACTGGGCTCATCCAAATGTAGGAGGCTCAACAAGCTTGGGCAATGAGGAAACTCAGCCTCTTGGAGCATAAGGGAAGAAAAGGTTTCTGCCTAACCATAAGGACAGGAAAAGTTTTTTTAATGGCAGGTTGAAGTTTTGTTAAGGGAAGTAAAATTTTTGAAAAGGGTTTATTACACAAAAGTACACAATCTCTTTTTGAAGTATATGCTTTAAAATATTCATGGACAAACATATGAATAGTGTATGGTGTAATACCCTTCCAAATTCATGGAGGAACACATTCCTGTTTTGTGGGTGATATTTAGCTATGGGTTGTGGAGCATGCATTTAGATTCACATGAATAGAGGAGAGGGATTCCATAGACAGTGAAGAGGGAATAGTGAACATATCATCATTGATGAAGATCTAGGCATAGTGAACAGTGGGAAACTCTCAAGACATAGCTTCTTCAACCTCTGAAAGGGTACTAGTTTAAAATGCTACCAAAAGTTGCATAAGCTCCTGGTTTTCCAGATTGTTATTTGCCTTTTTTATTGAGCATGGACATATCGTATAGGTCCTTGCTTCATAACAAAGAATGTTAGCATGGCTTCTTAATACCAAATTTAGGTGTTAAAGTTAATGCTTATGTGATGCCTCATTGGAAATATTTATATAAGCTTGCACTTTGAAATGATAGAGTTATTTTCTTCATTTTCTTCATTATAGGGTTGTAATTTCAGGACTTGAACACTTCCAAAATCATGCGACCTCAAAACAGTGTTGAGAGAAGTGAAAGATTTAGATCCCCTAAATGCAAAGGCAAGTTTGGAATCCTAGAAAGAGTGCTACCTTAACACGTTCTTAACAAAATTAGTGCTACCTTAAAACCAAGTTGTTATTATGGACATGACTAAACCCTCATGAAATACACGAAGTCTCCCCCCATGCAACGATTATAAAGAATCACTTTTTGGTTTTTTCAGGCCCTTTTCCACGCTTGTTTCGAAACCCTCTCTGTGCTCTAAGTTATTTTGACTAGGGCCTATGGGTGACACTAAAGATTTAGGATCTAATGAACACTTTCAAACAGATTAGAACTAGGATGAGCCCTTCAAAGTTCATCTCACACTTCTATTCAAATATTGGAATTAGATGGAAGAAAGATCTTGATAGGGTGAAATGCCCTCTTCAACAATGGGGTTCTCTCTAATCTCAAATCTCAAGTGTGATTTTATACTATATGCAAATTGTAAGTATATTATAAGGCTTTCTAGTTAAGAGAGAGTAACTAGAGATGTAAGCACATCACCAAACATATAGCTACCAACTTTAGCAAGAAAAAAAAAACATTTAAGCACATCACCAAACATAAATATAAATACCGATATGTGTTGTCTAGTAAAAAAACAACTAATTACAATCCCATACTTACTTCTCTAGACACATTTGAGAGAAAAACATATCTAGACATTGGGAATAATCAACATTGTGAAGAAATGTTCTTACTACAACTTCAAAGCTCAACAAAGTGACAAAAGAAATTCCATAGGCTCACAACAGCAAACTCAAAGTCTTCCTCTCAAAAACGTTTGGCCAAAATGATTTATCTTCTGATTAAAGTCCTAGAAATAAGTTTTACAAAACATATGAAACAAGAAACAATCCCTTTCTTTCACATCTCATCCTATTTAAAAGTACTCAAGCAAGATTTAATTCTATAAGTTCAGCAGTTTCATTAATAACAGTAACACAAGGGAACACATGCTACTCCACCATAATCCTAAGTAAGGTGAGGTTTCACTTTAACTTTTCGATTTTTTTTTCCCAACTCTCCAACCAAAATTTTAGTCAATTCCATTTTCTTAGTTGGAGCCTCTACATGTTTGGAGTATTTGCATGTGTTATGAGTCACATCTCAAATTTCCATCTATTGAGTGATTGAGACTGAATTTGTAACTATTGTTGATCGATCGTCCATTGATGGCTTTCGTTATAGACATTAACAAGCTCATAATAGAAATTTTGCAAGCTCTGAGCTATGCCATACAAAATTCTCAACACAACATTTAATTCGTTCTCCAATTCATATGCACATGCTTCAAGCTCAAGTGGATTACCCGTAGTTTCCTTATAATATGATCACCTGATTATTCAAGAGGTATACTCTATTCTTATTTTCATCAAACCATTTCTTTGGTTCCTAGACATCAGACAAGGTAACCTGTGACATAATATAAAACATAGAATTCAGGTGCAAGTTTGGACACTTAAACCCTAACATACCACTTGGACCCTAAAACCAAGTTATAAAACCCTGGCATAACACTTGGACCTTTAAATTGAATGCCAAGCAGATTTAGATTCAGAATTCCAACCCCCTAATCCATGCAGGAAAAACTAATCCAAAACCCGAGATACAACCATGATAATCTATTTAGTAAACCCTAGGCCACAAAAAAAACCTAGAGAAAATCATGATAATTTATTTATTAGCCACGAAAACAACATAATTGATCCATCATATTCGCAACCTATAAATGCCATGAAATTCACACCATGAATATGCCAAACAGACTTAGATTCAGAATGCCAAACCCCAAGCCACGGTACAACAAATACTCACAAATCACATGCATACGATTCAATTAAATTGGGCATGCCCACTAAGCCACAACTACCTCATAAAACTCATCCGAAAACCCTAGAACATCGTTTCAATTTATTTATACGCCATGAAATAAACATATCGAAATTAGAAATTCGCACCTTGAATACACAGTGAAATTCATAGAGTAAATATGTATTCAAACTCATACACTAAACCGTGGAATTCACACAAGAACACCGTTCAATTCGAACCCAAAACCATTTCAATTCTTGACAGAAACGTTACATTACAATGTGCAGAGAACCCATCATAAACCCTTACAACGCAACATTGCAATTGAATGTGCAGAGACCTTAACCCTTACAAAATCCTTACAACACCCATAAAAATCTGCAGAGGCCCCAACCCTTGCGGAACCCTTACAACACCCATAATTTTTGCAGAGAACCCATCAACAAAAACGTGACAGAACCATTCCAGCACCCATAAACTATCTAGAGAACCCATCAACCAAAATGTAAAAGAACAATTATAGAACCCATAAATTGAGCAGAGAACCCATCAACATAAACGAGCAAGAACGCCTCGACCAAACTTGTAGCAGAAACCATCAACAACCATCAACAACGTTCCAAGACATCCAAATGAGTGTGTTAACAAACACAAGAAACTGAAGCTGGTAAGAACGGATCCCTACTGGGAAGGGGAGCGAAGTCGACCGTCGTACGACTATGAAGCACATCCGTTCGAGCCACCACCCTACAACCTACTCAAGAACCCACATTGAATGAGATGCAGGAAAAAACTACACGAAAAGTCGAAACCACACAAAGATGCAGAGGAAGGGCCAGGTTCTTACCTTTGGCCGACTGTCCCACTCGCCACCAACACCGGTCACTCGTCGAAGGAGGGTTGGAACAAACATGAGCCACAATAGTGCCATAAGTGTAGTACAAACCAGAACCTAATCTCTTAATATGGCTCAGAACTACCACCATAACCACCGCACAAGGTCACCCAACAAAAACCGGGAGAACAACCACCATAACACCAGGTCGTCACAATAAACCCACCAATCCAATCACTAGAGCTCAAAGGAACAACATAAATAAATGATGCAGCCATCAATAGAAGGTAGGAGCAAACGAGCACAGAGCCGAGGATGTGCCACAACCCGGGGGGATGGGTGCCCACCCATCGACCCCAGTCAAAATAACACAGAGCATGGAGAGGGTTCCGAAACAAGTGCGGAAAAGGGCCTAAAAAAGCCCAAAAGTGTTTCTTTATAATCATTGCATGAGGAGGAGACGTGGCAAGTCCAAGTGGAAGGTTTTCGTATGCCAATTGGACCCCTCCACTTGGATATGTGGGCCGCACTTGGTTGGGTGCACCACTTATGGTTTCTCTCCCATATATATATATATACAATCACAACCTAGCTAACAAAACATGTTTGGTAGAAAAAACTATTTAATAATATGTGTTTAACTTGCTTTACCTTAATTTGATATATTTTTTTTAGTGATTACTATTATAGATTCATTATATCAACAAAACCAAAAAACTTTATTGGATATTCATTAAAAAAAACCTTACTCCAAGAATAAGTTACATATTTCAAGATATAGCAACTTTATGTCTTGTTTTTTTATTATGCCTGCAAATGGGAAATGACACAAATTTTGTGGACTTTTAAAGGAGCATTATGTTCACCTTTAAAATATCATATTCACTAGTTAGGCACTCTATTCTAACATTAAATGTTTAAAACTGCCAAATTGCCCAAATATGCCAACACTTTAACATGTGCCTAACCTTACTGTGGCCCTTGCATGCTAGTGAAGACCTTAACGAGACCAAAGTTTTTGAGTTTTTCAAATTTGTTTAGTTCATCCTCTAAAAAAAATGTAGATATAACAAATTTTACCAAGATAAGAATGCGATAGAAATTTCAAACATTAGTGGAGTTATATAGTGAGTTAAGTTTTATGTGTGATGAACAATGTTGTAGGAGTTTTGCTTCATTATAAATCAAGGCATATCATCAAGTTTTCAATTAAAACTCTAGATTGATGGGAATTACTTTTATGTGTCATCAAATTTCAAGAATGGGTGGGAAGTTTAATTCAAGGTTAGACAACTTCATATTTGACGTAGTAAGTTAATCTTGTAGCAAATGAATAATCTTTTAAGCTATAAATCTGATAGGAATCCAACATTGTTTTTAGACATGGATGTAGTTCTACGTTGATACAAGGCCCATACATGGTGGAATAATGCCTTTAGTGTCACGTCCGCATCCATCGTTTCGACTAAAGGAGGGGGTAAAGACGAATTTTATGCTTATAAATTTTGCCCCACAGGCCATTATTTGACTCCACAAAGAAGAAATGCATATGCACATTCGTGAAAGTGAAACATGACGAAATAAAACTCCATCCACACACACATCATGCATAAGCAAACATATTCATCATTGGAAGAAAATAAAAAAGACATTTAATAGACATTTTGTATGTCACTTTTAAAAGCAATGTTACTTCAATGTTCTACGTGTCTCTTAAGATATGTTCACTCCATGTGACTCACATGGCTTTAGAGACATTCACTCCACATGACTAATGTTGCTTAAGTGGCATTTATTCCACATGTTACATGTCACTTAAGAGATGTTTCAACCATGTTATTGATGTTGAAAACACATCTCTTAAGAATCTCTTAAGTGAAACCTATTCAACATTACCAACATAAAAAAAGTGACATAATACCAATGTTGTTTAACATTTTGCTTGTCGACATTTCTATGATGCAAAAAGGCATCAAACTTGGGGCCAAATGTAGTAATGTGCGGCATTAGTGGTACATTTTTGTTTTTTGGTTCAAGGTATTAAGGGGAGAGAAATGATATGGTGATGACATTGCAAATAGGTTGTTAGTGAATGGATGAAAATTATGAGGCCATGAAGAGCTTAGAGGGACCAGGAGGTGAATTTGGTGGGTTGCATGTAGTGTTGTGCATTTGGAGTTAGTAAGGGCAACTTATAAGACATAATATTGGGGTGATGTGTTCCATAATTCATTGTAGGAGAAATATCTTGTGTCATTGGAGGAGAACTTCACATTGTTGCTATCTAAGAGATATAGAACACACACAAAATTCATTGCCTACTCTGTGCTTGGGTTTATGGATTATCATCTATGTTTTTTTCTGATCTTAAATTAAGTGGGGTAAGTTTATTTTGACCATTATTTAAGGTGAATATTTTTTTCAAGTGATTGGTCTTGTCCAAGTTGTGGAGAGTATTAAGAAAGGTGTGTGGGATACCAAAAACAATCCTGACATTATTTTTCCATTGAACATCTTAGGATTTTTTTTCCTTTTGGCCATATGCAGGTTAGAGTACTAAAACTTGTTGTTTAAAGTGTAATGAGATTTGACCCATGGTAATCAAAAGAAAAAAATGTAATCATTCTCTACAACTATTTCAACCTTATCTTTGGATGATGAACCATGACAACATTATACCCCTTTTTTATGGAATAAGAGGATTTAACTACATCTAACTATACAGAGTAGCAAAAATATTATGGACATGAAGCCAACATTTCATGAAATTTTACAAAAGGACAAGATGGATGCCTTCACATGTCTTGTTGAAGGTAGGATATTACCTCACCTTCATATTTCCATCCACCTTCAACATTTTGAGTTTGTCTTTATCTTTATGCTGAACAGATTGTTTTGTGAATATGTTCTTAAATTTCATATTTACCTCCACCTCCGCCATTTTGACTTTGTCTTTGTTTATAAGTTGAATAGAAGTTTATTGACATTGTCTTTGTTTATAATGAATAGAAGTTTATTGTAAATTTGTTCTTAATTGTGTTAACTATTTTTCATTATAGTTAATAAGTGGTTTTAAAAATAAATACACAACTCAAAGATTAGTTTAAAACAACAAACCTTTTGCATATAACTTGGTTGATATAAATTTCTTCCCTCCCACCATACAAGATATAAAAGAGAGCGAAGAAGACATTTTTAGTTTGATCTATTTCTTTTTGTGTTAGTTTGTTAAGTATTTAACCTACTAGGTTGGATTGTTATTTGGAAGTAGACATAATAATATCCATGGAAAATCCATTGTCTCTCATTGTCTTTTCTATTATTTATTTGATTTTTAACATCATTATAGAAATCTATAAATAGTGTTTTTTAAATATGTACATAATGTAAATAGTTTACTTTTTTCAATGAACTTTGTTTACAAATATAAAAGTTATACATCTTTTATAAATAAAACTAACAACTTCTATCTCTTCATCTAGTTATCAATTAATCAAAATATGAATAGAATTTCAATAACTTCGAATATCACTAAATAAGTTTTATAAATTGGATTTGTGTATTAAAAATAATAATAAGAACAACTTGGAATTAATAAACATCATTAATTAAAAACAAAAAAAATAACTAGAATGGATTCTTTTTCATTCATTTAGAAATGAAAAAATAACTATAGATATACATGATGAGGTGTTTAATAACATTTATGTTTATGTAAAATATTGTATATACAGAACTACATAGATAAATTTACAATGATAATTGTGAGAACCAATTCATTAGTGTAATATAAATTTCAAACCATGATATATGATTAAACATGTTTATATCCATTATCAATAAGTAATTATGTAACATTATTATTAATTTGTTTTTCTTCTTATTATGAAAATATCATTTAGAAGGTGATACACCTTTTTTATTCATCATACATCTTATATTTTGATACAATGGGTGGGAACATTTGAGCCTAGCACACTAACTATGTAGGGAATTGATATACCCCAAAAAAGGGTTGTGGCATGTTTGGTGGCACCACCCAATGTTTAGCTCTCTCCCATAACATAAAGATACCAACCACTCCCCCAAACCCAATCCCTATTCCCATCCCCAGTGCTATCAATGGCATCTTTTCATCCACACGACCTAACCATCCTACTCTTACATTACTACTCTTACCAACATTATCACCTTTTATCACCGGTCTTTCATTTACATTGCATGATTCTAACGGACAACCCCATAAACACCTATTCTTTTGAAATGAAGATACACTTAAAGTGGAAAATTGTGTTCCTATTGGGATTTGTCCATAGAGATTGTTTGATGAAACATCTAGAACGGCCAACTCATGTAATTTAGAGAGCTCTTCAGGAATTGGTCCAGTCAAATTATTTTTTGCCAAGTCTAACTGCTTCAAAGTAGATATCCCACTAAGAGATGTTGGAATTTTCCCTTCCAATTGATTATGAGATAAATTCAACAACCGCAAGTGACTCATACTACCTATGCTTGTGGGGATTTCTCCTGAAAGATTATTGCAAGACAAATCAAATATAGTGTTTGTAGGAAGCACATATGGTATAGTATACTCATGTCCCTTCATGTCAATTTCTACTTCCACATATAAGCCTTCATTATTTGACACATTTGCGAACCCAGAGAGTCTCTCAAGATGCATTGGTATTCATACACTGAATTTGTTGTTGGATAAATCCAACACAGTCAACTTGGTGAGATTTGTGATGTGTTGAGGAATATGACCATCCATATTATTATAACCAATGCTTAAAACTCTCAACTCGGAAAAACCAGTGAAGTATTGAGGAAGCTTACCCAGCAGTTTATTTATCCTTAAATCTAGTATCAGAAGCTGGTTCAAGTGGGCCAAAGATGAGGGTAGTGTCCTAGAAAAGTTATTAGAATGAGAAAAGAAATATTGCATAGAACTACAATTTCCAATGCCATTAGGAATTGGTCCCTCCAAGTTGTTTTATGATAAATCTAAGAAGTACATTGAAACCAAACCATTAATACTATTATGAATACTACCAGAAAGCTTGTTATTAGATATGCCTAGATCAGTGACATCCTTTAGTTGACCTATGGTATATGGGATATGTCCAGTTAATTTGTTTGAGTCTAACCATAATGATTGCAATGAATGAAGCTTTCCTATAGCTCTAGGAATTGTGCCTATCAAATTGTTGTTTGAGAGATAAAGAAATTCAAGCTTCTTTAAATGGGTAATCGTTTCAGGGATTGCCTATTAGATTGTTGCTAGAGAGATTAAGAATTTCAAGTTTTTTTAAATTGGTAATCGCTTTAGGGATGCTACCACTAAGCCTATTATTACTAAGAAGTAGTTCATTTATTTGTCTCAAATTTGCAAGGGTTATAGGTATGCTAGTGAGTTTGTTTTGAGAGAGATTTAGGGAGGCCAACTTGGTCAAATTGAAAATGGGTTTAGGTATGCTAATAAGTTTGTTTGCAGATAGGTCTAGGAAATTCAACTTGTTTAAATTTGCAATGTTAATGTCTTCATGAACTCCACTTGCCCTTGAAAGATCTAACTCGGTCAACTTGGTCAAATTAGCAATACCTTTAGGTAGGCTCCCTTTTAGAGAAGAAAGTTGTAAGTCGAAGAGGGGAAACCTGAATATTTCTGACAGAATAGAACCTGAAATGTTTTGACAAGAAATCGATAAAGATGTAAGGTGTGTCAAATTACCCAATTGAAGTGGTATACTCCCAGAGATTTCGTTTCCGGAGAGATCCAGATACTCTAGATTTTGCAGCAGGCCCAATTCCACTTGAATACCTCCTGTAAAATCATTACCCGAAAGGTCCAATGTGCGCAATAAAAAGAGGTTGCCTCAATGCCTATACACGGGGAAAGGTTACCTCGCAATCCATAGATATGGCGCCCACTCTTTTGGTGTGTGGTTTGCAGCCAATACCTCTCCATGACGAGCACATGTTCTCGGAGTTCTCCACCGTCCAGTCAGACAGGAAGCCATATGGATCTGCTGTGATGGCCTTTCGGAAGGACAAGAGAGCATGGAGGCCCCTTGTCTCGTGGGCATCCATTGATGATAACATGAATTTACCTTCCTCCACCATGTCTTCAGATTCAGAATTACGCTGCTTTATATCATCCTACAGATGTTGATGATGATCATATTAAGCAACTTGGGAATATGGCTTGAACCTTGAGTCATTTACAGACATCGCTGCAGCCACAGGGAGTAGAAGCAATAATGAGAGAAGAAGACCAACGCCAGTGATCAAATTTGAAAGGTGGGTCTTAATTTTTATTGGAAGGGCATTTGTTTGGGGAGCCCTTCAAAGATGAAGGGCAATTTAAATAATTGTATTTTAATTGACAATTATAAATTAACTAAACATTTCCTCCAAAAAATGCAAAAAACAAATATTGCCCATCTAAATTTTTACAATCTTAAACAATTGAGCACTCCTTAATATTTACATGATAAAATGGTATCTTTTCAATAAAACCGAATCTGAACACATTAATTTGACATATATGTAACATTAATTTTACAGTTCATTAAAATAACAACTATTTTGTTGTATATTTTTGGGTTAGACCACACTTCATTATACAGAAAAACTACTTAGACTATGCAATAACCATATTGGGGCATCTGCATGATCTTATGCAAAGTGCAAGACGTTGTAACTAGATATAGTCTTAAAATAAAACTAGAACCATGAGAAAATTACCTATTGCTAACTATGTACAAAAAGAAGCCACTAAGCAAAATGAGGCTATAATAAACCTACAACCAAAATATACATATAAAACCAACCAAAACCTTAATTCAAACCGGAGAGAGGTCAACCATCCAAGATTGAGAGATGTTAGAATGATGGACATTAGGCACCTAAGAAAAAATAATACCTCGCTAAAAAAACATTAAAAAAAAATCCTCCATACCAAGTAAGTTAGCAATGCTAGCATCATAGGGGCCTGGGCATCCAATTTTGTTGTTCAACACTTGTCGCGACAACATACAAGTATGGGATGGAGGGGAAATGGAATCAAGCCTAAGTCAACTGGAGCCTTGCGACTCGCTGCATGTTTGAGTCTTGACAATCTACCTTTTAAATTGAACCAGAACAACAAAAGAAGTTTGTTAATGGCTCATTTTGCGAAAATTCTAGATACATGAGTAATTAAGAGCTTGAGGCTCTAAAATTTGATGTGTTTTTCACCAATCCACGATTCCGTGAATTCGTAGTCATTGGCATGGAATTTAAGTTACTTAATGAAAGAATTAATGTATCTACCTCTATGTCGAAACCGTTTTCCATGTTGATGCGGGCCACTGCCCTCCTTATTGTCTTACCAAAAGGAATGAGAATGAGGAAGAAGACTTAAATTATGGACTTCACCATTATAGAAGCCTTACAATCACATTGGTAAGGAGTGATAAGAATATCACAACAATCCAATGTGTCAAATCTCAGATGATAGTGCCAATTAAAAACTTATATGGTGAATTTAATATAAGACTTACTTATAGTTGTCTCTTACTCTTTGCATCTGGACACATTTGATAATTTATGGTTGTCTCTGCACCTTAACCCAATTGATATTATAAGGTGAGGATGTGCATGCATAATAATCCTTAGTTATGACTATGCGATGAGGATTTAAATGGAAGAGTATGTTAAGACATGTAATTTTTATACGTATTTGGTGGCGAGTGTTGAAGACAAATGTGGTGAGAAAACACATATGTTTGGAAGGACGGAGGGACATTACATGATCATGATCATGCCACCCATCAAATTGAAGGCAATTCCTGAGCCAAAATTTGTTTTTTTATAAATTTTATTAATAACCATTGTGGTACTTTGGTCCAAATGTTTTTCCTAACTCATTGTTTCTCCATATTGTGTGCCTAGTGCTACCTCTCTATATCAATGCATAAATCAACCTCTGCTTGGTTTGTGGTTCTAGCTGCATGCCATTATTTGTAGTTGCATCCCATTGAGTGTTGTTTAGAGTTGTCATGAGTCTGTGACATTCATGCAAGAAATGAATTCTTGTAGAGGAGGACTCATCAAAGTGGCAATTTGAATTTCATTTTGACGAAAAACGAGTGGACATTGGTAGCCAGGTTCACATCGATAGTAGGCACAATGTTTCGGCCTTGTTTTGGGCCTAGTAGTGGTTCTCTATTGTTACAGCCATAGTCATTGACACATTGTCACACCTTAGATCTCAGTCCGAAGTGACTCGGGATTCAGAGTCAAATCCCAGTGGCCAGTACCTCATAGTCTTCAGTCATCACTCGTCACCTTGCAAAACTAAGCAGTGAGTGAATGATTATAATTTATGATATTTCCAATATTTTGAATGACGAGTCGAATTTTATAGCATAGGAATTTCAACATAGAAATTGAAATTTATATGGATGGGTAATTTCAAATGTTGCCCTTCTTTTGAAATGTTGATATAAATTATGTCATTCCTATTGGAAGAGTAAAATTTAGATTTTTTTTTTTTTGAAAGGCAATTTTAATTTTACACTTCTAGGAAGGGCTAGAACCCTTTGGAAGGGCCGAAAAGGGTTCAAATTTGAACACTGGTTGAGATCCATTTCACCCGCGTCTTTCAAAGCCTGTGAGTTGTGTGTCTTCGGCTATTTCTATATATACACCCTCGTCTTTCAAAGCCTGTGAGTTGTGTGGCTTCGGCTATCTCTATATATACAGCGGTTCTCATATGAAGTGAAAGGAAAGCGTGTGGAGATTCTTTCATACCACCGCAGGCCGCCCACAAATCTACCGAAGTCTTT
This sequence comes from Larix kaempferi, assembly GCA_027924585.1. Lineage (NCBI taxonomy): Eukaryota > Viridiplantae > Streptophyta > Pinopsida > Pinales > Pinaceae > Larix > Larix kaempferi. The sequence goes on along the minus strand of BSBM01000018.1, from coordinate 4,977,530 downwards.
AAATCATCACATCTTTCATTTTCATTTTCTGCCCGATTTCTTGGTTCCTATTCATCGGTTGGAATGTAAACATATTCATCGATTTGCCTTGGAGAGCATGTCCATCGGATCCGCTGTGATGGCCATTTGGAATGTCATTTCGACGCCCGGTTTCTTGGTTCGTATGAGGGTTGGAATGTCATTTCGACGGTAACATATTCATCAATTTTTCGTATATTTGATGACAAGGAGCTCATAATTTGGAGCATAGTCAAAATGACGAAGATTTTAGAGCAAAATCAAAATGACGAAGATTTTGGAGTCAAGTCAGTTGGCTGCACCTATTTATCTGCGATTGCCGGACAACTGGGTTGTGACCACATTTTGATTGATTATTGTCATTGGGAATAGTGTTTGATTGATTGATTGGGAATAGTCAAGTCAATGCATACAATTCACATGTTTTGAAGGCCATTGGGTTGTGACCAGGGATCAAATTTGAAGGGTGGGGTTCCATTTCACTTTGAAGGGTTATGAGATATTGAACCCTTCAATGTTGCCATGTAAAAATAAGTTATTCTTTTCATTTGAAAATGTACTAGTACATCAAAATTTCAATGTTTATTGAGGGTGTAAAGTCAAAAGGCTTTATTTTGCAGTGGATATAGCAGCACTAAACATTACATATGTCATATAACACAACCATATTTCGCCCCGATCTAGCGGCATCTTGCTAACCCGATTCCAATCCAACTTTCATTCTTACAACCAAAATTAATACTATTTTACTCTTTCATGATCTACTTGAACATGAGGAATTTATTAGTGAAACATAACTTAGGAGACACATAGAAAATCCACTTTCTAGATGTTCAGTGTGAATTGCCATAACTAATTTTATAGATCTTTTTTTTTGCATCAGCTACAATTAGCTTGCTAACCCAATTCCAATCCAACTTTTAACCAGTATAATAATATTTAATACCTCTTAAAATGGATTCCTAGAATGCTTCGAACAGTACAAGCTCGATGAATAATTGGGTTTTTCAACTCTTCAAAAAGAAATGTGATGCTTATTTTTGGAAAAGTTCAATCTTTGTAAATCACTAGCGTTCTTCAAACTAATATAAATTCTAGCCTATATAAAATCTAGCCTACTTAACAATGGAAAAAATGATAATGTAAGCAAAAAAAGGAAGAAATTGTTTCATAAGCCAAAAACATTAGACGTTGAGTTTGGTCTGTATTTGTTGCTAAATTAGTGAACAATAGAGATGTATGTAGAAAAGCAGTAAAAAAGTTGAAGGGAAAAAATCTGAATGGTAACTTTTTTTACTTTGTTGAATTGAGGACCATAATTCACTTTCATGCACCTCTATCAAACAACTGCGTTGCCATTTATAATCCTCCTTCACGCAAGTATATTAGAGAGAACAATTCAACAGAGAAGTTGGATTGGATTGAAAACTAATAGCAAGTGTCTTTGTCACTCTAATTGTGTACCCTACGGCAGAATTGAATGCCAATGACAACAATATATGTTTTAATTTTTCATTCAACGCTATGAATGACACACGTACTTGGGATAGAGTAAGTTTAAGAACTCCTTACATGTTACATGCTATGATATGGTTTGAGCAAAGAGAACTATCCGACTCTAGGCAACTTTTGTTCTCAATAGCTAATTATGGACCATGGATGCTTCTTCTTTATAGCCCCCCCCCCTAGATCTCGTTATACATACTAAATCTATGGTATGATGGAGTAGAGGATGGGTTGTGAAGCATAAGTAAAACGTAGGTAGACCAAGTAGAGAGGATATGCATAGATGGTTGAAGTTCATGTTTTATTCCAGACCAACCGATAAGGGCAACAAAATCAAAAGGTAAAGTAGCACTGTCATTCTAAAAATCAAGATTACAAAAACATTTTTGTCCCAGTTCATAAGTCGAATGTGGATTGTAAGTGTAGTAGCATCGGTGGTCTTCATATTAATAAATACGAAGAATCTTAAACTGTGTACTAGAGGAAGGTGTCGATTCGATGACTGAGCAATTGGGGAAAATAGCTCATGTTATACAGTTTTAGACACAAAGTATGGATTATTGATCTGACTCATTAACTAGATGCATGGAGGTTGGCAGAGTGGGAACTTCACCAAATCCCCGAGCTTTTTGGTAAAGTTGGGGGGCGCATTGCGCACACCTGTTTCCGGTAGGGATGCAACCGTGTCCAGTGGCAGCTGAACGGGGAAGCACTCGGTTTCAGAGTGAAAAAAATGGTATTCCTTGTCCCCTCCATTTCACGAAAGTTAAAGGGTAGCTAAAGTCTCAAGAGCTTCGATCGGGTTACAATTCTCAGTGTAACCCCATCCACGTAAGTTGGTCAATAATATTATTAGAGGCCCAATGGTCCATGATCAATGGATGATCGAACACGTGGATATTAACCGAGTCCCACTCCCAAGTCACCTAGCTAGTAGTCGCATTCCCAATTTCCCACTGAAAACTGTTGATGGGTGAAATTTGAAGCTACCCTTCTGTTGCAATTTTAATTAGTAGTGGTTAATTTAATTATTGAAGGGCTTACCATGAAATTAATTTTTTTTTGCATGGTAAAATTTGAAGTGGCCTTCTATGACATGTAAAATGGCCTCTGAAGGGTCCTGAAAGCTTCAAATTTGAAGCCTGATGATGGTATTCAGATGGCGAGCCTTATCCAACAGACAGAATTTTATTTAAGGCTCGCCTGTCTGGTGTCAGACCCACAGCACCCATCCATGGCATGAGGTATCCGCACTCATGGCATCAACTAGATCCGGCAACCAACTAGCTCCGTCGATGGAAACGGCCATGTCTAATCAGCTTGTCACTATTCACTGTTGGCCATTTACTGCGCAGGCTCTACACCTATTTCTGACTCCCGTAGATCCCTATTTCCGACATCTACATCCTAACAGGGATCAAGATTGAAGGGCTGGTCTTAATTTCATATTGAAGGTTATATATTTATGCAGCCATTCATTGATGAAGGGCTTTAAAAAAACTCACATTTCAAATGACAGTGATAGATTAATTGCACACTTCATTAAAAAAATGTGCTAAAAAGATAATGCATTTCAATTAAATTTATGACACAAATTTTTTTTTAAATAAAACTTTTTTTTTTCAAAGGAAAAAATCTTGGATGAATTATTCTTTTAAAATTTTAAATAGACAGTTGTAACTCCTTATTGATAGCTATTCATTCGTTATTTGATATTTGCAGGGACAGGAATTGGATCGTACAGTAACTGGTAAGTGAAAGTTCTTATTCAGTGACCTACTGACCTTATTTAATGGCAAAACCGGTCTAATTGATGATTATCACAGAAACTGAAAGGCAGAAGAGCACATCTGCCGAAGATCAGCATATGGCAATTGGCAGACTCAATATCTCCCCAAATGGGCAATTAGCCATCAACCGAAATCATTAAACGCCGGCGAATTAACAACTCAGTGTGGGCTACCCCTTGTGCCTCCCAAGCCACTTTCAGTAATTATATTTTTAAAGTTACAACACTACTTTTTTATTATCAAACGAGGGTGTGTCTCGGACTGGTGTGTTAACCTGGTGCAGAATCATGGGTTTGTTAGCAAAATCCACAAGAGGTTTGGGAAGGCTCAGAGTAAGTGGACGTAGCCTTGTTCCAAAACCGCCCACAGACTAAATGCACACAATTAAAGTTGCACGAGTTCATACCAAGTCTAGTAGCTAAATTAGGCGAAGTATTTATTTGCAGTGATGATATCAGTGCCCGAAGTTGTGCTTCTTGAGCATCAGTACACCACACAACTTTCAAATATTGCATCCATTCTTTGATAACAATTCAAAAGCAACTAGTAGAATAGCTAGAGCTTCATCCATTGTGGAAAACAAAGAATCTAGAGTACTTGAGAAGAATACATGAGCTCAAAACATTTAATAGGTTGTTATATTCTGAGCGCAACGAAATTTAGACTGTGAATAGATAACTAAGCTTATTTCTTCTTGCGAGAGTTTAAAAAGAACAGAGTATATAGTTTGCAAATGACGCAGAGGCAATGGCGAATCCACAAGGATTAAGGCCTTCATGGTATCTGCCCAAATACAATAACCCTCTGCAAGTTATGGAAAAATATTGAAATTTATTGGTTCTGAGTGAAATTGATCGTCATGAATCGGTAACCCTCGTCTTATCCCTAACCCATGCTTGGCCAAATTAATGATTTCATGACCAAAAATATTGATTTCCTGGGGTCTGTGCCTAAAAGGTATCATTGTTCTCTAATAAAAAAAGTGTGTGTAAGTTCGTTTTCATATCTCCACCAATAGTTTGGTTGTTTTATCAACCCGAGGTAATGAGTGCAAATCTTGCTAACTCGGATCATTGAGTCTACAATTCGTTGTAAAAAACAAGAAAGTTTCTACTTCATATTGCCCCAACCTAGCAAACATTATAGATTTAAATCTACAGTGAGATCCAAAGCCTAAAAATATTAAATCTACAGTGAAATGCCAATTCAAAATTGAAGCTTTGACCAAAACACAACCTAAAATGCCACTGCAAGCCAATATTAAATCTACAATGAAATGTCACTTCAAACTTGAAACTTCAACCAAAACACAAATTCAAATGCCACTTCAGAATTCTCAATCAATGCATAATAACTTGACAGACAAAAACCATAAATCATTTGGTTTATAAACACAGGGGATGCATGCCTACCTCCATTTTTCATAAACTCATTACACATTCTCCCGAGAACCAAGTTCTGGAAACCACCGTCCGAGATATTCCTGGAAAATGTGAAGCTTGGAAACTCCTGGCCTGAAACATTTAAATCCCCCTTCCTATTGCACGCAAACTACTGCCCCTGGAATGCAGATAGAATAAAAGCACTCCACAACAAGAACAAGAAGGATTTAAAGAGTCGAATCTCCACTCTAAATAATTGCATACATAAATGCAAGAACAAAAGCTTCAAGACCCAAATCTCCACTCATAACAAGAAAAACAGTCCCATATAGTTCCCAAAACATCAGTCTGTTGTAATTCAACACCCCCAAAACCCTGCACTCGGAACAATTCTAGGAATAAACACAAGAATGAAAGCTTTGCGGTGCTAACCCGAAGCTTCAAGACCCAAATACAGTCCAATTCGAAGATTAAATGCAAGGTTTAAAGGTTGAATGCTACCGACAATCTAGATTGATGCAAGGTTAAAATCCTTAAATGCAGATTAAATGCAGGTTCAAGCATGGTGGGTCGAGACTCGAGGCTTTTATCCTGGCCAGCCGTAACCTTAAACCCTGAACTTGGCATCCTAAAACAACAATTAATACCCCTTGCATTTTGTACCGCATTACAATTTACACTCAATTCAATTGACGTCACGATTCCACGAATATAACCATATTGGAGGCTTGGAGCCGTTTCGTTTTAATTACGCAGCAAGTCTGGAAGTGCCAGGTCGAGTGACTCGAGTCTCGATTCTGTCCAGACTCCAGACCAGAGTAAAGACTGACAGACTGGCAGCCTGGTCCTGTCACGGTGTCACCACTCACCCATAAAAAAAATTAATGACGGGCGATTTTAATGACAGCCCTTTAAATGTCATTTATATTTAAATAAATAATTTTTTTTAAAATGTCAAAAATTCGAAACCAAATTTTATATGACGGGGAAAATTGAGGCCCTCCTTCACTGACGGGCTGAGAGGCCTTTGACGGGCCCTGACGGCCTCAATTTTGAACCCTGGTTGTGACCACATTTTGATTGATTATTGTCATTGGGAATAGAGTTTGATGGTGAAATATTGTATTGTGGCAAGTTGTTCAATAAGATTAAAAATTTCATGTAATGTTTATAAAAGTTACTGATTAGTATTAATCTTATTGAATTAATTAATAATTATTATCTTTAACTTCCAATTAAGTGTAAGTGATTAACATGTCTCAAATTAATTAATTAATGTACACAATTTCTTTACATAAAATTTTGTGAAATCACAAGATATCGTCACAACATTTAGGGTTAAATAACTCTTTTCCATTTTTTTAATGATTTGAGAATATTTTTGTTTATAAAAAAATTCATGTTTCATTAAATTTCACAACATATTAAGGCATATTATTCCTTTTATTCTTTTGGGGGAGTATAGTACAAGAAGAGAGGCAAGCAATGAGGGACTTACATGTAGCTTCGAATGAAATCTCATCACCAATTAAACTCCCAATCAAAAAATTCAGCTTTCATTTAGGCTAAAGATGTCAATTGGCATTATACAATAGGAAATCAACTAGCCTTATGTAGTAGGGAATTAAAAAAAACTTAACTACATCAGAGGTAAGTTAAGGAAGGAACATGTTAACAAAGAAAGATACATAACATCTTGGCTATATACTCGTGCACATAAATTGTTTATAGTTAAATTCAATATACCGTTCAGGATGGAGCATTTTAATAAAAAAGATACGTAACATCTTGACTATATATCACTGGCATATGACCATATAGCATTTTAATAAAAAATATATGTAACATCTTGACTATATGACCATATAGTAAGATACATAACTAGTTTGTTGTATAGACAACTAGTTGGGAGCTTGTTATATCTCACACACTCTCGACCAGATTTGGCTTATGCAGTAGGTGTTGTTGTTAGATACATGCAAGAGCCTCATGAGATCCATTGGAATGATGCCAAAATGATCTTTCATTAGGTGCAAGGTACTAAGCAATTTGGGATTCATTATGCAGCTGGTTCATCACTTGAACTAGTTGGTTTTACTAGTTCGGATTGAGATGGAGATAGCATTGACCAGAATTTCACTTATGGCTATATCTTTATGCTTTGTATTTATGCTTTCACATGGTCTCATTTGCTAGTCTAGTAAGAAGAAGCACACTATTTTCTTATCATCAGTTGAGGGTAAGTATAAGGGAGCAGTGAATGTAGCTACACAATGTGTATGGCTGCAAGGTATTCTTGGGGAGTTTGGATTTGCATTTGATTCACCCACAATAATTTGGTGTGATAATCAAAGTGTAACCAATATCTTCATTGATCCATTATAGAGAGAAAGGACCAAGCACATAGAGATACACATACACTACATCAGGAGCTTGGTGCATGATCGAATCATATCCTTGCAGTATTTCCCATCTTCTAAGCAAACTACGGATATATTCACCAAGAGTTTTGCAAAGAAGACTTTCGAGTCCACCTTAAATCACTCATTGGGGTGGGTGATGCACAATGAAGGCTGATGTATGTTTCATATTTTGCTTCATGTCCATTTTTGAGGGGAGGTTTTGTTCCCATGTGGTTTTCCTCCTTACCTTGGTTACATGGACTAATAAAAATTTGTAAGAGGTGACTTGAGCCTTAGTTTCCAAGGTCAGCTACATAAGTCTATATTAAGGGGGGGGTTTAGAACATTGCTACATCTAGGACCATAGTCTCAATGATGTTTAATTAATGATTGCTAGTTCAAGCAAGATTAATGATTATGATCTACTTTCTCTACAAATAAAATCATACCCTATTCTTATGTTACTTCATTTCCAAACCCATATCTATGCAAATGCGAATTCTGTTAATTGGGTATTTATTGGATTCTATGAGCGCTTAGGGATTGTCTATTTTATTTAGAAAATATAACCATACAAAGAGTCGGCTCTCCATTCAATGAAGTAGACAAGGAAAGATCCTCAATAAAGAAAAAATACAAAGGGAGGAGTTTTTTCTCTTAGAAAACTGGACCCATAATTCTACACATCTTAGTAGAAGCAAATATAATGCTAAATAAAATAATGGTATAATGTTAATAATGATCCCACCAAGATTGCAGCGGCGACTGATCAATTTGTACCATTGGATAGCGGAAGACCCAACAAAATAGTACTAGGGAAGGAAAAATGCGTAAAAGGGAAACCAATCAAGATATCAACATAATGTTAGTGCAATAATTAGTGCAATATGTATAAAAGATGAGAATTGCAGATGTTTCACACCGCATCCTACCAACCTACCAATTTAATATTGTGTAAATACAAGTATAGCCATAGAAAGCTCATGTTTTCTATAAGCTTAATATATTAAACTCCATAATGATGCAAAATTGAAACCCTTTTGTGGATGGACTCCCCTACCTTCCTATCAAAACAAACATCATTTACATGTTTGAACCCAGATGAACATAGAAAATTCATGTTACTTTCCAACAACACTATATGATCATGTGCATAGTTTGGATTTGGGTCATCCATAAGATGCAATGAATTTCCTCCACTTCCTCTACATTTATTCCTGCAATCGAGGGAATTAAAAACATTTAGTTACCTTTTCCTTGGTTATATCTAGTTTCTTTTTAACTTTACAAGAGAGGGAAAGATATCCATTGTTAGCTCTCAAGCATGCAATACTTATAAATATACACAGATGGTGAAACTTATATGATACCATTTCATGGTAACAATAGCACATAGGGTATGTAAATAAGGATTTAGATTTTCATCTTTGTTCATGTTCGTTCCAATACAATATTAAGACGGGTGCCTTGCATATAAGAATTGAAATTACAATTATGAATATGTCAAATATAACTCAATCTAACAACTATTCCTAACTGAAAATGTGAAAATGTTAAAGAAGAATACAAAAATTTAAAAGAAATAATTAGTGAAGAAAGATTGATATAATTTTTTTTTATTTCCAGTGAGCCAATAAAGATTGATCTCACTTTCGTTGGTTGTTGTGGAGCAAGGCTTGATTGAATCTCAAAACCCACCCAAACCCCAACCTAAAAAATGACTAGTTAGATCTTTTACTCGCATGCCTACAAAAAATACAATACAATTGTTCTACTCTAGAACTCTCGATTAGCCACATCTCTTAACTTAAAGATGAAAAACAATATAACATCAATTCAAAACAAACCTAAATAAGCTATTAAATGAGGATTTCTCAAGGCCAGTAATCCAAAGGGACTTCCATTTATATTATCATTGGTACACTATTATCATATTTATGCAAAACTTAGGATCATATGCAATATTAAATAAAAATGGAGGGTCCTTAAGTTTTAGGTGAGTTGAATTGAGCCCATGATTTTGGAGGTATGAATATATCCCACAATTTGGAGTTTATTCCTCAGCCCACCCAAATAAAATAACCCCCAATATTTATATTACTATGTCAAATTAAAAATCCTCCTTGACGTCTTAATATGGGGCAATATATTTTTTAGGTTTTTAAGAGTACTCAAACCTCCAATATGAATTGGCGTGATATGATATTGCTTCGCTAGTGAATCCCTCATGGGATTTCCACCAAAAAGGGCTTTCCAGTAAGCCAACAAGAAGGGCTTTCCACTAATTAAATGAGGTGCGCAGGGGCTCATCAAATGTGCAGTGATCAAGCAAGTGAGACGTCCTCTTAAGAAAGTACTTTATGCAAAACCCATATCTATGCAAATATTCTGTTATGCAAATGCGAATTCTGAAAATGCAAATATTCTGATATGCAGATTTGAATTCTGGTATGCAAATGCGAATTCTGAAAATGCAAATATTCTGATATGCAAACCCAGATCTATGCAAATATTCTGATATGCAAATGCGAATTTTGAAAATGCAAATTCTGAGTGCTTTAATTTATGTGATGTAAATGCAAATGCGAATTCTGAAAATGTGATTTGTAAATTTCAGATACCTGTTTCTGCCTGGTAGGTGTTGCAAGTATGCGGATGCCAGGTATGTGTTGCAGGTATACTGATAGTCTGCTTGTTGCTGTTGCTATAGCTAGTCTGCTTGTTTGCTTGTTGTAGGAGACAATACATCGCTTGATAGTGAAGCCTAGGATAGAGACTAATGTTATCTCATTACATGTTAATGGAAATCAACATAGATCCATCTTAAACCTATATCTATCAAGCACGGAGAGGGATTCAATTTCTTGAGTGTATTTCATTTTTTAAATTTAAAATCAAGAAATTTGATCTCTCTTGATTGATAGATCCGAGTTTAAGTTTTAAGTTTTTATTTTATAAACGAACATCTATTTTTAAATTATTTTTCATAATATTTTATTTTATGAACCAACATGGATTTTTTTAAATACTTTTCATAATTTTTTATTTTATAAAGCTACATGAATTTTTTTAATTATTTTGTTACAAACATTATTTTGTTAGATCACCTTACAACATCTCCCCCATACTGGCATGTAGAACACTTCGTTTCACTCAGTGCAATAAGAAAGTGATGCTTTTTATTCAGTGGTTTAAGGGGCCGGTTCCTCTGCCGGCTTAGTTGGAGCTGCCCCTGTCACTTACACCACGAATTCAATTGCTGCTGCCACGAATTCGGCGTAATAATAGGTTTTCCTGGCGGCATCTTCATTTCAGTCTCTGCAAAATCACCACGAAGCATCCACCTCCACCTCTACATTCATAATCATTGTAGACTGTGTTTACCCTGACAGATACACACACAGCAGTTGTCGTGGGCGGATGAAGCGAGGGAATGCAATACATTAAGGAAGGAGTTGAGCTTTTTACAATGCACCAAAACGCTGCAGAGACCACCCTGTTCCTTATTACTTGTTATCTACATAGCCGGATCAGTGAGGTCGTGGAATTCATTCAGTGGGAATCAGAAACTTCCTCACTCAGGAGGATATCTGGAGGCGGTTGTCATAGTAGAGTAGATAATTATTCCAGACCTAACTTGGCAGGCAAGCATGGAATTAAGGAAGGAAATTCAAGGAGTAGTGACACCATTATTGTGGAGAATTTCAGGTCTGGAAAAAAATGAGTCTTCGTAAACACAATGAGGCTGTCCTGATCCTCGGGTTTCTTGCAACAGCCTCAAGAAGGTATTCCCAGTCAACAACGTCATATTTTCAAAGCGATTTATTAAAGATTGATGAGTAATGATCAAATTATAGACGTGACCATGAAAATTACGGTAGCTCTCACAGATTATTTCCCTTCGTGTGCAAAAATTATCAAGGATTAAATCCCTTCATATTTCATTACTTGGATCCTGATTAGCTGTCCTCCTGATTATATCCCTCTGGCTAATGATTTACAATTAAGTTATAAATTGTATTTTTTAAAAATATAATTTAAAAAAAATTCATTATTTTATTTCTTAATATCAAAGTAATAAGAAGAGGAAATCACTTAATAAAAATTTAAAGGACGAGCCATCTTTTCACACATGAAACCATCGCCACCCCAACTCTTTTCACACATGATTTGTGAAATTGTAATGTCAAGCCACCCGTGACTAAACCAAGGACATGTTGATGACAGATGCCAAACTTACACCGACTCTTTTCACACATGATTTGTGAAATTGTAATGCACCTGTCAACTAAAACCAAGGACATGTCGATGACAGATGCCAAACTTACACCAACTCTTTTCACACATGATGAGAAAGACAGTCTACAAAATTGCAATGACTAAAGACCAGAGGACACATTATTTAGGCTAGCAAACTTAGTTAGTATAAGTGTAGATGTAAGAGCCAAGTTCTTACTAATTCAAGCTATAGATATTAAAGTCAATTTTGATTGTTGAGGCTATATTTTGGTAATTTTGATTACCTATAATTAACAATGAAATGTAATTTTGATTGTTGAGGTTATATTTTGGTAATTTTGATTACTTATAATTAACAATGAAATGTAATTTTGATTGTTGAGATCTTATATTTTGAGTTGTTTTTGTTGTTGAGATTTTATATTTTGTATTGCAAGGAAAATAAAATATGAGCGTTAGATTTTGGACACTTCAAGTGAAGGGGAACATTTTGTGGAAGATCACAACATTACATTGACTATCCATAAATCCATTTCTAGGGGGATTTGTTTCTTGTTACTTTGACTTATGAGTGGAATTGGTATGCACATTGACTATCCATAAATCCCAAGAATTGACATGAACAAGGTCAACTATTGACATGTTTTAACAATGAACGTGAATGCCTAACCTTCACAACAATGCCATGCACTAGAACCTTAGAAGTAATGTACATTGCACCATCATTCTCCTTTGAATGCTGTGCAAAGGTGAAAGGCACTTCATACGTTTCACTTCGAAAAATGAAGAGGCACACCTTCATTCTCTATCCCTTTCACACTTAAAATTGCAACCCTCAATCCCTGCACTCCCCCCTACCAACTCAATTGCCAATATATAATTAGATTCAAACTTGATCACTACCACAGGGGCTTCACTCAATAAACTGCTATCATAGCACGTTCGTTCGTGGCATATGAAACAATACCCCTAATTTCACCAAATATTGGAAAATACCTTCCAAAATCGTTTTTTAACTCCCTCCCAATATGCCTTCCTAGTTTTAAAAAAACCCTATTTTCACTAGATATTGTATGTATCAATTTTTTCATTAACATTTTTTATACCTCTTTATATTTCTACCTAGTATATTGATATGATACCCCTCTTATGACCCCACATGCATTCTACAATGCACCTTGCTTTTTTCGATGTATATTGTGGATGCACATTACTTCACCCATAATGCAATTACTCAACCACATATCATTATGATTTTCAACATCTAATGGTCTAATGAAGAGATATGAGATCACTTTTTGCATGTCACTAGAGCCAATGCACATAGTACAACATTTAGATTGCATGTTGCAGTTCCCCAATCGCTGACTGAGCCTGTTATGGGCTAGGAATCCAAGCCCCCAGTGCCTGTAACAAGCTCTAGGAGGCTGACTAAACCTCCCAAGGCCTATAATAGGCACGAGTGGTTGGGTATTCAAGCCCCCCAAGGCCTATCGAGGGCCTATAACAGGCCCTGGAGGCTTAGAGCCTCCCAAGGCTATTGGTAACAACTGGCTGAGTGCTATTGGTAACAATTAGCTGTCAATGACCACTGTCTTTCGACTATGATCGACTGGAAACCCACTTCACCATGAAACCCCTAGCCTCAAGCATGCCTTAAGACGTGATTTCCCTGCATACTGGTAAGTTTGAGCCTTGCCTCAACCCGATTTCTCATCCAGCTGTGATCCCGCCATCTCCATTTGGCGGATATTTGTCAGCCTGTCCATATAAAAAAGACCCCAAAGTATTTTTTTATTGTTACATTAAATAAAAAAATCATTTTCCCCTTAATATACAAGCAATATAATTTTTAAGTTTTCATGAATATTTAATACCGCAATATGAATGAACGTGATATTATATTGCCTTCTAGTGAATCCCCGTGATTACTACCTAGCCCTTTATTGTTTTAGTTAGATATGTATTTCTCGTATGACAAATTTATATACTTGCCATTGATTACATAGGTTTTTATTTATGGACTATTATATCTACCATAGATTAACACCTTGATGATGATTAGATATCAATAGTGCCCTAGTTATTAATATAATAGTTAATAATAGAGACTATCTCATTAATATCATTGAAAATAATGCTAAAAAAGTGGTGCTTTTTATTAATATAATAGTTAATGATAAAGATTATCTCATTACGTGTAAATGGAAATAGTAGTGAGGAAGTTGTGTTTTTAATTAATATAATAATTATTTATTAATTATAATATGAATATGTTTATTATGGAAGTTCTATTTTTAAATATATAAAAATAATTCTTAATAATTATCAAATATATTTAAAATTTATATTTTATAACATAAATATCACTCTTTGCATAAAATTAATCCTAAATTAAAATATAATATTAAACTTCAATATATTATACCCCTATACCTATATCAATATCAATATGGAAATAAGATATAAATATAGTTATTTCATACATATAGTTTACAATTATGACAAAACATTTAACTAGATCATTGAAACTAGTTCTTGTGCAAATGTGGAGAAGAAGAATCAATGGAACATCTTTTATTCAGTGTCTTTTCTCTTCTCAAATCTGGAAAGATATAGGAGATAGTATTCAATTTGATAACTTATGAAAAGAAGTTTCTACAGAGGAGTGTGTCAAGCCGTGGTATGAGAGAGCACATTTAAGACATATTAAGTGTTTTTTTTTTTTAATCGTGTGTGGGAAATCTGGACAGTAAGAAATGAAAGGATATTTGAAGGTGTTCAAAAGCGCTTTCTTTCTATGTAAGAGCTCAGGTATTGGCACTATCTAAGTATTTCAAAGAAAAGGAATTTGTATCAAAGTTGTGGATTTTTAAAGAATTATGCATTGATAGAAAGAAAAGCTGGTGCTTTTTTGACTGGGCATGTCAAAGAGCAGAAATATTATGTGGTTTGGTTGGTATTCTTAATATATTAGAAAATCATAGTATTGAATTTAAAACAGACAGTGGAAGTGGTTCAATTAACAGGGTTGAGTAGCTATTGGGGAAGAAGTGCACGAGTTTATGGAGATTCATCATTAATGATAGAATGGTTGAATGATACTAAGCAACTGTTGAATAACAATTTCTAGAATATAGGGAATTTATTCAAAGAATTGGTATGGGTATTTAACTCTTTTAAAATATGTTAACGAGAGGGCATATACACTATTAAAAGGAGGACTCCTATCACCAACAGGTTCTGTCATATACAAAAGAAACAAAAATGGCGAGCAAAAAAAAGACATTTCTTGACTATATGCTAAAGACTGAAAGCTTTCTCTTACTTTCTAATGCAACAGTTTTTTGATAATTTAATAAATCATATATAAGTAAAACAAGTGAATCAATACTGAGTTTAATAAATGGTACAATGTGTACAAACTTTTGAAGCAATATTTTGATGTTTGAAATAGACAATGAAGCGTTGCAAAGCTTAGCAGTATTCAATTTTTTCTGGATTTTGTAATGGTAGAAAGTTACAGTAGTTACTGTGAACAGCCTAGCCCAAATCACATGAAAAATGTATTTATTTTGGTTTACTTTCTGGTAAATAAAAATGCGACTTTTTTATAAAAAAAATAAAAGCCTTTCCATTTATTCATATTCATATATGTAGAAATCTCGCTGATAAGCATCTTGTTATGGACCACCTAAAGGGAGGCGCTAGTGCTTTGTGGTGTATAGTGAGGCACGTTAAGCTATTAGGAGACGTATTTGAACGAATGTGTCATATTGCGCATACAAATCTGAACAACAAACTTTTGTGTGTTCAGCTTCGAATCCATTAGGAGACGTATTTGAACGAATGTGTCATATTGCGCATACAAATCTGAACAACAAACTTTTGTGTGTTCAGCTTCGAATCCATTAGGAGACGTATTTGAACGAATGTGTCATATTGCGCATACAAATCTGAACAACAAACATTTGTGTGTTCAGCTTCGAATCCATGGCTTTTGCTGGGAGTTTATCCTGGACATACCTCGTTCCTCATAAATATCACGTCCGCCCGACTTCATCAATTAATTTCATAACTCTGCCCTGCATTACCAGACAAAAACGCATTAGTAGTAAAGTGTGTTGCAGCAGCCATGCAAATAATTTGCAAGGGTCTGCTCGGATACGAGAGGAGGAGGTGGTGATTGTGGGAGCTGGCATTGCAGGACTTGCCACTGCTTTGTCTCTTCACAGGTTGTCTTTATTTTCTGTTTCATACTCTGCAACCAGCCATAAACTTAAAAGTGGAGGGTGTTAACATTTTGAATTATGAAATATCTGGTCTTGGTAGAGTTGAACATAACTTCTGTTTGTTTTTTTATTTATGCTTTTATCATTCAATGCCCTTGCCTGGTTTTATAGCACACACCCATCTAAGCTGGGGGTCTGATATGCACCTAGAGGTTGTAAAGTTTGGTGTATCAAATAATGCACATCAAGCTTCCCAACCTCAGAGGTGTTTGTTTATAAGACAGATTTTGATGGGTTTGTGCCAAGTTTTTATATTCAATTCACCCAATGCACAGTCTAGGTTCAATGCACTGTAACATGCACACAAACATACAAATACAAACTGTTAGATGGATCGGCCCACCTCATTCCAGTTGCAGAGCACCTAATTACAGCTAAAGCCTAAGATTGTGAGAGTTCACATTCTTTAATGGTTTAGGAGTACAATTAAAGAATCCATGCTTGTAGCAACCTATCTAGAGAAGATTAATGTCTGGATTATTTTATTTTATGTTTGGTAAGGATCTTTTGTTTGAAAGCCAGTTGTGAAATTGTTTCTCAATTGATTTTGCCCTCGTGCTACTGATAATTGCAGGCTTGGTGTTAAATCATTGGTGCTTGAGCAAGCAGATTCCCTAAGAACAGGTGGAACTTCTTTGACTCTTTTCAAGAATGGCTGGCGGGTGCTGGATGTTCTGGGAGTGGCCGAGGACCTCCGAAAAGACTACAAGGAAATACTTGGGTGTGTTTCTGGAAAAAACAAATCCTATCTTCGAGTTGAATTCGCTTTAACAGTGATTTCTACTTGGATGTTCTTGTAACTTGGGCAGATAAACCTCCTATACATATATTTGAGTGGAATCATGGAATGAAATGCTCAAAATTTACAGCTCAGTTAAAATCCTATCTTCGAGTTGAATTCGCCTTAATAGTGATCTTTACTTGGATATTCTTGTCGCTTGGCAGGTGAACCTCCTATACATATATTTGAGTGGATTCATGCAATGAGCTTCTCAAAATTTTCAGCACAGTTTTTCTCTTAGGTTTGGTTTTCATCGTCTGTAAATAGTGTAGAGGAAAGGGAGGATAATGAAATGTTCATACACAAGACTAATCTTAACCTGCCACAATCAGGATAGCTAAGAAGTTAGCTAGCAGAAAACTCGTCATTGTCAACTTGTGATTAAGAAGAGTATTGGAATTGCGAAGGCTTTAGACTGTTAGAGCTTGTGCCACAAATAAAGCTGCAATGAGACACAAGTTAAAGGTGAAGCATTCCATTAAAACAAACTACAATCAATCAGGAAAGCGTAATCAATATCTCATTCAATCATGCATCTATGATCTAACTATTCCAAGCAACAAAATGAAATTGACATATCACAATCTTGAGCCCTTAGTGTTGTTTGGTGGGAGTGAGCAACACAAAAATTGGAGTACCACTCAATCGGCAAGAGTTGAAATCGCTTCAACTTGGGAGGTGAACAAGTGCAGCAAGGGACCTTGAAGGAATAAATTCAGCCAAGATAAACTCTGATAGAATTCAAGCAGATCATAACTTCAGCATAAATTGTGTTCATGAAATGAGAGGATGGCTTCTAAACCCACAAAATAATTGTGGTGTGGATAAAGTTTTGTATGTAGAGCCAAAAAGTCCTGTTTAGGAGAAGAATCTGTCCCTAAAAGGATCCAAAGATGCCCAAAAAATAAGGCTTAAAAAGCAGAAAACACATAAGTGAGTAAGAAAAGCCAGGGTTTGCACCAGTCTGCATGGATAGCATAAAGCCATAGGAAAACACATCCTGATATGCGCAACAGAAATAGGTATACATGAACCATGCAGGAAAGCATGATGGCAAAAAATTACTACCGAGCAGTATAACATTTAACAGTAATATATCCTGTGGGATATATGTCATCATATTCAAATCTGAGCATTCCAAATCTAGAGGTGCATCTCCCATGATATATTACTATTAATGCTGCATTTCTCGGTGGTTATTGTTTTCCAACCACGCCTACCATCCTATGTAAGTATGACTAAAAAAATAGAGGCAAAGATGACATAAGGGGTTGACTTTGACTGAAAACCATAAGAAGCCCAAAAATGAGAAGTTGACTCTAACAAGATCTGGTTATTGTTTGCCAACCACGCCTATCATCTTATGTAAGAATGACTAAAAAATAGAGGCAAAAGATGACAAAAGGGGTCGACTTTTACTGAAAACCATAAGAAGCCCAAAAATGAGAAATTGACTCTAACAAGATCTGGTTATTGTTTGCCAGGCACGAGTTTGTAAGGCTTACTCAAAAATTGAGGCAAAAGCTGACAAAAGTGGTTGACTTTGAGTGAAAAGTGAAAACCCATATGAAGCCAGAAAATGCGAATTGGACCCTAACAAGACCTAACAAGGATGCAAGAACCCTAGGGCTCTATCGATGGCAGGAGAAGGTGTGATAAGGAAAAGATCAAGTGGAACTTCCCCAAAATGGTTTTTTACATGTCCAAGTGTACTTAGTACACATGCATGCATTTTGGCTCAATTATGACTGCATAGCCAGGTCAAGGCCGTTTTGCTATTACAAATCGTACTTTTCATTTACGAAACGATGAAAAAATATCCGAGGATAAAATAATTTTGTTAGTATTCATTCTAGTGTCAATTAAAATGAAAAGGCATTTTGGATCATGTAAATATGATGGAAAACAACACACACTTCTTTGGGGATTCTTGTCCGCAATTTTACATGTCTTATGTTCCAAAGGTAAAAGCACAATCATTAATTTCTGTATCTTATTGTATTGTTCTTAAAGGATTGCTATTGATCATTCGCTATGATTGTAGCCAAGTTTGGGAAGTCATTATTCTACACTGATTTCTAACTTTCTAGTTTTCTACTTGGTAATGGCATTTCCATTTTTTATTGTCATTTACTGCCTTAAAGCCTTTTATTGCTGACATCACTTTTTCAGTTCCATTTTCTCCCTGCATGGGGCAATCATAACAAACATGCCTGCTTTTTCTTTTTCTGTTCATAAACATATCAACATAATAATGTCATAACAACACATTTCATCTACATTTAACTTGAGACTGCCTGTAATTATAGCGTTTGTAGACAAAATTGTGGACACGATTCAAGAAATTCAATCCATATAATTTGTATTCTATTCTATTTATTTTGTTACTGAATTAATTTGGAACATGCAGGTTGCAGATTCAGACAAATGATGGGACAGTACTCAAGTCTTTCTCTTTACTGGTTGAGGACAAAAGGTAATAATGGCACTATGAAATTTCTGAAAATTTCACGCTTGTCTTTATATAAGAAGCTATATACAATTTTCAGGACCCCATAAATGCTATCCTGTATAGGCTTACTATTCTTCTTGATGCTGGCATACCTCTTTTATGGGATTATAGTATATACAATAACTCATTTAAGATGAACAGTTAGATTTGCATACCTCTTTTATGGGCTTTATACAATAACTCATTTAAGATGAACAGTTAGATTTGCAGTTAACACTGTTACCTCCCAGACCTGTACTCGAATATATTCAAGTCCTTGAATGAAGCATAACCCTAGAGGCACTTAGGAAAGTTTCCCACTGTCACCGTAGCAACTCTTCCTTTCACTTTAAGCTGTTTTTTCTTTTTTTCTGGCGAGGGAGAAAACCCTAGAAAAGATTGTTTGAGATGTTCTTTAGAATTTACGAGATGGTGGATTGCCAAGACCAATGCCTATCCAATTGAGTGATGGAGTCAAGATATAAGAACAAGAGGGTTTGAATCTTATGGAGAAGATGTGATTAAGCCATTCACTGATGTGTCATATATAGTCCAAAACAGTTATTCATATTATGGAAGAATAAGTGAGAGCCCTTAAATAAGATGCACCATCACCACCATGAAATTACAGCCAAGCAATAACATGCAACCATGAACAATTAAATGACAACCACAGATGAAACCATAGATGAAGTTGACAAAGTAGGAAAACCTTCTTATTGAACAAAGAACCAACAATGCACCATTTTTCAAATTGGAATTTTTAGCAAGATCAAGAGAACCATAACATGTCACATTTAATCTTTCTCCTTAGCTAGGACGACCCTAAAAAATAGAGTGAACAGCCCTAACAAAAAAATAACAGAAGTAAATATCCTTCAATAATTCATGATTACATCAAGGATTAGGGAGGGTTTACAAACTCAACCCTAATCTCTTTTTATGTGACAAACTCGCCCTTCTCCAAAGATTATTTGAGTACGAAAACCCATGGAAATCTTTCCAAAAACCTGAATCATCCATGAAAAGAAAAGAGGGATAGAACAACCTCACATTGAACTTGTTCCTTTGACTTCTTTTTCCTAAATATATTAAACTAAGTTTGGAAGGGAACTCCCACAACTCTAACCATACCTTTAACAAATGAGTCTCTCCTCTCTATATATCCTTCATGTCAAACCTTAATTCCTAAAATAATATTTCTTTTTAGAAATCCCTAGAAACTTCCTTGAATTTGCCTTTTGAGTGAATAAAATAGGTCCATATTGCCACTTGTCATCTTTATATTTCATGAAATCCTTTTAAAGCATGTATTTATAACTCATTTGAGGGTTTGGCCATGTCAACAATGCCACATGGCATCTCCTCATGCAAAGATATTTTCTCCAAATATGAAAAAATGACTTGAACAAAGTGTTCTCACCCCAAAGTCCTCCTCAAAGATGAAACTCACCTTCAAATATGTGAAAAGACCTTGAACAATGTGTCTTTACCCCCAAATTTCTGAAAAGGTGAAAGTTGAAACATGCTTCCAAATATGTGAAAATGCATTAAATAATGTGTCCTTACCCCAAAAATTCTCCTCAAAGGGGAAACATGCCTCCAAATATGTGGATATGCCTTTCATAATGTGTAATGCCCAATAGAGTCCCTTTAATATGATTTAAATATCTTCTTACACAAAACCTGCCTCTTAAAGGGAATATATGTTAATCCCTAGATATTGTGACATGACATTTCTACTATAATATTATTGTTGTCTTTCTTGGTTGGCTATGACCTTAATTGTAATTTTACTCTTTATCTCCTATATATATATATATATATATATATATATAGCAAGGGGATCTAGTTTCAGAGATCATCTCATCTTGTGCTTTTGAGATATTGTAAAACGAAGTTGACACATCTAAGAGTCTTCTTATTCATTCTTTTTATTTCATTCTCAAGGCTTGGAGTTACTCTTTCTTTCTATTTTATGCTATTTCGGGTATTTGGTCCATAACATTTGGTATTAGATCCATTTTTTCTGTAACTTTTTTTTTTGGAAGCTTCAGATAGTGAAATTTTTGGGAGCCTCAGGAGACATTTAAGTACACATAATAAAAGGTTTAGGTCCTGGTTCGCTATAAGTTTGGAGTTACATTATGTGGAAGTCAGAGTATTTTACTAGTCTAAAAACTAGTCCCAAAGATGTGTTTTGGGTAAACTGTTATATCAGAAACTTTTGAGCTCCAATTTGAGTGCCACCAATTGCATGGGATAGTAGACAGGCCATAGTAATTTACATAAAATTTCAGAATCAGATCAGAAAAATTGGACTTGTGGCATGCTGTACAACTTCGCTCTCTTGAAAGGGCCAAAAACAAGAAGTTGTGGGAAAGTTACCATAACTTTCTCTTGGAAGTTCAGAATTAGCCAAAACCTATGGCATTGTAGAGAAGAGACATACTAGACTAATACCAAAAAAGCTTCAAACTTAGAAGGCCCAAAATTTTAGCGTTACCACAAGTGGAAGGTCAGCCAACAAGATAGTTTCCAAATCAAGGTTTGAAAAGGTCTATAACTTACAATTGACATAAATTTTAATTGGAAGATCTGCTTCGGGTGATTAAAAAACTATGGTAAAGTTCAAATATAGAAGAACTAAATATAAATATTATTTTGTGCCACATGGAAAACGGTATATAAATATTCTTTTGTGCCACATGGAAAACGGTAGTGCAAAATATTCTACATCAATTAAAGCTCTAGAAAGTTCAACTATGACTTAGGAAGAAAGTGATGAGATATATAACCAACTATTCAATTTAGAGGACAAATGTAATGAACTAAATGATAGGTCAGCAAAGAAGGTGGATTTGACAGATGCAAAAAATGAAATTGAAAGTAAATTGGAAAAGATGGAATAGAAGATGGAAAACATGGATCAAAAGATGTAAAAGATGGAACATAATATGGCCAATAAAGACGAGTCTCAAAGATATGATGGGGGGGATGTTGAATGAGCTAAGACTTCTCTTTACCCCTAATTCACCTCCTCAAGAAGAACATGGGAGAACAAGAGGGTCGAGTCCCAACCACATATTGAGAAAATTGAAACACAATTGGAGAACAATAGGTTTGCGTACCTAGCACTTGATCATTCATCACTCCAAGATCCACATCATCGTGGGTTCAACTCGGGACCAAGGAACTACTTCATTCCCAAGATTGATATGAGAAAGTTTGATAGTAATGATCTGATAACATGGATGTTCTAGATTGAGAAATTCTTTGATCTACACCAAGTGCCGACTTTACAAAAGGTAGCTATTACATCCTCATATTTTAGAATTTGATCAATTTGTGTGGTACCAATGGCTTTGTGATTGTAAAAAGACTCTATTGTCTCTTGCTTTGTATTTATGAATGAATTGATAGCACATTATGGGGATATTAAGAGAAACACCTTCTTTAGCCAGTTGATAAATCTCAAGCAAAGAGGTCCTGTTGCTTGAAACATGGACCAAGCAACTGCGAAATCGAGCTATTATTGAGTACCTAGGGAGGATAATATAGGGTATCTAAGGGGGTACCCAAGGGGATAATGTATATAATGTAGCCATAGTCATGGATGTGAAATTCTAAGTCACATCAGATCTAAGAGTTGAGTATACCTCACAGAGAAAGAATGAGGAGAAAAGTTGAATAAGAGTGAAAACTGTAGTAAAAAAGAGTAGACAAATAATTATACGGAAGAACTTAAATAGGAGTAGAATAATGTCACATGATCCAATAATCAGTATAATGAACAATGATGTTACAATGGAGAGAATTTGAATCACACAGGAGAATTCGAACCTCAGTTGGTCTAGCATAGGGATTATCACCACTGGAGTGCTCTGGAAGACTCAAACTCAACTGAACTGAACCTAAACTCAGCTAACTGAAGTCACAATCAGTTAACTAACTAAGGAGGGTGCAATAGTGAGTTTGTCATTCATGTCAATCAGAAATGGGCGCATGAGGCCACAATCAGTGGCAGCCAGAGCTCCAACCCCCCACAAGAGTCAGCTAACTCAGGTGGACTGCACTGGAACACTCAGTTGGTTCCTATAAAATAGGGAATTGACTGAATTGGTCCTAAAATGATGCATGTAGGGCTCAGAAGGTGGTAGATGGATCTTGGATGACATCTGCACACCACTAGAGGGGAAATGACATCATCAACAACTAGGAAAAATAAATAATGCTAGGTAGGAAAAGGATGGAGTATTAAAATATCCTAACACCCCCCCTTAATCCATACTTTGCATCTTGGGCCCTGGTTACTAAGACCAAAGGTCACCCATACAATCAGATAAATGATAAAAAATAAAGAAGTGTCCATGAACCAAGCAAATGGGGAAAAACCTCATGGGAACAATACCCCCCCTCAAAAGAACAGCAATAGGGAACTCAAACAACCTTCATACTAAGCAGAGAAGGAAAAAACTTTCCTCAGTAAAATCCTTTGCAAAAATATTGGCAAGCTGCTCCTATGTAGGATAGCAATGTAGGTGCTAGATTTGGATCTGGATCTGCTCCTATTATGTACCTCCCACTGTGTAGAAGTTGTATTTGCCAAAACAAGTCTTTCAGGAACCCTTCTTGCTACTGGAGCGAATGGCTCATTGTGGTCCAAATCATGAACCTTTGAGTACCTTTTGTCAGACAACTGAGATTGTTGCTTGGTTGTAGATCTCCAATGGCAAGTCTCTCCAAGAGATTGTGGGTCAAACCCCACCATCATGTAGCACCTCTCTGAGAGAAGTGGATCTACATGACATAGTGCAAGTTTTGAATGATACTGAGATTTGGTGGTTCTATGGTCAGATGGATCCCCAACTGTGTTCCCAACAGCTACAAGGACTTTGTGAGCCCATATTGACCTTGGCCATGGATTGGGAGCATGTGTTGGATTTGGATCTAAATCTGAATCTCCTTAAACTTTATTCTCAACATCAAGATCTGGATCCTCATCTTCATTAGAAGAGATATGACTCTGATCTTCATCAGATTCCAATGGGGTAGGCAGAGAGTATGGTAAAAAATGGGAGAATTCATATGCCTTGGAGGCATGGTTTGCAAACCCTTTCGCTATAATCTTCCCAGTAGGGATCTATGCAATCTCAACTGTGTCAGGACCAAAGACCACTTTCTTCGGTGAACTTGTGTAAGTCATATGATATACAGACAACAAATTTGCTGACAAAGAAGGCACAAATAGAACATTTTTGAACTTCCCATGCTCCATATGTATTGTGCCCTTCCCTTCAACAGAGATCTAAGAGTTGTCTCCCATGTGAATAATCGGACCATCTTTGAGATCTAGAGAAGAAAATGATTCTCTGGAGGAAACCATGTGGTTGGAGGCTCCTGAATCTATGAGGAGGGCTTGTGATTTTGAAAATCCAGCCTTCAGTGCATGGCATCTCTCATGACCATTAGACTCACTTCCATAATCAGTCTCTCTTGCACCTTCTGGGAGGGCAATGCTGTGCTGTTTAAGAAGCTTGGTCATCTGATCTATCTTCTTCTGCACGCAAGATCTCTTTGGGTGGATTCCTTTCTTGCAATAGGAACAGTTGGATTTCTCAAATCCCTTTTGTTTGTCCTTCTTGGAGATGGAGGCTCCTTCTGATGGACTTGACTTGGAATTCTGCTTGGGTTTAGATGGCCTCTTATCCTTTCCCTTGTGCTTCCCCTTCCTATTCGCACTTTTTGCTTCTCCAGCCATAAGAGCTTGATCTTTGGAGGCCTTCAAGGCACCCATCTAGATCAACTTATCTTGTTCTCGGATGAGAGATTCAGTGAAAACATCTAAGGAGGGAATATTCCAACCAGGGATTGACATTCGCCCAGAATGGAAGGTAGAGACAAAGATAGAGAACTCGGGACCTAACTTTCTTAGAATGGATAGCACCAGCTGCTCATCCTTCTTCCCAATGCCACATTGCTTGCATTGCATAAACTGCTGAATGGTGTCGAAACTGCTTGGTTGTAGAGCAATCAACTCATTTTCTAGAATATGGCCTCTTAGCTCATCTTGTTTGCTGAAGAGGGTCTTGTTATCACACCATAGTAGCAGGGCTACTATTCTTGTACAGCAGATATCTGCACATTCCAGAGCTTCCATTTTTCAGAGCATGGCTATATATATTTTGGATCACTCATGATCAGAGCAGTATATTATTCAGATGTATGTTAGACCTTGTGTCAAGGCTGAGCCTTGAGAGTTCAGATTTGATGACCGATGTGACCCTTTATCCCATACAGTTTCAGTTCAGTGCTTAGAGGTGTATTGCAGCAGTGTTTCAGATGGTACATGATGATTATTATTATGATGATGTTGTATGATCTATGGATATGTTATCACTGACTGTGGATTATTATCTTGTTAATTTAGTCATGATTACAGCATGTGCTTGGTATATTATTCCTGATGTGGCAAACTATTTAAATGAACTATAAATCATAAAATGGACAATTGCTTGCACATTTAGGTCATTTAACAAAACTCACTGGTTTTTCACCTTACATAGATATGGTCTTTCCCGACATCAGTTGTCTGCTAGTATAGGCTCCATATTCACTTGTCTCCATCCATACATGACCTTCCTATTTGACTTTAAACCTTGACATGTCTCATTTGACTTTCTGATACCGAGGACTTCCCCATTTTTCTACCTTTGTGTTTGGACTGCATCCCTGTATATTCAGTGTCTCGGCTCTGAGTTGGTGACAAAACTTGCCCTTGGTGAGTTGGATTGTAGGCCTAAATCATTCTGGTCGGTTGTCCCGATGTTTGGCATTGGCTCGAACTCCCCTTAGTCACTTGAGATGTTGTTGGCTAAAACTGAAAGCTCATGTTCTACCTATGGAAACTTAAAAATTCGCCCATGGAAACAAAAAAAAAGGGCAAGAGCGATGAACAGCTAAAAATACTCCTCGAAGAGTATAAAAAAAAAAAGGTCCAAAAAGCAATGGCTCTTAAAAGTTATATCTAAACAATTGCTGACCTTATTTATATTTGAAAAACATGCCCTGGATGCAAGCTGCAACTAGTTGTGCTTCTCAGCACATCTGAAATCCGAAGGGTTATGTAGGCCAAAAAGGCCATGGAATAAAATTGAATGATCCTAATGAACCTGGATCAACTTGATGTAGACATGATGCCTAAGTTGAATAAACACTCTCTAAACAACTTATCCATTTGTGAGGCACAGCCATTCCCCGTGTTCTTTTGTCCAGCACAGAGTTTGTAGCTTCCCCCTTCTCCCAGTCCAAAGTATTTTTGAGTTAATTTAGACAAGTCAACCCCTTGGCCCAACCTTGTTCCTAGCCTTCATCCTTCACTAGCAGTTTGACCATGTTCAATGGGTGAGTTTGTCATTTGAACTATTGTGCAAGTAATTTTATATAACAACAGGAATATGTTAACTTGATTAATGCCATTGAATGGAATTTATACTTTGAGCTTAGCTGTGAAAATGATTAGAGAAGCATGTCTTAGTCTACTGATGTGGTTTATCCTTGGTTGTACATTATTAGGATCTATGATGATGTGGACCATGTATAGATGATTATTGATGATGATGGATGGTCCCATATGCTTGATGATGATATCATATGATGGACATATGATACAGATGATGATTGATCCAGTTCAGCAGGTTTTATTACTACTACAGATCAGCAGATTATACATTGTCCATACATGGTGGACCCTATAGCTGGCCCATTAGGGCAACCCAGGGTGTATGAGTACACATTCGTAGTGGATTTGGGTCTTCTGGATCCATTGAAACACTTATCTTTCAGTTCCGGGCACTTCTGACAGTGATTGATGCAGTTTTACACTTGTTGACCAGATTTGGGGCTGATTTCCCAGCCTGAGCAGCAGGGGCCCCGAGAGGCTAGTTCACCTAGGGCGCTGATGATGGAGGGGGTGGTCCGACCACTTGTTTTTACCATTTACCCCCCCTTCTGGAGAGCCTGGTGGGATCAGATGGACATCGCTAGCACCCTAGGAGGCAGTTTTGGCACTTTCACAGTTCCCGAGGCAGTTAAAAAATGGGATAAAGTGGTCACTGAGGAAATCGATTTGGGCAATTGAGGCAAGGTTTTGGCATTTGGTTTTCACAGAGGTCTTCCAGGGTGGCATCAATATCTTCCAGTCAGTTTTCACCATGTGGGTATGCCCATATTGATCACAGGAGGACATTTACTGCTTGACTGTCATGGATTCTGAGGACAGTTTTGGTCATTTATATTATATTGGACATATTTTATTATTTTTATTGTGCCTTGGGGATGAGCTAGTAAGGATTGATGCCTCCTAGCCCCACCATGTGCTTATGTTGTCATGTCCTAGTCATCATGAGGTGGATTTTGGCACCTATACTTCTCTAGTGGATGACGTCACCCCCTTTTTTGTACCATTTAGTGGGGGCGCTATCATTATGTTGGGTGATCCATGTGATATATTGTTATGATTTATTGTTAGCCGTTGATTAGATCTTATGATCTTTTAATCTTAGCCACTCATGTAAAAAGTGGTTATGATTGTACTCTCTCCCCATCCTATTTAAGGAGGGAGCCTCTCATTGTAAAATTCATCTAGAGATTTTTGGCTCTTGGCTCTTGGAATAAAAATTTCTATCTTTTGGAGTACATGCTTGGATTGGAGTGGATGTTGGTTGTTTCGATTGTAAATGCTTTTGTCCATTGCACTGGAGGATTTATTGTAGCTATCTTGCATATTTGCCATATCTTATTTACAGGTTAAGAGGACGATTTTGGACAAGGGCGAATTGGTGGGAGGCTTGCCCTTCAAGCTTGGAAGAAGTCGTTTTGGTTTGACAGGGAGTAGTTTTGCCTTTGTGTCAACTATTCTATGTTTCTCTCTCTCTCTTGCTTGTATCTACCTTCAACATGTTAAACTGATTGATGCTTTGCTCCTTGGCTTGACAGGTTAGAAGGAATTACATGTGGCTTGGGAAAATCGATTTGGCAAGAGGGCTTCAACAATTCTCCATTTGATCTTTGGCAAAGTAATCCTCGTCTCAACTAGCATTCATCTCTTCATCCAGGTATGTTCCAAGAGGTATGATCTTCTTCTTCCTTGAATCATCCATAATTTGTAGATCACAAAAACCCTAATTGATTAAAACCCTTGTTTTTGGTTTTTCTTAGATCTACTTAGATCTAGCCTTGCTTTTGAGAAGATTTTGAAAACCCACCTCTATAGCATCCACCCCTAGTTGGATCTAGAGTTTGGTGGTGATTGGCTTAAAATTGGCACACTTTTTAAGGCAAAAAGCCCTCTTTGACCCAAATCGCACTTCCTAGTAAGAGGCTTGTTTGGTTAGATCTAGCACATGGGTAGGTGACATCCCACTTGATTTGCAATCTAGGCACTTGATAACCTACCCCCAGATCCTTACTTTGGTGAATTCTACCTGGTGGACATCTTTCCATGTTTTAAGGGGTTAAAACCCCCTTTTGAATTTATTGGCACCTCAAAACTCAGATCTACTAAGATCTAGCCCTTGGATTGACTTGATTTTCGAGACATACATAGATCGGGGTACTAGCTACTTGGATCTATAGTTTGGTGGCCGTTGGACTTGATTTGGTCCACCAAACCCACCTTTTAACCCTCCTTGAGCAAAGTCGCACTACCTAGGGGAGGAGAGTTTGTCCACTTTGAGGAAGTGGGTGTTTGAGATTTTTGGAGATTTGGAACAACCATACCTTGAAACCTAGGTCTAGACTATCTTTTTGTCACGATCCGCCTTGGGGGTAGCATTCCTTGTTTCAAGGGATTGTGGTCCACTTAGGGTCATTACTTGAAAAACCTAGATCTAGTAAGATCCAACCATTAGATCTCTTTTAGCCCACTTGATTTGGCTTCTAGGTGTCCCGATCTACACTTTGACACACCTTTTGACCCCATTAGCCCATCCAACAAGGCACTAGTCCTTCTCTAAGCAAGTCGCACTCCTTGGGAATTGTGTCAAACCCTAGATCTAGTACATGGGTACTCCTAGAATCAATCTAGATTCATAGATCTAGCCTTTATCCAACCTATAGTACCAACTTCACACATAACTTCACCTTGTGGGCCTACCTAGAACCATTTCACACTTCCCAAGAAAACAAGACCCACTTGTGTAAACATATGGTACTAAACCCAGTCATCATACCCAATCATATGGCCTAAACCATACGTAGGTTGAAACACTAACAATCTCTTACACCACCTTCAACCATACCTCAACTCCTAGGTCCACTTAGCCTTGCATTGGTTTTCGTAACTCACCATTTACTCATCCTTAGGAACCTTTGTTTGGGTCCTGTTATCACCTAAACTGTAGTTACCCCTATGGATGTATCCAGTCATGGATGGCAATAGGGAAGGGCAACTCAAAAGGTGCAACCACGATCACCTCGACCTCCAATATATGGTTGTCACGCCAGTCGAGGCAACCTTCGCTTTATGTTATCTAGCCCAGACAACAAAGGGGGAGACCCGATCTACTCCCGACAGGAGAGATCAAAACCAAGACACCAAATCAGGGTATTTTTAGGTGAAGTTAAGTGTATGGTTTATCCTAGACCTTATAGGTTGAAGTCACAAGCCAAGTGAAGGGTTCAATAGGTATAGCTTTGGTTCATGGTTGATGTAAGAGTGACTTATAATGTTTGAAGTGAGATCTAGGGCTAGTGTACTAGTTCAATGTCAGAAGACCCACTGCCTTGGGAACTGTGTCCAGTGCAGGGTAGTTTAAGGGTTGTATTGGGGCTAACTAGTACAGATGACAAGCTTGACCATGATACATGATAGCTTCAAGGGTTTAGTTCACCGTGCATAGGTCAATCCACAAGTCAATCCAACAATCTAGGAAAGTCGAATTAACTTGGAGAGAAGGCAGTGCCTTGGGAATTGGGAAGTGGAGTCAAAGTAGGGTTGACTTGTGGTTTAGGACTCCTAGTACATGGGACAAGTAGGCAATAGAGGTCTTGATGGATGAATGTTTCTAGATCTAGGTTTGACCCAAGTGGACCACAATCCCTTAAAACAAGGAATGCTATCCCCAAGGCAAGATTTGACAAAGTGATAGTCTAGACCTAGGTTTTGAATTATTCCGGTTTCAAATCTCCAAAAATCTCAAGTACCCACGTCCTAGAAGTGAGTCAACTCACTTCTCCAAGGTGGTGCGACTTTGCCCAAGGAGGCTAAAAAGTGGGGTTAGGTGGGTCAAGACAAGTCGGATGGCATCCAAACTTTAGATCCGGGTAGGTTAGTCAAGTAGGAGTATGGATCTATAATTTTGTGGCAATCCAACGGCTAGATCTTAGTAGATCTGAGTTTGAGTGTTCCAAGTGGTCCAAAATGGGGATTAAATCCCTTAAAATGTGGAATAGGGCCCACAAGGTGAATTTCAGGAAAGTAACAATCTGGGTGTATGTTATTGGATGTGTAGATGACGAATCAAGTGGAATCTCAAACACCCACCACCTAGATCTAGGTCAACTTGCTCAAACTAGGAAGTGCGCCTTGCTTGGGAGAAGCTAAGTTGGCTTGGGAGGGGGGTCAAACGGAAGCCAATCCTCACCAAACTATAGATCCGGGATGCCGTGGATACTATAGAGGTGGGTTTTCAATATTATACCCAACAACCCACTAGATCTAAGTAGATCTGAGAAAATGTAAAAATGGGGTTTTGATTAATTAGGGTTTTAATTGTTTTAGACAATTGGATAGATCATGGAGATAGAACTTACCTTGAGATCATACCTGAGTGATGTGAATGAGATGTCTTGATGTTGAGGAAGATTCCCGCAGAGATCAAATGAGAAATTGTTGATTTTGCTTGCCGAAATGATGCCCTAGTCCACACGTGCGACCTCCTCTACCTGTCAAACCAAGGAATAGTGATTCAATCAGTAAGATCAAGCATGGAGGAAATACAAGAGAAATGCAATAGTAACATGAAATAGAAGGTCCTGGGACAGTAATACTCCCTGTTACCAACGAAGAGATCCAAAGAAGAAGTAGGAAGAGTCTTCCCCTACCAATACTTCCTCCTCAAAGCAAATCGGCCTCCACCTGTAGATGCAAAAATCGTGGTACAAAATATATGGCAAACAAGATCTCCAATAACCCAGTGCAAAGGAAGAACCAACGAACGAACACCAAAAACATTCACCACAACACTGGAGATAGATGCAATAATAATTTTCTATTCCAATAATCCAGAGCCAAAAGTCCCTTTACAATGAGGAGCTCTCTCCTTTAAATAGGAAGGAGAGGCATCAAAATCCTAACCACTTTCCGAATGAGTGGCTAGGATTAAAAGATACAAATGTCTAATCAATGGTTGAGATGAGCTCAACAATAAAATACATGGATCACTAATAAAATATTATGTAAGTGGACAAAATCGCCCTAGAAGAGGGGAATCCCACCAAATCATGATGACAAAATATCATAAGAGGCTTATGGTGGGTCCAAGGGGTAATTTTATCCCTCCTTGGTCAATCCCCATAGCACAATAATCATAAAATAATCATGAATGTACCAAATCGTGCCACCATAGTCAAATCGTAGGCCTCAAAAAGACCTTAGAAATCCACAGAAAGTGCCATAAGTGATGGATGCGGGCCTCGATGAAGTTGAAACTGCTGGAGAAGGTGTGGAAGACCCCGATCTATCATCACTAATCATCCCATGCCATAACTTTGCCTCAGTAGCCCAAATTGATTTCCTCAATAGCCATTTCTACCAATCCTGAAATGCCTCGGGAAGCGTGAAACTGCCCAAAACAGCCTCCTAGAGTGCCTGCGCTGTCAAGGTGAGGGCACCAGTGTGTCCGGGAGGGGGGTAATATGGTAAAAACAAGTGGCTGGACCACCCCCTCCATCATCAGCGCCCTAGGTCAACCGGATAAAAATCACATCTGCTCTGACAAGGCCTCCGACAGACCAAAACTGCACTGGGACAACCTACTGAGGCTCAATCATCACTGTAGGTGCCCGGAACTGAAAACAAACTGTCCCATTGGACTCAGAAGGTCCAAATCCATCCAAGATGTGTACTCATACACCATATGAGTCTCTGCATGATCAAAATAAATATCCAATATACCGGAACAAGGCCAATAATAATGATCTGTAAATGACCAAACACTGCTGTAACCCAAGAATCATCATCATAACCCTGTAGCTGCTGCATAGAATCATCATGTATGTATACATAGACCATATATCATCTATCCATATCATCATAAGGTCTAACATC
This sequence comes from Larix kaempferi, assembly GCA_027924585.1. Classification (NCBI taxonomy): domain Eukaryota; kingdom Viridiplantae; phylum Streptophyta; class Pinopsida; order Pinales; family Pinaceae; genus Larix; species Larix kaempferi. The sequence continues at coordinate 4,945,299 of BSBM01000018.1, read as the reverse complement.
TCATGTCCCATGGTCCTCCATGGTCAAACTGGGTCGAACCAAGACCAAATATAACTCAGACCATCATCCAAAGCTGCTGCAAAGTGTCAAGGTTAATACATGCTCTACAACTTATTCAAATAACAATTATAACACAAAGTAATCATAACTGGCGATCTAAATCCAAATATATAATGTTGTTAATTATTATTATTACTCAGATTAGACTTTCAGGATCATACTCACTTCATAGCTGTGATCAATTTACTAGTGAAGGGTGAAGGTTGAAATAATTGGCTAGGCTAAGCGATGACTTGACTGACTTAACTTTGTGACACTTTGGCAAGGGAAAGGGAATACACACCATAGTATATACTGAATGAGCAACAACACAGGGAATGGCGGTGTCTCACAAATGGATGAGTTGTTCAAAGAGGGTTTATTCACCTTCACAGATGCGCACAATCCATAATACAAATAAGGCCAGCAATTGTTTAGATATAGCATTTAAGTTCCATTGCTTTTTGGGCCTGAAGTTTCCATAGCCTTGATCTATGTGTGTTTATAAACACATTGCATAGATTTACATTTATTTTAGGCTTTCTGCTGCAGGTGTGTTTTTAAGGCACTTGTTTACCTGGGCACTTCTAGGTGTGTCATGGACAGCTTGTTTACCTAGGTATTTACATTTCCAAAAGATATAACATTTTATTTTCATGGCCATTTTCATTTGGCATGCCTTTCATTCATGTGTGTTTAGAAACACATTGCATGAATGGGCTTTTCATACAAGATATAGCATTTCATTTTTTCCAGATTTTGTATTCATGGCAGCACTAAAAATTTCAGGTTTAGCCAACACCACTTTAGTGACTAGGGGGAATTCCAAGGAACTCCAACTCACCATAGGTAAGTTTTGTCGCCAACTCAGAGCCGAGACACAATAAACAGGGAAGCTCATCCAATACAGAGGCTACAGTGGGGAAAAGATCCTCCATGTCACTAGTCAAGTAGTAAGTCAGGGTGATAAACTAAAAGGTAGGTCATTGATGGATGAAGACAATGAATAATGGAGCCAACACTAGCAAGCCAAGGTATGGTGGAATGATCACCTCTATTCTCCCTAAGGAGGGTAAAACCAATGAGTATGAATAGTGAACTTCTAAGTCTGAGTAGGGACAATAATATATATAATAGATCAACCAGGTCCACATATCTATATGATCGCCAGATCATGACACTAAGTGCTAAGACATGCTATAAGAATAAGTATAAAAGCAATTTAACCATAACACCATGATATACCTGCTGAGTCATATACCTAAATGCTCATCAACTTGTACCATCATCTGTCCTCTGAAACTGCTGCTGCAACTCTGGGCACTACTGACTGCTCTGTACCAATGGTATAATGGCTACATCGGTCATCTCTCTGAGTGTCCTGAGACTCAGTCATGGCATGGGGAACACAACTGCTGTCCACAATCTGATAGTGATCCAATATAGATGCTCATCTCAACATCTCAAATGTAAGGGAACTGGTTGAATAGTGTACTGGAATGAGAAAAATAATGTATGGTAGCCCGGCTACTATATATGTGATAACAGGTCCAATCAACTGTGATTGGTTATAGGGTCTCCCCCTAGGTCTTGTTACATCTTGACCTAAAGCGAAGAGTGCCTCGGTTGACATGACTCCCACCTTGCCTTGGGAACCGTGGCATCTCTTGGGTCACCTCTTTAGTTGCCTGTCTCCTCTACCGTACCGGATGGGATACCTCTAGGGGCAACTACAAGTTGTGTGATAACAGGTCTCTAACTTCAACCATAATTTTCTTGGAGTCTTCAATCCATCGAGGTGGAAGAGTAGATCTCTGGAAATATGAATACACATGAAACCAAATGCTTCATCCAATCTATTCAGATACTTAGTTTTCTCCACAGTTGATTGTGGTTCGGGATCCTTCCCCATTGTCACCCTGTACATTGATTTGTTGCGCAATACCATCTTCATGTCAGCCCTCTAATCAAGGTAATTAAAGGGTGTCAGGATCTTGGAGCAAAAAAGAGCAGACAAATAATTATACAACATAACTCAGATAGGAGCAGAATAATGTCACATGATCCAATAATCAATATAATGAACAATGATGTTACAATGGAGAGAATTCGAATCACACAGGAGAATTCGAACCTCAGTTGGTCTAGCATAGGGATTATCACCACTGGAGTGCTCCGAAAGACTCAAACTCAACTGAAATGAACCTAAACTCAGCTAATTGAAGTCACAATCAGTTAAATGACTAAGGAGGGTGCAATAGTGATTTTGTCATGCATGTCAATAAAAAATGGGTGCATGAAGCCACAATTAGTGGCATCCGGAGCTCCAACCCCCCACAAGAGTCAGCTAACTTTGATGGACTGCACTGGAACACTCAGTTGGTTCTTAAAAAATAGGGCGTTGACTGAAGTGGTCCTAAAATGATGCATGCAAGGCTCAGAAGGTATTAGATGGATCTTGGATGACATCTGCACACCACTAGGGGGCATATGACATCATCAACACCTTGGAAAAATAAATAATGCGAGGTAGGAAAAGGATGGAGTGTTAAAATATCCTAACAATGGAATAGGTCCACTTGGTAGTTGGTGGGTATGAAATGGGCCCTCTAGGTAGTTAAAGTAAATAATTTAATTGTTAGGAGATGAATCCAATATCTAGATATCCAATATTCTTTCTGTAGAGTCCTCGACTAGGCCCACATGCTATTTGTATGTGTCGGGCACGTGGGGGGGTTGCTCCCCCTCTAGGGATGTGGGGGTAGAGCCCTAGAGGAAAAAATTTCTAGACCCTTCTAGTCTATTTTGGTTCCTTCTGGATCCCTCATATGTATTGTATAAAAGGGGAGTGACCCCTTAGCATTGTAACATAAGAGAGATCGAAGAAAGCATAGAGAAGGCTATGGTGTGTATTTGTACTTCAATTGAGCTTACGTATGAAGTTTCCAATTGTCCATATTTTTTGCAATATCCAGATTTGAATTTCGGCTCTATATGTTCTTTATGCATTGCTACTTATAGTTTTTTATGTCTTGTCGATTTGACATAAGTAAAGGGGCAAATTGTTAAGTGAATTAACATCTAATAAAGAAGATAAGGGGTTGAGTTTATTGTTGTTGTACTGCTGTAAAAGTACATTTTCAGATCTGGTTGTTGGCTGATAAGTTGTCCTAGAAGGGGATGAAACTTATCTCACTGTTTGGTATCTTTTCTCATTGAATTGCTATGAATTGTGGGCATCTATGAAGTAAACTATTATGATCTTTCCATTGCTGTTTTATACCTTAATTTACAACAGTCCTTAGGATGAAAATTCTAGAGCTAAGATCTGAGAAACCTTCTAGGAAGAAGGTGAATTTTCAGTTTTGCATTAATTGCCCGATTGCTAGAAATTTCAACCACTAATTCCAACCCTCATAATGTCCTTTGGGAAATTTTGTAGATTGTAGGCTCAGTTGGGTACTCCCTAGAGGATCTTGGAAGTGACTAGCTAGAGCATTTGAGGTTGAATATAAAAGTCTAGTTATTGGCAGTTGAATGCTCAATTAGGGGTGGGAGGCATGTTGTTGCTAGGACAAATTGGTGCGGGTACATATCTATGGCTGCATGCAAATTGGATGTTTACGTTTCCTAAGAACCGGGAGGGTGTGCACTTTCACAAAAACCTAATGTCCTCTACATCTTTGACTGGGGTATCTGCATGATGCTTAATGCCTCCAAATATCTGAGATTACTATGAGATGAGAGTACATCCATAACATTGGTAATTTAACTTGGTTCTTATGTTTAGGATTTTCAAATTGGAAGACGAAGCCCTTGGTTATGCTTCTAATAAATGGATCTTCTATATATGACTTTCCTATTTGTCCTTAAGTAAATTGAACTAATTGTTTCTAAATAAGTTCTCACAAAGAAAACTAATAATAGAGAGAGAAAAATAACACTATAGACGTTGTCATAGGCAAACATGATTGATTACCGCATTGGCATTAAATATACTTGATGGTATACCTTGGGGTCAAAATTCTCCCATCTTGCTTCAATGTTATGGCTCTCACTTTCAAGATCACCTACATAATAGAAATGATCTTGATATGTAACTAAGGAAAAATCACCAACCTCAACAGGGTAGTGGAGGGTATGACTAGTAGTAAATGGCCTACTATTGAAAAGGGTAATGAAATATATAACAATTTTATGGATGTTATTGAGCAAAGTTGGATATATAAACTTGCTTGCAAATCCTTCACAATCATTAGCCTTGGCCTAGATTACCCACAATCTCAATTGGATTAAATGTTACTTGTGTGGTTGGATCTCAATTAACTTTAAAGTAGACACAACATTGGGCCTCTCCATTGTAGTCCAAGCTTTTGTATGGAAATCATTTATTTTTTATGATTGCAATTTTCCCAAAAGTGATTAGATCACATTCTTGAGAGTCCTTTGTAAAGTTGAAGGTTTCTAGTCATACAAAAAACTTTTCTAGCAAGGTTGTAGCATTTCCTTCCACGGATTGTTCCAAGGCTAAAGTAATTCCTATCATTCTTTTGGCTTTTGAATGGTCTTTGCTATAAGAGGATCTCTAGCTATTATTTTTCTATGTAATTTTGGTATTGTTTCTTGTTTACGAGTAACTAGATTACATCCTTTACTTCCCTATATTTTACTTTCCAAATAGATTTAGTTCAAAATCATTGAATCTTTCTTAATGTTACTCATTTTTCCTTTGGCTAAGCTATGGCGTCAAGGGGTACTTGTCAGTGAAAATCACCTAGGACTTACTCTTGGTCCCAACCTCTTATTCATCACTCCTCAGGAATTGAAGTTGAGTGGGTGGCTTGACATGCCATTGTCATCATTTGATCTATAAACTACCATGGATATTTCATTGGAATAGTTCATCACAACAAATCTTACAAGTTTCTACACACTCTTATTATGCAGTCTTTTACTTAAGATTAATATTTATTATTACTAACTTAGCAAAGGTGTATTGAAATAAATTGACATTGAAATGGAAGAAGCTAAAACAAATACCATCCCATTCATCCAATGAACACAAGATGTACCATGTAATAACCCAATACAAGAAAACCTATCCAGAAGTTGAAGACTATGTCTTGCTCTTTTCTTCTGAATTTTGAAATGCAGATACAAAGATAATGAACTCACAATGGAGTTTCCATGGTCACTGTGGCCTGTATAGTTGCTACAGGATATTCTACTTCCTCTATTTTGCTCTAATATCCCACTCCCTATGTTTGCTCAACCATGGAACAATAATCAATACAATAAGAATGGAACCCCTTCCTTTCCTAGTGGCTCAATATTTAAAAATGTCATGATAGTCGTTTAGGGTTAGGGTTAGGATTTTTGCATGCCTTAACCCCCGATTAGAGTTTGGATTTTGGACCCTGTAGAATCTTCTTGAACGTCCACACATGACTAGCTCCATGTGTGTGAGTAATGGACGCTGATGTGGCATCCACTCAGTGCCATGGTGGTGAACATGATAGGTCAACTTGTGGGAGTCATAGCTTCCTCATATGAACTTTGATTAAGGTGATATTTGTTTCATTGGAAAGCTATCGATATTTAGAAGTTAGAACAATGTTGAGAGGCTAATAACTTTGGTGAGCAAAGTTTTTACCCAAAAAAATGTTAATTGATGCCTCAAATATGCTTCAAAAGTTTATGAACTTCAAATCACCAAAATAGGACCTACCTCTAAAATGGGCCCTACAAAACAATAGCTCCATTTTTTCCACCTAGAAAGTACCATAATAGATGAAAAAATATATAGTGATCCATTTCAAATCATGCTTTTCCATTTTGAGAGGCTTTTGATCCCCAAAAGATTTTACTGAAGGAGTTGAGGAAAATTTTCCTCTACCTTCTCGCTTGAGTACCATTTGGACTTGCTTGGAAGTGGTCCTTTCAACCCAACCTTCCAAAGTTCATGTTGTCCTTGTTTAGTTTTTTTAGACTTCTTCTACAAAAATGTATCCTCTGCTAACTCTTCCTGAGCTTCTAATACTATGTCCTCTGTGGTAAGTAAGACTTTCCCATCAATTTCTTTTTCTAACATGGAAGGCTCAGAGAGTTTCAGATTATCCACATTCACTATTGAGTAAATGCACGTATATGGGGGTAGGATGAGTTTGTAGGCATTATCACCTACCTTCTTTAACACTTCAAAAGGACCATACCGTAGAGCCTTGATCTTCTTACTAGGACCTTGTATCTTTTCTATGTTTAGATGCAACTAGACTTTGTCTTCCACCTTGAATGTCTTCTCAATTTCATGTTGGTCATGTCGGGCCATGTATTTTTCCTATGACTTCTTCAATGTCTACTATACTTGCAAATGGGTTTGCCTTATCATATTAATGAATTTATATCCTTCAATGCTTCTCCTATGGTGTCTTCCCTCACTTCTCTTTGCTATCCATATACAACATCTAAGGGTGAAGGTGGAAAGTATCCAAAGCAAGTTTCAAAAGGGGACTTATTGGTAGAAGTGTGGACTATTATGTTATAAGAGTGTTGAATATAAATTATATCTTCATCCTAGGTCCTTGGATACTTTTGATTATAACCCATCAAAAGTTGAACCAATGTTCTATTTACTACTTCTGTTTACCCATCTGTTTGTGGATGGAAATATGTAGATCTCTTAGACTCAATGCTCATCTTCTCCCAAAGTGAGTCCAAAAGGCACTGAGAAATATGGTATCTTGATCTAATATGGTGTTCCATCGTATCCCAGAGTGCACCTAGACCTTTTCAAAGAACATGTTTTCCGTTTTTGGTCTCCTGATAGTCTTTTTATAAGGCATGAGAATTCATATCTTACTAAACCTGTCAACTACCAAAAATAGATAGTCATTGCCCTTCTTGGTTCTTGGGAAACCTCCCATGAAATCCATGGAGATTCTCTCCCAAGGTCTAGTAGGTACAACTAAAGGATGGTATAAACCTTGCTTCCTATTACTAGGTTTGCTGGTACAACAAAGTATGCATCATTTAAAAAACTGTGCTACATCTTGCATTCTAGGCCAATACACATAACTTTGTAAGTTGGAAAATATCTTCTTAACACCATAATTCCCTACAACTTTGGCGGTGTAAGCCTTTTTGATAAGCTACAATTTTTCACCTATAGGAATACAAAGCTTGTCTAGCTTGTAGAGCAACCCATCTTGGAGATGATAGTCAATCTGTTTGTCACCTTTTGCTACAAGAACTTGGGCTTGGAGTTACTAGAATATCTCCTTGAAGTCATCATTTGTGTATGAATTTTTGTATGCATCATGGGTGAAAGTCTCCATGTGCATATCACATAAGTACCCAAAGCTATGATCTTGGACATGGGTGGCCTTGAGAACGTTATTAGTGTTGTCCTTCTTATACTTGATGATGAGATGAAATTTCTATAAAATCCCATCCACTTCTAGTGCCTAGTTTGTTGAAGCTTACTCTTGTCCTGCACATACTGTAGTGGTTGGTGATTGGTGTATATGATGATTATGATGGTCTCCTTGCGTATCAGATAATGCCTCCATTTCTTAATGTCTTGAACTAGAGCATAGAGTTCCTTGTAATATGTAGGGTATTTTAAAATTCCTCCATGGAATATTCAAGAATGATAACATACGAGCTTACCTCCCTACATCAAGACCACTCCCATAGCATATCCACTTGCATCTATCTCCACTTCATAGGGCTTCTGCAAATTGGGCAATGCAAGAATTGGTGCTTAACTATTCTTTCATAAGCTCTTCAAAAGTTTTTTGCCAATGCTTTCCTCACTGGAAACTCTTGTTGCTAGTTGTTATGGCATGGAGTGGTATAGCCATAGCTAAAAGGGATGCCATAATATTTTGAAAGTAATGTGTTGTCCTCACAATGCTCCTAGATTTAGCGACATTAGTAGGAGTTGGCCACTTGATGATGCTCTCCATCTTTAGAGGATCAATCTTGAGTTTCCCTCCATCAATCACATGCCCCAATTACACCAAGGATTGCTATGAAAATTCACATTTCTTAAGGTTTGCTAGCAGTTGATGCTTTTTCAGGGTCTCTAACACTTGGAAGAGATGTGAGATAGGATCTTCCCAGGTAGAGATATAAACCAATATATCATGTAAGTACATTATTACAAATGAATCTAGAAAGGAGCACAATACATCATTCATCCAACATAGAAATGTAGCTAGTGCTTTACATAAACCATAAGGCATTACAAACAATTCACATAGACTTTGCCTCATCTTGAAAGCAGTGTTCCAAGTGTCTTCTTCTTTTACTTGTACCTGATGGTATCCTAATTTTATATCCAACTTGTTGAAGTACTTGGCATGCTGCAATTGATCTAGCAAGTAATTGATCTTGGGAAGAGGATATTGACTATTGAGAGTGATCTTATTTAGAACTTTGTAGTCAATACACATTCTCCAATTCCCATCCTTCTTGGGTATTATGATGTTAAGTGACTCACAAGGTGAGGTGCTTGTTCGAATTTCTCCTTCCTCCAACAATTGTTGCAATTGTTTATTCACTTCATCTGCTTCCATGATGGATTGTCTATATAGTTCAATGTTTGGTAGTGGGGAGTCAAGAAACAACTGTATCTCATGCTCCACCTACGATTAAGTGGCAACCCTTTAGGCTCTTGGAACACTTCTCTGTATGCCTACAAAATTTCCTCTAATTGTTTTTTTCTCTCTTTAGTGCATCCCTCTAGAGATGCCTTTACCGATTTATTTCCTTGTTTATTCTCTCTTAAGAAGAGCAATACAAACTTCCTACTAAAACATATTGGTTTCTTAGCTTGCTAGCACTTACAAGAGAGATGTTAGATTCATCTTTGTGTGCATTGATGATGAAGGAATTTCCATCCTTAATCAGTAAATATTGGTTTTCTCTCCTCATGAAGATTGTATCCCTTATGGATATGAAAAGGCTTCCAAACACCGCACCACACACATTAAGGGGTACTACAACTACCTCCACTTTGTCAATATATTTTGCATTTATAGAAATATTGATCTTACACTGCTTAGTGACCCTAAGCTTTGTTGATGATTGTAGCTCGGACAAGTACTTCTGCATAGGCCAGGTGTCAGGCATGCAAGAGTGGTCCACATTTCCTCTCTAGGTACTTGCTTGAGAGAGCAAGTGACTTTTGTATCTCTTTCCTTAGTCTAACTTAGGAAAAGCACATTAATTAACTTAATGTTGGCTAATGACTAAAAGTGAACTTAAGATTAAGTCACAACTATTGATCTTAAGTGAGGCTTGAGATCTAATCTCAGTCATCAATCACTTTGGAAATCTAGGGTTAGGGTTTTTGGTCATTGAGATGTTATAAAAGGAAGCCTAAGGAGAGGAGGGCACACACACCAGTCACACATAGTGAGTGAGATCTCATTGATTCGTTGGAGAAGGACTTTCTGCCAAGTGTGTAGGTGCAGGAGTAGGGTCAGAGGAAAGGTGCAAAAGGGCAGTAAGGGAGATAGCAGCCAACCAACAAGATCGAAGGATTGATCTTGAGGTTTGTAAGGCTTGACTATTTACTGATTTGTATTTTCCGTAGTGGGTAATTTTCTCAGGATGGGAGCCCATGATTTTATCTTAATAAAATCATAGGTTGCTAGTTTTTCCCCAGTTGGGGTTTTCTAGGGTAAATTCATGTGTCAAATGTGTGTGATTTCTAGTTTTAATTCCACTTCGTAATGAGTTAAATTATTAGTGTATTTTCATTTATAATTTAACCAAGTGAAATATCGAAAGCGAGAATAAGATATAGTATGTGAAATTTAACATGGCATCAGAGCTTCGTTAAAACTATGGGGGAAATCGATTTGACAGGTTTACAAAATTTGAAAAAAAAGAAAAAAAAAGAAGAGAAAACAACCATTGTACGAGATGTATAGACACCACCATACAACCATACGACCACGTGGGTTGTTGGAAAGGCATTGGCAAACAAATTTGTGAGTGGGGGGGGGGGGCTGAGTGTAGCTCCAAAGTAGTAGGGATTGTGCTGGGAAGAGTAACCGAAAGGCATCGGGTGCAACAGAACAAGAGCTAGCAGCTGAGCACACATGAAGATTGGGCCAGCACAACACGTGGGAACTGGCTTTCCACTAGCTGAAATCTCAAGTCGACAAGGAGCAGTTGCACACATGGGGAAGGAAAACCCGTCGTGTGTGAATCGTTGGAGCTAGGATCGGGCAACGTGACGGTGGAAGAGAAGGTGATTAGCATGAATAGGTGGCATGGTCTCAATTGGCATCCAGGCTGCATGGGCAGTGTTGTCCGCCAATATGCACACCAGCAGCGGAAATCTTTCGAAAGCTGTCTCTTCACTACAAGTGAGAGAGGTGTGGCCTTGGGGGCAAGCAATGAGCCAGGTACTGTCACCTGAACCCCAGCTCCTCCGTTTAGGAAAAACTCCTAACGAAGCCAAGGGGGGTAGTCCCTATTAAAGAGTTGTCTAAGGCTCTTTGTGTTTATAGTGTTTTTTGGGTGTTGTGATGTGGATGAGTGTTTTTTTTAGGAGTTTTTTAAATGAGAGACAATGTAAAATTAAAATAAAGACAAGATAGCGCAATCCACGTTGCAAATACAAGATGAAAGATACACTTGGGCAGTAAACAGATCACTTCACGTAGATATAAGCAAATACTCCAATGTTGATACTTAAGCAAGCAAAATATAAGATGAAGGACCAGTGCCTTATGGAGTCAGAAAATAAAAGTGATTTGTAATCTTGACACAAGTGCTTGAAATGGAAAGTTTGTGAGAACGTTGTGCAGCTTATCTTGGTAAATTCAAAGTTTTAATTGTCTTGATTATTAGGGCTAAAACCAAGGCTATTCAAAGAAAGTCCGGAAAAGACAATATCAAGTGCCTCCGTTCAAGGACCTGTCGGGCCACCCAGTGCTCTAGCCAGGCTGCGCAATGCAAGCCAGCAAACTAGAGGCTGAACATGGAATCCCGGCGCCCTCACTAAGAGATTACCCACTGAAATTATCTTATCGATCAACTCCGGATTGGTTGGTTATGGGGGTGAAAATTTTAATTAGATTTTCGCTTGTAGATTAACAAGTCTTCCACCTTTCTGAGTACTAGCCCAACCGTTTCCGGTTGGCAAAGCATACGGGTGTAGGACAGAAACCAAGGTAAATTTATTAAAGGGTGTATGAGTGGAAAATTTTATTATTAGAAAAAACCTTGTTCAACTCTCCGACAGAGAGCGCTCTTGACTCGGTCTTATGACCAGAGTTCAAGAGACTTGCTAAGCTTAAAATGCCTAATGCAGGGATAATGCAAAACTAAAATGCCCTCCGACAGAGGGTGCTCTTGACTTGGATTTGGCCAAGTTCAAGAGACATTGGTTTATTTTAAGAAGCAGATAAATTGTAGTGGCAGTATATCTCAGATCTGAAAACAGATTTAAACAATAAGATCATTGATCAGCGAGATACAAATGCTATCAACAACACTACTTGCGAAATAAATGAAACCGAGTAAATCTAGTATTCTACCACACAAGATTTAATCTACTAGGTGGGATTGATCTCCGAACAAGATCAACCACTGGAACCGCCTGCACTTGAGAACTTCCAGCTAGCTAAAAGCTCTGCCAAGGAAACCGATGGGGAAGGAAGAGTAACCACAAATTATGTGGTCCTGCCCTTGAGACAAAATCTCAAGGATACTACTTCCGGTCGAAGGCTTTGGAAGAGAGACAAGATAATAGTAAACGAAAAAAAATAACTCTAAACTACCCAAGAATCTCTTTCAGGTCAAAGACCCTACTCGGGAGAGCATGGGGGTAAGTAAATATGGAAGATAACTTTGAATGACTTATTGAAGCAAAATACTAATCTAAGAATATGAGATCATACATGTAAGCTCAATCAATCCCCAAGACCCAACACTCTTCCCCAAATGGGGAAGAAAACCCAAGAATGGAGGACCTCTCCACTATAAATTTTATTAATCTTTTACAAGTGCCTCAAGGGAAAATCCTTGAAAGGTCTTTAATGGCTACCTAGAAATAACTTATAAAAATTGGAAAAAATGAAGCCCTTAATGGCTTTTACAAAGGATAAGAGGGATCTAGCTTTATTTGTTTGTCCTTTTTGTGTTCTTAATGGCTTCTCGTTTTGAAGCTTCTTGACATCTACTTCCTGAAAAAAGTCTATAACAAAATAATAGCTCCAATACCCATTAGCATTAGTAAATTAAATGACAAATTGATACTAGCTTATAATCCTTGATCCTCAAACTATATGTAAACAAATGATAAAACAAAAATTTCCTTTGAGATGTAAGTGCAACTATTTTGAAAAACTTAAACCATTCGCAAATGTTGGATTGACCAAAATGAAGTGGCAGCCACGTGTGGGAAGTTTTTAGGACAGTCAAACAAAGTTTAAAGATGGCAGCCACATGTGGGAAGTTTAAGACAATTATATGATGTTCTAACAGTCCAAAAAGGAATGTAGATGGCAGCCAACAGGTTGATGGGACAGTCAACAAATAATGTCCTAGTTTGGCAGCCCACAAGCGTTCATTGATAGTCCAACAAAGGTAATGACAGCCCACAAGGTGTAGATGGTTCCAAAATGTTTTTTAACAGTCCTCACAATGCCAAAAGGGCAGTCAACAAAGGTTTGGGACAGTCACATGAGAGTTATAACAGCCACGCACTTATGACAGTCTTTAAATGCTTAAGAGGGCAGCCAATAAGGGTTAGGGACAGTCCAACCTATAGAGATGGCAGCCCACTCAAAGATTATGAAAATGAAGACCAAAGGGTGTGTGTGTTATAAAACTTGAAACTAGATGATAACTAGGAGATAAATCTCTATGATAATCACCTCTAACAATGCAACTAACTATCTTAAAACTTGAAACAATTTAAAAATTAACTAGCAATGGCATGAGATATAGATGTTAACTTTTTTGATAAGCCAACTAACTAGTCAAACAAACCTATTAGATTCTAACAAACATAAATGCTACAAAGTAAGATCTACCAATGAAATACTAACACCTAGCTAACCTCTATTCACTTGATTGTTTTTTGTTGTAGGGAAAATGGGAATGGATGGAAGCAAAGAGGCAAAAGCCAAGGAGAAAGATGAGTGGAAGGAGGAGAGGAAGTAGGAGAGGGACGAGAGGATGAAAGGCTAGAAGGAACTAGATGGACGAGAGGAAAAGGAGATGAAGACAAGGAAGAAGTGGGACGAATGTAGGAGAAGATGAAGACAAAAATCAAGGAGAAGTGGATCTAGGGCAAGGGGTTCAAGTGGAACACTTGAGATGGTAAAAACACCGCCTTGGAAATCCTCCGATTAACCGGTGATACGCCAACAACGAGTGTTGAAGAGAGCACAAGGGAACAAATCCCAAGTTATTCCCCAAGGTTGAAGGAACTTCAACCTTATGGATTTCTAATCTATGGCTCGAAGACAAGGCGATCTTGGATCAAGGCTAGAGGGGCTAGAAATGGCTTAGCAAATCAAGGAAAAAATTCAAGGAGCAAATGAGAAGGCTTGAAGAAGTGAAAGCCTAAGGTAACAAGTAACAAATGTCTTGAATATAAAAGATGGATCTTTGAATCAAACCCTTTATGCCACCATCTTGGTGTTGTGAGATCGACTTTAGGAGATCCTGCAATGTATGAATGTTGATGGAAAAATTGTTCTTTGAAGAGATGGAGGAGACAACCTAGTTCCAACTCCTCTTCATAACTTTTGAGATCTGCAAAATGTATCACTTACAAACAAGATTGATCAAATATAGTATGCAAAGTTGAAAGGGACAAGAAGAGTGTTAGTATTTCCGACTACAATCCACTACTTCCCAATCACAAACAACCCAACATCAATGGACAAATTGAACTCAAATGCCCATCCTATGGACTTAAAAAAGTCTTCTAAGCTTTAATAATTTGATCAAAACATGGAACATGTAAGCAAAAACAATAGAGCAATATCACCTTGATTATATTGAAGCAATTCCCATGAACAAGATCAACACACCATATGGACCTCCAAAGCCACTTTATTTCAATTAGCAAAAGCTATAACACATATACAATTTTGGCAGAGTAAGTTTGCACCAAATTCTCCATGAGATAATAACCCCTAATGGGCCTCTCTTTATAGCAAAAACCAACCAGCTAACCCTAGGTCGAATTAGTAATGAGCATAGGTCGAATTCCAATCAACAAGGGCTTGGAGAGGTAGACAAAAGCCAAAGTCGAGCTTTGAGGTAGGTGGAAATGGCATGAGGTGGCAAGACTCGATTTGGAGGAAGGTGTGAGAGCTAGCATTACCCAATAGTCATCTCACAACAAGGAAATGCGAGCCTCAAAAGGGGATTGACGTGAGCTATGAGGAGGGGCGAGTTGAGGAGTGGTAGGTTGCAAACTAGTTCAAAGGATGGCTAGTGGCAAAGGTAGGTACTAGCTCGAGTTTAGATGAGAGCCAAGCCCATTTGTGATTGTATTTAACCCATCCATAAACTCCAACAAGGATTGAACTCGACCTTGATAGAGATTGACGTGAGGAAGGTAGGGATTGCGAGCTAGTTTAGGTGGAGACACGTGGTAATGGTAGGTGTAACTCGAATCACAAAGGGAGCCAAGCTATGGTGGATAAGGTGAGTCATGAGGGCGCCTACTTCAAGCTTTAAATGCAAGCCACCAACCCAACCACGAATTGACACATCATTAAATCGATTTTCTCATGAAGGAGGGCGAATTTACTTGAGAGGATAATGCTCTGGTGACTGGATGGATGACTGGATAGGCTTGGAGTTGATTGGAATCTTCCTAAATGCTCATTGCCATGTCATTTAGCCTTTTATTTTAATCAAATTGATTAATTTTGGAGAGATTTGGATTATCTCCAAAATATTCAATTTTATTATTTTAATTAATAATTTCTCTGTAAATGACTTTTCAGACAAAATATTAATTATGAGGCCAAATTGACATTCGAAAGTTGGGTTTAGCTGCTCCATGGGTCATGTGTGATTTTTGGCTTATGAAACGAGCCATCAAACACTAAGTTCGGACCCCGGATGACTGACATAATTACAGACTCAAATTTCTCTATTTAAACTATAGAGAAATTTAATTAAAATTTAAAAAATAATTAAAAATAAAAACCCCAATTTCGACGCGTCCGGTAAAAATTTTTCGAAATTTTTTCTGGGGGTCCTAGAGACCTAGGACATGACCAAAACCTATTCTAATAGTGTCTAGTAGGTTTATACATTATAGTTGGACCCTAATAACCCCCCATGGCCAAATTTCCAAAATCGGGCATTCCAGCTTTGGAGGAAGCGGGAGAAAAACCAAGAGATTATATTTCGCCTGAAGCAAAGTATAATCTGACGGTGAAAAAACTCCCTGGAATACCTTAGTTGTTTAATCCAGTCATGAGGAACCGAGCCACTCAGACCCTACTAGCACACTTTGATACAAACCCCCATGGGGCCATGGTCATGTCGACTCAAAAACAAAACTGGCTAGCCAAAACTGGCTATACCCAAATATAATGAAACCCAGATACTCTGGAAGTGAACACTGATGCGTTCCAACACTGGCGGCTCAATAAGGTTTCAACTATTTGTACAAATCAGTTGATAACAGGCAGGAGGAACGAATCCAATTGTAGGAGGTGATCCGGTTACATGCTGGGAGAATGCGTGTGGTAGAGGGCTCAACGGGGAGCAGAGGTAGGCATCCCAACAGGAAAGAAACTATGGGTTGGCATAGGTGATAGTGCTAGGAAGCAGGCCGTGCTGTAGAAGGTGACGATTTCAAGTTGCAACATCTAGCCACCAACAAAGGGAAAGAGTTGCCAGTTTTAGCAAGGTGTGGGCTAGCAGCATGCAGTCGCTGTCAGTAGCAAAAGCCTCCAAAGGCAGAGGAAACTTCTAGGAAGCCAAAGGCAGCAGGGTAGCCTCCAGGAAACTGCATACAATCCTTAGGGAGGCCCAGAAAGACTCTGGTCTACTGTAGACAGATCACAAAAGCCTTGGACAGCCTAGAACAAACCTCGGGTAGCCTAGAAAGAGTCTGGGCAGCAGTAGTAGGTTGCAACAGGCTTGGGTAGTAGTAAGCCACAGATCCGGGCAGTAGTAAGCTATAGAAGTTAGGACAACAAGCAGTAATCCGAGAAACAGTTCAACAAGATGGTTGCAGTAGGTATAAGGTATGAAGATAGGTTGGAGGGTTCCTCCAACTACACAACCTTAAAGGAGAGGGTAACACTAGTTCTCATGGAGAATGGGCCATGGGAGTTTGCGAGCATAGTGGTGACCCCACTGACGGATCCGAAGGACCTGGATTCCCATGAGTTGAAGGACATGAAAGCTAGGAGGATCATCTTAGATGCAGTGAAGGATCATTTGATCCCTCACATATCTAAGAAGAAGACAGTAAAGGCGATGTGGGAGGCTCTAACATGTTTATATCAGAGCAATAACCACAATAGGAAGATGGTGTTGTAGGAGGAACTCAAGAGCATTGAGATGTCCAAGACTGATACTGTAGCTTCTTACCTCACTAGGATCACACAAGTTTGTGATAGGTTGGAAGCAGTTGGGGAGATAGTGGGGGAAACAAAGTTGGTGAGGATTTCCCTGAATGGATTTACCAAGCCATGGGCACCCTTCGTGAAAGGGATCGTTGCACGAGAAAATATTCCTAATTGGGAGAGGTTGTGGGATGAATTCATCCAAGAGAAGATTCGAGAGGAATCTCTATATGGTGATCGATAGAAAGGTGATGATGAGGAGAGTGTTGCTCTTGCCATTCAGGTAAGGAGGAGCAAGGACAGTACAGGTGGAGAGTCAACTTCACAGGAAATGAAGAAGAAGGACATGAGTAAGGTCAAGTGCTTTGCGTGCCACAAGTGTGGCCACTATGCTTCACAGTGTCTAGAAAGGAAGAAAGGAAAGAGTAAGTCTCAGTAGGTAGTAGAATTTGCAGAAGCTCATGTCAAGGATTTTGTTGAGAGTTTGGAGTAGGATTTCTCGTTAGTCTCTTGTATTTCTGGGACAGTTTCTGATAGTGCTTGGTTCATGGATAGTGGGGCTTCTTGTCACATGATGGGGACACTTGATTTTTTCACCAGTTTGTTAGGGATAGACTCAGATTTGCATGTGGAGCTTGGCATCCATGCCAAGTGTGCGGTGAAGGGAGTTGGGACAGTTAGGTTTTAACTAGAGTCAGGAGGGTCTCTAGAGGTGATATATATGTTGTATGTACCTGTTATCACACAACTTGTAGTTGTCCCTAAAGGTATCCCATCTAGGATGGTAGAGGTGTTGGACAACTAAAGAGGTGACCCAAGGCTTGCCACGGTTCCCAATGCAAGTGGGTGTCACGTCAACCAAGGCAACCTTCACTTTAGATCAAGCCTATGCAAGACCAAGGGGGAGACCCTAGCTTAGCCAATGAAGGCTAGCTAATTCAATCTAGACCTGCTAGGGAAATGTGTGGATGAAATAGTAGGAGATCAAGATAAGATCTAGATCTAGGATGGCAAAGTGGACCCAAGAGTTTAAGATGTGGTTGAAGAGGCTTAAGAAGTGACAAATGGTTCAACCAATAAATGATAAGGGCCACTTATGAAGTTTAATTAATAGATCTAGAAAGATCTAATGCCATGAAAATTTAGCCAAGTAGGGCCCACTCCTTAAAATGTGGAAAATGGTCCAAATTGGTCCCACAAGGTCAAAGTTGAAATGAAATGGCACTAGGGGTATGCTATGGCATGGATCTATGGATTTGGCCAAGAATTAGCAATACCCAAGTATGGGATCTAGCACAAAGCCACCTACCCAAGGAGTGCGAAGTGACTCAAGGAAGACTAGTGCCTTGGATGAAGGGGCAAATGGAGTTGGATGTCCAACAAAATGTAGATCGGGATAGTTAAGATGAATACCAAGGTGGGTTTTCAATGTCAAGCCATGGCTAGATCTCCATAGATCTAATGCATCACTAAGTGACCCAAGTGGGGCACAACCCTCAAAATGAGGAATGGGGCCCACAAGGTGAAAATAAACAAAGTGAAGCACTAGGGGTAGGTTTTAGGGGTTGATTTATTCAATGGAGCAACAATCTCACCTACCCACGAACTAGAACCTAGCAAATGACCTCCCTCAAGGAATGCGACTTCCCTTGGAGAGACCAATGTGCCTTGGGAAATGGGTCAAATTAAGGCCAATCACCACCAAACTATAGATCCGAATTGTCGTGGATACTATAGAGGTGGATTTTAAGTTTCATCCCCAAAAGCATGCTAGATCCAAGTAGATTTGAAAAATAAATAAAATGAGGGTCTTGACAATGAGGGTTTGTAGATCTAAGAGAATAGATGGTCAAGGTAGAAGAATAACATACCTCCTTGAGCGTACCTAGAAAATGAAGATGAAGATTGCTTGTGACGAGGATTACTTCCCACAAAGATCAAATGCCAAACTTGATGAAGCCCTTCTTGATAGCGTTTTGCCTCCTTCAACCAATTCGGCCTCCCTATTCCTGTCAACTAAGGACTGTTAGGAACCCATGTCTTTACTTTGTTAGTATGTTGTTATTGGACGCATATGCTTTGTAAGTCGTCCCGTAGTATTTGTTGATCAATAGTTTGTGTTATTGTTGTTGGCGCATATGCTTTGTAAGTCGCCCGTAGTATTGTTGATCCATAGTTGTAACGGCCCATGGTTTCGACCCATAGTATTGGCGCCTAGAATTAGTATATAAGTGTGTGTTGAGACCTATGAAGACACCGTGAAGTTATTTGTATTGAGCTTGCTCAAAGGAGGTTGCCCCCTCGAAGTGGCCCGTGATCAATACAAAAGTGATTCTGAGTTCTGTCATTTCTGCTATTTCGCGCATTCTTGTTAATTAATTGTTGCAGGTGCCTCACATCTGGTATCAGAGCACTTTCTTGGGCTCGCTGGGTGAAATTTCTGCCAAAATTTTTTTTCGCATCTGTTGCAGGTTCGGATTTGGGAATAATCCCTATCCGCTTAACTGTGGGAAGTACTTGGGCATAAGCCCTAAAACTCATTGTGAGGAGTACCATAGGAACCCCGAAGTAGCTGGCCCATTGAGAGGACCTGCCGGCGAAAAGGGCAACGACCCCTACCTGATTGACTAGTTCCCACCCGTGAGGTAAACCAAGAGCTGTCGTTTGTGGCAAAGCGGTTATCAGTTTTACCTGAGCCGTGGAGTGAGGGGTACTGCCCCAATACGCAAGCCGTCAGACAGCATTGGTGGCCGAGTGAAAACCCTGAACTGTTAGGAAGCCGCACATACCTGGGGTCCATATCTACTTTCAGTTGAACTATTGTCGATCACTGCTGCGCCGTTTCAGACTCATTTTGCAAGCCGTTCCAGATCCAGCAGGTCGGCGTTGTTCCAGATTCCTTCTGAGCCGTAGCCGCTCCAGTCTGTAAAAAAAAAAAAAAAAAAAAAAAAAAAAAAAAAAAAAAAACCGAGCCGTAGGCGCTCCAGTCTGAAAAAAAAAAAAAAAAAAAAAAAAAAAAAAAAAAAAAAAAAAAAAAAAAAAAAATTCAGTTTTTTCTCCATATCTCCCTTGTTTTACCTCTGTTTCCCTTGAAATTTTCAGGGAACCCCTGTCATTCCATTCTGCATAATTCATCCCTGAGGACCCTATCCTCAGTTCCCCTTCCTACAGCCGGAAATCTCACATTTGTCTATTTTTAGGGTTTGCCATAACTTCCTCAGATTTCACCCAATCACCTTCAATTTTTACCACAGAGTTCCTTTCTGAATTCTGCCTCTTTGTTCCCTTCTGCCAATTTTTCCCATCCTTTCACCCCGCTGCTGAAATCGTCATTTTCACTTCCCTGTCTATCCAACAGTGTCCAAAAAACGAGTCAAACCCCAATTACCCTTCTGAATTTTTCCCCAATCCAAATTTTCCTTTACTGAAGTAGTTCCTGTTTTTGTTTTCCTACCCAATCAAAAAAAAAAAAAAAATCCCTGGTTATGGTTGTCACCCGTGTAGGAGCAAAAACCATGGAGGAAGCCCTTGCAGCCATCCAAGCCAAACTCCAGGATCTGGATGAAAAATTTCTTGGTCTCCATCTTGAGCATTCAGCTATGAACAACAAACGGCAGTCCGAGTCTTCAGTAGACAATGGGTTCTCTTCTTCCAGCAATTTCCGTGGTCCAAAGCTTGATTTTCCTCACTTCAATGGTACCGATCCAACTGGGTGGATCTATCGTGCAGAACAATATTTCAGTCTGCATAATACGTTTGATGTCAACAAAGTCCCGTTGGCATCCTTTCATTTGGAACAGGAAGCTCTTCAGTGGTACCGTTGGTACATCAAGGCTCATCCAGAGCCCAACTGGCCAAACTTTTGCCAGCTCCTTCTGCAACGATTTGGTCCTAGTGCTTTTGATGACTTCACAGGAGCCCTCACTAAACTTCGCCAGACCGGCACTGTGAGAGAGTATCAAACCGAATTTGAGAATCTAGCCAACCACACCGAAGGATTGTCTGATGAATTTTACCGGAGTTGTTTTATCAGTGGTCTAAAGGATGCCATCCGCTCCGAGGTCAAAATGTTCTGCCCCAACACAATGATGGAAGCACTCGGGTTGGCTAAATTGGCAGAAGACAAGATTGCAGCCCAACAACGCTCCAAGCCCACTTTTGTTCCCTTCAGAAATATGGGGTCTCAGCGACCTCCTATACCGCAGGCTCCTCGACCGACTCCTATCAAGCGTTTGTCAGAAACAGAGATGCAAGCACGCAGAGAAAAGGGTCTTTGCTATAATTGTGATGAGAAATTCACTCGGGGACATCGATGTGTTCAGCAAAAACTATATCTCCTGGATGTGGAGTCTCCGCCTGCCTCTGAAATGGGTGACGAAGATCCAGAAACACTGGATGCTCCGGTCGACATTCAGGAACCGCCTATTGACCCTCCGTCTCAGGATGACCAGCCAGAGATATCTCTCCATGCTTTAGCTGGAATCACCACCCCCCAAACAATGCGGGTCAGGGGTTACTTCAAGAAGCTTCCTCTTACAATCCTCATTGATTCTGGTAGCACTCATAATTTCATCGACCCTCGGATCGCCAAACAAGCTGATTGTTTTATCCATCCTTGCTCCAACTTTGAAGTCATGATTGCCAATGGGGGCACCTTACCTTGCAAAGGGAAGTGTCGAAATGTGCGTATCTCTATGGGAGATTATATCCTGCGGTCTGACATGTTTGCCTTGCCCTTAGGCGGATGTGATGTGGTTTTGGGCGCTCAATGGCTACGCACACTCGGCCCTATCTTATGGGATTTTGCCGAACTTTGGATGCAGTTTTCCCTCAATGGACACAAACACACATTGACAGGATTACAACCAGGTTCTCTCAGCATCATCAGTTCACATCGCATGGAGAAACTCCTCAAGAAGAGTTCACATGGTGTCATTGCTCAGATCAGTTCCATCCAGATGCAACCATCCGCGGTCTCCACTACTCCTTTGGATCTACAACAAATTCTGAACCGATATACAGGTGTCTTTGCTGAACCAGTGGGATTACCACCTTCCAGGCCAGAAGACCATCGTATTCAGCTCCTTCCTGGCAGCGTTCCTCCCAACATCAGGCCCTATCGCTACCCATTTCACCAAAAAACAGAGATTGAAATGCTCGTGCGGGACTTATTGAAGCAAGGTATTATTCGCCCAAGCACTAGTTCCTTTTCTTCTCCAGTTATTCTTGTCCGCAAAAAAGATGGGTCATGGCGCCTCTGCATTGACTTTCGAGCACTTAATCACCTCACCATCAAGGATAAGTTTCCAATTCCTGTTGTTGATGAGCTTCTTGATGAGCTTCATGGGGCTCACTTTTTCTCCAAGTTGGATCTTCGTTCTGGGTATCATCAAATTCGAGTTCATGAGGAGGATATTCCTAAAACAGCTTTCCGCACACATGATGGCCATTATGAGTTTTTGGTCATGCCCTTTGGCCTCACTAATGCTCCTTCCACATTCCAGGCCTTAATGAATAAAATATTTCGACCCTACTTGCGGAAATTCATTCTGGTATTCTTTGATGATATCCTCATCTACAGTAAAACATGGGATGAACATCTCCAGCATCTGGATCTTGTCATGCAACTTTTCTCTGACCATCATCTCCATGCCAAGAAGTCTAAATGTGTTTTTGGACAAAAGGAAGTTGAGTATCTTGGGCACATTATATCAGCACAAGGGGTTCGCGTGGATCCTGCCAAAATCGATGCCATGAACAATTGGCCACATCCTCAGACACTCAAGAGCCTTCGTGGTTTTTTGGGGTTGACTGGCTACTACCGCAAGTTTGTCAAGGATTATGGGAAGATTGCAGCTCCATTAACTGCCCTATTGAAAAAAGATGCTTTTACATGGACACCTGCTGCTCAGTGTGCATTTGACAAACTAAAACAAGCTATGTGTACTACACCTGTGCTAGCTATGCCCGATTTTTCCAAGCCCTTCACGATTGAGAGTGATGCTTGCGGCAATGGACTTGGTGCTGTTCTCCTTCAAGATGAACACCCCATTGCATTCACCAGCAAAGCCCTTTCCGGTAAGAATTTAGCTGCCTCTACCTATGAGAAGGAAATGATGGCTATTTTGCATGCAGTACAGAAGTGGCGTCCATACCTATTAGGGAATCATTTCTGCATCAAGACTGATCACCAGAGTTTGAAATATTTCTTGGACCAGCGTGTCTCCTCCCCGGCACAACAGAAATGGGTTAGCAAACTCATGGGTTATGACTATGAGATCACTTACAAGAAGGGTAAAGACAATATTGTGGCAGATGCTCTTTCTCGTACATTTGATACCCAAGGTTCTCTTTCAGCTATCTCTATGCCTGTTCCAAATTGGTTGCAATCTGTTCAACAGGGTTATGTCAATGACTCTGCCTTATCTCAGATCATCCAGCGCTTGACCAACAATCCTTCTGCGGTCCCACATTACTCTTGGGATGGTGCTTCTCTGCGATACAAGGGTCGTCTGGTGCTTCCCCAGAGCACAGATCTTCAACAGGCTGTCTTCTATGAACTCCATGCTTCTCCATCAGCCGGGCACTCCGGGTTCCTCAAAACATATGAACGAGCACGGCGTAACTTCTTTTGGCAGGGCATGAAAAGAACAATTCAATAGATGGTGGCCGAATGTGATACCTGCCAGCGCAATAAGGGTGAAACAACACTCCTTCCAGGATTGCTTGAACCCTTGCCCTTACCTACACGGATTTGGACAGATATTTCTATGGATTTCATCGAAGGGCTCCCTAAATCTGGCGGAAAGACAGTGATTCTCGTTGTGGTTGATCGTCTCTCCAAATATAGTCATTTTTGTGCTCTCAGCCATCCCTATACAGCCTCCTCCGTCGCTCAAATTTTTATGGACCAGATCTTTCGTCTTCATGGCATCCCTTCTTCCATTGTCTCGGATCGTGATGCGACTTTCACTAGTCATTTTTGGACAGAACTATTTCGTCACACTGGCACCAAACTGAAGATGAGTTCAGGGTATCACCCACAAACAGATGGTCAGACTGAAATTGTTAATAAATGCTTGGAAACTTATCTTCGTTGCTTCACCTCGGAACAACAACATCAGTGGGCAAAGTGGCTTCCTCTCGCTGAATGGTGGTACAATACCTCTTACCACACTGCCTCCAAAATGACCCCATATGAAGCAGTCTATGGTCAGGCACCTCCAGCTCTTCTTCCATACACCCCCACCAGTTCACCAGTTCAGGAAGTTGACAGGGTCCTTCGCAACCGAGATCAGATTCTTCGCATTTTGCGGGACAATCTTCACATGGCAAGGAATCGCATGAAGCAACAAGCTGATCAGCACCGTTCAGAGCGCACCTTTCAAGTCGGCGATATGGTTTTTCTTCGTCTCCAGCCGTACAAACAATCCTCCTTGAAACTCAAAGGACGTCATAAGCTCGCTCCAAAGTTCTATGGGCCATATCGGATTCTTCAGAAGATTGGGTCCGTCGCTTATAAATTGGAACTTCCTCCTTCTTCCCGCATTCATCCAGTCTTTCATGTCTCTTGTCTGAAGAAAGTTCTTGGCACCAACATCAGCAGCCAAACGATTTTACCCGAATTGGATAATGAAGGATCCATCCTTTTGGAGCCAGAGGCCATCCTCAATCGGCGCACGCGTTAGCTTCGCTCTCGCTCTATCACAGAAGTCTTAATTCAGTGGCACGGCATGCAACCAGAGGATGCTACATGGGAACCACTCCTTCAGATTCAACAACAATTTCCACATCTAAAGCTTTGAGGACAAAGCTTTTTTTCAAGGGGGAGGGGATGTTAGGAACCCATGTCTTTACTTTGTTAGTATGTTGTTATTGGACGCATATGCTTTGTAAGTCGTCCCGTAGTATTTGTTGATCAATAGTTTGTGTTATTGTTGTTGGCGCATATGCTTTGTAAGTCGCCCGTAGTATTGTTGATCCATAGTTGTAACGGCCCATGGTTTCGACCCATAGTATTGGCGCCTAGAATTAGTATATAAGTGTGTGTTGAGACCTATGAAGACACCGTGAAGTTATTTGTATTGAGCTTGCTCAAAGGAGGTTGCCCCCTCGAAGTGGCCCGTGATCAATACAAAAGTGATTCTGAGTTCTGTCATTTCTGCTATTTCGCGCATTCTTGTTAATTAATTGTTGCAGGTGCCTCACAAGGACACAAAGATCAATTAGTTAACAAAAATGGAAGTAGATGCAAACAAAAGAGATAAATAACATGAAATTGTTGGTACAAAGACAAAACAACTCCCTGTAACCCAAAACGACTTGTTGAAGATAGTAGGGTAGGCCTCCCCACCAATACGCACTCCCTCAAAACGTCTTCTTTGCCTGCAAATCGTGTTAGTGAAGATAAAATTCAAGATGGCCACCAATGTTTGTCAGTGCAGAGAAAAAAACATTTACAATCACCACAAGCATTCCAACTCCAAGATCCAAGATGCCCAAGAAAGTATTTTTATTCCAATAGCCAAGAGCCAAAAATCTCTAGATGTCTTTGCAATGAGGGACTCTTCTTTTTATAGGATAGGAAGACCAAAACCTTAAACCACTTTTGAAAACTAGTGGTTGAGATCAAAAGATATAACAATGTAATCAACGGCTAAGATGAGCCAATACAATATAACACATGGATCACTCAAATAGAGGGTGACGTCATAGCTAAAGTGTCTCTAGAAGGGGTGACGTCACACATGGGGGGTGGCTAGATAGCATGGAGCCACAACATAAAACATGGATAAGTGACTAGGAGCACATGGTGGGGCTAGGAGGTATTACTTCCCTTCACTAGCAAGTCCCCATGGCACAATAATATAACACATGACTCAATGACATGTCCAAGTATACAAATGATCAAATCCTGTCCCCATAATCAGTGAGAGAAATACGATAAATGAGCTCCTGTAGCCCAAGTGGACCCCGCTGACTCTTGTCAACTGATCTGGAAGAAGGGGGATACACCATGGATGACCTATGAGAAGACCAAGTGCCAAAACCTTGCCTCAATTGCCCAAATCGAATTCCTCAATGACCCTTTTATTCCATTTTTCTAATCTGTTGAAAAACCCTGAAAGTGCCCAAAACTGCCTCTCAGGTGCCTGCGCTGTCCATCTGAGTGCACCATCATGTCCGGAAGGGGGGTAATATGGTAAAAAAAGTGGTTGGACCACCCCCTTCCTCTGTAGCGCCCTAGGCAACGACTAGCCTCCAAGGATACTGCTGGACAGGCCACATCAGCATGGCCAATCTGGTCAGCAGGTGGAAAACTGCTAGTATCATGCCCAGGAGTTCCCGGAACTGAAAGATAAGTTTCTTAATGGATCCAAAAGATCCAAATCCACCAGAGATGAGTATTCATACACCTCATGATAACCTGTAGGGTCATTTGTAAGGTCCACCATACCCAGACAGTGTAAAATATGATGATCTGGAAATAATAATAAAAATGGCCAACTGCATCAATCATCATCTGAAGCATATGTCCAACATATGGAATCATCAATAGTTGCATGTGGGACCATAGATTAACATCATAAAGCACAAGTGGTCCATCTCATCACGGATCCCAAGGATGACCATGGTCAAACTATGTTTGACTAGGTCAAAACACAACCAAAGACTAGATTATAACAAATGACTAAGACATGTTCCTTTAACCATATTCACAGCTCAACTTAAAGTATAAACATCAATCAAGTGGTAGTTAATACATAGATATTTAAATGTTATTTATAATTTACTTGCACCAAAGCTTTAAAGACATACTCATCCAATGGACATGGTCTAACCGCTAGGATAGGGTGAAGGCTAAGGACAAGGTTAGGTAAAGGGATGACTTGACCGACTTAACTAAGTGATACTTTGGACGGGGAAAGGGGGAAACTACACACTGTGCTGGACAAGATAAACAAAGGGAATGGCAGTGCCTCACAAATGGGTAAGTTTTTTAGAGAGTGCTTATTCAACCTTGGCATCATGTCGACATCAAGTTGATCCAAGTTCATTAGGATCATTCATTTAATTTCCATGGCCTTTTTGGCCTATATGACCCTTCTGGGATTTTGTATGCGCTTAAAAGCACAACTAATCGCAGCTTGCATCCAGGGCATATTTACATTTATGAGGTCAGCATTCTTTAGATTTAGCATTTATTTAGCCATTGATTTTTAGACCTTTGTGGACCCTTCATGGGGTACTTTTACCATTTCATTGCTTTAGGCTTTGATTCATCGTGTGTTTAGAAACACATTCTAGAATTTAATTTCATAGGCTTTCATAAGAGATTTCCAATAATTTCCATACAAGTAGTACATGTGCTTCAATTTTTAGCCAACAACATCTCATGTGACTAGGGGGAATTCCGCAATCTAAACCACATGTCGGGGCAACCAAATAGAATGATAAAGGCATAAAATCCAACTCACCAAAGGCAAGTTCTGTCACCAACTAAGAGCCGAGACACAAAACAACATGGATGCTATCCAACACAGAGGTAGAAGCAGGGAAGTCCTCAATATCAAAAGTCAAGAAGGTAAGTCAAAGAGAGATCCAAAATAAGGAAGGTCATGGATGGATGGTGTCAAGTGAGTGTGGTGCCTAAGCTAGCAAACATAAATGTCAGGAAAGACCATGTCCATGCTCCTAGGAGGGTAGTGAAACCAATGAGTATAGTCAGTGAACCTTTAAGTGCAAGTAATACATCCAATTCATCATTTAAATCCAACCAAGATAGTTCATTTCATTTATTTAACAGTACTGCCACATCATGAGTTGTATACCAAGTTAATGCTATGAAGATGACTAAAGGAACACGATAATAATCAATGCTAACAATCACAAGTCTATAGGTTGTATCATGTCATATCATCAACTAGAACCTCAGTTGCACGAAACGGGGAAATGGGGACGCATTGGAAACGTGACCCCCCAAAATTTAGGAAATGGGGAAACATGATATATATATATATATATATATATATATATAGGACATTTAAAAATTTGAATGTGAAATCTAAAATGATTTACAGATTAAATCCAAGATTCCAACACAATGAGAAATCATAGTGACATAGTCAGTCATACAATGATACATGTAACATCACATCACATTTTAGTAGTAATATCCAAAAACAACACAGACTAACCATAGATGATTCCATAATGCAAGTGGAAATAACCAAAAACAACCTTGATAAATGAGGCTAATACATATATATCCAAAATTAGGCCATATATGAGGCCAATGCTATTTTATAAGGCTTGGACGGACACTAGAAGCTTCCGGAAATTGCCTAAACCCCTAGCTGGATATTGAAAACTTCATTAATTTTTTTAAAAATTAACCTTGACCGAGCGTTGACGGGCTATCTTGGACGGAAACGTGCTAAAATGTTGAAAATCGATTTGGAAACGGGTTTCCTTCGCGTTCCGTACGCGTTTCCTCGTTTCCGTACGGAAACAGACAAGGGACATGGGGGGGTGGGCACGTTTCCTGCAACTTAGACTAGAACCAACTGAAACACTGCTGCAATAATAACATCTGGAACTCTAGGCACCGAACTGAAACTGTATGGAACAAAAGGTCATATCGGTCATCGAATCTAAACTCTCAAGGCTCAGCCTTGGCACAAGGTCTACTCAATGTCTGATATACACGGCTCTGATCTGTAAGTGATCTCAAATAATGTTGCTCATCATAACTGATCTCTGTAAAAGAGAAACTCTGGAAAGTGCATATATTTGCTCAGCAAAAATAGTAGCCCAGCTACTATAGTGTGATAACAGTATCGAAGCTCAAGATAAATTTGGCCTCAGTATCGGCATTGGAGTACAGTGGATACGTCATCTCTTTCGAGAGTGGATGGGTTCTCATTCACTGAAGGGATCTAGCATAGACTCAGCACAAGTTCTTGGTGTTAGAGAGGGAAGAGTATACGCTTGTAGTTGGATCCAAGGGGAACTTGGATCATGGATCGATGTCAGTGACACAGGTTAAGGAGCAGAAGACTTCGAAGGGTGAGCATAGTTCATAGAATTCCAAGATGGGGAGTAAACCTTTAGAGGGAAGAGGGCGCTAGCCCCTTCCAGTTCTTCTAGGAGACCTAGTTGGTACGAGATGACATTGATGGATGCTTAGGAGTAGGAGAAAGCTCCTAGGAGCACAGTGAGGGAGAGCAGACCTTTGACGAAGTTTTCAAACTTCTTGGCACTGATGTGTAGCGTCATCGATTCCCTGACTTCCAGTGATCAGGGAGCAACTGACCAGTAGGGTTGTTGGGATGCTAGTGTGTAGGATGTTGTGTGCGACGGTGTGCCAGGGTCAGAGGGAGAACCAGTTCCAGGTGGCTCTTCAAGAAGTACCTTCCTTGCTAAGAGAGTGTGTTGATGATTGTAGCTTGGACATGTACTTCTACATAGGCCAGGTGTTAGGCATGCATGAGTCGTCCACATTTCCTCTCCAGGTACTTGCTTGAGAGAGCAAGTGACTTTTGTATCTCTTTCCTAAGTCTAACTTAGGAAAAGCACATTAGTTAACTTAATGTTGGCTAATGACTAAAAGTGAACTTAAGATTAAGTCATGATCGTTGATCTTAAGTGAGGCTTGAGATTTAATCTCAGCTATCGATCACTTTGGAGATCTAGGGTTAGGGTTTTGGTCATTGAGATGCTATAAAAGGAAGCTTAAGGAGAGGAGGACACACACAACAGTCACACAGAGTGAGTGAGATCTCATTGATTGGTTGGAAAAGGACTTTCAGTTTCAGCCAAGTGTGTAAGCATAGGGGTAGGTTCACATGAAAGGTGCAAATGGGCAATAAGGGAGATAGAAACCAACTAGAAAGATCGAAGGACTGATCTTGAGGTTTGTAAGGCTTGTCTACTTACTGATTTGTATTTTGTTTAGTGGGCCATTTTCCCATGACGAGAGCCTAGGATTTTATCTTAATAAAATCACAGGTTGTTGGTTTTTCCCTAGTTGGGGTTTTCCATGTTAAATTCATGTGTCAAATGTGTGTGATTTCTAGTTTTAATTCCGCTGCGTAATGACTTAAATTATTAGTGTATTTTCATTTATAATTTAACCAAGTAAATTATCGAGAACGAGAATTAGGTTTGGTATGTGAAATTTAACAAGCTTTGCATCCTATTTACCCATCCCAATGGGTATGGGTGACAATGGTCATGAAATTCCAATCCAAGCTTGCTAACTAGATACTCTACTATGAGGTTGGACATAGAGAATCCACAGTTGTCTTCTTGACCTGGATCTTGATATGGAAGAGTTTAGTCATCTCCTTCTCTTCCCCGGGAAGGAGGCTACTCAGGTTTACCTCCTATTGCATTGTAGTGTAGACAATTATTTCATCTACATCTAAGTTACTCTCTACCTAGTTTTTTGAATCCATAGCTAGCATGTTCTTCTTCTTGACACCCTGCTTGCATTTATTTGGATTCAGCTTTGAATGTAGCTTCCAACACTTATCTTTGGTATGATCATCAATATTACTATGGTTATTGTTATCACCTAAATTGTAGTTACCCCTATGGATGGATCCAGTCATGGATGGCAATAGGGAAGGGAAACTCAAAAGGTGCAACCACGATCACCTCGACCTCCAAAATATGGTTGTCACGCCAGTCGAGGCAACCTTCGCTTTATGTTATCTAGCCCAGACAACAAAGGGGGAGACCCGATCTACTCCCGACAGGAGAGATCAAAACCAATACACCAAATCAGGGTATTTCTAAGTGAAGTTAGGTGTATGGTTTATCCTAGACCTAAGGATGAAGTCACAAGCCAAGTGAGGGGTTCAAGAGATATAGCTTTGGTTTATAGTTGATGTGAAAGTGACTTACAATGTTTGAAGTAAGATCTAGGATGAGTGTACTAGGTCAATGTCAAAAGATCCACTGCCTTGGGAACTGTGTCCAATGCAGGATAGTTTTAAGGGATGTATTGGGGCTAACTAGCACATAAGACAAGCTTGACCATGATTCATGATAGCTTTAGGGGTATAGTTCACCATGCAAAAGTCAAACCACAAGTCAATCCAACAATCTAGGAGAGTTGGGTTGTCTTGGAGATAAACCAGTGCCTTGGGAATTGGGAAGTGGAGTCAAAGTAGGGTTGACTTATGGTTTAGGACTCCTACAACATGAGATAAGTGGACAATATAGGTCTTGATGGTTGAATGTGTCTAGATCTAGGTTTAACCCAAGTGGACCACAATCCCTTAAAACAAGGAATGCAGTCCCCAAGGCAAGATTTGACAAAGTGACAGCCTAGACCTAGGTTTTGAATTATTCCGGTTTCAGATCTCCAAAAATCTCAAGTACCCAGTTCCTAGAAGTGAGTCAACTCACTTCTCCAAGGTGGTGCGACTTTGCCCAAGGAGGCTTAAAATGGGGTTTAGGTAGGTCAAGACAAGTCGAATGGCATCCAAACTTTAGATCCTAGTAGATCGGTCAGGTAGGAGTATGGATCTGTAATTTTGTGGCAATCCACCGGTTAGATCTTTGTAGATCTGAGTTTAAGTGTTCCAAGTGGTCCAAAATGGGGATTAAATCCCTTAAAATGTGGAATGGGGCCCACAAGGTGAATTTCAAGAAAGGGACAACCTGGGTGTATGTTATTTGATGTGTAGATGTCAAATCAAGTGGAATCTCAAACACCCATGTTCTAGATCTAGGTCAACTTGCTCAAATGGTGAAGTGCGCCTTCCTTGGGAGAAGCTAAGTTGGCTTGGGAGAGGGGTCAAACGGAAGCCAATCCTCACCAAACTATAGATCCGGGATGCCGTGGATGCTATAGAGGTGGGTTTTCAATATCATGCCCAACAACCCACTAGATCTCAGTAGATCTAAGAAAATGCAAAATTTGGGGTTTTAATTAATTAGGGTTTTAGATGTTTTTTGACAATTGGATAGATCATGGAGATAGAACTTACCTTGAGATCATACCTGAATGATGTGGATGAGATGCCTTGATGTTGAGGAAGATTCCCGCAGAGATCAAATGAGAGATTGTTGATTTGCTTGCCAATTTGATGCCCAAGTCCACAAGTGCGCCTTCCTCTACCTGTCAAACCAAGGAATGAAATTCAATCAGTAAGATCAAGTATGGAAGAAATACAAGAGAAATGCAAATAGTAACATGAAATAGAAGGTCCTGGGACAGTAATACTCCCTGTTACCAACGAAGAGCTCCAAAGAAGAAGTAGGGAGAGTCTTCCCCTACCAATACCTCCTCCTCCAAGCAAATCGGCCTCCACCTGTAGATGCAAAATCGTGGTACAAAAGATATGGCAAACAAGATCTCCAATAACTCAGTGCAAAGGAAGAACCAACGAACGAACACCAAAAAAACATTCACCACAACATTGGAGATAGATGCAATAATAATTTTCTATTCCAATAATCCAGAGCCAAAAGTCGCTTTACAATGAGAGGCTCTCTCCTTTAAATAGGAAGGAGAGGCACCAAAACCCTAACCACTTTTTGAATGAGTGGCTAAGATTATAAGATACAAAAGTCTAATCAATGGTTGAGATGAGCTCAACAATATAATACATGGATCACACATAAAATATAACATAAGTG
Organism: Larix kaempferi; assembly: GCA_027924585.1. Classification (NCBI taxonomy): domain Eukaryota; kingdom Viridiplantae; phylum Streptophyta; class Pinopsida; order Pinales; family Pinaceae; genus Larix; species Larix kaempferi. The sequence continues at coordinate 4,913,032 of BSBM01000018.1, read as the reverse complement.
GACAAAATCGCCCTAGAAGAGGGGAATCCCACCAAATCATGATGATGAAATATCATAAGAGGCTTATGGTGGGTCCAAGGGGTAATTTTATCCCTCCTTGGTCAATCCCCATAGCACAATAACCAATAAATAATCATGAATGTACCAAATCGTGCCTCCATAGTGAAGTCGTGGTCCTCAAAAGACCTCAAAAATCCACAGAAAGTGCCATAAATGATGGATGCGGGCCCCGATGAAGCTGAAACTGCTGGAGGAGGTGTGGAAGGTCCCGATCTATCATCACTGATCATCCCATGCCATAACTTTGCCTCAGTAGCCCAAATCGATTTCCTCAATAGCCATTTCTACCAATCCTGAAATGCCTCGGGAAGCGTGAAACTGCCCAAACAGCCTCCTGGAGTGATGGCGCTGTCAAGGTGAGGGCACCAATGTGTCCGGGAGGGGGGTAATATGGTAAAAACAAGTGGCTGGACCACCCCCTCCATCATCAGCGCCCTAGGTCAACCGGATAAAAGTCATCTCTGCTCCGACAGGGCCTCCAACAGACCAAAACTGCACTAGGACAGCCTACTGAGGCTCAATCATCACTGTAAGTGCCCGGAACTGAAAACAAACTGTCCCATTGGACTCAGAAGGTCCAAATCTATCCAAGACGTGTACTCATACACCATATGAATCTCTGCATGATCAAAATAAATATCCAATGTACCGGAACAAGGCCAATAATAATGATCTGTAAATGACCAAACACTGCTGTAACCCCAGAATCATCATCATAACCCTGTAGCTGCTGCATAGAATCATCCTGTATGTGTACATAGACCATATATCATCTATCCATATCATCATACGGTCTAACATCTCATGTCCCATGGTCCTCCATGGTCAAACTAGGTCTAACCAAGACCAAATACAACTCAGACCATCATCCATAGCTGCTGCAAGGTGTCAAGGTTAATACATGCTCTACAACTTATTCGAATAACAATTATAACACAGAGTAATCATGACTGGCAATCTAAATCCAAATATATAGTGTCGTTAATTATTATTATTACTCAGACTAGACTTTCAGGACCATACTCACTTCATAGTTGTGATCAATTTGCTAGTGAAGGGTGAAGGCTTAAATTAACTGGCTAGGCTAAGGGATGACTTGACTGACTTGACTTTGTGACACTTTGGCAAGGGAAAGGGAATACACACCATAGTATATACTGAATGAGCAATAACACAGGGAATGGCGGTGTCTCACAAATGGATGAGTTGTTTAAAGAGGGTTTATTCACCTTCACAGATGCGCACAATCCATAATACAAACAAGGCCAGCAATTGTTTAGATATAACATTTAAGTTCCATTGCTTTTTGGGCCTGAAGTTTCCATAGCCTTGATCTATGTGTGTTTACAAACACATTGCATATATTTACATTTATTTTTAGGCTTTCTGCTGCAGGTGTGTTTTTAAGGCACTTGTTTACCTGAGCACTTCTAGGTGTGTCATGGACAACTTGTTTACCTAGGTATTTATTTTTCCAAAAGATATAACATTTTATTTTTGATGGCCATTTTCAATTGGCATTTCTTTCACATACAAGATATAGCATTTCATTTTTCAGATTTTGTATTCATGGCAGCACTAAAAGTTTCAGGTTTAGCCAACACAACTTTAGTGACTAGGGGGAATTCTCAAGGAACTCCAACTTACCATAGGTAAGTTTTGTCACCAACTCAGAGCCGAGACACAATAAACAGGGAAGCTCATCCAATACAGAGGCTACAGTGGGGAAAGGTCCTCCATGTCACTAGTCAAGTAGCAAATCAGGGTGATAATCTAAAAGGTAGGCCATGGATGGATGAAGACAATGAAAAGATGAAGCCAACACTAGCAAGCCAAGGTATGGTTGAATGATCACCTCTATTCTCCCTAAGGAGGGTATGTACCAATGAGTATGGATAGTGAACTTCTAAGTCTGAGTAGGGACAGTAATATATATATATATAATAGGTCAACCAGGTCCATGTATCTATATGATCGCCAGATCATGACACTAAGTGCTATGACATGCTATAAGAATAAGTATAAAAGCAATCTAACCATAACACCGTAATATACCTGCTGAGTCATATACCTGAATGCACATCCACCTGTACCATCATCTGTCCTCTGGAACTGCTGCTGTAACTCTGGGCACTACTGTCTGCTCTGTACCAATGGCATAATGGCTATATCGGGCATCTCTCTGAGTGTCCTGAAACTCAGTCATGGCATGGGGAATATAATTGCTGTCCACAATCTGATAGTGATCCAATATAAATGCTCATCTCGGCATCTCAAATGCAAGGGAACTGGCTGAATAGTGTACTGGAATGAGAAAAATAATGTATGGTAGCCCGGCTACTATATATGTGATAACAGTTATAATGGTTGTTTTGATCCTTCCACCGATGTGCAGTGGCTATTCTCTTCTTTCATTTCCTTTTTATTTCTTCTTTCCCTCCATGGAAGTGTCCTGGTCTTCTTTCTACTTGGAACCACTTGGTTGTCCTTCTTTCTTGACCATATTCTGCAGATACTATGCTTGCACATATGTCTCATCAATGGTCCTATGTTTAAAGAGCATCAATTGACTCCTCAAATGACTATGGAGACCACCCAGATACTTGAGGTGTACACTACAGTTCTTGGGATATATACCTAACATAATGGATTGTTTTATGAACTCAATGGTGTAGCCTTTAAACTCTGCCTTTGTTATCACCCAAACTAATGCCAACATATCCACTAGTGTTCTTCATACCCTATAGGATAGAATTGGGACTTGATGAGTGTTTTAGACACCTCCCACTTAGTTACTAGGAGATCACCCTCTAGCCTAAGCATATTTGTGCGACTTTCTCACCATATTTGGGCATGGTCCTCTAACTTAAGTTTGGAAAATGATATCTTTTACTCTTCTCCTGTAACTATTGCAACTATCAGTTCAACCTAATAGCATCAAATTAACTTTGGTAGTTTTTGATGTCCACTTCAATTTCTATTTTAAATAGAGATTGGGAAGAAGTGTTGTTGGAACTTGACCTCTCTTTCTCTAGCTCCTTTCTCACCTCCTTTTTGTTAGAAAAGCAGGATCACAGAACAATAACATAAAATAAGATATAGAAATAAAACACATAAACACAATACAAGAGAGACACCAATATACGTGCTTCACCCAATTTGGGCTACGTCCATGGAGAAATTGCCAGTCCTTTTATTATACTGTTCAACAAATGAAGGGATACAACCCACAGCACATCCGCTGCAACTTTCTCTTCACTCTCTCACAGTCTCTCTTACACAATCACAGAGATCTTTTTCACAATACTCTACAATACACAACCGTATTACAATGCCTTCCTTTTAAAGAGGGATTACCATGGGAAAGTACCACAAGATACCCAATACCATGGGCCCATAAACTACCCATTTTGACCAATTCATGACTATGAAATTACAACATTTTACAAAGAAATCAAAATTTATTTTGGGGGCGTTGCTCTCGAATCCCCGCCGGGGGCCCGGTGGCCCCGAACCCCTCAGCTGGGGGGGATGGTCCCCCCCGGACCCTCGTGGGGGGGCTAAGCTCCCCTGCACCCCCACACTGGGATCAGTGTACAGTCCACCTGCACAACATATAAAACTGGGGTACAAACATGGATGAACAACAATATCTATGAATCAGGAAGATCAGGCTCCATAACCAACACATTGATGGTTCTTCATTGTCTCCAGATTTCTTGTCTAAGATGACTTCTAAGTTAGATCTACCATACTCCCTAAAAGGTCCAAACTTGCTCTTGAAAGCTGCCATGAGGATCATCATGTTGTGAGATATGTCAACAACTTGTGCTTCCAACTTTGAAAATCTCTCCTCTGAATCATCCCTTGGATTGTTACTGTACTCATTTGCCATGGCTAGGTTTTGGAGACTTCTTTCTTATTCCAATTTCTAGATTTTGCAATTTCCTGCAAAACCTCCAAGGAAAGTTGCTCTAATACAATAGATTTGTAAATTTCCATGGATATTCCAATGGAATAGTTCATCAAAATAGATCTTACAAGTTTTCGCAAACTCTTGTTATGTAGTCTTTTACTTAAGATTAAGATTTAATATTGTTAGCCTAGCACATGGAATATTGAAATAAATTGAGACTGAAATGAAAGAAGCTACACATATACCATAGCATCCACACAATGAACATAAGATGTATCCTAGTAAAACCCAATACAGGAAAATTCCAGCTAGAAGGTGAGGACTAAACCTTACTCTTTTCTTCTCAGTTATGAAATGTAGATACAAAGAAAGTGAACTCACTATGGAGTTTCCATGGTTATTGTGGCCTATATGGCTGCTACAAGATCTTCTACTTCCTTTTTTCTACCATAATATCCCACTCCCTTGCTTTGCTCAACTATGGAACAATCATTAGTACAATTTGAATGGAAAGGGGCCCAATATTTAACAATATCTTGATAAATGCCTAGGGTTGGGTTAGGGCTTTTACATGCCTCAACCCTTGATTAGGGTTAGGGTTTGGACGCTCTCTAATCTTCTTGAAAGTCCACACGTGACTATCTCCATGTCTGTGTAATGGAAGTTAATGTGGCATCCACTCGGTACCATGGTGGTCTATGGGATAGGTCAACTATACAAACTCTTATTGAGGTGATCTTTATGGTGTTGGAAATATCTCAATGGTCAGAACAACATTGAGAGGTTGAAAATTTTGTTTGCAAAATTTTGAGCCCCCAAAAGTGCCATTTGATGCCTCAAACAGGCTCTGGAATTTTCTGAACCCAAAGTCATCAAAACAGGACCCGCTCTTTAAATGGCCCCCAAAGTCATCAAAACAAGACCTGTTCTTAAAATGGGCCCTATAGGCCAATATCTCCAATTTTTCCACCTAAAAAGTACCATAATAGATGACAAATTATATAGTGATCCATTTGGTATTACCACTGCTGAACCACAACTCCATGGACACCACTTGCATAAAACATTTCTTACATTTTATGCTATTCTAAATGTTTTTCCCATACAATTCAGAATGATGATTTTGCAACACTCTAGTGGCAAATCCCAATGGTATGATAATTCTCCACATAAAGTTGTTTCAAGAATTTGTGTGATGTTGTGTATATTCTCTAAAATACCACATCTTAGAGATTGTTCAATGATAAAAAGTTACAATTCTTTAAGATTTGATTCTTGAACCTTGATTTTTGTAATATGTATTGTTTGGTGGCTAATGTCCAATGTGTGTTTTCTTCTACTTTGCCCTAGCGATCTCATTTTGTTAGCTTGTAAACTCATGAAATCTGATCTAATAATCTCCTTTGAATCAAGAATGACTGAACGAAAGCAATATTGTCACTATAATCCCTAGGCTACAGGTAATTTAATTTGAAGAAACTTATTTTTATAGCTTTCCTATAAGTTTCTTTGAATTTTCCTCCATTATCAACTGTTCACTTTGTCTTTCAATTTAACAGCCAGGAAGTGCGTGGGGTGGAACGCAGGGCCCTTTTGGAATCTCTTGCTCACAATATGCCAGAAGATACCATATGGTTTGGGTCGCATATCACAACCATTGAAAGAACAAAAAACAGTCGAGTAAAATTAGAATTGGATGATGGTACACAGATACTCACCAAGGTAATGTCTTCTCTTTAACAACATACATTTAATATGTGAAAGAGAGGTCTTAAACCTTTACAGAATCCATACTAAAAGTTGTTTCAACTTTCTATTAAATGAAAAGATTAAGAAATGAATATTCAAAATATACTAGTTAGGTTCCTGTTTTGACCTATGAATCAAGAAACGTGACATGCTTTAACATGAAATGAATGATAGGAATATCTAGCCAGACAATCAAGAAAGCTGTCGACATTTATTTGTTTTTATCATAATGTGTGAAGTTGCACATAATAAAATCTATTATCTTCGATAAAGTAATTTATCATAATTATCTCTTGTAAAACAAATAGACATGGAACAATACCGTATTTTATTAAATGACAGGCATACATCAAAACAATATATTATACCTTTGCCAGATAGTTCATTACCATCTTCATTTTCTTTCTTCTTGAAAATGCAGAAAAAGTTCTTTTAGGAAAGAACCAAAAACGCTTCTTTGATAACTCTTTTGTTGAATTTCTCTACGACAACTGGATGTATCCTTTTTTTTAAAGATACAACACTTATTAAAAACTAGAATGATGTATAAAGGTAACTGGATATAAAATTTCAGATAAAATAGAAGAGATGAGCCCTAGAGATGTGTGCATGATTGGATCATTCCTCAAGAAATATGAACATCAGGGGATTCTAAGGAAAAGCACTCTTGCAAAATACATCTCAACCATCCCATGCAATAGCACACTCTCTAAGGCATGCACCCTAGGGATATGTGCCCTTGAGTAAAGATACACCATCTCAAGGAAGATCAATCAAAGTGATGACACAATAATCCATCTCAAAACCTTAGGCACCATGCAAACCATTAGAGGAATTTTGATGTAAAAAATGGACTTCAAGACAAAAAATGTACTGTTAAAATCAGCGTTATAAGAACCAATAGGATTCAAGGCGATGATGTCAACCATAAGGGTAAATAGTTTTGGAGGGAAAGGGAAAAAAACTACTTTTTTCTAGCGTATTTTCAACTTATCTCCTTGTATGTTTACTGAAATTTCAAGTGTGAGCACTCGTTGGATGCGGAAGGAAATATGTTTTCTTAATGTATTTCGAGTTTTTTCCCTTCTTTAACAAATTTATAACTCTTATTTTTTTATTTTCCTTAGGAGGCCCACTTTAGACCTCAAAATACCTCTATGCATTACAAACAACTAATTCACCAAATCAAGGAGCAAAATTAATTAGTAATACTTAGGGAAACCCTTAGTTGATGGGTATCCCTCTCCACAAATGTGCTAGGGGCCAATCAAATGTGCGAGCAATGCTATGCAAGACTCTGAAGGCTAAACACCCCTTGAACACCACATTTTCTAGATGCAAGCCTCCAAACAAGATATTATGATGCCAACAAGGTGATAATCCATGAAAAATATGCATCAAACCAACATATACTTATGAAAAACACACAACCTCTCTGAATGCAACCTGATTGGGCAGGGTCTTCAACCTGGAAAAGGCCTCATGCAATATGAGGGGTAATGCTTTATAGGCTTTATGTTGCGCATGGCCTTATTTGTTATTTGACCAAGACCATTTTTTTTTAATAATCATTTTGATGGAAAAGAGGGGCTGCTATTTTGGTATCTCCTAAATTTGTTCATGTAGTTGTTGACTAGGGTGTTGAACCCTCACAACAACTAGTTTGGATTATGGTTAATTTAGATGGTCGTCTCCTTGGACTAGAAAATCTAGATTCCTTTAATAATTCTAGAGCGAGGGAAACCTTCTAGCATTAGATAGCCAATGAACTTCCTAGTGTGCTATGGATTCTCTATGAAGTTTTTAACATGGTAGAATTTTGTGAAGATAAAGAGAGATTGTTGCCACTTTGCCACTTTGCTTACCCTTTTGTGAGAAAGAATCCTTGGATGGCTCTTAAAGCTTTCCAAGGGTTGTATGATCCCAATCGGAACCGCAAGCATGAATTTGCGGAATATTGGTTTACTTGGAACAACTTTCACAAGGGTGTTGACATAATTTATCAATGATTGGATAGAGTTCTTCTGTCTAAGCATAACTCATTCTATTTTGATGTGATTAGTAGATGAATGGTGTGCATCGTTTGTATGGTCATATTTTTTGACCATTAACTAATTTGGTTCTCTTTTGTTGGGTGTACAAAAAATTTGGTTGCCAAGAAATCACTACATCCTCAGTGTATCCCATCTCCAGAATCCTATCTACTTCACATGTATCCATATTCTATTGAAATTGGTCCCTTGTTCACATGGAGTCACGGGTTGGATCCTTTGGTGGGAAGATGCCATTTTGTGCATAGTGGCCTTTCTTAGGCCCTACAATTGTCAAATAGCTAAAATTAGATGACAACGTAATAAGTTTGTGTGAGAAGAGCTAGGAGGGCTATAGATAAGATAAGATAATTTTATTAATGTCCAACAAATGACCACAAAAGTAGGTCAATGGGACTATGCAGTATCATGATAACAATACAAAGTGGGAGCGTAAAAGTAACTCCTATAGAAAGCTAAAAGCAGAACTCAAATTAAACCTTAGCTCAATAAATAGAGAGCCGATCTGGAAGAAAAATATACAAGGAGAGATATGAAGAGAGCTGATCCAAGAAAGGAAAATTAATAAAGGGAGTGGATCCGAGAGTTGTGATGAAAAAATGGTGAAACTGTCATTGTCATGGGTCATTGGAAGCACTAGAAACAATGGAAGCATTGGGAGTATATATCCTACCATTCGAGGCTAAAAGAAGGAAGCTCAAATGAGTACTTTTTCTGGAGCAAGAGCTAGAAGAGGAACTGCAATGGGTAGTGTACCACTGTCTAAATGAGGGAGCTCAATGCTGCATCCTAGATGAGGTTGTTTAGCTGTCGGGATGGGGTCGAGACTGTCCCTGTTGCTGGTGTTGGGAGGATGTAGAGGTGGATTGTTGTGTCCTAACTAAGTGGTCAAGATTTGTGCCACTATCTGTCTGTCTCTTGGTGGCCCTAGAGGAAGGAAGCATCAGAAAAAAGGAAGCGATACTTTGAGTGGATCCTAGACCTGGCTGAGAATGTCATTGGAGGGTGAAGGAACGAAGCTGGGGGGCCTCATGCAGGTATAAGGCTAGACATCTATGTTCGGGGTATCTGAAGAATCTGGTCAAAGTTCTGAGCTTTGTGAGAAGGGGGTCCTTTAAAAGACAATGAAATCACTTGCGAATCTCGTAGTAAATGGGACACCGAAAGATGAAGTGCTCCTCGGTATCAACCTATTGAAGGTGACAAGCAAATGCATGCTATGAAGTTACAACATATTCTCTAGGTAAATGGTGTCTATCAAGCGAAAGTTGCCTGAATTTGTTCATGGCTCCATTGGATCAAAACATGTGATTGACCCTCTAAATCTTTCTTCAAAGTTGTAGCCGCTGAAGAGGTGAGTGAAAGCATCTTGGTGCTCAGAATGAATCATGGCCACATCACAAATTTTAAAGCCATTGAAGCCAAATTTCTTTAGCACTACAAAATGGTCTTTTAGGCCCAAGCTTCCACTGAATAAAAATGGGCAACCATTCACAAGTTCCTTGACCTTACTTCTTGCAAAGCTTCACAAGGTCAATGATAAGCTTGTGATGTGACATCACCACTTGATGAGCTCAAAGCTACCTTGCATGAGATGGCAGATAACAAAGCCCTTGGATTTGATGGCTTTCCATGTGAAGTTTACAAATCCACTTGGGCATTTATGGGGATTGACCTAATCAAACTTTACCAAGAAGCTCTTGCATCTTAATCCTTAGGGACCATGTTAAATTAGGGTCTCATCAAATTTATCCCCAAGGTTGGTGACCTGAAGTTCATTACCAACTAGAGAACCATTACCTTGCTTAGCCTATCATAAAAAATTATGCCCAAGGCATTGGCTTTGAGGATCAAGCATTTGTTGTCAAATATTATTCGACTTGAATAAATAGGTTTCATCAAAGGGATTTACATTTTGGGAAATGTCATCGCTGTATGGAAGGGTATGGAGTGGGCTAGATCATTTGGCCTAGATGCACTATTCATTAAAATTGACTTTGAGAAATCCTATGACAGGGTCGTGGCCATTTATTTTGGCCATGCTGAAAGCACTATGGTTTGGTCCTCAATTTATTTGTATTGTGGAAACTCTTTCCGTTGATGCCTTAACTTGCCTCTTTATCAATTGTGGCAAATCTGAAGTGGTTATCCTATTCCAAGCTATCAAATAGGGTTGTTCGTTGGCCCTGTTATCACACAATCTCTAGCTGCTTGTAATAGGTATCCCAATAGGGACGGTAGAGGATGCAACTAGGAAGGTGTAACCTGCAATAGCCAGGTCCTCTGCTCGAATGAACGGAAGTCACACTAGACAAGGCTATTGTCACTTTAGACGAGGCACTTGGCCAAGTCAAGGGGGAGACCCCTCTCAACCAGTGAAGGTTGAGACTCAACAATCAGACACCCTAAACCCAAAAGATAATCAACACACTAAACAAGATGGATGACTGAAGGTGAGATTTCTTCCAGCCTAGTAGTATCGGGATCTTGAAATTAGAAAATAGTCTCTGAGAGGTGAGATCAGATCCGATACAAGAGTATTATGGTGAATAAATGGAAGATCTTAAGGCTGGAAACTAAATCAGAAAATGAAAGATGACTAGAAAAGTGGCTGAATATTTTGCCTATGGGGGGATGAAGCATATAATGACTACTTGAGCATGGCAGAATTGAATCAAGTAATTTAAACACTTCTTCTAGTGATTGTAGAGTTGATTAAGTGATTGATTTAGTGCAGAAAAATTGGACCAGCAAGAAGTGAAATGAACAGCCCTAGGGGAATGGGTTAAACAGTGGAAAAATGGACCTAGGGCAATAAAAAAAAGACGTTTAAACTCACTTCCGGCTATTGATACTTGCTATACTAAGGTAAAAGGACGTTTTAAACACAAATAGCAAATACCTAGAACCCCAAAATACACCCAACAAGCTGTCAGAGAAAAATGCCCTAGAGGGGCGTTTTTGGCAAAGTGACCAGTGCCTAAAATATGGGTAAATGGAGTCGGAAACTAACCAAACCTGAGATATAAGCTTTGAAGGGGAAATAATAAGCGGGTTTAGAGAGAAAACTAAGTTCCTATGGTTGGAAATTAAGTTATTAATTTTTCAGGGTTTTATTTATGATTGCAGCCAAGCATTTGCAAATGAAACTGAAATGGGAGAGACAAGCAAAGATTTTACCCGGATAATGAAGATGAAGGCGTTTATGAGCTGAAGACAAACCCCGGACTCCAAATTCCAAGCAATTGTGCGTTTTCCCTTTGCATTTTGATGCTGCCAGTTGACCAATGCGCCCTTGTACCTGCCAAAGAGAGGAGTAAGTCAGAAACTATGGAAAATAATCAAGGAAATCAGCAAATGAAAGATTAATAATGAAAGAAAGTGAGGTACAATAGTAAATTTCACTTCCCTTGTTGGAATCCTGAAGAGAGAAGCAACTAGAAGCAGCTAACTCAAGAGCTGCGCCCTCCCCAAGTGGTCAAGTCACCTACAATTCGTTTTTGGCCAAAGAGTGATGGAGAAAACACAAAATAACTTAGCAATGCACCAGAAATATGTTAAAAATCAGCACCATAAGCATTCACCACCATATCACAATCAAATCTGGAAGAATTGTCTCTCTATTGCTCAATCTCAAGTCTGAAAAATGCCAGGAAGAAGTACAAATGGGGTGAGTCCATTCTCTTATAGAGATGGCTCACTATCAAAATAGGTTTCCCCCCAAAACGGAGGGTGGAGATCAATCCCCAACCATCAAAATTGAATGGTGGAGATGGCTCCCTAGAGGGGGGTGCGAATTGCCCCAAGAGAAGCGCACTAGAGGAGGAGAGGGGCCCATTGTGGGGGCCACCACATGATACAAGGTGTTGTGGGGTGTCTATATGGGGTTTTATCCCCCCAACCATATACAACAAGGGCCCACATGCCCACATAAGCCAAATCGAATTCCCCATGGAAGAAGAAAAATGCCCCTCTTGGGCCAAATCGACCTCTAGCATGAGCTGTCACATGGAGGGCCCCACAACATGCCAATATCACATCAAACATTATTAAAAATACCTTATAGATTACCTTTACCATTGCCATCCATTGATTTTTCCATTTGTCTATAGTTGCCTTAGTCAAATTCTGATTTTCCATGTATTTTCTACTGGTTTATATGGCTGAAGCTGAAAATTGGGCTTTTGACCCACTTTTATTGCCCGGATTGCCGAACCATCTGTTGCAATGCGATCGTGGACCCCAAAAGTAGTAGGGATGACCACTTGAACGACCGCGATCCATCACTTTGGCATTATTTGCCCCAAATCCATGATTTTTAATTAAAACAGGTCAAAGTTGACCAATAATAATTAAAAATCTCTCAAACGGTTCAATATTTTGCAATTCTGTCAATTGCATGTTCATATGGGACCCCTGTAGATAATAATTGATCAAAATCGAAATTCCGATCGCAACATTTTTTCGGGCCCATTTTTGGCCTAGTCAATCCAGTTTGACCAAGTCAAATCTGGTCAACCATAGTGCTAGCTGAACATCTGTATACAAGCATGAAGTGACAAGGCTCAATTATACAAGTTAGTACATTACTAAGCAATAAATGATAACATGGTGATCAAAATTTCATTAAATCCCGAAATAATACAAGGCCTTGGTGAAGTGGGCCCACCACCTCCAAAAGACTAAGATGCTATGCACATCTATAGAATTGAGCACCTTGTTGACTCTAGGTGAGGTGGACAACAAGGAAAAGGATATGGGAACACTAGGATGAAGATCATGTGACCCTTTGGACGACTCGGGAAAGCGGGGTCCACTGAGGTAAGTATGCCACGACAGAACACAGGCAAGGGCGGTGCCTCACAAATGGGTATAGTGTACGGGAACCACCACTAGTCATCTAACAAGTATCCCACAACTCACATCCGTATCCGAAGACTCCGTGAGGTTCTTCTCTAGAGCCGCCAAACTGGGTGTCTGGCAAATCGTAACTTGAGACTCTAGGGGGCAATCTTGAGCTTGTCCCTTGCTCCTTCTCACCTCCTTGTCCCGCAGGACTAGGTGAGGAATAACCACCACAAATGCTGACATGTATAGCTGACCAGAATCCATGTGTGTTCATAAACACATTGCATGGATTTTACAATGAGTTTCATACTTATCCCTTTTTTGGCTAGATTTTACATTTACAACATAATGGCCTTTTTAGCCTGATTTACATTTCATTTCTTCATTTCTTCATGGCCCTCTTGGGGTACATACATATCTCAAAAGATATAAACATGGTGCTCATACTGCAAAGGTAATGGGGGTGGGCAATGCATGCTTCAATGACAAATGGGGAGCACCCGGTGAGGCTACACAATCCTAACTGCATTGCAACATCAGGGGCAACCGACAGGAGCAAATCCCAGGCCTAACCGTGTATCTCACACACTAAAGAGCCGAGGCACAATAAACAGGGAGTGATGGCAAACTCAGAGATCAATGGGGAAGGGGGTCCTCGTGATCACAAATCAGAATCCAAGTCGGGGGAAGAACTGTCATGGATGAGTCGGATGGGTGGAGGAAGTGATAATGATGCTAAAGTCAGCTACCGAGGGGCTAAGTGATCAAGTCTGACCCAAGTATATAGGACATGACTCAGCGTGCATATACATAAGTCTAACCGGAGGGGTGGAATGACATCACCAAGGGCCCAAACACATCACATCATAGCTAGATCACCAAATATATCATCTCATGCAAAGTTAGTGTACTAACAAGTATAAATGAGCCTAATCTACAACATGAGCAATAATCAACAATATGCAATACCTGCTGCACCATATACCTGCTGCTACTGAACCTGTATCTGAGCTGGATCTCTGCTGTATCCGGGCACATAATAAACCAGCACTGTACTGTGATAATCTCAATTAGAAAAAGACTAGGCAACTGTCTCAAATGGGCTTGTGTCAAAGCTTGGCAAGGAAAGGTAACCCTGTGGTAGATGGTAAGTCCAATTGTTTGTCCCCTCTGATATGTCTGCTAGGGGCAATCTGAACAAAAATGCCTCCTCTGAAGGCAGCTGATCTCCTGATCTGGAAAAAAAAGTACTGTGCGGTCCTCGGCCGCACAATCTGCAGTATGGAAGCTGCTGCCGACATAAAATGTGATAACACGGGCTCCAGCTGGGACAATTGCTCTAAGGGAGAGAGTGCTTGAGAACCACAGAATCTCTAGTCCGTAGCACCCCTCTCGTCATCATCAATGTACATGCACTCGCATGCTATCTGCATCATCATCATCAATGTGTATCTAATTCTGTAAAATGCAGACGCTATACCAATCTCTGCAGACCACATGTTAGGCTGCACAATATACATGTATAATAATCTAGTAAAATAAACAAAATGATAATGCTAAAAACAATGACATATCAATGATAAAATTAACTCCACAGCATTTAATTTTATTAGGCCGACACATGAGGTGTAACAAAGTGAAAAAAAATAACTGAATGGAAAGTATGGTACAAAAGGGTGCTAGAAAGTGAAAAGGTGTGAAAGGCGCGAAGTACAATAAAAAAAACAAAAAGGTCAACCGGTTGCCGGACAAAGACAAGGTCAATCCAAGGCGAGGGACAACTGGCTGGTGCTCTCGAGAGCTTATTAGCCGCAAAAAAAAGGGGGGGGAAAGGCTCAAGGCTATATCAAGGAATATCTCCCCGGGTGAACCCGAGAACATACTCCTGGAATAGGTGACCACTCACAGGGACCGAGAAGTAGTGCCCATCCTCGGTAGATAGGAAGTACGAGTCCCTATCACCGATCTCAATCCGGAAGGGGCCCACCAGAAGCCCGGAGTGGTTACCAACCATATGATAAAAGGCATGGTGGGACATGGCAACCCGGTCACCTACAACAAAGTGCCTCCTGTTGACCGAAGTTGGGTCAACACCTATGTCTCGGAACACTGATAACTCTACATTTCCTTCCTGGCCGGGATGGAGGTCTCTACGTCTAACATGGGAAACGAAATAGTGGGATTCCCCATCGAGGGGAATCGCTACCTCTCCGATCAAAACTTCCCGAGGTGCCTCCCTCTCGGGGGAGGGGCTAGCTCAGGGACCAAGGGATCTAGGATGTGTCGTATGTATCTCAGTTTCACCGATGGTCCAAAAATATGGGGGATGGGCCGACAGGCTACGGGTGGATGGATGCGCGGAAGGCAAGGCAGAAGGTGTCGAGGTGGTATGAGTGCTAGGTCCCTCTCCAGATGGGACCGGGCTCTCCGCAGGCAGAAGGAAACTCGGGAATTGAAAAAGGCGAGGGGAGGGAGGTGGGGTATCCATGGGAAATGACTTGAACTCTCTCGTGATGTCCGCGGGAAGAGAGAATTCCTCAAGGAACACCTGATCAGATCCAACACTTCCAGCCTCACTCCTGGGGACAAAGGGAAGGGGAAAGAAACACCAGTCAGACTCGTCACTCTCTTCCCCAGGGAGATCCTAGGAAGGAGGCCCCACCTCAAGGTAGTCTGGGGGAGATGCTCTGGCTTGCCTGGCGATGTCATTGTTTATTAGGGCCAGCATCTCGGGGATGGTTCTGAAACTTCTTTCCTTCGCAGGAGGGATACCCCTCACTTCCCAGTCCTCCAGGGGAGGGGGAGTGTCTTCACCACGCTCTTCCATCTCATGGTCTTCTTCGTTGTAAGCAGGAAAATTGCGTGTGAGTGCCCTCAACTCATCTGGCAGTGAGAACTCCGACTCGTCAATCTCTGTGGTAGTATAATCATCTAGGTATAGTAGAGCTAACTGCTGTCGGAGGCTCGGAGGATAAGAGTGATCCATGGGGAATTCCTCTTGTATCCTCATAGGCCCAGGGCCCTTAGGGGGAGATGCCAACTCGCCCTCAGGATGGTCGTGGGTGAGTCCCTGCATGTCCTCTCCATCAAAATCCTCCTGTGGTGAGGGAGACGTGGGGGTAGGGATCCATCTGTCAAGCGCATGTCCCAAGTCTGCCTCATCATCTATGTCTTCTCTGTCATCACCGAAAGCCATGAACATTCCCTCCTGGCTTGGTTCACATCCCCCGTAAGTTCTTCGCAAGGCATCCTCCATGCCCTTAAGGTGTCCCTCGTAGAAGGGCTCCCAGTACACTCGCACTAAGACCCCATTAGGGTCAGGGATCGAGGCTTAAGATAAGTCCATCTGGAGGTGCCCTCCTAATTCGGCGGCCCATTTCCTGGACAGGAGCATACCGTAGACAGGCGGAAGGTCAATCACCACTATGTCCATGAGGGTGGAGATGTCTAAGCATGAGAAAAGATCCGCTCTCAAGTTCTTGATTAGCCCGTGGGCCGGAACTTGTTTGGAGTCTATTCCACATACATTTCCATAAGGACGAGTGACCTCCAGGCCCATGGCTTTCATGACCTGCAGAGGCATGACATTCATGGAGGCCCCTGAGTCTAACATACAGTTGTGCAACAACGTGCCCTGTATACGGAGAGTCAGGTAGAAAGGCTGGTGCCCTCCATTCTTCCTCTCGTAAATGGCAGTGTGAATGGATACTGGGGGGTCCTCTATGTCAGCCTCCTCCTCGTGTGTAATAGCTAAGGAACAAGAGGTGTCTGCAGGGGTATCCAATGGGCTCCTCTCTACTGGGATGCTGTCCAGGAAATCAGTGATCTGACTCCGGATCGAGGGAAGCTTGACTAGTTCGGTCAAGGGGATGCTTTGCGTTATCTTGGCTAGCTCCTTTTCAAGCTCTATACTTTGCTCGAAAGGCTCGTGAAAGGGGTGAGGGCTGGTACCGAGGTCCGGATGTGGAACCTCGTGCCTCTCCGTGAAGGGTGTGGGCCTAGGTTCATCCCTGTGTCTCTTATAGATCTTAATCTGCTAAGAATCATTGACGCAAGGGTGAACGGGTAGACAAGAGGGGCCTGCTATTTGTACGTCTTCTTCTTCTACATCCTCCTCAATGAGGATCCGGCCAAAATCTAAGTCGAAAGCTACGTCATCAATGAAGTTGATGTTTTCTGTTAGTTCCTCAGGTTCGGCAAAGGTACACTCGGCCTCTACGTGCTCGTCTTGGCATTTCTCACACCAGTGAATGGCCGTAGTGTCAGGGGCCTCGTGAGGCATAGGAGGTCTCTTGTTGTCTTCAGCGATGGCTCTCCTGTTTTGGTTCCAATATGGCTTGGGGCCATATGGAGCTTTATACCTGTCTGAGTCCCTACTTCTGGCTAGGTCCTTTGTTAAAAGAGTGAGGGTTTTAATCATCTCTTTCATGTCATCTGTGTTTGTTGATTCTATGTTTTCTTTTAGAGGCTCTTTGCCCTTGCGGGCCCGGGAATCAGTCCGTGACGATGAAGGAGCTTGAGTGTCGAAGAAATTTTGCTTCCCCATAGATGTCGCGTTGGCCTCAGCCTTGCGAGCATTGTCCTGGGAAATCTTGAGGGTAGTAGGCTCTTTGTCTTTGAGATGGTACCCTAGCCATCCTTCGAATGAATCCAGATAATGTATTAGGATGGCGGGGTCCATTGGGCGTATAATTTCAGGTATTTGGGCTACCACTTTATCGAATCTGATATTGAATTCATGGGTGGTTTCGTTTTCTTTCTTCTTTATTCCTGCTAGTTGGCTAAGTAAATACTTGCCATCTAGTTTGACCGACCACTGACCGTTGAGTTTGGTCACGAAATCATCGTAACCAGTGAGTGATCTGGCGGCTAGTCGGTCAAACCACCTGCGGGCATCGCCCTCAAGTGACATGAAGAGACCTCTCATGAACACATCTTCGTCAGTGGCCCCATAGGCCTCCATATGTTGCCACACAGACTCGACGTGGTCCTCAATAGTGATAGCTGTGCTCCCATTGAATTTCAAAATCTTTTCAAAGTATTTATCAGGCATATCGTGGGGAGCACCCTGAATCTGAGCGAAGTCAAAAGGTGAGGCTCTAGCCATACGGCCAAAAGCACGTGGGCCAGGGTTGAGGTTGGCCATTTGGTTATGGTTTGGCAGAGGAATAGAAGGTACGGAAGGGGGTGGCACTACCACCGAGGGTGAGGCTGCAGAACTGATTGCCTGCCAAAACGAGCTGGGTGAGTGCTCACCAAGGTTTCGTCTGACGTACATGATGGGTGTGCTATGTGATGCGTCAGAAAGTTCGAGGCTACGAAGGTTATATGGATGGGTTCGGCCTCCAGTGGAGCCGCGGGGTGGAGTCGCCAGGTGAACGGGATACCTTGTTCACCGAAGGTGGGATGTCGTGAAGGGGGGAAGTGGTGAGTGAACAAAATGTGTTGACTGTAAAATTAGGCAAAACAAAATCAGTCAACTGAGTTTTAAGTTTTGATGCGATGATAGAGGCAAAAAAGGCAAGCAAAAACTCAAACTCAAACATAGACACAGGTAGGCCTCTACCTCCTCGGCAATGGCGCTAGATATGTTATCACACAATCTCTAGCCGCTTGTAATAGATATCCCAATAGGGACGGTAGAGGATGCAACTAGGAAGGTGTAACCTGCAATAACCAGGTCCTCCGCTCTAATGAACGGAAGTCACACCAGACAAGGCTATTGTCACTTTAAATGAGGCACTTGGCCAAGTCAAGGGGGAGAGCCCGCTCAACCAATGAAGGTTGAGACTCAACAATCAGACACCCTAAAACCAAAAGATAATCAACACACTAAACAAGATGGATGACTGAAGGTGAGATTTCTTCTAGCCTAGTAGTATCAGGATCTTGAAATTAGAAAATAGTCTTTGAGAGGTGAGATCAGATCTGATACAAGAGTATTATGATGAATAAATGGAAGATTTTAAGGCTGGAAACTAAATCAGAAAATGAAAGATGACTAGAAGAGTGGCTGAATATTCTGCCTATGGGGGGATGAAGCATATAATGACTACTCGAGCATGGCAGAATTGAATCAAGTAATTTAAACACTTCTTCTAGTGATTGTAGAGTTGATTAAGTGACTGATTTAGTGCAGAAAAATTGGACCAGCAAGAAGTGAAATGAACAGCCCTAGGGGAATGGGTTAAACAGTGGAAAAATGGACCTAGGGCAGTCAAAAAAAGACGTTTAAACTCACTTATAGCTATTGATACTTGCTATACTAAGGTAAAAAGACGTTTTAAACACAAATAACAAATACCCAAAACCCCAAAATACACCCAACAGGCTGTAAGAGAAAAACCCCCTAGAGGGGCATTTTTGGCAAAGTGACCAGTGCCTAAAATATGGGTAAATGGAGTCGGAAACTAACCAAACCTGAGATATAATCTTTTAAGGGGAAATAATAAGCGGGTTTAGAGAGAAAACTAAGTTCCTATGGTTGGAAATTAAGTTATTAATTTTTTAGGGTTTTATTTATGATTGCAGCCAAGCATTTGCAAATGAAACTGAAATGGGAGAGACAAGCAAATATTTTACCCGGATAATGAAGATGAAGGCGTTTATGAGCTGAAGACAAACCCCGGATTCCAAATGCCAAGCAATTGTGCGTTTTCCCTTTGCATTTTGATGTTGCCAGTTGACCAATGCGCCCTTGTACCTGCCAAAGAGAGGAGTAAGTCAGAAACTATGGCAAATAATCAAGGAAATCAGCAAATGAAAGACTAATAATGAAAGAAAGTGAGGTACAATAGTAAATTTCACTTCTCTTGTTGGAATCCTGAAGAGAGAAGCAATTAGAAGTAGCTAACTCAAGAGCTGTGCCCTCCCCAAGTGGTCAAGTCACCTGCAATTCGTTTTTGGCCAAAGAGTGATGGAGAAAACACAAAATAACTTAGCAATGCACCAGCAATATGTTAACAATCAGCACCATAAGCATTCACCACCATATCACAAGCAAATCTGGAAGAATTGTCTCTCTATTACTCAATCTCAAGTTTGAAAAATGCCAAGAAGAAGTACAAATGGGGTGAGTCCATTCTCTTATAGAGATGGCTCACTATCAGAATAGGTTTCCCCCCAAAATGGAGGGTGGAGATCAATCCCCAACCATCAAAATCGAATGGTGGAGATGGCTCCCTAGAGGGGGGTGCGAATTGCCCCAAGAGAAGCGCACTAGAGGAGGAGAGGGGCCCATTGTGGGGGCCACCATATGATACAAGGTGTTGGGGGGTGTCTATATGGGGTTTTATCCCCCCAACCATATACAACAAGGGCCCACATGCCCACATAAGCCAAATCGAATTCCCCATGGAAGAAGAAAAATGCCCCTCTTGGGCCAAATCGACCTCTAGCATGAGCTGTCACATGGAGGGCCCCACAACATGCCAATATCACATAAAACATTACCAAAAATCCCTTAGAGATTACCTTTACCATTGCCATCCATTGATTTTGCCATTTGTCTATAGTTGCCTTAGTCAAATTTTGATTTTCCATGTATTTTCTTCTGGTTTATATGGCTGAAGCTGAAAATTGGGCTTTTGACCCACTTTTATTGCTCAAATTGCCGAATCGTCTGCTGCAATGCGATCGTGGACTCCAAAAGTCGTAGGGATAACCACTTGAATCACCCCGATCCATCACTTTGGTATTATTTGCCCCAAATCCATAATTTTTAATTAAAACAGGTCAAAGTTGACCAATAATAATTAAAAATCTTTCAAACGGTTCAATATTTTGCAATTCCGTCAATTGCATGCTCATATGGGACCCCTGTAGATAATAATTGATCGAAATTGAAATTCCAATCGCAACATTTTTTCATACCCATTTTTGGCCTAGTCAATCCAGTTTGACCAAGTCAAATCTGGTCAACCATAGTGCTAGCTGAACACCTGTATCCAAGCATGAAGTGACAAGGCTCAATTATATAAGTTAGTACATTACTAAGTAATAAATGATAACATGGTGATCAAAATTTCATTAAATCCCGAAATAATACAGGCCTTGGTGAAGTGGGCCCACCACCTCCAAAAGACTAAGATGCTATGCACATCTATAGAATTGACCACCTTGCTGACTCTAGGTGATGTGGACAACAAGGCAAAGGATATGGGAATTCCAGGATGAAGATCATGTGACCCTTTGGACGACTTGGGAAAGCGGGGTCCACTGAGGTAAGTATGCCATGACAAAACACGGGGAAGGGCGGTGCCTCACAAATGGGTATAGTGCAAGGAAACCACCACTAGTCATCTAACAAGTATCCCACAACTCACATCCGTATCCGAAGACTCCGTGAGGTTCTTTGCTAGAGCCGCCAAACTGGGTGTCCGACAAACCGTAACTTGAGACTCTAGGGGCAATCTTGAGCTTGTCCCTTGCTCCTTCTCACCTCCTTGTCCCGCAGGACTAGGTGAGGAATAACCACCACAAATGCTGACATGTATAGCTGACCAGAATTCATGTGTGTTCATAAACACATTGCATGGATTTTACAATGAGTTTCATACTTAGCCCTTTTTTGGCTAGATTTTACATTTACAACATAGTGGCCTTTTTAGCCTGATTTACATTTCATTTCTTCATTTCTTCATGGCCCTCTTGGGTTACATACATATCTCAAAAGATATAAACATGGTGCTCATACTACAAAGGTAATGGGGGTGGGAAATGCATGCTTCGATGACAAATGGGGAGCACCCATTGAGGCTACACAATCCTAACTGCATTGCAACATCGGGGGCAACCGACAGGAGCAAATCCCAGGTCTAACCGTGTATCTCACACACTAAAGAGCCGAGGCACAATAAACAGGGAGTCATGGCAAACTCAGAGATCAGTGGGGAAGGGGGTCCTCGTGATCACAAATCAGAATCCAAGTCGGGGGAAGAACTGTCATGGATGAGTCGGATGGGTGGAGGAAGTGATAATGATGCTAAAGTCAGCTACCAAGGGGCTAAGTGATCAAGTCTGACCCAAGTATATAGGACATGACTCAGCGTGCATATACATAAGTCTAACCGGAGGGGTGGACTGACATCACCAAGGGCCCAAACACATCACATCATAGCTAGATCACCAAATATATCATCTCATGCAAAGTTAGTGTACTAACAAGTATAAATGAGCCTAATCTACAACATGAGCAATAATCAACAATATGCAATACCTGCTGCACCATATACCTGCTGCTACTGAACCTGTATCTGAGTTGGATCTCTGCTGTATCCAGGCACATAATAAACTAGCACTGTACTGTGATAATCTCAATCAGAACAAGACTAGGCAACTGTCTCAAATGGGCTTGTGTCAAAGCCTGGCAAGGAAATGTAACCTTGTGGTAGATGGTAAGTCCAACTGTCTGTCCCCTCTGATATGTCTGATAGGGGCAATCTGAACAAAAATGCCTCCTCTGAGGGCAGTTGATCTCCTGATCTGGAAAAAAAAGCACTGTGCGGTCCTCAGCCACACATTCTGTAGTATGGAAGCTGCTGCCGACATAAAATGTGATAACAGGCCCCAACCCTCTATGTACTTGGTGCTAAAGCTCTGGGCTATTTATTTAGCCACAAAGTTAGTCTGGTTATGTTGTGAGGAATTCCTCTACTAAATCCTGACATTGGCCAGTTGGTTGATGGCCACACTACTAATGATTCATGTTTAACCATTCCTGAAGATCAGATCTCTTGCAGCAACGTCTTCATACTTGTTCTTAGCTTTAAGCTAGAATATTCAACGGGACAAGATGCAATTTTTATTGACAAAGACAAAGGCTAGTGCCTATCTATCTCTCTTACAATAATTGGACTTGGATTCAAAAGGGGCGAATTTTCAAGTTCTTAGGTTTCCATTTTTCCTTTGGAGCCTCCCCCAAGGACCTTTTGGAGGTTGTAGTCCAATCAGTTGAAAAGAAGATAAAAAAATGGATCACCAAGCCATTGGTACTAGTATCCAAATTCTAGATCTACACCAAAATCTTGGCAACCACTCATGTGTAGTACTCTTTTTATTGGTTCTTTTGCTTGTTGTTTGTTACTGCTCAAAATGGCACCCTTCCTAAAGGTCACGAAGGTTGGTGCTAAGAGTGGCAACTAATCAGGAAATGCACCCACTGCCACCACAATGCACTCTCCTTACGCTTTAGGCCAACTCCTAGAGGTCAAGGGGGAGTCCTTAATATAGGTGAAATAGACTTGCAAAACTAGTAAAAGTAACACAAGAATACCTCACGAGCAACCTCTTGGCAAAGATCAGTGCCTTATGGAGTCAAAGCAATGAATACCAGGATGTTTACCAAGTACTTCAGGAAGATAGGAGTTAGAATGATAAATGCTCATGATTAGGGAAAACGACTAAAAGTTTTGTTGCTGTTAAAAGAGGACAACCACCAAAAATATGCTCAAAGATAGACGAAAACCATTCAAAACAATGTTAACTTACCAACGAAGGTATCCTTAATGGAGAGGGATAAGAATCATACCTTTGGGGCAACAAATAAATGAGTAAGACAATCTGGAAATGACTTACCAAATTTGGTTTATGCCCTAACCAGACCCCATAAATCACAAGAAGATCAACTTGAATCACTAGATGAATTCCCAAGTGAGTAGGGCTGATAATAGACCTTGTCATCAACTTGTAAGACTCTTCAAAGATGAATTTAGATGGTTGTACCTGTCAAATCAGATTTGAAAAACATACAATATTTTGCATAAGAACCGTAGATATCCCAAATTAGCCACAAAAAGGTGATGCCCTTCAAGGTTGACCATAAAACCAAGGGGGAGCATCAATTTGATGGACTAGATTCTTCAAATGCAATATTTTTTGGTTTTTTAAATTATTTAATTTTTAGGGATTTTTATATATTTGATTTTTAGGGCTTTTATATATATTTGATTTTTTGTAGCCAGGCTACCATGATTGCAAAGCAGTTCATTTTATATTTTTGAGCCAGGCCTTTACACAGGTTTGATGAGATCAACTTATGATGAGCAGTACTTTTGATGATCACTCACATATTAGAGCAGCCCCAGATCAGACAGTAGTAAACTTTATGCCAAGAATGAGCCTCATGACCTCAGATTTGATGAATGAGGTGACCTCTTATCCCATACAGAGCAGTGCAGTGCCTACAGTTTCAGCAGTAGTGTATCCAGTGGTTATAGATGTTCCAGATGGCAGGTACAGGTATATGGCCCAACAGGTATATAGTATGCATTGGTTATGATTGCCTTGCTCTTTTGGTCATTTTAGTAGCTTGACTTAGTATCTAGTGATCATGATCTGGCAGTATATATATGTATGATATGGATATGGTTGTTATTGATTATCTAAATGGTCTTATTACTTAGAATTAGAAGCTCTTGTTTTATACTCATTGGTTTTACTCTCTTAGGAGTGTGGACATGATCATTCCCACCTTTTATGGCTTGCTAGCTTAGGCATCACCTTCACTTTCCCCATCTATCCGTTAACTCTCCCTTTTTGGTTTTCACCCTGACTTACATCTCAACTTGTGATATGGAGGACCTCCCCACTTTTGCCTCTATGTTGGATAACATCCCTGTTAGTTTGTGTCTCGGCTCTAAGTTGGAAATAGAACTTACTGAAGCCTTGATCCTTCTGGGCTAGGAGTACCCGCTGGTGTTGGTTCCTGAGCTTAGGTGAGATGGATTTGATACCTTGATCACTCTAGTCGGTTGCCTCGATGTTTGGTCCTGATTGTGGAAAATCCCCCTAATTGCTTGAGTTGTGTTAGCTAAACCTGAAGCAAATTGTACTACCATCATTACATGCATATGGAAACTATTATATTATCTTTTGTGCAAGCCCATGGAAACAAATTAAAACTGTGCTTCTTAGCACAATGAAAGAGGGCTATGGAAACTGAAATGTTAAGGCACCCTGGATGCAAGCTGCGATTAGTTGTGCTTCTAAGCACATGCAAAATCCAAAGGGTCCTAAAGGCCTAAAAAGCAGTGGTTAAATGTATGCTAAATCCAAAAACTACTGGCCAAAAATTAAAATGTAAAGATTAATTCCTCACGGAGCCTACGGGTTGTGATGTGAGATGGAGTAAGGGACAACTAATTATAAGTGTCCCCTAGAACCTCAAGTTACGGTTAGCTGGGAACCCAGTCATAGAGGTTCTAGAAAAGATCCTCACGGAGCTGTTTCAGCTTGGATGTGAGTTGTAGACATTTGCCAAGGTTGAATAAGCACTTCTCTGAACAACTTATTCCATTTGTGAGACATTGCCATTCCCTGTGTGTTTATTATCCGACATATGCTTAAGTGTGTATTCCCTTTCCCTTATCCAAAGTATCACAGTGTTGAGTCAGTCAATTCATCTCCTTATCCTAGCCTTGCATTCTTCACCCTCACCCTTTGCTAGTAAAATTTTCATGTCTACAAAATGAGTATATTCTTGAGGTTCTATTTTGAGTAAATGATTATTTAAACTTGTTTTTGATATAATTACTTATTTAACTGCCAGTGAAATGATGCTTAATACTTTAAGTCTTGCTATTAGAATGATTAAAAGAGCATGCTTTAACCATTTTCACTTGCAGCATTAGGTATTTCTAGCCTGGGTCATATTTTGATCAGTCTTGACCCGGTCAAACCTAATTTTCTAAAATGAGTTGGACCAGTGATGTTCGAGGATGATGATTCATGGTCTTTTGATACACCTTTGATGATTCCATACATTGGACACAGGTTTCATATGATGGTTGATATATTTATCTATGGTTATTATTATTTTCAGACCATTATTTTTATATTGTCCGGGTATGGTTGAGACTACAGATGATCATACAGCTTCCCTTAGGGTGTATGAGTACTCATATCTAGTACATTTGGACCTTTTGATTCCATTGGGACACTTAGATATCAGTTACAGGAACTTCCAGTGATGATACGGTCAGATTTCCACTTTTCTCCAATTTTGCCATGCAGAAATGGCTTATCTAGCAGTTTCATTGATCTAGCACGTTCTCCTAGGGAGATACTGAGGAGATGGGGGATCCAACCACTTGTTATTACCATATTACCCCATCTCCAGACATTGTGGTGCAGTCAAATTTGTGTTTGGGACACCTGGCAGTGAGCTACAAGTATTTTGATGATTTTCTCGTGGTTTTTTGAGGAATAAAAATGGGATAAAAAGGTCACTGAGGAATTCTATTTGGGAAAATGAGGCAAGGTAATGGCATGAGGTTTGTTCAAAGGTCATTTGTGATACATCCCACTCCTTCCAGATCAGCTTGCAACATTCATTGGGGTCCACACACTCTCCGAGTTGTTATTTGATGTATTATTCTATCATTGAGGGGGGCCAGGATTTGGTCATTTGGTCACTTTGACATGTTATTTAGTCATATCTTATATCATTGTGCCATGGGGTGATACCAGTGAAGGACATTAATACCTCCTAGCCTCACCATGTGCTCCTACTCTTGTCCTAGTAATCTTTTGTGTGGTGCGACCCCCCCTAGGGCCTCTCTAAGGAGAGAACACCCCCTCTTAGTGAGTTGATCCGTGTGTTATTGTTCTGGTTCATCATAGTCGTTGATTATATTGTATCCATCTTTTGATCTCCACCACTCATTCATAAAGTTGTTAGGGTTTTGGTCTCTCTCATTCCTATTTAAGGAAGAGAACCCCTCATTGTAAAGGCACCTTTGGGCTCTTGAACACTTGGAATAAAAATACTATTTTTGTAGATCTACTTCTCTGGCTTTGATGGATGCTCTTTCAAGTTGAATATACAACTTTTATCTGTGTTATCATTGTGGATCTAGCTTGTTCAAACGTTTTTTTGCAGGGAGGTTGTGTGGTAGAAGAGGAGGGCGAATTGAAGAGGGCACTATTGTGGGGAAACCCCATATCTTTCTCTCGGATCAACCTTTGTCTTAGGGAGTATCTTTATTGTATCTTTGTGACATATTTGATGTTTCTTGTTTAATCTTTTCTCCCATATAGTCATTTTCATGCTTGATCGATTCTCATTATAGATTGTTTTTGGTAGGGAAGGGCGCACTGGTCACTTTGGAGGGATAGCGATTCTACTTTGGAAGTTGGATCTCACTCTTGATTGACTCACTTGGGGAAGTTGGATCTCACTCTTGATTGCCTCACTTGGGGAAGATTATCAATTTGCAAGGTGGCCACAAGCTTTTGAGGTAAGATCTACAAGGTACATATTGGTTGGATCTCATGCATTATACCCATTGGTCACTTCAAACCCTCATTGATTAAAACCCTATTTTTTAGATCTGATAGATCTGGCAATTATCTGGGCTTAATAATTAAAACCCACCTCATAAATAATTAATAAACCTTGGAGACCAAATTTGGTGGGAATCCAACTCCATTTACCCCTCGATCTAAGGCACTGGATCTTTCCAAAGGAGGTTGCACTTGTGGGTTAGTGGGATTTTTCCAAATCTATCATTTGGGTGTTGCTATTTTGTCATTTAAACCTCAGATCTATAACTTAGCCACCCTCCTAGTGCCATTTACACCCAATTGGAGTGGGCCCCAATGAGTCAAATGGAGCCCAAATGGAGTGGGTCCCATTTGACTCATTTTCCTTAATTTAAGGGTGGGCCCGATTTGGGTATTTTTGATTGGTATTAGATCTATTCATCTAAACTCATAAGTGGCATATTTAATGTATGGTTGAGCATTTGTCCATTCTATAAGCCTCCTCAACCAAACCCTAACTCCATTTGTCCACTTATATTCCCTAGATCTAGATCCACTTGCTCTTGATCTCTTTCTCTTCATCTTTCACATTTCCCTAGAAGGTCTAGAGTAGGTTCGCTAGCCTCCATTGGTTAGCTAGGGTATCTCCCTTGGTCATGCTTTGTCTTGATCTAAAGTGAAGAGTGCCTCGATTAGCGTGACAACCATTTATCATTGGGAATCGTGGCTCTCTTAGGTCACCTCTTTAGTTGTCCAACACCTCTACCATCCCGGATAGGATCACCTTTTGGGACAACTATAAGTTGTGTGATGACAAGACTGTCGAGACTAACACTTTTTTACAAAATCTCCTAAGGGGGTATGAACATGCAGTTATTAAAAAAGGGGCCAAAACTTGGCCTGATGGATCTCAGAACACTGATGATGAACAATTAGATTGTTCAAGTTTTCGACGGTTCACTCGGAATCCACTAAGTGCAATTTTAGTGGATAACAATTAGTCACCTCTGTTGTAGTCAAAATCCAAGGTTCTTTTGTAATTTATAGCATAGAAAAACTTGGCAGGCCATTTAGCCTTTTATGGCTTGGAAGGAGCCAACTCTTTCAATGAGCCATGTTACATCTTTATTAATCACCCTAAGTTATAAAGTCCTAAATCACTAAGTACAAGACAAATTGAACTAAGAGGGGGGCACTATCACCTCACCACCCTCTTCTGCTATTTAGTGCTAGTTCTCCTCTAGCACAAGGGAGGCTTCCCTACTACTAGGATTACTAAAAACTAAGAGTGAATGCTCATGGGACAAAGATACTTTAGAAAAATGAATGGGGTTTAGATGTGGATTTAAGAATGAGTGATGGTATACAAAGAAAGGACTAGTTCCTAGAATCAATTGGGCACACAGGGTCATAAATATAGAACAATGAATGATGCACTTGAAATGGAAGAGTTATATGGTCCAATCTTCCTTCTAAAACATCAATGGAATTTATCGAGGGGTTGCATGAATTATTCTTACAACATGGAAGAATTACAATGGAACCATTCTATTACATAGTCCCATTATCTATTGCAATAACAAAGAAATATGTGACTTACAGTCATGAAATTTAAGAGGAAGGACATTTTCTACTTAACAAATTCAAATGAAAATAATTACCAACAAAAATGCTTCAGGTATACACCCAACACAATAACATCTTCTCATGACAAATTTTACATCAAGGCTCCATAACGAAGTCTTCATTTTAACCCACAAAACACCAAAATATTTACAAGGAAAATTTGACTCTCCAAAAACCATCCTCCTCTCAAGTGTGAAGTTTACAAATCCTTATATAGGTTTCAACTCAACTTCCTTGTACAATAGAATAATAATTTCCCTTTCTAGATCCATTATTTGCTCAACAAATCTTTCTAAGAATAGCAAACTAATGGTTAGATCTATTTCTTTCTCCAAGGGAAATAATACAATACTAGATCTCATGCAACCAACTCTTTTAGAAGAGTTCAACAAATATTAAACAATTGGAGTTGGTTAGCACTGTAACCCCCCATTTTGAATGGGTGTTCACTTATGATTTCACTTGTGATATTCATCACAAAGTAGGTTGATGACTCTCTTGAATGGTCTTGGGTGCTTGGTGGTAGACTTGCACTTCATGTTGTTGATGCCTTGATGATGGATGATTGACATGATCATGTTATTTAATATTTTTCTCATGGTTACTTGCTTATTCTTGGTTCTACACATGTGGATGATCACACGATGACATGTGGATGGTTACATGATGACATGTGGAGTCTCTTCTATGAGAGAATTTGGCTTGTTTAGGTGTCTTTCATGCTTATGGATGATATGTTGATAGTTTTCTATGAAGCTTCCCCATGGTATCTTATGTGATGACTTGGACCCACCTTTTCTCTTTGAGTGTTCAAGCCTTTCATGGTCTAGACTCTAGATGGCGTATTGGTCTACAAGGGTATCCAAAACAGTGGAACGCTCCCATGTTTTCTCTTGCCACACATGTGGAGGCATGGTTATATTATTGTATTGATGAGTTGGCATAGTAGAACACATGTTGAGGCACTTTGGTCATCTTTTACTACATGTGGGTTTCATTCCACATATGTTCACACACTTTGCCACTTGGAGAAGATCTTAACCATTGGTTGGCTATTTTATGAGGGGACATCCCCTCTTGGAGGGTTTCTACTTGGTTAATGATGCATCATCTATGGAGTTGTCCCATTTTGGAGGTTGCTTGTACACTTACTCGTGCTTTGGAGGAGTTTGTTATTCCTATATTGAGGATTCTTGCACATGGACCTAGGGTTTGATGAGGTCATTCCATCTTTTTGAATATTTGCACATACTTATTCATGGTTTGGTGATGGAGCATTACCCTTATGGAGTTGCCTTTATGATGTTTGACCCTTATTTGGAGCTAGCGTTCCACGTTCGAGGGATTTTATATGAGAGTGTTCACTTGGGAAGCACCCCACTTAACATTACACATCATTTTATGCCACCTTTGGAACTAGTGTTCCCCTTTGGAGGTGATCTACACTTATTTTGAGGAGGTCGTTTGGTTTTGGAGTTCTTG
Source organism: Larix kaempferi (assembly GCA_027924585.1). NCBI lineage: Eukaryota > Viridiplantae > Streptophyta > Pinopsida > Pinales > Pinaceae > Larix > Larix kaempferi. Next base: position 4,883,038 of record BSBM01000018.1, on the reverse strand, counting down.
TGGACATATTCTTGTTGGAGAGCCTTTGGAGGCTAGGGTTGGACTTCTTTCCTTGTTCTCTCATTTGATAGATGCACCCCCCTTGTTGGTGTTAAATTTTCAGAATTTACTTCAATCTGATCTAGGATCTTAACTGAGAGAACAACATGTACAGCATATCTACAACATATCAATCATGGAGACAATAATGCAAGCACACAAGCGACACAAAGATTTACTTGGGGAAAACCATAAAGGTGAAAAACCCCAATAACTTCCTCAGAGATAGATAGAGCAATGATACAACCCAAACATGAGAGATAGACATAACCTAGCAGTAGATCCTCCTCCTCCATAAGTGCGCCACTCCTCCTTGAGTGCATGAGTGAGAAGTGAGTGAGTAAATAGAGTGCCTCCCGCACTCTAGTTATACTTGACTTGACTTGCCTTTTACATAAATCATGTAGGCTCAAACTTAACCACATAACATAATGCTGACTGGGCCGACCCCCAATAGGGTGGTCTAATAACCCTTCGACCCACATGGACGATCCCCAATAGGGTGGTCTAATAACCCTTTGACCCACATGACTTATACAGGGCCGACCCCAACAAGGTGGTCTAATAACCCATCAAGTATAAGTTACGACATTTACAATATAAATGATGACACTTTCGTATAGAGGAATAATACCATCTCTATAGGAGTACATACAACATACATATATGAAATACATTCCGAAGTTACATATACATCAACACTCCCTCTTAACTAGGAAGGTATTTCTCAGCACAGGTCTTCTAGCACAAGTCTTCTTCTCTGGATCATCGTCACTGGATAATCGTCATCGAGTCGTCATCATCGTCACTATTACTACTATCTCAATCATTCTCTGAATCTACTCGTCATAGGAAGTTCTACAGAGGCAGTCCTTTTTCATATGGGATGTAGGCCCACCACCTGCAGGTCTTCATCATCACTGGCCATACTGTGGAATTCTCAGGACTTATTACGTGCGTCACAAAACCTGGCTGCAGCATCCCAGGCTATTATGAGCACATAGCTCTACCTGTAGGATCTCCCAGGAGCACATTACATGTGACCCATCACAAAACCTGGCTGAAGCATCCCAGGCTGTTACGAGCACACAGCTCTACCTGTCGGATCTCCCAGGAGCACATTACATGTGATCTCACCACAAAACCTGGCTGAAGCATCCCAGGCTGTTACGAGCACACAGCTCTACCTGTCGGATCTCCCAGGAGCACATTACATGTGGTCCACCACAAAACCTGGCTGAAGCATCTGAGGCCTTTTTCATCCTGTCCAGATCTCCCAGGAGCAAATTACATGTGGTCATGGCAAAACCTAGCTGAAGCATCTGAGGCCTTTTTCATCCTGTCCAGATCTCCCAGGAGCAAATTACATGCCATTGGACACAACCTCGAAAGAGAATCTGCCAGATATCCCAGGGCACCGAATTACATGCCATAGGCAAAACCTCGTAAGACTATCTGCAGATCTCCCAGGGCACAAATTATATGTCCTCCCAAGCAAAACCTCGAAAGAGCATTTGTCAGATGTCCCAGGGCACCGAATTACATGCCATAGGAAAAACCTCGAAAGACCATCTGCAAATCTCCCAGGGCACAAATTACATGCTTATCTGCACAACCTGATCCACGGCCATAGAGTATCATCTGATACTCACCATACATCATCCTGATGTACACATGATCATCCTGATCATCATCACTGCATCATCCTGCTGCATGTCATCTGGAGAAGCTCGTCATCCACGATCATCCTGATCATACAATGCATCCATCTGATGCACACCAAGTATCTACCTGATATATATCATCACACATAGTGTATCCACCTAATACATAGATACATGATCCACACAATGTATCTGTTATCACCTAAACTGTAGTTACCCCTATGGATGTATCTAGTCATGGATGGCAATAGGGAAGGGCAACTCAAAAGGTGCAACCACGATCACCTCGACCTCCAGTATATGGTTGTCACGCCAGTCGAGGCAACCTTTGCTTTATGTTATCCAGCCCAAATAACAAAGGGGGAGACCCGATCTACTTCCGACAGGAGAGATCGAAACCAAGACACCAAATCAGGGTATTTCTAAGTGAAGTTAGGTGTATGGTTTATCCTAGACCTAACGATGAAGTCACAAGCCAAGTGAGGGGTTCAATAGGTATAGCTTTGGTTCATAGTTGATGTGAGAGTGACTTACAATGTTTGAAGTGAGATCTAGGATTAGTGTACTAGTTCAATGTTGGAAGACCCACTGCCTTGGGAACCGTGTCCAATGCAGGGTAGTTTAGGGGTTGATTGGGGCTAACTAGTACAAGTGACAAGTTTGACCATGATACATGGTGGCATCAAGGGTTTGGTTCACCACACTAAGGTCAAACCACAAGTTAATCCAACAATCTAGGAAAGTCGAATTGACTTGGAGAGTAACCAGTGCCTTGGGAATTGGGATAATGGAGTCAAAGTAGGGTTGACTTGTGGTTGAGGACTCCTATAGCATGAGACAAGTGGGCAACAAAGGGGTTGATGAATAAATAGGTCTAGATCTAGGTTTAACCCAAGTGGACCACAATCCCTTAAAACAAGGAATGCTATCCCCAAGGCAAGATTTGACAAAGTGACACACTAGACCTAGGTTTTGAATTATTCCCGTTCCAAATCCGCAAGAATCTCAAGTACCCATGTCCTAGAAGTGAGTCAACTCACTTCTCCAAGGTGGTGCGACTTTACCCAAGGAGGCCTAAAAGTGGGGTTAAGTGGGTCAAGACAAGTCCAATGGCATCCAAAATTTAGATCCGGGTAGGTTAGTCAAGTAGGAGTGTGGATCTATAATTTCACGGCAATCCGACGGATAGATCTTACTAGATCTGAGTTTAAGTACACCTAATGGTCCAAAATGGGGATTAAATCCCTTAAAATGTGGAAAAGGGCCCACAAGGTGAATTTCAGAAAAAGTAACAATCTGGGTGTATGTTATTTGATGTATAGATTATGGATCAAGCGGGATCTCAAACACCCACCACCTATATCTAGGTCAACTCACAACCACCAGGAAGTGCGCCTTGCTTGGGAGAAGCTAAGTTGGCTTGGGAAGGGGTCAAACGGAAGCCAATCCTCACCAAACTATAGATCTGGGATGCCGCGGATTCTATAGAGGTGGGTTTTCAATATTATGCCCAACAACCCACTAGATCTAAGTAGATCTGAAAAAATGTAAAATGGGGGTTTTAGGATATTTAGGGTTTTAACAATTTATGAGCTATGTCAATGGATTGGATAAAGGGAAGAGAAACAAACCTGTGGATCTTACCTGGGTAACCTTGTAGATGCCTTGATGATGATGATCTATGCAAACCCGATCAATTTGAGAAGCTTTGAGGTAGTTTCTATGCAAGTCGATTTGATCCAAGAAGCCAATGCGCTCTCTCTCCTGCACATTAAACGTCAACAATATCAGATTTGATGCATCAAGAGATAAGACTAATGTCACAAGAGAAGTAACAGAAAGATAGCATAGATCACAATGAAGCTAATGATAACCCCCTGATACAAGCGAATGCCATGAAAGTCGATTTGAAGAAGCCTTGCAAAATCGCCCTTGTTGAAGTTGCCCTCCTGTAGACAAACAATGATTTCCAAAAAAGATAGATCTTACCACAATTTCCAAATGCTAGGTTGCAATAGACTTTCCAATCACCATCTAAGAACACCAGATGCAAAGGAGACCACAAGAATTTCCACAAGAATATTTTTCTATACCAATAATCCAAGAGCCAAAGACCCCTTACAATGAGAAGCTCTCTCCTTTAAATAGGAAGGAGAGGCATCAAAACCCTAACCACTTTTTGAATGAGTGGCTAAGATTAAAAGATACAAATGTCTAATCAATGGTTGAGATGAGCTCAACAATAAAATACATGGATCACAAATAAAATATTATGTGAGTGGACAAAATCGCCCTAGAAGAGGGGAATCCCACCAAATCATGATGACAAAATATCATAAGAGGCTTATGGTGGGTCCAAGGGGTAATTTTATCCCTCCTTGGTCAATCCCCATAGCACAATAAATATAAAATAATCATCAATGTACCAAATTGTGCCTCCATGGTCAAGTCGTGGTCCTCAAAAAGACCTCAGAAATCCACAGAAAGTGCCATAAGTGATGGATGCGGGCCCCAATGAAGCTGAAACTACTGGAGAAGGTGTGGAAGACCCCGATCTATCATCACTGATCATCCCATGCCATAACTTTGCCTCAGTAGCCCAAATCGATTTCCTCAATAGCCATTTCTACCAATCCTAAAATGCCTCGGGAAGCGTGAAACTGCCCAAAACAGCCTCCTGGAGTGCCTGCGCTGTCAAGGTGAGGGCACCAGTGTGTCCGAGAGGGGGGTAATATGGTAAAAACAAGTGGCTGGACCACCCCCTCCATCATCAGCGCCCTAGGTCAACCGGATAAAAGTCACATCTGCTCCGACAAGGCCTCCGACAGACCAAAACTGCACTAGGACAGCCTACTGAGGCAAAATCATCACTGTAAGTGCCCGGAACTGAAAACAAACTGTCCCATTGGACTCAGAAGGTCAAAATCTATCCGAGATGTGTACTCATACACCATATGAATCTCTGCATGATCAAAATAAATATCCAATGTACCGGAACAGGGCCAATAATAATAATCTGTAAATGACCAAACACTGCTGTAAACCAAGAATCATCATCATAACCCTGTAGCTGCTGCATAGAATCATCATGTATGTATACATAGACCATATATCATCTATCCATATCATCATAAGGTCCAACCTCTCATGTCCCATGGTCCTCCATGGTCAAACTGGGTCTAACCAAAACCAAATATAACTCAGACCATTATCGAAAGCTGCTGCAAGGTGTCAATGTTAATGCATGCTCTACAACTTATTCAAATAACAATTATAACACAAGGTAGTCATTTCTGGCGATCTAAATCCAAATATATAGTGTCGTTAATTATTATTATTACTCAGACTAGACTTTCAGGATCATACTCACTTCATAGCTGTGATCAATTTGCTAGTGAAGGGTGAAGGATGAAATAATTGGCTAGGCTAAGGGATGACTTGACTGACTTGACTTTGTGACACTTTGGCAAGGGAAAGGGAATACACACCATAGTATATATTGAATGAGCACTAACACAGGGAATGGCGGTGTCTCACAAATGGATGAGTTGTTTAAAGAGGGTTTATTCACCTTCACAGATGCGCACAATCGATAATACAAATAAGGCCAGCAATTGTTTAGATATAGCATTTAAGTTCCATTGCTTTTTGGGCCTGAAGTTTCCATAGCCTTGATCTATGTGTGTTTACAAACACATTGCATAGATTTACATTTTTTCTTTAGGCTTTCTGCTGCAGGTGTGTTTTTAAGGCACTTGTTTACCTGAGCACTTCTAGGTGTGTCATGGACAACTTGTTTACCTAGGTATTTATTTTCCAAAAGATATAACATTTTATTTTCATAGCCATTTTCATTTGGCATGCCTCTCATTCATGTGTGTTTAGAAACACATTGCATGAATGGGCTTTTCATACAAGATATAGCATTTCATTTTTTCCAGATTTTGTATTCATGGCAGCACCAAAAGTTTCAGGTTTAGCCAACACAACTTTAGTGACTAGGGGGAATTCCAAGGAACTCCAACTCACCATAGGTAAGTTTTGTCACCAACTCAGAGCCGAGACACAATAAACAAGGAAGCTCATCCAATACAGAGGCTACAGTGGGGAGAAGTCCTCCATGTCACTAGTCAAGTAGTAAGTCAGGGTGATAATCTAAAAGGTAGGCCATGGATGGATGAAGACAATGAATAATGAAGCCAACACTAGCAAGCCAAGGTATGGTGGAATGATCACCTCTATTCTCCCTAAGGAGGGTGCATACCAATGAGTATGAATAGTGAACTTCTAAGTCTGAGTAGGGACAATATAATATATATAATAGATCAACCAAGTCCAAATATTGATATGATCGCCAGATCATGACACTAAGTGCTAAGACATGCTATAAGAATAAGTATAAAAGCAATCTAACCATAACACCATGATATACCTGCTGAGTCATATACCTGAAAGCTCATCAACCTGTACCATCATCTGTCCTCTGAAACTGCTGCTGCAACTCTGGGCACTACTGACTGCTCTGTACCAATGGTATAATGGCTATATCGGTCATCTCTCCGAGTGTCCCGAGACTCAGTCATGGCATGGAGAATACAACTGATGTCCACAATCTGATAGTGATCCAATATAGATGCTCATCTCAGCATCTCAAATGTAGGGGAACTGGCTGAATAGTATACTGGCATCAGAAAAATAATGTATGGTAGCCCGGCTACTATATATGTGATAACAGTATCCATCAACATACATGATCTACCTGATCATACCTGATACATATCAATATACATGATCTACCTGATCATACAATGTATCCACCTGATACCTATACAGATACATGGTCCAAGCATCCAACATGATGCATATAAAATACATACAAATGATCCAACCGATCATATCCAACATCCAACATGATGCATACATACATATGAATGATCCAACTGATCATATCAAGCATCCAACATGATGTGTACAGACATATGAATGATCCAACTGATCATATCCAGCATCCAACATGATGCATACATACATATAAATGATCCAACTGATCATATCCAGCATCCAACATGATGCGTACATACATATACATATAAATGATCCAACTGATCGTACAAAGCAGAAACTAGAACATCATCCTGATGCTCATCAACATCCAGCGCTTACATCCACAGCCATGTGAAGGATCCTCCTTCCAACATGCTTGGAATGGCTTCAGTAAATGTGTCCATCACTTCTTCCTCGAAGTGTCCTTGATCTGAAGAACACCAAGCCTCTCTCTGAAGTACTCAAACTTCACCCTGGCTAGTGGCTTCATTAGCACATCTGCAATCTGCTCGTCCATCGCAACATACAGGAGCTTCACAGCGCCTCTTTGCACCATATCCCTGATATAGTGATATTTGATCTCTATGTGTTTCGACCTGTCATGAAACACTGGGTTCTCGGACAGCTTCACACAACTCTGGTTATCACAGAAGATACCAGTAGCATCCAATGGGAGATCAAATAACTCAGACAGTAGCTTCTGTAGCCATATTGCCTCACAACTAGCTGAACAGGCTGCAACATACTCTGCCTCAGCTGTACTCAGTGCTACGCAGGACTGCTTCCTGCTAAACCAAGAGATCACACCTGATCCCATACTGAAGCAGCACCCAGATGTGCTCTTCCTATCTGCAGCATTGCCTGCCCAATCTGAATCAACATAACCCTGCAGGTTAAACTTTTGATTCGCCTCATACTTGAGCCCATAATCCACTGTACCCTTCAGGTACCTCAGAACATGCTTTACAGCAACCAGGTGAACACTCCTCGGATCCGTCAGGAACTGGCTCAATGTGTTCACCGCAAAGAAAATATCTGGTCTCGTGTTCGTCAGGTACATCAAGGACCCAATCATCTGACGATGCATAGAGACATCAACCGGCTCAGATGAAGCATCACAAAGAAGCTTCAGATTCGATGCCATAGGTGTGGCTATGGTCTTGCAATCCATCATCCCGAACCTCTTCAGGATCTCTACTGCATACTTCCCTTGTCCAAGGAAGATTCCATCTGCACTCTGCCACACCTCCATGCCAAAAAAAAATAGTGCATCATCCCCAAGTTCTTCATCTCAAACTCGGCAGCAAGCTTCCGTTGTGTGTCGGCAATCAATCTATCCTCACCTGATACAAACAGGTTATCCGCATACAAAAGTAGTATCACTGGATTGCCTTCCTCAACCTTGTAGAAAAGGTTGGAATCCGCTTTATTCTTGGTAAAGCCCAAACTGGATAGAAAGTTGTCTATCCTACCATACCAAGTTCTGCACACATATATGACTACACCATGCTGTCTTGAAATCCATCTGGTGCATCTTCTATTTCATCACTTTTATATTTCTCAATGCTGCCATCTGCAACATGCTTGATCTGATAGTTCCATTTGGAAGTCACAACAGACTTCCCTTCAGCTCTTGGGACTGCATCCCAAACATCGTTCTTCATGATCGACGGATCATGGCATTCTTCCCGTATCCTGGGAACTTTAATATCTTCAATAGATAATTTTGTTGTTGAACAAATGTTGTAGTTCTTCTTTTGTAGGAGATGGAATACGGTCTTTCCTACACAACAAGTTAAATTTCATGATTAGAAAACATCTCATAGTTTTCAGAACAAATTCTTACACATAAAGAAATATGTCATACAGTCATGCAAATATCTTAGCCAATGCTTCAATACAACATTTATCCATATCCCGTAACTTTCTAGATGCCTTCCAATCTCTACCAGAACATTGTTAAGAGTGTGCACAACTCTCAACATGTCATCAAAGAGGTTTCATTCTAGATAAGTAGCAATGGAATGTTGTACAGTGCCATAGGCCACTTACCCATGTATATTAGTAGTATATTGTTCATTAATGCAACTATTCTAATATACACAATACATATCCTAAGTCTAGGAACATGAGCATATACATCATTGAACAATTTTATTTAAACAACAAAATATGCAAGTAATGACAATTCAAATACTTATCTTTGTTTGTTTGTTAGGTGGACTCCCTCTGAATCTTTGCAACTCCATTCTAATGTGGATTGTGAGAAGTGATCAACTCCTTCTGAATATCTGCATCCTTGTAGAAACTACTGGAGTGTGCTCCCTCTTGATCCTTGCTTCTTGGATTACCTGTCCTTGAACTTATATACATTCTCGATCCCTTTGCATGCTTGTTAGTATCATTATTGTGTTATCCTCTAGGTCTCATACATAATCAAACATTCATTAGTATAATCTTAATATTATCAAGACACAATAATCTCAAGCATGTATAGTCAGGATCATTTCAAACAGAAATAACCATTAGTATTCAAGGTTTCAGGGAAGTCTTCTTTTACTCATACATTTTCTTATTTGATCATAGGACTCTTCTGGTTAGTTGAATCATCAATCAAGATAAGAGATATAATATGCATAAAACCTGTGATTATTCAAACCTATACCTTCATGATTCTTCTGGTTAGTCATATCATTAATTATGGTAAGAAACATGATATGCATACTACCATGATTATTCAAACCTATGACTTCATGAATAATCATTATCAACAACACAACAGTATAAGATCCTAACACAAGGTAGGATTCTATCTTGATATAGGAAAACATACCCGGATTAGCATGCTAGCTAGTTATGTCTAACATACTCACATGATGTCTTCTTGTTCTTCTTCAATGACTTGTGCTAGTAACCTGTATATCTCATAGGTTAACCATTATAAAACCAAGTTATACATACCTCGTAAATGGATCTTCTATGAGATCCATGACAATGGATGAATCTTTGTCTTCATGTCACCATGATCATACGTTCTTGAAGTAGAACATGATTTGTCTCTCTTGGTGTACCTTTTTGTGTTAGTAGACAACATAAACCTCATACAACACCATAATGCATTAGTATAATCATAAGTGTCAACACCCTAACCAATGAATATCTTCTATCATGCATTCATAATTTTGTTAAGGTGATACGACAAATCTAAAATCAAGATTGTACTAACCGTAATAACATGAAGAAAAACATACCATAAACTTAATCATGAACAAATATCGAAACATACCTCGATGAGTCATACCTGTCGAGATTGCTTGTAATATTCTCATGTAAGGCCTTAGCCTCATCTCCCTCTGAAGCGGGAACTTCTTCACTTATGCAGGTGACCAATCCATCTTCTTCTAGGATTAACCCAATCCATTTGATTTGCAAGAACTGGACCTGGAGCTGGTATGGGTTTGTCAGAGAAACCCCAAAAATTCAAACTTTGAATTTCAAACTTCCGAAAGGATAGAAATATGCGCCTTGATGAGCTGATCAAGCTGGTATATTCAGAATTTGAAAACTGCAAAGTTTCACTCCTCAATTTTGCCTTTGAAACTTTCGGATTCACTGGACGTGACCCTGAACTGGGGTTTGATGAAGCCCACTCTTCTGCCCAATCAAAAGGTTTGATCCAAAGCTCTAAACTTCTATTTTTCTGAGGAGCTTCCAGCCGTGGTCACGGATTTCAAAAATTCCCATTTTTTACAAAAGCCCTAATTTTCCACTTTTCTGATCAAAGTCCCAAACTAGGGTTTGATCAAGCCCGACCTTCTACCCAACCAAAAATTCTGATCTTGGTCTCTAAATTTCGATTTTGATGAGTAGCATCCAGCCGTGGTCTCCGATTACAAAAATTTCAACTTTCTCCAAAGCCCTAAATTCCGGAAGCCATGAATGAAGGTACTCAAAATAATTCTGTTTTGACAGAAATATGTACCTGATTGTTTCTGGTGTAACTACGAACTTTTCGATCCCCAGGGTCTGAAAAAGTTTCCTGAGATAGGCCGACCTGTTATCTTTCCATCCCGACAGGTCTGACCTCAATTGGATTCTCTGAGAGAGAGTTATGCCAAGTGTCGCAACGTGACCTGTTATGGGATAATACAGGAGAGCGAACTTGTACGGCGTGCCACATGTCACTATTTCAACTTCGGCCTCTGAAAATTTTTCGTGAGATAGCTCGCCCTGTTATCTTTCCATCCTAACAGGTCTGACCTCAATTGGACTCTCTGAGAGAGAGTTATGCCAAGTGTCGCAACGTGACCTGTTTATGGGATAATACAAGAGAGCGAACTTGTATGGCGTGCCACGTGTCACTGGTTCAACTTCGGCCTCTGAAAACTTTTCCTAAGATATTACAGTCTGTGTACTACCTGTCACTTTTTACGAAATTTCATTTGGAGCTTCCTAGCCCAAGTTATGACCTTTTTCCCAAGGTCACCTGATTTTGAGTCAGATCTGGAAGAGGCAGAAACCCTATATTGTACAGATCATAAATCACAAAGTACAACGAATTAGAGGTTGTCCTTTGGACACAAGGTACATGGGGATCTGATCTTCGACCTGTAAACATTTCAGATCCGAAAACTTCGCCAAAACGGATTTATAGAGAAAGTGCTACGATGACTGGTTTTTGCTATATCAAGCCCTAGCATCGTAAGTGCAACAAGTGTCATACATGCCATATCATGCCTTCTTTCAGGCTAGCTTTGATACCATGTTAAATTTTCAGAATTTACTTCAATCTGATCTAGGATCTTAACTGAGAGAACAACATGTACAGCATATCTACAACATATCAATCATGGAGACAATAATGCAAGCACACAAGCAACACAAAGATTTACTTGGGGAAAACCATAAAGGTGAAAAATTCCAATAACTTCCTCAGAGATAGATAGAGCAATGATACAACCCAAACATGAGAGATAGACATAACCTAGCAGCAGATCCTCCTCCTCCATAAGTGCGCCACTCCTCCTTGAGTGCATGAGTGAGAAGTGAGTGAGTAAATAGAGTGCCTCTCGCACTCTATTTATACTTGACTTGACTTGCCTTTTACATAAATCATGTAGGCTCGAACTTAACCACATAACATAATGCTGATTGGGCCGACCCCCAATAGGGTGGTCTAATAACCCTTCGACCCACATGGCCGACCCCCAATAGGGTGGTCTAATAACCCTTTGACCCACATGACTTATACAGGGCCGACCCCAACAAGGTGGTCTAATAACCCATCAAGTATAAGTTACGACATTTACAATATAAATGACGACACTTCCGTATAGAGGAATAATACCATCTCTATAGGAGTACATACAACATACATATATGAAATACATTCCGAAGTTACATATACATCAACAGTTGGGACTTTTTATCTCGTGGATATTGTACATGTGGCTTTGACCACCATATTTCATGGGTGTTGTTTGTTGCCTACTAAGTCTTACTTAGTTGGATTTCAAGTGAGCTGGCAAAGACATGAACAATTTAAGTGTTCATCATCAGAGTTCTGAAGTCCGTCAGGCCTTCTAGGCCCCTTTTTATTTTTGTACCACATGTTCATACCCCCTTGGGGAAATTTTGTAATAATGTACTAGCATGGTACCTTGTTTGTAAAAGACTCGGCTTCTAGGACTTAAACGCTAGTTCGACTAGTCCAAAGTGTTTTTTTTCCTTGGAAATTATTGGTTGTTGAATAAACGACTAATAATTTTTGAGTTTTTCACTCAAATCCTCCAAAGTTGGGGTGGTACGTGTAATTTTTAAGGCTTAGGAAGTTATTAGAGTCTATGTGTCAATGTATTAAACCATGCTAGGATATTTTTTGAGTCGTATGAACATGTATTAGGTCCCCCTAGGTTTTTTTTAAGTTCCGATAAAATTTTATTTTTCCGTAAAAACAAGCCATTTTTTAATGGTTTGGTTGAAATTTTTTAAAAAGTGATAAAATCATGGTCTATGGGTTGTTTTGGCCATGGGGGTGTTGGTTTTCTAACCCGGAGCACCCACATTACTCCTAAACCCACTTTCCAGTGTTTAGACACTTTATTTTTCATCTTTTGACAAAAATCCCCAAAAAGTCAAAAAAGTGCAAAAAAATGCAAAAAAGCCAAAAATTAGAAAATTAAAAAATTCCATTTTTGAGAGGATTTTGGACCAGCTATATTTTTGGGATGTGTAAGAGGAATTTAAAAACATTTTGGAGATGCTAAAAGAGTGGGATTGACTCCCTAAGAAGGTGGGCGCATTCCCCCATGAGGGGGCACATTTCCCAAGAGAGGGCGCCCTCACTTATGGGAATATTGCAGCTGATTTATAGCTGGCTGTTGTGGCTGATTTTCGGCTGTTATGGGCATCCAAATAGGTGGGATTTGGAAGCCCCATTTGCTCCACCATCTCCTCCACCATTTCACCCACTCTCCCTCAACTAATGTCCCCTCCCTCCTTGCCCATTCTATATATTTGAGGCACCTCTCTCATTCCAAGCTAGTTAGAGGTGGAATGAGAGTAGGCTTGCAATTGTAATTTGTTCTATCTTGCATTGATAATAAAGAAAGCTTTGGAGGCTTAAGTGTGTAATGTCTTTATGTGTGGAGCAACATTGTCATGCTGTTAATGAGGTAACTTTGGCTTGGTTTCAATTCTTTGCTTCTTTCATTTGTAGATTTGGCTTTGAAAGTGTTATTTTTGAATCAATAGGAGTGGAGATTTGTACGTAAGATTACTTATTCATTTCCATTTTTATATACATGTTTAAAGATCTAAGATTTACATGTTAAATAACTTTATTTGCATGTTATTGTTTGTCTTTTTGCATACATATATCCAGATCTCACCGGGTTGTTTGCAAGATTGTCATCTAGCTTTCAGGTTGCCAAGCTTGGAGGAGACTTGGATCTAGTTTGACTCCACTTCATCTCCAAAAAATATTCTAAGACATTGTCCCTTGACACTCCACGAAGATGCCTTTTTAGTTGATCTTTTGGGCAACAAGCTTTAATCTTCTTACTCTTTCTCTTCTTAAAATTATTATCCTCTTGGTTACTGGTTTGTGGTATTTTTAGATCTGTTTTGTTTAGTAGGATTATCAAAAGGAATAGATTTGAAAATTATATGCATGGGTCCAACGTACTTTAAATTTTCATTTCATAAGTTTGGATCTTGCTTAAAAGAGGTCATTAGATAGTTTTTACAAGTCAAAATTCTCAGATTTGTTTAATGATTTCCTTTTTTTTTATTATTTTGTTGTTGCTCAAAAACACTTTTAAAGTGATTTCGGGCACTTTTTGGACTAATAAAGTTTGCTGGTTTTTGTACTATGACAGCAAGTAAAAGGATATGAAGCACATTTTTCAACCATTTGGGATGATCCAAAACTTCCTTTGAACCTCACCTTTCTTCCACTACTTTGCTTCCATCTTTGTAACCTCTTCTCTCCAAATCTATAAGGAGAAAGAGGAGTTCTTTACTTTCAGCATTAAGCATTGTAATTGGTAATAAAATTATTTTTGAAGTAAGCTCACAGAGCTTGCTTTCATCCCCCCTGGGGGGATTTGTGTCGGTTCGGAATTTTTGTGATTGTTGTCATTTTTCGAAAACTTAAGCGAATTTTAACATTAGATTAGATTAACTTAAAATTAACCAAGTAGATTAAAATCTAACATCTTGGTACAATCCAAATATTGGGCCATTGACACACTTAGGACGTGGGAACAATTTGTTTAATTTTTGCAGACCGTATACTTTTTTCACTACAATATTATTTATCTTTTGCAAAGAAGTAATTCAGATACTAACCCACTACCGGTAGTGTAGTAATTAGAAAACATTTACTTTTCAGTCATTTACAATTCAAAACCCTCTTGCTTTCCCGAAGTAAGGTTTCAGGATAAGGGCTTGCTCGAGTACTGGCCCGAAAAGAGACTCTTGGGGCATTAAAAAGTAAAATTTGTGTTCAAAAATCTTTTAAAATAAACAAGGCTTTTCCCCGTATGTTCTGTGGTCACTGCAGCTTAGTCTGAACATGCTGATCACACTAGAAAGGGAATAAGTGACTAGTAATAGGATTAACATTCTCCAATAAACCACCTATATACGAAAATCCGACGTATCGATTTTTCTGGCATAGTGTGGGAAAATTTCTCAAAGGGCACAGGAACTACTGGGTAGTGACCTCGGGGAAACCGTTAGACTATACCTTCGTTTGGTATAGTGTTGAACATCTCCCAGGAGACTCCGATCCAACCCACATGTTTGAGTGAGAAACCACTTTGCAAGAATCCAGACATGTTTCCAGTACCTTAGGGTATATTGGAGATCCCCTCAGCCATAATACAAAACTCATTACCACATTAATTTTAAAATTGACCAAGAACATTTGCCCTCGGGGAAACCGTTAGACTCTACCCTCGTTTGGTATAGTGTTGAACATCTCCCAGGAGACTCCGATCCAGCCCACATGTCTGAGTGAGAAACCACCTTGCAAGAATCCAGACATGTTTCCAGTACCTTAGGGTATATTGGAGATCCCCTCAGCCATAATACAAAACTCATTACCACATTAATTTTAAAATTGACCAAGAACATTTGCACAATATTTTCTTTTCAGCATTACAATTTTGACTCCATTCTTCAGCACTGGTCTCTTTATTTATCATTGCAGATTATTTTTAATTATTATCATGTGTTGAATGATTCATTAATGATGTTCAAGTTATATGCTATTTAGATATTTATGCTGCTATACTTTAAGTTATATTGCAAATCTCTTATGTCAGTTTTATCATTATTAAAAGACTCCTAAAAAACTAATTCATCCACTTAACTAGCTTAGCTTAACCAACCTTAGCAACTTTAGGGTCCACCCCCCTTGGCTTCATTAGGAGTTTTCCTATACGGAGGAGTCAAGATTCAAGTGATAGTACTTGACTCAAGGCTTGCCCCCAAGGACACACTTTGTGGCTTGAAGATTTCTGCCACACTTACCCCAGGTGTGTTTTCCGGCAGCAACATTGTTAATAGTTTGTTAGGGTTTAGTGGAGGGATTTTATTTTTAACTCCACCCTAGGCTAGATCTAGGATTTACTACTTGTTTATTGTTGTGAAGAGAAGGATTGAAACCTATATAATGGTTTATCCTTTCATTCATTTGTATGGTTGGATTTTTGGATTTTTCTCTCTCAAGCTTAATTGATACATCTTTTCTTCGAGAAAATCTTGTTATAAGGGTTCCCTTCTTGTTCATGTGTGGTGCTTTGATCTTTCTCAGAGCTTCATGCTTGTAAGTTGTATTGGGTATTTACATTGTCATTTCTATGCTTTTGCTTGGGCATTGAAAGGGTATTACTACATCATTGGAGAAAGGTGTTTTGTGTTAATCTCTGTTTCATCCTTTCTTTGCATGTTTATTTATACGAGAGTTACGTGTTGTATCTTCACCTTGATCCGGATTGTGCAACCTTCAACCTCTTTCTATAGAGTGCAACCCCGAGAGCTTGAAAGGAAGGGGATTCTTCATTCAACTCCTTCCCTTGTAAATTCTAGTTCTCCTTCAACTTCACGTACTAGGGTTTGGGTTTGCTCATGCAACTCTACTGTCTCAATGACATATTAAGCAAGGATCTCTTGGTGATTCTTTGACTCCATTTTCCCTTTGATTGGATTGACACTAGTCCTTGGAGTGATTTGTTTTGTCCTCCCATCACCTCTTTTATCCTATGCTACAAAAGGAAAAACGTTTTGCTAGAGTTACTCTTCACATCACCTTGTACTTCATTGTTTATAGCCCTAGTAATCCTATCTTAGTGAATTCCCCCTTGAGTTGGAGAAGAGCCAAGCAAAAGTGCGAAGAGGGTTGGTGTGGTGACATTGGCCTTCCCTCTTGAGTTCCCCTTTGGCTAGTATCGCTTCCTTTGGAATTTAATCACACATTCTAGTTGGAGAGGTAACAAGAATCACCAAGGACAAGAAGGTAAAGTGCTTTCCTAGGTGGATGAATGCTTTGACCAAGGCGTGACAACTTCTCCAACAATTCGCCCTCTAGAATTCTTCAACATGTGACTTTAACTCTTCTTCATTTAATGCACCCTCCCAAAGTTTAATAACCTTCCATGTGTGAGTGGATCAAGGGTCTCACAAATCTTGATAGATATTTAAAGAATAACAAACTTGGTCCAAGGAATAAAATAATATTTTTAGAAGAAGTAATTCCTTGAGGCAAGTGCTTGCCTCAACTACCTTTACCAAAAATAACGTGTCCATCAAGAGAGAATATTCCACATGTGTAAATCCAACTAACTCTTTGAAGAATGTGCAAATGCTCAACCAACCCCACATGTGTGGCATCTCCCAATCAAGCTTTGACCCATTTTTTCCAATTAAATGATTATTTAATGCTTGAAGAAGGGATGTGCCCCACTTAAGAAGTAATTTTTAATGATTTTTTTATCAATAGAGGGAGTGTTCCAACTTCCATGGGATTTAGGAGCTTATCATCCATTGATCAACCTCCAAGTGTTTGCAATACAAAAGAGGCTAGGGCATTAGAAATATAGGTCTCCATGTGTGCACAACCCCAGTGAAATCAAGTCAATTAAAATCCTCCATTAAGTTAGCGTTTCACAAAGTCTTAATAATTTGATCATGACAATGCATCTCCTATGTGAAGTGTCTTCAAATCCCCTAGGGCGTTCCATCTAGGAGCTCCTTATCCTTAATAATCTTTAATTAATATACATGAGAGACCATTGTCCATGGAACACCCATATTAAGTGATTTTTAAATTAATCTAAAGTGCAAACCTTGGGCACTTTGGTTAATTAGTGTGATTAGTTCTATTTCTTCATTGCCTTTAATTAATCATACTAAAACCTCAGAAAATCCAAGGTAAGACATTTTAATTAATACACTACTTCAAAAGTACAATTATTAACACTTCAAAACTTAGGGAGACCCTAAGTTGATGGGTTTCCATTCCATTAAATACTTAAGTTTTAATTAATTGCCTTTTTTCCTTAGTCAAGTATCCTTTTAATCATCAATTAGAGGGAGTGCATCATTTTATGAGCATTTTTTTACTTGTTAGGCACATGATATTTCACCAGTAATCACCATAAAGACATGAAAACATATCACACTGTACCTCCTAGCCAACCACATGGCCACCACTCAACCATCAAGAAGCAACACCTCCAAGCAAGGATACAAGTGTATTACTTGTCCATCCAATTGTCTAGCTATGAAATCATGCAAGCTCGACCCTTGTGAAAATTTTTCACAAGTGATGTGACCAAAATCAAAATGTAATGATATGTTGTAACAATATTTTCATTTAACTCCTGCAAGCTTGACCCTTGTGAATTTTTTTCACAAGTGATGTGACCAAAATCATAATGTTATAATATGTTGTAACAATATTTTCATTTAACTCCATTGTCTCTAGTGATCTTTGTTTATTTGTGCGGATGGAAATCCCTTGGTTGAATTTCCTT
Source organism: Larix kaempferi (assembly GCA_027924585.1). Taxonomy (NCBI): domain Eukaryota; kingdom Viridiplantae; phylum Streptophyta; class Pinopsida; order Pinales; family Pinaceae; genus Larix; species Larix kaempferi. Next base: position 4,864,968 of record BSBM01000018.1, on the reverse strand, counting down.
GGTTCTTGATCCATAGTCTATATCGAAAAAGGATTTGTCTGGGGAATGATTTAGTGGATGCTTAGACTTGAACTTGGATTCCTTGGCCTTATTTGAAGCTTAAGTTCGACCTAGACAACTCAAATAAATGTGGTGTGGAATTTATATAGTCTTTGATTCCCAACCACTATGCTCTAAAGCTTGACCTCCATATGTCAAGAGATTGGTAGAGAGATTAGAAGTGGGGCAATGCCATAAATTTCATGAAATCAAGTTGACCTTCAGCTAAGTGGTTCTACTCAAAGGCAGCCCTAGAAGGTCAAATAAATAAGCTTTGGAGATTGAAATCTAAATAGAAAACCCAAATTTCTACGGTTCATAGTATTTGGAAGCTGGTTGTAGAACCTAAAAAAGCATTCTTTGCTTAGTGTCTTTCCTTGGGGGGCCTCCCCTTAGATAAAATATTAAGTCACTTGGGAATTTGTAGCTTGTAATGTCTTCATTGCAAACGGATTGAAACCATAAAGCATGTGTTTTGCTTCTGCTCGCTAGCCAAATCTCCTTGTGCATGGGAAGAGTCTCTATGCCAACAATGCATCCCTACCTCTTTATCTTGGTGGGTTGTGTTGCTTGGCGACTAGATGCCATGGGCTCTGGATTATCATTCTACTTGGTTGCTTATTAGGGTTGAAGTTGTATTTTGGCTATGGAAAAGGAGGAATGATGGTCTAGTTAATTCTATTCTCACATTAAACTTAGGTATGATGGCATTATGATCTATGCCATCCTATCCTTACAAATTGAGGTGCAATCCCACAAGGTACACTTAGAGATGGAGCATCGATAGTAGCTTTTGGACTATTGGCATGCCCCCCCTCCCCTCTGCACTATGAGTTGCGTGCCTCCTAGCCCAAAGCCTACTTCTACGTGTGCATCTTCTTGTCATGCTTTCATAGTCTCTTTGGTGGGAAAACCCAGGCATTGGGCTCTTAGATTGGTTTGAGAATGATGTGAGTGTGTGGATAACCTCTCTGCTAGCTCACTCTAGTGTATGGAGAAAGCCTTCCCCATCCTAGTTTTTTCAATCTTGGAGGGGTCTAGACCTTAGAAGGCTATTGAAGGATGGGATGTTTTGGAGTCTAACCTGCCACTTACAAGATGGGGCCCAGCCCTAGATGATCATGACTAGTGGCAACCCCCAAGGAGTTGGGATTAATGTTTAAGGTTGTTTTATTATGATGTTATGGTTCTTTTGTGGATGATGTGCATTTTGATACTCTATGGGTGTTTTGGCATAAGGCAACCCATTTTTTGACTCAAACCCGTAGGTGTTTTTGCTATCATCAATCCATGATTATGTTGCATTTAGCTTTGTTCATGGAGGATGCTTAGGTGGCCCATTTTTTTTTCTTTTTTTTGTACATATTGATATCATTAATAGTCAAAGGAATCTTTAAAAAAAGGGGGTAAAGAGTTCAAACTCAAAGCCTTGGTTGAAAATCAAACAAGAAAGAATATCAAGGTGTTTTGGTTTGATAATGGAGGAAAGTACACCTCCAAAGCCTTTGATGCCTTTTTACTATTTTAGTGAAGCAAGGATCAAGAGACAGTTGATAGTGCCTTACAAACCACAACAAAATGAGGTTGTAGAGAGGAAGAATATGGATTTTCCCATGTGTCTTCATGCAAAGGTGTGCAATAAAACAATATGTATCTTGAATCGATGTCCTCACATGAACTAGAAGGAAAAAACATCATAGGAGGCATTTACTAGTGAGAGACATGAGGTATCGCATTTTTTTGTTTTTGGTTGTCTAGTTTACATTCATGTTCTTGATGAGAAAATGACTAAGTTTGAACCCTTGAGTATCAAGGGTATTTTTCTTGGGTATAGGGAGACATCCAAGGCTTACTAGGTCTACAAATACTATGGTGAGCTTGGATGTGAAGTTTGATGAGGATGGATGGTCTCAAAGTCACAGGAGCCTCCCACAAAAATTGAAGAATGAGAAAATCTCATTTTCTCTAAGTATGATATGAAATTGAAGATCAGATCAGAGAAACAAGGTTCTAGTCAAGAAATAGAGGCCTTATTACCCTCAAATTGAGCCAAGAAGTTGAGATATCTTACTCAGACTTTACATGGTGCACAACAACAAGTGGAAGTGCCAAAGTCTACTTTTTGGGTGATTCATCCACCTTAAAAGTTTCTTACTTGTATGCAATTGTGTCTTCCATTCTTGAGACAAAGCCTTCTAGCTTTGAGGAGGAAAATGCAAAGGAAGTATGGCGAGATGCCATGATAGAGGAGTACAACTCTAGTCTTAGGAATGATTCTTGGGAGATTGTTGATTTCTTGCATGCAGTAGATGGGAGCATTGGAAAGTCCAAGGCTAGATTTGTTGGCAAAAGGTTCTCTCAGAATGAGGGGGTTGAGCTTCATGAAATTTTTTCTCCAATTGCAAGAGGTTTTGAGATCCATGGGCAAGATACCTAGGCATTGCAAGTTGCCGATATTTTGAAAAATCCTAGCGAAGGGGAAGTCTTAGATGCTAAGGGAGAAACTTGGTGTGATAGAGAACACCTTTCTTACAAGGAGCAAGTGTTAGTTTACTTGTTGCTTGGAGAGTGTTTGACTCTTGCTATGAGCATGGTGCTTCAAGGGAGAGAGTCTAAATGAGGGAATTTTGACTCATAGCCCCTTTTCATCTATTTTTGACATTTACTTGAGCTATGTGGAGAGGGTGACTTAGCACAAGTGGGCATGAGACTACCTATCCTTGGAAAATGTGGGATGCATTGCTTGAAAAGCATCCTTGGCACATGGGAGGCACACTACTGGGGAAAATTTCTCTTGGAGGGTGCATGAGTTGGTTAGGGTTAGGTGGACGTAGTCTAGGGTGTAACCCTTTGTGTAACTCACTCCTCTTCCTCTATAAAAGGAAGGAGGGGTATGTCACTGTTGCCGCTTGAACACACACCCGAGGGTTATCGCAGTAGAAATCTTCAAGCTGCTTAGGTGCGTTCCTTGGGTGGCAAGTCTCAAGTCAAGTACTGTCACTTGATCTTGACTCCTCCGTTTAGGCAGGACTCCTAACTAAGCCAAGGGGGGGTAGTCCTTATGAGTTACTAAGGCTATTTAAGCGATTTAGTTTGAATGGGTAAGTTGTTTAGGAGTTTGAATAATGTTTAACTGAAAGAAAGAAAGTCACTTGCAAATATGAATTAAGATCAACAACATAAGATAGCTATAAGCAATAAAAGATCTGATAAAATATTGAAATACTATAAAAAAGATCAGTGCCAAAATGGAGTCGAAATTGCGTGTTGTTGTATTTTAAATGTTTTGCGAGTGCTTCTTGGTTAATTTTAATTTATTATGAGATGAGATTTATTACGGGAAAAGGGGAGCTTCAGATATACTGTGAGGTACAAGGAGTAATGTCCAGAAATTATATAAAGGTGGCTCCTCACGAAGACGTGTGGGCTGGAATGGAGTCTCGAGGGTGTTGTTCAATACTACACCAACAAGGGTGTAGCCTAACTGTGCCCTGAGGTCACCTCCGAGTAGTTCCCACTTCTCCTAAGAAATTTCCCCACACAATAACTAATGTCTGAGTGCCGGATTTTCACTATGTTCAGGGTTGTTGGTTTTATTAGGATGAGTTTTTATTAAATGTGGAAAATTAAGGAGTAGTTGCAACTCTTTCCGATTTCCCACAGGCCCAGGGAAATGTCCACAAGGGGAAATAACATACTTTGAGTTGGAAACTAAATGTATGTTCAGTTTGATTGCAAAAAAAAAAAAACTAAAGTAAGGTGTTATATTAATTACTACAAGAAAAGAGTCTCTTTTCTAATCATCCGATCACGTACTCAGGCAAATCCCTTTATGTAACAACGAGAGCATACTTCGGGAGAGCAATGGCAAGTTCGTTACTTTAAGAAAATCAAAGATTGAAAGTAAATTGTTGAACTAATTACTACACCACGAATATATTTTCCCTTTCGTTACTGTTATCACATATATAGTAGCCGGGCTACCATACATTATTTTTCTCATTCCAGTACACTATTGAGCCAGTTCCCTTGATTTGAGATGCCGAGATGAGCATCTAGATTGGATCACTATCAGATTGTGGACAGCAGTTGTATTCCCCATGCCATGACTGAGTTTCAGGACACTCAGAGAGATGACCGATGTAGCCATTATACCATTGGTACAGAGCAGTCAGTAGTGCCCAGAGTTACAGCAGCAGTTCCAGAGGACATATGATGGTACAGGTGGATGTGCATTCAGGTATATGACTCAGCAGGTATATTATTGTGTTATGGTTAGATTGCTTTTATACTTATTCTTATAGCATGTCTTAGCACTTAGTGTCATGATCTGGCGATCATATAGATACATGGACCTGGTTGACCTATTATTTATATTATATTGTCCCTACTCAGACTTAGAAGTTCACTATTCATACTCATTGGTACATACCCTCCTTAGGGAGAATAGAGGTGATCATTACACCATACTCTGGCTTGCTAGTGTTGGCTCCATCATTTCATTGTCTTCATCCATCCGTGGCCTACCTTTTAGATTATTACCCTGATTTGCTACTTGACTAGTGACATGGAGGACCTTTCCCCACTGTAGCCTCTGTATTGGATGAGCCTCCCTGTTTATTGTGTCTTGGCTCTGAGTTGGTGACAAAACTTACCTATGGTGAGTTGGAGTTCCTTGAGAATTCCCCCTAGTCACTAAAGTTGTGTTGGCTAAACCTGAAACTTTTAGTGCTGCCATGAATACAAAATCTGGAAAAATGAAATGCTATATCTTGTATGTGAAAGAAATGCCAATTGAAAATGGCCATGAAAAATAAAATGTTATATCTTTTGGAAAAATAAATACCTAGGTAAACAAGTTGTCCATGACACACCTAGAAGTGCTCAGGTAAACAAGTGCCTTAAAAACACACCTGCAGCAGAAAGCCTAAAAATAAATGTAAATCTATGCAATGTGTTTGTAAACACACATAGATCAAGGCTATGGAAACTTCAGGCCCAAAAAGCAATGGAACTTAAATGTTATATCTAAACAATTGCTGGCCTTATTTGTATTATGGATTGTGCGCATCTGTGAAGGTGAATAAACCCTCTTTAAACAACTCATCCATTTGTGAGACACCGCCATTCCCTGTGTTATTGCTCATTCAGTATATACTATGGTGTGTATTCCCTTTCCCTTGCCAAAGTGTCACAAAGTCAAGTCAGTCAAGTCATCCCTTAGCCTAGCCAGTTATTTCAGCCTTCACCCTTCACTAGCAAATTGATCACAACTATGAAGTGAGTATGGTCCTGAAAGTCTAGTCTGAGTAATAATAATAATTAACGACACTATATATTTGGATTTAGATCGCCAGTCATGATTACGCTGTGTTATAATTGTTATTCGAATAAGTTCTAGAGCATGTATTAACCTTGACACCTTGCAGCAGCTATGGATGATGGTCTGAGTTGTATTTGGTCTTGGTTGGACCTAGTTTGACCATGGAGGACCATGGGACATGAGATGTTAGACCTTATGATGATATGGATAGATGATATATGGTCTATGTACACATACAGGATGATTCTATGCAGCAGCTACAGGGTTATGATGATGATTCTGGGGTTACAGCAGTGTTTGATCATTTACAGAGCATTATTATTGGCCTTGTTCCGGTATATTGGATATTTATTTTGATCATGCAGAGACTCATATGGTGTATGAGTACACATCTTGGATAGATTTGGACCTTCTGAGTCCAATGGGACAGTTTGTTTTCAGTTCCGGGCACTTACAGTGATGATTGAGCCTCAGTAGGCTGTCCTAGTGCAGTTTTGGTCTGTTGGAGGCCCTGTCGGAGCAGAGATGACTTTTATCCGGTTGACCTAGGGCGCTGATGATGGAGGGGGTGGTCCAGCCACTTGTTTTTACCATATTACCCCCCTCCCGGACACATTGGTGCCCTCACCTTGACAGCGCCATCACTCCAGGAGGCTGTTTGGGCAGTTTCACGCTTCCCGAGGCATTTCAGGATTGGTAGAAATGGCTATTGAGGAAATCGATTTGGGCTACTGAGGCAAAGTTATGGCATGGGATGATCAGTGATGATAGATCGGGGTCTTCCACACCTTCTCCAGCAGTTTCAGCTTCATCGGGGCCCGCATCCATCACTTATGGCACTTTCTGTGGATTTTTGAGGTCTTTTGAGGACCACGACTTCACTAGGGAGGCACGATTTGGTACTTTCATGATTATTTATTGGTTATTGTGCCATGGGGATTGACCAAGGAGGGATAAAATTACCCCTTGGACCCACCATGAGCCTCTTATGATATTTTGTCATCATGATTTGGTGGGATTCCCCTCTCCTAGGGCGACTTTGTCCACTTATGTTATATTTTATGTGTGATCCATGTATTTTGTTGTTGAGCTCATCTCAACCATTGATTAGACATTTGTATCTTTTAATCTTAGCCACTCATTCAAAAAGTGGTTAGGGTTTTGGTGCCTCTCCTTCCTATTTAAAGGAGAGAGCCTCTCATTGTAAAGGGTCTTTGGCTCTTGGATTATTGGTATAGAAAAATATTCTTGTGGAAATTCTTGTGGTCTCCTTTGCATCTGGTGTTCTTAGATGGTGATTGGAAAGTCTATTGCAACCTAGCATTTGGAAATTGTGGTAAGATCTATCTTTTTTTGGAAATCATTGTTTGTCTACAGGAGGGCGACTTCAACAAGGGCGATTTTGCAAGGCTTCTTCAAATCGACTTTCTTGGCATTCGCTTGTATCAGGGGGTTATCATTAGTATCATTGTGATCTATGCTATCTTTCTGTTACTTCTTTTGTGGCATTAGTCTTATCTCTTGATGCATCAAATCTGATATTGTTGACGTTTGTTGTGCAGGAGAGAGGGCGCATTGGCTTCTTGGACCAAATCGATTTGCATAGAAACTACCTCAAAGCTTCCAAATTGATCGGGATTGCATAGATCATCATCATCAAGGCATCTACAAGGTTATCCAGGTAAGATCCACAGGTTTGTTTCTCTTTCCTTTATCCAATCCATTGACATAACTCATAAATTGTTAAAACCCTAAATATTTCAAAACCCCCATTTTACATTTTCTTAGATCTACTTAGATCTAGTGGGTTGTTGGGCATGATATTGAAAACCCACCTCTATAGCATCCACGGCATCCCGGATCTATAGTTTGGTGAGGATTGGCTTCCGTTTGACCCCTCTCCCAAGCCAACTTAGCTTCTCCCAAGGAAGGCGCACTTCACCATTTGAGCAAGTTGACCTAGATTTAAGTGATGGGTGTTTGAGATTCCACTTGATTTGACATCTACACATCAAATAACATACACCCAGGTTGTCCCTTTCTTGAAATTTACCTTGTGGGCCCCATTCCACATTTTAAGGGATTTAATCCCCATTTTGGACCATTTGGAACACTAAAACTCAGATCTACTAAGATCTAACCGGTGGATTGCCACGAAATTATAGATCCTTACTTCTACCTGACCGATCTACTAGGATCTAAAGTTTGGATGCCATCCGACATGATTTGACCCACCTAAACCCCAATTGAAGCCTCCTTGGGTAAAGTCGCACCACCTTGGAGAAGTGAGTTGACTCACTTCCAGAAACTGGGTATTTGAGATTTTTGGAGATCTGAAACCGGAATAATTCAAAACCTAGGCCTAGGCTGTCACTTTGTCAAATTTTTCCTTGGGGACTGCATTCCTTGTTTTAAGGGATTATGGTCCACTTGGGTTAAACCTAGATCTAGACACATTCAACCATCAAGACCTATATTGCCCACTTATCTCATGTTGTAGGAGTCCTAAACCATAAGTCAACCCTACTTTGACTCCACTTCCCAATTCCCAAGGCACTGGTTTATCTCCAAGACAACCCAACTCTCCTAGATTGTTGGATTGACTTGTGGTTTGACTCTTGCATGGTGAACTATACCCTTAAAGCTATCATGAATCATGGTCAAGCTTGTCTTATGTACTAGTTAGCCCCAATACACCCCTCAAAACTATCCTGCATTGGACACAGTTCCCAAGGCAGTGGATCTTTTGACATTGACCTAGTACGCTCATCCTAGATCTCACTTCAAACATTGTAAGTCACTTTCACATCAACTATGAACCAAAGCTATATCCCTTGAACCCCTCACTTGGCTTGTGACTTTACCCTTAGGTCTAGGATAAACCATACACCTAACTTCACTTAGAAATACCCTGATTTGGTGTCTTGGTTTTAATCTCTCCTGTCGGGAGTAGATCGGGTCTCCCCCTTTGTTGTCTGGGCTAGATAACATAAAGCGAAGGTTGCCTCGACTGGCGTGACAACCATATATATTTTGGAGGTCGAGGTGATCGTGGTTGCACCTTTTGAGTTGCCCTTCCCTATTGCCATCCATGACTGGATCCATCCATAGGGGTAACTACAGTTTAGGTGATAACATTTTGGCGCCGTTGCCGGGGACGCAATAGGCTTACCTTGGTCCGACATATTATTTTTGTTAAAGCTCTCCTCCCCTTTCTCTTTGCCTAACATTTTGGCGCCGTTGTCGGGGAGGCAATAGCTTACCCTAGTCCTTCCTGCATATACAACGACACATATCTTGGTAGAAGAGTTAAATCTACCTGGCGACTCCCAATCGTGACTCCGCTGAGGAGCGAGCTCATTGACATCCTTACAACACGAGAAGTAAAGCAAACTTAGATCAAGTTGAAGGAACCCCACTTACATATTGTAAAAGAGATCCTAAAGCACAACCATCTAACTTCCTTTGGAAATTGGTTAACGATTCTCCAAACAGAGCTTCAGGATCCCCTTTGATCAGGTCGGTTCCTCCCTCATCTCCTAGTTCAAACTTAAACACAAACTTACCAAATCCAATGGCCGGAACAAACCCGGGAAACCAGAATGTTCCTCCACCACAAGCCCCTAGGATTTTTGGAAGAAAGGCAAAACCATCTCCTTTAGACTTTTCCCAAATCCAAGGTGCACCCCACGACATGCCTGAAAAGTATTTTGAAAAAGTTCCCAGATTTGATGGAGTATCTGCTATATCAATTGAAGACCACATTGATAAAGTATGGGAACACATGGAAGCATATGGAGCATCTGAGGAAGATGTGTTCATGAGGGGTCTCCTGGCATCCTTGGAAGGAGATGTTAGGAAGTGGTTTGATAGGTTGCCTGCCTCATCCATTGATGGGTATGATAACTTTGTCAACAAGCTAAACAGTGAGTGGTCCCGAAAGTTAGATGGGAAATTTCTCTTACACCAACTTTTTGACATCAAGAAAAGAGAAAATGAAACAGTCCATGAGTTTAACATAAGATTTGACAAGACTGTAGCTGTTATCCCCGAAGAAATTAGACCAAAAGATCAAGCAGTTGTCATTCACTACTTGAATGCTTTCGAGGGATGGGTTGGTTATCAACTAAAGGATAAAAACCCAAATGACTTAAAGACCGCTCAATCAAATGCTAAGATGGCTGAGCAAAATGTAGCATCCATGGGGAAACAAAACTTCTTTGATCAATTTACCCCATCCATTTCCAGATCTGACCCTAGAATCCGAAAACCAAAAGAACCTGTGAGTGCGCCAAAGGAATCCAAGGACACTTTAGAAGTCATGCAAGAAATGATGAAACAATTAACTGTCCTAACTAAGAATGTGGCGAGTTTGAATGACCCTGAGAGACATAGGAATCCTTATGGCCCTAAACCTTACTGGAATAATAATAGAAGGCCTGATGGGGATAGGGATAGGCGACGACTTGAGTACCCAGAAAACTCTGAAAAGAAGGAAGTCAATTGGTGTGATGAAGAGGAAGAAATACCCTCTGACACCATCGACCATGATGACCAACCAGAAAACATCAACTTTATAAATGACTTATCTTATGATGAAGACTTTGGAAGAATCCTTTTAGAAGAAGAGCCATGGGAGCAAGAAGATGATATAGTTGAAGAACTTAGCCCCTCATGTCATGCCTTAGAGCTTCCAAAACCTAAAGAGCAACCAAAGTATCAAATCTATAAACGAGGAAGTACTTCCCAGCCTTCTTTCCTTGACAAACATAAAAAGATTGATGAAGATAAAAAGGAAGAAGAAGATCTTGCCATAGATGATTATGATCTTAAGATTGATATGAAGAAAGAGTTAAGCAAGATAATGTGTAATATCCCTGTCACTGAGTTAATGAAAGTGCCCTCTGTTAGATGCCAAGTAGAGGATTTTTTCAATGGTATTGGCCAAGAGAAAACTCCTGAACCGGTCTTAGAATCATGTCATATCCAAAAGCTTAGTGGAACACAACCTAGTGAAACAGAAAAGGATCCACCAATAAACATCCATTCAGCCATTTATGAAAGAAAGAGCGGTGGTCACTCTCCCTTTTACCTTACCTTGCACATTCAAAACATGCTCCTTCATAACTGTATGTTGGATTCTGGAGCAGCAATGAATGTTATGCCTTTACAAGTTATGAAGGAAATGGGACTTGAAGTGACTAGGCCTTATGGAAATGTTTGTGGTATAGATTCCCGACGAGTACCGTCTTATGGTTTGATTAAAAACCTTAGGGCTGATCTTTTCGCATGTTCAGACATTTCTACTATGATGGATGTAGTTGTCATTGACTTACCCCCAGCATATGGAATGCTTTTATCTAGAAAATGGGCAGCTGGTCTAGGTGGATACCTTATGATGGATTTATCATTTATTTGTGTTCCCAACCCTGATGGAGCCTTGATTCGGGTTAACAGAGAGCCTTGTTATAATGAGCATGTTGAATCTTTTGATGAAGGGTTGAAAAACACATATGGGGATGAATTATTAAATAATGCCAAAACTAACCTGGTTGAAGATGAGGATGAGTTATATGAAGTTGATCAAAATATGTGTATGGTCATGGAAGATTCTGATTCTTTTTGGGAAGATAAGCAAATGATTGAAATAACAAGAACAATTGGAAATGAATTTGTTGAGGAAATAGATGAATTGAGAGGACATGAAAATCAACCCCAAGATCACGAACAAAACAATGAAAACATGCAAGAACCTTCTATAGAAGATCACACACTTGAAGGGGTTGAGAATGGCATAAGAAATACAGGAAGAGATGAGAGTTTGCTTGATGATCGAAGCATGGAACAAACTCCCCCAATAGAAAACCTTCATGAGCAAACGCACAATGAGGAGAACATTGAAAACCCAATACATGAAGATGAGTTTGATGATATTAGGAGGGGAGAAAGAATTCCTTTCACTGTTAGGGAATGGTTTGCCTTGACTGATCACAATAGAGAGAGAGAAAGCCAAGGGCTTGCACCTATCTACCCATGGGAAAACAATCTTGCAACATCTACTAGGGTTGAAACAAATGAAGAGCCTGAAGCCACTTATTATTCTGATACAGAAGATTCTTTTTCTCATTTATCCTTAGAAGACGGTAGCCTAATTCAAGTCCATGATAACTCCCTGAGTTGGGAAGAGGATGCCCTAATTAATGATGCTCCTGAAAGAGACTATAATCTAAATAACTTTGCTATTTTTCAAACTCCTTCAGAGCCTCAAAGCCATGCTTTATCTACATATCCGCATATCCCTAGTTTCCTCCTACCGTCTGAGTCATCTAGTCATCATACTCATGATCTTTCTCACATTCCTACTTCCTCTACATTTCATTCTGAGTCAGTTTCTCCCAGACTGGAAAACATGGTTATTCCTGTTCCTTCAGGGGAAGGTTCTAGTCATAATACTGTCATATCTAGAGAGCCACTTCCCTTGGAAGAACATAGAGACTTCTTGACTGTAGGTGAAATTGTTAAAAGAGTTGTGTCTCCCCATGGGAAAGAGCCAAATGAGGTAATTCAAGAAACAAGAAGGGAAGTTAGGGAAGTCCTTGTTGGCACAGTTGCTATTTCCTTAGATGGTGGTCCACCCAGAATTGATGCAGTTCCTTCTAGGAGAAACTCGAGGATTGTCACACCTCAACTGCAAAACCCTGCCAAAATCCACCCCATGCCTATTCGCAACATTGGAGTTATCCCTGAGTCAGTCAATAGAAATAGGTTTCCTACAGGAAGTCCAGTCATTATCCCCAACCATTTACTGCATATAAGATCGTGGCAAGCTGATGACTTATGGGTTGGACCTTTCACAGTAGAGCGATGCATTGATGGCATGTGCTTTCTGACCACTGGTAGTGGACGACGTATTTTATATCCTGTCCATCAGAGGGACTTGAGGGATCACATCCCTGATCCCACATAGTTGGGATCTCTCCACTTGCATTGCTTGGTAGATTAGGGTAGGTAGGAAACAGAATAAGCCTACTTAGGCAGTAGTTAGTCTTTTCAGCCATTGAGTCTGGCACCTTCTTAGTCTCTAAGCTCCTTTGTAAGCTCCTAGTTAAACTGAGTACCTGTCACTTTTTCTTTTCCTGCACAATAAATTTCAAATTTTGCAAATTATGTTAGTAGTTCAATTTACTTTCCGCATTTATGTTTCATGCATTTATATTTCTGACATAGAGTAGATTTTGTTTCAGTTGATTTTATATTTTTCCCACACATGCGGCATGAGGTATTTTGTTAGATGTTTGTGAATGCAGAAAATAGGTTGCAAAAATAAAAGCTGGAAATAAAATGGTAGAGTGCTGGATCGTGGATTCGAGTAGCAGAGTTCGAGGACCAGATATTCTGAGGTTCTCAAGCGCTCATTTCAGCAGAGCACTTGTCCCAGCCGGAGCCAGATGTTATCACATATATAGTAGCCGGGCTACCATACATTATTTTTCTCATTCCAGTACACTATTGAGCCAGTTCCCTTGATTTGAGATGCCGAGATGAGCATCTAGATTGGATCACTATCAGATTGTGGACAGCAGTTGTATTCCCCATGCCATGACTGAGTTTCAGGACACTCAGAGAGATGACCGATGTAGCCATTATACCATTGGTACAGAGCAGTCAGTAGTGCCCAGAGTTACAGCAGCAGTTCCAGAGGACATATGATGGTACAGGTTGATGTGCATTCAGGTATATGACTCAGCAGGTATATTATTGTGTTATGGTTAGATTGCTTTTATACTTATTCTTATAGCATGTCTTAGCACTTAGTGTCATGATCTGGCGATCATATAGATACATGGACCTGGTTGACCTATTATTTATATTATATTGTCCCTACTCGGACTTAGAAGTTCACTATTCATACTCATTGGTACATACCCTCCTTAGGGAGAATAGAGGTGATCATTACACCATACTCTGGCTTGCTAGTGTTGGCTCCATCATTTCATTGTCTTCATCCATCCGTGGCCTACCTTTTAGATTATTATCCTGATTTGCTACTTGACTAGTGACATGGAGGACCTTTCCCCACTGTAGCCTCTGTATTGGATGAGCCTCCTTGTTTATTGTGTCTTGGCTCTGAGTTGGTGACAAAACTTACCTATGGTGAGTTGGAGTTCCTTGAGAATTCCCCCTAGTCACTAAAGTTGTGTTGGCTAAACCTGAAACTTTTAGTGCTGCCATGAATACAAAATCTGGAAAAATGAAATGCTATATCTTGTATGTGAAAGAAATGCCAATTGAAAATGGCCATGAAAAATAAAATGTTATATCTTTTGGAAAAATAAATACCTAGGTAAACAAGTTGTCCATGACACACCTAGAAGTGCTCAGGTAAACAAGTGCCTTAAAAACACACCTGCAGCAGAAAGCCTAAAAATAAATGTAAATCTATGCAATGTGTTTGTAAACACACATAGATCAAGGCTATGGAAACTTCAGGCCCAAAAAGCAATGGAACTTAAATGTTATATCTAAACAATTGCTGGCCTTATTTGTCTTATGGATTGTGCGCATCTGTGAAGGTGAATAAACCCTCTTTAAACAACTCATCCATTTGTGAGACACCGCCATTCCCTGTGTTATTGCTCATTCAGTATATACTATGGTGTGTATTCCCTTTCCCTTGCCAAAGTGTCACAAAGTCAAGTCAGTCAAGTCATCCCTTAGCCTAGCCAGTTATTTCAGCCTTCACCCTTCACTAGCAAATTGATCACAACTATGAAGTGAGTATGGTCCTGAAAGTCTAGTCTGAGTAATAATAATAATTAACGACACTATATATTTGGATTTAGATCGCCAGTCATGATTACGCTGTGTTATAATTGTTATTCGAATAAGTTCTAGAGCATGTATTAACCTTGACACCTTGCAGCAGCTATGGATGATGGTCTGAGTTGTATTTGGTCTTGGTTGGACCTAGTTTGACCATGGAGGACCATGGGACATGAGATGTTAGACCTTATGATGATATGGATAGATGATATATGGTCTATGTACACATACAGGATGATTCTATGCAGCAGCTACAGGGTTATGATGATGATTCTGGGGTTACAGCAGTGTTTGATCATTTACAGAGCATTATTATTGGCCTTGTTCCGGTATATTGGATATTTATTTTGATCATGCAGAGACTCATATGGTGTATGAGTACACATCTTGGATAGATTTGGACCTTCTGAGTCCAATGGGACAGTTTGTTTTCAGTTCCGGGCACTTACAGTGATGATTGAGCCTCAGTAGGCTGTCCTAGTGCAGTTTTGGTCTGTTGGAGGCCCTGTCGGAGCAGAGATGACTTTTATCCGGTTGACCTAGGGCGCTGATGATGGAGGGGGTGGTCCAGCCACTTGTTTTTACCATATTACCCCCCTCCCGGACACATTGGTGCCCTCACCTTGACAGCGCCATCACTCCAGGAGGCTGTTTGGGCAGTTTCACGCTTCCCGAGGCATTTCAGGATTGGTAGAAATGGCTATTGAGGAAATCGATTTGGGCTACTGAGGCAAAGTTATGGCATGGGATGATCAGTGATGATAGATCGGGGTCTTCCACACCTTCTCCAGCAGTTTCAGCTTCATCGGGGCCCGCATCCATCACTTATGGCACTTTCTGTGGATTTTTGAGGTCTTTTGAGGACCACGACTTCACTAGGGAGGCACGATTTGGTACTTTCATGATTATTTATTGGTTATTGTGCCATGGGGATTGACCAAGGAGGGATAAAATTACCCCTTGGACCCACCATGAGCCTCTTATGATATTTTGTCATCATGATTTTGTGGGATTCCCCTCTCCTAGGGCGACTTTGTCCACTTATGTTATATTTTATGTGTGATCCATGTATTTTGTTGTTGAGCTCATCTCAACCATTGATTAGACATTTGTATCTTTTAATCTTAGCCACTCATTCAAAAAGTGGTTAGGGTTTTGGTGCCTCTCCTTCCTATTTAAAGGAGAGAGCCTCTCATTGTAAAGGGTCTTTGGCTCTTGGATTATTGGTATAGAAAAATATTCTTGTGGAAATTCTTGTGGTCTCCTTTGCATCTGGTGTTCTTAGATGGTGATTGGAAAGTCTATTGCAACCTAGCATTTGGAAATTGTGGTAAGATCTATCTTTTTTTGGAAATCATTGTTTGTCTACAGGAGGGCGACTTCAACAAGGGCGATTTTGCAAGGCTTCTTCAAATCGACTTTCTTGGCATTCGCTTGTATCAGGGGGTTATCATTAGTATCATTGTGATCTATGCTATCTTTCTGTTACTTCTTTTGTGGCATTAGTCTTATCTCTTGATGCATCAAATCTGATATTGTTGACGTTTGTTGTGCAGGAGAGAGGGCGCATTGGCTTCTTGGACCAAATCGATTTGCATAGAAACTACCTCAAAGCTTCCAAATTGATCGGGATTGCATAGATCATCATCATCAAGGCATCTACAAGGTTATCCAGGTAAGATCCACAGGTTTGTTTCTCTTTCCTTTATCCAATCCATTGACATAACTCATAAATTGTTAAAACCCTAAATATTTCAAAACCCCCATTTTACATTTTCTTAGATCTACTTAGATCTAGTGGGTTGTTGGGCATGATATTGAAAACCCACCTCTATAGCATCCACGGCATCCCGGATCTATAGTTTGGTGAGGATTGGCTTCCGTTTGACCCCTCTCCCAAGCCAACTTAGCTTCTCCCAAGGAAGGCGCACTTCACCATTTGAGCAAGTTGACCTAGATTTAAGTGATGGGTGTTTGAGATTCCACTTGATTTGACATCTACACATCAAATAACATACACCCAGGTTGTCCCTTTCTTGAAATTTACCTTGTGGGCCCCATTCCACATTTTAAGGGATTTAATCCCCATTTTGGACCATTTGGAACACTAAAACTCAGATCTACTAAGATCTAACCGGTGGATTGCCACGAAATTATAGATCCTTACTTCTACCTGACCGATCTACTAGGATCTAAAGTTTGGATGCCATCCGACATGATTTGACCCACCTAAACCCCAATTGAAGCCTCCTTGGGTAAAGTCGCACCACCTTGGAGAAGTGAGTTGACTCACTTCCAGAAACTGGGTATTTGAGATTTTTGGAGATCTGAAACCGGAATAATTCAAAACCTAGGCCTAGGCTGTCACTTTGTCAAATTTTGCCTTGGGGACTGCATTCCTTGTTTTAAGGGATTATGGTCCACTTGGGTTAAACCTAGATCTAGACACATTCAACCATCAAGACCTATATTGCCCACTTATCTCATGTTGTAGGAGTCCTAAACCATAAGTCAACCCTACTTTGACTCCACTTCCCAATTCCCAAGGCACTGGTTTATCTCCAAGACAACCCAACTCTCCTAGATTGTTGGATTGACTTGTGGTTTGACTCTTGCATGGTGAACTATATCCTTAAAGCTATCATGAATCATGGTCAAGCTTGTCTTATGTACTAGTTAGCCCCAATACACCCCTCAAAACTATCCTGCATTGGACACAGTTCCCAAGGCAGTGGATCTTTTGACATTGACCTAGTACACTCATCCTAGATCTCACTTCAAACATTGTAAGTCACTTTCACATCAACTATGAACCAAAGCTATATCCCTTGAACCCCTCACTTGGCTTGTGACTTTACCCTTAGGTCTAGGATAAACCATACACCTAACTTCACTTAGAAATACCCTGATTTGGTGTCTTGGTTTTAATCTCTCCTGTCGGGAGTAGATCGGGTCTCCCCCTTTGTTGTCTGGGCTAGATAACATAAAGCGAAGGTTGCCTCGACTGGCGTGACAACCATATATATTTTGGAGGTCGAGGTGATCGTGGTTGCACCTTTTGAGTTGCCCTTCCCTATTGCCATCCATGACTGGATCCATCCATAGGGGTAACTACAGTTTAGGTGATAACAGTTACTTTGGTAGAGTGTGGTGGGTTAGTATTGATTTCTTTGGAAACAATACTTGAAATAATAAGATCTGCTTAATATGCAAAGTATACTGCCTGCGAATAACAAAATTAGGTGTTCCTACATCTTGAGTGAGTTTGAAGACCGATATTTGGAGCGGACACTTCAAATGTTAAATTTTAACTTTAGATTGATTTGTTAAACAAAAATAAAACTAACTACGCAAAAAAGCAAAATCACACAAAGATGCCAAAAACCCCCCAGGGGGTTGGGCTGTGGGTGCTGGGTAGCCCACTTGCTCTTCTTTTATTTATGATTTACAATCAACTTTTGCAGAAAATGCCTTGGATCTTTACAGATCTAGATCCAAAAGTCTTACAAAAATTGCAAAGGGTGAATGCCGAATGAAGCTGGGACGCCTTGGGAAGCTCCAAAATGGCCCAAACTTGAATTTTTTTACCCAAAAGTGCCAAAACCTGCAAAAAAAAACAGAACAGCGAGCTAATTAGTGTTAAAAAATGCCCAAAATCACTTTTAAAAGTGATTTGGGCAACTACAAAAAATATGGAAAAAATCTAGGCTAGTTTACTTGAAAACATTGAATGAAAATAACTCAAAAGGACAAGTCCTTTTGAGGATCTTGGCTTTCCTTTGAGGGAAGCCAATGAAGCACTTTAACCTTTGCTAGATTTATCTATTGAACCCAAAAGAATCTATTTAACATGCAAGTTAAAAATTGTACTTTGAAAGAACTTGCAAAATGAATAGCTTCCTAGCTAGATCTACTTTTTATGATAAGACATCGAAAAGGATTTTAGATCTAAGCATAAACTAAACTCATAAATCGGATCTACTTAGTGATTTAAAATTGAAGCATAGATCTATAAGTCTAGCAAGTAACCAAGAAGAAAATATTGCTTTTTTTGTTTGAAGGAGAAGGAGAAGGAGAGATAGGCTCGATGCCGGATGAGAATCACTATGAAAGCTTCCGGTGGAGTGCTATTGGACTAAACCACATGAAAGTTTGGAGAGAGAGTGAACAAGCTTGTTTGAGCTCCTATCCATAGTTACCTGCAGTTATTCAAAGGACACTTGCAACATGGTTTGTGAGGTCTAGTTACACATACATAGAAAAATTTAGAGCAACATAGTAATAATCTTATTAAAATATTAGATCTAAGTCTTTTAACATATATGAGCAAAAGAAATCAAGTAATAAACTTATTAAACAATTTCTTCCTATCAATTTTGAACAATCCTGCCAAGGTTAGATCCACCATACAAGAATGCAAGAGAAAATTAATCGCATACAGGTTACCTCAAACATGCGTAGCCATGATCATCCAACAAAACACACTACACCAATGAGCCTCCAAAGCTTTTGCTTTTATTCCAACAATACACAATAGAAAGAAGTACAATGACAAGCCCTCTAATCATACAAATCGAACTAGTTTACAATGAGGAAGAGGCTTGCTTAAGTAGCAAAAAGGAGAAGGTAGGGTGCAATCCTCATGAGGGCGTCAATCTTTGATTGAGAGTGAAGAGAGCGAGTACAAGCATGAATCAAGGGATTAGATTGGGGCGATTAAAGGGATAAGTGGGAGTTGGGGGATGAGGTGGGTGCCGCCTCTACAAGAGGTGCGCCCCCTCTCCTTGGAATTATCACCTAACTAATGCATGATGCCCATACATCATCTATGTGAAGGAGGTGAAGGAGAGGGATGGCGCATCATAAACTCAAACAATTGTTGTCTCTTGATTTGATCCTTTAGCACATGTGCTTTAATTCTATCATGAGTCACCTTTCATGTGTGATGGCATGCCAAGTCATTTGGCACAAGCCAAATGACTTTTTTTATTATATATATATATATTTTTTATATATGGGTTATTTTGTGCTTTTTTAGCATTTATTTGCCAATTTGTCACATCTTTAAGGAATAATGCTCCCAAAGATGATGTAGCCCCCCAAAACATAGAGAAAGTGGGTCCTAGGGTAAAGATGACGCTCCGAGTGTGAAAACGAGCATCCCCACGCCAAAATCCGCTTCCAGACCACACTTTTATTACAATTTCAAATTTTCCAATTAAACCATTAAAAACGGTCTAATTTTACGGAAAAAATTATTTTCTTCGGAAATTAAAAAAAACTTAGGGGGACCTGGCACATGTCCACACGACTTGATTTTAATTTCTAGCATGGTAATATAAATTGACACTTGAACTCTAATAACTTCTTAAGACAGAGAAATCATGCCGACCACCCCAACTTTGGAGGTATGAGGGGAAATTCGAAAATTATAAGTCGTTTATTCAACAACCTATAATTGACAAGGAAAAAAAACACTCTGGGCTAGTGGACTGATAACTAAGTCCTAGGAAAGCCGAGTCCTTTACAAAAAAGTATCATGCTATGACATTTTTACAATTTCCCCGCAGGGCATGGACGTGATTTTATTAAAAAACATGGGCCAAAGTGGCCTGCTAGGACTTCTGATCTTCTGATTATGAACAGGTAGACTTGTTTTATCTTCACAGGCTCACTTGAAATCACCTAAGTGCAACTTAGCTGATAACAGTCACTTCATTACATTTTAGTTTTTCTAGTTTGCTAAAACTAGAGTAGCTGTGATAGCTTGTCGTTTGGTTTTTGCATTGGCAGCTGATTAATTGTTATGTAATCTTCTTTTCATTGTAACAGAAAATTATATTATTGTTGTTGAAGATGTTAAGCACTGATCTGATTTTCAAGATTTGGTATCTCTTTTTTGTATTGCTGTTCAGCATACTGATCTGGTTTTACATTTCCAAATCTGATTTATATTCTAACTGCTGCGATGTTGCTGAGCTAGAATGTACTGATCTGATTTTCATAGCTGATTTGATAAATAGCCGTGCTAGTGCTAATCTGATGTAGTTTCCAGATCTGATTTTCAGACTTCATTTTATCAAACTTAGTATCTGGCTGCTTCTAGAATGATATAACCTTTTGATAAATGGTGTTTATTCACTTGCAAATTGCCTGAGTATTTTGGTGTTTGCAGATCTGAAGTTTTAATAGTTGTTTCAAAGGATTTAAGGTTCAGCTGTAGGGAAGAAGTTCTATGAGTGCAGATCGGATGTCATGAGGTGGAAATTTTAACATAGAAGTGGATTGTTTCCATCTGATTTTCTTTTTGGGTCGTGAAATATTCTGCAACATCTGCGAAAAACACAAAAATCATTGTTTGAGATCCTCTACAGCAATGGGAATTCAGATTAACTAAGCAGGATAGTTGCTGGATTAAAATTATGTATGGAGGTTTATTCTCCTTCAGAGTTAGTATTTATGCCTTTGTATTTTATTATGTCCATTGATTGTAAGGAAAATGTTTTTTCCACGCATATAGATGTAACGAAAACAGACAGAAGAATAGCTTTTCAGTATGTAATTAACTATGCTCTAGGCATAACTTTATTTCAGTTCTTTCAAAAACATCTATTCCAGTGTTCTTTTCCAGCTACATCCATAAATCATAAAATTCTAAATGTAATCACAAAAAGTTTTGCCTCAAAGTAAAATTTCAAGTCTTCCATTTTAATTAGTAATGCTTAAAGCAAGACAGGAGAACATGCAAAGCAGAAAGATTGAAGGCTGCTGGTATTATGTGTCAACTGTTTCACAGCACGTGAAAGTTATAACTTCAGGAGACTTTTCATGAAGTCCAAAAGTTTATAATTTAGTTGAGAAGCAGTTAGTATGTGCCAATAAACCTTTGGGGAATCGATTACTGCTTGGTTGAACTAGGGAGGAAGAATGGTGTCCTCATGTTACGGTTACCTTTTCAATTGCTACAGTGGGATTTGAAATGGTTAGAATTTTAAAGAAACAATTTTCACTCATCAGTTTCTCACCTCTTCTAGGGAATTATTGGCCTTTAAAAGTTTAATGTTAGGAAAGCTTTAGCAATGAGCACCTATCTTCCCCAGGATAACCCAGCTGGGCTCTCTTATCCCAGGCCATTAGCCTAAAGACATTCTGAGGCTCTTCATTAGTACGCCGACCATGGTTTAAGCTCCTCTTTTTCTTTCAGTACTGGTTCATGATTCTCTTCTTGCACTGGGTTAGTTTCTAATTCTTTTTGTACGGTTTATCTCATGGGTTTACCCCTTGTACTCTTTATTTTACATTATTTTTGCTATTACTTTATTTGTTTATCTAGGAGATGCCTTTGGAACTCCTACATTTCCACTGTGGATGTGTACTTTAGAGTCCCATTTACCTATTTTGGTCATTTGGACATCAATGTAATTTCTTTCTGTCTGATGTCCTTACCTATTGCTTGGGACCTTAGGTGATTAGAGCTTTCATAACTCTGTTAATTGCAAGCTTCTATCTATGAAAACACACACAATCTTCTTACAAAAGGTAGGACATTTGGAGTACTTGATAGACATCATAATTGAAGGATTTTGATTCTTCATTGCAGAATTCCGTGCAGTTCAAAGTTGAGAGCTTTTGCATGAACAATCTTCTTACAAAAATATGATATTTGGGTTATAACGTACATTTCATAATTCAGAGTCTAATACTGTTTGCAGATTCTCATTGTTGAACACTTTGCCTTTTAGTCCCTTAGAGAACAAATCTGAGTATGAATTCTACAGGCTCTTATAGGTTGTGATGGTGTCCGCTCGGTGGTGGCCAAATGGATGGGATTCTCAGAACCTCGTTATGTTGGACATTGTGCTTATCGTGGATTGGGAGTTTATGCAAATGGACAACCTTATGAGCAAAAAGTGCATTACATCTATGGGAAGGGAATCCGTGCTGGCTATGTGCCTCTTTCTTCTACTAAAGTCTATTGGTTTATTGTCTTCAATAGCCATTCTCTAGGTAAGTTTCCCAAACTCATCAAAATCTCTGCAATTTGTACCCTTGTCTTGAAAACTGAAGGCATTGATGAATAGCATTCTTGCATTGCTTCTTTATCTCAGTGCAATGAAATTTACAAATGAAATGGGTTCATGATTGATATTTGGAGATGATCCTTTGGTAAGATCATTAAAAAGTTAATTTTTTGCTATATTTATTGTTTGCTTATTTTTGGATCGTAATTCCTGATTTTGATTGGACAGGTCCAAAGATAACAGACCCAAATCTTTTGAAGAAGGAAGCTCTTCAACTTGTTCATAACTGGCCTAAGGAACTTGTTGAGATTATTGAGAATACGCCAGATGAATCCTTTGTGAGAACTCCTTTAGTGGACAGATGGTTGTGGCCTTTTGTGGGTCCAAAATCAACATCAGGGGGTGTTGCACTAGCAGGAGATGCATGGCATCCCATGACACCAAATCTTGGACAAGGAGCATGTTGTGCGCTAGAGGATTCAGTTATACTTGCTAGGAAGCTAGCAAAAGCACTTGATGTGGGCGCACAAGACCAAATTGAAAATGTCCAAAGAGGCAGAGTTTCAAGTGATTATTTTGGAGGTTCTAACATATCGAGTCAGATAGAGGAAGCATTGCAAGCCTATACTACTGAAAGGTGGCCTCGAATTTTCCCTTTAACCATTAGAGCATATCTTGTTGGTGCTCTTTTGCAGTGGGACAATGAGTTGATTTGTTCAATGAGGGATAATATAATTATACCAAAGGTGGTGCAGTTAGATCCCCTATTAGAACACACAAAATATGATTGTGGTTTGTTGAATAACAACTCGTGATGACTTTATTCTATGGTCAGATTAATTATATTATATGCATATGACATATATGGTATTTGCCTTGTAACTATGTACATTGCCTCAAATTCTGATGGACAGCATAGTCTACTTTTTGTTCCAAAAAGCACGGACATTGTAATGGTTTGTGTTTCCTAGTGTCTGTTTGTGGCTAATCTTTTTCTCATTCTTCTTGATTTGGATATTCTTGTTTTGTGACAGTTAATGGATAAGGGTAGATTGATTTTTAAAATAATTCTTAGTTATCATATTTTCTTTTCTCAATACATTACTGTACATAATCCTTCTCCCTTGTTCACATTTCATTCTTCATTATCACTCTGCAGTATTATATTTTTCTCTTGTGACAGACCCCTTTCCTAGTTACATTGAGTACAAGGTACGAGCCGAGGTTCCTTCCTTGCCTTTAAAGGCTGACTCTTTTTGGGTTTATATTTTATATGTATGTCATTTCTACGGCATAGAGAGTCCAAACATCAATTCATCTCTGTGCAATGTGTGCATAGGTTGTTGGCTCTGTATTTTGACATTTAATACAGACCTACATAAGCAGCTTTACAACAATTACCCCTTTGATGCAGGTTTTCTCCTTCCACATGGCTTTTTGTGGGCTTGTATCAGTAAGTATTTTATTGTCTAGCATCTGTTTACGACTGCTCTAATATGCAAGAAGTGAAACTGAATTGGATGAACTCTTGTTGTAACTGTATAACTGCTATAGCGTTGTGAACTAGATGAAAACATCTATGCCATTGCATCAAGTTCTTGGGAAATAGTACAATTTAGAGAGAACTGAATGATAGTTAGTTAGCATTACAAATGGAGAGAGTCTTGTGCATAGCTTGGCATGTAGGCATTTCTACATCACCTCAAAATAGTAAAACATGGCATCTATTAGAGGTTGTTTGGCAGGTCCTCACCTGGTTT
The DNA here is from genome assembly GCA_027924585.1 of Larix kaempferi. NCBI lineage: Eukaryota > Viridiplantae > Streptophyta > Pinopsida > Pinales > Pinaceae > Larix > Larix kaempferi. The sequence continues at coordinate 4,841,002 of BSBM01000018.1, read as the reverse complement.
TATCAATTGTAACGCCAAGCTATAACATTGTACATGTACAAATTTATTTTGGTAAAATGAATTTGCTGTTTGGCACATGGATTCCTTGTTATATTGTCCATAGTAGGTGACCATAGTTTGTGTGCATACAAGAAGATCACACTTCTAAGGCAAATCCTCCACATGAATTAGGTTGTCCCATGGGCCTAGTCATGGGTTTGACTTTGAATCAATTATTATTAGAGTAGATCTTTCCAAAGCTGCTAAAGCATATGCACATAGGGAGTTCCTCTATTTCGGTGGAAGAGTCAATAAAAAATGACAATACAGAATAGATTTAGTTGGAGACTATATTATTTGGACTGAGTTAATATTACATTCACATTTAAAAATTGAAACACTGATCATGCGATGATATGATATCTTAGAGAGGCTTGCGTGTTGGCTAGTTGCTAGAAGACATGTGTTTGTGATACGTCATGGCCTACATAAAACAAAATAACATGCAGAGTCAAAATCGAGTGCTATATATGTATCTACATGTCAATATTTTGGAAACATGACATTTTATTAGAATCGCCAAATGTCAAATTTATTCACTTAGCAGAGCTAACCTGTCACGGACCTACAGTCTGTCCAAATTTTTTTTCTTCGTACCTGGGGATTTCCCAACTACACTCTGGCATCTAAGTTCATGTGGTATTGCCTTGTCTCAGCGACAAAGGCTTGGCCAACTTGCACCTACTACAACTAGACTACGCCTCTTCACCTAAGGTCTTCCCATAACTTCGCTTTACAGTGCAAACCATCAAATGCAACTAAGTCCTATTCAACCAAGCCCATTCAACAATCCAACATGCATCCAACCACAACCCTTTAAACATCCATTGGTACTTATACTTAATGAGATTCAACACTTAGACAACCAACATAAAGCATCGCAAGAAATATAACAACATTCATCCCAATAAACAAGCCACAATACACTTGCACATGTATAGGTGGCACCCAAAGTGGATGCCTTAAACTTTATTTATGAGAAGATGGTTACAATATACAATATACAAGATACCACCTACCTTCCACTCTTTTACATAAGTGCAAAGAATCTAAGGTAAAATAGCCTTTTGCCAATGCCCAATAGTTTTGTACAAATCAACCCTTGGAGCTACCATAGGCCTGCCTCCTACAAGTCTTGTTCACCTCTTCATTTTTCACTTAGCCAATGCAAATTCGCCCTTCTATGCCAACCCTAGGATTAATACAATTGCATAATACTTTGCACTTGAATGCTTCTTGTTTCCATGAATGCATTAGCACAACGATGTGTCCTCCTATATATATGAGTCTTTCCAAACTCTTAAAGCCCCTCGCTCCTAAGGTGGACCCAAGTGGCCACATCAAACTCAACTGTACCCACATGACTTTTTTGTCGATGTCCATCTCCAATGGTGTTGTGCCACATGATTGCAAGTAAATATGATGCCCATGCTCCCAAGTGCGCCAATCGCATCTCTGTCCGTTGTAAGTGTGCCATGCAGGTGTGACCATCACACAGGTGCACCCATCGCAAGTGTTCCTAGAAAGTGCACTTGAATGCACATGTCGCAAGTGTACATGGCAAGTGTGCCTGAAGGTTCTCGTTGCAAATTCTTTGACAATTTGTGCCCAAGTGCGCCTAGAAATTCCATCCAACAAGGTTCCTTCGAGTGTACCCACTTTTCTTGTGCCCAAGGGCACCTAGAAGATGCACCCAGCATGTGTATGAAGCCAATATTTATGCATCCAATGTGCATCCAAGTGCTGCTAGCTGACGTGCATCCAACCAAGAGCATCCACTTAGTTTGACCAACGAATGTGCACCCAATTGAGTCTGCACAAGTCATATATAAGCCGTTCGGTTCTTCTTGCCACTTTGTTCATCATGCATAGGGCATGTCTATGGACAAAGTTTCTCGTGACAACCTTCTTCGCCTCACCAGTTCCCTCTACTCTTTTCTTGGTTTGTCCAACTAATGTGAGCTAGAAATGTCTATGATGCACCCATCCTTCATGAAATGCACCTAACATGCCCATGGTGTGCCTTGATGATAAGCCAAGGAACCCCAAAATCAACTCATCTAGCCATAAACTTCATGTCACGTCTGTCTATGACAGCTAATGACCACCAAGGTGATCATGTAGTGGACGTGCACGAAGGCTCAAGGCTAGGGCCTTACATCCTCCACCAATGAAATTCATTTCCATCCTCACCAACAACCACAAGGACATGTTGTCCTCCAAGTCTACTGCCCAAAATCATGCATTTGTCCATGGTTGGATTCTCTAACCACTCCACATTGTCATTGCCAGAATACTTATGCAATTGCTCACTATCGAATGCTATCCTTGAACAAAGCAACTCTTCCCAACTCTATCAACAATGTCACTTGGATGCCACTATCACAATTGTTTCCTCTTATTGCGATCACGACCTACTGCTGCTACAATATTTCCCTTTGTTGATGCAACAACTCAACCTCTATGAAGAAGGTTGTGCACATGTAAAAGTGTTGCACACTTTTGACTTACTATTGCTTCTGTACTTAGTAAATTTTGTTATGCATCTGCACATTGGTATACCTCTCATGCCTTGAACTAGTTGTATAGCTAATCCAATCATTGCATCCATCTCATGAAAACACACATCTTCATGCTTAGAACAATCACTTCCTTCTCCAATTCATTCTTCTTTGCACAACTTTTTTGGACTAAGGAAAGATCACCACCTTTGCCTCAAAATTGTCACAAAAGTACCTCAGTCACCTTTTCCATCTACTGCCTCTTCTTGACTTGATTCTCTGTTGATTTACTCAACCCCTTGCTTCATGGATGAGTCTCAACGACCTTTTCTAGGCTTTGCAATCCTTTTGAACCAACATATGTGTCATATTGAACTTGCATATCTCCATGAAGTAGAAGAGCACTTAACTTGAGCAAAGCTCTACGAACTTGTTCCTCAACCATACCACTATCCTGCAACTAAGTGTCTTGTTGGGTGAGTACCTTCATGGGATACTTAGACCCAACACTTAAATTGTCGTTCTTCAAGACTGAGACATCCATATGACCTGCCTTCTTTTATACACAATTTTTTCTATGACGGATTGCATCTTGGTGTGTGCCTTCAATGTCGACCTTCACAATTACTGCTAGTGCAAGTTTTGAACTACGCCCATTTCTTGCTTCTAATACATCAATGTGCACAAATTGCTCAATAATAGGAAGGTATTCAACCTTTCCTCAACTATTAAGTTTCTCTTTGCAATCCAACACTTCCAACTCCCTCACTAATCTTGCCAATTTTTTTGGTACCTTTAGGTTCCATCACCAATATTCATAGGAATTAAGCCACCCAAGCCAATTGTCAATGAGAAGGTGGTATATATCCATTGCATCCATTGCCCAAAAATGCTCCAACAACTTGTCCAAAGTCCGCTAAGTGTGATGAACCATCCAAAGAATTCCATACCTCTTGCTAAGAAATGCGTGTCCATACCAGTACTTCGGTCAACTTCAACCAATTGGGTCATCTTGACAATCATCCTCAACTTCACCAAAGGAAGGCTCTACCTCATTAAGATATTTCTTAGCCCCAAGGTGTCTAAAATGTGTGCCTAGGGCATATCCTATGCACGAGGGTAGGCAAGTTCCTTCCAAGTCAGCATGTTTTGCTTTCCAGTCTGATCCATCTAGGTTGAATGCATACTTTTCCTTTCTAGTCTGACCATCTTTCTCCTTCCAAGCAAGCAAGCACTCATTGCTTTAACACTTTTCCCAAGGAAAGGTCTTCAAGTCTGTCAAGTCACCTCTGGCAATTCAACAGTTTCTTCAAGGCACTCATGCACTAATGTCTCCTTTGTCCACTATCCTACTTCTTAGACAGTAAACTGCTTGAACTAACATCAATGTGGAGAAGAGAATGGCATCTTTCCATCACGCATGTCATCCTCCCGATGAAATGATTGCTCCTTGTCCAACCCTTCACTAAACTTCACACCTTTGTTGCTTCCCTAGGCTTCATTGCGTGCTTCTAGGAAGTGAGCCACATGTGGATTTTAACTATGAAAGGAGGTCGGTGGGTGGTTGCTAAGGACACCTTTTTCAATTGCAACAATACAATTCCTAGAATCCTCTATGGGATTCACCATAAAAAAGTATTATTCTTGACTTGCTGCCATGAACTTGTTCATACTCATTGTCAAGGCATCCAAAACCTTCAATATTGCCTTTAATATCTACTCTTGGACTACTCCCTAGAATTCTAACTTCACAACCAATGTCGGTCACACTTCTTCCTTTAAGTCTCCCAACTCTTCCTTCAAAGGACAAACAATGGAAACACGATCCTGGTCACAATGAAAAAAAGCAACATCTTTATCTCTAGATTTAATAAATTATGTATGCTTCCATGCTATGATGTTGATATCCTCCCTTCTAAATGATTCCAACCACAGAGCCCAAGTTTCCACTTAGTGTATCAACTATCAAACTCTACAGCTTTTGAGTCCAAGATTTAGTTCATGCACTATTCTACCCAAGCTTCATGACATGTGCTTGGTACATCTCACGGATCTATTGATCTCAACAATCCCAATTCATGGCCACAATTTCCATATTGGGATTCCATGACTCTTTCTCTGTGCTTTCCATGTCACAAATTAGAAGTGGTTCAAACCTTTTGAATGCCTCTGAATATTATGCCCAAGCCTCAAAACATGGTTCACTTTCTCCCTCAAGACTACCCTTGTCCATAGGAATAACCTATCATTGAAGTCTTCTACTTTTCCAAGTCACAGTGAAGGGTTCCTAAGTCATCATGTTCTGTGCAAACAAACTACCCTAGGTTCTTGTTACACCCAAGCACAAAGTATACAATTACAACTTTCATCTTTCCCTAAAATGCTTGCCAACTTGCCTCAAGGACTATACCCCTCCTTAAGTTCTCCCAGGCCTTGGAGAGGTGTTTTTGAGTTGTCTACCACCAACGATCCTTCAAAAAGTGGTGAAGAGTTCACTCTAATACAAATTGTCATGGACCTATAGTTTGCTTGAATTTTTTTTCTTTGAACCTATGTTTTCCCAACTTCACCTCGATACATGAGGTTGTGGGGCATTGTCTTACCTTAGCTGCGAGGGATTGACCAACATGTCTTTAATACAAAAAGAATACGACTCTTCACCTAAGGTTTTCCCATAACTCTTGTTTACGGACAATCTATAAGGGCAGACTCAAACGGATCTCCCTAGTCGGAATGGTTCAGATATAGAACAAAACAAGTACATAACATAAATACCTTTCCTAGATTGATTGAAATGAAAGATAAGTGAAAGAGATGGATTACCTTATAGGTGCAGTTCCTTTCTCCTTGTTGATCCAAGTCCTGATCTTCAGATCTTTAGCTGCAAAATTGGACAAAACATGTGGAAACAAACAAGTAATAAAAAAACATGATTGTGAATCAATTTAGATCAATAGTCAAATAGGTTAATCCTAAACATTATCAATACAACAAGTTTATGGAAAGAATTTGCATTATATGTAATAATAAGAAGTACAAAGTGAGAGGTGTTACAACCGATGCTTTGACGTCATAACCTCCTTCCAACAATCCTAGCCTCCAAGATCAAATGCTTAGCCTCCTAATGGATGAAGAGGATCTCCTAGCAAAATTCCACTAGCATGTAGGTACTCTATCCTTCCTTCCTTAACAATGGAGAGGGGGTTCATATATATAGGGCTCAAGGGATAGGAGAGGTTGAGGATTTAGGGGAGAGGCTTAAGGGATCATCCCACTAGACAAGGGGTTTGAATGCCACCTTTCTAGATATGTAGGGATAAGTCCCCATGCCATCTAAGCTTCGAGAAGTCGCTCGAAGCTTCTCTTTATCCATTTTAACCAACAACGACGCACCTTACACAAGAGCAACTCACGCTAATGGGAGGTCGACGCATCTTGTGCAAGAGCATCATGCGCCACCGACGCACTCTACTAAGGTGCAGAGCACGTCACATTGAGTCTGACGCACCTTGCCAGAGATCAGGGCGCGTCGGGGTGACCCCACAAAGTTAAAAGGATGAACATCAACTTCTCTTTTGGTGTTTTATCCTAGGTACTTTAGGGATCAGGGCATGTAGAGGACATATAACTCATGATGACGAAATTTTGGTGTAATAGAATGCCCCCCAAAGCATGAAGCTGGAAAAATAAGATAGGTGAAATGGTTTGTAATAGGAAAAAAGTCGAGGTAAGGATTGTCGGTTGGAGTGACGAACAAAGACCTCCTATAGTACAACTAACTCTGAGATACATGTCTCAACTAACTCATAACATGGTTTCCGACCAATACATTGCAGATCCATGTTAGTAAAGACCGACTGAACACAATCATGGCTACTAGACACAATCATAGATCCATGATGAGATGATAACACAACCACGGCCAATACAAAAGTGGATTTGTGTAATATGAATAAAAAAATCTCCATCACAACCTAGGTAAGATACATGAGTTAACCCAGGGTCTTCAAGTTGAACCCGCAATGATACAAATCTAACCATGTGATTACAATGTCTTGAAGTCGAACATGGTAGAAACCACTTGATTACCGTTCATTAATGTACACCGTTAACAAGTGCAAGGGAAATCACCATTGGTGTTAATGATCCCCAAGGTATCATAGTACATACCACTGAATGTGAATCAATGATCTGAGGTCAAACACCCAGTGGAATATTTCAATCAGAAGTCAATGATATGAACTTACTGTTGAAAGCTAGGTAACCTGCCATTGAGGCATGGAGGCCCAAGGTACTTGATTGGTTTCTAGGTTTAATCCTCGGATGATGTGTTGGAGTCAACAAGGATACATCGGTCGAAGGAGGGCCATGATGTTTCCCCCATCATCGACACAAAACAAGATCAAATATTTCGGGAGTAGATTAGACTGTAGAGTGACACTTGAGACTGACTCAGGAGTGACCGACATGATAGAAGGTATAATGACTGCAGAGATTGACTCGATGAACAGACCTCTCTTGAACATGGGAATGGCATGACTTGGTAGCATTAACATGACAAGAATGACACTGACCCCTAATGCAACTGATGATGGAAGAATTCTTTGAAAGACTCAAAGGAGTGGAATTACTCATGAAATTGGTGGGATTCGAAAACAAGCAGATTATCCAAGTGTTTGAATGCATATACAAACGAGTTCCATGTTCAAGAGTGAGTAAGTACTGCCATAATTACAATAAAACACAAACTCTTTCCCTATCTCCATCATGATCGATGAGTACCTCTTTTGTTTTTTAATGAGCTTGAGGAGGGTAACAGATGCTCAGTATAGCTCATCCTTCAGATGAGTCCGATCTCATATATTTCCTGAACTTGAGATAGGAGGGGTTCATCCCAAAAATGGCCCTTCAATGTCAGATTTTAATGAGTCCATAGAAGGAAAACTCAACGTCATTTAATATTTAGAGAGTCTGAAAAGAACTAAAGAAGACTCCAAATGGTTCTTTTTTGTAAAATGAGAGAGAACTCTTCCAGGCCATGATTAACCGGAGTGTTCCTTTTTTGTAAATAGTCTTCCTGGTCTAAAAAAGGGGTAAACTATCACCAGAAAGACAATCTTTCAAATACTTTTACAAGCGTGAAGGAATCAAGTTCGCTTGGCGATCTTTTCATATTTAGGGAGTCTGAAAAGAGCTTAAAGAGGAACTTCGAGGGGTTCCTTTTTCGTGGGAGTTTTACGAGCCCGAAAAAGTGATAAAATGTAACTTGGTGACTTATTTTCATAGTTTTACAAGCATGAGAAAGAACAAAAAGTAAGTTTGATGTCATTTTTACTTGGTCCAGTGGAAAGAAAGAGAGCACCAACTCGAATATGCCCAAGCGGCGAATGATCCACACTTAATGAACGCTTTGCGAGGGTGTGGAGTCTTAAAATTCTTCCATGTACAGGGAATGAGGGCCCAAGTACAATTGCTAGATTACGTGATCAAGTTGTGGGACCTAGATCAACAACATTTCAAAGTAGGTGCCCACATCCTCACCTTGGATGTGGAAGATATTTATTTCCTAGCGGGTTTATCTAGACGGGGAGCCCCAGTTTCACTATCTGAGCCACGTGGTAGTGATAAGTTGACAGAGAGTCTGGTGGCATAGTTCTATACACTAGGGACACAGATGCTTGATGGGAATATTCCCATCAAGAACATATGAGATTGACCCCTGAGAACTGTACTCTTTACCATAGAGAGGGTGGCGGGCAGTAGGGTTGCTCATCAGGCCACCAAGGCCCACATGTTATATTCCATCGAGTGTATGGCACCAATAGTCTTTAACCGGTGCGAGGGACTCCTCGCGAATCTGAAAGATCAACTCACCAAATGCATACGAGGTGAGTTGAAGTAGTTTGGCTATGGATCCATTGTGGTTTCGTTCTTCTTGTAGTGAGTTCCACTACTACGAGCTTAGGTAGAGCTGGATGATCTCGATCCATGAGATCCACACATGGTCTGATGGTTGGAGGTGATGGCCCACCATGGAGGTGGAGGACCTATCATCACTTATGGGCCAACCTTCTTTAGGTGGCTCCGGGGACAACTCCTCATGATTGAGGATTATGCATATGTCGGTATCGACTTCAGAGGAGATATGAATCTAGCTCTTCCATAGGGGGAGCAGTGGGGAGATATGGGTAAGAACGAAACTCTTGTTTTTTTTTAATGTATTTTGTAGTTTTTAATGTTTTGGGGTAATACTGATAGTTCACACATGTTTTGTGCAGATGTTGGCCCGTCTTGACTAGTAGGTTCCTCTCTGATTGAGAGGAGAGGGGTGGTACGAGAGATGGCATCTACTCAGCAGGATGCAGTGGAGGAGCTAAACAAGCTGGAGGAGAAACTCTAGAGATTGACATTGGATATTCTTGACATATCCATTGATGAATTGCATCGCCATTACCAGTGCCGCACAGCTAGGGTTTCAGGACGTTTTGGTCGGCTGCTTTGTTGAGTAACTCTGGCTATTATCTGTTATCATGAGCATCCTCAGGGATAGCTCTTTGTATGATATATGTACTGAAATCCATAGGCTTCAGATTTCGCAGCCAGGATCTACTGAAAGCTTATGGGCTTTAGATTTTGTATCAGTACCACTTTTTTGTATTTTACCGGACATGATGATATATATACAAAACACTATTTTACGGTTTTATATACTGTGTCTTCTATGATGATTTGGGATCTTATGGATATTGGCCTATACACTATGAGTAGATTATATGTTATGTCATTTATGCATTTTCTTTATAAAAATGTTTATGAATGTGCAATGTACCAATCTAATATGAAATTAGCTAGGGAATCAACAACTATGTTCATGTTTCTTGGAATGTGTAGGTATTGAATGGACTCAAAGGGCCTCTCCAAGAGACATACTCACCGAAATAAGTGGAGTAATACGGATTCGCAGATAGCGTAGACACTATTGAGATGGGAGACCACTAACTGTGAATCGAGGTAGATAACAATGTGGTCCACACCCAAGGAAAAAACGTCTTTCAATAATCCAATCACCGCATGATACTCGGCGGCATTGTTGGTTGAAAAACCTAGGCAAGTTCCTCCTGAAGTAATCAGCTCACCAGCAGGGGAATAGAGTACCCATGCCATCGAAGCAAAGTTGCGGGTGTGCCAAATAGTGTTGTATGCGAATCCAAATCAAGTTGCCATCTGCACATCCAGGCAGAACAAGGTATAAGCATGATAATAAGATCCTATCACACTAAAAATAAAGGATCACACCAAACAAAAACACAAGTCATGTACAATATATACAAAGTACTCATGCATAATGATTTAGGCATAGTACCGCTTTAGGTAGAGCCCATTGCGAGGCTCCCCCAAATATATCTCGTCATAATCTTCTAATTCATACGCTCTCTTTTCCAAAACACATTTTACCACATATGGACCATGCTACATGGACTCAAGTTATCCTGCCCCCATCTTATCGTGTTTTTGGTCATAAGTAAGGACCAAATCACCCTTGTTGAAGATACGAGGTTTCATTGATTTATCGTATTGGGCCTTGATGCGTTTCTTATGAGCTTCGTCATCCAGAGTTGCATCACAGTGGGTTTCATCGAGTTTTGCCAAGTATAGAAATCATTCTTCCTCGGCGGTGGTGTTCGGTAAAAGTTCGACAACGAGTTTTAGTGTCATAATCTCGAACTCGATACGTAATACTGCCGCTATTCCGTAGACCAACTGAAAGGGTGTGAAACCGGTGGCAGTTTTAATGGAAGTCCTATATGCCTATAGGGATGCAAAAAGCATGACATGCCAGTTGGACTTGTGTGTTCCCACCATACGCTGAATCATGGTTTTCAAGACCTTATTAATGGCCTCTATTTGTCCATTTGATTGAGGGTAGTAGGGAGTTGAGTTTTCATGCCAAAAACCCAATCGCGCTTAGTTCATCCACCATCTTGTTTTGAAAATGTGATCCATGGTCGGTGACGATGGCTTGAGGGATTTTGAATCTCGCAATGATATGGTTGAACATAGAGTGTGACAATTTCATCGTCTTCCTTGTATGTAGGCATAGCCTCGGCCCATTTGGTAAAGTAGTCGATTGTGACAATAACATAACCATGCCCCCCGGCCGAGGTAAGCTTACAATACATGAAGTCGATGCCCCATTTGGAAAAGGGACTAATGGTGATAACTAGATGTAGTGGGGCTGGATGTGAGCACCTTTTGAGGTGAAAAAGCTGGCAAGGAGGACACTTCTTAACTGCTTCGATACAATCTTTGAAGATGGAAGGACAATAGTGTCCAACGCGTAAGATTTTATGGGCTGTAGCAATCCCAGAAAGATGACCGCCACATGCCCCTGAGTGACAATCATTCAAAACATGCTTGGCCTCTTCATGATTTAAGCAGCGTCGGAGAATGGAATCGATACCATGACGATATATTGTATCACCAATGATGAGGTAATATTTTGCGTGGTGACGGACATGACGGCATTCATCACGAGATAATTGAGGACCAAAACGTTGGGTTTGGAGATATAATGTGATGTCTCCATACCACAGGTCAGAAGTACTAATGAGAAACAAGGACTCATCGGGAAGAGAGTCCAGGGGCTCAATTTCCTGATCAGTACGGGGAAGATCACAAATAAGTTCCACAAAAACTAAATATTTCTTTAACTTGGCCTTCTCAAACTAGAGATCAGATTCTTAGAGAATCACAATCCAATGGGAATATTTTCCCCCTAGTACCTGGCGCATGAGAACGTGATACATGGGGTTAGAGTTGGCGATGATGGTGGTAGTGTAGAGCAGGATATAGTGGTGAAAATTATGAACAATAATGACTGCTGTGAGAGCTAGCTTCTCTACATGCGAATACCAGGTTTCCAAGTCAATAAGACCCTTACTAAGGTAGTATAACACATTCTCTTGGGCGTGACTATCTTCCTATACTAAAACCATAGCAATAGTGGAAGTAGAAGCAACAAGATAAATGATATAATCATTGGTGTAATTCAGCGGTTGTAACATGGGTGCATGAGAGATGGCATGTTTAAGGTTGTCAAAGGATTTTTTAGCATAGTCATCTCAAATGAAAGGGATGTCCTTCTTTAACAACCGCATGTATCCCTATGTTTTCTCTGTGAAATTACACACGAAACGTCGTAGGTAGTTTTCCTTCCCCTGCAAACTTTGAAGTTCTGTAATATTCATAGGTGGTGGTAGGGAAACAATGGCCTCCACCTTGAGGGGATCGATGCGGATCCCATCCTTTGAAATGATGAAGTGTAAGAGGCGTCCAGACTTGACATAGAAAATGCACTTATGAGGATTTAAACGGATATTATACCGTCAACATCTAAGGAATACAACCATCAGATGATCTATGTGGAAGTCATGATGATTCAAATGAGCAGGAATATCGTCTATGTAAGGTTCCAAAAAATCCTTCACATCGTGGAAAGCATATGACATGGCCTGTTGGAATGTAGCACTAGCATTTTTAAGGCCAAATGGGAGTTTGCGATATGCAAACATACCCCATGGGTAGATGAAAGCAATCTTATGTTGGTCAACGGGATGGATCTCAATATGATTATAGCCAGAAAATCCATCCATGAATGAGAAGATGACACTTCCGACACAGTTGTCGATAATTTGGTCGATAAATGGGGTAGGGTAATTGTCCTTGGGACAAGCCTTATTCAGATCCCTGTAATCAACAAAAAATCTGATGGTTCCATTTTTTTTCATAACCGGGACGACATTAGAGACCCAATCTGTTAAGGGAACAGGATAAATGAACCCAGCTTTCAACAACTTTTCTATCACTGCTTTAATAGCCTCAGTTTTCCTAGGGTGCACAGGATGAATTTTTTTTCTGGACAGGTTTTGCATTGGGATATGTTTGAATCTCGTGCATGACAATGGCATGATCAATCCCAGGCATTTCCTCGTAGCTCCATGCAAAGACGTCGCGAAATTGTTTAAATAAGGCCGTGAAAATGGTGACTTCTTCTGGAGAACAAGTTTGGCCTATGTGGATGTGTTCCACGACTCCAGGTTTGACTGAGATGTCGATCGGAAAGGTAGGTGTGATGTTTTCCAGGTTTCCTTCGATTACCTATCATATGTAAGGATAGGAGATTGAGGGTAAGGAAAGACATCTGGTGAAACAACTGTTTCAATGGCGTTCTCTACTATATCTAACGGTGGAAGGAAAGACGATCGATGATGAAAGTCTTCCCATGGTGGTTCATCCACGCTCATAATCTCCATGATTGATTCCTCAGAATGAAAATTTTGGAGTAGAGGATTAGGTAGGGATGAGGTCTGCTGTAATGGCAGAGAACCTGAGGTAGATGCCACTGAAGAGTGGAAATACGGTAGATCGGGTGCTGGTTGGATGGCCTCCTAAGTAGCTTCCGCGGGGCTGAGAGGCGTCACATAATCAAGATCGGGCATAATCCATTGGTCAGTTGAGTTGGAAGACGATGGGATCATAGATGAAATCATGTTCATCATGGAAACATGGGCAGGGGGATTTGGTGTTGGAAAGACTCCCATGAGGGATGAATCTTAAGGAGTCCTACCCCCACACTCTCATATATCTGCGTGGAGTGTCCTAAAAGAGGGACATTATCCGTAGGATGAGTAGTGGTGTCAGGTGTGTAGAACTATATATGGTCGACAGTGACAATTCTCCCTTGGTGGGGAAATCACACGATGCAGAAGATAGATGATGCAACCATGGTCATGGCATAGAACCATTTTCGATCAAGTAATACGTTATAATCCAACGGGGCAGCGACGAGTTCCACATTAATGGAAATTGTCTTACCGCCCAACTTGACGACCAAAGATTGTAATAGCCCATGGGGTTGAAATCCACGTTTATCAAATGCTTTCAATGTAGTGGGGGAACGGTTCAACTCGAGAGAGCCAATGGACCACCAGTAGGATAACGATATAAACGAGGTAGATGCTCCTTCATCTAAGACAATACGATGGATACTTTTCCTAGAAACGTTAGTAACAATTTGAAACATGAGTTGGTGGGAAAGTCTCGACTTGAAATACTCTAGCTTGAACATAATGGTGTTGGAGGAATCATGATCTACAACTCCTATTGTGGATAACAGGGTCTTACGCTGATTGGGACAGTTTTGTAAGACTTCTAGCATCGACATAGCACAAGGAGCTTGTGCTAGATCCTCTACAATATTGTAGTTTTGAGCAGCCCGAGTATTTGGATTGAAAATGGCTTTTCGAATTGTGCTCTTGGGTGGACACAATATTGAATCCGGTAAATCTTTCTCGATCGACCTTGAGGTGAAGGAATGCTAGATGTAGATGCGGAGGATTTTTCATTATTACCTCCGTTAGGTTCCTTGTTAGAAGTAGAGTCATATGTGTGTGACCTGGTGGACAAGTTGGTCGTTTCGCTCTACATCATGAGAACATGAGTGGTTGTGGACGGTTCTCCTTTAGAAGGAGTTGGTCATTGCACAACCATTTGTTGTTGTTGTGTGGGGAAGGGATTAGTTAAAACTGCGAGTGTAGGGTTTCCCTTAAGAAAATTTTGCACTTCCTCCCAATGTGGGAATTTTTTTGTGAAGTGATCGTCACCACACAGTAAACAAGGATACTTAACCTTCCTCTTTTGTTTGTTGTCTTCGGGATTATTTTTTGGCTCCTACTGGTTAGAAGACATTTTAGATTTTCCTTTGTTCTTCTTTTTACCACTGGATTTTTGAGGTGAAGCGGATTGAACTGAATTCACTTCTTCAGTGGAGGCAGGGATGGGTGATCGATTGGTGTTGTTGCTATCCTGTGGCGAGGGTGGAGTCGAACTATAATGGTTTTGTGATCCACCTAATTGTGTAGCAGGTTGGGTATGAACAGAACCAATAATGCCATCGACATGAGATCCCATAGGTGGTTTTGTTGGATCATGTGGAGGGAGGGGGATGTTGGGAATAATATTGTATAAGGTGCCAGATTAGGTATATACAAGGTCTAAATACTGAGCACGAGATATGGATGTTTCTTCCATAACGACCCCACCCATAGACACGTCTTTAGCTATGATGGGTAGTAGTGACTTCGTGAACCAATCGGCAAGGAGTTGGTCCAGAATGAGAGCTTTAATGAGATGTCTTCTCCTCCTCCACTCATGAATATGATCAGAAATGTGGGTGGACGTATTTTGACAGAGATAAGTAAAAAAATCCATGCCTATTTCGTAGTGGATTGGTAGCTGAAAGTGAGTAAAAAAGGACATAGCTAAAGATCGAAAATCAACAAAGGAATGTAGTGGCAACTCAATGTACCACTTTGCGGCAGTACCAGTAAGGTTTCGTTGAAATAACCTCAGACAGATGGAATCATCCATTAAGGAATTGGAAGAACACCACAAATGATAAGTCATTACGTGGTTCTTAGGGTCCTCACTGGGCTTACCGTCAAACTTCAAAATGTATGATGGTAACTTCACTGGAATCATTGGCCAATTTATACCATGTTGAATGGGATCATTAGTCAAACACAACAGATCTGGTAGATCAAGTGTATCCAGAAATGGTAATTTTCGGTTCGGTTGTGGATACTGGTAATATTGATAAGGCATCTATGTACTAGTAGGACCATGGATTGATTAATCGTAAGGCCCTCCCATAGGGAGTTAGCCATATGGAGGTGGGCCTCCTGGTTCGGAGGTGGACCTGAAGGGGGTCCTCCGCCATAATACGGGGGTCCTCTAGGTGGAGGTCATGGTGGTGGGACAAGTGGTGGGGGTGGTAGAGGTGGTGGGTGTGGTCCACCGGCTAGAGGTCCAGGTGGTGGGGGTGGTTCACTAGCTGGAGGTCCAAACAGTGGAACATTATGGTGCCCCCATGGGGTGTTCATGTTTCTGGGATAGGGTAACCCTGGAAAAAGGTTTCTTGCCATAATTTTGTCCTATATAGGAATTATGATTGCCCATGGGGGTTGGGTCCAAGTAAATGGTCCCCCCATTTTATGTGTCCACGTAGGTTGTCCCATGGTTGGGAGAGAATTACCAACCATACTATAGTTCATATGTGAAGAATTTCCTCCTCTCACGTTGTGTCCCATAACAAGATGATGTCTCCTAGTTAGATTTGGTCCACTGATTAAGGGTTGCCCCCTAGTTGAAAATTGTCCACTTATAGGAGTGTGCCCAATAAACGTATGTTGACCACTAATGGTGGGTTGACCCATACTCAATTGTTTACTACTAACTAGAGGATAACTTCCACTCGAAGTTTGAGGTGGATGTGGTAATGATACTCTAGTTATGAAGTTAATAGAAGTTGAAGGTTTCCCTCCATTTGTTGGGGTCAAATAAGTTGTTGAACTGATCGCTTGAATTTGAGGTATACTCATCGGGAACGAGGGTTGACTTGGTTCATAAGTGGTCAAGTTAGGTGTAGATATTCCCGGTGAAGAAAAATATAAAGATGTATGGGGGAATGTTGTTCAAAAATTGGTACTTCCGGATTGGACCTAGGGGGAAACTCTAACGTCTAAGTTGGTTTCCAAACGTTCGTAAACGTTCCATAGTCTCGTAAATAGGTACGAGAAAGACATCATTTGGAATCCATGGAGAAAGTCGATGTGGTGGAGTTTCCTCCATCGGAAGTGAACCAAAATCGGAAACATGTTGACCTAAAGAAGTGTCCCAAAATGATGCAGTTGGACCAAAAGCTGTTGATATTGGGTCATCCTGGGGCCGATTGAAAATCCAGTCCGTGGATCTGGGATTTCCTTCCATTGAGTGATGAAAAGTTGTGTCATGTGAAGTAGGTTGTTCCACAATCAAAGGTCCCATAGGATTAGTGATAGGTGGGTTTGCTGGAGGTGAATAGTTTATTCTCGGTTCTAAGGTAGAAGTGCCTTCTTCATGTGACACAGATGTCGTAGGTTGATCGATAGTTTCTCCCAATTTTTCCTCTCGGTTAAGAGGATATTCAGGTGGCAAGTTTAAGAACCTGCGGGATCTTCTTAAAGGTTTATTAGCCAAGATGTCTAAAGTAAAACTTCTCCTAAGAGTCTCTTAAAGAAAATAAAAACACACTTCAGGACCTACTCAAGCTAAAGCCGCAAGAAAACTGTGTGATAGATGGGATTCAATAGTCTGGAACCTCATGGTATTATCAAGGCATCGCAACTCGTGATATACTACAGGGTCCAACAGTTATACTTCACCCAATATTTTAGAGCACTAACTAGGGAGGATTAGGACTGTACCCTTGACTGTATAACTTGACTACTTGGCAGTACGTGTGTAGTAGCTCCCTGAGTGTTGTTCTCGGTGTATTGCCATGCCAAGATGGCCAATGGTTAACTCGGATGGTTTCAGGAATCCTAGTGGGGTCTCCCGATATACTCAAGGTACGTGGGAGCTCTAATCCATAGTGGTGTTGTCTAATGCAAAACTGCATGACAGGAGCCTTCCGATATACTATCGAGTATGTGAAGTACCTTTCTATATACCTGAAGGAACGTGAAAGGCTGTTCGATATACTGACTGGTACGTGGAAGAACTACAATCCCTAGGGATGCACTGCAGAAAAATAACGACATCTGCCACGCTTAAAGACGTCGAAATACGTCTCTAACCTAACACACGAGTTTCTATACAATTTTAACCTAGGATACCGCTTGATTTTAAGTTGTATGGTTAGGTGAATCCATGGAGTGAATACTTGGAATTTAAACAAGATGCAAATCTCACCTATATGAAATGCAAGTCTTTTCTTTTTCTCTTCGATGAATACTAGCAACAGTGAGGAGAAATATTTTTTTGTTTTCAATAATGAAATGAACAAAGTACCTCTATACTTTCAAAATCAACCAAAAAGACTCAAAAGCAATCTTTTCAATAATCCAACAAAAATGAATGTAACACACCAAATCCAAATATTTTTTCTTTTTCTCTTTTCAACTTAAGCGAAGCTATGAAAAATTAAAAGATGAATTTCCGTTTTTTAATGCTATAACTCCTTATTCCGAAATAGGAGTGAAAAAGTGGGAAGAAAATAAAAAATGCAATAATTCCTACTATCTTTGAGACACATTGAGAAAGCCAAAATGTACTTAGAATTTTCAAGGAAATGATCAATGACTTTTCAAAACCAAGAGAATGCAAGCAAATATCAATTTTTTAAGCTTTTCAAAGATATTTTAGTACTCATTCCAAAGCATAAAAACTCTTTACAACAATTCCAAGAAATAAAGCTTGAAATGAAGATAATCAAAAGCTTTGATTTTATAACTAATATAGTCAATAGATCTGAGAATTATACCACTTTTCCAACCTATATTCAGAAAATCAGAGAATGTATGCTACTGCAAACTTTAATTGATTGGAAACTCTAAAAAAAAACACAATCACCCAAAATCTCAAAAACACACAAAAACACAGAAGATTGAGAAAAATCACAACAATCAAATATTGGAGGGATTAGAAGTCAGATCGAACAGATTAGATGGTTTGATAAGGAGTCACAAGACTAAGTGTGCTCAGGGGGGATTGAAATTGGCCACTATGAATGGTACACCTGCTTGACTAGCTAGGACTCTAATCAATACTTAAACTTCAGAAAATAAGCCAAGGATGAGGTATGTTGTTCCTAGGACGTTCTGTGACAGTGAAAGACAACACACATAACTCAAAAAATCAAGCCAAAAATCACTTTCGGAATTTTTTACACCGTGACCTGCAAGGATGAACCACAGAGTTGGGAGTCCCAATGAAGCTCTCTGTTCACTAAGAAACCGCGTCAGCGACGTAGGATGAAAAATGACAGACAACGTCAGCGACGCAGGCTGATAAAAGGTGAAGTGCGTCAGAATTACAGTGACACGGGCTATGAACTGCCTAGATGCATCGGGTGGGATCCAAGCAACAAAAATAAAAAAACTCTCTAAGAATAAAAAGATAGAAGGCTCAATAAAGATCCTAAACAGATTCCCGATGGACTAGAAACTCTATGATGGTAAGATCCAAGAAGAAGAGGCAACTTAGAGGCTAGAGGCTAATTTGGAAAGAAATCAAAGAAACAAAAAATGCAAAGAAATCAAAACTATGGATTACTCTCCCCAGCGGAGTTTCCAATTTTGTTTACGGAGAATCTATAAGGGCGGACTCAAACGGATCTCCATAGTATGAATGGTTCAGATCTAGAACAAAACAAGTACATAACACAAATACTTTTTCTAGATTGATTGAAATGCAAAATAAGTTAAAGAGATGGCTTACCTTATAGGTGTAGTTCCTTTCTCCTTGTTGATCCAAATCCTGATCTTCAGATATTTAGCTGCAAAACCGGACAAAATATGTGGAAACATACAAGTAATAAAAGCACATGATTGTGAATCAATCTAGATCAGCAGTCAAAGATGTTAATCCTAAACATTATTAATACACCAAATTTATGGAAATAATTTGCATTATATGTAATAATAAGAAGTAAAAAGAGAGAGGTGTTACAACCAATGCTTTGACGTCATAACCTCCTTGCAACAATCCTAGCCTCCAAGATCAAATGCTTAGACCCCTAATGGATGAAGAGGATCTCCTAGCAAAATTCTACCAGCATGTAGGAAATCTTTCCTTCCTCCCTTAACAATGGAGAGGGGGTTCATATATATAGGGCTAAAGGGATAAAAGAGGTTGAGGATTTAGGGGAGAGGATTAAGGGATCATCCCACTAGACAAAGGGTTCGAATGCCACCTTTCCATATATGTAGAGATAAGTCCCCACGCCATCTGTTGGAATATTCTCACCATCATTTTTTATATTTGCATGCCTGCATGCAATCTGGATGCATCCAGTCATTAGTATGGTGGTCTCCCTAGCACCTCGAGCCTATGTTCATCCCCCTAGAGCCTGTTTTTAGCCCTCAAGAGCCCTCCTACTTACCTAGTGCACCTTGTTTTCCTCACCTGGAAGACTAATGCGCCCTACTACACTACTTGGATCATTAACACTCAGTTGCAACATTTATTGACTAGTTTATTCATTTATTGCTTAGTTTAACTGCTTGTAGCTCCCAGTTGTCTGTATCGGCGTGCCACTTGACCTATTGGCAGCCTCATCAGCCTCATGCGCCCTCCTTGGAGTCTCCATCCCTTGATTTGTGCTCACATGTCTCAACTAGACTCAGTCAGACTCATTTTGACCGAATTTTGACTATTTGTGACTACTACCACTGATTGGATGATGTCTCCAATGCTATCCAAGACACACATTGAGTATTGTATTGTATTTAGTTATTCACATGCCAGCTTACAGCTAATGTATGATTATACTATAGATTTCTCCATTTTTGTGTTCATGAGTGATAATTGATTCATTTCTTCTTCTTCTTCTTATTTATGCAATTCTTGAGTCATATTAGTGATATTTTCTCTAGCTGTGATATAGATCCTGTAGATTATCGCATGGTATTAGAGCGGGAGCTAGCTATTTTAATTGCAGCAGCAACAGTTGCAACAATTCTTTGAGTAGTTATCTTTCATTGCGCACCATAAGCCTCTGGATTTCCACAACAATTCTTGGTGCAATTGTCTTGAATTCACTGGAGCAATCCAATGAGGTCTAGCTAGGTGTGAAGGATCCAATCACATGTGCTCATTGTCCTAAGGAAGCATTCAATTCTAATTGCGGCAGTTCTCCATTTACAATTCTCATTGTTTTACAGGTTATTCCATCATTCCAATCCATCTTCAACAGATTCAAATTCCACAGCTACTATGGATCTCCATTTTTTTTGCAAGTTATTCGAATTTCTCTGCAGTTGCAGCAGTTTCCTGCAGTTGTAGCGTTTTTGAATTTTTCTGCAGTTGCAATAGTTTTGATGTCTAGCAGTTTTCTGCAGTTGCAGCAGTAGATTCGAATTCAACAACAGCTTCCATGAATATGAAAGTAGTTCCTTCTCTCTCTTCATACAACTATGAAGAACGGAAACCCAAGATGATAGCATACCTGAAGAGATATGGTCTCTTCGATATGTGTATTTTTGTTAAGAGGGATTTTTCTTCCTATGAAGAGGAAGAAGATTAGCTAGATGATTGTGACAAAGCCTCAGCAACAATATGTACTGCTATGCTTTCCAATATGGAATACCTTATTGATCCTGCAGAACATCTAAGTGATAACTGGACAAGATTATACAGATTATTTGGAAAGAAGGAAGAGGATGATGTTATCCATTTGGAGAACAAGCCCAATAATACTTCCTTTAGTGCTCTCTCTACTCATGATTCGACCTCAATCATCTCCCATGATGAATTTGTTCAAGATGAAGTCAAAATCCAAGGCATGATATCAGGATATACTATTGCAAAATGGTCCATCACCACTGATGAAGTTGATCCATTTTCTAATTCAAATTCTGAGCAAGATATGACAGCTACTACTCTAGAAGTTGAAGAGACTTTTGAAATCTCTACTTCCCATGAGTTTGCTGATGTGCAAGATGATGATCTATTGAGTATTTTGGAGGTAAAATCAGATTTTGGAGGTGATGCATTCGCTCTCTCTCATCAAATGCTTCCTATAAATTCCTATTTGGTCATTGGCACATGTTTTCAGAGTTTTATCGAAGATGGAAGACACCATCATTCGCTTGGTTTCAAGTCTCATGCATATCCTTGTGATTTTGGTTTTGATCTCACCCTTGTTGGTTCAAAGGAGATCATAAGAATCCATCTATCAATTCTTGGATCTGATTTGAAGTCCAAGCCACCATAATCATGTATTAGTTTATTTGGTTATGATCTCACCTATGTCGGTTCAAAGGAGATATCAAAGAACTACATACACATTCATGGAGTTGATTCTACCTCAGTTGGTTCGAATCACATGCTCC
Organism: Larix kaempferi; assembly: GCA_027924585.1. Taxonomy (NCBI): domain Eukaryota; kingdom Viridiplantae; phylum Streptophyta; class Pinopsida; order Pinales; family Pinaceae; genus Larix; species Larix kaempferi. The sequence goes on along the minus strand of BSBM01000018.1, from coordinate 4,819,530 downwards.
ATAATGATCTTCATACTTTTGGATTTGTTCCCACCATGCCTGTTAGGAAGAGCAAGTTCAAGAAGCCTCCATATTCGCTTGCATCCATTTTTGGAGAACTCAAGCACATATTTTTGGAGCATGATCCACTTCTTCCCAAGAGGAAGATAACTCTTTTTGAGAGAATGCTAGATCCATATCCACAAGAACCTGAAGATATAGCACCTATTAGTGAAGATGAGTGAATGGAAGACCAAGATCCATATCTATAGCTTGCAGATCCTCCTCTTCCTAGATGGGAAGCCACTACTCGTAGATCTATCGGAGATCTTGTTGGTGATCCACTTGATCAAAGGAGAACCAGATCTGATTTTCAGAATGGAAGGTTTCATCCTTCTCACATTACTGATCCATTTCTTGCCGATCGATCTTTCTTCGGTAAAGAAGGTCACTTGCCTCCTTCTAGGGTGAGTGATTGCATGCTACATTAGCATCCTTCAGTCTATTTTGAGGGAGGGATTTCTTCCCACTGGGTTTTCCCTCTTTCCTCACTTTATTATTTAGATTGTTGTACGGGGTGACCTTTGGTATCAGTTACCAAGGCTATACCATTAGTTCCTTCTATTGTTTCCTCATGTTTGGCTTGCAGAGGGGTGTTGGAATATTCTCACCATCATTTTTTATATTTGCATACCTGCATGCATCCAGTCATCATGCATGCATATAGTCATCAGTATGGCGGTCTCCCCAACACCCGAAGCCTATGGTAAACCCCCTAGAGCCTGTTTTTAGCCCTCAGGAGCCCTCCTACCTACCTAGTGAACCTTTTTTTCCTCACCTAGAAGACTAATGTGCCCTACTACACTACTTGGATCATTAACAGTCAGTTGCAACATTTATTGACTAGTTTATTCATTTATTGCTCAGTTTAACTTCCTGTAGCTCCCAGTTGTCTGAATCGGAGTGCCACTTGACCTACTGACAGCCTCATCAGCCTCATGTGCCCTCCTTGGAGTCTCCATCCCTTGATTTGTGCTCACATGACTCATATAGACTTAGTTAGACTCATTTTGACCGACTTTTGACTATTTGTGACTACTACCACTGATTGGATGATGTATCCAATGCTATCCAAGCCACACATTGAGGAGAATTCGAATCACCTTTGGTTAATTCGAATTAACTTGACAGTATTGTATTGTATTCAGTTATTCACAGTGCTAGCTTACAGCTGATGTATGATTATACTGTAGATTTCTCCATTTATGTGTTCATGAGTGATAATTGATTCATTTCTTCTTATTCTTCTTTTTGCAATTCTTGGGTGAGATTAGTGAGATTTTCTCTAGCTGTGAGATCTATCCTGCAGATTATCACACCATCCAAGATTCAAGAAGTCGCTCAAATATTCTCTTCATCCACTTTAACCAACAACGACGCAACTTGCACAAGAGAAACTTGCGCCAATGGGAGGTTGACGCATTTTGTGCAAGAGCATCATGTGCCACCGACACACTCTGCTAAGGTGCAAAGCGCGTCACATTGAGTCTGACCCACCTTTCCAGAGATTAGGGCGCATTGGGGTGACCACACAAAGTTAAAAGGATGAACATCAACTTCTCTTTTGGTGTTTTAGCCTATGTACTTTAGGGATTATGCCATATAGAGGACACATAACTCATGATGACGAGATTTTGGTGTAACAACTCCGCCTTAGCATACAAACCATCAAATGAAACTAGGTCCTACTTAAGCAAGCCCATTCAACAAATCAACATGCATCCCACTCTATCCTTTAAAACATTCCAACAATACTTGTACTTACCAAGATTTAACACTTATCCAACACTTCACTTAGCCAATGCCAATAGTTAACCAACATAAAGCATCATAAGAAATAAAACATTCATCCTAACAAATAAAACACAATACAAATGTATATGTATAGGCAGCACCCAAGGTAGATGCCTTAAACTTTATTTATGAAAGGAGTATCTATAGGATACAACAAGATGTTAGAAAAAACAAGATCACACAGAAACAAAATAAACAAAATGCGGAAATAAAACACATATGATCAAAATACAAGAGAGTCACCAATATACGCAGTTCACCCAATTTGGGCTATGTCCACGGTGAAATTGCTAGTCCTTTTATTAATATATCCAACAAATGAAGGGATACAACCCACAACACCTCAGCTGCAACTTCCTCTTCACTTTCTCACAGTCTCTCTCACACAATTACATAGATATTTTTTTACAATAGTACAATATAATGCTACGTAGCTGCAATAAAATGCATTCCTTTTAAAGAGGGATTACCATGGGAAAATACCACGGGATACCCAATACCATATGGACGGTCCCCCCTAGACCCCCTCAGGGGAGAAAATCCCCCTCAAACCCCCCCACTGGGAGGAGTGTACAGTCCACCCAGGGTACAAATCATGACTGAGGAACAAAATCTTTGAATCAGGAAGATAATCAGGATTCACAACCAACAATATCCCACTTGGAGACTAATCACATCAAATCCACCGCTACTACATCTGTTGGATTATGCTCCAAACCTTGGGCCTAGAAAATTTCTCAATTTCACCTTCATGCTTGAAGGTCGACTAAAACTGAGCATGAACTTAGTTTCTCTCTAGTTAGTACCTTTGTCAACATGTCTGTAGGATTCTGGCTAGTATGTATCTTTTCCAACTTCAACAGTTCATCTTCTAGAACAGACCATATGAAATGATACTTGATTTGTATATGTTTATTGTTAGAATGGAAAGCTTAGTTCTTTGCAAGATGAATGACACTCTAGCTATCACTATACAACATGTTACTCTCCTACTTCTTACCCAATTCCTCCATGAACCTCTGTAGCCAAACCATCTCTTTACTAGCCTCTGTAGCAGCAATATACTATGCTTTCCTTGTTTAAAGTGCAACAAACTTTTGCAGTTTCAAAATCCAACTTACCGTTATTCCACCTACAGTAAAAACATACCCTGTGGTGCCCCTCCTTCTATCTTTATCACCTTCCATATCTGCATCAACATATCCCTATAGAACAGTGTCTGAACCTCCAAAACATAATGCATGAGTAGTAGTACCTCTCAAATACTTGAGAAGCCATTGTACTTCCTTCCAATGCTCTTTACTTGGATTGTTCATATATCTTCTCACAACTCCCACTACATGTGAAATATCTGGTCTTGTGCACACCATCGCATACATCAAGCTACCAACTGTTGATGAATAATGAACCTTGGACATGTATTCTATCTCCTCCTGTGTCTTGGGACACATATCCTTACTTAGTTTGAAATGGCAGGCCAAAAGTATACTAAGTGGCTTTGTATTCTGCATTCTAAACCTCTCCAACACCTTCTCTATGTCCTCACCCTGAGACAATGTCAATTTGTGATTTTTCCTGTCTATTGTTATTCTCATACCAAGGATTTGCTTTGCAGCACCCAAATATTTCATCGCAAATGAATTAGCTAATTTTATTTTGAGCACATTTATATCCTTTGTTAAACCCTGCAACAAGCATGTCATCCACATACAATAAGAATATAATATATCTTCCATTATTTAGCCTCTTGAAATAAACACAGTGGTCATAATGACATCCACTATAACTTTGTTCTATCATAAACCTGTCAAATTTCAAATACCATTGCCTTGGTGCTTTCTTTAGGCCATATAAGATCTTCTTCAACCTGCATACTAAATTCTTCTTCCCTTTGACCTCATACCTGTAATAATATGCAAGGATCTGACAGCTGTAGCAACTCACAATCAAATTCACAAATATGTTGCAAAGAAGAAGAGAAGGAGACACTCAATGATCACTCATAAACATAGTAGAATAGAATATAATCTCAGTATTATACAATGAATAAGAATGTAAGTGAATGAGTACAATAGAACAGTAAGTAGCATAATATAGGATTCGAATAGGCCAAGTAGGGCATTTGAATTCCTAACTCAAAGTGTGGATTGAATGATAGTGGAGTCATCATCCAGTCAATGTATCAGTCATTAGATGTAACAGTTAGTAAACTGAGTCTAACTTAGTGAAGTAGGCACTAACTGAAGGAAGGAGGCTCAGTGGAGGGAGCATGAGGAGCTAACTGGAGTCAGAATGGACAGACTAGTCTCACTGGAGGTCTATCGGAGTGAAACAGTCAGTGGGGGAGTCAATCTAGCCTTAAATCAAGGAAGAACTGAGTGATAACTGACTGGTAGGTGAGAGAGGCGCCTAACTGGCTGTGGTAGGTGAGAAAGGTGCACTTGGCATGAAGAAGGGCGCCTTTGGTAGGTAGGAGGCCCCCTGGGGGCTGTAGACAGGTTGTGGAGAGCTAGAATCAAGCTCTAGGAGCTGGGAGGTCCACCATGATGATGACTGGATGCATGCAGAATGCATGCATGCATGCAAAACTAAAAAATGATGGGGAGAATATTCCAACACCCCCCCGCAAGCTATACTATGAGAAAATAACCAAAGCAGTAACAATAGGGCCCTGGTGACTAGGACCAAAGGTCACCCTGTACAATCAATCTAAAATAGATAAGTTAATGTAGTATATCATCTCTTATCCCAAGAAGTGATTGAAGATAAGTGGATCTCTTCATCGTGAAATCCTTGGTGAAGATATCTGCAATTTGCTCTTCCGTCGGTAGGTAGAGCAATGAAATGGTCTTATCATGCACCAATCCTATGATGTAATGCATGTGTATCTCAATGTGTTTGTTTCTATGCCTCAGAACCAGATTTGTGGAGATCCTGATGGCACTCTGATTGTCACAATAGATGACAGGTGGGGTACTGAATATAATCCCGAACTTTGACAAGATGCCTCTCAACCAAATGCACTGTGTGGCTGCATTTACAGCACCTTTGTACTCTGCCTTTGCTGATGAAAGAGCCAAAGCTGTCTGATTTTTGCTTGACCAACATATAGGTCCAGATCCAATCATGAAAACAAAACCAGATATAGACTTCCGATCTGAGCTATCTCCAGCCCAATCATAATCAGTATATCCCACTAGGTCCAAAGAATGCCCAACTGAGTAGTGAAGACCATGAGTCTTGGTACCTTGTACATAATGCAAAATCCTCTTTGCTTCCTTCCAGTGAAGCTCATGAGGTTCCTGCATGTATCTGGAGACAGCACTAACAACATAGGATAGATCAGGCCTCATATGAGTAAGAAACAGAAGGCTACCAATCAACTACTGATACAAAGAACAATCTACCAGAGGTGTAGAGGACCCATCCTCAAGGTTGATCCCTGAAAGAAAAGGGAATGCAGCTGGTTTGCATTCGCTCATTTGAAACTTATCAAGAAAATCTGAAGCATATTTTTATTCAGCAACTTTGACTCCTGAATCACTCTGAGTGACTTCAAGACCAAGAAATTGCTTCAACAATCCTAGATCTGTCATGGAGAAGGATCTGTGCAAGGCAGATTTGATAGATCTAATACAAGAAGAACTACTCCCTGTAATCAACAAATCATCAACATAAAGAAAAATGAGAAGTAAGGAGTTACCATCATGTCTCATGTAGACATTCAAATCTGATTTGCACCTCTGAAATCCTTCTGAAAGCAAGAAGGAATCCATCTTGGCATACCAAGCTCGGGGAGCTTGCTTAAGGCCGTACAAGGACTTCTTCAATCTACAAACAAGTGAAGGATTATCAATATAACCCTCGGGTTGCTTCATGTAGATCTCCTCCTCTAAATATCCATGGAGAAAGGCACTCTTGACATCTATATGATGCACCTCCCAGTGTTTGGATGTAGCAAGAGCAAGAACAAGACGGATGGAATCCATCTTAGCAACATGAGTGAATGTCTCAGAATAGTCAATCCCATGAACTTGGGAGAACCCTCTTGCAACCAATCTAGCCTTGTACTTGTGGGAGGCTCCATCTGAATCCATATTTGTTCTGTAGATCCACTTGCACTGAACCAGTTTCCTTCCAGGTGGAAGAGAAACAAGATCCCAAGTCTTATTTCTTTGAAGAGACTGATACTATTCTTCCATAGCAGCTACCCATCTTGGATCTTGGGAGGCTTCAAAGTATGTCTTTGGATCAGATCCTACCATAAGAAAACATCTCTTAGCTAAAAAAGGATCTGAGGGAGAGAGTGTAATATCGGTGGATATAGGAGCTGTGTAGATCTTTGTAGCAATAGAAGATGAATCTTTAGTTTCCAGATCTTCAGGTTCTTGTGGATCTGGATATGGCATTCGCACTTTTTCAGGAGCTTTCTTTTTATTCATCTTCTTTTGTGGAATCTTGCCCTTTAGGAAATCTTTGCAGTTCCCATGAGCAAACTTATCATTTAGAAGACCTTCAACAATGTTATGAGCTTGCAGGTCTTGTAAATTCTTGTATTTGAGATGTCCAAATCTTTCATGCCACAATCTGCTTTCTTCATTTTCATGAGTATGGAGAGCAGATGACTTGGAGAGTGGCAAGAAGTGGGAGAACTCATAGAGTTTTGAAGTATGATTTGCAACTCCTTTTGCAATGATCTCCCCTGAAGCCATGCTTTGTATATCTACTTCATTTGGAGAGAAGATCACTCCTTTGGGCTCTCCACTGTGAGTCATTTGATATACGGAAAGTAAGTTGGTTGCAAGAGAAGGAACATAAAGTACATTAGAAAAGTAACCATAGTCAAGATCGATTCTTCCAATCCCTTGAGAGGTGACAACAGAATCATTGCTTAATCTGACTGGAGGACCAACTGATCTTTCGAAACTAGAGAAGAGATCTTTGGAAGAAGACATGTGCCTTGTTGCTCCCAAATCTATAATGAAACAAGAATCTGTTGATGCACTTGCCATGAGGGAATGAAATTCTTCTTTGTCTTCGGATCCAGAAGATTCAGTACCAGGATCTTTCTTTCTTGCACATGCTGGTACAGAAAGTTTGTTCTTCTCAAGTAACTGAGCCATCATATCCATTGTCTTCTGCATGCAAGAGCTCTCAAGATGAAACCCTTTTTGGCAATAAGGGCACTTGGATCTTCTTTTCTAAAAATGTTAGTCCTTTTTGGGGCTCTGCTTGACTGGTATGAACTATCTGTAGGATTTGTACCATTCGATCTCTTAGAAATCCATTGCCTTCCTTTATCATTCGCTCTCTCTGCAACTGTAAGGGTTGAATCCAATTTGGGTATGATCATTCCCATTGAAATAAACTTCTCTTCTTCTTGGGTAAGAGATTGTGTGAAATCATCAAATGAGGGAAACTTCCATCTTGGAATGGACAACCTAGCTGAATGGAAGGTAGAGACAAAAACTGAGAAATTTTCCCCCAACTTTGAGAGAATGGCAAGTATAAGCTACTTATCTTCCTTCACTATCTCATATCTTTTCAACTGTGATATCAAGATTTTGAACTTGGTGAGAAAGGCATTGATAGAATCAAAGCTACTAGGACTCAACATATGAGCTCATTCTCCAATTTGTGTGCTGCCATTTCATCTTTTGGCCCAAAGAGAGTTTTGAGCTTGTCCCATACCTGTTTCAGAGATGTAATATCGATGACATGAAAGTGTAGTTAATCATAAATTGAGAGAAGGAGGAGACCAATTGCTTCATCAAGCCGATCCAAGTACTTGGACTTTTCAACTGTACTAGTTGGTTCTACCATCGTTCCGTTGAGTATTCTGGAGAAGCTCTTGGATCTCATGAAGAGAGCCATCTTGGATTTCCACTTAACATAGTTGGAAGATGTAAGCTTTAGATCCATATGAAAAGAGAAAGTCAAATAGTTGAATAAGATTCCGAATGGGTGAATAAACCTGCAAAACAATAAAAGATGTGCTGATGGAGAATGCTACACTTCGACTAAACACTACCTTAAGGACACTTGGCACATGGACTAAGTCCTTCACACCTAGCTAGACCTCACTGTATTTCTCCAATGAAATCAAGTAATAGCACCAATATTTACTCTGGAAACTCAGAGGCTTTTGGTGCACAAGTGAAAGATAGCTGCTCAAAGAAATGCTGCAACTGCTGCAATTCGAATAGCTGATTCCTGCTCTTATACCATGTAATAATATGCAAGGATTTGACAGTTGTAGCAACTCACAATCAAACTCACAAATATGTTGCAAAGAAGAAGAGAAGGAGACAGTTAATGATCACTCATAAACACAGTAGAATAGAATATAATCTCATTATTATACAATGAATAAGAATGTAAGTGAATGAGTACAATAGAACATTAAGTAGCATAATATAGGATTCGAATAGGCCAAGTAGGGAATTCGAATTCCTAACTCAGAGTGTGGATTGAATGATAGTGGAGTCATAATCTAGTCAATGTTTCAGTCATCAGATGTAATAGTAAGTCAACTGAGTCTAACCGAGTGAAGTAGGCACTAACTGAATGAAGGAGGCTCAGTGGAGGGCGCATGAGGAGCTAACTGGAGTCAAAATGGATGGCCTAGTCTCACTGGAGGTCTATCGGAGTGAAACAGTCAGTGGGGGAGTTAATATATCCTTAAATCAAGGAAGAATTGAGTGATAACTGACTGGTAGGTGAGAGAGGCGCCTAACTGGTTGTGGTAGGTGAGAAAGGCACACTTGGCATGAAGAAGGGCACCTTTGGTAGGTAGGAGGCCCCCTGGGGGATGCAGATAGGCTGTGGAGGGCTAGAATCAACCTCTAGGAGTTGGGAGGTCCACCATGATGATGACTGGATGCATGCAGATGACTGGATGCATGCATGGAAAACTAAAAAATGATGGGGAGAATATTCCAACAATACCCATGTGGCTGCTACATATAAATATCTTCCTCCAAATCCCCATGGAGAAAGACTATTTTTACATCTAATTGTTCAAGATGAAAATATTCTATTGCCGCTAGAATTAAAATAGTCCTAATTGAAGTCATTTTAACAACATTAGTGTTGGAATCTATTTAATACTGAGAGGGGGGATGAATCAGTATTAACACAGTTATGAACAGTTTTTAACTTCTTTAACACATTAATCTGAACTTAACTTGATTTTCAATTATGCATCCACCATAAATAAATCATTCATTCGCATATGCACCAAAACACATAACACATAACACACATTATTTTTATGTGGAAACCTAAATGGGAGAAAACCATAGAATGCTCTTTTATAATGAAAAGAATATATTTGAGGAAGCATCGATTTCCTGTGTTTACCAGCACCAACTGGAAGGTGTCACTGACTCCTTGGTTTTACAAGCATTGTCCTGAAGGAAGCTACAACTCCCTGTGTTCTCTAGCAACAACTTGAATGAGGCTACGACCCCCTGCTCCTTGCCCCATCTCGCTGCCTCTTATGAACTTCTGATACACGCACACTTCTGATCTTTTGAAGTTCATTTTGTTGTGCGCACCTTCTATATGTTGTATAATTGATGTGACTGTGATGCATAATTTACTTCTCTTAACACTTCACTTCAACGTTCAACAATTCACTTCAAATGATGTTGCACTTCAAATACTGTGTGCTGCTTCATCCACTGCAGTATGCACTAATGTTCAATATTCCATTTTACAGTTGCACATATGCACTTTGAATTAATACTGCGCATCAACTGATAACTTGATGTTTTGATTTTACGCATTGGTATCAAATGAAATTGCACACCTTCTAAGATGTGTCCATTCTGTTTAGGTTCTACAATCTTTAGAAAATCTGCGACCTTCTGTGCATCAAATGATTCATCCTTTCGGTTTAACTCACTTGTCTCAGATCATCCTCATCATGACGCTCATCCTTGATTTTGCTGCAAATCTGTCTTTGCACATCTGATGGACTACCTTACTTTGCACACTTCAACTTAGTCTTTGTGCGTCAATGAAACTTCTCCGCGTTTCAAAATATATACTTCAGTTCTATTTCCGCGTGCTTTTGAACATTGTTGACTGTCTGCATGTTGTCTGCAATACTATCATTCGATCCTCATGCACTTGCGCACCTTCCACATTATGCTCTTCTGTCTTTTCGCAATAGTCACAGATTCACAACATCATTTTGTGCACCATCAGCTATACCATTCCTCTGCATTTGCGCACTCGGTTCTCTGCTATATCATGGTGTTCTGGTTCCTCGAGCCCTTGATGCCCCAGATATAAATTTGTATCTTCCACCTACAAGCTCTTCATTCTTTCTATCAAGCTTACTTCAAATCTCCAACTTGCTTTCATATTTATACATGTCCTGCATGGATTGTATATCCACAAGTTGGTTGTGGCTTTCATTCTTCTTTGCTCCATGGATTGTATGTCCACTTGTCATGTTCTGCGCTACTGATGTGTCATCTCTTGTGGGTCTTGCGTATACATGGTCTTCAACTTAGTGGGACGTTACCCCTTGCGGTGTCGTCTTGCGCTATTGATGTACCATTGCTTTGTGGAACTTGCGCATACATGGTCCTTGATATAGTGGGACTTTAACCCTTGCGGTGTGGTCTTGCACTCTTGATGTACCATTGTTTGTGGAATTTGTGCATATGATATTTTCAACCACTACACCCTCCTTGGTACTTGTGCACACTTTCTTAACTGAAATATTTCTCCGATTGGTGAGACTTGCACGATTTCAGTACTTTCATAACTGTTCAACCATTTCTTGTTCCATGCTGCTTGTGCACTTCCGATCCTTATCCAATCAATGATTGGGTAGGCTTGCTCATTCCCCAACCTTGTCCAAAGAACTCTTTTGCTTTCTTTCCCACTTGAACCTTGTCCAATGAACTCTTTGACTTGCTTGCGCACTATTCAAGCTTCTGTCCAATCAACACTTTAGCTTGTACCTTGAAGGACTTATGAAAGGATGCACTTGAGATCTTCTCATGTACCACATGTATTGGATATATTCTTTATGTACTTCTTCAAACTAGATATGCATTCCTTATGTACTTCTTCAAACTGGATATGATGTACCTCTGGATACACTTGGATGCACTTCTGAATATACTTCTTCATACTGTCATCCATGACACATATATATACTTCTCCAAAGTGGTTTTTCTATATTTCTTCAAGCTGGCACAAGAATGCTTATTCCACTTTGACATCAGTGGAAAACAATGACTCAAACTAAATTATTTGACATCCTCTTTGACATAAGTTGACATAAATGACAACCAGAGTTCAACAATGAGAAAATATTTCATCAAAATATATACCTTTATTTTGTGGAAACCCCTTTACAACAAGTTTGGTTTGTATCACTTCTTGTCTCCATCTTCTTCCTTCAATGTGTAAACGAATTTATTCTCCAATGCTCTTTTACCTGCAGGAAACTAAACCAAATCCCAAGTCTAGTTTCTTACCAAGGAGTCCATCTCCTCATTCATGACTTGCTCCCACTTCTTTCTAGTTTTCACCTACATTGCTTCTTTATAACATTCCGGTTCACGAGAATCAATCATCAATAAATAATACAATGAAGGAGAGTGTTGTTCAGAGAGTCTACTTTTCCTAATAGATATTCTAACACTTGTAGGAGTTTGAGGTACCTGCTGTTGTTCTTGATTTTTTGGCACCTTTGGAGTTTCATTTTCTTTGATTTCATCAAGCACTATGTATTATGTATTTTCCTTTTCCTGTTCCTTTCCCTGCAATTGATCTTTGTAGATGACATTTTCAATGAATACTACATTTCTACTTTTAATTATTTTGTAATTTTCGTAATCCCATAAGTGATAACCAAAATGATCAACCCCGTATCCAATAAAGGTACACTTCTTGGATTTAGCCTCAAGCTTTGTTCTATTTTATTTATCAATATGGACAAATGCTTCACAGCCAAAAGTTCTCAGAAATGAGTAGTTTACCTTTTTACTTATCCATGCCTCCTTTGGAATGCCACCATCCAAGGAGCTTGAAGGCCCTCTGTTTATTACGTAAACATCAGTATCTACAATATATGCCCAGAACTGTAAGGGAAACCTTGCATGCAATATCATACACCTTTCATGCTCCATGATTGTCCTGTTCATCCTTTCTGACACGCCATTTTCTTGTTGTGTTCCTGGAACTGTCTTCTCTCTATGAATCCCATGATATGAACAATAACTATCAAACTATTTGTTGCAGTATTCACCTCTATTATCTGAATTGAGACACTTCAACCTTTTTCCTGTCTCATTCTCAACCAAATATTTCTATTTCTTAAAGGTAGCAAAGACATCATATTTTTGTTGAATGAAATAAACCCAAGTTTTTTTAGTTGCATCATCAATAAAAGTAACATAATAATGAGGCCACCAAGATATTGTACCTAAGCCGGTCCCCATACATATGTATGCACAAGCTCTAACTTTTCCCTTTTCTTGTGCTTCCCAACCTTGACAAATCTGACTCTCTTTTATTTTCCATGAACATAGTTCTCACATAATTCCAAACTAACTTGCTTCCAACCTGGTAGAAAATTCCTTGAATGGAGAATTTGCATCCCCTTCTCACTCATATGGCCAAGCCTATGAAGCCACAATGTTGTATATGTTCCTATGGAAGCTAAAGAGATAGAAGAGTTAGTGTTATGAGGAAATAAATACAATATACATATCATGTCTCCTTTTTCTATTACCAGTGGTCATTTAGTGATCTTCCATCACGTTTCTCCAAATGTAGATAAACAACCAGCATCTCCCAACTTCCCTGTTGAGATTAGATTTCTTTTCATAGTAGCAATGTGTCTTAAATATTTCAACAGCCATTGGTTTCCATTCTTTAACTTTAGCAGTATCTTATCCATTCCAACAATTTTACATGGTTCATCATCCCCCAATAAAACATGTCCAAAATCACCTTGAACATAATCATGAAGATATTTCCTATGGGGTGTAGCATGACATGAAGCCCCTGAATCTACTACCTAGTAATCACTAATATTATCTAATGAAATAATCAAAGCATATTGTAACAGATCACCTACTACATTTGATTCGTGAGTAGTCTCCTACTGTCCATCTCCTTGTTTTTTTAGAGATCTGCAGTCTTTCTTCATATGTCTTTTCTGGCCACAATTCCAACACTCTATCTTTCCCAGTTCGGATTTGAATTTTGGATCTACCCTTCTTATACTTCCCACAATTACCTAGGTTCTTTCCTCTCTCCCTTTGTCTTCCTCTTCTCTATATGGTCAACACATTACCAGATGTATCACCTATGATTTTCTGTTGCATTTTCTCACTAACAATAACACCAACAACATCATAAAAATTTAGTGTTTAAACCAGAGACAGAGTTATTTACATCCATGACCAAGCTGTTCTAGATTTCTGGCAATGAACATAAGATTAAAAGAGCCCTAACCTTATCATCAAATTTCACTCCTATGAACTTAGCTGATTGGTAACTGTATTAAATTAATTTAAATGTTCAACAATAGACCCACCTTCTGACATATTCATATTAAATAAATGCTTCATTAGAAATACCTTGTTGGAGGTTGAGGATTTTTCATACAGTTTGGTCAATGCCTTCATTAGATTCTCTGTTGTATTTTTCTTTTGAAATATTGGAAGCCGCCGATGAATCTAGGCATAGTCATATAGTTCCTAGTGCCTTTCTGTCAAGAACCTCCCATTCTTTGTCCTTCATAGACATCGACATACTTTCTTTTCTGCCCGAACGGAAGGAATAGATCATTTTGATACATATAGTCCTCCATTTGCATCTTCCATAACTGCTAGTTTTGGCTGTTAAATTTTTCTACCCTAAAATTTCATTATTTCTCCATTGCTCCCACTGAAAACAGGAACCCTTCTTTCCCGTGAGTTTGTCAACCAAATATACATTTGGCTATGATACCAATTGTTAGAAAAAATAGGACCGTAGAGCAATAAAATAAATAGAATGCGAAAATAAAACACATAGGATCAAAATACAAGAGAGACACCAATATACGTGGTTCACCTAATTTGGAATACTTTCATGGATAAATTTTTAGTCCTTTGATTAATCTATCTAGAAAATGAAGAGATACAACCTGCAACACATCCGCTGCAACTTCCTCTTCACTTTCTCACAGTCTGTCTCACACAATCACATAGATATTTTTTAAGAATACTACAATATAATGTTACACATCCACAATACAATGCCTTCCTTTTAAAGAGGGATTACCATGAAAATATACCATAGGCTACCAAATACCATGGGGATGGTCCCCCTACAGACCCCCTCGGAGGAGCAAAGCCCCCCGACCCCCCCCCCACTGGGAGGAGTGTACAGTCCACTTGGGGTACAAAGCACAACTAAACAACAAGATATCTGAATCGGAAAGATAATCGAGATCCACAACCAACACAAGGGAGGGAGGCCACTTGCTTGCCTCTCTTTTACAAAAGTACAAATAATCTAAGAAAAAATAGCCTCCTACCAATGCCCAATAGTATTTTACATTCCAAACCCAAAAGCTACCGCAGGTATGCCTCCTGTAATCATATAGTACATTACAACCTCTGATCGTGATAGCCCAAAACACACTAAGGAGCCTAACAACATGAATCTTTAGCATGTCTTGATCCCTAATCATAATGACTCCTACCCTTCCTGATGCCCAAATATTCCCCATTCAAGGAATATTGTTTGGTGGCCAAATATTTCCCCTTAAATACACCTTAACCTTGTCATATTATGACCCTTGACATAATATGCACCAAAACACAATCGTCTCCTATGACATTTTGACCATGAACAACATGTTGATATAATATAGTACATTACAACCTCTGATTGCGATAACCAAACACACACTAAGGAGTCTAACAAACTAACTATTTTGCATGTCTTGATCCCTAATCTATTAGACTCCTAACCTATTTAATGCCCAAAGATTCCCCGTTCAGGGCATATTGTCTGGTGGCAAAGAGGATGTTACACCCAAATTCTACACCCATGTAACTTCAATGCCTAAATCCTTGAAGTTCCAAGATAGTGTTAATCATTTAGAGCAAGTTGTTGGCCTTTTCCCACACTCCTAATTAGGCCGGCGCAGGTTGTCTTTGAGAAACATGCGTCGGTGCAGGCTTCCCTCATGCAACATGCACCGAAGTCAGTTTAATGGGAAAAAGGTAGCTTTCGAGCAATTTTTAGAAGTTGGATGAGGTGGATCCCTATCCCTAACTCCTAGGTGAGCTGGCCTTTGGTTCCCTAACCTAATGGGAGGATCCCTTAGCCTTCTCCCCATGATCCCCAAACTACTCTATCCACTTGGTCTTATAAATAGAAGAGCCCTTCCCATTCCAAAGGAAGGAAGTATATGGTACTCTTGTGCTGGTGAAATTAGCTCAGTAGTCCTACATCCTAGTCTTGGAGGCACCTACTTCTCTCTAGGAGCTTTGGTTTGGCTTCTCGGAAGGAGATTGCAACATTGAGGCATCGATTGTAATATTTTTTCTATTGTACTTACCACCTTTTATACAATAATATAAATGCTTTCCATAAATGTTATTGTGTTAATGATATTTATAGTTCACCTCCTCAACTGTTTACTTAGACTAGTTAGTGTTTGGGCATATTTTACTGCTTGTATTGTTCCTATGTGCTTTGACAGGTCTTGCAACCATAGATCTGACGACCGCGGGACTTGTAACAACAATGAGGAGAAATATCTACGAATCTGAAGTAATATTGCTTAATTAATTGATCTCTAACTAGATCTAGGAAAGTTATTTCATATTCTGTCTCATTTGTTCTAGAATTGCATTAAGCTAGAGAGATCACGCCTTAAGTTCGCTTTTGGTAGATTGTTTGATAACAAATTTGGCGACCATACTGGGGAAGAACATTGATTTAAGTTTTCAAGTTGAATGTCATACTCTTTGATTTCTTTGCAATCCATTTCTTTTGCCTCCTGATCCTTTTTCACCATCAGATCTTTTGTTGAAGGGTCTGTCTACTTTCTCTGAGTCTGTAGGTTTAGTTTTTAAACCATTTCATTGCTCATACTTGGAGATCCTTTTCATTTTTGTTTTGGGAATTCACCTGGCGCACCTGGGCAGTGTAACTAGAGCGCCTGCCTCTCACAGGAGCCATTTTCCTTTCTGTGATCCGCGCCACCGGCGCTAAATATCTGTTTTCCTTCTGCGCCGCTGGTGCTAAACTCCCATGGATCATCTGCGCAAGGCGCTCTGTGCCTGAATGCAGCCTGTGCCGACCACTCAAGCCTAGGGTTTAAGTCATCCTCTCCTTTGTTTTAGTTTTGGTTTCTCTTACAGACTTCCTCTGCACTGTATCTTCCGGTCAGGGACCCTTTTGTATGTTGCATTGCTGATGTTTGGTTTTGTTAGGTTGTTTCGGAGTGGTTTTGGGTTCCATTTTGGATGAGTTTGAGTTTCGGTAGTGGTGGACACTTTGGTCTCCCCCACCTTCATCCGCTTGACCTTGCATTCCCTACTCTCCTCACCTGATTCAGTCCTTCCATTGGTTTAGATCCCACACCTACTTTGCACATGTTGTTTGACTTTGATTGCGTTCGGTTGTTTGACTGAGTATTTTGAGTGTTTTCAGTCCATATGAGTGCTTGTCATTTTCTTGAGAGTTTCTAAGTGTTTAGAGTGCTGCAATAAACTTTCTTTTTAGTCATTCATGGTTAAAAATATCATTGCTATCAAGTTGTAGCCTTGGCATATCATTGGAAAATTAAAAGTGCATCATTTTTGTTGTTTTTCAAGTGCATTTGAAACTTGTTTTAGGAGTTGGTTCATGCATTGGAATTTATCATTCATTAGTATTTTGAAAAGTTTGAGAGAAAAGTTAGTCATTTGTATTCTTCGGGAATTATGAATCATTCACTTTCTTGAAAAATTCAAGTGAGATCAAGTTTTTACAAAAGTGATTCCATGCTTGAAAGAATTGTATGCATTCTTGGTTTTTTATGCTTTTAAGCCATCATAGTGAATTTTGAAAAGTTAGAGTGTTCTAGATAGGAAATTTCTCTTTTTTCATCACTTAATTTCGTTTTGATTTGAAAAGACAAAAAGAAAATGCTTAGATTTGGTTGTGATGCTTGTTGATTTTTTGTGTTTTGCTTGAAAAAACGGAAAAAAAAGGAAAAAAACATTTTTGTTATCAAATTTGATAGATTTGGGATTGTTTTGCTTTTGGTTGCTTTGGTAAAATCACTTGGAAAGAAATTTCTCCCTCCCATATGTAGAGTTCATCAAAATAAAAGTACATTTTTGCATGTAGTTAGGGCTTGCATTATGTTTACATTTATGTACTCACCTCATGCATTCACCTAACCGTCTAGATAAAATTAACGGTAGAACTAGGGTAAAATTTTTAGTAACTTGTGTGTTAAGTTAGAGATGTGTTCCAGTGTCGTAAAACGTGGCAGCTGTCGTTACTTGCCAACACTGTATTACGGGGGTATTGTAGTCTTCCACGTACCAACCGGTATATTGAAGCTCTTTCACATACCAACCAGGTATATTGAATCTCTTTCACGTACCCACCAAGTACTTCGCGTATATTGAAAGGTGTTTCATGTACTTGGCGTATATAAAAAGGTGTTTCACGTACTCAGTAGTATATAGGAAGGTCTCGTGCCGTATGGTTGTGCATTAGACAACACCACTACGGATTTGAGCTCCCACGTACCTTGCGTATATTGAGAGACACCATTAGGATTACTGAGACCAACTGAGCTATCCATTTGGCCGTCTTGGCAGAGCAATACACTGAGAACAACACTCGGGGAGCTACTATGCATGTACTATTAGGTAGTCGGGTTATATGGTCAAGGGTACGGTCCTAATCCTCCCTGGTTAGTGCTCTGAAAATATGGGTTGAGTATAACTATTGGACCCTGGAGTATATCGCGAGTTGCAAAGCTTTGATAATCCCGTGAGGTTCCAGACTTTTGAATCTACTCCTATCACATAAGTTTGCTTGTGGCCTTAGTTTGTGTAGATTTTTCTGGACTGCTTTTCTTTTGTTTAGATTTCCCTAGGAGAAACTCTGTTTCAGTCACTCTGGCTGACTTTCCTTGGAGAAGGTCTCGCAGGATTCAAAACTTACCACCCGAATATCCCCTTAACCAGGAGGTAATTTTGAAGGAAAGAATGGACCCACAAGCCACGGTTGTGTCACCTGAAGTAGAAAACCCTACTTTGAATATTGGAGCACATATTTTCCCTCCAGATTCACCTACCTCCACCCCCCCGCAGGGTGAAGAGGCGCAAACTTCCACTTCACAAGACTTACCTCTCGTTTTACCAGGAGAGCCTGGATCGGTGGAATGGTTAAATCCACCCCAGGATGACCCTGCAGCAGCTGTTGGTCCAACAACAACTTATTGGACATCATCTATAGGCCACCCAGTGGCTCATTTTTCCATTGCATCCCCACCCAGTTGGGCTACTCCTAACAACCTTCTAGCACCTTATCGTGAACAATTGACTCAATTTTGTACTATGGATGAGGGGTTTCGAAGACAAAGTCTTTTACGAAGCGTTGAAGATCCGACGTTACCTCCTTATCAACCACTCCCAAGTCGTTATTTATCTTTTGATTCACCGGAATCATCCACACAACATGTGACCACTTCTAAACCTGGTCAACCCTCAGTTCCTACACATACACCCCCTAGACAGGAGACCAGTTCTATACCTCCAACGTCCCAACCTGTTGAAGGACAACAATCCAACACACCTATTACTACCATGGTTACATTACCTACTCCTTCCCCACCCCAAAACTCGTGAGGAGGATACTCTTTACCCCCTACCTTCCTTAGAGGTGATGTTAATCCTATAGTAGATAATCAACAACCCGTGTTGGGTCAACCCTTAATTAGTGGTCAGCAAGTTGTTGCTAGGGGGAAACCCCCGTCTCTTAACCATAATACTGGAGGAGGGGTTCCCATTGGTCCTTCCGTTGGAAATTCCTTACCTCCCGGACCTTCCACTGCGAGATTATCCCATGTTGAGGGACCATCCAATGTAATTCAGCCACCATGGAGTCAAGCGTATCCAGGTTATCTCAACCCTGTGTCAAGACAATTCAATCCCGGAAACGCACTCTACGGGATACCTTATCCCGGAAATCCATACACTTTATGGGGGAAGCAAAATGTTTTACAACATTGACCCCCACCTATCGTCCCTCAAGTCCCACCACCCCCGTTTGGTCCACCCCCACCTCCCATCGGAGGCGGCGGGCCCACACACAATTTCGGAGGAGGTAGACCTTTACCTTCTGGCAGAGGACCACCTCATTCTGGAAACCATGGCCCAGCCTCCCGGCGGCGGAGGTGGAGGCCCTCCCCCTTCAAGTGGAGGCGGAGGGCCACTCGTCCTGGTGGTGGCGGACCCCCACCTTATGGTGGAGGTCCACCCCATCCTAGTGGTGGTGGTGGAGGACCATCCCATCCTGGCAGTGGTGGTGGAGGACCATCCCATACTGGTGGTGGTGGAGGAGGACCTTCCTATCCTGGTGGAGGTGGAGGAGGCGGCCCCTACCCTTCCGGCGGCAGTGGTGGAGCACCACCTCCTCCCGACGGAGGCATTGGTCCAAATTATCCCGGTGGAGGCGGTGGAGGTCCATCCTATCCCGCTGGCGATGATGGACCTCTCCCATTTGGAGGCAGCCCACCCCCTCATAGAGGTGATGACGGATCCCCTCCTTATGGTAACATACCACCTTATTATGGTAATGGCCCACCTTATTATGGCGGTGGACCCACATATGGTCCGGGAAGCACACCCCCTTATGGTCAGTTCCCTCCGGGGACACCTTACAACCAGTCGATGCAAGGTCCCACTGGTTCATACATGCCATACCAGTTCTATCAGTACCTGCAGCCGAACCAACAGCTGCCCTTTTTGGGTACGTTGGACTTACCCGACCTATCTTGTCTAACCAATGATCCCATTTTTCATGGGCATAATTGGCCACCCATTCTGGTTAAGTTACCATCAGATATTCCCAAATTTGATGGCAAGCCTAGTGAGGATCCAAAAAACCATGTGATGACATACCATTTATGGTGTTCATCCAACTCCTTGATGGACGACTCGATCCATCTTAGGTTATTTCAACGGACTCTCACCGGCCCAGCTTCCAAGTGGTATATTGAACTACCACCCAATTCTTTTCCCAATTTCCACTCTCTTGCTATGTCATTTTTGACCCACTTCCAGTTTCCCATCCGTTATGAGACTGGTACAGACTTATTGACCTCCCTTCGCCAGAACACTACCACTCATATTTCAGATCATATTCATGAATGGAGGCGAAGACGACGTCTTATTAAGGCTTATATTCCAAACCAACTCTTAGCTGACTGGTTCACAAAGTCACTTTTACCTGTCGTAGCTCAAGATGTAGCTATGGGAGGGGTCGTCACTGAGGAATAGGCTATTTCCCGTGCACATTACTTAGACTTGGTCTATGCTCAATCCGACACATTGTATGAAATTGTTCCTGACGCACCTCACCCTACGTATGAACCTACGAAACCACCCAAGGGACCACAGGCCGATGGCATCATTGGTTCCCTTACCTCCCAGCCTTCTATTCAAACTTGTGGCTTGTAGAACCCCTAAGGTTCTTCCCCATCACCACCACAGGCTAGCCACAGCACTACCAAGTCCACTGCTCCTACCTCCACCGAAGAGGTGAATTCTTTGCAATCAACTTCATCTCAGAAATTTGGTGGTAAGAAGAAAAACAAAGGGAAACCTAAGAAATATTTTAACCAACAGGAGCCCAAGCCCACTCATGAAGACACCAAACAGAAGAGGAAGTTGAAGTATCCTTGTTTGCTGTGCAGAATTTTCTCAAAGGAAACTCTACTACCGTAGTTCTCAACGATGCCTTCCCCACTCAGAACCAACAGCTGATCGCACAAACCTATCCTTCCCAGGGAGAGGCATCCTCCACTGCGCATGTTCTCATGATGTGTAGTGAGACTGTCAACTTGAACACACGTTCCCGTTCCTATGACTCTGTCCCTCCGAAGGAACCTGTTGGAAGTAATACTAAAAAGGCTTCCACTTCCATTCCCGACGTCACTGTACCACATGCTTCTCTCACCATCGAGAAGCCCTCTTTAGAGTCAGTGTTGTGTCCTCCCAAGAGCATGATTCGAAAAGCTGTTTTCAATCCCAATGCTCGGGCAGCTCAAAACTACAATATTGTAGAGGACCTAGCACAAGATCCTTGTGCTATGTTGACGCTCGAGGTCTTGCAGAGCTTCCCCAACCAATGCAAGACTCTCCTCGCTGCCATCGGCGCGGTTGATCTGGATTCTTCTAATACCATCATGTTTCGACTGGAGTACTTCAAACCGAGGCTTTCCCATAAGTTGGCATTTCAAGTTGCCACAAACATTGCTGGGAGGATAATCCATCGTACCATATTGGATGAAGGTGCTTATACCTTGGTCATGTCAATTTCGTGTTGGAGATCCATTGGCTCTCCCGATTTGAACCGTTCTCCCACCACCTTGAGAGCATTCGACAGACGTGGCTTTCAACCTCATGGGCTACTGCAATCCTTAGCACTCGAGTTGGGGGGTAGGACCGCAACCATTAATGTGGAAGTGGTCGTAGCCTTGTTGGATTATAATATTCTGCTTGGTTGTAATTGGTTTTACTCCATGACTGCGGTTGCATCATCTGTCTTCAGCATAGTACAATTCCCCCACCAAGGCCGAATTGTTACTGTCGACCAACTGGATTTCTATACACCTGACACTGCTACTCATCCAAGCGATAATGTTCCATTATTTGAACAATATTCGCAGCTATATGAGAGCGTGGGGGTCGGTCTCATAAAGGACTCATCCCTTATGGGTGTTTTTCCAACCTCGGATCCCCCTAATCATGTTGCCACAGTGAACATGATCTCCTCCAGGTTTCATCTGTCCCCAACTCTATTGATCAATGGCTTGTACCTGATGAAGCCACTACGCACCTGATTGGAGACACCATGCCTCTTTCACCCACTGAACTCACTTACGAGGCTATCCAATAAGCATCGGAGGACCACTTGGATGTGGCCTCCACCTCTTGTTCTCCACAGCAGACATCGTCCCTACCCAATCCTCTCCTCCGGAATTTTCATTCTGACGAGTCCATTATGGAAATCATGAGTGTGGATGACTCTTCGTGGGAAGACCTCCATCATCGGTTGTCTTTCCTTCCCCCATTGGGTATTGTAGAGAATAGCATCACCACCACATTTACACTGGATGTCCACCCTTGCCCTCAGTCCTCGATACTTGCGTGTCTAATGGAATCCAAAGGAAACTTGGCCAACATTGAACCTACCATTTCGGTTGACATATCGGTTACTCCTAGTGTAGTGGAACACATTCGTTTAGGCCAGAAGTGTTCCCTTGAAGAGATTACAATGTTCACGGCCCTGTTCAAGCAATTTCGAGATGTGTTTGCTTGGACCTACGAGGAGATGTTCGGGATAGACCCCGCTATTGTCTCACACACGATTCAAACCTATCCTGATGCTAAACTAGCCCGGAAAAAGTTGTGACTGGTACACCCTTGAAAGACTGTGGCAATCAAGGAAGAGATTGAAAAGCTCTTGAAAGATGGCTTTATCTACCCTGTCCCACTAACGTAATGGGTCTTAAACGTCGTCCCTGTAGCTAAAAAGCAGGGTACCATTCATGTCTACGTCGATTATCAGGATCTCAACAAGGCTTGTCCCAAGGACAATTACCCGACTCCCTTTATCGACCAGATTATTGACAATTGCGCTGGAAGTGTCATTTTCTCTTTCATGGATGGCTTTTCTGGTTACAACCAAATTGAGATCCACCCGACTGATCAACACAAGATTGCTTTCATCTTTCCTTGGGGTACGTTTTCTTATCGCAAGCTCCCTTTTGGTCTTAAAAATGTTGGTAACATATTCTAGCGGTCCATGTTGTATGCCTTTCATGATGTGAAGGACTTTGTGGAACCCTACTTGGACAATCTCCCTTCCCATTCACGGCAGCGTGAGTACCACATTGATCATCTGACGACGATTTTCCTCAAATGCAGGTGGTATAATATCTGCCTGAACGCTCACAAATGTATCTTTTGCGTCGAGTCTGGATACCTCCTCGGTTTCATTGTCTTGAAAGATGGGATCCGCATTGATCCCTTGAAGGTGGAAGCCATTGTCGCTCTCCCACCTCCCATCGACATCATAGAACTTCAAAGTTTCCAAGGGAAAGCAACTTACTTAAGACATTTTGTCTGTAATTTTGTGCAAAAGATGTAGGGTTACATGAGACTACTCAAGAGGGACATCCCATTCATTTGGGACGACCAAGAGCAACAATCCTTCGATAGTCTCAAACATGCTATTACGCACGCCCCTGTGCTCCAACCACCCAATTACTACAAGGATTATATCCTTTATCTTGCCGCTTCTGCCACCACGATAGCCATGGTCTTGGTACAAGAAGACAACAACGCCCAGGAACATGTGATATATTACTTAAGTAAGGGTCTTATTGACACCAAAACTCGTTACTCACATTTTGAGAAGCTCGCTCTCACGGCAGTTATTATCGTCCAAAAGTTCCAACATTACATCTTGCTTCGCACCACCACCATCATCGCCGATTCAAACCCCATGTACCACGTTTCGACACGTCAAGTACTTGGGGGCAAGTATTTATGCTGGATCATGATACTGTAGGAATTTGATCAGGCTAAGTCTAAAAAGTCTTTGGTGATTGTCGAGCTGATCTGTGATCTTCCCCATCCTGATGTAGAATTTGAGCCCAATGTTTCTCTTCTAGATGAATCATTGTTCCTCATCAGCACGTTTGATCTGTGGTATGGAGATATCTCTTTATATCTTCAAACCCAACGTTTTAGTCCCAACTGTCTCGTGACGACCGTCGTAGAATACGCCACCATGCAAAGTATTACCTAATCATAAGTGATACATTGTACCGTCGTGGTATCGATTCTATTCTTCGACATTGTGTCACTCATGAGGAGGCTGAACACGTCTTAAATGACTGTCATGCTGGGGCGTGTGGTGGTCATCTCTCTAGGATGGCTACAACCTAGAAGATATTTCACGTAGGATATTATTGTCCCTCCATCTTTAAATATTTTATCGAGGCCATAAAAAAATGTCCTCCATGCCAGCATTTTCAAATGAAAAAGTGCACCCACCCAACCCCATTACACTCGGTTATTGCCGTTGGCCCCTTCGCTAAGTATGGCATTGACTTCATACACTGTAAGCCTACCTCAGTCGGGGGGCATGGTTACATCATTGTAGCCGTGGATTACTTTACAAAGTGGGCCGAGGCTATGCCTACATACACTGACGACGACAAAAGCCCCACACTCTTCATGTTCAATCATGTTATAACGCGGTTCGAAGTTCCTCAAGCTATAGTCACCGACCATGGTTCCCACTTTATGAACCACATGGTTGACGAATTGAACATTAGATTGGGTTTTCGCCATGAAAACTCAATACTGTACTACCGCAGTCCAATGGAAAAGTAGAGGCCATTAACAAGGTCTTGAAAACCATGATCCAACACATGGTGGGTACGCACAAGTCCAACTGGCACAAAATGCTATTTTCCACACTATGGGCTTATCGAACTTCCATCAAGACCGCCACTGGATTTACCCCCTTCCAATTAGTTTATGGATTGGAGGCCATCCTTCCAATAGAGTGTGAGATTTCGTCCCTCAAGCTTGCAGTTGAAATTATCCCTAACACTACTGCTGAGGAAGAACGCTTCCTCTACCTGGAAAAACTCGACAAGACTCGCCGCTATGCCACTCTTGCCAACGAGATGCATAAGAAATGCATCAAAGCGCAGTATGATAAATCGGTAGAACCTTGAATCTATAGCGAGGGTGATTTGGTCCTCACATACGACCAAAGACATGATAAGTGTTTGGATATCTCATCATTCAGTTATGTACTTTGCATGCATTGCATGCACCCGCATGCTGCCCAGTCACCAGTTTGATGCCTCCAGCACCTAGTCCGTAGTCTTCTAGCACTTGGGAGCTTCTTTCCACTCATATTTATCCCTCCTAGTTAGGGAGGTGCCCACTTCTCACCTTCCACTGCAGAAGGGTGCCTTTTCTCACCTACCAATCCAGTTCACTTCAGTTAGCCACCATTCTTTCCTTGATTTGAGGCTAGACTGACTCCTCACTGCTGTTATCACTCCGATCGACCTCTGATGAGACTTGACTACCTATTCTGAGTGCAGTTAACTCCTCATGCACCCTCCACTGAGCCTCCATCCCTACATTAGTGCCACTTACCATCAGTTACACTTATTACACTTAGTTAGACTCAGTTAGAATCAGTTTGACACCTATCTGACAGTTACTTGTGCATTGATGACCACCATCGATGATGATGAGGACTCCTAGTTGGAGCCAAGCTATTCCATGTAGTATATTCAAATGACCTCCTTGGCTATTTTGGATTGCTCACTCATTGTGACAATATTGTATTGTAATTCTACCATTCTATATTATAGAGCACTGATGCATCTCTCTTGCACAGTTTTTACTCCAAATTGTTTTACATCTTTGTGATTGATATTCTTGTTCAATAGATCTGTTGTGACTAATTTTACATGGTATTAGAGCCATTGCAGGGACACGATCTCTCTCCTATAGGTGTTCTACATGAAGATTTGAGTGAATTTGTTCAAAATTACTGAAGTTTTGGCATGCAAAATCTCATGTGCATGCAAGGCTGAAAAACAATCTCCAATCCACTCCAGAAGCTTGAGTTTTCCACAGAATTCCTAGATATGATACACTGGATCTTCAAGCTTGCTTGATCTCCAATCCTAGGTGTGATGCAACTCTAAAAGGGTGGATTGTTCGACCTTACAGTTCTTGTTTTGATTGTGATTTGCAGGTTTATCATCTCCATCAAGTGCATTCACTATCTTTTGATTTGCAGGTTCTTCTCCATCAATTGCAGTCGCCATCAGTGATGGAATACTCTTCTTCAAAGCCTATGCTAACTCCTTTCAATTATTTCGATTGGAAAGGAGACATGGAGATTATATTGCGCTCTAAAGGGTTCTATAGAGTCACCATGGGCCTCGAATTGGAGCCAAACACATTGCTTGAGAAAACAAAACACTTCAATAAGCTTGATGAAGCTTATGGTCTTCTTTGCCTCTCTATCTCCAAGGATCTTCACTTCCATCTTAGTGGATTGAACTCTCCAAAAGTAGTATGGGATAAACCTGACAAACTTTTTGGCAAGCAGGACGAGCTTAGGGCCTTTCAATTGGAAAATGAATTGATTGCTCTTAGTCTTGAGAATTTCGAGACCATCAATGAGTTTTTCACAAAATTCAAGCACTTGGATTTGCAGTTGAAGAACAGTGGAGTTGTTAACGAGGGTAAGCAATTGATCCTCTCCATTCTTTCAAATCTTGGTAAATATTTCTCAGTATTTGTCTCTACTTTCAATTCCGGTCGGCTAACTACCCCGAATTGGAAGATGCCTACCTTGAATGCCTTCATTGAGTCTGTTACCAAAGAGCATGATAAGCTAATTCAAATGGGGTCCATAAGCTCCAAAGATTCAGCCCTCTTTGTTCAAGGATCCAAGAATTCGAATGGAAAAGGAAAGCAAAAGAAAGAGAAGCCCAAATTCGAACCTAACAAGCAAAGAGAGAAAAGCAAGCAATCAGATGCACCATCCGGTTCAAGGAACAAGCAGAAGGGTAAAGAGGGTAAGGAAAAATCTAAATGTTCATATTGCAACTATGGATTTCATCCTGAAAGTTCATGCATGAAGAAAACAATAGATCAAATGGCCCTCCTTTTGGAAAAGAATAACATATGTCTTCCCGATGGTGCACGGAAGAAGGATAGAAATGATGATCATGCAAGAGGTCAAGCACTCATGGCAACAGTTTCGAAACCCACCACTCTACTGATAGATTCCGGTGCCTTGAATCATATGGCTGAAAATATTGACTCCTTATCTTCATTCGATCCAAACAGCTCCATCCCCATCCATTTGGGAGATAACTCAAAAATTTCATCAAAGGGTAAAGGTACCATCCATTTAGAGCATGGAAGTTTTCAGAATGTTCTTTATGTGCCTTCCTTGGCTTCAAATATACTTTCTGTGTATCAAATGAAACACATCGGTGAACCAAATCAAGTGACATTCATCCCTAACAAAGTTGAAATTTTTGATATTGAAAGACAAAGACTTATTGCAGTCGGAAAGGCAAACCACACTGCAAAATACTATGAGTTTTCTCACTTTGTGCCGCTTGAAAAGCCCACTACTCTCCTCACTCATGGCAACGAGGTTAGTAGGATTTGGCATTAAAGGTTTGGACACCTTAATTACAAGTATTTGCTGCTGTTACAATAGAAATCCATGGTTGATGGTCTTGCGCAACTTCGTTCCTCGAAGGGAATTTGCCCCAGTCGCATTGTTGGGAAGCACCCCGAGCACAAGTTCGACCGCGACAAATCTAGTAGAGCTTCTACTATTTTGGGTTTCATACATTATGATATCAGTGGTCCACTTCCAAATATGTCCATGAATTATTCAAGGTATGTTTTGACATTCATCGATGACTTCTCCCGCTTTACTTGGGTATTTTTTCTCAAAAACAAGTCAGAAGTGCTTGGAAAATTCAAGGATTTTAAGGCTTCTGTTGAGACCGCCACTGAGAGAAAGATCAAAGCTTTTAGATATGATAATGGTAAAGAATATATCAAGACTGAGTTGCTATAAATTTGTTCCAAAAGCGGAATTCAGATCCAACATACAGTTCCCTACACACCCCAACAGAATGGTGTAGCAGAAAGGAAGAATCGGTCACTGAAAGAGATGGCTACCTGTATGCTTGAGTCAAAAGGTTTGGATGCAAATATTTGGGATGAATCCATGAATGTTTCTGCATACATTTAGAGCCGAGTTCCGCATTCATCCATGAAAGGTAAAACTCCTTTCGAAGCATTCACTAGTCGCAAACCGGATGTGTCCAATTTGAAGGTTTTTGGCTCCACTGCATGGGCCAGAATTCTTTCTGATAAGAGAAAAGCTTTGGATCCACAAAGTATTGAATGTATCCTAATAGGATACAAGGAAGAATCAAAATCATATAAACTCATGAATACCAGATCCAAAAAGATATTCATAGAGCGAAGTGTGAAGTTTGAAGAACCGCTGCTAGATCTGAAACTAGTCGAGGAAAACATTGCCGATCCGCAGCCTCCACAAGAAGAAGATTCAAGAGAATTTGAAGAAAGCATTGGATATGATATCTATGATATTTTATTAGACTTTGATGGTCATGACATATCAGATTCGGAATCCAACCATAATGATCCTCCTCAGTTACCAAAGTGGGCCCAAAACACTCTACAATCAGCTGCTCCAAACATTGGAAATCCTGCTGATCCAAGGAGAACAAGAGCAGACTTTCAAAGAGTAGATATGGATATTTTATTTTCTAATCCATTATTATCTGAGAGATGTTATTTGATTATTGGTTTAGATCCCAAATCATACTATCATGCCCACCGAGATCCACGATGGCAAACCTCCATGGATGAAGAATACAGTTCTCTTCAAAAGAACAATACATGGGAACTAGTTTCTCTTCCACCTGGAAGAAAATTAGTTCAATGCAAGTGGATCTACTGCACGAAGGTTGTTGCTAATAGTTATATCAACAAATACAAAGCTAGGCTGGTGGAAAAAGGTTTCTCCCAAGTCCAAGGAGTGGACTACACGAAGACTTTTGCACTGGTTGCAAAGATGGATTCCATCCGCCTAGTTTTGGCCATTTCCGCATCCAAGCACTGGGAAGTGCACCATATGGATGTGAATAGTTCTTTTCTACATGGAGACTGTTAATGTTTAGTGCAACTACGAGACTTATTCTCAGAGAGAATGGTACCCTAGTCAGTTAACTAGGGTTCCTAGTCAAGTTAACCAGGCAGAGTAATGAGTAAGACCCTAGAAGGTACCCTAGGGCCCCCAGCTATCTCCTGGGGCTCTTGGTCGAGGACCAAGCAGGTTGATGCCATGGAAAAGTCCCTAGCATGTGGATAGGGCCCCTATTTGTCTCTAGGGTATTCTGGTCTAGAACCAGACAGTTTCTTGGTCATGATGACCAAGCAGATCCTATAGGTTGAGACAGAGACATCCTAGGTCCTACAGATGGTTGATGAACATTCAGTCTAGGATTGAATGCTCAGATTGAGGCTGAGGACCATTCTATGGGAGAATGGAGATCCTGTTCATGGACCAGATGGTTGATCAACATGTCCCAGTCTAGGACCGAGGCTTAGCCTTGGGATGAAAGCCATTCATTAAGAATGGAAGATATTGTTGTCCCCTCTCCTAATCGATTATTGCTAGGTTGCTTCTCAAGGGACTGACCACCCCTTGACGATGTCTCTAGTACCTAACTCTTAGGAGTAGTGTTAAGGACAAAAGGATAGTACCATCCGTTTGGATCTTCCCTTATACAGTGATGACAAAAAAAATATATAAACTATGTATCTTGAGAGAGAGAAAAGTCTTTGATCTTGTTGGTCCTACTTGATTGCTTGTCCACTTTGGTCTTGTGGTTGTTGACTCATGGTCCTATTCTTACTTGGTCCTAGCACTCTCACTTGTGTGCACATTTGACTATGATGACTCCTACCTTATGGAGTATTTTTACCTAAGGATATATTAAAGACCATTGGACCATGTATTATTATACTTACCTTATGTTTTGTTAAAAGGCACTTGACCCACTTATATTTTTGATCCACTTACTTTATATTGGACTTTTGAACTTTCACTTTATGATAAATTCATTAAATATTATTTTTTAGTCTTAACAATAAAATCTTTATGATTTTATTAATAAAGATGATTTTATGATTTTATTAATAAAGACTTTATTGATAAAGTTTTTCTTATGCCATTTAACCTTATTCTAAATTTTCCATTTTAAACCTTGGACCATTGGTACGTTATCTCTTTGACCTTTTCTTTTATTATTTATTTTTTCTACTTTTTAATCCTAAGTTTTTTAACTTTAAACTATATAAATTTTATTAGACTTATGCTCCAAAACTATCTATCGTGAACTTACTCTTCACGTGCTTCTCCTCCGGCATTTGTTTTTTGGTTTGCTCCTCTACAGATTTGACGAGCCTGCACATGTTTATTTTCTTCCCCAGGCTACTCTAATCACGTGTATGCTCCAGCTAGTTTTTCATTTCTCCTCCATGGGTTTTTGATTCACAGCCCCACTCCTCTCACAGCTTCTTCATCCACGAGTGCATCCTTTCTCAATCTGTCTCACGGGTACATCCCTTGGTGCTTGATAATTCACGGTTTATTTATCTCCGCGTTTTTTGGGTTGTCTCATGTAATTGATAATTCATGGTTTATTTATCTCTGTGTTTTTTGGGTTGTCTCATGTAATTGACCATTCATGGTTTATTTATTTCTGTGTTTTTTTGTTGGGTTGTCTCATTCACGGTTTATTTATCTCTGCGTTTTTTTGTTGGTCTGTCTCATGTAGTTGACCATTCACGGTTTATTTTGTTGAGCTGTCTTATGTTAGTGACAACTCAAGGTATGTATCTCTGTGTTTTTTTATTCTGGCATTGTCTTATGTGGTTGATCCCTTCACGGTTATCTCTGTAGCACCTGTGTGTTTTTTTTTTCTTACCCATGATCACTTACATGTTTTATGACTGAGATTGTAGGACCCGAGGTCTGTTTATTTTCTACCTGAGTATTCTGTCTCTTTCAAGGTACGTATATGGTTAACTAGTTTGACTTTTTCTTTCAGTGACAAGATCAAACTCAGAACTATTTGAGTATAAGTTGGATCCAAATATTGGTTTTAATTCTTTAATGCAGTTTCTCCGGTACATAACTCTTTTACTGTAAATGTTATTTGAGATTTATTTTTTCTGAACTTAGCATTTGATGATTCTCGAGAACCAACATTAACGCAGTGACCAAATGGAGCGTTAAGTTGAAAGAGATGAGAATTATGTTATTTCTGTTTTTAATACAGTTTAATTTTAATTAAGCAGTACAATTGTTTACATGTTCTTGTATCAAGGTTTTCATATGTGATAAAACATATCTAACCTGTAATTTCAACATGGTATCAGAGCTTTATGGTGTAGCTAACTTTGTTTTGCAGCCAACAGAAACTACATCGATCCTAAGACAAGATCTCTACTTCACAGAAGCCTAGTTGGCAAATTGACTGTAAGGGTTTGAGATGGCTTCTAACTCTGTAAAGGCAGAAGAAAGGCTTGAAGGAGCCTCAAACTTTAATGCATGGAAGGCTAGGGTCTTAAATATTTTTTGAGGAAAATGACTTGGATGAATTAGTCACTAATGTTGTGGAAGAACCCACAACAGCTCAAGGAAGAGCATCATTCAAGAAGAAGCAAGCTAAAACAAAGAGGGTGATCTTTGACTCATTCAAAGATAATTTGATGCCTATAATTGCTCCTCTAAGGATAGCCAAGGAATGTTTTGATTCCCTAGCTAATCTCTATGAGAAGAAGGCACCTACTCAGAAGAGGGTCTTGAAGAAACAACTTCATTCATTGAAGATGGAGGACAAAGAAACAGTTGCCTATTTCTTCTCAAAGATTGCTCAGTTAAAAGATCAACTCATGGAAATTGGAGTTGAAGTAGATGATGATGATCTTGTGCAAACAGCTGTAGATGGCCTCCCTACATCTTGGGAGACATTCCTTTCAGCAGTGAATGGAAGAGAAACTCAACCAAGCTTTGATAGATTATGGCATGATTTCCTAGAAGAAGAAGGCAGAATCTAGAGTAGATCTGGACCTCAAACTGAAAAGAACCTTGCTCTTACTGCCAAGACAAGGAGAGAAAGAAGTTTCCCTCAGCACCAGAACAAAGGTAAGAGACCTCAAGGTAATCACTCTCATAATTCAAAAGTAATATGTTTTAAATGTAACAAGCTTGGTCATTATGCAAACGTTTGTAGAAATCCTCCTAACAAGAATTGGCATAAAGGGAAGCACCATGCTTCAACTGCTACAGAAGAAGAAGAGCCTCAACAAAAGAAATCTAAAGTTGAGACCAAAGAAAAAGATAAAAAAGAGTACTACCTTATTTCAGCTCTCTCAGGTTCCATATCCAACTCATCAAACTCATGGTGGATTGACAGTGGGGCCACCAAGCATATGACTGGATACAAAAAGTATCTTGTGGGTTACAAGGCCAAGAAGTTCAATAAGAAAGTAGAGATGGGAAACAAAAGTACCTTTGAAATAAAAGGAGTTGGTTCAACAGCATTACAACTTGATTCAGGTACGTTAATTCATGTTGAAGAAATTTTATATGTTCCTGGTTTAAAGAGGAATGTTCTTTCAGTGGCAATTTTAGAAGACAAGGGGTTCTCTATAGACTTCTCAGAAGGAAAGGCTTTAGTATGGACTAAAGGTGGAAATATGAGCTCAGCTATTGAAATTGGTGTCCATGAGGGGGACCTTTACAAGGTTTCAGGACATGTTGTTAAAGATCTAATGAATAACCCCTGTCAAGTTTCAGAGATCAAGAGGGAGTCTTACAATGACTCAGACATAGAAGTCCATGAGACTTCTCATTCAGAGAAACAGAGGGAGAAGGCCAAGAAGCCTTCAGTTGATCTCACTAAGGAACCTTTTGTGGGGTTCCAAGGTTGCTCCAGTGGGAGCCATGTCACTGATTCAAGTTCAACCATGGATGTGGAGTTAGCCAAACTTCAAGTTTGGAACAATGCTTTTCAGTTGAAAATGGATAATGATATATGGAAAGTGATTCTCAGACAACAAGGGAAGTCAAGTGTAACTTCCATTTGGATCTTTAAGATCAAAGTGTTTGCTGACATTCAGAGTTCTTTGAAGCTCTCAGAAATTCCTGTATTCTATGATAGGTTGTTTCACCATGACAAGGACATGGTGCAGTTGTCAGTTGTATGGACTAAGTTTCTGTCTTCGACAAGCTTAGTATTGCTGAGAATGCCTCTATTGCTGAGAGGGAGTGTTAATTTTTAGTGCAGCAGAAAGACCCATTGTCAGAGAGAATGGTACCCTAGTCAGTTAACTAGGGTTCCTGGTCAAGTTAACCAGGCAGAGTAATGAGTAAGACCCTAGAAGGTACCCTATGGCCCCCAGCTGTCTCCTGGGGCTCTTGGTCGAGGACCAAGTAGGTTGATGCCATGGAAAAGTCCCTAGCATGTGGATAGGGCCCCTATTTGTCTCTAGGGTATTCTGGTCTAGAACCAGACGGTTTCTTGGTCATGATGACCAAGTAGATCCTACAGGTTGAGACAGAGACATCCTAGGTCCTATAGATGGTTGATGAACATTCAGTCTAGGATTGAATGCTCAGATTGAGGCTGAGGACCATTCTATGGGAGAATGGAGATCCTGGTCATGGACCAGATGGTTGATCAACATGTCCAAGTCTAGGACCGAGGCTCAGCCTTGGGCTGAAAGCCATTCATTAAGAATGGAAGATATTGTTGTCCCCTCTCCTAATCGGTTATTGCTAGGTTGCTTCTCAAGGGACTGGCCACCCCTTGACGATGTCTCTAATACCTAACTCTTAGGAGTAGTGTTAAGGACAAAATGATAGTACCATCCATTTGGATCTTCCTTTATACAGTGATGACAAAAAAAATATAAACTATGTATCTTGAGAGAGAGAAAAGTCTTTGATCTTGTTGGTCCTACTTGATTGCTTGTCCACTTTGGTCTTGTGGTTGTTGACTCATGGTCCTATTCTTACTTGGTCCTAGCACTCTCACTTGTGTGCACATTTGACTATGATGACTCCTACCTTATGGAGTATTTTTACCTAAAGGTGTATTAAAGACCATTGGACCATGTATTATTATACTTACCTTATCCTTTGTTAAAAAGCACTTGACCCACTTATATTTTTGGTCCACTTACTTTATATTGAACCTTTGAACTTTCACTTTATCATAAATTCATTAAATATTATTTTTAAGTCTTATTAATAAAATCTTTATGATTTTATTAATAAAGACTTTATTGATAAAGTTTTTCTTAGACCATTTAACCTTATTCTAAATTTTCCTTTTTAAACCTTGTACCATTGGTTCTCTTTGACCTTTTCTTTTATTATTTATTTTTCCTACTTTTTAATCCTAAGTTTTCTAACTTTAAACTATATAAATTTGATTAGACTTATGCTCCAAAACTATCTATCCGTGAACTTACTCTTCATGTGCTTCTCCTCTGGCATTTGTTTTTTGGTTTGCTCCTCTACGGATTTGACCAGCCTGCACATGTTTATTTTCTGCCCCAGGCTACTCTAATCACGTGTATGCTCCAGCCGATTTTTCATTTCTCCTCCATGGGTTTGACATGTTGATTCACAGCCCCACTCCTCTCATGGCTTCTTCATCCACGAGTGCATCCTTTCTCAATCTGTCTCATGGGTTCATCCCTTGGTGCTTAATAATTCATGGTTTATTTATCTCTGCGTTTTTTGGGTTGTCTCATGTAATTGACAATTCACGGTTTATTTATCTCTGCATTTTTTGGGTTGTCTCATGTAATTGACCATTCATGGTTTATTTATCTCTGTGTTTTTTTGTTGGGTTGTCTCATTCACGGTTTATTCATCTCTGCATTTTTTTGTTGGTCTGTCTCATGTAATTAACCATTCACTGTTTATTTTGTTGAGCTATCTCATGTGAGTGACCACTTAGGGTATTTATCTCTGCGTTTTTTTATTCTGGCATTGTCTCACTTGGTTGATCCCTTCATGGTTATCTCTGCAGCACCTATGTGTTTTTATTTATTTATTACCCATGATCACTTACATGTTTTATGACTGAGATTGTAGGACCTGAGGTCTGTTTATTTTCTACCTGAGTCTTCTCTCTTTCTCAAGGTACGTATATGGTTAACCAGTTTGACTTGTCCTTTCAGTGACAAGATCAAACTCAGAACTATCTGAGTATAAGTTGGATCCAAATATTGGTTTTAATTCTTTAATGCAGTTTCTCCGGTACATAACTCTTTTATTGTAAATGTTATTTGAGATTTATTTTTTCTGAACTTAGCATTTGATGATTCTCAAGGACCAACATTAATGCAGTGACCAAATGGAGCGTTAAGTTGAAAGAGATGAGAATTATGTTATTTCTGTTTTTAATACAGTTTAATTTTAATTAAGCAGTACAATTGTTTACATGTTCTTGTATCAAGGTTTTCATATGTGGTAAAACATATCTAACCTATAATTTCAATAAAGACCTTGATGAAGAAGTATATATGAAGCATCCAGAAGGATACATATCAAATCCATCATTAGTTTGCAGGTTGAAGAAATCTTTGTATGGATTGAAACAAGCCCCAAGAGCTTGGTATGTAAAGATAGACTCGTTCCTTCTTTCTTAGAATTTCAAAAGATGCAAATCTGATCCGAATGTGTACCTATAGCAAGTTAAAGGTAATTTGATGATTGTTGTTTTATATGTTGATGATCTTCTCATTGCTGGTAGCACTGTCCTTACAATCAACAAGCTAAAAGCCGCTTTAAATCTAGCTTTTGATATGAGCGATTTGGGCTTGCTTAAGCAATTTTTGGGCTTGGAGATAGCTAAAAACTTTGATGGGATCACATTATATCAGAAAAAGTATGCTAAAGACCTGCTATTAAATTTTAATATGGCAGAATGTAAGGCTGCTCCGTTTCCATTCTTCTCAGGAATCAGTCTTGAAGAGGGAAATTCTACACTGCTTGTAGATTGCACTATGTATCGACAGTTGATTGGTTCACTACTCTACTTGACACACTCAAGGCCTGATATATCTTATGCCATGAGTGCTATATGAAGGTATATGTAGCAGCCCCATGAGCTTCACTGGCGGGAATCCAATCGGATCTTACAGTATGTGCAAGGTACGAGACATTTTGGCATACATTATGCTGCAGATTCTGAGCTAGATTTCATTGGTTTTACTGATTCAAATTGGGCAGGTGATAGCATAGATCGGAAGTCCACTTCCGGATATGTTGTCATGATTGGACATGGCCCTATTTGCTGGTCAAGCAAAAAGAAAGAAGCCATTGCACTTTCTTTAGCAGAGGCAGAGCATCGAGGGGCAGTCAATGCCTCCATTTAGGCAGTTTGGTTGCAGGGTATTCTTTCTGAGTTTGATTTTGGTATCACTACTTCGACTGTCCTATTTTGTGACAATCAAAGTGCTATTAAGATATCCACTGATCCATTTCAGTGGCAGAGGACCAAGCACATTGAGATTCATATGCACTACATTCGAGAGTTGGTGCATGATCGCACTATCATTCTACAATATTGCCTTACCGATGAGCAAATTGCAGACATCTTCACCAAGAGCTTCACTGAGAAGAAGTTCTCTTACCTTTGTTCACTCTTGGGGGTGAGTTCCATCATGGTGGAGACAGATTAGATCCATTTTTATGTTTAGCTTGAGGGGGGTATTTCTTCCCAGTGGGTTTTCCCTCTTTCCTCACTTAGCTTATTTTCAACATTTTTTGGATTATTGTATCGGGGTGACCTTTGGTCTCAGTAACCAGGGCCCTACATTTTATTTTTTACATCATAGTATAGCTTGAGGGGGGGTGTTAGGATATCTCATCATCCAGTTATGTACTTTGAATGCATTTTGCATCCATTCATTCATTCTGCATGCATTGCATGCACCCGCATGCTGCCCAGTCACTAGTTTGATGCCTCCAACACCTAGTCTCTAGTCTTCCAACACTTGGGAGAACCTAGTCCCTAGTCTTCTAGCACTTGGGAGCTATCCCTCCTAGTCAAGGAGGTGCCCACTTCTCACTTTCCTCTGCACAAGGGTGTTTCACGGACAATCTATCAAGAGCGGACTCAAGGCCTGATCTCCCTAGCTTAATGTAAGTCTAGAACAAATGGGACAGAACATAAAATACTTTCCTAGATCGTATAGAGATACAAATGTAAGAGTAGTTTGTTTACCTTAGATTCGTAGATCCCTTTCTCCTCCATTGATCCAATGCTCCAGCGCTGCCAGATTGCAAGTACTAAACCCTATTGAACATAAGACAGACCACGAGAAGTGAAAGCATATATTTCATATGATAGATCTAAGCTAACAGTTAAGGAGGAAATCTCTAAACATCATCAAGAGACGATACTTATGGAAAGCAATTATATTAACTGTATTTAAGAGTGGAGAAGTACAATAGAAAAGAGGATTACAACCATCGCCTTAACATTGCAAGCTCCTTCCGACAAGCCATGCCAAATCTCCTAGAGAGAAGTGGATGTTCCTTAAGCTAGAGTGTTAGGTCTATTGGGCTTGATTTCACCAGTATGAGAGTACCATAGACTTCCTCCCTTTAGAATGGGAGTGAGCTTCATTTAAATAGGACTAAGTGGATAGGATATGGATAGGATAGGTTGAGATATAATAGGAGAGACTTAAGAGATCTTTCCAAGGTGTTAGGAATCGAGTACCAACTCTCCCAAGAGGTCAGGGATAGGGTCTCTAAGTCAGCAAGCTTTGAGAAGGAGCTCGAAGAAGCAATTTTTTCCATCTAACTGACTTTGTCGCACCCTGTAATGGAGCAAGGTGTGACGTTGCATGCTGCATGAGTGCAATCTGCGACGACCTCTCAAAACCTAGTACAAATGGGTACAAATCCTTCTAGGTCAATCACTCAATCAGGGTAACTCCAAGGGTGTATATATTGAATCTCATGATGGGAAGATTTTAGGTGTAACAGAATGCCCCCCAAAGCATGAAGCTATTGAAAGATAGACAGGTGAAGTGCTTTGATAGAAGGAATGGCAATGGACTTGTCAAATGAAGGATGTTGTTGCAGTACAACTGACTCTGAGTACAAAATCTCAAATGACTCACAACATGGCTGCCGACCAATACAATGCAGATCCATTGTAGTAATGACCGACTGAACACAATCACGGCTACTAGACACAAGCGTAGATCCATGATGAGATGATAACACAGCCTCGATCAATACAAATGTGGATCCATGTAATATAACTCAATACAAACTCCATCGCAACCTGGGTAAAACATGACTCCCCAGGGTCTTCAAGTTGAACCCGCAATGATACATATCTATCCATGTGATTACAAATGTCTTGACATCGAACATGGTAGAAACCACTTGATTACCAGTCATAGATGCAAACCATTAATAAGCACGAGGGAGATCACCACTAATGTCAATGATTCCCAAGGTATCACAGTACATATCATCAAGCGTGAATCAATGAGTTGAAGTCGAACGCAAGATGAAATCTTTCAGTCAAGAGTCAATGATGTAAACTCATGTTGAAAGCGAGGTAACCTGCCATTGAGGCATGCAGGGCCAAGGTACTTGGTTGGTTTCTAGATTCAATCCCTGGATGATGAGTTGATGTTGACAAGGATGAATCCGTCGAAGGAGGGACATGATGAATCTCCCATCAATCAACATGAAACACGACAAAAGATGTGTAGAGTAGGTCGGATGGTACAGTAACATGCAAGACTGACTCAGAGTAGACCGACATGGTGGCGGGCGTACTGACTGCAGATGATAAATGACGGACGTATTCTTGAACATGGGCATGACATGACTTGGCAGTATTGACATGTCGAGTATGACACAAATTCCTAATGCGACTGATGATGGAAGTTTTATTTGAACGACTCAAAGGAGTGACAAGACTCAAGAAGTAAGCCGAACTCGACGACAAACAGATGATCCAAGTGTTGTATCCAAATGCAGATGAATGCCATGTTCAAGAATGACTACGTACTGCCACTAACAAAATGTGTAACATAAAAGCTTTCCTTTTTCCCCATCATGAACGATGAGTGCCTCATGTGTTTTTTACGAGCTTGATGAGGGTAACCAGATGCTCGGTATAGCTCATCTCATAGATGAGTCCAATACCAAATATTTTTCGAACCTGGGATAGGAGGGGTTCATCCCATGGCGGTCCCTTCAATGTAAAAGTTTAACGAGTCCATAGAAGGTAAACACGGTCGTCATTTCATGTTTAGGGAGTCTGAAAAGAACTAAAGAAGACTCCAACGGTCCTTTTTTGTAAAGTTAGCCTCATTTCCCGAAAAAGGGTAAAATAACGCGGGAGAGGACTCTTCCAGTTATGATTGGATGGAGTATACATTTTTCATAACTAGTGCTCACTGGTCCAAAAAAGGGGTAAACTATCACTAGAGAGACGACTGTTCAAATTCTTTTACAAGTGGGAATGTGACAGGTTTGCTTGGCAATCTTTTCGTATTTCGAGATCCTGAAAAGAGCTTAAAGGTAGACTCCAGGGGGTTCCTTTTCCGTAGGAGTTTAATGAGCCTAGAAAAGTGATAAATCATAACTCGGTAACATATTCTCATGGTTTCAAGAGCACGAGAAAGAATAAAGAGTAAGCTCATGATCATTAAATAATTAAAATCTAATGAAGCGAAAGGATAAACGGAAAAATACACAAGGGGTGTTCATGCTTGAGATGACCGTTCCAATACAAAAATGGCGTAGAAAGGTACTTTACAATTCCTACACACTCGGAAACTAGGTCAAATAGTCAACCAAATGTTCAAATACAATGAAACTGATCCAAACTATAGAAAATGGCATAATGGCATCTAATATTTGAAAAAGGAATATTCTATTTTGTTTATAAATAGAAATAAAAACCAAACATAGTCACCATTGTTCTATTTGCCAAATTTGGGAGGAGTAGTGCCATTTGGAGCCAAATCTTCAATTGTTGATTCCGGGAGCTACGATCAGCCATTTCACTCGCCGTCACGAGTAGGTAACCCTAAAATTCATCCAACAAAATCATAGTGGTTTACATTTTTGAATTTCAATGATTTTTTTAAGTTTTGTCTTGATTTGGGAAGGGCCATTGCACCCTCGGCTCGTCGCAGTTGGCCTTTTCAGGAACTGCGACGAGACTGAGTCGTCTCAAAGGTCTCAAAGGTGGACCGCGACGACGTCGCTCTATTTGCAAAAATGGGGTGCAATGACGATGACGTCCATCCCAACTTCAAACCAAGCTCAAAAGAAAGACTGTTAGTGGTTGAAACAAGTTCTAACAATGTTTAAACTCTCCTATTGGTAGGTTCCAAGCATCGAAATGGTTCTGGAATGGTGAGAACGGGAACATGAGTTGGATGATGAACAAGCTGCAAACGACCCACGGTGTGTAGAAGCATTGAGGAACTGTGAGCTCCTCAAGTTCTTTCGGGTCCAGGGAATGAGATCCCAAATCCCACTCTTGACTCACATGCTTCGATGTTGGGATGCGGCCCAACAATAATTCATGATCGGTGAGCATGAGCTTACCATAGATGTTGAGGACATCTATTTTCTGACTGGATTGTCCCAAAGAGGGGACAACGTGCTACTTACTGGATCACGTGGGAGTGATCGGACTGTGGATGATATGATCCAGCAGCATTATGTTCCCAACACTTGTGCATCTAGTGGGAAGATTCCCATTAAAGATGTACATGAAGGCCCATTACGTGCCATACTGTTCACTATTACAAGGATGGCGGGGAGCCAAGCTCCTCACTTAGCCACCAGGGCACAGATGCTTTATGTGGAGGACTGTATGTCTCCAAAGATCTTTAACTGGTGCGAGGGGGTCCTCGCAAACATGCGAGCTCAGCTGACAAAGTGTCGGCAGGGAGAGCTCAAGCAGTTTGGCTATGGATCCATAGTGATCTTGTTCTTACTGGAACGGATCCCCCTTTTGCGTCCTCAGGTACCACTGGAGGATAGGGATCCTAGAGATCCTCACATGTCCAGGTGGATCGATGTGATGTCCCAACATGGTGGGGGCCCTATTATTGGATACCCTCCTGAGTTCTTCACTTGGCTGGAGGGCCAGTTACTGATTGTGGAGGATTTCCCATATAGTGGCACAAACTTTAGAGATGACCTGGACTTGCCATTGCCAGAGGGAGCAGCATGGGGAGATCTCAGTAAGAACAAATGACCCTTGTACTTTTTAAGTTTTGTGCATTTATAATAATTCTTTTGATATAGTGTTGACAGATGAACAACATGTGTGTGCAGATGTGGGACATTTACGACCTATGGGTACCTCTCTTCTGGATAGGAGAGAGAGAGAGGGGATGTAGCAGTTGTGAGTCCAGCTGTGCATGCTGCCATCGTGGAGATGGATATATTCTATGCCAACCTAAGTGGGTTGACATTAGACATTCCTGAGCCATCGGTAGATGAGGTGTCGTGGCCCATGCAGGTACACATGGTTGGAGATACTGCGCACTTCAACACTCTGCTTCGCAAGGTTGCGAGAGCAGTCGAGTGTTTTCAGACTCAGCAAGATAGGGATACTAGACCTCCTAGGGTTGTACGGGCCAAGCGATAGGCCATATGTTGTTATTGTGTGTGTACTGAGAACTTAGAATCCTCAGATTTTGTACTACTGAAAGTTGTGAGGCTTCAGATTTTGTAGAGACTTACTAAAAGCCGTCGTGCTTCAGACTTTTGTATCAGCACTACCTTTTTGAGATTATATATATATACAGACAGTTCAGCGATTTATACATTATGTGTTCCAAAAATAATGATGTGATCTTGTTTATATGCTTTGATTTTATACAGTGTATTATTTACATGTTGTGAATGCTTTTACATAGTATGAGTATTATGTGTGTGCGATGTACCAATCTAGAATGAAGTTGGCCATCGAGTCAGCAACTGCATTTAACTCTCATGGAATGTGCAGGTATTGAATGGATTCAAATGACCTTGCCAAGAGATGAACTCGTCTAAAGAGACGAAGTAGGGTAGGATCACGGATAACGTAGACCCGGTTAAGATGGGAAACCACTAGTTGAGAATCCATGTGGATGACAATGTGGTTCATACCCAAGGAAATAACATTGGTTAAGGTTCCAACTACCGCCAGATACTCTGCGTCATTGTTGGTTGCAAATCCAAGGCAACTTCCTCCTAGGATGATGAGCTCGCCTGTTGAGGAATACAGTACCCAAGTTTCCAAAGCAAGGTTACGGTTATGCCGGCTGGCACCGTCCGCGAATCCGTAGCATGTTGCCATCTGCACACGCAGATAGAACATGGTATAAGAAGCGGAAACAAGATCTAAAGACACTAAAAAACAAGCGCGTCACACCACATAAAAACACACAAGCATGCCATTTACAGTATATACAAAAAAGTCTATGCATGACAGGATCAGGCATAGTACCTCTTCAGGTAAAGCCCATTACGGGGTTCAACCAAAGATATTCCGTCATAATCTTCAAGCTCGTAAGCTCCTTTTTCCAAAACACGTTTGACAATGTAAGGTCCGTGCCACATGGACTTGAACTTTCCTGCCCCTAGTTTGTCATGTCTTTGGTCATATGTAAGGACCAAGTCACCCTCGTTGAAAATCCGAGGTTCAACTGACTTGTCGTATTGAGCTTTGATGCGTTTCTTGTGTGCTTCGTTGGCAAGAGCGGCATCTCGGCGGGACTCGTCAAGTTTTGCTAAGTACAGGAAACGTTCTTCCTCGGCAGTAGTATTAGGAAGAAGTTCAACAGCGAGTTGTAGAGATAGAATTTCGCACTCTATGGGAAGGATAGCCTCCAATCCATACACTAGTTGAAAAGGAGTGAAACCTGTGGCGATTTTAACAAAAGTTCTGTAGGCCCATGATGCTGAAAAGAGCATATTATGTCAGTTGGAGTTATGTGTACCTACCATCCTTTGGACCATAGTTTTCAAGACTTTGTTAATGGCCTCGACCTGTCCATTG
The DNA here is from genome assembly GCA_027924585.1 of Larix kaempferi. Taxonomy (NCBI): domain Eukaryota; kingdom Viridiplantae; phylum Streptophyta; class Pinopsida; order Pinales; family Pinaceae; genus Larix; species Larix kaempferi. The sequence continues at coordinate 4,776,689 of BSBM01000018.1, read as the reverse complement.
GACTGTGAGTAGTAGGGTGTTGAATTTTCATGATGAAAACCCAATCTATCGCTCAGTTCATCAACCATATGGTTCTGAAAGTGAGAACCGTGATCGGTCACTATCGCCTGCGGAACTCCAAACCGCGCTATTACATGATTGAACATGAAGAGTGCAGTGGTTTTGCCGTCATTTTGGTATGTAGGCATTGCCTTGGCCCACTTTGTGAAGTAATCCACAGCTACTATGATGTAACGATGCCCCCCAGCCGAGGTAGGCTTACAATGCATAAAATCGATGCCCCATTTTGCGAAGGGGCCCATGGCAATAACCGGGTGTAGCGGGGAAGGATGGGTGCGCTTCTTCATATGGAAGTGTTGACATGGAGGACATATTTTCATTACCTCAATATAATCTTTGAAGATAGTAGGTCAATAATATCCTGCGCGTAAAATCTTCTGGGCTGTAGCCATCCAAGAGAGGTGACCGCCACACGCCCCAGCGTGACAGTCATTCAGAACGCGTTCAACCTCATCGTGAGTTAGACAACCTCGAAGAATTGAATCGACACCACGGCGGTACAAAGTATCACTGATGATTAGATAATAATTTGTATGGTGACGTATTCTACAACAGTCGTCACTAGACAGTTGAGGATTGAAGCATTGGGTTTGAAGATATAATGAAATATCTCCATACCACAGATCAGTCGTACTGATGAGAAACAATGATTCGTCTGGAAAAGAATTATTGTGCTCAACTTCTACATCAGGACAGGGAAGGTCACAAATAAGCTTAGCAAACACCAAAGACTTTTTAGACTTAGCTTTCTCGAAAAGAAGGTCGAATTCTTGCAATATCACAATCTAGCGTGAGTACTTGCCCCAAAGCACCTGATGTGTCAGTACGTGGTACATGGGGTTCGAGTCTGCGATGATGGTGGTGGTGCGGAGCAGGATATAGTGCCAGAACTTTTGGACGACGATGACTGTTGAGAGAGCAAACTTCTTGACATGTGAATATCTAGTTTCAGCGTCAATGAGACCCTTACTTGCATAGTATATTACATATTCCCAGGTGTTTTGATCCTCCTGCACCAAAACCATGGCGATAGTGGTAGCAGAAGCAACGAGATATAAGATGTAATCTCGGAAATAGTTTGGTAGTTGGATTACGGGGGCATGTGTGATGGCATGTTTGATGTTGTTGAAGTATTTCTGAGCTTGATCGTCCCAAATGAACAAGATGTCCTTCTTAAGTAGTTTCATATACCCCTTATTCTTCTCCGCAAAGTTACAAACAAAACGCCTTAAATAAGTCGCCTTCCCTTGGAGACTTTGAAGTTCCGTCACGTCGGTTGGAGGTGGTAGGTTGACAATGGCCTCCACCTTTAAGGGATTGATGTGGATCCCATCCTTCGAGATAATAAACCCTAAGAGGCGTCCAGACTCAACACAAAAGATACATTTATGAGGATTCAGACGGATATTGTACTGTCTGTATCTGAGGAAGATGGTCGTTAGATGATCCATGTGGAATTCATGCTGCTTTGAATGAGCAGGGAGATCATCCAGGTAAGGTTCCACAAAGTCCTTAATGTCATGGAAGACATACGACATGTCACGCTGGAATGTGGCGCTAGCATTTTTAAGGCCAAACGGGACTTTGCGGTATGCAAACATCCCCCAAGGATAGATGAAAGCCGTCTTATGTTGGTCGGCTGGGTTGATCTCAATCTGATTGTAACTGGAAAATCCATCCATGAATGAAAAGATGATGCTTCCGACACAATTGTCGATAATATGCTCAATGAACGGGGTCGGGTAGTTGTCCTTTGGACAAGCCTTGTTAAGGTCCCGATCATTGACATGGACGCGAATGGTACCCTGCTTTTTTTTCACAGGGACGACGCTTGAGACCCAATCCGTCAATGGGATAGGATAGATAAAGCTAGCCTTTAATATTTTTTCAATCTCTGCCTTGATCTCTGCAGTCTTCTGGGGGTGTATCTGTCGCAACTTTTGATGTCGAGATAGGTTTTTATTTCATGAAAAACAATTGCAGGGTCTATCCCAGGTATCTCCTCATAGGACCAAGCGAATACGTCTCGAAATTACTTAAATAAGACCGCACCAATAGCTATTTCTTCAGGGGAACACTTCTAGCCTATGCGAATGTGTTCCACTACACCAGGTTTTACTGAGATGTCTACCGGGGTGGTAGGCTCAATGTTGGCTAAGTTGCCCTCAGTGTCCAATAGACATGTAAGTATGGGGGAACGAGGGAACGGGTAGATATCCGGTGAAAAGATAGTGTTAATGTTGTCCTCTATGTACTCCAAAGGGGGGAGAAAAGATGAATTATGGTGGAGGTCATCCCATGGACCATCATTAACATTCATAACTTCCATGATGGAATCGTTTGAATGAAAAGTATGAAGTAAGAGATTAGGTAGAGATGATTCCCATTGTAGAGAACAGGATGGGGGAGCCACAGCTAAGTGGTTCTTCGGTGTTGACTAGATAGCCTTGTAAATACGTTTAATGGGTGAAAAAGGCATTGCGTTTCCAATCAGCTGTGTTGTGGCTTCATCAGGTACAAGCCAAGTGTCAGTGGAGTGAGATGAAATCTCCATGGAGATCATGTTCACCGAGGCAACATGATTAGGGGGGTCCGAAATTGGAAAAAACGCCCATGAGAGATGAATCTTTCAAAAGGTCAACCCCTATACTCTCATACTGTTTTGATGTTTATCCAATGGAAGGAACATGGTCACCAGGATGAGTAGTAGTGTCTGGTGTGCAAAAATTTAGTTGGTCAATAATAACAATTCGTCCTTGGTGGGGGAATTGTACTACGCGGAAGATTGAAGAGGCTACCGCCTGCATGTCATAAAACCAATTGCGACCAAGTAAGAGATTATAATCTATCGGGGCCGAGACCACTTCCACATTAATGGTTACGGTCTTTCCGTCCAACTCAACTGCAAGAACTTGTAGGAGCCCATGAGGTTGAAAGCCATGCCCGTCGAATGATTTCAACGTGGTAGGAGAACGATTCAATTTGGGAGAGTCGATGGCTCTCCAATAGGCGATCAACATGACAGAAGTAGAGGCGTCTTCGTCCAAAATGGAATGATGGACAATTTTCCTAGCAATGTTTGTAGCTACTTGGAATGCGAGCTGATGGGAAAGCCTCGGCTTGAAGTAGTCAAGTCGGAACATGATGGTATTCGAAGAATCATGATCAATTGCACTGATTTCTGTGAGGAGAGTTTTGAGTTGATTGGGACAATTTTGCAAAACTTCCAGGGTAGACATGGCGCAAGGGGCTTGTGCCAAGTCCTCTACGATATTGTAATTCTGTGCTGCCCAAGCATTAGGATTGAAAAATGGATTTTCGAATCGTGCTCTTGGGCGGTCGCAATATCAAATCTAAGGATGACTTCTCAATGGTGAGAGAAGCTGACAGTACAGTGACATCAAGTATAGAGTTGGAGGCTTTTTCAGTATTACTTCCAACACGTTATTTCGAAGATATCGAGTCATATGATCACGAGCGAGTGTTCAAATTGATCGTCTTGTTACGCACCATGAGAACATGCGCGGTATTGGATGGTTCCCCTTGGGATGGGGGGGTTGAGCAATCATTTGTTGATTTTGAGTGGGAAACGGATCATTGAGGACTATGGGAGTCAGTTTACCCCTAAGAAACTTTTGGACTTCATCTCTATGGGGACACTCTTTGGAAAAACGATCATCTCCACACAGTAAACAAGGAAATTTTAGTTTCCGTTTCTGTTTGGTGTCGTCAGGAGTGCTCTTTTGTTCCTGCTGGGTGGAAGACTTCTTAGGTTTCCCTTTGTTCTTCTTCTTGTCACCAGAATTTTGAGATGAAGTTGATTGGACAGAATTCACCTCTTCAGTTACAACAGGAGCGGTTGGTTTGGTGGTGCCGTGCCTATCCTGAGTTGGTAATGGGGAGGAACCATGAAGGTTCGACGATCCAACAGGTTGGGTGGTAAGGGATCCAATGATGCCATTAGTTTGGGGTCCCTTAGGAGGTTTCATGGGGTCATAAGTATCGTGTAGTGCGTCGGGAAGAATTTCAAACAGGGTGCTCGATTGAGCATAGACCAAGTCTAGGTAATGGTCACGAGCGATATCTTGTTCTTCAGTGACAACACCGCCCATGGCGACATCTCGAGCTATGTGAGGAATGAGAGATTTCGTAAACCAATTTGCTAGGAGTTGGTCTGGAATGGGAGCCTTAATCAAGCGCCTTCTCCTTCGCCACTCATGTATATGAGTAGAGATATGAGTAGCGATATTCTGGCGGAGAGAGGTGAGAAGGTCCATACCAGTTTCGTACCGTATAGGCAGTTGGAAGTGAGTCAAAAATTTCATAGCGAGAGAACCGAAATCATGAAAAGAATGTGGTGGTAGTTCGATATACCACTTGGCAGCCGAACCAATGAGAGTCCGTTGGAATAATCTTAGACAGATCGAGTCGTCCATTAGAGAGTTGGATGAACACCATAAATGGTATGTCATCACGTGGTGTTTAGGATCCTCATCGGGCTTGTCGAAAAACTTGGCGATATCCGATGGAAGTTTCACCGGAATCGGGGGCCAGTTGGTTCCATGGTAGATGGGGTCATTCGTTAGTTGAGATAGATCAGGTAGGTCCAAAGTAGCCAAAAAGGGCAGTTGTTGATTAGGTTGCGGGTACTGGTAGTACTGGTAGGGCATGTAAGGATCGGTAGGACCTAGTATCGACTGATTAAAGGGTGACCACGGAGTAAAATGACTGTAGGGGGTGTGTGGCCCGGACCATAAGGGGGTCCGCCACCATAAGGTGGTCCATTCCAATAAGGTGGGGGTCCACCTCCACCACCAGGAGGAGGTGGGGGTCCGCCGCCATCGTCGGGAGGAGGTGGAGGTCCATAACCATAATAATGTGGCTCGCCACCGCTTCTGCCTGGAGGGGGTGGTGGACCATCTCCACCGCCAGAAGGATGGGGGACCCCACCACCTCCGCCACCGAAAGGATGAGGGTCTCCACTGCCACCATTGCCACCATAATAATTAGTTCCGCCACCACCTCCGCTTGGAGGGGGTGGTGGACCACCTCCATTGCCTGAAGGAAAATTTCCTCCTCCACCATAATAGGGTGGTCCTCTACCACCTCCACCTGGGGGGGGTGGTGGACCATTCCCACCACCGCCGGAAGGGTGGGGGCCGTTGTTGGTGAAATGAGTTGGACCTCCGCTAGAAGGGAGAGGTCCACCTCCTTCAAAGTTAGGTGGGGGTCCCCCGCCTCTAGTGGGAGGTGGGGGTGGACCGATCGGTGGTGGTGGTGCTTGAGTTGTAGTTGGTTGGGGTCCATGTTGTAAAATGGGCTGTTGGCCCCATAGAGTGTAGGGATTTTTTGGGATAAGGTATCCCGTATGGTGCGTTTCCGAGATTAGATTGACCCTACGCAGGGTTAATAGAACCCGTATATGCTTGACTCCATGAGGGTTGAGTTACATTGGATGGCCCCCCAACATGAGATAACCCCATGGTGGATGGTCCAGTGGGTTGGGGAGGTCCAACAGGAGGTCCGTTGGGAATTCCACCACCTACATTCTGGTTAGGAAACGGGGGTTGACCCCCAGCCACAGTAGGCTGACCATTATTCAAAGGTTGAACCAACATAGGTTGTTGATTAGCTACAGTAGTAATAACGTTACCAATGAGATAATATGGGGGAATGGAGTATCCTCCCCTTGAATTTTGAGGTGGGGGAGGAGCTGGTAAAGTAACTATGGTAGTAACAGGTGTGTTGGACTGTTTTCCTTCCACTGGTTGGCTCAGTTGAAGTGCAGGACTGGATTCTTGAGAGGGTTGACCAGTCTCATTAATGGTCGCATTGTGGGAAGATTGTTCGGGTGAACCAAAAGACATCGGATGAATTGAGGTGTCTTTATACCCAGGCTATTACTTGAGACTTTGTCTTCGAAGTTCATCACCCCTAACACGTAATCGTTTTAGACGATCATGAATAGGGCCGAAAATTTCGGTGGGGTCGGGCCTGTAGAAGGGTCTAGAGAGTTCTAGAGCAGTCCAGTTGGGTGGGGATTCGATGGCAAAATGAGCCACTGGGTGATCAGTAGAAGATGTCCAGTAAGTTACTGAAGGACCAACAACTGCTGTGGGGTCGTCCTAGGGTTGAGTTATCTATTCCAAGGATCCAGGCTCTCCTGGAATAACTGCCGGGAGGGTATCGTCTTGTGAAGTAGAAATGTCCACCTCGTCACCTTGTGGGGGGTTGGAGGTGGATGAATCTAGTGGAGTTGGGGGAAACAAAATTCCTCCAACATTCAGGGTAGGGTTTTCAACTTCAGTAACTACGACCGTGTTACGCTGATCCATTCTTACCCTCGAAATAACCTCCGGGTTAAGGGGATATTCAGGTGATAAGTTTAAGATCCTATGGGACCTTATCCAGGGAAAATCCTCCAGAACATCAGGAAAGTCAGCCAGGATGGCTAAAACAACGTTTCTCCTAAGGGTATGCTACAAAAGAAAAGAAGTCCAGAAAAACCTACTCAAACTAATGCAATAAGTAGACTTATGTGACAGAGTGGATTCAAATTCTGGAACCTCACAGGATTATTAAGGCATCGCAAACCACTATATATTGTAGGGTCCAACAACATGACGTGACAAGGAGGATTGGGACCGTACCCTTTCCTGCATACCTGATTACTTGGATAGTACGTGCGTGCTAATCTCCCCAAGTGCTGTTCTTGGTGTATTGCTTTGCCAAGACTGCCAAATGGTTAACTCAGTTGGTTTTAGGAATCCTAGTGGTGTCTCCCGATATAAGCAAGGTACATAAGAGCTCAAATCCGTAGCGGTGTTGTCTAATGCATAACTGTTCGGCAAGAGACCTTCCGATATACTACCGAGTATATGATACACCCTTCGATATACGCCAAGTACGGATTATGGTACTTGGTGGGTACGTGAAGGAGCTTGATATACTGATAAGTACGTGGAAGACTACAATACCTTCGGGATACAGTGCTGGAAAATAACGATAGCTACCATGCTTAACGATGCCAGAACACGTCTCTAACTTACACAAAAGTTGCTAAAATTTTTACCTAGTTCTACTGTTAATTTTATCTGGACGGTTAGGTGAATGCATGAGGTGAGTACATAATCGGAAGCATAATGCAAGTCCTAGCTACATGCATGAAATATTCTTTTCTTTTGATGAATTCTAACTATGGGAAGGAGAAAAATTTTCTTTCCAACGAGATTTTCCAAAACAACACAATGCAACAATTCCCAATTCAAACAAGTTTGACTATGAAAGCATTCTTTTCATTTTGTGCGAAACGCAAAAATTACAACACTACTAATCCAAATCACAACATTTTTCTTTTCTTTTTCCTTTTCAAGATGAAAATGATGCTAAGTAATGAAAATAGAGGACTCTAAGATGGAGTATGCATGCTTTTCAATTTCACTTTCAATGGTCTAAAAGCAGTAAGAATTAAAAATGCATCTAACTTTCCTTAGCATAGAACTAATTTTGCAAGAAAAACTGAAGTCTATTTTGGATTTTTCGAGAAAATGAGAAACTCATAATTCAATAAAAACACAAGTAATCACACATTCATTCAATTTTTCCAAAAATGCATAAGCAAAACATTCCAATGCACGAACAATTTTCTTCAATAATGCTTGAGAAATGATGGGAAAGAGTCACTTTTAACTTTTCAATGGATGTATCAAAAGATTAACTTGATAACAACTATGCTTTCAGACGTAAATGACTGAAAAGAAAACACTACTTGCAGCACTCAATGCACTCAGAAGACTCAAGAAAAGACAACCACCCAATCAAACTGAAAGACACACTTAACTCAAAATCAGACGGTAGCAAGCAAAGCTCGAAAATGATGCAAACGAGGTCTAGGAGCTGATCTAATGTGGTAACTAGATCAGTTAAGGAGAGGAGGGAATGCAAGGGTGAGCGGATGAAGGTGGAGGAGACAAAAGTATCTGCCACTACCGGTTCTCAGACTTGTCCAAGATGGAACCCATAATCAATCCAAACGAAACCAAACACTCAACATACAAATTAAAGATGGGATCTCTGGCTGGATCTTGCAGCACAGAGCGAGTTCATACAACAAACCAAATCTCAGAATAAAAAATGGAGATGGTATGCCTGCATGCCAAATTTGACAGATCGATGCACTCTGTTCTTGTACACAGTGCGACGTCGCATTTCACCAATGCGGGGAGTACGATGATGTCGCAGTATGCCAATGAAGGGCCTGCGATGAGTGGCAAATAGACAAAGAACTGAGACCAAAAAAGACACAGTGTCGCTCTGTTTTCACTAACCAGGTGTGACAAGCGAGATCTAAGTTCAAAAATAAATCAAATCTCCAAGCAATGAACTGTGGAATGGTTTGAAAATGAGTAGTATAAACTCAGAGGAAGCAGATCAGAGTCTTCAAGATGAAGATCTGATAGTGAAATCAACTCAAGAAGCAATTGACAAATAGAAGGCTTGTGTCAAGCAATCAACTGAAAATGACTCTCAGGCAATTACAGAACAAAACATAAGTAATCCCCAGTATGGTCTCCAGATTTGTTTCACGAACAATCTACCGAGAGCGGTCTCAAGGCCTGATCTCCCTAGATTAACGTAAGTCTAGAACAAATAGGACAGAACATAAAATACTTTCCTAGATCGTATAGAGGTACAAATGTAAGAGTAGATCATTTACCTTAGATTCGTAGATCCCTTTCTCCTTCGTTGATCCAATGCTCCAGCGCTGCCAGATTGCAAGTAGCTAAACCTGTTGAGCATATGACAGACCACAAGAAGTGAAAGCATATATTTCATATGATAGATCTAAGCTAACAGTTAAGGAGGAAAGCTCTAAACATCATCAAGAGACAATACTTATGGAAAGCAATTATATTAACTATATTTAAGAGTGGATAAGTACAATAGAAAAGAGGATTACAACCATCGCCTTAGCTTTGCAAGCTCCTTTTGACAAGCCATGCCAAAGCTCCTAGAGACAAGTGGATGTTCCCTAAGCTAGAGTGTTAGGTCTATTGGGATTGATTTCACCAGCATGAGAGTGCCATAGACCTCCTCCCTTTAGAATGGGAGTGAGCTTCATTTAAATAGGACTAAGTGGATAGGATATGGATAGGATAGGTTGAGATATAATAGGAGAGACTTAAGGGATATTTCCAAGGTGTTAGGAATCGAGTACCAAATCTCCCAAGAGGTCAGGGATAGGGTCCCTAAGTCAGCAAGATTCGAGAAGGAGCTCGAAGAAGCTATTTTTTCCATCTAACTGACTTCATCGCACCCTGTAATGGAGCAAGGTGTGACGTCGCATCCTGCATGAGTGCAACTTGCGGCGACCTCTCAAAACCTAGTACAAATGGGTACAAATCCTTCCAGGTCAATCACTCAATCAGGGTAACTTTAGGGGTGTATACATTGAATCTCATGATGGGAATATTTTAGGTGTAACAAAGGGCACCTTTTCTCACCTACCCGTTCAGTTCACTTCAGTTAGCCACCAGTATTTCCTTGATTTGAGGCTAGACTGACTCCTCACTGCTGTTATCACTTTGATTGACCTCCGATGAGACTTGACTACCTATTCTGAGTGTATTTAACTCCTCGTGCACCCTCCACTGAGCCTCCATCCCTACATTAGTGCCACTTACCATCAATTACACTTATTACACTCAGTTAGACTCAATTTGACACCTGTCTGACAGTTACTTGTGCATTGATGACCACCACTGATGATGATGAGGACTCCTAGTTGGAGCCAAGCTATGCCATGCAGTATATTCGAATGAACTCCTTGGATAATTCAGATTGCTCACACATTATGACAGTATTGTATTGTAATTCTACCATTCTGGATTATAGAGAACTGATGCATCTCTCTTGCATAGTTTTTACTCCAAATTGTTTTACATCTTTGTGATTGATATTCTTGTTCAATAGATCTGTTGTGACTAATTTTACAATAAACCGGGGGTAGTAAAGTTTGAGTCCATGTGGCATGGACCCTACATAGTGAAGCGTGTTCTAAAGAAGGGAGCCTATGAACTTGAAGACTACGGCGGGATATATTTAGGTGAACCCCGCAATGGGATTTACCTGAAGAGGTACTATGCCTGAGTCTTTCATGCATAAGTACGTTGCATATACTGTACATGGAATGTGTGTTTTTGGGTGGTGTGACGCTTTTTTTTAGTGTGTCTAGATCTTGTTTTCGCTTCTTATACCATGTTTTGTCTGTGTGTGCAGATGGAAACTTGCTACGGATTCGCGGATGGCGCCAACTGGAATACCTGTAACCTTGCTTTGGCAGCTTGGGTGCTCTGTTCTCCCACCGACAAGCTTATCAGCTCAGGAGGAATGTGTCTAGGTTTCGCAACCAACAATGCTGTGGAATATCATGCAGTCATTGGAACCCTAACCAACGCTCTTTCCTTGGGTATGGACCACGTTGTTATCTATTTGGATTCGCAATTGGTGGTCTCTCATTTTAATCGGGTTTACTCTATCCGTGACCCTATCCTACTCCGTCTTTACAGACGAGACCATCTTCTGGAAAGGTCCATTGAATCTATTCAATACCTGCACATTCCATGAGACAGGAACGTAGTTGTCGACTCAATGGCAAATTTCATTCTGGATTGGTACATTGCACATTCATAACATTTGTATAAAATATTAAAGCAGACATAACATGTAAATAATTCATTATATAAGCAAACATGTAAAACAAGATCACATTTATCATCCATTAAAATACATAATGTATAAACCCACCAGAATGTCTGTATATATATATAAATCTGTACAAAAGTACAAAATGGTAGTGCTAATACAAAAATATGAAGCATGCTAGATTTCAGTAAGAGTCATCTCTACAAAAAGTCCGAAGCTCGTAAGATTTCAGAGTATACATGTACAATCCATGTGCCTAAACCCTATGACCCACGACCCTTGGTCACTCAGCCCCAGGATGAGCATGGTAATAGACAACGGCCCTAGCCACCTTTCGGAGTAGCGTGCCGAAACATGCAGATACCCCAACTGTCAACTCTTGATATCGAAGGGGTAAGTCATGCACTACAGGCTCTGGAATGTCAGAAGTCATTCCCCTGAGCTTCCCCCAGAGTGCCTCTTTCTCCTCAATAGCATCTCGGGTTGTGGGCTCCATCTCCAACACTCCTCCTCTCCACATCTGTTAGGAGACTCCCAATGGTCTCTCTGGACCCACGTCTGCAAAGGAACATGTAAACATTATCAACACTACTACAATTTTTTTTTATAAAATACATAAGATATAAAACACGAGCAATGATTCTTACCTATGTCACCCCACTGCATCCCCTCTGGAAGAACTAGGTCGGGATCTCCCCGGAAGTCTTTATCAGCATATGGATAATCCTCTATCATGAGGATCTGTGCCTGCAGCCATGAGAAGAACTCGGTAGCGAAACTGACGATGGGCCCCCTGCCACCATGGCGATCCATCACATCTGCCCATCTCAGCATGTGAGGATCGTGTATCTCCCGATCCTCGAAGTCCAGTTGCGAGCACAAGAGAGGTACCTGCTCCATCATGAAAGATACCACGATCGAGCCATACCCGAAATGCAATTGATCCTTGAGGCTGACAAGAAGCCCCTCGCACCAGTTAAACATAGTAGGAGTCATGCACTCCTCAACATACATCATTTGCGACTTGCTGGCCAAGTGAGCAACTCGTCTACCAGCAACTTGCGCAACAGTGAAGAGTAACATGCTTGATGGGAATTTTCCCACCAACCATAGCTATACCAGGAGTACACCACTGAACTATCATGTCCTCAACTGAATGGTCACCACCCCGTGATCCGGTCAAAGACACAGGATTCCCTCGCCAAGATAATCCTGTCAGAAAATAGATGTCCTTGACATCTATGGTAAGCATGTGCTCACCTATTCAGAATTGCTGCTGAATGGGGTCCCAACATTGAACCAAGTATGTCAATATCTGGACTTGGGATCTCATCCCTGGCACTCGAAAGTACTTAAGTAGCCCGTAGTTTCGCAATGCTGCAACACTTTGTGGATTTTTTTCCACTTGCATATATTTGAGCTCATGCTTGTGTTCCCGCCATTCAAGGACCATGGTATCACTCCAAACCTTCCAAGCAAGCCATTTAAACATGTTTAGAACTTTGCCCCTCCACTCAAAAATTTTATTTTTTGCTAGCTTTTGAGTTTCATTTGGCCATTTGCGCCAGTGCATATCACCCATTATGATAGTGCACTGCCGACACAGAACTCCCTTTCTGGATCTATGCCGGCCCGTGAACGCAACTCTACCAACTTAAAACACTCAAAAACTACCTAAAAACATGAAAAAACAAATTCTAATCCACTGAAAAGTTAAATGGGAAGGTTTAGGGTTACCTGTCGCAGATGGCTCATGAAATGACGGATCGTAGCTCCTAGAAACTGCAGTCGAAATTTGGCTCCAAACGACACTTTGCACTATCCCAATTTGGTAAAAAACAATTGTAATTTATTTTCACTATTTCATCCATTTTATAACAAAAAAGGGAATATTCTTTTTTATATTTTGATGCTTAGTGGGTTTTTTACTATAGTTGGGGTCATTTATTATATTTAATACTTGGTTAACCACTTTTGACCTAGTTTATGAGCTGCAGGTGCCTCATTAGTGCCATTTCTCAACGTGGTATTCATCTAGTAAGTATCATCAGGTATGAACACTCTCTGAGCATCTTTTTGTCATTATTTCGCTCATTAATGTAAATTATTAAATGACAACCAAGATAACTCTTTTTTTTTTTCTCATGCTCATTAAACGATGAGAATAAGTCATTGAGTTATGGTTTATCACTTTTTCAGGCTCGTTAAACTCCCATGAAAAAAGAAACCCCCCGGATTTTTCTTTAAGCTCTTTTCAGGCTCTCGAAATATGAAAAGATTGCCAAGCGAACTTGTCGCGTTCACGCTTGTTAAAGTATTTGAATGGTCATCTTCTTGGTGATAGTTTACCCCTTTTTTGGACCAGAGGGCACTAACAAAAAAGTAATACTCCAGCCAATCATGACTGGAAGAGTCCTCTTCCGCGTTGTTTTACCCTTTTTTGGGTGACAAGGCTAACCTTACGAAAAAGGACCGTTGGATTCTTCTTTAGTTCTTTTCAGACTCTCTAAACATGAAATGATGCCGAGTTTACCTTCTATGGACTTGTTAAAACTCAACATTGAATGGCCCTCCATGGGAAGAACCCCTCCTTTCCCAGGTTCGATAAACATTTGGGATTAGACTCATCTATGAGATGAGCTATACCGAGCATCCGGTTACCCTCATCATGCTCGTAAAAAACACATGAGTCACTCATCAGTCATGATGAATAAAAAGGAAAGTTTTTGTGTTACACCTTTACTCATGGCAGTACTTAGTCGCTTTTGAACATGTCACTAATCTTGCATTTTCATTTAGTACTTGTATTCGAGTCCTGTTAACTTCATGAGTCTTGTCACTCCTTTGGGTCATCCGAGAATGATTCCACCATCAGTTGCATTCGTAGTTGGCGTCGTTCTCGTCAAGTCAATACTCCCATATCATGCCATGCCCATGTTCAAGAGATGTATTCCCTACTCATCATTTGCAATTAGTACACCTTCCATCATGTCGGTCTACTCTGAGTTAGTCTTGCATGTTACTGTACCATCCGATCTACTCCAAACATTTGTTATCGAGTTTCATGTCGATGATGGGGGATTCATCATGGCCCTCCTGCGATGGATTCATACTTTTAGACTTCAACACATCATCCGAGGATTGAATCTAGAAACCAATCAAGTACCTTGGGCCTGCATGCCTCAATGGCAAGTTACCTCACTTTCAACATGAGTTTACATCACTGACTCTTGATTTAAATTGTTCGTCATGCATTCGACTTCAACTCATTCATTCGCGCTTGATGTTATGTACTATGATACCTTGGGGATCACTGACATTAATGGTGATTTCCATAGCACTTGTTAATGGTGTACATCAATGACCAATAATCAAGTGGTTTCTACCATGTTCGATGTCAAGACATTTGTAATCTCATGGTTAGATTCGTATCAGTGCAGGTTCGACTTGAAGACCCTGGGGAGTCATGTTTTACCCAGGTTGCGATGGAGATTGCTTGAGTCATATTACATGGATCCACTTTTGTATTGGTCGTGGCTATGTTATCATCTCATCATGGATCTATGTTTGTGTCTAGTAGCCATGATTGTGTTCAGTCGGTCTTTACTACCATGGATCTGCAATGTATTGGTCGGCAGCCATGTTGTGCGTCATATGAGACTGCATTCTCAGAGTCATTTGTACTGCAACAACATCTTCTTTTCGACAAGTCCTTGCCATTCCTTCTATCAAAGCATTTTACCTGATTAGTTTTACTAGCTTCATGCTTTGGGGGGCATTCTATTACACCCAAATTATACACCCATGTAACCTCAGTGTCTAAATCCCTGAAGTTCCAAGATCAAGTTAATCATTTAGAGCAAGTTGTTGGCCTTTTCCCACACTCCTAATTAGGCCGGTGCAGGTTGTCTTTGAGCAACATGCACCGACGCAGGTTTCCCTCATGCAACATGCGCCGAAGTCAGTTTAATGGGAAAAAGTAGCTTTCGAGTGATTTCTAGAAGTTGGATGAGGTGGATCCCTATCCCTAACTCCTAGGTGAGCTGGCCTTCGGTTCCCTAACCTAATGGGAGGATCCCTTAGCCTTCTCCCCATGATCCTCAACCTACTCTATCCACTTGGTACTATACATACAAGAGCCCTTCCCATTCCAAAGGGAGGAAGTCTATGGTACTCTTATGCTGGTGAAATTAGCTCAGTAGTCCTACATCCTAGTCTTGGAGGCACCTACTTCTCTTTAGGAGCTTTGGTTTGGCTTGTTAGAAGGAGATTGTGGCATTGAGGAATCGATTGTAATCATCTGTTCTATTGTACTTCCCACCTTTTATATAGTAATATAAATGCTTTACATAAATGTTATTGTGTTAATGATATTTATAGTTCACCTCCTCAATTGTTTACTTAGACTAGTTAGTGTTTAGGTATATTTTACTGCTTGTCTTGTTCCTATGTACTTTGACAGGTCTTGCAGCCATAGATCTGACAACCGCGAGACTTGGAACAACAATGAGGAGAAAGATATACGAATTTGAGGTAAGATTGCTTAATTACTCGATCTCTAACTAGATCTAGGAAAGTTATTTCATATTCTGTCTCATTTGTTCTAGACTTGCATTAAGCTAGAGAGATCACGCCTTAAGTCTGCTTTTGGTAGATTGTCTGATAACAGAGTACCCCGATAAATACATCTTACCCCTGTCATATTATGACCCTTGACATACTATGCACCAAAACACAGTCGTCTCCTAAGACATTTTGACCCTAAACATCATGTTGATATCATAGTACATTACAACTTCTGATCGTGATATCCCAAAACACACTAAGGAGCCTAGCAACTTGTCTCTGTAGCATGTTTTGTTCCCTAATTGTTATGACTCCTACCTTGTCTGATGCACAACGATTCCCAAAACACACCAAGGAGATCAAGAGATCACACATGCATGGACCATAAGTTGTAAATACATGTGATGGCCTAAGACCTTGGTATTTTTCCCAAATCATGACCATATCTTTGAGAACCACACATAGTGATCCAAACCTTGAAATGGGCACCATATTCAATTTGCATGCCATAGATTATATATATATATATGATTTGAAATCTATATGATTTAAAATGTATATGATTTCATTTCTTTTCAAGGGTGTATAACATAAAATTTACCCTTGACATATGGTTTAGTCATGGGTCTAAATAAGTTATTATGTATAAACTCAAATACTTCCTTCATGCACCATGCCTTTCCAATAGGGAAAATCACACATTTGGTTACTATTACCACCTAAGTTGTACTTAGTTGGATTTCAAGTGAGTCGTAAAAGAATGATCAAGTGTACTTGGTCATATTAGAGTTAAGAAGTCCATCCGGCCTTCTAGTCCCCCCCCCTTTTTTTGTACCACATGTTCAACCCTCTTGGGGGAATTGTAATAAAATGTGCTAGCATGGTAGTTGTATGTAAAAGAATCGGCTTCCTAGGACTTAAACATTAATCCGACTAGCCCAGAGTGTTTTTTTCACTTGCTAATTATTTGTTGTTGAACAAACGATTAATATTTTCGAGTTTTTCACTCATACCTCCAAAATTGGGGTGGTCGGATTGGTGTTTCGGCCTTAGGATGTTATTAGAGACTAAGTGTCAATGTATTAGACCATGCTAGGCATTCAAATTGAGTCATATGGACATATTCTAGGTCCCCCTAAGTTTTTTTTAAATTATGAGAAAATTAATTTTTCCCATAAAATTAGACTATTTTCTTAATAGTTTACTTGGAAAAAATTAAAATTCTAATAAAAATATGGTTTGTGGGCATAATTTGTCAAGTGGATGCTCGTTTTCTAAGCCAGAGCATCCATTAAACCCATAATCCCACTTATCCTAAGTTTTGAGTAAGTATTTATCCTATAAAATAATATTTACTCAAAAAACCCAAAAAGACCAATTTAATTGGCAAAAAAGACATAATAAAGACAAAATCTCAATCCCATGGATCAAGGAAATGTGTTGGAATCAAATCTCCCTTCATTGGCAGTCGAATTAGGGAGAATATTGAGCAAATAAATAATGATTTGATTGAATATTGGAGATCCACCAAGGGTGGGGGGCGAATTTGTGGTTGGAGAGGTGTCAAGTGGAGGTTTACAAGTGTCAAATGGTTAGAAAAATGTGTCATTAACCTCCCCAAACCTCTCACATGTGTTAACAAGCCTTTTACAAGTGTATCAACTCATTTATCCAAGTGCCAAAGATGATCTCCTCTTGGTTTGGCTATAAAAGCAAGCTCATTCCTCATTGTTGAGATACAAGGATAGAAGCTTTGCCATTTTGCTATTGTATTTGTTTATCATTGAGTAATGAATAAGAATATTTGGAGGGTACATGGGTGTATCATCTTGGTTGTGTGGATGCCAATTGTCTCTATGATTGATTGCGGTAACTGTAGTTTAGTTTACTTGTCTATTATTTGCTTTGTTAACATTTTTTCCTTGTACTGATTATTTCTAATCCATAGGAATGAGAAGATGATCTAGATTATTTTTCTCATTTATTTGTTTATGCTTCAAGACTAAGAAATTTTCATGTTTTAGCTTGTTTACTTGCATGATATCCTAATCTTGAGTGTAGGCTATACAGATTTGACAGGTTCTTTTTGGAAAGCATTATTTCTAAGCTTTGTAGGGAATTCTATATGGAAAGAAGGCGATTCTTGCTTGAATTCTTCTTCATTCCGGATCTCTTGGAAAATACAAACTCCCTCTTTGCTCCACCCAAAAAACTCCATAAGTTCAAGATTCAAAAGTCTTGGTTTCTTCACCTTCTCTCAACTTAAATTAAAATCTTTCTTTGGTTACTTGTTGCTAGTATAGCTTATAGATCTATTCATTTTAAAGTTTAAATCTTTCATAGATCTACATAAAGTTAGCTTGCATAGATCTTTAATTTCTTTTAAAGTTTAAAATCATTTGATTTTCTTAGATCTAGCATAAAGAAGCCATTATTTTACAAGCTTTCATATTGCAATTTTTAATTCTCGTTAAAAGATAGTTTCTTTTGATATTTAAAAGTTAAATCAACCAGTAAAGTGCCTTATTAGTAGCCCTTTAAAGGCTTTCCAAGGTCCTAAGAAATTGGGTTTTACAAGCTCAAATTTCTTAGTTCCTTTATGTAGTTAGATCTATTTACTTAGTCTTTTTTCTAGCAAAATTTTTGGGTTGTCTAAAATCATTTTCCAAGTGATTTTTGGGCATTTTTAACACTAATAAGCTCGTTGGTATTTTACCTTTTTTTAGCAGGTTTGGAGGATTTTTGGGCAGAAAATTGATAAATCCAAGTTTTCAGAGGCTTTTGGGAACATGCCTCTTCATCGATACTTGTTTCCAAAACTTTTGTAAACTCCTTTTTTCATAACTATAAGGAGAATGAAGTACTTTTTCTTTCAGATATCAATGTAAAAAACATAATAAAATCACTTTTGGAATTAAGCTCATAAGTCTTGCTTCTCATCCCCCTAGTGGGGATTGGTGTCGGTGCCCTTTTGTGGTTTTTTTTACTTTTTTAGCTTTTCTAATTTTTCGTTTTAGTTTTAATTGGGATAAAATTAATGTAGATTAATTAAAATTCAATGTTTGAGGTGTCTGATCCAAATATCGGCCTTCAATCTCACTCAGGACATATGAATCTTTAATTTGTCTTTGTAGACCGTATACTTTTACAACTACAGTTTGATTTATCTTTTGGCAAAAAGTAATCAGATACTAACCCACTACTTCGATAGTGTAGTAATTAGTTCATATTCCAATTTTCAGTCTTTCCTTTATTTCTTTCAAAGTAAGGAACCTAACTATGTATACTCGAAGTATGCTCTCGCCATCCCATAAAGGGCTTTCCTAAGTACGTGGTGGATGATCAAAAAAGAGTTTCTCAACTTGTAGTAATTAGTCTCACATTTACAATTAACCTCCCCGAAATACGAAAGTCCAACTTCTTGGTTTTACTTCACGTGGGCAAGGTGTTAGGATATTCCTATACTCCATCCTAGTCCTACCATCATTTTCATTATTTGTATTTTCAGTCTTGCATGCAGCATGCATGCATCCCAGTCATCAGTCCCAGCACCTAGCCCTCAGTTAGCTATCCTCGAGAGCTTCTTACTGATCAGTTTTATCCCTCCTAGAGCTTAGTGCACCCTTCTTCCTTGATTTTAGGAAGCCATTCGTCCTCTCTCACCTACCACTCAATTGCACTTCAGTTATCTTTAGTTATTTCCTTGATTTAAGGAAAGACTGACTCTCAACTGACTGTATCACTTCGATGGACCTCCAGTGAGACTAGACTGCCCATTTTGACTCCAGTTAGATCCTCATGCGCCCTCCACTAAGCATCTTTCAATTAGTTAGTGCCTCCATGTGCCAGTTACACCTACCACACTTAGTTAGACTCAGTTTGACTGATGATTGATAGTTACTTGTGCATTGATGACTCCACCGATGATGATGAAGACTTCTAGTTGTGCTCCGATTACACTCCAGTGATCTTTTGATCACTCCATGAAGGATAATTCAAATTTCCACCTTGGCATTCAAATCCTCATGCATTGTATTATTTATTTGTCCATTTGTGATTAATGAATTAGAGTGTGTGAAGTTATTTTGCTTCTATCCGAGTTCTACTGTATTATTCTATTGCTGATTTTACTGCATTGACCACTCTTAATCTTATTCCTAAATTCTTTCATTGTGAGGTATACATCAACTCTTAGATTTGCTATGAATATTTCCACATAAGGCTTACAAAGAAAGTGGTACAACTAGAGAGAGACCACAGGGCCCCGTCAGACTACACCCTAGTTTGGTGTAGTGTTGGACATCCCCCTGCAACTCCATCTAGCCCACATTTTCTTATGTAGGACCACACTTTGTGAGTCTGGATATATTCCCAGTATCAATTTTGGTATATTGGGAATCCCCTCCCCTCTAATCAACTTATCATTTTTAATAATTAAAAATGAGCAAGAGCATCAACAAAACATTTTTCAAGTTAATTACAACAACACCCTATTGGACTCCATTTTCAGCACTGGTCATTTACTATTTTACAAGCTTTATTTTTCTATCATGTATTAAGTGACTTTGTGATCTTTACAATCTTTCTGCTATTGTGACTACAATTTTATTTGCAATCTCTTGTTTCAATTCGTTTTCATAAAAATCCTAAACAACTTACTCATCCACTAAAACTAATTAGCTTAATTATCCGTAGCAACTTTGGGGTCCACCTCCCTTGGCGTCGTTAGGAGTTTGCCTAAATAGAAGAGTCAAGAATCAAGTGACATTAATTGACTCGAAGCTTTCCCCCAAGGAAACACTTAATGGCTTGAATATTTCTACCACGTTAACCCCTAGGTGTGTGAAAGGAGGCAACAGTTACCGAGAATTCAAAATTAACAAGTCTTGGAAAGGGTTTAAGGTTGTGTTAATCCATGCAAATGTTTGCACAAGGATGGGTGCGAATGACAACTTTTAATCTTATTACAAGAGTTTTGAAAACTTGTAATGAGTTTTGTTGCAGTTTCTGTGTCCATCAACTATTTTCTTTCATTATTAATTTTCATAAAACATGTGATGTTTCATTCGATTTGACATATATCACAGGTTTTATGAAAATTAATAATGAAAGGAAACGATTGATGGCCATAAAAACTACAACATAAATCATTACAAGTTTTCAAAACTCTTGTAATAAGATTAACAGTTTTCATTTGCACCCATCCTTGTGCAATCATTTGCATGGCTTAACACAACCTTAAACCCTTTCCAAGACTTGTTAATTTTGAATTCTTGGTAACCAAATATGTGATTTTTCCTATTGGAAAGGCATGGTGCATGAAGGAAGTATTTGAGTTTATACATAATAAATTATTTAGATCCATGACTAAACCATATGTGGAGTAAATTTTATGTTATACACACTTGAAAAGAAATGAAATCACTCACACATATATATGATTTGAAATATATATAATTTATGATATATATATATATATATAGGATAGCCATAAAAACTACAACATAAATCATTACCAGTTTTCAAAACTCTTGTAATAAGATTAACAGTTTTCATTTCCACCCATCCTTGTGCAATCATTTGCATGGCTTAACACAACCTTAAACCCTTTCCAAGACTTATTAATTTTGAATTCTTGGTAACCAAATATGTGATTTTTCCTATTGGAAAGGCATGGTGCATGAAGGAAGTATTTGAGTTTATACATAATAACTTATTTAGATCCATGACTAAACCATATGTGGGGTAAATTTTATGTTATACACACTTGAAAAGAAATGAAATCACTCACACATATATATGATTTGAAATATATATAATTTATGATTTATATATATATATATATATGATTTCATTTCTTTTAAGTCACATAAGATCCCAAACCACAATTAATCTAACCCAAACCAAAATTAATCTAAGTAGAAAATAACTATTATCATTATCAAAATAAATTTCAAGTACATAAATTTTATCTAAATCTTTATATTTATATAATTTTCTTCTTTATACCAAAAAAACATTAAGCCAAACTATATTTATGTTCTCTCTATAATCATCGAGGTCTTACTTACATTTTTCAATACATTAATTAGTCTTTTAGATTATATTTATTCTCTATATACATTCGTCCATGTTTTAATTACAATGTAATATATTAATTAAAATTTCGGAAGGAAAAGTTAGGTAATATATTTAAAAGAGAATTAAATTAATTCATAGAATTTTAATTGATATATTTATATTAGTACAAAATAATTTTTTTTTTTTTTTTTTATAATATTATTTTATAAATAAAATTAATAAATAATTATTATTTATTTGATGTTAAATTAATTCTTATTTTATTTAAATTATATAAAATTTTTATATTAAAATGATAAATGATAATATCCACAATAAAATTACAATCTCTCCATTACATTATATAATTTTTATTTTATTAATTAATAATCAGAGTTTAATTTAATGAAATGTATCTTCATAACCTAGAAGTTCCAAAATAGAAACATATAAATTTTGTGTATATGATGCAATGTATATATAGAGTGATTTTTAGTACACACTAGATATTTGTTATTTAACATTTATTAAAATCAAGTGTACAAATTAATTTAATAAAATATAATAATATAGTTTAATAATAGTTATAAATTTATAAATGATTTATATGTTTTGTGTATTATTTTTACTTTGTCTTATTTTACAAAATGGTTTTTCTTAATATAAATATTGTTTTTTTTTTACAGTAATAGATAGGATTTTGTATTAAAAGAGGGAGGGTTAACCTTCAAAATTACAGAGCTTCAATCTTCAAAAAGGTACTTGGTTGTCTGAAAATTTAAAACAGAGATGTTCATACAAAGATGTGTGACTTTACGAATTCTACTACTATTACATTCAAAATGGTTACTGTAAACCTTGATAAACTGGCCTAAAAGAAAACTACATTTGAAAAACATGCAAAAAATCAAAATTTCCAGGGAACCTAGTCTTCCATCTTTCCTCTACGCTGGTGGGATCAGGAACCATCCCCCTTTTCTTTGTCCTGCAACTTCAGATGCAGCTGCTTCACTAGTGCTTCCAGGTCCGCAATTCTGGTTTCCATCTCTGTAATATGAGTTTGTTGCTGCTCAAGATTTACGAAGGAGATGCCCTGTGTAATTCCTGGATTATTTTGTTCAACTTGCCTTGGGTAGGCTTCGAAATCCTGACAGACATGGGCTTCAAAGGCCATGATACCCAATTGATATTCCACCTGGATAAATCTGTCCGATAGAGCCTGATTCACCTGGTGTTGCTTGTGCTTTTGGGCCTCAATCATCGTAACATGTTCATTATGGATTACACGGGTCTCGTGTTCCAGTTCCTCCAATCGCTCCATCCTCTCCTCGGTTTGCTCCATCTTAGCCTCCACATTCTACTTAAACCTTTTTGTGCTCCTTTTTGAAATTTCAGGGAATCTTTGATTGTTCATAGACATCTCCCCATGGCTGCGACTTCATGTTCCAGGCAACAGTCATGACTTTTGTCTCTTGAATCCATGTCCTTGTTCTCTTTCCTAGTCGAATTCTCTATGCTCACACTAGAAAGGCTTTGCAAAAATGTGGTGGAGGGGCGACCAACCATAGAATGGGGGATAACCAAGAGGTGAATGTCATCTTGCATGAAATAGCGCATCCAGACTTGGGATCTCATTAATACACCAGGGGCCTCGTACTCGCCCGGATCCTAGAAATTAACCGCATGAATGTAGATGCCAATTTGTAGACGAGGGGTGTACCTGTTAGGAACCCGTGTCTTTACTTTGTTAGTATATTGTTGTTGGATGCATATGCTTTGTAAGATGTCCCGTAGTATTTGTTGATCCATAGTTTGTGTTATTGTTGTTGGGCGCATATGCTTTGTATGTCGCTCGTAGTATTTGTTGACCCATAGTTTGTATTGGCCCATGGTTTTGACCCATAGTATTGGCGCCTAGACTTAGTATATAAGTGTGTGTTGAGGCCAATGAAGGACCGTGAAGTTATTTGTATTGAGCTTGCTCAAAGGAGGTTGCCCCCTCGAAGTGGCCTGCGATCAATAAAAGTGATTCTGAGTTCTGTTATTACTGCTATGTCATGTATTTTCATTAATTAATTGTTGCAGGTTCCTGACAGTACCAGTCCATCTACGGATCCATATCATCAGATGTAACATACCCATTACTTGAAACATTTTATGTTTGAGAAAAACATTATCTTAACTTTTATTGTAAAGTTTTATAATTGGCCAAGTGGCCAAGGATGACTGTAATTGCACAATATTATTATTTAATAAAATAAAATAGGAGACACTCACCCAAAGAGATTGTTGAAAGAGTGTTTACTGACCCACTAGGTGGAATGGGATTTGGGTTAGAAGGAAATCGACAAGTGGCAGCATCAGGAACTCAGTAACTAGCTGTTGTTATGGGACAACTCCCTTGATTTGTGGTCAAAGTTCCCTGGAATGTGGAACTGGAGCTTGAAGCTCATTTATTGAAAACTGACCACTAAAAGACCTAGGCATCTTTTATAAGCCATCGAATTTGAGCAGAGGCTCACACTTTTTCTGATGAGAAAATTTACCTTGTGGTTTTGTTGTATGCACACAAGAGATTCGATGAGGGGAAGCTATGTTTTGAGTTGTATTGTAAGTATGTTTCACTTCTGCTGAGTGCAGAGGTTTTGAGGTGTATGCAAGTCTCCATTGATTGCTGAAAGTACAACCTGAGTGCCTTACTTCTACACAGAGTCTTCTACCTAGTGGTTTAGTAAACAGGCTCGGGGGTCCAAGGGAGCAAGTGATTTGGCTACTTCTGCTGGAGAAGCTTGGGAGAAACATGCCTCTTTGGGTGTTTGTCCACCCTATCTACACTATCAGGCTCTACTTGTTATTTTATTTCTTAATGGTTATAACCTATTGCTTTCATAATAGTTGACCTATGATTATTAGCTGAATGTTATTAGTTATCACTATTCAGATTGAAATGACTAATTTGCTAAACTGTTTATCATCTCTGTAAGTAGTTGAAGAAGTTTATGATAATTATAGATTAAAATGCTTCCCTGCATTTTTCCACACACTGTCTTTGTGCCGTACTCTAGTGCAGGGAAGAGTATTTAAAAATAAATATGAATAATGATATGCCAGAGGTAGAAATGATTGAATGTTTATCATAATAAAACTCTGTTATGTTCCTGCAATTATATTTTTTGTTTACATTGCAATAAAAATTTCTTATGTACTAGACATAGAAAACATAGCTATTATTTATGTAATCAAATATTTTAATATCAGAGCAGTCATAGCAATAGAGGTAATAATACTTAGGTAATCCCATGTTTCTGTTCAAACTTAAGCTTGTTTTAGCCTTTCAACTCAGAAAACAATTAACATACATCCCTTAGTATGAACTTCTCAAATAATCATACATTACAAACATTTTAGTCTCTATTTCATAAATCCTATAATTATGAAATTTATTTAGCAAGACTTTTATAAACAAAACAAAGTTTGATACTGATGTAAAGAAATAAGAATCACACATTTATAAAACATTAATACACATTATTAATATTACAACATATTGTCTCTATATCACAATATGAAATTAAATAGCTATACAGATCAATTAGTAAGTCTAGTAAGTCTGTCGACTGTATTAGGGTTTAAACCCCATTATTAACTACATCTACTTTAAATCGTATAAACAAAACGAAGGCGATTCTCGAGACCAGGATCCAAACCTTAAGGGTTAGTCCCGTCAAATCAAAGTTATTTCAACTGTTGAGGGTTTCATATTTAATCTTTGCACGAAACCCTCAGCATTTTTACAAACATAATAAAAAAATAGAAATCATTTTTGACAGGTTTCAAAACAAGGCTCATGGCCTTTGATAGCAAATAGTTTTAAAACTACACATTATATCATTTCACCCACAGTGACGGGCATTGCCCTAAAAATATCTTAGCAACTATTTTATTCTGACGAATGTTCCAGGATTCAAACCTGGTCATTAGCTATTCATATAAATACTAAATAACCTTTTAAAAACAATGACGAATCCTACATTCAGCTACCAAACAAACTTTCGAATTAACATTAATACCGAGAGATTTTTCTTCTCAGTTTAATACATTATTACTTCACTATTTCAACACACAGAATCGATAGCATTATCCTTTGAAAAACGCAATAGCTAAAAAGGAAACAACGCGAGGTCAAGTGTTCAAAACACTAACTGCATCTTATAAACAAAGTCGGGTCTTTAAAACCCTAAACAGTTACCATTACTTTTCATCAAAATGCCGAGGGTTAAACCCTTTAAAACAATGGTATACATTTATCAATTAAATTGTTACACAGTAAAACGTTGCAGAGCCAACACAGAGTAGGTTGAGGATTCAATCCTCCCTACACCAAAAACCTGCCTTATGGCTTAAACATTACAACGGTGGAAAAATCCATAGCTAACCACAAAACCAAATGCTCGGCTATACCATACAAGGGCCGGCATTGTTCCAAGTTGCACCCTACAGGGAGTCACCGAGGATTACTAGTTTTTAAGCTCTTTTTCCCCGTTGCTTAAAACATAAAAATCCAAAGCCAAGGAGTCACCTGCCATTAGAACATACATTGTGGTTACAATTTGGAAACGAAGCTCAGAAACTTAAATATTTTTTATACGACTGTGTAAATGCAAACCTTCGTAGAAATATAGATTACGACTTACCTTTCAAATAAAATCTCTTTTCGATAACTGAACATTCTTGTAACCATCGAGAACTGAACATTCATGTAACTGTCGAGAACACTGGAGTCACACAAACTACCAAACACACGCAACAAGCTTTAGCTCAGGAATGGATTGGCTCTTAGAGCTTTAAGGTGACAATTTACAAGCCACAGGTCGAGGTATCGAACCCAGGAGAGGTGCCTCCAAAACCATGCTACAAGCCCTAGGAATCTGAGGGCATGTCGGCCTCTCCAAACCCCACTCACTGCAAAATGAATGCCCAGGTTATGCCTTTGTCGAAGTGATTCCAAATGCAGTTAGGTTAACTCCACTACCAAGAAACACCACGTGAAGACCTGCCACAGTGGATGCCAATAGGCATTCCACCATGAACGGTTTTAATGCACTTTAATTTCATAGCTACTGTCATACGTAGAGCCTGTCATCGCAATCAACATCAAGGTTAATGTTTCGGTCTTCAATAGATAGACTTTACAACCATAGTGTAGTATGGTTACGTAACATGTTAAAGAGTCAAACAACCTTTGCATAATAACCAACCTTTGCTTAATAATCCAATAACATATGAAGTATGACGTGGAGCCCCTTTTTAATCAAGCCCTTGTACTTAGCATAAAAACCATAGAGCGCACATCAATGCTATTACATAGCTAATGTTACAATGCTCTTAGGATTATAACATTCAATGTATATTTAATTATATAGAGGATTGTCGCCAATAGAGCATAGTTTGCAACTATCGGTATTTACAAATTTGCCATAATAAAACTAATACATAGGGTTTGTGCATATAGTGCATAAGACCAAAAGACAGGCTAAGAATTATATTGCAAGCATTAGCATATAAGATTAGGTTTTTACTATTTGTATTACGTACATAGATACATGGTGTAATTCCTAAGTGCAAGGTTAATGATATATAACCTTGAAATCAAAGTTCTATATTTTCAACGATACTTTAATACAAAGACAAGTGTAATAGTGATAAACACAATTTCTGAGATTTGAATATAACTGGAATTATATAAACAACATTATGCAGAATATAACTGAAGATCAAACTAGAATAGATCTCACCCTGGAACACTTCAGGTTCTCTATTTCTCTTTTTAAACATTGAAGGCTAACTGAAGTTTAACTAAGATCTCTTTATACAGTTCGAAAGAAGTATCACTCTTACCTGCGATTTGCGATAGAAGTTCAAATGCTTTAGCTAAATAGCTAAGTAAGCCTTGGGGTTCCCATAGGACCCATTCATCATCATCAAGAAATTCAGTAGTTAGCACTTATAATGAAATCAGTATCAAGTTAAATCTATAAAGTCTCGACATCTAAATAAGTAACCATAACTGATCTAGGATGCAAGAATGAGGTAAAAACATCCAACAGTATCTTAAATAAGCACAAACACATTACACATATTTTGTAATACAAACATACACATAATCGACGTAACATGTTATTACTAGTGCGTTGTCTAGATAAACAAACTATCATTTATTATGCTTCCGCATAGTAATTATAGCACTTAATGCTACTCAGGAAAATTTTAAATTTTTGTGAATTTTTGGGATGTTACATGTGGTATCAGAGCGCGAGCTCAAACTCTAGGCCTAAAATAGGTTCACGCGCACAAAACAGAAAATAAAAACAGGAAATTTAGTTACTAACTTTTTATTTTAAATTTGTTTCTATACAGAACAACTTGATATTTAATTTGCAGGTATGGACATACCGGAAGAATCCGCAGAGGATAGATCTCCTCATAATGAACAAGATAATATTAATGAAGAAATCTACGTAGAACTGAATGATCAATCATCTGAATTATTACGTACGGTTAAGGACTTAAAAACTGAAATAAGAAATGTTAAAGAAGAAAATGAAAGAATTTTAAGAGCACAGGAAGAATTGAACCAGATTTTATTGGAAAAATATCATCATGATGAAAAAGATAAGAGAACAGAAGTAAAATTTGAATCTGGAACAATGTTCTACAAACATAGAGATAAGAAAATGAAATACAATAAAGCTAAAAGTAACTCTTCTTCTTTTGAATCTGAGGATAAAATTTATTGCAGAAAATATAATTCTAATCAAGAGAGCAGTGATAGTGACTATGGTCCTAAGAAAAAGCGTAAACATTACGAACAAATTTCAAGGGAATTTAAAAAGATAAAACCTCCAACTTTTAATGGCGAAAATGAAAAGGAAGAGACAACTGAAGTATGCTGTCTAGTATGAAGAAGTATTTTCAGATTTATGATTACTCATCTCAATTAAAAGCTAAAATGGCCATATACAATCTGACCGGAAGGGAAGACATTTGGTGGCAGGATATTAAAATAGTTAAAAGCATTAAAGAAAAGAATATAAAATGGAGTACATTTAAAAAACTGTTTAAGAGAAAGCTTTTGTCTAAACAATATTATGGAGATAAGTCAAAAGAATTTTATGATTTAAAATTGGGTTCTTTGAGTATGAAGGAGTTAAGTAGTAAATTTCTCAGCTTGTTGAGGTATGTACCTTACTTAGTTGAAGAGAAACCTAAGATACAAAGGTTTCTAAGCTGCTTACCCTTTAACATAAAAGACAGAATTGAATACAATAATCCTTCAACTCTTAAAGAAGCCATGAGGAAGGCTAATTTCTATTTTGAACAGAATAAGAAAAGAGAAGGCATATCGAGTTGGAGGAATAATAAACCAAGTAACTATGAGCATACGAAGAAAAATTTTAATTTCAAGAATTCTGGGAATAATAAAAATTTCAATAACAGAAATTTTCAGAGTAATAATAACTATAGAGGTAATGCACCACAAAAGTACACAGTTACAAGGAATGTACCTAATAATAATAATAAGAATACCGGGAATGTTGAAGAAAGACCACCTTTAAAGTGTTATGACTATAATGGACCACATACCAGAGCAAACTGCCCACTCAAAAGAAGGATAGTCAACAACATTCACACCATACAAGCAGAACCGACAGTTGGTGATGTAGTGTAATGTCCCTAAATAGTAAAAATTTAAAAAAATTTCCGCTACTACAAATAAACTATTTTTAGATGATGATTCGTAAATTAACTTCAGCACTGATAAAAAAAAGGAAGAAATGCACTGGTACTTGTTTGCGACATTTAAGAGTTTGAGTTTTCCTAAGTAACAGAGTCTCACTAATTATTAAACTTTTGTTTCTGCGGAAGCGAAATGTAGGGTAGATAATGTAATCATGTCATATGTGCACAAATGCTAGAGTGATTATAATAGTACCTCCTTCGTACAGTTTCATGAATACCTGTGCATGTTTATAAAAGTATAAATGGTAACTTCAGGTGAGATGGACCCTATTGATGAAGGCTGAGGCTTGTGATGGAACACTGAAGTTTACAAAGAGAAGAAGTACCCCTGGCAGAGTTGCCGAGAGGTAAGGTAGTCTTGGGAATTCTAGACTTACTTAGCAATTCGCTAAAGTATTGTTTCATGTTCGCATGCAGGTGCTACCATGTGGAAACTTTACCTTCTTGATCCTACCAACATGGGTTAGCATGCTATATGATTGAAGTGTAAAGGACTAAAATGTAAATGGATATTTTTCCTCGAAAAATGTAAATGGATATGGTGTAAGTACTATGGTGTAAATACTATGGAAGGTCGTGCTTGCAACCACTATTTCATTGATATCCATACGACTTGCTACCAATGCACTTGGGTGATAAAACAACTCCATTAAATGAGAGGTTGGTGGAGTATTAACTACTCCCTATGAAATCAACATGTTGTGAAACCAGTTGGTGATGAGGGTTTCGATATTGTTTGGGGTTTTATACTCGTAGCAGTTGCTTTGCGTTTGCATTTGGCTTGGTCTAGTCCTTCATTGCATTTTTTGGAGAGGGTTCATGCCTTGACCTGAGCTACGCTCATGGTCAGTGCACCTAGTGTTCGCTTAGCTGAAGGGGTGAACGCTATCGTGCTCAATCCAGGTAATGGTCCTTCCTTCACTTGTAAACTCATTTCTTTTACTTCTGTGTTTATCTATTGATGATGAGTATTTCGGGGTTTAACCAATGTCCTCTGTTGACATGGAAGGAGATGGGATTCGATTTCCTCTACGTGGGTTGTTGTAGGTGACTAGGCCTTCAGTGATAATGGGCAATGAAAATGGTAAGTCCAGATTCTTACCAATGTAACCCTTTTCTCTCGTATCTATGGCGGGGTTACTGCATATTTTGGTTATGGGAGACTTCATGGAGCCCTTTGGCTTGCTGGTTTACTTTCAAGTCTGGAGGTCTCCTTTGGCTGGACCGTGAATTTAAATGTATCTAATGTTTTAATGGGAGACGATATAACCATGGAGGGTTTTCTGGTTTTAGTGTAACGTTTTGGCATTTGGCTCTATGTAGAACTTTTAACTTGTTTGTAATGTAATGCCCACAATATGAGACTGGGGTTTGCATCCGAGGAACAGGTTTGTATAATTTTGAATGGACTCTGAACATGAAATAATAAATATTGACCTTCTGCATATTTCTATAAATGATTTATACTTTATCTAGCCTCTGCGTTTTCTTATGAGTAAGAATAGTAATGTTGGTTTGCTCTCTGTATTGGTTATCGTCACTCCATTATGAAGTAGTCGATTTGGTAATTTTAAATGGGACTCCTGTATTCGTTGACGCCAGTGATGCATCTGTCCAATGTCTAGATGTTTTAAAAGGGTAGAGTCTATGTTTTAAAACTAAGCTTCGACGATTATATATGTTAGCATGATTTCTATGAAGTCGTTAATGGGATTCGACCTCTTGACCTGCGTCTCGATGTGCTAAAAGAAATGTACTTAATGTTTAAGCAATGCTTCTTGTTGTGGGATTCGATCTTTGAAATGGTGGATCAGTCCGTCAGGGTTTTGGGATGAAAGTTTAAGAATGTATGGTGTAAGTTGAAAGTGTCTGAGTCTATTCTGCATTCTGGTTGCAATTGTCCTCAGCATTACTCTTAGGTTATTAATGTCCCGGTTTATGCTAATGCGTGGGATTAAAATAATAATGGTTAATTTATGGTGGAGAAAACGATACTGTAGTTGCTGATATGAAATGCTTGTAAAAAGAGTTTGAATGGGCAGAGAATAGTAATTATGGCTATTTTATGCCTGCAAAAGTTTATGTGTGATACTGCTAAGAGTTTCGATGACTGGCTCGTTGTGTTTGCTATTTCTATTTGGTGATTTTCAAGAATAGAAAAAAGTAAATAAAAGAAAAGAATGATAACCCTAACTCTAAAATTGATCTACTGTTTGTAATGATTTCGTTTTCTTCTACATAGGGTTAGTAGTTTAAAAAGGGAATTTAGCCAGGTTGTGAAAATGTTGGGGTTTTAAAACCTAGGAGAGGGTTAGAGATAAAAATGAGGACGTTAATGCGTAACAGAAATATCACCCTATCTGTACATTGATCTAAAACACATCATACGATTTCAGTATTTAGATATATATTAATGCTGATAAGAATATTCAGTCCTATAATTTATTAAGGATGGATTCTAGGTTTTCGATAATCTTGGATGTCTAGCACAGGCTAGCTTCGCTAGACCTTCTAGACATTCTGCTGGTTCATAAATCAAATTTCTGAGTTTAATACAGTTCTAGTTATAGGGTTTGGTTCCTATAGTAATTAATATTCTAAGCAGTTTGGGATAAAAACAAAACAATGCTGCAGTATTAGATTTATGCTACGTACCTAACTTCTATTATAACTTGGAATGGAAGTTGAATAACTCATACCTGGTTGCCTGACGACTTGTTCCTCTTCTGTAGAATCCTGCACACTCAAACAATAATTAGTGTAAAATCTTCTGGGCTTAGTTGACCTGTTAGAGTGATTCCTTAGCTGGATAACTTTGGGGCTACCATGACCCTTAGATCGTTCCTGGTTCTAACTGGATCCCCCCGAGATGGTTCCAACATGCAATAAGAGATAGAGGCCCTAGGTTCATTGTTGGTTCAGATCTGGAAAATTGTATGGACCTGCTTCAGTTCTTGGAGCAGAGAAATCTCTCTGATTACCATAAGAGAATGATAATGAGAAAAAAGAAGATGATCCCCAATCTTGGGATCTTCCCTCTTTAAGTAGGGGAGTCTTGAATTATGACCGTTGAATATTTATTTAGTTTCTTTTAAATTAAATAATTAATATTTTTTTTTGTTGGCAAAGTGGTGGAACCTCCTTGACTAACAAGTTTTCCTTTGGCTAAGTTACCATGAACCAGGGGCATCTAAGCCATCAAAATCACCCGGGGATTGCACCCGGCCTGGACCGCACCAACCCTTAACATGGTTGGATTTTTTGGTATCCATGGGATTAGAACCGATAACCTGTCCGCTTAGGGGGTGTCTTAACCATACCCCACCACCAACTATTCTACATCTCACAGATTTCGAAATAATTAATATTTAAAAGATATCATTTACTAAAATATCTAGTCCTCTTGAACTAGGACTTTTCATTTGTTTTAACTATAAGTGATTTTAACTTAATCTTTTTTTTTATAATAATAATAATAACAATAATTATATTTCAACCTAAATATTAATACATTATTAACAATATTTAATAATGTGGCAGCCCACTATGCATAAACTATATACAATAAATATATTGTATAAATGAATAATAATGTCATTATTATTAAAGCTCTTAATAATAATAGTTAGCCTTGAGATATTTTTGCATTTTGTTCACATAAGACTATTCCTAGTCAGCCCATACTTTAAGTTGTGGTAATTATCTTTTATTTAATTATGTAATTTCACATGACACTTCTTTTAAACATTAAGGATAAGGTCCAATTCTTTGGACGGTCTTTTGGTAAACTTGGATAGGCACCTTTAGTCTCTGTCTTGCATGTTGGATTCCCTCGTTTAACATGGTAGTTCCCGTAGTACTTGATGATAGATAGAAAAAAATTTATTTAACCAATTCGAATAAATGTGATGAAAAGTAGAAGTGCTATTCAGAGTCGTCTTGACTCAATACTTTAAGAATTAGTAACCCCGAGTGCTATTCAGAGCTTTTAACTCAACACTCTCACATGGGCGTTACGCTAGTGCAATTCCAGAGCCTCTTGCTCAACACTAGTGCTAGAATGTGGTTGTGAGGAACATCTACAGTATTTAAGTGGCCTCAGATCCGGTATTCATTTATCAAGCTTGGAGTGCTCTAGGGATTATGCTCAACACTCAATGTACCTCAGGGCTTACTCCCAGTACATGAACATTCTTCTAGGTACATCAGGGTTTATGCCCAGTACGTAGGTTATATGTGTGTTTTTGAGTCCATGCTCAACACACCCATAAGTCAATTATGTAAAATCATAGCTCTGCACAGTAAGTAATAAAACATCATCTCAGTATATTAGGGCTTGTACCCACATCATATGCTAAAGAACATAACTACAACATTAGGGCCTCCTCGCCTGGTATATACTCAATAAAGAAGTTAGTCAGGGTCAATGCCCAGTATGTCAATATATAAAAGAATAAATCATGGGTGCTAGGGCTCATGCCCAATACTCAAAATAAAACATATGTGCTGGGGCCGTGGCCCAATATAACAACAGAAATAGTTAGTCCAAAATTTGGGATATTACATGTAGTAAAAGAAATGCCGAGGATTAATGTAGCGCTAGAAAATTGACAAGCAGACCATCAAACTTCTATGGTCGAGATCGAAGGTATGATACTAAACAAATCTATTTCCATTTTAATTGATCCCAGTGCAAGTTCGAGTTACATATCACTTGATTTAGTGAAAAGTTGCAAGTTAAAGGTATAAAAATTCGATAAATCATGGTTGGTTCAACTAGCAATAGGAACCAAAAGAAAAGTTGCAGAATTTGTTAAGAGTTGTCATTTATTTATGAATCAAATGAAGACACAAGTTAAGTTGAATATTTTACCATTAGGGTCATATGATGTATTGATAGGAATGGATTGGCTTGAATAGCATAGAGTGATTTTGAATTCTTTTGAAAAGTCTTTTACTTGTTTAAATAATGAAGGGGAAACTGAAACTGTGAAAGGAATCCCTAGGAAAACATCTGTTAGACAAATTTCTGCTTTACAAGTAAAGAAAGCTGTAACTAAGGGTTTTAAAATGTTTGCTATAAATGTGATTAACGATGAACATTCATCTAAAGAAGATAAGATAGAATTGGAAGACATACCTATTCTTAAGGACTTTTCTGATGTATTCTCGGAAGAAATACTACGAATACCTTCGAAAATGGAACTAGATTTCACCATTGAGTTAGTACCGGGAGCGGTTCCAAACTCAAAGGTTCCTTACAGAATGAAAATTCTAGAATTAAATGAACTAACATTTCAGCTAAAAGAATTAATTGATAAGAACTACATAAAGCCAAGTGTGTCTCCTTAGGGAGCACCGGTTATCTTTGTTAAAAAGAAGGACGGTACCTTACAATTGTGCATAGATTATAGTTAAATTAATAAAATGACTATTAAAAATCGTTATCCCTTGCCCCGCATTGACGATCTATTTGATCAGGTATGCTGAGCATAGATATTCACTAAGATCGACTTGAGTTCTGGGTACCATCAGGTTAGGATAAAGGATGAAGACATTTTTAAAACGGTCTTCAGGACCCGTTATGGGCACTACGAGTTTGTAGTTATGCCTTTTGGGCTGACTAACGTACCAGCAGTCTTCGTGTGTTTAATGAATAATGTTTTGCACAAGTATCTAGATAAGTTTGTAAACGTATTTATTGATGATATTTTAATTTATTCTAAGACTAAAGAGGAACACGATGAAAACTTATGAATAATTCTGCAAGTTTTAAGAGAACATCAACTTTATGCTAAGTTCAGTAAATGTGACTTTTATAAAGATAAAATACAGTACTTAGGTCACATAATATCTAAAGACAGAATTTCTGTTGACCCAGATAAAATAAGAGCAATTAACAAGTGGCCTGTCCCTAAAGACGTAACTGACATACGGTCATTTATGGGGATAACAGGTTACTACATAAAGTTTATTGAAGGATTTTCCAAAATTGCGAATCCCATAACTTCTTTGCAGAAGAAGGGAAAGAAATTCGTATGGGATAAAAAATGCAAAGAAAGTTTTAAGAATTTAAAAGAACTACTAACAACGACACCTATACTAAAAATTGTTGATCCAAATAAGGACTTTGTTGTATGCACTGATGTATACAATGATGGACTTGTTGGGGTCTTAAATCAATAAGGTCATGTCATTGCATATGAGTCCAGGAAATTAAAAATCCATGAAAAGAACTACAAAACTTATGATCTAGAGCTATAAGCCGCGATACATGCATTAAAAATGTGGCTCCATCACTTGATTGGAAGAAAGTTTTCACTAATGACAGATAATAAAGGCTTAAAATACTTGTTGGATCAAACAAATCTTAATGCAAGACAAGCTAGGTGGCTAGCTTTCCTTAGCGAATATGATTTTGAGATTCAACACATTACGGGTAAAGAAAACAAAGTTGATGATGCCTTGAGCAGAAATGCCAAATTAAGTTTTGTGGCAGCAATCCACGGGGGGTTCACTCAGTGAAATTGTTACATAGCACCATCGTTCGCAGGATATTAAAGAATATCCCTAATTTCACTAAATATTGGAAAATCCCTCCTGAAATTGTATTGTTGAACCCCCCTCCCAATATACCTTTCCAATTAAGAAAACCTATATTTTCACCAGATATTGTAGGTATCCATTTTTATCAACCCATTTTTAATACCCCCTTTATATCATATTATCAAGGTGTAACAAACAGGATCCTAATGCATCTTAGTATAACCAAACAAGATGCTAAAGAAAGTATTAGTATAATGCTAACAATGATCCCACTAAGATTGTAGGGACGACTGATCAATTTGTAGCATTGGATAGTGGAAGACCCAATGAAATAGTAATGGGGAAGGTAAAATGAGTAAAAGGAAACCCATTAAGAGATCAATGTAACAAAGAAAGTACAAGATAGATAGTCCAATAGTCAGTGCAATGCTTATAAAAGATGAGAATTACAGATGTTTCAAACCACAACCTACCAATCTACCAATTTTATATCATGTAAATACAAATATAGCCTTAGAGAGCTCATGTTTTTTATAAGCTTAATAAAATAAACTCCATAAAAATACAAAATTGAAACCCTTTCGTGGATGGACTTCCCTACCTTCCTATTAAAACAATCATCATTGATGTTTGAACCCAAATGAATATAGAAAAATTCCTCTTACTTTCCAATAACACCATATGATCATGTGCATATCTTGGATTTGGGTCATTCACAAGATTCAATGAATTACCTCTACTTCCTCTACATTTATTCTTGCAATCAAGGGAATTAGAAACATTTAGTTACCTTTTCGTGGGTTAATATATCTAATTCTTTTTATCTTTAAGGGAGAGGAAAAAATATCCATTGTTAAGTTTCAATCATGCAATAGATATAAAGATACACAGATGGTGAAACTTATATGATACCATTTCATGGTAATAATAACATATAATGTATGTAAACAAGGATTTAGATTTTCACCTATGTTCATGTCAGTTCCAATACAATATTAAGAATGATGCCTTGCATATAAGAATTGAAATTTCAATTATGCATGTGCCAAATATAACTCAATCTAATAACTATTCTTAACTGGAAATGTGAAAATGTTAAAGAAGAATACAAAAAGTTGAAATAAATTATTAGTCAAGAAAGATTGATCTAACTTTTCTTGGTTCGAGTGATCCAAGAACGATTGATCTCACTTTTCTTTCTTGTCATGGAACAAGGTCTGATTGAATCTCAATACCCACCTAAACCCCAACCTAAAAAATGAAGAGTTAGATCTTTTACTAGAATGCCTACAAAAATTACAATATAATTGTTCAACTCCAGAATTCTCGATTAGCTACATCTCTTAACCTTGGAGTTGACAAGGAACCAAAAGCACACTCAAACATACTGAACAGTTTCATAGGCTACAACATGACTTATAGCTAGAAAAGAAACACACTTCGGAAATTGGCCTCATATAGAACAACAAAAGGTATAATGTTACAAGCTTTACTCACTTTTAACACTAGAAAACTCAACCTCAATTACAAAGAAAGCGTAAAATCTTGCATACATATTCATAAGTGGTAACATTGACCTTTTGGACTTCACATCAATAACATTCTACATAAAAAAAAACAAAATACTACCACCATGGTTATCTCAGTGCCACAAAATTCTAATATTGTAATGCATGCTATTCCAAGAATCATACCTCATATCTAAATAACTTCTCCAAGCAACAAAAAGAGTAACCCAACAAAAATAAAACATAGAGCAGAGTTAATAGTAATAGTTGCAATATTATCGAAATTTTAAAAATCCAAATACATTGCAGAATTTGCTCCGAGATCTTTACAAAGACCTTCAAGTCTTTGCTGGAAGAAGAAAGGATGAAAAAAATTAACTAACACATAAATCCATAAAGTTTAAATTAATTATAAAACATTCACATATATTTTTACTAAGCAAAACGAAAGATATGATAAGTCAAAATCATTGTTAAATCAAGAGTATTAGTTTATCTTAAAGATATGATGCTATGTATGATATAAATTGTACTCAAAAGAGTCACCTTCTCCATTTCTAGTACTAAAAAACTACTAAAAGTTTAAAGAGGGCATTGCCCTGAATTTTGAAAACATGTAAATATAAAGTATTTGATCAAATGATCTTGACATCAGCTCTAAATGACCACTAGTATAGAGGAAAGCAAGTTATCCAACTTCCAAAATGTCAATTTGCTTGATTGAAAACCTTCCAACACCTTTAGCCTTGATTTTTAAATCTCGTTGACATGAGGTTGACATCATGAATGACACATGAATTTGCATCAACCCGGGTACCTGTAACAATCAAATCATCATGTGAAATCCAAATCTGTATTGAAATCCGATTTAAAATCATAAGATGGATGGTTACACTAGCACAATATCTATCTTGAAAGCTGAAATACAACTACAAAAGATGAATGGTCAAAGAAACTTACACAAAAAAGTAGGTGGAAAAAATTAGGTTGGTTTATCCCAAAATTCACCATTCGAAGGGTTCACTGCACCTGAGGCCAAAAAATATAAAATCAAGATGGTATTACTACATGAAATCAATAAAAATACAACCAATAATTATTTATAAATTATCTATTAAATGGGAATGAATAAGGAAAAATAAATTACAATAAACTTTAAATTAACCTTGTTGAGATTTCTGACAAAATCAGAAAAAACTTTGTAATCTCTTTCTTCTAATTTGTATGTGTCATTCCTATTGTTGTATGATAAGTTGGCCATTGCTATAACAGATTCAAGTTGTACAAAAAGATGATCTGTCAAATCATACTTGTACAAGCGTTGCCCTTTTATTTTATTTTACCAACAAAACTGAAGCTCAACACCTTCTGGCCTATCCAAAAGATCAATGTCATTATGGTAATCAAACACCCTATTTCCATCCTTCTTTCTTATTCTTTGAACCCTTCCAATGTACCAAGTTCCACAAGAAACACCTTCTTTGGTACTTCGAGAAACACCTTTTCTTGTGGCACGTTCAACTATAGGTATTGAGTTGCTCTCAAACAACACCCCGTAGTCCGATCCAATTCCAAAGCCGATTGAAACACCCTTTTTTGAAGCCCTTTCATCTCGCCTAAAGTAGACCCCATTTCTCACTCTAGTCAACCTATCTTTGGATAATGTTGGATTTCCATTCAACTGACTAACCAAACAAGATTTGAACATATCCTTACCATCAAGCTCTACCACTGGTTTGGTAGTTGTGTTCACATTATCATCAATGGTATCTAAAATTTCATCCAACTCATGCCTCCACTCACTTTCCATTGTTTGCAATTCACTAACATTGAGTATGGATGAAGATGAAGATTGGAATATTGAGTTGGAGTTATTCGGTGTAGAACCATCAACTACTTCATCCACTACTTGGAATGTTGGATAGTTTTGATCCTCTGTCCATGGTTTAAACCACCAAGAAGATTGTGTGTGTCCTTCTGGTTGCATGCCAAATCTTGATAAAAGGTTTTGCGCATCATTCAATCCTACTTTCAGAGCTTCTATAATTTTATCATCTGTAGATATTGGACCATAATCAGATAATACATCATGATTCTCTGTTGTTTGTTGGTGCAATTTATTCCAGATGCTTTCTTGTTTTTTATGAGATTTATTAAAGCGAAGCCCTTGTGGATTTGATTCTTCTTCGGAAACTCTATTAAGAGTTCCAACAGCATGAAGCAAGTCAGTGAAATCATAGGCCCTCTCTGATCCAACCATCCCACCAACTTTGCTAAAGAAGTTCTCACACACGTCTGACCCAGTCAAGTGCAATACACATGGCAAGTTAGAGTAGTGGTCTCGAAACAATCTCATCAATAAAACCGCAAAGTGGCACGAAATTTTCACATCTTGATCTGCCTCTCTACTAATGAAATTTATGTTGGCATTAACATGAGATTGTTTCCGTACCCAACATAACCATAACAAAAAGAAATGTTGAAATCTTGAAGCATTTCGCACTCTTTCCCAAAGAGTCAAACTATGAGACATAAAAATGTCAATGTAGTCAGCAACAATCATTAGATAAATCTCTGTACCTAGTGTTCTCTCTTCCCTACCACTTGTTGTACTTCTCATCTCTTTTAAACACCTTTGAACATGCCTTGAAGCAATGCGTTGCGCTGAACCCCAATTTTGTCGATCCATCCTCTCTATATCTTCAATTTTAAGCTTGTGATCATCCACTTTAAAAGTGTTATAAACCATTCTGACATGATTAAAACTTACCAACTCTTCTCCAAGGATCAAATCTCGTCAGCCACTAAACAAAGGATTGATTAACTTTTTCCCGTTGTGTATGTAATCCTGGTCATGTAGTCCTATTACGTTGCCACCATCATGCAACCCAGACATCCTCCACCCTTCCCAAGAGATTTGATATCGAATACCTTTTGTTGAAGAATAAGCCTTCAACATAAGTTGTCTTCTTCTACTATCCCCATCAGATGAATGACCAATAATAGGTCCCAAACAATTTTCCACGTGTTTCCTCCACATAACTTCTATTTTTTCCATTGCTTGGCAACAAAATTTGCATCGAACCTATTGCATGTTGGATGAACAACCACAACCAAACGGGGAAGCTTTTCATGTAAAGGGTTTGCAATAATGACACACGCATAATGACCAATTACACTGTTCTTAAAAGTGTCTGTAATAACATCATAGCCTGCAGCTCCCTCGCCCACAGTCACTAAGAAATGTGATTGGCATTGATGATTTTCTTTATTACCACAAAAACCAACCAAAGTATCACTTTTTGCTACCCACCTAACATATTTTTTCACAACGGTCTCATCTTCAGCAAGGCATACAGGAATCGGACCCTCTATACCATGTTTGGATTTATAAGAAGCATAAACCTTTCCAAGTGCCTCAAAAATGTACTCATGCTCCCCTGGGATATATGACAGTGATTTTCTCACTTGCCTTAAAGTTGTAGATATTGAAGGACCATCTAAATTCAAGCTAATGAAGCTATGCAATCTAGGACCCCCCCATAACTTAATCATCTCATAAATGGATTTAGTGGATGCACCATACCTTCTCCCTGCTTTTGGACGTGTTAGGTTGTGAAAGATATCTTTGACAAATTCCCAAACGACATCTTTACCTTGTAATTTTCCTTGTCTATGTGCCTCACACACATCCTTGCAAAACCTAAATACATCTTTCCTTTTTGTATATTCGAACAACTTGTCCTTTAGGGACCTTATTCTAATAGAGAGTATAGCAACCTTTGTCCTCTCCCACCAAAGAGCCCTCATTGTTGATCTATAGCTAGTATTTGTAACCCTTGCAACATTTCTGAGCCCAGTTTGAGTCAAAAAGTCTAATCTTCTCCCTTTCCCTGTATCTCGCCCATGTCTTTTAATGGGGCTCCTTGATTCACGATATAAACACATCCTAAAGTCATCACAGTCTGGAATCAACTTACAAAACTTGCATGTCAATGATTCAAAAGGTATCCCTGTTTCAGAAGCCCTCTGAGAATGAATATGCCTATATGTACCATCAATACAACATTCTGTACCATGATAACATAGCATCCTCTTGGTATGCTTCTCTATGGCCCATAATTTCCCACCCCTTTGATCATCCATTAGGATTTTTGTGTTCAATATCTCCCCATTTCTATCAATATATGGATACCAATACCCCCAACATTGTAGTATCAAGGGAGATAAATGATCTACAATAATACAATAAAAGCAAATAAATTTGAAGATAAAAAATAAAATTATGTTCAATGTCATATTCAAATTAAATAAGCTTGTGAAATTAACATACCTAAAGTAGAAGGATTTGCACTTGTAGAACCCCTATGTGATAGTGGTGTTGAAGATGGGACCAAGAACCTAGTCAAACTTTGTTGGGACTTATCATTGGTAGGCTTCTTGGGTCTCCTAACTATGCCAGTCCTCAACCCAATTGTATTATGTGAAGCCTCATTTGTAGTAGAAATGTGCTTGTTTGATTTCATATGTTCATTTCGAGAACTAACAATATTACCACTTGCTGTTACTAAATAAAACCATTTATTGCACCGTGTACATTCCACTTTTACTTTTCTCTTGTCCTCGTATCCTGCAAGTGTTGCTTCCACCACTTTGAACAAATTTGGATCTTGTGTCTTGTTGAAATCATCTAGTATTTTGATGGCTTTATCAATCTCAATTCGATCTCCAACCATTGATGTCTTCCTTTCTATGTTACAAGAAGGAGTTTCACTACTTCCCACCCTTGAAATGTTACGTTGATGGGCCCTTGTTTTCATGTGATTGTTTTTGAAGTTGTGAAGTGTCCGTGCTGCTAAAGATATTTCCCCTGTTCCATAATCAATACCACAACTTTCACAACGTATCTTTATTTTAGATGTTCCATTTTCTGAATATACTTTAAGAGTAACCTTCTCCTCAACAAACTCTTCCATTAAACTATTCACTTTTTCTTCCCAAGATGCCAATATAGTAGAATCAACACCTATGTTTTGTTCTATCGAATCACACTCAACTTCAACTCTTGCTTGTTTATGCATAGGTTCCTCCATGTTCTCTTCGATGATTTCAACATTTGGTGTTCTTTCCATTACCATTGATTGCAACGCTTCAGTATCCAATGTGTCTAGTTTCCTCTTGATGCCTATAGGTGTTTTTGTAGCTTTCCATCTTTTCTCTTGTGTTTCATTTAAAGTATATCCTTGATTGTTGGTAAACTCAAAAGGATATCCAATGATATTATCAAGCACAATTTCTTGACGGATTTCTGCAAAAGTAGCATCTGATTGACACCTAACTATGCCAAGGGTAGAATGTTCTTCACCAGTTACAATTACAAAGTCGAAATGATTGTCTGGATCCATCTGCATTTCCATCCACATGTACCTTTTAGTTAGATAAAAATGGATAAATATATAAAAACATTTTTCAAAAGATTGGATATAACATACATTTGTCAAAGTGGCGTTGAAACATTCAAACTAAAATTGAATTTATATAGAAGGAAATTCATTGAACTAGAAAAACTGATAAATATTTGGTTTATTCAATAGATAATTAACGGCCTCTTGTAGATATTAAATAACATTCCCAATAGATCCACTAGACATTCAACAAATGGGTGGGCCATAATAGTCCCATTCATTGGATATGCAGGCCCCACTATGCCATCACACAAGACTTACATATGGAATCTTTCCCCCATAGGCATGATATGATTTCCATATCGATACTTGTAACACAATGGGTAGGTGACTCATAAATGAAGTGTGGGGATTCATAGTGGATAATGGGGATTCGATGAACCCATGGGGAAGGACCTTTGAGGTGGGGGGGGGGGGACTTCTTGATTTGAAGATGATTGGGTGAAATCTGAGGAAGTTATAGCAAACCCTAAAAATAGACAAATGTGGGATTTCGGGCTTTGGGAAGAGGAATTGAGGATAGGGTCCTCAGGAATGAAATATGCAGAATGGAATGACAGGGGTTCCCCAAAAATTTCAAGGGAAACAGAGTGAAAACAAGGGAGATATGGGGAAAAAACTGAATTTTATACTCTTTTTTTTTTCAGACTGGAGCGACTACGGCTCAGAAGGGATCTGAAACGGCGCTGAATGGATTGAAAATGGCTGGATCTGGAATGGCTTGCAAAATGGATCTGAACGACTGGATCTAAAACGACGCAGCAACGATCATCAATAGTTCAGCTGAAAATAAATATGGACCCCAGGTATGTGCGGCTTCCTAACAGTTCAAGGGTTTCACTCAGCCACCAATGCTATCTGACGGCTTGCGTATTGGGGCAGTACCCCTCACTCCACGGCTCAAGTAAAACTGATAACCGCTTTGCCACAAACGACAGCTCTTGGTTTACCTCACGGGTGGGAACTAGTCAATCAGGTAGGGGTCGTTGCCCTTTTCGCTGGCAGGTCCTCTCAATGGGCCAGCTACTTCGGGGTTCCTGTGGTACTCCTCACAATGAGTTTTAGGGCTTATGCCCAAGTACTTCCCACAGTTAAGCGGATAGGGATTATTCCCAAATCCGAACCTGCAACAGATGCGAAATTTTTTTTTTGGCAGAAATTCACTCAGCGAGCCCAAGAAAGTGCTCTGATACCAGATGTGATGCACCTGCAACTATTACTTAATAAAAATATGCGAAATAGCAGAAATGACAGAACTCAGAATCACTTTTATATTGATCACAGGCCACTTCCTTGGGTGCAATGGGTGCATAGGGGCATCTTCCTTGCTTTGGGATACTCTCTTACAATATTGACATT
Organism: Larix kaempferi; assembly: GCA_027924585.1. Taxonomy (NCBI): domain Eukaryota; kingdom Viridiplantae; phylum Streptophyta; class Pinopsida; order Pinales; family Pinaceae; genus Larix; species Larix kaempferi. The sequence continues at coordinate 4,732,621 of BSBM01000018.1, read as the reverse complement.
TCTAACCTTTTAACTTGTCACAACTATGACAATCTAGAAATGATTTTCTTCGAGTTTTTCAAACACATAAATATAATTTTAAAGAAAACCAAGTGATTCCTTACATTTTTTGAAGTCTATATACTAAAGTGGGATGTTAATAAGGTCATCATTATCTTCATCAAAGAATGTGTGAATAAACTTAATCTTCTAAAAGAGGAGGCTTGAAAGTACATAAAATATATAAATATGCAATGTATTTTTTAAGAGAATTATTGCAAAAATAAAATACAATTAAAAACTAAGTAGATGTATCACAATAGTAATAAATTAAATTAAAAAGAATTAAAAAGTTTAAAAATACATAATAATAATAATAATTCTACCATAATAATAATAAACTAAACGAAGTATATATATATTAAAGAATAAAGTAGGATAAACCCATCTAAACTAAATCATATTTTAAAAAGATGTGTTTAGATTTGGATCTCTCTTCTTTTGTAATAGATAATTAAAATAAATTCCTCTCTAGTAGGTCTCCTAATTCTACTTGGATTCTTTTAGGAAAACAACATACGTGCTTTGATTCTATGATCTTCCAACACACTGCATATCTTACTTATTTTCCAAAATTACCTTGTTCACAAGCTAAACACAAATTATATTTATGTGATATTCCTTGTCAGCAAAGATCAATGTAAATCATTCTATCATCTATCTCTTCATATTCTTATTCAATTGTTTATTAAATACCTTATGAATATGTAACAAATCCTATATGAATATTTATGTGATATTCCTATATGATATCAGCGTTACAAAATATCCTATATCCTATATCAATTCCCCATAGGCATGATATGATTTCCTTTTCGAGACTCGTAATACAATGAGGAGGTGACTCATAAATGAAGGGCGGGGATTCATAGTGGAGAATGGGATCTAATGAACCCATATTAGGCACTAGGGGAAGGACCTTTGATGTGTGGGGGGACCTTCATGATTTTATGTAAAAAGGTCAACACCAAAATTTTCCGCAACAAATCGAAATCGCAATAGGTCATGTGTAGGTATTTTTTTATGCACAATGACATAAACAAACATTAACTACATGAATATGCCTCTTAAATTTAACCTCTTAAATTTAAATTTATGCAATTTAACTGCTAAAGTCTACATAGGTGTACATACCCTGCTAAAGTCTACATAGGTGTACATACCCTACCCCCTCTGGATTTGAACCTGTAACCTCCTAGGAAGGAACACATATTCTTAACCATTAGGCCCACTCAAGCTGTACTTAGGCCCACTATAAGAAAGCATTGCCGATTGATAGAAAGATATTTATGTAGTAAAAACAATTCAAAAGCATGTAATTTTTAAAAGTATTTAATAAGTGTATTTGTAATTTTTTAAGGAAAGTATGGAAAAGAGCTTCTATAAAGTAACCTAAAATAAATGAGAGATTTTATTTAGTTTGGTCACAACCATATCTACACATAACTATTATTATAATAGTAGGGAACACTTTTTTTTTATGACTATCCCTCTTACCATAATGATATCATTATTATATTTAATAATATAATACTAATAATTTTATAAAATATATTTAGCTTATTGATTGTAGCTCGAGCAATTAAGAGGAATGATTATTACCATTATATATTAATAAATATATCATTATATATTTAATAAATATAATATTAATAATTTCATAAAACCATTAGTATGCAAAAAGAAAACCTAATTTAAGATTTAAAACTAAATGCAAGTTTTACTGATCCATTGTGAGTGGGACTTTGCTTTGTTGGAGATAGAGTATGTTCGCCTAATTTTGTTGAGAAGCACGCAAGCGATATACACAATCTATGACGCTGGACATTACTACATTTAGCAACAAAGGGATCATTGGCAAGAAGCAACAGAATAAATAAGCATTGGCACTCATATAAATAGTTACCTGCATGCTTTCCAGTGACAAGCCGGCCTGTGTAAGCATATCAAGAAGGTTATAAGCTGCATGTTTTGTATCTCATGATGCAGAGGAATTGAGACACGCGAGTGTTGTGATTTCTCTCTTTTCTGAATAAAGAATCTTGTCATTGCGTTCAAAAGACTCTGAGTTGTCACAACCCCTCCCTCTACATTCCTACAAAACCTGCAAGTTCGTCATTGCATGCATAAGCGCGAACATTCTGTCAACTACTTTTGAGACAGGAACGTAGAAGATTGGACTAAAATGTTGATGCTTTTTTTTTATGTTTGCATGTGTTCCATACACACAGAGCCTAAATAAACTACTGCAATTGTGTTTTAAAACAATTTCCCCTGTAGCCTTGATTATTATACTCAAAATTAAGGCAAGATCTGTCAAAAGATAAGGCTACATCAGGCCCTGGAAGATGACGACCTTCCAAAAACTGAACTTTGGGAGCGATGAGATCTTGGAATTCATAAAAGAAGAGGAACAACCACGACCAATCGACTTATTCATGGCACTATGATTCTTCTCCTATCAAAAAATTGGATTTTAGAAGGAAGGATTCATTAGTTAGGTACTCTCCTTCGACAAATAGAATCCATAACTACAAGCCATATCAAGAGGATGACCAAAAAAATCATTGATTTTCTTGCCAATAAAGGTGCTCGGAAGAAAGAACTTCTATGTAGCCATTTTTTCGTCAACTTGCCTAAAGGTCACATGCATAGCACTTGCAAGGAGATCATTGAGAAACACACATGCCACCTAGATGTGGGTGATGGGGTCATTCCCACCAGCTAACTCAATGAGCTAGCCATGTGTTAAGGACGAGTGGAAAAAGGCATGGATTTGGAGCAAGGTGGCAAATCAGAGTTTAATGTGTGGGTGTAACCAATATCACCATATACGAGAGTGCAATCACATCATTAACTTTGAATCGAGGGAGAGGAGGATCAACACTATGGAAACCTGGAATGCCAACTCGCTCCTCAGGGATAGCATGCTTGTGAATTCAATTCAGGATGAAGACAATGGCTTGGATGAAAATTTGACCTAGGGAAGGGACAATTCATGGATTCTTGGTACGATGGAAGGCCCATGATGGTGGGTAAGCAAGTGTGAAACCATTAATGTGATGTGGAATAGGTGAGAGAACAAGGGGAAGAGAAATCTAGTGGGGCTTTAAATCCAATGCCAAACATATTGGAAGGTTGATTGATGTCAAGGATCAATGAGAATACAAGGAGTCTATGTGGTTCATTTATTTGGTTTCATTTGTGTCGAGTTGTAGCAGGAATTTTACCATAGGGGTGGTTTCTATGTGGTGTGGTAGCAAGCCTTGCAACACGCCTCTGCATCAAAGGGTGCATTGTCAATGTGGGGGTGATGGGTGTGCTTTGCTTGAGCCCCAAAGGGTTCATGAACAAAGTGGAAGAGAGGACCATTATCAACAAAGCAACAAGGGAGAGAATCTTAACCATGTATTTCATGCTTCAAACCCTTATCACATCAAGCGTGCCATTGAGAATATGGAAAACTCATCCCTAGTTTCCCAATTGCTCTCAATGGATGTTGACAGGGGCACTATCCCTTACTGGATAGTGTATAATCTCTTGGAAAGAAAGATGACAAAACATGAATTACATTGAGAGGTGAGTCTTTGCACCATCTGTCGACTGCAAGATGACTTACACCATTGCCATTAGTAGCTTGACGACCTGGCTACAACTGTGAATGTGATGTTTCATATTGTTGGTGAGGAGGAAGCTAGGACAAGGGAAAATCTGAATGCATTAGGATAGTTCACTCTTCAGGTTCTATGTCTATGTTGTTTTGTCAGGTTTTTTATGGTCCTTAGGCTCATTTGGCAATCATGGTTTTAGCACACTTGGTTTCCCCTTCTAGGACAAGTGATGCAAGTCTGTAATTTGAGTTATGAATAATGGAAGTGGACTCATCTTTTTATTTTGTCTTCCTGGTTTCCCTGAGAAGGGAAGGATTTTGATTTTAAGTTTTTCTTACTAAAATTATGATGGACAATGCAACCTATGTAAATTGCATACAAATTCAAGGTGAGTATTGCTTCGTTTTTTTGTTTTCTTACTGTTAATAGAAAATTCTTCCTTACTTTTAAAAATAAAAAATAAAAAGTTCTTCAACTTGTGGGAAGAAATAATTCATTCTACACAACTCTAGCAAGTCCATGAAAAACACTTCATAATTTATGATACAATAAAACATAAAACAAACATAGCATAAGTAAATTTCAATAGAAAATTGGCATAACAAAAGTAAATTTTAATACAAAATATAAATTAAATGTAAACTTGGTTAGTTGGGATCCAATTGCCTAGCCAACGGGCTCTTGGATCCCTTGGAATCCAAAGGCACGAGAGTCTATAGTTATGAATCCTCATATTTCCATGTACGAAGCTCTTTCTTTTCCAACCTCCCCTTCCTTGAAGATTTATGGCCAATATAAATAGTCGTGTTCCGCCTATGTTTATTTATTGTTCGGGTTGTGCCCTCTTCAGCTTTATTGTTAATTTAATTTTCCCTATTCCGGCTGTGTTTATTTTTTTTCATAAGAAAATGCTATACTGTATTAAAAATTTGTAATGGTACATATAACCTGATAGAGTATCCAGAAAACAGCAACCCCAACAGGGTAACATTTGTTTTGTATCTACCCACTGTGTTTATTTATTCGTGATATTGAGCCTATGATGTTTAATGATTTTATATAAATATTTATAGCCTTTTTTATATTTTATTTTATAATATATTTTAAATTTAAAAATATCACACCAAAGAATTAAGGGAGCTACAAGTTTTCTCTTAGATTTCATCACCATGATAGATTTCGGTTTGATTATATTGTGACAGAGATTTGATTTGATTTTATAATGTTTACTTATAAAGTGTGACACATTTTTTTTTTCACTGAAAAAAATTCACAATTTATTAATCATAATAAATCATATCGTTCAGGGCTTCTCAAGTCATTCCATACATCATAGCCCAAATAGAATAGGCACTGGGGCAAGGGTTTCTACAATGGCAGTGGTCTAGGGTTAGGTGGGAACAACATTCTCTGGAAACCGAAAACTCATAGGAAACCAGACAAAGAGAGGTACCCAAATTGCAGAAAGTGCTGATTCAGAGATCTGAACAATGTTTGGAAGGTATGGCTACGGAATGTTGGGCTATTCGAGGACAAAAAAATAGATAGCAGACACTGAAGGTATTAAAGCACAAAAACAATGAACATAAGCCTCATACGGCATTTTAGTTAAAACTATACGGCATTTTAGTTAAAACTTACATTAAGAATAATTGGCATTTTAGTTAAAACTTACATTAAATAATTGGCATTTTAGTTAAAACTTCGGCCCTTCTGTTATAATTTCTAAATAATTGTTGTCAATATCAACGAGGGCATACATCATGAATTGCCCTGTTTTTTTATAACTTTCTCAATCCAGTTGTGGTTTAGTGATGAATGCCCAGTTCGTGGAAAGACATGATTTGAGATCTTATAGTTTATTTTTTTGGATGTCCAATGACAAAATCCTTGGACTTTACATAGCTCTCTGTAAGTCTTTATCAATGAGATCAGCACCGCCCCACATTGAATTTATGTTTCTGATTGTTCCTCTGTAATACCAAAGTCCATTAAAAAAGATTAGGACCCATTCTTAATATATTAATAAATAAGAAGCCGGGAACGATTCAGTTGATGCTACCTCAACTACCCCATTTCACCAACCCCACAAATTCAACTATTAATCCAATTCATTAGTTTAGCTGTCGCCTTCTCCTTAATTATATTCATTACTCGGACTGCACTTGCAAATGAAAAGAGAAAGCGCACCATATTTAGCTTTAAGTTCGTGGTTAGTGACAGTAATGTTTATCCACTACTAACTTTCCATCAAAAAATGGTTTGTTAATGCCGACTAACTACTCCAGACCCTCCATCTCCTCATGAATCTTCTATTGATAAACATATACACATTGAAAATATGTATATATAATCAGTGACGGCTAAATATAAATTTTGCAAGCCTGCATGCATGACTTGTGCAAAAGCACAAAACAGAAAACAGCCCCACTAACAACAATTTCATTTTTAGGAACAGAAATCATGAAAGGTAAATATATGAATGGCTGAAAAGTGGGCGGTCCTAATGAGTGTAGTTACCATAATGACGAACAGATGGACGAACAACCAACATAATCATTCAACAATTTAAATATTAGAACAAGGAAAACTAATAGCGTTCAATCAGATCTACAAAGCTTTCATCTAGGGTATACTATCGAAGTTTAAAATATTCAAAGAGTATAAAGAACGATATACAAGACCTCAGTTTTTCGCCGTAGTCTTATTGAACTGGCGTAACCCTTTCTCTATTCTCTGATCTTCTCCACTGTCACATTCTTTGCCAAGATCACAACTCGTCCTATGCAAAACTCTTCCATTACTTTGCTAATCGTAGAGATCTCAACCTTCTTGCACATAGAGCTCCTTCTTTTTCGACATGCCTCGCAGAGATCGTGGTTTAGCGATAATATCATACCTTCTAGTGATAAAGAAGAGCAAGAAAATTACAATATTTTTTGAACATCGAGGTCAAGGCCTTTATGGTTTAGGTACAGCGAGAAGGTTTGGACGAGACACCATCAGATTGATGCAGATCACTTCCTTAACGTGGATAGCAGCAACATTAAGTGGTTTAGGTACAGCAAGAAGGTTTGGACGAGACACCATCAGATCGATGCAGATTGATGCAGATCACTTCCTTAACATGGATAGCAGCAACATTAAGAACCGTCACTTCCTTACCAGATCCATGCAGATGGATAGCAGCAACATTAAGAACCGTCACTTCCTTACCAGCCCGACCTCTTCAGTGATCAATTCGGTGTATAAGGCTACAGGTCTAAGTCTATGGGGTAGGTAGTTGGTAAACACTTCAGCAGTAAGGTCATCCTTATGATCGGAGGTCTAGATAACCGGAAGATGAACTGGATATTGTGCACCTCACCTGGACCGGGGACACCTGATAGTTAAATGGCTTAAAAAGTAAGGTCATCCTTATGATCGGAGGTCTAGATAGACCCGAGGCTGTCAGGAACCCTAGCTGGTACCAGCATCATTTCTCTATTTTTAATCTCCACGGACCCCGAGGGCTAGATACGTAAGTATAAGTTTCTATTTTTTAATCTCCACGGACCCCAAGGGATAGATACGTAAGTGAATGTTGTATAAGGAAGTGAGGCAAAAGCTTGAGAAGTTATTGGCTTTTTCTCTTTTTGAATAAGAGACAAAAAAATTTGAGTTTATTGCACCTGAAATTTTATAACGGCTTCAATATAATTTCAAATCCTTTAATTGCTCAAACTTGGTGAGAAGACATATTGCCTTGGGACTTTGTTGGTTTCACGTAGAGAATGGATTTTCTAACTCTTCCTCTTATATTTGTTTCAATATTTCTTTGTTGTATCTATCTTGTTTAAGATTTTGCAAAGTGCATGAATATCCTGGTTCTTTAGCTCTACATATATTTGGCTCTCTCAAGTGGTCTTTGTAGAATTTATGTGTCTAATCTACGATTTGTTTAAAGTTTGATATCTTGGATATTTCACAAATGGAATTTGATATCCTTCTTTAGTTGGCTTTCTTATGGAGGCACTTGGTATTTTGATCTCCTACCTTTAAATAAAGTTGTAAGATTTAAGATGCCAACATTCCTCATGTTGTGTTTGGGATTTAGTTAGATGAAGGTTGACTTTCCTTTCTTCATTTATAAACAAAATAGTGTATCCTCCTCCTCCCTCGATAAAGTGTATGTGTGCTTAGTGGTTTTGATTTCACAAAAATATTAGGGTAAGGAGGTTCTTATGTGTGAATTTTGATCCATTCGTTGATATCAAATTGTATCCTTTTCACCTTTTTCACATATATATGAGAAGGACCCTTATCTATTAATGATTAAACCTTCAAAATCATCATGGTTTAATTTCACATTGCTAAATTCTAATAGACTAGGTCCCGTGTCTTTTAGGGAGGCGATTTCCAAGGAGATATGATTCTAGTTTAAGGCCATAGAAGGGGTGATAATGGAGGAATATCACCACCCTAACTTAACCAACTAGTTACACCCTCAGTGGTAGAAGAGATAATAGAGGAATACCACCATGCTCACTTAAACAACTAGTTACTCCCTTAGTGGTAAATGAGATTCAAATAGCGAATACCAACAATTCTTTTTTTCCAACAAAACAACAATCTAAAAAAACAACAAGAAAACCATTTGTACAATGAAAAGGGAATAACAAGGAATACCTTGGGAAACACTACCTTCTTCAAGATGCTACATAAACTTAGGGATGGGATTGATAAAGGACTCGTTCCACTTGAGTCGAGCACACAGAACAAACTTAGTTCATCACCATGTTAACAATTAAAGGGTAAAGTGATAATGGAGAGGGATAATCTATAGTGCTTAGGGTCTGAGCAGGAGGAATACTAGTTGCCGAGATGGAAGGAAAATACAATGAATGACTAAGAATACCGGTATAGAGGGAAGCACATTCCCCAAGTATGCAATAGATTATAATTAATAAGTTGTATGGGCATTGTATGGTCCCAATAACAAATCTCAACCAGATGGAGAACCCATAGTGCCTCCAAAAAGGCTAAGGTAAGGTATGCCTATGACCAAGAAGATGGGTAGATGCACCTATTGTGCTCATGGAGTATGGAAGGGGCTAGACGAGATACACATCGAAGTCACCGAGTGAGTCAAAACACCTGTGGAAGAAGATGGGACCCTAGACAATGTACACGTCGCAGGAGCACCTTGTTTGAATCCACATCAGGAGTAAATGCATGGATATGTTGTGGATCGGGTCAAGACAAGAGATTTGTCATATTAACCCCATTAAATTTATGCATTTAAAACAATATGACAAAGACATGTGCTACATGGAACAATTATTAACCCCAACATTGAAACCATTGATCTGAATACTATGCAAACGTTTCGACATAATGTTTTCCCCTCACAACCTTCTATTTAGGAGTTGTTTAAGAGTTTGAAGGAGTGGTTATAAAGTTATACACACACTCGACCATATACTTATATACAAAATCAAATTGACTAAACAATGGGTACCAATGTCAAAGCCTAAGCCTTAGGATGGTATCGTAGACCATGACAAATAGTTAGGGGTAAAATTAATACCCAATGGTCACTGTGATGACTCTGTTAGTATTTGGATATATGTACACCCATATAATAGTATTTGGGGTTGCCGTTATGGACGGGTGGCTGGGGCGGTCGGCTGTGGCCGTCACCACCTAGGATCGACCCCAAGACCCCGTCCTATTCGGCGTTCTCGCCTACCATTGAGCGCCGGTTTAACTATCATGTGAAAAAAAAATGTACACCCATATAATAGTAGTGCAACTTTTCCTACATAGCAGGTTATGGGTTTTAATGGCATACTCTTGTATAAGTACTCATAGGAATAATACTTCAAGGTTAAGTAATTGTCCTATTTGGTTATCGTCGTCACAAGTAATGACATAGGAGACTATTCTTAACTCATGTAAAGAATGTTGAATAGGGATATAGAACTCTGTAAGTAAGCCATAGTTCTATCAATGACAAGAGTAATTCAGATAAAATATTATAGAATAGAAAGTATTGTTTATTTGTTATTTTAGCAAATTTGGGTATGTTGCATATGGTTTCAGAGTTGTAGTTATAGAACTTAGGCCTATATGGGTATGTTGTTTATTTGTTATTACAACTACAAACAAATTAGTGTTGTAATCATTTTTATGGAGGTAAGACGTGGGTAAGACACATCACTGTCTTAAAGCATCATTAGTTAAAAGGACATAGTAGTTAAATTGTTATATACATTAATGACTTTATTATTTAATACTGCCTTAACAAGCATTTATTACTTCCGCAATCACAATTTTAACATTTAATGCTGGTATAATTTTTTTTTAAATTTTTATGAAATTATCGGGATCGTGATTTGGACGTATGAATCCATCCCACGATTTGGAGGTTATTCCTCAACACTCCTGTTGATGCCTCGGATATCGTAGCATCAATCAGAAAGGGATCCTCCCCGAGAGATGGTCCCAATTAGACTATCTCCCGTTTGGTGTAGGGGATCCGTCCGGTTAGCGGTTCCAGCAACCGTGGGTTTGGAGTTTAAATCCGATTCTACCGGTTATGGCCCGATCCACCTTTCTTTTGGGTTTTATGTCTTTTAAATGAGATGCAAGTGCCTAAATTATATTTGATCTAGATGCAACTAAAACAGATCTAAGTCTAGAAGCTGGAGTAAATCTACCTATCCCTGCAGGGAGCACGCTTAAGGGATGAGCAATAAGTTGTAACAAATAACATAAGGAAAGAACAGATAGCTGTTCTTTCTCACAAGTAAAGCTACAACAAGATAAAGATCTTTAGAAGATAGCTTCTAATTCAACATGTAACGCATCTATTGCTCATAAAACAGAAAAAAGCAAAAGATTATTTAATCTACGTAGGAAGAATAAAGAAACCGAGCTAAATATAAACAAACTGAAACAACTCTAAAGATCCCTGCAGGGAGCACATTTAAAGGCATGAACAACGAGCCATAGAAGTCATCTTAAAAAAAAAATAGTTAGCCATTTAATCTGAAAGAGAACTCTACAGCAAAATAAAATATCAGCAGATAGCTCCTGATTTAGTCTGAAACACATTCACTGTTCATGAAATGGAGAAAATTGTTCACACAGAAATAAGCAAAATCATTTGTTGCCAAGAAATAGTTCAAATAGCAATGCAGATTTCACATTACAGTATAGATGTCATCAGAAGAGTCCAACACACATCCATCTTCCGTTCCCCATGTAAAACGTCCATCTCCCTGGCTTTTATTAGAAAATTCAATTTTACAGAAACGATACAAGATAGCTCGTAAAGGTTTCCAAAATTTACTTCCCTGCCAAAAGTCCCTATCTATTCTTCCTAACTTCTATTTATAATTACAATTTTGCCGTTTGGGCTGCCACCTAGCACCTTCCACTTGTCAATTACAGGAATTTCTTCTATAACCGACCACCAAAAAATGACCACTTCTTTTACAAAATTGTTTTGACAAAAAATAGGGACAGCTGTCCCATGGCTTACGCCTTACATGCTCGAAAGTTTAACAAAATATACATAGCAGAAATAATGCTAACACCAACGCTTTCCCTGCTGTACACGTGTTTGGTTGAAGAGAGCTGCTCAACTGAAGTTAGTTTATTTCATTCCTGTGCGTGAGCTTCTGCTGGCAGAGGATCGCCCAAGTTAATTGCTGCTGATGCTGCCTGGGAAGAGACACTCGAGCCTATTGCTGATGCTGCTTCTAGATGGGAAGGAGGGATTGAGCTGGCCAGACTTTCTACCATTGCTGGGGAAGAGGGAATCGAGCCCACTGCTATAGCTGGAATGGCTGCTGGGAGAGAAGATCCTGGATCTGCTGATGCTCCTGCTGCTGCTGCAGCTTTCCTTTCCTCCTCTGCTATGTAGCTGTACCACACACCTGTGTCCCTTATGACTATGTTTGCTGCAGCAGGGAACAAGATTTTCTGAGAAGTCACATTCTTCCCGAGCTCTGCTTTAATGCTTTGGACTTCTGCCACTGCAGCTTGATGCACTTCCTTCAGCAGATGGTTGTGGAGTGATGATGAACCAATATAATGCTGGAGGTCATCAATAGTCAGGACATCAATCCTTTTCACATACTCCATTTGAACGCCTAGCTCTTCCTTTAGTTGGGACAAACGCTGCTCCTTTTCTATAAAGTCCTCCAGGGACTGGGGGAAACTCAATGTGCATTTGACATGTGCCTCTTGGAGCCTTTGGTAGAGACTGTTAATTTTATCTATTGTTCTTTGCACACTGGTTATCAGCTTATTGGCACAGTTTCTGCCAAACTCTAGCAAGGCTATGTCCTCATTAAAATCGTCCACAGCTTTGAATGGAAGATGCGGGGGGAAACCCCTTTTCCCTTCTCTCCATGCCATCTGACTTATGATATTTGCCTTGACACGGGTGTTCTTAGCTTTGAGCCTATGGGTCTCCACGTTAATTTCTTTTAACTTGACTACCATGGCCTTGAGCTTGCAAACGTCGTCAGTGATTAGCTCCTGAGTGTCATTTATTTGCTTCAGGACAGCTCATGGAAGGGAGACAGGTCCATCGTTATGTTCTCAACTTGCTCTAACCGCTCAGCTAATGTCTGCTTGTTTGCTTCTAGCTGGGCTACTTTGTCTTCTGCTCCATTCTTCTCTGCCTCCACAATCATCATTTGGAGTGTCAGTTGGTCCTTTTCCTCTTCCAACTGGTTGTACTTGCCTGATAGCTCCCTATGCTCGGCGTACAAGAAATTATACTTGTTCACTACCATATCTCTCTGGGCTTGCTCATTAGCTACGGTCTGTTGTAGTGAACGAGCTCTCTTCTTTGTCAATACATTATCTCTTACTATCACGCCTACATTGGCCAAGGATGCTTTTGCCGTTGCTACAGCAGCGGTCGCCATAGCAAAGGGATCTTGATCCGTATTCTGCATTATAGTGACCTCTCGGTGGGTAACGATGTCTTCATGGAAGGGACTTTTGATCCTCTCTTCTGATTTGAGGACCATTGCTTTTCTTTTCTTGTCATAGACAAATTCATTCCACTTGGACACCGTACGCTTTCCCGATGGGGTGTACGGGAAAATTGGTCGGTTTATGATGTCTATGTCTTCTTCCGTAGGTGGGGTCCAGGCTTCCTGAGCAGGGTCTCCTCCTTCATTTTGGGTACCAGAGCCACCTGCTTGAGAGGTGCCTATTTCCATGTCTTGGACATCGGACCCACTGGCTTGAGCATCTTCCTTTGCCTTCAACTTTTCTTCCGCCTTCCTTTCTGCCTTAGCTTGTTCAGCTTCAGCCTCTTTCTGCTTTTGGGCTTCCTCAGCCTCTTTCCGTAGGATTTCACTTTCAACTTCCTGTTGCTTTCTTGCCACTTCAGCTTCCTGCTGCTTTCTTGCTTCCTCAGCTTCTTGGAGTAGTCTTGCCTCTTCTCTTAATCTGAGCTCTTCCCGAGCTCGGGCATCTTCAACTTCTTTCTCCTGCTGCTGACTGGTCTTCTGGATCTTGGCTGAGCTAGAGCTTGCTCCAGTGCCCTGGCGACAGATCCGCAGCTCAGACATGTTGCTAATGCCTCTGAATACCTCTTCCTCGGCATCGGGATAATGTGAGTATTCAAAATGGGCGTAGATGTCCTTACAATGCTCAGCCACTTTACCCTTTCTGTCGTTCCTGTGGAAAATCACCTCACCAAAGTGGAAGGCTTTCAGCTCTTGAACAAATTCTTCAGCTGAGGCAACCCCCGAGAACTTGTAAGCACCTATGCAGAAAGGTAGAGGGGGAAAGGAAGCCTTATGCTGTTTGTGGAGCATTGCTCCAATCCCATCCAGGAAGATTTGCCTTACTGCTTCTTTGAGGACCACATAATCTGTGGCATACTGTGGCAAAATGTATGGGGGCTTAGTCCCTCCAAACATTCTTAGGTAGGTGCCTTGCTCCGAAAAGTAGAAATCCCCGTAATTCTCAAGGACTTCCAAAGCATTCTCTGACAGGCAGCTAGGCTCCTCCTTGAATATCTTCTCATACAGGGGCATGATGAACCCCTCACAGATGATTTTGTAGCTGGGCTTGTAGTTCTGAGCCCACAACATCTTGAAAGCGATATAGACCGGGGTGGTGGCCTTATCCCATGTACAGCCCAATTTGGGAAAGTCTATCTTGGCCAAAATACAATCTATCAGGTATGAGGACATGAAGAATTCAGCCTTCTTCAAGGCTAGTCCTTCCCTTGCAGCTACTATCATCGAGGCCAAACTATCTGATAGGAGAGTGCCCTAGTCAAACACAATTCCCTTGAATGCCACGTAGTGGATAATAGGGACCCACTGAATCTTATACACCGTGCCATCGGGCATGCCAAAGATCCTGCACAGCATTAAAGCGATCAATCTGAAAGGAGCTCTCAGATTCTGTACGTCATATTCATCACTTCCTTTCTTTCTCAAATGCTTTCCTGCCATCAGTAGCTTCTTGGCCATCTCGATGTTGTCCATCTGGCTCAGCCATTCATCAGTCAAAGCTTGTTGGACACGGGGAAATTTGTAGGCTGCCGCAAGATACGTGGGTTGAAATGAGGCAATAGCCACTTTCCCGCTATCATTTATCACTCTCCCTTCAGCATCGACATGTTGGAGTATCCATCCGATCACTTCAGCACAGGGGAACAGCTCAGGGCGGGTAGCGGCTCTAGTTATGCCTGAGGCTCTGATATTGAGATAGATTGGCCCTTCCTCTAGCAACATATCTGGGATTTCTTGGTCCCGGATCATCCTGTAGATGTCACCCCATCTGATTTTAGGAGGGACACTGGTGGTGCACCTAGTGTCCTGGAGTGAAGTTTCAGTTTTGAGTGGCGCAGGATTCTTTTTTGTCATCTTAGCCTTCTTCTTACCGGCTTTCGGCATCTTGACTTATCCCTGATAGCACCCATATACAAGTCATCATGATATTGAGCAACATACTGTAAGATTTTAACAGAGAGCATCATTGTTTTGATATATGAATGACATAAAGAGCAATGTGAAGCTGTGTGCTTAGGAGGCACAATACACCATTTCAATATGAAATATAAATTTACACATTTGAATCTTTTAAAGGGGGAAGTTTTGGGGTGCTCCTGAGAGGATAGGTATGTCGCGGCAACAGTTTGCTCTCGGCCCGGCCCTAGGAGAAATGGTGATATTCGTTTCAACAGGGACACCATTATAAATCTCAGCCATCTTAATTCTTTAAAGGGGCAGGCTCAGAATGCTCCTGTGAGGATAAGCGCGTTGCGGAAGCAACGTGCTTTCGGTTTAGCTCTGGGGAAAATGGTAACTTTCGTCCCTGCTGCGGTTTGAAAGGCTAATTGCGGGTAAGCTCAGGTTGGAAAGACTTTGTGACGACATAAGGAGGCGTTTCGTATTTAAGACCCGGCGAGGGCTTCGAATGCTATTGTTATTTACGGCACTTGCCAAGGTGTTCTATGGGAAGCTTTAGTTCGAGCGAGGGTGATGGTGCCGGAGACATACTGACGAAAAGGCTCGGGCGGCCATGGTTTCGGGTTTCGGCTCGCGTAACTTTAAATGTTCGCGGGATTTGAACAGGGGAAATGGCGTCGGTTCTAGGATTTGAATTGGGTAATAGTGTCTTCATGGAACTGAGGTTTACGAAAAGGCCCGGGGTTTTACGTCTTAAGCTTTCGGCCGGGGACATGAAAGGTCCATGGGGCTTCGACAGCTTTTGAAATAATGAGGTGCGCGGCCCGGGGAGGAAAATGGGACAAGTTTAACCGTCCAAACTAGCTGTCTCTACTCACAAATGTTTATTCTGTCTCTGCTTTATATGACGAGAAGAACTCGATTAAAACTGTATTTGACGGGCAAAAATCGCCCATGACGGGCGTTTTTCCCATCAAAACCCCACCAATGCCCATCATTTTCAAAGAAAAGGTAACCCAATAGCAATACGACGTGTAGGGGGACAAATTTAAGGTTAAGATCCTACCTGGCACCGACGAGAAACGCTAACTGAGGTGGCCGTGAACATGGTTGAGCAATCCAAGCTGGAGCAGTTTGCGCGGCGCCCAACAAATCGTCCAATTGGAGAATTAACAATGCGTTGGATTGTACCCCCACCGCCTATTTATATAGAACCAGCACGTGCGGCATTCAATTTGGTTGTTGGCACATTTACAATGCGGCTTAAATTCGTCGCATGCTGAGGTCGTGTCAACAGATTTCGATCCACGTGCGACCGCCATTTGCGGGGCCATTTTATGAATCACATCCGCCGTTGCGGAAGGATAGAGGGAAAGCTTCCGCCGTTTCTGGCCGTGTTGCGGAAGGAAAAGTCGAAGCCTTCCGCAAAAGAATCCCGCGTCGCGGAAGAGAAAGCCAAGGCATTCCGCAAAGGTTTTAAGTCTCTCGGAAGGATAACGCGGAAGCTTCCGATGTTTCGGGAGTTATTCGCCAATAGCTTCCGCAAATCAAAAAGTTTCTAAGTCTCGCGGGGTTTAGGAAGGAAATTTCGGAAAGCTTACGTCCTCAGCCTCCGCTGTTTCGGGATGGTTCTGTGAAGTTTTTCGCGGTTGCGGAAGTCTTTGGCGCATGCCTTCCACGACTTTCGAGACTTCGCGAATTTTCAAAACATGGACGCTCAGCGGCTCCCGGGAAGGTAAAAGGATGGCTCCTGCACGTTTCGGGCAGCTTCTTTGAGTTCTTCCGCGATATTTTGGAAAAGTTTCCGAGTTCTTCTCATGAGTTTTAAGCAAGCGGCTTCTGCCACTGTGGGACGACACGGTGAAAGCTTCCGCCATTTCGGGAGACAATGATGAACGCTTCCGCTGTTTCGGGGGAAAAAACTTGAATTGTTCTGCCGTTTCGGATTTTTTGTTTTGTTTTTGCAATCACAATCATTTCAGGAGGAAAACTTGAGTTGCTCCGCAAAAACAAAATCGAAAAGTTTCCTAAGTCTTATTTCGGAAGGCTTAGACGGGTGGTTTATGCGAATGGCTCCCGCCGTTTCGGGAGCAAATCTTGAACTCTTCCGCAAAATTTTTCCGTAATCATTTCGAAAGCCTTTTCCGAGCGGTTTATGTGATCGGCTTCCGCCGTTTCGGAAAGGTAGCCTGAGAGCTTCCGCGGTTTCGAGAGCAAAGGCTGAAAGCTTCCGCAAAGCTTCCTTGGCTCGTTTCGCAAAGTTCTTTCAAAAAATCTAAGTCCTTTTCACAGTTTCGGCAGAAGTTCGTGAATTTCTCCTTGGTATTTTGGAAAGATTTTGTGGATGGCTTCCGCCGTTTCGGGAGGAAAACCCAAAGGTTTCCGCAGATTTTCGAAAGTTTTTCTAAGTCTCTTTTTGGAAAGCTTATGCGAATGGCTTCCATCATTTCGGACAGCTTTGCTGAATTCTTCCGCTGTTTCAGGCGGCTTTCATTAGAAGCTTCCGCGATTTTAACAACAAAAAAAATCCAACTCCTTTCGGGCGTCTTTCCCAAGTTCTCCCGCCGTTTCGGGAAGAAAACCGGAAGGTTTCCGCAATTTTCCTTCTCACGGTCTGCGATTTGCAAAAGAAAATCTAAGTCCTTCTTTCGGAAAGGTTGAGCATTTGGCTTCTGCAACTGCGGGGAGATAGCCCGAGAGACTCCAAAGCATTGGGAAAAATTTCTAAGTTCCCTTTTGGTTTCTTGGGGGAAAAATGGAAAGGTTGATGGCAAGATGCTCAGTTGGGAAACAAGATTTTATGTTGAAAAAACACAGATAACAGCCGGGATGGCTTCTTAAGGCAAAATTTCTACAAAAAATGACAGGAGGGGCCCCAATATGTACAAAATTTTGGGGGGGGGTGTTGCTGCAACAACAACTCCCGAATAAAATAACCCCCAATGTTTATATTACTATGTCAAATAAAAAAAACCCCTTGACCCCTTAATACGGGGCAATATATTTTTGAGGTTTTTAAGAGTATTCAACCCCCCAATATGAATGGACGTGATATGATATTGCCTCACCAGTGAACCCCCCGTGCAGCAATCAACACATATAAAACAGATTTGGAAAATCAGATCAAAGAAGGAATTAAACAAGATGAAAATTATCAGAAATTACATGATAAAGTTGCTGAAAATGTATCTGAAAATTTAATAACAGATTACAACATTAATGAAAAAGGTTTAATGACTTATAAAAACATAATTTATGTACCTAATGTGTCAAAAGTTAAGCTGCTGATTTTGGATGAAGTTCATAAAAGTCCTTATTCGGGACACCCTGGTTATCAGAAAATGATAACTATGCTAAGAAAAGATTACTTTTGGCCTAACATGAAGAATGAGGTGGTTAAATACATAGCTAGGTGTTTTGAATGTCAAACAATTAAAGCTAAGCATCAACACTCAGCTGGCCTAATGCAGCCATTGTCAATTCCGGAATGGAAGTGAGAAATTATAAGTATTGATTTTATAACTGGTTTGCCTAAGAATAAAAAACATAATGACTCAATAATGGTGGTTGTGGATAAACTTAGTAAATCTACTCATTTTATTCTAGTTAAGACTACTTTTAAAGCTGCTAACATTGTTAATGTGTTTATGAAGCAAATCTTTCGCTTACATGGAATTCCAAAGGTAATTATTTCTGACCGAGATTCCAAGTTTACTAGAAATTTCTGGACAACATTGCTTAAAGGTCTAAATACTAAGTTGAATTTCAGCACTTCTTTTCATCCACAATATGATGGGAAGACTGAAAGAGTAAATCAGATTTTAGAAGACATGTTAAGAATATATATTAAATATCGGCCAACTAAATGGGAAGAGTATTTGCATTTAGCTGAATTTGCTTACAATAACCATTATCAAGATTCTGCTAGACTTATTCCATTTGAAATTTTATATGGAAGAAAGTGCAGTACTCCTATTTCTTGGGATAATCCTGTTGACAGATTAATGCTAGGACCAGATTTGTTAAGATAGATGGAACTAACTGTGAAACAGGTACAAGGCAATTTAAAAATTGCATAAGATAGACAAAAAAGTTATGCAGATTTGAAATGAACTGAAAGAGAATTTCAAGTTGGAGATCATGTCTTTGTAAAGGTAAAACCCAAGAAAAGTTCTTTTAAGCTTGGGAGTTGTGCTAAAATAGCACCAAGGTACTGTGTACCATTCGAAATCCTATCAAGGATTGGACCAGTTGCATATCAGTTGGCCTTACCATCTAACTTAAGAATACATAATGTTTTTCACATTTCTGTTTTAAAGAAGTATGTGCACGATGCTACTCATTTGTTGAATTGGAATGACATACTCGTGGAACTCGAAGGATATTTTTAGGTGGAACTGGACTATATCCTCGACAGGAGGGAAATTATGCTCCGGAATCGTACCATAGAGCAGGTAAAGGTGCAATGAAATCAACTTAGCCCTGATGAAGTTACCTGAGAATTTGAAAGTAATATGCGGGTAGCATATCCAATTCTGTTCCAGGAAGGCTCCTAGGAAGAATAAGCAACATCGAGGATGATGTTGAGCTTAAGTGGGGATGTTTGTAACATATCCATTACTTGAAACATTTTATGTTTGAGAAAAACATTATCTTAACTTTTATTGTAAAGTTTTATATTTGGCCAAGTGGCCAAGGATGACTGTAATTGCACAATATTATTATTTAATAAAATAAAATAGGAGACACTCACCCAAAGAGACTGTTGAAAGAGTGTTTACTAATCCACTAGGTGGAATGAAATCTAGGGTAGAAGGCAATGGACAAGTGGCAGCATCAGGAACTCAGTAACTAACTATTGTTATGGGACAAGTCCCTTGATTTGTGGTCAAAGTTCCCTGGAATGTGGAACTGGAGCTTGAGGCTCATTTATTGAAAACTGACCACTAAAAGACCTAGGCATATTTTATAAACCATCAAATTTGAGCAGAGGCTCACACTTTTTCTGACGAGAAAATTTACGTTGTGGTTTTGTTGTATGCACACAAGAGATTCAATGAGGAGAAGCTATGTTTTGAGTTGTATTGTAAGTCTGTTTCACTTCTGCTGAGTGCAGAGTTTTCTTGTTGAGTGCATAGGTTTTGAGGTGTATGCAAGTCTCCATTGATTGCTGAAATTACAACCTGAGTGCCTTGCTTCTACATAGAGTCTTCTACCTAGTGGTTTAGTAAACAGGCTTGGGGGTCCAAGGGAGCAAGTGATTTGGTTGTTTCTTCTAGAGAAGGTTGGGAGGAACAGGCCTCTTTGGGTGTTTGTCCACCCTATCTACACTATCAAGTTCTACTTGTTATTTTATTTCTTAATCGTTATAACTTATTGCTTTCATAATAGTTGACCTATGATTATTAGCTGAATGTTATTAGTTATCACTATTTAGATTGAAATGACTAATTTGCTGAATTGTTTATTATCTCTGCAAGTAGTTGAAGAAGTTTATGATAATGACAGATTAAAATGCTTCCCTGCATTTTTCCACACACTGTCTTTGCGCCGTACTCTATTGCAGGAAAGAGTGTTTACAAATAGATATGAATAATGATATGAAAGAGATAGAAATGATTGAATCTTTATCATAATAAAACTTTGTTATGTTCCTGTAATTATATTTTTTGTTTACATTGCAATAAAAATTTCTTATGTACTAGACATAGAAAACATAGCTATTATTTATGTAATCAAATATTTTAATATCAGAGCAGTCATAGCAACAGAGGTAATAATACTTAGGTAATACCATGTTTCTGTTCAAACTTAAGCTTGTTTTAGCCTTTCGACTTAGAAAACAATTAACATACATCCCTTAGTATGAACTTTTCAAATAATCATACATTACAAACATTTTAGTCTCTATTTCGTAAATCCTATAATTATGAAATTTATTTAGCAACACTTTTATAAACAAAGCAAAGTTTGATATTGTTGTAAAGAAATAAGAATCACACATTTATAAAACATTAATACACACTATTAATATTATGACATATTGTCACTTGTTGGCTCGATTTTATGACCAAGGCCAACGAAGGAGAGATAACCCACACAGGTCGCTTACAGCAGCTTCCAATGTGTTTGAAATAGCTAACTCTCACAGGAATAAAGGCCATGCTATGATATGCTCCCCAGAAAGGGAGTCTCTCAATCTGGTTGTCTAAATTCCTAAAAATGTAACTAAAACCCTAAGATGCAAGTTAACCTAATCTATGATGCAATTAAAAAATGAAACACATAAAATTTAGTAGCTCCTAAACTGTAAACAACAGTAGCTCCTAAACATTGTGGAAATTTTGACTGCTAAAATAAAACCTAATTCTAATTTTTTTAACCCTATTCTATCCTAACTATCTTGATTAGGAGCAAGTTTAAAAGAATAATTTCTAATGCATAACTAGTATGATTTAATAGCTAGCTTATCTAAACAAGGTTAAATAAGCAGTCATTTTGAATAAGAACAACAATCTTTTCAAAGATAAATAATAGAGAACACTAATTATTCAACTTCAAATAAATTGTTTATGCAATAAAAAACCTGTGAATATTTCAAACAATCTATATAATAATCCAAACACAAAAGTGAGCCAAGAAGATTATATTTGGTTCATAATCAATTCTGCAGAAGAAAAGTCTTACATACAATCCACTAATCATGACTGATTATCTGAAAATAATCACTCACTATCCCTGGTTCTCAGTTACATGCTTGTAAATAGTTACAAAGTATGAAAACTGACTCTGGTAAAACTGGTTGGGCAACCGTGCCTCCTTCTTGTATATTAAAGAATATTGCAAAGAAGAATACAGAGTGGAGAGAAGAAGTTCTTCCATTCTGCTGAGTCTCTATTCCCCCTCATATAAACAGAATTCGACATGTTTATATAAACCGAGGGAGACATAATCAATCGTTCTACATTGCTAGCAATCAATCTCAATCGTTCTACCTACGTTCTTGGTAGGTAGAACGATTGACGTGCTATCAATCTCAGCAATGTAGCAATTTTCTACGCAGAGCAGTTACTTAATTATCAATTCAAAAACGAAGGCCACGATTTTGATGGAAAGGAAGATTGGGTGGTATCTTCTCAGTATCAGGTGTTCAGCTTCTAGCCTTTCTGTCAACCATCTCGGTGGTTATTTCTAGCACCAATTATGCGATCGGATTAATGTACACTGATGAGTCTCAATTAATGGAACTCTAAAATTGATGAAAGAATCTGGAAGCAATTACAAACTCTAACAACAATCCCAAGAACTCAAAGATGATTTCATCGCCCTAATCCACGTGACTGTTTTCCAGCACTATGCATTGTAGTTATCCATCACAACAGAACTGCGATCCTCTTAATTGTAACTTCGGTGGTTCTAAGCAGCCTCCATTTGCTAAGGACAAGTGGAAATACGATCTACACCTGGATATCAATGTGGAATGAAAACAAAATATATTGAGCTATATTTATGATGCATCGTGGCAAGTTTTGCAGAAGTATGAATATATCTCGGATTCTATTGAGCTTGTGAGCTGGTTTCCCTTTCTTGGTGACAGCGATGAAGCTGTTGTAGCAATATTTTGATGACCATTTATGTTTTGCACGTTGTCAATTCGGTGCTCTTTGTCTATTGAATTGATAACTTTAAGCCTTAAGTCAAACCAAAATATCATATCGTGGTGAAATAATGATAATTAAATAATCATCTGAGCCATCTCAAATTTGGTTCTTTCGCCTTTCTTTTGGGTTGAGATCTTTCTCCGTTTCCTTCATGCAATAACGTATGATATAACCTGTCAAAAGATATTTTATAAATGAGAAATCCCTCTTATAATTTTGAAGGAAATGTAATGTTGATTATAGGCTGCTCCTCTTATGTCACATTACTTTAAAATAATCATGACGAGATTGCTCCATATAAAAGAAACTTAAGTCTTGAAAGTTCACACATGGAATTTCATTAATATTCATATAACCATGATTTGAAATAGTCACTTTAATATTTATAACCTCTCATCGTTTTCAAAATAAGAATTCCGTTCATCAATATATTATAAAATGATTTCTTTTAATGATTATAAATAATATCCTTAAATAGACTTTACTCTTTCTAAATTATGATTCATAATTATATAAGTATTATTATATTTAAATTATGAATCAAAATAAAATAATATTATCAAAATAAGTCTATTAAGGATAATTTAATTTATCTTTAATTGAAAAAGAATGATGAACTTTATTTCAAAGAAAATACAAACATAATGCATAAAAATTGAGATGGTCAATTGCAAGCAATAGCAAATCATATTCAAACCTTAATGTGAATCATTCCATGATGTGGATCCAAATATTTAAAATAATAATGAATCAATTTACTTAGATCCACTAAAATATCCATTAATTTTATTCATTGAAAATCAAAATTTTATCAAAATAATGCAATCATCTTCAAGCAACCAAAAGGGTCAACGATAGAGGTGATCCAGATCATCAAATTGCAACTTCATGAAAGGTAATTCCAGAGAAGTGAGTGAAAACTAAATACCTAAGAAGAAAACCATGAAACCACCTACCAAATCAAACAAGATAAAATCAAAAGAAAATCAAAAGCTAAGTATTTACAAAAATTTACATGGGGCCCCTTTGATTTTACAAAATTCAAGGGGAGTTGTTGGGGTGCCAACAATATCACAATATTAAATTAAATAGCTATACACGACAATTAGTAAGTCTAATAAGTTGTATTAGGGTTTAAACCCCATTATTAACTACATCAAATCAAAGTTATTTCAACTCTCAAGGGTTTCATCTTTAATCTTTGCAGAGTCGAAACCCTTAGCATTTTCACAAACATAATCAAACACAGAAATCATTTTTGACAGGTTTCAAAACAAGGCTCACGGCCTTTGATAGCAAATAGTTTTAAAACTACACATTATATCATTTCACTCGTAGTGACGAGCATTGCCCTAAAAATATCTTAGCAACTATTTTATTCTGACAAATGATCCAAGCTTCAAACCTAGTCATTAGATATTCATATAAATACTAAATAACCTTTAAAAAAAATGACGAATCCTACATTCGGCTACTAAACAAACTTTTGAATTAACATTAATGCCGAGAGATTTTTCTTCTTAGTTTAATACATTATTACTTCACTATTTCAACACACAGAATTGACATCATTATCCTTTGAAAAACGCAATAGCTAAAAAGGAAACAACGCGAGGTCAAGTGTTCAAAACACTAACTGCATCTTATAAACAAAGTCGGGGCCTTTAAAATCCTAAACAGTTACCATTACTTTTCATCAAAATGCCGAGGGTTAAACCCTTCAAAACAATGGTATACATTTATCAATTAAATTGTTACACAGTAAAACGTTGCAAAGCCAATGCAGAGTAGGTTGAGGATTCAATCCTCCCTACACCAAAAACATGCCTTACGGCTTAAACATTACAACGATGGCAAAATCCACAGCTAACCACAAAACTGAATGCTCGGTTATACCAGACAAGGACCGACATTTTTCCAAGTTGCACCCTACGGGGAGTCACCGAGGCTTACCAGTTTTTAAGTTCTTTTTCCTCGTTGCTTAAAACATAAAAAGCCAAAGCCGAGGAGTCACCTGCCATTAGAACATAAATTGTGGTTAAAATTTGGAAACGAAGCTCAGAAACTTTTTTAAATATTTTTTATATGACTATGTAAATGCCAACCTTCGTAGAAATATAGATTACGACTTACCTTTCAAATAAAATCTCTTTCCGAGAACTGAACATTCCTGTAACCATTGAGAACTGAACATTCATGTAACCATCGAGAACACTGGAGTCACACAAACTACCAAACAGACGTAGCAAGCCTTAGCTCAGGAATGGCTCAGCTCTTAGAACTTTAAGGTGATAGTTTACAAGACACAGGTCGAGGTATTGAACCCAGGAGAGGTGCCTCCAAAACCCTGCTACAAACCCTAAGAATCTGAGGGCCTGTCGGCCTCTCCAAACCGCAGTCAGTGCAAAATGAATGCCTAGGTTATGCCTTCGTCGAAGTAATTCCAAATGCAGTTAGGTTAACACCACTACCAAGAAACACCATGTGAAGACCTGCCACGGTGGATGCCAACAGGCATTCCACCATGAACGCTTTTAATGCACTTTAATTTCATAGCTACTGTCATACGTAGAGCCTGTCATCACAATCAGCATCAAGGTTAATGTTTCGGTCTTCAATTGATAGACTTTACAACCATAGTGTAATATGGTTATGTAACATGTTAAAGAGTCAAACAACCTTTGTATAATAACCAACCTTTGCTTAATAATCCAATAACATATGAAGTATGACGTGGATCCCCTTTTTAATCAAGCCCTTGTACTTAGCATAAAAACCATAGAGCACACATCAATGCTATTACATAGCTAATGTTACAATGTTCTTAGGATTATAACATTCAACGTATATTTAATTATATAGAGGATTGTTGCCAATAGAGCATAGTTTGCAACTATCGGTATTTACAAAGTTGCCATAATAAAACTAATACATAGCGTTTGTGCATATAGTGCATAAGACCAAACGATAGGCTAAGAATTATATTGCAAGCATTAGCATATAAGCTTAGGTTTTGACTATTTGTATTATGTACATAGATACATGGTGTAATTTCTAAGTGCAAGGTTAATGATCTATAACCTTGAAATCAAAGTTCTATATTTTCAATGATACTTTAATACAAAGACAAGTGTAATAGTGATAAACACAATTTCTGAGATTTGAATATAACTGGAATTATATAAACAACATTATGCAGAATATAACTGAAGATCAAACTAGAATAGATCTCACCCTGGAACACTTCAGGTTCTCTATTTCTCTTTTTAAACATTGAAGGCTAACTGAAGTTTAATTAAGTCCTCTTTATACAATTCAAAAGAAGTATCGCTCTTACCTGCGATCTGCGGCAAAAGTTCAAATACTTTAGCTAAATAGCTAAGTAAGCCTCGGGGTGCCCATAGGACCCCTTCATCATCATCAAGAAAGTCAACAATTAGCACTTATAATGAAATCAGTATCAAGTTAAATCTATAAAGTCTCGACATCTAAATACGTAACTATAACTGGTCTAGGATGCAAGAATGAGGTAAAATCATCCAACAGTATCTTAAATAAGCACAAACACATTACACGTATTTTGTAATACAAACATACACACATAATCGATGTAACATGTTATTAATAGTGCATCGTCTAGATAAACAAACTAGCATTTATTATACTTCCGCATAGTAATTATAGTACTTAATGCTACTTAGAAAAATTTTAAATTTTTGTGAATTTTTGGGATGTCACATCAGAGTTCTTCCCATGGGCAAGAGGTCTTTCCCAGTCTAGAGAGAACCAGGTGATATAACTTTGCCTCTTTCCTTTAATGTTCCACATGCGAGCACCTGAGTCCACAGTCCTCCACCTGCTCTTCCTATTACAAGCGATCCCTCACATGTCCCGCTAGCTCCTTTGCTTATGAGGAAAGATGTGAACTGGAAATAGGACAATGCGGCTCCAACTAGGGGAGCGGGTCCACTTCCACGGTGTGATCATTGAGCAGCAATGCAGTTGGAGCCAACGAAGCTGCTTGTTAGCAGCCCGATTAGCCTCCATGTTGTTCTTACGGAGTACGTGGAAAAAATGAAGGTTTTGGTTGAGGGAGACAAGATCAAGGATTCTGGTGACAATTTGTTTCAAGTGGATTTCAATCAGATTTGAGTTCTTGATCATGAGATTGATGAGACTTTGGGAATATCCAATAATTCTTGCTTGCATGATGCGTTTTTTCTTGAGCTGATGAATGCCTTGAAGAAGAGCCAAAGCCATAGCTTGATTGTTGGTTGCGATGCCTAAGCCCCAAGGCCCTGAAGAAGAGCCAAAGCCACAACTTGATTGTTGGTTGCGATGCCTAAGCCCCGGGAATAATGGAGTTCTATTGTTTCCTCCCGACAAACGATTATCCCTCCCCATCCTGCCACCCCATTGCTTAATATAATTATTTTTGTATAATCATTAAAATACAAATAATATATAACTTTATTTTAATTTTATATTAATAATTAATGAATAATTAAATTATTTTGATTTTTATGATTTTTATTGATATTAAACTAGATTTGATTTTCATTGAAATTAAATTTTATTAACTCTCCACCAATAAAGCCAACCTCTTAAAACATATAATGCTGGATATTACTACCAATAAGAATTCAATAAAAACAAACATATAATGCTGGATATTACTACCAATAAGAATTCAATAAAAACAAACATATAATGCTGGATATTACTACCAATAAGAATTCAATAAAAATCAATGAATGAATGGATACTATAAAAATTCAATAAAAATAAATGAATGAATGGATACTTCCAACTTAACAGCGTGCCGTGACAAAATAATTAAATGGTTAGGTGGTATACATTGAGTGCACGTCTTCATCGTGCTCGTCCATGAACATGAAAATTCCGATTCCAGCACAACACACAGACACGTCGACGATATTCTTAATTTTCCGACCGGTTCTCTACAGAAATAAGATAGCAGCAGCGCCAATGCTTTATATGGAAATTAGCTACGTAGTGATTGGCATCAATGCCCTCTTCCCTTTCCTAATGAAGAAGAATTTTTAACCGAGGTTGTTATGACCTATCTCACGCTGTTCTGATATTCCATTTGTATTTCTCACCTTGTTTTGAAAATTTTATTGAATGAAGCCTAACTTGCAGTACGATTTGTTTGTTGATCGGACAGATCCAACGATTGGAAACCAGAAATCCAAATTAATGAGGATGACATTATTAACATCATCCATGGGATCTCGCATTTCTCCAGTTGCATTAATTCCGGCCGCGTTCTTTACTGTGATCAGTAATCTGTACTGTATGACAGAAGCTGTGGGCTCCTACGGGGGACCATACCAACCAGGGCCATGGACATTAGCTCATGCAACATTTTATGGCGATGAAACGGCATCAGCAACAATGGGTAAATTAATTTAGTATTTATTAATATTTCTTGGTCTGTGAGTACTCAGAGTGCCAAGTAATTTCATGATTATAAGTGCAGGTGGTGCTTGTGGATACGGGAATCTGTTTAACACGGGCTACGGCACTCAGACAGCGGCTCTGAGCACAACGCTGTATAACGGAGGATATGGCTGCGGCCAATGTTTCCAAATGCGATGCGTTCAGTCAAAATGGTGTTTTCCAGGGTCTCCCATCACCACTGTCACTGCTACAAATTTGTGTCCTCCCAACTGGGCCGAAGCTTCCGACAATGGCGGATGGTGCAATCCTCCTCGCCAGCACTTTGACATGGCCAAGCCCGCCTTCATGCACATAGCCGACTGGCATGCTGGCATTGTCCCGGTCATGTATAGAAGGTTTGATTGATTCCATATACATCATGTTTTTATATATATATATTGAATTTTAACATGTAACCCAGGTATAAATAAATAAGAAATAAGAAATAACTTATTCATGAAATTTAACTTGTGGTTTCTAGGTTTTCCCTTGGTTATAAAAGATTATATAACTCTAATGATCATGATGGTGATTGTAGGGTTCCGTGTGCAAGTAATGGCGGTATAAAATTCCAATTCCAGGGAAATTCATGGTGGCTGCTGGTGTATGTGATGAATGTTGGGGGTGCGGGAGACGTGAGTACGCTCGCTGTGAAAGGCAGTTCCAGTGGTTGGTTGAGTATGAGCCACAACTGGGGGGCGTCTTATCAGGTTTTCTCTCGCATGCAGGGCCAATCCCTGTCCTTCAGCGTCACCTCTTACACTACCAGAGAGACCATTGTTGCTTACAATGTTGCTCCTGCTGGCTGGAGTTTTGGAGGAACTTATCAGGCTGCAGTCAACTTCCGCTGAGATCACACAAAACTGGGAGAGAACTTGAAATTTCTTCAAATCATGCCATTTGATTTATAATATTTCCCTCTAATCTAATGTAATGTAGCAAGACGCAGATTGGCAGTGGCATTTGCAATGTGATAATATTATCCCAAAAAACTGTTTCAATATCACGCCAGTTTGGCAATTATAACTTGTTTTTGTTTGCACTTGAACAAAGCAAAAAATATAGTATTCATAGTTGTTTCAATTGTCTTTTACTCTACCCAACGGTGTGAAGTTGTATAAATAATGTTACTAGTTTTATTGTGAAGAACTAGAACCAAGGGGTTGATGCTTGGAGCAGAAAGCAGATGGCGAAGTAGTGTTAATTTTATTTTTCATATGAGAAGTCAACTATTGTTGTGGAGTGTTGGAAGAATGCTTTAATCTTGAGTACTTTGTCTTTTCTAGGTTCGATATTTACATGTCCTGCGTGGTCAGGGTTGCATGTTTATACAGAATCTGACTTATTTTGCTTAAATTTCACATTTATTTGGGATTGTTCCTCGCAAACATCAATGTTTCAAGAACTATAAAAGGGAAAAAAAAAAAGGATTGCCCTGTAGACTTGCTTAAGAAAAATGGATTCACAAAGTGTTCTATATATTCTCAATTTCGCTGCTGATAAATTTCTTTTCATAGGCCCAATCCTATCTTGAGGAGATCGATGATTCCCCTCGTTAATGGATAGTGATTAGTGATCGTATCGTTGGCGAAATAATGGAGGTTGGAGAGCGTTAGAACAAAAGGTATCACACTTAAAATTGCAATATTACGAAGACCTAACCTGTTATAATAATTGCAATTCTACCCATCCTTCCTTGTCTGCTCCTTATACAACAGCATGATATTTTTTAGATTAATTTTTATTTTTAATTATTAATATTATTTGTGAGGTATTCTATATGTGTATGTGTCTACCTTGTTACTATTATACACTTTATACAACAGCATGATATTTTTTAGATTAATTTTTATTTTTAATTATTAATATTATTTGTGAGGTATTTGATATGTGTATGTGTCCACTTTGTTACTATCAATAACCATATTAAGTCAATGTAATTAGGCACATACTATTTTATATTATTGTTTTTCTTTAAACCTATCTATTTATTTAGACACATTAATATTATTAATGTAGTTGTTGTTAATTAGGACCATACATAACACAAATTAGTAAGTTAAAACTTAGTATTCTTAAAAAGAAAATAAAAATAATTTAATAAATACTTATTCATAAATCATAATACTATATATAAAATAAAAAATGTAAGGTAAATTGTTTCCTTAAATCTTGCTCCCTCAATCTAATGATTTTTTTTTTTTTAACTCTGAATCATAATATCTTACACCTAACATATTAATTCATCGTATTTTTTTTAACATATTAATTCATTGTATTTTTTTTAAATTTTTAAATTTATTATTTTATTGTATTTCTTAATTTCTTAATCAAAAATTAATTGACCAAACTACTCCCAAATCTCTTAATTTTCATTAAAAAAAATTTAAAAAATTGAAAATGAAATTATATATTTTTAAAATCCTTATACTTATTATTTCATTGTATTTCTTAATTTTCCAATCAAAAAGTAGTTGACAAAACTAATTTCAAATCTCTTAATTTTCATTAAAAAATATTCGAGATTGAAAATGGGAGAAGAGAACCAGTATTAATTGAGAGGGAATGAGAAACACAAAAGAGATCAAGTATGGATATAATTCTTTTAAATTTGTATATAATTTTTATTTTTTAAATTAAAAAATATTATAATAGAAAGATGGATTATACAAATAAAAAAAAATTTATTTAATTAAAAAAATAATTTACATAAAAATAGAATTTTATAAATTTACATATTATCTATTTTTTATTATTAAATTTAATAAAAAATAAATTATATAAAAAATTATTTACTTAATTATTTCAATAAAATAATTAAATATATTATTTAATATATTTGATTTTAATATTAATTCTATATTTATTAAAATTCTAGCCTCAACATTAAACTCCTTATGAATGCTTGCATATAAGAATATACTATCCACTAAGAACCCAACCTATTATTTTGTATTTATGTAAGTAGTTTTGTATTGAACTCCAATTCTATTTCATTAATAAATATATATTTTTAAATTAATTTTATTTTTTCATATATTTTAATTTATTTTAATGTAATATTTTAATCAATATAATATAAAATAAAATCAATTATTTTTTGAAGTTAACTTTGTTATATTTTAAGTTTTATAATTTAATATTTATTATTAATTTAAATTTTGTATATATTTTATATATAATTATTATTTTGTTTTTGTACACATATAATTATGAATAAAAATATAAAATAAATCAAATATTTTGAAAAATAAAATTATTTCATTTTTGATACAATTAGTATATATGTTTTATATGGTGATGTAATTTTTTTTTTTAAATTAAATCAAATATTTTGAAAAATAAAATTATTTCATTTTTGATATCATTAGTATATATGTTTTATATGTTGGTGTAAATTTTTTTTTTTAAAGCTAAATATTCATATGATTTAAACTTATAATCTTCCATTTATAATTTATCATCTCAATTAATCATTATTAATTGCTCTACTCTTTATGGAAAATAACTTTACACTCTTTTACATGTAAACACTTTTAAAATTATAAATATATTACACAATAATAAAACAATTCAACAATTTAAAAAATGATCACATCTTAATATTTTTATATGTGAATGAGAAATATTTCCTTAAACAACAAACCGGCCCTTCAAATCATTTAACAAACAAAAACCTAAAATTACCCAATAATAATTGTTTCGAT
This sequence comes from Larix kaempferi, assembly GCA_027924585.1. NCBI lineage: Eukaryota > Viridiplantae > Streptophyta > Pinopsida > Pinales > Pinaceae > Larix > Larix kaempferi. The sequence continues at coordinate 4,701,203 of BSBM01000018.1, read as the reverse complement.
TTTAATTATATCTTTGAGATATGAGCACGGTACCAATTTCAATAATTCTTTAATTACATTAAAGAAAATAACAAATCAAATGATTATTTGAGAGACTCTAAGATTTAACAAACAAAAACCTAAAATTACCCAATAATAATTGTTTCGATTTTAATTATATCTTTGAGATATGAGCACGGTACCAATTTCAATAATTCTTTAATTACATTAAAGAAAATAACAAATCAAATGATTATTTGAGAGACTCTAAGATCATCTTTAAATTTTAGAATTTATCTTTTGGTAGCACTTTTGTGGCAACTTGCTTTTTTATGTTGCAATATATAATCTCAAGAAAATGTGACCAAGCCAAATCTAAAAAAATGCTAATGTATATTTATATGTTTAACCTTGTTGTGGAAAAATAGATTCTTAACCATTTAAATAGAGTTTTGATTATCACAAGTCAATTGTATGGAATGTTTTTGTTGTTTATGTAAATGTTGTAAAGTTGTTGCTTTGTACAATAATCTATCAACTATATCTTTCTTTTTAGTACTTCATCTATACGACTTCTCCAATTTGAATTTATGTAACAAATTAATATAATTATTTGTGAATATATATATCAAACCATAATTATTTGTATCTTACAAATATTTCAAAATTCTCTTCGCTACTTTCCAATGTATCTCCTAGAGATTTTTAATATAAGTCTTGAATTCATGTTGTTTGTAAAAAAAATATTTGGATGTTGAAATTCTTCAAAATATCCCACATATACTTGGCTTGTGACATAAAAATGTTGTCACCTTTCCACCATACTTCAACGCCTAATAAAGAATTCAACTTACCAAGATCTCTCATGTATCAAATTCAACAATCATCTGTGACTTGAATTTATAAAAAAAATTATGCAATTGTAATGAAGAATGCATATAAAATGGTTTTAGATGAATTCTTAACTATTGCATGATAATGAAAATATTTATCAACCTAGATTTACATGCTCTCAATATCGGCTATGTAATACCATACAAGGAATTTTTAACCTTTAAACACAATCTTCTTTATTTGGAATTTCAGAGATCCTTTATGTCGTTCCACATAGATTTCTTCATCAACATAACCATTTAAGAAAGTTGATTTAACATCCATCTTGATGACTAAGAAAATGTTTTTAAATAATCAAGTCTCTATTTTTGTGCATACACTTTTGAAACTAAATGGGTCAGGTAATTATTAATTGTACCATTTGGTTAAAATGATGTAACTCCCATGTGTCATTTCTTACTAAGACATTAAATTAATCTTTCATTATTTTAATATTTTTTTTTTTCATAACTCAATTAGTCATTATTACTTATGTCATATGAGAAAAATATATAGTGCTTTGCAATATTAAATTCTCATAATTTTTCCTACATTGAGGTTAGGAATTTTCACTTAAACGAGTTTAATATTGCTCCATGCATCCCAAATTCTTTAATATAGTAGTTTATTCAAGTGAAAACCCTTAATGTGAATGTAGAAAAAATTTGAGAGTTTAATATTGTTATCCAATGGTGATGATATATTAGAAGGTTGCAAATTATTTAAACTTTAAATTGAGAGAAAGAGAGATTCATATTATACTTGTGGTTTTCATCCTACCAAATTTTTTTATAAATTTAAATTGATGTAAATTTTTTGATGGTGTGTGTATATTGATTTTAACATATATTTGGGCCATGAATAGACTTTAAATATAGTAGAGTAATTCATATTGTAGTTGTGGTTTAAGTCCCACGAAAAAATTCGATAAATTTAAATTGATGTAAACTTTTGATGATATGTATATATTGATTTCAGTTTTGCATGCATGGTTTTGCTAAACTTTGGAGTTAATATGGAATGCCAAACTCTTAATGCTCTTAGTTCTAAAGGGAAATTTTTGAGAGCCAATTGAAGTAGAGATTTGGGCAGGTTACTTCCATTGTAAAGTTTAGTGGATCACTATCACTAATAGAAACCTCAATGAAATTAAATATCCAATAATTTCCTAAACCTCTCAAGAAGACTAGGACCACACTTTCCAAATGAACTGCAAGGGAGAGTTTTTGTGTAGTATAAAAGTTGCCAAGAGGGTTGTTCATGATATAAGTAGTCACATCATCTAAGTAGCTCCTTGGTGGGAAGGATGATAGCAGGGTTCAAAACCTACACATGCACCAAGGCGACGATGGAGATGATGACGAGAATCTTGGTATGGGATTGAGGGGAACTCATATTATTGTAAAATGTGTGGCCCTAGTCCCCGTTTGCACTAATATATTCTTTGTTGAGAGGAGCAAGGCCTCGATAGGAGACATGACTGAATTGTTCCCATTTTGTAGCAGTTGGGGAGGGAGGAGTGAGGCCTCAGTAGAAGCCATGATCAAATTGTGCTTGTTTGTACGGTTGAGGAGGGAGGAGAAAGGCCTTTGTAGAGGTGATTTATACATCCCAGCATGATGGAGAAGTGTAATTCCATGCTCAATGTGGAGTTGACATCATGGAACTTAAAAAAAAAAGTAAATTACAATTTTACAATGTCAACTCTAACATTAAATTCAAAACCAAAGATATATTCCAATCAATTAAAAATTAAAAAAATGAATGAAAGGTGGATAGTCTTGCTTTAATTTGAGCTACAAAATATTTTAAAACATCTATGGAATTTTAACTACATATGAGTTTGATTAAAGAGTTAATCCTATTTGATCCCTGACCAAAACTAGAATTTGAAATGTTACATACATGGTAATCTACATTGCGAAGGAATTGCATCAAACATAAAATCAGAGATGAAACCGATGATATTTTCATTGCTTTGGTATGGAGTGCTTGTGAGTGTACCACAAGAAGTTTTTGACAATGCAACCTCAATAAAATTAAGAAAAGGAGAATTTTTAGATCAACCTCGAATTATTATGATATGCCTTGTTAACTATAGAATCTAACAAATCTCATTAAAAAGATGAAAGAAACAATAAATAAGGGCGTAGGATAATATTTATAAAAAATGGCTTGGATTTCTATGTTTTTAGGTGAAATTTCAAACAACAATCTATAGACCTTCTATATAGTAAGACTAGAAAAATATACGTGCAAATTTATGCTACCTCAGAGGCCAATACATTCCCATGTACATGTTAGGGAAACAACAACCTGGATGGGTACATCTGCATATGAACATGGGCATGAATGGCCTTTACTCTAACTTCAACACTAGAATAATATCTCGATTGTTCAAACAAAATTGTGGCTCCAAAATTATCGAGTCCAGTTCAAAACCAACTACTTTTCATCTAAATCCTCAACAAGTCTAGCTTGATTTTAGGAATTGTCAAACACTTAGTGCACAACATTGAAATCAATGTTCATGGATTGGTTTCAGCGTTTGTTGTATTGATTTCAATATGTTACTTTTGTGCATTGATTTGAGTGCTTTGTGCATTCATTTCAATGTCCTTCCATTATGAGAAAATGGACATGATATAAAATAGAATAAATATATTTCAATGTTTGTACATTGGTTTCAATGTTTGTTGCATTGATTTCAATATATTAACATCATGCATTGTTTTAGTAGTTACACCATGTAATTGATAAACCTTTATATGCATTTGAGGGTCTTGCAAAAGATTATGGAACTCACTAATATTTACAAATGGGAGAAAGCTACTATTAATATTGGGGAGAAAGAGAAGCAGAGTATGACCTTTACTGCAATATATTGAGTTGAAGGTTTGAATGGTCTTAGATTTCAACATCTTTTTTCATATATGATTGATGTCAAAAGATGGAAAATATAGCAAGTATCTCTATATGGAAAATTGAAGAAGAGAGATTAAGATTCATCAATTTGTCCAATAATATAATGCATAGGAATCCAATGGTTGCATTCATTTCAACAATGATATAATGAAACAATGGAGTGCATTGATTTCAATGATGGTATGATGCAAAATGATTTAGAGATATCAAGTAATTGGATTGATTTCAGCAATGACATATAATGCAAAAACAATAGGTTGCAATGTTTTCAATGATGCTACGTTGAAAAGTGATTTAGAGTAATCAATTAGTAAACAAACACTGCTATAGAATTTTTGCTAAAACTTTAGATTGAAGTTGATAGGTGAGAGAATGTGAGATTCATCCTTAGCATCCCATTAATGAATCTCAATGTTAAACCAACCTCAATCTATTGCCTTCACCATATTTTCTTTGCAAAATGTGAAAATTTGATCCCACTTAATACTATTGAGAACATGCAATAGTAGTGAACTAAAATATCATTATTGACATTACTTCAATAGTAAAATAGACCAATTTCAAAATACATATAACAATGATGATAATATAAAGTTCTAATCACTTGTGGTGCAACCCTTCATCCACTTTTACATACTAAAAAAAGGTTCGCACGATGGATTTGATCCCCTCGACGCATAGCGGAGTTTAGATAGATCTATGATTTCTTTAATTTTAATTAAAAATTTATAAAAAAAATAATTGTATTACAAAAATAAATTATTGTGTTTATACAATCTAGAAATATTATTTAAAAACCCTAAATCAAATTATACACTTAAAAAAAATATATATTATAATTTTAATGAAAAAAAAAAAATCCAAAACATAGAAAATTTATACTACTTCCATTAAAAGACTAAGACTCATGCTTCCCATTTTGCCCCCAATTGGACTTGGACCTGAAACTCTTTTCTGTCAGTTGATTTTGGTTCACGTGCCACCTGTCCATGGGTATCAGGTGGCTCGTCAAAAGCTTACTTCAAAAACCAATCGATTCTTTGAATCTCTTATATTTCTATAAAACGACTAAAACTTGTATTTTCCTACCCTCCTTTGCCTTAACATCATCTAGTGATCAATCACCAAGTTTATTGGGTGCTTACACATATTACTTGTTCCTTACCAAATTAAAAGATTATTTATATCTTACCAAATTCAATAAACATTTACTTTAAATGGTTGATTCTATTTTCACATAAAGTCATCAAATAAAAATAATTTTTTTCTTATTGTTTTTTTAAATTGAAGAAGAAACTCATACCTATACTAATTCTTAATTCGGAGAAATTTTCTCATTAACCTCGTTTTGGAAAATGACACTTAGAACTTAACTTCCTCATTTTTGAAAATGAAACTAAAACCTTTCCTTCTTCAATATCCAATCTCATTTGATACATGACTCAGATTTCATAAAAAAGAGGTTAATGTAAACTCAGTCCAATCCAACTCTAACTCGAACTTGGTAATGGAATGGGATTTTCTCCTTAAATTAACAAATTAATGGAATGATTCCTTTAAGGGTATGTCACCGAGGATTAACTATTCTTTAAGTCAAAATGGGATTTTTCTAAATTATCAAATTAATGGAATGATTCTTTTGAGTATAACAACGTGTGATGATAAATTTAATGAATCGATTAATTAATGCTTTCGTGGCATACGTTGAGTGCACGTCTAGATCGTGCTCGTCCATAAACATGGAATTTCCACACCACACAGACACTACGATATTATAATGCTTTCTCTCGGTCTCTGCTGCGTACATAAATAGAATTTGCAGCACTGTTTGTTTGTTCAGACAGATCCAAAGTGAGGAAACAAAAGAAATCTAAAGCCAGGAGATTAACGAGGATTATGGCATCGGCAGGAGATATGAAACTCATGGGATGTCGCATTTCTAGACTAGCAATGATGGCTTGCTTTACTCTCATCAGCAATATGTGTGCAACAGAAGCCGTGGGTTCCTACCGCAGGACATTCCAACCAGGCCCATGGACATTAGCTCATGCAACATTTTATGGCGATGAAACCGCATCAGCAACCATGGGTAATTTATTCATATTTCTTCGTCTCTGTATTCACAATATAAAATAATTTATTATAAATTCCTTTTGGCTTAAGGATTAGTTTAATGGTTAAACCAATGACCTAAAACATGTTGCAGTGGTAACGAAATGGGTAAAGTGTTTTTGGAAAATTTCATAGGATTTAAAAAAACAATGTTTTCTGAAACTTTTAAAACAGTAAGCCCTGGTAATTTTGTAATTATAAGTGCAGGTGGTGCTTGCGGATATGGGAATCTGTTTAATACCGGCTATGGAACTCAGACAGTGGCTCTGAGCACACCATTGTACAATGAAGGATATGGGTGCGGGCACTGTTACCAAATCCGGTGCGTTCAGTCAAAATGGTGTTATCGAGGCTCTCCCATCACTACCGTCACTGCTACAAACTTGTGTCCACCGAATTGGTCCGAGTCCTCCAACAATGGCGGATGGTGTAATCCTCCTCGCCAGCACTTTGATATGTCCAAGCCCGCCTTCATGCATATAGCCGACTGGCATGCTGGCATTGTGCCTGTCATGTATCGAAGGTTCGATCGATTCAATGTCATTTTCCATGCAGGCTATTAAATTACCGTTTTTCTTTTATATCTCTCTCTATAGTTACAGTAAGTGCACTGTATGAATAGTAAATAGCTTTTTTGATATTGATAAATGTAAAGTAATAGCTTTACAATGATCAAGCAAGATTTGCCCTAAAATATTTATCAAGTAGGAAAGAACGATAATGATATTGTTGTTGGCCATTGCAGGGTTCCTTGCGCGAGTAATAGGGGTATAAAATTCCAATTCCAGGGGAACTCATGGTGGCTGCTGGTATATGTGATGAATGTTGGGGGTGCAGGAGACGTGAGTACCATGGCTGTGAAAGGCAGTTACACAGGGTGGTTGAGCATGAGCCACAACTGGGGGGCATCTTATCAGGTTTTCTCTCGCCTGCAGGGCCAATCCCTGTCCTTCAGAGTCACCTGTTATACTACCGGACAAACCATTGTTGCTTACAATGTCGCTCCTGCTGGCTGGAGTTTTGGAGAAACTTATCAGGCTGCAGTCAACTTCCACTGAAATCTTAGACTGAGAGAGCTGATTTGAAATTTCTTCTAATGTCATTTAACGCAACGTATATGTAATATTTCCCACTGTAGCAATTTAGCGAGAGCGAGATTGAGATTATCCGTGAAATATTTTTCAATATCACGCCAATATAGGATTTTAGAGTGCGTGTTTGAGATTATAGATGAAATACTTTTCATATCAGGCCATTTTGGTATTGTAGAGTGCGGTTTGCTTGTACGTTTGAGATGTGCCAAGCACTCGTTGCAATTGCCACTTATACCCAATGGATTGGTGTATAGCCATATAAATAATGTTACCAGTTCTACTGCCTATAGGTTTATTACCAGCAAGATAATTGGATTGCAATGTAACAATTTGTTTTTCTCATTCATGGTTTGAGGTTTTATATATTTAAAATTAGGTTTTATATTTTTAAAATAAAATAGAGTAAATAATTTTATTTATTTATAATATTTATAAATTTAAATTAATAATATATAGATACATATATATATTTTATTAAAAATTTAATTATCATATATATATATATAATATTGTAATGATTTAAATATTATATATTGTATATTTAAATGTGTATATTTTACAATTTGGGGTGGATGAAAAAGATTTTTTTTCTACATTTCAGAAAAGAGGAAGAAACCATAAATATAACGTTGAGATTTTATTTATGGTAATTTCTTAAATTCATAATGGGCATGTGCAAGCTAATGAGGGTCCATTGGATGCAATAGAAAACTGAAAAATCAGGCATCCCTCAACTTACTTGGTTTTTTTAGATACTTACACAAGATATTTTGCATTGAGTAAAAAATATGAAACATAGGAAATTGAGTCACCTTTCCCAATATATAAGTTTTAACACTACTACACAGAGAGGGGTATTAAGACAATATTTGTGTAAATTGTCTCAACTTAAGACAAAAAAAAAATTGTGTATTGTCTTAAACTATTGTCTTAAATTATTGTCTTAACTATTGTCTTAAATTTAAGACAATAGTTAAGACAATAATTTAAGACAATAGTTTAAGACACTCGCTTAAAGACGATATTTAAGACAATACACAACTTTTTTTTTGTCTTAAGTTGAGACAATTTACACAAATATTGTCTTAATACCTGTAAGAGAATGCAAATATTTATGATAGGGCACGGTGGAATTGAACCACCAATCTTCTGCATTATAATACAATTTTCAGTATTATAATGCAGATGCTCTACCATTGAGCTAGTACCCTACAACTTCATATACAAGAAAGCTTAGATTGCGCTCACCTTAACAAAATTGAATGGGACTTAGATTGTAGAAAAGCAGGAAAGCATAAAAGTACATAGTTAAGATATACATGGAGTGAGTGGATAGCAATAGTCGAGTCTCTATCCTAGAACTACTCATCTAAGTGGTCCCTCTAGTGTGTGCTGATTTCAGGACATTGGTATTGTAGATCATCATCCTTGCTGCTCTTTCTGCTAATCGGTGTTAATGTCTTTTGCATCTCCAACTTTTGGCAGTATGATGGTAACTTGGTTGCTCAAAGCTCCAGTAATCTGCATTCTTTCCTCTAGATCCAATTAATTACTTCCCTTCTCTAAAATGTTGTTTTCTTTCTATATATGCAGTACAACATTAGCTGAGCCAGTGCCATGGGAAAACCGATCACATTTGGATTCTGCAACAATGCCCACCACGTGAAATATAATAATTTGAAAGAGAAAATCTAATAGCTGCTAGTGCAGGATTATACAATTTTTATTATGGCAAGGAAGATATCTCGGCTCAGAGCACCATAGGCCATCCACAAAGTGCAGTTGATAAAAGAAAATGACAAGCAGAAAGGCATGAACTCCACACTTTTTGTCTGAATCACCAGCTTCCGCAAACAACCCATTGATATCTTATTTCAAAACTTGACATTTAAATTTAAACTAGGTTATAACACTACATGTAATTAAATACATTACATAAAAAAATATTCCACAACATGAATAAATTTAAATTACTCACCATGGAAACAAATGGAGCACCATACAGAGCAATGGACAACAGTATTCCCACCATTCCTATCATAAAATTGCGGTTCTTATGGTCGTGGAGAGCAAAGAAAGATATTGCTTCCATTAGACTAAACATCAGGAGGACGTCCGCAACCATCCTCGCCACCCTTCGCTGAAATTATGAATGAACAAATTATTTTAAACTAATGAAACATCCATTAGGGTTTGAGGTTTAGTTTTGAGTTTTCAATAAGCACTCAGCACGGTAGTATTTAATGTTTTCTTTGTCCAGTGTTTATCAAAAGTTTTTAGTTTTCAGGATCATCATCTAGTTTTTGACAAAAATAAAATAGAAGATAAAGAAAGAAAAAGAAATTGAGGTAAGACATAAATATTGGATTGAATATGAAGATGGGAGTACACATTAATTGATCTGTTTTAATATACCACCAAAAATATTACATTTCCAGTTGAAATATCTTTACAATAAATAAGATCAAATCAAAACTATGAATGTACTGGTTTGTTTGTGTAATTATTCATATGGTTCTTTATATCCTACATGATCACGATAAATGTGAATGAGAAGTAATATTCTAATCTAATATTATATACCTTAAGCTTGGGTGGAGCATAAACAAGATAAGTGCAAATGGAAAAACACTCTGGAACAATACCAACGCCATTAACAGCAGAGACCAGGAAATTCTCGCAACCATTACTAACCACAGGCAATCCATGCCATGCATAGATTACGTATGGCATGCATGAGTACTACCCCACAGATTTCTCTTTTATCACTTTAATGAATGTGAGTCTGCGTTGATGAGATAAATAATTTAAGCATATTCCAAAACATGCATGATCAATTCAATGCAAGCGGTTTCTTCAACTTGAATATAATCACTTCAAGACAATACTGAATATAAAAAATTACTTACATAGGTGGTCCATAAAGAAGTAGAGAGGTATCATTTCCTGTCATACATATATTTGAGATGTTCATATTGATTCAATGAAAACAAATAACTAGATATTGACAAAACATGCCTTTTTCTTTGCTAAGAAAACACAAAGACATGGAGAAACAGATACCAATGATTCCAATAGCACGTATATGATCTTTCTCCATCCTGTTTCCTCTGAATGAAAGTGAATCAAAGAAAAAAAGTGAAGTTAGCCTGCTGGACCTCCTGGCTCATAGGAGGAAATTTATAGGCTTTCAGTAGGTCCTGAATTCTGGGCAAAAGTAAGAAATTGAATCCAGAAAAGGAATCCCGCAATCACTTTATCAACCATGGCTTGCACTGTTAACAAATTGAAAGATCAAGGAAACTAAAGTTACTGTTCCACATACATGCATCCCAACCACTGCACTACAAAACGAACAATACCTACCTATATACACTCAACGCCCAGTAGTACGCATGCAACGTCCATCCCCATATTGATCGTTGACTGAATAGATAAGACAAAGTAAAACATCCATCCAGACCCTGCACAAACCATTTCATTAATTTGTGTTTTAGGCATTAAAAATCGTAGAAAAGTGTGAAAATCATGCCCATATTAATATATTTGTGCGAGCTTATTACTTACCAAGGATATTGCTTGCGAGCTCATAGAATAGAATGTGGGGACTACCTTGCTTCTCGTAATTATCGAGCACTTTGTCCATACGGAAATAGGAGTAGAAGGTGACTGCAGCTGCCAAGGAAATGGAGAAAAGCCCAATCATCCACCCCATTCCACCCAAGGCGCAGGGGAGCGCAAGAATCATCGGCCCTGCTATTGCAGTTGTCAAGTGAAACCCTGCATCCCGACTACAATGCCCTCAGAAAATAGGATCAAATGTATAAACTGAATGAACTTCAATAATTAGAAATTCCAAAGGAATTGGGTTGGAATAAGAACAAAACGCAGTTATCAATTTGGTTCATGAAATAGGAATGAAACGATAATTTTTGAAGTGGGAAAAAAGCCAACAAACACCTTCCCTGATCATAAGGCTCTACACCAGCAGAGATTTAAACTTGAACTATTTGCATGGTTTCAGGCTCTGTCCCAACTACTAATCCCCAGCCAGATGGGCAATGACTAGAAGATCAGAGCAAAGAAAACCAACGTTTAAATCTACCCATGTAGAAAATCCACAGGCATATACAGAGGCTTGCGCAAAATATATAGAGAAATAAAATAATAGGTTGATCATTTTCATTACAAATTTAAGCTCCACCTCTGAAATTTAGGAGGAATAAAGCATTTATCAAAATAATACCAAACTGTAGATAAACATGGAAGCAGCCAAACCTTCAAATTACATCGTGCGGCTCTTTGTACAATAGCTCCACACTTTGAAGAACTTCGCTTGGATCTTTGTTCAACTTGATGTTAGTTCTACTTTGAAGAACTTCGCTTTGATCTTTGTTCAATCATCTATAGCATCGATTTCATCTCACAGGTGTCTGAAACCAATCACCTCTAGCAGAGGATGAAAATAAAGCATAGAACAACCTAAGATGCTTTGCCAATGCTTCATGCAAAACCAATTTGTGTTTCCCTCCCTTCTAAAATCATAAAATCACTTTCCAAGTTAAAAAATAGTAACTAAAAAAATAAAAGCAATATGAAATAGATATTTGAAATGAAATACTAATTTCGTCTTAAAAAATTGTCTTAAATATTCTTAAAACATGTAAAATCAATCTAAAATAGAATTTTAAGACACAATACTACTTTTGTCTTAAAAAAACTTCTTAAACATCCCCACCCTGTAGTAGTGTAAGTATTGAAAAATTACAAAACTATGTCAAATTTCATTTTTTCTAATAGTCACTTTTTTATTTTTTGGCAAATGATAAGGTATATGTTTTTGTGGGTGCAGCCTTTTAGTGCCTAAATGACTCTTTTTGTGGGTGCAGGCTTTCCAAAATTAAATGTTTAATTTTTTATTTATTTTTAATTATGTAAATGATCAAACCTCGAGAATGGTACGTCAAATGTGGGTGCAACCTTTGAAGGTCTTAATGTCGTTATGACTTGGATTTTTTATAGCCTGTAGAGGTGGGTGTATATTAGTGCAACATAGAATTTTTTATAAAAATGGTTGTGAAATGAAAAAGTTATGGAATAAACACTAACAGTATGCTTTTTGACTTAAGGAGTGATGACACAATAAAATTAGGAAATAAATAGAAAATCTCAATATTTTTTTTTAAAATTACATATTTGGAATCTCCATAAAAAATTCTGTCTATGCCTAAAATTTCGTTAATAATGGTCATGTATGTCATGCTATAGAGAGCGGTGAAAAACATGCATATTGAGAAAAATGGTAGAAATGTTTAATTAGCTATGGTTCAATAAATTCTAGTGGCTGACACGTGGGCGCGGGAGGAGTGGGTGATTAGGTGCTCACGAACACGCGTGCATTATCTTTAAATTCAAATTTGGTTGGCGCGCTTAATGTTAGACGAAACGCGAGCATGTTTCTTCTTTACAAAACGCGCGAGCGTTTTGTATCTACACAACATGCGCACGTTATTAACTTCACAAATTCCTAATGCTCCCAATTCTTTGTAGATAACATTATTCATATTATTCCTAGGTATCTATTGGGAATAAATATATATAAAGGGTTTGGGCGAGCTAACCAAAATAACATGGAAAGGTGGCCACATTCCACATGGTTTTTGTTGCATTAGGAATAAAAGAAAATGAAATAAATGCTCAAAACTAGTCTTGAAAATCTATTCAATTTAGAGAGGCTAGTACAATGAGAATTCAGGTTAAGTTTTCTTTTTTTCAAGAGAAAAAATTAATTATCCTCACAAACATTCATAAATAAGAGAAAAGTCTAAAACCAACCTTAAGAGTGTTAAAATCCAAGGTTCAACATTATAACTTTAGTGAAAAATATATAGAATAATACAATTTAGAAAAATCTATCTTGAAAAGAGTGAAAAACATATAAACTAACATTAAAGCATTGTTCTTGTGATGTTGTTGAAAAAAAATAATTTTAAACGAAATCCTATAAAATAATACAACAAAAAACTATTGTGATGTTGCACATACCTGAAAAATCAAATAGTCATTGAGTGTGAGATGGTTTGACTGAGGTCTATAAAATGCTCCAGAGTGCACACGACTAGCTAGCCAATTTAGGCTTAGCTCAACCATACAAACAACTAGCTAAGCTCTAGGATACAACAAATCAAACATTTTGATTCCTATCCCCAAGAACAACACAACCCATCTTGAGCTCAATGAAGGGAGGGAAGCACTTTATATATGATTTTGGATGCTCATCTCTATGAACTAGAAGAGAGAGTCTCCTGGAGGAAATAATCATTAAAGGGAGTGTATTTTTCTGCCAATGTGCACTTATGCAAGTGGGTAGTTGATCAATGGTGTTGGGGCATATGTGTCCCACCTTTGATCAAGTAGATGGTATAGTTTAATCTTTTTTGTACTCAATAAAGATAAAGGGTTGAAGTCTCCAAGAGTGTATGATATACCCTATAAATGAATAGGGAAAGCAATGGTGGAATAAGCCTAATTAGGGGGACTCAACGATGACTATGGAAGCAACCTAAGTAGGGGCCGAAGGTGGATGCAGCCTAAGAAAGGACGAGTTGACCGACCCTTTGGAAGAATTTGGATTAATGATAAAAAACCACTTCAATTTCACATAATCATATTTCCAATAACCACCATTCCATTCATGAATTCCAATTTCCATTAATAATAAACACATGTGCAAAATAATTTTTTGCATTTTGATTATCTGTTGCAAAATTTAATTTTAGATTGTGTGATTGCTTTCATTATTAATACATCACCTTACATGTAGAATAGTTGTCAACCATTTGAAGCTTGTTGCCAATGGATTTCAATTGTACTTGCTAGAAATTCATTAGAACTACAACATGTACAAATACCTACCATAAATTAATCCAATAAAGAAAGAAAAATAAGCAAGAACATTGTAGTTGATCTAAGAGAAAAGATAATTCATTAGAACCCTAGAATTTGGAAAAGATTAGTTCAACTCTCTTAGTAAAATAATAAATCCAAAATTTCTTTTTATAAGTTAATAATGTCTTCACATAAATAACCCCAGTCTATGTATCCAAAAGTTGGGATTCTAACGAACACCCACGAAAATGTAATAAACAATGCATTCGCTATGTTAGAAGGGTGCATCCTGCTTTCCTGGGTTGCTTGCTAAGTTGGTAACGTCTTCAAGGGTGGCACACTATTATCCTATATTGTTGGTTGAGCTAGTAGTTTTCCCAAGGTCTATGCACTTCTCTCTATGATTGTTGGTTGCAATGGTTGTGGGATTGCACTTCTCTTCTTGGGGAATTGTATGTGTCATTATTCCTTATTAATTCTTCAATTAGAAGCTAAATAATGAACCAAGATGCCTCTTTATAGGATTACAAAGTCTTCACAACCAAAACCTTAGTCTTTGTCTCTGGGGGTTCACTCTATAAACTCGTGGCTTGGAACAAGTGATCATGGGATATTACATAATACCTCTAATTTCACTAGATATTAAGGAATTCCTACAAAAATCCTTTTGTTAATCCTCCCTCCCAATACACCTTTCCAATTAAAAAAAAAAACTATTTTAATTAGATATCTTATGTATCTATTTTTTCCATTAAATTCTTAATACCCCTTTTTAACTTTACCCTTAGCTTGGTGACATGGAAAAAATCATATATTCCTCTAGAAACCTTACAAGGTGAAATATGAAATTTTAGTGAGAGAAAATATTTCAAGACGGGGAATAACCATCTTAACACAGGTTGAATTCATACATAGTTCTTTTAATCAACTTCACACTACATTTACTCACAAATCATACATATTCAAACACCACTCTGAATCCAAACAAAATTGGATTGAAAACACCTTCACACATAGAACATATTTATTCAAAAACAAATATGACTTCACACACATTCATATTTAGACCAACTTCATATATTAAGTACCAATTTAAACCCCCCAATACCCTATTCAATCCCCTATATACATAATTATAAACTCCCCCTAATATATACATGTTTTTAATATATTAAAAATACCCCTTAACCCTTATATGTTGGGCAATATATTGTTTCGATTTTTTAGAGTATTGAATCCCCCAATATGAACTCACGTTCTATAATATTGCATACCTAGTGAACCCCCTCTGGCCTACGTATACACGTCACTCAAGGCTAGAAACTAATTTTATATGAGAATCCATCTAACTTAATTAGTGATAGATAATTCAAAAGTTGGGATTCTAACTAATTGATTAGAAATATTAATAAACAATGCATTGAGTTTGGGCACTAATTATGTCTCTAGCAAAGTACCCATAAATATTGATAAACATTAATGCATCAAAGTTGGTTAGAAGGTTGTGCCCTTCCCTCCTAGGTTGTTGGTTGAGATGACAACAATTTCAAGAGATATGTACTTCCCACTAAGGTTGTTAGTTGAGTTAGCAATGGGTTCCTTCTCTTCCTAGGGTGTACTTATCACATTGTACACATTATTGTTCCTTATTAAGAGTATATAAAACAAATAAAATAAATAAAAAATTGCAAGACATGTGGAGTTGACTCAATTCAGGGATCCGCCTTGGCTCCACTAAGGGAAACATATCTGATCGGATGGCAACAATGGTCTTACACAATGGGGAGCTGATGCTAAGGGGATAGATGGTATTCCATGAAGATTATCAACACTTGGCCCTTACTAATGAGGCTACTCACAAGTAACTGGAATCGTTCACAAGGAATGGAGTCATTACAACAAAATGGGCTATTAGCCCCTAGTTTAATATCACATTTTAGTGAATTTTCTTTCAAATTCAAGTGTGTTTTCTCAAAGAAAAAATTGACAAGAAAGTGCATTTTGTGTTTTCTATAAGGATTTATGGAAAGATTTGTGTCAGCTTATGGATGCGATTGGTTTGGCATCAAGTTTAAAGTCAATTTTTTGTGGTAACTGGCACTAATAGTGCCTAGTTTACTGTCAATAAAATTTATTTCTATAATTGTGTTTGATTTAGTGCTTAAAATTATTTCAAACTTAGTTTAATGGCATTAATAGTGCTTAGTTAAGAACCAATAAACATGCTTTCTATTATGTTATATTTAACACTTAAAATTATTTCAAACATATTTTCTTGTTAGTATTGAAATGATCATTAACTTTTTTGGTTTTGTTAGAGAAAAAAATTCTAAGATTGTTTCCATAATTTAGCATCAAGTTTTACATTATGTATAGCTTCCACTTTAGGATTGAGGGTACCCGCACGAAGCTGGTACCCAAAAAGCCCGCAATAGGAGCGCGCGAGCGGAAAAAATAGGGACGCACACGCGCGTCCAAGCTTGTACACGCGTCCCTTCTTTGCCAATGCCGAACGTCCACGTCGTTGAGTCAACATGGACAAAAGGTGCACGCATGCGTTATTAATGCATATTCCAAAAAGTGCGTGCACGCGTTAATGAGGCATGCGAGCCCCGATATTTTTTATAAAAAAAACAGAGCACGGGTTTGTCATTGTTGAACAAACCCGCGAGTGAACAATGGCCAAACAAGCACCCCGTGAGTGCGTCGTGGAGCACCCAAAGGCATCCTCAACTCCATCAACTCGAACCTCCACCACATTGCCGACTTTGCCTCCAGGTAGGTGCTCAACGAACCATCTATTTGTTGTTATTTAAAAAAAAAAAAAAATTCCATTTCAATTTTAATTTAAAAAAAATTACAAACCATTAAAAACAAAAAAAAATTCATTGCAGATTAACTACACCTAACAAGATGACAAACACACCTGAACCATCAGATGAAACCAATGAAATCGAACCATCAGAAGACAACATTGGAATGTACAATGAACATAATGAAAACCCCGAAGATCAATTACACCAAGATTTAAATGAATTAAGAGTATTAAGCGATGAATTGAAGAGCACCAAGGAACCCTCTCGGGTTTCCTTGGCTTCATCATTGCAAAATATCATTGAATCCATCAACATTTCCCATAGTGAGATCACAAATCTGAGCCAATATAGGGCTCGAATGAGGGAACACTACTCCACTGGGATTTCCAAAGAATAGATTAAAGGCCTCAGCATCACCAAAGCCTAATTGTATAGCAAATTCACAGATCCCAGGACATGACAACCTCTAGATGTGAGGAAGAGACAGGTTTGCATGGACTGGTGTATTTACCAGCCATGGAGAGATAACTGGAGAAAGAGATGGTTTATGGTGTTTGATAGTCCCCCATGCAATAATTTGAAGGTCCCACAGTATTTCCTTCGGAAATTATGGGCTGAGTTTGAGCTAGGCTACCATGTCAACTATTTTGACATCACTGAGTTTCAGGGTGTCGGTCTTGGCTCTGCCCAAGATCGACCTCAGGCCCACCGAAACCCACTTAGAGGACCTCTTGCACCCAGGAGAGAGCCAAACCCCCCTCCTCAACCACCCGAGTTTGGTAGCGGCCTATGAGATTGATGACTCAGTTAGACGTGCCACACGTCATTTGCTTAGACATACCACATTTGTGGCTATGTCTTCATAGATCCAGGAGCACATCGATGAGACACACATAGCTACACGGTCTGTGGGTAATGGCCGGGACATACTAGGTACAGGTGGAACCCAGGTGGGGACATCTAGTTCTACTGGAACAACGACACATCGTTGTTCTCACTGTGGTCATTCTTGCCATGGTCCTACGCAGCAACATGCCACAGAGAGCTACATGGAGCAGGTTAGTTATTGTTTTATTTAATGTTCAAGTATTTGTTGTATTTTATTTGATATCGTATTGTTTAATATATTTAACTTTGAATTACACATTGTTAACTTTATTTGTTTTAACGTAAAGTTATTCAGGGTTGGGTCTCCATCCTCCAGGTGGGAGGACATCTGTTCCTTTGACCTAGACTGAGCCATGGCAGCAGCTGAGGAGATTGCGGCACCATACACACATGTAACTTTTTTACTTTGAATAATTAGATCCAGTTACGATTAATTTGTGTTCAATAATTACAAATTAATCATCACTGAGTAATTACCATATTATCATCGGATTTTACAGTTGTGTTTATCATATTGTTTAAATTATTTGATAGCTATAAATTCATATAATCCAACCAAACAATAATGAAACCTTATAAAACATGAAAACCTAAGAAAACTAGAAACATGTGTTCATGTTCACTTTAGGCATGCTAGACCTCTAATGATTATAGAAATGGGAGAGAAATTTCCAAAATCTGTCATTCTTACTTGATCAATGATGAGAGAAATTTCCATGATCAATTTGTTGTAGGTGACATTGTCATCATTCTGTCCATCAACAATGTGTCCTTAAGTTGATCATATTCATTATGTTTAATAGCATGTCCTCATTCTATCCCCAAACATATCTTCATTTGTCCATGGTCATGCTGTCATTAATCTACCACTGCTATTGCCTTAGTGAAGCCCAAAAGATTAAAGATAAAAATTAGTTTAGTGTTGTGCACCAATTCTTTCATTCCACTTTAAAATCAATTGTTGTTTCAAATTTAAAATCATGTTTTTCTTCCAGTATAGTACCATATTTTATTTTCATTTTAGTACAAGTTTTTTCTATTTTGATGTGGATTTTTACTTCCATTTTAGCGCCAAATTTGCCAACAACTTCAACTTCTGATTTAAAATTAGGTTTTCCTTCATTTACAACTTTCACTTTAACACAACACATATTTTTGCACAAGACTTATCTTCCATGTTAAAAATGGATTTTTATTTCTTTTTAGAATTGGGTTTTTCTTTCAATTTTTATTATTTATTTGCAACCATAACATATATGAATTTGTATTAAAATAACTTTGGTTATTTAAAGGTTTCAATATTATTATATTCATTTTATCAATTTCAATTAAGATAATGAAGTATATTAATATTATAAAAGGAAATAGACAATATAAAAAAAAATTCAATTAAAATTTATTTTATAACATATAAATTATTAAAACATTTAAGCTAAATAAACACCATCGATTCAAATTAAATTAAAATGTGTATCTATCAAAACAAGATCATATACTATAAACAAAGTAAGACAATAAAAATATCACCATAAAAATTTCCAATATCAAGAAAATATCAACAACGAATATATATAAACAAGGTGAGACCATTAACATCCTTACCACCATCTTTAAATTAATTAAAGTAGTCAAAATATAATGCCAATATCATCACATCACCTTATCATAGGAAAAAAATAAAAATAAATAAACAAGTCAAATATATGCTCATAATAAAAGGTTAGTGACCCTCTTATATACAAAACTCTAAATCATGTATGTATGTCATGATATCTCTAAACCAATCCATGAAACAGGTTAATATTATGCACAAAATAACATTCGTATGGATCATCATATAAGCTATATCTCCCCACTAGCATTTAGATCTTAATGATCATTACCCTCGGTAACATCGTTACCATCTTTTAGATCTTTAACTTCGATTGTAACCTCCCTAATATTTGTACAAATAATTATTTTTGAGAAAACATTATGTTAAACTTTTATTATAAAGTTTTTGTATTTAATGACCTAGTGTGGTCATGGATGACTGTAATGGACAAATATTATTTATTTAATAAAGAAAATATGAGATACTCACCCTAGGAGGCTGTTAAAGAGTGTCCACTAATCCACAAGGAGGAATGGAATCTGGTTTTGGAGGAAATGGACAAGTGGCAGCAACTGCAATGAATTCCTAGTTGTTGCTTGAGGCAACTACCCTACAATTGTGGTCATGACTCACCAAAGAGGTGGAGCCAGAGCAGTGGGGATCATTAATGAAAAAATTGATCCACTAAAGACCTAGGCACTCTTTAAAAGAGAAAGCAAACTTGGACAAAGGGGTTCGATCTTCCGAAGAGAGGACAAGTTACCCTGTGGTGTTAGAATTGAGCCCACAGGAGGTTTGCTTAAGGGTTAGCTAGTGGAGGATTTTCAGCAGTAAGCCTGATGGTATTTCTGCAGAGTGCAATACAGAGTTATAGTAGCAAGTCTCTTTGATTGCTGAAGATTTAGATATTGTCAGGATCCTACCAGATTCCTTTTCCTAGTGGTTTAGTGGGCAGGCTCGAGGGTCCTGGAGGGAAAGAAGCTTGGCTGCTTTACAGTAAAGGTTGGGAGGAAACAACATCCTTGGGTGTTTGCCCACCCTATTAAAGTAACAGGTTTTGTTTTTATCTATGCATCTTATCTCTGTCTGTTTCTAAGATAGTTTTTAAATGATATAATGCAGTAAGATAGATTGAAACTGGATTAGGAAATTTTATTAAGTTCATTTTATATGTCTACCTTTATTTTTCCTGCCACCTATAGGGTGGTGTACTCTAGTACAGATATTCTCTAATACAGTAGAGTTAGAGTACTTATATCTGTTAGGATTAAAAATATCATTGTGCATGTAAGATTATCCCAGTTAAGAGTTAGGATGAAATATACTACAGGGATAGACTAAGTGTAGGACCCCGGTCCTTGATAATCTCAGTTTATCAATAACTATTCATTCATTTCTCTTTACACTTGTGTCAATTTCTGTTTCTGTTTTGTGGGTTGGTGTTCAATTTTCAGGTCTGTAAAAACAATAACAATTACATTTGCAGGTTTTGAAATAGATGTATTTACTGTTTTTCCTACTTCTAACCATATATGTTTGTGCAGGTGTAACAACAATACATGAGTATTCATTCACGAAATTACCATTTATTAATAACTTGATAAAACGATTTACAGGGTTAGAAATTGCTTAGTATACCTTTAAGAGAAATACCTGTAGATAGCTAGTAGATCCCTCTTTTGTTGCTGCATCTTTTGTTGCCCTGCTTGCTGTTTCCCTACTTGCTGCCCTGCAACCAATGTCTTCCCAAACCCTTGAAACTCAACCTACCCAAACAAGTATGCCACCCTGCCAACTGGCGAGGTCTCGCCGACCACCCAGCTCCAAAGGTACCCCTTTGGACCCCCGAGCCCAAACCGAGTACAAGCCAACCGGTATTTCCCTTCTGCAAACTCCCCAACAAGAACCCCCATTCTTTGCTGCTCTCTCCTGCTGTCTATGCTCCCTCCCCTCTCCAAAATCTGCAAGGTGAAGAAGACCCCTTCTCCTCCTTCCCCTCTCGACCTTATTCTCCCCCTCTTCCTTCCACCGACTCCTATCTTAACTACCCCTATCCTCCTCATAAATTTTATCCCAAGTCAGTCCTCCTCGAGCCCCCAACATTTGACTCATAAACCAAAGTTTGTATTATTTTATTATTAAATTAAATTCTGGGTTGGTTCATCTTTGAACCTTAAGTGCTTTCCACTCAACCGACAATCTCTCGGCAATATTCTAATATTCTTTCCCTTTTTCAAAATAATAATTAATAATTAATAAAATGTTATATTATAAAATTAAAGTTTTACACCAATCACAAATGTTTTACACTTACACGTTTTACCCCAATAATTACTAGTCCACTCTCGGTGACCTCATAATTAAATGTTTCATAATTAATTTATAATTAATTCATCATTTTTATTAAACAACTACAAATGTGCATTCCGACACTTGTTTATAAGTTGCATAATATATCTATTTGCAATTTACCCTAGGTTCTAATTAACTTACACATGATTATAATTAAATTAATAATTATAAATTAATTCTTATCCGTATGTTTTAATTAATTAACTAACCTTGCAATTAATACTAACCTATCAGATTAATATTATTTTAATTAATATTACAATAACCATTTAACATTTTAACCCTTACCCCTAACTAATTAAATTCATTAAAAATCAATCAATCATTACTAAACAATTAGATTAGTTGTTACTTAGGTTAATCCATAGTTCGTTCATTAATCAACACTATTAATCATTAACTCATAACGATTAACATTAATCAACATTACTAACCTTAATCGACAATATTTAACATTATTATTCAGTATTATTAACGTTAATCCACGATAATTACGTCAATCAATATTCTTTACATTAATCGACAATTTTTAACATTAATCAACAATATTAATCATTAATCAATCAATGACTAACCTTAATCAATTTTACTAACATTAATCGACAATAATTAACACTATTACTAAACCGTCTTCTATTACCACCTAATTCCTCTATTATCTTATTCAGTTATAAATCCAAAATTTACTAACTTGACGTATTAACTTAATCTCCTATTTAGGTAAGTAGTAACAACGTAATTAATGCCTAAACATTATAGTTCACTTTTATTTCATGCAATTTATAAATATGTAGGCGAGTTATGTAAGCGTAGCTACTGCTTACATACCTCGCGTAAGTACACTAACAGTAATAAATCGCACACACATCAATCAAAATCACGAAACTTATTGTTTACCGAGACAGGTTTAAACATAGTTTGCGAGGTACATTCTTTTATTAACTGAAATTTTATTAAATTACGACAATTCATACATTACTGAGTTACGACACATACTCAATCCAAGGGTTTTACACACATACAGTCAGATCTAGTTTTCACCCCTACTTCAAGCTACACCTATTTACCTACCTCATCACTAACTTCCACATCCTATCCTGTCCTCTGCTGGACTACCCTGAAATGTCAATTCATGACCGATTCCAGTTAGAACCCGTAAGCGGAAGTGTCGACTACATCGACCAAGCTTCCCCAGCAGGCAACCACCAGTCATCATCACACACCTTGGGGAGCGCGCCGTAGCACAGCCCTCCCATGACTCTGGGTTTCGGGGATAAATGGTGGGAAAAGCCTCCACCCCCCTAATGGAACAAGGGACTATGTCTACCTGACATAATAACCACGTTGCACTTGTACTCGGTTTGTCATCGTATAACCAATCTGGGCGGTTGAGTTTCCTGAAACCCTACCCCACCCATACATCATAATAAGCAGCATAATAATCATGCGAAAGTAAATAATGCATCACCTGCATACCGTTTATCTTTCGGAGTCCATGTCCCCGAGGCTCTCCCACCTCGTAGGACCCAACTATCACTTAGCCTTTTTAACCTGTAAGTCAGTCCTCGAAATACAATCTCGAATATCGTGCACAAATCCTCAACATGTATACATGCATTTCGTCATAACATAACAACAATAATCCATTCATTATTTTCACCATACACTTGATATAACATTCTTTCGTTCAACAATAACTTTAACGGTATCCACGTACCCATCATTCAACAATTTGCATATATGAGACATGATTAACACAAGACATATATCAAAACCTGACTACATATCATAACACTAACATCACACATACACATATCTATCTCAGCAAAATAATGGAACTTCAAGTCCACAGTGTCATCAAAATGACGAAATCTCATAATCAAGCAAATACAACATATAATAATAGTTTAGGTAGTAATGTCAAAACGGGGCGTTACATACACCCACCCTTCAGGAAACTTCGTCCCGAAGTTATGGTCAAAATAGTGTGGGATAATCACGATGCATGATCTGTGCGTCCTCCTAGGTGGTTGAACCTAGGGTATACTTTCCCTACTGGGCCACCTCCTAATTATACATAATGACATCTACAAAATTTCACTGATTTAATCTTATTGGATGTGTCCTTATATTTTTGTTGAACGTTTGCAAGGTTGTTGGTTTGACTACTCAAGGTTCGTTACCACCTCAATCCATAGAATAATCAACATCCTTGTTAATTAAATTAATTTGTACATTCTATAATGTGATTTATAAGAACATATTTTCTTATATATTACTTTTAATTTAATTCTGAGTCATTGCCATGACTCTCTAATCAGATCTCATCTTTACTTAATCTTACTTTGAATTACGCAATTTCTCTTTATCAAGATTAAATTATGAAGCCACCATGCTCTTTACTTAAAGGTTCTTGGTTTAAATGACACACCCATTGAGTTTGCAGTTTAAACATTATGGAGAAATTTACATATCATCATTAACAATTTTCCAAGTTCAACTAGAACTTATTTTTGACTTCATTTCCATTCATCTTGTAATCCTTACCTCATTGTCCTATGTTTGGTACTATTTCTCTAACTAACCCTTACTCTGACATATCCATTTCCTTCATTCACATATCTATGTTAATCCACTAATTCTATCTACTCTATTACTTTCAGTATCTAAGTTACACTTATTAATTCTTTTTATTTATAATCCATTAATTACACAAGATTATGACTCTTACTTATTTCTGCATGCTAACATTATAGTCCTTACTCGTCATTACTTATACTATATTAACAATACTTCCATCACAACACGCAATGAGCTCATGTGTTCTTATCACACCTTACCAAATACTATGGTTGTTGCTCATGTGGGTTAACCCCTTACTTATCTTAACGGTCATTTGTCATTGCCTCGCCGATAATTGATATGTTGCAATTGTGTTGTTGTTGTTTGTAAACTTACATAAATTCATTCTATGTCCAATATTATTTGTTGTGCGATACCTTTTATTACCCATACATGAATAAGAGAAAGCTCGAAACTAACACATCCTCTACAACATATGCAAATGTGAGGTACCTTAGGTAATTCCAAACTAGGCACACTCAACAATGTCCATCAAAAACACTATATAACCACACTTAAGGTTAATAATTAGGTCAAAATCAAGTCCAATTCATTCCAAAATCCCAATTATTCATTAAGTAACGACTACTTCTACATCACACATCACCCACCATTTTCCCATCAATGTAATACATTACGAACCACCTTCACGAATCTGCCTTATGCATCTTGCGATATTTCATTTTTAGTTGTTTACAACTTATGCTATGACCTAAAGTCATTCCCTTACAAGATAGCATCACAACCTCACGAAATTTTTTTTTTTAGCATGACTACATAGGTTTCTTATAAAATTTTACAAATTAAAACACTATCTATAATCGATTGACTTTTAATTTAACCTTATAGAGTGAAGATGAAGATCATGTATTTACTCGACGTACCAATCTTAATTTTGTGTCCTACGATGACTTGACGAAACATGCACATATTATTTTATTACGATCTTCTCTTTATTATTACTACTAACTACTTTAGTTGTCACAAGCTTTTACTAAAATATCACATGCCATTATACTCTTCCAGTTAGGGACTAAGTTAAATGTCCAAATTTTCAAGTATGCCACCTTTCCTTTTTACCACTATGGACAAGCTTCATCCTTGATACCACTATGGATAGTGCATTCTATGATTTATGAATCAACCACTTATATTTCATTGCCTAAATATGCGCTTTTACGACAATTATGTATTTACCTTCACTCCATAATTATAGTATTTCATTACCAATTTTTTTTTTTTCCTTCTTCTTTTGTTTACGCTCCTAGCATAACCCTATCCGCCAATGTGGCGATAGTTCCCCTTTTATCTTCGACACTATGCATAGAGCGCCCTTGAAGGGTTGGAATACAACCATCTTCCTTAACTTCTGAACATTTACTAAGATATTACTCCAATTGTTATTTACAAATATAGTGACTTTAGAGTTTCTTGTTTGTCCCTATCAATCGAGCTCTCTTTACTAGTAATATAGCTTAGATTCTAACAGGGAAAAGACAAGGTTTATGATTTTTCTTCATCCTAGCTATGGCACATACTGTGAGATACAACTCAGTTACCCATAGGTCCATTAATATAATTTATATCCAGGATTGTGCACCTCTTATTATTTCGATAAAATGCATTATTCTCTTAAATTAAGTTTTGTATGGTTTCCTTTTACCTTATACTTACATCTTACTGACCACGATGGTCTCTGTCCCTTATCACATATCCCAAGTTCCCTCAAGATCTAAGCATACAATGATTTCATTGGCTTTGGAATATAGGAATAACTATCTATGGGTCCTCTTCATCATATCTAAGGCACACCATGTCCCCATGAACAAGAATTTTACAACACAACATAACTTAAGAATTGGCTTCCTACACGGATACATGACTGCAATTTAGAATTACTATCATGCAATTATTACTCACACAATTACTTGTCCTTAGTAATTTATTCTCAAGCTACAGCTTTAGTCATATGCGACATTGGCCAGTTATGGCCTCCAACCCCTTACTTATAGCTATCATGATACTTTAGTTCATTAAAATTATTACAAATTACCATTATCGATAGAATGAATATCCTCATTTTTCACAGTTAGATTCAATAACCTATTAATGATTTTCACTCATCATGACACACTAAGTCTTAATGTCGCGAGTCGCGGGTAAGACACTATGGCTTAGGAAAAAGGTGAGGTAACGCATTGTCCTCATGGCTTAGGTAGTCGTCTATGATTGCATCTACCGCCACAGTCACACTTGTCCTCATTCGTCTCCTAACCTTGTAACCTAACTCAATTTACTTATAATTAACCTGTAAAGTTTATTTGCAGGACTCAAATTATAGGTTAATTAATTTATCAATTAACTCTCATATTAATCCTAACACATAGGAATATATATATATATATATTTAATTAACATTTTATTTATTTATTTATTTGATAACCAAAATTTAATTATTTAACATTTACAAAATCACAAATTTTAAATATTTAAATATTTATCAATTACAAACTAAACATTTTAATTAATTTGTAATTTATATACACAAAATAATTAAATTTAAAATCTGCTAAATTAAATTATAATAATTAAAATTTAATATTTTAACTCAACTTGAAAATTCTCATTTTGATTAATAATTAAAAGAATTCACAAAAACTTTCATAATATAAATGAATTAGATGCAATAACATCATGTATGGTATTGTTTTCACTCCGGTGTCATACTTTTATCCCCTTATACACGTATAAGTAAAAATTTCCTCCACTTTATCCGTATGGACTTATTGTTCCTCGGTGCACACATTTAGTGCGTTATGCCTAGCAAGACCAAGTTAGTGCCAGCTTCACCCGGAGGACCACACATATTATAACGTAGTAAACTTATTTGAATGTGAATTAAATAATTCAAATCATTAACCTTCTCCTATATTTTAACCTAGCCTATCTAATTAAACCCTAACCGTACATCCACATGGTCAAGGGCATTCTCAATTCATTGCATGGTGGCCACGTGCCGGTCTCACCCTTGGAGATAAGACTCGGTTTGCCCCCCTCTTCCAACCTTTTCTCCCTCAATTTTTCTTCCACTCGCCGACTGAGCGCCACAACTCGACCCCAGCTCCATAGCTACCGTCTCGCCTCTACCAGAATGGGAATCAACGATCTTGGCTCAGTTCGTTCACACTGAAGCCCGGACTAAGGTCTGCTCCCTTCCCTGCAAGGTTTTCTCTGGTTAATAATTTACCCCTCTCTTTCGTTTATGTATATGTATATATTTTCTGTTATGTTTTTGTTTTTTTTTATTTGGTTCTCGGAAGACAGACCCATTCTCACAGGGCCGCAAAGTGCACTCTTCTCTCCTTCGGGGCTCTCCCTTTCTGCACAACCGCGGTTGGCCTTTCCTTGCACGGGCCAGTGGGCTCTTCTCATATGTGAGCTCTCCCTTCCCAAATACCACAGCCATGTACTGAATACCACAGCCATGTACTGAAGGCTCACGGCTGCTGGCGAGCCGCCCTTGTCCACAGCCCTCTTGCTGTTGGCCGGCCGCTCATGGCTAACACATTGTTTTTTTTTATATATATTATATTTTTTTGAATTTTTGTTCTTTGCCTCCCACGGGCCGGCTGTCCATGGCCGCAGCAGCTCAGCTGCTGGCCGGCCGTACCCAGGCCGCGAGCTCTAGGGCTGCGCCATGGCTGGCCATGGCCGCCGTGCTAACCCAATAATTTTCAATGCAAAAAAAAACAATTATTTCATCAACTTTAGAGTTTATTTTGCTCAGTCAAGAGAGATTTAGAGACAGTTTCCAAAGATTGATTTACTTATCACGAAATTTTTTTTTTTGTAAATTATTATGTATATTTTTTATTTGGCTGGCCGGCTGCATGCCCAGGCCGGCCCATGGCCGTCGGGCTGCGCTCAGGCCGGCCCATGGCCGCCGAGCTGCACGCCCAGGCTGGCCCATGGCCGGCTCATGGCCGCCACAGGGGCTGCGCCCTGGCTGGCCCATGGCCGCCGGCTGCACCCTGGCTGGCTCATGGCCGCCACAGGGGTTGCGCCCAGAAAAAAAAAAAAAAAACATTCAACGGAATTTTATTTTTATATGTCTTTTCTTTTAAAACGACTTATATGTAGTTATTTTTTTCCCTTTGTTTTTTTTTAAACTATAAATTAAATTTTTTTTTTATATAGTTTTTTTTTTTTCAAATAAATTTCCTATTTATAATTAGTTTATTTATCCTATAAATAATATATATATATTTTTTTGAAAGAGTATAGTCCCAGCATTTAAAGCTAGTCTCAAAGCAAGCAGGAGTATAAGCAAAACCAGTAAAAGTAAAAAAAAAAAAATACATCCATGTACGCGTGTTTCTTTTCTACCGAGCTTTTTACTTTCCATTTTTTTTTTTTTAAATTGATAATATATAATTCTGCTAAATACTACATGAGTTATTTTTATGAAACATTTAGCATCATATTCTTTATTTTTCTGTTTCAATGTATTTGTTGCAGCTGCTAATAATAAGCCGACAGTTACTGTCTTCGGGTATAGGTCTTGGGCTATTAAATCCATGGAATTGTTTCCAACCTTTATTTATTTGAAAACATCCTACTCAATTGAAAATAAAATTTAATGTTTGTAACGTCCCTGTAGCTGTTTCTCCAACGGAATCTTACTTCAGTGAAACCAAATGTTTATCTTAATAGTGCAAAAAGATTTCCAGGGAGAGAATAAGCTGCAGATGGAAATTAAATAGATGTCAAAATTAGGTAATATTTCGATATTTGCATGGTGTTATATATCCTCATAGGTAGACATAGTTCTGGATATGGTTACTTCATTCCATATGCCACCTTTCTGTACTGGGTTTACCCGAGATCAAGGTGGTACGACTAATATGACTCTCAATGGGAAACTTTTGTCATTTTAATACAGTTCCAGACATATAGATTTTTTTTCTATCTTACAATAAATTTGTTTTTCTTTGTTTATATATGTATATATAAAAATATAATAGATATGTGCTCTTTTTTTTTTTAAAATCAAACTGAACTTAGAATTTTGTTTTTTTTTCATATATATAATTTGTTTTCTTTATATATATATAAAGATTTTTTTTTTTTCTTTTCTTAAAATCTTCTTGTTATATATATATATATGCATAGATGTAGTTTACCCTATACTCCCATATTTATATATATATAATATTTAACCCTACTTTGTTCCATTCCGACATTTATTCCCCATTTTTTTATTTTATTTTATTTTTATGAAATTTTATGTTTATTATGTATATACATAGATTTTCTTACAATTGCAGCAATAAGATAATATGACTAATAGCAGGAGTCCTTATGACATTTATTGCATTTCTATTGTCACGTTTTCACTAACTTGTAACTCTTTTATTTTGCTTTGCAGGCCTAAAGTTTCAGCAATTGTAAATACTTGCAGTAATTACTAGCAAATGAGTCATTTTTTTTTTTTATATTCTAATGTTCTTTTCAACATTAGTGAGCCCTCTGGTTCCAGATTTGGAACCATGGCTCTGATACCATATGTAGGACCCCGGTCCTTGATAATCTCAGTTTATCAATAACTATTCATTCATTTCTCTTTACACTTGTGTCAATTTCTGTTTCTGTTTTGTGGGTTGGTGTTCAATTTTCAGGTCTGTAAAAACAATAACAATTACATTTGCAGGTTTTGAAATAGATGTATTTACTGTTTTTCCTACTTCTAACCATATATGTTTGTGCAGGTGTAACAACAATACATGAGTATTCATTCACGAAATTACCATTTATTAATAACTTGATAAAACGATTTACAGGGTTAGAAATTGCTTAGTATACCTTTAAGAGAAATACCTGTAGATAGCTAGTAGATCCCTCTTTTGTTGCTGCATCTTTTGTTGCCCTGCTTGCTGTTTCCCTACTTGCTGCCCTGCAACCAATGTCTTCCCAAACCCTTGAAACTCAACCTACCCAAACAAGTATGCCACCCTGCCAACTGGCGAGGTCTCGCCAACCACCCAGCTCCAAAGGTACCCCTTTGGACCCCCGAGCCCAAACCGAGTACAAGCCAACCGGTATTTCCCTTCTGCAAACTCCCCAACAAGAACCCCCATTCTTTGCTGCTCTCTCCTGCTGTCTATGCTCCCTCCCCTCTCCAAAATCTGCAAGGTGAAGAAGACCCCTTCTCCTCCTTCCCCTCTCGACCTTATTCTCCCCCTCTTCCTTCCACCGACTCCTATCTTAACTACCCCTATCCTCCTCATAAATTTTATCCCAAGTCAGTCCTCCTCGAGCCCCCAACATTTGACTCATAAACCAAAGTTTGTATTATTTTATTATTAAATTAAATTCTGGGTTGGTTCATCTTTGAACCTTAAGTGCTTTCCACTCAACCGACAATCTCTCGGCAATATTCTAATATTCTTTCCCTTTTTCAAAATAATAATTAATAATTAATAAAATGTTATATTATAAAATTAAAGTTTTACACCAATCACAAATGTTTTACACTTACACGTTTTACCCCAATAATTACTAGTCCACTCTCGGTGACCTCATAATTAAATGTTTCATAATTAATTTATAATTAATTCATCATTTTTATTAAACAACTACAAATGTGCATTCCGACACTTGTTTATAAGTTGCATAATATATCTATTTGCAATTTACCCTAGGTTCTAATTAACTTACACATGATTATAATTAAATTAATAATTATAAATTAATTCTTATCCGTATGTTTTAATTAATTAACTAACCTTGCAATTAATACTAACCTATCAGATTAATATTATTTTAATTAATATTACAATAACCATTTAACATTTTAACCCTTACCCCTAACTAATTAAATTCATTAAAAATCAATCAATCATTACTAAACAATTAGATTAGTTGTTACTTAGGTTAATCCATAGTTCGTTCATTAATCAACACTATTAATCATTAACTCATAACGATTAACATTAATCAACATTACTAACCTTAATCGACAATATTTAACATTATTATTCAGTATTATTAACGTTAATCCACGATAATTACGTCAATCAATATTCTTTACATTAATCGACAATTTTTAACATTAATCAACAATATTAATCATTAATCAATCAATGACTAACCTTAATCAATGTTACTAACATTAATCGACAATAATTAACACTATTACTAAACCGTCTTCTATTACCACCTAATTCCTCTATTATCTTATTCAGTTATAAATCCAAAATTTACTAACTTGACGTATTAACTTAATCTCCTATTTAGGTAAGTAGTAACAACGTAATTAATGCCTAAACATTATAGTTCACTTTTATTTCATGCAATTTATAAATATGTAGGCGAGTTATGTAAGCGTAGCTACTGCTTACATACCTCGCGTAAGTACACTAACAGTAATAAATCGCACACACATCAATCAAAATCACGAAACTTATTGTTTACCGAGACAGGTTTAAACATAGTTTGCGAGGTACATTCTTTTATTAACTGAAATTTTATTAAATTACGACAATTCATACATTACTGAGTTACGACACATACTCAATCCAAGGGTTTTACACACATACAGTCAGATCTAGTTTTCACCCCTACTTCAAGCTACACCTATTTACCTACCTCATCACTAACTTCCACATCCTATCCTGTCCTCTGCTGGACTACCCTGAAATGTCAATTCATGACCGATTCCAGTTAGAACCCGTAAGCGGAAGTGTCGACTACATCGACCAAGCTTCCCCAGCAGGCAACCACCAGTCATCATCACACACCTTGGGGAGCGCGCCGTAGCACAGCCCTCCCATGACTCTGGGTTTCGGGGATAAATGGTGGGAAAAGCCTCCACCCCCCTAATGGAACAAGGGACTATGTCTACCTGACATAATAACCACGTTGCACTTGTACTCGGTTTGTCATCGTATAACCAATCTGGGCGGTTGAGTTTCCTGAAACCCTACCCCACCCATACATCATAATAAGCAGCATAATAATCATGCGAAAGTAAATAATGCATCACCTGCATACCGTTTATCTTTCGGAGTCCATGTCCCCGAGGCTCTCCCACCTCGTAGGACCCAACTATCACTTAGCCTTTTTAACCTGTAAGTCAGTCCTCGAAATACAATCTCGAATATCGTGCACAAATCCTCAACATGTATACATGCATTTCGTCATAACATAACAACAATAATCCATTCATTATTTTCACCATACACTTGATATAACATTCTTTCGTTCAACAATAACTTTAACGGTATCCACGTACCCATCATTCAACAATTTGCATATATGAGACATGATTAACACAAGACATATATCAAAACCTGACTACATATCATAACACTAACATCACACATACACATATCTATCTCAGCAAAATAATGGAACTTCAAGTCCACAGTGTCATCAAAATGACGAAATCTCATAATCAAGCAAATACAACATATAATAATAGTTTAGGTAGTAATGTCAAAACGGGGCGTTACACTAAGTTGTAGGAAATAAATGCATGAGTACCTATAGCAAGCTTACTTTCATAAATACAATTCTAGTACACATATAAATCCCTTATCTCTACTATGTGCGATATAAAAAGCTCAACTATGAGTGTACAGTGGAGATGAACAAAAGTGCACGCAAACAAGTTCAAATATATACATAAATCTTCTTTTAACAACTGCAGATCACATTATATGATTACTGATTTTCTTAGGTCTTTTCAAGTGAAATATAACCCTATAATACAGAACTGCGGAAATAGGTACAGGTTGCAGGCCTGTAAATGATAGAGGAAGCCAACATATTAAGATGAAGCTGCAGATAAACCAACTGAGCTTTACAAAACCTTTTTAGTTGTATTTTTGAAGCCTGGCATTAATCCTTGCAAGAAGTAAAAGCATAGACTTGAAAACCCTGCACATGTACAATAATGATAACCTTAGCCATAAGCTAAGTAAGCATCGGTGGAAAAAATCTCCCATCCGACCAGTAGTGTGTAGACAGACTTTACATACTCTTAGTTTACGACACAAAGCTTAAAAAGTAAATGGTTACTTAAATAAAATCATTTTCCCAGAAGATCAAAGACAAACCTATATCTCTTGTGTTGTATGTTAGTATTAACAATCTTACTTATTCATTTAAGTGGTTTTTGGTGACATACTAATTTTTTTTTTTTTTTTTTGAAAAACTGGGGAAGTTACATCGATGTCTTGAAAAAGAAATCGATATCAAATGTTAATATCCAAACACTTAATGAAATATGAAAAACATTATGCCATAGGAATAAGATAACAAAAAATGCAAAAAAAAACAATTTTTAATATGATTTTTTATTTATCTAACCAATATAATTTTGCGCATTGTTTCTCTCCCGAACCATCCCATTTTCTCTCACTCTTTCAGTAACAAGTTTTCCCAATTTCTATGGGCTCTCACCAATCACAACATGATGTTATATTCCTAGTTTCCACCCTAACAGTCATAACAACTAAAGAAAACATCCTCACAACATGGGAGAATTTTTTTGTTGGGAAGTAATAAGTATGCCTCCTCCCCTTTATCATGATTGGTTGAATAAGAGAAATAACAAAAAATCATGGAAATGACATTGAGAGACATTTTTATACATAAAATATACTCTCTTCCCAACGATATGACAACTTGTACTTGATATACATACACACACTCAAGTCAAAAATTGATTGGAAAGCTTTTAAATAAGCATGGACAAATAGAAATGAAGTACTTCATCCAAAGGAAAATGATGAGGTCAAATCACACACCAATCCCCTTTCCTCTTCCTCTTTTTGTGGTATCATGATCTCCTTGTTGCTTCCTCAAGAAATATATTGGGTGGATATAATTATCTTATTATATACTTCTAGTATATTCATAAATTTAAATAAACATAAGCATAGTATGGAAAATATAACCACCACACCATAATCTCATCTCACCAACAAGACCCATACACATTCACCATTTTCGAGGCCTTGGATTTTAGTTCTGCACTAGGAATATCTATTAATTCATTTTACATTTTTACAACATAGGGTCATTATAACTCAACCCACATGGATTGATTATCATTATATAGACTATTCCACACAATAATACTTGGCTTAATGAAGTATAAGTTAGTGGTGAAAATTGGGGCATTACACTTCCCCTCCCGTTTGGAATGACATTGTCCTTGGTGAACCTTTCTTTCCAGTATTGAACCATGCCCATTTTTAGTTGCATATGAATGTTATCCTCTCCATCACAATCTTGTATTTGTTGGTTATCTTGAACAACAATGTTCAACTTGAATCCTTTCGCTACCTGAGATGCTTCCAAGGCTTTTGCATTTCAACATACACCTATAGTCACAATCATCTAAGGAAAACATGCATGTCATAACTCTATGCAACAATTATTCTATCCACATGAATTTCAATTCATAATTGAAGCAAACATGTTCACAATACAAGATTTTGTATGCAATTTCATCGCAATACTTATTTGTATAAATATATTCTTGCTCCACATGACTTCCACGAGTGAGATTCAACTTACTATCTTCCCTAACACAACCAAATATAGTTCCTCTTAATCAAAGCTAGCATTTATCATGAATGTCATACACCAAATTCATTCAAGTCATCTCTTCCTTGCAACCAGTCACCTTTATAGGTCGAGCCATACATTTATCTACTAAACAATCCCTTACATAATCCATCATTTACCAAGGTTTTCACATGCAAGAAGAACACAAACATTCAAAGTTAATCAAAACATCTTATTAACCACTTCAAAAGAATCATTATAAATTTGTCATCATAGCATCCTTCTTATGCTTTCAAATTTACAAAAGCCATCACCTATCCTCACTAGGTAAATCCATAAAATCACATATATCATAGGAATAGGGATACAATGACCATGAGATATTGTCACAAAATTTTGAATTAATTTATTATAAAAATTAGATTCGATAGTTACGAGAGACCTCTCATATAATGGTTGGTATTTACATTATGAAGTTACTTTCATTACCATATGCAAATCAACTCTTAAACAAAATTTTAGTATTTACATTATGAATTTATTTTCATTATCATATACAAATAAACTCTTAAACAAAATTTTAAATTAATTCATTATATACATTAAATTTAATAGTTATAAGAGGTCCCTCTCATATAATGGTTGGTATTTACATTACGAACTTAGTTTCATTACCATATGCAACTACTTGTAATCTTTTTTAGTTTTTATTAATTAATTATAATGTGAATATTCATACCTACAATCTTTTCTTTAACTTTTTATTATAAATTTAATTTCATTGCCATCTGCAAGAAAACTCTACCTATTGCTAGTCCTTCTTAACAAAATATCCATTAACTAATTACAATATGAATATTCATGCATACAATCTTTTATTTATCATACTCATAAAAAACATATGAATTGATCACATAATTATTACTCATAAAAAACATATGAATTGATCACATAATTATGATGCAAATAATTCAATTGTTTTGAAGTGTTTATTTAAATGTGCATACCCACTTTTGAATGAAAAATAGAACAAGGGTTTAGTCGTTGGCCCGAACAATGTTTCTAAGGCCAAGAGGGTCAAGTATTCAATTGTTTTGAAGTGTTTATTTAAATGTGTATATTCAGATTTGAATGAATAATAGAACAAAGGGGTAAGTATTTAAATATTAAAAGAAATGTTTTAGGTATTTGAGTATTTAACCCCAAAAACATTTAAAGAGATTTTTTAGATTATTATTTTTAATAAAAATTTGAGGAATGGTTTAAAGATAAAATGATTTGATTTTTTAAATCATTCTGCCACTATTGTAATTTAATATTTGGTAAACTAAAACCTCTCAAAATCATCGTTTATTTAAACTACTCAAACATCTTATATAAATACAAAAAATTTAACAATGAGAACAAAGTACTTCATAATGTGTACTTTCATTGCATAAAGGACAAAAATAGGTCAACCAGGCATATCCTATATTTTGGCCTTTTTATTATATTATTCCTCATCATGATTCACTATTATCAATAGTCAAAATGATATAATTGTAAAATTAACAAATTAATGGAATGATAAGGTTAATGAATTGATTAATAAATGGCGACGTGGTATACGTTGAGTGCACGTCGTCCAGAAACATGGATTTCCACACCACACAGACACGACGATATTGTTATTTTTTCTCTTTTCTCCACCACTGCTGCGTACATAAATAGAATTTGCAGTACGGTCTGTTTGTTCAGACAGATCTAAAGCGAGGAAACAAAAGAGCTTAACGAGGAATATGGCATTGGGAGCAGATATGAATATCAAGGGATCTCGCATTTCTCGAGTAGCAATATTGATGGCTTGCTTTACTCTCATCAGCAATATATGTACAACAGAAGCCGTGGGTTCCTACGTCGGCAGGACATTCCGACCAGGCCCATGGACATTAGCTCATGCAACATTTTATGGCGATGAAACCGCAGCAGAGACCATGGGTAATTTACTCATATTCCTCTGAATACTGATTATAAAGGAGTGACATTCTTGTATTTGTATGTATTCATGACGCCGTTCTTCTAGCTGTGAGGCAATAAACTAAACTAGTACAGTGCCATGAATTGTTAGTGATTCATGCTTTAGTTACCAATTATCATATTTATTATATTTTTAAAAGCTAACTAAAATCAATGCTTTTGCTTTTTTGAAAGTTTTCCAAAACATGAACCCTAGTAATTTCGTAATTATAATTGCAGGTGGTGCTTGCGGATACGGGAATCTGTTTAACAGTGGCTATGGTACTCAGGCAGTGGCTCTCAGCACACCGATGTACAACGAAGGATATGGGTGCGGGCAATGTTACCAACTCCGGTGCGTTCAGTCAAAATGGTGTTATTTAGGCTCCCCCATCACCACCGTCACTGCTACAAACTTGTGTCCACCCAACTGGGCTCAGTCCTCCAACAATGGCGGATGGTGCAATCCTCCTCGCAAGCACTTTGACATGTCCAAGCCTGCCTTCATGAAGATAGCTGACTGGCACGCTGGCATTGTGCCTGTCATGTATCGAAGGTTCGAACGATTCAACGCCCATTTCATTTCATTTTCCATGGCTATTAACTTACCAATTTTGTTTTATATCTCTCTATATTTGAGTGCACTGTATGAATAATTTATAAGATTGATTAAGATGAATGCTATTTGTAAATGAAGAAATATCCCTTAAATGCTATTTCCCTAAAATGGCCAACTAGATTATTCATAAGATGTTTTTTCATGTTGTTGGGCAGTTATTAGATTCTGGCTTAGGTGCTTCTGTTTCCTTCCAAGTTCCCACTATAGAAGTAATTAATTTAATGAATAATGATTATGCTTGTAGGGTTCCGTGCGCGAGTAGTAGAGGTATAAAATTCCAATTCCAGGGGAACTCATGGTGGCTGCTGGTGTATGTGATGAATGTTGGAGGTGCAGGAGATGTGAGTACCATGGCTGTGAAAGGCAGTTACAGTGGGTGGTTGGGCATGAGCCACAACTGGGGGGCGTCTTATCAGGTTTTCTCTCGTCTGCAGGGCCAATCCCTGTCCTTCAGAGTCACCTCTTACACGACCGGAGAGACCATTGTTGCTTACAATGTCGCTCCTGCTACCTGGAGGTTTGGAGGAACTTATCAAGCTGTAGTGAATTTCCACTGATAGCATAGACTCAGAGAACAGATTTAAAGTTCTTTACCTCTTTTACAGGGATACCGAGAATGATATTATTTATGAAATGTTTATAATTAGTACAACCATATTTTTATTTTTAGAAGTGGTTGACATTAACCATAGCCAAACATTGAAATCAACCATAGCCAAACATTGAAATTTGGAATGCTTATTTTAGATGTGCCAAGCAATAATTAACTTTTATATTTATTGGTATAGAGTGATATAAATAATGTTAATTGTTATAAGATTTATTACTATGAATATAATTAACAGAGCCACTTAATTTATGACTAGAACACTAAAGAAAAACATAAATGTTAATCTATCCTAAATTTTAATATATAAACATCTATTTATATAATTAATTATTTTATTATAACAATTGTTTTATTGTATTAATAATTAATTGACACGTGATTTTATAAATTTAGTATAAACTTAAGTTTATTTTATTATAACAATTGTTTTGTTATAATAATGATAATATTTAAAAATATATATATTCTTATATACTTGCACAAAGCATAGGTTAACATTAATATATTGTACTAATAATCAATTGACACGTGATTTTATAAATTTAGTATAAACTTAAGTTTATTTTATTATAACAATTGTTTTGTTATAATAATGATAATATTTAAAAATATATATATTCTTATATACTTGCACAAAGCATAGGTTAACATTAATATAGAGAGTATTCATATAAGGTATTCAAAATATTTCAATATGTATACAACAATATGTCATAATCAACAATAATGTATGAATTATTTTTTATGAGTATATCAATGAAATTTATATATAATATTTAAAGGGAATAAGTTAGATTGTTAATGTTCATTAAGGTTGTTTGCCTTTTTGACATTTCTAAATGGTGATATCACTTTATGATATTCATATTCACTTAAATTGTGTGGAATTATTAAAATTTATCAATGATTATGTAGCATTGTAGAGTGATGTATATGGGTTTTGTGAAATTGAGTTTTTTATTGAAAATATATATTTATTCTAATTTTATTGGTAATGTAGACACCGAATTGATATATAAGATTAACTATTAAATATTTGTAAATATATAATCAAATATATAAATAAATAACCATATTCAAAGGTAGATATCATTGATCTATATGGTGTCAAACACACTATGTTGCATTGTGATATATCGATAAATGTCACAAAATATGGTTGTAGAATGATTTAACTTGACAATCTCATAATGTTTTGTAATTCATTTGTAAAATAACAAGGGAGACTGGATTTGAGTGTAATATCATAATAAAAAGAAATTGAATCATTTGGAAATTTTGAATGGACCATTCACTATTTATAACAAAAGA
Organism: Larix kaempferi; assembly: GCA_027924585.1. Classification (NCBI taxonomy): domain Eukaryota; kingdom Viridiplantae; phylum Streptophyta; class Pinopsida; order Pinales; family Pinaceae; genus Larix; species Larix kaempferi. Next base: position 4,661,947 of record BSBM01000018.1, on the reverse strand, counting down.
CGCCTAACATTATACATTCTTGTGAAAAAACACAAAGCTTAGAATAATGTTAGAATATAATAATAATAATAAAACAATCATAAATGTGAGGTCATATTATTGATGTGAAATATTACATGGGTCTTATGCTCATGCATATATCCACTTTCAAAGGCGGATAGTGCAATACAAATAAAAATAATAAAATGATAATGTGTTCTATATGTATACTCATTAATTTAATCTATTTAATAGTTGGAAAGGTTGTATTTGCAACAAATTCTGAAAAACTAAGATTGTTTTCTTATAGAATTCATTGCATATGCATAATCCATATATGTTGAGACATAACAAATAAATTGGAAATAAATAGCATCTGAAAAAAATTAAAATATATTCACGAGTCTAGATATTTTAGTCAAATAAAAAATAAGTATATAACAATTAAGCTCATATTATAATAATAAAATCTATAAAAATATAATAAATTATATAATAAAAAAGAACTAACCTCACCCATAACTCACCCATAACTATTCTAATGCCTTTTTTTTAATCGATGTTCTTCTTTCTTTATAATCATAACATATGCACCTTCATTTATTTTTTCATAGTGTTCCAAGGTAAACATTCGAGATATCCTAAGACCGTCAAGTGATTTTACCCTTGATATTGCTATGAAGGTTAAACTTTTTCTATCGTACATTGCTAATACACATTGTTGTCCTTTCTAAATTCAATCCCTGTGATTTATGTATAGTGAGTACTCAAGCCATACAAAGTGGGACTTGCTTATGATATCTTTTAGCAACAAGTGTTAATTGTACAATGCTTGGGTTAGCTATGTTCGATGGTGCTCCATTGTACTTGTCAAAAGAAACAGTAACATACATAGGGAGTTTAGGTGGTTTTGTTCCAGGATTATAGAAAATTCCTTGAACAGTTCCAAGCACACCATTTACGAAACCAACATCTACTCACATATTATTTGTTAACATCACATGTTGACCAAGACACAAAAGCACTTCATGTTCTAGTTGGTCTTCATCTCCATCTCCTTTTTCCTTATGTTGGGTAGATTCAACAATGAATCGTACAATTGGTGTATTAAGTGACTTAAGCATGCAACGATTTTGTAAATTCACCTTACTATTTGTGGGAAACAAATGAATATTGGAGTGGAAAGTATTTCTGTCAACACCATTCATACTTGCATTTTTCCTAGGCACAAGAACCTCCCAATCTTCAAAAAGGTCTTCTTTATTTATTATGTTTGTCAATATATTGTGGAAATTTGATTGTTTTTTTTATCAATACCTTGTTTTCAAAAAAAGTGTCTAAAGTGACAACCATTGGAAATCCTACCAAAAAACCTTCCCAGTTGTATTACTAGCATATAATGGCTTATCCCTCATAAGAGGTATCTGACCTAAGTCATCAACAAGTATAATGGATCTTTCACCCAAAGGAACCCATCTATGTGTTGGAAAAGCCTCACACAAACATGTTCATCAAGATGCACGAATAATCATGGTCCTATGAAGCTCATTTAATCAATCAAAATATATTTAATATGTGGAATTTATTACTGAAATGCATTAAGTACTCGAGCATGCAAAGGTTACAAATCTCTAATAGAAATTCTTAATGTAGAGTGTATTGTCCATGCTTGGATGTTGAAAGCAACAATGGTAGTAGGTGCAAGCAGAAGCAATGGTATCTTTTCATTAGTGGCCTAAGAAAAAAAGGCATTAGCAATGTAATTTATAATATATGACTATTAGAATATTGATAATATACATAAACATACAAAAATATATGTTTGCTAACCTACAAAGAAAGAATCTACTTGTCTAGCCTTATGTCCCTACAAGAAACAATAATCAAAGTAAGAAACTAGAGACAAGAGAAAATAAATGATACACTAGATATATGTGGTAAAACCCCAAATGGGGAACATCCACGGGAAGGTGTTGTCTTCTGATTCTTCAGAAATCTCCAATCTTACACTTGAGCTCTCCACATATGCTTCACAGTTTTACAATAGCATTCAATAGAATACACAACATTACGCCCAAAGGCTCTCCTCTGTCTCTAATATATAGCTAGAGGTATAGAAGAATAACATTCCAAAAAAAATTCAAAGATACAAAAACTTTGCTTCTATCATGGATTTGGTAAAGATATCAGTTGTATGATTTTATGTGGGACAATAATAATATTAATGGGTGGATATGAATATATTTAGAATATTAATAATGATTTTTTTCTTTCTTTATTTTTTTCTATAGAATGTGCTAAATATTTATTGGTGTATACTGAATACATTAATACTGTTATTAATTTGGTTGTTGCTACTTATCAATTAAGACGTAGATATAGGGTGTGCAACAACAATATGATAATATTTAAAAATATGTATATTCTTGATATATGAGGTTCACAACAATATATTATTACATGTCATTAATATAGAGAGTATTCACTATATTTTTAACATACAAGGTATTCAAAATATTTTAATATTTACAACAATATGTCATAATAAAAAATAATGTATGAAATATTTTTATGAGTACATTGATGGAATCTATAAATAATATTTAAGGGGAATATATTAGATTGTAAAAGTTCATGAAGAGTTGTTTTCCCATTTAATATTCCTAAATGGTGATGTCACCTTGTGACATTCAAGTTCGCTTAATTATGTGGAATTACTAAAATTCTTCAATGGTTATGTAACATTACATAACCATTGCGATTCAATGTGTATGGGTTTTGTGAATTGAGTTTATTGCATTGGAAACATGTATTTATATATTCATCTTAATTTTATTGGCAATGTAGACACCAAATTGATATATAAGACCCACTACTAAATACTTGTAAATATGTAGTTATATCTATATATATATATATATATATATATATATATATATATATATATATAACCTTATACAAATGTAGATATTGGATATTGTCTATCTACATGGCGTCAAACACACTATATTGCATTGTGACATATCGATGGTTATTGTAAAATGATTTAATTTGACAATCTTGTAGTACTATATGTAATACATTTATATAATAATAAATAAAAAAGATTAAATTTGAATGTAATATTATACATTCTTGTGAAAAAACACAAATCTTAAAATAATGTTAGAATGTAAAAATAATAAAATAATCCCAAGTGAAAGGTCATATTATTGATGTGAAATATTACACGGGTCTTATGCCCATGCATATATCCCCTTCAAATGTGGATAGTGGAATACAAAAAAAATGATAATGTGTTTGGTATGTATGGCCATTAATTTTTAATCTGTCTCATTGTTGAAAAGGTTGTGGTCATCACAAATTTTGAGAAACTAAGAATGTTTTATGATAGAATTCATTGCATGTGTACTTGTATAGTCCATATATATATTGGGACACAACAAATAAATTGGAAATAAGCAACAAGTAAAAAAAATTAGTAATATAAACTAAAAAAAATGTTCTTACCCTGTAACTTTTAATTTGTAAAAGGTTTCAATGATAACAACATCATTGGAAGGAATTGTAAATATGTTGGATGTGTAATGTTTTAGTTGATACTTGGTGTTGACCCATGAGTCTATATATTAGTCAAATAAAAATAAGTATATAATGATTAAGTTTACATTATAATAACAAAATCTACAAAACAATAATAAATTAAATAAAAAAAACAACTAACCTCACCCATTATTGTTATAATGATTTAATTTTGTAATTGTTGTTCTTAACACTTTCTAATCGTAACATATGTATCTTTATCCATTTTTTCACAATGTTTGAAGGTAAACGATTGAGATATCCTAAAAACATGAAGTGATTTTACCCTTGATATTGTCGTGAAGGTTAAAATTTGTCTATCCACATTACCAATATCAATTGTTTCCCTTTCTAAAGTCAATTCCTCTGATTTATGTATATTAGTGAGTGTGCAAGCCATACAAAGTGGGACTTGCTTACAATTTCTTCTAGCAACATATGTTATTGGTACAATTATTGGATTAGCTAGATGTTCCATGGTGCTTTAATGTATTTGTCAAAAGAAAGAATAAGATACATAGGGAGTTCAGGTAGTTTTGATTCAAGATTATAGAAAATTCATTGAATAGTTCCAAGTGCACCATTTACTAAACTAACCTTTACCCATAGTTTACATGTTAACATGGTACATTGACCAGGTGAAAACATGAAGTTGGAAACAATTTTGGCTTGTTTTTGACAAATAAAACTCCTAAAGTTTATGTTTTTCAACTTCGACCTCTTCAAACCCATATATCCCTTAGGAATTTCAACTTGAAGTAAACACAAAGGTTTTAGAGAATTGAATTAGCTTTCTACTCGTATTTTTTTAATTTTTTTTTATAGACATATCGTGGGACAAATTTGTTGTCAACCAACAACATATACTTGAAAATTTTAGGTATGGATAATGAGTGACCTGTGTCGACGTCGGTTTTTTGATAGATGGTTATTCATTTTAGGGAAAAAAATTGTAGGCTCATAATCTACATACTACACTTGATCATGGACTATATTTTGAGTTTTTTAAGACTTGAGAACTATTTTTTATTATTTATCGAAACAACATATGTTCTGAAAATGGTGCATTATCGACACATGTTTTTGTCTTCGCATTTTATTTCAAATGTGACTCTTATTGGAAAAACTAAAAGTACCATTTTGAAGAGGATGAGCCAATTATGATCTCTGTGAAATTTCAAATTTTTTGGTGTTGCATTTGTTATGATATTGAATTTTCATTTCGGGTGATTTTCAGAGTAATAAAATTCTTAAGGGATAAGGTTTAGAATTTTTTTATTAATAAATAGAAATTCAAATCAAAATGAAACAATTATTATATCATTGGAAACTAGATTCAGAGATGAATCCATTGCTACCAAGTCCGAAAAATAATACTTAAAATTTGCAGGGGTTTGGGCTTGCTAAAGTTGCAGGTTCCAGAAAGATGCCAGATATTTTTGCAGGTTTTGTTGACCATAAAATCTCAGGCGAAAAATACCTTCCAAACTCTCGTCCGAGATTTTTTTGAAAATACAGCGTGGCGATTGGTTCAAACTCTCGGCCTAGAGTTTTTTTAAACTCTCGGCCGAGAGTTTGAACTCTCAAAACTCTCGACCTAGAGTTTTTTAAACTCTCGGCTGAGAGTTTGAGGTTGACTTGTTTTCCCTTGTTCATCTGCGCACCCTCTTTTTTTTTCACTCCGTTATCATGGAATTGTTTCCCAGCTTCGCGTTTTCACCCCCAAGACACAAAAGAAAATCATGTTCTAGTTGGTCATCATCTCCATCTCCTATTTCCTTATGTCGGGTAGATTCAACAATGCATTGTGAAATTGGTGTATTAAGTGACTTAAGAATGCAAAGATTTTGTAAATTCACCTTACTATTTGTACGAAACAAATGCATATTGGAGTGGAAAGTATTTCTCTCTACACCATTCATACTTGCATTTGTATTAGGAATAAGAACCTCCAAATATCCAACAAGGGATTATGCATTTATTATGTTTTTCAATATATTGTGGAAATTTCATTTTTGGGGATCAATACCTTGTTGTCGAAAATTGTGTCTAAAGTGACAACCATTGGAAATCCTGTCACAAAACCTTCCTAGCTATATTACTGGCATATAATGTCTTATCCCTCACAGAATGTATTTGACCTAAGTCACCAAAAAGTATAATGGATCTTCCACGAAAAGGAACTCATCTATGTGTTGGAAAAGCCTCATGCAAACATGATCAAGATGTATGAATAATCATGTTCCTGTGAAACTCATTTCATCAATCAAAATATATTTATTATGTGGCATTTCTTACTGAAATACATTAAGTGCTTGAGCATGCAAAGGTTGGAAATCACTAATAGGAATTCTTAGTGGAATGGTATATCCTTCCATTTGAGGCAATGTCCTTTACCACCATAAATTACTGGGCTATATAACACCTTAAGGAGTTGAAGAAACAACAACAAACTATTTCCTTATCTATAAACCTTGAGATGATAGAATGTGATTTTGAGTTTAAAATACCCATGGTGGAATTCAACAATGCATCACAATAGAATGAATGTATACCTTGTATTGTGAAAAACCTTAAGGAGGATGCAAAGGTTTCTAACAAGGATCATGGTCTTGGGAAGGGTGATTAGGGGGAATATAATTTGACCTTTCAATGTGCAATATCTAGGGTGGGGAGGTGTTGGAAAGTGGGGAACTAGGGACTATACCAACAATGATCATGTTGGATAGAGCATGAAGTGGGAAAGTCTTCGTTTTTGGAAAAAAAATCATTATTAAAGGTAAGGGGATATTGTAAGGATGGTAAATATGGATGAATATTATCATATTTGGATTCATAGAGAAAGGAAAGGTGCATATACTTACAGATATCCTCATTCCATACAATGGTATTGAATAAGAGACGAGAGAGTTGAGGTTTTGTGGATGAGTTGAAGTGATATTTTTAGTCATGTTTAGTGAGTGTGTAGTATTTTTTGCTAGCATAATATGAGGTGAAAAGAAAAAAATTAACTTGGGAACTAATTACACAATGAGGAGGTTGCATACTTCATCTTGTCTAGTGTTCATATGAGTTTTTTTAGATGTGAACTTGGGAAATCTTCCTGTCAAATTCATTGTTGTCTATGCATGGATATTGTTGTGGGAATATGATAAAAAAAAAGGCATGGGAGAATCTCAAATCTTTTGAATGAAAAGACTTATTTACAATTCACCATACCTCTGTAGAAATGATCTCCACTTGCAATGGAAACTAGTAGCTTGAATGTATCCACTAGATTCCAAGACCACTGAAGATGTTTGTTAGATTCCAAGGGTGATTTTTTGTCCAATAGATCATTGAGTGTGATCCAATAAGAAACCTATAAGAGCTTGAAACTCGTGGAAGAAATGAAACTCGTGTTTTTTGGTAGAATTCTCGGGAAACAAAGAACTCTGTTTTTTTTAACTAGTAATAGGGACGCGCACACGTGCTTAAACGCGCGCATACACGTACTAGCGTGCACACGCTAAAACATGCGCATGCGCCCCTATATAACATTTACACCATTTAATGCCAAACCTTCCCCCACTTCAAAAATATTTGCATAAATTGGACTCGGTGATGAAGTTTGAAGGGTGGGTCTTAATTTTTATTTGAAGGGATTACTCTTTGCATCTAGAAACATTTGATAATTTATGGTTGTCTATGCTCCTTGACCCAATTGATATTGTGAGCTGAGGATGTGCATGCATAATAATCCTTATTTATGACTATGCGATGAGGATTTAAATGGAAGAGGATGTAAAGACATGTTATTTTTATACGTATTTTGATGGCGAGTGTCGAAGAGAAACGTGGTGATAAACCACATATGTTTGGAAGGACGGAGGGAGGTTACATGATCATGATCATGCCACCCATCAAATTGAAGACAATTCCTGAGCCAAAAATTGTTTTTTTTTAAATTTTATTAATAACCATTGTGGTACTTTGGTCCAAATGTTTTTTCTAACTCATTGTTTCTCCATATTGTGTGCCTATTGCCACCTCTCTATATCAATGCATAAAATCAACCTCTGCTTGGTTTGTGATTATAGTTGCATGCCATTATTTGTAGTTGCATGCCATTGAGTGTTGTTTATATTTTTAGTGATTTTGTGACATTCATGCAATAAATGAAGTCTTGTAGAGGAGGACTCATCAAAGAAGAAATTTGAATTTCATTTTGACAAAAAACATATTTTGTAAAGATCAAATGCCATGAATGCATCCTCAGTCTACCATGCAAGACCATGGATATGTTGAAAAGCATTGAACATCATTGAAGAATGAAAACAGGTTCCTCGAGATCTTATTGAAGCATATTGAGCTCAATTGAATTCCACCTGGGCCTCAATTGAAAATTCTAGACCTCACGCATCATCAATAACACATAGAATCCATGACACTATCCCTCTACATGGAGCCTTTTGCATATGAATTGAATATTGATGCCATTATAATGTCTTGGACATCAAGGATTTATCTTGGCTCCTTAACCATGGATAGTGGAGGGAAACAAGAGCCTCCAACACTAACTCTTGCTTCTTAGGCACAAACACCATAAATGAGTCCCTGGACCACCACATACAAAATCTATAGGGTATTAGTCAACTTCAAGTGTGTTATGTGTGCGATGACTAGGTTAGTTGTGAACCAAAAATGGGTCTCGAGGTCTGACCAAGGTATATGGACAACAAGAAGCTTCTCATGCCTTAAATGAAGCTTCTTGGGCTCAAGCACCATGAACAACACCTACAACTCAAGAAGCTTCTTAGGATACGATGTTGAATGCATCTTCAAACCACCACACATAACCCTTGTGGGGTATGAGGATACGATGTTGAATGCATCTTCAAACCACCACACATAACCCTTGTGGGGTATCTCTAGCAAATGTAGAGGGATACATATGCCATGATTAGGTTACATTGCATTCCTTAAACATCATCATCATCATCAACATCATATTCGTCGTCATCATCATCCTCACCATCATCCTCATCATCAACACCTTCTTCATCATCGTCATCATCATCAACATCTTATTCATCATCATCAACATCATCATCATGATGAAGAAGAAGATGATGATGATGATGATGATGATGATGATGATGATGATGATGATGAAGATGATGGATGATGATGAAGATGAGTACGAAGATGAAGATGTTGATGTTGATGATGATGAATATGATCCTCCTCCTCCTCCTCCTCCTCCTCCTCATCATCATAATCATCTTCGTCATCATCAACAACATCATCATCATCCTCATCCTCGTCATCATTCTTGTCATCATTATCATTATCAATGAAGATGATGAAGATGATGAAGAAGATGATCATATTCTTCATCATCCTCATCATCCTCATCCTCATCCTCATCCTCATCATCCTCATCCTCGTCATCATCATCATCTCCATCATCATCATCATCATCATCATCATCGTCATCATCATCATCATCATCATCCACTTCCTCATCATCATCCCCATCCTCATCATCATCATCATCTTGGCCATCATCTTCATCATCAACATCATCATCATCGTCATCATCATCATCAACATCATCATCATCATCATCATCTTCTTCATCATCATCATTGATCATGATGATGACGACAAAGATGATGATGACGATGAAGATGACGGATGATGATGAAGATGAGTACGAAGATGAAGATGATGATGTTGATGATGACAAATATGATCCTCCTCCTCCTCCTCCTCATCATCATCATAATCATCTTCGTCATCATCAGCATCATCATCATCATCCTCATCCTCATCATCATCATCCTCATCATTGTCATCATCCTCGTCATCATCATCATCTCCATCATCGTTATCACCCACTTCCTCATCATCCTCCTCATCCTCCTCCTCCTCCTCCTCATCATCATCTTGGTCATCATCTTCATCATCATCTTCATCATCAACATCATCATCATCCATCATCTTCATCATCATCTTCATCTTCTTCATCATCATCATTGATAATGATGATGATGACGAAGATGATGATGATGATGATGATGATGATGATGATGAAGATGATGGATGATGATGAAGATGAGTATGAAAGTGAAGATGTTGATGCTAATGATGACAAATATGATGATGATCATCATCATCATCATAATCATCTTCGTCATCATCAGCATCATCATCATCATCCTCATCCTCATCATCATCATACTCATCCTCGTCATCATCATCATTATCAATGAAGATGTTGAAGATGATGAAGAAGATGATCATATTATTCATCATCCTCATCATCATCATCATCTCCATCATCAACATCATCGTTATCACCCACTTCCTCATCATCATCCCAATCCTCCTCCTCCTCCTCCTCATCATCATCTTGGCCATCATCTTCATCATCAACATCATCATCATCGTCATCATCATCATCAACATCATCATCATCTTCATCATCATCATTGATAATGATGATGATGACGAAGATGATGATGATGATGATGATGATGAAGATGACGGATGATGATGAAGATGAGTACGAAGATGAAGATGATGATGAATATGACCATCCTCCTCCTCATCATCATCATAATCATATTCGTCATCATCAACATCATCGTCATCATCCTCATCCTCATCCACTCCTCATCATTGTCATCATCCTCGTCATCATCATCATCTCCATCATCATCATCATTGTTATCACCCACTTCCTCATCATCATCCTCATCCTCCTCCTCCTCCTCCTCATCATCTTGGTCATCATATTCATCATCATCTTCATCATCATCATCATCTTCTTCACCATCATCATTGAGAATGACCAACATAGATCCATCTTAAACCCGTATCTATCAAGCACCGAGAAGGATCCAATTTCTTGAGGTGTATTTCTTTTTTTAAATTTAAACTCAAGAAATTGATCTCTCTTTATTTATAGATTCGGGTTTAAGTTTTAAGTTTTTATTTTATAAACGAACATCTATTTTTTAATTACTTTTCATAATATTTTATTTTATGAACCAACATGGATTTTTTTTAAATACTTTCCATAATTTTTTATTTTATGAGCCGACATGAATTTTTTTAATTATTTTTTAATTAAAAAAATTACTTTTTATGTTTGATTAGATGTAATGCTACATGTAACTCTACATACACGTTACAACATCTCCCCCATACTGGGCTGTAGAGCACCTCGTTTCACTCGGTGCAATGATGACGACGAAGATGATGATGATGATGATAATGATGAAGATGATGGATGATGATGAATATGAGTACGAAGATGAATATTCTGATGATGATGATGACAAATATGATGATCATCATCCTCATCCTCATCATCATCATCATAATCATCTTCGGCATCATCAGCATCATCATCATCATCATCCTCATCCTCGTCATCATCCTCGCCGTCATCATCATTATCAATGAAGATGATGAAGAAGATGATCATACTCTTCATCATCATCATCATCATCATCATCATCATCCTCGTCATCATCATCATCTCCATCATCATCACCATCATTATCACCCACTTCCTCATCATCATCCCCATCCTCATCATCATCATCATCATCATCTTGGCCATCATCTTCATCATCAACATCATCATCATCGTCATCATCATCATCAACATCATCATCATCATCTTCTTCATCATCATCATTGATAATGATGATGATGATGATGAAGATGATGGATGACGATGAAGATGAGTATGAAGATGAAGATGATGATGACGAATATGATCATCCTCCTCCTCCTCCTCCTCCTCCTCATCATAATAATATTCGTCATCATCATCATCATCATCATCATCCTCATAATTGTCATCATCCTTGTCATCTCCATCATCATCATCATCATCGTTATCACCCACTTCCTCATCATCATCCTCATCCTCCTCCTCCTCATCTTCATCATCAGCATCGTCATCATCAGCATCATCATCATCCATCATCTTCATCATCATCATCATCATCATCTTCTTCATCATCATTGATAATGATGATGATGACGAAGATGATGATGATGGGTGATGATGAAGATGAGTACGAAGATAAAGATGCTGATGCTGATGATGACGAATATGATCATCATCATCCTCCTCATCATCATCATCATAATAATCATCTTCGTCATCATCAGCATCATCATTATCATCCTCATCATCATCATCCTCATCCTCGTCATCATCCTCGTCGTCATCATCATTATCAATGAAGATGAGGGAGATGATGAAGAAGATGATCATATTCATCATCATCATCATTATCACCCACTTCCTCATCATCATCCCCATCATCATCATCTTGGCCATCATCTTCATTGTCAACATCATCATCATTGTCATCATCATCATCAACATCATCTTCTTCATCATCATCATTGATGATGAAGATGATGACGAAGATGATGATGATGATGAAGATGACGGATGATGATGAAGATGAGTACGAAGATGAAGATGATGATGTTGATGATGGTGAATACGATCCTCCTCCTCCTCCTCCTCCTCCTCCTCATCATCATCATAATCATATTCGTCATCATCAACATCATCATCATCATCCTCATCATTGTCATCATCCTCATCTTCATCATCATCATCTCCATCATCATCATCATTGTTATCATCCACTTCCTCATCATCATCGTCATCCTCCTCCTCCTCCTCCTCATCATCTTGTTCATCATCTTCATCATCATCATCGGCATCATCATCATCCATCATCTTCCTCATCATCTTCATCATCATCATAATCTTCTTCATCATCATCATTGATAATGATGACGATGACAAAGATGATGAAGATGATGGATGATGATGAATATGAGTACGAAGATGAGGATGTTGATGCTGATGATGACGAATATGATCATGATCATCATCCTCATCATCATCATCATTATAATCATCTTCGTCATCATCAACATCATCATCCTCATCATCATCATCCTCTTCCTCGTTATGATCCTCGTCATCATCCTCGTCGTCAACATCATTATCAATGAAGATGATGAAGAAGTTTATCATATTCTTCATCATCATCATCCTCATCCTCGTCATCATCATCATCTCCATCATCATCATCATCATCATCGTTATCACCCACTTCCTCATCATCGTCATCATCATCATCTTGGCCATCATCTTCATCATCAACATCATCATCATCGTCATCATCATCATCATCATCATCATCATCATCTTCTTCATCATCATCATTGATAATCATGATGATGACGAAGATGATGATGATGATGACGACGGATGATGATGAAGATGAGTACAGAGATGAAGATGATGATGTTGATGATGACGAATATGGTCATCATCCTCCTCCTCCTTCTCATCATCATAGTCATCTTCGTCATCATCAGCATCATCATCATCATCATCATCCTCATCCTCATCATCCTCATCATCGTAGTCATACTCGTCATCATCATCATCTCCATCATCATCATCATCATCATTATCACCCACTTCCTCCTCATCATCCTCATCCTCATCCTCATCCTCATCATCATGGTCATCATCATGGTCATCATGTTCATCATCATCTTGGTCATCATCTTCATCATCAAAAACATCATCATCATCATCATTGTCATAATCAACATCATCATCATCATCTTCGTCATCATCATCTTATTCATCATCATCATTATCAATTATGATGATGAAGAAGTTGATGATGATGATGATGATGATGAAGATGATGGATGATGATGAAGATGAGTTCGAAGATGAAGATGATGATGCTGATGATGACAAATATGATCCTCCTCCTCCTCCTCCTCATCATCATAATCATCTTTGTCATCATCATCATCATCATCATCATCATCATCATCATAATCATCGTCATCATCTTCGTCATCATCATCATATCCATCATCATCATCATCGTTATCACCCAATTCCTCCTCCTCCTCATCATCTTGGCCATCATCTTCATCATCAACATTATCATCATCATCATCATCATTATCAACATCTTCATCATCATCTTCATCATCATCCATGATCTTCTTCATCATCATCATCATCATCATCTTCGTCATCATCATCATTATCAATGATGACATCATCATCATCATCTTCGTCATCATCATCATTATCAATGATGATGATGACGAAGATGAGTACAAAGATGAAGATGATGATGCTGATGATGACGAATATGATGATGATGATCATCATCATCGTTATCACCCACTTCCTCCTCATCATCATCATCCTCATCCTCATCATCTTCATCATTAACATCATCATCATCATCATCATCATCATCATCATCATCATCATCATCGTCGTCGTCGTCATCACCCTCTTCCTCATCATCATCATCATCATCATCAACATCATCATCATCGGCATCATCATCATCAACATCATCATCATCATCTTCGTCATCGTCATCTTCTTCATCATCATCATTAATAATGATGATGATAACGAAGATGATGATGATTGAAGAAGATGATGATGACGAAGATGATGATGATGATGATGATGATGGATGATGATGAAGATGAGTACGAAGATGAAGATGATGATGTTGATGATGGCAAATATGATCATCATCATCATCATCATCATAATCATCTTCGTCATCATCATCATCATCATCATCCTCATCCTCATCATCAGCATCATCGTCATCATCCTCGTCATCATCACCATCTCCATCATCATCATCATCATCATTATCACCCACTTCCTCGTCATCATCCCCATCCTCATCCTCATCCTCATCATCATCTTAGCCATCATCATCATCATCAACATCATCATCATTGTCATCATCATCATCAACATCAACATCATCATCATCATCATCATCTTCATCATCATCATCATCATTGATAATGATGATGATGACGAAGATGATGATGAAGATGATGATGATGATGATGAAGATGATGGATGATGATGAAGATGAGTAAGAAGATGAAGATGATGATGTTGATGATGATGATGATGATGATCATCATCGTTATCACCCACTTCCTCATCCTCCTCCTCCTCCTCCTCCTCCTCTTCCTCCTCCTCCTCTTGGTCATCATCTTCATCGTCAACATCATCATCATCTCCATCATCATCATCATCATCATCACACTCTTCCTTATCATCATCATCATCATCATCATCATCTTGGTCATCATCTTCATCATCAACATCATCATCATCATCTTCATCATCATCATCTTCATCCATTCAATAGGATTTTTGTATGGATGCATGTGCTTGAGCTATGGTTTGGTCCGATTTTACTAAATAGCGCGTACGCACTGTTAGTGCGTGCGCACTATTGGGTTCGTACGCGCTATTGGGTGCTTGCGCGCTATTGGTGCGTACACAATATTTAAATCAACGTGTGCATGCCATTTAAATTTTTAAGTTTTGGCGGGTAATTCCTTTCCCACCAACGTGGTGGATGACTTGGCTGCTATGGTTTTAGGTCCGGGTTGCCAAACATTGTGTTATAACAAAAAACATCTTATTCTATAACTTCTTCTGTTTCGAGCATGATTCTGTGTATGCTACACTAGTCCACTGCTAATGAAATTGCACACACTTGTAGAACTATGTGTGCAGATTCCGAATATGTAATTTTTTATTAAATCTATTATTTGTTCCTATTTTTTAATTAATTTCAATTGCACTAACGTCAATCTTACACAAAAACTAGGTTATTTCTTTCGTCTATAACTTTTGATTGGCTCACCTATTTTGAAAATGGAAAAGAACCCACATAAGTACACACAAAGAGCTACATCCTAAAAAAAAAAAATTCATTGATTATGTTAAGATCATGATGTTGGGGACTAACGCTCGACCTAGTCATTCTAGGGCTTGGCTGACTT
The DNA here is from genome assembly GCA_027924585.1 of Larix kaempferi. Classification (NCBI taxonomy): domain Eukaryota; kingdom Viridiplantae; phylum Streptophyta; class Pinopsida; order Pinales; family Pinaceae; genus Larix; species Larix kaempferi. Next base: position 4,646,482 of record BSBM01000018.1, on the reverse strand, counting down.
CCTTAATTAAAAAAAAAAAAATTAATATAAATAAATATGGAAAAATAGTGCTGCACTAGAACGACCTATTATCTATGACTGTATATAATTTTTTTCACAAAATTCTACCATTTGCATACCGAACCAGTGAACTAACGCAAACATATTCATTATGTTTTCTTAAAAAATAACATACCAACCTTAGGTGAACCCCATTTTTTGGGAGTTATACTTAATTTCCATAAATAATATTTATATATTCCGGAAGGTAATCCGATTGTCTACGTTTCATCTTTTTTCGCCATATTCCAAAAAGTTGTGTAGGTAGCTCTAATATTGCTTTTTGACGTTCAGATTTATGTTTTTCCAGGAGTCCATTGCGACTAACGCGTCATGAGTGACCAGCATTAGCTTGCACTAGCCCATTACACCATAGTTCTCCTTCAAACGCTATGCAAAGATGAAAGACACTTCATATGATCTCTCACTTTGAAAAAAGAAAGAGGCACGCCTTCATCCTATGTCCTGTTTACACTTAAAATTGCTATCCTCAATCCCTGCACTCCCCTACCAAATGAAAATACCAAATATATTTATTTTACTATGCCTTCATTCTCATATGACAAATTAATGTACAATTCATTTTACTTGCCATTAGTTATACAAGTTTCTATTTATTGTTTATTAGTACTTGCAACATAGTTGTCCTTTCAATTTACTCATTTTACAACATATTGAAGTTCTTATGGCTGTTTCAGTCCCCAACATTGGGGGCATGCTAGTTTTAGCGTGATTTCATTTTCTTTGAATTTTTAAATATCAAGTTAATTATCATCATTATCAATATTAATTAATTAACATTATTATCATCAATATTAATTAATTAACATTATTATCATCAATATTAAATTGAAGTTAAATATATATTCTTTTTAATTTTAATTATAATATCTTTATATCGTGACAACATTATTTAAAAAATATTTATAATAACTAATTTATCTAAAATTTATATTTATGAAAAAATATTTATTTTTATAAATGATTTAAAAAATAATTAATATAATTTAAATAAATATTACTAAAAATATTGTTTAATAATTAATTAATAATTAACTTTAAAATTGAATGAGAAATTCAATGAAAATGAAAATTTTAAAATTGAGTATGACTTTAAAAGTCAAAGAAAACGAAAATTTTTAATTTTTAATTTTTAATTTATACTTTGTATATAATATTTTAATTAAATATATATTTATAAAGATAAATAATTTGTGATATTTTTGAAGAATTAAGGAATTCTCGATTACTTATTTCTGGGGCAGTGAATTCCACTTTCCTCATGTTGATTCTTAAATGAAACAAACCTAACACCTTTGGGGACTTTAGACCAATTGCTTTATGCAATCTGGTCTACAAACTCATTTCTAAGATTATTGTTGTAAGACTGAAGTTTGCTATGTCAAAGTACATTTCTCCTGAACAATTTGGGTTTCTTCAGGATCGCCAAATACTTGATGCTGTTGGTATGACATAGGAGATTATCCACACCATAAAGATGAGAAAAATGAAGGCTTTACTCTTTAAGATGGATCTTGAGAAAGCCTATGACAGAGTGAATTGGGGTTTATATTGATACAGATTGGCATCCCTCCATTGGTTATTAAATTGATCATGGATTGTGTATCCACTACCAATATTGTTGTTCTGGTTAATGGGGCACCTTCGAAATTCTTCAAGTGTACGAGGGGCATTTGACATGGTTGCCCCTTATCACCCCTCCTATTTTTACTCGTCATTGAAGGCTTCAGCAGAATGATAAACCAAGCCAAATTAGAAGGTAATTTAAAGGGTATTAAAATTTTTGCTAAGTTATCTCTATCTCATCTATTGTTTGTAGATGATGTTTTGTTAGCTAGTCATAATTCTCTTGATGAATGGTTGTATTATAAGAGAATGATCAAAGAGTTCTGTGCGGCTTCAGGAATGCGGGTTAGTCCGACTAAATCTAATTTTTATTGCCATCTTATTGGGGACACAAAGCTCGCGGATATCAACAGGTGGCTGCCATATAATATATGTCATTTGAAAGATGGTTTTAAGTATCTTAGCTATCACTTGAATCCCAATGACTACAGAATCCAAGACTAGACTTGGCTATTAAAGAAAATTGAATGTAGAATCAATCACTGGACCTATCGACTTCTATATATCAGTGGGATGCTTACACTTGTTAAGGTTGTGTTGACTTGTATACCAGTTTATTGGTTATCCCTTTCAAAAGTCCCTTGCTCAAATATTAATAAATTTAAGAAATTATTCTTCAATTTCCTATGGTCCGGAGGAAAGGAGCACAACAATTTGATCATGGCTAGTTGGGATAAAATTTCTCTACTTGAAACTTGCGGAGGTTGGGGGCTAAAGAACCTGGACATTTTCAGTAAGGCTTTGAGACTTAAGAGTCTATGGAGAGGTATTTTTGGCACGACTCTCTGGTCAAAAGTATTGGCAATAAAATACATCAAGGAAGATATTGGAACTTGGTTCATAAATCCAAAAAAAAGGACTAGGGGTACATCTCCTATCTGGTTTGGCTTCATGAAAGTTTACAATTGGTTGGCGAGAGATCTCATTTGGAAAGTTGGCTCGGGAAAGGATATACTAGTCGGTATTGACCCTAAACCACTTATACTATGAAACGTGAACTTTATACTATGAACGAAAACTCTAGCCATGAAACCGATGATTTTTGCAAAAAAACACCAAAGGCACCCCCTAAATAGAAAAGTGTTGATACCAGTATACACATTTTTTTTTCAGAGCAAAAAATAGAGCCATGGCCTAAACATCCCATACTATTGTTTACAATAACTTTAAAATCAACCCCTAAATTGGAAAAAAAAAATTCCTTCAAGAGATAAATTACAAATTTTTTGAAACTTGCATATTAAACAAAAAAAAATCATAAATAATTTCACCACTCTAATCATATAAAAACTATATAATAAAAAAATTATAATAAAAACTATATAATAAAAAAATTATAAAATTAAAAATTAAGCCTAAACTAAATAATAAAAAAATTAAAAAAAACTAACCTACCCCTAAACCCCCCTAAACTATATAATAAAAACATTTTAAAAAAAAACTACCCAACTACCCCGCAAAACCTTCACCCTCCTCCCATCACCCCTCCCTCCCCCCTCCCCCTCCCCCCTCCTCCCCCTCCCCCTCCCCCTCTTGCTGCCCCTCCCCCCTCCTCCCCCTCCCCGTCCTCCTCCCTCCTCCCCCTCCCCGTCCTCCTCCCTCCATTCCTCCTCCTCACGCCGCCCCTCCCTTCCTCCTCCTCCTTGCTCTCCCTTCCTCCTCCTCCCACCACCCCTTCCCTCCGTCGCCCCTCCCTTCCTCCTCCTCCTACAGATCCCTTCCCCCTCCTCCCCCTCCTCCTCCCCCCTTATCCCTATTCGCCCTCCTCCCTGCCCTCCCTTCCTCCTTATCCCGCAGAGCATCCCTTCCTCCTCCTCCCACGGCTCCTCCCACTGCCCCTCCCTCCCCCCTCCCCTCCTCCTCCTCCCTTCTCCCTCCTTCCCCTCCTCCCTTCTCTGTGCTCCTCTACCTGCGGAGCTCTCCGCTCACTTGGGCGCCAAAGGGTCGCCACTCACGAGCGGCCCTTTGGCGCCCAAGTGAGCGGAGAGCTCCACGGGAAGAGGAGCACGGAGAAGGGAGGAGGGGGAGGAGGGAGAAGGGAGGAGGAGGAGGAAGGGAGGGGCCGTGGGAGGAGGAGGAAGGGAGGGGCCGTGTGATAAGGAGGAAGGGAGCGCGAGGAGGAGGGCAAAGAGGGAGAAGGGAGGAGGAGGGGGAGGAGGGGGAAGGGATCCGCAAGAGGAGGAGGAAGGGAGGGGTGGCAGAGGGAAGGGGCGACGGGAGGAGGAGGAAGGGGGGAGGGGAGGATGGGGAAGAGGGAGAAGGGAGGAGGAGGAAGGGAGGGGCGGCAGGAGGAGGGGGAAGGGAGGGGTGGCGGGAGGAGGGTGAAGGTTTAGGGGGTAGTTAGGTAGTTTAATTTTTTTTTTTTTAATGTTTTTATTATATAGTTTGGGGGGGTTTAGGGGTAGGTTTATTTTTTATTTTTATTTTTTTATTATATAGTTTAGGTTTAATTTTTTAATTTATAATTTTTTCATTATATAGTTTTTATTATAATTTTTTTATTATATAGTTTGTATAGGGTGAAGGTTTAGGGCATACTTGCGTAGTTTAATTTTTTTTTTAAATGTTTTTATTATATAGTTTAGGGGGGGTTTAGGGGTAGGTTTAAATTTTTTTTAATAATATATAGTTTAGGTAGGGGTAGTTTAATTTTTTATTTTAAATTTGTTTATTAGATAGTTTAGGGGTAGGTTTAAATTTTATCTTTTTAATTTTTTTAATATATGGTATAGTTTTTAGGGGTAGTTTATTTATTTTTTAATAATTTATATTTTAGGGTAGTTTAATTTTTTTATTATATAGTTTAGGGGTAGGTTTAAATAATTTTTTTTTTATATATGGTATAGTTTTTCTTTAATTTATGGGAATTGTCACTTTTTGGAAAATAATATAAAATAATATCATTTTTATAGAAAGGCGTCTCTCAAAATTCATTGAAAATGGTTTTAAATGTTTTTATTTATTTATTTATTTATTTTTTTTGGAATTTTTTACAATTTTCTCAATAAAAATGTCTTGTTTTATACAAAAAAATTGCAAAATGCATATGTTTTTCATTATAAATTGCTTATAAAAGTATGTTATTTTGTTAAATTTCTAAAAACATAGTTAAAAATAGAAATTGATTTTTTTTTTACGACAAATAAAATTCAAAGGCCCAAAAAATGCCTCAAAATGAAAATGTGTGATACTGGTATCAACACTTTTTGAAACGGAGGTAAAAATAGCTACTAAAATTAGGAGAGAGAAAAACAAGAAGTGTGTTGAGTTCTCGTTTCATAGTATAAGTGGTTCCTATTCTGGGGCTACAAGAAAACTACAAACTCTCTGAAGATATCACTGTTCATCTACAGGAGATTGATTATGCTTCACTTAACAAAATTAAGAAAAGAAGTAGTTTGGCATCTGAATATTGGATGAATGCAAAATATTTGGGTTTCTCTGGTTGGCATGCGCTGGAATGGGATCACTATATCAGTTTATTAAACTATGCGGGTTGCAGACTCAGTAATGAAAAAGATTTACTCATTTGGAATGGCAATCCAACAAATGGAAAGGTGACGGCCAAATCATCTTACGCCTCTTTAATTATGGATAGGTATTTTTACCCACAACTATGGTGGTTTAAACGTCTTTGAAAATGGAATATTCCCTTGAGATACAAATGCTTTATGTGGTTTGCACTATATGGAAGATTAAAGACCTGGGATAGTTTAGTTAAGAAAGGATGGAATGGTCCTAACATTTGCTTATTATGCAAAAACAGTACGGAGACTACTAGCCACCTCCTTGTTCACTGTGTATTGACAAGAAATATTTGGATCAGAGTATGTTCATCTCTGAAGATTAATCAAGAGTGGGGATATGAAAATTTTGATATATGTACATTGAATTGGTTCACACAATGCAGAGACCACCATTTTCTTCCGATCATCATATCATGGTCTATATGGCAATCCAGAAATAAGATAGTTTTTGAGGACTTGATTCCAAATGTCCAGCATGTTTGTCTCCAGATCCTGAATATGTATAAACTTCTTATGATGGAACATGTGCTTATGAAAATTCTGAAAGTTAGTAATTTTGTTCTTCATATCAACTGCCCTGTCACTTTCTTTGATGGAGCTGCGACAAATGGTCTATGCTCAGCATGTGGTGCTATTTACATGAACCAGGGGCATTATTTTACTTTGAGGTTAAATTGTGGTACAAGTACTAACATGAAGGCAAAGCTTCTTGCTCTTTGGTGTGTTTTGAAGGTGGCTAATATTTTTTGTTTTGCTAATCTTAAAGTTTATGGGGATTCACGGGTCAATATTAAATGGGCGAAAGGAGACTGCAATTTAAAAGTTACAGCTCTTCTACACTAGTGTAAAAGGATGAATACATAAATTCAACTCTTCAACAATATATCTTTTGAGCACATTTACAAACAACACAATTCCTTAGCAGACAAACTTTCTAAAATGGCCTTCGAGGGAGAAGTTGGGATTTTAATTTGGGAAGAATTCCAGGATTCACATATCTGTGATATGGGTACTGTGAGGGTTTATGACTAAGAATACTGATCAGATTTAGTCTCCTATACTGATTATGGATATTGGAAAAGTTTTGGACTGTGTTGTATTGTCTATTTTCCAGGCTTATAGGTCTTTTTGTCCCAATTGTGGATGCTCAAAAATGAGCTTCAACTCTGCAATATTTTGTATATCGGTCTTTTAAAAGACTAAAATAATCTATGTACTATTTTGATTCTCCATGAATATCAATAAAATGCAAAAAAAAAAAAAAAAACATGATCTTGAAATTTGAATTTAATTGAAAATTTTAACTAATATTTCTCACCAAACATTGTGTTAAACGGTTATCATAATTTATAATACTGATAAAAATGAATAATATAGAAAATAAAAATAAATGAAAATCAATTCATGTACATTGTTTTAGTGAAAAATATTGAAGTCTAATTTAATTCAAAATCTTTATTCCACAAATTTTAAGGAATTATAAAGCTAAAAAATAACTCACATGACCCTGATCTGCTCTCGTTTGAAGCGTTCAATGGAAAGCAAACGTATGGGACCATAGTGCCACCGTCTACATGTTATTTACACCTGCAGAGTCAGAGCTCTGCCAGGAATGATAAACGGTCTTCGCAAATCCTGACACCTTCAGACGCGTGGATTGAACGCAGCCGCAGGTCATACTGCCTGGTTAACCGCCTCCATGAGGGCATACCACTGGTTGTAACTACTATGCCAGTGTGTCACCAATACAACCTAGCAACATCTCCATGCCCGCCATCAAAACTCTAATTTAGTTCTTCCCGCCCACGTGATAAAGTTGACCGTAGTTAAATTTAACCATTGCCAAACGCGGAAAATTACCACGGTTAAGGGAGCTGCTATAACACGGGAGGAGCCTAGGTTTAGTATATGATGATAGAACGCATAAGGTAGGAGTGTGAAGGAAATGAGAAAATGGAGAAACTTACGACTTGGGGCTTTCGAGATTACTCTGCATTTCGGTAGCTTCGAATAGAGACTCGGATCTACGCGTTTCGTTCAGATTGGAGTAAGTTCGGACGGTAGCTTCGAATAGAGACTCGGATCTACGCGTTTCGTTCAGATTGGAGTAAGTTCGGAAGCTTTTCCCGATGGCTTTGCTGTATTTCTTTGTTCTTTTCCGTTTTCAGGTTAGGGGACGGGGTTTCGGGTGGTTATCGCCATTTAAAGAGGGTTTACGAGGTTAATTGAAGGGATTTGCTTTCGATGTTGCTCTGAAAACGGTCTTGGCTCGCTCAGACAAGCTTGTGATCCCTTGCTTCTTGGGTTGATTTTGCATTGTTCAGACAAGCTTATGATCCCTTGCTTCTGGGAATGAATTTGCATTGTTTAGTAGCGTGAAGAACAAGATTTTATGGCCTCAAGCATGATTGAGCATCCATGCCCTTTCAATTTGTCGTGCTGATTTTTTGAAACACAATTTTTGAGCTCCAGTGTCCTGCCGTGTTTATGCCCTTTCAATTTGTCGTGCTGATTTTGTATTTTCTCTTTTCTTTTTATGCCCTTTCAATTTGTCGTGCTGATTTTGTATTTTCTCTTTTCCTTTCTTTAAAGAGAAGAAACACAATTAGGCTGCCGTGTTTTTGGCTTGGTTGAAAATGTCATCTTCAACCCTCTTATGCATGAAAAAAATTATTGAGTGCTTACATACTTTTTCAGCTCTTACATCAAAGTTTAAAAATACTTTTTCATTCCAAGCTTAAAAATACTTTTTCATTCCAAGTTCTCTTACTGAAATTGGGCAGGCTGATTTTTTATTTATTTTTGGCTTGCTTGAAAATGACATCTTCAAGATCTTCTCTTTGATAACAAGCATGGAAAAATACTTTTTCGGCTCTTGTATGGAAACTTAAAAAATACTTTTTTTCATTTTTCATTTTAAGCTTTCTTAGTGAGCTTGGGCATGCTGGCTTTTGGCTTGCTTGGAAACGATCTTCAGTCTTCTGTATTTTTGGCATGCATGAAAAAATAACTTTCGAGCTCTTACATGGAAACTTAAAACATATATGTTTTTCATTTTAAGCTCTCTTACTGAGCTTAGCCATGCTGTTTTGGTTTGATTGAAAACGACATCTTCAGCCTTCGTTTTTTTGGCATGCATGAAAAAATACCTTTACATCTCTTACTTGAAAGCTTAAGAAATATTTATTTTCATTTTTAAGCTTTCTTATTGAGCTTGGGCACTCTGATTTTTGGCTTGCTCGAAAATGACATCAGCCCTCTCTGTTGGAATTAATTTCTCCAGTCACTTCAAGTCACTTCGTTAGTGTTATCTTTTTTGTTATATAACTTCTCGGAGAAGCCAATCCATAGATGTTTCTAGACATCTGGATCTTCATTGTAGCCGTATTAGCAGCAATCCATAGATGTCATGGATGTTTCTAGACATCTGGATCTTTCTAGATGATCTTCATTGTAGCCCTATGTCTCTGTGTGTTTGGCAGCAGTAACTGCGTGTTCCCTCTCCTCCTTTCCCTGAGTAACTGCGTGTTCTATCTCCTCCCTTCCCTGAGATTTGGTTTAGACCCTCATCAAAGTTTCAGAGCTAATTTAAGCTCTGTCCTTCTAACAAATGGTATCAAAGCAGAGCTCTGCCCTCCCGTTTTCGTTTTTCAGCTGCGCCTTCCCTCACTCTTTTTAAGCATGCATGAAAAAATACTTTTCCATCTATAACCTGGAAGCAAGATTAATTTTGTGGTGAGTTTTTCTTCCGCCTGCCTCTGAAATTATCTGAATTTGTCTGGAAAGAAACGTTTACATAATGTGCTAGTTTAAAAAATGTGATGGTATGGGCATGGCCCAATAAAAAAACAATTCGCATCAAAACACAATTAATATTTTTGTTTTTTTAACCATTAGAGTTCCCAAGGGATTCCCTCACATCTCCGCGGTGCGCAGGCAGTTTAAAAACGAAAACGGTAAAACAAAATGACTATTGCCATTTTTCCTTAAGATCAAATAAACCAAAATACATTTAGTATATACTAAACTGTAACAATCATCATGATCATTTATGTTACATATAATTCTCTACTTTCATTTGTTAAGACTGTTTCATATTGGAAGATTTCAGTACTCAGTACACTGCTGCGTTATCGAATGCAATCTTATTCATTTCCACACCCTAAGTCTACTTCTCTGAAGTTGGAGCTTTCTAATGCTGCCTTTCGCACAATCGTTGTGAAATATATTTACAGAAAGATGATATGCAGAAAATAGTAGATTATGCAAGCAAGCCATTTGTAGCTATATCAGGCCTGTATTAGTACGTACAAGATAGTACCATAATTCTTTAATGAGAAACATCCCTTCCTACATGAGCTAATTTGGTGTGTTATGGCCATGAATTCTTATGGAATCCAGGAATGCCCTTTCTTTGAACTCCTTGGAAGTCAGAAGATCCATAAACTCGGCGAAGCTTGTCTCCCGGTATTGTGCTGGGTGTTGTTCATCAATCAGCTCGGGCGCAGGACCAATTTTCGCTTCGAAAGGCATGCTCATCAAAGCCGCCACCGAAATACGGGATTTCTCTGGATTGACCAGTACTCGATGCACCACGCTCTTGTACCTTCCATTGCTCAGAATCTAAATATATCAACAAACATTAGTGTGTGGGACGACAAATATCGTCTTGGACTAGCTAAAAATCTGTCACCAATTATGATATACAGTCCAATGCTAAAGGACGAAAACTAACAGCAGAAATCTGGGTTGGGTAGATTGACAAACATGTTTAAATAACACAACCGGTATAGATATTAACACAACTGGATTTAATGTAACATTTAATGAAGTGAACAATTAAACTACAGTTCACATTCCTGCAATAGCATCATTTAATGCTGCATTGCCTAGTGTTTACTGAATGCCTTCAACAAATTCTTAATACATTAACTGCTGAATATGTTAATTAATAAACTCATAATTAGTGAATATGTTAATTAATAAACGCATATATTTTATTAGTACTGTTACCTCTATATGATCGCCTATGTTTATTGTTAAGGATTTGGGCAATGGTCGTACTGCCTTCCATTGGCCTTGGTGGAGCACCTCAAACCCTCCTATCGAATCTTGAGAAAGAATGGTAACGCAGCCATAGTCTGAATGTGGCATCATGCCTAAGGTAAGCTCTGGCTCTGGACAAGCAGGATAGTAGTTGAGAACCATAACTTGGCTGCCCTCATCACTAAAACCGTTTTCTGCAATATATTTGGTGTGGGGCAATCCCAAGCTCTCCACTATTGCACTCATTATTCTCACACACAACCGCCTCACATCTTTGCTATATGATGACACCACGCTCCTGCATGTTTAAAAACATACATGCACATAATGACAATCAGTTCATTCATTGAATGATCTAATCAATTTTCATAACGACTCACCGATAATCAGAAGGATTTGAAGGCCAGAGTGGAAGCATTTTATCGAGGGGATGACAATAGAGCTTGAGAAAATCTCTCCAGCAGAAGACTCGATCTCTCAGATGATTGACACTGGTGCCGTATCTCACTGCCTTCATTGTGTCTTCAGAAATAAACTTGTTCCTTTCTTCCTCGGGCAGATTGAAGAACTCGGAAGCCACTCTCATCACCCCGCTTATCAACGATTCCTCCACACCGTGATTAATCACCTGCAAATTAATTCAAAAAATCAACTCTTCAAATCGCGTGCATTAAGAGAAAGCTTAATAATCCATTGAATCTAGTGATTTCGGTCATATCTAAAAACAATGCCATATTCTCTCCATATATATTTAGAGCAATATCTCTTATTTTTTTACCGAGTCCAGGGACTTATATTTTTATTATTTTTGAGACATGTCATCAAAAATATTCACAACAATATCTCTTTTTTATGGAGTTCAGATATTTATATTTTTATCACTTTTGAGATATTTCTAATTTTTTTACAACAATATCTCTTATTTTTTTATGGAGTTCAGATATTTATATTTTTATCACTTTTGAGATATTTCTAATTCTCACTTTTAGATAACTTTAAAAGAATAACTTTTAAGAGTAACACCTGAAAAAATGAATTTAAAAGGATAACTTTTCAGAGCAACACCTGAAAAAATCCGATCTCTTGGCAGGCACGACCAATGGCCGAAACAACTTCGAAGCGGTGGGGACCTTCCAAGCCGGAAATATCGATCACAGGAACATCATGTTTGGGAGCAGGGTTGGATTTTGACGGGCAAAATGCCCGTCATGGGCCATTTTGCCCGTCAAATACGGTCTAAATTTCATATTTGCCGTCATAAAAAACAAAGAAATTGTAAAAACGTTTGTATATTGTGTAAAGACCGTCAGTTTTGACGGGTGGAATTTTTTCCAAATTCCTACCCTGTTTGGGAGTATTAGCATTTGGACGGTCGGCCACAGGCAAAATATAGTTGCTCGGAAGTGCCTTCACGCCCACCACCTCAGCTAGATGTTTGACGCTTGTGAACCTCAAACTGCTTTCAGTTACCTCAATATCATCATCCCTCTTCCTTCTCGAAGTGGCCATGGAAGAATAATGGATGTGCCAACGAACTGGAAGGAGAGATATCTTGAAGCAGGAAGAGATTAATAATGTTTGGGAAGGAAAACTAATTACTCAATGGAACCAACTAACTTTGAAGCGATGGATCTCGCAGTCTCTTCCGCCGCTATTTATAGCAAAACTAATTATAATACAAGGAATCTATTTAAAAATCCCCTGAAAATGCCACCGCCAAAATTCCCAGCCACTTTTTGCCAGCAAATCCGTTTCTCAGGAGTACCACTTTTTGCCAGCAAATCCGTTTCTCAGGAGAAATATAATCAATGTAAAAATCCCATGAACCTTTAAAATTGCCACCGCCAAAATTCCCAGCCCATTTTTGCCAGATTTTTCGGTGCCAATTATCCCGTGACAACATAGTCAGTTTGGACAAACTTCTACTGTATGATTCAGTTTGGACCAGTTATATTCAATGATTTGATTTTTTGAAGCCAAAATTCCCAGCCGATTTTTGCCAGATTTTTCGGTGCCAATTATCCCGTGACAACATAGTCAGTTTGGACAAACTTCTACTGTATGATTCAGTTTGGACCAGTTATATTCAATGATTTGATTTTTTGATTTGTAAAACTTGATTTGATTTTTTTATTTGGAAAACTTTTACTCTGACTTGATTTTTTAGGTGGAAAACTTCTATTTAAGTTAATTTTTGAAATTTTAAATAAAAGATTAATTATAATTTTGGATTGATAAACTAAATATTTATTTATTTTTATTAAAAAATCATTTTTTAAATATTGTTAAAATATTTTTTAAAATTAAAACATAGAGAAAAAAACAAAACTTACTTTTATTTATATATAAGAAACATTACCAATAAAATATCCTAATTTATATGCTGTCTCTAAAACACTTTAGGGTCCATCATATGCAAGTGAATGGTATTTTTTTTTCCCAAATCTCGCGGTTTGGTGGAAAAAATAGGTTGTAGATAAGGATAGGCTTGCATGACAAGTGGATAGTGGCTCACTTGAGTGGACATCTTGGCCCCTTCTTAGTCACAAGTTATTGGTATATCTGGTTTGTGAGCTAATATTTCAATTTTTTATGGAGGGATTATTTTCCAGTTACATTTATTTATACTCTTGGGAGGTTGTTGTTCCCATGGTTAAAAAAACATTTAAACTTCAGAAGGAGATACTTACTTCGAGGCAAATTTAATATTTCAATTTTTTATGGAGAGATTATTTTCCAGTTACATTTATTTCGACTAGATTTAATGTATGTTGAGTTGGTAATAAGAATTATTGGGACACTCTTTCTTAATTACTATCATTAAACATTTGCAAAAAATTGCAATCCTTACAACATTACAAATGCCTAGATTTTATCTTTAAAATTCAAAACCTCTTTATCAATGGCTTGGGAAATATATATATATATATACCAATTGATCTTCACATCTACAAGATTTTAAACATATTTTATGATTGTTTACCAATTTTCTAATGAAATGAAATCTAGTATCTATATGCTTTCTTTACACGGGGGGTTCACTCAGTGAACTTGTTACATAGCACGATCGTTCGCATTATATTAAATAATATCCCTAATTTCACTAAATATTAGAAAATTCCCCCTAAATTTTTTATTGTTGAACCCCCCTCCCAATATGGCTTTCCAATTAAGAAAACCCCTAGTTTCACCAGATATTGTATGTATCCATTTTTATCAACCCATTTTTAATACTCCCTTTATATCATATTATCAAGTTGTAACAAACATTAGCCCTAACACATCTTATTATAAGCAAACATGATACTAAAGAAAATAATAGTATAATGCTAATAATGATCCCACCAGGATTAAAGGGGTGACTTATCAATTTGTAGCGTTGGATAGTGGAAGACCCAATGAAATAGTCCCGGGAAGGAAAATTAATAAAAGGAAACCCAGACAAGAGATCAACATAACAAAGAATATAAAAGGATGGTAGTCCAATAGTTAGTGCCATGCTTAGAAAATATGAGAATTGCATATGTTTCACACCACAGTCTGCCAATCTACCAATTTTATATCATGTAAATATAAGTATAGCCATAGAGAGTTCATGTTTTCTATAAGATCAATAAATTAAACTCCATAAAAATTCAAAATTGAAACCCTTTCGTGGATGGACTCCCCTACCTTCCTATCAAAACAAACTTCATTGATGTTTGAACCCAAATGAACATAGAAAAAATCCTCTTACTTTCCACTAACACCATATGATCATGTGCATATCTTTGATTTGGGTCACTCACAAGATGCAATGAATTTCCTCCACTTCCTCTACATTTTTTCTTGCAATCAAGGGAATTAACAACATTTAGTTACCTTTTCTTGGGTTATATATATATATATATATAGGAGAGGGGGAAAACTCCATTGTTAGGTTTCAAGCATGGAATAGTTATAAAGATACACAGATGGTGAAAATTATATGATACCATTTCATGGTAATGATAACACATAGGGTATGTAAATAAGGATTTAAATTTTCACCTATGTTCATGTTAGTTCCAAGACAATATTAAGATGAATTCCGTGTATATAAGAATTGAATTACAATTATGAATGTGCCAAATATAACTCAATCTAACAACTATTCCTAACTAGAAATGTGAAAATGTTAAAGAATAATACAAAAAATGAAACAAATAATTGGTTAAGAAAGATTGATCTAACTTTTCTTGGTTCCGGTGAGCCAAGAAAGATTGATCTCACTTTTATTGGTTTTCATGGAGCAAGGTTTGATTGAATCTAAATACCCACATAAACCCCAACCTAAAAAATGATGAGTTAGATCTTTTACTTGAATGCCTACAAAAAATACAATAAAATTGTTCAACTCTGGAACTCCCAATTAGTTACATATATTAAATTAAAGATGAAAAATAATATAGCATCAATTCAAACCAAGCCTAAATAAGCTATTAAATGAGTATGGATCAAGCCCAGTAATCCAAAGAGAATTCCATTGATATTATCGTTGGTACACTATTATCAGATTTATGCAAAAACTTAGGATCATAAGCAACATCAAATAAAAATGGAGGGTCCTTAAGTTTTAGGTGGATACAATTTGGAGGTTATTCCTCATCCCACCCAAATAAAATAACCCCCAATATTTATTTTACGATGTCAAATTAAAAACCCCCCTTGACCCCTTAATACGGGGCAATATATTTTTGAGGTTTTTGAGACTATACAAACCCCCAATATGAATGGACGTGATACGATATTGCCTCGCTAGTGAACCCCCCGTGTTTCTTTATCAATGGCTTGGAAAATATATATATCAACTTATCTTCACATCTACAAAACTTTAACCATATTTCATGATTGTTTACCAATTTTCTAATGAAATAAAATCTAGTATTTATATGCTTACTCTTGTAAAAAACATGGATTTTTAACCAAGTAATTACATGGATTTTTGACAAAGTAATTGTTGAATTGTTGTCGATCTAAACTCGTTGAGAAAGCATAATCTAGTAATGCAGCTCCTTCTATTCTTTAAAATAGGTTCTTCTTGTTCATGCAATACATCAAACAAAACTCATGGCATCCAAATAGTCTAACATGCTGTTGATATTGAAATTCTCATGACACTACACCTATCCAAAATTAAACATATATTTGGATGTAACTTTTTTTTGTTTGTTAACCATGTTACTTGCAAAATCATTATCTATTTATCTATCCAATTTGAAATTTGGATTTTTTGAATATAAAATTCCCTAATTTGGTGTCCGTGCAATATATCTTAAAATTCATTTTCTAACTTACCACTGAATGCTCTCCATAAAATTTGAAATTAAACTCACTTCATACTTGATGTTAAGTTTGGTAGATGCCAAATACATCAAACTTCCAACCAATCTTTTACACAATGTTGGATTTAAACATTTGAACCTTTGTCATCTTTACTTCTAGTTGTGTTTTTGCTGCAACTAGTGTTACTACTCGTTTACAATTCAACATTGTAACCCTCTTTCAAATATTCTTGGCATGTTTGGATTGGCAAATAAAAACTTCATATTCAAATTGTGTGACTTCAATCCCTAGAAAGTACTCCATCTTTCCCAAATATGTCATCTCAAATTATGTTTTGATTATTGTATTAAATGCATCTACAGACAGATTTTCGATGAAAAGCAAATCATCACCATACAAGCAAATAATCAAAATTTTACCTTGTTGATTTATCTTCGTATACAAATTAGGTTCACTAGAACTTGTGTTGAAACCATTTTTAAGTAGATAAATATCAATTATGTTGTACATGTAGAATTTGAGCATGTAGATCTAGATACTAAGCAACATAGCAATATTGTGAAAGAGATCATCAATCTAACAAATTCATGCAATAAATGTGCTAAACATTAATCATTACACAAAAGAGAGAAGTCAATAACAAGAGAGAATGTTGTATTACATTAACCTTCAATCAATGGAATAGAAAGTATAAATAGGAAAGGCAATTCGACTAGGTCATGAAGGCAATTCGAATTGCTCTTGCAATGCATGAGATGCTAGTTAGGCTTAACTAGAGATATGATAGTCATGCACACTCTCTAAGATGAGTTAACTAAACCATGACTACCTTAACTGGACTTAGATCTGTATATGCTAGGAGCAACTAACTACAACTGATAATAGGCACATGCAACTGGTTGAAGGAACATGCATGAGGTGCACATCCCTAAAAGCATTCAAGGAGGGATCTATTGTCTCATAATAACTAACAAAGTGGTGCATGGAACCCATGAACAATGGAGTAAACTCCCTAGATTCACTTCACAACTCTAACTTGCAATTTGGGACCCTAATATTAAGGAAAATAAACCCTAATGGAAGAAATTCACCCTCATATGCCAAAAATAGACTTCAAGAGTTAAAAAAAGGAAGATAAGGATGTTTTAGGACCCTAGAACTTAGTAGGAAGCTCCAAGTTTACTTAGAGGGAAAACTTTAATGAGATTTGTACCACTAGAATCATGAGATCATAGCCTATGTCCCTAGGTAGGATACTAAAGTTATGGAGAAGCTTATTATGCTTTAACACCCCCCCCATAAGCTGAACTAGGTGAAATAAATACAAAATAAAAATAGGTCCTAAAAATTTGCAGCCATATAAGGTACCCATAAACAAAACGGTGGTCATCAAAGAGTAAGTTGAAGATTAGTGATGTGCCAATGAACTAGAAGGAGAGACATTTCGAAGCGAGAAGAGATTAATGATGTTTTGGAAGAAAAACTAATTACTTAGAGAATCAAACTGACTTTAACAGGATGGAAATTATTGCGACACTCCCCCTTAATTATTGTTATTAAATATCTGCAAACTTTACAAATTACAAATGCCTAGATTTTATCTTTGAAATTCAAAAGCCTCTTTTGCCAATGTCTTGGTAAATACATCTACCAATTGATCTTCAGATCTACAAAACTCTAAACATATTTCATGATTGTTTACTAGTTCTCTAACGAAATGAAATATAGTGTCTATGTCCTTACTCCTTTTGTGAAAAAAATGGATTTTTTACAAAGCAATTATTGAATTGTTGTTGCAGAAAATTTGAGTTGGTTCTTCTTGTTGATGCAGTAGATCAGACAATACACACTACATCCAAATAGTCTAACATGTTGCTAATGTTGTTGCAACATACTTCTCTCTGGTTGATTAAATCGTCACAATAGGTTGTTTCTTCAATGCCCATGACAATACACCAAATCCAAAATTAAATACATATATGTATATACCTTTTTTTGTTATCAATGTTACTTGCAAAATCACTATCTTTGTATCCATCCAATTTGAAATTTGGATTTTCTTTAATGCAAAATTCCATGATCTATTGTCCTTGCAAGATATCTTAAAATTCATTTTCCAACTTGCTAACAGATGTTTTTTCGGAAACTCCATAAACCTTGAAATTAGACTCACTTCATACATGATGTTAGGGCTGGTAGATGTCAAATACATCAAACTTACAACCAATATTTTACACAATATTGGATCAACATTTTAACCTTTGTCATCTTTACTTAGTTTTGTTCTTACTTCATAACTAGATGGTTGTTTTACATAAAATTCTTCTTCCAAAAATCCATTCAGAAATGTAGATTTGACATTCATTTTATACATTTTCCAATTGTTTTGTGTTAAAATTTCTATGACAAGTTTTATTATGCCATATATTACAATTGGTGCAAAATTATCACTATAATCTATATTGGGTTGTTGACTAAAACCCTGAGCTACAAGTCTAGCCTTGTGTTAAGTTTTTACTTTTCCATCAATATTCAATTTAGTTATGTATATACATTTCACACCTATGTAACCTTTATCTTTTAGTAAATCTACCAGCTCCCTAGTGTCATTTCTTTCAATTGCTCCTATTTCATCATCCATTGCTTTTTTCCATACTTCATTTTTAATTGCTTCTTCAAGATGGTGTGCTAATGATGCAAAACTTGAATTCAAATCTAATTCATCATGATGTTAATCATAAATCTCCCTTAAACTTCTAGTTTTCTGCCCTATGATCCTAGATCTTAATGTCACTAAAGTTGGATAAAAATCCCAAATTACTTGTGAACTTGGTGTAGGATGACCTCCATGTCCTAATGAATCGCCTTGCATAATATTTCTTGTAGTTCTGAATTGAGATGAATTCCATCTTGTTGAATGTATTCCTAGAGTTCTTGTAGCAGGCACATGTGCATGTGGAATTCGATGTCCACTTTATACAATTTTCTTTTCTCCATTATCTTCAACTTGAGGTAATGCATCTCATCCTAGAATTGATTCATCTAAGATTTAGACTCTTCATTGTATCCAATAAATATGCATTTTTCACTTTTGTCATCCAATTGTCTTCTTATTTCTTCAAGTACATGTGCTTATGTTTCTAACTTCTTTTTTAAATCATTAATCCATCTCACAAAAAAGATTTATAACTACAATCCTTAAACCACTTCCATAGTTCCACCCTCCACCAAAGGGGCCTCCTCTTTGTTGGTGTAAATAGATAAGAGAAAGAAAAAGTTGAAACTTTCAATATGGAGATCTATCTACAAGGTGTGAAAGAAGAGATGCTTTATTTCATATATATTAAATAGGAATAGAGTTATAGGAGGTAAACCATAAAAAATGCATTTAACTTTATATATATATCCAAAATTCTATATGGATAGATAGAAAGAAAAAGTTGAAACTTTCAATATGAGGATCGGTGTAGAAGGAGGGTTTGTTTAAATTCCTATCCTACGCCGTCAGAATCAACCGTTATCTCCACTCTTTGAAAAAAATAACCTGAAACCTAAATTTACTCCGTGAAAAACACCGTTTCGAACAGGTTCTATCCTACTACGCCATCAGAACCAAATCCACTCTTTGACAAAGTATTCTGAAACTTAAATTTAGTCCGTGAAAAACTGATCTGTTTCCAACCGCCGCTATCATACGCCGTCAGAATCAACCGTTAACTCCACTCTTTGACAAAATACCGCCTCGAGAGTCCATGATTCTAATAAATCGGCCGGCCTTTCGGGCGCTGAAGGAGCTAAGCGCTCCCTCTCTCGATCAACACGCTCTGTGCAAAACTAGCGTTCACAGTCACTGTCAGCTGAGGCTGCAGAAAGACTGACTAATGACTAAATCTGCAGGAGATGCAACGGGAGGCTCTTATTTAATGAGTAGGATCCCCAAAATCCATGCAATGGAGGATAAAGATTTTAACAGAATCTCGTGATCCACCATATATTCGTGAAGTGTCATCGTCATATTAAAAATAAAGCATACAAGAGTTCAGTGCGCACAGGATAAAGTTTATCCAGAAGCATAAACATACAAAATTTCTTGAGTACCAAGGAAGCTCATAGGATAAAGTTTATGTGGAAGGGCGTAAGCATACAAAATTTCATAATTGCTAAGGATTTTCAATTGCGCAGAGATGAAAGTAGTTATTATTAAAAAAATAATAACATTCAAAATATTTGAAAGTAATACAAAAAATGGAAGGATGTCATTTTATTTCATAATTAGACAAGAATTTGGAGGCGATGGTAAACAGGGTAAGTAATGGGTTGATTAAGGAATCTAAATGTTAAAAATTTGTCCATTTGGATGGATGATTATTTTTAATTGTATTTTGGTGCTTTTTTATTTTGCAAAATTTAAATTTAGTTGTGTTTTATCGAGATTTGATAGGAGAAATAGATTTGGTATCCTAAAAATCTACGAGGCATCCCAAATTCTAGAATTTGACAACTATAACCTTGATTTTGAAAAATTAAGGCCAGATTTTTTTGAAATCATACCTGAAAAAATCATTTATTTCAGCTCAAATCATAGAATTTTTAAACTAAATTTTAAATAAATCTTTTCTATTATCAAATTTAACTTTCTACATATTATTTTGTAATTAGCTTGGATCTATTTTAACCTCAAACCCCTTCAAAGTAGCATTGCATAAAAAAAACTCCAAAAAATTAAAAAAAATATTGTATTGATATTGACTTAATAAATAGGGTTGGCAGGCGCGGGGGGAGTAATCCTTGACTCCTTGGGGAACAAGCTGAAAGACTTCGCTTGGGGCATCAGGAAAAAGACTAACAATGTAGCTGAGTGGTTAGGACTCATCAAAGGGTTGGAGATTGCCTCAAGCTTGGGCATCTAGAAAATCACAGTTCTTGGAGACTCTCTCATCATAATAAGAGAAGCAAGGTGAATCTTAACAAAACGAAAAGAGGCAACCTCCAAAATGCATCTCCTCCTTCAATGCATTCTCAATGATTTCCAAGATGTTACTCTCCTTCATATTCTCAACTTAATGAAGAAAATCCTAAGAGCATCTGGGTCCCTTAAACTCTAATTTGGCCCTTGATTAAATGTTTGAACAACCCTTTTTAATGGTCGTCAGGCTATCAGGTAGCCTCATTATTATTTTCTTCTTGGATTTTGTTTTTGGAATTTCGACGGCATCCTTCCTCCTTGACAGCTCTCTCCACATGCTTGGAGTTAATGCTCTTCACCACTTTGCCATCTGGGGGGCATGCAAGCTCGTCAGCAGTATCAAATACCCCTTTTGGGCTCCTCCCTTTTCCCATTCTTTTGCTCTCTGCCCTAGTGAAGCTCCTGTAGAAATGAATTCGTTGTTGTTGCTGCTTAGAACTGGTGTATTCAACAGTATGGCCCATCACAGAGTTAATTGCAGTGGTAAGCATCACTGCGCTGATAGTGGGCATTACCCGGGGTTGAAACCCGCACGCGGGAACTGCTGCAAGTTCCATCATAGGGGCAAAGAGGGTTATATGAATTGCGGCCAGGTCAAAGAAATTCGAGGGGATTCTGCGGAAGTTGAAGGCCACCCCAACCTCGGTCCCTGCCGTCGGCATGCTAGTGCAGGAAATGCAGTTGGTCTAGAGGGAGGCCGTAGCATAACAAAGTTCGAGGTGGAGTTTCTTGACTGACTGCAGGACCTGGAGCTGCAGATGAGGATTGTTTGGGGTGACAATATAGAGTTTAAGAAGGTAATCTCCAGAATGTATAATTTCGCAACAGCTTCTCAGATTGAAATGAGGGACTAGTATGCCAGAATTGCTGGCAGAATTGACAACTTGGAAGAGTCCTTAGGTTTGGCTCTTCCTCGTAAGGCTTGGAAGCACAAAGCTACTGACAACGAGTTCATGGAGATCAACCGCAAGATGGAAAAGCTGAAGAACTTTATGGCCACAGCCGAAAACTATGTTGATCTTAGCACTGACAGGAACAAGGCTGCTGAAGTAGCAGACGCGGCAATGGAAGGAGGACTCAATCAACTCTGAAGTCACGAGTTGGCTACTCTGCATTTTTTTGCCTAATATGTTATCTAAGTTTATGCACTGTTCTTCTATCCTTCATAGGTTAGGGTTTAAGTTATCAATTTGCTTCGGAATGGGCTTAATAGCCATTTTTGTTTACCTAGAACCACTATAATGTTTTGCTTCTGCTCACTACTCCTAGGAAAGTTTGTAAGAAGCTACAACTTCATGAAGACAGAGAGGTATCATGATAATTTTCAGCTGGATTTGGATGAACTTGGACTGACAGTTGTTTTCGTTTTATTTTGATGTACTACCTTTCTTTTTAATATAATCAGTGCTCTAACCGGTTTCATTAAAAAAAAAAATATTGACTTAATAATGAAAGAATCTTATCTTGTCTGGTTGAAACACTTTATTAATCAATAAACCAACTCAAATTGTATGCTTTATTATACCTCGCTTTGGATTCAAACTTTTTTTATTTTTAATTATTTTTGTTTTTTCCATAAAAATTTCTTATCATTTTTAATAGTTTTGAAAATATATATATTAAATTTAATATTTAAAAATCAAAAAATAATTTGTATAATTTTAAAATATCAAATTATTAATTTGTAATTGACTAAAAACAATAATTAGACTAAATGAATTTAATTTTTTGAATCAAAGCTCACCCATCATCACCCCCACCACTCGAAACATGATTCGGTTGAAGACTATTCACACAAAACAAAATTTAGCAATTAAGACGAGAGAAAGATTCGGTTGAACACGATTCGTTGTATCCGTAATCATTGCTCCATGTTCCTTTAGATATCTTGGAATCCAAACCAAAAAAAATCAATCTTACTAAATCCTTTGTTGTGGTCGTTGGTAAATAAACATAATCTTAACCACGTCGGAGAAAGGGTCTTTTTCGAAATCGCTTGTGGTTAGGACTTATGACAATTTAAGTGATATAAAATTTATTAAATTAAATTATTTAAATATTTATAATAATACTAATTTTTTATTTATAATAATATTAATTTTATAAAAGATGAAAAAACTTGATATTAAAAATATTTAATATGTATTTTGAAAAAATAATTAATAATACACACGCATATAAAAAATGAAATGAGAAGAAATGAATTTATACTTATAAGAAATTAGGGGACTAGATATTTATAGTGTAAATGTACATTGCCATGGAAGGCAACGAACATTGTTGTCTAATGCGATCTTTTTTCACATTTAACTCAAACCTTTAGACATTATAAATTACCAAAATAAGAATGTTGTATTTTTATTTAAAATCAATCATTCACATCTTAAACTAGTTTTATTTTTTGTAACACATTTTTTATGTAGCTATAAAAATCAATACAAAAACACTGTTATTTTTTTTAATAAATCTATTCTTATCCAACACACTAAAACATAGTGCAATGAAACATATGTATCTTTGCAATTCTAATTGCTTCAACGTTCATTTATTATGTATATAGCATTTCTAATATTTCCATGCTTACACAAATTTTCTTATATCATATTTTTATATAATTTTAATGCCTTCTCATTTCCCTCTATAAAATGTATATATCAATAAAATCTTTCAACTTTCATTGATCCCAACATCCTTAGTGTATATCTACCATTTTATATAATCCATTAATTATTTTTTTCAAACAATTTAATCTATTAATTATTATTTAAATAATATAATAATTTATTATTATAAACATATATAACTATAAAGCAGGATTATTATACAAACATACTTAATTACTACTATTTCAATTTGGTTTTACATTATAATTAATAGAATAACTTATAATTACTATAATTATAATAACTTATGATGATCAAAATTATAATGCCAATTTACTTTTAGTAAAAATATATTAAAATGAAAAAGAAAAAGAAATATTGTTTATAAACCTTTGAAACTAATTGTTACATATTTAATACTTTCTTCATTGCATATACGACACATTAAATATTTCAACTTATCCACATGTGATTTACTATGTAATTATGGTTTCACTTTTTAAATTATATTTTTTCTTACCATAAAATTAACTATTACCACATTTGGCCATCAATCTAAAAGTCTAATATTTATTATTTTACAAATCAAAAGACTTAATCATTTTACTTAAAGAATAGGGATCCAATTTTCTAATTGGATAACTTTCCTCTTGTAGTCATATAACTTCAAATCTCTTAAACTAGGTAACAAAAATCTCTTAAACTATCCACAAGTGATACATTGTTAAAATGTTACATAATTATTTTAACTTTTAATTTTAATTATGTAGTATTATTACATTAAAATATTTCTAAGAGGCAGGTACAAGCAGCTTTACTGCTAATTTCACTTGTTTAAAATAATTTATCTATTTAAATTAAAATTGGGCAAATGATTATATATATATATATATATTGTATAAGTTGCAGATTGTATTAGATTAAAAAAAAGAGTACAAAATATAATACAGTCCTTAATGGCCTGGCCTGAAGGTGCCATCCATGATTTTCGAGAAAGTTCATGACAGTCAAAATATCATACAAAAAACCCATGTCTACAGAGGGGAGAATCTGAAGGAAATTGACAGAGTTTAAGGTCTTAGCAGCATTAGGCTGACTGCATATACATAGTGGGACAAAAAAGACAAAAACGAACCACAGAAAAACCTGCTTAGACAGTAACTCATGGCACCTCTTCCAGAATGGGGTAGCTGTAAGGTGCATTGTCCCTCCATATTTTGTCTGAGATCAGGGTAGTGTTCTCCTCTATAGAAGCCGAAGAACCAGGTGCCATTACCGACTTGATAGGCAGGGGAGCAATTTTCCTTGGCATCACAGGGACGAAGGCTGACTGTTCCTTTCGAGTGCGCTTCGCTAGAATAGGGCCTAAGGTACAAGGGATGGGAAAAGAAGCTTGGACTTTCTCCTTGCCTTTTGTTCGAACCTTGCCACATGTCAGTCCTGCAGAGTTGCCACCTGGGTTGAGGTTGTCCAAGCCAAGAGTCGAATTCAGAGCAGCAGCAGAAGAGGTGGATCCAGGGGTGGTGCTACCAAAGTGAAAGTCGTGGACGAAGGAATGGGTAGGGGCATAGGAGTCCCAGCTCTGAGTGCTGCGCAGGGTGCCAAGGGTGGTGGCCCAATTTGGCAGAGTGGCGAGCAGAGACTGAGTTGCCTGGTGTGCAGAGACCCAGTTGGATTGTATGTTTTCCATCAGCTGCCCCATCATGTTCTTCACCAATCAGTATGGGTCCCAAGCCGGTTCTTGCTGTCCAGGTGCCATGGTTTTTGCATTAATCCTGGCTTCCCAATTGTCTAGCAGTAGATGGATTGGGATGGATATAGCGGGACTATAACCCTGTCGTAGAGGAGCTCCTGTCTATTCGTTGGCTTCCTTCGTGTTTTTTGCTTTGGCTCCCTTATTTCTGCCCATGGTGAATATAGGAAGGGTGATACTGACATAGGAGTGGGCTTGCAGGTAGTTGAAGTTGCAGAGATTATCGAGCGCAAAGAGAACGATGCTGAGAGCACAAAGTGCCTGGAGAATGAGGTATTCAGAGTACCTCATCGAACAAGCAGGCAGAGGAGCTTCGCCTTGAGCCCTAGGCCCATGGTTCGCACGCAGGAGGATCATGGTGGCCAGAGAGGTTGAGGTGACATTGGAGGCAGGCTTATTAACTAGCCTCAGCGATTGACATCGTTTCAGTGACCTCAGCATGGATATGCGTGTGGCTATGTGTCACTGGGTTGTAGTCATCTGGCTGCATGGTGGAGCTGGCACCCGCATCCAAGGGGCAAATAATTATATATTAATAATATTAAGATTTAAAATTTTATCAATCCAATTATATATTTTGATTCCTCTAACTTTGACTTAATTTGAAATCTAAATTTGAAACAAATAATTATAAATTACCCATGGAAAACAAGTAAGGCCTATGGATATTCCCACAATTTAAGCGGGAATTTGGATGGACTAGCATCTATGTTTTTCCTAGATTGAACGAAGATGAGATAGGTGTACTATCTACATTAATTTACTGGAAGTCATTCCAAATTTGAAATAAATATATAAATAAATAAATATAATAAATAGAGAGAAGAAATAACTAGTAACTAATGTATGGATAATTGGTAATTGATGCATGATACATGGTTAACTTGTTTGTGACACTTAACTTATAGCTTATCATTATCACTATACTAGTCATATTATTATTTAACCAACTAAAGAGTGCATTTAGTCCTAAAAAAAGCAAAAAAACGCACTTTTGAAAGTTGTTCATATTATTTTGCCAGTGAGCAATGGTATCACCGAGCATCTGAGGAGTTCGAGAATCGAGGAGTGGTATCACGGAAGGGGGATGAGACTTGAAAGCAGACGCGGTTTTGAACAACTTTTAACCTGTTAGATTCCACAGGCGTTCACTATACTTTTGACAGAACACCGCCTCTATGTTCATATTCTTTGGCCAGCGATGAGTGGTATCACTGAGGGATCCCAGGACTTCTAAGAGTGGTATCACCGAGGGGTATCAGACTTCAAAGGCCAATTCGAAAGGCCAATTTCACTGGCTTTCGGGCTCGTGGAGGAGCTAAACACTCCCTCTTTTAATCAACACGCTTTCTGCCGGAATATGCAAATTTAGCGTTCAGACTGTCAGCTTAGGGTGTAACATGACTGCCTGAATCTACAAGAGATGAAATTTGAAGAAAAACACATGTTTTTTAAGTTTAATAATGGACTCAGAGATTGTATAGCATTTGCGAAGAGGATAACGTTATCCAAAAACGCTTCACTTGAGCAGCAGATCAACACGCTTCCTTTTCTGTCTCAACACCGGTGCTCATTAAATGCTTCGACAGAACCTTCATACATGCAGGTCAGTATACCAACACCGCAGATGGAACGTAGCAATTATACAGACACACTGACATTGAAATGCATATAATACTACAACAGTCTCTCTCACACTAACCCAAAATCTTGAATACAAAAAATAAACATAATAATTGAATCGTTCTTATTTCTTCTTCTCATAACATTACATTAACATCCCTGAACTTAACTGGCTCCTCCTATAACTATCACCCATTAACATTGATCCTCTTTAAAGTTTAAACACGATGGGGTTCATGTCATAGATTTAGGAGACTTAGTTTCAATTTTTTTCTTTTTGAGCATCTCTTAGTCTTAGTCTAAGGCAAGGTAGCATAATTTGAGTATAAATACAATTCGATATAGAAAAATAAGTAATGAAGTAGACTTATATATAATACTCTTAATCAAATATTTATCAATATAGCCTACATTGAAGTAATGGAGACATGGGTGAGGCCCCTTTGGGTAGGCCCCCTTGGCTTGGACACACTAAGGTAGTGAGCTCTAGGAGCTTGAACCACATTGAAAAAAAATGTACATCCACATCTATATATAATAAAGTTAAACATATATAATATTTTTAATAAAATATTGAATACAACCATTAAATTTTAAACACCAAAAAAAATCATTCTTCATTCTTTTTAGACATAATATTTACAACAAAAATTACTATTTAAAAAACAAAAATATAAAATCCCAATAACTTTGAAATGCTTGAATGAATTAAATAGTGTGAAATTGAATGGCATTTATATTTTATAGTGTTTAAATAATTAAATTTGTTTTTTCAAAATTGGTTTTCAAAATTTAGTCTTTGGTTAATAGGAGTCCATAGTAGTATTACACCTAAACCTAATATTGGATGAATTTCGAATTGTTCAAAATTTTGGTACACAAAATGCCAATACAACCTAATTATGGGTGAGTGCAAGCTAACGAGGGTCACTTTTGGCGCATTAGATGCAAATGAAAACTGGAAAATGACGCATCCCTCAACTTAGTTGGAGATATCTTGCATTGAGTAAAAAATATGAAATGTAGGAAATTGAATCACATTTCCGAATATATAAATTTTATGTATTGAAAATTTACACAACTATGTTAAATTTCATCTTTTCTAACAATCACCATTTTATTTTTTTGGCAAATGATAAGGTATATGTTTTTGTTGATGTAGCCTTTGAATGCCTAATGATGGTTCCAGGCTACAAAAATTAATAGACATGTAGAGAACAAGTAGCACTAGCGCAACACTATTTTTCCGATATTAAATGTTTAATTTTTAATTTTTTCACTAATTATCTAAATGATCAAATCTCGAGAACGGTACGTCAAGTGTGGGTGCAGAATTTGAAGGTCTTAATGCAATGATTTCGACATGGATTTTTTATAGCATGCATAGGTCGGTGTCTACTAGTGCAGCATACAATTTTATTTTTAAATGGTTGTGAAATGAAAAAAGTTACGAAAGAAACACTAAAAACATGTTTTTTGACTTATGGAGTGATACAAGAAAAATAAGAAAAAATAGAAAAAAAAAAAAATATTTTTTTAAATTACATATTTGGAATCTGCATAAAAAATGCTATCTATGTCTAAAATTTCGTCAAAATAGTTATGTTTGTCATGTTATCTAAAGAGGTCTTCCTTTATTTTATCATAGAATCCTAGGAAAAATTCCAGGGTGAAGCCATCTAGATCGAGACTTTTTCCTTTTTGAAAGGAAAGCAAAACTGACTGGATTTCTGCTTCCGTAATTTCTTTGGTAAGTTCTTGATTCATCTCATTGGTTATTAGTCTGGGGAATAGACTAATTACCTCCAGAATTTCCGAAATTGGACATCCTTTAGGTTCATTGAAAATTTTGTGAAAGTGGTCCGCTGCTGCTTTTACCTTCTCTATAAAGGACCTAACCAAATTGCCTTGCCATGTTGTGATTTCATGTATTGTGTTAGTGTTTTTTCGATGGGCTGCAAATCTATGAAAGAATTTAGTATTTTGGTCGCCTTCTTTAAACCAAAGAGCCCTTCTCTTAAGTCTCCACAATTGTTCCTCTTTGAACAGTAGTGAATCTTTTTCTTTTTCCAACTTTTTTAAGTTTTGGATTTCCTCTAAGGTGAAAAATCCTTCCTGGTTTCTGTTGTATAAATCCTCAATTTTTTCTTCTACCTTCAGGAGCTCCTCTTGGTGACGAAATTTGCGTTTTATGTCCTAATCTTTGGAAAAAAATTTCATCTGTGCCATATTCTCATGAAATTGTTGCATATACGAGTGATTTGAAGCTTCCATCAAGGGTTGCCATGCTTCTAGAATCAAGGTTTTATAATCCTCCTTAGACAACCATAAGGGATTGAATTTAAAAGGGGATGGAGGCTTTTTCTCAGGAACCTTCATTTTTAAACAAATTGGCCGATGGTCTGAGTTTCCTCCTGTCTCGATCATTGATTGCACTATCAGATGCTCATTGATTAGATTTTTGGATAGCATGAAACGGTCCAATCTCTTAGAAATTGTCTGGTCTCCTCCACGTTTGTTTCTCCAAGTAGACTCCATCTTTAATGGAGTAATATCCACCAGTCCTTTTTGTTCGAAGAGGTATCCAAAGAAAGAGCTCAACGCGTCACCTATGGTGTTCTTGCCCCAAATATCTCAAAGGAAGAGGGTTAGATTTAGATCTCTTCCCATAATTATGTTGGATTGGTTCAGGGCACCCGAGATGTCCAAGGTTTCCCATAAATCCTTTCTATTGTAGAAAGGACCATAAACGTTTAAGACTGTAAAGCTTAAACATGTCTCCCTATCTTCCAGAAGGGTACCAAGTACAGAGCCATATCGGGTTATTGAAATCATTTTTAGTTCTGGGATCCATGTTGTTATGACACCACCTGAGTGCCCATCCGCAACAATGCTAGCCGAATTCCAATCCTTGACACATTCAATGACCACTTCCTCTATTTTTTTCCCTTCCATCATAGTTTCTTGAAGTAACAAAACTGTAGGTTTCTGAATGGCTAACAGCCTTTTAAGGGTGATTTTTTTGGAGGCCTCCCCTAACCCCCCTACGTTGAGCGAGAGAAGCTGGATTAGGGACCCCTAATTAGGGTCGTTTCCACTCTAAGAACCTGAGTTAGTAGTGCTTGTCATCCCTGTTTCACATCCAATACCACTTGTTTTTGGGCCTTAGATAACAATATTTTTCTACCAGCTTGATTTTTTTGAAGAGAGTTTAGGGCTAGACCTCCCGTTGAAATACAAGTAGCAACTTCCTCATCTTCTAGCGGAAGAGATTTTTTAGATCTTAAATTGTAATATCTTTTGTGTTCCAACTGAGATAATATAGATGGTGGTTTAGAAACACGTGGTTTAGGAGTGCGTAGAGGTGACTTTAATGCTTTACCCGGTGAGAAGGAGGTATCTTCCAGATTAAATAAACAAAGAGGTTTATCTAAAGAGATAACAGTAATAGTACCTTTTGTGTCTGAAGATGCTGGATGATGCTGTTGGGGCTCGTTTAACTTGTTGAAAGTGAATTGTCCATCTCTAGTTTCCTTCTCTGGGTTCTGAGAAGTTCCACATGACTGAGTCCTTCCTTTATGAATGCAACCGTCATCATCCTTTTGTGCCGGCTTCTCTTCTGAATCTCTTAATTCAATTCCTTCCTCTTTAGATGTGACCAAGCTACCAACCATGACCTGCATTCCTTCTTCAGTCGACACCATGTGCTCATTCCCCATAATTGGAGTGGATGAGGATTTTTTATCCATACTTTTTTAGTCTTGAGGGGTTCTTTGTGCACAGGACAATTCTTCTGCAGATGGCCTACCTTACGGCATTCAAAGCACCGAAAAGGCAGTTTCCATTAATTGAGAATTTGCGTCCATTTACTTCCATGCATTTCAATTACTAATTCTTCGTAGAGCCCATATCTGGTATCTAGCCCCACTAGGATTCTTGCACAACGACGGTCAATTTCAATTTCCCAGTCCTTTTCCAAAGCAATGAAATTTCCAATCATGTTGCCTATGTCTTCCAATATCTACTTCTGCCAAAACACCAGAGGAAGACCGGGTAGAATAACCCATACTTGCTGGAGATTATGCAGTTCCTTTTTAGGGTTGAAGTCCACCCTCCATTTTTTGAGGATTAGTCCAGAAGGACCCCATTTCCATTGTCTGTTAAGGAGCTTTGGACCATCCTCCCTCTCCCATAATTTAGTTAGAAACCATCCTCATGGGAGAATTTAGAAATCGGGGGTGTAACCCAGACTTTCTGCCTAGTTTGAATCCATCAAACGCATAAGCGAATCTTTCCTTAGATTTTTACCTCAAAAAACCCCCTATTAGAGCTAAATTCAAATAATCGGGGATCTTTTCTATGAGAATATCTTTCCCTACTATGAGCTCAACAGCGGTGTTCTTCGACCTGATTCCTTTGGTTTTACCTGTTTTAACTGCGGTGGAAGGTTTGTTCAGGGTGGCAGACTTCTCCCTTAATGTTTCATTATGCTCACCCATGCTGACGTAGGGTGGAACATCATCTATGTAAGGCGATTTAATTAAAACTTGTTCATCCCGATGATCCATAGTTAGTGTACCTCCTCTTCCGTGCAGAAACTGGATTCGTCTTGGCTGTCAGGTTCGTAGTCCACCTCATCTAAGAACATTATGTTAGCTCTGCGAGTGTGTGGGTGGCCTTTTCAGTAGTTAAAACCATTAATGCCTATACCATTAGTGTGCAGAGTGGGTGACTGAGGAAACGCAGCTCCTTTGATGATTCGTACCCTCGCACATGAAAGCATTCCTTTGCTCGATCTTTCCTTCTGCTCTTGCTCTGTGATGATCAAACTCCCGTGCACCATCCTGTGCTGGGAACTGAAAAATTAGAAAATGAGCCTTCCGACCTTCTTAGATGCACACCTGTTCCATCCGCCTCGGTCCATCTTCAAAGCTCACTCCATCCATGAAATATATATATATATATATATATATATATTTCATAAGAAAACAACCAACTTTATATTAATCACAAATTTGTATCATTAATTACATCCAAAAAAAAATGAGTAGCGAGGTGCTAACTCACATTTAGTTTGATTGTCACAGCAATATAAGCCTCTCTCTAAAAAACAACCTCCAAAAATATACATGTCATCAAAGGTACTAATAAGTGTCTAATTATAATCACTTACATAATTATCTAATAGTCCTCATAAAATACACCAATTAACTGCAAAATATATGATAATAGTCGTTTCCAAACAAAACATTCTCCTTATACTCCTCAACATGTAGTCTACCATCCATCCTTCCTAGAGCTAACTTGGAAATATTATCTGCCCCAGTGTTGAAGGATCGATAGATGTGCTTGAATGATATCTTCTTGAACGTGGAAATCAACAACAGAGTTTTGTTCACACAATGATTCAAGATGATGGAGTGGAGAGCGAATTTACCATTTGCCCATTCCACAATACTTTTAGAGTCACCAAAGACCTGTAGAGATCGAATGTCTTAAGTCTTGCAAAACACAATAATCCCCAAGGATCCATGATCTCAACCCTCGTATTTGTGCCTACATGTACTTTTAAAGATAAATGAAAATATTGATTATGACTGAGCTTAAGTAACATTCCAACCCCACAACATGCCGCCTGTGCCACATCGTCAAAATAACCCAAAGGGAAAGGATAATCAAAATCCTCGAAACAAATATTTATCAGATTTTTATTCCTTGGAGGAATGCTATTCAACATGCAGCTAGATATATCAACAAACAAACAATTGCAATATGAGGATTTATGTTCTGAAATAGAAGAGCATTTTGTGCTTTCCACACCTCCCATATCATAAAAAAATTAAGTACAGGAATCCTTTTTGTGCATACAACCAATGATAAATAATTCCTCAAAAGTAATGTATTTCCAAGTGACCGAGAAAGTGAATACTTTAGAAATTTTGCTTCAGACCCTTTGAAAAAACCTGCAATTGCCAAATAAGTGATTGATCTCTTCAAAATATGAGTGACATAATAGACAAATACCCGGTCCACTAAACCCATGATGTTGCAAATTATGCCACGTAAGAATCTTGTTATGAAGACAAAGCCAGATAAAATAACTGATTTTTTAGGGTATTTGTCCATCCACATCTTCTTTGTCCACCAACAAGAAGAGGAATTTAACTCCTACTCTTGCATAATAGAATAAGACAGTCTTACACTAACTCACCCATCCAAATTATTAAAGCACACACTATTTAATCTTCCTCTTGATTGAGTATAATGCCAGCACAACTAAGATCTTCAATGTATAAATTCCACTCCACAGCTAGTGGACCTTCAAGGGATAAATCCCCCGCTAAGCACCAGTTACCACTTCTAGCACCCTGCATCGACATTACCTACTTCAATACATAGACACCTGATATGTGTAGTGAATTGATTAGAACCCCAAATAGTTTGTAACCTTCTCCCATACCAAGGATAGGATAGATGCCCAAATAAACCTGAGTACCTCAGTCAATAGCCCAACAGATGGCATGATTGATAATTGGATATGTCTTAATAAGAATACGCCACATTGTAGATCCTTTAGGGAATACTTTATTCCCTAATCGCAACC
This sequence comes from Larix kaempferi, assembly GCA_027924585.1. Taxonomy (NCBI): domain Eukaryota; kingdom Viridiplantae; phylum Streptophyta; class Pinopsida; order Pinales; family Pinaceae; genus Larix; species Larix kaempferi. The sequence continues at coordinate 4,613,370 of BSBM01000018.1, read as the reverse complement.
AAAAAATAGGGGGAAATCTATTCAAGTATTTATCCTTTATCACTTTACCCCAAAGTCCATGGTCAAAGAGACTCCTCCACATGATTTTAGCACATAACGCCAAGTTGAAATGTGTAAGATGTTTTATACCCCACCCTCCCAAGTGCTTCGGTATGGAAATAGAATCCCAAGCTGCCAGATGCCATTTGGAAAGAGATGTACTTCCAACCCAAAGAAACTGGAACATAATAATTTATAAGTTTTATAATCACCGAACTAGGCACTAGAATTATTGAAAACCAAAATACTGGAATACATTGTAAGACAGAACAAACTAATGTAAGACGACCTCCCAAGGATAGCCAGCTGAAAGTCCAAGACCCAATCTTCCACTGAACTTTCTTAATAAACCAATTCCAGTCATTTATTTTGTAATTAATTCATTTCAGAAGAAATTTGACGTATTTAAAGTCCTTCTCCAATGCAACCATCTGAAAAACCATGAAATTCCCAATCTGCTCCATCACATCTGGCTCAATACCATGATAACTGAAACAAGACTTATGATTACTTACCTTCATCCCTGAAGCCAGACAAAAGGTAGTTATAAACTCATGAAAATGTTTCCATTCAGTGATAGAACCCTCCCCGAAAAGGAGGACATCGTCCATGAACAAGAGGTGTGAGATGTGAAAAGACTTAGCTACTTTTATCCTTGAAATAAGCCCACAGTATTTCGCCTTATGTATCAACAAGCTGAGGCCTTCAGTGGCTAGAATAAACAAATATGGAGAAAGGGGACATCCCTGGCGTAAACCCATGTTACCCTTAAAATAAGAAGTGGGGGAACCATTAATAAGCACAACGTATCGCACCGAACAGATACATGCCATGATCCATTTGACAATTTCCAATGAAATTCCAATTTGAATAAGAATAAACCTGATATAGGTCCAACCTACCCTGTCACAATGTTAAGAACCCATGTCTTTACTTTGTTAGTATATTGTTGTTGGACGCATATGCTTTGTAAGTCGTCCCGTAGTATTTGTTGATCAATAGTTTATGTTATTGTTGTTGGCGCATATGCTTTGTAAGTCGCCCGTAGTATTGTTGATCCATAGTTTGTAGTTGCCCATGGTTTTGACCCATAGTATTGTTGCCTAGACTTAGTATATAAGTGTGTGTTGAGACCTATGAAGGCACGGTGAAGTTATTTGTATTGAGCTTGCTCATAGGAGGTTGCCCCCTCGAAGTGGCCTGTGATCAATATAAAAGTGATTCTGAGTTCTGTCATTTCTGCTATTTCGCATATTTTTATTAAGAAATTCTTGCAGGTGCATCACATCTGGTATCAGAGCACTTTCTTGGGCTCGCTGGGTGAAATTTCTCCCAAAATTTTTTTTTCGCATCTATTGCAGGTTCGGATTTGGGAATAATCCCTATCCGCTTAACTGTGGGAAGTACTTGGGCATAAGCCCTAAAACTCATTTTGAGGAGTACCACAAGAACCCCGAAGTAACTGGCCCATTAAGAGGACCTGCCAGCGAAAAGGGCAACGACTCCTACCTGATTGACTAGTTCCCACTCATGAAGTAAACCAAGAGCTGTCGTTTGTGGCAAAGCGGTTATAAGTTTTACCGGAGTCCTGGAGTGAGGGATACTGCCCCAATACGCAAGCCTTCAGATAGCATTGGTGGCCAAGTGAAACCCTTGAACTGTTAGGAAGCCGCACATACCTGGGGCCCATATCTATTTTCAGCTGAACTGTTGTCGATCGTTGATGTGCCATTTTAGATCCAGTCGTTTAGATCCATTTTGCAAACCGTTCCAGATCCAGCCATTTTCAATCCATTCGGCGTCGTTTCATATCCCTTCTGAGCCGTAGCCGCTCCAGTCTTGGAAAAAAAAAAAAAGGTTTAGTTTTTTTGCCCATATCTCCCTTGTTTTCACTTTGTTTCTTCCCCATATCTCCCTTGTTTTCACTCTGTTTCCCTTGAAATTTTTGGGGAACCCTTGTCATTCCATTTTGCATATTTCATTCCTGAGGACCCTATCCCCAATTCCCCTTCCCAAAGCCCGAAATCCCACATTTGTCTATTTTTAGGGTTTGCCATAACTTCCTCAGATTTCACCCAATCACCTTCAAATTTTACCACAGAGTTCCTTTCCGAATTCTGCTTCTTTGTTCCCCTCTACCAAATTTTCCCATTCTTTCACCCCGCTTCTGAAATCCTCATTTTTTCTTCCCTAACTATTCCACAGTGTCCAAAACCTAGTCAAACCCCAATTACCCTTTAGATTTTTTCCCAAGTCCAGATTTTCCTTTATTGAAGTAGTTTCTGTTTTTGTTTTCCTACCCAGTCAACCGAAAAAACTGAAAAAAAATAAAAATAAAAATAAAAAAAATCCTGGTTATGGTTGTCACCCGTGCAGGAGCAAAAACCATGGAGGACGCACTTGCAGCCATCCAAGCCAAACTCCAGGATCTGGATGAAAAAATTCTCGGCCTCCATCTTGAACATTCAGCTATGAACAACAAACGGCAGTCCGAGTCTTCAGTAGACAATGGGTTCTCGTCTTCCAACAATTTCCATGGTCCGAAGCTTGATTTTCCTCGCTTCAATGGTACCGATCGAACTGGATGGATCTATCGTGCAGAACAGTATTTCAGTCTACATAATACTTTTGATGTCAACAAAGTTCCACTGGCATCCTTTCATTTGGAATAGGAAGCTCTTCAATGGTACCGTTGGTACAATCAAGGCTCATCCAGAGCCCAAATGGCCAGACTTTTGCCAGCTCCTTTTGCAACGATTTGGTCCTAGTGCTTTTGATGACTTCATAGGAGCCCTTACTAAACTTCGCCAAATTGGCACTGTGAGAGAGTATCAAACCGAATTTGAGAATCTAGCCAACCACACCGAAGGATTGTCTGATGACTTTTACCAGAGTTGTTTTATCAGTGGTCTAAAGGATGCCATCCGCTCTGAGGTCAAAATGTTCTATCCCAACACAATGATGGAAGCCTTAGGGTTGGCTAAGTTGGCAGAAGACAAGATTGCAGCCCAACAATGCTCCAAGCCCACTTTTGTTCCCTTCCGAAATATGGGTTCTCAACGACCACCTATACCGTAGGCTCCTCGACCAACTCCTATCAAGCATTTGTCTGAAACAGAGATGCAAGCACGCAAAGAAAAGGGGCTTTGCTATAATTGTGATGAGAAATTCACTTAGGGACATAGATGTGTTCAACAAAAGCTCTATCTCTTGGATGTGGATTCTCCGCCTGCCTCTGAAATTGGTGACGAAGATCCAGAAACACTGGATGCTCTGGTCGACATTCAGGAACCGCCTATTGACCCTCCGTCTCAGGATGACCAGCCAGAGATATCTCTCCATGCTTTAGCTGGAATCACCACCCCCCAAACAATGCGAGTTAGGGGTTACTTCAAGAAGCTTCCTCTTACAATACTCATTGATTCTGGTAGCACTCATAATTTCATTGACCCCTCGGATCGCCAAACAAGCTGATTGTTTTATCCATCCTTACTCCAACTTTGAAGTCATGGTTGCCAATGGGGGCACCTTAACTTGCAAAGGGAAGTGTCGAAATGTGCGTATCTCTATGGGAGATTATACCTTGCGCTCTGACATGTTTTCCTTGACCTTAGGCAGATGTGATGTGGTTTTGGGTGCTCAATGGCTACGCGCACTTGGCCCTATCTTATGGGATTTTGCTGAACTTTGGATGTAGTTTTCCCTCAGTGGCCAAAAACACACCTTGACAGGATTACAACCAAGTTCTCTCAGCATCATCAGTTCACATCGCATGGAAAAACTCCTCAAGAAGAATTCACATGGTGTCATCGCTCAGCTCCATTCCATTCAGATGCAACCTTCAGCGGTCTCCACTACTCCTTTGGATCTACAACAAATTCTGGATCGATATACAGGTTTTTTTGCTGAACCAGTGGGATTACCACCTTCCAGGATAGAAGACCATCGTATTCAGCTCCTTCCTGGCAGCGTTCCTCCCAACATCAGGCCCTATCACTACCCATTTCACCAAAAAATGGAGATTGAAATGCTCGTTTGGGACTTATTAAAGCAAGGTATTATTCGCCCAAGCACTAGTTCCTTTTCTTCTCCAATTATTCTTGTCCACAAAAAAGATGGGTCATGGCGCCTCTGCATTGAATTCCGAGCACTTAATCACCTCACCATCAAGGATAAGTTTCCAATTCCTGTTGTTGATGAGCTTCTTGATGAGCTTCATGGAGCTCACTTTTTCTCCAAGTTGGATCTTCATTCTGGGTATCATCAAATTCGGATTCATGAGGATGATATCCCTAAAACAGATTTCCGCACACATGATGGCCATTATGAGTTTTTGGTCATGCTCTTTCGCCTCACTAATGCTCCTTCCACATTCCAGGCATTAATGAATAAAATATTTCGACCCTACTTGCGAAAATTCATTCTGGTATTCTTTGATGATATCCTTATCTACAGTAAAACATGGGATGAACATCTCCAGCATCTGGATCTTGTCATGCAACTTTTCTCTGACCATCATCTCCATGCCAAGTAGTCTAAATGTGTTTTTGGACAGAAGGAAGTTGAGTATCTCAGGCACATTATCTCAACACAAGGGGTTCGCGTGGACCCTGCCAAAATCGATGCCATGAACAATTGGCCGCATCCTCAAACACTCAAGAGCCTTCGTGGTTTTTTGGGGTTGACTGGCTACTACCGCAAGTTTGTCAAGGATTATGGGAAGATTGCAACTCCATTAACTACTCTATTGAAAAAGGATGCTTTTACATGTACACATGCTGCTCAGTGTGCATTTGACAAACTAAAACAAGCTATGTGTACTACACCTGTTCTAGCTATGCCTGATTTTTCCAAGCCCTTCACTATTGAGAGTGATGCTTGCAGCAATGGACTTGGTGCTGTTCTCCTTCAAGATGAACACCCTATTGTGTTCACTAGCAAAGCCCTTTCAGGTAAGAATTTAGTTGCCTCCACCTATGAGAAGGAAATGATGGCTATTTTGCATGCAGTACAGAAGTGGCGCCCATACCTATTAGGGAATCATTTCTGCATCAAGACTGATCACCAGAGTCTGAAATATTTCTTGGAACAGTGTGTCTCCTTCCCGGCACAACAGAAATGGGTTAGCAAACTCATGGGTTATGACTATGAGATCACTTACAAGAAGGGTAAAGACAATATTGTGGCAGATGCTCTTTCTCGCACATTTGATGCCCAAGGTTTTCTTTCAGCTATTTCTATGCCTGTTCCAAATTGGTTGTAATTTGTTCAACAGGGTTATGTCAATAACTCTTCCTTATCTCAAATCATCCAACGCTTGACCAACAACCCTTCTGCTGTACCACATTACTCTTGGGATGGTGCTTCTCTGAGATACAAGGGTCGTCTGGTGCTTCCCCAGAGCATAGATCTTCAACAGGATGTCTTCTATGAACTCCATGCTTCTCCATCGGTAGGGCACTCTGGGTTCCTCAAAACGTATGAACGGGCACGGCGTAACTTCTTTTGCAAGGCATGAAAAGGACAATTCAACAGATGGTGGCCGAATGTGATACCTGCCAGCGCAATAAGGGTGAAACAACACTCCTTCCAGGATTGCTCAAACCCTTGCCCATACCTACACGGATTTGGACAGATATTTCTATGGATTTCATTGAAGGGATCCCTAAATCTGGCAGGAAGACAGTGATTCTCGTTGTGGTTGATCGCCTCTCCAAATATAGTCATTTTTGTGCTCTCAGCCATCCCTATACAGCCTCTTCAGTTGCTCAAATTTTCCTGGACCAGATCTTTCGTCTTCATGGCATCCCTTCTTCCATTGTCTCGGATCGTGATGCGATTTTCACCAGTCATTTTTGGACTGAACTATTTCTCCACACTGGCACCAAACTGAAGATGAGTTCAGGGTATCACCCACAAACAGATGGTCAAACTAAAATTATCAATAAATGCTTGGAAACTTATCTTCATTGCTTCACCTCTGAACAACAACATCAGTAGGCAAAGTGGCTCCCTCTCACTGAATGGTGGTACAATACCTCTTACCACACTGCCTCTAAAATGACCCCATATGAAGCTGTCTATGGTCAGGCACCTCCAATTATTCTTCCATACACCCCTACCAGTTCACCAGTTCAGGAAGTTGACACGGTCCTTCAAAACCGTGATCAGATTCTTCGCATTTTGCGGGACAATCTTCACATGGAAAGAAATCACATGAAGCAACAAGCTGATCAGCACCGTTCTGAGCGCACTTTTCAAGTTGGCGATATGGTTTTTCTTCGTCTCCAGCCGTACAAGCAGTCTTCCCTGAAACTCAAAGGGCGTCATAAGCTCGCTCCAAAGTTCTATGGGCCATATCGGATTCTTCAGAAGATTGGGTCCGTTGCTTATAAATTGGAACTTCCTCCTTCTTCCCGCATTCATCCAGTCTTTCATGTCTCTTGTCTGAAGAAAGTTCTTGGCACCAACATGAGTGGACAAACGATTTTACCCGAACTGGATAATGAAGGATCCATCCTTTTGGAGCCGGAGGCCATCCTCAATCGGCGCAGTCGTCAGCTTCACTCTTACTCTATCACAGAGGTCTTAATTCAGTGGCACGGCATGCAACCAGAGGATGCTACATGGGAACCACTCCTTCAGATTCAACAACAATTTCCACATCTAAAGCTTTGAGGACAAATCTTTTTTTAAGGGGGAGGGGATGTTAGGAACCCATGTCTTTACTTTGTTAGTATATTGTTGTTGGACGCATATGCTTTGTAAGTTGTCCCATAGTATTTGTTGATCAATAGTTTATGTTATTGTTGTTGGCGCATATGCTTTGTAAGTCGCCCGTAGTATTGTTGATCCATAGTTTGTAGCGGCCCATAGTTTTGACCCATAGTATTGGCGCCTAGACTTAGTATATAAGTGTGTGTTGAGACCTATGAAGGAACGGTGAAGTTATTTGTATTGATCTTGCTCATAGGAGGTTGCCCCCTCGAAGTGGCCTGTGATCAATATAAAAGTGATTCTGAGTTCTGTCATTTATGCTATTTTGCATATTTTTATTAAGAAATTGTTGCAGGTGCATCACACGCAAGCCTTTTCAATATCCATCATAAGAATAAATGCACTAATATTCTTATTCTTAACTGAGTGTAGTCCTTCCTAAGCCACCCCTACTGCATCCAGAATCTAATGGTTTGTGAGGAAACCGAACTGTTCTTTAGATATAAACTTGGCAATAAAAGGCTTGATGCTTTCCGCTATAATTTTGGATATAATATTATAAAGAAGATTACATAAAGAAATCGGTCGATAATCATTAAAATATGAAGGTTTGTCCTTTTTTGGAATCAGGGTTATGAAAATCGAATTTAGGTTATCTAGGACCAAACCCTTGCATTTAGATTCATTAACTGCCTCAGTAATATCTTTCCCCATAATATAAAAAAAGAACAAATATAACTCCACAGTCCACACATCCGGGCCTGGACTTTTGTCTTTGGAGAATAATTTCAAAACCAATTGCACTTCCTCCTCAAAGATCGATTTTCCTACCTCCTGACAGTCTTCTTCAGTAAAAAAACATTCTCAACATCATTCCACTTGTTGTCTTCTTTGCATAAATAGGAGATCTAAAACTTCAGTTCACTTCAACAAGTCAAACAAGCCCATCATTTCGCTACACCAAGAAAAATTCTCTACGCTTACTAAATTGGTCAATGAGTCTGCAACATTCTTCAATGTGTCTACCTTTTTTGGTGACACCTTCTGGTTCTTTACCATCTCTCTCACAAAATGGTATTGAATATCAATGTGTTTAATCTTTGAATGGTATGCTAGATTATTTACTAGGAAGATTACACTCTCACTATCACAATCAAACATTACAACACCCTGACCAAACCCAACATCTAAACACACATTGCAACCAAACAACTTCCTTACATGCATGAGTAGCTTCCATATATTCAGTCTTAGTAGTTTATAGTGCAATGATCGACTACCTCCTACTCATCCAATTGATTGCTCTGTTAAATATCTTGAACATTGATATCTGTTGGTTGACCATCTAGTGTCGATATCTCCAGCCTAGTCAGAATCGACAAAACCATGTACATTGATTTCCTTGTTGTCCTCAGTCTCTCCTCCATAATAGATTGCATAATTCGTCATGCCTCGTAGATACCTAAACATCTATTGACATCGGTCTAGTGCTCTTTTCTAGGTGTCAACATGTACCTACTCAGTACTCCAATTGCATGGGAAATATTGGGTCAAGTACAAACCATATCATAGATAAGACTACCTACAACACTATCATAGGACACACATAACATGTACTTTATTTCTTCTTATGTCTTTGGACACTATTCAACAAATAGCTTGACTCCCACAAGAATAGGGACCTTGACCAGTCTACTCTCCTCCATGTTGAAACATTTTAGAACTATTTCAACATATTTTCTCTAACTTAACTAAATCCTTATACCTGCATGATCTCTCTGAATTTCCATTCCAAGAATGAAATTTGTTTCTCCAAGATCCTTCATGTCGAAATTTGAGGATAACTTCAGTTTCACCTCGTTTATTTGATCCATGTTATTTTCAACCAATAACATGTCATCAACATATATATATATATATATATGAAATGATCATTGACTTTATTCCCATACACACAATGATCATCCTGACTTCTCACAAACCCCAACTATTGGATATACATGTAAAACTTCTTTTACCACATCCTGGGCTATTGGTTTTAATATGTAGAGAGATTTCTTGAGCTTGTAGACCAACTCTTTTTCTCCTTCCTCTATAAAACCTTTAGTTTGCTTCATATAGATTTCTTCTTCAAGATCAACATGAATAAATGTTGTCTTTACATCCATCTGTTATATATCAAAATCAAATGTTGCATCTAAAGACATTAGTACCATTATGGAAGTTAGCTTAGCAATAAGAGAGAAAATATCACCAAAGTTGACTCCCTCGACTTGGGAATACCCTTTTTCTACCAGTAGAAACTTGTACTTCTTGACTTAACTTGTTGCATTCAACTTATCCTTGAACACCTACATCCTACTAACGAGTTTCCTTCCATTTGATAACTTGACTAGATCCCATGTTTCATTCTTCTTAAAAATTTTCTTAAAGACCTACATATTGTTAACGGGTTTCCTTCCATTTGGTAATGTGACTAGATCCCATGTTTCATTCTTCGTTAAGGATTCTATTTCTTCTTCCATGGCCATTTTCCAAAGTTTACTCTATGTCGATTCGATCGCTTCCTTTACCGATCTGGGACCATCTTCTACAATAGATAATGCAAAAGCAAAGTGAATGTTGGGTGGACTATACCTTTTGTGTTTTTGTCTTGCTCGACCATACCTCCTAATTCCCAGAGACCGATGTTCCACTTCTGTATCAGATTGAATTGACTCACCTAAATCCAAACTTTCATCATTCATTTCAAACTCTTTCTTTTTTGGTTTTTCTCTTTTAACCTCTTTATCCTTGGAAGTGCCTCTAACTTCTTTGAATATCACATCTCTCCTATAAACTTCCTTCCTTGCAACTGGATTCCATAGCTTATACCCTTTCACTCTATTTTTGTACCTGATGAAGTTGCATTTCCCTGACTTGCTACCGAGTTTGGTTATTTTCTCCTTTGGGATATGCATAAAGGCTTAATTCACACCCCAAAACTCTAATATGTGTAATAGAGGGAATTTTACTAGACCGTGCCTCATATGGAGTCTTGTCGACTAGAGCCGTCATCGGTGACCTATTAATCAAGTAACATGCCATGTCGACTGCCTCTGTGCAAAATTCTTATGTGACTCCAGCACCATTGAGCATGCTCCTCACTTTATCCATCAACGTTCTATTCATTCTTGGAGCAACTACATTCTGTTGAGGCATGTATGGAGTTGTATTTTGTTGAGCTATACCATGTCATCTATAGAACCAGTTGAATGCCTTTCCATAGAATTCTCCTCCATTATTAGTTCTTAGCATCTTGATATTTTTAATAGTTTGATTCTCCACAAGAGATTTGAACTCCTAAAACTTCTCAAAAACCTTAGATTTTGTCCTCAAAAAATACAACCATATCATTTTGGATAAATCATCTATGAAATAAACATAATACTGAGATCCTCCTAATGAAGGGACTGACACAGGTCCAAACACATCACTATGTATTAAATCCAATATTTCTTTAAACCTAGTAGCACTAGATGAGAACATTATACGACTCTATGTTACCATGAATACAATGTTCATAGCAGTCAACTTCTTCAAAGAAGTCAGGGAGACCTTCAACCATACCTTTATTGTGCATAGTGTGAAGACCTTTCTCACCTATATGTCCCATCCATTGATGCCACAACATGGTTGAGTCGACTAGAAAAGTATATGTTCCATCGGACTCAAGACATATTCATTGGTGTTTGTCCTTCCCAATAGCTTGTACAAGGTTCTAGTCTAAACTCTCCTCATCAGTACCATCGCTCCTCACACCATCTTGCACGTATCTTTCTCAAATATAGACTTTAAAGGAAAATGTCAATGTTCCTTAAAAGTATTTAAATATGAAATAAATTATGTTTGTACTTCAAAATTTTAATCCCTTGCGATGTTGAATATATCTAGGGTTAATATAAATCTATCTTTGTTTTGATTTTTCTTCTCCACAATGAATTTATAACATCACCAATGTAATATTGAAGTTTTAATACAAATACATAATATATTTTTGAAGTATTCACGGAAAAAAATAAAAGCAAGTTGCACTCTCAAAAAACCTCCAAACTGAAGAAAGAAGAAATGCCTTCATATGCCTTAATTCAACCTCTAGTATAAATTTCCATTCTATCATAGATAATTCTTTTCCCAAAACAGTTTATTGCAGATTTGTCCTCACATAGCATTGGTCACATGTAATCTAACATTGAAATTTGAGATCTACAACTTCCAAGCATGACACTTAAAATACTATGTTACTCTCCAAATTAGAAGTTGATGCAGGGGCATCTTTACAGCTGACAAGGAAAGAAAAAATATTCGAATCAGTTTTTGTTTATTACAGGAGTGGTTCCTGAAATATCGATGGTAGGTTAGGATCACACAAATTTTTAGTTTTTTTGTTGTAACAGTTTTGAGCCATGATGGCATGTAGGCTAATTGTGGCTGTTAGTTACCCTCATTTTCGAGGAAGAGAGCTAGGCTCTGTTTTATTTCAGCTTGTGAATTCGTTGATTAGGGGAGAATATAGTGGCAGGCACTTGGAACTGGATTTATTTTCTGTGTGAATCAATAGAAACCAGAATTTGTCAAATGGACTGTGTTTTCTGCTTTTAATCGTGTATTCTCCATTCATAGATGATAAATGAACTTATTATAGTATTGATATTGTTTTAAAATGCTTAGTGTTATGTTTGAGTAGTATACACTGCGCGGAAGAGATCAGTTGTGCGGATAGTGTGTTTTTATTTGGTAGAAGGAACATCAAACCCACTTGCAAGAAACGTAAACTGGTTAATTACTTTCGAAGGGCCTGACAGAGAATCCATCGCTCCTGTGTAACCTCTCCATTGATAGAAGAAAAATGCAGATCGCTTGCAGAATGAGCATGGTGTTTGGAAATGGAGCCAGGACCTTTGTAGAAAAGACCCCTCTACCAAAATATGGAAGAAAACATGATTTCTGAGAGTATTGGGCATTCTTCACTAGGCTCATCCATGTTGAGACCTAGTTTTCTTCAGGGTTAATTGCGTGGCTATATCAATTTTGGTATCAGAGCGTGTATGCTCTTTGGAGGATAAGACAGATAAGACTATTATGGAAATGCGAAGGCAGATAGCAAGCGTGTAAACTCTTCGGAGTTTAAAGAAGATTAAGGAAGTGAGAAGACAAACAAGAGGTTTGTAAAAAAGTGGTTTTGTAGAGCTAAGAAGACTCTCACATACAGAGTGCAGAGCAGAGAGATACATAGACAGTAGATGGAGCTCTTTGAAAGAACAATAGGACCTTTATATAAGGAGTCTACAAAACCGAGGATTGACAGTTCGAACAGCTTGGTTAGATACAGACTGTGAAGGCTAGATTTATGGGAGTCTAGACAGTGAGAAAGCAGACAAGAAGACTGAGATTGACAAAGTTACAAGCATTGGAGCATATTGAGAAATTGGTAAGCGTTTGTCCTTTGTTCTTAAATCTTGACAAATATGTGTTTGATTTGATAGAAGAAAAAGATGAGGAAAGATTACAATTTAAAGTTGTAATGAAGAGATAGGAGAGATCTTTGCTGGAGGGATGTGACAGAAGGAACCCATAGCAAAAGAAGTGATGTTGAAATTCCAATTGAAGATTGGAAACAAAGGGAACAGTAAGGTTCTCAAGAGGAAGGTGGCTGCAAAGTGGAATCCTGCGAAGGAGCATTGAATGCTCAATACGTTCTAAGAGAGAGATAGAACCATTGGAATTCCAAGAGGTCAAACTTAAAGAGGTAATTTTTGTGAGGTATTTATGACAAGGTGAAATAGACTTGTTGTTGCAGAGGCTAGGAGTGCAGTTACAGTAAGTTCAAGAAATCTCATGAAGAGTGGAGATGACTGTTGACAGTCATAGAAGGGGTTCAGAGAGAGGTTACATTGAGATGAAGGAAGTTGTCAAAGATATTGGCATAAAGATGAGGATGGATCGGGATACATTTGAGAAAGAGATGAATGAGATCAAGAAAAATCTTAGTAAGATGATGGAAGAATTACAGGAAAGTAATGAGGATCAATACCTTGGATGGCTATTGAGGAAGAAGGTCAAGTGGAAGGCCTTGCAACTGAAGCAGAGACAAATATTGCACAGGTGGGTGAAGAAGGAGGAACTCAAGAGAATTGAGTTTGAAATAAAGTTTATGGCAGAGGAGGATGCTCACCTTTACGAGCTCGAGCAATATTTTCTCTTAAGAGATGAAGACATTGCTAAAGGGTTTGTTGAGAAGCCCATGGATTGTGTAGAGACTTTAAATCAGTATGAAGAAAGTGAGGATGGAAATGCTGATAAGGAATTGTTGGAGAATCTACATAAGGAAAAAGTGGTGATTATAGAAATTCATAGGAGGACCACACCAAAAAAAGAAGAGATTCCAAAGTGAATGACATAGGTAAGGAGGTGAGCCAAGAAGAGTTTGACACAGAACTTGCTGAGATGAGAGAAAGCCTTGAAATGATGATGGGAGTGTTGGAAGAACAGGAGGAGGGAAACTGTTATGGTGGGAAGGTAAAGAAGAGGATAGTGGTATGGATCCTATTACATTTAAGGTTGAGGCAGAGCTTATATGCCAGAGTGGAGAGAGAACTCAGAGCATCTGAGTTGGGAGTAGAAATTCATAGTCATGAACTAGAAACCTTCTTTGGTAAAGATGTGGAAGCAGATATTAAATAAAAAAAGGGTAATGAGAATAAATTCCCGAAGTATCCAGATCAGCATAAGGAAAAGATGTTGGAAGCATCTAGGAGAAGAAGAGGGTCTCATAATTTTAAAACTAATGATTTGAATGCAGGTAAGTACACAAATACTGGAGTTAGTGAAAAGCATGCACAAGGATTTGTCATCAAGGAAGAAGAAGAGAATCGACTAGGTGATTCTAAAAGGATGGAAGAAAATGTGGAAGGCAAGAAGTTGCAAACTTCAAAGGAAGAAATGGGAAGTGAACAACAAGATAACTTTGTGTCAGTTTTAAAGGAAGACACTAGCAAATTGCTAGGAGGTAGTGAATTTGGACAAGCCAAAGCAGAAGATAGAAGTGATGAGATGTTATGCATAGAGATTCTTAAAAAGAATAGAGGTTGCATAAAGAAGGATAGTACCATAAGTACTAAGAAAGCTATGAAGAATGAGAGGAAAAGAGATGGACAAGAAAATAGAAATCAATTTCTTGTGGATGAAAAGAAGAATGCACAACAAGAAGGTTTGATGGGTGAGCTATCAAGCAAGTCCATAAATCCTTATAGTTTTAAAACTGACCAAGTGTGTGATTTTGCAGATATAAATGAAAATGGACAGTTAACAAGCGATGTTAGGAAGGAAAGCAATCAAATTGAAGAATGTTTCAAAGTAAGGTATGATATTGATGAAGGTCGTACAGAAGAAGGCAAAGTGGAACTAGTGCAACAAAAGGAACTCATTGATGAATTACTTAATAGGGGAGGATAGTCATTTGAAGCTGACATGAATAAGAAGGATCAAAATCTTATTTTGATGAAGGTTGAGGAACCATTGTCTCAGAGAACTCTCGAAGATGGCTTACAGAAGGACATAAATGAAAAGAATGTTGGAGAAGAAGGTGAGGCAGATTTGTCTCATGGAAAAAAGAAAAATGTTATAGAACTGGATAGGGCAGGATTGGCTATTAGATTTAGTCAAGGAGATGAAGGACAACTACTGAAGGTTTTCAAGGAAGAAGTAGGGTATGCTAAATATTATGAACAACATTATGATGAAGTGTTGGATAGATATCAAGGAGAGATTGAATTGCTAGACCACTTGCTGGAAGAACCTGAGTATAAAGGTGGGATTGCAGTCAAAAGTAGAGAGATGTCTCAGACTTTAGGGGAGACAAGACCATGTGCAAACTTGCAAACTAATAGTGTGTTTGCTGACATAGAAGTCAGGGAGAAGAGTCAGTATAATGTTGCACTCAAGGAGTCAAAGTATAGTTTTCTTCTTGTAAAAGAAATGTAGACTCAGGGACAACAACCGAACATCAAAGATGGGTATGTTTCTGAAGATATCAAAGATGGAGAGGTGGAAGAAGGAAGTAGTCAACAGTTTGAAGGTACATAATTAGAACATAAAGAAGATCTCATGCAAATTAGTGTTGTTGAGATGAAAGGAGGAATCAGATTTGAGAATTCTGAAGATGATAACAGTAGCGCTGTTGTAGAACAATAGGGAAGGATTTTTAATGCCTCAGGCATCTTTTGGAATATGTATAGTAATAGAAATTGGGATGAAGATGTTCATATCTTTATGTGTGGAGTAGAAATGCAGTTACAAGAGGATAAAGATCACATGAGATTTCAATAGAAACAGTTAAAGCTAGACAGACAAGTAGATGAGCTATTTAAGCTCATGAAGATTTCTAAAAGGAACTACAAGCGAGTGAAGAAGATGGTTAAGTGTGAAATTGGATTAACAATGAGAGATTGCAAAGGTAAGTTAAATGGAGGGTTACCGAACAAAGTATGGAAACCTGGAAGATTAGAACCAACAATGAAATTTGATGACAACAAAGGTAGTGGACAGTTACAACACAAAGTGTGGGATCCAAGCAGATGGATTTTGAGGATACATGAATAGGAGTTCATGAAAATTTCTACCTTGGGAGCCTGATGCAGGGGCATCTTTACAGCTGGCAAGGAAATAAAAAAAGATTCGAATCAGTTTTTGTTTATTACAGGAGTGGTTCTTGAAATATTGATGGTAGGTTAGGATTAAACAAATTTTCAGTTTTTTTGTTGTAACAGTTTTGAGCCATGATGGCAGGTAGGCTATCTGTGGCTATTTGTTACCCTCATTTTTGAGGAAGAGAGCTAGGCTCTTTTTTCTTTCAGCTTGTGAATTCGTTGATTAGGGGAGAATATAGTGGCAGGCACTAGAATTGGATTTCTTTTCTGTGTGAATCAATAGAAACCAGAATTTGTCAAATGGACTATGTTTTCTGCTTTTAATCATGTATTCTCCATTCATAGATGATAAATGAACTTATTATAGTATTGAGATTGTTTTAAAATGCTTAGTGTTTTTTTTGAGTAGTATACACTGCGTGGAAGAGATCAGTTGTGCGTATTATGTGTTTTTATTTGGCAGAAGGAACATCAAACCCACCTGCAGGAAACGTAAACTGGTTAATTACTTTAGAAGGGCCTGACAGAGAATCCATCACTCCTGTGTAACCTCTCCATTGGCAGAATAAAAATGTAGATTGCTTGTAGACTAAGCGTGGTGTTTGGAAATGGAGCCAGGACCTTTGTAGAAAATGCCCCTCTACCAGAATTTGGAAGAAAACGTGATTTCTGAGGGTTTTGGGCATTCTTCCCTGGGCTCATCCATGTTGAGACCTAGTTTTCTTTGGGGTTAATTGTGTGGCTGCATCAGAAGTGACAAACAACCTGCACTCCAATTTTTGACTAGTGGAAATGAAAAGCATCAACATTTATACAAATGAAATTTATGTTATATAATTACCCGCCAATTGTAGAGGAGAGTTGTATATTTCATAAAGTTTCAGTTTGATTTAAATACATATATGAATATACACTAATTATAGTATATGAAACATATTAACTTTACATTAGCTTACGAGAAGCATTGCACCAAGCATCATAATAGTGTTGTAAATTGTGTCACGTCCCCTCCCATCCTACCAGCTAGGTGGAGAGAATCGTGACGTTAAACCGAGCAATTAGCCCCATATCCATTAAATTAAACTCATTGATACAAATACATGTATAAGGGCATGCAATAGAAACACAACAGAAATTAAGAAAATGTTGTTGATATCTAATCATACACTCAAGATTTCTGTGACAGCCAAATAAAGACCTTTGCAGAATTATAAAAGATCATATGGACATGCATAACTTGTAAAAGCTCAGCGGAAGTAAATTCAATAGCACATCCAATGATAATTGCCAATTTAACACACAAGAGAATACTTATCTTATACAGAAGTAGTCACACACAACTGGCTATGCAACTGCAACGTTCCACCCAACCGTAGGCCAGTGTGCTCCTCAATCTCTCAGCACCACTGCCACCCCCGAGCTGGGCACGATCTCCACAAGGAAAAAGGGGAAACATGCTCTCACATAGCCAAAGGTATGCCAGAATCAGCCAAGCCAACTAGCAGTTGGGTTTCTCAGGCTGCTAAGAGGTGGGCAGAGGTGAGTTACTAGGCTAGTGGCTCAACCATGGAGCTAGGGATACACCATTGGGCTCATCAAGCCAAACCTGTCCTCTTCCACTCTTGAAGCCCCTGCTCACAGGTCCAAATCTAAAACGGGATGCACTGAACAACAAACCACAATTACTGGGCATGAGGAAAACGATTTCCACAGTGGGATGCATGAGATGGGGTCTCAACTCACTCAGAAAAACGTGGGAACCCACAAAAATGAAATGGGAAGATGGGGAGCCAATCCATTTTTAGAAAAACGTCCTTGGGCATTCGGGGGCAAAAACGACCTCCATACAGTCCCCAAATCGTGGCTCTCCTCTCCCAGGCTACCGCATATGCAAAAACGAACTCCCAGGCATGGAGAAATGCAGGATTTGGATGAAAAATGTGTAGGGAAAGACCCAGCTAGCTCCAACTGCGTGAATGAGTGAAGACTGCCCATTCCCCCGGCTTTGGGCACCATTTCGTGGGTGGTTTCTTGCCCCACAAGCAAAAACACGATTTTCCAAGTTGATGGCTTGCCCATGCACAAAAATGGCTTGCCCATACTCTTTCATTCCCAAGGCATTAACTGCCTTAACCAATTTCTTGGAAAAATTAAATGATTGGGTACATGAGACAAAATGGGTAGTTGGTGGTTTATGGGTTTCCCCATTGACACATGGATTAATACCATTGGCTCAAGGGTTTGAATAATTTCCCTCCCTATTCCTTGTAGAACCATGCCCCATCTCTTTTGTTGCATTGCATAGCTAGTTGTGGGTATTTTTCATTAAAATTCGTATTTACATGATGTCTTATATACATTGTGCCCTTCTAGCACAAGAACCATAGGCATCTATCTCTTAATTTTCGGTACATAAAATGACAAATCAATGGCGGGGCCTTGGCCTTGAGCTCCTCACCATGATTAAGTTACAATAATTACATCATTTACGATTTAGTGAAAAAGGGGGGTCAAAATGGGGACTTGACATACCCCTCCCCTTGGAATAACACCGTCCTCGGTGTTCCAACACTTTGGAAAATAAATACCCACTTACATATGTCTAAAATTCACAAAAACTTTGCAGATCTGCCCTGCATTCTGTTCTTTACATTGAACTTTCAGGACCAAGTCCTTTGATCTTCACGAGCTGCTCCTGCTGATTTGGATCTTCTAGCTCATCCATAAGTCTGAAAACTTTATGGCTGCTATCCTCTTGAGGTTCTCTTGTTGGGCAGTTGCGGAGGTAATGATCCCCCTCACAATTCCAACACTTCACGGGTTGCTTCATCTTTACCTGCTCAACTTCCTTTGAGTCTTCCCACCTGGAGCGTTTCTTAATCGGACGATTGGATGAATGCTTCTTCACTGATACACTTTTCTTTCCCTTGCTGATTGCTTTCATAATGCTCTTTACCTCTTTCTGCAGACGAATAGAGTCCTGCAAGACCTTGTGGTTCATCTTGTTCTGCTGCTTTTGCATCTTGAGCATCTCTCCAAGATTTTCTTGGGTCTTGGAAATTGTTTGAAGAAGACTTCTAGCCAATCCTAATAGCCCTTGGTCTGCCGCCATGGTCAATGGAAACAACTGACCACACTTTGCTCACTAGCACACCTACCTGTACCGACTGCAACCAATTGATTCAATTTCACCTGTGAAATTCATCATTACAATTCTCGTTAGGTCAAGCATAACCCAAAACATTAAAAATCAGTCAATGGTTTTTCCCCAGTTGACATGGATAGTCCATGCTTTACTCATGAGACTCCCACACTTTTTATGTTTTCCCAACATACACATGAATTCCTTCATGTTTATCCATTCACAGGGAATTCATTACTTAGCATTCACAATTCACTTTAATCAAATAAACACATTTTTACTTTCAGTCATGCATGCATTCAGCATTTTTCTAATTCTATAATTGCATCAATAAAAAGGGAAAGAGAGAGAGAGCAATAAGAGTTTCTCCTCTTAGTCTTGTTCCATTCTGGAACCCACACCACCACTGTGGTTTTCCTGCTCCTGTCCTCTTTCACTTCAACGTGAATGCTTGACCTTCTCTTTTGGCTATGACACGTAGTGTCTATGGTTTATTCTAGACCTCTCAACCATGGAGTTCCTCCACTTGGTTGGTCTAACTCTTGGCCGCTAGGACTCACACAACTCCACTAGCCCCATCTTTCATTACTGCTCATGCTGAGCTCTTTAGGGTGGTTACATGTCCACAGGCATCCTTAAGATGCTTCAAGGTTCTTGCTTCCAACAATACCTGCGTTGGATGTCTTCGCTTTATTCCATAGGACCCTTCTTTGCTCTACAGGCCTTGGATCTCCTATGGGTACAATAACGAATGTTGGGATAGCACGCAGGCTACTCCTCAACATCAATTAATCAATGCTCAACCAGCCACTTTCTGGATTTACCAAGCAGCTTTCAGTTCTTTCAGGGTCCCTTCTTCCTGCATTGACCAAGGTTTCCAACAGAGAAACAATAATGCATCAGCTCACTGTTGCAATATTTATGCTTGAAACTTTCAGTTTTTCAAATAAGAAATGAATGAAATTGAATACTTATCTGTATTGGGCATTTCCTCGTTACTCCACAGGTTTCCTTCTCTGCTTTACAAGCCTTGGATCACCTCTGGGGTGGATGCTTGGCCAGCACACATGCTGCTCCATAACATCATCCGAATAGGCAATGCCAAGCCAGTATGCCGACTGGGTTTATCAGGCATCCCTAAAATCAATATGCTAAGCCAGTACGCTGACTGGGTTTATCAAGCATTTCAAAATCCGTATGCTAAGCCAGTACGCCGACTGGGTTTATCAAGCATTTCAAAATCAGTATGCTAAGCCAGTACGCCGACTGGGTTTATCAAGCATTTCAAAATCAGTATGCTAAGCCAGTACGCCGACTGGGTTTATCAAGCATTTCAAAATCCGTATGCTAAGCCAGTACACTGACTGGGTTTATCAAGCATTTCAAAATCAGTATGCTAAGCCAGTACGCCGACTGGGTTTATCAAGCATTTCAAAATCCGTATGCTAAGCCAGTACGCTGACTGGGTTTATCAAGCATTTCAAAATCAGTATGCTAAGCCAGTACGCCGACTGGGTTTATCAAGCATTTCAAAATCCGTATGCTAAGCCAGTATGCCGACTGGGTTTATCAAGCATTTCAAAATCAGTATGCTAAGCCAGTACGCCGACTGGGTTTATCAAGCATTTCAAAAACCATTTCCAAGCCAGTTCTCCGACTGGGTTTGTCAGGAAATAACACCCTTCACCAATACTTTCACATCATGCAAGTAACCGATGCCAAGCCAGTACACCGACTGGGTTTATCAGGCATCCAGCAACCTTTCGCCACAACTCCCCAAATAACCAATGCCAAGCCAGTACGCCGACTGGGTTTATCAGGCATACAACAACCATTCGTCACAACTCCCAAATAACCAATGCCAAGCCAGTACGCCGACTGGGTTTATCAGGCATACAACAACCATTGCCAAGCCAGTACACCGACTGGGTTTATCAGGCAATATGAACAACATAATATGATTACGTGGCTCCTTCTCTTGTGCAACCAGTGGTTCCCTCCAGGAACTCCATAGGTGACTCACTTGACTGCAGGCTAGCATGGCCCCACAATACCCACTCACACTACACAAGGATGATACCCCTTTTCTGCAACACAGCTCCTCGGGCCTATCCATCCCTTCTAGTGTCCTTTAGTGTGAGCGTAGAAAGGTTACCACTGCCCATACAGTCCTCTTTGAGCACCCTTCTTCACTTTGCCCCTTACGTGCAACACCAAGTTGCATTTGTGTAAGCTGTTAGCACAAGAAGGATAAGCAGGCTCATCAGTATTACTGCCCAAAAATTGTAATCATATTTCATATCATTCACTATCAAGTATTGAAACACCAGGAATGCGTCCATTCCCTTAGGGTGTAGTCAATATTGAAAACCCTACCATGACCCAGCACCAGAAAAGGTGTGCACCCCCCTTTCTGATGTGCGCCATGTAGGCCCTAATCATACTCAAGCAGTCTGGAACAATAATGAAATAATAAAACATGCTCTGCATATTAAATCTAATAATTTAGACATGCATGTTCTTGTCTAGGGTCACAGAATACTCATTCATTTTGCATATGTGTCTCACATGCCTTCTGGGCATAGCTTTACCATCTCTCTTTCATGGTTTACCGACATGCTGTTTGGTTGAGACAATGGCGTTTCACCCGAAACCCATTTCCAAAGCATGGAATCCTTCCTATCTAGTTTGGCTTCTGCAGGCCATCACACATGATCTTCCTGCAATGTGTCATCCTGGCACACTTTATCAAATAGCCAAACAGTCAGCAACATTTAGCAATAAGCTTCAAATATGATTGTTCCATAACCAATCAATAGCATTAATAATTAAATTCAATATGAATTTACAATTCTGTCTACTACAGAAATTGGTTCTCTTATCCATGAGGCTATCCTCATATTGTTTGGCTCCTGTAAGTGACACCACTCTGCCTGTTATGGCCTTATGCCCGCTGCCATACGGGAGCATCCCCTTACAGCATGTCCTCCTGACACATTTTCATATAAGCCAAACAGTCATTAGCAATTATTAGCAAAATTTCAAATCCGGAACAATTACAAATCTGATATTTACAACTGTTCTTACTAACAGAACTTAGAGCTCTCAACCATGAGATTCCTTCTCATAAGCTCTAGATCAAATTTCACAGTCATATCCTTCGTACAACTCTGTCCTTCCACAGAGCATTCTAGCAGCCCATCGATCATGATTGGGATCTTCATGCACTTACTATTCTGCATTCATAACAGCCCATAAAATGGTCCTAGATTTATCATCAATTCATCATTTCATTCATTATTTATTTTGCAATGACATATGCATCATCCCTATGCATTCATACAATGCATCATAAGATTTATAAAATCTCTTAATGCACATCTACTCAATGCTACCTTGCATTGTTTCATGAGTACTATGCATTCAAGCATATTATGATCGAAACATGACTATCTCATATAACCTGCATTACCATAATTAGGACCACCAGTCCTCACTTGCTTGGGTTATTAAGCACATAACCAATCATACGCATGGCATGATATAAATTCACATGGATGCATTGAGATTTCTAAACAGTCATAGGGTGTAAGGGTCATCCTATTCACTTACCCACACCTCACCAAGCTTGGTAGGTTAACAGCCCCAGTCGATATTCAATATTACATGCAAATTAGCTCAACATAGCTCAAACATAGTTGAAGAGATCTTACCAAATCCCCTTTCAACATTCATGCAATTTATGCACCAATAACCATTACCTGTATGGCTGTCGTTTACACCACTTGATGTTACCTGACCAATTGGCCTCTTACCAATGCTACGCAGTCCTTTTGCCAACCTCGTGATCATAGGTTTGTTGCGCCATCATTTCCGCATAAGGTTGTTGGCTTCATGCAACAACATCCTCAGAACGTTTAGCCATGCTCTTTGTTATCTTTGGTCCTACAACCAATACCAACATCAATAGTGATTATCAACCACAATATTCTCCCTTAGTGGTTTATTGCATATGCCGACTTCATTATTCTACCAATGTGCAATATCCCATTTATGCACAAGTATTTCTATATGCACTATGCAATTTGTTAAGATGCCATCTAGTGCATATACATCTATGTAATCCTTTACATTTTTAACATTTGTATGCCATATGACAATTTCATAATTATAAGTATGATAACAAACAGAGGTTTAAGAAATTCTTCCCTTTTCGACCCCTCATCGTGACATGGAATTCCTCTTCCATATCCTGCAATTGTAGAAATTGCCCATATGGACAACAAAATTTGTTCGTCAAACAGCCGCTGGCACTCTTCTGCACTAAATATCTATGATATATATAGACCTCCTTCAATCTCTGGTCATACATCATTGTTCCCTGCTGGACAAGCTTTCCAATGCTTGTCTTCATGCTCCATTCTGACATCAGGTGCAGGAACTGCATCCTTTCAAAAATGACAACTTTCACTCCCATTTTGCACATTTTACACAGCTGCATTATATTCTCAGAAATTCACAAATTACTTCATGCATGTGGGAAGAATGCCATACTAACAATTCGTCAAATCACAATCAAAGACACAGGAGGGGGAAAAAGAAAGGGGGTCAAGGGGGCTTGCCCCCTTGTTTTTTTTTTTTTTTTTTTTTTTTTTTGGGGGGGAATCACGCCTCATAGGGCGGTTCGCGAAATCCTGCTGCAACGGGCAGTTCGCTGAATCCTGCCGCGATGGACGGTTCACGGATTGCTTCCGCAACTGCGGGGCGGTTCACGGTAAGCTTCCGCAATAAGCGGGCCGGTTGACTGAAGCCCTCCGCAATTGCGGGGCGTTTGGCTGAACCCTTCCGCAATTGCGGGGCGGTTAGGCAACGGCTTCCGCACGACGCGGTTCAGCAACGGCTTCCGCAACTGCGGAGCAGTTCGCCGAACGCTTCCACAATTGCGGAGCAGTTCGCCGAATGCTTCCGCAATGGCGGGGCGAATCGCCGAACGCTCGCGCAATTGCGGAGCCATTCGGCGAAGGCTTCCGCAGCTTCGGAGCCGTTCGCGGAATGCTCCCGCCGTTGCGCGGAATGCTTCCGGGGGTTTCGGGCAATTTTTGCGAAATGCTTTTGCGGAAAGACTTGCGGAATGCTTCCACAATTTCGGAACGATTCGTCGAAGTCTTCCGCAATTGCGGAACGATTCGGCGAAGTCTTCCGCAACTTCGGAACGACTCGCCGAACTTCTTCCGCGTTTGCGGAACGATTCGCGGAATCCTTCCAAAATTTCGGAAGAGAATTCCTTCCGCAATTTCGGAAGAGAATTCCTTCCGCAATTTCGGAAGAAAATTCTTTCCGAAATTTCCGATACTTAGAAAATTTTTCACTTAAAAATATTTTTCTCCGATGTTTCGGAGCAGTTGGTTGAATTCTTCCGTAATTGCGGGAAGGTTCGCCGAAAACTTCCGCAATTGCGGGAAGGTTCGCAGAACTCTTCCGCAATTGCGGGAAGGTTCGCGGAACCTTTCCGCAGTTTCGGGAGGACTCCCCGAAACAGACTCAAAATCAAAATTTCCAGAAATAGGCTTAAACCAAAATTTTTCAAAACTGTTAAGGAAAAATTTAAAAATCTTCCCTTCTAATTGCTATCAGATTTCGCCCATAGAGGCCCAATGCTGCAACGCAGCTCTGATACCATTCTGTCACGTCCCCTCCCATCCTACCAGCTAGGTGGAGAGAATCGTGACGTTAAACCGAGCAATTAGCCCCATATCCATTAAATTAAACTCATTGATACAAATACATGTATAAGGGCATGCAATAGAAACACAACAGAAATTAAGAAAATGTTGTTGATATCTAATCATACACTCAAGATTTCTGTGACAGCCAAATAAAGACCTTTGCAGAATTATAAAAGATCATATGGACATGCATAACTTGTAAAAGTTCAGCGGAAGTAAATTCAATAGCACATCCAATGATAATTGCCAATTTAACACACAAGAGAATACTTATCTTATACAGAAGTAGTCCCACACAACTGGCTATGCAACTGCAATGTTCCACCCAACCGTAGGCCAGTGTGCTTCTCAATCTCTCAGCACCACTGCCACCCCCGAGCTGGGCACGATCTCCACAAGGAAAAAGGGGAAACATGCTCTCACATAGCCAAAGGTATGCCAGAATCAGCCAAGCCAACTAGCAGTTGGGTTTCTCAGGCTGCTAAGAGGTGGGCAGAGGTGAGTTACTAGGCTAGTGGCTCAACCATGGAGCTAGGGATACACCATTGGGCTCATCAAGCCAAACCTGTCCTCTTCCACTCTTGAAGCCCCTGCTCACAGGTCCAAATCTAAAACGGGATGCACTGAACAACAAACCACAATTACTGGGCATGAGGAAAACGATTTCCACAGTGGGATGCATGAGATGGGGTCTCAACTCACTCAGAAAAACGTGGGAACCCACAAAAATGAAATGGGAAGATGGGGAGCAACCCTGGGAAGCCAATCCATTTTTAGAAAAACGTCCTTGGGCATTCGGGGGCAAAAACGACCTCCATACAGTCCCCAAATCGTGGCTCTCCTCTCCCAGGCTACCGCATATGCAAAAACGAACTCCCAGGCATGGAGAAATGCAGGATTTGGATGAAAAATGTGTAGGGAAAGACCCAGCTAGCTCCAACTGCGTGAATGAGTGAAGACTGCCCATTCCCCCCGGCTTTGGGCACCATTTCGTGGGTGGTTTCTTGCCCCACAAGCAAAAACACGATTTTCCAAGTTGATGGCTTGCCCATACTCTTTCATTCCCAAGGCATTAACTGCCTTAACCAATTTCTTGGAAAAATTAAATGATTGGGTACATGAGACAAAATGGGTAGTTGGTGGTTTATGGGTTTCCCCATTGACACATGGATTAATACCATTGGCTCAAGGGTTTGAATAATTTCCCTCCCTATTCCTTGTAGAACCATGCCCCATCTCTTTTGTTGCATTGCATAGCTAGTTGTGGGTATTTTTCATTAAAATTCGTATTTACATGATGTCTTATATACATTGTGCCCTTCTAGCACAAGAACCATAGGCATCTATCTCTTAATTTTCGGTACATAAAATGACAAATCAATGGCGGGGCCTTGGCCTTGAGCTCCTCACCATGATTAAGTTACAATAATTACATCATTTACGATTTAGTGAAAAAGGGGGGTCAAAATGGGGACGTGACAAATTGGCACAATTAGAAGCTGAAAATGTGTAGTCTTGAATCCAATTTGCAAGAACCACCTCTTGATCCAATGTTTATAAGCTTGAAATTGTCTTTTCAAGCACTTTCTCTGCTTCTGCCTTCTACGAGGAAGGCATAACTAGACTATCAAATATATTCGTGGCATAGAAAAACATAGGAAACCATATGATAAGTGATTTGAACCTTGCCTGGTCTGAAATATCAAAATCCCACTTTGTTATCTCTTTGAACAACAAAACTACAAAACAAGTATATTTATGACAATCTTAAACAAAGGGTTGTGTTGTGGAATGCAAAGCAATAAAATATCAATTGTAATTTATGTGAATGATGACATATCACAGAGTGTGAAGAACCTGCAACAATTAATTGATGAATACACGATATATCAGATCACAGAATACTTTTATTGATCGCAGGCCACTTCGAGGGAGAAACCTCCTTTGAGAAAGCTCAATACAAAATAACTTCACGGTGCCTTCATTGGCATCAACACAAACTTATACACTAGTCTATGCGGCAATACTATGGGTCAATACTATGGGTCAATACCATGGGACATATAATACTACGGGATGAATTACAAAGCATATGCGTCCAATACTATGGATCAATACTATGGGCTAATACAGACTATAGATCAACAAATACTATAGGACGTATTACAAAGCATATGTGTCCAACAACAATATACTAACAAAGTAAAGACATGGGTCATTTCCTTCGCAGATGTAGAGGTGGATAAATTCTTACCTGAAAGGTCTCTTGAAGGCAGCAATCCCACTGGTTTAGCAAAGACACCTGCATATCTATCCAAAATTTGTTGGAGATCCAAGGGAGTAGTGGAGATTGTTGATGGGTGCATTTGAATGGAATGGAGCTGAGCGATGACACCATGTGAATTTTTCTTAAGGAGATTTTCCAGGCGATGTGAACTGATGATGTGGAGAGACCCTGGTTGTAAGCCTGTAAATGTGTGTTTTGTCCCATTGAGTGAAAACTGCATCCAAAGTTTAGCAAAATCCCATAAGATGGGTCCAAGTGTGCGTAACCATTGAACACCCAAAACCACATCACATTCGCCTAAGGCCAAGGAAAACATGTCAGAACGCAAGTTATAATCTTCCATAGAGATACACACATTGTGACACTTCCCCTTGCAAGGTAAGGTGCCCCCATTGACAACCATGACTTCAAAGTTGGAGTAAGGATGGACAAAACAATAAGCTTGTTTGGCGATATGAGGGTCAATGAAGTCATGAGTGCTACCAGAATCAATGAGTATGGTAAGAGGGAGCTTCTTGAAGTAACCCCTGACTCGCATTATTTGGGGGATGGTGATGTTGGATAAAGCATGGAGAGATATCTCGGGTTGGTTGTCCTGCGATGGGGGATCAACAGGCGGCTGCTGAATGTCGACCTGATCATCTATTGTATCTGGAGCATCTTCACCAAGTTCAGAGGCAGACGAAGAATCCACATCCAAGAGATAGAGCTTTTGATCAATAATCTATGCCCCTACGTGAATTTCTCATCACAATTATAACAAAGCCTTTTTTCTCGGCGTGCCCACATCTCTGCTTCAGACAAATGCTTGATAAGAGTTGGTTGAGGAGATGGTGTGATGGGAGGTCTTTGGGAACCCATATTTCTGAAGGGAACAAAGGTGGGTCTGGAGCGTTGTTGGGTTGCAATATTGTCCTCTGTCAACTCAGCCAACCCTAGGACTTCCATCATTGTGTTGGGACAGAACATTTTAACCTCTGAGTGGATTTCATCCTTAAGACCACTAATAAAGCAAATCCTGTAGAATTCATCAGACAATCCTTCTGTGTGATTGGCCAGTTTCTGAAATTCTGTCTGATACTCTCTCACTGTGCCAATTTGGCAAAGTTTAGGGAGTGCTCCTGTGAATTCATCAAAAGCATTAGGGCCAAATCATTGCAAAAGGAGTTGGAAAAGATCTATCTAGTTTGGCTCGTGATGAGCTCTGATGTACCAACGATACCATTGAAGCCTGGCTTCATGTTCCAAACGAAAGGATGCAAGTGGAACTTTGTGGACATCAAAAGTATTATGCAGACTGAAATATTGGTCTGCCTAGTATATCCATCCAGTCAGATCAGTACCATTGAAGTGAGGAAATTGAAGCTTCGGCCCACAGAAATTGTTGGAAGAAGAGAACCCAATGGCTGCAAAAGATTTTGGCTGTCGGTTATTTTTCATGGCTGAATGATGAAGATGGAGGCTGAGAAATTTTTCATCCAAATCTTGGAGTTTGGTTTTGAGGGTTGTAAGTTCTTCCTCCATGATTTGTGCTCCTACACGGGTGACAAGCATAACCAGGAGTTTTTTTTTTGAATGGGTAGAAAAACAAAAACAGAAACTATTTTAGTATTTAGGAAAATTTGGATTTGGGAAAAACTCGGATGGGTAATTTGGGTTTGACTAAGTTTTGGACACTTTCTAATGGACAAGGAAGCAAAAAATGGGGATTCCAGAAGCAGGGTGAAAGAATGAGAAAATTTGGCAGAGACGGAAAAAGAAGCAGAAATAGGAAATGAACACGGTGGTAAAATTTGAAGGCGAATGGATGAAAATTGAAGAAGTTATGGCAAACCCTAAAAATAGACAAATGTGGGATTTCTGGCTTTGATAAGAGGAATTTGGGATAGGGTCCTCAAGAATGAAATATGCAAAATGAGATTGTAGGGGTGTCAAGGAAGTTTCAAGGGAAACAGAGTTAAAACAAGGGAGATATGGTGAAAAAACTGAATATTTTTTTTTTTTTTTGAATAGGTAGAAAAACAAAAACAGAAACTGTTTTAGTAAAGGAAAATTTGGATTTGGGAAAAACTTGGATGGGTAATTTGGGTTTGATTAAGTTTTGGACACTTTCTAATGGACAGGGAAGCAAAAAATGGGGATTTCAGAAGCGGGGTGAAAGAATGAGAAAATTTGGCAGAGAGGGACAAAGAAGTAGAAATAGAAAATGAACATGGTGGTAAAATTTGAAGGCGAGTGGGTGAAAATTGAAGAAGTTATGGAAAACCCTAAAAATAGGCAAATGTGAGATTTTTGGCTTTGGGAAGTGGAATTTGGGATAGGGCCCTCAAGAATGAAATATGCATAATGAGATTGTAGGGGTGTTAAGGAAGTTTTAAGGGAAACAGAGTTAAAACAAGGGAGATATGGTGAAAAAACGAATTTTTTTTTTGTTTTTTTTTTCAGAAATGGATCTGCTACGACGTGGAAGGGATCGGAAACAAATGGATCTGCAACAGCATGGAAGGGATTGAAAACAGATGGATCTGAAATGATGTAGAAGGGATCAGCAACAAATAGATCTGAAACGCCACAGAAGTGATCGACAACAATTCTGGACAAAGGAAATCTGCGATTTATCAGCTGAAAATAGATATGGACCCCATATGCTCGACTTCCTAACGGTTCAGGGATTCGCTTGGCCGCCAATTCTATCTGACGGCTTGTGTATTGGGGCAGTACTCCTCACTCCATGGCTCAGGTAAAACTGATAACCGCTTTGCCACAAATGACAGCTTTTGGTTTACGTCATGGGTGGGAACTAGTCAATCAGGTAGGGGTCGTTTCCCTTTTTGCTGGCAGGTCCTCTCAATGGGCTAGCTACTTTGGGGTTCCTGTGGTACTCCTCACAATGAGTTTTAGGGCTTATTCCCAAGTACTTCCCACAGTTAAGCAGATATGGATTATTCCCAAATCCGAACCTGCAACAGATGCGAAAAAAAATTGGCAGAAATTTCACCCAACGAGCCCAAGAAAGTGCTCTGATACCAGATGTGAAGAACCTGCAACAATTAATTGATGAATACTCTACGATATATCAGATCACATAATACTTTTATTGATCGTAGGCCACTTCAAGGGGGCAACCTCCTTTCAACAAGCTCAATACAAAATAACTTCATAGTGCCTTCATTGGAATCAACACAAATTTATATACTAGTCTATGCAGCGATACTATGGGTTAATACCATGGGACATATAATACTACGGGACGACTTACAAAGCATATGCGTCCAATACTATGGATCAATACTATGGGCTAATACAAACTATGGATCAACAAATACTATGGGACCTCTTACAAAGCATATGCATCCAACAACAATATACTAACAAAGTAAAGACATGGGTTCCTAACACAGAGACGAGCCATGAAAAAACTCATAGATTAACATCCTACCTAACATCTTGACTAGAGATCCTTTCACACAAGGATGTTAAGATATAGGAAAAGTAGCTAAGTGAGTTACTATGATCCACTGCAAAATATCTTCTTCCATGGTTGAACACATCCCTAACTTGTTTGTTATCCACAACAACTCTTGTGTTATTTTTTCCAAAATACTGCTATTGTTGGCCATCACAAGCTGTGATTGCAAAGTAGGTAAAGTCATTGTAGATTGGGGTTGGGGATGCAACAAATTTGTTAAAAAACCCTCAAATTTTTCAAAAGATGGCATCAATTGAGAAGAGAGAGTAATCATGCGCATCAACCTCCACGACCAACTAGATGTCTCTATGTATTTCTATTGCCTTTGCATACATTGCAGTGATGAATTTAACAACTTTAGGGTATGAGAAAAACCAACAAAAAGAGGCTTATGATTAATCTGTTGCAATGTAGGTCCTCCTTGTTTTTCATTTTCTTCTATTGTTTTGTCAACCAAATCGCAAGCAAACTCATATTTCCTCGAAGTGACATGTATATCATTCACTAATGTTAAAACCTGCATAAAGCCTAGTGACATAGACAAAGACCCTAAATAAAAAATTGTAATGGAATCCGAAAGAATAGATGTCTGGTGACATAGACAAAAGCGAGGCAACTGGTGTGGACGAAGTAATGATACAATGGAGGAAATTGGTATGAAGCGAAGAACATATGATGCGTAGTTGCCAACTATCAAATAATGGATCGAACACTGAAGATGCTCCAATGGTTGTCTAATAGAATTCAACGACCCAAATTTGTTCATAGGTATTTAAAAAACATCAGGATCACATGAAGTGAAGAACATATGATGTGTGAGGCAGTATGGCTTCAGAAGCTATTGTCAGAATTATTTGATCTCCCGCTGGAGACTATTGGTATCTTTTGTGACAACCAGAGTTGTGTGAAGCTGTCTGATAACCCGATGTTCCACGACAGGTCGAAACACATAGAGATCAAATACCACTATATCAGGGATATGGTGCAAAGAGGAGCAGTGAAGCTCCTGTATGTTGCGACGGATGAGCAGATTGCAAATGTGCTGACGAAGCCACTAGCTAGAGTGAAGTTCGAGTACTTCAGAGAGAGGCTTGGTGTTCTTCAGATAGACGACACTTCGAGGAAGAAGTGATGAAGACATTTGCTGAAGCCATTCCAAGCATGCTGGAAGGAGGATCCTTCACATGGCTGTGGATGTAAACGCTGGATGATGAGCATCAGGATGGTGTTCTAGTTTTTGCTCTGTATGATCAGTTGGATCATTTACATTTATGTATGTACGCATCATGTTGGATGCTAGATATGATCAGTTGGATCATTTACATTTATGTATGTACGCATCATGTTGGATGCTTGGACCATGTATCTGTATATGTATCATGTATGATCAGGTAGATACATTGTATATGATGATATGTATTAGGTAGATGCTTGGTATGCATCAGGTGGATGCATTGTATGATCAGGATGGTCGTGGATGACGAGCTTCTCCAGATGACATGCATCAGGACAATGCAGTGATGATGATCAGGATGATCATGTGTACATCAGGATGATGTATGGTGAGTATCAAGATGATACTTTGTGGCCTTGGATCAGGTTGTGTAGATGAGCATGTCTAGGAGATCGTATAGGTCGGAGTTGTGTACCCGTAACATCCTGGGATGCTCTTTCAAGACATTGCTCTGGGAGGACATGTAATTTGTGCCCTGGGAGATCTTCAGGTCGGAGTTGTGTACCCATAACAGCCTGAGATGCTTTTGCGAGGTTTTGTCCTATGGCATGTAATTTGCTCCTAGGAGATCTGGACAGGATGAAAAAGGCCTCAGATGCTTCAGCTAGGTTTTGCCATGACCACATGTAATTTGCTCCTTGGAGATCTGGACAGGATGAAAAAGGCCTTAGATGCTTCAGCCAGGTTTTGTGGTGGACCACATGTAATGTGTTCCTAGGAGATCCAATAGGTAGAGCTGTGTGCTCATAATAGCCTGGGATGTTTCAGCCAGGTTTTGTGGTGAGATCACATGTAATGTGCTCCTAGGAGATCCGACAGGTAGAGCTATGTGCTCGTAATAGCCTGGGATGCTTCAGCCAGGTTTTGTGATGGGTCACATGTAATGTGCTCCTGGGAGATCCAACAGGTAGAGCTATGTGCTCGTAATAGCCTGGGATGCTGCAGCCAGGTTTTGTGACACACGTAATAAGTCTTGAGGATTCCACAGTATGGCCAGTGATGATGAAGACCTGCAGGTGGTGAGCCTACATCCAGTATGAAAAAGGACTAGCTCTGTAGAACTTCCTATGACGAATAGATTCAGAGATTGATTGAGATAGTAGCAGCAGCAGTGACGATGATGATGACTCGATGACGATTATCCAGTGACGATGATCCAGAGAAGAAGACTTGTGCTAGAAGACCTGTGTCGAGAAATACCTTCCTAGTTAAGAGGGAGTGTTGATGTATATGTAACTTCGGAATGTATTTCACATAAATGTAAATTGTATTCCTATAGAGACGTTATTATTCCTTTATACGGAAGTGTTTGTATTCCTATAGAGATGTTATTATTCCTCTATATGGAAGTGTCGTAGCTTATACTTGATGGGTTATTAGACCACCTTGTTGGGGTCGGCCCTGTATAAGTCATGTGGGTCGAAGGGTTATTAGACCACCCTATTGGGGGTCAGCCATATGGGTCAAAGGGTTATTAGACCACCCTATTGGGTGTCAGCCCAGTCAGCATTATGTTAAGTGGTTAAGTTGAGGCCGACCTAGTTGAGTAAAGGTCATGTCAAGTTAGTGTATAAATAGAGAGTGTGTCTCTCTCATTTTACACATTCTATTCTCTCTCACACTCTCGGGAGAGTGGCGCACTTGTGGAGGAGGAGAAGCTGTTGCTAGGAGATGTCTATCTCTTATGCTTGGGTTGTATCATTGCTCTATCTATCTCTGAGGAAGTTATTGGGGTTTTTCACCTTTGTGGTTTTCCCCAAGTAAACTCTGTGTCTCTTGTGTGCTTGCATTATAGTGTCCATGATTGATATGCTATAGATTTGTTGTACATGTTGTTCTCTCAGTTAAGATACTAGATCAGATTGAAGTAAATTCTAGAAATTTAACACTAGATGTCTCTACGTATTTCTATTGCCTTTGCATACATTGCAGTGATGAATTTAACAACTTTAGGGTATGAGCAAAACCAACAAAAAGAGGCTTATGATTAATCTGTTGCAATGTAGGTCCTCCTTGTTTTTCATTTTCTTCTATTGTTTTGTCAACCAAATCACAAGCAAACTCATATTTCCTCAAAGTGACATGTATATCATTCACTAATGTTAAAACCTGCATAAAGCCCAGAAACATAGACAAAGACCCTAAACCAGAAACTGCAATGGAATCTAAAAGAATCGATGTCTAGTGACATAGACAAAAGTGAGGCAACTGGTGTGGACGAAGCAATGACACAGTGGAGGAAATTGGTATGAAGTGAAGAACATATGATGTGTAGTTGCCAACTATCAAATAATGGATCGAACACTGAAGATGTTCCAATGGTTGTCTAATAGAATTCAACGACCCAAATTTGTTCATAGGTCTTTAAAAAACATCAGCATCACATAAGAGAAATTCCTTACGACATAATTAATCTCATATTTTTCCATAGGTGAGATGAATTTTATTTTAACAATATATCATAATATATATGTTTTTGGTTATATGGAAGTTATTTTTTTCATTTTCTTGAATTTTGTTTAATTTATTTATTATTAATATAGATATTTTTAATTTAGATTTATCAAGAATTAAAAATAAACAAATCTTTTAAAGTGCAAACCATTTTTTTTTAAATTAAAAATTTAAATATATATATATATATACTTTAAGAAATTTATTACATTATATTAAAAATAGATAAAACTAAGTTAAAATAGATCTATGTAAATTTCACATGCTTATTTTTTGGTTATGATTATTATTTTGTATTACACTTATGTCATTATTACCCACATACACAAATGCGAAAACATCTATGCCATAAAACCTCTCAACATAATAATGTATAATTCAACATGATTTCATTTTCTTTGAATTTTGAAGTCTTATAAATTTTAATGTTTTTAAATAATATATAATATTAATTAATTTTTACAAAAATATTTGTTTATTCTGGGGAGTAGGTGTGGGGATCATTCTTGATTTAGATAGATAGTTTTAACTTATGAATGAGGCTTAAGAAGAGCAACCAACAATCAAGTATAGTGCCATGCACATTATCTTTTGGACTAGACTTCATTATTTCTCTAGGAATTCAAAAAGTCAACATTCTAGGGGACCCCTTCTTGGTGATCTCACAAACCAGGAAAAAAGAGGAACTAGTTGATAGAATTGTCGAGAGGTTCCATAAGCGCATTCTTGGATTTCTACAACATATATTTGAAGCTGATCTAATTCATATTTAGCACGAGAACAATGCAAATGCATATACCTTAGAAAACAAGGCAACTCTGCTGAACAAAAGAAAAATGATTAAAAATGGGGCCTGACATATAACTCGTTGGCTCCCCTAAGGTTTATTAAGCATGATTAGAAGCCACCGCAATTTGATGTCACTTACCATAGCATTAATGGGGAACTCTACACAATCCAACGCCAATAATTGTCATTTCAACACCTAAGGAAAGGCCAAGGGTGATCACATGCCTGTAGGCATGTAAGGCCTTTCAGGAAGCTTCGTTATAGATTGACCACAAAGGAGATGTGGTAATATGACACCTTCTCCTCATTCCATCAATGCATTTGGGATAGACAACTCAAGAAACTGTTCTAAGTTTGGCAAAATTGTGGAGGGGAGTGACAAAGTAATGGTGACTGTGTATATCTAAGACAACACTGCCTTCCCCTCAAGAGCTCAAGGGGAGTAGCTATCAGTCCAAGCAATTCGTGGGTTGTTGAAAATCACTAGGTTAGCAGTTGGCATCCAAATTTGCCAGGTAAAAAAGCAAGAAACTTGGATTGTCCTGGGTAAAATTCAGGCAACGAGATGCTAGTGGGGAGTGGCCATAGTTCCTAGAATGAAGATGAAATGAGAGGAAAAATTAACCGAGCTTACGGTGAGCATTGAGGATGTTTGAGCTGACATAAAGGAAATAAAAAACATCCTCTCATGGATGAAATTCTAGCTTGTTGGATTTCTGGCAGTTGTCTGCTAGATCACCTCTCACACCTCTAGTTTAGACACCAGTCTCAGAGCGGCAGAAGGTCATATCCACATCTACGGTTACCAGGTGGAGACCATGATGAACACTCTAGACCGTCATCACGAGCTAATGACTGCAAACTAATCTAGGTTTCATGGGGTCTTCACTCAATGAAACTATGCCATAGTGCCTTTGTTAATGGGATATTAAAGAGTACCCTTATTCCACTAGATATTTATAAATACCTACCAAAATCCTTTTGATGATCCCCACTCGCAATACATATTTCCAATTAAAAAAATCCCTATTTTTACGAGATATTCCCTATTTTTACTAGAAACCCATTTTATACCACCCAATACCTATAAACCACCCATACCCCCCAATACCTACAATATATTGACCTTATTTTTCATAATTAAAAAACCCCCCTTTATGAATGAACGTGACAAGATATTGGTCCACGGGGTGAATCCCCTGTGCTAAGTTCACTCGACAGGTTGGATGTAGATGCGTAAATGAAGACTTAGTTCTGCAACCTCCTTGTGCCATAATGGACATTTCATACTCCAATGGACATACAGGCAAAGAAGTTGCTCCTCATGTCATGCATAATGGTGTAGTCCAGGTTAAAAAACTTTTGTTATGTTATATCTTTTTTGTAATATTGCTGGACTGGTATATTAAAGTATATAACAATCTAGTAGATATAGGTTCTTTTGTGAAAGAAAGTCTTTTTGGAAGCTCTAAGAGAGCACATAAATGCTCAATTTGGACTATTAACTCCTATGCTAATTTTTGTCAACTATTTATAATACCAAATTACCCATTTCAATTTAAAAAACATATTTTTTTATTAATTTTGTATTTAAATTTATTTTTAAATCAATTATAAAAAACTAAATGTTTTTTATTAAATAATATGCGATATTTTTATATGAAAATTTGGAGGAACATATACTTAACCTTAACTTAATACTAATCAATCTCTAGTCTTGCACGATTTCTATTTTTTTTTTTTAATTTTAATTCTAAACCATTAAAATAAATTTAAATTTCTATTTTACAATTTTCACATAATTCCTTAATTAAATATATATATTTATAAAGATAAATAACATTTTTTTATGAATTTGATAGTGTACATTTTTGACATAATGTCTTAATTAAATATATATATTTATAAAGATAGATAACATTTTTTTATGAATTTGATAGTGTGTTAAATGGTTTTCAAAATTTATGAAACTCTTACCCACATGCACTAATGTGACAATATCTATACCATAAAACTACTCAAACATAATAATGTTTTTCTTTGAATTTTTAAATGTCAAATTAATTATCATTATTATTAATATTAATTAATTAACATTAGTATTATCAATGTTAAATTAAAATTATATATATATATATATATATATATATATATATATATATATATATATATATATAATTTTTAATTATAATTATCTTTATAATATAACAATATTATTTAAAAAAAATATTTATTCAAAATTTATATTTATATTTATGAAAAATATTTAATTTTTATAATTAATTTAAAAACAAATCAAATTAATTTAAATAAATATTAATAATTTTTTTTCTAATAATTAATTAATATTAATGATTGTACTTAACCTTAAAATTGAATGAGACTTCAAAATTCAATGAAAATGAAATCATAAAATCTAATCAATCTCTACTCGCAAGATTCTTATTTGTTTACTAAATTTTAATTTTAAAAAATTAAAATAATTTTTAATTTATATTTTTTATATAATATTTTAATTAAATATATATTTATAAAATAATGAATTTTTGATAATTTTGTAGAATCAAAGAATTCTCGATTACATATTAGTTATGTGATGTAATAAAAATTTGAATTTAAGTAGAGAGTTTAACAACTTGTTAAATTGTTCTCAAAATTTATGATACTTATAAAATAAACAAGCTAAATTAGCAGCAAAGTTGCTATACCTGCTTCTTGTAAATATTTTATTGCAATAGCAATACATACAATTAAAAATTAAAATAATTATGCAGCATTTTAACAATGTATTACATGTGTATAATTTGAAAGCAAAAGAAAAGTGACATGTCTTACTTCAGGCCTTTGAAAATTGAAATATATTTGGAGAAATGTAAGTGTTAGCAATAATTGATAAAGTATTGATGATGGTATATTAGCTCTAACCATAACACTCTAGAGTATAAGTGAAGTAGAAAAAATACCTACCTCTTAAAAATATTTTAATGCAATATTAGTACATACAATTAAAAATTAAAATAATTATGCAGCATTTTAACAATGTATTACTTGTGTATAGTTTGAAAGCAAAAGAAAAGTGACATGTCTTACTTCAGGCCTTTAAAAATTGAAATATATTTGGAAAAATGTAAGTGTTAGCAATAATTGATAAAGTATTGATGATGGTATATTAGCTCTAACCATAACACTCTAGAGTATAAGTGAAGTAGAAAAAAATGCTATCTAATATCACTTAATCAAACATTGAAAACTATTACAACACATCAAGGTTTTTTTATGCATTGTAATAGTTATTATTTTGTCACTGAATAACAAAAAAATATATAAATGTATATTTAAAATTGAATTAACAAACTTCACAACACTTTTTTTTATATCAACAGTTTTTAAATATTTACTAAATAATTCTAATACTTTTTAGTATAATTTTAAACTATATTGTACATCTTATTTTTATTATTCTATATATAATAACTAAAAACAATAAAATATATCAATGTTTATTTTTATTATGAAAGGTAATCAAATGATTTACCTAATAAAATTTCAGTAAAATTGTGAAGATAAATTGAGAAATTAAAAATTATTAATAAGCATAAAATATTAATAATTCTAAAACCTAATTAAATTATAAAATTAATACTTAAAGTGAAATATAAAATTGTTTTTTAAACTTAAATTGAAATATGAATTTCAAATTGAAAAATAAAAAAAATATTTAATATACAAAGCAACATAATTTACAAAAGTTTAATAATAAAAACATATTTCACTTTCAATTAAAAGATACTATGTACCATGAAAATATCCATTACTACTTAGATAATTCAAAAAAATAAAAATAATAAATATGTATATTTTTAATGTTAAAAATCCTTAAAATAGAGGGAGTGTTTTTTCATTTTAAAATATATAACACAAAACACACACCTTTAAAATATATAACACAAAACATCTTTAAAATAAAATAATTGCTAATTTGATTTTTTATTTTCTCATTTTAAAATATATAACACAAAACACACACCTTTGAAATAAAATTATTCCTAATTTATTTTTTTTATTTATCTAACTTAATAGTTATAATAACTTTGGTATAATAACTCTTTTACAAAGTGTCTTCCAACTTTCCTAATAATTATTAATTTAAATTTTTCCAATAATTAATTTAATTTAATAATTTTTTTTAAAATGCATACCAATCCATAAACGAGAAAAACCCTTACTAGAACCCATAACAACCTCAACTCTTAGTAACATGACAAACCAAGCTCTAACAAAGGTAATGTTGGTGTGTATATATAAAATACTTGAAATTTAATATAATATATTTAAAAATAGAAAGGTAATGTTGTTATTATATATATAAAATAAATTTTGGTCACGCTAGGGAAGAGGAGGACTCGGTTATTATTGAGGAAGATGGTAGGGTTTCTTGCGGTGGTGCTGCTGCAAATGGAGGCTGGGAATGGGCTATGGAGGAACATTTCTTAAGTATACAACGACTTGGAGTCAAGCTAGTTCAACCCGAACCAGCCCAGTACCTCCCAAGTATAAAAAAAGAGGGAATAATCGTGTACGGTGTTGCTCTTGTTTTGTTTCTTCGATAGTCTGTTTTACAGTTCGGTTATTGGTTTGGTGGTCCTTGTTATCTATCCCAGTCACTGTGGATTTGGTTACGGTTTTGGAATGTTGGTCATTTTATCTGCGGTTTAGCAGGTTTATTTGACCCTAATTTGCAGTTTATTTTATGGGCTACATGTGTCTTCACTACCAGGTTATTGTTAGCTAGAGGTTTTGTATGCTATCGACGGAGTTGGCCGGTTGTTGGTCTTTCTAACCTACCCATTATCCTATTGTTCTAACCCCCATTCTGGCATGTGACCTGGAGTAAACCAGATGATGGGGTCTTTAACATGGGTTTTGTGAGCAGTCTACAGTCGTTTCGCTGTCATTAGCGGACATATGCCGGTCATTTTTCCTTTATTTGACATCTGCCGGGTTTCTTGGGGGTTTGGTCCCTGATGGGACGGCAACACAATAATATTGGTCTTTCCCCCTCGGCGGTTTGTGGGGGTTTACTACCATACTCTTCGGTGGGGAAACAAAGGCCTGAGACATGTCCTGGTGAGATCTCTGCTAAGGTTTCTCCCGTTTCGAAGGTTGCTTAGAAGAAGACCTCCGGTTGGCATCATCGTTTCAAGGGTGAGAAGGCGAGGAAACAAAGGTCGGCAAAGGCGTTGAAGGTGCGTGAAGGTTTGGCACAGTTTCATATTCCTCAGGACACGAATTTATCCCGCATTGAAATTTTGAGTTCTAGGGCTGTTGTCAGGCACCTGGAATATACGAGTGGCAAACAAAAAGATTTGGTGGAATGGGTTAGAAGAAACTGGTTACCTGTTGTGGGCGACATGCTGAGGGTTATGCAACTTCTGAATGGCTGGTTAATGTTCGTCTTTACTAAGCCTGAGCATGTGGGCATTATACTTAAACGGTTTTGGTGTTTCAAAGAGGGTTCCCTATGCCTAAAAAGATGGCATTTAGCATTTGACCCTCTGCGGGAAAAACAGAGTATCCGTCACCTATGGCTCCTCATTCCTGGTCTCCCTATTGAGCTATGGTCTGAAGATATTCTAATGGGTATTGCAAACTCGGTGGGTCGTTTCGTTCATTTAGACAATTCTTCTCTCCATGGTTTTGATCAATGGTCGGCTCGTGTGATGGTGGAGTTTGAAATGGCAAAAGGGTTTCCTACGAAGGTGGAGTTGGTCTGGGGGACTAGGGTATGGAGGCAGAGATTGGATTATTTTTGCATTCCTTTTCGCTGTCATATTTGTCAATAGACTGGACATGTCCAGGCTAGCTGTCTAGAGACTATAGTTTGGGAGCACTGGTGGCATTCTTCGGAATTTGTGGGCTCTCCATCAAATGATTTGGCCAATACATAAGGAGACTCTGATGAAGGCGCTGCTATTTCAGGTAATAATTCTCGTGGTATTGGCTCTCCTATTCCTTTCGTTCCTAAGGAAGATTTGATGTTGGAAAAAGTTGCGGAGGATATCCTTGATAAGAAAATTGCTTCTGGTGATATTTTGTTAAATCTGGGGAATGGAATGGCCACCTCTCCTATTATTCAGTCTGAATTCCAGTCTATTAAGTCTAAAACCTGTCGGGGGTTGTTTGGGGTGAATTTTGTGGTTGAAGCTGATGTCATCGACTCCTCTATTAATAGACTTGATACTTATTTGGATGTGGTTGATGGTGAGGATTCTCTAGTTCCTGACCAGGCTTCTGGATGTAATGAGTTAGGGTCTAGGGTTACGTCTGGTCCTTTGCAGACTCCTAGGGTTATTTCGTTTGATTTGGAAAGGGGCCCTTATACTTTGGATGACTCTGATTTATTGAATGAGGCCGACTATAAGCCTTCGCCCGATGTGATTACCCCATTAGCCATTTCTTCTAAAAATCCTTCTCACAATCCCCAGGTTCAGTCTGTCCTATCGTCTCGTTTTCAAAATGTCACTATTCGGAAAGCTAAGAATTCCGCTAGGAATGGGAAGAATAAGGAAGAGGTGGTGAACCCTGTTATTATTCCTGTATCAGAGAGGATTCGATTGAATGATGGTTTGGCTGATAATATGACAGATTTTGGGAGGTTTGATGATGGAGTGGGTGACATTCCACATTCTGGGGGGATCATTCTCGGGGAGAGGATGACTGCAATATCTGGGGGCCTTAGAGCTTGTTCCCCCCATTCCACTATTTCTTAATGTCTATTTGCTCACTTAATATATGTGGGTTGGGTACAGTTGCTCGAGTAAGGGCTCTATCTGACTTAATAGCTACTTCTCGACCTAGTATTTTGCTATTACAAGAATCAATGTGTGATGATCTTTCTGCTATTTCAAAAATTGCGGGGATTCTATCGGGGTGGGAAATATCGGCGGTTGGTTCTATTGGTCTGTCCGGGGGTCTGGTTGCTACTTGGGACCCTCGTATCTACTCTTTCAGTGTTTTTCAGACAACTTGGGGTATTTTATTGGAAGGGACATGCAAAGCATCTGATCTTTCTCTTTCAATTGTAAATTGTTATGTTCCGTATAAGAACAGGGAGATCTTTTGGATTGGTTTACAGTCCTCTGGGATTTTGAAACTACAAAATCTCCTGATTGCGGGGGATCTAAATTTTACGAGATTGGCCCAAGAAGTCTGGGGTGCTAAGGCTAAAATGGATGTTTTGGTGTCTTTCTTCTCAGATTTTCTTATTGACAATAATCTTATTGATGTTTGCATAGGGGCATTGGTCCCAACGTGGTCAAATGGTCGAGATGGGTGTGAAGGCATTCACAAACGTCTTGATAAGTTTTTGGTGAATTTGTCATTATTGGATAGATGTTGTCGGTATCGTTCATGGGTAGGTGAGTCCAAGCTCTCGGACCACTAGCCTATCTTTCTTCAGTTGGAGGATAAGTTTTTGGACACTAAGTTTCCATTTAAATTCGACAGTTCATGGTTGTCATATTCGGAGTTTGACTGTTTGGTCAGAAATATTTGGACTAGGAATACCTCTAATTTAGATTTGAATCCTGTGAATCTATTGTGCCATAAGTTAAAAATCCTAAAAGGTGAAGTATCTAGATAGATCCATCAGAAGAAACAGAGTGATAGAGGTATTTTGTTAGATGTGGACTCAAAGCTATAGACTCTGTATATGCTTAATACCATGAAGCCATTGGTTGATTCTGAACTGGAGCTGTTGAAAAAGCTAGAAGCAAAAAAAGAAAGGATTTATATTATGGAAGAGAAGGAATGGAGATTAAAAAGTCGGGCTTTATGGGTTAAATCGGGTGATAAGAACACTAGATTCTTTCATTCCTATGCTTCAACTCGCAGAAATAATAATACTATTTGGAAATTGGTTGATGAGGATGGCTCTTTGGTATCTGGGGTTCAGGGTCTTCAGTCTCAAGCTTTCAAACATTTTCATAGGGTTTACTCAGATGATAATTTATGTGACTTATCCT
Organism: Larix kaempferi; assembly: GCA_027924585.1. NCBI lineage: Eukaryota > Viridiplantae > Streptophyta > Pinopsida > Pinales > Pinaceae > Larix > Larix kaempferi. The sequence goes on along the minus strand of BSBM01000018.1, from coordinate 4,570,802 downwards.
CTCAACTCAAAGTGGGGAGATTATATCCTCGTTTTTTCAACAGGGAGGATGTTGTTTCCTTATGTTCGGAGGTCTCTATTGAAGAAGTGGAAAGAACCCTAAAACTGTTTGCAAAAGAAAAAATCCCAAGGCCAGATGGCTAGACTGTTGAGTTATTTTTACACTTCTTGGACATAATGGGGGATGACATTGTTAGGATGGTGGAATTTACTAGATCACAGGGCTATTTATCTGGAGCATTGAATTCCACATTTATTACCCTCATTTTGAAAGTGAATGACCCAAAGATGTTTGTTGATTTCAGACCTATAGCACTTTGTAACTTTGCTTATAAAATTGTCTCGAAAATTATTGCTGGTCGTCTTAAGCCGGTGTTTTCAAAGTTTATCACCCCTAAACAATTTGGGTTTTTAGAAGACAGGCAGATCCATGATGTTGTTCGCATAACACAAGAAATGCTTCATACTATTAAGTGCAAAAAACAGAAAGCAATGTTGCTTAAAATGGACATTGAGAAAGCATATGACTGGGTAAATTGGGATTTTCTAAGGATTCTTCTAATACAAATTGGTGTTCCTGCATTAGCTATTAACTGGATTATGGCTTGTGTCAATACAGTGAATATTTCTATTTTGGTGAATGCAGCTCCTACAAATTTCTTTAGTTGTTCTAGAGGTATTCATCAAGGTTGCTCGATGTCCCCTCTTCTATTTCTCCTGATTATTGATGGATTAAGTCGGCTGATCAAACAAGCACATGAGCAAGGAAACTTTAAGGGTATTAAAATTTCAAAAGAGCTATTTTTGACTCATATACTATTTGTTGATGATGTGCTTATTGCTGGGACTAGGACTGTGGTTGAATGGAGAATGCTCTCTGGTATTATTGAGATCTTTTGCAAAGCCTCGGGTATGAAGGTTAGTTTATCAAAGTCCTGTCTATATCATAATTTGGCAGATGATGATATCATATCAGACATATTATCATTTCTCCCATACAACTGTAATTTTATGATTGATGGTTTTACATACTTGGGCTTTCATCTTAAACCTAATGGATATCTGGTGAAAGATTGGGAGTGGTTGATTAAGAGATTTGAAGCTCGGATCTCACACAGGACTTATAGGCTTCTTTCCATTGGCGGAAAAATTACCCTTGCAAAATCTGTGTTGATGGGGATTCCTGTTTATTGGTTTTCTATTCTTCCTGTTCCGAGCTCAGTTATTAACTCGTTGAGGAGACTTATTTACAATTTCCTGTGGACAGGTGGACTGAAACGAGCCAATGTGTCCATGGTTGGATGGGAGAGGCTTTCTTTTCCATATAAGTCTGGTGGTTGGGGTTTAAAGGATTTACATGCTTTTAGTGATGCTTTAAGACTTAAGAGTATGTGGCGGGCTATATACAGTGGTTCTCTTTGGTCTCGGGTAATATTCTATAAAGACATTAATATGAAGATATCTTTTTTTCTTAGAAATTCAAAGAAAAAGCTATGGGGAGTCTCTCTAGTATGGAGAGGTTTTATGAAGATATATTGTTGGTTTGCACATTATCTTTGCTGGAAAGTTGGCAATGGATCTGAGGTGTCTATTGGTGTGGATCCTATTCTAGGTATTAAGGGCCATTATCAGCTTTCAAATGAGTTGGTTTCTTTTTTGAGAAGGTCTAGGTATTTCACTTTGAATTCAATAGTTAAGAATGTTGATTCGGGATATTGGTTTGATGCCGTGGATTTAAATTTGCCACCGGGGTTGATAAATGAATGGGACTGTTATGTTCCGAGATTAAATGTTGCAGGTATTTGGCTCCATGCAGATGATGACATGGTTGTGTGGGAAGGAAATGAGGTCTCCGGTTATATTACTGCCAAATCTGCATATATTCTGTCTTATCCGTAGAAGGTGTATCTATCCTAATAACTGGTGGTATTGTAAGTTATGGCAATGGCATGTGCCCTTAAAATTGAAATGCTTTTCCTGGTTCTTATTATGCGATAGATTGAAGACTTGGGACAATTTGATGTATATGGGATGGATTGGTCCTAGTTGTTGTATTTTATGCAAGTTACAATAGGAGAATTTTAATCATCTATTTATTGACTGTTCATTTACTGTGGAGCTCTGGAACAAATTCTATCAGCTGTTTGGTATTGTACATAGATGGTGTGGTCCATCTATGGGTGTATGTCTTCAGGATTGGATGAGATATGAAAAAATCCACCAAACGTTGCCACTGTTTATCAGCTGGTCCATCCGGCATTATTGGAATAAGGCAACTTTTGAAGGTCAGCTACCAAATTTACAGGGTGTTGTCAACAGTATTTTGGTTCTCTATTCACAATATCAGTCTGAAATATCTTCTTTGGCTCCAAGGGATATTGGGGAGCTTCATTTTACTTTTAAGGTGCCTTTACTTTTTTTCGATGGGCCTGCAAACATGGGTGAATGTGGTGCTGGTGGCATTATATTTTTGAATTAGCATCATTGCTTTTCTCTCCGTTTAAAGTGTGGCAGGGGTTCAAATATGAAGGTAGAGCTCATGGCTTTGTGGTGTGTTGTTTGTGTGGCTAATATATTTGGTTTAGTAGCTGTGAAGATTTATGGGGATTCCTGGGTGACTATCAAATGGGCTCGTGGAGAGTATGATATCAATGTCTTGGGTTTGATCGGCTGGTGCAGGCGTATTAAAGATGAACTTGGGCTGCTGGCATCGGTTTCTTTGGAACATATTCATAGGGAACATAATGCTATGGCGGATAGTTTATCTAAGTTGGCTCTTGAAGGTGAAGAAGACATCCTGTTTTGGGAAGAATTCTATGAGGAGCAGCAGATAACTTATGGGTCCTATAATTTTATGATATAATGCTGACCTAGATTTGAAGTCTCATGGCTTTTTTGATGTATTTTGTAATATCATGGGTACCCATTGATGGGATTGCCTTGATGACAATTTCATTGTATTTAGACCTTATCATGTACTGTTTGATTCAAATATTGAATATCAATAGTACACTTTTTTTGCGGGAAAAAAAAATATATAAATTAAATTTAATATATTCTTTTAGGTTTATTGGAGGGATCCATATTGGAGACTTCGGGTACCTATGACAATAAAGAGATCCCATTTGAAACTTTCGGTAACTAAGACAATAAATCGATCACCCAATTTGATAAATAAATTTCTATTTATTATTAGTACAGTACAAGTAAAGTCATTAAGTTACTAATAGAAATAGCGTAATGATTGATGATAGAGAAGTTTTAATATCAAACAAAGAGCCAGAGAATAAAGCAAGTACGTGGTTAAAAGGTTAAACTTTTTGAGCATGGCGAATACAAGTCATTTCAGGATTTAGGGTTTATTAACAAATATACAATCACTCTCTCGTGAATTACAATCTAACATTAGCATGATCATAATTTGTTGGCAATATGAACAATCAATCGGTGTGCTAAGCTCATCATTGTGTTCTCAACATAGTAAAACCAGACATCATTGCGTCTATCTGCTATATACAAAAGTGAGTAATTAAACCCTTTTTCTAGACCCAGATTTGGCTTATTAGAGTCTTCAATGAGACTCAATCCCATGACCCCTGCTCTTACAAAATACTGGCTATGGGACCAATAATCATTCAAACAAAAAGCAAACAACAGATCTATCTGTGGGTCAAAATTTACCTCGAATTTGAAACCGAAGAGCAGTTCAAGAAACCTTCCTAATTTATGTTCCGATGTAGCTTGCCATGGACACCTAAATAACAAAAACGCAGTGAATGATAGCAACCATATTAATCAATTCGTACAACGGAGATTATAAGCATCTTAATATATTCATACACTTCCTCACGTGGAAATGACGATGGCGTTAAACGAGTTTGGTAGACATTGGGTAATGTCCAATTGGAGTTGTCTAAATATGCTACGATTTCTCTCGGACAGCGAAATCATTGATCCTCCTCCAGCATCCCTCCGAGACCTTGCTTAAACTTCGAGTGGGCCCGGTCCTATCCTGTCATCCTCCAAAATCGACAGCCTCCCATCAAATTCGTGCAGGGTGTCTTTCGCTAGATCATGCCCATGCATATGGCCGATATGTATGCCATCGACCACTTCTTCGTACGTGCAGTGAGTTTTGTTTTTAAAATTTGAATTTCATATAGGGGGCAAACTTAGATTTGAATATGCCTGCGATATTACAAAACATTAAACTTTCTTTGGAACTCCATATGCGAGAAGAGGAAGGAGCCGAGGTGAAGAGTCCAGACAAATTTTTTCTGCAATTTCTGAAAATTGACGTCTTGGTTAAACAAAAAAAAACAGTCATAATGCATATCGTATGCCGTAAGCTAAATGTTTCTGGGTAAGATTTTGTAACTGAGGCATAGAAGTCAGTTCAAGCTCTGAAAAAGGTGCTTAAGAATCAAATCAAAGTGAGCCTTGGTGTTGTTACACGGGAATGATCCTACTAGAAGGCTTTTTATTGGATGCGACGCCCAGAGAGAAGTGCCTCGGCCGAGGCCTCAAGCACAAATTGCATTAAAAAAAGTAGTGTTATTGGCTTCTGGCAATAAGGCAAACAGAGATCCTTCTACTGTTGGCCACTCAACGATTGAACCGGAGGAGCTTTCCACATTTTACTTTATTTAACTCGCTGTCGGTTAATTCTCCTCGTTAGGCTAGAAAGCCGTGTTGGGTGGATGTGTATGCCGATTATATTAGAGAAACTTTGAGATTCTTGCAAGGAGTAAGTGGAGAAGTAAAGAAAAAACAAAAAATAGACCCTCCTTTATAAAAATTGAGGCACAATTGCATAAAAAAAACACCCACTGGCTGGTGTGGACTGGTGTGGAGGATTATAAAAAAACACCCTCTTTATCTCTCCTTTAGGTATCTTTTTATCTAAGCAAAATGGGCCATAGCAAAGAACCCTACAATTTATTGGAGTAACATCACAGACTCCAATCTATGTTTTTCATTTTGGCCAATAAATATTTTGAAGAAATGACACTAAGAAGGTTGTATACTGCCACTGCCAGTCTTGTAAAGGCAACTGGTCATATGCTGATGAGTTCTGGAAGCATGAGAAAGTCTGCAGGAGTGCCAATTCAGTGGTCCACTTGGTGCACAGGCTAAGAACTAAAGGAAAACCGACACAACGATCTAAAGAAGGATTTTAAAAACTGAAAAGTTTATGGTCTGACCGGTGGAAGCATGTGTAATATTTGCATTGAAAGTGAGCACAGTCTTTTGGCAAGGCTAGAATAACGAAAGGTCTAGAAACAAATTTGTAGAATGACAAAATTAGCAGAAAGTATTCATGAGATGGGAATGGAAATGATTAGGTAAATGTATATTCATTTTCTGTGTACCTTGATAGACACATCACTTTGAAAAATAGGTTGATAAGTTAATAAGCATGATGATGATGATAATAAGCAATACATTTGGGATCCATGGGGTTGTAGATTATAAGCAATACATTTGGGATCCATGGGGTTGTAGATTATAAGCAATACATTTGGGATCCATGGGTTGTAGATTAGAGTGAAATCAAGGTGCTTGGCATTTCATTTCACTTGGTTGATTTTTTTGGCAGAAATTTTATTAAAATTGTAGGGTTGTCTTGTTTTTAGTTGTATTTACGTGCTTACTAATTTTTGAAAGAGTTGAAGTATTTTTTAAAATAAAAGTGATATTTCAATTATGAATTATTAAAATTATTAAATTTATAATTTTTATGTAGGCATTTTAATAATTTAAATAAATTTAAAGATATAAAATCAATTAAAATTATTGTTTTTAATATTAAAATTGCAAATTGAGATTGCATTTTTTAATATAGATTTAAATTTAGATTGTATTAACTATTTGTCCCACTTTAATGGGTAAATAGTAAAATTCACGATTATGAGTTCACTAAGGTATTATTATTATTAAATAAAATAAAATTTTATAAATGATTTTAGGTGATGTGAATTTATTAAATATTGATAATAATAATTATTAATAATATGATAATTAAGTTAGGTTGAGAAAATTATTATAATTGAAAAAAAACATATGTTTAGCTATATTTTTTATATTTATTTTACTTTTTAACATTCATTAATATATATCTAATCTTTTCATAAAGACATTACCATTGTTAAGTATATAGTGTTTTTAAAAAATAACAAAATAAAGTTAAGTTGTAGTGAAATTATTTTGATTGAAGATAATGTTAAAATCAAACTTAAAATACATATGATAATTAAAATTAATCCAATGGTGAATAATTATTATAATTAAAAATAAATTTATTTTAATATAAATTTATTAAAATTTAGATATATCTAAGTAAGCTATTTGTTTTCAATGAAAAATATATCTAAATAAGCCCACTCTAAGGAAGATGACATTAATGAAGTAAAAAAATTATATAAACTTTTTTTTCAAATAAATTTATTAAAAAATTTAAGAATTAAAAAATATATATCTGGTTTAGCTTAAATATTATTATTTTTTTTTATTTTAACTTAATAATGATATTTTAATATTAGAGGAAAAAAATAATCATAAGTTAAAAGAAAATTAAGATACTAGGGGGTTTCGAACCAGTGACCTTCCTCTTAGGGGTGGTCACCAATTTGCTCTACATCTCACAAATAATGAAATGAAATTATATATAAATATAGTGTATTATGATTTTTTTTATTAACTATTTAAAAATAATTTACAAATAATATTTTAACTTTAATTTAAAATTATGAAGTACAATTACATGTAATTAAATTTATGAAGAAATTTTAGAAAAATATGAAAATACTTAGTTATTCACATTTCATTAATAATTTTATATAGATTTTTTCAATTCTAAAACCAAAATATTTGGTAATTCACATTTCATTAATAATCAATATAAATTTTGTCAATTTCAAAACTTTTTATTTTGGAGTTAGTTTGTTTTTAATATAAAGATGCACATTTATATATATATAAAAAAAAAATTATGTAATTTGTGACTGGTTTTTTTTAGATTTTTTCATCTTTTAGTTTTTCCTCTTTTTAATTTTTTGGTTCATTTATATATTTTTTTAATTTAAAAAAATTAGTAGAACTTAATTATGGAATTATTTACAAAATAATGATTTTATTTTTTTATTTTTAGATTTAAGAGGTAAGGTATTTTTATAAAATTAAAGATTGAGATGCATAACATTTATTTTGAGATCAACAACAAATTGCAATTTACAAATTGTTCTATATAATTCAAGAATATATTAATACAATGTATTCATTATTAGTTGAAGTGGAAAATATATAATTACTCTTTTTTAAAGATGTAATAATAATTTTAATTATTTAAATTTATATAAAATGATAGCTTTATGGAAAGAATTAAATATTATAGTAAAAGGCTTATGTAGAATATTGACATTTTACATAATAGTATCTAGTTTAAATTAATTCTTATAAATATATTTACATTTTTAAAATAAGAATCATAATTAATTGGACGTAAAGATAAATATATAAAAACAATTTAATAATTACTTAAGTATAATAGTTGGAGATTTAAGTACTCAATTACTAAATAAATTGTTAAAAGATTAGATTAGCACAAAATCTAATACAAACTCTAAATTGATCATAAATAGTTTAAAATGTGATTGTTCCCTAACTAATTTAAACCTCCAAGAATATAAAAAAAATTATGCATTCTCCTAATCATTTCAACCTCCATGTAATTGGAGACTTAAGAGAAGAAAACCAAAGAAAAAATGAAAATATTTTATTAATTTTGTATAGAAAGAGCTAAGAGAAGAAAACTCAAGAAAATTGATTATATGTTATTAATTTTATATAGAAATTTCTCTATTTTATAAATGTTTAGCAAGACACTCCAATTTTTAAACTATTTTCTACCTGACTTTTTTGTAGGATAATGAGTGACTTTTTTGTAGGATAATGAGTCTACCTTAGTATACTGATTGTTCGGGAAATGGATCTTGGTTGTGGTCATGGTTACTCTAGTCTTGTCTTAATGTTGAATTGGAGGAGGTCAAATGTTCAAATATGATTCAATCCCTTGGGGTTACAAGTCATCATCATCCATCCTAATATGATACTTCCTTCAAAGAAATAACTTATTTACCATGGCACATATTCATAATGAATAAGATTTAAAAAATGAGTAGATTGTATTACTTTTATATAGAAACTTCTCTATTCTATAAATTTCAACAAACTCATAATGAATAACTAGAAATATAATAAATTACTCTAGATGCAATGGCTATAATAAAGGTCTCCAAATGATTCTATTGTCCAAAACTTATAGAGCCAAAATAATTAGATAATAAGGATTATTTGTATTGCACTAAGGCAACCTCTAAATTACCTTGTCTCAACTCAAAAAAAATAATTAACAATTTTGTTAAAGACGGTAAGTATAATTTAGAATGCAATATTACTTATTATCTTCTGTAATAATATGGAATTTTATTCAATAAATAATTCCAAAAGTCAATTGGAAAACAATATATCAAAACACATGTATTCTAATGGATGAATAAGTACATTGATCTTTAATAAGCTCAATGAGAAGAATATGCAAATCGATACATAATGTTCAACAAGATTAGTATGAAATTAAAGTACCCAAATTTACAAAGGATTCTTCTCAACATTATAGAGCTAATTACTTTGGCAATTTAATTTGAAGTTCTATATGCTTTCTGAAATATGCTTCTAGTAAATTCAAGTGCATATTATGAAAAAAGATAAAAGAAAAATCATCACCATATGATCACACAATATTGATAAATATTGTTGATAAATACAAATGAGAGCACACAACCATGAATGTTCCTATGTGATCTATTGCATTGCAAAACCCATAGTTTTACTGTAAAAAGGCTCAAAACTTGCCATAGTGCTTGTCAATACAAGTTTATGTTTTCAAATTGTAGTAAAGTATGCATCCCACCAAGATTTGTAAATAGTTTAGTTCAATGTAAAAATTTTGGAGTCACTTTATGGTAGTTTAGTTGAATTTTAAGAAGAATATCTAATTTAATTAAGATGATTCACCAAAAGTTTTAAACATCTTCAAATATTTAGGGTTGCATAATGAAGTTTCTATAGTATTCTCTACACAAATTTAGGGGAACCTGAATTTCAATTTTGACAATCAAATTGACTACAATTTGATCACAAAAGAATTAAAATGTACATGATGAATAAGTACAACAAATGTGAAAATGCAAGAAGTCCCAACTCAGCAATTTCAATAGCCTTCCTTCAAAAATTTGAGAGGACATAAATTTCAAACTCGACTATAGAATTGATATTAATTTTAGCACGGAATAATTGAAATATAACGTGTCAATAAGTATGACATTGAAATTTAGTATAATTCAAGAACATTTTTTACTAGGTAGTTTAAACTTTAGAAATTTAGTATAATTCAAGAACATTTTTTACTAGATAGTTTAAAATTTAAATAATACTCCTTTCAAAAGTTTGTTCTAACGTGAATTTCAAAATCCTCACAAGAGAGCCATAGTGAATGGTCTAACAACCTTATCTTCACTTAGTGAGATTAAGATTATTTACTTGGATTGATTGAATGTGCCCTCACTTAAAGAGGGCGATAAAGTCTTACAGGACTTAGAGAAGCTATCTTTGATCTTATGTGAAGGGCTTGGAGATATGCCCAGGTTCAATAGCCCCGAGTTGAATTTAGAGCTTCCCATAATGCTAGATTTTAACTTCACCGTCAATGACTGAAACTAGCTACTTTCACCAAGTTCCCAAGGGCAGACATATCACATGAAACAGAGTACATCACAGACTCGTTAGCAGAACTGTAGCAATACAATATGGAAAGGCCCAGGAAGGTTTGTCTTGGAATTTTGTTGAAGATGATGTAGATTGTACATTGACAATTATTAAGGCATGGAAGGGAGAACTTTGTAAACAAAAAAATACATTTTCTGTTAAATTATAATGGGAGAAATATTTCCCTCTCTTTGAAACAATAATATTTTTTCTATGAAGCTATAGGTTTATATTGCACTGGCTATAGTGACCATCACAAACTTGAAGGGCACAAATTTCCTATCCACGTTCATACTAAAGGTGCCAACAAATCTCAAATCATTGACACCAAGTGCAATATCAACACCAATGATAAGAATAATGAAGGTGCCAGCAAATATCAAATCATCGAGCACCTACTACAATATCAACACCACTAAAACGAATTGTGAAAAATGAAATTACCATTTTGAAATTGCTCACTAGCAAGGACTCAGGAGAATTTTTCTACGAGTAAGAGAAGGATGTTGGTTCCTAATGAAAAACACAAGTGGCATCATAATGGAATACAAAGTGTGGCTTCATGATAATGACAAAAGTTTATTTATATTGGTACCTAAACCAAAATTAGCAAGTTATTACCTATTCGTCGACTATAGTCCCTTATAATAGAAAACCTAGGATTCAATTGACAAATGAACACATATATAATTTATTGCAACATACAACAGACATGCCACTCGAGAACATAGAGTTGTAATTGCTATGGATGGAAGGTACCGCTACCCAAATGCCAATTTTTACATGAACATTAGAATATGAACTGCATTTCTCTGATATAGAGATCTCCCCATCGAGGAGGTATAATCTCGCTCCTCCCGAATACACATCCACCCAACACGGCTTTCTAAGCTAACGAGGAGAATTAACAGGCAGAGAGTTAAATAAAGTAAAATGTGGGAAGCTCCTCTAGTTCAATCGTTGAGTGGCCAATAGAAAAAGGGATCTCTGTTTGCCTTATTACCAGAAGGCAATAACACTACTTTTTTAATGCAATTTGTGCTCGAGGCCTCGGCCGAGGCACATCTCTCTGGGCGTCGCATCTAATAAAAAGCCTTCTAGCAGGATCATTCTCGTGGAACAACACCAAGGCTCACTTTGATTTGATTCTTAAGTATCTTTTTCAGAGCTTGAAGTTACTTCTATGCCTCAGTTACAGACTCTTACCCAAAAACATTTAGCTTACAGCATACGATCTGCATTCTGCCTGTATTTTTCTGTTTAACCAAGACGTCAATTTTCAGAAACTACAGAAAAAATCTGCCTGGACTCTTCACCTCGGCTCCTTCCTCTTCTTGGATATGGAGTTCCAAAGGAAGCTTAATGTTTTGTAAAATCGCAAGCATATTCAAATCTAAGTTTGCCGTGTATATGAAATTCAAATTTTAAAAACAAAACTCGCTGCACGTACAAAGAAGGGGCCGATGGCATACATATCGGCCATATGCATGGGCATGATCTGGCGAGAGACACCATGTACGAATTTGATGGGAGGCTGTCGATTTTGGAGGATGACGGGACGGGACCGGGCCCACTCGGAGTTTAAACAAGGTCTCGGAGGGATGCCGGAGGAGGATCAACGATTTCGCCGTCTGGGCGAAATCGTAGCATATTTAGACAACTCCATGTCGAATTTAAGTAATTCGTATTCTTTGTTATGTGGACAATGTGGAAATGACAGGGACTTTATTGCTATTCAAGGATTGATCAGTCAGCTCTTGACACCATTATTATATATACCCAACAACTATACAGGTGTTTCAATTGGATTATTTATAAATTTTAATTTTTTAATTTTATTTTTAATTTCAGAAAAGTCACATCTCAGGCAGGGATAATTAGTCAAATCGAGTTTGTTAGCCAACAAAAAAAAAAAAAATAAGAATAACCAATAAAAAATAAGGATTATATGATTTATAAAATTTAAAATATAATTTTTTATTTATTTTAAAATCAATTTAATAATTAAAATTTTGAAAACTATCGAAAACTATATAAAAATTTAGAAAAAAATTTACAAACTATAATTAATAAATGCAAACTGATTGCTATGTAACCTGTCATGACAGATATAATAAATGCAAACTGATTGCTATATAACCTGCCATGACAGGTATAATAATTATAAAAAATAAAAATAAATGAAAATCAATTCAATGTACAATGTTAGTGAAAAATATTGAAATCTAATTTAATTCAAAATCTTTATTCCACAAATTCTAAGGAATGATAAAGCTACAAAAAAACATAACTCATATGACTATGAACTGCTCTCGTCTGAACCGTTTAATGGAAAACCAACGCATGGGACCATGGTGCCACCGTCTACATGTTATCTGCACCTGCAGAGTCAGAGCTCTGCCATGAATACTGCCCGGTTAACCGCCTCCATGAGGGCATACCACTGGTTGTAACCGCTATGCCACCAAAACAACCTAGCAACATCCCCATGCCTGCCATCAAAACGCTAATATAGTTCTTCCCGCCCACGTGATAAAGTTGACTGTAGTTAAATTTAACCATTGCCAAACGCGGAAAATTACCACGGTTAAGGGGGCTGCTATACCACGGGAGGAACCTAGGTTTAGTATATGATGATAGAACGCATAAGGTTTCATGAATAGGTGTGTCACGAAACTGAGAAAATGGAGAAAATTACGACTTGGGGTTTTCGAGATTACTCTGCATTTTGGTAGCTTCGAATAGAGACTCGGATCTATGCGTTTCGTTCAGATTGGAGTAAGTTCGGAAGCTTTTCCCAATGGCTTTGCTGTATTTCTTTGTTCTTTTCCGTTTTCAGGTTAGGGGACGGGGTTTCGGGCGGTTATTCGCCATTTTAAGAGGGTTTACAAGGTTAATTCAAGGGATTTGCTTTCGATGTTGCTCTGAAAACGGTCTTGGATCGCTCATACAAGCTTGTGATCCCTTGCTTTTTGGGTTGATTTTTTATTTTGTTCAGACAAGCTTATGATCCCTTGCTTCTGGGATTGATTTTGCATTGTTTAGTAGCGTGAAGAACAAGATTTTATGCCCTCAAGCATGATTAAGCATCTATGCCCTTTCAATTTGTCGTACTGGTTTTCGTAAAACATAATTTTTGAGCTCCAGTGTCTTGCCGTGTTTATACCCTTTCAATTTGTCGTTCTGATTTTGTATTTTGTATTTTCCTTTCTTTAAAGAGAAGAAACACAATTAAGCTGCCGTGTTTTTGGCCTGCCAAATTGTGCATTTTGAGCTCTCTTATTGAGCTTGGGCATGTTGATTTTTGGCTGGGTTGAAAATGTCATCTTCAGCCCTGTTATGCATGAAAAAAAATATTTCCAAGCTCTTACATGGAAGCTTAAAAATTACTTTTTCATTTTGAGCTCTATTATCGAGCGCTTACATACTTTTTCAGCTCGCTTAAAAATACTTTTTCATTCCAAGTTCTCTTATTGAACTTGGGCAGGGTTTTGTTTTTTGGCTTGCTTGAAAATGATCTTCAAGACCTTCTCATTTTAGCAAGCATGGAAAAATGATTTTTCAGCTTTTATATGGAAACTTAATTTTTTTTTTTTTTTTCATTCTTAAGCTTTCTTAGTGAGCTTGGGCATGCTGACTTCTGGCTTGCTTGAAAACGATCTTCAGTCTTCTGTATTTTTGGCATGCATGAAAAAATAACTTTCGATCACTTACATGGAAGCTTAAAACATATATGTTTTTCATTTTAAGCTCTCTTACTGAGCTTAGCCATGCTGATTTTTGGTTTGCTTGAAAACGACATCTTCAGCCTTCGGTGTTTTTTTGGCATGTATGAAAAAATACCTTTACATCTCTTACTTGAAAGCTTCAGAAATATTTATTTTCATTTTTAAGCTTTCTTATTGAGCTTGGGCATTCTGATTTTTGGCTTGCTCGAAAATGACATCTTTCAGCCCTCTTTGTTGGAAATTAATTTCTCCAGGCACTTCGTTGGCTTAGTTAGTGTTATCTTTATTGTTATGTAACTTCTCGGAGAAGCCAATCCATAAATGTTTCTAGACATCTGGATCTTTCTAGATGATCCTCATTGTAACCCTATGTCTCTGTGTGTTTGGCAGCAGTAACTGCGTGTTCCCTCTCCTCCCTTCCCTGAGATTTGGTTTAGGCACTCATCCAAGTTTCGGAGCTGATTTAAGCTCTGTACTTCTAACAAATGGTATCAGAGCAGAGCAGAGCTCTGCCCTCCGGTTTTCGTTTTTCAGCTGCGCCCCCCTCACTCTTTTTAAAGCATGAATGAAAAAATACTTTTCCATCTAGATAACATGGAAGCTTAAAGCCCTCTTGACAGGATGAAGAATAAATAAGCGTAAAAATTTTGACCGTCAAATACTGCCTCTTGACATAATGAAGAAGTGTAAGAATTTTGACAGTTTTGTTAGGTAGCTTAGGATTCATCAAAATACAAAAACATTATTTTATTTTATATAACACTATCGACATTATACTATTACAAAATTATATAATATCTCTACATATATTATTATATTGTAGACGTTATATTACATGCTACAATTAGATATTATATTGGATACAAATAGATATTTCATTGCATATATTAAATTATATGAATTTTCTCAATCAGTCATTTAATACTTATTATGATTTTTTCAATAAATTATCTAAACTTTCAATATTTCTACTAGCTAAATAAATCAAGTAAATGACTACTACTAGTAGAAGGTTTTCAAGCAATAATAAGTTATGGGTGTATTTGGGAGGACGTATTGGAACTAAGAGTTATGAATGTATTTGGGAGGACGTATTGGAACTAACTTATGAATTTAGTTGTATTTGGAAAAATTTGAATATTTAAACTATTATTTCATAATCATTATTTATCATGATCTAATAGTTTTTGAAAAAAGAATAACTCTCATTTTTTTATTATATTTCTCCTGTAACGTCTATAATAGTTATTATATTTCTCTTGCAATGTGTCTAATAGTCTTTGTGAAAGAACTCTCTTTCATTGATGACATTTCTCATCCCAGGTGTTTAATAGTCTTTGTGAAATAAACTTTCATTCCTTGATTATATTTCTCATGTCAGGTGTATAATATTCTTTGTGAAAAAATTACTCAAAATCTACTCTGATTACTTATATTATTTCTCAATTTCCCATTTCTCAGATTATTTCTCATGGCCTGATTAATAATTTTGATTATTTCCCAATATCTCATTTCTCATGGCTTACCTATAATAATTGAAAGTTAGACAACTTTTGTTTTAGAAATCCAAAACCCCCAAAAGATAATTTGATAAGTATAATGAAAAGCAAATTACACTGATCACAAGCACACACTCATTCAGCTTACTTTTGTGAAGTTGTTTGTATGCACTTCCAGTCTATTCAGCACATGTTTGCATTTCCAGTCCATCCATCACATGTTTTCATTATATGTTTATTTTCAGGCTTCCAAACATAACTCCTATTTTGTTGGGTCATTATGTGTCACATGATGCTGGTTTTGAAAGAAATGACAAGAAAAGCATGTGATTTTAAATGAAGGAAGAACTTATTTTGTGCAAATTGGTGAAATTAACTTCTTAAAGTTACAAACATGACCGAACTCTGATTGGACAAAGCTTGATAAACCATTTTGCATTAGAAATAGGGACTAGCTTGGCAAAGCAATTCCACAGTTGAACGAAGATGGCAAGTGGATTACGGTGATTTTTGTTTTGTTATGCAAAATTTGTTCACAAAAGATTAATTTTGTGGTAAGTTTTTCTTCCGCCTGCCGCCGAAATTATCTGGAAAAAACGTTTACATAGTGTGCTTGTTTAAAAAATGTGATGGTATTGGGCATGGCCCAATAAAAAATAAAACAATTCGCATCAAAACAGAAATTAATATTTTTGTTTTTTTAAGCATTAGAGTTCCCAGAAATTAATATTTTAGTTTTTCTAACCATTAGAGTTCCCAAAGGAAATTCCCTCAAATCGTTGTGAAATATATTTACAGAAAGACGATAATTTGCAGAAAACAGTAGATTATGCAAGCAAGCCATTTGTAGCTATATCAGGCCTGCATTAGTACTTATAAGATAGAATCCTACATGAGCTAATTTGGTGTGTTATGGCTATGAATTGTTATGGATGTTATGGCCATGAATTGTTATGGAATCCAGGAATGCCCTTTCTTTGAACTCCTTGGAAGTCAGAAGATCCATAAACTCGGCGAAGCTTGTCTCCCGGTATTGTGGCGGGTGGTGTTCATCAATCAGCTCGGGCGCAGGACCAATTTTCGCTTCGAAAGGCATGCTCATCAAAGCCACCACCGAAATACGGGATTTCTCTGGGTTGGCCAGTACTCGATGCACCACGCTCTTGTACCTTCCATTGCTCAGAATCTAAATATATCAACAAACATTAGCGTGGAACGACAAATATCGTCTTGGACTAGCTAAAAATCTGTCACCAATTATGATGTACAGTCCAATGCTAAATTTGTCACACCATACAGTACCCCAGCGGAACAGATAAAAGGACGAAAACTAACACCATAAATCTTGGTTGGGTAGATTGACAAATATATCTAAGTGGATAGATATTAACACAACTGGATTTTCGACCAAGACTTGAATAAGCATTTGGCAGTGTAGCATTTAATGTTATTGCTATTGCTGAGATGTGAACCATCAGATTGCAGTTCACATGAACATGCAATAGCATAATGCTGCATTGCCTAATGCTTACTGAATGCCTTCGACCAATTCTTAATACATTAACTACTGAATATGTTAATTAATAAACGCATAATTAGTGAATATGTTAATTTATAAACGCATATATTTTAATAGTACTGTTACCTCTATATGATCGCCTATGTTTATTATAAAGGATTTGGGCAATGGTCGTACTGCCTTCCATTGGCCTTGGTGGAGCACTTCAAACCCTCCTATCGAATCTTGAGAAAGAATGGTAACGCAGCCATAGTCTGAATGTGGCATCATGCCTAAGGTAAGCTCTGGTTCTGGACAAGCGGGATAGTAGTTGAGAACCATAACTTGGCTGCCCTCATCACTAAAACCGTTTTCTGCAATATATTTGGTGTGGGGCAATCCCAAGCTCTCCACTATTGCACTCATTATTCTCACACACAACCGCCTCACATCTTTGCTATATGATGACACCACGCTCCTGCAGGTTTAAAAAACATACATGCACATAATGACAATCAGAACATAAGCTCAACTTCATTCATTGGATGATCTAATCAATTTTCATAACGACTCACCGATAATCAGAAGGATTTGAAGGCCAGAGTGGAAGCATTTTATCGAGGGGATGACAATAGTGCTTCAGAAAATCTCTCCAGCAGAAGACTCGATCTCTCAGATGATTGACACTGGTGCCGTATCTCACTGCCTTCATCGTGTCTTCAGAAATAAACTTGTTCCTCTCTTCCTCGGGCAGATTGAAGAATTCGGACGCCACTCTCATCACTTCGCTTATTGACGATTCCTCCACACCGTGGTTAATCACCTGCAAATTAATTCAAAAAATCAAGTCTTCACATCGCGTGCATTAAGAGAAAGCTGCTTAATAATCCATTGAATCTAGTCATTCGGTCATATCTGAAAACAATGTCATATTCTCTAACATATATTTACAACAATGTCTCTTAATTTTTTACCGAGTCCAGGGACTTGTATTTTTTATTATGTCTGAGACATGTCATAAAAAAAATTCATAACAATATCTCTTATTTTTTATGGAGTTCAGATATTTATATTTTTATCACTTTTAGATGCTAATACCTTCACTCTAAAAATATCAGTTTGTAATACCTTCACTCTGAAAATTTTCAAATATCAATTTGTAAAGTTGTGTTTTAGATGCTAATACCTTCACTCTAAAAATATCAGTTTGTAATACCTTCACTCTGAAAATTTTCAAATATCAATTTGTAAAGTTGTGATTTAGCCGCAACGTGGAGTGGCTAATGTGATGAGAATCGATTTTTATTTATTTATTAGTGGTACCTGGGATTTATTGGATGACGTACTCTAAGGGTCGGTCAAACTTTACACAGCAGCATAAAAAACATGAATTTAAATGGATAGCATTAAGAGTAATAACTAAAAAAATCCGATCTCTGGGCTGGCACGACCAGCATCAACATAAAAAAAGCATTGAAAATCCGATCTCTTGGCAGGCACGACCAGCACCAGCATAAAAAAAATGAATTTAAAAGGATAACTTTTAAGAGTAACACCTGAAAAAATCCGATCTCTTGGCAGGCACGACCAATGGCCGACACAACTTCGAAGCGGTGGGGGCTTTCCAAGCCGGAAATGTCGATCACAGGAAGATCTTGTTTGGGAGTGCTGACTGTTATATTAGCATTTGGACGGTCGGCCGCAGGCAAAATATAGTTGCTCGGAAGTGCCTTCACGCCCACCACCTCAGCTAGATGTTTGACGCTTCTGAACCTCAAACTGCTTTTAGTTACCTCTTCATCAAGCTCAATATCATCATCCTTCTTCCTTCTCGAAGTGGCCATTGAAGAATAATGGATGTGCCAACGAACTGGAAGGAGAGATATCTTGAAGCAGGAAGAGATTAATAATGTTTGGGAAGGAAAACTAATTACTCAATGAAACCAACTAACTTTGAAGCCATGGATCTCGCACTCTCTTCCGTCGCTATTTATAGCAAAACTAATTATAATACAAGGAATCTTTTTAAAAATCCCGTGAAAATGGCACCGCCAAAATTGCCAGCCACTTTTTGCCAGCAATTAGGAGAAATTTAATCAATTTAAAAATCCCATGAACCTTTAAAATTGCCACCGCCAAAATCCCCAGCCCGTTTTTGCCTGACTTTTCTCTGCCAATTATCCCCGTGACAACATAGTCAGTTTGGACAAACTTCTACTATATGATTCAGTTTGGACCAGATATATTCAATGATTTGATTTTTTTATTTGGAAAATTTGATTTGATTTTTTGATTTGGAAAACTTTTACTATGATTTGATTTTTAGGTGGAAAACTTCTATTTAAGTTAATTTTTGAAATTTTAAATAAAAAAATTAATTATAATTTTGGATTAATAAATTAAATATTTATTTATTTTTATTAAAAAATCATCCTTTAAATATTGTTAAAATATATTTTTTTAAATTAAAACATAAAGAAACAAACAAACTTACTTTTATATATATATATATATATATATATATATTTCCATAGAAAAAAAATGTAAACTTGATATTATAAGAAATAAAACAAGGTTACATGAGATAATCAAAATATCCATGGGTTTGACATAAGTGTTCTTTCATTCGTAGGTGGCTAGATGCTATACAAACCAAAATTAAACAAAAACTCCAGGAAGTGAAACATAGAGATACTCACTCGGAGTTCTTATTAACAAAGAGTCATAAAACAGGAAAGCAAGGAGCCTGCTAATACTTCAGAAGCATTGAATAAGGCCATGATCAACAGTGATCTCCTCCAGATGTTCGCTATAGTGCATAAAGCCGTCCAAAGGGCCAATACCCGCCTTCGATAGCTGATCAGCTTCCGCGTTCGCCTCACAGTAGATATGCTGGCAACTGATATGGTCGAAAGAAGATCGAAGACACCTCACCTCCTCCATCCAGGGTTCGAGAAGACGAGCTTTGATCGCGAAATTCCCATTGAACCAATTCACCACCAACTGCGAATCACCATAAATGGTCACTGATGTGAAACCCTTCCTCTAGGAAAACCACAACAAGCATCTAAGTGCCAGAAGTTCTGCCTTTAAGCTATCTCCTCCTCCAAAGCCCACCTGTATCAGAATGTTGTGGGTGTTACTGCAATGAAACTTGATACCACCGCCACAGATTCCTTGCTGTGAGGCACCGTCGAAGAAACCATAAATTTCACCTTCCTCCATCACTGGAAAAGTAACCCGTCGTCTCTTTAAACTGCCTTTGTTCTCGGGGGTACCCGTTCCATTGGTATAAAATGCTAAAGACCATGGCTTGAATTGTTGGTAGAGAGTCTTCAAAGATTCGGCGTTGTGGGCTTTCCAGACACCTGCTATCAAGAATAAAGGGAGAGTGTTGTTTTTCCCATGACTGTCAGACCACTTGCATAAGCAATCTTCCCGCTCAGGCTCCTTCCACTCAACTGGGACATATGGCCTATCCTGAATTACCTGCTAGACCGATTTTACATAACTACAATAAATAAAATGTGTTGGATGTCCTCGTCAGTTGATCTGCACAAAATGCACCTACCCGGACCGCATAGACCCTATTTCTGAATGTTGCGCCAGGAGAGAATTTTTCTCTGAAGGAAAAGCCATATAAAGAGTCTGAGCTTGTGCGAAATGTTCCATTCCCACAGTCTCTTGTGCCACCAATGCTGAATTGGGGGATTAGGCTCATTCCTAGCCAGAGTGTTATATAGATTTTTCACCGACATTATTCCTTTCGAACCAGGACCGTCCCAAGTCAAGATATCATCCTCATTATTAAGCTTGATCGCTGTTGATGCTAGGATGGAAATGTACTTTCCCCAAGCAGGGTGCCAATGTGATGAAAGGTTTATTTCTTCTGTAGTAAGCCAACACTCGCTGGGGAGGTCACTACGATTCGAAAAAAATTGTGACAACACCACTAACTTCCGATCTTGGAGCTCCTTGATTAAGTCAGCTAGCAGCCTATACCCTCCGTCATCTCCAATGTAAGGGTCCACCCCTACGAATAGCCCAAATCCCTTCCCGATCTTCCATTTTATCCATGGTCCAATGAGACTAAAAGTTCTGTATAAGTTGTTCCATATGACAGAGGCCTGAGTGGGTCTAGTCTGATGATTCTGCAGCCACTGGGTGGTAGTGTAGGTTTTAAGGTACTTAGTACGGATAACCTTGCTCCAGAGACCATCATCAGTTAATGCCCTCCATAAGATTTTTGCCAGCATTGCCTCGTTAAATAGTTCCAAATTCTTAAGTCCCCAACCTCCACGAGCCTTGGGCTAGCAAAAACTTTGCCAAGAACTTAAATGCCATTTCCTCACCTTAGGTTTGCCTGCCCATATGAAACGAAAGAGTCTGCTCCGCACACCATTGAGGATCGAAGTCAGAAGCTTCCGAAGACCAAACCAGAAAATGGGAATACTTTGGATCACAGAATGGGCTAGTGTCAGCCTCCCCCCAATAGAAAACCATCTAGCCGCCCAACAATGGATCCTATTATCGATATTCTGCAACATCCATCCCCAATCCACACACACACACACACACATATATATATATGTACACACACACACACACACAGATATATATATATATATATATATATATATATATATATATATATATATATATATCTATATATATGTATATATATATATGTATATATATATATATATGTATGTATATATATATATATATATATATATATGAAACATTAAACATAAAATATCCTAATTGATATGTTGCCTCTAAAACACTTTAGGGTCCATCATATGTAGGTAACTCTGGTATTTGTTTGTCCCAAACCGCCTAAACCACGCGGTTTGGTAGAAAAAATAGGTTGCGGATAAGGATAGGCTTGCATGACAAGGTTCTCCTCAAGGTCCTACAACCCAACTTCAAGGCGAATTTAACATTTAAACTTCAGAAGGAGAGACTTACTTCGAGGCAAATATAACATTTCAACTTTTTATGGAGGGATTATTTTCCAGTTACATTTATTTCGACTAGATTTAATGTGTGTTAAGTTGGTAATAAAATTTTTAATGTGTGTTGAGTTGGTAATAAAAATTATTGGGACACTCTTTCTTAATTACTATCATTAAACATTTGCAAAAATTTACAATCCTTATAACATTACAAATGTCTAGATTTTATCTTTAAAATTCAAAAGCCTCATTATCAATGGCTTGGGAATTTTAAAAACCTCTTTATCAATGGATTGGGAAATATATATATCAATTGATCTTCACATCTACAAGACTTCAAACATATTTTATGATTGTTTACCAATTTTCTAATGAAATAAAATCTAGTATCTATATGCTTTCTCTATCAATGGCTTGGGAAATATATATATCAATTGATCTTCACATCGACAAGACTTTAAATATATTTCATGATTGTTTACCAATTTTCTAATGAAATGACATCTAGTATCTATATTCCTACTCTAATGAAATGACATCTAGTATCTATATTCCTACTCTTGTAAAAAACATATATTTTTAAAAAAGTAATTACATGGGTTTTTGATAAAGTAATTGTTGAATTGTTGTCACAAAAAATATGAGTAGGTTCTTCTTATGAGTATGTGATCTCCTGAAGATGATCCCTTTGGCGGATCAAAACACATTGAGAAAGCATAATCTAGTAACACAGCTCCTTCTGCTCCTTAAAATAGGTTCTTCTTGTTCATGCAATAAAACATACAATAAACATTGCATCCAAATAGTCTAACATGTTGTCGATATTGAAATTTGCATGACAGTGCACCTATCCAAAATTAAACACATATTTGGAAGTACCATTTTTGTTATCAATGTTACTTGCAAAATCATTATCTATGTATATATCCAATTTGAAATTTGGATTTTTTGAATATAAAATTCCCTAATTTGTTGTCCCTAGAATATATCTTAAAATTCATTTTCTAACTTACCAGTGAATGCTCTTCAGAAACTCCATAAAATTTGAAATTAAACTCACTTCATACATGATGTTAACTTTGGTAGATGTCAAATACATCAAACTTCCAATCAATCTTTTACACAATGTTGGATAAACATCTGAACCTTTGGCATCTTTACTTAGTTGTGTTTTTGCTGCAGCTAGTGTAACTACTGGTTTACAATTCAGCATCGTAACCCTCTTTAAAATATCATTGGCATGATTGGATTGGCAAATAAAAATTCCATTTTCAAATTGTGTGACTTCAATCCCTAGAAAGTACTCCATATTTCCCAAATATGTCATCTTAAATTATGTTTTCATTATTGTGTTAAATGCATCTACAGATAGATTTTCAATGAAAAACAAATCATCAACATACAAGCAAACAATCAAAATTTTACCTTGTTGATTTATCTTTGTATACGAATTAGGTTCACTAGAACTTGCATTGAATCCATTTTTAAGTAGATAAATATCAGTTATGTTGTACATGTAGAATTTGAGCATGTAGATCTAGATACTAAGCAGCATAGCAATACTGTGAAAGAGATCATCAATCTAACAAATTGATGCAATAAATGTGCTAAACATTAATCATTATACAAAAGACAGAAGTCAATAGCAAGAGAGAATTTTGTATTACATTAAGCTTCATCAATGAAGTAGAAAGTATAAATAGGAAAGTCATTTTGACTAGGTCATGGAGGCAATTCGAATTTCTCTTACAATGCATGAGATGCTAGTTAGGCTTAACTAGAGCCGGGATAGGCATGCACACTCTCTAAGATGAGTTAACTAACCCATGACTAACTTAAGTGTACTTAGCTTCGTACATGCTAGGACTAACTGATGACAACTGATAATAGGCACATGCAACTAATTGAAGGAACATCCATGCAGTGCACATCCCTAAAAGCACTCAAGGAGGGCTCTATTGTCTCATAATAACTAAAAAAGAGGTGCATGGAACCCATGAACAATGGAGTAAACTCCCTCGATTCACTTCACAACTCTAACTTGCAATGTGGGACCCTAAAATTATGGAAAATAAACCCTAATGGAAGTAATTCGCCCTCATATGCCAAAATAGGCTTCAAGAGTTCAAAAAAGGAAGATACGGATGTTTTAGGACCCTAGAACTTAGTAGGAAGCTCCAAGTTGACTTAGAGGGACAAATTTAATGAGATTTGGCCCACTAGAATCATGAGATCATAGCCTGTGTCCCTAGGTAGGATAATGAAGTTATGGAGAAGGTTATTATGTTCTAACACCCCCCATAAGTTGAACTAGGTGAAATAAATACAAAATAAAAATAGGTCCTGAAAATTTGCATCCATATCATGGGGTCTTCACTTAGTGAAACTATGCCATAGTGCCTTCATTCATGGGATATTAAAGAATAGCCTTAATTTCACTAGATATTAATAAATACCTACTAAAATCCTATTGTTGAGCCCCCCTCCCAATACATATTTTCAATTAAAAAAACCTTAATTTTATGAGATATTCCATATTTTTACTAAATACACCTTTTTATACCCCCCAATACCTATAAACCCCCTATACCCTACCCCTGCCCTCCCAATACCTACAATATATTGACCTTATTTTCCAAAATTTAAAAACCCCCTTTATGAATAAACGTGATAAGATATTGTCAACAAGGTGAATCCCCCGTGAACCATATAAGGTACCCATAAACGAAACGATGGTCATCGAAGAGTAAGTAGAAGATTAATGATGTGCCAATGAACTAGAAGGAGAGACATTTCGAAGCGGGAAGAGATTAATGATGTTTTGGAAGGAAAACTAATTACTCAGAGAATCAAATCGACTTTAACAGGATGGACATTATTGCGACACTCCCCCTTAATTACTATTATTAAATATCTACAATCTTTACAAATTACAAATGCCTAAATTTTATCTTTGAAATTCGAAAACCTATTTTTCCAATGGCTTGGTAAATACATCTACCAATTGATCTTCAGATCTACAAAACTGTAAACATATTTCATGATTGTTAACTAGTTCTCTATCGAAATGTAATATAGTGTTTATGTGCTTACTCCTTTTGTGAAAAATATGGATTTTTTACAAAGCAATTATTGAATTGTTGTCGCAGAAAATCTGAATTGGTTCTTCTTGTTCATGCAGTAGATTAGACAATACAAACTACATCCAAATAGTCTAACATGTTGCTAATGTTGTTGCAACATACTTCTCTCCAGTTGATTGAATCGTCACAATAGGTTGTTTCTTCGGTGCCCATGACAATACACCAAATCCAAAATTAAATACATATATGGATATACCTTCTTTTGTTATCAATGTTACTTGCAAAATCACTATCTCTGTATCCGTCCAATTTGAAATTTGGATTTTTTTTAATGAAAAATTCCATAATCTATTGTCCCTACAAGATATCTTAAAATTCATTTTCCAACTTGGTAACATATGCTTTTCGAAAACTCCATAACCCTCGAAATTAGACTCACTTCATACATGATGTTAGGTCTCGTAGATGTTAAATACACCAAACTTGCAACCAATCTTTTACACAATGTTGGATCAACATTTGAACCTTTGTCATCTTTACTTAGTTTTTTTCTTACCTCATAAACAGATGGTTATTTTACATAAAATTATTCTTCCAAAAATACATTCAGAAATGTAGATTTGACATTCTCCAGATACATTTTCTAGTTGTTTTGTGTTAAAATTGTTATGACAAGTTTTATTGTGCCATATATTGCAATTGGTGAAAAATTCTCACTATAATCTATACTTGGCTATTGACTAAAACCCTGAGCTACAAGTCTAGCCTTGTGTTAAGTTTTTACTTTTCCATCAAAATTCAATTTAGTTATGTATATATATTTCACACCTATGCAACCCTTATCTTCTGGTAAATATACCGGCTACCTAGAGTCATTTCTTTCAATTGCTTCTATTTCAACATCCATTGCTTTTTTCCATACTTCATTTTCAATTGCTTCTTCAAGATGCTGTGGTAACGATGCAAAAATTGAAGTCAAATCTAATTCATCATCATGTTGATCTTAAATCTCCATTATGGTGTGGTGTATACTATGTAGTAATTTGCCTCTTTATTCCATGATATCTACAAAATTCCATGAAATCATCTGGTTTATACTCGCCTCCTCTATCATATTTCATCACTTGATTGATTAACCACTCTCCTTCTCAAGTAAAACTTTGAAATTCTTGAAGACTTCAAAGGTTTTTTATTTATGTTGTAGGAAATATACTCATTTCTTTCAACTATAACAATCAATCAACATCAATAAATAAGAATTTACATCCAATGATGGTTTGTGCATTATCCTACATAAATATGTATGGATTATAATTTCCAAGGGTTCTTTTGCTCTATATGAGACACCTATAGTGAAACTTTCCCAATGTTGTTTTGCTAAAATGCAGCTCTCATATGAGGCTGTTGGTTACTCCAAAGATGGTAACCCTTTCACCATCTATTTCAACTGCAATAGGTCCAATCCACCAAAATGCGGATATCCATACCTCAAATGCCAATGATGCCAAAATTGATCTAAGTTCTTAGCTTTGTAGGCATTAACTGAATTATGTAATTCACTTCAAGTTTTAAGTGGGAACATTCTATTCTTCGCTATCTCCACTCTTTCTATTGGTTTGTTAAAAGGAGTTTTATCCAATATTGTGCAAACATTATTATTGAAAATCACTTTATATTTTTTCTTCATTAGCTATCAAATACTTAGCAAATTACATTTCAATCCTAGAATAAAGTAAACATCTTCAAATATTTTTCTTTTCTCCATTCTTGCAAACACAATTATTACTCCCTTGCCATTAACTATGACCTTATTGTCATTACCAAGATTTACTTCTGATTGGACATAACTGCATAAGCTGGAAAATAACTCCTTGTTTCTAGACATATGGTTGTTGCACCCACTGTCCAAAAAGCATACATCTTTTGGGCTTTCTTCTATAACACTATAGATACTAAACATCGAATTTGGTTTGTTTTTAGACTCCTCAATTATGTTTCATATTTTTTATAATCATTTGCCTGCTTCTTCCTACACTCTCATGCATAATGACCAAACTTCTTATAGTAGAAACATTGTACTTTGGATTGGTCATAATTTGGGTTTTGTTATGAGCTTCTGTTGTTTCCCCCCCTTGACTTGTAAGGGCTTTGATGTGGTAATTTTCCTTGTTCTCAGTCTTTCTTAGTATATATTTGATCATTACTTGTATTACTTATGTTGCCTTTGCATCTTCCTCTTAATATTGATCTACATATGCCTCTTAAGATAGATAGTTGAGATTTAAATGTGTTTTCAATAGAATGATCTTCATTCCTATTCATTATGGATTCATGGGATAATAGATATCATAGTAGCTCATCACTTGATAAGTAACTAAGTTCTTCGTTGTTCAGTCTTAATTGATTTACAATGTCCATGACTTAAGTCATGAACTAATCCACAAACTTTGAACCCTTCATTTTTAAAATTCTCAAACTCTCTTCTTAGTGTCTGCAACTTCACTATCTTCACCTTGGTTAGATCCCCTAATAATTTTTCTTTAAGATATCAAATGCTATTTTAGAGAACATCTTACTAAAATATTGGGAAAAATTATGCCATTCAATACCTCTTGGATGAGATAAAGTACCTTAGCATCCTTCTTTTAGTTCTTCCTTAACTCGTCTCTTTTAGCGTTTGTGAGGGCTTCTTCAACTACTCACATGACAAGGTTCTCCTCAATGTCCCACAACCCAAGTTTGAGGTGCATTAACATTGCAAAATTGCTGCCAACAAAAATATCATAAAAATTTCTTTAAAACTATTATGAAAAAACACAATTAACAAATAAAATAAAATTTAAAAAAAATCCTCAATATCATTTTGTGTTTCTAACTTATTTTTTAAATCATTAATCCATCTCACAAAAAGGATTTATAACTACAATCTTTAAACCACTTCCATAGTTCTACCCTTCCCCAAAGGGGCCTCCTCCTTGTTGGTCTAAATAGATAAATAGAAAGAAAAAATCGAAACTTTCAATATGGAGATCTATCTACAAGGTGTAAGAGAAGAGATAGTTTATTTCATATATATTGAATAGGAATAGAGTTATAAGAGGTAAACCATAAAAAAATGCATTTAACTTATATATATATATATATATATATATATATATATATATATATATATATCCAAAATTCTATATGGATAGATAGAAAGAAAAAGTTGAAACTTTCCAGATTAGGATCTATGTACAAGGTGTAAAAGGAAGGTTAGCTTAAATTTCATAAATGTAGTTTAGCATTCCAATAGAATGTTCAAGATGTTTTATGAAAAAACTAAAAGCGAAAAGTAAGTACATATAAGTCAAATACATTTTAAATAAAACAAAATTTAATTTTTTAAGTAATTTTTTATATTTTTATTCTCTTAAATAATTTAATTAATTTTGCATTAATCAGTCTTTTAATTTTTAAATAAAATTCTTTAAAAGGATAAATGTGACCTGCATTGCCCTCGAAAGAAAAACTGTTTCAAACTTTGAATGATAATATTAAATATATTGAAACCTAAATTTACACCCTGAAAAACACCGTTTCGAACAGCTTCTATCCTACTACGCCGTCAGAATCAACTCCACTCTTTGACAAAATATTCTGAAACCTAAATTTAGTCCGTGAAAAATTATGTTTCCAACAGCTGCTATCATCGCCGTCAAAAGCAACCGTTAACTCCACTCTTTGACAAAATACCGCCTCGAGAGTCCATGATTCTAATAACTCGGCCGGCCTTTCGGGCTCTGGAGAAGCTAAGCGTTCCTCTCTCGATCAACACGCGCTGTGCCTGCATCTGCAAAACTAGCGTTCACAGTTACTGTCAGCTGAGGCTGCAGAAATATGCAGGAGATGCAACGGGAGGCTCTTATTTAATGAGTAGGATCCCCAAAATCCATGCAATGGAGGATAAAGATTTTAACAGAATCTCGTGATCCACCATATATTCGTGAAGTGTCATCGTCATATTAAAAATACAGCATACAAGAGTTCAGTGCGCACAGGATAAAGTTTATCCAGAAGCATAAACATACAAAATTTCTTGAGTACCAAGGAAGCTCATAGGATAAAGTTTATGTGGAAGGGCATAAGCATCCAAAATTTCATAATTGCTAAGGATTTTCAATTGCGCAGAGATACAGAGTGCTGGATACCAAAGTAGTTGTTATTAAAAAATTAATAACATTCAACCACAGTCTCTTGTGCCACCAATGCTGAATTGCCACCAGTCTCTTGTGCCACCAATGCTGAATTGCCACCAGTCTCTTGTGCCACCAATGCTGAATTGGGGGATTAGGCTCATTCCCAGCCAGAGTGTTATATAGATTTTTCACCGACATTATTCCTTTCGAACCAGGACCGTCCCAAGTCAAGATATCATCCTCATTATTAAGCTTGATCCCTGTTGATGCTAGGATGGAAATGTACTTTCCCCAAGCAGGGTGCCAATGTGATGAAAGGTTTATTTCTTTTGCAGTAAGCCAACACTCGCTAGGGAGGTCACTACGTTTCGAAAAAAATTGTGACAACACCACTAACTTCCGATCTTGGGGCTCCTTGATTAAGTCAGGTGGCAGCCTATACCCTCCGTCATCTCCAATGTAAGGGTCCACCCCTACGAATAGCCCAAATCCCTTCCCGATCTTCCATTTTATCCATGGTCCAATGAGACTAAAAGTTCTGTATAAGTTGTTCCATATGACAGAGGCCTGAGTGGGTCCAGTCTGATGATTCTGCAGCCACTGGGTGGTAGTGTAGGTTTTAAGGTACTTAATACGGATAACCTTGCTCCAGAGACCATCATCAGTTAATGCCCTCCATAAGCTTTTTGCCAGCATTGCCTCGTTAAATAGTTCCAAATTCTTAAGTCCCCAACCTCCACGAGCCTTGGGCCAACAAAAACTTTGCCAAGAACTTAAATGCCATTTCCTCACCTCAGGTTTGCCTGCCCATATGAAACGAAAGAGTCTGCTCCGCACACCATTGAGGATCGATGTCAGAATCTTCCTAAGACCAAACCAGAAAATGGGAATACTTTGGATCACAGAATGGGCTAGTGTCAGCCTCCCCCCAATAGACAACCATCTAGCCGCCCAACAATGGATCCTATTATCGATCTTCTGCAACATCCATCCCCAGTCCACATATATATATATATGAAACATTAAACATAAAATATCCTAATTGATATGTTGCCTCTAAAACACTTTAGGGTCCATCATATGTAGGTAACTCTGGTATTTGTTTGTCCCAAACCGCCTAAACCTTGTGGTTTGGTAGAAAAAACAGGTTGCGGATAAGGATAGGCTTGCATGACAAGGTTCTCCTCAAGGTCCTACCACCCAACTTCGAGGCGAATTTAACATTTAAACTTTAGAAAGAGATACTTACTTCGAGGCAAATATAACATTTCAACTTTTTATGGAGGGATTATTTTCCAGTTACATTTATTTCGACTAGATTTAATGTGTGTTGAGTTGGTAATAAAAATTATTGGGACACTCTTTCTTAATTACTATCATTAAACATTTGCAAAAATTTACAATCCTTATAACATTAGAAATGTCTAGATTTTATCTTTAAAATTCAAAAGCCTCATTATCAATGGCTTGGGAATTTTAAAAACCTCTTTATCAATGGATTGGGAAATATATATATCAATTGATCTTCACATCTACAAGACTTTAAACATATTTTATGATTGTTTACCAATTTTCTAATGAAATAAAATCTAGTATCTATATGCTTTCTTTATCAATGGCTTGGGAAATATATATATCAATTGATCTTCACATCTACAAGACTTTAAACATATTTCATGATTGTTTACCAATTTTCTAATGAAATGACATCTAGTATCTATATTCCTACTCTTGTAAAAAACATATATTTTTAAAAAAGTAATTACATGGATTTTTGATAAAGTAATTGTTGAATTGTTGTCACAAAAAATATGAGTAGGTTCTTCTTATGAGTATGTGATCTCTTGAAGATGATCCCTTTGGCGGATCAAAACGCATTGAGAAAGCATAATCTAGAAACACAGCTCCTTCTGCTCCTTAAAATAGGTTCTTCTTGTTCATGCAATAAAACAAACAATACACATCGCATCCAAATAGTCTAACATGTTGTTGATATTGAAATTTGCATGACAATGCACCTATCCAAAATTAAACACATATTTGGAAGTACCTTTTTTGTTATCAATGCTACTTGCAAAATCATTATCTATGTATATATCCAATTTGAAATTTGGATTTTTTGAATATAAAATTCCCTAATTTGTTGTCCTTGGAATATATCTTAAAATTCATTTTCTAACTTACCAATGAATGCTCTTCAGAAACTCCATAAACTTTGAAATTAAACTCACTTCATACATGATGTTAACTTTGGTAGAGGTCAAATACATCAAACTTCCAATCAATCTTTTACACAATGTTGGATAAACATCTGAACCTTTGGCATCTTTACTTAGTTGTGTTTTTGTTGCAGCTAGTGTTACTACTGGTTTACAATTCAGCATCGTAACCCTCTTTAAAATATCATTCGCATGTTTGGATTGGCAAATAAAAATTCCATTTTCAAATTGTGTGACTTCAATACCCAGAAAGTACTCCATCTTTCCCAAATATGTCATCTCAAATTATGTTTTCATTAGTGTTAAATGCATCTACAGATAGATTTTCAATGAAAAACAAATCATCAACATACAAGCAAACAATCAAAATTTTACCTTGTTGATTTATCTTTGTATACAAATTAGGTTCACTAGAACTTGCACTGAATCCATTTTTAAGTAGATAAATATCAGTTATGTTGTACATGTAGAATTTGAGCATGTAGATCTAGATACTAAGCAACATAGCAATACGGTGAAAGAGATCATCAATCTAACAAATTCATGCAATAAATGTGCTAAACATTAATCATTATACAAAAGAGAGAAGTCAATAACAAGAGAGAATTTTGTATTACATTAAGCTTCATCAATGAAGTAGAAAGTATAAATAGGAAAGTCATTTTGACTAGGTCATGGAGGCAATTCGAATTTCTCTTACAATGCATGAGATGCTAGTTAGGCTTAACTAGAGCTAGGATAGGAATGCACACTCTCTAAGATGAGTTAACTAACCCATGACTAACTTAAGTGGACTTAGCTCTGTATATGCTAGGAGCAACTGACTACAACTGATAATAGGCACATGCAACTAATTGAAGGAACATCCATGCAGTGCACATCCCTAAAAGCACTCAAGGAGGGCTCTATTGTCTCATAATAACTAAAAAAGAGGTGCATGGAACCCATGAACAATGGAGTAAACTCCCTCGATTCACTTCACAACTCTAACTTGCAATGTGGGACCCTAAAATTATGGAAAATAAACCCTAATGGAAGGAATTCGCCCTCATATGTCAAAATAGACTTCAAGAGTTCAAAAAAGGAAGATAAGGATGTTTTAGGACCCTAGAATTTAGTAGGAAGCTCCAAGTTGACTTAGAGGGACAAATTTAATGAGATTTGGCCCACTAGAATCATGAGATCATAGCCTATGTCCCTACGTAGGATAATGAAGTTATGGAGAAGGTTATTATGTTCTAACATCCCCCATAAGATGAACTAGGTGAAATAAATACAAAATAAAAATAGGTCCTGAAAATTTGCATCCATATCATGGGGTCTTCACTTAGTGAAACTATGCCATAGTGCCTTCATTCATGGGATATTAAAGAATAGCCTTAAGTTCACTAGATATTAATAAATACCTACTAAAATCCTATTGTTGAGCCCCCCTCCCAATACATATTTTCAATTAAAAAAACCTTAATTTTATGAGATATTCCATATTTTTACTAAATACCCCTTTTTATACCCCCCAATACCTATAAACCCCCTATACCCTACCCCTGCCCTCCCAATACCTACAATATATTGACCTTATTTTCCAAAATTTAAAAACCCCCTTTATGAATAAACGTGATAAGATATTGTCAACAAGGTGAATCCCCCGTGAACCATATAAGGTACCCATAAACAAAACGATGGCCATCGAAGAGTAAGTAGAAGATTAATGATCTGCCAATGAACTAGAAGGAGAGACATTTCGAAGCGGGAAGAGATTAATGATGTTTTGGAAGGAAAACTGATTACTCAGAGAATCAAATCGACTTTAACAGGATGGACATTATTGCGACACTCCCCCTTAATTACTATTATTAAATATCTGCAAACTTTACAAATTACAAATGCCTAAATTTTATCTTTGAAATTCGAAAACCTCTTTTTCCAATGGCTTGGTAAATACATCTACCAATTGATCTTCAGATCTACAAAACTGTAAACATATTTCATGATTGTTAACTAGTTCTCTATCGAAATGTAATATAGTGTCTATGTCCTTACTCCTTTTGTGAAAAATATGGATTTTTTACAAAGCAATTATTGAATTGTTGTCGCAGAAAATCTGAATTGGTTCTTCTTGTTCATGCAGTAGATTAGACAATACACACTACATCCAAATAGTCTAACATGTTGCTAATGTTGTTGCAACATACTTCTCTCCGGTTGATTAAATCGTCACAATAGGTTGTTTCTTCGATGCCCATGACAATACACCAAATCCAAAATTAAATACATATATGGATATACCTTTTTTTGTTATCAATGTTACTTGCAAAATCACTATCTTTGTATCCGTCCAATTTGAAATTTGGATGTTTTTTAATGAAAAATTCCATAATCTATTGTCCCTACAAGATATCTTAAAATTCATTTTCCAACTTGGTAACATATGCTTTTCGAAAACTCCATAAACCTTGAAATTAGACTCACTTCATACATGATGTTAGGTCTCGTAGATGTTAAATACACCAAACTTGCAACCAATCTTTTACACAATGTTGGATCAACATTTGAACCTTTGTCATCTTTACTTAGTTTTTTTCTTACCTCATAAACAGATGGTTATTTTACATAAAAATATTCTTCCAAAAATCCATTCAGAAATGTAGATTTGACATTCTCCAGATACATTTTCCAGTTGTTTTGTGTTAAAATTGCTATGACAAGTTTTATTGTGCCATATATTGCAATTGGTGAAAAATTCTCACTATAATCTATACTTGGCTGTTGACTAAAACCCTGAGCTACAAGTCTAGCCTTGTGTTAAGTTTTTACTTTTCCATCAAAATTCAATTTAGTTATGTATATACATTTCACACCTATGCAACCCTTATCTTCTGGTAAATCTACCGGCTCCCTAGTGTCATTTCTTTCAATTGCTTCTATTTCAACATCCATTGCTTTTTTCCATACTTCATTTTTAATTGCTTCTTCAAGATGGTGTGGTAACGATGCAAAAATTGAAGTCAAATCTAATCCATCATCATGTTAATCTTAAATCTCCCTTAAAATTCTATTTTTATGCCTTATGATCCTAGATCTTAATGTCACTAAAGTTGGATCAAAATCCCTACTTACTTGTGAACTTGGTGTAGGATGACCTCCATGTCCTAATGAATCGCCTTGCATAATATTTCTTGTAGGTCTGAATTGAGATGAATTCCATTTTGTTGAATGTATTGCTAGAGTTCTTGTAGTAGGCACATGTGCATGTGGAATTCGATGTCCACTTTATACAATTGTCTCTTCTCCATTATCTTCAACTTGAGGTAATGCAACTCCTCCTACAATTGATTCATCTAAGCTTCCACCCCATGCTTCTTCCTCCTTGAAATACACTTCTCTTCTTATAACCAACTTTTGGGTGATGGGATTATACAATCTGTAAGATTCAGACTCTTCATTGTATCCAATAAATATGCATTTCTCACTTTTGTCATTCAATTGTCTTCTTATTTCTTCAAGTACACGTGCTTATGCAACACACCCAAATATTCTCAAATTTGATACACTACAACTCATGTCACTCCATGGTTTTTGAGGAACTCTGTCATTCACACTTTTAGTAGCACACCTATTTAGTTCATGTAAACTGAACATGCAACTACTTATCCCTATAAATGGTTTGACAAGTGTTTTCCCTTCAACATGCTTTTAACCATGTCCATACTGGTTTTGTTCTTCCTCTTGGACACACCATTATCGTGTGGTGTATACTATGTAGTAATTTGCCTCTTTATTCCATGATATCTACAAAATTCCATGAAATCATCTGGTTTATACTCGCCTCCTCTATCATATTTCATCACTTGATTGATTAACCACTCTCCTTCTCAAGTAAACCTTTGAAATTCTCGAAGACTTCAAAGGTTTTTTATTTATGTTGTAGGAAATATACTCATTTCTTTCAACTATAACAATCAATCAACATCAATAAATAAGAATTTACATCCAATGATGGTTTGTGCATTATCCTACATAAATATGTATGGATAATTTCCAAGGGTTCTTTTGCTCTATATGAGACACCTATAGTGAAACTTTCCCAGTGTTGATTTGCTAAAGTGCAGCTCTCATATGAGCCTGTTGGTTACTCCATAGATGGTAACCCTCTCACCATCTATTTCAACTGCAATAGGTCCAATCCACCAAAATCCGGATATCCATACCTCAAATGCCAATGATGCCAAAATTGATCTAAGTTCTTAGCTTTGTAGGCATTAACTGAATTATGTAACTCACTTCAAGTTTTAAGTGGGAACATTCTATTCTTCGCTATCTCCACTCTTTCTATTGGTTTGTTAAAAGGAGTTTTATCCAATATTGTGCAAACATTATTATTGAAAATCGCTTTATATTTTTTCTTCATTAGCTATCAAATACTCAGCAAATTACATTTCAGTCCTAGAATAAAGTAAACATCTTCAAATATTTTTCTTTTCTCCATTCTTGCAAACACAATTATTACTCCCTTGCCATTAACTATGACCTTATTGTCATTACCAAGATTTAATTCTGATTGGACATAACTGCATAAGCTGGAAAATAACTCCTTGTTTCTAGACATATGG
Organism: Larix kaempferi; assembly: GCA_027924585.1. Lineage (NCBI taxonomy): Eukaryota > Viridiplantae > Streptophyta > Pinopsida > Pinales > Pinaceae > Larix > Larix kaempferi. The sequence continues at coordinate 4,535,202 of BSBM01000018.1, read as the reverse complement.
TTGTTGCACCCACTGTCCAAAAAGCATACATCTTTTGGGCTTTCTTCTATAACATTATAGGTATTAAGCATCGAATTTGGTTTGTTTTTAGACTCCTCAATTATGTTTCATATTTTTTATAATCATTTTCCTGCTTCTTCCTACACTCTCATGCATAATGACCAAACTTCTTATAATAGAAACATTGTACTTTGGATTGGTCATAATTTGGGTTTTGTTGTGAGCTTCTGTTGTTTCCCCCCCTTGACTTGTAAGGGCTTTGATGTGGTAATTTTCCTTGTTCTCAGTCTTCCTTAGTATATATTTGATCATTACTTGTATTACTTATGTTGCCTTTGCATCTTCCTCTTAATATTGATCTACATATGCCTCTTAAGATAGATAGTTGAGATTTAAATGTGTTTTCAATAGAATGATCTTCATTCCTATTCATTATGGATTCATGGTATAATAGATATCATAGTAGCTCATCACTTGATAAGTAACTAAGTTCTTCGTTGTTTAGTCTTAATTGATTTACAATGTCCATGACTTAAGTCATGAACTAATCCACAAACTTTGAACCCTTCATTTTTAAAAATTCTCAAACTCTCTTCTTAGTGTCTGCAACTTCACTATCTTCACCTTGGTTATCCCCTAATAATTTTTCTTTCAGATTTCAAATGCTATTTTAGAGAACGTCTTACTAAAATATTGGGAAAAATTATGCCATTCAAAACCTCTTGGATGAGACAAAGTACCTTAGCATCCTTCTTTTAGTTCTTCCTTAACTCGTCTCTTTTAGCGTTTGTGAGGGCTTCTTCAACTACTCACATGACAAGGTTCTCCTCAATGTCCCACAACCCAAGTTTGAGATGCATTAACATTGCAAAATTGCTGCCAACAAAAATATCATAAAAATTTCTTTAAAACTATTATGAAAAAAGACAATTAACAAATAAAATAAAATTTAAAAAAAATACTCAATATCATTTTGTATTTCTAACTTATTTTTTAAATCATTAATCCATCTCACAAAAAGGATTTATAACTACAATCTTTAAACCACTTCCATAGTTCTACCCTTCACCAAAGGGGCCTCCTCTTTGTTGGTCTAAATACATAAATAGAAAGAAAAACTCGAAACTTTCGATATGGAGATCTTTCTACAAGGTGTAAAAGAAGAGATAGTTTATTTCATATATATTGAATAGGAATAGAGTTATAACAGGTAAACCATAAAAAAAATGCATTTAACTTTATATATATATATATATATATATATATATATATATATATATCCAAAATTCTATATGGATAGATAGAAAGAAAAAGTTGAAACTTTCAATATGAGGATCTATGTATAAGGTGTAAAAGGAAGGTTAGCTTAAATTTCATAAATGTAGTTTAGCATTCCAATAGAATGTTCAAGATGTTTTAGGAAAAAACTAAAAGCGAAAAGTAAGTACATATAAGTCAAATACATTTTAAATAAAACAAAATTTAATTTTTTAAGCAATTTTTTATATTTTCATTCTCTTAAATAATTTAATTAATTTTGCATTAATCAATCTTTTAATTTTTAAATAAAATTCTTTAAAAGGATAAATGTGACCTGCATTGCCCTCGAAAGAAAAACTGTTTCAAACTTTGTATGATAGTATTAAATATATTGAAACCTAAATTTACACCCTGAAAAGCACCGTTTCGAACAGCTTCTATCCTACTACGCCGTCAGAATCAACTCCACTCTTTGACAAAATATTCTGAAACCTAAATTTAGTCCGTGAAAAACTATGTTTCCAACAGCTGCTATCATCGCCGTCAAAATCAACCGTTAACTCCACTCTTTGACAAAATACCGCCTCGAGAGTCCATGATTCTAATAAATCGGCCGGCCTTTCGGGATCTGGAGAAGCTAAGCGCTCCCTCTCTCGATCAACACGCGCTGTTGAAAGGGGACAGAGGAGGCAGAGCACAGAAAATGCAGACAAAACAGAGTGAAACAGGGGTTTTGCAGTGCTACAGCACTAGAATGAATTCACACACCCAGAAAAATCAGAACTGTATCGCATACCTCTGCATTTCATTAATGTTAAAATAGTGATACAAAAGGAATGCCCGGCTGGGCAGGCGGTTCACATTTCCCAACAGGTATTACGTGTCCAGCTTCATAAATTGAGCATCAAATTACAATAAAGAACAAGGTTCGCTACACATAGCGGTGGGTAGTTGCAATTAATGCCAACAAACTCCCCCTTAATTGCAACTTTCAACAAAAAACAAAAATTGGATATCTCATTGACAGAACTATAACATAACAAACTACATCTACAGTCATACATATATTGCATTAACAATGCCAAGATTCTCTCTATGAAACTCAAAAAGCTCCTTTGCCAGAGGCTTAGTAAATATATCAGCCAGCTGTTCTTTTAACCTGCAAAATGTCAAGTTAATTTCTCTATTGTTAACCAGTTCTCTGATGAAGTGGTATCGAGTGTCTATGTGCTTGCTCCTTTTGTGAAATACTTGGTTTTTCGACAATGCAATTGCAGAATTATTGTCACAATAGATCACAGTTGGATCCTCCTGCTCGTGGAACAGCTCAGACAAACCTCTTCGCATCCACACTGCTTGACATGCTGCTGACGTTGCTGCTACATACTCCGCTTCAGTTGATGAGATGGTCACTATGGGTTGCTTCTTTGATGCCCATGAAACTGCACCTGAACCAAAATTAAATACATAACCTGTTGTACTCTTCCTGTCATCTATACTGCTTGCAAAGTCACTATCTGTGTAACCTGTTAATCTGAAATCTGAACCTGCTGAATACAAAATTCCATAATCCATTGTTCCTGAAACATATCTTAAGATTCTTTTTGCTACTTGCCAATGAGAACTTCTTGGAGATTCCATAAACCTGGAAATTAAGCTCACCGCAAACATGATATCTGGCCTAGTTGCTGTTAGATACATCAAACTTCCAACTAATTTCTTAAATTGTGTTGGATCCACAAAAGGTTCATTGTCATCTTTACTTAGTTTAGTTCATGTTGTTATTGGTGTTGAGGCTGGTTTACAATTCAGCATTCGAAATATTTTTAATACATCTTTAGCATACTTAGATTGACATATGAAAATCCCTTTTTCAGATTGATCGACTTGAATTTCGAGAAAGTACTTCATCATTCCCAAATTTGTCATTTCAAACTATGTTTTCATTGCTGTTTTAAAAGCTTCTATAGACAGATTTCCTGTGAAGATTAAGTCATCAACATATACGCACACAATCATGATTTTACCTTGCTGATTTAATTTTGTGTACAATGTAGGCTCACTAGCACATCTATTGAATCCATTACTCAGCAAGTATGAGTCTAATCTATTGTACCACACTCTAGATGCTTGCTTCAGCCCATATAAAGCCTTTTTCAGCCTGTAAACTTTATTTTCACATCCTGTTATTTCATACCCAGTTGGTTGTTTTACATATACCTCCTCCTCTAAACGTCCATTTAAAAATGTAGATTTTACATCCATCTGATACACATTCCAATCATTTTGTGCTGCTATAGCTAAAACAAGTCTAACTGTGTCTAGTCTCGCTACCGGTGCAAAAGTCTCATTATAATCTATGCCGGGTTGTTGACTAAAACCTTGTGCTACAAGCCTAGCCTTATGTTTTTCAACCTTTCCATCAGCATTCAATTTTGTTTTATAGATCCATTTTACACCTATGCAGTCTTTTCCATCAGGTAAATCTACTAACTCCCAAGTTTCATTTTTCTCTATAGCATCTATTTCATCATCCATAGCTTTTATCCATGCAACATCTTTAATTGCTTCTTCAAAACTAACTGGTTGATAAGACAATAATGCAAAATTTGAGTTCAAATCCAGTTCATCATCATGTTGTTCATAGATTTCTTTTAGACTTCTAGATTTTTGTCCTCTAATCCTAGATCTCAATTCTGCTAGAGTAGGATCAGATTCATGACTACCATGTGAGCTTGATGTATGCTGCCCTCCAAGTCCTGATTGCTCTTCTTGCATAGAATTTCTTGGTGTTCTTGTTTGAGGTGAATTAAGATCTATTGTGTTCCTTCTTGGTGTGCTGGATCCTGGTACATGTGCAGGTACATATGAATGTGGAATTTGTTGTCCTTCTTGTACATTTTCTTCATCATCTTCAACATGAGGTAAATCTGCTCCATGTGTAACTATTTCATCAATACTTCCATCCCATGATTCCTCCTCCTTAAATTCTACATCTCTGCTTACAATCAGTTTCTTGGTAATAGGATTATAAAGTTTATATGCTTTAGAATGCTCACTATACCCAATGAAGATACATTTTTCACTTCGATCATCCAACTTCCTTCTAATTTCTTTAGGTACATGAGAGTAAGCCACACACCCAAATATTCTAAGGTGTGATACATTGCAGCACTTGCCACTCCAATCTTCTTCAGGTACTTTATTCCTCACACTTTTTGTAGGACTTCTGTTCAAGATGTAGACTGAACATGCAACTACTTCTGCCCAATACTCATTTGACAGATGCTTGGCCTTCAACATGCTTCTTGCCATGTTCATAATTGTCCTATTTTTTCTTTCTGCCACACCATTCTGCTGTGGTGTATACCGAGCTGTAAATTGCCTCTTAATTCCATGATTTCTACAAAATTCCATGAATTCATTCAATTTATATTCGCCTCCTCTATCAGACCTCAACACTTTGATGAACTTTCCACTTTGTTTTTCAACCAAGGTTTTAAAATTCTTGAATACTTCAAAAGTTTCTGATTTTTGTTTAATAAAATATACCCATGTTTTCCAGCTGTAATCATCAATAAAAGTTAGAAAGTATAAGTTTCCAGCCAATGATTGATCCTGCATTGGTCCACACAAATCTGTATGAACTATCTCTAGAGGTTCTTTTGCTCGATACGAAGTGGCTACATGGAAAGCTTCTCTATGATGTTTTGCTAAAATACAACTCTCACATGAGCTTGCTGGTTGTTCAATCGGTGGCAGCCCCCTAACCATTTGATTTTTCTGTAATAAGTTTAATCCCCCAAAGTACAGATGACCATACCTCAAGTGCCAAAGCCAAGACTGATCCAAACTTTGAACTTTATAAGCATTCACACAATTCTGAATTTCACTCTTTAATGTAAGTGGAAACATTCTATTTTTGGTCATTTTAACCTGTGCAATTAACCCCTTTCTAGGATTCTTGTCAAGAATTGTGCAAGTGTCATGGTTGAAAATTACTTTATAGCCTTTCTCCATTAGTTGTCCAATGCTAATTAAATTGCATTTCAGACCAGGTACAAAATACACATCATTAATATGTCTTTTATCTCCATTTTTTGCAAATACATTAACCGTACCTCTACCATTGACTGAAACTTTATTATCATCTCCAAACTTCACTTCAGACTATACCGAACTATCTATTTCAGTGAACACTTCCTTGTTTCCAGACATGTGATTACTACAACCACTGTCTAAAAACCATACATCATTTGGATTCTCTTGTGCAACATTGCAGGTAATAAGAACTGAATCAGTTTTATTTTCTGATTTCTCAACTAGATTTGCAGATTGTTTTCTGGCATCTGCTTCTTTCTTTCTACATTCCCTAGCATAATGCCCAAATTTCTTACAATAAAAACACTGAATTTTGGAGTTATCAATTCTTTGATTCTGCTGTTGATAAAGGTTATTACTTGCGGTTCTGAAATTTCCTGAATGTGGGTTTTGGACATACCTACCAGTCCTATTTATATTTAATTCTTTTTCCCTCTGAAATTGAACTCTACCCCTGCCTCTGTAGAACGACCTTCCTCTTCCTCTACCAACTGTTAGCTGTGTCTTGAAAGTAGTATCAAGAGAGAAATTTGGGTTTCTGTTTACCCTAGACTCATGGGATAGCAGGGATCCCATTAACTCATCAATTGAGAGCTGAGTCAAATCCTTTGACTCCTCAATTGCCACAACAACAACATCAAATTTGCTAGGCAGACTTCTTAATACCTTTTCTACCACCTTTTGATCAGAAATTTGTTCACCATGGGTTCTCATCTGATTTACAATTGTCATTAGATGATTATGAAACTGATCTACAGTCCGTGTCTCATTCATTTGCAGATTTTCAAAATTTTTCCTAAGGGTTTGAGTTTAGCAACCTTCACCTTACTTAAACCCTGATAAACTGTGTCTAAGATGTCCCATGCATCTTTGGATTTGCTTACTGATTCTATTCTAGGAAAGATTGAGTCATCCATAGCTTGCTGGATGAGAGAAAGTGCCTTAGCATCTTTCTTCTTGTTGTTTTTAAGCAAGTCTTTCTGTGCTTGTGTTAAAGCCAAATAGGCTGCCTCATCAGGGGGCTCTAAGTACCCATTCTGAACTAAATCCCACAGATCTTGTGAACAGAGAAGAGTTTTCATTTTTATGGACCAAAAGTCATAGTTCTTACCTGTCAAAGGTGGAATTTGAGGCTGTGATCCGAAGCTGCTCGACACCATGGCTCAAATTTTCTGAAATTTCTCCTTTTGCAGCTATAGGCAGGGTGCTCTGTCTCAATGTTTCTCCACGGCTTCCTTGCTGGTTACTGATGGCTCACAATTTCAAGCCTACACGGCTCCTTCCACAGAGCAACAGGGGAAAACGACCCTCTCTCCACGAATGCAGTGAGAACTATATATGTTCGGGCACGGTTGAAGCCCTCCCTAGACTTCAAACCTTAAACACTTACAAATAGTATTTTTGCCTCGGATTGGACAAAGACCAGTTTGGAGCCATCTTTGAAACTGCGAATAACTAGGTTAACCCTGAGTGTGTCTCCGAAGCTTACCAGGACACATCGTAGTCACCTTGAAAACCCTCACGACCACGGTATCCTTTGCCGAGAAGATACCTGAAGCTATCAAAGCATGGCAGAGTTCACTTTCAAACGATTACTGCAGAAGGAATGTACCGTGTAAATACCGGTAACCACACTGTACAGTTGCGAAAGAGTGACATGCAAGAACTGACAGAACTCTGCCTGAAATTTTTAACTCAGAGGAAAACCCTCCCATGATAAAAACTAAGTCTTTTGCATTGCAAAGACCCTGCACACTGATAGTTGATAAAGGTCAGGTGTCGAAACTCACAGAGGCACCTTCAGACCAAAGACCCTGGAAGGTCGAGAGCCTGTCGGACTCCCTTCAACCCAATCCAAGATGGCCTTAGAATCAAATACTTGAACAATGTATGCTTCTGCCGGCGGTTGCTTCACTCAACGCGTTGTGCTTACTGGCTATGGCACGTGTCGCGCTTAGTTGTTATGGGTGTCGAAGGATTGGCGGATCCTTGCCCTGTAATCCGTTTTCCCCTCTCTCCTGCGCTTGAATTTGACTTAAAACGTCTTGAAGTAGGCCCTGGTTTGAATCCGGCAGTGGCAAGCGTAAGCTTAGCAGATACACCTCTGCTGCCTCCCTTCTAGCACGGCTCAGCTCTTTTGATCTCGACTCGGCTCAGAATCAGACAACAGCTCTTCCCTTCACGGCACGGCGTGGCTCTGGCCAACCTTAACTGTCTCTCTTCTCATCTTTCCTTCTTGGCTCTGGCTCAGCTCAGCATGGTCAATCCCTCCTCGACTCTGACCAATTCATCCGCTCTGAAATCTTGAAATTCAACAGCATCTAAAGCAGCTTTGCCTCTTCTCGGCTCGGCTGGCCAAACCCTGACTGCCTTATCGTGGCCCTGGAAAACGTGTAGCTGCTCTGATACCAAAATGAAAGGGGACAGAGGAGGCAGAGCACAAAAAATGCAGACAAAACAGAGTGAAACAGGGGTTTTGCAGTGCTACAGCACTAGAATGAATTCACACACCCAAAAAAATCAGAACTGTATCGCATACCTATGCATTTCATTAAAGTCAAAACAGTGATAGAAAAGGAATGCCCGGCTGGGCAGGCGGTTCACATTCCCCAACAGGTATTACGTGTCCAGCTTCATAAATTGATCATCAAATTACAATAAATAACAAGGTTCGCTACATATAGCGGTGGGTAGTTGCAATTAATGCCAACAGCTGTGCCTGCGTCTACAAAACTAGCGTTCACAGTTATTGTCAGCTGAGGCTGTAGAAATATGCAGGAGATGCAACTAGAGGCTCTTATTTAATGAGTAGGAGCCCCAAAATCCATGCAATGGAGGATACAAAATTTTTAACAGAATCTCGTGATCCACCATATATTCGTGAAGTTTCGTCGTCATATTAAAAATAAAGTACACAAGATTTCAGTGCGCACAGGATAAAGTTTATCCAGAAGCATAAACATACAAAATTTCTTTAGTACCAAGGAAGCTCATAGGATAAAGTTTATGTGGAAGGGCATAAGCATCCAAAATTTCATAATTGCTAAGGATTTTCAATTGCGCAGAGATACAGAGTGCTGGATACCAAAGTAGTTGTTATTAAAAAATTAATAACATTCAAAATATTTGAAAGTAATACAAAATATGGGAGGATGTTATTTTATTTTATAATTATTTTGACAAGAATTTGGAGGGGATGGTAAACAGGGTAAGTAGTGGGTTGATTAAGGAATCTAAATGTCTAAAAACTTGTCGATTTGGATCAAATGATCATTTTTAGTTGTATTTCGGTGTTTTTTAATCTTGCAAAATCTAAATTTAGTTGTGTTTTATAGAGATTTTGATGATAGAAATGGATTCAGCACCCTAAAAACCCATGGAGCACCCAAAATTTAAGAATTTGACAACTATAATCTGGATTTTGAAAAATTAAAACCAGACTTTTTCGAAATCATACCTTGAAAAATCATTTATTCCAGCTCAAATCATAGAATTTTTAAACTAAACTTTAAATAAATCTCTTCTATTATCAAATTTAACTTTCTACATATTATTTTGTAATTAACTTAGATCTATTTTAACCTCAAACCCCTTATTTACCGAATTCTGAGTGAACTCTAATCGAATTTATATCGGTACAATAAAATATAAAACTCCAAAGCATGGCTTACTAATAAAAAAAATAATCGTGAATCAAAGAAAATAATAATTTACCCTTGAACAAAAAATAATATATGAATCTCAAAATCTATGAAATGCAAGATAAAGATAATAGAACGCACAAGCATACAAAAGTTTTACAATTACAATACATTAGCGGGGAGGATAACGTTATCCAAAAACACATATTTTTGAAGTTTGATCAAATGGACTCAAAGATTGTATAGCATTTGCAGAGAGGATAACATTATCCTGTTGAATAATCCTTGTGGATTACATTGTAAATAATATTTCAGTTAGCAATTTCTAGTTAATAATCTCCTTATCTAACTGTAGATAATGGTTTTGATTTCCTTTATATGTAACACTTATCTACATAATAAGATATTGATTTTGGTGAGGTTTTTCACGGCTTGTGTCAGTGGTATCAGAGCAAGGCAGCAAAGCATTGATGATAAAGACTTGGTGAGAAAGAAGGAGCCCATGAAGGAGGAGCCAGCATAGGAGCTATCACCAAGAAAGGAGAGCTGCTTAGTAAAGATTGTGGGAGAATGGCTGCACATAAAGGGGAGATTGCACGTAAATTGTTCCAGTAATTGTTTAGAAGAATTTTTTTTTTTAAAGAAAAAAAAAAAGAAGGAAGCTCAAGCTGCCATTTATATTTGCATGCAAGGTTTTTTTAAATTGAATTATTAAATATAGACTGTGAGGAAAAAAATATATGAGAGTGTAATTTGTTCAAAAATTTACGACACATTAAATTTCAATGCATTCTTTAATTTCAATTGTTGGAGTTATTTTGTCTCGAAAAGAAAATTACGAGGAATGGTTTCGCAAAATTAAAAATACCCTTATTTTTAATGATATGTGGGATGGAATTTGTGAAAATGAGAATTTAGAAGATAAGAAAGATGGAGAAGAAATATATGAAGTGGATAAAAGTGCACCAGTACCACCTACTAATACCAAAGAGTTAGCATTATTGAAAAGCAAGGACAAGAAGGCTTATGCCTTGATCATTGTCTCTATAAGTGAAGAGGTAGACATTTAGTTTCTAGCAAAAGTGCTTGGGAAGCATTAAAGAAACTAAAAGATTTGTATGATTCACATTCTGAGCTTGAAATCATACAATTGTTGATGAAGTTATTTAACTTAGAATTAAAAGATAATGATCCAATGAAACTTGCTTCTGAAATTAGAGCTATTTTCCATGATATTGATGCAAATGGCGTAAAAGTTGACATTCAACTTACTGCATTTATTAAAGCTCTATATCCTACCTATACTCATTATTTAGAATCACTTTAGGCTAGTGGCCAAATGAAAGCTATGACCTTTGAAACACTTGTTGAGAAAATTGCAGAAAGAGAGAAAGCATTTGGGAAGGAGTCTAAACCCAATGAAGAAACTTTGTGTCTTGCACAAAAAGGACACAAATCAAAAGAAGAATTTGCAAAGGATGAAAATAGAAGCAGAGTTCGAGGTAGAGGACAAAGAGGACAACACAGAGGAAGGGGGGGGGAGATTTAATTAAGGAGAGAAACAATGTTATAGATGTGGAAAAACTTGTCATACTGCCAGTTATTGTAGAACTTCATGGGAGAAAATTGTTAACAAAAAAGAGCAAATGCAAGATAAAGGAAATGATAAAGGTAACTCTCTCGAATCTGCACATTATGTTGTTGCACATTGTAATATTGGAATTGAAGAAGCTTTTAGTACTCTGTTTTCTTGGAATGAAATTTGGTTATTAGATACTGGAGCCACATGCCATGTGACATTTAGAAAAGACTTCTTTGAGACATTTAGTGATCAAATTGATGGGGTAGTACATTTGGCAAATAAGTCTCAGTTGAAACCTTCAGGAATTGGTTCTATTAGTCTGAAATTATCAGGACTTGCTGATTATATACTTTCAGATGTTCTTTATGTTCCACAATTGAAAAGAAATCTAATATCTCTTGTGCAAATTAGACAACAAGATCACTCAATACATATGTTTGATGGTATCATTGAAATTAGAAGAGCTTGTGATAATGTGATTGTAATGTCTGGAGTGGAAGATAACAAACTTTTAAAGTTGAATGGTACATCATCCAATTCACAAAATTTTGCAAATTTGGCTCAGCATAATAGTAATTGATCTTCCAACTTGTTATGGAATGTTAGATTTGGTCATATTAATTATGACAGTCTCGGGATTATGAAACAGAAAGGAGTTCAAGGGATTCCTACTATTCCAAGACAACTTTCCCCATGTGATGCTTGTATCTTAGGCAAGCACAGTAAACAACCTTTTCATGATTCTATTTTTCGAGCTTCAAGAAAGCTTGGTCTTATTCACTCATATTTATGTGGGCCAGTGCCTATTCCATCAGCAAATGGTAACAAGTATATAATGACTTTTATTGATGACTTTACAAGGATGTGTTGGGTTTATTTATTAAAAGCAAAATCTCAAGCTTTTGATGCATTCAGAAATTTTCATTTATGGATTAAAAATGAAGCTCAGCTCAATATTGGAACCCTTCGAACCGATAGTGGTGGTGAATATACATCTCATGATTTTGAAAAATATTTGCGGCAGAATGGTATTAAACATCAAACAACTGTTCCTTATAATCCACAACAAAATGGTGTGGTAAAACGTTTGAACAAGACACTGTTGAATATGGTTTAAGATCAATGATGTTTTTTAAGAATGTTAAGTTAATGTTTTGGGGAGAAGCAGTTCTTTGTGCTGTCTACATTAAGAATAGATGTACTTCTACTGCACTACAAAACAAAACACCTTATGAAATGTGGCATGGCCATCTTCCAGCTATCAAGCATTTTAGAATTTTCGGTTCCACATGTTATGCGTTGATTCCTGAGCAACAAAGACATAAATTGGGAGCAAGAAGTCGAAAGTGTATTTTTTGGGGATATTCTAATACTTCAAAAGCTTATAGATTGTATGATGAAGATAACATGAAGTTATTGTTTCTAGAGATGTTATATTTCTTGAATTTGAGAAAGATGCGCTCACTATTGATAAACAACTTGCTCAGCTTGATCGATTTCACTCTTAAAAAATCTATCATGAAATGGATAATGAACTTCCAAATCTTGAAGGGGGGATTCCTGTTCTAAGTCAAGTTTTGGAATTTCCTTCAATAGCAACAAGTTCTTCTAATACACAAGTTGATGATTCTAATGCACAAGTTGATGAAACAAAAGATGAGACAGTTGATGATATTGTTAATGGAATGGATAGATTAAGTATCATAGATAATGTAGAAGCTGCTTTTAAAGAAGAAAGAGAGCAGACACCACAACAAGAAGTTCGTAGATTGATACGGACTAAGACATTTCCAAAAAGGTATGATAATTTTGTATCATTAGATTGTGAATTAAAATTTCATACGTTTGATGAACCTGTATCTTTTCAAGAAGCATTATCTAGTGATGTATGGAAAAGTGCAATGCAAAGAGTGTATGATGCTCTCATAAAAAATGGAACTTGGAGGTTGGTGGACCCTCCAATTGGAACCAAGCCGATTGGATGCAAGTGGATATATAAGAATAAGTATAAAGAAGATGGATCGCTTGAAAAACACAAAGCAATTCTTGTAGCAAAAGGGTATGCACAGAAAGAAGGTGTTGATTACACCGAAACATTTGCTCCTACAGCTAAATGGGGCACTATTCAAACTTTGTTTTCATTAGCAGCACAAAAAGGATGGAAAATACATCATATGGATGTTAGAACCGCATTATTGAATGGAGACTTGAAAGAAGATGTTTATATGGATCAACCTGAAGGCTTTTCTATCAAAGGTCAAGAACAAAAGGTATGCAAATTGGTCAAATCTTTATATGGTTTGAAGCAAGCACCCCGAGCATGGTATGAAAAGTTAATTGAACATCTTCTCAAATTGAATTATAAGCATTTCAATCTAGATGATGCAACTTTATTTGTCAAGAAAGTTGGAAGATCGGTTGTATATCTAGTTGTCTATGTGGATTATTTGCTTATCACAGAAAATAATGATGATTATATAGCCTCTATTAAAAGAGAATTGAAAAAGGGTTTTGATATGACAAATTTGGGATTATTACATTATTATTTAGGAATTGAAGTAGATCAAAAACCAAAGCATATTTTCATTTCTCAGAAAAAATATGTTGGAGAGTTATTAAACAAATTTGATATGCAGGATTGTAATCCTGTTTCTACACGAATGGAGCAGAATCTAAAGCTTACTTCAAATGAAGGTAGCACATTTGAAGATCCAACAAACTACAGGCAGCTTGTTGAAAGTTTAATTTATCTTACTACTACTCGACCTGACATAAATTTTGCTGTAGGAATACTTTCCAGGTTTATGCATCATCCCTGTGAAGGTCATTGGAGTGCAGCAAAGCGAGTGCTCAAATATTTAAAAGGCACTCAATCTTATGGCATCAAATATTCTAAAGTTTCAGACTTTCATCTCACTGGTTATTCAGATTCTGATTTTGATGGAGATAAAGAGCATGGGGTCTCTACTTCAGGTTATTTGATGAACCTTGGATCAACAGCTATCACATGGAGATCACGAAAGAAATCTGTTCCTGCTGATTCTACAACTGAATCTAAGTATGTTGCAGCAGCTCAAGCCACAAAAGAAATCATTTGGCTTCGTAAAATACTTGAAGACTTGCAGTAGAAACAAATGACTTCAATGCCTCTCTTTGTTGACAACTCTTCTGTAATTCAATTGGCCAAGAATCCAAAATTTCATGATCAAACCAAACATATCAACACCAAATATCACTTGATTCAACATCATGTTGAGGCTAAAACCATTCATCTGACACATTGTTCTACTTCAGAGCAAATTGCACATATCTTTACTAAAGCATTGGGCCGTGAAAATTTTGAAAATTTTAGAATGCAGCTTGGCATGTCAAATGTCCCTTCGGATTAAGGGGGGAATGTTGAATAATCCTTCAAGATTACATTTTAAATAATATTTCAGTTATTAGTTAGTAAATTCTAGTTAATAATCTCGTTATCTAACTGTAGATAACAGTTTTGATTTTGTTTAAATGTAACACTCATCTACGTAATAAGATATTGATTTTGCCAAGGTTCTTCACAGCCTGTGTCATATCCAAAAACAATTCACTTGAGCAGCAGATCAACACGCCTCCTTTTCTGTCTCAACACATGTGCTCATTAAATGCTTTGACAGAACCTTCATACAAGCAGGTCAGTATACAGACACCGCAGATGGAACGTAGCAATTATACAGACACACTGACATTCAAATGCATATAATACTACAACAGTCTCTCTCACACTAACCCAAAATCTTGGGTACAAAAAATAAACATAATAATTGAATCGTTCTTATTTCTCCTTCTCATAACATTGCATTAACATCCCTGAACTTAACTCGCTCCTCCTATAACTATCACCCATTAACATAGATCCTGTGATGGGGTTCATGTCATAGATCTACGAGCCTTTGTTTCAATTTTTTCTTCTTCTTTTTGAGCATCTCTTATTCTTAGTCTAAGGCATGGTAGCATAATTTGAGTACAAATACAATTCGATATGGAAAAATAAGTAACTAAGCAAACTTATATATAATACTCTTAATCAAATAGTTATCAATATATAGTGTACATAGAAGTAATGCGTGAGGCCCCTTTGTGTAGGCCCCCTTGGCTTGGACCCATGGAGGTAGTGAGCTCTAGGGGCATGAACCACATTGAAAAAAAATGTAAATCCACATCTATATAATAAAGTTAAACATATATAATATTTTTAATAAAATATTGAATACAACCATTAAATATTAAACACAAAAAAATCATTCTTCGTTCTTTTTAGACATAATATTTACAACAAAAATTACTATTTAAAAAACAAAAATATAAAATCCTAGTAACTTTTAAATGCATGAATGAATTAAATAGTGTGAAATTGAATGGCATTTATATTTTATAATGTTTAAATAATTAAAATTTGGTTTTTCAAAATTTAGTCTTTGGTTAGTAGGAGTCCGTAGTAGTATTACACCTAAACCTAATAAATTTCGGTACACAAAAGGCCAATACAACCTAATTATGGGTGAGTGCAAGCTAATGAGGGTCACTTTTGGCATGTTAGATGCAAAAGAAAACTAAAAAATGACGCATCCCTCAACTTACTTGGATTTTTTGAGATATTTAAACACGATATCTTGCATTTGAGTAAAAAATATGAAATGTAGGAAACTGAATCACATTTCCGAATATATAAATTTGATGTATTGAAAATTTACATAGCTATGTTAAATTTCATCTTTTTAACAGTCACTTTTTTATTTTTTCGGCAAATGATAAGGTATATGATTTTGTCGGTACAACCTTCGAGTGCCTAATGATGGTTCTGGGCTACAAATATTAGTAGACTTGTAGAGAACACGTAGCACTAGTACAACACTATTTTTCCAAAATTAAATGTTTAATTTTTAAAATTTTCTCTAATTATCTAAGTGATCAAATCTCGAGAACAGTACGTCAAGTGTGGGTGTAGAATTTGAAGGTCTAAATGCAATGATTTCGACATGGATTTTTTATAGCATGCAGAGGTCGGTGTCTACTAGTGCAACATACAATTTTTTTTTTAAATGGTTGTGAAATGAAAAAGTTACGAAATAAATAGTAACAACATGTTTTTTGACTTAAGGAGTGGTGATACAAGAAAATTAGGAAAAAATAGAAAAAAATAATATATATTTTTTAAATTACGTATTTGGAATCTGCATAAAAAATGTTATCTATGTCTAAAAATTCATCAAAATGGTTATGCATGTCATGCTGTAAAGAGTCATAGAAGACAGGCATATTGAGAAAATGGAGGAAATGCCCAATTAGCTATGGTTTACCATATTCCATAGCACATGGTTGGTAACTCTGAACCAACCACATAGGCTTGTGGATGACATGCGGGCACGTGCGAAGGCGTGTTTTAGGTGCTAAGGAACGCTCGCGTATTATGTTTAAATTCAAATTTTTATTCTCGTCGAGCGTTTTCGAGAAACAAAACGCTAGAGTTTTGGAGTTACAAAACGCTTTAGGATAATAAACCTCATAAACTATGTGTTAAGTGTTGAATGGAGATAAGGGGTGAGAGAGAGGGGGGGGATATGAAAGGGGAGGGAGAGATATAAATTTATGGAGGTGGAGAGAGGAATGAGGAGGGATAAAATTAAATTCCTAAAACCACAAGTCCTAAGGCCCAAACACCCTAAATCCCTAAACTCCTAAAAACCTAAGCCCTTAACACATAATCCCTTACCAATTTAACCCCTTGACACTTAATCCTAAACTTTTATACCTTACCCCACTAATAGTCGATCCCTAAATCCCTTCACCTATAAAGATCATAATCCTTAAATCCCTAGTCCCTTAATTAACCCCTTATCTATGATCCTCGTAGTTCTTATCCTCTAACACCCTAAGCGCTTAACCCCTTATAAGCCCTTAACACTATAGCACCTAAGCCCTTAATGCATAACCTCTTAAAACCTAAACCCCTACCCCTAGATCCATAAATCTCTTTACCCCTAAAGCCCCTAACCCCTAAACCCCTTAAGTCCTTCAATTATTTACCTCTAATCCTTTATCCATTAGCCTCTAAGCTCTAGCTTACACTATAGAGGTAAAATAATTTTTTACCTCTACACTATGTTTACATGTGCGACCTCCCGTGTACCAATGCGACCTACATTTGCTTATGGGCCCTCGCACGAAGTTGAGGGACCTTTTAGATGCAATCTTAATTTTGCAAAACGCGGGAAAGTTTACTGAAACCAAAATGCGCGAGCGTTTCTTTGAACTAGACATGGGCAGACCCGAGCCTGCCATGTCATTTAACACGCAAGACATGAAACAAAAATGCTTGAGCATTATGGAGATACATAACGCTCTAGCATTACGTGCTTCTATAACGCTAAAGCGTTATAGAAGCACATAACGCTATAGTTATAGAATCACATAATGCTATAGCGTTATGTGCTTCTATAATGCTTTAGTGTTATAGAAGCATGTAACGCTAGAGCGTTATGTGTTTCTATAATTCTCTAGAGTTATAGAAATACATAGCGCTCTAGCATTTTGTTTAATATCTATACACAAAACATTATCCCTTAAACCTTATTTAATATTTCCTTACAAAGAAAATATATCATTTATTTCCCTATCTCTCAGTATCTTCTAGGGTTTTGGGCTTCATGTTGTATGGGTTAGGAGGTTAACTAGGGATTTGGTGTTAGGGGTTAAGGGCTTAAAGTTAAAGGGATAAAGGGGTTTAGGTGTTTAGCAATTATGGGGTTGGAGGGATAAGGAGCTAAGAGGTGATGGGGTTTAAACGCGAGGTTAGTGGTTGATGCATTAAAGGTAAACAAGTAAAGGGGTCAAGGAGCTTAAGGGTTAAGGGATTTAGGGCTCTAGGTTTAGGGGGTTAGGCATTTAGAGGTTAGACATTAAGGGCTTAAATGTTTGTGGATAAAGTAGGGATTATGTGTTAGGTGTTAGGTTCTTAGAGATAAATAGGTTTAGGGGTTAGGGGCTTTAGGGGTTAAGGGATTGAGGGCACCAATGTTAGGGGATTAGGGTTCAAGAGGTTTAGTGTTAAAGGTGAAGGGTTTAAGTGTTAAGGGCTTAGGGGCTTAGTGGTTAAGGACATAAGGATTAGGGGATTGGTGGTTATTTAAGAGGTGAGGCCTTTAGGGGTTAGCAGATTTATGGCTCCGGGGTTAGGATGTTAGGGTTTATTTGTTTAAGGGTTGAGTGTCAATGGGGTTAAAGGATCAAAGGCTTAGGGGTTAAGGGCTTAAAATGGCTTCTAGGAGATGAGGGATTAGGATTTTCTAGGGATTTATGGGTTTTGGGATTTAGGGATTATGGGTTAGGGGTTTTAGGGTTAGCGGGTTAACTAGGACTTAGGGGTCATGGGTTAAGAGTTTAGAGGTAAAGGCATAAAGTGGTTAGCAAGTTTAAATATTTATGGGTTAGGGAGTTAATCAGACAGGGGGCTAAGGGGCTTTATGGGCTATGAGATTTAGGGGTTAAGGAATTTAGGGCTCAATGGTTAGGGGGTAGTGTTTAAGGGGTTAGGGGTTAAGGACCAAGTAGTTAAAGGTTTAATTGTTTCCAGGGGTTAAAGACTTAGGGCTTTAGGGATTTGTAGATTTGGGCTTTAAGTATTATGGGTTAGGTTTATTAAAGGTTAGGGGTGGACTTAGGTCTTAGGGGTTAGGGGTTGTGGGATTAGAGGTAAAGTGATTAAGGGGTTTAAGGTTTAGGGGCTTTAGGGGTTAATGGATTTAGTGCTCTAGGGTTCGGTTCTTAGGGTTTATGAGGTTAGGGATTAGGGTGAAAGGGTTAAAGGATTATATTGGGTAAACTAGAGCTTAGAGGCTAATGCACAAGCCAAAGCGAGACTTCCAAAGTCAAGAGAGGAGAGATCAATCCCAAGGGAGAGAGATCAAGAAAACATAAAGCTCTCATGCAAACAAAGAGCGCACAAGAAAATAAAGGTTGCACTGGCACAAGGGAGGTTGCACATGCAAACACAGTGTAGAGGTAAACAATTATTTTACCTCTATAGGGTAAAATACAACTTAGAGGCCAATGGTTAAAGGGTTAAAGGTAAATAATTAAAGGACTTAAGGGTTTTTGGGGTTATGGGCTTTAGAGGTTAAAACACATATTTTATTAAAATTGGAAATGTTTTATTACAATGATATCACTAGAATTGTTTTTTTTGGTTATTTTGGAATTCTGGATCCATTGTTTAATTACAAATTTAATTCAAAATATGTGTTTAAAGGGATTTAGGGCTCTGGGGTTAGGGGGTTAGGTTTTAAGTGGTTCGGTATTAAGGACTTAGGTGCTATGGTGTTAAGGTCTTATAAGGGGTTAAGGTCTTAGGGTGTTAGAGGATAAGGACTGCGAGGATGAGAGATAAGGGGTTAATTAAGGGACTAGGGATTTAAGGAATAGAATATTTATAAATTAGGGGATTTAGGGATCGACTATTAGTGGGGTAAGGTATAAAAGGTTAGGATTAAGTGTCAAGAGGTTAAAGTGTTAAGGGATTATGTGTTAAGGGCTTAGGTGTTTAGGGGATTAGGGATTTAGGTTGTTTGAGCCATAGGATTTATAGGTTTAGGCATTTAATTTTCTCCCTCGTCATTCCTTTCTCCACCTCCATAAATTTATGTCCCTTTGTCCCCCCCTTGTATCCCCCCTTTCTCTCTCTCACCCCTTATCTCCATTCAACACTTAACAAAACGTTTATGTGGTTTATAATGCTAGAGCGTTTTGTAACTCCAAAACACTCTAGAGTTTTGTTTATCTAAAACGCTAGAGCGTTTTGGTTGACACTAAGCGCGGGAATAAAAATTTGAATTTAAACAAAACGCGCGAGCATTCCTTAGTGCCTAAAACATGCCTCCTCACCTGCCCACGTATCATCCACAATCCTATGTGGTTAGGCTGGACATACCAAACCTGTGCTAGGGATTGTGCTAAACCATAGCTAATTGGGAATTTCCACCATTTTTCTCAATATGCATGTCTTTCACCACTATTTACAGCATGACATACACAACCATTTTTTATGAAATTTTAGGAATATATAGAATTTTTTATGTAGATTCCAAATATGTATTTAAAAAAAAAACATATTTTTTCTATTTCTTTCTTAATTTTCTTGTGTCATCACTCCTTAAGTCAAAAAACACGTTGTTAGTGTTTATTCCGTAACTTTTTCATTTCACAACCATTAAAAAAAATTTGTATGTTGCACTAGTAGACACCGACCTCTACATGCTATAAAAAAATCAAAGTCGAAATGATTTCATGAAGACCTTCAAAGGCTGCACCCACATTTGACATACAATTCTCGAGGTTTGGTAACTTAGATAATTAAAAAAAAAAATTAAACATTTAATTTTGGAAAAATAGTGCTGCACTAGGGCTATGTGTTCTCTACAAGTCTACCAATTGTTGTAGCCCGGAACCATCATTTAGGCACTCAAAGGTTGCACTCACAAAAACATATACCTTATCATTTGCCAAAAAGATAAAAAGTGTGTTAGAAAAGATGAAATTTGACATGGTTATGTAAATTTTCAATACTTAAAACTTATATATTCGGAAACGTGACTCAATTTCCTACATTTCATCTTCTTTACTCAATGCAAGATATCTTGTGTAAGTATCTCAAAAAAACCAAGTAAGTAGAGGGATGCCTGATTTTTTAGTTTTCTGTTGCATCTAACGCACCAAAAGTGACCCTCATTAGCTTGCACATGCCCTTATGCGCTCTATGTTTGCATGTGCACTCTTTTTTTGCATGAGAGATCTATGTTTTCTTGATCTCTCTCCCTTGATATTGATCGCTCATCTCTTTCCTTTGGCATTCTCGCTTGGGCTTGTGCATTAGCTTCTAAGCTCTAGTTTACCCCTTATAATCCTTTAACCCTTTAAACCATTCACCATTAATGCCTAACCTCATAAACCATAACACCCTAACCCAATAACACTAAATTCATTAACCCCTAAAGCCCCTAACCCTTAAACCCCTTAACCACTTTACCTCTAATTCCACAACCCCTAACCCCTAAGACCTTGTCCACCCCTAACCCCTAAAAAAAACCCAACCCATAATACTTAAAGCCCTAAATCCATAAGCTCTTAACCCCTAGAAACAATTGAACCTTTAACTACTTGGGCCTTAACCCCTAACCCCTTGAACCCTACCCCCTAACAATTGAGCCCTAAATTCCTTAACCCCTAAATCTCGTAACCCATAAAACCCCTTAACCCCCTATCTTCTTAATTCCCTAACCCATAAATATTTAAACTTGCTAACCACTTTATTATTTTACCTCTAAACTCTTAACCCATAACTCCTAAGTCCTATTTAACCCCCTAACCCTAAAACCCCTAACCCATAATCCCAAAACTCACAAATCCCTAGAAACTCCTAATCCCTCAGCTCCTAGAAGCCATTAATCCCTCAACCCCCAAGCCTTTGATATGTTAACCCCTTGACACTTAACCCTTGACCAAATCAACCCTAACATCCTAACCCGAGAGCCATAAATCCGTTAGCCCATAAATATGTTAACCCCTAAAGACCTCACCTCTTAAATAACCACCAATCCCCTAACCCTTATGTCAATAACCACTAAGCCCCTAAGCCCTTAATCTCTTATAATACCTTAACACTTAAACCCTTCACCCTTAACGCTTAAACTCTTGAACCCTAACCCCCTAAAATTTATGCCCTCAATCCCTTAACCCCTAAAGCCCCTCTCCCCTAAATCCCTTTATCTCTAAGCACTTAATGCCTAACACCTAATCCCTAGTTTATCCACAAACACTTAAGCCCTTAATGTCTAACCTCTAAAACCCTAATACCATAAACATGGAAGCCTAAATCCCTTTTAAGAACTAAATACCTTAACCCCCTAAGCCCCTTGACCCCTAACACCTTGAACCCTTGACCTGTTTACCTCTAATGCTTCAACCACTAACCACTAACCCCAAGTTTAAACCCCATAACCTATTAGCTCCTTATCCCTCCAGCCCTAGAATCACTAAACACCTAAACCCCTTTATCCCTTTAAATCTAAGCCCTTAACGCCTAACACCAAATCCCTAGTTAAACTCCCAATCCATACAACATGAAGCCCAAACCCCTTGAAGATAAGGAGGGATAGGGAAATAAATGAAATATATTTTCTTGGTAAGGAAATATTGAATAAGGTTTCAAGGATAATGTTTTGTGTGTAGATATTAAACATAATGCTAAAGCGTTATGTATTTCTATAATGCTCAAGCGTTATATAAACACATAACACTAGAGCGTTATGTATCTCTATAACGCTTGATCGTTTTCGTTTCATTTCCTGCGTGTTAAATGACATGGCATGCTCGGGTTCGCCCATGCCTAGTTTAAAGAAACGCTTGAAAGCATTTTGGTTTCACTAAACTTTGCACGTTTCACAAAACCAAGATTGCATCTAAAATGTCCCTCAACTTCGTGCGAGGACCCTTATCAGCTACTATGGTCTAAGGTTTGTCTATGATTTCTATGTAGAATAAATATGTTAGATGTGTAACTTTAGTTCTACTTATCAAAATTATCCAAAAAAAGTATACATCCAACAACACCATTAAAACATCTTAGCAATATTTATATTTAGCTAATATTATATAACAATTAGTTAACACATTGTATCATAAAAAACATAACATTCATCCACCAAAGTGAACACAAGGCACATGTGAAACAGACACCCAAGGTGGATGCCTTAACCTTTATTGCATGAAATATGTTACAATGTATTTACAATGTATAACAAAGGAGCCAAGCCAACAACCTATGGTTCTTTTTACAAAGTACAATTACAAAAGGCATCACTTTCCCACAACTATCAATCCCACTCCGAAAGAAACCATAGGCCTACCTCCTATAGGTTATGTTCACTCCTCTTTTTACCCAACTAGTGCAAATTGGCACTAATATGGCAACCACACTACTTAGCACAATCAAAAAACACTTTGCACTTGAATACTTGCTTTCATGAAGGAATTTACTTAGCACAATAAGGCGCTCTCCTATTATATAAATCTTTCAAAGATATTGCAAGTACCTTTATTCTAAGGAGAAGTCAAGTACCCACATCCAACTTTGCTTCCTTTGTTGTCTTTCATCCATTTGTTATCTACATCAGCAAGTGCACTTGTTGCAAGTGTTCCCACAAGTGCACCGATCGCAAGTGTGTTTTCTGTAGGTGCGCTCATTGCATGTGTGCCCACAAATCCACCCACTGCAAGTGCAACCATAGCAAGTATGCGCAATGAGTGTGGTCGGTTGCGCTCAACAAAGTACATCAAAGGTAATGCTCGTTGACTGATCGAAGGATCAACTCCCTTAGGTCTACATGTCTAGACTATGAACCCAAGGCAATTCCAAGTCTTATAAATGCAACATGAACATCTATTTGACACACAATGTCTGACATTACAATCTTCCTTGGCGACCCTATGTGCCGAGTCGACAATGCACCTAATATTGGTTGTATGTGGATATCTTACATGTCATATTTCTTAAAGTTTATTTTTTTTTCGAGGTGTAAAAAATCGAAGATATAAAATAAATACATCACAAAAAATTGATTTCTCTCAATAAATGATATATCCAACTTGAAGATAGATCTACGCTCATTTTATTTTTTTTAATTTTTGTTTAAAATTTAAAATTGAATGGTTTGTCACACATGTTATGTTATATTATGTGAGAAGATCTCTCCCATACTAGACTGTAAATCACCTCCACAACAACCTTCAAACATAAGTTTGCAAATTAGCGCAAAAATCTACTCTCCGAAGATCAACTCGCAAAATACTATCATAGTCTTAGACACTCTCTAAAAAAAATAGTCCCAATCCCACTTTAATACAAAAATAAAAAATGTAGGTTTCCTCCTAGGTGGTCACAGGTTTGCTTCTAGTAATCCTAACAAACAACATGTGTTTTCTATTAAAATATCATTACAGCAAGAGTAGCGAGGTGCTCTACAACCCAATATGGGGGAGATGTTGTCACGTAATGTTTTGTTATGTACTAAAAATAAAAAGTATTTAAAAATTTCAAGTCGGCTCATAAAATAAAAAAAATTAAAACCAAATAAAAAGTAATTAAAAAAATCCATGTCTGTTAATAAAACAAAAATTTAAAACAAAATAAAAAGTTGTTAAAAAAATCCATGTTAACTCATAAAATAAAGAAAATAATGTTAGACATGTATCCATTAAGCACCTAGAGGGATGAAATTTTGTGACCTGTAATTTTTTTTTGGGCATGTAAAAAAATTAAGAAAAACTACACCCTAAGAAACTGGATTCCTCTCTGTGGTAGATCCAGGCTTAAGATGGATCTATCTCGGTATATTCAATTTTAGATGGGGTGATACTTGATAAACTTTAGTAGAGATCGTAACTTTGAAATTATATTGTTGTTGTTGTTGTTAATTATTTTTCATAATTTTTTATATTATGAGCCGACATGAATTTTTAATTACATTGATAATGTAATCTTACATATTATAAGATGGTTTCTAGAATCCTCTCTTTAGTGAATGATTAAATTAATATCTTTTAAAGAAGGGAACTTTATCCTAAATTTTTGTCATTTAAATTATTTTGTTTGCATCTAGAGTTTCTCAAAAAATTAATATGCATGATTATTTTGTTTGCATTTAGAGGTTCTCATTGAAGCCTTCTTTTAACATTGTATAATCATGTGAGCTTTTTATGATGACATTTAATAGAAAAACTCTTTTTTAATTAAATTCTCATAGAATATGTTGTAAAAGATATTGGAAATAATTTCGAATATCATATAATTTGATAGTATGGTAAAAAAGAGTAACAAGAAAATAAATAATTTTATAAGATAATCAAATTTTTAACAATATGTTATAAAAATTATTCAAAATACAATTCTTTCTTAATAGCTTGAACTTAACTTTAACGGAAATGTTATTCCCCTAATACAATAATAACATTTTGTCTAAAATTAAGACAACTATATTTTAATAAACATTCATAAATATCTCCCATGACTAGTGTCATAAAGCAACTGCCATGCAAAGGGGAGATGTGTCAACGCATTAGTATTGACGCACGCAGGAGGGCAGATGTCCACTTCCATCAACCTATTAATCCAAACCCAAGTCCTGGTATGATTACTCATTTATGCATCTGGTACTTCTCTTGGCTTGGCTTCTGGTTCCGGGTACAAAGTTCTGAGCTATTCATTATGAGCACCTTCATGGCCTCTTGTGCTGGCTCGATACATGATGGGAAGGTTTCCTATGAAGAGGAACCATATGCAGCTTCTTCATCGCTACTCCCCAAACTGGTGGTGTCTTCGTATCCTCTCACCTGCAATCTTGCCTCTTGAATTTATTTTTCTCCTTCTCTTTTGTGGCAAGCCTCCCTCGGCCAAGCTTGTCTCTTGGGATAGTTTAGCAATGGTGAGGGCCAAAGTCACCGAACGCAAGATTGCGAACGTCCCAAGGCGCACCCATATGCCATGGGTCCTCCAGGATATGGAAATGGCAAGACGTTTCTTTGAAAACAAAGTGAGTTGACAGGCGCTATAATGTCCCCAAATTTTTGCTATGGAACACTCCATTAGACTAGAGGGATGCAATTTCCTAAGTCACTTGGTAAAGTCATAAAAAATTATTAAGGTGGTGATGTGGGTCAAATATTTGTATAGTTGATGTCCAAATTTTGAAATGATGCAACATTAGGCGAAATTGGACAAGAAGGGCCATAAGGAGGTTGATTTGGGCCCCGCATGATTTGTAACTCCCTCAAATTCAAATTCTAAGGTGGCATTGGACACAATTGGGGAAGGAGGGTGCATTAGTGGAGGAATGAATCCAAATATGTGGTGTAACTCCCATCTAAGGTGGAAGGAATCGTATCATGGAGGCATCTCATGGGTTGTAACTTCCCGGGCTAAAAATAGAAAATCTATAACAACCTATGGCATCTATGACAACTTATGACAATAATCAGGTCCTATGACAGCTTATGACAACTTATGATAGCTTGTGACATGTTGCAGGTCCTAAATTTAGCCAAGGAGGGTGCTAGAGGAGAGGGGTGGGCCTACATGCTAGTGTAACTTCCCCAAAATCAAGCTAAGCCTCTCTAAATAAAATTTACAAGGTAGATGAAGTTATTATTTGGAAAAATAACGTTAGAGAGGAAGTAAGTGAGTCCCAATATTTCATTCTCTCATAAAAATAACATTTATTAATATTTTATTAAATATTTGTGAGAGAATTCTAGAATGAGGGGGAAATGCTCCATGCCAATATTTATAAAAAGGGTGAAGAAACAAGTGGAGGGGTTTTTGGACATTGTCCAGTCTTTATATTGGAGAGATCTTGTGGCTTTTCATAGCTTGGGAAATGTGCGCCTTGCATTGTGAACTAGTTTCAGTGATGAAAGATTTCACCCTATATAGTAGAGAGGAGGAGATCACCCTAATCTCTTCATTGTGCTTCATAGTTCATTATTGAGAGGAGAAATCACCTTCAGATTTATCTACAGAGCTTCAATTCATATGTTTATGTACATTTTTAGTAGTGGATTTGAGTTCATGTAGGTGTGTTGGATATTTAGTTTGTAGCAGTGAAAGATTGTTGGTGTTTTCCAGCATTTACAACTTGTGTTGTGGTAGATATTGGTGGAGGAGGGCACATCTATGGTGGATTAAATCTCTTGGTGGTTGTTATATGGTATATATGGAACTAATATCTAGTTAGGGGGGGCACCTGAGAGGGAATATCTGAAGTTTGGGGTCGAAATTATTGCTTGTGGAGAGCGCAACAATGGAAGGCAATCACTCATTTGGAGTAGTAACTCTCCCTCCTTTTTCCGTGGTTTTGTAGAAGACATATCTACTCTATTTGTAATAGGTATCTCTCTATATTTAAAGCTTCTATAGAATCCATTGATATAATCTCTGATGGTGTCCCATTTATATTAAAAATCTCAGTGTTGGTCCCCATATGTTGTCCAATATGCACGCAATGGTGAATCTATGAGAAAATATGTTTGAATATGGTTGTATAAACTTAAGGTTTTGCTGTGAAACCTTCATATGAGTCCCTTGTGTGTATTAGTAAGCCATTGGGGTTTATTTGAGTCTGTTTGGAAACATTTGGATTTGGTTTGGAAGCTCTATGGTTGTGGGTGTTATTAATCTTGCACCGGTGATAAGGGGGATGAAATTCATCTTCTGGTTCAACTCTTTATGAGTTTTTAGGGGTTATGAGACCTATTACATTATGTCGGGAGTGTTTTTTCTAGTATTAAAAACATTTTTTTTTCACTCAAAAATGTTTCCATATGCCAAAGTTATGAACTTTTACCGGTCGATCTATTGGTACCTTTATGCTTGTGCATCCTCAGTTGGAGATGTCTTAGTATTCAGACCAGTATTCAAAACCTCCAATAAAGTTTCTTGAAGTCTGTTGTGGAGTCATTTATATGTGTTTGGGTCTTCTATAGTCGAATTGGAGCTGCTTGGAAGGAGTTGGGTCAATTACGAGGAGTTATAGTTTGATCTATGTAAAAACCTACAATATCTGATTTGGTAGCGAAAAGTTTGTTCTTGTTTCACCATCATAACCAGTTGTATGGAAGTGATCAGTGGGTCAATTTTATGCATTTTATGTGTAGAATCCCTAAATACCATTGTTGTGAATATTCGAGTCAACTTGGTGGTGTTTGGGAGAGTTTGGAAACAATACCTTTTTATAACAAAATTGTACTAGTTTTGCCTAGTTTTGATTTTTATGGTTCTTGAAGGTTCCAAATGAGTTAGCATCTCTGATTTTTTATTGGGGACATTATACCTCGGGAGTGCATTGAGCACATGGAGATGAAACATAGGAAAAAAATACCGAGGCCTAAGCTACAAAATCTTATAGAGGATTTTGGGGACCTGGCTGAAGACTTTGGCTCGTCCGGAACCAAGGAAAATCACCACACTAGAACCCTTCAATTGTTCTAGACCATGAAAGTTATATTTTGTATGGATTTTGAAGAATATTTGGATGGTGATATGAGGAGAGAGAGGAACGACCCTAGGGTGGAATCTCGGCTTGCAGATCTAGATGATGACATGCGTCATTTAGCTCAGAACTAGGTCACCACCGATGAGAACATCAACAACAAGCTTAATGAACTGGCCAAAGAATTCATGGGAAATGGGTTCAGTGATGACACACTTGCACTCCCTCCTGCAAACCAAACGATGCTCAAGGGCGGTCTGGAAGTTGCTCCTCGTGAAGTCAAATAGGAAACCCCGGGTTCCTGCCACTCTATTTCTATTATCTCCAACGATGAGTCAAATTAGATGGGTCTCTTTTTCTTTGTTTTCAAGATCTGATAGACTGTTTGCATTAGTATGTTTAATAGACTTTCAACACACCTTGGTTTTAGTTTTGTTGGCCATAATGCCTGGCCTATGGGGGAACCCTATGACAATTAGAATTTCATACTACTATACTTAGTTTAGCCAACAATGCTTCTCAGCAATCTTCAGTATGGGGACATATGTTCTTTCATGGACATTTGGACACACCAAACAGTAGGTTGTTTTGCTATTAACATGGACATTTTTTCTACATAATGTAATATAAATTCGAATTTTACAAAAAAAAAATGTTCATAAATATATTTAGAATTTAAATTGAAGTTATTAATATAATTATCATATTTAAATAAGATATTAAATTTTTTTTTATTATATTGAGATTAAATTCATATATTTATAAGGAAATATTTACATTTATATTCACTCAAGATATTTGAAGCCAAATCTTCATGTCAATACAAGTCCAATCACCTCACAACTTGTCATTTTTTTGTAAGTAAGAGCAAGATCCTTCTATTAACAAAGCATAATAATATGCACAAAATTTTCCATGGTTAACCTATTTCCAGCAGGCGAGGTTAAACCATAATAGAGAGAGAGGCCAACCATAAGTTTCATAGCCTATCAAGCAAGCAAAGACCCCGAGCCTACACAATAAGGAAACCAAGCTATACCATAGTTGTTGAATATTAAGAAAGATAACAAACTTAACCAAGGAAAAATGTTCAAACCTACCCTTGGACAGGGAAACTAGGTGCAGGTCATATAGTTCCTTGATGTCAAAATTGAAAACAAATAAGAAAAAGTTGTGGAAGCTATGGTAGCTGCAAAATTTGTTGAACAAATTGTGGAAAGCTGCGGAAACTGAAGAACATGTTGTGAAAGTTACGGAATAGGTTGCAAAAAGATACATAACAAGTTGCAGAAGTTTTGGAAGTTATGGAAGCTACGAAAAAGTTGCAAAAATTTGCGGACACTGAAGAACAGGTAGCAAAATATGTGGAACACGTTGTGGAAAGCTACAGACAAGCTGTGAAAATCTGTGGAATTTGTGGAACAGGCTGCAAAAAGTTGCAGAAACTGAAGAACATGTTGCAGAACAATTTGTGATACGCTGCGAATTGGAGATAGGGAATCAAATATTCTCAAGTCGTCACTGCATTGCGAGAGAATATGTGCATGTGAAGGAAATAAGTGACATCCTCTTCTCTCCTCAAAAACTCCTCCATCACTGTCATGTTATCCTTCACCTCATGCAGACCAAATCGAGAGCCACATGCCTTGGTCCGATCACTTCCCCCTAGATATGCCAATGGGTCATATGTCCTACATATTGATGGCCTCATAATTGCATATTGATGACCTCATAATTGTCATCACCTGTAGTTGAAGCTAAGTACCTCGCGACTTTCCATTATAATACACCAATAAGTAAAATATTTAAAATATTAAAATACTTAAAAACAATATTTTTATTAATTCACATAAATATTAATAAACAAATTTAGATAATCTTAATTATAAATATGTATATATAGATTATATAAATATTATGTAGATTTATTAAATTTAATATTATAAATATTGATATAGAAGTAATCTCAATAAAAAAAATGTATTATATAAATTTATGAAATAATTCATCAAATAAATTGTTTTGTATTAATTAATTTTAATTGAGTGATTAAATATTATATTTCATTATTATTTTTAATTTCTAATAAAATTATTAAATTTCTCATAAAATTTAATGATATTATAAATAACTTTTATAATATCATGAAGTTACAAACAAATAAACGCCAAAATAACACTAAAAAAATCACCTAGATGAATATGTATAACAACAAGCTTGGATCATACTCAATTATATATTCAAATCATTTTAAAAACTAATTCTAATTTTTTTAATATATATTTATTTTATTTTAATTAATTAATTTTATAAATAAATAAAACTATGTTACTTTTATGTAAAATTATATCAATTAGAATTAAACCCCATCTCAACAAGGATGTAAAGACTAAATCAAAATTAATTACAAATTAATTATATCATATATAAAATTAAATCAACTTTATTGCATCCATATAATGCTTATTTTTAATATACTCTCCATTCTCTCATAGAACTCTTACTCTTAATATAAATCCCTCTTTCTTAAATAGTTAATAAACATTAAACATAACTTAAATTTACAATTTATTAATTTAATTTAAAGTTATAAACCTTATTCTTTAACTTCATATTAACATAATTTTTACTATAAAATTATAATAAATCTTATTTTGCAATATCATATTAATATAACATAATTTTTACTATATAATTATAATAAATCTTATTTTGTAAGATCAGATTAATATAATTTTTATTTTTAGTATATAAAACTTTTCACTTTAGCCTTAACTTTAATTAATTAATTCTAAATTAATATAAATACCATCTCACAACTAACAATATTAATATGATCTTTTAATCTCTACTCATTAATTCTTCCAACATAATAAACATAATTAATAGATCAAACACATAAATATAATTATAATAACAACTAAGGATTATCCCAAAACCCAAATGACTAACACTAAGCTCCTTAGACACCTACTCTTTCACCAAATCAACACTAACTTCCTTAGACACCTACTCTTTCACCAAATCAAGTTTACCTAAATGTGCTCATCCTCTAATTACCTTTCATATAACTAATAATCTACATAGCTCTTAACTATGTATAATATAAAACTTAATATAAATCATTAATTGTTAAATATATTAATTAAAAAAATCAATAAAACCTAAATTAAGTGATTAGGAGCATTAGTTGTGACTCCCCATTCAGATTCAAATCTGGCTCACTACATGTTGAGGACATTGGAGATACCTTAATTCTCCCTTCCTGAAGAGCAGCACATTGGAGATACCTTAATTCTCCCTTCCTGAAGAGCTGGTATCTATTATTTCAGTGGATGTAGCCCGTAGTAGTGATTAAAAAAACATATTAATTAAAAAAAAACAATATATATTAAATAATACAGTTTCCTCTTTATGATCGCTTATGTTTAGTGTGGCGTTGCTGTTGGGCAATGGTCGTACTGCCTTCCATTGGTCAACATGCAGAGACTGTAAACCTCCAACGGAATGTTGGGAAAGAAGCCATGGTCTGAATGTGGCGATCTGCTTAAGGTAAGCTCGGGTTCTACACAAGCAAGATAGTAATTGATAACCATAACTTGGCTGCCTTCATCACTAAAACAGTTTTCTAAAATATAAGTGTTATGATGGCAATAACAAGCTCTCCACTATTGCATTCATTCTTTGATATATGCCGACACCATGCTTTTGCAGGTGTATAATGCTCAGTTGATAGTATCAACTTCATTTATTCATTGCATGGTCTGATCAATTTTCAAAGGCTCACCGATAATCAGAAGGATTTGACAATATTCAAAAAAATCTTTCGGCAGAAGATTCGACATTTGAAATTGGTATTGTATTTCTATTTTGATAGGATTTGTCTATCTATTTTACAATCTGTTAAAATAAAAATGGATAAAAACATATAATATATAAATTAGTTAAACAATTTCCTTCCAAAATAAACTTGTTCCTTTCTTCCATGGCAATTCGAAAAACCTAGACACAACTCTCATCACCTGGTGTATAATAAATGTTCATGGACAAAAGGTATAGATATCCTTGAATCTAAATGCCCTTTGCATATTGTTCATTACAAAACATACAAAATATTAAAAGCTGATATTCTTCCTTACAACCATACAAAATCTTAGAATATGGCAACCTCTGATTGAGCATTAATGAGAAGATCATGTATATTGCAAAGTATACCTGCAATTTATTGACGTGTCATAACTCTGTATATGGCAACCTATAAGTGTATATGAATATTTCAAATATAAGTTGGGCATATATGAATATTCAAATATCAGTTGGGCAACTTAAGCAGTGGCAATCATTTTCTTTTTCTCTGGCCTACATGTGTGAATTTAGTAGAATTTTAACATCGCCCAGAAAAAGTTTCATTTAAAAATATATATTTACATAGACAGAATAAAGTTGTTGTAAATACCTTCACGCCCACCACCTCAGCTAGAAAGCCTCTTAATTCATATACTGTTCTATTAATTGGAATAAACAAGAATAGTTTGCCATCCCTCAAACTCAGCAAGCTCCACTGTACTGTAATTAATTTTCCTTCCCATACATAAGTTTAAGAGCTGGATGATGTTGATGAAGCAAGAAGCAATTTAAACCTAAAAATTAAATAAAATAAAAAATGATAATAGATCAAGACTTTATTTCTACACATTAGATGTGTTAATGTTCTTTCTTTTAATGCACCTCATACTTTAAATGAAGCAGATTGAAATACCAAAAAAAAAAACTATATTAATTTATGGTTTTATTGAAATTATAAGTTATATTAAATGATAGATTAGTTTTTAACATTATTACAATTACAATTAGGAAGTATAATATTTTATTAAATTTTTTAATAAAGTATATAATGAATTTCCTCAATTAAAATAAAATTGTTTTTCAATTCTCTTCCATTTGAAATCAAAACCAACCCTTCAAATTCATCACCTAGCCATAGACGACATTCTCGGTGGCGCAATTTCATGGTTTTGAAAGAAAAACATCAACAAAAATCACTACTTACCTACTAGAATGCCCGGCTTGCACGGCTTCCAATTCCCATGGAATTTCTCGCAGAAAATTCCGAGCACTTTCAATGCCACTGATCCCAGCCAGAATATAGTCAAAATCGATAGGCATTCACTGTACTTTTGGACAAAACACTACCGCTAGTGTTTGATGTTTATTGATCGCCTGCATGTTTTTGGGCAGCGAGGAGTGACATCACCTACGTTCAACGAGGGATCTGTCAAGTTACGCGCTTCAAAACATGCGGCTTCGGCTTGTTTCAATGAATACAAAATTCTAAAAGCCAATGAACTTGGCCTTTCA
The DNA here is from genome assembly GCA_027924585.1 of Larix kaempferi. NCBI lineage: Eukaryota > Viridiplantae > Streptophyta > Pinopsida > Pinales > Pinaceae > Larix > Larix kaempferi. The sequence goes on along the minus strand of BSBM01000018.1, from coordinate 4,502,185 downwards.
GGCTCCTGGAGGAGCTAAACACTCCCTCTCTCGATCAACACACACTGCCTGGATCTGCAGAAAAGCGTTCAGATTGTCAGCTGAAGCTGCAAAAGATGCGACTGCCAGCGTCCAGACTGTCAGTTGAGGATGCAAAATGACTACCTGAATCTGCAAAAGCGTCCAGACTGTCAGTTGATGCTGCAAAATGACTCCCTGAATCTGCAAAAGATTTTAATGGAATCACATGATCCACCATAGATTCCATTGTTGATTTAAACATCAATCATACAAAACTTCAGAGGCCATATCGTTCTTCTTGAAGTATAATAAATATTGATTGTGAATCAGACCTTCAGTTCTTACCAAATTTGGACGCCGAAATACAGTGAACAATTAATATTAGGGTTTTTTATGTTTTGGATGTTGCAATATGGAATATGGTGGACAATTACAGCTAGGGTTTTACCCCAACCACTATTTTTGAATGTTTAAATATGCAATATGGTGGACAATTACAGCTCACGACCTCCCTCTGCATTGCCTCTAGGTATGACATTAATTTTATATTTTTCCAACATAAATCTACATGACATTTGTCATAACTACCATGACCCCCTTATTCAACTCCTTTGTGTCTCCAGCCACTACTTTCTTCACCTTCAAAACACTTTGTGTCTCCAGCCACTACTTTCTTCACCTTCAAAACACTTTGTGTCTCCAGCCACTACTTTCTTCACCTTCAAAACAGTGTAAACATAAAACACTTATATGAAGTTTGAATGCTCAAACAAATTAGTTTACAAATTAACAAAGATACCTAATTGTTCGTTGTAATGAAACCTAAAATGGAATCTCGAATGACCGTAAGATTTCCATAAAAGCACTCGAACTTGCAAACAAACCACTCTAACAAATATCTACATTGTACACACACATAGAAATTGTTAGTAGTCTTATACTTATATAGGAACCTGGATGTCAAATGTTTCTCTATTTTTGAAAAGCCATGTGTGATGTTCAACACATAGATAACATTAAATTAATCGCATAATTGTTATGTTAATGGAAAATTTAACTTGAAGATATAAATTTTAAGAGAAGTTAGTTCCATTCATACAATATTTTGTTACCTTCCTTAACTCCATCTCCATTTTTTTTGTTTTTAAGATATTTATGATTGAATTTTGATAAAGAACTTATTTTGTTACAGGTTAATTGCAGTAGAAAATTGAAAAAACACGTATCCCTCAACTTAAATGGATATTTTGAGACACATACACAACGAATCCTGTGATAAGTAACAAAGATGAAATGTAGGAAATTGAATGACATTTCCGAACATATTTTTTTTCTATTGAAGATGTTCTTAACTATCTAAAGTTTGTTCTTTTTTAACATACATGTTTTTTCGAGGGACAAATTATAAGGTATATGTTTTGATGGTGCATCCTTTGAATACTTAAATGTTGGAATCAACCTATGAAAATTGGTAAAGATATAGAGAACAACTAAAACTACTACACCGCTATTTTTTCCAAAAAAAATTAATATATATATTTTTTTTTATTATCTAAGTGATTGAACATTGTAAACAATACACCATGTGTGGGTGCATCCTTTTGAAGGTCTTAATTCAATGATCATGATACAGTTTTTTTATAGCATGTAGAGGTCGGTGTCCTTTAGTGCACCATACAATTTTTTTTCAAAATGGTTGAGAAATGGAGGTGTTATGGATGAAACACTAACAATGTGTTTTTTGAGATTAGAAGTCATGGTATAAGAAAAATATATATATTCTTTTTAAAAATTACATATTTGGAATCTGCAAAAAAAAGGTTATTTGTGTCTAAAATTTCATAAAACATTATGGTGTGTGTAGCATAATGTAACCAGCGGCTAAACATGAGCATACTGAAAAATTGGATGTAATGCTCAATTAGTCATGGTTTACCACATTCCATGACACAGGTTTGGTAAATCCAAAGCAAAATACGAAGAAGACACATAGGCACAAAGAGGCCACGCTAGCACATGTGGAGGTTTGGGTTTAGCACTACAAAATGTGTACGCATATTGTTTAAATTCAAAAAATCTCCCTGCCAAATTGAAACGCGTACACAATTTTTTGTTACAAAACATGTATGCAATTATTATTACATCAACGCGTACATGTTTTTGGGAACAAAAAACACTACTACCCCCTAATACACCCCATCTCCAACTCCCAAAGACCCCCACAACCATGTAACACAACTCCACCTCCTACTCCACCCCTAACCCTGCCCTCCTCTCCTTATCACTCCCCTCCTCCCCCTAAATTTTTCTAACCCCCTCTCACTCTCTCTCTCCCGTACTCCTCCACGTAGTCATGTCTCTCCCCCAAACCCTTATTATCCCCCCTCCCTACTCTCCCTCTCTCGCCCCTTTCCTCCTCTCTCTAACTTCCCTAATTCTCCCTAAACCCATATCCTCCCACCCCTATTCATACCCAAACCACTCTCTCTTTCCCCCAATCTCATACAAAAGAACCTCTCTCTCTCTGCCCCTAACCTTACTCCTCCTCCTACACCTAACCCCTAGACATCTCTCTCTCTCCCCCTACCCCCTAACACACCACCGCCCCATTCGTTCTCTCTCTCTCTCTCTCACACACACACACCACACACACACACACACACATCCCTATGCCTCCCCCTACGACTAACCCCCCTCCTCTCTCTCTCTCTCTCACTAATTCTTACTAACCCCTTCTTTCACTATGTTTATCCCCTTCTCAACTTACCCCTATTATCCTAGTTCACCCCCTATGTCTCTACCTCTAACCCATTAACACCCCCCTTTCTCTCTACCTCTATCCCCTTACCACCCCACAATGTCTCTCCCTTACCTCTCTCTCTCTCTCTAACCCAAACGCCCAAGCTCATCACCTATACCACCCTTTCTCTCTAATCACCCTAAGTTCCCCCCCAAACCCTTGACCCCCCCCCCCCCTCTCTCTCTCTCTCCACCCACCTCTCCCCCCTAACTCTTACTAACCCTCTCTCTCACTCTTTCTCACTCCCCTACTCATCCACCTACACCTAACCCCCACCCCTCTCTCTCTCCCTCAACCCCTTAACACGCCACTTCCCTATTGTTTCTCTCTCTCTCTCTCTCTCTCTCTCTCTCTCTCTCTCTCTCTCACACACACACACACACACACATACCTATGCATCCCCCTTACACTAACCCCCCTCCTCTCTCTCTCTTTCCGCCCCCTCTCCCTAACACTTGCTAACCCCTTCTCTCACTCACTTTCTCCCTTGATCCACTTACCCCCAATTTCCTAACACCCCACTCTGTCTTTACCTCTAATCCCTTAACACTCCCCTTATCTATCTACCTATAACCCCTTAGCACCGCCCAATGTCTCTCTAATACCTCCCTCTCTCTCTCTAACCCAAACACTCACACGCCTCACCTATAACCCCCCTTTCTCTCTAATCACCCTAAGTTCCTCCCCAAACCCCTAACCCCCCCTCTCCCTCTCTCTCTCTCTCTCGCGCGCATGCCCCCCCCCCCCCCCCGCCCCCTCTTCCCCCTAACTCATACTAACTCCCTCTCTCACTCTCTCTCACCCCCCTACTCCTCCACCTATACCTAATCCCCACCCCTCTCTCTCTCCCTCAACCCCTTAACACACCATTGCCCCATTGGCTCTCTCTCTCTATCTATCTATCTATCTTTCTCTCTCTCTCTCTCTCACACACACATGCACACATAAACATCCATGTGCCTCCCCTACCACTAACCCCCCTCCTCGTTCTCTATCTCTCTCTCTAACCCTTACTAATCCCTTTGGATGGAAAGATATATAAAATGATCATCATTCATGAAGGGGGGAGATAGATAAATATATGAGTAGGAGAGAGAGAGAGAGAGAGAGAGAGAGGGGTTAGGGGTTAGGGGTTTGGGGATTAGTAGGGTGATTAGGCGAAAAGAGGGGGTTAGGGGTAGGTGGAGTATGAGAGAGAGAGTGTCAAAACCCGATAATTTCCAAAAAAATTTAAAAATTTTTAAGATAGCAACAAATGTTACTAAATGCATCCTTGATCTGTTTGATTTAGTTAAGGGATCACAACTATGTCTAAATAATTTTGTCATTGTTCTTAAATTTCTATTGTGAGTTTTATTTATCGTTCTGATGGTTTTTTTGTTTTCAACCACAAGGGGGAGTTGTCATCGCAGATTGGGCTTACTTAGCTTCCGAGCTAATGCATCCAATTGTCTTTCATTTACAGGTATACAGGTAGAGTACAGGTCATTGTAATTACCTTTTAAATCATTATAATTTCTTTAATTGTACCAAAATGTCCAGTAAAAGTTTAAACGTGCGAGACAGGTTGTCATGTATAAAAAGGTAGAAGTTTCTTTCCTATAATATTCATATATTCTTACTACTAGAGAGTTGACAATTTTTATAAGAGAATATGATAGATATTGTTCTTTATCAGACCGTCTTAAGTATTCTATTTGTTCTTTGATATTATTATAGTATGGAAATAATATTTTTTATCTATCATTATATAACGTTACGGGAATATGGAAATCAAATCATTTTGTTTATCTGTTGTTACCGTGTGATTTATGTTTACACTTACAAAGATCTAGAATTTTCGATGTATAATTCACTTATTACTTGCACTGTATAAAAATCTGTCAGTTCGTATCTTCTATGATACTCCTTTAGGGTTTGCCTTGATTGCACCACCATACCTTTTCTGGAATAATAATAAACAAGGCTTTTTCCGATATTTTAAGTGACACAGATGTAGTAGAATTGCAAGTTATATTACTTGTCCTTATCTTAATATTTTGTAGGTTCATAGATTTTGATGTACCCCTTGCCGCTTCTTATGAGGCTAGGGTTAAGACGTAATTATTGATACACTGTTTTATGCCATTTCAAACTTACATTACCTACTTACTCAAAATATCCTTTATAAAGTCATGCACTCCCTCTATATCTAGAATAAAACATGACTGAGTGTCGATCAACGTCCATGTTTGCATGAATTGCTGAGTCAAGGTTTTATCTACAAAAGAGAAATAGAGACTCAAAGATATTATCTAATGTATTGATTGTTTAAGGGATGACTTAGGGACTATGGCAAGTCAATCTTTTAATGATTCCATGCATATAAATCTTTTACTTCTGTTTTAATATTTTATTGACCCAACAATGGGTAATCCATCGGAATCTTTGATGTCCATAACATATGCACGATTATAATGTTTGTATGGTAGGTATTAATATAGACTAAGCGGATTCTATAGCATTGAGTTCATTATGTAGATGATAGAAATTCTAGGTGTGGCATCACGACCTCAAAGAAAAGGTACCCATGCTATGATTGTAGTTCATCCACTGCGATTTTAATTGAACATAGAACATGAATTGGAAACACAAGTGACTATAGAACTTCAACCCACAGCATGCAAAGATTAAAGGCTACGTGTATCTTCCTCCGCCAAGTATTGAAGGTATTTAAATGCTGTCTCAACCCTAAATTCGGTATTTTTCCATTGCCTTCGGGCTTGTCCTTCTGTGGAAACCCTCCTGTCCGAACCCTAACCCTACAGAGATGTCAAGAGCTCGGCTCTTCTGCAACTTGAATTTCTTCGTGCTTATTTGACTCTTTACAAGAGAATCAATGTGTTTTTGTTAATGGCAAATGTAGTTGGGAAAAATCGCAGGGTTTTTATCCTTTTCCTGTCAACGTTTATCCCTGTCGTTGCATTGCCATTACTCCTAGCTAGGTCCGGTTGAAGTTTTCAATGTAGTATCTATTTGTATTCCGCCAGTTCGTGGCATTTTTTTAACACAGTTTCAAGGTGGTTACATTGTTTAGTAGCTCGCATACAGCTTCAAACCTTCGTATTGGTTCATGGCAAAGTCTGAGAGTCGTTGTTTTTGTTGTTTGGCATCTTGTTAGGTTGTTAAGACCTAGGGTTCTATCCTTTTCTACACATGTTACCCTGGCTCGGTTTCCATTGTCTGCAATGTTCTTTAAAGTTGGTTTGTTTAAGTTTCTCGAAGGTATGATAGCCCGTCGCTTCTGATAACCCGTACCCTGGTGCAGATGTTTGGGATTACCCTTCTTCATTTCACGGCTACCAGTCCATCTTCTGTATGTGGAATTACCGGTGAGTTTCAGGTTTTCTCTTCGTATTCTGTACACACATTTGTTTTATATCTTTCAACAAAATATTTAAGAGGTAACTAATGACACTTCGTTACTTGCAGGTCCTGGCTCCAATCGAAAGGTGCATGACTCCAGCTTCGACTGTTAGTTGCTTAACCGGGTAAGCCTGGTCTTTTACCATGGCGTTCCTCCTTGTTGGTTGTTTGTATGGTTTGGTAAGAAGAGCCATCCTTGTGGCTAGCGCTGTGCTGTTTGGTCCTGAGACTGACTACGGTCCTTTGTAATTAAATCTTATTACTAGAGGTGTTTAGGGTTTAGTAATGTGTAAATAAAGGCTATGAGCCTGCTTAGAATGACTGGGTTATGGCCTCAAGGTTTTGATACTATACCTGTACTTGCTTGGGGTTTTTACCCAGGATTTTTGGAACTTAACTTAATATATTTTGTGTCTGGTATAACGGCTTGTTTTGTGTCTGCGTTTTTCCTTAAATTCGATGCTCTGTAATGGGATCTCGGTTGTAGGTTAAATTCATTGTAAGAGTTCAAATGTTTAAAGGTTACGACTTGTTATAAGTCTCCTGTATGTTTTGAACTGTTGTATGTGGCATAAATTTCGACTTCATGATTGTAAAAATTATCTAACTGAAATAGGGCTACGGCTGTGGTAGAATCGTTCTGTTTGTGTTATAAAATATGAACCAAGTTATCCTGCTACTGATGAACCTTTAGAGATAATTTCTGTAGGTTTACGTACTTGCATTTTGTTATTAAATTCTTAATTTACTTTGGAATTTTTACCCAGGGTTAATGGGAAGAAGCTATGGCTATAGTAAAATCGTTATGATAATGTTCAAAGTTTAAACAAATGTAATAATTTCCTATTGTTAAAACTAAAGTAGTAGGGTTTGATTTCGAAATGACAATAGTGGTTTGGTTCAAATGATAACTCTGTGGATATGATTTTTGAATGAGATGTTTATTCAAATGTTAAGTTAAGACTCTGTCGATATTGTGCATTCTCACGAAGAATTTGAGCTCGCTAGTGAACAAAAGAAATACAGTGCTGATAAAAAAATTATGACTAAAAGGAAATAAAATTACTATGTTGTAAAAGCTCAGCCTCGAGCTAGTTATTGTTTTTGTCTTTATTTCAGTCTGTTTGAAAGTAAATAACTAGGTCAAACTTTACTGACGGTTGCTTGTGTAAATGGTCAATTATTTTGTTTAGTTAAAATTTTGTCGAAAGAAACAAAATAGTTTAAAGGGTGAAAGATATGGCTAAACTGTGGTTCAGTTTGATAATGAGTCAAATAAAGGTTCTGTCAGTCTTTTCGTATGTTCTGTCAGTAGATAAATAAACTTACTAAAAATAATCTGGATCGTTCATCCTTATAACAGATATTGATCTAAACACCTGTTAGCTAGGGTTTACACTTTGACACACATACCCTAACTGTAGCTATAAATGTCCTGCAAATATAACTATACTGCTAACGATAATTACAATGACAAACTAGGTTAAAATTTACTAAGGCTTACAGTATTACTACTGTATGGCATGCATTGCAATTACTTTCTCTGCAAGATAATAATAATTTGAAAGAATGTTGAAACATAGTAATTAAATCTATCATTGATAATCAGGGATTGCAAACTTATAATGAATTAAATACTACTCAGACATAACAAAGATAACATAACATACAATCATTTATATTTAATAAACAAACAGGAGTAGGTAGCAGAACCTGTTCAAACTGAGGACAACAACAGCAATGGGAGGCTGTTCCTCCTTACCAATTCCTGGAGAGTGCTCAGACAGCACTTCTCAAGACCCCCGAGCTTGCTTTGGTCTCCCTGGCTGGAACTAGGTGCAGCAAAACAATTTACTCAGCCAAAACAGCTAAATTGGAACCAAGTTACTGCAGCATCCCACTCAAACAATTTTCCTTACTGTCTATCCCTCTTCCTCAATGGGACTCCTGAATAGCATTCACCTGAATGTATTCTCCCTCCAGAACTCTTCAACCCCCATCTCAGTTCATTGAGTACTATTTAAAATATTGCCTAGGTCTTTGTTGGGTTTACTGTCATTAATGAGCCACCTGCCCAGATTCCACTTTCTTGGGGAATCATGACCCCAAAACATAGGGAAGTTGCCACCTGCAACTTAGGAAGCGTTTGAGGATGCTTCCACTTGTCTTTTGCCTTTCCACCTAGTTCCCTCCACCAGTTAGACCAGTAACCTCTTTTAACAGCTCTCCCATGCTGTTGTCTCCATAATTTATTTATTAATAATAAAATATTCAGAATTACATTCCATTTCTGGTGACTCTGCTGAGTCATCAATTCCTACTTAGCATTAAATTTAACATAATGTCTCAGGAATATAATAAAATAATTACATTATTTTTTTGCAAAATTGGGGTATGTGACAAAGAGGGGGGTTATCAATGCTTAGGAGGAGGAGGGGGGATAGAGGGAGAGGAGGGAGGGGTTAGTAGAAGGGGGGTGAGTAGTAGGGTGAGAGAAAGAGAGAGATTGAGAGAGATTCAGGGGTGTGATTGTGGGGTAAGGTGAGGAGGGGATTATATATATATATATATAGAGAGAGAGAGAGAGAGAGAGGGGTTTGGGGAGGAGAAGCATTATTAGAGAGAAAGGTGGATATAGGTGAGGAGCACGATTGTTTGGGTTAGAGAGAGAGAGAGAGAGAGGTAAAGAGAGAGAATTTAGGGGGTGGTAAGGGGTTAGAGGTAGAGACAGATGGGCAGTATTAAGGGGTTAGAGGTAGAGACAGAAGGCAGTGTTAGGATATTGGGGTTAGTGGAGCAGGGGAGAAAGAGAGTGAGAGAAGGGGTTAGTAAGGGTTAGAGAGAGAGAAAGAGGAGGTGGGTCAGTGGTAGGGGGAGGCATAGGGATGTGTGTGTGTGTGCGTGCAGAGAGGGGTGTAGGTAGAGTAGGGGAGGGAGCGATGGGCTTAATAAGAGTTAGGGGGAAGACGGGGTGGTGTTAGGGGGTTAAGACTTAGGGGATGCATATGGGTTTATGTGTATTAGACATTTAATGATCCCTTAGCCATGAAATCACCGTCTTAAATGCTACCAAAAATTACTAGAACAAAACGCATCCGTGTTTTAGTTGATCATTGTGGTGGAGTATAGCACAATTGAGTAAGAAAAATACTGAGTTTGGAGAATATCCAATTGGGGAGCACCATAGATCATTGTGGTCATGGGAAATATATGCAATCGAAAAACAAAATCATCAAGGAAGAAGCTACCCGAATAAATCATCAAATAAATTAGAGAAAAGAGAACAAATGACATGACCAATCAAAGACATTCTATGGACACTCACCCAATTCTAGTTGTAGAGGATGCCACAATTCTTCCTACCAATCCACAATAAGAAATATGGGAGCATTCACTTGAGGGGCCTTCAACTGCCACAATAGTTGAAGAAAAATCACCTCGTGGCACTATTCAAGGAGTAAAATGTAGGTGCACGTCAAGGCCACCTAAAACAATTGACGATTTGGTCTCTTGTGGTTATACAAGTGACAAAGTTAGAAAGGCTTTGCATGTTGAACATATGCTCAAAGAAGATAATGTCATTGAGACCGTCTAAGAGGATGTCCAATTGCCACCATCTAGCTTCCAGCAAGAGAGAGAAGGACATGAAGCTCCTATTTAAATGATAGACCAACCAAGTGATGAAGCTACAACCTCCATACCTCCATTAGCAAGTTCACGACGAAGAACTCCAAAGCGTATATAGATTGATGAAAGTCTCATTGATTTGATTGAAGGTAGGCTATCTAAATGCAGTATTGCATATCAAACTCAACACATACTTGTTAACTATTTTGATTCTAAATGTTATGGAGATAAATGTAAATTATTTTTATCATTATTAAAATACAGGTGTATGACTATTGTTAGGATAAAGTTAAGGATAAAGATGATAAACAATTCTGAATCAAGTTCTCATATTGTTAGAAGTTTAGTAGATGCATTTAGTACAATTGGAAAGAAATCTTGTTCGAAGGATTGCAATGCGACTCGCCATGTGTTGTCACAATCAATCATGAACAAAAGCACTAGGGCCCTTCGTCTTCTTAAGCCTACATCCAAACTTATTAATTTGAACGTCAAAACACTCCGTAGGTATTGTGGTAGAAGGGAACAACTTGAAACTGGTCAAACAAGTTTCTAAGCCTTCATTGGCAGGTTTCCACACTCTGATATGAAGCTCATCAATGTGGTAAAGGGACTAGTGCAATATTTTTGGCATGACAACACTAGACCTTCTTCCAATCTAAATTTTCTTAACATGACACAAACAAAATTATATGAGAGATTTAGGAATGAACATAATGAACTTAACTTGGGCCAAAGATCCTTCAATAAATGAAAACCAGGGTATGTTAAAATAAACAAAACTCGTAACACATGTTGTTGTTGATACCACATTGATTAAGGTTATTATTATGACACACACACACACACACACATTGTGTGTATTGCATAACACTCTTGTGTAGGAACGCTCAGCTACATTGCCACCAATGTCATCTAGAGACTTTATTCATAGCATATTGTGCAAAAGGACAGAAGGTTGCAAATTTGATCAAAAATCTTGTGTAGATGGTACATGCCTAGGGTGTAGTGGAATGGAATTATTGGACAAATGCATACATGTGATCGATGATCATGAACTTGGGAGGGAGGAGGTGAACTTGCAGTCATTCAAATATGTCACATATGATATTGATGGATGGAATGAAAGAAAAAAATACAATTGGTCACTTCTCAGGTTAGTAATGAGTACTTGAATATTATTTCCCTCTTCAGATTGCAATTTCATGTGTAACAATCTATTGATATATGTCTTTATTATTGATCTACTAGGTACAGGTTTGCTACTTCGTGGAATGATTCTTTGAAAAGACACAACAGTATGTAAAGCATGTACATGTGGCTCATTGGAAAGATGAGTAGTTTAGAATATGCAGGGATATGTTTCTTGTTGGGACTATCTTATCAATGGTCAATTTTGCGGAAAACTACACTCTTTAGCCGCAAAACAAGATTCAAAGTCAATATTATCACTCATATCAGGTTAGCATAATGGTCCATATCACCTACAGACATGGAGCAGATAATATTGAAGGCAATAAGGCTATATTGAAGGAGTATCACTTCTACATAAATGACGATAGGTGTAACAACTTGGCTTTTGTACAACATAGAGTTCACTTGTTCTACAATCACTTGAAGGATAATAGTATACAGTTGGAACAACATTGGATTTGGTCTGATTGTTGTGTGGGAAAATTCATAAACACCCATGTCGTTCAATGGTTGTGTATGCTCCACAAATTAAGGCACAAGGTGCTATATATTTGGAACTATTTCGAGTCTGGACACAGAAAAGGGAAATATGATGGAGCAGGTGCATGCATCAAGACTACATTACGTAGGCAAGAAATTAAGTTCACAGTTGTTTCACTCATCTGAGATGCAAAGACCATTTTTGAATGGTGTTTTTCGGTCATGGGGGAGGGAACAAGAAGGAAAGAAGATCAATCAACCAGGAAAGCACATGTACATAGATATTTTTGGGAGGTGGTTGATGTAGATGGATCATAGTTATATGAGTACAAGACCATTTAGGGAACTCATGCATTTCATTCAGTTATAACGTTGGACAATGCTATACTTGAAATGTGGATAAGGAAATGCTCTTGTTTTTGTTCTCCATGTAGTAGTGGTGAATGGGACAAATGTGAATCCACAGATTGGGTTGATAGTTGGGACCGTGTATCACTCCCCATTATTCGATGTATAGCTACAAAAGTATACCAGTTGGAGGAGGACCAATCAAGTATTTCACGAGACTATGATCACATATAAGATCTCGTATAACCAGAATTGATTAATATTTTGAAAATTTTGACAACTAGTTGTGTCTAGTTAGTTGACTCAAATGTTGGCACTCTATTTTCTACAATGCACATATATGCAGTGGTTTCCCTGAGATGCAATGCATGGCGCAATGACTATTGGCTAGAACGTTGCTTAGAAGGGAAGTGGACCCTCAATCTCTCATTAAGGGACTCTAAGGCCAATGATTTTTCGATTGGTTCGATGGTTATCAAAGGAGAATATTCGAACCAGGTTTCCCACTTAGAAAATTAAAAAAGGGTATGTATTTGAATATTATAGGTCAGGTTAGATTGTATACCATTATACAAAATTAGTTATTGGAACAAAACTCCAGCTGCAAACAATGCCATGGAATAACTCATCAAAGGTACGATACTTCTTGCCTTACTCCAAGCATGAGAGGTTAAAGGATACCGTTGGTATTAGAGGTGATCTTCATGGTCTACTCGAATGACCACATGTAGGTAGTCAGGTATGTGGTATGCATGTTATTTTGTGTACTATGTTATAGGTAAGTGGTGTACATGTATATTATGATTTTGTTTCATGGTCACATTGATTACTGCAGTGACATTAATATTTTGAGTATTGTAACCAGACATTCATAGCTTCATGAATTAATAAATTGCATAAACATATACAACTAGATAAATTGTACAAGTTTCTTCATGGATTTGTTGTCTCTGTTTTTTTCTCCCATTTGAGTACACCATAAGATATACATCAACACCATGCCTATTACGACCATGAACATCACCACTATCCTCCTCATGGCCATGTTGTCACCATGACCATCCCATTTTCATCATCCAAGTACACCATAATATTCTCATCCATCATCCACACCATCCTCATCCTCAAGCCACCATGAACATCACCATCATTCCATGTTATCATTACAATACATGTCATTATAATCAATATCATTCTCCTCCTCCTCCTCCTCCTCCTCATTTTCATCATTTTTCGTCATTTTCATTTTCATCATCATCATCGTTTTCATCATCCAAGTACACCATAAGATTCTCATACATCATCCACACCATCCTCGTCGTCGCCATTTTCATTTCCAACATCTACATGCCCATTGGCATTGGCATTGGAATCCTTATGGAATCATCTTCATCATCCTCATCCTCATTATCGTCATTATCATTTTCATATTTTACATCATCATCATCCCATTTTTCATTGTTTTCATCATCCAAGTACACCATAATATTCTCATCCATCATCCACACCATCCTCATCGTTGCCATTTTCATTGTCACCATCTCCATGACGGGTGGAATTGCCATTGGCATCCTCATGTCATAATAATCCTCCTCCTCATCATCATCATTTTCATCTTTTACATCATCATCATCCCGTTTGTCATCATTTTCATCGTCCAAGTACACCATAAGATTCTCATCCATCATCCACACCATACTCATCGTCGCCATTTTCATTGCCACCATATTCATGCACGGTGGCATTGGAATCCTAATGTCATCATCATAATTTTCATCATCCTCATGGCATTGGATTCAACATGTGTCCCTAAAAGCCTCTAGGAGGCGAGTTTCAACAGGCCATAAAATGATTCCCATGGCTTGGATCAATGAACCATCGAATCCATTGGAATCAAGACACTAGATTAATTCTAGGGGTGCCCTCTCCTCTGGGTCCATGACCCAGAGAGCATCTTTTAGTATGGTTTTGGAAACTAAGGTTTCACTCAATAAGAGATAGTGCAATTCTTGCACATATGGTTCAACTTTGGGAATTGCTTGACCGAGAACTTCTGGCTAGCATTCCCACATGTAACCCTCCCAAACAAAACTTGTAGGATCTCTCGGAAATAAGTTCTACACCACAGTTGGAATTGTATGCCCTCGGCAGGGATTCAACTGGCCATAAAATGATGCCCGTGGCTCGGATCAATGAACCGTCAACTCCGTTGGATTAACGCTAGGTTTTCCCCTCTCCTCTGGGTCCATGGTCCATAGAGAGTCTTTTAGTACATTTTTGGAAACTAGGGTTTCACTCATTAAGAGATAGTGTAATTCTTGCACATAGGGGTCAATTTTGGGAATTCCTCAACCACGAACTTGTTCCTAGCATTCCCACATGGAACATGCCCAAACAAACTTGAAGGATTGCATGACACTCAGTTTTGCACCATGGTTGGAATTGTATGACCCCAACAGGGATTCAACATCTGTATCTGAAAGCCTCTAGGAAGTGAGTTTCAACTGGCCATAAAATGATGTCCGTGGCTCTGATCAACGAACCATTGAATCCGTTGGAATTGAGACACTGGATTGGTGTTAGGGTTGCCCCTCTTTTCTGGGTCCATGGCCCAGAGAGCGTCTTTTAGTATGGTTTTTGAAACTAGGGTTTTGCTCTGTAAGGGGCAGTGCAATTCTTGCACATAAGGGTCAACTTTGGGAATTCCTCAACTGGGAACTTATGGCTAGTGTTCCCACATGGAACCCACCCAAACACACTTACAGGATCTCAAGAAAATGCTATGATTATTTTTTAAACTTCATTGAGAAAACATTGACTTACCAACATTCCTAATGTCAAAATTGCAATTTTAAAATTGTCCATTCTTTCTAGAAATTGTTTTTTGTTTTATTGTAGTCTACAAGAAAATGTCAATATATAAAATGTTAGTAGCTTTTATATATAGACATCAATAATGTGGAAATTTGATGTCAAATCAATGTTTCTAATACAACATTATTTTTCAAAAATTGTGATTCTAGAAAAGGATGGTTTTGACGTTTTTATGTCGATCCAATGTCAATTTAATGTAGTAATTTGACCCAAATGTAGTAATATTATATTCATTGATAACATCCTTAGTAAATTTGTTGTCATGGACTAGTGCATTTTGGCTAGGGGAATACAATCAAGGCACCTACTTGCATGGAACTAGCCAAATGACCTAAAAAAAGTTGCAACCAGAGATTGAGATAAACCTTTGGGATATATATATATATAAACCAACCTATATCCATCTTATCTAGCAATCTATAAAGCACCATGATGGATCCCTAAATAAGATGTATCTAGGTTGATTTATATATATATATTATATATCCCTTCATATCTCAAACACCAAGAGGGATAGATCCTTGGTTAAGATGGATTTAGGTTGGTAGGGATCAAATCCCTTTGAATAGAAAACCTTTATAATAGTTCAAAAACTTAATATAAGGTTTCCACATTGAGGGATTTGATCCATCATGGTACTTGAAAGATCCTTGGCAAAGATGGATCTAGATTGGTATAAAATCATATCAATTTTACTAAGCTTAAATTCAAATTGCCAAAAAATAAAAATAAATTGTGTACAAGCAAGCAAGATAAGTTTTGAAGCTTCCAAATGTCTATAGCAATATTGATAATGTACATCTAAGAAATAAAATATAGAAAAATACACTTACATTTACAAAGAACGAATTTTAAACTAACATATTGACAATTGAATTTGCATAAATAGCTTGTTTAGCAAGAGAAATGATAGCCTCCAACAATGTTCCCTCTTGACATTTCATATATAAATGCTTAGGAAGGTAGAAAAACATATCAATTTTACTTTAGTTTAAATTGAAATTACCAAAATAATGATAATGAATTATACAAGATAAGTTTTGAAACTTTCAAATACATATAGAAATATTGTGAATGCACATCCAAACACGAAAATAGGAAAATACACCTAAATTTACAAATAACAAGCATAAAAAATTTTGTTTAGCTTAAGGCAATGGCAACCTACGATGGATAGGCAATGTCCCAACATTGTGTCAAGGTTATACTAGCTAGGAAATATCATGGGTTGTAAATGCATGGTAGGCCTTATCACGCACATGCATCAAACAATGGCATGCACAAAAATCAACAGTAAGGATGAGGTTTGGTTAACCTATAACTACATCAACTACAAGCTTCCTTTAAACATCTAAAAGTTTCTTCAACTTATAAATGTATGAATACAATATTGTTGAGCATGTTTGTGAAGTCCTAGACATGAGAAACACGAAACATGCAGTGAGTGGGAATACATGACTTTTACACAACA
Organism: Larix kaempferi; assembly: GCA_027924585.1. NCBI lineage: Eukaryota > Viridiplantae > Streptophyta > Pinopsida > Pinales > Pinaceae > Larix > Larix kaempferi. The sequence continues at coordinate 4,485,986 of BSBM01000018.1, read as the reverse complement.
TTGGAAGCTACTAACCCTCTAAGACCATAATGCATAACATATCAACAAAGAATATTCTTGGAAAACAAAGTCTTATTATTAGTATAATTTGTTTCATATCAAACCCATAAAGAATTATGCTATGTTTTACCTTTTGACATGGTTGAGTTCAAAGCATAGTGAATTAAGACACTCCATATAAAATTGGATATGGGAAGGAAAGTAATTAAATGGTGAAAAGAATTATCGTGATTTTGAAAACAAGATTAACATGTATGAAAATTAATATTCACATTAATTTACACGGCTTTTATATTTATAAAATCTTAATTGTTTAGATTATTTTTCATAATGTTTTTGACATGCTTGGGTGAATCTATGGAGATGGATAACAATTCTTGGCAAGGTTGGCATGTTGAATGTGACAATCAATTGAAGATAAGGCAGTTTTAATCGTATCCAAGATTTGTGGCAGATTTAGTATTTCATGTTGAAACAACTAAGCAAAAATAAGATGCAGCAGTAAATGAATTTGTTGTGGGAAAACTGTTTAAATATGTAAGCCCTTTGAGGAAGATATTGAGCAGGGCCTTCAAGTTGCCTCTAGGGCTACTGGTTGCAATATTCTCTTGAGCAATAGGATCTGATTTTCCATTGTCCAGTGGATGTTTCCCCTTCGGGGGTTTTACCGCGTAAACAATTGTGTTCCTTTTGTGTGTTTGCAATTATGATTTGCGTGTGTATTATTTCTATGTTGTTGTATTGTTCTTTGTTGGATTCCGCTACCCAACAAGTGGTATCAGAGCAAGGGGTTCCGTGCCAATGAGATTCGAATGGACTTGAAGCTCAGTTAGAACATATTGCGGCAATGTAAGATTGCATGGGAGATACAGCTCACTAGAGCACGTGTGGTCTAGTAAGCCATCGATGTCTAAGCCACTGGTGCGTGGCCCAATCCTCCTGTGATCTATCCTGCTGATTCCACATGGATGCACAAGCATCCCTCCAAACCGAATGGAAAAACCACCACAATAAAATTCATGTGGGGTCGGAGACATTGCAGTTGGTACCTAACCGGTGCCATAGAGGGAAGATTGGTAGTGGCATGCAAGGGGTGGTGGTTCCATACGCAACCGAGGTCATGGAGCAGAAGCGATGGTATGAGCAGTTGATGCCTGCAGCAACATGTGGGATTGGGTTTGAGATAGAGGTGCCATATTTCTCAAACTGTCTGAGAAAAATCGTAATGCCTAGCTCAAAAGATGTTGTAGAAGTGCATGCATTAAAGGCAACGAACCCCTTGGTATCTGTGTGACCACGTGAAAAGATGCAGAAGATCAGTTCCAATATAAGGGTTCCAATGGCCAAGTTTTCTACGGATTTGGAAGCATAAATCTTCATATGTTCACCGATGGTTGACATTTCCTTTACTTCTCGGTTTTCTAGTAGCAATAATTATAATGCTGCAAATTCTTCCTGTTTGAGAACAAATATATGCAATTAGAGAGAAGGCTAGGAGGAGACATTATTGTTCACATCATTTCAAGAAGGCCATTGCAAAAAGAGGAGCATTGTGAGGAAATATCGCTATATTCATGTAGAAGAACTCTCACCCTGTGTGAAGGTGGTTTGAGGTAGTGGTGAATGTGGTGTTGCCCGTCGGCACATTCCAGTGGACAAGGTTGCAGATCGGTGAAGACAGTGTGTCGCTAGAGGAGGCATGAGGCTGTAGTTAAAGGAGCCGATGTCATGTTCATGGGATTGAAGAAGTGCTGGTAAATGGAAGCAATCGCAACCCAATGGTAATTGTAAAATTACCATGTGATTTTTTATTTTGGAGTTGCAAAATTTAATTATTGCATGTAAATGGGCATACGACTATAAGACATGGTTAGGCATGCGTACTCCTGGCATATTACTGGTAAAAGTCTATAAGTGGACCTAGGTGATATGGGGTGCTTTTTTGGGTCCATTTTTTTTGGTATCTTGTGGTTTCGTGTCCATGGAATTGCATGTAATGAAGCCTATTTGAAAGGCTTGGTGAAACTCCATTGTAAATTGACCTGGAGGTGAGTGCTGAAGGCTCACTTGGTCAGCCTGGTCAGACTTGGCTAAGGTCTTTGAATGCAAAATTTGAGGTGGAGCACTGAAGGTGTTCAGGATCGCAATAGTAGATTTGTTTGAAACCTCAAGTATTCATTGTATGTCCTAATAGTGCACTTAGGAAATTGGTACAAGATATTTTCCTTCATGGTGAGTCAGGTTTTACAAGAAGTGGATATAACCATTGGGTTTATGGTATATTCATTATCTTGGTGTTTAGATTGTTGACGTTATTCTTGTAGCAAGCACAAGCATAGTTAAGATCAATTGGTTGGCTCAGTTGGTTTGGATGTTTGTCATGAAGGATCAGAGAGAAGCAAAACAATCTTGAGCATGGATATACGGGCCCTCGCACGAAGTTGAGGGACCTTTTAGATGCAATATTTGTTTCGCAAAATGCGCAAAAGTTTAGTGAAACCAAAATGCACAAAAGTTAAGCATTATGTGTTTCTATAACGCTCGAGTGTTCTATTTAATATCTACACACAAAACATTATCATTGAAACCTTATTTAACATTTCCTTACCAAGAACATATTTCCTTTATTTCCTTATCCCTCCTTATCTTCAAGGGTTTTGGGCTTCTTGTTGTATGGGTTAGGAGGTTAACTAGAGATTTGGTGTTAGGGGTTAAGGGATTAGAGTTAAAGGGATAAATGGGTTGAGGTATTTAGCGGTTCTATGGTTAGAGGGAGAATGAGATAAGAGGTTATGGGGTTTAAACTCGAGGTTAGTGGTTAGTGTTTGAAACATTAGAGGTAAACAAGTAAAATTTTCAAGGGGCTTAGGGGTTAAAGGATTTGGGGCTCCAGGTTTAGGGGGTTAGGTTTTTAGAGGTTAAACATTAAGGGCTTATGTGTTTGTGGATAAACTAGGGCTTAGGTTTTAGGTGTTAAGTCTTTAGAGATAAAGGGGTTTAGGGGTTAAGGGATTTAGGGCACCAATGTTAGGGGGTTAGGGTTCAAGAGATTAAGCATTAAGGGTAAAGGGTTTAAGTGTTAAGGGCTTGTAAGAGATTAAGGGCTTAGGGGCTTAGTGGTTGAGGACATAAGGGTTAGGGGATTGGTGGTTATTTAGGAGGTGAGGTCTTTAGGGGTTGACATATTTATGGGCTAAGGGATTTAGGGCTCTAGGGTTAGGATGTTAAGGTTGATTTGGTTAATGGTGAAGTGTCAAGGGGTTAAAAGATTAAATTCTTTGGGGTTAAGGGATTAATGGCTTCTAGGAGATGAGGGATTAGGAGTTTCTAAGGATTTTGGGATTTTGGGATTTTGGGTTGGGGGTTTTAGGGTTAGGGGGTTAACTAGGACTTAGGGTTTATGGGTTAAGTGTTTAGAGTTAAAGGCATAAAGTGGTTAAAAAGTTTAAATATTTATGGGTTAGGGAGTTACACAGATAGGGGGTTAGGGCGTTTTATGGGTTATGGGATTTAGGGGTTAAGGAATTTAGGGCTCAATGGTTAGGTAGATAGGGTTTAAGGGGTTAGGGGTTAAGGCCCAAGCAATTAAAGGTTTAATTGTTTCTAGGGGTTAAGGGCTTAGGGATTTAGGGTTTTAGGTATTTTAGATTTAAGTATTATGGGTTAGGTTGTTTAGGGTTAGGGGTTGTGGGATTAGAAGTAAAGTGATTAAGGTATTTAAGGGTTACGGGTTAAATCATTTAGTTCTTTTGGGTTAGGGTGTTAGGTTTTATGAAGTTAGGTATTAATGGTGAAGGGGTTAAAGGGTTAAAGGCTTATAAGGGGTAAACTAGAGTTTAGAGGCTAATGCACAAGCGCAAGCGAGAATGCCAAAACTAAGAGAGGAGCGATCAATCCCAAGTGAGAGAGCTCAAGCAAACATAGAGCTCTCATGCAAACAAGGAGTGCACATGCAAACGTAGAGAGCACAAGCAAATGCAAGGCGCACTGGAATAAGGGAGGTCACACATGCAAACATAGTGTAGAGGTAAGCAATTATTTTACCTCTATAGGGTAAACTAGAGCTTAGAGGCCAATGGTTAAAGGATTAGATGTAAACAATTAAAGGAATTAAGGGGTTTAGGGGTTAGGGGCTTTAGGAGTAAAGGGATTTGAAGCTCTAGAGTTAGGGGGTTAAGTTTTAAGAGGTTATGCATTAAGGGCTTAGGTGTTAACTAGTGTTAAGGGGATATAAGGGGTTAAGGGCTTAGGGAGCTAGAGGATAAGGACTACGAGTATTGGAGATAAGGAGCTAATTAAGGGATAAGGGCTTTAAGGATCAGGACCTTTATAGGTTAAGGGATTTAGAGATCGACTATTAGTGGGGTAAGGTATAAAAGGTTAGGATTAAGTGTCAAGGGTTTAAAGTGGCAAGGGATTATGTGTTAAGGGCTTATGTGCTTAGGGGTTTAGGGATTTAGGGGGTTTGGGCCTTAAGACTTATGGTTTTAGGCCTTTAATTTTCTCTCTTCATTCCTCTCTCCACCTCCCTAAATTTATGTCCCTTGACCCCCCTCTCGTATCCCCTCTCTCTCTCTCACCCCCTTTATCTCCATTCAAAACTTAACACATAGTTTATGTGGTTTATAACGCTAGATTGTTTTGTAACTAATAAACGCTCGAGGGCTATGTAAATGATAAATGCTCAAGCATTTTGGATAAACAAAACGTTAGAGCACTTTGGTTGACACCAAGCACAGGAGTAAAAAATTGAATTTAAACATAATGCACGAGCGTTCCTTAAAGCCTAAAACATGCCTTCTCACGCGCCTGTGTGTCATCCATAGTCCTATATGGTTGGTTCGGAGTTACCAACCCTCTACTATGGAATATGGTAAACCATAGCTAATTGAGTATTTCCTCCATTTTCTCAATATGCCTGTCTTCCACCACTCTTTACAGCATGACAGACACAACCATTTACATCATGATAGATAGCATTTTTTATGCAGATTCCAAATATGTAATTTTTTTTTAAAATACTATTTTTTTCCTAATTTTCTTGTATCATCACTCCTGACAGGGGGTTCACTAGCGAGGCAATATGATATCACGTCCATTCATATTGGGGGTTTTAATACTCTTAGAAACCTCAAAAATATAGTACCCAATATTAAGGAGTCAAGGGGAGTTTTTAATTTGACATAGTAATATAAATATTGGAGATTATTTTATTTGGGTGGGATCAGGAATAACCTCCAAATCGTGGGATGGATTCATACCTCCAAATCATGGGCTCAATTCATACCCACCTAAAAATTAAGGGCCCTCCATTTTTATTTGATATTGATTATGATCTTAAGTTTTGCATAAATTTGATAATAGTGTACCAATGATAATATCAATGGAAGTCTCTTTCGATTACTGCCCTTGAGCAATCCCCATTTAGAACTTATTTAGGCTTGGTTTGAATTGATTTTATATTGTTTTCCATCTTTTAGTTAAGAGATGTAGCTAATTGAGAGTTTCAGAGTTGAACAATTGTATTGTATTTTTTGTAGGCATTCGAGTAAAATATCTAACTCTTCATTTTTTAGTTCGAGTTTTAGGTGGGTATTGAGATTCAATTAAACCTTACTCCATGAAAACCAATAAAAGTGAGATCAATAATTATTGGCTCACTAGAACCAAGAAAAGTTAGATCAATCTTTCTTGACTAATTATTTCTTTCAACTTTTTGTATTCTTCTTTAGCATTTTCACATTGCCATTTAGGAATAGTTGTTAGATTGAGTTATATTGGGCACATTCATAATTGTAATTTAAATTCTTATATGCAAGGCATCCATCTTAATATTGTATTGGAACTGACATGGACATAGGTGAAAATATAAATCCTTATTTACATACCCTATTTGTTATGGTTACCATGAAATGGTATCATGTAAGTTTCACCATCTGTATATTTGTATAACTATTGCATACTTGAAACCTAACAATGGAGATTTTTCTCTCTCGTGTAAAGATTAAAAAAAAAAATAGATATAATCCAAGAAAATGTAACTAAGTGTTGCTAATTCCCTTGTCTACAAGAATAAATGTAGAGGAAGTGGAGCAAATTCATATATTGCATCTTGTGAGTGACCCAAATCCAAGCTATGCACATGATCATATGTTGTTATTGGAAAGTAAGAGGATTTTTTCTATGTTCATTTGGGTTCAAACATCAATGATGTTTTTTTTTTATAGGAAGTTAGGGGAATCCATCCATGAAAGGGTTCAATTTTCCATTTTTATGGAGTTTAACTTATTAATCTTATAGAAAACATGAGCTCTCTATGGCTATACTTATATTTACATTGGCATGTTGTGGTGTGAAACAGATCTATAATTCTCGTATTTTCTAAGCATTGCACTAACTATTGGACTATCAACGTTTTAAATTCTTTGTTATGTTGATCTCTTGACTGAGTTTCCTTTTGCGGATTTTTCGTTCCCAGTACTGTTTCATTGGGTATTCCACTATTCAACCCTTCAAATTGATCAGTCAACCTTGCAATCCTGGTGAGATCATTATTAGTATCCTACTATTATTTTATTTAGCATCTTGTTTGCTTATACTAAGATTTTTTAGGGATCATGTTTGTTACAACTTGATAATATGATATAAAGGGAGTATTAAAAATAGGTTGATAAAAATATATACATACAATATCTAGTGAAACTAGGGGTTTTCTTAATTGGAAAAGACATATTGGGAGGGGGGTTCAACAAAAAAAATTTAGGAGGAAATTTTCAATATTTAGTGAAATTAGGGATATTCTTTAATATCATGCAAACGATCATGCTATGTAACAAGTTCTCTTAGTGAACCCCCCATGTCACTCCTTAAGTCAAAAAACATGTTTTTCGTGTTTCTTTTGTAACTTTTTCATTTCACAACTATTTTTAAAATCCACACTTGATGCAGTTCTCGATGTTTGATCACTTAGATAAAATTAAAAAAAAAAAAAAAAAATTGAACATTTAATTTTGGACAAATAGTGTTGCATTAGTGCTACTTGTTCTCTACATGTATACAAATTTGTCTAGCCCAAAACCATCATTTAGGCACTCAAAGGTTGCACCCACAAAAACATATACTTTATCATTTGCAAAAAAAATAAAAAGTGACTGTTAGAAAAAGATGAAATTTGACATAGTTATGTAATTTTCAATACATAAAATTTATATATTCAGAAACGTGATTCAATTTCCTACATTTCATCTTTTTTACCCAATGCAAGATATCTTGTGTAAGTATCTTAAAAAATCCAAGTAAGTTGAGGGATGCATGATTTTTTAGTTTACTATTGCATCCAACGCGCCAAAAGTGACCCTCGTTAGCTTGCAATCACCCATACATAGAGATGGATTGATGGTAAGATTTTGGTTATCACAGCAGGAGTACATAGAAATAATACTTGGGAAATTCGATATGAATTTAATGTGAAACTGGTAAAATCATTTTAGCTTTCATTATAAGGTTTCTTCAGTTTCATGTCCAAGTAATGAGGAAGAAAGAAGTTATGTCTCATGTATCATATGTTAGTAATAAGTTTGTGGATGAGATGATCGAATGATCAGATATTTCACATGATGTTAGTGTTGTGAGTAGTCACATGACAAATCCAGTTGAAGCAGTGAAATTATTGCTTTGGTATTTTAGAAGCACTAGTATCACCTATCTTTAGCTTGCAAGAAGGTGATGAATGGACAAGGCATTAGGGTAATTGATTGTCAAAGGTGGATATTGTTGAATGTGACAATCAATTGAGGATAAGGTAGGTTTAGTCTTATCCGATATTTGTAGTAGATTTAGTATTTCCTGTTGAAACAACTAATTAAAAATAAAAATAGGATGCAGCAGTAAATGAATCTATTGTGGGAAAATTGTTTAAATATGTAAGCCCTTTGAGGGAGATATTGAGTAGGGGTTTTTTTCTCCATTCATTTATTCATAATGCAAGTGGGCTTCGCGGTTGCTGGCTTGTTTTGAAACGGCTGATGACATTTTGTGAAAGGAACTTTGAGAATTGTAGAAATGAAAGGAACCATTGAAGACATGAAAATAACTGTTGACAACAATAATTATAATTTTTTATATTACATGATGTTTGTTGGACAATTATAATATTTCCAACACCTACAACTTTCTCCATGGTAGTCTCGTCCTATCATGATAATAACTGCTATCGTTAATGATCATAGGCAATCCAGAGCACCTGAGTGGGCCTAATGGTTAAGAACATGTGTTATCTCTTAGGAGGTCACAGGTTCAAAACCGGCGGGGGGTAGGGTTGCTCATTGGCCCCTTGTGACAAGGCTTGAAGGGTAGGTGACCCCTAGGATATCTCGCTTGTGGGCAATCCATGAGCGTCAATAAAAGTTAACATAACGGGGGTAGGGTTGCTCATTGGCCCCTTGTGACAAGGCTTGAAGGGTAGGCGACCCCTGGGATATCTCGCTTGCGGCCAATCCACGAGCATCGATAAAAGTTAACATAATGGGGGTAGGGTTGCTCATTGGCCCCTTGTGACAAGGCTTGAAGGGTAGGCGACCCATGGGATATCTCGCTTGCGGGCAATCCACGAGCGTCATAGTTAGCTTGGGATTAAAATTTATGATGCGGATCCTTTTTTTAATTTCGCGGTGGTTTGAGTCCTCTGCAATGTTTGTGCTTATAACATTATCAAGACTGTGATTATAACATTTGCACTGACTTAGCTCCATTGCAGTAACTTCTCTTGTTTTATCATTTTCGTTAGCCTTCTTTTGTGTCAATCAAATGCTATTTTTTAACCCTATTAAACTTGGAATTATAAATATCTTCATTAACACTATTTCCTCGAGAGAATCAGATATGATTTTAATTCACATGCAGGTGATAGGTTTTTCGTGACGAGTAATAAGTGGGTGCCTGCCAATTCGCAGATTCTAATAAAATATAATATTAAATGTCACAAAGTATTTTTTTCCAGCGAAAAAAAAACTACTATTGATATTCATATCAAATCAAATAGTACAAAGATATAGCATGATTCAAAAAGAATGAATCATTATACTGTTCTATCTGAAAATACAAGCTGTAGAAAGTATCATGATTTACATAATATTGTCAGGACTCTCATCATAGCCATCATTACAGCATATAAGCTGAATATCCACACCAAAGACCAAAGTGTCACAAAGTATTTATTAATCAAATGAAGGAGACTTTAACACCATTCAATTTAAATATAAAGAGTGGAAAATATAATATTAAGTGTCACAAAGTATTTATTATTCATAAACGAGACTTCACCCTTTTCAAGTCATTTTGATTGGAAATGCAAATTATTTTTTATTTTTTTCACACTAGAAGTTAAACTTGCAAATCTTACACTAATCCGAGGACCCATAAAACTTGAATATCTGGTTTCAGTCTATTTAAATCCAAATGGAACACAACTGGATGACACATGTAGTTTTCCGGTAGATCGGAGCCTTCATAGCTGGCTCCACACATGAAAATGCTATTTTATTTAGCAAGATTGGGAGACTTCATGGCTGGCTCCAACTTGTTCTGCAATTTAATATAATTCATTCGATAAACCAAACGATGAACCAGCTCCTTCTGCTTCTATCAGTTGCACTGATTTATCGATAGAATTGAGTCGTATATTCAATCAGAAAAATCCTCATCAATTTGTGCGTTGATCTAATTTGGTGTGTCGTATGGAATCCAGGAATGCTCTTGCTTTGTAGTCCTTGCAAGTCAGTAAATTCATAAACTCGGCGAAGTTCGTCTCCCGGTACAGTGCTGGGTGGTGTTCATCAATGAGTTCGGGCGCAGGACCAATTTTGTCTTCGAAAGGCGTGCTCATCAAAGCCGCCACCGAAATGCGAAATTTCTCTGAGTTCACCACTGCTCGATGCACCACGCTCTTGTATCTTCCATTGCTCAAAATCTGAATATATCATATTATTATTTTAGGTCACATCAGAACATTATAAATTCATAGTATTTTAAACAACTAAGACCGTGATTCTATAAGTAATAAGTACCTCTATGTGATCACCGATGTTTACTAAGAGAGAGTTGGGCAATGGTCGTACTGCCTTCCATTGCCCATCTTGCAGCAACTGAAAACCTCCAACAGAATCCTGGGCAAGAATGGTAATGCAGCCATAGTCTGAATGTGGTGGTATGCCTAAGGTAAGCTCAGGTTCTGGACAAGCAGGATAGTAATTAAGAACCATAACTTGGCTGCCCTTGTCACTAAAGCCGTTTTCTACAATATATTTGTTGTGGGGCAATCCCAAGCTCTCCACTATTGCACTCATTATCCTCAAACCCAACAATCTCAGGTCTTTGCTGTATGCCGACACCGTGCTCCTGCAGGTTTAGTTTATACTCATCAGTAGAAAATATCAACTTCATTCATTTAGAAAATATCAACTTTATTCATTCATTGCATAATTTTGATATTTAATTGGTAATTGATGCATGTATAACTGATAGCAGACAACCAAAGAAGTTAACAATAACATGTAGATGAACCATAAACAACTGATGATTACATAAATAACAAATAATAGACAAATACTATTCACCGATCACAAGTAAATGATCATTCTAATCATAGAAGCTCACCCATAATTAGAAGGATTTGAAGGCCAAAGTGGGAGCATTTTGTCCAGGGGATGACAATGATGCTTCAAAAAATCTCTCCAACAATAGACTTGATCTTTCAGATAATTGAAACTGGTACCGTATCTCACTGACTTTGTCAAGTCGTCAGAAATAAATTTGTTCCTTTCTTCCCTGGGTAGCTCGAAGAATTCACTGGCCACTTTCATCACTTCGCTTATCATTGATTCCTCTACACCGTGGTTAACCACCTGCAAATTAATATCAATTATTGTTATCCTAAGTCCATTTACCTTGGTTCAAATGATTTTTTTTCAAAGGAAAAAAAACGTACTTTTAATATTCTATTAGAATCAAAAAAATATTTGAAAGAGTTCATTACAAACCGCTGGATAGTGGAGCACAGTCATCACAATCAAAAAGTCTATCAAAAAGACATGACAGAAACAGTAGTTAAATCAAGTTACAAAACGTTCAAGATGTGTGCTAATGATATCCTAAGTCCATTTACCTTGGTTCAAATGATTTATGAAAGGATCAAAATAGCTATACCTGAAAAAATCCGGTTTCTTGGCAGGCACGGCCAATGGCAGAGACAACTTGGGACCGGTGAGGGCCTTCCAAGCCGGAAATGTCTATAAGAGGGAGATCATACTGTGGTGGAGTGCCTGCTGTTGAATTGGCATTTGGACGCTTTGCCTCGGGCCAAATATAGCTACTGGGAAGTTCCTTCACGCCCACCTCACTCAGATATTTCACGGTCTTGAAGCTCAAATTGCAGCTTTTATTTACCTCTTCATCCCCATTCTTCCTGCTGCTCAAATCACAGAAAATGGCTGCCATTGAAGATTAACAACAATAGATGGTGAAGCGGATAGACTTAAGGAATTAAAAACCAATTACTCAGACGACACAAAGAGGACCGACTTCGAAGGGATGGATCACGAGTCCCTCTCCCGCCTCTCTGATTTATAGAGGAACCCTAAACCCTAATACCAAATAACAAATGACCAAGCTGGGTCTCCAGGACCCAGCCCACTGTGAATTGAATACTAGTCCTAGTTGACCTTGAAGCTGGCTGGTGTTTTTAAGAATATCTCCCATGTGATTGAACAACAGGCGTTGACTATATTTGTTTTGTGTGATATAAATCCATTATCATGGATGCATGCAGCGGAGCAACAAAACACCATAGCCGATAGCAGGCGGCCCCTACTGTTATTATTATTGGGTTTTTTTATTTTAAAGGATTGGATACGTAGCTCTCGCCAGGTCCACCTAGAAATCGCAAGCTTCACAACGAATTTGAAAGGTTTTCAAGTCCACTTCTCTGATAAACACAAATTAAAAGAAGTAAAATGATCAAAAAAATATTCTCATCATATGGAGTTTGATAACCTAATTAAAAGAACTAAAATGATCAAAAAAATATTATCATCATATGGAATATCAGGGAATATATTTTATTTTGGTGGATATAAAAGTTTGTCATACTCTTTGTCACTAAAATTTAAATAGATAAAATTTTATTGTATTAGAGAATAGCTAAGTGTTCTGCGGGGAAATGTTGTAACAATTTTATATATATAACATACTATTAATAAAATTAACCATATCCGCAATTTTCATTAGTTCATATTTCCATATACACTAAAGTTTTGAATGGTCTGCTCTACTTGTGCATGTGGGTATTGTATAATTGTAACTACATTCTCCTCATTCATAACTGCATTATATCACTGGCATTCAGATTGTTCTGTTTGCACTGATCTTCCCAATAACTCACTACTTAATCATCATATATTTGTGTTATGTTGTTTAAGTTAATTTTACTTTAATAATCAAAATCTAAATTTATAGATGAAATCATATTTTTAGTTTGCTGGTTTGCAGGTGATGGCTGGATTTTAAATGTCTCTCATGTAGCCAGATTTGATTTTTTAGATGAAATTATTTTTACTGGTGAAAGTTGAGGTTTACCAATTTGTTATTTTAGATGGCCTGGTTTTCTTTATCAATTTAAAAAGAGTTTGTTATTTTAGGTAGCCTGATTTTCTTATCAATTTAAAAACTGAGTTGAGATCAATTTTACCATTTTTGTTTAAAAAAAAAATCAAACTTAACCCTGATGAAATGTACTAATAACATACACAACTCTATCTATATAAATGCAAAATAGCATAAATTATATATTAATTAGTACATAAAAACGTACTAACGACATACACAACGATCTGTTTAAATACAAAATGACATGAATTATATAATACATAAAAACGTACTAATGGCATACAGAACTATCTGTTTAAATGCAAGATGACATGAATTATATATTAGTCACTACACCTAAACAAGGGGATTTGTTAAAATTAAAATAACATGAATCATATGCTAATTATAAAACCAATGTGAGGAGATTTGTTAATTCACTTTGCTTATTGTTTGGCACTTGATAAAGAGGAAAAAATTCGAAATAAATCTTCTCACTGTCGCTTTACTTATGCGCATATCCTACTTTCAAGCTGTATAACACTTCATATCTCTTATAAAAAATCATAACAGTAAAAAACAACAATATTTTTTCTTTGCTAAATCATTAAAGTAACAATGTCGGCTGAGCTAGGGTCCCTGGTAAACCAATAAGAATTTATCTGGCCCGGCCATTGAGACCAAATTGTCCATAACATTTGGAATTAGTGGTTGTCACTGTATGATCTCCATGACACTTCCATTAAATACATCAACCAAATGCATTGCACGCCTGTTATCCAAAACATTATCAAATCGGCATTTCAAAAGAAAATCATAACTTAATAAAAGTGACTTGACCGATTTGTTTAAATATATTTTCGTTGAAAATTGGAATTTGAAAAGAAAAACTTAACTTAACTCAAGTGTTTTTTAATAAATTTAAGTAGTTTTGTTTTTTAATAAATTTAAGCAATATTTTAAAAGCTAGGTATCTTATACTCCTAATAAAAGTCATATTGGTGGCTTCCACTGATCAAATTTGAAGAGTGCCCGTCTTAATTTCAATTGGAAGGGCATTTGTTCTTAGAGCCCTTCAAAGATGAAGGGCAACATAAATAATTGTACTTCAATTGACAAGTATAATCTAACTAAACCATTCCCACAAAAAATGCAAAAAACAAATATTTCTCATCCAATTTTTTTACAATTTTAGACAATCAAGCACTCCTTAATATTTAAATGAAAAAATTGTATCTTTTCAATTAAAACCTAATTTGAACACATTAATTTGACATATATCTACATTAATTTTACATATCATTAAAATAACAACTATTATGTTGTATTTTTCCGAGTTGGAGCACACTTTATTATACAAAAAAAACTACTTAGACTATGCAATAACCATATTGGGGCATCTGCATGATCTTATGCATAGTCCGGGATGTTGTAACTAGATATAGTCTTAAAATAAAACTAGAACTATGATCAAATTACTTACAGTTACAATTAACTATATACAAAAGGAATCCGCCATGCAAAACGAGGCTGTGATAAACCTACAACCAAACAATACATATAAAACCAACCAAAAACTTAATTCAAACCAGAGAGAGGGCAGCCATTCAAGCATGAGAGATGTAAGAATGATGGGCATTGGGCGCCTAAGAAAAAATAATACATAGCTTAGAAAACATTGAAAAACTCCTCCATAGAAAACATTAAAAAAATCCTCCATACCAAGCAAGTTAGCAACGCTAGCATCACGGGGGCTAGGGCATCAAGTTTTGTTGTACAACACTTGTCGCGAAAACATATAGGTATGGGGCAAAGGGGAAATGGAAGCAAGCCTAAGTCAACTGGATCCTTGCAACTCACTACATGTTTGAGTCTCGACAATATGCGTTTTAAATTGAACTAGAACACCAAAAGATGTTTGTTAATGGATTGATTTGAGAAAATTCTAGATGTGAGTAATTAAGAGCTCGAAGCTCTAAAATTTGATTTTTTTGTACCAATCCAAGATTTGGTAAATTTGCAGTCACTGACATGAAATTTAAGTTATTTAATGAAAATAATTAATCTATCTACCTCCATGTCAAACCGTTTTCAATGTTGATGTGGGTCACTACCCTCCTTATTGTCTTACCAAAAGGCATGAGAATGAGGAAGAAGAATTAAAATTATGGACTTCACCTTCAAAGAGTGCCTTACACATCGGTAAGGAGTGATAAGAAGATCACAACAATCCAATGTGTCAAATCTTAGTTGATAGTGTCAATTAAATACTTATATGATAAATTTAATATAAGACTTACTTGTAGTTGTCTCTTACTCTTTGCGTCTTGACACATTTGATATTTTATGCTTGTCTCTGCACCATGACCCAATTGATATTATAAGGTGAGGATGTTCATGCATAATAATCCTTGGTTGTGACTATGAGATGAGGATTTAAAGAGAAGAGGATGTAAATACAGGTACTTTTTATACGTATTTTGGTGGCGAGCACCGAAGACAAATGTGGTGAGAAACCACATATGTTTGGAAGGAGGGAGGGAGATTACATCATGAACATGCCACCCATCAAATTGAAGACTATTCCTGGGCCAAAAATTGTTTTTTTTTTTAAATTTTATTAATAACCATTGTGGTGGTTCGGTCCAAATGTTTTTTCTAACTGATTGTTTATCCATATCGTGCTCCCAGTTCCACCTCTCTATATCAATGCATAAGTTTCCCTCTCCACAGTTTGTGGTCCTAGTTGCATGCCATTATTTGTAGTTGCATGCCATTGAGTGTTGTTTAGAGTTGTTGTGAGTATGTGACATTCCTGCAAGAAATGGAGTCTTGTAGAAGAGGACTCATCAAACTAACCATTTGAATTTCATTTTGATCAAAAATGAGTGGACATTGGTAGCCAAGTTCACATAGGTAGTAGGCACAAAGTTTCAGGCTCATTTTTGGCCTAGTGGTAGACTAGTAGTGGTTCTCTGTTGTTACAACCGTAGTAGCTGACACATTGCTACACCTTAGATATAAACCCGAAGTGACTCAAGAGCCAAAGTCAAATCCCAGTGGCCAGTACCTCATAGTCGTCAGTCATCACTCGTCATCTTACATAGCTAAGTAATGAGTGTGTGGCATGAGTGAGTGAGTGATTATAATTTATGATATTTCTAATATTTTGAATGTTGAGTTAAATTTTATAGCATGGAAATTTCAACATAGAAATTGAAATTTATTTGGATAGGTGATTTCAAATGTTGCGCTTATATCAACATGGAAATGTTGATATAAATTATATCCTTCTTAATTGGAAGGGTAAAATTAAGATTTTAAATTTTTTTTAAGGGTAATTTTAACTTTACACTTCTAAAAAGGGTTCTACCCTTTGAAAGGGCTGGGAAGGGTTCAAATTTGAACACTACTTCTGTCTTGAACTATTACTAAGATTAAATTGATAAAATCAATAACTAAGTTGATATACTGCTTGATACATGTGTCCATATATAATTAAACATTATATTGAAAATGTGTCTTACTAAAATAGCTCTTCCCATAAACTAATGGAGCAATTTTGTCAAACTTTTGATAGCTAGTGATTATCACATTATAATTTTAATTTTAAAAGACATGGTATTTTTTAATTTTTTTTATTAAATTTATAGTTATGTTAAAAGATTTATTTAAATTTAAGTTATGTGAAATATATAAAAAACAATAATCAATATTTTATTAAAACTTACAAAACTTGCTTTAAAAATATATTATTATAAATTATTTATTATATCTTTTAATAAAAATAATTTTATTAAAAATACATTATTATCAAATGGCATGACTAACTCAAAAATACATTATTATCTAATGGCATGAAGAATGGAGAAACCTTCAGAGACCACTATCTCGTCATTTTTAATAATGCATCCATGTCAAACTTTTAAAGTATATTTTATTTACAGTCATATTGAAAACAGAATCCATGATATAATCAATAATCTATAAATGGAAATTTACATTATTTTAATTCAACTTAATAAATATTATTTATTAATTTATTATTCGTTTGGTTTTGTATTAAAAATAATTTTAATTTAAATTAATTAAAAATATTATTTGCCAACTTGTTAATCACTTTGTTCATAGTTAAACAATTTAT
Organism: Larix kaempferi; assembly: GCA_027924585.1. Classification (NCBI taxonomy): domain Eukaryota; kingdom Viridiplantae; phylum Streptophyta; class Pinopsida; order Pinales; family Pinaceae; genus Larix; species Larix kaempferi. The sequence continues at coordinate 4,469,203 of BSBM01000018.1, read as the reverse complement.
AAAATAATTGTTCATCGTCACACTTTTACCAAATCCTATTTAACGGAGTATATTAAAGTTACAGACCTTTTTACCAAATCCCTTTTTTTTGGTAAATAAAAACGGAACTATATATTACTTGCTAAGAGAGAGTACTTAGCTAGACATCATCACCAAAGGCATTCTCGATCAACAGAGGTCAAACAGGAACCCAAAATACAACCTACTGTAACAAAACTGATCCACAGCATTGCCGACTTTGTTTGCCAAATAGGAAAAAGACATAATCAAAACTAGACAGTCTAACCATGAGTTCAGTACAGACTCCATAATTTCGGTAATACAGAACCAGACTAGACTTCGTCAATGACCATACATCCATATTAGACATAGAGAATGACCAAAACACAGAAACTGAACAGTGCACCTCAATCAATGGTAACACTCTGCGAACTCCGAATGGCAGAGGTCAGGGTGGGAATTTTGGTAGATTCCAAGTTCTGGAACGAGACGTCGCCACCAGCAGTGCCCGGTTGGGAAAGAGCTCCACCATGGCTGCAACCACTCCCATCTTCAGCAAGCACACCTTGTATAACGAAAGAAATGCCTAATTTCTTAGCTATGGCATCAATTTTGGAGTGCATTACCCTATTGTCTAGATTGTGCGATTTCCAAGATCGCACGGGTTCCTCATCGCCCATACGTTTGTTTGCAGAATCCATCAGAACATTAGCCAGCAGATTCTTGGTGACCTAATGAGTCATGAGAGTACACTCATAGAGAGAAGCCCGACTAGTCGTGTTACCAAGGTCGACCACCTAGTCCTCCAGGTCCTGATAAATTTCTCCCACAGATAAAGCTTGGACATTTTCCCAGAGACCCTTCTCAATCCCTTCAATTTCATCACGAATGGGGGGTGGAATGCGGCTGTGGAAAAACTCAGTAGCATCCCTCAGACAAGATCTAGTAGAAGCACGGGTAACCCTACTAGTATTGGCACCACCAAGGCTGGACGACTCACCACCCGATGGGGAGGGGAGTCTGTGTTTCGGTGCCATGAAGGTGGCAGGAAAAGGATCAAACGATAGAGCCCAAATAAACCACCCTGCAAAATACTCAAGATTCCTCAAAACATGAATTCTGCAAAGACTGACTCAGTTACTGAGAATGCGAATGAGTTGGGGAATGGACATAACGACCAAATTTAAAACAAGGTGGTGCATCATAGACTTTACTGCCTGATGATGCAGATCCGCCATCAAGTACAAAGCCTTCATTATCAAAATATCAAGCCTGATCATGGTTCTAAGAAAAGGATAGAGGAGGAATGAATGAAGGAAGCTCCAAGTCTTTTCACTGCATATTTCATACTTATGAGAGTATGTCACATCGTCTCTCATAATGGGATTCATAAAAGCAGGTGTCATTTCGAACGGTGGTGAGTCCTGAAACGAGGCTCCCTCCTGACATCAGCATCAACCACGTTTACATTGCTTACATGAGGCGTACCTAAAGCAAACAGCTGATTTAAATGCGCCCGATCTTCCTGAGCCAGGTAGAGACACAATTTCATCCACTCGTCATTAGAATTCTTGATCAGATTGCAAGCCCTGAGGGGGGTCCCATCCTCGATGCCATGGTTTTCCAGATGGTCCGCTAATTTGTTAGCATCCCATTTGACGTGGCTAAAGGAGACAGCCGTAATGTTGAGAAGCAACTCGAGGAGATATTCCAGCCTAGCGAGAAGGCGCCAACTGGATGAAACGTTTTTTGGTGATTTCCCAAAGGACATTTTCCTGGCCATGTGGATGATAATTAGTGAATCCCATTCGAAAACCTCCGCAAACCAGGATTCGGTGATTACCAAGCAAACCCCCTGAATAAGTCCTTCTAGTTCCACGAAATTATTGGAATCACGGCCAATTGCGCCAAAAAAAACCTTCACAGTGGTTCTCGACCCATCTCTACAAACACCTCCAAACCCAGCAGGGCCTAGACTACCCCTGGATGCCCCATCAAAATTAACTTTGAAGCCCCTAGCCGAGGGGGGGAACCACTGGGATGGAATTCCAGGCCTACAAATAACCTCCTTTTTCTGCAATCCCTCCAGATCAGAACGAAGCAGACCCCATCCCTCCGCAATACAGAAATCCGTCGGGGATAATTATTTGTCTTTATCAGACCATTGATGACAACGAATGGTTTCCGTCATGTTTTTTCCCAATTTTAGCCATATAATATCCTCCGAGTTGGAATGATCTCTAAATATGCATTCATTCCTTTCTTTCCATAATGACCAGATAACCATTCCTAGGAAAAGTTTCCAAAGTAGACCAATGATAGGGTTGGGGAAAGCCTTAGGGTCCCAGGAATGCAGAGTTTGCTCTAGGTGGCCTCTTACACGATGACTTCTTCTAAAAATGGTAGCACCCCTGTCCCAAATCGCGGAGGAAAACAAACAAGAGTCAAGCAAGTGACCAGTAGATTCCTCCTCATTGAGGCACAGAGGACATCAAGAAGGACCACAGATCCCCCGTTTCCTCAGATTCTCATTGGTTAGGATCCTTTTCTAGACAACTAGCCGGCAAGAGATTTCAATTTTAGGCCATTTGTTCATACCCCAAACTTTTCCCCAAATTTTCCTGTCCTCCTCTTCATCCTGAATTCGGATTTCATAAGCCTCCTTGATACCAAAGGTTCCTTTTTGAGAAAAACCCCATCGTAATCTATCCGAAGATGCACAAGATCTAATAAATCGTTCCTTCAATGTGGATTCAAAGGAAGATAGAGAGTCATCCTCAGAAAAACCATCCCAGCTTCCAGCCAAAAGCCATTACCTATGCCAATCTTGAGCATTATGGTTCCAATAGTGAGCTACCTTTGTTTTTCCAGAGGCTATGCCTCTTTCTTTTATGGAGAGCCATCTGGGGTTAGCACCAAGAATGGGTAACTGATTCCACGAATCTTCCCAAAAGTTGGCAACCTCCCCATTGTGGATTTCCCAGAAGCAGTTATCCTAGACCAACCGCCTTGCCGCAAAGGCTTTTAACCAAATGTGAGATCCTTGCTTAACTTCATTGTACCTGATCAGTTGCCTGATATCTCTATCCCGTGCATACTTGAAGTGCCAAAGTTTTTCCCAAGGTTCTGTTTGATAATTGCACCAGTGCGACCAAATTTTTTCCCCATAGACTTCACTCAGAATTTCAGGGTCTCTTAAACCAAGCCCCCCCTTACTCTTGGGTTTACAAACTTTTTCCCATCCCACCAAAAAGAATTTCGTCTTGTTTTCCCTGCTACCCCAAAGGAAGGATCTTTGGATGCTTTGAATTTCCTTTAGGATAGACTTGGGTGCAGAGAGCATAGAGAACAGATAGACAGGCATGGCCCGCAGGATGGACTTGACCAGAGTGAGCCTGCTGGGAAAGTTAAGGGAGCATGTAGTCCAATTTGAGAGTCTTTTCCTCATCCTATCCACAAGATCACTCCAGGAGGCCTTACGAATTGTGCCTACCGAGAGGGGAGCACCTAGATATTTGGAACGGAAGGATCCACGCGAAAAACCCAAAATATGAATGATGTTGCGCTGGGTAATGCCAGGGGTATTGAGAAAGAACACCTGGGGTTTTTCGAGGTTTACTTCCAGCTCCGAAGCTTTGGAAAACATATCCAAACAACTTTTGAAAGATCTGGCTTCTAGGACTGAAGGGTGCCCCATTAACATGGTGTCATCAACAAATTGTTGATGAGTCTGTTTCTCCAGGCCTTCATGTAATCTAAGACCCCTAATTCCACCAGATTCAACCCGAGAGTGTAGGAGCCTGCTAAGACCTTCAGCCATGACTATAAAGAGGAAGGGAGAAAGAGGATCACCTTGTCGGATACCCCTAGATGCTTGAATCAGCTTGGTTGGGGAGCCATTAAGAAGGATGGAAAAGAAAGGGGTGGAAACCAAACTCATAACCCAGTTGATCCATGCCTGATTGAAACCAAAGGCTCCCAAAATACTGCGCATGTATTTCCAATTCAATTTATCATAGGCCTTTGCTATGTCTAGTTTCACAAGCATACCAGGTTTCTTCAAAACCCTGAGGGAGTGTAACGTTTCATGGACCAAAATGATACCATCCACTATCTGTCTGCCTTCCACAAACCCAGATTGCTCAGGGCTGATAAGAATGGGGAGAAGAGGCTTAAGACGATTAGCAATGACTTTGGAGATGATCTTGTATATCACATTGCATAAAGCAATTGGTCTAAACTTACCAAGGGAATCAGCTCCCTCCTCTTTAGGAATTAGGGAAAGGAGGGTAGCATTAAAGGCTTTCAAGACACCCCCACTACATCTAGACTCCTCTACCAACTGGTGGACCTCGATCTTAATGAGGTCCCAGAAGTGGTGAAAGAAGTTGGAGGTGAATCCATCTGGACCCGGAGCCTTACCCAAAGCCATTTGGTGCACAGCAACATCAACTTCTTGCAAAGTAACAACCTTATTAAGTGCCTCATTGTGAGCCTGAGTGACAAGACGATGAATAAGAGAAGTGATTTGGGCAATATCAGGACTTCAATCACCTTGATCCTCTTTAAGCACTGTCTTGAAATGGTGGACAAGCTCTTCTTCTATTTCTTCTCTGGACTCAACAATATTCCCATTGGAAGTGCGAATTTTCATGATTTTGGATCTGTGCCTATTTTGAATGACAAAGTTGTGAAAGAACTTCATGTTTCTTTCCCCTTCTTGAAGCCACTGAATTTGAGATTTTTGCTTCCAAAAGGTTTCCTCCTGCCTCTCCCTAGCTTCAAGACACTCAAGAAGGTTATGCTCACACTCTTTCATCTCCTCACTCCACCCTTCCTCCATCCCAAGTTTTTGAGTTAGCTCAAGATCAGTGATAAGCTGTTTTTTGTCTTCGAAAATATTACCAAAGTCCTCCTTATTCCAAGTGCAGATTTTGGACTTCAGGGCCTTCAATTTTTGTTGGGATTAATACATCCTTGATCCTTCCTGGGGGACCAACTCCTTACACCACTGTCCCACCAAATCCTTGAATTCCTTGCGATCCAACCAGAATTGCTCAAAATGAAAAAGGTCTGAGTAGGTTGTTAGCAGAAAGGTCCCACGTGAGACACACTAGCCAATGATCAGATCCAGCAGAAGGTAGGACACTGGCATTGACCTCCCCCATTTCCTGAGATATATCCTCCATTGTCAGGAATCTATCCAGTCTAGAGGCAACGAGATGGGGCCCACCTCTCTTATTGTTCCATGTGAACCACCCATTTACTGTCTCAACATCAATCAACTGGTTGTGGCTTAGAATATCCCTAAATTTCTCTTGGAATCTGTCCAAAAGTCTATGACCACCTTTTTTCTCATCCAGAGGTGATCAGGTTAAAGTCCCCACCAACAATCCATGAACCCTCCAAAGCTTGCGCAGAGATCCAGGAAAGGAAGAGAAGAAAAGCCTCTTTAGGATGAGCAACACTAGGGCCATAGATGTTGGCCAATGTTCCTTTCATCGCCGAATTGATTATACTAAAATCGCACATTAGGGAAAACCTATTGGCTCTCCAATTGGATAGCACAACAGACCATGGGCTCCACATAATAGCCATACCTCCAGCCATACCAATGGAATCTGTTTCCATAATCCCAGCTCCCCTCCATATTCTTTGTCCATGCTTCTCCAATGTTTCAAAGGAGCATTTGGTTTCCTGCAGAAATAACACATCGGGACGTTCATGCTTAACTTTCCTTATCAATGCTTTAATTTTCCTGGGATGATTACACCCTCTAACATTCCAGGTTATTATCTTCATTGGGCAAATTTGGCAGATTCAAAGAAGGCTTCCCGAATCATGGGGTATAGCCCTGATTCCACAAGCTTCACACCTATTTCTGTAATGCATTGTTTATTGGATTTTTTGCCTTTCTTTGAGTCATCAGAAGAGGATTTTCGCTTGAACCCAAATTGGGCATCTGCCCTGATACCCAATTTCTGAGATTCTTTGGACTTAATGATAGCTTCTTGGAGGAGTTCCAGCTGTCTGCGGGATACATAGCCCTTCCCCTTTTTATCGCACTCCTCAATTTCATCTAGATCCAAATCCCCCAGTTCAACCTCCTCCTGGCCATCATCCTCCATGGCATCCGGAAGCACCTCTAGGGGAGAGACCCGTGGTTGGGATATTGGTTTAGAAAGCTATTCCTTGATCTGAGCAGTCATTTCTTTCGGCATTTTCTCTCCTTTATCATCCACTTCCTCCAAGATCTGAAATGGGTTCTGGCTCGACGTTCTAATTTCACTCTTCCCTTTCCCTTTCCTCTGAGCGTCCACAGATTTACTTTTTCTTCTATTTTTAACCTGGGTAAATCCATCCTTGTCTTTATTGCCCACTGAAACATGGGTAGGAGGGGAAGCTGGTAGAGGGATCCGTGGACAATTTCTACCAAAATGGCCATATTCATGGCAGGATCTGCATCTAAAGGGTAACTGTTCATAGTCAATCGGTTGGATCCACTCTTCATCTTCATAGTTTAGCTTGATGGCCTTAGGTAATTCTTTGGAAAGATCCATACAAACACAGATCCGGGAACAAGCTGTGTATCTCTGCTGCTTGGTTTGTTCTGCGGCTTTAACAAATTCGCCCAGGGTATTTCCTATATCCTATAGAATTTCCAGATCCCAAAATTTGCATGGCAGGGAGTAGAGTCTGATCCATACTGGTGCAATCTTTACATCCTCCATATCAGGGTTAAAACGTTCTTTCCATTGTCTGAGATACAAACCCACCGAAAAAAAGAAGTAGGGACCTCCTTCAAGAATTTTATCTCAATCTTCCACATTGAAGAATATTATGGTGAAGAAACCCTTGGCCCCCAACTGTAGATCATATTTCCCTTTTGGGTTCCAGATCTGTTTGATCCATTTAACTAGATCTCTCTCCCTGGGCCAGATCCCCATGAATTTTCCAATCAGGGCCTTTTCCTTCCACTGTTCAACCTTCTCTCTTACCTTTTCTGCTCAAATCTTGATGGATGGGATAGCTAAGGATTTGGGGAGACAGACTCCAGGCCCCAGCCGCCTTTTAACCCCATTCTCTCTGCCTTTAGCACTTATCAAGCTTGATTCCTTTCCATCCTCCGCATGATTTAGACCCTCAAGGATTCCATCAGGAGGCATACCTTCAACCACTGGCTGGGGGGCAGGCATGCCTACAGCCCCGACTGACGCCCTACACCGGACCGTATGAATTGCAACGCAGAAACCCTATCTTCTGATCTGAACTTGTCCAATCTAAAGACAATAGTTGATATAAACAATTTTGTTTACCAAATCCTATTTAATGTAGTGTATTAAACTATAGTAAAGATACACTATGAATGAGTTATATGGTGTTAAATTAGATTTGCAGTTTGAATAAGTCATATAGATTTTGAAAATTTAATTAAGTTTTATGATTTCAAATTGAAATTTTTTATTTTTCTAGCATTATTTTGAAAAAATCTAATTGAAATTTTTAAAAATTTTGGTTACCATTCTTAAACTTTGAAATTTTGGGTGACTCATGAATTTTTTTTATGGTGTTGAATCAATTTCTACTATCAAAATGACCATTAAAACATAGTTAAATTCAAATTTTGCAAAATAAAAAGAACATAGAATTCTGATTAAAAGCCCCCGTCGGGCCAATAATTAATTTAATTTATATTATATAACTTAAGTTTACACTTAAATGAATTATTTGAATTGTGAAAATTGAAATAATAATTATTGAAAAAAGCAATTAGGGATATGGATGGTTTCATGCACTTTGAGGAATCTATAAAAGGGATAGTTACGGACTCTGGATTGTATTGTGTACTCTGGATCTTATTGTGTGTTCTAATCTGTATAGCTAGACATTTTTGTCCTTCTGGAGCTATGTCTTTTCTGGTCTTTTTGGTATCTGGGTATCTGGGTGGGAGTCATGTTTTTCCCTATTTTGTCTTTTGGCGATACTTGTAAGAGATGTGTATCTGCCATCTGCTAGCATATGTTTTGGTGATTAGTTGATGGAGGGATATTATTTAATTGCTTTTTGGATAGGGTGTTTTTGGCCATATGGTCCTCCATGCCCATCACCTAAAGTTTTTTGTAACTTCGATTCCCAGTGAATAAGGGAGTTTTTTTTTGTGTGAAAAATGTTAATGGGGTGTTTTTGGCCATATGGTCCTCCATGTTCATGACATAAAGTATTTTGTAACTTTGATTCCTAGTGAATAACAAGTTGGGTTTATTTGTGTGTGAAAAATGTTAGTTTTTCATTGTTATAATATATAAAAGGGAATTTGTACACTTAAACATTGTTATATAAATTTACAAATTAAGATAATAATCATTAAATTATTATTTTAATTTATATTTTTTGAAATTTGAAATTTATATTTTAAATAAATTTTATGAATTTCAAGATTTAAGATAATAATTATGATAAGAAATTAAGAATTTTCAAGGATTGTATGGGCATGACACTCAATATCGACAAAACCAAAGCTATGTTAATAAAATCTAATAAGGTCACTTACACTCATTTTTTTGTATGATAATAGCAACTTGGAGGAAGTGACTTCCTACAAATATCTTGGGATTGATATCCATCACAAGTTTAAGTGGAACTATAACATCCAGAAAAGGATCAATGAAGGAGGGGGGAAAGCTTATTTTGGTCTAAGTTGAAAACAATTGTACAAGTCACCAAACCTTTTGATATGGGAAAAACATAAATTCAACTTTGAAACTCTTGTTACTCTCGTTTGTATGGGTGTGAAGTTTGGGGCTCCAATCTCTCTAGAGAATCTTGGAGGATGATTCAGCAAATCCAAAAGCATTTTATAACTGGCAATCTTAAAGTTAAAAGCAATACACCATATCCTATTCTCCTCATTGAAGTGGGTATTTTCCCCATTGAGAGCATAACTATGACTAGGTACCTAATGTACAAGAAAAAATTAAATAACTTGGGATAAAATAGACTTCCAAAAATTCATTTAAATTCAATTCAAATCCACCTAAGGCTCAAGCCAAGTTGGCATAAAGATGCCATGTCTTGGTTAAAGATGTGGGGGATTGAAAAAAATGCCACTTTGCAAAATATAGATGATATTAAGAGTATTATTACTTTGAAGTTCAAAGAGAAGCTATGGTCAAAGAGAAAATTAAGATATTACAATATGTCACTAACCCTAATCTTGAGATCAAAATTATCTCTTTGTTTTAAAGAATATCCACATAGCTAAAATAAGAACGAACTCTCATGAGTTGCACCCTAAAACAAAAACTCCATGGGTGAAAGGATCTCTCATCATTGTGAAATTACAAGTGTTGAGAATGAAAATCACTTCCTCTTAGATTGCCTCGTGTACACCCACATAAGATCTCGGTAGTTTTGCTATAGTAACACTCTACCTAACCTTTATCTCATCAAATCTACAGTAATTTAGGAACACTCCTCTCCAAACTTTTTGAGCACAAAAATAAAATTTTAAAGCAAACCAAGTAGTTCCTTACTTTTCATTCTTAACATCCCATAATTCAAAATTGATCTAAGTAGAGGTTAACAATCATCATCATCATCATTAATTTTAAATGCATCATACAAATTTCAAAAATTGAAATAATAATCATTAAAATAAAAATAACATTGAGAGATTATTTTTTATAATTTTATTATATTAATATAAAAATGAGTTTGATCTTTGATTTATCTATATAAATTTGAAGAATTGAAATAATAATCATTATTTAATAAAATAAAGATAATACCTGGGTTGGCAGGCATGGGGGAAGTGATCATCAACTCCATGGGGAATAGGTAGAAAGAGTTTGCTTGGGGAATTGGCTGGAAAACCAATAATGGCATTGAATGGCTTGGTCTAATTAAAGGAATTGAGATCGCCATCTCGCTGGGCATAAAGAAGCTGACAACCCTAGGAGAATCTTTAATAATCATCCGTGACGCTAGAAGTATTGTGGGAAAGTGGAAAAACCCAACCTCAAAAATGCATCATCTCCTGCTTTGTATTAGCAAAGAACTCCACCAGCTCAAATTCTTCCATATTCTGAGAAATCTCAACGGGCAAGCCGATGAAATGGTAAATATTGGAGTTGGACTCCCCTATGGTGCAATAAGACACAATAATGGGACCTTGGAAAATGCACGGATTCCTTAGGACAAGGCATGACCCTTGTAACTAGGATAAGCCCCCTAATCGCTGGAATTATAACTTTGAAGACTTTGGTTTAGGCATGTTAAATTTCAAAAACACCTAGAATGTACCCCTTGGCAATTCAACGGCACCCAAGTTTCTCGATTTGGCCATCCGCATGCATGAATTTATGGCTTCCCAATTGCGTGACAGTTGGACAGCGTGTGGGAAGCATGGGGAGGATTATCTAAGCGGTCGGATGCCCTCACGTACTCATTTCTCTGTTGGCCTTTGAGCTCCGTCTGTTTTCTTGCTCTGTCTCTGTGTTTCAAGGATTATGGACCGCCATGGTTTAGCCTGTGTGCAAGGTGGTGGTGAGTTTGGCCACGGCGTTGGGCGCCCACATGGCGGAGGGAACGGTATGATGAAGTGTGAGAGGTGCGGCTTGACGAGGAGAGGCCCTAAAGGAGGGTGCAGATGGGGTCTGTAGCCAGACGACCCGCATGGTGACTCTGTGGATCTGGAAAACCCAGGGCTTGGATATTGCAGGTCCGAAAATTGCAGGCACGGAAGGGTAGGGAATGCCCATGGAAAAGAGGAGAACAGCAGTACCCCTGATTCTAATGAGGAAATTCCCAACCGCCTTCAAGAATTGGAAATGCAGGTTAGAATGATAAGAAGTGAGAACTTGGAATGCAAAAATGTCCTTCTTCACCTATACAATTTGGTGTCCATCAACCACACCAAGGTCAGAGCTCAAAAGTCGACCCTGGCTAAGAAAATAGAGCATTTGCAGGACTCTCTGGTTTTAGTCTTCTCTCGCAAGGCGTGGAAGAACAAAGTCATTAGCGGAGAATTAGAAGAAATCAACAGAAAAATGGTGAAATTGCAGAAGTTTATGGCCAACGCAGGAAATTTTGTGGACCTCAGTGCAGAGAAGAACGAGGTAGCAAAACCTGCTGGAGCTACCATGGACATCGGCCTCAAGTAGCTGGTTGCTAGTTCGGGTCACGAGATGGCCTTCATAATTTATTTTTGTTTTATGCTATTTCGAAATATGTTTATGAACTTTGTAATTAATACTCTAGGCTTTAGTTGTAGTTCTGGAAACTTGGTTTATTTATCCAGTTTTGTATAAGGAAGCACATACACAATGTTCTACTCCTGCTTGTTGCTTTTAGGACAGTTCGTAAGATATTACAGTTTACATAGGACTGGAAGGTACAATGAATGTTATCAACCTAAACTTGATGAACTGAGAGTGATGGTTGTCTTCCACTCATGGGAGCAATCTGCTTGGTTTTTTGCTATGTATTCTGTCTTTTTAATATAATCAAAATCTAGCCATTTCTATTAAAAAATAAAAAATAATAATTTTTATTTCATCATAAATTAAAAATAACATTTACATATTAAAATGAAAATATATTTTTATTATGTCAAGACATTAGGAATTTACACCATCACTTGCTATAACAATCTCATACATAAGTTTTTTAGTTTGTAACAATACAAAACAATCATATTGTTTGGAAAAGAACCATACAGTAAGAGGGTATGTCCTATCTTTCTTTCTCTCATTATATATGGATTTTTTTATTTATTTTATATATTATAAATAAATATGATTAAAAAAACTTAATTTATACAATTACGCAAAATTTTAATAAATAAAAAATATTTTTTAAATTTAATTATATTTATTACATTTCATCTAGCTACAAACATTTAAATTTCTTTATACATGTACTTTAAAATATCTCTCTTAATCAAAGGATACTTATTTTTTTACAATCCAATATATCATGAAATAAGTAACTAGTCATTTGCTTATATTCACCCAAATAATTAGTAATTTGTTTGTAATCAAATATAAGGAAAAATGAACATAAGGATGGCTACATTATCTACCTACTTTCACCCACTTAACAAATCAATATTAATAAAACTCACAATGTAGCCTTTAGTGGCATTATATCATAAAACTCACAATGTAGCCTTTAGTGTAGAACGTGGACTTAAAAATAATATAGGATTTATAATAAATAATAGTAATCTTACAAGTTACTCAAATATAGATATAAATATAAATATAAGTTACTCAAATATAGATATAAATATAAATATTATGATAAATAATATATTTACATATAAGAATGGAGAAATTTGATATATAAAATAGATTTGAGATTTGATAATATTAAAATTGATATAAAAAGATAAGAGGGTTTTTAGTACATATTTATTTTTAAAAAACATTATAAGTAAGATATTTAGATAGAAATAGTCTTACATCTCTCTTTATTTTATCCTAATCTTAAATATATATTAATTCATTAATATAATCAACATAGATCCATTTTAATTCTATATTTATCATCTATATGCATGATAAATCCAAAGTTAAGATGAAACTACAATGGTTATATTAATAACCAAAGTTAAAAATGTACTCCTAACATTACCAAAATGCTAAATTAAAAGTAAAAATGTGTTTGGAGTGTACTTTGAACATTACTAAAATGCTTCTCTAGATTGGATGTCTTAAAAGCGACAGGGCCCTAATGGGACACATGTCACCTCTCAATGAGATAATTAGCACGAGGAAGGAGGATGGCCCGGTGCAACCCTTCCTTTTGGTTATTTTGATGCATACTCCATTAAATGTTGATCGATTTCATTTGGTTGAAAACTCTAGCTACAATGGAGATGGAAATCATGGTTCTTCACTTCAAGTTCATGGAAAATTATGGCACTAGCAGGGATATTATGTTCTTGCCAACCTCTCCAAAAATTTCCACCTGGAAACATCTCCACATCGTGCTCTCTATGTCTTATAGGCAGGTTCATTTTAGTAACTCTCCATTTATTTCTCTCTGTCAAGCTTACTCTCATGATTTTGTCTTTTGATTCAGTAGACTTATGGTTTGGGATGACTTTCCTCTCCTCTTAGCCTCGATGCTTGGTCTCTTCCCTAGAAACACCCTCCTCCTAGACTGGTATGCTTCAGCTCCTTGCTCACGCATTCTTATTGGAACTTTGATCTTGTTTCCCTGACCCCATACTTCAGCTCCTTTGTTTTCTTTGTTCCTGACCTTGGGGATAAAACCCTTGTTTATCTCCCTACCCACCCTATGGATGACCTTCACTCTGCATCCCTTTTGATTAAGCATCTTCTGTATATCCAGGTTTTAGCCACTCCAATGGCTTACGAAGGTAGAGGTCATCGTATGAAGAGAGACCACAACATTGACTCCCAAACCAGATTTTTGATGGAGGCTAGGGAGGGAAAAGGGACTTGTTTGTGCTAAGCCCGTGCTCACATTCAATGAGAAATAGCACAGGGAAAAATTGGGTGAAAATTGAATAGGACTACGACTAGGACGAAGAAATTGAGATGAATATGGGGCCTTTGGTCTCTCACCGAACCTCTAGGACTCAAGACACTAAATAATATAGGATTGTCACTCTCTATTAGCCAATCATATCTCTTTGTCATAAGATCCTCCTGAATACTAAAGAAGAAATAAATGAGATTGTACTTGAAATGGAAGAAAGTCATTACCAAAACAGGGAAATTCAACCCAGAACAAGATTCTACAAGTAAAAATCAATATCACCTAATATTCCACTCAAGGTCACTACTGAACCAGAATTTTTACATGCAAATCCTCAACTATTAGGTGAGAGGAAGGTTCCTACTATCCCTATTTCAGATTATGACAATATTTATTTGTTTAACTCTATTTCTCATAAATCTTAGGCATATACATAACATAAAAGACCATTTCTTTTACTTTTAGAGTACTAGCTTGTTAATTAAAACTATAAATAACAATTTATTATTTTGTATTGGTTAAAGTTCCTAGTAGCTGACCACCAACATTCTCTATCTTTATAATTTTTCAACGAAAAAAAATACCAAAATGCAAATTAAAATTAAATTAAATATGATTAGAACATCCATTAGTCGACTATAGGGTAAAAAAATGTCTTCCTTCCTAAACATTTCCAATGAGAACGCAAGAGCTTGATATACCATAGGATCCCAATGATCCAAACCGACTGTGCCACCACCACCTCCCATGGCGACGATACTGTAAAACTTAATACTAACAACCACGTCTTTGTATTCCTGTGTTTCTGAAAAGTATGCGTCTCAAATTGTTCTCGTGAATTGCTTATGATCATCAACAATAGCAGTTTTATTATCAAGATAGGAGGAGACTTATCCGGATAAAGTTGCAGGATCGATATGTACATGATGAAATACTTTTTTTTATGTTAATATTATTTCTGGAGAAGTCTAAAAATTTAGCAATTTTGTTATTCAAATGGTATATACCTCAAAACATCAGATTATTCCGAATGTGATCAAAGATTTTTGCTCTGATATTATTGTGGAGAAGCCAAAAATTATTAATTATTTCCGCCTTAATCTTGTCAGACTTTTTGCACTTTTTGATGGGGCTGTTGCCCATGGTTTATGTGCAGCTGGGAAATAATCTACTTAAGCAAGGATCATGTTTTCATTCTGAAGTTGAATTGTGGAAAGGGCACTAACATGAAGTCTGAGTTATTAGCGTTATGGTGTGTCTTAAAAGTTTCAAATTCATTTGGTCTTCGTGAGCTTGCAGTCTTTGGGGACTCAAGTGTGACTATAGAATAGGCGCGCAAGTATAACTTAAACATTATTGCTCTCTTCCAGTGGTGCAATAGGACAAGGATGGAAATACAATCTTTCAGTTATATTTCCTTTGATCATATTTATCATCAACACAACACAATGGTAGACCAGCTTTCTAAAGAAGCATATAAAGGCAAGGAGGGTGTCATTTACTGGGAGGAATTACTGGATAATCAGATTACAGAGCAAGGCTCTGTCAGGACTTTTGACTTTTAACTATATCTATATTTGTATCTAGTTCTTTTTCGTTGTTGTCGATGATAGTTTTTAGAAGGGGAGAGATTATTAGGATAATGGATGCCAGGAGTATATTTTTTGATGAGAAGGATGCTAAAAGCATATAAATGTACTTAAGTCATCATGGACTTAATCATATTGTAATATTTGATTCTCTTATGAATATCAATAGTATGTTTTTTTTCTGCTGAAAAAAAAAATTAGATTATTCAAAATTATTATTTATTACAAGTCCACATTATAATTTGACATAGTGAAATAAAACTTTAGGTTGGCATTCATTTTCGCATGAGACTTGAACCTTGAACAACATTCACCTTGGAACAATTCATTCATGTTCTATTTGGTTCCCAACCTCAACATTTAGACTATAGACTATAGGATTTGAACAGATGATCTATAAAAACTTAACCACCACTTTTCACTAACCCACTTATAAGTTTAAATTAAAACTTTAAACAAAAAAATACTCAACCAAAAATATCAAACCCAAAACAAAACTTTAACTATTTGTTTATAATTTTATTTTATAAACTATGTATATAAAACATTAATAAATATTAATCTGGCCAACTAGAGAGAAAAAACTGTCATTCAAACAAAATCACAAAGTGAAATGAACTAAATCTTTCAATCAAAAAGACCCCACCCTATGAGCAAAACTACTCATCTCCAAAACCAAAAGTAATTTGTTTTTATATTTTATTATTATTGAAGTGAAATGAACTAAATCTTTCAATCAAAAAGACCCCACCCTATGAGCAAAACTACTCATCTCCAAAACCAAAAGTAATTTGTTTTTATATTTTATTTTTATTAAATTAAAAAGAAAATAAAATAACTCAAAAACAATCTTTCCATACTTACCAAATCATAAACTAATACATGTTAGTAAATCATAAACTAATACATGTTAAGTGTGTATATATATTTATATATATATAAGATTTTGTTTTAAAAATTTGAAAACATTATTTTATCAAAATCTCTTTAAAAATTTTAAGAGAAGCAATTCATAAATCACTATAGTTACATAATGAGTTAAATGTTTATGAAAGTTATTATTGTAGTAAATATTTTGAAATTGTGTTTTAATGTGGGTGTAAGCAAAATATTTTATGAGAAAGTGATTTTCATCTCCAACCCTCTTGGTATCACAAAGATGATAAAGTTTTTCATCATTCCTATTTAATTTGAGGACAATTAGTTTAAGATGAATGTTTTGGATAAATATTGAACGTGAGTAAAGGGTTGAATGAAAGGTTGGCCTAATTTCCATATTGGATAAGTCAACTAAAAAAACTGGTGATTCTAGAATATATATATATATATATATATATATATATATCTTAATACATTTAAAGTAAATGTATAGACATAAATCATTTTTTAATTAGTAAAATAGATTTGTTTTATGTATATATATTAAGTATTCAAGAATTAAAAAATAACTAAAATAGAAATTAAAATAAATGTTTAAATACATATATTTAAACATTGCTTTAAAAATTCCTTGAAACACTATGGGTTGAAACAATTTGCCAATGTTTGTGGTACTAAAATTTTTAAAATGAAAATTATTTTCTCTTAGAATAATAAAACCTGAATTTGAGAGAAATATTGAGGTGAAAAGACTTAAGTTTTGAAAAGTTTGTCCCATGTACCCACTATGTATTGAATAGTCCTAGTTGACCTTAGCCTCATTGGTTTTTTTAAGCATGTCTCGAGATGATCAGAATCAATAGGTCTTGAATCTATTTGTTTCTTTGTTTTTAATCAAATGTTTGACCTCCAAAATTGTTTTGGTGTACAATTTTTCTGGGAATTTATCAATGGCCTAGTAGTTTCTTTATTTGTTTTGGTGTACAATTTTTTTGGGAATTTATCAATGGCCTAGTAGTTTCTTTATTTTTAATCAAATGTTTGACCTCCAAAATTGTTTTGGTCTAAGTTATCCAAGAATTTATCAATGGCCCAGTATTTATCACTTGGGGGATTATACCTTTGATGAACCCAAGGTGCTCCTATGAAAAACCCCCAACTAGTGCATTTGAGACAATCTACCAATACCTGGACTTGAACTTGAGACCTCTCAAATCCCCAAAGAACTAGAGAAAGTCGGCTTTACCAATCCACCTACAAAACAAAGCCTATATATATTTGCGTTTATATGATATACTAGTTATTACAGATGTGACAAAACACCCAACTGATTATAAGCGGCCCCCAAGTGATTAGTATTGGTATTTAATGATTACAGAAGATGGATGTGTAGCTCTAGGCAAAGAGGAGTGAGATTATGGCATGTCAACAATGTTTTGTCATTTGTTCTTATCAATACATAAAGACACCATGTCTTGGATAAATCATTGGGGAGTCAAGGAAGAGATCACTCTACATAATAGTGATAATATTGAAAGTATATTACATCCAAATTTAAGGAGAAGTTTTAGCGCAATCAAGAATTAACTAACTAGCACGGCCACTTAAATTGTGGCCAGTGAATGCCCATAATTCATAAGCTAAGTGCCACAAAATATTTATTACTTGTTCTCGCCTTCTCGTAGTTAAACAGGTTATATTCCGTGAAATTCTCGTTATCCATGCATTAGCTAAGAGTTATCCATGCATCAACTACCAATTATCCATGCATTAGCTACCATTTATTTTTTATATTTCTTTTTTTATAGTTGTTTATTTCAAATTCGGAACAACTGCCATAAAATCAATCTAGACAGTACAGTTGCCTCATCCTCGTGCAATCTAGGAAAAGCATAGGTGATAGTCCACCTCAAATTCTAAAATATAAACACTTATCAGTGTAATAAGAGAAATTTAAGGTATTATAAGGAGGTGATTAACCCTAGTATAGAATATCAAAAGTATATCTTTGTTTTAACTAGAATAAAGAAGAAAATAAACATTGCTAAAATAAGAAGAAACACTCACAATTCTCATAGTGAAATAGGGCGTTGGACAATTCTTAAAATGCCGTGGGATGAAAGAATTTGTCACATTTGTGGTACTAGAGTGTTGAAGATGAAAATCACTTTCTCATAAAATGTCCTACATACACCCACATTAAAGCACAATTTCAAAATGTGTTATAATACTGACATTCCCAACCTTTTAACTCATCACAACTATAAAGATTTAGGAGTGCTTCTCTTACAGCTTTCCAAGTACAAAAAGAATTTATAAAATCAAGTGATCACTTACTTTTTAAAATATAAACTAAAATTGATCTTAATAAACATTAATAACCATCATCATAATCATCATTATCCATAAAAAAAATTAAATAACTAATTTTACTTATACATCCATCTCAAGATTACTCATATTTCACTAATGAAAATGACATCAATTATATTTTAATCACTACAATCGAGTGAGGAGGTTTATTTATTCACGTTCCCAACTCTTGGACATTTGATAAAGGGAAAAGTTCGGAATGCCACCTTTTCAATGTTTTATACATTTTATTTCAATCGAAGCATAGATATTAAATAATCATTCGAGCACAATGTATACAATGTCTATTTTCATGTAGATGATTAAAATAACAATGTCGGTTGGACTAGGGTCCCGTGGTAAACCAATGGGAAGCTACCTCCACCTGGTTACATTCTCACCACAAACATTTGGATCTAGGGATTGTCCTCATTATTTCCATAGCCATTTTGAAATTTTAAATACAAGGGCCCATTTCCATTAAATACATAAATATTTGGATCTAGGGATTGTCCTCAATATTTCCATAGCCACTTTGACATTTTAAATATAAGGGCCCATTTCCATTAAATACATAAACCTACGACAATTTGCAAGGGATCTTTAACGGTATCAAATTATCATTTGAAAAGAAATTCTTAATTTAATAAAAGTCTATTTTTAGAAGGTAGGTTATAGTGGTAGTCAGATTTGAATTTGGGTTGAGTCCAAATAATGCCAACCAATTATCAATTTTTATGAGTTTTAAAAATAAAACTTTATTAAAAAAATGGATCTCTCAAATCATCATTTAAATTAGATGGGAGTTTCCATCATTTTATAATATAGGGTTTCAATCTTCACATGCAACATTGTTGTGCATTTTCTAATGACATCTCTATACAGGGCAACTGCAACATTGTTGTGCATTTTCTAATGACATCTCTACACAGGGCAAGCTCATTCAAAGATGCTTCATTAGGGCAAGCTCATTCAAAGATGCTTCATTAGTGTAGAACAATCTCCATTAATTTATTATTATTTTTATGCATTATTTTAAAATAAATACATCAATTATATAAAAACATAGGTATCCATGACACTTCATTTTTGCATTATTTTAGAATACATCAATTATATAAATATATAGATATGCATTTTTAATTATTCATTAGGTGTTAGGGGTTGAATTTATATGCTTAGACTTTGTGGATACAAAATTATATATTTTTTAGCGTTTAATGTTTTACTAGGGCTTTTGTCTTCTTTTTTAATAAACATGTATATTCTCTGAAAAAACATTGGTCAAATATTCATTCACTAGTTTAACTACACTATTAACGATTCTCACTACTACACATATTTCATTAAGATTAAAATTATATAATGGATACAAAATTTCTAGACACGAATGAGATTTAAAAAAGAAAGAGTAAAAAATTACTTAATTCATCACTTTGAATTTATATATGCGCCATTTTTTGTTATATTATTATCAGTATGAAGTACATAAAACAACCAAATCTTCCACTTAAATTTGGAACTCTTACAGTGTTTACCTTATTATTTATATTTCCATATTAAAATTTAAATTCAACTGTATATATTCACTATTTTTTTTATAAAATTATCATTATAAGTTATAAAATCAAATTTACTAAAGTTGAATCATCTCTTCCACTAAAACTTAGATTTCATACAGTATTTTGATTATTATTTATATTTTCAATCAAACCAAATCTTCCACTAAAACTTAGATTCTTTACATTATTTTGATTATTTTTATCTTTTGTATTAAAAGTTAAGTTCAACTCTCTCTTTATGGCAAAGTTTAGTAATCAACACTAGCCACTATCACATGTATACCTTCCCCCTTGTACATTTAACTTAGCAAGATGGGGAAGTAACATGCAAGGTCCATATCCTAGTTACATGCTTTATTTCTCCAATGTGGGCATTAATAAATGTTGCAATAGCATAGTGTGTGGTGTGTGTGGTTTTAATAGGCCTGCCTCTCAAGATTTAAAGGAAGCACTCGCTTGTATCTCTCCTCAAAAGTTATGTATATAATAAGGTAGAGGGCCATCTCATCCCAAGGTTCTAGTAAGCTATTCATTTTGACACCTTGTTTAGTGTTCTACATGGATTCATATGGCATTAGAAAGCCTTGTTTGGAATCTAGAAAAGGAATTCTATCATCTTTGTCCCATGGACCAATGGGGAGCCTTTTCACCCTTACAAGTTCTTATATATCCACCTATATCTCTAAACCTATAACTATAGCAAATCACCCCTCATACTACCCTCTTGTAGCATGCATTTGGAAGCTTTGGGGAAATTATATAGTTAAATCATCATCAAAGACTTGCAATATATTGAAGTACCCACTACCATTGATCTCTCTCTTGTCAAATCCTAACACCATTTTTACTTATGATGGCAATATCTCAAATTGTATCAACCCTTATTTTTCTTTGATTCCACTCAAATTACCTTGCAACTATGGAACTTTCTAATGAGAACTAGACTGCAAGTAAGAAATCTAGGCTAAAATTTGTTCTGAAATAGTAATATTATGTCAATCCTAGCAACACCTAATTTGTTTGAAGCAGGAATAAAGCACAAACCCCTTATCTTGTTGGCTTATGGTTTAGTCTTGTTATAAGTTTCCTCTCTTTGCATTCTACCTTTTTCTTTTGTAGCTCAATTCATATCTCCATTTACATTGAACATGGTAAAACTACTGAGTTGTCACACTACCAACTATGAATCCAAGTGAACTACCATACATCAGATCCCAAATGAAAAGGATACTAGCAGTAATTCAATGATTGGAATTTACTCAGTGACATTATTGGTTCTTTGTCCAAGAAAAACTCCTCTTGATGTCACAACTTCACATGTGGGAGAATAAATCACCCAAGATGTGGAAGTGACATTCCAAGTGTGACGAATAGCACTATTCAGAAATCCTTGCATATACATTGGTGAGTTTGACAACATTAAGACATAATAAGTAGGGATTGAAAAATGAAAACAAATATAACATATAACTAAAGCAGAAACTACCTAATATACAAAATGTACAAGAGAATTGAAAAACATCATTGTCTAAGCATAATACCTCTTTAAATAGAGCCCATTATGAGGCTCATCAAGCACATTCCCATCATAATCTACAAGTTGATAATATCCTTTTCTAAGAACACACCTTACAATGTAAGGATTGTGCCACATAGGATTAAAATTTCTTGACCCAAAGGAACACCTATCATGGTTGTAAACTAAAACTACATCTCCTTTTGAGAATATTCGAGGGAAAACTGAATTATTATATTTTGCATTATCATGTTTCTTGTGTGCCTTGTTCAAGGTTCCACATCTCTGTAGTGTTTTTCCAACCATTCTAAATAAACAAGGTGTTCTTCCTTAGAAGTTATGTTGGGAAAGAGCTCGATGGCTAGTTTCAATGAGGGAATTTCAAATTCAATCAGTAAATCACCTCCACCCCATGAATCAATTGGAATGAAGTAAGCTTTGTAGTTGTCTTCATCAAGGTTCGATATGCTTAATGTGTCGAAAAAATCATTAGATGATAGTTATTTTTACTCTTTGTTTATTTGTTGGAGAATGGTTTTTAAAACATTACTCACTATTTATAATTTCCCATTGTCCTATTGATAATACAATGAAGAGTGTTCTTGTTTGAACCCTAACTTGGCTTCCAACTCCATCATCATTTTATTTTAAAAATGGGTACCATGGTCAGTGACAATTTCCTTCTGCATGTCAAACCTGGAAATGGCATGATTGAATACGAACACGGCCCTTGTTTCACCATCATTACCGAAAGCAAGCATATCCTTAGCTCACTTACTAAATTATTACATAGCCACACTAATGTAATTATGGCATATTTTTAGATTGGATGACGTGTAAAATCAACCCCCAATTTTGAAAAGGGGTGACAGTGACAATAGGGAACAATGAAGAGGGATGCATGCACATATTTTTAGGGAATATTTTACAAGGGTGACACTCGACCACTTCAATACAATCTTTGAAAATTGAAGGCTAGAAAAATATTATGCATAGTATTTTCTAGGTTGTCACCAACCTTGATAGATGACGACATGCTCCAATGTGACAATCATTAAGAAATTTTTTTGCTTCCTCATGAGTTAAACATTGACAGAGAATGAGATCAACCCTTTGATGATACAAATTTTCATTGATAATAAGGTAGCTCTTCACATCATGATGAATATACCGATGTTCATCATGAGAGAAATGATAAGGGAACCCTTGGGTATGGAGATAAACTAGGATGTCTCCATACCAAGGTCATTGGAGTCGATAAGAAACAAGTGTTCATCAAGTAATGACTCTTATTTAAGATAATTATCATCATCTTGGAATAAACCTAGTTCTTATCATCTTGGGGTAACTTAGACATTAACTCGATGAACACCAAGTACTTCTTTGATTTAGAGGATGAAAAATCTTACTCTAATTTCCTACAAGATCATGATCCATTTAGAATAATTTCCCCCAATTATTTTTTAGGTTAAGAAATGTTGCATTGGATTAATTTATGCTAGCACTATCCTGCAACGAAGGAGTATGTAATACTAGAGCCTCTGAATGGCATGAATTGTTGCCAGATCTAATATTTCAACATGATTGTATCTCAATTCTTATACAACAAGGCCTTGCCTTAAATAATACACCACATGCTCTTGGTGCAAATCACCTTCCTAAACCAAAACCATACCAATGGTTGATTCAAATGTTGCAAGATAATGGATGAATCCCCGACTGTAATCTAGAGGACTCAACACTAGGGTAGGCATCAAGGCCTTTTTCAAGGCTTTGAATGACCATTGTGAAAAATCATCCCACATAAATGGAACTCCCTTCTTTAGAAGGAACATAAATCCTTCGCGATCTCAAAAACTTTAGCGATGAATCTATGCAAAAACAATTCCTTCCCTTGGAGAATCTATAATTGACATATGTTATGTGGTGGAGGCAATTGGACTATTGCTTCCAACTTGAACGGATCAAACATGATCCCAAATTTTGACATGAGGACACTAAAATATCACAGAGACATGGAGCAAAAGATTCATTTTTGTAGTTTCAAAAGGATTTTGTAGAATCGACATGATCTCTCAATTATTACACAAAGATGTAATGGAAAATCGGCCCTTTTCTTTCATTGGATGGCTAGGTTATCCATATAAGCCTTAATAATATGTTTTTTATGTCGTGAAATGCATATGACATAGCCCATTGAAAGGTTGCTCCAACATTTTTTCTTGGCCAAACTGCATTTTCCTATATGCAAAGGTGCCCCAAGGATAGATAAGTGCAATCATGTGCTAATCTTCTAGGTGGATTTGAATTTGATTAAAACCAAAATGCCCATCAATAAATAAGAAGATTTTGTTTCTAGCACAGTCATTGATAGTTTCATCAATGAAGGACATAGAAAAATTACCATTTGGACGTGTTTTTTTCAAATCTCTAAATTAGTACAAACGTGATTAGGATTAGGATTAGGATTTGACACCAATTTAGTTAAATATGGGAATGGGTAGATAAATCCCTTTTTCAAGATATTTTATGCTTCTACCTTAATGGTGGTGGCCTTACGAGGATTTACCAATCATAATTTATGTCGAACAGGCTTCATGTTATCATTTGTTTTAAATTTGTGTTCAACAATACAAGGATCAATTCCTAGAATTTATGCATAATTATGACCAAGAAAATACATCATGAAACTCTTTAAAGGGAGTTATGTAAACCTACATTTCTTCAGGAGAACAACCTCCTCCAATCATAACATTTTATTCAAAAGCATAAGGTTCTAGAACTACCCATGGTCCTACTGGAAGTCATTCTAAATGGGACCAAGCATGATGGGTTGACAATGATTGTGTGATCACATAAGTTGAAACATATTCAATATAAAAAAAGGTGGAAGAAGTGTAAAAGTGTTGATAAATTATGAGTACATCCCAACACCTACATTCTCATAAGAACTCGTGGAATTATCCAGCAATAGGACATTGGATCATATGGTGAAAGTTGGATTAGGCATGCAAAATGACAGCCAATCAATTGTGATAATATATCCCTATTGAGGGAAGTGGATGATCTAAAAAATTGAACACACCATAGTTGTCATATCATAAGTTGAACTCCATCCCAAAAGAAGATTGTATTCTAATGGAGCATCGACAATTTCCAATTCTATTGAGATGGATTTTCCCCCTAAATCGACTTGGGACATGAGGATTATATGTCAGTCCTAAAAGAATGGCCAAAAATGCCTTTAACATGGTAGTTGAAGGCACAATATTTGTAGAGCCTAGGGATCTCCAACATGACAAGGAGATCATGCACGTTGAGACCCCTTCATCCACCACAACTCGAAAGATATTTGAGATGTAAGATGAGACCTAAACCTGAAATGCAATGTGAAGGGGAATCGGCCTACTCTTAGATTTATCCAAGTAAAATGTTATCATCCGAAATTAAAAAGGATTGAAACCACCTATAGTTGTTGATAATTCCTTACGCTGCATGAGGTAGCTGTGAAGGACTTACTATGCAGATATGGTTCATAGCACCTAGGCTAGTAGATCTTCAACATAGTTTTGAGTTGCCTTGGAATTAGGGCTTTGAATTTACCTTCTTAAAATTTATTTAAGAAGGAAAGGAATCAAATATCATGTAGGCTTATTTATTTGGATAGGACGTGGTAGTTTCAATGTAGAGGATTTCTTCCCCTTGGATCTAACCTTAGGAGCATGATAGTTCTGAGCCCTGGTCTTGACATTAACCTCATATTCACACATGTAACCATTTACAATTGAGGTATTCCCACCTTACGGAGGTGTGGGATTTTTTGAAGTACCAGCAACCATTTGTTGGACTTGCATAGAGAATGGGTTAGTAAGAACAACAAGTTGTTTTTGAATGCCCCACTATGCTAACAAATGTTGATCATCCTCCAATTTGGGGCACTGATGAGTAATACAATCCTTGCACAAATTACAAGGGAACTTTATCTTTTTCTTCTCTTTCCTACCCCTGTCATATTTGTTACAATTGTCATTCATTATAGGTCCCTATTTATAAAGAAGACTTCGAAGGATTGAAAGGGACCTAAGGTGTCACATTACCTTGCATAGTGTTGATGTATTTGAATACCATGACATATGTCCCATTTGAGACGGAACCTAATTAGCTATGGAAAGTTCTCTATTGTACCAACCACACCATTGACATGTAGTTTGGGATTTGGTTTCATCATATCAATCTCAATCTACGGTGCATTAGCTAAAATCTCATAAAGAACCCAATATTGAGAGTAAACTAAATCTAATTGTTAGGATCTTATGATGGCCTACTCCTCACTAGTTACTCCAATCGATATTCAAGCCACTCTGAGATTTCATAGTACTGGCATTGATTTCTATCAATTCGACCTATCTAGGAAGGGAAAGGATTCCATTTGGTGTTCAATCCACTTTGATATTTCATAGTACCATCGTTGAGTTCTATCAATTCGACCCAGCTAGGAAGGGCGAGGATCTCACCATAGTTATAAGGGAAGCGCTAGCGAAGATTTTGGTGCCTTACTATCCTTTCATCGGAAGGCTAATAGATGCACCTGTGGGTAAGTTCATGGTGGAGTGCATGGGTGAAGGCTTCCTAACCATTAGGAATCCTCAACTCCTTCACTTTCAGGTTAACTCATCATGCTTGATGAACGCAATTCATAGTATTCTTCCTTGTTATAGGATTTTTCCATCCTGATTAACATATCCAACACTTTAATTTGTAAATACTTGATGTGTTGGTGACACTGAATGTACTCAATTCATATTATTATGCTTTGTTATAGGATTTTTCCACCCTATTTGACATAGAACACTTTAATTTGTAAATACTATATGTCTTGGTGACACTCAAATATTGCCATGTTATGTTATGTTATTTTGCAGATACTCTGCCTTTGGGAAACACACTAGGAAAAACAAAAATCCCTCGTCATTGATAAAAAACAATTTATTTTTATTTTTTGTGTGCTAGGGGAATCAGCAACTGAAGACTGGTCTGGTACTCGTGTGACACGGGATCCAGGGATCCAATCCCGCTACCACTATACCCCTAGGTGCCCCACACACCCTGCAAGCATGGGACACGGGTAAAGTCGGGTGTGATTTGAACTCATGGCCTCCAATTTACAACATGTGACCTCATATCAAGTGAATTGCCAATGAGCCACACCTGCGCAGGCTATAAAAAACAATTTGAAAAAAAATATAAATATTTAATATTCATTTATAAAAATAAAAGAAAAAACTTGAAATCTTGCAATGTTATTTTATGATTTTTCAATATGATAGTTTGCATAGACTTTGGATCTGGGTGAGATGCTCATCAAAACAAAAATGGTCATAATTCATAAACAACAATTTGATAAACAATATAAATATTTAATATTCATTTATGAAAATAAAATAAAAATCCCAAAATCTTGCAATGAATTATTTTATATTTTTTCAATATGATAGTTTGGAGAGATTGTTCCTTTGGGTGAGATGCTCGGAAAAACAAAAATGGTTCATCATTCATAAACAACAATTTGATAAACAATATAAATATTTAATGTAAATCAAAAAAGAAAAATCTTATTTAAATCAACCATGAACCAAGCCTTCATCGAAATATGGTTTCACAAAGAGAGAACTACAAAATAACAAAATTAATATAATAATATGTAATGTATATAGATTGATTCATTTTGTTTCTAGTTTAGATTTGCATTGGGTTTTGATTAATAATTTGATAATTGATCCCCAATTATCTATCACCCATCTCACATGCCACAAATTAAGTGCTTGTACTAGTTCTACTCCATCTTACACATTTTTATTTTTTTTACCACACCAAACTAGGAGACTTAGTTGGAGAGAATATATCTTACAACTAGCTATCTAACAACCACCTAAATTCTAGAATAAAATAAACATTATCTCTAACACTCCCCCTTAATATTTATATTATTTTCCAATATTCTTGTGTCATTTTTGTTGTCTTGGTCTTCATCTAGGTCATGTCCTCATCTTCATCTTTTGGCTTGCCTCATATTCATCATTTGTCTCTCATATGGTTGGGCTTCAGTGTGCTACTTCATTTTACTAGCTTCCCCTCATCATAAATCATCTTGGAATTTTGTGGCTTACCCCTAAACATTAAAAGTGGTTTTGGCATACCAAGAGCCATGCATCACATTAGGTGGTTTTTAGCTGACCACGAACTTCCATATGTCACAACAAGTGGCTTCGGATGAACACAATCCTTGCACTACAAAGTGGTTTTTAGAGCACCATGAACTTTTCAACATAACATATGGTTTTGAATGATCACTAACCATCATGATGGGGAAACTGATTTTCAATGCACACACTTACTTGGACTTTGTTCATTATGGCTTCATCCTTGAGCTTTCAGCTTCTCCCTTTTGTACCTTCATAAAACTAATTACTACTCAAATTTTCTGCTTCTTCCTTTTGTACATGCATAAAATTGATCATTGATGTCCATATAAAATAAATCCATCTACCGAGATACATGGGTGTCATCTGATGTACTTGCTAGTTCTTTAGGATTGATTTTCACCTTCATGGTTAATCAACGTGTTAAACTCTCTCTTAATCAACTTGGTCCCGACCAACTCACACTCTAAGATTACTCCATATCACATTCCCCCCATAATCGAAGATTCAACTTCTATGTTTCCACATCAAGCTTAGAATATGAGTACACTTGATGCCACATCCTCTCTATGCATGAGAAGGATACATACTGCATGATTACACGTGTTACCACACTAATGCATGTACGCCTGACTAACCAGGGATTACAAAACACCTAGGGAAATCAACTTGCCCATGGAAAAGCTTTACAACTTGGACCAAAATTCTAGGGTGTCAGTTACAATCGACCATGCATCCCCTAAAACACATGTGTTCAACTCAACATTTCAACTCAAGTGCAATGAGCATTCCAAATGCTTTACAAAATCAAGATGTTCACCATTGCTCCATGGTACCAATCATATGCCCCAAAAAATGCAATCCCATTACATATCCAAAAATATAAACCCATTTACATATCATCACAATGCATACCTTTTGTTTTACCCCTCGATCTGGATTTTCCCTCTCCATCTAGATTTTCCCTTTGTTTTTCACCATTCATCTTTGTCAAAAATATTCCCCTTACCATACTTCATCACGAATCTTGTATTCCAGTGCTTTTGTCTTCTTTCATCTTGTTCTTTGCTTTCAGTCTTCTTGTCATCTTTCAATATTCTTCATGCAACTAAAATTTTCTTGCATAAAAATGTTTCTTATTGGAGTTGATCAAGGTCCAACAAAACCCCTATAACCTTGTGTCTGGGTAAACTTGACAAAACAATGACATGATTTTATATAATATAAACTTGAGATTTCACTTTGACGTGACTTTGACTCACTCAACTTGACTTTTCAACTCAACTTGACTTTTCAACTAAACTCTTTACATTAGGCATTGATTCAATGACTTAACTTATCATATGACTTTCACTAACTTTGACTCTTTACATCAAACGACATTGTCTTGACTTTGACTTTCACAATGACTATTCAAAAACTTCATTACATAATCAAAACTCTTTACATCAAAAAAATCTCATTTCAGGACTCTAATAACTCATAGATATGAGTTTTGACCGCTCTCTGAAGGCATTGAACATTCCATGTCTTATTATTCCCCGCCATGCAGGGAATTATGTAATCGCTATGATTTTGATAACTGTGCATTTACAATTTAATTATTTTATGATATGGTTTTTAGTATTTTGTCCAAAGTGTTTACAACCGAACCTCTTATTGCAATATTACCTTTACATTTTCCTGGGATCTGACAACCTGCTCTCCCTGACATTTAACAGCATTGCAATTGGGTGCACCTTGTCCTTGGAGCTGGGCCTGTAGTGACCCACAAGCGTAGCTATTTGCATGCATCTATCTAGCACTTGCATGTTCTCTAGTTGTAACATAAACACCAAATATAAAGTGCAGTTGTGCTTTGCTCCATCGCAGGTTTGCTACACCGAGGTTTTTCCAGTCGGTGACGGTGCCCCAATCTCTGTTTATGTTGTTAATGCCAGTGAATTCCATGATACTATTGATGCTCTTCACACTAATGGTATTTGTATTTATAGCGTTGTTACAGCTATTGGTGGTGGCATCGTTCCAGCAGTGCCGTTCCAGATGTTGACGTTGTTGCTTGGATACTCTGGCCTCTGTGGAAAGGACAGCCTTATCAAATCAAGATTCATCCGGAGAAGACTCACTGAAATAGGGCTTGGGCTCCTTTCCTTCATTAGACATGAGTCACTGAAATAATTCGTTTGAAAAGATGCATGATAGCTATGCACTATGCATGGTTGGTATTCATAAAGAGATGTGCCATCGAGATCAATCTTCTTTATGGTCGATGGGGACAAATTCATTAGGGAGGGATAGGGCTCACAACAGGTATTGGTTTCTCCGTAGAGAGGGGCGATTTTTTGTTGAAAAGCAAGATTCTACTTGGTGGGGCTACTATAGTGCAAAAGAAGAGGTAAGCTTGCCTGCTTTGCCTTGTGCATTGACGTTTATGAAATATTTTAGGTTTCTATTGCATCTTTAATGTCTGTGAAACATGTGCTATTTGACCAGCTTGATGCATTAATGGGCTCCTTGAATCCAAAGGGTGAGAGAGAGATCGCTTTACAAAGGTAGTTAGAGAAGCATGAGTTAAAGATTAGGTGAGCATATAGCAGTTTTTGCATGATTATGGAGGGATTTTATGTGTTTTGGGGTTAGAAACACTTTTTAATTTGAGCATTATATGCAGTAATGCAATGCAGAGGAGGTCCAAGGATATTGCACATAAGTTTGCAATGGAAGAAGCAGTTTTATGGCGTTTCCACTCGTGTTCACTCACAGCCCAAGTCAGTATCTACAGGATTTCTGGCATGTGTCAATAAACAAAGAGGTTAATGGTTTATATGTCGAAGCCCATGAATGCCATATTTTCTTTATTTATAGAATTTGATGCTAGTAGCAAGTTACTGGTCAAAACAACCAGATATCAAGAATGGGACAAGAAGTCAGAGAAGATAGATTACCATCGAAATTTTGATAAGACTTTATGTAAAACACTTGAAGTTAGTTTTGTAAAGTATTATAAAACTCATTATTATTCTTCGCAACACCATTCTTAAATTGTGGCCCCTTTTGTTGTCTCTATAAGGGCTATTGTTTAGGTTTTGATGATGCAACTAAGTGATTTAGTAATCTTTTGGTTATGATCTTGTTTGCAAAAATTATAGTGTAATTACTAGAGCTATAACTCTTTATGAATAAGATGCCATGTAATATGAGTAGGAATATTCAAAGAGGAAAGCTATATTCCCTTCTTTGCAAAATATTATTCCACTATTTGCATAAGAGTCCAATCCATGATATTTCCATACCACGGAAAACCCTTTGAAAAACAATCCATACCGAGTTTGGTCCATAATATTGTCATGGAATGTTATGATACCATGGGAAATCCCTTTGAAAAACAATCCACACCACATTCATCTTCTATGATTGTTTGGCGATGCTGGTTGCTATCTCATCTCTTGTGAATGGATAGGGGAGCGAACATTCAAAATATCTCTTGTGAATCGAATATTTGGGCATTTTAATGGCCTATCATTATTACATTTTTTTGCCATTAAAACTATGTGGCTTCATAGGATATCAGAAACAAGTAAACATATCAAATATTTAAGAATTTGAAAAATGTATTTGAAAATTTTCATTTAGTAAATTGGAATGTGGAAAAAACCCTCTTCAGTTTGTCATAATAACATCTGTATTGTTAGATTCTCTTTCATCCAAATTTGTCATGGTTAAACTTTTTTCCAAAAGGTTCACTATCAAACCACAAAAATTAGACCTTAAAAAAGACTTTTTTTTATTGTGAAAAACCTATAATATATATCATATATAATTTACATTCTAATCTTATGCTATATAAAGGTATATAATGCAAAAATAAGTTTTATTATTTTTTATGGTTCCATTCAGATTTTACACATATGGTACATCATATTATAAATCATTTCATAATATATAAAGGTATATAATGTAAGTAATAAGTTTTATTATTTTGTATAGTTCCATTCAGATTTTACAGAGATGGGTACATTATATTCTAAAATCATTTACAAATACAAAAGTACTTAGCTGTCTTATAGCTGGTTGGCAGTTGATTTATTAAAAATTGTATACCTTCACTACAATAAAGTTTCATTTATCCACAAATATAAAAAAGCTTCATTTATTTAAAAATAAAAAATAAAAAATGGATGGTTAGGACACAATTTGTACTCTCTTTCATGATTCTAAAATTGTTATAGGTAAGACAGCAAGATCATATGGCCTAGTATGAATTATCATCATTCGCAAGTAGTGAATCCTTGTACAATTACTTACCAATTTTTATATGTATTATGTATATCCAAATACTAACAGGTAGAATGAATAAACTAATGGGTATCCTTGTACAATTACTTACCAATTTTTATATGTATTATGTATATCCAAACACTGACAGGTAGAATGAATAGACTAATGGGTAGAATGAATAATTTGGACAGTTAAATATGTGATTGGTGTCCAAATAAATGATTTCATCACACTTGCTCTTCACTTTGCATTTTACTATTTTTAAAGCAAGTCAAAGAGATGCTTCACATGCTCTGCCTTAATTGTCACAATAAAGACAAATTGTGACACTTAATTTTCATAGACCATTGGGAAATATGTAGCTTTGTTACTAAATCTCCAAATTTTCTAGTAAAGCCATGTGAGTTCCCACACCTTGGATCCTTGGATAGGCGTGGGAACCAGGCTCATATTTCTTGGGGTGAGAATTCCAAAGTGGAAAGTGAGGATCTTCGATACAAAATCACCAAAATCTCGAACTATGTAGCAGAAGAACCACTCCCACAAATTCATGATCTCCACATGAGTTGTTAACTACATTCTTATTTCCTACCGCATGTATTAGAGAAAATAAAGTAAATTTATATATTTAACTATTTACTTTATGAATAAATAAAAAATTTTAAATAAATGGAAAGAGTTTTAAATCTTACTTTAAAAGTAAATTTATATATTATATTTAAATAAAAATTATCTTGATTTTTATTTGGAAATTTTAACATAGAATGTCTTGTAAATATATAATATTTAAATACATTTAATCATAATTGACATAAAACTGAAAACTTACTCTTTATACATATCACAAATATAGAGACTATAACTTTTAAAAAGCTCCACTTTAAAAAGAGTTTACCCTATTGATTTTATTGTCATTTCCATATACTAACAAATTTTAGTTAAAACCATAATATAAAGAATAAGCTAAGTCATCTAATTTGTGTTAATGCTTCTTTTCTTTTTATGTTATTTTAATTATTTTATTTTTTAATTTTTTAATATATATTATTATAGTTTCTAACCTATCATTTCGTACCAATTTGGGCTAAACTTATAGACATATCAGGAAACTTGTGCAACATAGATCTGGAATGATTTCTCTACTAACTCAGTCGGTCGCTCCTTCTCCACTCTTCTGTATCTAATAACTCTCCTTCACGCAGGTTCCTTCTGTAGCAACAGAGGAAACAGAGATGGCTCACTGTCACTTGGGCTTCTTGCACGCACTTGCTTGTGGCCGCTCAGAACAGCAATGATAGAAGTGACAACACTTTCTTTCTGCGTTTCCTTCATGAAACTCATTTTTTTTAATCGAGATACCTTTTCTCTGACCGCAGCTCTCCTCTACACAGCATTGCAATAGGTGATTTGACTATCATTGCTCCGGCAGTTAACTATAGGGTTTGATGTCTCCTCTAAAACTGGTTGCTTTCTTATGTGGCAGAATGATCAACTTCTTTCCTCTTGGTGTAAGCAAGTTATCAACAGTGAATCTATACACCAGTAACACTTATACAATCAAGCAAATAGTATTGTAACGAATATTCTATATCACCTCTATCGCCCTTCACAATGCCATTGAAGCAACCTCAATTTTCCGTGGTTCAATGTTACACAGGTCTGTGGCTAAACGGTACTCTTGCAGCAACAAAACAATGGTTATTCCCTGGGCGGCGGCAGATCTCTCAACGTCACGCATCTTCAAGAATGAGACATATCTCATTCTGCTATGCACACAGCAGTTGCACACTGCTACAACACACTCACGAGTGACTCCACGCAGTCTACCAATTCAGAGAAAAACAGTTAAAAGCTCACTCAAAGGTGAAACAAGACTGTTTCATAATCAATCACTCACTCTCAACAATCTGCTCTAGTCTATTCGAGGATTACATCTCAAATGCTCATCTTTCTGGGCATTCCCATGAGGCCATTTCAGCTTTGATATCAAAACAGAATATGAGAGAGAAAACTCCATAATTGAATAACTGAGTATTTTAGATAGGTTGTGACTTCATTATATAAAATTCAGGAGTTTATGAGATATAACTTATTTCTAATATACTAAGAGAGGTGGAGAGAATATCTCAATTAAACACAAAATACAAAATTAAGAGACTTAGTTGAATATAATCTCTCTTACAACCAACTATCTAAGAGTTTCTCTAATTCTAGAATAAGATCAACACTAGCACAGCCATGGGTGAACACTCATAGGCCAAGTTAAGTGTCACAAATAAGTAATAACTTATCACTTTTTATCTGCCATGAAGCCTCTTATCCATGCATCTAAGAGTTATCCAGCATTAGTTACTAGTTATCCATGCATTGACTATAAGTTATGTTTTTGATAATCTTTTTTCTTTTATAATTGTTTATTTCTAGTTTTGAAATACTGCCATAAAATCAATGAGTACACTTGTCTCATCCTAGTGCAATCTAGGAAAAGCATAGATGCTAGTCTACCCCAAATTCTAAGATATAAACACTTATTGATGTAATTATATCTAACATTTACTCCATAGAAATCATCCTCTCCTTCCATTAATTTTCATTCTCAACTAATTTTTGTTTCAATGCATTCAGGATTTTACCATAAAGGTAATCATCTTCTTTCATTTCCTTCCCTACTAAATGTTATAAGATTTGGACCTTTTCTAATTGTTATCACCATCCAATTACACTATTTTTAGTTAAATTGCATTTTTGAATGCATCACATTCATATTATGTAATCTCAACAACTAATATATGCAATTCAAATTAGTTTTCTAAATTTTTAATATGGTTTTGGACAAAATAATAAAAAAATACAAATAATAACATATTTAGACTATTACTTAAAATAAGTATCATTGATTAATATCCCATGCCTTTATATGGATCCACAACCAATAAATCATTATATTAATAAAAAAACAAATATGATATAAATAGGAACTTATATGTTTTTATCATTAAAGATGGCAATGAGAAATTATTTTATAATCTTAAAGCTATTTCAATATGGATCCACAACCAATAAATCATTATACTAATAAAAAAACAAATATGATATAAATAGGAACTTATATGTTTTTATCATTAAAGATGGCAATGAGAAATTATTTTACAATCTTAAAGCTATTTCAATAACAAATTAGTATGACATGTATATTTTTAAAGTATGCATGATAATTCTTTCACATTTTTTTTACACAAATGGATAAGATTTTATATATATTAAAAAGAGGCCTAAGCAGAGATACAAAGTGTAAAACCAAGCCAACTTTCAAAAACTGTAGCTACTAGGATTTTACCATCACCTTTGACTAACATAACAAAAAACTACTAACTTAAACCCAAGAAGGATGCAGAAGTGCCATCCCTGAAACTTACAAACAGCGTTTTAGAGTGACTACTATAATTCGGGAGAACTAACTGAGATACCATTACATATAGCATAGACCATTACAAACTACATCCTATGTACCTAGAGGGAAGTTTCAACAAAAAGACATAAGGGCTGAACTTGATCTCGAATCAGTCTTCAAGCATCGGTGTTGAGCTACCTTGCCTCCACCATTACCACCAGAATTTAGAATTTCCTGTCACAGCTCGATAATCTCCAAGCGCATATAGTCAATTTTGCCCTCGATACTCTTAGCCATGCCACGGATCGACCTAATCTGTTCGTCCAGGTTGCAGGGATACCCATTGTCCAAGTCTGTAACTAAACTATCCACCTTCTCTCCCAATTTTTGGAAGCTTTCACCCACCTCTCGATGAGCCGACTGGTCCAACGCATAGAGGTGTTGCAGAGTCCTTTTGGTCTCTAAGTTCTCGCTTCTCATCAAACGAACGTGTGCATCAAGGATCACCAGGTGGTCGTCTACCACGCTAAAAGAAGGAGAGGTGCCATGAAATTCATCCCTACTGACGGAGTCCTAGATCGGTTCACTTGGACGCATGCCTACCGAGCCTTCCTGAACCTCTGGCACCAAAGGGTGGCTCTTTTTGGGATTACCTCCACCGAGATAAGCATACTCTGACACCTGTTCACCACCATGCAGATGGGGCGAGCCATCCTGACCACTAGGCCAAGAGGGGTGGCGCTTCCTGAATTCTGGAATGACACTGCCAAGGCGAGGAGCTATAGTCTTACGAGGATGAAAGGGGTCTTCCATTTTTACAAATTCGAAGCAGGAATGATGCCAACCAGCCATCCTACCATCAATATATAACCCTGAGCCTCGAGAAGCACCCAAATTCATTGCACGCTTGTGTGAGCAATGTGATCCCCGCGTGTGACCATCCATCCAATCGAGGAACCAAAGGGGGTATTTAACTATATAGTATTGTTGAAAAATCATTAGCATGATAAGATTATCCATAGTTAGGGATCCAAAAATTATTGTTCACCTGATGGTTGCTGACCAGAACGCCACCATCTAAGCTTGCTCCTTTGTTTGCCATGGCATCAGCCTCGTGATTGTTTGATCTCAAGATGTGGAAGAAAGTGATGGTGTTGAATTCGCTAACCAGACACTTTA
Source organism: Larix kaempferi (assembly GCA_027924585.1). NCBI lineage: Eukaryota > Viridiplantae > Streptophyta > Pinopsida > Pinales > Pinaceae > Larix > Larix kaempferi. The sequence goes on along the minus strand of BSBM01000018.1, from coordinate 4,432,748 downwards.
AAAGGCTGTGGACCTTAGTAGCCGAGCTCTTTCTGTTCATGGTCAATTCCCTAGCCTCCCTAATGACCATCATGGAGTCACTGCAGACCACTAGATCAGTGATATCTTCATTCCTAGCGAGTTCAAGACCTTTAATGAGAGCCAACCATTCAGCAATGTTGTTTGTGCTTCTACCTAGACCCCATGCATATTCTACCTTCTTGATTCTATCAGAATTGAAGAGAACTCCACCCGCACCTGCTAACCCAGGCATGATAATTCTTTCACATTGATTTACTAAATGTACCCATTTAAATTATGTATTTGCATTAAATAAAAAAATTTAATTTAAAAGATACTTTCAATTCAAAGTAATTTAATTTAATAAATATTTCTATTTGAAAAATGGCTTTTTAATTTGTTAAAAACTCTAATCATAGTTTGTGAGTTTATCTAATTGTTATATAATTACATGAAAGTTATGGTCATTTTGTATTATATATGTCTATATACATATTGTGTTAAAATATGGAACACAGATAAAAGAGGATAAACACAATGGGTAGTGGCTTGCCTTCTCATTATTAAACTCAGATATATATAGTTTCACATAGGACCAAAACCATCGGCTAATACTATGGCCCATTGAATACCATGGGACGACTAATGTCCTAGTCAACAACTAACTCAACTAACTTAACCAACAACGACACATGAGATTACAACTCTTAACACACCCCCTTAATCTCAAGTGGGATGATGTGGTCAGCATTATCAATGCCTAGGTGCTGCCTCTCAAACTCAAATGCAGATGTACCCAAAGGTTTGGTAAACAATCAGCTAACTGCTCCTTAGAGCCACAAAACATCAAACTAATCTCTCCAATATTGACTAACTCACGTATAAAGTGATAGCAAGTGTCAATGTGTTTACTCTTCCTACGAAATACATTATGCTTAGACAACTGGATAGCGGAACTGTTGTCGTAATAGATGGTTGTTGGTTCTTTTTCCATATGTCCCATGTCTTTCAAGAGTCTTTTGAGCCAAACTGCATGGCATGTTGCTGTAGTTGTTGCAATATATTATGCTTCTACTGAAGACATGCTCACAATGGGTTGTTTCTGAGAATCCCAAGAAATAAGACTGGTACCAAAATGAAAAACATAACCAGATGTGCTTTTCGTATCATCAACATTCCCTGAAAAATCACTGTCTGTGTACCCTGTGAGAGTACAGTCCTGTGAATGAGTGTACCAAAGTCCATAATCAATTGTACCTATAACATATCTCATAATTCTTTTTCCAACTTTTCAGTGAAAGTCTTTGGGAGACTCCATGAATCTAGAAATAAGGTTGACAACATACATCAAATCAAGTCTAGTAGCAGTCAAATACTTTAAGCTGCCTACTAATCTTTTGTAAATTGTAGAATTTACTACTGGTCCATCATTCTTGCTTAATTTGGTTCCTATTGCAATGGGAGTCTCTACTGGTTTACATTTATCCATTTTGAATCTATGCATAATGTCAGTAGCATACTTATGCTGAAACATGAAGATCCCATTTTCACTTTGATCAACTTCTAGACCATGGAAAAACTTCATAAGACCAATATCAGTCATCTCAAACTCCTTTTTCATGACTTACTTAAACTCTTCTAGCATCAAATTTCCAGTATAGATCATATCATCAACATAAAGACAGACAAATAGAATGTTACCTTGTTGATATGTTTTGACATACAAAGTAGGTTCATTGTTGCTTCTGTTGAACCCATTGTTGATGAGATAAGAGTCAATTCTATTGTACCAAGCTCGTGGAGCTTGTTTGAGACCATACAAGGCCTTTTTCAGCTTACACACTTTGTGTTCTTGACCTTTGACAACATAACCAAATCGCTGATATACATAGACTTCTTCTTCAAGTATGCCATTCAGAAAGGCAGATTTTACATCCATTGGATAAACAAACCACTAGTTTTGAGCTTCTATTGCAAGTACAACTCGGATGGTGTCTATCCTTGCTAGTGGAGCAAAGATTTCATCATAGTCTACACCATATTATTGAGAAAAACCTCTTGCAACAAGCCTTGCTTTGTACTTTTCTATCTCTGATTTTTCATTCAACTTGGTCATATAGACCCATTTTACACCAATGCATATTTTATCTGATGGGATATCAACTAGATCCCAAGTATGATTCCTCTTAATAGAATCAATCTCTTCATTCATTGCTTGAACCCACAGTGGATCTTTTGCTGCTTCTTCAAAACATGTTGGATGACATGGAAATAAACCATACTGTAGCTTCTCATCTATGACAGGAGTATGTTCATATAACTCCCTTAAGCTTCTGGTTCTATGGTTCTGTGGTGGACTATCTGCTGGTGTCCCTTCTTGCTGTTGCTGCTGTTGTACCTCAAGTCTAGGCATTATGAGTGGTTCTGGTGGTACTAGATTGTTTGTCTGTTGAATGTTTGTTGTATCAGTCCAGCATATATCTTCAATAAAGAAGCATGGGATATATTGAAAGCAAAGTTTAGTGAAGAGGAATCTGATGTAGAATAAGATGAAACAACAGAAGAGGAAGATGAGGAAGATGAAAAACATGAAGATGAGGAAGATGAAGAACACAAAGATGATGAACACGAAGAAGTGATTGCTCTCCAAGAAGAGCTGAAAATCATTGAAACAAAAAAAGATGAATATATTTCATCTCTTCTTGGAGAGCATTCACATCTTCCTCTTCTCTTGTTTCAATGATTTTCATCTCTTCTTGGAGAGAAATCACTTCTTCGTGTTCTTCATCTTCCTCATCTTCGTGTTCTTCATATTCCTCATATTCCTCTTATGTTGTTTCATCTTCTTCTACATCAGATTCCTCTTCACTAAACTCTGCTTTCAATATATCCCATGCTTCTTTTGGAGTATAAACTTCTGCAATGTTATCGAGGATGGAATAATCTATACTATTTTGTAAGCGGCTTAAGGAAACAACTTGTCTTCTTTCTTTTTGATACTCTGTCAAATTCCCATATGCTTCTAGATCACTAGGATCCACTTCAGTTACAAAATGCCACAAATCTTGTGACCTTAACAAATTCCTTATTTTGAAAGAGCATACTTCATAATTGTCTCCATCAAAGGTTTGCCATGAACCTATTGAAGTTAACAGATTTCTTACCTCTTCGATTTCTTCTGGTAGCTCTTCTAGCACTATATTCAAGATTCGATCTTCGCACTTCCAAAGGAAAAATAATAATTAAAAAATATTTGATGTGGCCCTAAAGCTGTGAAGCTACTCCTCCACGCCGATGTGTTCTCCTAGGTAACCAAAAGATCAACCTACGAGTTTTGATTGCAATCACATAAAATACCATCAATAGAGTAGTATGAAGTCTCAAACCCCTTGACCAATTCATATGCATCTAAACCCTCAAACCCTAGTCATTAAGCTAAAGAAGGGTGATAAAATTAAGAAAAATCCATGTGGAAGCTCAAAGAAGGGAGTAGAAACTAGAAAGAACAAGAGTTGCACACAGCTTGGTCATTGCCTTATAGAAATACAAACAATAATAATATTATAAATACATACAAAACAACACTAAACAATAATAAATTGATGTCTATATTGAAAAAATGTGGGTTTTAAGCCAAATAACCAACTTTGAGATTATATACTGAGATTATATATTGCAAATTTCCAGTTATTATTATGTATTCAAAAGTGAAGTGTAAAACAACCAAACATTGTTAGTCATGCCAAGAATGGCACCATATTTTGCAACACTTGTAAGTCCAAATATATATGAAAGCATGTTTACCATACAACTTCTTACACTAATACTATTTCCAAAATAGAGAAACAAATCTAAAGTGTTAAAGTTTCTAGATTTTCATTGTAACAGAGTTTAAGAAACTCAACATTTAAAATAAACAATCCAAGTTTTACAGAGTTTGAAAAAACCAATTTAGGTTGAATATTGTTTTCAAAATAAGAAAAATCCAATGGTATGTTGAATATTATCTTCAAAATAAGAATAAAAAACATTATATAAAAAACCCAAAAAATATAAAGAAAAAAAGAGAGAAAAATTTTCAAAGCATTTTGAAAAAACCTAATTTACTTTTAGTATCATCTTCAAAATAAAAAGAAACATATATATATATATATATATATGTATGTATGTATGTATGTATGTATGTATGTATGTATGTATGCACTCAAAGTAGTAAGGTGCTTACCCAAAATAGTAAGGTGCTTTACAGCTATTTTAATCTTATTTCTCACCTCTTATTTACCTCACCCGTGCCCACTTCTTTGATTCTTACTCTTTATTTAATCTTATTTACCTCACCCCATGGTGGGTGGGTGGAGTGTCCACTCCAAAAATTAAGACTATCAAACTTTAAGCAAGTTCAATCCAGAAGTTTATACACAAGTCACATTTAATGTTATAAACCTCGCCATGTATCATAATGTTAAGTGGGGATTATGAAGTTTAACAGTTTTTGTCACACTTCCATCTCATAGAGATAGCCATGTAACCTTAACCAAGGTAACCATGTTCTATTTCCAAGAGTGGTTTAAGCACCTGGAGACGATGAGCACCCAAAGCTTGCACATATTACAGAGCCAAATCCATCCATGTTCTTCTCAAGACTTTGCCATTTTAAATTAGCGGGGAGGTCAAGGTTCAAATCTCATAGAATTCCTGTAGCCATGGGACATTTTAAGGCCTACCAATTTATTAGTGAATTGGGTTGTGATCTGGTAGTGGATGCGTAAGAGTTTACCATCCCTAATCCAACTTGAGAATTCCCAAAGTGAACTACCATAGAAGATTGACCCTACTGTTTCAAATGAAACTATGTGCACTATGTATGGGTCTACTTGAGAGTCCCAACGTGACCTTCCCTAGGAGATTAACCCTACTATTTCAAATGAAAGCTTGTTGAAAGTTACAAAAAACTAGTTGCAGAAAAGATGGGAGCAAAGTTCCAAAGTGAATCCTTTCACAGCATTCAAGCGTGAACAAATAACATTGAATTTTTTAAATCCTTAATTATATATTCATTTTGTTCTTTTGACAGCTCTACCAATTCACTATAAATTTGGGGATGAAGAATAGGTAAGCTTGAAAAGATTGTTCCAGTCCCTCTGTGAAGGAAAAGACGAGGAAAATAAAAGTTGAAACCAAAACCTAAAAGAGAAAAGGGCCTTGGAAAAGAGAAGATAAACAAACGAAAAGGAGATAGACAAATACGACCAAATATGGTGATGAATTAAGCAAATGTATCAGGAAACAGAGAAGTGGGTAGATAGTGATATAAAATGATATCTTGCAGTTTGCCACGGAGAGAAACTGGCAAGCAGTTATTCTCATATTCCTTACCTTTTGTGTTGTTTGTTTCAGATTAGCATTTCATTGTGTGAGAAGAGAGTAGATGGCAATATAAAATGATATCCAGCAATTTTCCACAAAAATAAACTAGCAGGCAGTTATATTTATTCTCCTAATCCTGACTTTTGGTGTGTAATTTATTTGATATTATCATTTCATTGTGTATTAACAAGTTAATCTAATCTTGTCTTAGAATTACCCAAATAAAATGTCTTGGAATGTTCTGAAAGACCAAATCTTTACCATGAAAAGGCCTGCACCTAAGACCTGACATACAATCCCCTGCACATACTCATCACTAAAAGATTTTACAGGTCCACCTTACTACTCTCTAAAACCTCCAGATGCAAATCCAGCGAAAGGAAACAAATACCTGCCAGCAGCTATACTAACGACTTAATTGACATTTTCTCTGCATAAAGCCATTAGCAATGTGCAAAACCTGGCATATTTTAGATTTTGTCATAAAAGAGAACAAGACAGCACATAGGTACATTCAAGAGTGCTTGGTTGCAAAACAGGTGATAACGTGCAGGTTCTTGATAATTAATAATTGGACTTGCTCACACAAACACCACTTGACACAAAGCACTTTTTTAAAAAGGGAACTACTTAATTCTTCCCAATCACCAAATAGTTATAATATGACAACAACCATAATCAAGCCTAGATATTTGCACTTAGAATTTCCTTGACAAAGATACCTCAGATCAACATATACTATAACCAACCAGAGGCAAGAGCATTTTGACATTAACAAATTCCTTGACTATCATACTACCGATCATTAGGAAGCTCCATATCCCTTAACTTTATTTTCCATCAAAAGTTTACCTGCTTCTTTCCATTTACCTGATTTGCGACAAGCACTCATAAGATAGTTATAGTTACTTGTATCCAGTTTGTTGTCTTTCCCACACTACCAAATCAGGAATGAATGTGCTTCGTCAAAACCTCTGAATTGGAGAAGCCCATCAAGAAGATGCCAGTAAGTAGAGTAGAAGGGGTTAATGCCTTCTTCTTCCAGTCTATCAAAGAGCCTAAGTGCAAGGTCTGTATCCCCCATCTTGCACACAACACAAATCATCGTATTATATGTATAAGCCTCTGGTTTGCAACCCATATCAACCATTCTCTGAAGAAATTGGGCTGCTTTCTCAAAAAATTTCATATTAAAAAGTGCACTTAAAATATATAGCAGATGGAATCTTGAGGAGAGTCTTTCATCATCTCAAAAACCTCTTTCACCTTATGCATCTGTTTTTTTCTGACAGTACACCTATATCAGTGGCCGATAAGTCGACATTCTCGGAGCACAATCTGCACTTGCCATCTTTTCCAATACCCTTAAGGTTGCATTGGTGTGATTCTTTTCACACAGAGCCGCAATAAGAATCTCTTCTAAGAGAAAGCTCCAGCTTCTCAAACATTTTCATGACTTCATTTTCAGTTAGCTATTGTTGTTATTAGTTTGAAAAATTCATGTTAGTTTATAATTTATAAAAAAAATTAAAAAAAATTATGTATGGAGAGAAATTCTATTGCAATTTTTTTTTGCAATCAAGAAATGGAATCTCTCTTATGCTGGATTTGAAATAATTTATACTGATTATTAAGAGAACATACACAAATTGTTGTAAAATGATTTTGAAACATGAAAATCCAAAAATAACAAATAACAATAGATCTTACACATTCAAATGACATGGGCCTTATTGGTCTGACCCTATTTTATGCATTTAGTACTTTGGAATCCATAGCCGCTTCCTTGTATAGTCACGTATGTGTTATGTGACTTGTCCTGTGATCAATATCAGAGTGTGTCCTGCACAGTTATAAAGAAACCCTAACTATTTTTCATCCCTTTAAAAATAAGTAAATAAACAGAAAATAAAAGAGATGATAAAAGGAATAATACAAATTAAGAATGAGAAATATGCACGGCCTAATAAGGGCGTTTCAGTTAGGTAACAGCCACCAGCTAGGGTTTGAAAGTAGACAGAAATTTACCCTCACCGAACTAAGGCTATGGATACTCTGAAACAAAGCCTCCTTTCTCGAAGGGATTCCACAGACGCCAAGGACTGAAGAATGCCATCAGTTTAGCCGGTTACTGGATTGGATGGTGGAATGGATGAAATATACCCTTTAAGCGAGTAAGAATGCTACGACAGATAACCAAATAGCATTCCAAATAATCCGCCTTCAAAGGGATTTCAGCAATTTGGCATTTGCGTATAAGAGATTTGCTTTGAATCGAATGCAAACCACCTAATTAAAGATGCTCACAACTATATACATAAAGAGAAATACAGCAAAAGAAAATAACGACAACTACATCAAGAATTAAAAACAAAAGTTCAGTCCCTGAAGAATTCATGGCTTTGAAAGTTGAAGTCTGTTGAAATTCATTATCCATTCTTTCATTATCCTAAAATTTGAAAAAACCCAAAATCTTATTAGCTATGATAAAAAAACAAAATCGAAAACAACATACATATAGGGCGATTTAAAACTGAAAATCCATTTTAATCCATAATATGTGGACGAAATTACCAAAAACTTGGATTTCCATGATCACCGAAGGGCGAATTTACCCTCAGCAACTACCATTTCTATAAATTTGGGAGAATTAGAGCGAGCGGGTTATTTTAGTGGGCGATGGGAGCTTGAAATCGTATCAAAGAGGGGCGAAATGGTTCAATTTAGTGTCCCGTTTATATATTTTATGGGGCTAATGTGCCATTTAGTAAAAATAAATACATAAAAATTGGGCTAATCATAGTAAATGTTGGTTTAATTAAAAAATAGACCACTAAAAAACTAAAACCCCTTAAATTAGCCCATGGGCTAAGATTAGCCCCTAAAATTTTCACTGGGATCAGGCCATACGCTTTGATACCAACTTAAAGTAAGGAACACAGATAAAAGAGGAGAAACACAATGGGCAATGGCTTGCCTTCTCATTATTAAACTCAGATAGATATAGTTTCACATAGGACCAAAACCACCGGCTAATACTATGGCCCAGTGAATACCATGGGATGAATAATGTCCTAGTCAACAACTAACTTAACCAACAATGACACATGAGATTACAACTCTTAACAAAAAATACCTTGGATGAATTTGATTGTTTTCGTTGCATTGAGATATTTGTAAAGTGTGGTCTTGTGTTCAAATGTCCTTTTATGTGCAAAGTCAAGATCCTGTCAGTTGTTTGTAGTAAAAACTACCCTAGATCTGTCTAAAATTTCAATCAGTGTGACAGTGTGAAGACAATGTCTAAAGGTTTCTCAAAGGTTATGGATTCAAGACGACAGTGTTGTTTTTCTAGAATTCTTTGGCTTATTTACTATTGAAATTTTGAAGGAGCGATAAGAGTGCTTGTTACTTTGTCATTGGCATTATAAGCAATTTGTAAATTGTGTCCATTTGCAAATATGTCAAGGAGTACTAAGGGTTATTGTAGGGAGTACTAATAAATGAACTATCATTGCACCCTTTATCTCAAGTTCTGACACACCCTAAAATTGCACCATAAATTCGCATAAGATTGAAGATTGGGATAATATTGCAGCCATTACCATTGCCAGAATTAAATTGCATCAATAGTGAAATTAAAACTAAGTTTCCAGTGCAGAGTTTCCAGCATCCAAATTTAAAGAACAATTCAACACCTATATTTTGAACTTGTGCATGTTCAGATTTTTATCCTTGCATTCTGTGTTTTTGCAAGTTTTTTGGTACTTACTATTGTGTTTGTGAGTATCATTATTCAGTTGAATTGAAGTATTATTGTATTTGGGCGCATTATTGGTTGAACCCAACACCCTTTTGATGAGTTTAAATTTTATGTTGTTGTGTTGGTCCTAAGTAAGATCAGTTTTTTAAAACCATCAATTTAGCAGAAAATTTGAGTTTCTACTAGTTTATATTTTTAGAGAACATTTGCAGCAACATTCTAAACATGATAATTCATAGGATTCTATCAATGAAGCACTATAATAATTTTTTTATGATCATAAATTACAACCAATTGTAAAATATAAAATCGATGATTTTGAACCTGTTTATGTTCAGAAATCTCAACAATCGGTTAGCACAAAGGAGTTTGAATAACTTGTCCCCGATAGGGGGAATAACATCTAAATTTTTTAGTCGGGTTCCAAGTTTTTTTAGAACCTGTGAACAGATGATCAAATGGGAAACAACCAGTATCCTTGTTCCTGAACATACAATCAAACTATCATTTGGTTTGTTGTTGATACTATTTGTGGTAAGTTTTAGAACCTGTGAACAAATGATCAAATGGGAAACAAGTAGTAACCTTGTTCCTGAACATACAGTCATACTATTAATTGGTTTGTTTTTTATACGGTTTGTGGTAATCCTAAAACCAACTCATTGTTTTGGCTAGTTAGTGGTCATCCTAAAACCAACTCTTAGTTAGTGGTCATCCTGAAACCACCTTTTGGTAGCTTTTGATCTCTTGGATAGTTTTATGGTCAGCTTAAAACCATTAGTTTATGGTCAACTTAAAACCATGCAACTTAGTATAAGTCTTACTACTTCTGCTAGATTTTGTTTAAGAGATATTTCCAAACATTTGTAATTGACCTTCTTTAGTTTTCTACTCTTTGAATTCACTTGACACACATTGTTGATTGTCAAGTAGTGGCTATTTTTCAGGAAAGAACAAACTTATGATTAAGGGGGGATGTTAAAAACTCTAATAATAGTTAGTTAGTTTAATTACCTAACTATTATACAGTTACATGACAGTGATAAGCTGGATTTTTAGCCAAATGAATAGCACTTTAACTATCACAAAAAAAAATTATAGTGTTCTGAACCTTTTCTAACTCACCCAGCAAACCTTTTAATGAAATTGCCTCTTTGCAAGCATGTGAAGCAGCTATATATTCTACCTCTATAGTGGATAAAGAAATAATATTATGAAGCTTTGACATCCAACTAATAGCTCCACCTGTAAGAGTAAAGACATAACCTGAAGTGGACCTCCTCTTGTCCAAGTAACCTGCAAAATTAGAATCAACATAACCACAGACATCATCACTGCAACCATCAAAAGTGATACAATAATCTCTTGTGCCTCTAAGATACCAAAGCACCCATTTCACTGCTGCCCAATGCTCTTTTCCTAGATTTTCCATGTATCTACTGACAACACTAACTGCATGTGAAATATCTGGTCTTGTACTTATCATTGCATACATCAAAATTCCTACTGCATTATCATATGGTACACGAGACATATACTGCTTTTTTTCATCGCTATTAGGACTCAAACCTGAAGAAAGCTTGAAATGAGAAGCTAAAGGGATATTAATAGGTTTCACCTTATTCATACGGAATCTATGAAGTATTTTCTCCACATACTTCTTTTGCGATAACCACAGCTTTCCATTTTTCCTATCTCTGTGTATCGGCATGCCCAAGATCTGATTTGCTGCTCCTAGATCCTTCATATCAAACGTCCTAGCCAACTGAGCCTTTAACCTACTGATTTCAAACATGCTCTTGCTTGTGACAAGCATATTATCAACATATAATACCACAATAATGAACATGTCATTTTCCAACTTTTTAAAGTACACACAATGATCATACTCACTTCTGGTCAAATTCCGGCTCACCGTGAAAGAAACAAACTTCGTGTACCATTGCCTGGGAGACTTCTTTAGGCCATACAATGATTTTCTAAGCTTGCAAACAAACCTCTCGTTGCGATTCTGAAAGAACCCTTCTGGTTTTTCCATGAAAATTTCCTCATCTAAATCTCCATGTAAGAAAGTTGTCTTGACATCTAGCTGCTCTAACTCCAAAACATATAAGGAAACTAGTGCTAACAGAATTCTGATAGAAACAAATTTCACAACTGGTGAAAAAATCTCATGAAAGTCAATACCTGCTTTCTGAGAAAACCCTTTTGCAACCAGTCTGGCCTTGTACTTCGGAATAGTGTCATCAACTCCTTTCTTCAATTTGTACACCCATTTGCAACCAACCACTTTCCTACTCTCTGGAAGTTCCACAAGATCCCATGTTTTGTTCTTTTCCAAAGAATCCATTTCTTCTTTCATTGCAAGTTTCCATTTGTCACTATCAGACACTTCTAATGCTTCCTGATAACTGTTAGCTTCTCCTTAAATAGAAACTAAAGAAACAGATGTGACAAAATCATCATACCTCTTTGGAAAAGTTTTGTCCCGTGTAGATCTTCGTAGAGTTTGTTGTGGCATTTCCTCTATTTTTGTCTGCTCATCCTCTTGAGGACTGTCCTCATGAATATCCTCCTCATGGAAATCCTCATGATTCCTCCTCGTAGATGACTGAGTATCAAATTGAATTTGTTGTAACTGTGGTACATTAGCATGTTTCAAATCATTACTTACATCTAAATTTGATAGAGAAAGTTCATCAAATATTACATCTCTGTTTATGATGATTTTTTGGACAATAGGATTCCACAATCTATATCCCTTAACACCATGGTCCATCACCATATCCAACAAAGATCAATTTGCTTGATTTAGGATCTAGTTTGGAAAGTTGATTTTTCGGAATAAGTGCAAAGGCTTCACAACCAAATACTCTAAGGTTAGAATAATCACATGGTTGACCTGACCATACCTCTTCTAGAATTTTGCAGTCAATTGATGTTGATGGTGATCGGTTGACCAGGTAACAAGTTGTAAGAAATGCCTCTCCCCAAAATTCCTGCGGCAACTTTTCATTACTAGGCATACTCCTTTCCCTTTCAAGAAGAGTCATATTCTGTAATGTCCCCATTCAAATAAATCTCAAAATATAAAATTCCACCAATCTACTAGTTTCCTAGGTTGGGGTGGAAACATTAGATTTGGAATAAGGAGACTATAAAACCCCAAATGGACATTAGCTTGACATAAATATATTAAAATGGGTTAAATAAATATTTATGATAGGAAAATAAGGTGGCACTTGGTCATGGAGACAAATTGATGGTGTGGGACCCACACAAAGCTAGATTCCTCATGCCACATGGCATTCTATTCTCACCCATTCAAATCCAAGGTGGAGTCTAATGATATTGGGGAGTTGGAAGGTCAATATACTTGGCATGACTCAATGAAGGTCAAATTGGAGTGGAAGAGTAACTCCCATGGAAGAGGAAGAGGCATTTGAGAAATAGTGAGACACTTGGGCTAGATTCCCTAGCTTCTATGACAACAATGATGAAGATGCTATGACACAAATCAGACCTGATTGCTGAAATATGCCATATATGACATGTCAGGGATAAAAATATCCTCCATGAGGGCACACAATGGAGTTAGGGCAGCCAAAGAGTCACCCATTTGAATTGAGTGAAGGAGGAGGCTAGGAATGGAGGGACAAGTGGCACACATTGGAATCTCTTCCCAATTCGAGTTGGCATGAAGATCATGGATGGAATTCGATCTAAGGAGGTATTTGGAATTTTATAAAATTCAAGAACAAAGAAGGAGAGTGGCTTTTGATCATTTCTCATTTTGCATATTGGAGAGCATAGCTTGTCCATGCTTGTGGAGTGTTTACTCCACTTGCCTTAGTACCAATTTTGAGGCCGAAAGATTCCCATCCTAATTGCAAATTGGAGATTCCATTCAGACCTTTCATTTGGATCTAAAATGGAGGTATTTGTTACAGGTTGAAGCTACAGGGCTGCTCGTGATATTCTCTTGTTCAACTTGTTTCCACACCTTTCTCACATTTCTCTTCATATTTTGGCTCTTAGAAGAAGGGCACATTTGGTGGGATGATGATCTCTTTGGGGAAGCTCTTATGGCCCCATGTATTTGTAATCCGATGTATTTACTCTATACTTAATTCTCATAATATCCTCAGGTCAAAATACCAAGTGAAACTATGTCAAAATACAAACAATGTACAAATGGTGTCAGTTTCCTCATATCTTGTTATGAAAGATTGAAGTTGCTTTATTTCAAATAGTATCAATTCATATCGATGATTTTTATGATGTATGGAGATCCATTAATTTCCTGAAGAATTTTCATATACGTTACATAATCCTTTGGAGCATAAATCTCGAATTTCATAGCAAGTAGTGAAGTTTCCTATCATTTCCCCCTATGTGAAGACTTGTCCACAAACCTTTGATTTATGGGAGTTGCAACAGCCTTTAGGAACTAATTAATGATGCATTTGGGTGCCCATTGAAGTCCTTTAACTAATCCATGTCTCTGTTCTGAAAGTTGGGAGGGTCGTACTGCATTTAGGAAGCCAGCTTTGTCCCCTACCCTTAGAGGTTTGAACCTCGAATTTGCTAGTAAGTTTCCCTATTTTCTCCTGATTGTAAATGAGAGTTGCAGAATTTTTGAGAGTTTCCAAGCATCCATCAGAATAATTTTTATGTATTAATACCTCTAAAACACATTTAGACCCAATTTGGAAGCATTCAGAGCAATTTGGAAGCATTTGAGTCATTACTAGTCTAAGGGTCGAATTGGCAAAAAATTGAAATTTTTCCAATTTTTCCCAATTTATTAAAAAGGGAAACTACATATTCATGTGTTCAACAACACCGTTCTGCTACAGAGGGTAAACAATGGTCTTATGTCTCTCGATCCCATCCTTCTTGCAATAATTATCAAACTCCTTAGAAGTAAATTTGGTTCCATTATCTGTTCTAAGACATTTAATGAACCTGCCAGTGCTCTTTTCAACCACAGCTCTAAACTGCTTAAATATATCAAAAACATCATCTTTTCTCATTAATAAATAGATCCATACTTTCCTCGAGTAATCATCTATAAAACTGACGAAATATGATGATCCCCCATAAGAAATTTTAGGAGATGGGCCCCATAGATCAGAATGAATATAGTCTAGGATACCTTTACTAGTGTGTTTTCCATATTTAATTTTTTTTCTAGCTTGTTTACCATAAATAGAATGCTCACAAAACTTCAAATCTATAGATTTTAAACTAGGAAGCAACTTTCGATCAGCAAATACCTTCATTCCATTTTCGTTGATATGACCTAACTATTGATGCCATAAACGAGTGAAGTCTATTGCACCAACCAATGCTACTGTTGTGTGATCGATTTCCGTCCTCCCTTCAAGTTTATACAGGTTCCCAACTCTCTTTTCCTTCATGAGAACCAAGATACATTTCGATATCTTCATAACTCCACCTTGAACTGTAAATTTGTAACCAGCATCATCTAGAACTCCCATAGATATCAAGTTCCTCCTCAGTTCAGGTACATGTCTCACATCTTTTAGAGTCCTAACAATCCCATCATACATTTTTATTCTGATACTCCCTATCCCAACTGTTTTACATGAAACATTATTTCCCATATAAACTACCCCATCATCTATAGATTGGTATGTGGAATACCAATTTCTATGAAGACACATGTGATGAGATGCTCCATAATCAATTAACCAGTCATAATGGTATTGTGAGACAATAGATGTAGATAATACCTCATCGATCATACTTGAATCCTTCTCGGCTATGTTTTCCTCCTTTGTAGAGTCCTCCTCCTTAGAAGCTTGCTTCCGTTTCCAGCAATCTTTCTTAAGATGTCCTGTTTTATTGCAATACCAACACTTCAATTTACTCTTTTTTCCCTTCGACTTTGACCTTGATGTACCCCTTGAATGTTGTCCTCTTTCACTGGTTCTTCCTTTGGCCACCATTACTTCTGATGTCGAGGTTTCAAGACTAGATTTCGTTCAAGTTTCCTCAAAAATCAAGGCTCCCACAACATCATCGAAGTGGAGTGGCTCTTGAAAAGGTCCACACTCAAAAGAATAGTGCAGACATGTTCACGAAGCCAGTTACTTTAGAGAAGCTGGATTTTTAGCCCAATGAATAGCACTTTAATTATCACAGAAAAATTTTATAGTGTTCTGAACCTTTTCTAACTCACCCAGCAAACCTTTTAACCAAATTGCCTCTTTGCAAGCATGTGAAGCAGCTATATATTCTGCCTCTATAGTGGATAAAGAAATAATATTCCGAAGATTTGACATCCAATTAATAGATCCACCTGCAAGAGTAAAGACATAACCTGAAGTGGACCTCCTCTTGTCCAAGTAACCTGCAAAATCAGAATCAACATAACCACAGACTTCATCAGTGCAACCATCAAAAGTGATACAATAATCTCTTGTGCCTCTAAGATACCGAAGCACCCATTTCACTGCTGCCCAATGCTCTTTTCTTGGATTTTCTATGTATCTACTGACAACACCAACTGCATGTTAAATATATGGTCTTGTACTTATCATTGCATACATCAAAATTCCTACTGCATTATCATATGGTACACGAGACATATATTGTTTTTTTTCATCACTATTAGGACTCAAACCTGAAGAAAGCTTGAAATCAAAAGCTAAAGGGATATTAACATGTTTCACCTTATTCATACGGAATCTATGAAGTATTTTCTCCACATACTTCTTTTTTGATAACCACAGCTTTCCATTTCTCCTATATCTGTGTATCAGCATGCCCAAGATCTGATTTGCTACTCCTAGACCCTTTATATCAAACGTCCTAGCCAAGTGAGCCTTTAACCAGCTGATTTAAAACATGCTCTTGCTTGCGACAAGCATATTATCAACATATAATACCAAAATAATGAACATGTCATTTTCCAACTTTTTAAAGCACACACAATGATCATACTCACTTCTGATAAAATTCTGGCTCACCATGAAAGAATCAAACTTCTTGTACCATTGCCTAGGAGACTGCTTCAGGCCATACAATGATTTTCTAAGCTTGCAAACAAACCTCTCGTTGCGATTCTGAATGAACCCTTCTGGTTGTTTGTAATGTCCCTTATTTGGAATTTTATTAAAATGGCAATTTTCCACTTTTTTTCCCTTGTTCGACCTTTGACTAGTTTTGATCTCTAGGTCCCAAATTTGCCCCAAATGATCCCAAATCTTCTGAGAAGGTGTATGAATGATATTAGAACATAAATATGTGTTTCAGGGATGCCTTTGGACCTTTAAAATACTTCTGCAAATCCTCTTTCAATTCTGATCAATGTAGGTAACTTTACTAGTGATTTTCCTTTGACTAGTATTGGTCTCTAGGTCTCAAATTGACTCCAAATGCCTTCAAATATTCAAGGAAGGTGTATGAATGATATTAGAACTTGAATATGATGTTTATGGATGACATATGGCCACCAAAATACCTCTGCAAACTCTCTTAATATTCTGGACCAATTATGCAATTTTACTAGTAATTTGGGGTTCAAATCCCCCTGGGGTAAACAATGAAAATGGCTTCCCAAATGCCTCCAAACCCACTCAAATTTATGAACAGAGGTATGTAATGTGTTAATTATGTTATTAAAGTCTCATATGCACCATTAATGGATTATTACAACTGTTCTCACCCTCTCCCATTCAACTGCAAAAATCCCCAATTCGACCCTTGGGGAAATGGCACTATTTCACCTCCCAATGCAACTAAATTGAGTAAAAATGCTTCAAATGCTCAAGTACAGTACATGAAACTTGTAGAATACATCCATGGAAGTATATTGATCACAAATATATCAGATAATCATCCATTCATTCGAAATCATCATCAACACATTGGCTCACAACAAGGTAGTGGGGAAATGGCATTGTTCTTCCATTAAAAATGAGATTTATACATTTCTACTTGGAATTTCGACCTGAAACTTTTTGGAGATGAAGAACAGAGTATTTAATTCATATTACAAAAGAAATGGGGCATTAAAAGCTTCCCCAAAGAGTACAATAGCTCACCAAAAACGCCCTCCCTCAAGGATCAAGAATATGCCATCAAAAATGGAAATGGTTGAAGGAGTGAGCTGCAATAGAAGAAACCATGAGCTGCCCTGTAGCTTACACCTGCAAATAAAGACTCCATTAAAGCTCCAAATGAAAGGTCTGAATGGCCTTTCCAATTACCAACTTGGATGGGAATCTTTCACCCTCGAAATTGGCTAAGGCAAGAAACTAGTCATCCACTAGCTCTCCCTCTTCACAAATGCAATTGCAAATTCTACAAATGATCAAAAGCTGGTTTCCTTCTTTGTTATTGACATTTATAAACTTCTAATGTCCTCCATGGGTCGAATTCCTTCCAAGAGACTCATGCCAACTCAAGTTGGGAAGAGATTCCAAAGAACGCCACTTGTACAACAATTCCTAGTCTCCCACTTCCACCAAATCACATGTGGAAGCATCTTAGCTGCCCTAACACCCTTGAGCGCCCTCTTGGAGTCTATTTTTAGCCCTGACATGTCATATATGTCATATGTCAGCCTTCAGGTCTGATTTGTGTCATAGGTGTCATAGCATCTTCATCATTGTTGTCATAGAGCTAGGGAATCTAGCCCAAGTGTCTCACTAGCTCCAAATTGCCTCTTCCTCTTCCATGGGAGTTACTCTTCCTCTATATTTCGACCTTGGATGAGTCATGCAATGAATAATACCTTTTGGAATCCCCCAAGTATGTTACCATTCACCTTGAATTCGAATTGGTGAGAGAATGATGCCAAATGTAGTGGGGAAATCTAGCCATATGTGGGTCCCACTTCCTCCATGTGTCTTCATCATGAAATGCCACTTTGATTTTCACTTGTATATATTTATTTAGCTCCTTTATTAAATATTTATTCCATTCTAATGTTCAAACATCATTTATTATCCCCATTATTCCAAATCCCAAAGCTTCCACCCCAAACCTAGGAAACTAGTAATTTTCCTCCTTAGCAATTATTTGACCTTTAGCATCAATTTGACAAACTCTAATGAATAGGTCTAATGTGATTAGGCCATTGTGACCCAATGCCAAATTTGGGACATGACATTGTTCCATGAAAATTTCCTCATCTAAATCTCCAAAACATATAAGGAAACTAGTGCTAACAGAATTCTAATAGAAACAAATTTCACAACTGGTGAAAAAATCTCATGAAAGTCAATACCTGCTTTCTGAGAAAACCCTTTTGCAACCAGTCTAGCCTTGTACTTCGGAATAGTGTCATCAACTCCTTTCTTCAATTTGTACACCCATTTGCAACCAACCACTTTTCGACTCTCTGGAAGTTCCACAAGATCCCATGTTTTGTTCTTTTCCAAAGAATCCATTTCTTCTTTCATTGCAAGTTTCCATTTGTCACTGTCAGACACTTCTAATGCTTCCTGATAACTGTTAGGTTCTCCTTAATTAGAAATTAAAGAAACAAATGTGACAAAATCATCATACCTCTTTGGAAAAGTTTTGTCCCGTGTCGATCTTCGTAGAGTTTGTTGTGGCATTTCCTCTATTTTTGTCTGCTCATCCTCCTGAGGACTGTCCTCATGAATATCCTACTCATGGAAATCCTCATGATTCCTCCTCGTAGATGACTGAGTATCCAATTGAATTTGTTGTAACTATGGTACATTAGCATGTTTCAAATCATTACTTACATCCAAATTTGATAGAGAAAGTTCATCAAATATTACATCTATGTTTATGATGATTTTTTGGACAATAGGATTCCACAATCTATATCCCTTAACACCATGGTCCATCACCATATTCAACAAAGATCAATTTTCTTGATTTAGGATCTATTTTGGAAAGTTGATTTTTCAGAATAAGTGCAAAGGCTTCACAACCAAATACTCTAAGGTTATAATAATCACATGGTTGGCCTGACCATACCTCTTCTAGAATTTTGCAGTCAATTGATGTTGATGGTGATTGGTTAACCAAGTAACAAGCTGTAAGCAATGCCTCTCCCCACAATTCCCATTGCAACTTTGCATTACTGAGCATACTCCTTGCTCTTTCAAGAAGAGTCATATTTTGTAATGTCTCCATTCAAATAAATCTCAAAATATAAAATTCCACCAATCTACTAGTTTCCTAGGTTGGGGTGGAAACATTAGATTTGGAATAAGGAGACTATAAAACCCCAAATGGAGATTAGCTTGACATAAATATATTAAAAGGGGTTAAATAAATATTTATGATAGGAAAATAAGGTGGTACTTGGTCATGGAGACACATTAGTGGTGTGGGACCCACACAAAGCTAGATTCCTCATGCCACATGGCATTCTATTCTCACCCATTCAAATCCAAGGTGGAGTCTAATGGTATTGGGGAGTTGGAAAGTCAATATACTTGGCATGACTCAATGAAGGTCAAATTGGAGTGGAAGAGTAACTCACATGGAAGAGGAAGAGGCATTTGAGAGATAGTGAGACACTTGGACTAGATTCCCTAGCTTCTATGACAACAATGATGAAGATGCTATGACACCTATGACACAAATCAGACCTGATTGCTGAAATATGACATATATGACATGTCAGGGATGAAATTATCCTCCATGAGGGTGCACAAGGGAGTTAGGGCAGCCAAAGAGTCACCCATTTGAATTGAGTGAAGGAGGAGGCTAGGAATGGAGGGACAAGTGGCACACATTGGAATCTCTTCCCAATTCGAGTTGGCATGAAGCTCATGGATAGAATTCGAGCTAAGGAGTTATTTGGAAGTTTATAAAATTCAAGAACAAAGAAGGAGAGTGGCTTTTGATCATTTCTCATTTTGCATATTGGAGAGCATAGCTTATCCATGCTTGTGGAGTGTTTACTCTACTTGCCTTAGTACCAATTTTGAGGCTGAAAGATTCCCGTCCTAATTGAAATTGGAGAGTCCATTCAGACCTTTCATTTGGAGCTAAAATGGAGGTATTTGTTGCAGGTTGAATCTACAAGGCTGCTCGTGATATTCTCTTGTTCAACTTGTTTCCACACCTTTCTCACATTTCTCTTCATATTTTGGCTCTTGGAGGAAGGGCACATTGGGTGGGATGATGATCTCTTTGGGGAAGATCTTGTGACCCCATTTATTTGTAATCCGATGTATGTACTCTATATTTAATTCTCATAATATCCTAAGGTCGAAATACCAAGTGAAACTATGTCAAAATACCAAACAATGTACAAATGGTGTCAGTTTCCTCATATCTTGTTATGAAAGCTTGAAGTTGCTTTATTTCAAATTGTATCAATTCATATCTATGATTTTTATGATGTATGGAGAGTCATTAATGTCCTGAATAATTTTCATATACATTACATAATACTTTGGAGCATAAATCTCGAATGTCATAGCAAGTAGTTAAGTTTCCTATCATTTCCCGCTATGTGAAGACTTGTCCACAAACCTTTGATTTATGGGAGTTTCAGCAGCCTTTAGGAACTAATTAATGATGCATTTGGGTGCCCATTGAAGTCCTTTAACTAATCCATGTCTCTGTTCTGAAATTTGGGAGGTTCATACTGCATTTAGGAATCCATCTTTGTCCCCTACCCTTGGGGGTTTGAACCTCGAATTTGCTAGTAAGTTTCCCTATTTTCTCCTGATTGTAAATGAATGTTGCAGAATTATTTTGGGAGTTTCCAAGCATCCATCAGAATAATTTTTATGTATGAATACCTCTCAAGCACATTTAGACCCAATTTGGAAGCATTCAGAGCAATTTGAAAGCATTTGAGTCATTACTAGTCTAAGGGTCAAATTGGCAAAAAATTGCAATTTTTCCAATTTTTCCCAATTTATTAAAAAGGGACACTACATATTCATGCGTTCAGCAACACCGTTCTGCTATGGAGTGTAAACAGTGGTCTTATGTCTCTCGATCCCATCCTTCTTGCAATAATTATCAAACTCCTTAGAAGTAAATTTGGTTCCATTATCTGTTCTAAGACATTTAATGAACCTGCCAGTGCTCTTTTCAACCACAGCTCTAAAATGTTTAAATATATCAAAAACATCATCTTTTCTCTTTAATAAATAGATCCAAACTTTCCTCGAGTAATCATCTATAAAACTGATAAAATATGATGATCCCCGATAAGAAATTTTAGGAGATGGGCCCCATAGATCAGAATGAATATAGTCTAGGATACCTTTACTAGTGTGTTTCCCAGATTTAATTTTTTATCTAGCTTGTTTACCATAAATAGAATGCTCACAAAACTTCAAATCTACATATTTTAAACTAGGAAGCAACTTTCGATCAGCAAGTACCTTCATTCCTTTTTCACTGATATGACCTAACTATTGATGCCATAAACGAGTGGAGTCTGTTGCACCAACTGATGCTACTGTTGTGTGATCGATTTCCATCCTCCCTTCAAGTTTATACGGGTTCCCAACTCTCTTTGCCTTCATGAGAACCAAGATACATTTCGATATCTTCATAACTCCACCTTGAACTGTAAATTTGTAACTAGCATCATCTAGAACTCCCATTGATATCAAGTTCCTCCTCAATTCATGTACATGTCTCACATCTTTTAGAGTCCTAACAGTCCCATCATACATTTTTATTCTGATACTCCCTATCCTAACTGTTTTACGTGAAACATTATTTCCCATAAAAACTACCCTGCCATCTATAGATTGGTATGTGAAATGCCAATTTATGTGAAGACACATGTGATGAGATGCTCCAGAATCAATTAACCAGTCATAATGGTATTGTGAGACAATAGATGTAGATAATACCTCATCAATCATACTTGAATCCTTCTCGGCTATGTTTTCCTCCTTTGTAGAGTCCTCCTCCTTAGAAGCTTGCTTCCATTTCCAGTAATCTTTCTTAAGATGTCATGTTTTATTGCAATACCAACACTTCAATTTACTCTTTTTCCCCTTCGAATTTGACCTTGATGTACCCCTTGAATGTTGTCCTCTTTCACTAGTTCTTCCTCTCGCCACCATTACTTCTGATGTCAAGGTTTCAAGACTAGATTTCTTTCAAGTTTCCTCAGAAATCAAGGCTCCCACAACATCATCGATGGTAATAGACTCAGTAGAACTAAACTAATAGAGGTTACAAAATGTGCCCAAGACTCAGGCAAAGAGCACAACAGTAAAATCGCCTTATCTTCAGATTGAATTTTATCATCCATGCTAGCCAACTGACAAATAAGAGTATTGAATGCATTCAAATGATCAGAAATTTTTGTACCTTCTTTCATACGCAAGGTAAATAACTATCACTTCGGGAGGATTTTATTCGTCAAGGATTTAGTCATGTACAAGATTCAATTTTGTTCAGAGACCTGCTGCTATAGTTTCAGACACGATGTTAAATAAAACATCGTTGCCCAAGCACAAACGAATAGCACTAAGAGCTCTCTCATCCATCTCCCCCCAGTCTTCATCTGAAATATCTGCGGGTTTCTTTGTCTTCCCTGCTAGTGCCTTTGCCACTCCTTGCTGCACGAGCATATCCTGCATCTTGACCTTCCATAACTCGAAAGTATTGCTCTCATTGAACTTTTCAATTTTAAACTTAACACTCTATGTTTTCGTCATTTTCTCAAAAAACCAAATCAAACGACTTAAAACTCCAAACTTTTTAAAAAATATACCATAGATATAATAGTTTAAAAAACCAAAAGTTAAATTAAATACGATAAAGTTTAATGGAGAATACTCCCAACTTAAATATTAAACAAATATTTAAATCACCATATCCCTCTCACTTTAATCCACACCATATATTTATTTTAATCCTTTTTTTTAACTTATAACTCCCTCTTTATAATATATCCACTTTTTATATAATGAAACAACATATATAATATATGTTCCGCATCCACCTTATTCCACGTGAATTTTTAAAGAGAGATCATAAAACTCCAAACAGGTTTCAAATTTGAAGTATTCAGGGCCCTTCAAAGGTCATTTTACACGTCATAGAAGGCCACTTCAAATTTTACCATGCAAAAAAAATTTAATTTCATGGTAAGCCCTTCAATAATTAAATTAACCACTACTGTTTAAAATTGCAACAGAAGGGTAGCTTCAAATTTCACCCATCAATAGTTTTTAGTGGGAAATTGGGAATGCGGCTACTAGCTAAGTGACTTGGGAGTGGGACTTGGTTACTCTCCAATATCCACGTGTTCGATCATCCATGGATCATGGACCATTGGGCCTCTAATAATATCATTGAGCAACTTACGTGGACAGGCTTACACTAAGCAGCCCATGGCTTGAATGCTTCGAAGTTCTCATGTTTGTAGCGAGCGCTTACGTGTATAACACATTTAATGGCATCAATAAAATTATTAAACCTGGTAGGTGGCTCATACATGTTGTTGCTAGCGGGCTTACCAAGTTACAAGTTATCACATACCAATTCGTGAATGCTGACTCCGTGAGTTAATTGAGTATTCAATGTATAC
Organism: Larix kaempferi; assembly: GCA_027924585.1. Lineage (NCBI taxonomy): Eukaryota > Viridiplantae > Streptophyta > Pinopsida > Pinales > Pinaceae > Larix > Larix kaempferi. Next base: position 4,409,082 of record BSBM01000018.1, on the reverse strand, counting down.
TATATTATGTTAATGTGCCCCTGAGAATTTGGCATTTCAGACAAAATCCAAAATCCATAAACTTCTTGTAATGTTGCAGGTTGTTGCCCCTGCCTGTGGCCCCTGCCTGTGGCCCCTACCTATAGCCCTGTGTTTTCTTTGTTGTATCAAGTTAATCCTACCGTCTACGGCTCCCAGCCTCACACCCTGTGTTTTCTTTGTTGTATCAAGTCAATCCTGCAACTCCCGAGTTCCACCTTTTGTTTTCTTTGTTGTATCAAGTCAATGCTCGAATTCCATGCTTCCATGGCTCCGACCATCAATATATAATATTGCATGAATAGAAACAAGCTTTTTCTTATACCCCTATTCCACTGTGGTTGAGCTACTTCCAAGTTCAACCTACCCTATCTCCTCCAGTCCTCCAGGAGAGTTTGCGGAGCGAAGCTGGCAATGCCAGCCTGCCATAAACATATTTAAAGAAATTCGTTTTCTTTGAGGAGCTCAACTTCAAGGCTGACTAGATTTTTGACATCCTATGAATTTACAGGTATGTACATCATTTTATCCATTCATGATCCCATCAATTATTTAAAAAATTTGTTATTTGATTAAAATTCGGTAACTTCAAAGTTCAAACACAATATTATTATTTGAATGAAATTTTGTTACTTCAAATGGGCCTTGAAGGCTTCAAATTTGAAGCCTGGACCCGAGAGTGGGTTTGTCACAAATCTTCGTGAGACGCTGTTTAGAATGACATTTATCAATTCCTAATTGTAGCAACAACAACAATTGCTTATTTCTTCATATGTCCTGTGTATACGCATATATATGATTCCATGTGCTCCTTGCCTTTCCCTATTTTCCATTGTCGCTCGATCGAAGCTCTTGAGAATTTAGCTACCCTTTAACTTTCGTGAAATGGAGGGGACAAAGAAGACCATTGTTTTCACTCTGAAACCGAGTGCTTCCCTGTTCAACTGCCACTGGACATGGTTGCATCCCTATGGGAAACAGGTGTGCACAATGCGCCCCCGAACTTTACCAAAAAGCCCGAGGATTTGGGGAAGTTCCTACTTTCCCAACCTCCATGCATCTAGTTAATGAGTAAAATCAAGAATCCATACTTTGTATCTAAAACTATATTACATGAGCTATTTTCCCCAATTGCTCAGTCATTGAATCGACACCTTCCTCTAGTACACGGTTTAAGATTCTTGGTATTTATTAATATGAAGACCACTGATGATGCTGCACTTACAATCCGCGTTCGACTGTATGAACTGGGACAAAAATGTTTTTGTAATCTTGATTTTTAGAATGACAATGCTACTTTACCTTTTGATTTTGTTTCCCTTATCGGTTGGTCTGGAAAAAAACATGAACTTCAACCATATAACAAGAACTTCAACCATCTATGCATCTCCTCTCTACTTGGTCTACCTATGTTTTACTTATGCTTCACAACCCATCCTCTACTCCATCATACCACGGATTTAGTATGTATAACAGGATCTAGGGGGGGGGGCTATAAAGAAGAAGCATACAGGGTCCATAATTAACTATTGAGAACAAAAGTTGGCTGGAGTCAGATAGTTCTCTTTGCTCAATTTGGGAAACTGCTAAGATGGCAAAGGTGGCATAGTGGCCTAGAGACTGAGCCGCTAGATCGGGGCGAAATATGATTGTGTTATATGACATATATAATGTTCAGTGCTGCTATATCCACTGAAAAATAAAGCCTCTCAACTTTACTATGTCAGTAAACATTGAAATTTTGATGTACTATTACATTTTCAAATGAAAAGAATAACTTATTTTTACATGGCAACATTGAAGGGTTCAATATCTCATAGCCCTTCATAGTGAAATGGGACCCCACCCTTCAAATTTGATCCCTGACTCCAAACAAACAAAAAACAACTTTTCACGCTTTACCTTATATTTTCGCGCTTCTACTTGAAGGAAGGTAGCGATGATTTGTAGAAATTTCCGCGCTTCAGCATATGTAAGGCCCGCAAAAATTAATCGACACACATATAAATGTATACAGAGATTTAAGTGGTAAAACATCCAGGGAATAATGGTATGGGTCATTTTATTATTAAAAACATAAAACTTTACAACAACTCTCAACTCATAATAATTCTCCTACAAGAATACAAAAAACACATGTTACCAAACTTAGTCACTTAGTTAGACAGTTCCACAATCACCAAAAAAAAAAAAAACGAGGGAACTGATTATCACCCGTTTCCAACATCCCAGCATTGCCACTTACGACACACTTCACTGCTAACCCGCAACCAAATAATATGTTAACTCCCACCCAATCTTTCAAAAGTAGCAGCCGGCCATTCTATGCCTCAGTTATTTTTCTTTTGTGTTACGATGGCCATGTCAGTTAAATTTGAATTTCCCACGCGACTTCATGATTTGGGGTGAAAACATGACCTGTGTACACCAAATGACGACCACTGACAGCCGTCAAATTAAAGGATTTAGCTCTACCGTGTTTACAGCTTTACCTAAGGAAGTGTGGATGTATCACTGTAGCATTGAAAGACCTAAGTGGGCGCCAGTGAATTTAAAAGTGTGTTGGCCGCCATCAATCACCTTTGCTGCCACTTCAGAGCACTCCAATTTCTCTGCACTTATTGAAGAGCTAGCCACTTCTGAAAGAACGTAAATGCCAAGAGATTACCATTTTTTTTTTCTCTAGCATTCCAGCACTGCACAAGTACCAAAGTCATTTTATCGGGTTTTGAAGTCAACAAAATCCCCTAATCCAGAAGCAAATTATGCAAATTAAAGGAATTCATAAAACCTGAAATTGCATCCATGAGGGATGAAGATTTTTTTGCTCTATGGCTGATGTAATTTTTCGGAGAGAAAATGGATCGAGGAAAAGTCCAAAGTTATTTCACCAACTATGATTATACAATGCACGATATTTATTATTAAGCCTGAAAATATGAAAACGACCGCAAATTTTTCTTCGGACAGATTCCTACAAATGTCCGCCCTTAGACTAATCGGACAGATTCCTACAAAGCATCTAACAAATAACAAAATGTGACATTCATACCAACAAAAATAGCAGAAGCAAACTCCGTTACATGTTTCATTCACCCATTTCTTCTCTGTACAATCTAATATGTATAGATTGTATCATAGCATAAGCGAATTCCATTACCTGTTTCATTCACCCATTTCTTCTATGTACAATCTAATATATATTATAGCTAGCTCCATTACTTGTTTTATTCGCCCATATCATCTTATACAATTTGTTTTCAATCAACCCATTGTTTTATTCGCCCATTTCATTTTATACAATTTGTTTTCAATCAACCATTGTTTAAAAATTTGACGATTTGAATTGAAATATATAAATTTTTCAAATAAAATTTTGAAAAAATCCAAATGATAGGCTTCAAAGATGACCATCCAATCCATTCTCAAATGTTAAGGCATTTCCTCACATCAATCGTCGCCGATTTAACGTTATTGTACTACACGATGGAATTGAATGAAGAGAGCCCAATTGCATATTAGTGCATTGAATGCCCGCTTATGTTTAATGAATACGTCATCATTGTAAGCAAATGAAAACGAGATAAATAGACATTTAAATAATTCGAAAATTTGTGTGTAAGGTTAAACTTTGGGTCCGTCGATCGATGCATATTGTACGGATTAAGTAATATGTTCCTCACGGTACTATATGTCTTCCTATGTATAAAACACTAACAAATTCTTTCATCTATTTTTAAATTTTGATTTCAAAGTATAAAAATTTTGATTTAACTATTTTAATTTACATTGTGTAATAAAAATTATGAAAATTTATCAAAAAGGAAGAATTATATTAAATTTTTTTTTTTTTTTTATTTAATCAAAATATAAAATCATCTCATTCTTCAACTTATCTTTGAACATGTTCTTAATTTTTAGTCTTAAATTTTATTCCATTAATAACGATGATTAACACCAATAAACCACAAATTAATGTCATGAATAAGTGATTTATTACTCTATGTATTGATTTGAACATAACACACGAGCACTTTATTCTACCAAATCCAGTGTTTTGATTTCGATCTGGCTCGGCCTCTTGCATGGAGGTGGCCAATGTCACTCCTAATTAACCAGAACCAGGGTTGGAATTTCAAATCCAATCCCTGGCGAGAGCTACGGATCCATGTTTTCTAATACATTAACAGTGATCGTCTCCATATTAAAAATAAAAACACAGTCAACGCTTATCTATTTTGATTATTTCTTCCATTAAAAAAACCGAAAATTCAGTAATTATAGTAAATAGTAAATGTTTCAAATCTATGCCAGCAAATATTTTGAATCTTTTTTAATGCAATGTCATTTTCTTATTGCAATTTGACACCTTTATTGGTACTTTTTATTTTTTTATTTTTCTTTGTTTTATTAATTTCTTCCTATAAAAAATAAATTTAATTATTAATTAATTATTTAAATTCCATGGTATTAAAAAAATTGTGTTAATTAATTAATTATTTGGATTTAAAATGGTATTAAAAATATGGAGTAGATTTCATTCTAAATTAATATAGATCTATCTTTAAAAGAAATTTACCAAAAGTCAAAAGGAATTAAATTTCTCCAAATACAAACTTCTTTTTAAATTACAAATAAATAATAAATATATTATTTTTTATAATATTTTATTATTTAAAAAAAAAAACAAGAGTTACACATCTTCTTTCTTTCTGGACTATAAAACATTGACAAATTCAAACACACTTATCTAGTCTAGCTGCATAGCTGATCCTCTTCATTGGATACTAACCCTCTTCTCAGTTTTTACTCGGAATTAATGTATTCAGAATAATCCAGTGATGCAGATTTATTTTTCTTCTTCGATTAATTTCAATGTATTAACATATCTATATACTTCTCCAACGAAGAGGTTGTGGATTGATCTATGCTTCTGAGTTGAATGACTGTAAAGGTTGTGAATTCGATTGCAGTGGATTATAAGAGCATTGATTGGATTGAAATTGAGGTTATTAGTTCTGATGAAATTGTTGTAAAATGATTTTAAGTATAGAGAATTTCGTAATTGCTTCTTCTGTAGGTTTAATTAGATATATGACATGTATTAAGATTAATTAAAGAATTATTTACATTATTAAAGAATTATTTGCATTTACATTGATCAATGGGCAAAATAAATAGATTTAAGTTTTTAATTAAAACTTTAGATGCATAGTGAACAATTAGTTTTACCTTGTGAAGATGCTTACACATACTTCTTTTATCATAAATAAGTTTTTTAATCTAAAGGGCAAGGGGCGTTGCTAGCTGCAAGGCCATTACTAACGTATAGCCCTTATTTCAATCTGTACTCATTTTATGTTTTATATATATATATATATAATCCACATTTAAGAAACTCATTATTTTCAAAAGCTAAACTCCATCTTAGCTATCAACTCGATGAAGAATATCATACAGGATAATTCCCTACTTCTTGTAGTACATTAAAGAATCTTTCAAGACAGTTCCAAGAAATTTGTTATGCCTATGCCTTCATGGAGATAAAGATTAACGCTAATCAGCCCTCTAAGAGAGGGCTTTTAATGCCAGAAAATCACAGCTCCTTGGTAGAAGTTTCCGGACAGTGATTGTATAGACCCAAAGCTTTTTATGCTTTTACTTATTTTTGTGAGGGAAGGAAGGGAATTCTTAATTTGATAAGCTCTATAGTCTTACTTTCTATTTTTTTACTTTGATTCTATTTTTGGTTTTTTAATTTAAAAATTAATTAGAAATATATTTAATTAATATATAATAATATTATTATTATTTATTTAATTATATGGATAGTAGTTGATGCATGGTTAATAACAAGATAGACAATTTATTTAACTAAAAAAGATAACAAGTAGTTGAGGCATAGACAACAAGTAATTACAACTAAGTATGGAGAACAAGTAACTAAGCATAAAGAATGAGTAACATATAACTTGTTCATGACACTTAACTTGTGACCTATCAATATTCACCGACCACAAGTTAAGTGACTATGTTAATTTTAGCATGAAATATATAATATGCATTCAATTTATGTGCGGCACTCCAGTCTTGGATTTTGGTTTTCATTCTACCCCAGATTAATATTTTTTGACGTTTTGGGTTTTTATATTACCCATCATAAAACATTTTGTTTAAAATTTTATCCTTCAACAATGAAGTCTTCTTAAAAAAATTCATAATCAGAATCCATATTTTTAAATAGATACAAGCCTTTGTAAATCTAATCGTTATAAAATAGATACAAACCTTTGTAAATCTAATATGTCCATGCCCTTACCTTTTTTTACTTTTCCCTTGATAAAGTTGAGAAACAACTAAGGCAAGAAAAGGTAGTGACCAGAGCAAGGCACTCCAGGATGAAGCAACTAGAACATACCATTTTTCGGTTGGGTACATCTCCTCAATACTTCACAAAAGTAAAGGATTTTATAGACAATAAGGATAAAAATATTATGGTTATTACAAATAAAATAAAGGCACCATATGCCTATCTAGTTATTGTAGCGGAACATTAGAGGGCTGCACTCCTCAAATAGTTGCATGAGTCTAGGCAGCAAAAGCAAAATCTCAAGGAGCAGGTGGCTAAGGTGGCTATGATGGATACTGAAATTAAGCAATTACACAATGCAGGCATACCAAGTGCAATCATGCGCAATTTACAAGAATTATCAATAATAATGATGAATGAGGGACTCCACAAAATATAGTTTTGTATGCTCTTTTTTTATATATTTTGTTGTTCTACAAACTACATTTCATTCCAAATGTTGCAAATAGATTTCATGTCTCTCAATGCCTTATTTAGTATTGTCCTTCATTTAAATTCTACATCTCTCATTGAAATTGAACCAGGGGAGAAATATAACCAAAACTTTTGAGTTTGAATCTATATAAACTACATAAATTATGGGATAAATCGCGCTACATACACACACTAAACATTATTTATGTTATTTAAAATTATTAAAAAATACCTACTTTATAAGGTTTTTTCAAACTCATAGATTTAAGTAAATGTTTGAATCTAAACAAATCACTAAATATAATACCAAAAACTAGTGCATGCATTACTTTTGATAATGCAAATCATTCTCAAACTCTGTCTCCAAGGCTCTCCAACTCCCAACTTTTTGTAACATTTAAATGTAATCAATGAACATTGAGCATTGAAATTTATAAGCTCCTTGCAATAATAAAAATGTCAAAAAATAATGGAAAAATCATTGAGTTAAACTTGAGTTCTTTATTTTAGAAAAAATCAATGCAACTTGTAAATGGAAAGACATGAAAATAATTCTAATTTAATAGATGTTTTTTTTTATTAAATGTATGGTTGCAACTTGTAAATGAAAGACATGGAAATAAATCTAATTTAATAGATGCTTCTATTTTTTTAGTCAATATATAGTTTGGAAGTTGGAATTTACAAAATATAGTTTTATATAAGATAAATATATTAATACTATTAATAAATTAATAATATAAAAAGTTTTAGAAATTTTATTACCTTTCAAAAATACATTTAAAAAAAAAATTACCCTCCATAAATGACCATTAATCAAATTCCATGAGTCACCGGCACCACTGAGCATATCTCTCAGTAACATGCTATTTTAGTCAACGTTCAAAAACATAGTCAACTTTTGTCGATTTTGATCTTATCTATTTTAGTCAACGTTTGTCGATTTTGATCTTATCTACTGGAAGTATGCTTAAAAATCCAGAGGCATTATGGTCAACTCGAACAGTTCAATCCATATGTGGACAGTGGGACCGGAGACCCACTTTGGTCGTTTGGTTCTCCGCACGTACCACGTTCAATGAGTTTTGAGGTCCTTCTATAAATGGCAGCGGGAATAAGAGTCGTTACCACAAAGTAGTTAGTTTCCATTCATGGTTGTTAATTCCCAATGGCCGCCATTTCCTGTGGTTCGAGCAGCAGGGAGAATGGGGATGAAGAGGCAAAATATAGCTGCTGGGAAGTTCCTTCAAGCCCTCCTCACTGCATGAACTTAAGTCGATTATGCAGTTTGAGCTTCAATACTGTGAAAAATCTTGGTGAAGTGGGCGTGAACGAACTTACCAGCAGCTATATTTTGCCCGAGGCCAACAGTAAGCACAGCTCCAATACAATATGATCTCCCTATTATCGACATTTCGGCTTAGAAGGCCCTCACCGTGTCCATGTTGTCTCTGCCATTGGCCGTGCCTGCCAACAGACTGGATTTTTTCAGGTATACCTATTTTGTTACTCACATAAATCATTTGAAGCCTGGTAGCATGGATTTAGGATACGAATTGTTGATTGTTTAAATTAATTTGCAGGTGAACAACTACGGTATTGTGGAATCATTGATAAGCGAAGTGATGAGAGTCGCGTCTGAATTCTTCGAGTCGCCAATAGAAGAATGAATTGAATTTATTTCTGAAGACATGATGAAGGCAGTGAGATACGGCACCAGTTTGAATTTTCTGAGAGATCGAGTCTTCTGCTGATCAAGAGATTTTCTGAAGCGCTAGTATCATCCACTCCACAAAATGGTTCCACTCTGGCATTCAAATCCTTCTGATTATCGGCGAGACTATATGAAAATTGTTCAGATCATGCAATGAATGAAATGTAATAAACCTGCACGGAGCGTGGTGTCAGCATACAGCAAAGAGGTGATCTGGTTGGGTGTGAGGATAATGAATGCAATAGTGGAGAGCTTGGGATTGCCCCCACAACAATATTCTTCCTTGGTTGTAATGAATAAAATATAAACGATTTCATTTATTAACATTGTTGTGGACACTCTCCCTCGCAAGAACCTTTTTTTCTTTGTTTGGAGGCATCTCAGCCGATGTGGAATCATGGAGAGTTTGGTGGTAATCAATAAAATATAATTGATTTTATTTATTAAGATTGTTGTGTACACTCTACCTTGCAAGAACCTTTTTGTTGTTTGTTTGATCTTTGAAGGCATCTTGGCCGATGTGGACTCATGGAGAGTATAGTTATAGACATACAACACAGTGACCACCATGAAGATAATCCTCTCTCTTACCTTCCATTTTCTTAAGAGGTTCTTTCAGTTTATCAACAGGCTCCGCTAGTATGCTTTCTGGCCCAAGATATATGAGATTTTACCATGAAAGAAGCTTCTATTTTCTTAAGAGGTTGTTGATATGGTTCTTTCAGTTTATCAACAGGCTCCTCTAGTATGCTTTCTAGCCCTAGATATATGAGATTTTACCATGAAGATAATCCTCTCCTTTCATTGCTTTCCATTTTCCAATCTTTGCACAATAAAGATAATCCTCTCTTCCAATGTGATTTCACTATGAAGATAATCCCTATTTTTAATATACTTTCCCTGTTTACCTTCCAATGCATGATGAAGATAGTCCTTACTTTCGATTCCCCTCGTACAGTCCTCTAATTTTCCTTCTAAGACATCTAAAATTTCACCATGAATAGATAATCCCCTCCTCCCCTCGTCCTATATTGTCCTCATACTTCTTCTTTGCCTTCCAATGCAATTAGTGCATTGATTTTAATCCAGGGAGCCCTTCACTCTCATCCAAATTTACCATTCAAGGTACTTCAGATTTTATGAAGGAGTAATATTCTCTTTCCATTTTCTTACATTCTCTTTTTGTTAAGATAATTACAATTATTATGGTTAACAATTCATAGGTTATAATTTTGACAAATTATATTTTTTAAGACTTAAATTTTACATAAAAGTTGTGTTATTAAATATATGTTATTATAATATAATAAAAACTATATTTTCATAATTTTGAGTTTATTAATAATTCAACTTAAAGGATTTTAAATTATTAAATTATTAGAAGGAAGATTAACCTTGATTTAAAATTTTCTTATGAATATATATAAATTTTCATTTGACTTTTTTATTTATAAAACTTAAAAAAAATACTACAAATATATAAATTTTCATTTGACTTTTTTATTTATAAAACTTATAAGAAAATATTTTAAAATAAAAATTTTAAAAAAAAACACATTATTATTCACTAGCAGAGCAAATTGATAAGTGACACTTAAGTGTCGTGAACAAATTATCTTCAATTAGACAGTCCACTTGTTCCATCCACTTATCCACCCCACATTCTAACATATATACACCTATTAATATAAATATAAAAGTAATGTATTTATAATTTCCATTCCAATAAATGTAAATAACCAATTTGCCATTGGATATAGCTTAGGCAGTTGGGAGGAATGATTGTTACCCTCGCCACCCAGGTTCAATTCTTGTAAAAGACATGATGCTCTTGTTGAGCCTCTATTTATAATCGCTGGAAAAAATATAAATAACCAATTGTCATTCCAAGTTTTATGATGAGGACATGTAACTTGACTTTTCGATCTTGGATGTGGCTAATGTCACTCTTTGCCAGAGAGACGTATACAACAATTGTCTCCATCAATGCATCCATAATAATGGATGTATTAAAAACTAATTAAAACAGTCAACACTTGTCGATTCTGATCATTTCATGACTGATATATGTATTAAAAAACCTACAGGTCAACTCGAACATTTCAATCCATGGTGAGGACCGAGAACCCAGTTTGTCATTATGTTCTGCATGTGGAACGTTAAATGAGTTTAAGCTCTCCTTATATTTAGTAGCAGGAGACAGTCGAAACCTCAAAGTAACCGTTTATCTGTTCTTTTTTAAGTCCTTATGCTCAGGTATTGTTTGTCCGTTCTTTTTTAATGCTTATGCTCAGGTCGTTAATAATATTTGAAAGTGCTTTGCCTGCAATCCAATCCAATGGGAAAGAGTGAAATCACTTGATGACATGAAGAGCGAAGATGGATATACAGCGCCGTTTCTTTATTTGGTTAGGTAAATATTTTTATTTTAATAACTGTAAAGGTTAATTCCATTAGTTAAATCATAATTATTATATGTTCTCGACAATTATGATAAATCCGCTCTTTCAATCCCATCTCAGAGTATAGTTGTTTGTTTAATCCATTCTATTAGTATTTTTTGAGATCTATGCACTAGAAAACGATACAAGTGATAAAGCCTATTCTGGAGCGTGAAATCCTCAGTGTATATGAGCTTTGACAATATAAAAGGAGGAGATGGCGTATTTGGCATTGCAGACTTTGGGTGTGCAACAAGAATAAACACTCTTCTCGTCCAAACAACGTGGAGTTCTCATCAGCAACGTGCAGTTGTTGAGCTTCCTTCCAGTGATTTTAGTCTCCATATGAACAATTAGCAGACCGCGCCCACGAGGAGGTTAAGACGAATGTAGTTTTGGTGAGCCTCCCGCAACGAGACCTTACTTTGCAGAGGTTACTTTGCAGAGGTGGTCTCTGAATCGTTCTACAATAGACCTTTTCCACCACCTAAAACCCTTCAATTTTATCAATCTTCTAGCAGCCTTCAATGGGTAAATGCTCTTGCTCTCTTGCGGGGAACCATGCTTTCTTCTTCTTGGCACCTTCCACTTATTATATATATAATAATATGAGGAATCGACATAACTTTTATAGAAGATCACATCTAACATAATCGTCATCAGAGTATGTTATTTTATCCTCATTAGAGAATGTTATAATTATTTTGCAATGCGGCAAAACAACATAATTCTAATTGAAATTCACAAATTGACTTACTTAATGCTTGATGAGTAAGTCATAATCTTTTATATCTATTTTCAATCATGGTCAATCACATTAACTTGTTCATTTATTATATATTTTTAACGAGTAGTCTATTTATTCTATGTTTTGGACTTTAAGGTGGTTTTTTGTCGGAATCGGGTTGTTTTTGGTGAAATCCAAAGTCTTTAAATTGTGGTTTTGAATCTATAAATATATTAGCACCTTCAAATACCCCCATGGCACCCAAATTATGCAATTTCTATAACTAATATATGTGATTCTAAAAAAATTTAAAAGTTTCCAGCTGGACTCCCAACAAAATAAGATTAGACTACACCTATTTTTAATTGCATGCTTAGATAACTATCTATAAGTTGAAGTTGTTATGGATAAGTAATTCAGGATAAATTGTTATAGATCAATTGTTATGAATTAATTGTTATGGATAAATTATTATGGATAAGTAATTAATATGATTAAGTAATTTGACATAAGTCGACAAAGATGAATGTCACAATGAGAAGACCATTTAGGAATGTCACAATCTAGCATAGTCCTTCAAAAATGGGACAATGTGACATAACCCTTCATGAATATTGCAATGCAACACATCCAATGAGTAATGTAGCAATTTGACATAAGTAAACCAAGTTGATTGTTTGAATGTGAAAAAGCCAATGAGGAATGAAGTCGACCATGGTCAATTGTAATTAAATGTGGTCAATCATAATCAATCATGGTCAAAACAGTCAAGCATGTTGAATGTTTCATTTTGATATAACTATTGAGGGATACATCGTAGTTCAACATAATCATTCAAGATTGACACTTTGCGACCTACCCCTTCACAAGGTATGTAATGCAACAACCATTCATGGGCATAGCAATTTCACATATGTCAACCTTGATGATCATCGCAAAGTGGCAAATTTGTTGAAGAACATCAAAACCCACATAACCCTTAGGAAATGTTATAATGAAACATAACCCTCCAATGTCACAATGGAATGTAACTATTCATGAATGTAGCAATTTGACATATAATCCAAACAAGATGAATGTCACAATGCGACATAACCATGTTAATGTCACAATTTAATATAATATTACAGTCTTCCATAATATTGTAATGTGAATTTTTTCAAGACATCGTATGTATGTCACAATGTTACATAATTTTGAATTCAACCTGCTAACCATAATCAACAATTTTTAACTAATCATAACAAATTCAACCATGGTCAACCATAGTCAACATGGTCAACATAGTCAATTCAACATAAGTCTATAAATATAAATGTCACAATGAGACATAACTATTTTTTAACATCATAATCCCTCTTGAACATTGCAATGTGACATAACCCTTGATGAACATCACAATGCAATGTAACCAGTCACAAATGTAGCAATTTGTTATAAGCAAACTAAGATGAATATTGCATGGAACATAACAATTAATGATCATCACAATACAACTCAACCATTGAGGAAGGATTTTAATGTGACATAACCATTGAGAACCATAGAAATTCAACATAAGCCAACCTCTTAATGTTGTAATATGACAGAATTTTCAATTCAACTTCTTCGAGTCACAGCGTGACATAATTTTGAATTGAACCTCTTTATCAAAATCAACATTATTCAATCATGCTCAATGGTATTCAACATTATTCAACCATGGTCAACCATAATTTTGAATTCAACATATTTACCAATGTCGGTATTATTCAACCATGGTCAATCATAATCAACATGGTGAACCATATTGACTTATACTCAAACATAGTTAACCATGGTCAACCATATCCAACCATAGTACTCAATTGTTAACAAAATTCAACCATAGTTAAGCAAAGTCATCCATAGTTAACCATGGTTATAAAAAATTTGACCATAGTCAAATATAGTTAACCATAGTGAAACATAGCCAACCATAGTTAGTGATAGTCAAGCATAGTCAAACATATTCACAAATGGGGGTGAATCCATGAAGATGGGCAACACTTTTTGGCCAATCAATTGATAAAAAATCAATTTTTTACTCATTTATTAAATTGAAGCCCTTAAAACTCATATATGCCTTATGAATTCCGACATGCAACAAAAAAACAAATTGTAGAGAATTATATTGTCATTCCACCTATATTTGTTTTAAAAAATAATATTATTATTTCATATGTCAAAATTGCATTTAATGATACGTTTGTTTTTGTAAATTTCAAGAAAAGATAACAGGTGGCTTGTGTGCACGTAAAATAATTTAGTAATAAATACATAACTTTTGTAAAAATATATATATGAACATAATCTACACAAAATGTATTGGGCGTACATATTTTTTTTAATTTATGTTGAAAAAATATATTTTTTATTAATTTTTGAAACTGACCATTGAAAATTTTAATCACATTTTGTACACATGTGTGCACACAAACTTTTTTTTACTGATTACAAAAATCAGTAAAGGGTGTGTGCAAGAAGATGAGGGTCACTTTAGATGCAATGCTACTTTTTTCAAAACTCGTTCCTGATACATAAAACATAACGCGTTTCTGATATTTAGCACCTGCCATGGTAAGACCCGAGCCTAACATGTCATTGGACATGTAGGATAGGTAACCATAACGCGTACACGTTATATAACTACAAAACACATACGCGTTATGTAGTTACAAAACGTGTACGCGATATGTAAATCTAAAATGAATTTAAATACACAGTCCCGACGATTCCCGACCACCCGCGGCACTCACGCATCAGAAACGCGAAATAGACCCTAGACGAGGACGGTTTGTGGCCCACTCAAGTATCGGTGTTGCTCGATTTAGCTGGAGGGGAGACAAATTGACCAGTGGATTGTCATCTAATCAGGTAATTCATTCACCCATACCATTTTTTTGTCATTTGTTAACCTAAATTACTATTTTTTTATTGTTTAAAACAACCTAGTTTTGTAATATTGATAAAATTGGGAATAATCCAATCTCTAATTAAATTCACATCTCCCTCAACCAAGATGAGTGAATAATTAAAATGAATCCCTTTTCAAAAACTCAAAAATTCATAATCCAACCAAAAATTGAAAAAAATAAAACTCCCCCCTTTCTACAATGTATTCATCTAAGTCACCCGATATGAGGACACAGGACACGAGTGTCCCCACCAGGCTTCAAATTTGAAGCCTTCAGGCCACTTCAAATTTTACCCACACGTCATAGAAGGCCACTTCAAATTTTACCATGCAAAAAAAAATTAATTTCATGGTAAGCCCTTCAATAATTAAATTAACCACTACTGTTTAAAATTGAAACAGAAGGGTAGCTTCAAATTTCACCCATCAACAATTTTTAGTGGGAAATTGGGAATGCGGCTACTAGCTAGGTGACTTGGGAGTGGGACTCGGTTACTCTCCAATATCCATGTGTTCGATCATCCATGGATCATGGACCATTGGGCCTCTAATAATATCATTGAACAACTTATGTGGATGGGCTTACACTGAGCAGCCCATGGCTTGAACGCTTCGAAGTTCTCGTGTTTGTAGCGAGCGATTACGTGTTTAACACATTTAATGGCATCAACAAAATTATTAAACCTAGTAGGTGGCTCATACGTGTTGTTGCTAGCAGGCTTACCAAGTTACAAGTTATCACATACCAATTCGTGAATGCTGACTCCGTGAGTTAATTGAGTATTCAATGTATAATATATTATGTTAATGTGCCCCCACGAATTTGGCATTTCAGACAAAATCCACAATCCATAAACTTCTTGTAATGTTGCAGGTTGTTGCTCCTGCCCGTGGCCCCTACCTATAGCCCTGTGTTTTCTTTGTTGTATCAAGTTAATCCTACCGTCTACGGCTCCCAGCCTCACACCCTGTGTTTTCTTTGTTGTATCAAGTCAATCCTGCAGCTCTCGAGTTCCACCTTTTGTTTTCTTTGTTGTATCAAGTCAATTCTTGAATTCCATGCTTCCATGGCTCCGACCATCAATATATAATATTGCATGAATAGAAACAAGCTTTTTCTTATACCCCTATTCCACTGTGGTTGAGCTACGTCAAAGTTCCACCTACCCTATCTCCTCCAGTCCTCCAGGAGAGTTTGCGAAATATGGTTGTGTTATATGACATATATAATGTTCAGTGCTGCTATATCCACTGAAAAATAAAGCCTCTCAACTTTACTACGTCAGTAAACATTGAAATTTTGATGTACTATTACATTTTTAAATGAAAAGAATAACTTATTTTTACATGGCAGCATTGAAGGGTTCAATATCTCATAGCCATTCATAGTGAAATGGGACCCCACCCTTCAAATTTGATCCCTAGTCCCCACTAGACACGGTGACCCCCGGAATTAGGACACGTAGGACACGGTGACCCCCGGAATTAATATATTTTTAAAATATATTAAAATTTAAAAATATAGACATATAGATCCAATCAAATTTAACATTTACAATTACAAATATTCAATAGAAATTACATTTACAATTACAAATATGAAATATTCAATAGAAATTAGATCATTCACAAATCACAACACATTTGTCATTCACAATCACAAATCACAATGAGACATTGAGACACATAGATGCAAACTCATCACTGCCCTGATCCTCCTCCTCCATGCCTGAATCAACAAACTCATCACTGCCCTGATCCTCCTCCTCCTCCTCCTCCTCCTCTCTGCCAATCTAACTAACTTACTTTTTAATTGTCAAATGTTTAATTTTAAGTTTTAAATGTATGTAAGTGAATGCTATTAAATTGCTTACTTGAGTTTGATTTAATACATGTTCAATTTTGAAGAGACGTCATTATATACCATGTATATGTTTCTAATGATTTTCGTATTAATGTCTTTATTGCAGTTGCGGCTATGGATACCAATGCCGAGATATTGATTGAGCTTGCCCACTTGAGGGGCATAAGTGCAGCTTTTAGTGGTGATGACAGGATTCGTCGTTCGCTTGCATCAACCTTGGATGCAATTGTTGACACCATTTCACAATCTACCAATGTACTATATGATATTGCATCATACAGAGAAAGAAAAAGACAACAATATGCTGATGGGCTAGACTACAATGCAATAAAAAAGTTGAAAATATCCAAAGAGCTCATATTTGCATTGTTTAGGGACCCTCAGACGGGGGAAATCCCAAATGCAAAGAGGCCGCATATCTCCATTGAGTGGTGCACGTTTCAACCATTTGTTGATAACTGGATGGACAGATGGTACATGGTTTTTGATATGCCACCACACAACAACAGGGAAATTCCCCTATATTTCCTTCGAAAGATGTACGCAGAGTTCGTGTTGCATAAACACATTAACTATTTTGACATCTTGCAGTTTCAGGGGATTGGTGGGGGGATGCCCCAAAACCAACCCAATGCCAGGCTTCGAGACCAGGATCGCCCTATCCCTGCACCTCACAAGCAGTTTCCTGGGCCAGATGTCCCACCTGCACATCGTATTATTTCACAGACAAGGGATGCATTTTTGAGTTTGGCACGGGCGGTTGTTCGCCATGGCACGATGGTTCAACATATGGGTGAGGAAGGGACATCTATCCCTGGTGTGGTACATACACCAGCTCGACACCATGCAGGACCATCAACTAGTGCAAGACCATCAGGACCATCCACTAGTGCAGGACCATCAACACATCCCCATCCTAGTACTGATCCTCACGAGTGCACATCATGTGGTCGTCCCTGCTATGGTCTTGCCTCAGATGTTGCCTTCAGTGGGTTTTTGAGAGAGGTATGTTGATGGTTAATTGTAATAAATTCTTCATTTATTTTTCGTCTTTGTACACATATATATAGTTTGAGCTAATATATTAATTTTGTGAACTTGCAGTTGATGCTTTATGGCGGCAACGACGCCCCAGAGCCAGATGTTCCAGACTCTACAGGGGGGCATGATGCTACCCATTTTGTAGGCCCATCTTATATACCACCTATTGCCGTATCTCACACCGAGGTAAACATTTTAAAATTTCAGTTTTTTAATACTTGTTAATTTGTTAATTTCCACATACTTTACATTTTAGTTCATTAATGCTATCTACGGTCTAATATTTACAATTATTAAACTTGCAGATGGCAGATCCTTCACTGGGGCAAGGTAATGTGGAGGTAGCACCCATGGTCATACCGTCCCATGAAACATCTGGGCTCCAGGTAAACAATTAAAAATGACATTTTTTAAATACATGTTTATTTGTTGAATCAAGCATGTCTAACTACATGAACACTTGCTGACTGTAGGCACCATCCGAGACTCCTGGACCATTGCCTGGATTTGTATCTCCCTCCAGGCCATTCGTGAACAAGGGTCGTGTGTATGTGAGGCGTTCTACTCCTAGAAAGACTCCAGCTGCCCATGACCATGGGCTTACTCACACCATGGTAATGTATATCCTTCGATGATATTTGTTGTTTAACTTGAAATCCAGTGCATAAATCATTTTTGTTAATGTTTGAATTGCATGTTTACTGCATCAGGAACCCGAGTTGTCTACTGAAAACCTCACATCGATGGTTGATGCAGCAGTTAGTGCCGCATCTGCAATGACAACTGATCACACACTGGTATGTAACTATTTCAACATTATCTTTACATAGTTTATTATTGTTGTCTATTGTTTATTATGCATTTCTAACTATTTCAACATTTTTTCATTGTAGCCACCACCAGCAGGAGCAGTTCCTGGCCCCCCTGGTTTGACCATCCTGGATGTTCAACCAACGGCTCCATCTGCTACACAAGCAACGCAATCTCCTTTGTCAGTTGAGGTGAGATGTCCTTCAGTGACCAAGTGTTTCATGCACTTTCCATGCACCAGTTGATAATTGTTGAGCTAATGTATTAGTGTACATAGTTAGTTGAATTTAACAATTGATATTTAATTTGCAGGATCCAGAGACGCACATTGATCCTAGAGATGTGCCTAGAGGATCAACGTCGGGAAAGAACAAGAGGAAGCTTGAGTTTTGATGTGTCTTATGGGATATATGTACATTTGGATACATGTACATGTGGCTTTGATAGTTTTGGATAGTTTTGGACACATGTGCTTTTGGATACTGTTGTATATATATGTACTTTTCTATACATTCAGTTTTGGAGACATGTACATTGACTTTATTGTGCATGTGCTTTTGGAGACATGTACATTGACTTCATTGGATACATGTACTTTTGGATACTTTTGGATACTTTTGGATATACATGTACTTTTGGATACTTTTGGATATACATGTACTTTTGGAGACATGCACTTTTGGATACTTTTGGATATATATGTACTTTTGGATACATGTACTTTGGAGACATGCACATTGACATTTCACTTATAAATGAATGATACATTTCACTTTGTATTTGTTCTTCGGTTTCCATGTGTTCTTGTGTCAATCTAATGTGTTGATTTGTGTGGATTATCTATTACTCGTGAATGCACTATGTCAAAAGAACAAACTATTATATTCAAAGGTTTCAATGAATTCACTACATGCATGCACTAATTTGTATCTAATTAAAATTTGTGATTTTGGATGATCATTACAAGTTATGTCAAAGTTCTTGCTCGTGTAATTTAATCAAACTAAATGCAATACAATGTTTTTCAAGGTTTCAACGAACTCACTCATGCACACCCATTGCCATCAACTACCAATGAAAGTCTAACATTATGAGGTTCTTCTTTAAAAATGGGTAATATTTCCTTGATGATCGTAAATTGAGAACCATTTGTAGCCACTCATATAATACCATCTTCACTTATCTTTGTACATGATAATCCATAAAATGTGCTATGTTTTTTAACCTAAACAATCATCAAAAACCTAGAATTATAGGGATATGATAAAGAACCTTATGGGGCACCTTATATATTACCTAATTAGTTCAATATCTATTGATCCCACATTCATGGCATTTTAAATTTGTTGCATGCTGTCCATAATATATCATTTGATCATAATTAGGACATGCATCAATTGTTTGATATTCCTTTCTTGTATCTTTCATAAGGGCACACAATTCTCAATATGTGCAAGGTAAAGTATTTGATGGTTATAGGAAAATATTACCTAACAATCTATAAGAAAAAATCAATTTATGTACTAAATAATGGATATCGCAATGTAGTTATTACAATCACAAAAAATATTAAAAACTTATATTTATCATTAGAGTTATTGTGTATACATTAGGATCTTTTTCATACCATTGTTTGAAATGTCATTCAATACCTTCAATTTTATCAACATCAAATTAGTAGACAAAGTGACTCATCTTTGATCTCTTGTATAGGCCTTTGTGTGCCTTACCAATAAGATGTACATCATGAATATTATCATAGGTCTCATACATAGGTGCATCCTCATCCATGCAAACAAAGGTGTCATGGATCAACCTATTATCCCTTTATTCTCAATAATATTAGTATCATTATCTTCCATAGGATCAAATTCAACTCCATCACCCCCATTATTGCTACTCTAAATTGCAGCCTTAGGAGTTTTGATCATGTGTTTTTGTCTCTTTAGGAGTTTTGAAATATTCTACTCTTTCAAAAATAATATGGAAGTTCAAATATTTAAAAGTGGCTTAAATTATAAAATGGGCAGAAATTCACCAAATGTCCCTGAATGACATTTTCATGCGACTTGCAACTCGACATAACTCGGAAACCGGACGTCGGACCGACGAACCGTCGACTCCGTTGGTCTCCTGGCGTGCAATTACCTCTAGGGGGCCCTCTCCCTCGTCTCCCCATGGCCCAATGGCTTCATTGTGCATTCATTTCGTAAACTAGGGTTTTGCTCAGTTTAATTGCATGCAATCTCGCATTGGTGGGTCAACTCTGTAAAAACCTCCCCCGAGCCAGTGTTGGCAGTGTTCCCACGTCGGCATTGCCCACACACACTTGCAGGAGCCAACGGCACGCAATCTTCCTGCTCCATTTTCTTTTTGGCTCCCGGACGGAAATTCACCAAGTGTCCCTGAACGACATTTTCATGCGACTTGCAACTCGACATAACTCGGAAACCGGACGTCGGACCGACGAACCGTCGACTCCGTTGGTCTCCTAGCGTGCGATTACCTCTAGGGGGACCTCTCCCTCGTCTCCCCATGGCCCAGTGGATTCATTGTGCATTCATTTCGTAAACTAGGGTTTTGCTCAGTTTAATTGCATGCAATCTCGCATTGGTGGGTCAACTCTGCAAAAACCTCCCCCGAGCCATTGTTGGCAGTGTTCCCACATTGGCATTTCCCACACACACTTGCAGGAGCCAACGACACGCAATCTTCCTGCTCCGTTTTCTTTTTGGCTCCCGGACGGAAATTCACCAAGTGTCCCTGAACGACATTTTCATGCGACTTGCAACTCGACATAACTCAGAAACCGGACGTCGGACCGATGAACCGTCGACTCCGTTGGTCTCCTGGCGTGCGATTACCTCTAGGGGGCCCTCTCCCTCGTCTCCCCATGGCCCAGTGGCTTCATTGTGCATTCATTTCGTAAACTAGGGTTTTGCTCAGTTTAATTGCATGCAATCTCACATTGGTGGGTCAACTCTGCAAAAACCTCCCCCGAGCCAGTGTTGGCAGTGTTCCCACGTCGGCATTTCCCACACACACTTGCAGGAGCCAACGGCACGCAATCTTCCTGCTCCGTTTTCTTTTTGGCTCCCGGACGGAAATTCACCAAGTGTCCCTGAACGACATTTTCATGCGACTTGCAACTCGACATAACTCGGAAACCGGACGTCGGACCGACGAACCGTCGACTCCGTTGGTCTCCTGGCGTGCGATTACCTCTAGGGGGCCCTCTCCCTCGTCTCCCCATGGCCCAGTGGCTTCATTGTGCATTCATTTCGTAAACTAGGGTTTTGCTCAGTTTAATTGCATGCAATCTCGCATTGGTGGGTCAACTCTGCAAAAACATCCCCCGAGCCAGTGTTGGCAGTGTTCCCACGTCGGCATTTCCCACACACACTTGCAGGAGCCAATGGCACGCAATCTTCCTGCTCCGTTTTCTTTTTGGCTCCCGGACGAAAATTCACCAAGTGTCCCTGAACGGCATTTTCATGCGACTTGCAACTCGACATAACTCGGAAATCGGACGTCGGACCGACAAACCGTCGACTCCGTTGGTCTCCTGGCGTGTGATTACCTCTAGGGGGCACTCTCCCTCGTCTCCCCATGGCCCAGTTGATCCAGGTGGATATTGGTGGCCACCCACCTTTCCAACTGGCTCAAAACAGTTTTATGGCAACTTTGGTATTGTACTATTTTTAGCAGTTTTTCGGGTCCTGAACTTCCGGGGCCATTTTGAGGCCCTAAACGACCTTTTTTGGCAATTTGGGGGCCAAATGGTTGCCTCTGGCATACATTTGGCCCCAATTGATGGTTGTAAATCTCGGATAGACCTTTCCAACGGGCTACCGAGCGCCCCAAACGGAGATCGTATGCAAAAGTTACGACCCCGGGAAGTTGATGTAGTAACTTACCCAAACGGGGCCCACATGACTTTTGGCGCTTCATCTCCTAGGGTTAGGTTTTTGGATGTCTAGGGTTTTTGACATTCCTGTTTATTGTAAAAGGCCTTGAGAGCCTCATTGTAACCATCTTCTTGCGAAATGAGCGCAGCCGTCACATCTCTTCTCAGAGATAAGCCGCCACCATTCCAGCAAGCTTGTTTTCCGCTGCATTTTACAGTTCTAGCTTATTTCCTTATTGAATAGAAAACCAGTTTTACTGTATCTCTGTTATTTTGTGTTAAGCATCCGATAATAATCTGTATTCATTTCGTTCTGCTCATAAAATCCGGATCAGTGGTATCAGAGCGGTCTGCTCCTTGTCGTCTTAATGCATGTCCCCAACGAGGTCAGGGTACAAAGAATTGGGTCTCGAGCTTGTTTCTCTTGAGGACAAAAGCTCTCGCACGCCCAAGCGACCTCTCATGGCAGGAGAAAAGAAAGATGACGGGACAGGAGATCCTATCAAAATGTTGCTTGAGGAAGCCCTCACGCAGCAGAGGAACGAGATGATGGATAATTTCGCGCAAATCCTTCGGCGACTACCAACAAGCGACGCATCTTCCTCGAGCGGAGGCGCCGCCCCCTTCAAGGTACAAATCAACTTCGATATCCCTATATTTGAAGGACAGATAGACGCAGATGCTGTAGATAAGTGGTTGAATCTACTAGAAGGGTATTTTTCTGTCCATAACTTTTCGAATAAAGAAAAGATTACTTTTGCGCTCCTCAAAGCCGTTCC
Source organism: Larix kaempferi (assembly GCA_027924585.1). Taxonomy (NCBI): domain Eukaryota; kingdom Viridiplantae; phylum Streptophyta; class Pinopsida; order Pinales; family Pinaceae; genus Larix; species Larix kaempferi. Next base: position 4,386,062 of record BSBM01000018.1, on the reverse strand, counting down.
CCATGTGAAAGATTGGTGGGAAACATTCTGCGAGCAAAAGGACACAGAAGAAGCCTCATTATTTTCAGTCATAGCCACCTGGGAATCCTTCAGGGATGCTATTAAGGAACAATACTACCCTGTTGGAAGTTATGACGACTTGTATACCAAATGGACCACACTGCGACAAGAAAGAGACCAAGCAGTGCCAGAGTTCACGAATATCTTCCATACCTTGCGCACTAAGCTGGGTATCAAAGATTCAGAGCGACATCTGGTGCTCAAGTATCGCGGTGGTTTGCATAGATACATCCAGACCGAAATGGAATTTCTGGACATCTCTTCCTTGGGCGCGGCCTACCGATATGCCGTCAAAATCGAGCAGAAGCTCAAACAAAAGACGCGGCAATTTGGGCCTGGGAACCCTTCACAGCAAAAGACAGGAAAGGGCGGCCCCAACCCACAGAATAAAGGACAGAGCAAAGATGGACAGCATCAGGACAACCAGTCCAAGCCGCAAGCAAAGAAGGACACCGGAAAAACAAAGAAAGATACCGGGAAGTGGTGCGACTTCCATAAGAGCCCTTGGCATAACACTGCTGATTGCCGCTCAAAGCAGTCCCTGGTGGCCGAAGTGAAAGCATCTGAATCAGATGCGGGTTCTGACTCTGAGTCCGAACCAGAAAGGGGGAAACGGATCATTGACACGGAACCCAGTGCCACCATTGCTACCACCAAGCTCCAGCCTGATGAACCAGACGAGCCAGAAGAAGGAGAACGCCTCTTCCATTCACAGATGTGGGTAAAAGGCACCCCGCTGCACTTCATCGTTGACAGCGGTAGCCAGAAGAATCTCATCTCAGCAGAGGTCGTCAAGCGCCTGGCCCTGCCGACAACGTCGCACCCACAACCCTACACCATTGGATGGCTCCGCAAAGGAAGCGATCGCCGCGTCAGCCAACAGTGCCGACTGCCATACGGCATCAAGCCCTTCAAGGACGAGGTATTGTGTGATGTTGCTCCTCTCGAAGTTTCAGATGTTCTTTTGGGACAACCTTATTTATGGAAACGGCATGCTGTATATGAGTCTAGGCCTCGTAGTGTTATTATTTCTTTGAACAGGAAATTGTACAGGATACCCGAGGCAGTCCCTCCTAGTTCTATTTCCTTGATCTCTGCCAAGCAATACAGGAAGGTCATCTCTCAGACCGGGAAATTTGTCTTCTTCGTGATTCGCTCTCAGAGTGAAAGAAAGATCGCAGCCACATCCCGGGCCTCCACGACCGATCTATCCACACAACAGAAGCAAGTGGATAAGGTGGTGGAAGGATACTCAGATATCTTCTCCTCTCCGACCGGGGTACCTCTGCACTGCCAGGTCAAGCATCCCATCGACCTGACCCCAGGCGCACCGCTACCCAATGGGCCAGTCTATCGCCGCTCTCTGTTGGAAAATGAGGAGATCAAGAGGCAGATCCAAGAATTGCTCCGCAAGGGGCACATCCGTCCCAGTTCATCACCTTGTGGGAGCCCAATCGTGCTGGTACAGAAGAAAGATGGGACCTGGCGACTCTGCATTGATTACCGGGCCCTGAATAAAATCACAGTCCGTAACCGGTACCCCGATTCCCCGAATCGACGACCTCCTTCATCAGCTCACGGGGGCCAAATACTTCAGTAAGATTGATCTAAAGTCTGGCTACCACCAGGTCCCAATAGAACAGACAGATGTATCGAAGACTGCCTTCAAGTCAAAAGAAGGTCTTTTTGAATGGCTGGTCATGCCTTTTGGATTGACAAATGCTCCAGCAACTTTTATGAGGATGATGGACGATATCCTACGACCTTTCACCAACAATTTTGTAGTGGTGTATCTGGATGACATCCTCATCTACAGCAAGACTTGGGAGGAACACTTGCAGCATATTCAGCAGGTTCTGCACACCCTGCGGAAGCACAAACTATATGCAAACTTGGAAAAATGCTCCTTCGGCATGGACAGGGTCCATTACTTAGGCTACATCGTTGATCGACATGGTGTGCATGTGGATCCAGCCAAGATCCAGGTCATCCGTGACTGGCCAGCCCCAACCACACTCACTGAACTCCAGAGCTTCTTGGGCCTCGCCAATTTCTATCGACGGTTCGTGCTGGGATTCTCTCATATCGCATGGGCCCTCAGCCAAGTGACCAGGGGTGGTGGTAAGGCAAAATTTGTGTGGGGCCTGTCCCAACAACAAGCCTTCGATGACTTGAAGAAGCGTTTCTGCTCATCACCGGTACTCTCATTACCAAACCTGCAACATCCCTTTGAGATCGAGACAGATGCTTCAGATTATGTTGTGGGTGTCGTTCTCACTCAACACGGCCACCCCGTGGCATATCATAGTGAGACACTATCAGATGCTGTCCGCAAGTACCCTACCTATGACAAAGAGATGTACTCCATTGTACAAGCCTGCCGCCAGTGGAGACATTACATTCTTGGGAAGGAGACAGTCATCCACACTGATCACAAGCCACTACAGTTCATGCAGACCCAAGGAAAGTTGCAGAATGACCGCCATCAGAAGTGGTCAACATATTTACAGCAGTTCCACCTCAACATCAAATATAAAACAGGGAGTACCAACCGAGTTGCTGACTGCCTCAGTCGACCTCCAGTCGCGGCACTTACCACGGTGCTAGACTCTTGTGGCCACGAGACCTCTGGATGGCCCCACCTCTACGAGACAGACCCTGACTTCTCTGCCACCTATCAAATGCTGGGCACCAACTCAGTGGTTGCTAATTTCCATCTTCAGGACGGGTTGTTGTGTCATCTGGGCCATCTCTGTGTTCCATCAAGCGAGCGCGCGAAGCTGATTTGGGAAGCTCACTATAGTCGGGTGGCAGGACACTTTGGCGTCGAAAAGACAGTGGCAGTGTTGCAGAAACATTTCTACTGGCCGAAACTTCGACAGGATGTCGGCAAGTATATCAGGTCCTGCACCGCTTGCGCTATTGCCAAACCGACCACTAAGAAACAGGGCCTATACACCCCTCTGCCTACTCCTGACAGGCCGTGGGAATCCATCTCAATGGACTACATGTCGGGCCTCCCGTCCACCAAGAGGGGAAACGACTGTGTTTTCGTGGTTGTTGATCGCTTTTCCAAGATGGCGATTCTAGCCGCTTGCAAGAAGAACATCACAGCAGAAGCCACTGCCAAGCTCTTCTTTGAACGAGTGTGGGTACATTTTGGGATCCCACAGACCATTATCTCAGACCGTGACAGTCGGTTCCTCAGCTCATTCTGGTCAAGCCTCTGGTCACTGCTGGATACCAAGCTCACCAAATCCACTGCCTTCCACCCCCAGACCGATGGACAAACGGAGGTCGTCAACCGGATGGTCGTACATATCCTGCGCATGTACAATTCAACACACCCTCGCACATGGGATGAGAGTCTCCCCTATGTCCAACATAGCTACAACCGAGCCCTGCATAGCTCAACTGGCCACAGCCCCTTTCAAGTGGGGTTGGGATTCCAACCATTGGGCCCCATGGATGTTGCACTTCCCCTTGCGACCACCTCGGCCGACTCATCCCCAGAAGCGGACAAAGCCGCCCGGTTCATTGAACAGATCCAGCATATTAGCCAACAGGTTCAAGATATTCTACAGAAGTCGAATGCCAAGTACAAGCAGCGCCATGATCAACATCGAGTGCCACATAAGTTTCAAGTGGGCGACAAAGTTTGGTTGCATTTGCAGAAAGAACGCCTTACAGGGCCCCATCGAAAGCTTCGCCCACTCCGTTATGGGCCGTACACCATCACCAAGGCGGTGGGTGACAATGCTTTTGAGCTCAACATTCCCCCCTTCCTTGGTCTGCATCCAGTATTCAACGTGTCTCTCCTTCGGCCATATTTCCCACCACTATTAGACACCTCAGAGATAGCAGAGAAGCTGACACCAACAGAGCTCAACCCTGACTGCCTACAACAAGCATCCAGTGATCATATTGCAGACACACAGATCAAGGGCACTCGACATCAAAGGATCCAGCTTTATCGAGTTGTCAAAGCACGGCAGCTCCTGCACCAAGGCAAGTGGCTCACCCGAGGCCAAATTCAGCAGAAATTTCCTCATCTGATGGAGGAACTCAACGCAATGGAGACCATTGCTTCCTAAGGAGGGAGGATTGATCCAGGTGGATATTGGTGGCCACCCACCTTTCCAACTGGCTCAAAACAGTTTTATGGCAACTTTGGTATTGTACTATTTTTAGCAGTTTTTCGGGTCCTGAACTTCCGGAGCCATTTTGAGGCCCTAAACGACCTTTTTTGGCAATTTGGGGGGCCAAATGGTTGCCTCCGGCACACATTTGGCCCCAGTTGATGGTTGTAAATCTCGGATAGACCTTTCCAACGGGCTACCGAGCGCCCCAAACGGAGATCGTATGCAAAAGTTACGACCCCGGGAAGTTGATGTAGTAACTTACCCAAACGGGGCCCACATGACTTTTGGCGCTTCATCTCCTAGGGTTAGGTTTTTGGATGTCTAGGGTTTTTGACATTCCTGTTTATTGTAAAAGGCCTTGAGAGCCTCATTGTAACCATCTTCTTGCGAAATGAGCGCAGCCGTCACATCTCTTCTCAGAGATAAGCCGCCACCATTCCAGCAAGCTTGTTTTCCGCTGCATTTTACAGTTCTAGCTTATTTCCTTATTGAATAGAAAACCAGTTTTACTGTATCTCTGTTATTTTGTGTTAAGCATCCGATAATAATCTGTATTCATTTCGTTCTGCTCATAAAATCTGGATCAGTGGTATCAGAGCGGTCTGCTCCTTGTCGTCTTAATGCATGTCCCCAACAAGGTCAGGGTACAAAGAATTGGGTCTCGAGCTTGTTTCTCTTGAGGACAAAAGCTCTCGCACGCCCAAGCGACCTCTCATGGCAGGAGAAAAGAAAGATGACGGGACAGGAGATCCTATCAAAATGTTGCTTGAGGAAGCCCTCACGCAGCAGAGGAACGAGATGATGGATAATTTCGCGCAAATCCTTCGGCGACTACCAACAAGCGACGCATCTTCCTCGAGCGGAGGCGCCGCCCCCTTCAAGGTACAAATCAACTTCGATATCCCTATATTTGAAGGACAGATAGACGCAGATGCTGTAGATAAGTGGTTGAATCTACTAGAAGGGTATTTTTCTGTCCATAACTTTTCAAATAAAGAAAAGATTACTTTTGCGCTCCTCAAAGCCGTTCCCCATGTGAAAGATTGGTGGGAAACATTCTGCGAGCAAAAGGACACAGAAGAAGCCTCATTATTTTCAGTCATAGCCACCTGGGAATCCTTCAGGGATGCTATTAAGGAACAATACTACCCTGTTGGAAGTTATGACGACTTGTATACCAAATGGACCACACTGCGACAAGAAAGAGACCAAGCAGTGCCAGAGTTCACGAATATCTTCCATACCTTGCGCACTAAGCTGGGTATCAAAGATTCAGAGCGACATCTGGTGCTCAAGTATCGCGGTGGTTTGCATAGATACATCCAGACCGAAATGGAATTTCTGGACATCTCTTCCTTGGGCGCGGCCTACCGATATGCCGTCAAAATCGAGCAGAAGCTCAAACAAAAGACGCGGCAATTTGGGCCTGGGAACCCTTCACAGCAAAAGACAGGAAAGGGCGGCCCCAACCCACAGAATAAAGGACAGAGCAAAGATGGACAGCATCAGGACAACCAGTCCAAGCCGCAAGCAAAGAAGGACACCGGAAAAACAAAGAAAGATACCGGGAAGTGGTGCGACTTCCATAAGAGCCCTTGGCATAACACTGCTGATTGCCGCTCAAAGCAGTCCCTGGTGGCCGAAGTGAAAGAATCTGAATCAGATGCGGGTTCTGACTCTGAGTCCGAACCAGAAAGGGGGAAACGGATCATTGACGCGGAACCCAGTGCCACCATTGCTACCACCAAGCTCCAGCCTGATGAACCAGACGAGCCAGAAGAAGGAGAACGCCTCTTCCATTCACAGATGTGGGTAAAAGGCACCCCGCTGCACTTCATCGTTGACAGCGGTAGCCAGAAGAATCTCATCTCAGCAGAGGTCGTCAAGCGCCTGGCCGTGCCGACAACGTCGCACCCACAACCCTACACCATTGGATGGCTCCGCAAAGGAAGCGATCTCCGCGTCAGCCAACAGTGCCGACTGCCATACGACATCAAGCCCTTCAAGGACGAGGTATTGTGTGATGTTGCTCCTCTCGAAGTTTCAGATGTTCTTTTGGGACAACCTTATTTATGGAAACGGCATGCTGTATATGAGTCTAGGCCTCGTAGTGTTATTATTTCTTTGAACAGGAAATTGTACAGGATACCCGAGGCAGTCCCTCCTAGTTCTATTTCCTTGATCTCTGCCAAGCAATGCAGGAAGGTCATCTCTCAGACAGGGAAATTTGTCTTCTTCGTGATTCGCTCTCAGAGTGAAAGAAAGATCGCAGCCACATCCCGGGCCTCCACGACCGATCTATCCACACAACAGAAGCAAGTGGATAAGGTGGTGGAAGGATACTCAGATATCTTCTCCTCTCCGACCGGGGTACCTCTGCACTGCCAGGTCAAGCATCCCATCGACCTGACCCCAGGCGCACCGCTACCCAATGGGCCAGTCTATCGCCGCTCTCTGTTGGAAAATGAGGAGATCAAGAGGCAGATCCAAGAATTGCTCCGCAAGGGGCACATCCGTCCCAGTTCATCACCTTGTGGGAGCCCAATCGTGCTGGTACAGAAGAAAGATGGGACCTGGCGACTCTGCATTGATTACCGGGCCCTGAATAAAATCACAGTCCGTAACCGGTACCCGATTCCCCGAATCGACGACCTCCTTGATCAGCTCACGGGGGCCAAATACTTCAGTAAGATTGATCTAAAGTCTGGCTACCACCAGGTCCCAATAGAACAGACAGATGTATCGAAGACTGCCTTCAAGTCAAAAGAAGGTCTTTTTGAATGGCTGGTCATGCCTTTTGGCTTGACAAATGCTCCAGCAACTTTTATGAGGATGATGGACGATATCCTACGACCTTTCACCAACAATTTTGTAGTGGTGTATCTGGATGACATCCTCATCTACAGCAAGACTTGGGAGGAACACTTGCAGCATATTCAACAGGTTCTGCACACCCTGCGGAAGCACAAACTATATGCAAACTTGGAAAAATGCTCCTTCGGCATGGACAGGGTCCATTACTTAGGCTACATCGTTGATCGACATGGTGTGCATGTGGATCCAGCCAAGATCCAGGTCATCCGTGACTGGCCAGCCCCAACCACACTCACTGAACTCCGGAGCTTCTTTGGCCTCGCCAATTTCTATTGACGGTTCGTGCTGGGATTCTCTCATATCGCATGGGCCCTCAGCCAAGTGACCAGGGGTGGTGGTAAGGCAAAATTTGTGTGGGGCCTGTCCCAACAACAAGCCTTCGATGACTTGAAGAAGCGTTTGTGCTCATCACCGGTACTCTCATTACCAAACCTGCAACATCCCTTTGAGATCGAGACAGATGCTTCAGATTATGCTGTGGGTGTCGTTCTCACTCAACACGGCCACCCCGTGGCATATCATAGTGAGACACTATCAGATGCTGTCCGCAAGTACCCTACCTATGACAAAGAGATGTACTCCATTGTACAAGCCTGCCGCCAGTGGAGACATTACATTCTTGGGAAGGAGACAGTCATCCACACTGATCACAAGCCACTACAGTTCATGCAGACCCAAGGAAAGTTGCAGAATGACCGCCATCAGAAGTGGTCAACATATTTACAGCAGTTCCACCTCAACATCAAATATAAAACAGGGAGTACCAACCGAGTTGCTGACTGCCTCAGTCGACCTCCAGTCGCGGCACTTACCACGGTGCTAGACTCTTGTGGCCACGAGACCTCTGGATGGCCCCACCTCTACGAGACAGACCCTGACTTCTCTGCCACCTATCAAATGCTGGGCACCAACTCAGTGGTTGCTAATTTCCATCTTCAGGACGGGTTGTTGTGTCATCTGGGCCATCTCTGTGTTCCATCAAGCGAGCGCGCGAAGCTGATTTGGGAAGCTCACTATAGTCGGGTGGCAGGACACTTTGGCGTCGAAAAGACAGTGGCAGTGTTGCAGAAACATTTCTACTGGCCGAAACTTCGACAGGATGTCGGCAAGTATATCAGGTCCTGCACCGCTTGCGCTATTGCCAAACCGACCACTAAGAAACAGGGCCTATACACCCCTCTGCCTACTCCTGACAGGCCGTGGGAATCCATCTCAATGGACTACATGTCGGGCCTCCCGTCCACCAAGAGGGGAAACGACTGTGTTTTCGTGGTTGTTGATCGCTTTTCCAAGATGGCGATTCTAGACGCTTGCAAGAAGAACATCACAGCAGAAGCCACTGCCAAGCTCTTCTTTGAACGAGTATGGGTACATTTTGGGATCCCACAGACCATTATCTCAGACCGTGACAGTCGGTTCCTCAGCTCATTCTGGTCAAGCCTCTGGTCACTGCTGGATACCAAGCTCACCAAATCCACTGCCTTCCACCCCCAGACCGATGGACAAACGGAGGTCGTCAACCGGATGGTCGTACATATCCTGCGCATGTACAATTCAACACACCCTCGCACATGGGATGAGAGTCTCCCCTATGTCCAACATAGCTACAACCGAGCCCTGCATAGCTCAACTGGCCACAGCCCCTTTCAAGTGGGGTTGGGATTCCAACCATTGGGCCCCATGGATGTTGCACTTCCCCTTGCGACCACCTCGGCCGACTCATCCCCAGAAGCGGACAAAGCCGCCCGGTTCATTGAACAGATCCAGCATATCCGCCAACAGGTTCAAGATATTCTACAGAAGTCGAATGCCAAGTACAAGCAGCGCCATGATCAACATCGAGTGCCACATAAGTTTCAGGTGGGCGACAAAGTTTGGTTGCATTTGCAGAAAGAACGCCTTACAGGGCCCCATCGAAAGCTTCGCCCACTCCGTTATGGGCCGTACACCATCACCAAGGCGGTGGGTGACAATGCTTTTGAGCTCAACATTCCCCCCTTCCTTGGTCTGCATCCAGTATTCAACGTGTCTCTCCTTCGGCCATATTTCCCACCACTATTAGACACCTCAGAGATAGCAGAGAAGCTGACACCAACAGAGCTCAACCCTGACTGCCTACAACAAGCATCCAGTGATCATATTGCAGACACACAGATCAAGGGCACTCGACATCAAAGGATCCAGCTTTATCGAGTTGTCAAAGCAGGGCAGCTCCTGCACCAAGGCAAGTGGCTCACCCGAGGCCAAATTCAGCAGAAATTTCCTCATCTGATGGAGGAACTCAACGCAATGGAGACCATTGCTTCCTAAGGAGGGAGGATTGATCCAGGTGGATATTGGTGGCCACCCACCTTTCCAACTGGCTCAAAACAGTTTTATGGCAACTTTGGTATTGTACTATTTTTAGCAGTTTTTCGGGTCCTGAACTTCCGGAGCCATTTTGAGGCCCTAAACGACCTTTTTTGGCAATTTGGGGGGCCAAATGGTTGCCTCCGGCACACATTTGGCCCCAGCCGATGGTTGTAAATCTCGGATAGACCTTTCCAACGGGCTACCGAGCGCCCCAAACGGAGATCGTATGCAAAAGTTACGACCCCGGGAAGTTGATGTAGTAACTTACCCAAACGGGGCCCACATGACTTTTGGCGCTTCATCTCCTAGGGTTAGGTTTTTGGATGTCTAGGGTTTTTGACATTCCTGTTTATTGTAAAAGGCCTTGAGAGCCTCATTGTAACCATCTTCTTGCGAAATGAGCGCAGCCGTCACATCTCTTCTCAGAGATAAGCCGCCACCATTCCAGCAAGCTTGTTTTCCGCTGCATTTTACAGTTCTAGCTTATTTCCTTATTGAATAGAAAACCAGTTTTACTGTATCTCTGTTATTTTGTGTTAAGCATCCGATAATAATCTGTATTCATTTCGTTCTGCTCATAAAATCCGGATCAGTGGTATCAGAGCGGTCTGCTCCTTGTCGTCTTAATGCATGTCCCCAACGAGGTCAGGGTACAAAGAATTGGGTCTCGAACTTGTTTCTCTTGAGGACAAAAGCTCTCGCACGCCCAAGCGACCTCTCATGGCAGGAGAAAAGAAAGATGACGGGACAGGAGATCCTATCAAAATGTTGCTTGAGGAAGCCCTCACACAGCAGAGGAACGAGATGATGGATAATTTCGCGCAAATCCTTCGGCGACTACCAACAAGCGACGCATCTTCCTCGAGCGGAGGCGCCGCCCCCTTCAAGGTACAAATCAACTTCGATATCCCTATATTTGAAGGACAGATAGACGCAGATGCTGTAGATAAGTGGTTGAATCTACTAGAAGGGTATTTTTCTGTCCATAACTTTTCGAATAAAGAAAAGATTACTTTTGCGCTCCTCAAAGCCGTTCCCCATGTGAAAGATTGGTGGGAAACATTCTGCGAGCAAAAGGACACAGAAGAAGCCTCATTATTTTCAGTCATAGCCACCTGGGAATCCTTCAGGGATGCTATTAAGGAACAATACTACCCTGTTGGAAGTTATGACGACTTGTATACCAAATGGACCACACTGCGACAAGAAAGAGACCAAGCAGTGCCAGAGTTCACGAATATCTTCCATACCTTGCGCACTAAGCTGGGTATCAAAGATTCAGAGCGACATCTGGTGCTCAAGTATCGCGGTGGTTTGCATAGATACATCCAGACCGAAATGGAATTTCTGGACATCTCTTCCTTGGGCGCGGCCTACCGATATGCCGTCAAAATCAAGCAGAAGCTCAAACAAAAGACGCGGCAATTTGGGCCTGGGAACCCTTCACAGCAAAAGACAGGAAAGGGCGGCCCCAACCCACAGAATAAAGGACAGAGCAAAGATGGACAGCATCAGGACAACCAGTCCAAGCCGCAAGCAAAGAAGGACACCGGAAAAACAAAGAAAGATACCGGGAAGTGGTGCGACTTCCATAAGAGCCCTTGGCATAACACTGCTGATTGCCGCTCAAAGCAGTCCCTGGTGGCCGAAGTGAAAGCATCTGAATCAGATGCGGGTTCTGACTCTGAGTCCGAACCAGAAAGGGGGAAACGGATCATTGACGCGGAACCCAGTGCCACCATTGCTACCACCAAGCTCCAGCCTGATGAACCAGACGAGCCAGAAGAAGGAGAACGCCTCTTCCATTCACAGATGTGGGTAAAAGGCACCCCGCTGCACTTCATCGTTGACAGCGGTAGCCAGAAGAATCTCATCTCAGCAGAGGTCGTCAAGCGCCTGGCCCTGCCGACAACGTCGCACCCACAACCCTACACCATTGGATGGCTCCGCAAAGGAAGCGATCTCCGCGTCAGCCAACAGTGCCGACTGCCATACGGCATCAAGCCCTTCAAGGACGAGGTATTGTGTGATGTTGCTCCTCTCGAAGTTTCAGATGTTCTTTTGGGACAACCTTATTTATGGAAACGGCATGCTGTATATGAGTCTAGGCCTCGTAGTGTTATTATTTCTTTGAACAGGAAATTGTACAGGATACCCGAGGCAGTCCCTCCTAGTTCTATTTCCTTGATCTCTGCCAAGCAATGCAGGAAGGTCATCTCTCAGACCGGGAAATTTGTCTTCTTCGTGATTCGCTCTCAGAGTGAAAGAAAGATCGCAGCCACATCCCGGGCCTCCACGACCGATCTATCCACACAACAGAAGCAAGTGGATAAGGTGGTGGAAGGATACTCAGATATCTTCTCCTCTCCGACCGGGGTACCTCTGCACTGCCAGGTCAAGCATCCCATCGACCTGACCCCAGGCGCACCGCTACCCAATGGGCCAGTCTATCGCCGCTCTCTGTTGGAAAATGAGGAGATCAAGAGGCAGATCCAAGAATTGCTCCGCAAGGGGCACATCCGTCCCAGTTCATCACCTTGTGGGAGCCCAATCGTGCTGGTACAGAAGAAAGATGGGACCTGGCGACTCTGCATTGATTACCGGGCCCTGAATAAAATCACAGTCCGTAACCGGTACCCGATTCCCCGAATCGACGACCTCCTTGATCAGCTCACGGGGGCCAAATACTTCAGTAAGATTGATCTAAAGTCTGGCTACCACCAGGTCCCAATAGAACAGACAGATGTATCGAAGACTACCTTCAAGTCAAAAGAAGGTCTTTTTGAATGGCTGGTCATGCCTTTTGGCTTGACAAATGCTCCAGCAACTTTTATGAGGATGATGGACGATATCCTACGACCTTTCACCAACAATTTTGTAGTGGTGTATCTGGATGACATCCTCATCTACAGCAAGACTTGGGAGGAACACTTGCAGCATATTCAGCAGGTTCTGCACACCCTGCGGAAGCACAAACTATATGCAAACTTGGAAAAATGCTCCTTCGGCATGGACAGGGTCCATTACTTAGGCTACATCGTTGATCGACATGGTGTGCATGTGGATCCAGCCAAGATCCAGGTCATCCGTGACTGGCCAGCCCCAACCACACTCACTGAACTCCGGAGCTTCTTGGGCCTCGCCAATTTCTATCGACGGTTCGTGCTGGGATTCTCTCATATCGCATGGGCCCTCAGCCAAGTGACCAGGGGTGGTGGTAAGGCAAAATTTTTGTGGGGCCTGTCCCAACAACACGCCTTCGATGACTTGAAGAAGCGTTTGTGCTCATCACCGGTACTCTCATTACCAAACCTGCAACATCCCTTTGAGATCGAGACAGATGCTTCAGATTATGCTGTGGGTGCCGTTCTCACTCAACACGGCCACCCCGTGGCATATCATAGTGAGACACTATCAGATGCTGTCCGCAAGTACCCTACCTATGACAAAGAGATGTACTCCATTGTACAAGCCTGCCGCCAGTGGAGACATTACATTCTTGGGAAGGAGACAGTCATCCACACTGATCACAAGCCACTACAGTTCATGCAGACCCAAGGAAAGTTGCAGAATGACCGCCATCAGAAGTGGTCAACATATTTACAGCAGTTCCACCTCAACATCAAATATAAAACAGGGAGTACCAACCGAGTTGCTGACTGCCTCAGTCGACCTCCAGTCGCGGCACTTACCACGGTGCTAGACTCTTGTGGCCACGAGACCTCTGGATGGCCCCACCTCTACGAGACAGACCCTGACTTCTCTGCCACCTATCAAATGCTGGGCACCAACTCAGTGGTTGCTAATTTCCATCTTCAGGACGGGTTGTTGTGTCATCTGGGCCATCTCTGTGTTCCATCAAGCGAGCGCGCGAAGCTGATTTGGGAAGCTCACTATAGTCGGGTGGCAGGACACTTTGTCGTCGAAAAGACAGTGGCAGTGTTGCAGAAACATTTCTACTGGCCGAAACTTCGACAGGATGTCGGCAAGTATATCAGGTCCTGCACCGCTTGCGCTATTGCCAAACCGACCACTAAGAAACAGGGCCTATACACCCCTCTGCCTACTCCTGACAGGCCGTGGGAATCCATCTCAATGGACTACATGTCGGGCCTCCCGTCCACCAAGAGGGGAAACGACTGTGTTTTCGTGGTTGTTGATCGCTTTTCCAAGATGGCGATTCTAGACGCTTGCAAGAAGAACATCACAGCAGAAGCCACTGCCAAGCTCTTCTTTGAACGAGTATGGGTACATTTTGGGATCCCACAGACCATTATCTCAGACCGTGACAGTCGGTTCCTCAGCTCATTCTGGTCAAGCCTCTGGTCACTGCTGGATACCAAGCTCACCAAATCCACTGCCTTCCACCCCCAGACCGATGGACAAACGGAGGTCGTCAACCGGATGGTCGTACATATCCTGCGCATGTACAATTCAACACACCCTCGCACATGGGATGAGAGTCTCCCCTATGTCCAACATAGCTACAACCGAGCCCTGCATAGCTCAACTGGCCACAGCCCCTTTCAAGTGGGGTTGGGATTCCAACCATTGGGCCCCATGGATGTTTCACTTCCCCTTGCGACCACCTCGGCCGACTCATCCCCAGAAGCGGACAAAGCCGCCCGGTTCATTGAACAGAACCAGCATATCCGCCAACAGGTTCAAGATATTCTACAGAAGTCGAATGCCAAGTACAAGCAGCGCCATGATCAACATCGAGTGCCACATAAGTTTCAGGTGGGCGACAAAGTTTGGTTGCATTTGCAGAAAGAACGCCTTACAGGGCCCCATCGAAAGCTTCGCCCACTCCGTTATGGGCCGTACACCATCACCAAGGCGGTGGGTGACAATGCTTTTGAGCTCAACATTCCCCCCTTCCTTGGTCTGCATCCAGTATTCAACGTGTCTCTCCTTCGGCCATATTTCCCACCACTATTAGACACCTCAGAGATAGCAGAGAAGCTGACACCAACAGAGCTCAACCCTGACTGCCTACAACAAGCATCCAGTGATCATATTGCAGACACACAGATCAAGGGCACTCAACATCAAAGGATCCAGCTTTATCGAGTTGTCAAAGCAGGGCAGCTCCTGCACCAAGGCAAGTGGCTCACCCGAGGCCAAATTCAGCAGAAATTTCCTCATCTGATGGAGGAACTCAACGCAATGGAGACCATTGCTTCCTAAGGAGGGAGGATTGATCCAGGTGGATATTGGTGGCCACCCACCTTTCCAACTGGCTCAAAACAGTTTTATGGCAACTTTGGTATTGTACTATTTTTAGCAGTTTTTCGGGTCCTAAACTTTCGGGGCCATTTTGAGGCCCTAAACGACCTTTTTTGGCAATTTGGGGGGCCAAATGGTTGCCTCTGACATGCATTTGGCCCTGGTCGATAGTTGTAAATCTCGGATAGACCTTTCCAACGGGCTACCGAGCGCCCCAAACGGAGATCGTATGCAAAAGATACGACCCCGGGAAGTTGATGTAGTAACTTACCCAAACGGGGCCCACATGACTTTTGGCGCTTCATCTCCTAGGGTTAGGTTTTTGGATGTCTAGGGTTTTTGACATTCCTGTTTATTGTAAAAGGCCTTGAGAGCCTCATTGTAATCATCTTCTTGCGAAATGAGCGCAGCCGTCACATCTCTTCTCAGAGATAAGCCGCCACCATTCCAGCAAGCTTGTTTTCCGCTGCATTTTACAGTTCTAGATTATTTCCTTATTGAATAGAAAACCAGTTTTACTGTATCTCTGTTATTTTGTGTTAAGCATCCGATAATAATCTGTATTCATTTCGTTCTGCTCATAAAATCCGGATCAGTGGTATCAGAGCGGTCTGCTCCTTGTCGTCTTAATGCATGTCCCCAACGAGGTCAGGGTACAAAGAATTGGGTCTCGAGCTTGTTTCTCTTGAGGACAAAAGCTCTCGCACGCCCAAGCGACCTCTCATGGCAGGAGAAAAGAAAGATGACGGGACTGGAGATCCTATCAAAATGTTGCTTGAGGAAGCCCTCACGCAGCAGAGGAACGAGATGATGGATAATTTCGCGCAAATCCTTCGGCGACTACCAACAAGCGACGCATCTTCCTCGAGCGGAGGCGCCGCCCCCTTCAAGGTACAAATCAACTTCGATATCCCTATATTTGAAGGACAGATAGACGCAGATGCTGTAGATAAGTGGTTGAATCTACTAGAAGGGTATTTTTCTGTCCATAACTTTTCGAATAAAGAAAAGATTACTTTTGCGCTCCTCAAAGCCGTTCCCCATGTGAAAGATTGGTGGGAAACATTCTGCGAGCAAAAGGACACAGAAGAAGCCTCATTATTTTCAGTCATAGCCACCTGGGAATCCTTCAGGGATGCTATTAAGGAACAATACTACCCTGTTGGAAGTTATGACGACTTGTATACCAAATGGACCACACTGCGACAAGAAAGAGACCAAGCAGTGCCAGAGTTCACGAATATCTTCCATACCTTGCGCACTAAGCTGGGTATCAAAGATTCAGAGCGACATCTGGTGCTCAAGTATCGCGGCGGTTTGCATAGATACATCCAGACCGAAATGGAATTTCTGGACATCTCTTCCTTGGGCGCGGCCTACCGATATGCCGTCAAAATCGAGCAGAAGCTCAAACAAAAGACGCGGCAATTTGGGCCTGGGAACCCTTCACAGCAAAAGACAGGAAAGGGCGGCCCCAACCCACAGAATAAAGGACAGAGCAAAGATGGACAGCATCAGGACAACCAGTCCAAGCCGCAAGCAAAGAAGGACACCGGAAAAACAAAGAAAGATACCGGGAAGTGGTGCGACTTCCATAAGAGCCCTTGGCATAACACTGCTGATTGCCGCTCAAAGCAGTCCCTGGTGGCCGAAGTGAAAGCATCTGAATCAGATGCGGGTTCTGACTCTGAGTCCGAACCAGAAAGGGGGAAACGGATCATTGACGCGGAACCCAGTGCCACCATTGCTACCACCAAGCTCCAGCCTGATGAACCAGACGAGCCAGAAGAAGGAGAACGCCTCTTCCATTCACAGATGTGGGTAAAAGGCACCCTGCTGCACTTCATCGTTGACAGCGGTAGCCAGAAGAATCTCATCTCAGCAGAGGTCGTCAAGCGCCTGGCCCTGCCGACAACGTCGCACCCACAACCCTACACCATTGGATGGCTCCGCAAAGGAAGCGATCTCCGCGTCAGCCAACAGTGCCGACTGCCATACGGCATCAAGCCCTTCAAGGACGAGGTATTGTGTGATGTTGCTCCTCTCGAAGTTTCAGATGTTCTTTTGGGACAACCTTATTTATGGAAACGGCATGCTGTATATGAGTCTAGGCCTCGTAGTGTTATTATTTCTTTGAACAGGAAATTGTACAGGATACCCGAGGCAGTCCCTCCTAGTTCTATTTCCTTGATCTCTGCCAAGCAATGCAGGAAGGTCATCTCTCAGACAGGGAAATTTGTCTTCTTCGTGATTCGCTCTCAGAGTGAAAGAAAGATCGCAGCCACATCCCGGGCCTCCACGACCGATCTATCCACACAACAGAAGCAAGTGGATAAGGTGGTGGAAGGATACTCAGATATCTTCTCCTCTCCGACCGGGGTACCTCTGCACTGCCAGGTCAAGCATCCCATCGACCTGACCCCAAGCGCACCGCTACCCAATGGGCCAGTCTATCGCCGCTCTCTGTTGGAAAATGAGGAGATCAAGAGGCAGATCCAAGAATTGCTCCGCAAGGGGCACATCCGTCCCAGTTCATCACCTTGTGGGAGCCCAATCGTGCTGGTACAGAAGAAAGATGGGACCTGGCAACTCTGCATTGATTACCGGGCCCTGAATAAAATCACAGTCCGTAACCGGTACCCGATTCCCCGAATCGACGACCTCCTTGATCAGCTCATGGGGGCCAAATACTTCAGTAAGATTGATCTAAAGTCTGGCTACCACCAGGTCCCAATAGAACAGACAGATGTATCGAAGACTGCCTTCAAGTCAAAAGAAGGTCTTTTTGAATGGCTGGTCATGCCTTTTGGCTTGACAAATGCTCCAGCAACTTTTATGAGGATGATGGACGATATCCTACGACCTTTCACCAACAATTTTGTAGTGGTGTATCTGGATGACATCCTCATCTACAGCAAGACTTGGGAGGAACACTTGCAGCATATTCAGCAGGTTCTGCACACCCTGCGGAAGCACAAACTATATGCAAACTTGGAAAAATGCTCCTTCGGCATGGACAGGGTCCATTACTTAGGCTACATCGTTGATCGACATGGTGTGCATGTGGATCCAGCCAAGATCCAGGTCATCCGTGACTGGCCAGCCCCAACCACACTCACTGAACTCCGGAGCTTCTCGGGCCTCGCCAATTTCTATCGACGGTTCGTGCTGGGATTCTCTCATATCGCATGGGCCCTCAGCCAAGTGACTAGGGGTGGTGGTAAGGCAAAATTTGTGTGGGGCCTGTCCCAACAACAAGCCTTCGATGACTTGAAGAAGCGTTTGTGCTCATCACCGGTACTCTCATTACCAAACCTGCAACATCCCTTTGAGATCGAGACAGATGCTTCAGATTATGCTGTGGGTGCCGTTCTCACTCAACACGGCCACCCCGTGGCATATCATAGTGAGACACTATCAGATGCTGTCCGCAAGTACCCTACCTATGACAAAGAGATGTACTCCATTGTACAAGCCTGCCGCCAGTGGAGACATTACATTCTTGGGAAGGAGACAGTCATCCACACTGATCACAAGCCACTACAGTTCATGCAGACCCAAGGAAAGTTGCAGAATGACCGCCATCAAAAGTGGTCAACATATTTACAGCAGTTCCACCTCAACATCAAATATAAAACAGGGAGTACCAACCGATTTGCTGACTGCCTCAGTCGACCTCCAGTCGCGGCACTTACCACGGTGCTAGACTCTTGTGGCCACGAGACCTCTGGATGGCCCCACCTCTACGAGACAGACCCTGACTTCTCTGCCACCTATCAAATGCTGGGCACCAACTCAGTGGTTGCTAATTTCCATCTTCAGGACGGGTTGTTGTGTCATCTGGGCCATCTCTGTGTTCCATCAAGCGAGCGCGCGAAGCTGATTTGGGAAGCTCACTATAGTCGGGTGGCAGGACACTTTGGCGTCGAAAAGACAGTGGCAGTGTTGCAGAAACATTTCTACTGGCCGAAACTTCGACAGGATGTCGGCAAGTATATCAGGTCCTGCACCGCTTGCGCTATTGCCAAACCGACCACTAAGAAACAGGGCCTATACACCCCTCTGCCTACTCCTGACAGGCCGTGGGAATCCATCTCAATGGACTACATGTCGGGCCTCCCGTCCACCAAGAGGGGAAACGACTGTGTTTTCGTGGTTGTTGATCGCTTTTCCAAGATGGCGATTCTAGCCGCTTGCAAGAAGAACATCACAGCAGAAGCCACTGCCAAGCTCTTCTTTGAACGAGTGTGGGTACATTTTGGGATCCCACAGACCATTATCTCAGACCGTGACAGTCGGTTCCTCAGCTCATTCTGGTCAAGCCTCTGGTCACTGCTGGATACCAAGCTCACCAAATCCACTACCTTCCACCCCCAGACCGATGGACAAATGGAGGTCGTCAACCGGATGGTCGTACATATCCTGCGCATGTACAATTCAACACACCCTCGCACATGGGATGAGAGTCTCCCCTATGTCCAACATAGCTACAACCGAGCCCTGCATAGCTCAACTGGCCACAGCCCCTTTCAAGTGGGGTTGGGATTCCAACCATTGGGCCCCATGGATGTTGCACATCCCCTTGCGACCACCTCGGCCGACTCATCCCCAGAAGCGGACAAAGCCGCCCGGTTCATTGAACAGATCCAGCATATCCGCCAACAGGTTCAAGATATTCTACAGAAGTCGAATGCCAAGTACAAGCAGCGCCATGATCAACATCGAGTGCCACATAAGTTTCAGGTGGGCGACAAAGTTTGGTTGCATTTGCAGAAAGAACGCCTTACAGGGCCCCATCGAAAGCTTCTCCCACTCCGTTATGGGCCGTACACCATCACCAAGGCGGTGGGTGACAATGCTTTTGAGCTCAACATTCCCCCCTTCCTTGGTCTGCATCCAGTATTCAACGTGTCTCTCCTTCGGCCATATTTCCCACCACTATTAGACACCTCAGAGATAGCAGAGAAGCTGACACCAACAGAGCTCAACTCTGACTGCCAACAACAAGCATCCAGTGATCATATTGCAGACACACAGATCAAGGGCACTCGACATCAAAGGATCCAGCTTTATCGAGTTGTCAAAGCAAGGCAGCTCCTGCACCAAGGCAAGTGGCTCACCCGAGGCCAAATTCAGCAGAAATTTCCTCATCTGATGGAGGAACTCAACGCAATGGAGACCATTGCTTCCTAAGGAGGGAGGATTGATCCAGGTGGATATTGGTGGCCACCCACCTTTCCAACTGGCTCAAAACAGTTTTATGGCAACTTTGGTATTGTACTATTTTTAGCAGTTTTTCGGGTCCTGAACTTCCGGGGCCATTTTGAGGCCCTAAACGACCTTTTTTGGCAATTTGGGGGGCCAAATGGTTGCCTCTGGCACACATTTGGCCCCAGTCGATGGTTGTAAATCTCGGATAGACCTTTCCAACGGGCTACCGAGCGCCCCAAACGGAGATCGTATGCAAAAGTTACGACCCCGGGAAGTTGATGTAGTAACTTACCCAAACGGGGCCCACATGACTTTTGGCGCTTCATCTCCTAGGGTTAGGTTTTTGGATGTCTAGGGTTTTTGACATTCCTGTTTATTGTAAAAGGCCTTGAGAGCCTCATTGTAACCATCTTCTTGCGAAATGAGCGCAGCCGTCACATCTCTTCTCAGAGATAAGCCGCCACCATTCCAGCAAGCTTGTTTTCCGCTGCATTTTACAGTTCTAGCTTATTTCCTTATTGAATAGAAAACCAGTTTTACTGTATCTCTGTTATTTTGTGTTAAGCATCCGATAATAATCTGTATTCATTTCGTTCTGCTCATAAAATCCGGATCAGTGGTATCAGAGCGGTCTGCTCCTTGTCGTCTTAATGCATGTCCCCAACGAGGTCAGGGTACAAAGAATTGGGTCTCGAGCTTGTTTCTCTTGAGGACAAAAGCTCTCGCACGCCCAAGCGACCTCTCATGGCAGGAGAAAAGAAAGATGACGGGACAGGAGATCCTATCAAAATGTTGCTTGAGGAAGCCCTCACGCAGCAGAGGAACGAGATGATGGATAATTTCGCGCAAATCCTTCGGCGACTACCAACAAGCGACGCATCTTCCTCGAGCGGAGGCGCCGCCCCCTTCAAGGTACAAATCAACTTCGATATCCCTATATTTGTAGGACAGATAGACGCAGATGCTGTAGATAAGTGGTTGAATCTACTAGAAGGGTATTTTTCTGTCCATGACTTTTCGAATAAAGAAAAGATTACTTTTGCGCTCCTCAAAGCCGTTCCCCATGTGAAAGATTGGTGGGAAACATTCTGCGAGCAAAAGGACACAGAAGAAGCCTCATTATTTTCAGTCATAGCCACCTGGGAATCCTTCAGGGATGCTATTAAGGAACAATACTACCCTGTTGGAAGTTATGACGACTTGTATACCAAATGGACCACACTGCGACAAGAAAGAGACCAAGCAGTGCCAGAGTTCACGAATATCTTCCATACCTTGCGCACTAAGCTGGGTATCAAAGATTCAGAGCGACATCTGGTGCTCAAGTATCGCGGTGGTTTGCATAGATACATCCAGACCGAAATGGAATTTCTGGACATCTCTTCCTTGGGCGCGGCCTACCGATATGCCGTCAAAATCGAGCAGAAGCTCAAACAAAAGACGCGGCAATTTGGGCCTGGGAACCCTTCACAGCAAAAGACAGGAAAGGGCGGCCCCAACCCACAGAATAAAGGACAGAGCAAAGATGGACAGCATCAGGACAACCAGTCCAAGCCGCAAGCAAAGAAGGACACCGGAAAAACAAAGAAAGATACCGGGAAGTGGTGCGACTTCCATAAGAGCCCTTGGCATAACACTGCTGATTGCCGCTCAAAGCAGTCCCTGGTGGCCGAAGTGAAAGCATCTGAATCAGATGCGGGTTCTGACTCTGAGTCCGAACCAGAAAGGGGGAAACGGATCATTGACGCGGAACCCAGTGCCACCATTGCTACCACCAAGCTCCAGCCTGATGAACCAGACGAGCCAGAAGAAGGAGAACGCCTCTTCCATTCACAGATGTGGGTAAAAGGCACCCCGCTGCACTTCATCGTTGACAGCGGTAGCCAGAAGAATCTCATCTCAGCAGAGGTCGTCAAGCGCCTGGCCCTGCCGACAACGTCGCACCCACAACCCTACACCATTGGATGGCTCCGCAAAGGAAGCGATCTCCGCGTCAGCCAACAGTGCCGACTGCCATACGGCATCAAGCCCTTCAAGGACGAGGTATTGTGTGATGTTGCTCCTCTCGAAGTTTCAGATGTTCTTTTGGGACAACCTTATTTATGGAAACGGCATGTTGTATATGAGTCTAGGCCTCGTAGTGTTATTATTTCTTTGAACAGGAAATTGTACAGGATACCCGAGGCAGTCCCTCCTAGTTCTATTTCCTTGATCTCTGCCAAGCAATGCAGGAAGGTCATCTCTCAGACAGGGAAATTTGTCTTCTTCGTGATTCGCTCTCAGAGTGAAAGAAAGATCGCAGCCACATCCCGGGCCTCCACGACCGATCTATCCACACAACAGAAGCAAGTGGATAAGGTGGTGGAAGGATACTCAGATATCTTCTCCTCTCCGACCGGGGTACCTCTGCACTGCCAGGTCAAGCATCCCATCGACCTGACCCCAGGCGCACCGCTACCCAATGGGCCAGTCTATCGCCGCTCTCTGTTGGAAAATGAGGAGATCAAGAGGCAGATCCAAGAATTGCTCCGCAAGGGGCACATCCATCCCAGTTCATCACCTTGTGGGAGCCCAATCGTGCTGGTACAGAAGAAAGATGGGACCTGGCGACTCTGCATTGATTACCGGGCCCTGAATAAAATCACAGTCCGTAACCGGTACCCGATTCCCCGAATCGACGACCTCCTTGATCAGCTCACGGGGGCCAAATACTTCAGTAAGATTGATCTAAAGTCTGGCTACCACCAGGTCCCAATAGAACAGACAGATGTATCGAAGACTGCCTTCAAGTCAAAAGAAGGTCTTTTTGAATGGCTGGTCATGCCTTTTGGCTTGACAAATGCTCCAGCAACTTTTATGAGGATGATGGACGATATCCTACGACCTTTCACCAACAATTTTGTAGTGGTGTATCTGGATGACATCCTCATCTACAGCAAGACTTGGGAGGAACACTTGCAGCATATTCAGCAGGTTCTGCACACCCTGCGAAAGCACAAACTATATGCAAACTTGGAAAAATGCTCCTTCGGCATGGACAGGGTCCATTACTTAGGCTACATCGTTGATCGACATGGTGTGCATGTGGATCCAGCCAAGATCCAGGTCATCCGTGACTGGCCAGCCCCAACCACACTCACTGAACTCCGGAGCTTCTTGGGCCTCGCCAATTTCTATCGACGGTTCGTGCTGGGATTCTCTCATATCGCATGGGCCCTCAGCCAAGTGACCAGGGGTGGTGGTAAGGCAAAATTTGTGTGGGGCCTGTCCCAACAACAAGCCTTCGATGACTTGAAGAAGCGTTTGTGCTCATCACCGGTACTCTCATTACCAAACCTGCAACATCCCTTTGAGATCGAGACAGATGCTTCAGATTATGCTGTGGGTGCCGTTCTCACTCAACACGGCCACCCCGTGGCATATCATAGTGAGACACTATCAGATGCTGTCCACAAGTACCCTACCTATGACAAAGAGATGTACTCCATTGTACAAGCCTGCCGCCAGTGGGGACATTACATTCTTGGGAAGGAGACAGTCATCCACACTGATCACAAGCCACTACAGTTCATGCAGACCCAAGGAAAGTTGCAGAATGACCGCCATCAGAAGTGGTCAACATATTTACAGCAGTTCCACCTCAACATCAAATATAAAACAGGGAGTACCAACCGAGTTGCTGACTGCCTCAGTCGACCTCCAGTCGCGGCACTTACCACGGTGCTAGACTCTTGTGGCCACGAGACCTCTGGATGGCCCCACCTCTACGAGACAGACCCTGACTTCTCTGCCACCTATCAAATGCTGGGCACCAACTCAGTGGTTGCTAATTTCCATCTTCAGGACGGGTTGTTGTGTCATCTGGGCCATCTCTGTGTTCCATCAAGCGAGCGCGCGAAGCTGATTTGGGAAGCTCACTATAGTCGGGTGGCAGGACACTTTGGCGTCGAAAAGACAGTGGCAGTGTTGCAGAAACATTTCTACTGGCCGAAACTTCGACAGGATGTCGGCAAGTATATCAGGTCCTGCACCGCTTGCGCTATTGCCAAACCGACCACTAAGAAACAGGGCCTATACACCCCTCTGCCTACTCCTGACAGGCCGTGGGAATCCATCTCAATGGACTACATGTCGGGCCTCCCGTCCACCAAGAGGGGAAACGACTGTGTTTTCGTGGTTGTTGATCGCTTTTCCAAGATGGCGATTCTAGCCGCTTGCAAGAAGAACATCACAGCAGAAGCCACTGCCAAGCTCTTCTTTGAACGAGTATGGGTACATTTTGGGATCCCACAGACCATTATCTCAGACCGTGACAGTCGGTTCCTCAGCTCATTCTGGTCAAGCCTCTGGTCACTGCTGGATACCAAGCTCACCAAATCCACTGCCTTCCACCCCCAGACCGATGGACAAACGGAGGTCGTCAACCGGATGGTCGTACATATCCTGCGCATGTACAATTCAACACACCCTCGCACATGGGATGAGAGTCTCCCCTATGTCCAACATAGCTACAACCGAGCCCTGCATAGCTCAACTGGCCACAGCCCCTTTCAAGTGGGGTTGGGATTCCAACCATTGGGCCCCATGGATGTTGCACTTCCCCTTGCGACCACCTCGGCCGACTCATCCCCAGAAGCGGACAAAGCCGCCCGGTTCATTGAACAGATCCAGCATATCCGCCAACAGGTTCAAGATATTCTACAGAAGTCGAATGCCAAGTACAAGCAGCGCCATGATCAACATCGAGTGCCACATAAGTTTCAGGTGGGCGACAAAGTTTGGTTGCATTTGCAGAAAGAACGCCTTACAGGGCCCCATCGAAAGCTTCGCCCACTCCGTTATGGGCCGTACACCATCACCAAGGCGGTGGGTGACAATGCTTTTGAGCTCAACATTCCCCCCTTCCTTGGTCTGCATCCAGTATTCAACGTGTCTCTCCTTCGGCCATATTTCCCACCACTATTAGACACCTCAGAGATAGCAGAGAAGCTGACACCAACAGAGCTCAACCCTGACTGCCTACAACAAGCATCCAGTGATCATATTGCAGACACACAGATCAAGGGCACTCGACATCAAAGGATCCAGCTTTATCGAGTTGTCAAAGCAGGGCAGCTCCTGCACCAAGGCAAGTGGCTCACCCGAGGCCAAATTCAGCAGAAATTTCCTCATCTGATGGAGGAACTCAACGCAATGGAGACCATTGCTTCCTAAGGAGGGAGGATTGATCCAGGTGGATATTGGTGGCCACCCACCTTTCCAACTGGCTCAAAACAGTTTTATGGCAACTTTGGTATTGTACTATTTTTAGCAGTTTTTCGGGTCCTAAACTTCCGGGGCCATTTTGAGGCCCTAAACGACCTTTTTTGGCAATTTGGGGGGCCAAATGGTTGCCACCGGCACACATTTGGCCCCAGTCGATGGTTGTAAATCTCGGATAGACCTTTCCAACGGGCTACCGAGCGCCCCAAACGGAGATCGTATGCAAAAGTTACGACCCCGGGAAGTTGATGTAGTAACTTACCCAAACGGGGCCCACATGACTTTTGGCGCTTCATCTCCTAGGGTTAGGTTTTTGGATGTCTAGGGTTTTTGACATTCCTGTTTATTGTAAAAGGCCTTCAGAGCCTCATTGTAACCATCTTCTTGCGAAATGAGCGCAGCCGTCACATCTCTTCTCAGAGATAAGCCGCCACCATTCCAGCAAGCTTGTTTTCCGCTGCATTTTACAGTTCTAGCTTATTTCCTTATTGAATAGAAAACCAGTTTTACTGTATCTCTGTTATTTTGTGTTAAGCATCCGATAATAATCTGTATTCATTTCGTTCTGCTCATAAAATCCGGATCAGTGGTATCAGAGCGGTCTGCTCCTTGTCGTCTTAATGCATGTCCCCAACGAGGTCAGGGTACAAAGAATTGGGTCTCGTGCTTGTTTCTCTTGAGGACAAAAGCTCTCGCACGCCCAAGCGACCTCTCATGGCAGGAGAAAAGAAAGATGACGGGACAGGAGATCCTATCAAAATGTTGCTTGAGGAAGCCCTCACGCAGCAGAGGAACGAGATGATGGATAATTTCGCGCAAATCCTTCGGCGACTACCAACAAGCGACGCATCTTCCTCGAGCGGAGGCGCCGCCCCCTTCAAGGTACAAATCAACTTCGATATCCCTATATTTGAAGGACAGATAGACGCAGATGCTGTAGATAAGTGGTTGAATCTACTAGAAGGGTATTTTTCTGTCCATAACTTTTCGAATAAAGAAAAGATTACTTTTGCGCTCCTCAAAGCCGTTCCCCATGTGAAAGATTGGTGGGAAACATTCTGCGAGCAAAAGGACACAGAAGAAGCCTCATTATTTTCAGTCATAGCCACCTGGGAATCCTTCAGGGATGCTATTAAGGAACAATACTACCCTGTTGGAAGTTATGACGACTTGTATACCAAATGGACCACACTGCGACAAGAAAGAGACCAAGCAGTGCCAGAGTTCACGAATATCTTCCATACCTTGCGCACTAAGCTGGGTATCAAAGATTCAGAGCGACATCTGGTGCTCAAGTATCGCGGTGGTTTGCATAGATACATCCAGACCGAAATGGAATTTCTGTACATCTCTTCCTTGGGCGCGGCCTACCGATATGCCGTCAAAATCGAGCAGAAGCTCAAACAAAAGACGCGGCAATTTGGGCCTGGGAACCCTTCACAGCAAAAGACAGGAAAGGGCGGCCCCAACCCACAGAATAAAGGACAGAGCAAAGATGGACAGCATCAGGACAACCAGTCCAAGCCGCAAGCAAAGAAGGACACCGGAAAAACAAAGAAAGATACCGGGAAGTGGTGCGACTTCCATAAGAGCCCTTGGCATAACACTGCTGATTGCCGCTCAAAGCAGTCCCTGGTGGCCGAAGTGAAAGCATCTGACTCAGATGCGGGTTCTGACTCTGAGTCCGAACCAGAAAGGGGGAAACGGATCATTGACGCGGAACCCAGTGCCACCATTGCTACCACCAAGCTCCAGCCTGATGAACCAGACGAGCCAGAAGAAGGAGAACGCCTCTTCCATTCACAGATGTGGGTAAAAGGCACCCCGCTGCACTTCATCGTTGACAGCGGTAGCCAGAAGAATCTCATCTCAGCAGAGGTCGTCAAGCGCCTGGCCCTGCCGACAACGTCGCACCCACAACCCTACACCATTGGATGGCTCCGCAAAGGAAGCGATCTCCGCGTCAGCCAACAGTGCCGACTGCCATACGGCATCAAGCCCTTCAAGGACGAGGTATTGTGTGATGTTGCTCCTCTCGAAGTTTCAGATGTTCTTTTGGGACAACCTTATTTATGGAAACGGCATGCTGTATATGAGTCTAGGCCTCGTAGTGTTATTATTTCTTTGAACAGGAAATTGTACAGGATACCCGAGGCAGTCCCTCCTAGTTCTATTTCCTTGATCTCTGCCAAGCAATGCAGGAAGGTCATCTCTCAGACCGGGAAATTTGTCTTCTTCGTGATTCGCTCTCAGAGTGAAAGAAAGATCGCAGCCACATCCCGGGCCTCCACGACCGATCTATCCACACAACAGAAGCAAGTGGATAAGGTGGTGGAAGGATACTCAGATATCTTCTCCTCTCCGACCGGGGTACCTCTGCACTGCCAGGTCAATCATCCCATCGACCTGACCCCAGGCGCACCGCTACCCAATGGGCCAGTCTATTGCCGCTCTCTGTTGGAAAATGAGGAGATCAAGAGGCAGATCCAAGAATTGCTCCGCAAGGGGCACATCCGTCCCAGTCCATCACCTTGTGGGAGCCCAATCGTGCTGGTACAGAAGAAAGATGGGACCTGGCGACTCTGCATTGATTACCGGGCCCTGAATAAAATCACAGTCCGTAACCGGTACCCGATTCCCCGAATCGACGACCTCCTTGATCAGCTCACGGGGGCCAAATACTTCAGTAAGATTGATCTAAAGTCTGGCTACCACCAGGTCCCAATAGAACAGACAGATGTATCGAAGACTGCCTTCAAGTCAAAAGAAGGTCTTTTTGAATGGCTGGTCATGCCTTTTGGCTTGACAAATGCTCCAGCAACTTTTATGAGGATGATGGACGATATCCTACGACCTTTCACCAACAATTTTGTAGTGGTGTATCTGGATGACATCCTCATCTACAGCAAGACTTGGGAGGAACACTTGCAGCATATTCAGCAGGTTCTGCACACCCTGCGGAAGCACAAACTATATGCAAACTTGGAAAAATGCTCCTTCGGCATGGACAGGGTCCATTACTTAGGCTACATCGTTGATCGACATGGTGTGCATGTGGATCCAGCCAAGATCCAGGTCATCCGTGACTGGCCAGCCCCAACCACACTCACTGAACTCCGGAGCTTCTTGGGCCTCGCCAATTTCTATCGACGGTTCGTGCTGGGATTCTCTCATATCGCATGGGCCCTCAGCCAAGTGACCAGGGGTGGTGGTAAGGCAAAATTTGTGTGGGGCCTGTCCCAACAACAAGCCTTCGATGACTTGAAGAAGTGTTTGTGCTCATCACCGGTACTCTCATTACCAAACCTGCAACATCCCTTTGAGATCGAGACAGATGCTTCAGATTATGCTGTGGGTGCCGTTCTCACTCAACACGGCCACCCCGTGGCATATCATAGTGAGACACTATCAGATGCTGTCCGCAAGTACCCTACCTATGACAAAGAGATGTACTCCATTGTACAAGCCTGCCGCCAGTGGAGACATTACATTCTTGGGAAGGAGACAGTCATCCACACTGATCACAAGCCACTACAGTTCATGCAGACCCAAGGAAAGTTGCAGAATGACCGCCATCAGAAGTGGTCAACATATTTACAGCAGTTCCACCTCAACATCAAATATAAAACAGGGAGTACCAACCGAGTTGCTGACTGCCTCAGTCGACCTCCAGTCGCGGCACTTACCACGGTGCTAGACTCTTGTGGCCACGAGACCTCTGGATGGCCCCACCTCTACGAGACAGACCCTGACTTCTCTGCCACCTATCAAATGCTGGGCACCAACTCAGTGGTTGCTAATTTCCATCTTCAGGACGGGTTGTTGTGTCATCTGGGCCATCTCTGTGTTCCATCAAGCGAGCGCGCGAAGCTGATTTGGGAAGCTCACTATAGTCGGGTGGCAGGACACTTTGGCGTCGAAAAGACAGTGGCAGTGTTGCAGAAACATTTCTACTGGCCGAAACTTCGACAGGATGTCGGCAAGTATATCAGGTCCTGCACCGCTTGCGCTATTGCCAAACCGACCACTAAGAAACAGGGCCTATACACCCCTCTGCCTACTCCTGACAGGCCGTGGGAATCCATCTCAATGGACTACATGTCGGGCCTCCCGTCCACCAAGAGGGGAAACGACTGTGTTTTCGTGGTTGTTGATCGCTTTTCCAAGATGGCGATTCTAGACGCTTGCAAGAAGAACATCACAGCAGAAGCCACTGCCAAGCTCTTCTTTGAACGAGTATGGGTACATTTTGGGATCCCACAGACCATTATCTCAGACCGTGACAGTCGGTTCCTCAGCTCATTCTGGTCAAGCCTCTGGTCACTGCTGGATACCAAGCTCACCAAATCCACTGCCTTCCACCCCCAGACCGATGGACAAACGGAGGTCGTCAACCGGATGGTCGTACATATCCTGCGCATGTACAATTCAACACACCCTCGCACATGGGATGAGAGTCTCCCCTATGTCCAACATAGCTACAACCGAGCCCTGCATAGCTCAACTGGCCACAGCCCCTTTCAAGTGGGGTTGGGATTCCAACCATTGGGCCCCATGGATGTTGCACTTCCCCTTGCGACCACCTCGGCCGACTCATCCCCAGAAGCGGACAAAGCCGCCCGGTTCATTGAACAGATCCAGCATATCCGCCAACAGGTTCAAGATATTCTACAGAAGTCGAATGCCAAGTACAAGCAGCGCCATGATCAACATCGAGTGCCACATAAGTTTCAGGTGGGCGACAAAGTTTGGTTGCATTTGCAGAAAGAACGCCTTACAGGGCCCCATCGAAAGCTTCGCCCACTCCGTTATGGGCCGTACACCATCACCAAGGCGGTGGGTGACAATGCTTTTGAGCTCAACATTCCCCCCTTCCTTGGTCTGCATCCAGTATTCAACGTGTCTCTCCTTCGGCCATATTTCCCACCACTATTAGACACCTCAGAGATAGCAGAGAAGCTGACACCAACAGAGCTCAACCCTGACTGCCTACAACAAGCATCCAGTGATCATATTGCAGACACACAGATCAAGGGCACTCGACATCAAAGGATCCAGCTTTATCGAGTTGTCAAAGCAGGGCAGCTCCTGCACCAAGGCAAGTGGCTCACCCGAGGCCAAATTCAGCAGAAATTTCCTCATCTGATGGAGGAACTCAACGCAATGGAGACCATTGCTTCCTAAGGAGGGAGGATTGATCCAGGTGGATATTGGTGGCCACCCACCTTTCCAACTGGCTCAAAACAGTTTTATGGCAACTTTGGTATTGTACTATTTTTAGCAGTTTTTCGGGTCCTAAACTTCCGGGGCCATTTTGAGGCCCTAAACGACCTTTTTTGGCAATTTGGGGGGCCAAATGGTTGCCACCGGCACACATTTGGCCTCAGCTGATAGTTGTAAATCTCGGATAGACCTTTCCAACGGGCTACCGAGCGCCCCAAACGGAGATCGTATGCAAAAGTTACGACCCCGGGAAGTTGATGTAGTAACTTACCCAAACGGGGCCCACATGACTTTTGGCGCTTCATCTCCTAGGGTTAGGTTTTTGGATGTCTAGGGTTTTTGACATTCCTGTTTATTGTAAAAGGCCTTGAGAGCCTCATTGTAACCATCTTCTTGCGAAATGAGCGCAGCCGTCACATCTCTTCTCAGAGATAAGCCGCCACCATTCCAGCAAGCTTGTTTTCCGCTGCATTTTACAGTTCTAGCTTATTTCCTTATTGAATAGAAAACCAGTTTTACTGTATCTCTGTTATTTTGTGTTAAGCATCCGATAATAATCTGTATTCATTTCGTTCTGCTCATAAAATCCGGATCACCAGTGGCTTCATTGTACATTCATTTCGTAAACTAGGGTTTTGCTCAGTGTGGGAGTGTGCAATTTTTGCACACGGGGGTCAACTTTGGAAAATCATCCACCGGGAAAGTATGGCTAGTGTTCCTAGCCCGAACCTGTCTAGACACACCTGCAGGACTCCCCAGAACCCGGTTTTGTTGCACGGTTGGAGTTCTATGCCCCCGGTAGGTATCCAGCAGGTGTCCCTAAAGGCCTTCTGGTAGTGAGACGGGACGAGCCATAGAATGAAGACCGTGGCTCGGATCGACGAACCGTCGACTCCATTGGATTCAGCACGTCGGGATAGTGCCAGGGGTGCCTCTCCCCTCCTACCTGGTGGCCCATGTGTCACCTTGCAGGTCCATCTTGGAAACTAGGGTTTTGCTTAGTGTGGGAGTGTGCAATTTTTGCACACGGGGGTCAACTTTGGAAAATCATCCACCGGGAAAGTATGGCTAGTGTTCCTAGCCCGAACCTGTCTAGACACACCTGCAGGACTCCCCGGAACCCGGTTTTGTTGCACGGTTGGATTTCTATGCCCCCGGTAGGTATCCAGCAGGTGTCCCTGAAGGCCTTCTGGTAGTGAGACGGGACGAGCCATAGAATGAATACCGTGGCTCGGATCGACGAACTGTCGACTCCATTGGATTCAACACACCGAGATAGTGACAGGGGTGCCCCTCCCCTCCTACCCGGTGGTCCATGTGTCACCTTGCAGGTCCATCTTGGAAACTAGGGTTTTGCTCAGTGTGGGAGTGTGCAATGTTTGCACACGGGGGTCAACTTTGGAAAATCATCCACCGGGAAAGTATGGCTAGTGTTCCTAGCCCGAAACTGTCTAGACACACCTGCAGGACTCCCCGAAACTCGGTTTTGTTGCACGGTTGGATTTCTATGCCCTCGATAGGTATCCAGCAGGTGTCCCTGAAGGCCTTCTGGTAGTGAGACGGGACGAGCCATAGAATGAATACCGTGGCTCGGATCGACGAACCGTCGACTCCGTTGGATTCAGCACACCAAGATAGTGCCAGGGGTGCCCCTCCCCTCCTACCCGGTGGCCCATGTGTCACCTTGCAGGTCCATCTTGGAAACTAGGGTTTTGCTCAGTGTGGGAGTGTGCAATTTTTGCACACGGGGGTCAAATTTGGAAAATCATCCACCGGGCGGGTATGGCTAGTGTTCCTAACCCGAACCTGCCTAGACACTTTGGAAACTAGGGTTTTGCGGGTCCATGATGATGATGATGGTGATGATGATGAAGATGTTGATGATGATGGCTTGGTCTAAGGTGGTGCTCTCAAATAGCTAATTCATTATGAAATATTTAACAAGACATGAATTAAATTTAA
Organism: Larix kaempferi; assembly: GCA_027924585.1. NCBI lineage: Eukaryota > Viridiplantae > Streptophyta > Pinopsida > Pinales > Pinaceae > Larix > Larix kaempferi. The sequence goes on along the minus strand of BSBM01000018.1, from coordinate 4,353,747 downwards.
TATAAGTGTATTGTTTAATATAGTGAGCATGAATTGAATTAATTTTGTTGGGTGAAGCCAATAACCAACATGATGAACATAATATAATTTTAGGGTTTACTGATCATATGTAAAAAATGGCATATTCATAAACTTGACATACAAGAGAACTTTTGGCATATTTATAAACAACGTAAACGTAAATTTGGCATATCAAGAACGCAAAATTGACATATTCATATGAAACATACATGTGAAAATTGAGCATATATCAATATTCAATTACAAATAGTATAAATAGTATAGTATTAAAAGTATGTAACGTACCTCATCATGCTAGATCCCACCTATTATCATACAACCAAGCCCTCCGGATAATCTCTTATACTGATGGTCTCCATTAGTCTCTCGTGCTCTGTATCCGGTAAGAAGTAGCGTACCTTCGATGTATTTAGACTAGGCATTGTTCGTACCTGAAGGTTTGTGCCAATGATTAAGTTGGTAAAGTGATACACACTTGCACCTGGTTTGTAATCCCTGTAAACATATCCACCCTTCTTTCTTCCATTGCTGTCCCGTGTCAAGTATTCACCTTTAACAACCATAGACCCAGTTGGAAAGTGGTTGTTTTCATCGTCAGTCATGGACACAATGAGGGTTTGCTTTCCATCTATACAGTGTGCCAACCAGTATTCATCACCCCATTCAGTATCTTTTGAGGCAACCACTGCGTATATGTGCCCTGCATTATATGATTGTAGGTATATGATCAAAATATTTTTCGTGCGATACAAGGCCATTAATGTGCATTTGAAGACTACGTAAACAAACACAAAATGTTAAGGAAATGCATCATACCAGGTTGTACAAGGTCTGAGACATGATCAAAATCTGCAGAAATAGATGATTGGTCTTCTTCCAACGGAGTTAACTCAACAATTGCACGCTGATCAAGTGGAAGTGATATGCGATCCCATCCATCAACCCAATCCAATGATTCACACCCATCCCAGTCACCATCACAACAAGGCGGGCAAAAACAAGCGAGTTTTCTGGTCCAAATTTCAAATACTGGGTTATCAGAGCTTCGAACCGAATGAAAGCCACGAGTCCCAGGCACAGTCTTGCATTCCCATGCATGTGAACAATCTATGTCTACCACCTCCCAAAAAAATCTCTCCACATGTCTCTTTCTTGTGGATTCTACTCGCATAGTTGATTCCTCTCCCATTACTGACGTGCACCACCTGACTATAGATTGAGCATTTAGAATAGTAGATTCTGTAGATACTTTCAATTCCTCTCTTCGTAGGGCTGTTTTGACACATGCTCCGGCTCCATCATGCTCTCCTTTACCATGCCCAGTCTCAAAATAGTTCGACATATGTGGCACTTTGTAGTTTTTATGCAATGAACACAACCACTGAAATATGCGTGCATTTTTGAACTGACCAACACACCCATCAGACCAAATCCAGTGTCGATCCATCTGTATGTTCCTTCCCTTCAAGTGATCATAGAACATGATGAAGCAATGACGTACATAGTGGAATTCGTGGCACCTATCATCACTTATGTAGAAGTGATATTCCTTCAGAATTTCTCTTTGCTCTTCAGTGCTATTTGGGCCATGCCTATATGTGATATGGACCATCAAGGAAACCTGCTCAGAGTGATAATACTGACTTTGGATCTCATTTTGAGGTTGCAGAGTGTAGTTCTCGAAAAAATCAACAACTGAAAGTATAGTACCAAGGGGAAATGTATCTCTGCATATTCTAAACTTCTCATCCTGCCATCGTGCCACGTGGACATGCTGAACATATTGATGTGTCTTTTCAATAAATTCCTTGATGAAGTCACTAACTTGTACCTGGTGACACAAAATGATCTCAATGTCAGTTTTTTGTTGTAAGTAAGGATTGAAATGTAACCGTTACAACATAATTTTATAGATATAAATGCATACCTGAGATGTCACCAATTGTATTTTTTTGCTTTCTTTCCCTGGGACTATTTCATAGTTGATATATTTGAAACTTTTCATGTCTGTAACCATTTTCCCAAATTCACTGTCTCCATTCTCGTGCATACATTGGCTCAATAATTCCATTCCAGCACAGTTGGAGCATGTTTCATCCAAACAAGATTTTGCATAGTATGTTTGCCCCTCAGGCCTATTGCACATGATGCTATGAATGAATTCTCTTGATGAAGTCGGTGGTATTGTCATGGAGCAATCCTGCACAATGTTAGTATGCAACACACGACGAATGTACAAAAATGTTTCATAGTAATATTCATATTCTACATGGTATCTACAACAACAAGTGTTACGAAGAGTATTTATTCTAACATACCATGGCTTACATTTCTCAAAATATCTTTGCCCCAAGTTCAATTGTCTATGCTCAATCCTAAATTTATCGTAAAGTTCTGTCTATGTTATATCAAGAAGATGCTTAGTATGTGGTTCACGATCCTTTGAAACCCTTCTTAGTTTTAGTACATCCTTTCGGTTTGAAGAAGGCCTTGTGTGATCATGCCAAAAATTGTGCACTAGTCCCTTTACTGCATCAACTAGCTTCATGTCACGACGTGGCAACCGACCAACAAAGGCCCAAAAATCTGTCTGATCGGTTGTGTCAAGATGTTCTCTTCTAATAGAATACCTACGGAGGGTTTTTACATTCAAATTAACTAGTTCGGATGTAGGCCTGAGAATACGAAGGGCCCTGGTGTTCTTATTTGCAATTGATTGTGACAACACACGACGAGCAGCATTGCGGTCCTTTGAACGTGTGTTCTTACCAATTTTACCAAATGCATCTACTAGGCTTTTAACTATATGAGAACTTGGTTTAGAATTCTTTATCATCTTTATCCCTAACTTTTTCCTAACAACATTCATGCTCCTAGATTTTAACAATGATAAAAATAATCTACATTTATCTCCATCACATTTAGAAACAAAATATTTATCAAGTATCTATTGAGTTTGATAAGCAATACTACGTTTAGATAGCGTACCTTCAATGGAATTCATAAGTCTTTCATCAACTTGTATACGCTTCGGAGTTCTTCGACGTGTGCTTGCTAATGGAGGTAAGGGGGTTGGAATTGTACCATGTAGCGCATCACCAAGACGCTCTGGCGTTTCAGTAGTAGCTTGGTGTCCTTCATTCTCTTCCTAGTAGTTGGATGGTGGAAGTCCAACATCCTCATCGATGGTCTGTGGAAGTCCAACATCCCCTTGTGGAAGTCCAACATCCTCATCAATGGTGTGGATAACATTCTCTTCTTCAACAGTAGGAAAAATGTCCAACGCTTCTCTGACTTCATTGCTTGTATAACCACATCCGGATAGCAAATTGGGTGTTTCTTCGTGAGCTTCATCTTGAGATGGTAACTTATCACTTTGACTTGAAGTGGGAATTGAAACATCCCCTAATGAGCACCTACGTTTTGCTTCTTGATTACTTCCATGGGGTGCTTGTTCAACAACTATTGTGGAAATGGAAGGTCCCTCTTGTCGTGGATTAATAGGATGAACCGTGGTATCCTCTACAATTGGATTTGGATTAGTTTCCAAAGAAAGCCTCCGATTCATCATGTATATTCTTTTCTTTTCTTTCTCTTCTTCAATGACTTCTTGAGGTCTCTTCTTCCTTGTTGATTTGTTTACTCGGTTACGTTCATTCCCCATCACCACAATGATCAATTCAATATAGTTTGTTTTTGTTGCTCCTCAATTACAAGCTCTTCAATAATAAGCAAATGGAAGTTCTTCCTTGTTGGTCTTGAAGCTTGATATCTTATCTTGTGTGCTCCTCAAATATAGGCAAAATGAATCTTTCAAAGGCCTTATCTTTGGTGTTATTCAATTGGAGATTCTTCAAGCTTGCTGATTATTTTCTTCAAATATGGCCATATAACCCAACACCACACTGAGCAACCATGAAAGATGTCCTCAATGCTGCACCTGCATAAAAAAAAAAGGATGGAGTTGGTGTAGAATGTGAAAATTTCCAATGACGGGCTCATGCTGTTCAAAAAATCGCGGGGACTATTAATTTGGTTCAGACAGAGTGAAGTTGCTCTCGGACAGCAACAGTCCACTATTTGTGGAGTTACAAAACGCGCACGCGTTATATAAATAAAAAACGCGTACGCGATATGTAGTGCAAAAACGTGAACGCGATATAGTCAAGCACAATAAATAGGTTAGGTGCACGGCTAGGGAAACGAACAAAATCAAAAGAAAACTAATAATGTATATGGTTACATACAAAACAAATGTTTTGTATAGTTTAATACCCCCTAGCTCTGTCCCAATAATCCCCAGATACCCCTTATCTCTTTCTAAATATATGTCCCTTATTCTCCCTACATCCCTCCCTACATGTTTCTTTCTCTCCCTTACTCCAGCCATGTCTCTACCACCCCATTCTCCATCTCTCCACCTTCTCTTTATCTTCGTCATTATCCCTCCCTATAGCACTCTCTCCCTTCTTCTCCCTTAATCACTAACCCTCTACGCCTTTATCCCTCCCCCCTGCCCTCTCTGTCTTACCTTGTTCCTAGAGCCCCTCCCCCATAAAGGCCTTTAGACCCTCTTCTAAACATTAATCCCTAAGTGCATAAGTGCACAAGATGATGAGGAGGAGGAGGGTGATGACAATGAACTGCATCATGATGTAGATGAAGATGATAAAGATGATGAGGAGGAGGAGGGTGATGACAATGAAGATGATCATGATGCAGATGAAGATGATAAAGATGATGATGTTGATGAAGATGATGGTGATGATGATGAAGATGTTGATGATGATGGTGATGGTGATGGTGATGTTCGGATGGTGATGAAGATGATGATGATGAAGATGATGGTGACATGATGGAGATGTGTTGATGGGGAACCTAGAGATGACAATGATGATGAAGATGGTGATGGTGATGACGATGAAGATTTTGATGATGATGCTGATGGCGATGATGATGAAGATGTTGACGATGATGGTGATGGTGATGGTGATGTTTAGATGATGATCATGATGATGTTCAGAAGATCATGATGGTGATGATGGTGATGATGATGGAGAAAATAACGATGATGGATATGTTGATGAGGAACCTGCAGATGCCAATGATGATGATGATGGAGATGTTGATGAGGAACCTACAGATGCCAATGATGATGGTGATGACGATGAAAATGTTGATGATGATGGTGCTGGTAATGATGATGATGATGATGATGATGATGATGATGATGAAGATGAAGATGATGGTGACATGATGGAGATGTTGATCTGATGAGGAAGATGATGCTGATGATGATGATGATGATGGTGATGATGATGAAGATGTTGATGACGATGATGATGGTGATGAAGATGATGATGATGAAGAAGATGATGATGATGGAGATGTGTTGATGGGGAACCTAGAGATGACAATGATGATGAAGATGGTGATGGTGATGACGATGAATATTTTGATGATGATGCTGATGGCGATGATGATGAAGATGTTGACGATGATGGTGATGGTGATGTTTAGATGATGATCATGATGATGTTCAGAAGATCATGATGGTGATGATGGTGATGATGATGGAGAAAATGACGATGATGGATATGTTGATGAGGAACCTGCAGATGCCAATGATGATGATGATGGAGATGTTGATGAGGAACCTACAGATGCCAATGATGATGGTGATGACGATGAAGATGTTGATGATTATGGTGCTGGTAATGATGATGATGATGATGATGATGATGAAGATGATGGTGACATGATGGAGATGTTGATCTGATGAGGAAGATGATGATGATGATGATGATGATGATGATGATGATGATGATGGTGATGATGATGAAGATGTTGATGACGATGATGATGGTGATGAAGATGATGATGATGAAGAAGATGATGATGATGGAGATGTGTTGATGGGGAACCTAGAGATGACAATGATGATGAAGATGGTGATGGTGATGACAATGAAGATTTTGATGATGATGCTGATGGCGATGATGATGAAGATGTTGACGATGATGGTGATGGTGATGTTTAGATGATGATCATGATGATGTTCAGAAGATCATGATGGTGATGATGGTGATGATGATGGAGAAAATGACGATGATGGATATGTTGATGAGAAACCTGCAGATGCCAATGATGATGATGATGGAGATGTTGATGAGGAACCTACAGATGCCAATGATGATGGTGATGACGATGAAGATGTTGATGATGATGGTGCTGGTAATGATGATGATGATGATGATGATGATGAAGATGATGGTGACATGATGGAGATGTTGATCTGATGAGGAAGATGATGATGATGATGATGATGATGATGGTGATGGTGATGATGATGAAGATGTTGATGACGATGATGATGGTGATGAAGATGATGATGATGAAGAAGATGATGATGATGGAGATGTGTTGATGGGGAACCTAGAGATGACAATGATGATGAAGATGGTGATGGTGATGACGATGAAGATTTTGATGATGATGCTGATGGCGATGATGATGAAGATGTTGACGATGATGGTGATGGTGATGTTTAGATGATGATCATGATGATGTTCAGAAGATCATGATGGTGATGATGGTGATGATGATGGAGAAAATGACGATGATGGATATGTTGATGAGGAACCTGCAGATGCCAATGATGATGATGATGGAGATGTTGATGAGGAACCTACAGATGCCAATGATGATGGTGATGACGATGAAGATGTTGGTGATGATGGTGCTGGTAATGATGATGATGATGAAGATGATGGTGACATGATGGAGATGTTGATCTGATGAGGAAGATGATGATGATGATGATGATGATGATGGTGATGATGATGGTGATGATGATGAAGATGTTGATGACGATGATGATGGTGATGAAGATGATGATGATGAAGAAGATGATGATGATGGAGATGTGTTGATGGGGAACCTAGAGATGACAATGATGATGAAGATGGTGATGGTGATGACGATGAATATTTTGATGATGATGCTGATGGCGATGATGATGAAGATGTTGACGATGATGGTGATGGTGATGTTTAGATGATGATCATGATGATGTTCAGAAGATCATGATGGTGATGATGGTGATGATGATGGAGAAAATGACGATGATGGATATGTTGATGAGGAACCTGCATATGCCAATGATGATGATGATGGAGATGTTGATGAGGAACCTACAGATGCCAATGATGATGGTGATGACGATGAAGATGTTGATGATGATGGTGCTGGTAATGATGATGATGATGATGATGATGATGATGAAGATGATGGTGACATGATGGAGATGTTGATCTGATGAGGAAGATGATGATGATGATGATGATGGTGATGGTGATGATGATGAAGATGTTGATGACGATGATGATGGTGATGAAGATGATGATGATGAAGAAGATGATGATGATGGAGATGTGTTGATGGGGAACCTAGAGATGACAATGATGATGAAGATGGTGATGGTGATGACGATGAAGATTTTGATGATGATGCTGATGGCGATGATGATGAAGATGTTGACGATGATGGTGATGGTGATGTTTAGATGATGATCATGATGATGTTCAGAAGATCATGATGGTGATGATGGTGATGATGATGGAGAAAATGACGATGATGGATATGTTGATGAGGAACCTGCAGATGCCAATGATAATGATGATGGAGATGTTGATGAGGAACCTACAGATGCCAATGATGATGGTGATGATGATGAAGATGTTGATGATGATGGTGCTGGTAATGATGATGATGATGATGATGATGATGATGATGATGATGAAGATGAAGATGATGGTGACATGATGGAGATGTTGATCTGATGAGGAAGATGATGGAGATGTTGATGAGGAACCTACAAATGCCAATGATGATGATGATGGTGGTGATGATGATGAAGATGTTGATGATGATGGTGATGTTAATGATGATGAAGATGATGATGATGATGACGGTGATGGTGATGGTGATGTTTAGATGATGATGATGATGATGATGAAGATGATGGTGACATGATGGAGATGTTGATCTAATTCAAGGAAGATGATGATGATGATGATGGTGGTGATGATGATGAAGATGTTGATGATGATGATGATGGTGATGAAGATGATGATGATGAAGAAGATGATGATGATGGAGATGTTGATGTTGATGGGGAACCTAGAGATGATAATGATGATGAATATGGTGATGGTGATGGTGATGGTGATGGTGATGACGATGAAGATTTTGATGATGATGGTGATGATGATGAAGATTTTGATGATGATGGTGATGGTGATGTTTAGATGATGATCATGATGATGTTCATAAGATGATGATAATGATGATGGAGATGTTGATTTGATGAGGAATATGATGATGATGATGATGATGGTGATGATGATGAAGATGTTGATGATGACGATGATGGTCATGAAGATGATGATGATGAAGAATATGATGCTGATGGAGAATATGATGCTCACAACTCCCTCTAGTCTCTCTCTCCCCAACCATCACTCTCTCTCTCTCTCTCTCTCAAACACACACACATTATGTCACTTTCCATTCTCAAACCCATCCCCCCTCCATCCATATCTATCTCCAACTTTCTCCCTCCATCCCTCACCCTACCTTCTCTCCCTCCCTCTCTCATCGCCTGTCTCTCACCTTCTATCCCTCCCTCATGTTATCTTTCCCTCAACCTATCCCAATCTCTCCATCACTCCCTCTCTCTCACACACTTTATGTCCCTTCCCCCTCCTCTCATATACTCTCTCTCTCTCTCTCTCTCTCTCTCTCTCTCTCTCCATCGCCACCACTCCCTGCATGTCTCCCACCAACACTTTCTGTCCCTCCCTTCCTATCTCTTATTTCGTTCTATCCCCATCTATCTCTCACTCTCTCCAAATCCATTCCTCCCCATTGTCCCTCTCTCTCCCTCGCTCTATGTCTCCCCCCCCCTTGTATTCTTTATTTCTCCCTCACATCCCCCTTGCCTCCATCCATTCCCCCTTGTCACTCAAGTCTCACTTTCAACTTCTAACCCTATACCTCTTCAGAACCTATTCTACTCCTAATAGTGCTCTCAAGCTCCACTTCCCTTCACCCCCTGTAGCCCATCATGTTCTCATTCCCTTCATCTCTCCCCACTCAAGCTTCCAACATCCTTCTAAACCCTTGACCCTTTCCCACCCCTATTAAATATTAACCATAGATTCCCTTGACCCTTCCCCACCCTTTCTCAAATATTAAACAAAAATTCCCTTGAGTCTTCTACACCCCCTCTTTCTCAAGTATTAAACATGTATTTTATGATTTGAATAACGCGAGCGCGTTTTGTAACTATATAACGCGTACGTGTTATGTAGTTATATAACGCGTACGCGTTAATTAGTTATATAACGCGCACGCGTTATGTAGTTATATAACGCGTACGCGTTATGTACATCTAAAAGCGCGGCAATATTTTTGAATTTAAACAGGCCGAGTCACATGCTCACATGTCAACAATAATTCTATGTGTATGCTTTGGAGTTTGCTTCGGTAATTCCAAACCTGTGCTATGTTAATGAAAAACCAAAGCTAATTGGGTATTTCTTCCAGTTTCTGGAGAATCCTATGCTTAGCCACTCGTTAGAATATGCTACACAGAGTCATTTTTGACGAAATCTTAGACACAAATAGCATTTTTTCTGCAGATTCCAAATATGTAACTTTTATTTTGAAATATTAATTTTTCCTATTTTCTTTCAATTTCTTTTCTGTCCTACCTCCTTAACTCGTGAAACACACTGTCAGTGTTTCTTCCATAACTTTTTCAATTCTCCATCATTTCAAAAAAAAATTGTATGGTGCACAAGAGGACACTGACCTCCACGTTCTAGGAAAAACCCATTTCAATATTTTTGCATTAAGACCTTCAAAGGCTCTACCCACAAAAGAGGTACTATTTTCGAGGTTTGATCACTTAGACAATTATAAAATTACTAATTTAATTTTTGAAAAATAATGGCGCACAAGTGCTATGTGTTCTCTACATGCATGCTGATTTTTGTAGCTTGATTCCATCATTTAGGCCCTCAAAGGCTCTACCCACAAAAACATATACCTTATCATTTGCCTGAAAAATAAAAAGTGTCTGTTAGGAAAAATGAAACTTGACATAGCTATGCAAATTTTCAATACATAAAAGTTATATATTCAGAAACGTGATTCAATTTCCTACATTTCATCTTTTTTACTCAATGCAAGATATTTTGCGTAAGTAGATCAAAAAATCCAAGTAAGTTGAGAGATGCCTGCTTTTTCAGTTTTCTATTGCATCTAACGCGCCAAAAGTGACCCTCATTAGCTTGCACTGACCCTAAACAAAAAAATACCCTTTTGAAGAAGACACGTTGGTTTGGAGCATATGTATTTTTTAAATTTTTTTGGTTGTGTACTTTTTATGTTGTTGGTTTCTCTTTGCAATGATTCGAAGTTGTGGACATAGTTTTGTAAGTGTATGTTTGAAAAGAAAATTTAAAAAAAATATCATATGAACTCAAACACATGTAAATTATATGCCAATGGATAGACGATTCGTTGACGAATCCATTGGTATAAATTCCGCCACCTAAGGTGTACATCCCAAGACAAGGTTTAGGCCTGGCAAAGAGGCCAATAAAATTAAATTTGCAGAAAAGAGGCCTAAAAACCTGTTTTTCAAGACCTCAATCGAGTTATTAGCTCGATTGAGGTCATAAAATCCCTCAATCGAGGTTTTGAGTGCATTTTTAAATATATTGATCGAGGGTTTATATGTGGTTAAATTAAAAGCTCGATCAAGCTTTTAGCTCAATCGAGCTACCTTTTACTTTCTATAATCTTCCCACGGACTTTTATTTATTTTTACTAATGAAAATAACTCGATCAAGATATTTAAAAAATCTTGATCGAGGGTGAAGAAAACCCTCAATCGAGCTATAGAGCTTGATTGAGGGTTTTATTAACCCTCGATCGAGCTATAGAGCTTGATTGAGGGTTTTATTAACCCTCGATCGAGCTATAGAGCTTGATTGAGGGTTTTATTAACCCTCGATCAAGCTTTATTAAATAGCTCGATCGAGCTTTTAAAATCTCGATCAAGGGCTTAACAAAATCTCGATTGAGCTCATTTTTTTCCATACTCGCGCCCTCTGCTTTCCAAACAGTGTTACCCATCTTCATGGGAACACCCATGGTCAACCATAGTTTAACATGGTCTACCATAGCTCACCATAGGTAAACAAAGTAATCCAAATTCATTCATAGTTAAATGTGTCAAGCATGATCAATAATGGTCAAACAAAGTCAACCATAGTCAAACAAATTCAACCAGGATTAACCATGTTCAAACTATGTTTGAACATGGCCAACCATTGGAAACCATCATCAAGCATGGTCAAACCATACAAAACCATGGTCACCCACAGTCTACAATGGTCAAACATGGTCAACCATAGTTAGACATAATCATTCATGCCAAAAACCTTATTTAATCCTATAGAACCATGGTCAACAAAAGTCAAACATGATTAAGCATGGAAAGACAAGCACGTTTTTGGTCAACCAAAGTTGAAACCATAATCATGCATGGTCCACCATAATCAAGCAATGTATACCTCATTAATGATGGTCAACCATGGTCAAATTGTAGTCTATCATTGTTATTATTTTTAATTATTGACATTTTTTATTTAAATTAATTTTTAGTAATATTAAATTATTAATATTTATATAACCAATAATTAATGTTAATGTTATTAAGAATATCAATATTTATGATTATTATTTATTAAAAGTATTTATAATTATTATTAGTTATATAATATATTTATGAATATTAATATGTTTTATAATAGCCAACTGTGTTTAATCAACCATTAACATATTTGGAATTAACTATGTTCAATCATTGTCAATCATATTCAATTATTATCAAACATGGTTCACCAGTGTTAATAATGTGTTAATAATGATTAAATATAGTAAACCATAGTCCACCAAACTCAACCATGGCCAACAAATGCTCTTCGAAACATGGTCAACCATCTCAGGCATGGTCAAACCATACTCAACAATGGAATAATATAGTTATCAATGGTCAAACACAGTACATTCAACCATGACCATTCTCAACCACATGATTAATCATGGTCAAGCATACACAATTATGGTCATCCAAAATCAACCATAACCATACATGGTGAACCATAGTCAACCATAATTATTATTCTTAATTATGAATTTTTTTAAATTTAATTTTTTACTATTTATATTATTAATTATATAAATATAGTTTTTATTATTAATTATATAATTATTTTTATTAATAATATTAAATGATAATTTTTTTGTACTAGGGGAATCAGAACCTGGGGCAATGCACGTACTCGTGTGACATGGGGTCAATTCCCGTCCTCTACCACTATACCCCTAGGTGCACCCACACAACCTGCAAGCATGGGGCACGAGTAAATCAGGGTCATTTGAACTCGTGATCTCTTTTTACAACATGTCATCGCATTTCACTTCATTTACCAATCAAGCTACACCCCAGCGGGAAAATTATAGATTATTATTTTAATAGTGAATTATTATTATTTATATTATTAATTTTTATTTGTGTTAACTAGAATGGTTATAATTCCGTATTAAAAAGAAGCTAGGAACGCAGCCAAAATAAATAGTACAGAGTCCACTTCAAAATTTATAGTGCAAAACTTCATAAACAGGCCTTCAAGTAGCCAAATAAAACCCAATAACCTGTTCCAACATAGGGTACCTGATACATCTATCCTAGTATTATATATCCTGATGAAATACTGTAGCAAATAGACGAAAAAACACTTCATATAAAAAGTTAAACAAAGGAACTACCAAGATTAGAAACAAGCCTATCATTCTTTCATTGCAGAGGAGCTAGAAATTTCTACCACAAAATGCACCGACTATAGCACAGAGTCATCATGCATGTCATGGGAGCCTGCTTGCTTAGTCTTCCTAGAGTTTTGTCCTTTTAGAATAACTTATTGTGCTTCAAAATTAAGGGTTAAATTATCCACCTACACATTCAAGACCCAAATTTGTCCCTCCATATCATCAATTCGATAATCCATTGTCATTGCATGAGTGGTCCCTTGCTCAAGCATGTCAATGACCCATTCCATACGCGAATTCATAAGTTGCATGAGATTCTTCATTTATCCAATTTCGGGGTGGACATCCCTCATATCCCGACTTCAAAAGACCATGTCCCTATCGTCGTTAGTATTACTCATGATGCCCCCAGACATCCTTGTCTCCCCCACAAGGATAAACCGAGGGGGGAGAATTCCAAAAAGACACCAGCAAATCCCAAACAACACCTCACATATGCTTGCAGCCACCAAATGAATCAGCCTTCCAATGACCCTGTCTTCTCATAGGTGATTTTTTGCAAATGAGAACCAAAAAGAAACGTGAATTAATCATTGCAAAGGCCAGAATATTCACAATCCTAACATTCCAAACAAAATATTGAAAAACATAAACCAAAGTCTTCACTCAGAGATAACCCATATTCATCCGTCGGATGCATAATGACGAAATATTAACACGGAGCAGCTGCAACTCAAGTAAATTATGTATTCGGGAAGGATTTTCCATGTGGAGAGTTAAATGGAAAATACTTTTTGCGCATGGGACTCTAGAAACTCGCCGGCTGTAGTACATGCCCATTGAATCCAATTACGGTACCATGTGATGCTCATTCAAAACTAGAGGAGACACCTTTGATGAGAGTCTCCCCTCCCCTTTTTCAACCACCATTTGTCAAGGTGAACTGCATTATTATCCAAGCCATTGGCATAGTGATTATTTTGCTTCCAAATATGAAAGAGATTTGGTTCTTGAATTTTCTGTAGAAGGATATTGATGCGAGATTGCAAATGCCCTGCTTAAGTCCCCTTAACGGAGATTCATCTTCTACCTTGCAAAATCATAAGTTAAAAGTATCCAAAAATTAGGACTTGTTGGAAGCCATAAGCAACGATAATTTTTAAGCTCATATAGAGATCATATCTTTTTGCTTGATTGTTGGTCATAATCCCCCATACCCCATTCATACAAATCCACCATTTTCCCCTCGGGATAAAAAAGAATCCCTCCCACTCATGTCCCCCCTATTTATATTATTAATTTTATAAATATATTCATTAATATTAATTATATTAATTTATTATTTTGTACATATAACCAATGATATATATATGTGTGTGTATAAAAGTTTTAATTTGCTTTTGTTCATAATAGTTTTATTTCCAAAATGTATGCATTAAACTAGCACAATCATATTATTAATTAATATTATCGTTGATATTTTTACCATTAATATACCATCAATCTACCTGCACTGGCACAATACCCGGAGAACAAAGAAAGGGCATTGGCATTGGCATTGGCATTGGCACTAGCACTATATTGGGAGTACAAAGAAAGGGCATTCATGGATCCCATAACACTTCACGCCCAGCGTGTGATACGGGGCACTCAAATCGTACAGTATCCGTCGGAATCCAACATACAAAGAATTGTTGAAAGTGCCATTTACATTTCTCAAATCGCGATTTTGACCATTTGGTTAGTCTCATAACATGGCATTTTGTCTAGAAAAGAGATAAATTTGTGATTGTTGAAATTGTAAAACTACACAAATTGAAATTTGCAGGCAGTATTTTCATCGAATTTATGAAAAAATAGGCCAAAATAATAAGGTGATTTGATTGCCACGGTTATCCCACACCCTCTTCATACCATGACACTGTTAAAGTTACAACATCATGAGTCATTCTCCAGGTCAATCTTGTGTGTCAAGATTGAGCCTCGTGTGTCAAGGTAGTGCCTTATAGGAGCCTAAGTTAGACTTAGGAAACTTGGAGAAGAATCTTGAGTTGGACTCAAGAATGGTTAAGCTTCATGTGTTGAGGAAAGTGCTTTGTTTCTCAAAGTGATGATTTTGTACAGTCTTGCTAGTCAAGGCTAAGGTCTTGTGTGTCAAGACAAATCCTCATGTGTTGAGGTGGTGCCTCATGTGTTGAGGTGATGGTTTGCATGTCGAAGCATGTATGGTCTGTGATGTACTACTATGGTTGAACTATTAAGTCTCCTCTAGAGACTGGACACCTCTAGAGTGAATTACTTTAGCATATAACCACTTGGAATGATAGTAGGACAAAATGATCACATCATTGGGAAAATATCCTTAGTATATTTGATATGATAATTAAGTTGGCACATGTGGACCATGCAGATAAGACAAGAGATAAATATAAGATGTAATAAGATATGAGAGAATTTGAATTGCACACATAAATAATTAATTAAGAGAGAATTTGAATTGTTAAACTTTAGTGAAGACTTCAATAAATCAAAGGAGAAATCGAATTGATCACTACAGTGATGTTAAAAAGAAAGAATCAGTTAAATAGAGTTAACTAAGTGATAACAAAGAATATCTAGTTAACTAAGTGTTATTGCATGATGACACTTAAACTAAAATACGACACTTGAGTTGCAACACTTGCATGACGACGCTTAAGTTAGCGACCTAACTAAGTGGGAAAGCTTTCAGTTAAGGGGCAAGTTCATCCTAAGACTCAGCTCAATGAGTTAATGCACTGCGTGAGAAGTGGGGCGCTCTTCTTCATGCGATATTGATACATCCAGATGGATGGCGAGTCCATCATGAAGTCAGAAGATAAAAATAGAAGCCAATGCATTTAAAGAATATATAAATATGTTATACAGGATTGATGAATTCAATGTGAAACGAATTCTCTTCTCCCTTGAAGGTAAGGCGCTTCTCTTTGTGCAGGATAATATTCTGAGTCTCTCTTATTTATCTTTCTCTTGCTCTGTAATTACACTGAGGGTGCTTGATGTAAAATACATTCTCTTCTATCTATCAATATACTCAGGAAGGTTTTGCTGGGGTTTTCTCCCTCAACTCATAAAGGGTTTCCCTAGGGTAAATCCATGTGTCAAATGTGATTGCTTATGTGTATGATTGTTATTTGATTTCAAGTACTATTGCATTTCTGAATTAAATATCAAAATTAACATGGTATCAGAGCTCAAGGCGTAAAAGAGCTAAGTTCAGCAGTCAAGCTTGAGCCTACGTAGATCCTGAGTGAGAACAGTACTTGAAGAATAATGACTTCAATTTAAGTAAGGCCGGAAGATCGACTTGAAGGAACTTCGAACTTCAATACTTGGAAGGACAAGATTATGAATATCCTAGAAGAGCATGATCTGTATGGATACGTATCCAATGTTATTAAAGAGACTACTACTAATGTAGGGTGCACCGACTTCAAGAAGAATCAAGCCAAAGCAAAGTGGATCATTTATGATTTGGTGAAAGACAATTTGATGCCTGTGATTACTCCATTGAAGACCGCAAAGGAATGCTTCGACACTTTGGCCAATCTTTATGAGAAGAAAGTACCCAATCAAAAGAGAGAATTGAAGAATTATCTTTGTAATCTGAATATGGAGAAGGATGAATTTTTTGCTTCTTTCTTCACAAAGATGTCTCAAGTAAGAGATCAACTCAAGAGCATTGGTGTAATGTTTGATGATGATGATCTCATACAAACTGTTGTCGATGACCTTCTATCTTCATGGGAGTTATTCTTGGCTGCAGTAAATGGTTGAGAAGCGCAACCTAAATTTAAGAGACTGTGGCATGATTTCCTACAAGAAGAAGGGTGAATCCAAAGCAAGTATACTGCCTCCAAAGAAGAGAACCTCGCTCTTGCAGCATGAATGAAAAGAGGTAATAAATCTCAAAATAAATTCTCTCATCAAAAGGAGAATGATTTCAAGAACTCTGATAAGTCTAAATTTAAATGTTTCAATTGCAATAAGAAGGGTCATTATGGTAGAGAATGTCATGCAAAGCAAAGAGGAAAGTTCAACTAGGGTAGGTTTCATGCTTCTACTTCTATAGTAGATGAACCTACAAGAAAGAATTCATTCGATGATCAAGAGACGAGGAAGGAGTACTATCTTGTCTCATCTCTTTCTAGCTCCATTACCACTAGTGCTAAGACATGGCTAGTAGACAGTGGCGCATACAAGCACATGACTAGATATAGGAGTGTTATCACAAATATGAAGGAAATGAATTTGTCCTGTAAAGTGGAATTTGGAGATAATACCACCTATTCGATCCAAGACATTGGATACACTTCCTTTCAGTTGGATTCAGGAAATGTACTACATGTGGATGAAATTTTGTTTGTCCCTGGATTGAAGAAGAACCTCCTGTTTGTTTAGGCTCTAGAAGATAAAGGATTCATAGTTATCTTTATGGACAACAAAGCGCTCATGTGGCGTAAGCATGAATACTTGAACTCTGCATCAGTGATTGGAGTTAGAGAGGGAGGTATCTAAAAAGTTCCTGGAAAACTCATTCAAGCCATGATCCATGACACAGTCAATCCTTATGAGTTGTGGCATAGAAGGCTTGGCCATTTCCATTTCAAAGCGCTACCTAGATTGCAAAATATGGTGAAAGGTATGCCCATGTTTAAATATGATGTTGATAGTGTTTGTAGAAATTGCACTCTTGGAAAAAACATTAAGAAGAGTTTTCCAAGTAGTACCAAAAGGTCCAAGGGGATCATTGACTTGATTCATTCTAATCTATGTGGTCCTATGTCTTCACCATACTTGAGTGGTTATTTGTATTAAATGTGATTTTCATAGATTACTTCTGTCACAAGTCATGGGTTTATTTTTTGAAAGCAAAGAGTGAAACTTTCAAAAAGTTTCAAGAGTTTAAAGCACTGGTTGAGAATCAGACTAGAAATCACATTCGTGCTTTGAGATCTGATAATGGAAGAGAATTCGAGTCTCGTGACTATAATGAATTCTATCGAGATGCATAAATAAGAATACAATTGATTGTACCTTACAACCCCCAACACAATGGGGTTGCTGAAAGAAAGAATAGAACAATCTGTGAGGCAGAAAAAGCTATGATGTGTGATCAGGATCTTCCCACCTGCTTATGGGAAGAAACCTCCAGCACTGATGTTTATATACAGAACAGAAGTCCTCATGTTATCCTGAGAGAAAATACTCTTGAAGAGGTTTTCATTGGTGAAAAAACAAATGTTGGACACTTGAATATTTGCGGTTTTCATGTCCACATTCATGTACCAAAAGATAAGAGGACAAAGATGGAGCCATCTGAAAAGAAAGGAAAATTTGTTGGATATAGTGAATCCTCTAAAGCTTATAGAATCTATGTTCCAGGACAAAGAAACATTGAAGTTAGTAGAGATGTAACATTTCATGAAGAGGTTGCCTTCAAGCACTCCAAATAACTTCAGTGTGATTCATATATGGAGGATCATGATACTCTTATGATGGAAAATCCATTTTTTTATTCTCCCCTTTCAGATGTTGAGAGGGAGAAGTCAAAAGAGCCTATAGATTTTCTTGATCTTGAAGAACCAGTAGAACTGATAGAAATATCTCTTGATGAACCTCCTTCTAAGATGAGATATGCCTAGTGTTGAGACATTCTACGGGAGGAAAAAAATCATGGAGCACCATATGGCATATCCAGAGATCAAAAGAGACCTGACAGATATGCAGGATATGTAGCTCAGATGAGTCACATCAATGATTCAGAACCCACCTCATATGAAGAAGCTGCTAAGCAGCAATTATGGAAAGATGCCATGGTGTAAGAATACAAATCCATCATGAAGAATGATGTGTGGGAAGTGGTTCCTAAAATTGAAGGGAAGTCAATAGTAACTTCCAGGTGGATTTATAAAATCAAACATGCTGCCGATGGTAGTATTAAAAAGTATAAATCAATATTTGTGGCTCGTGATTTCTCACAGAAAGAAGGAATAGACTATGATGAGACATTCGCTCATGTGTCCAGGTACGTTTCTATTCAAGCAATGATTTCACTTGCTTCAGTTCTAGAGCGGAAACTTCACCAGATGGATGTGAAGACTACCTTTCTCAATGGTGAAGTTGAGGAAGAAGTATACAGACAGCCACCTGAGGGTTTTGTAGTTCATGGGAAGGATTCCCATGTAAGAAAACTTAAGAAATCCTTGTATGTGCTTAAGCAAGCCCCAAGGGCTTGGTATTCAAGGATTGACAGGTATCTTCAGAGATTGGGCTTCTCCAAAAGCGAAGCTGACCCAACCTGTACTTCAAGGTTGTGAAGAACCAACCATTGATCTTGGTTCTCTATGTTGATGATGTGTTCCTTAATAGAGAGTAGAAATAGATAGATCGGTGCAAGAGGGAGCTCACTTTTGAGTTCAAAATGAAACACTTAGGTCTTATGCACTATTTTCTCAGTTTACAAGTTTGGAAAAGGAAAGATGAGATATTTCTTTCTCAAGGAAGGTACATAGTTGATTTATTGAGGAGATTTGGTCTAATGGACTGTAAGTCAATGTCTACTCCAATGGTGTCTAATCTAAAGAAGCTACATGAGTCAGATTCCAGATGGGATCTAGTGGATCCTACCATGTATAGACATCTCATTGGTTCCTTGATGTATTTGATAGATAGTAGACCAAACAAATGTTATGCAGTAAGTATCTTGAGTTAATTCATGTTTGAGCCAAGACATCGACATTAGATTGCTGTCAAACATGTGCGTAGATACCTTCGAGGTACTATTGCTTATGGAATCATATATGCTTCCAGTGGTGGAGTGATGTTACTTGGATATGCCGACTCTGACTGGGGTGGTAGTATTGTGGACCGAAAGAGTACATCCAAATTTGTTTTTAGCTTAGGATCAGTTATGATCTCTTGGTCCAGGGGGAAGCAGGGCTCTGTAGCCTAGAGTACTACAGAAGCAGAGTTTATTGCAACTAGTACCACCTACCGAGAATTTATGTGGCTTAGGAATCTACTTGTTGGTTTGTTCGGTGAGAAGCTTGAGACTACAGTCATTCGCTCTAACAATCAGAGTTGCATTAAGCTCTCAGAAAACCACATGTTTCATGACAGATCGAAATACATTGAGATGAAGTATCATTACATCAAATACATGGTCCAGAGAGGTGACGTAAGACTTCAGTAAATTCCTATTGGTGAGTAGATTCAGTGGATATGTTTACTAATCCTATGTCCGTGATGAAGTATAGGTACTTCCGTGAAAATATTGGCATGGCATAGAATGCCTCCATCACTGAGAGGGAATGTTAAAGTTACAGCATCATGAGTCATTCTCCAGGTCAATAATGTGTGTCAATATTGAGCCTCGTGTGTCGAGCTAGTGCCTTATAGGATCCTAATTTGGAATCAGGAAACTTTGATAAGAATCTTGAGTTGGACTCAAGAATGGTTAAGCTTCATGTGTTGAGGCAAGTGCTTTGTTTGTCAAAGTGATGATGTTGTATAATCTTGCTAGTCAAGGCTAAGGTCTTGTGTGTCAAGACAAATCCTCATGTATTGAAGCAATGCCTCATGTGTTGAGGTGATGCTTTGCATGTCAAAGCATGTGTGGTGTGTGATGTACTAATAACTATGGTTGAACTATAAGTCTCCTCTCTAGAGACTGGCTACCTCTAGAGTGAATTACTTTAGCATATAACCACTTGGAATGATAGTAGAACAATATGATCGCATCATTGGAAAAATCTCCTTAGTATATTTGATATGATAATTAAGCTGGAACATGTGGACCATGTAGATATAATACAAGAGATAAAGATAAGATGTGATAAGATATGAAAGAATTTGAATTGCACATAAAAGAATTAATTAAGAGAGAATTTGAATTGTTAAACTTCAATGAATACTTCAGTAAATCAAAGGAGAACTCGAATTGATCACTACAATGATGTTAACAAGAAATAATCAGTTAAAGAGAGTTAACTAAGTGATAACAAAGAATAGCTAGTTAACTAAGTCTTATTGCATGACGACATTGATGTTAAACTAAAAGATGACACTTATGTTAAACTAAAAGATGACACTTGAGTTGCAACACTTGTACAACGACGCTTAATTTAGCAACCTAACTAAGTGGGCAAGCTTTCATTTAAGGGGAGAGTTCATCCTAAGGCTCGGTTCAGTGAGTAAATACACTGGATGAGAAGTGGGGCGCTCTTCTTCATGCAAGATTGATACATCTAGATGGAGGGCAAGTTCATCATGAAGTCAAAAGATAAAAATAGAATTCGATGCATGTGAAGAATATATAAATATTTTATACATGATTGATGAATTTAATGTGAAGCGAATTCTCTTCTCCCTTGAGGCAAGGTGCTTCTCTTTGTGTAAGATATTATTCTAAGTCTCTCTTCTTTATCTTTCTCTTGCTCTGTAATTGCACCGGGGGTGCTTGATAAAAGACATTCTCTGCTATCTATCAATATATTAAAGAAGGTTTTGCTATGGTTTTATCCCTCAAGTCATAGAGAATTTTTCAAAGTAAATTTATATATCGAATGTGATTGTTTTTGTGTATGATTCTTATTTGATTTCAAGTACTATTTCATTTATGAATTAAAGATCAAAAATTAACAGACACACTACATTAATCACCACACCATTTGATTACCACATATTACAAAGATTTTCATTTTTCCAAACAGGATATTTCACAACCATAATTTTTTAATGTATGTTATTGTATTTTAAAGCTCAATTAAGTATTTTTAATTATTAACTAATTTTTAATTTTTAATTAAGTATTTTTAATTATTAACTAATTTTTAATTTTTAATTATTAAACAATTATTAACTAATTATTAATTTGTGAAAGTTCGTTTAACTTTTTTAAAATATTCAATGTCAATGTCAAGTATTTACCATTTTAGGAGAAGTGAAAGGTGAGATCAGTGATAAAAGTTGATGTTCACCTTTCTATATTTTATATAAATTAATAACAAATCAATTTTAGTTTTATAAAAGTTATATGCACCATAAAACAAAACTACAAAACTAGAATCAAATTTTTAATATAAAGTCTATACAATTAAAAAATAATCAAATAAAAATATATTTATATTGTTAGATTAAAAAATTAAATTTATTAATGTTTAAATATCTAACTTAATTTTAATAAGCAATTTATTTTATTTTATATTTAATTCGAAAATTAAAGTATTTAAATATTATAATAATAATCTAATTTTAAGGTCACATCCTAATCATATATCAATTTAATGTATAAGATCATTTTGTTTGTAAGATAAAAAAACTATATAAAACTAAAATAAATTTTTAATATTAACTTAAAGACTCTTTATTTGACTTAGTGTATGATTTTTTATATATATATAAAGATAGAAAAAAAAAATTAAAAAAAAAAATTATATTATAAATAGAAGTATTTTTTCAAATAAATGAAATTTAAAATGTGAATATGTTTTTTTATATTTATATTATTTTATAAATTTTACAAGTTTATCATTATGATTAAATAAAATATATGAATGTAATTTTATATTAAAAAAAATGATAAATCAAGTAGCAAGTATCATGATAAATAAAATCATATTTTATTTTATTTTTTAATTCAATTATAAATCTCGCATCTTAATCAACTTTTATTCACATAAAAGTAATTTATTTAAAAAATCAAACCAGATTAAACTTTTGACATGGGTTCTTAAATGTTTCTTTCTTCAACGTGCATGTCCTTTCACAATAAATAAATAAACTTTTCCCAACACAAACGTATTGAAATGTAAAATGGATTTTAGGGATTAGTGAATCTCACAAATATGGGTTCTTAAACGTTTCTTTATTCAACATGCATGGACTCTCACAATAAATAAAAATCATTTTCCCAACACAAACTTATTAAAATGTAAAATGGGTTTTAGGTATAGTGAATCTCACAGTAAATAAATAAAACTATCTTAACATGATGACGACTATAAAAAATTAAGATGTTTGAAATTGCTGATGAATTGATGATGCGTCTATAAATTCATATAACAACAATATTAATAGTTTATAACATTATTATTATGATTATGATTATATATATATATATATATATATATATATATATATATCCGGTGTATAAAATGTTCATATTATCATCAATTATATCAAGAGATATTATTCATAACATCATGTGTTTAGAGCAAGATGGATATGAATAGACCTATTATGTAAAATAGTGAATACAATGAACACAATATCTATTTTGGGAAAACCCAATATAAAAAAAAAAACAATAACTATTACAATAAGAATAGAGCCCCTTCCTATCCTAGTAGTCAAGTATTTAACATGTAGTGGTAGCAATCTATGGTTAGGGTTAGGGTTTGTACATGCCTCAACTCCCAACTAAAGTTAGTGTTTTGGACCTCTAGAACCTTATTGAAAATCCACATGTGACTAGTTACATGTGTAAATAATGGAAGTTGATGTGGAATCCACTTGATATATTGGCGGTCAATATGATAAATCAACATGCAAGTGCCATAACTTCATCATACAAACTCTGAGTGAGATGATATTCACAGCATTGGATTTCTCTCGATGTGTTGAACAAAAGTTTGAAACTTTATTTGCATTTCTTTTACACCAAAAATAGTTGTCTAAGACCTTAAATAGGCTCTAAAATTGTCTAAACCCAAATCACCAAAGCAGGATTTTCCCCTAAGATCAACCCTACAAGCCAATAGCTCCAGTTTTTCCACCCAAAAAGTACCAAATAAATGAAAAAATATATAATGACCCATTTCAAACCACTTGGGAAATTTATGCACTAGAAAGTAATATGTTCACTAATGAGTCAATTAAGAAAGGAATGAAGCTACAAGTGTTCTGACGCAAATTAATCAAGTCCACAAACCATATTTTAACCCAATAGACGAATGAATTAGTGATTGGGATTAACTAAATAAAAAGCTAGGGAATTGCTACAATTTTGGGATAATGCTTGTGGTTCACATAATGCCCAAACAATAGATTCAAAACCAACGAAGGATCAAGTATACATAAACTCAATCACATAGTAATGAACCACACCATAACAATAGAAATTTTACCATAGAACCCCAAATGGGTAAACTAAAATCGAATGGTTTTGTTCAACCTTGTTTTCTTAGTACATATAGATTTTTAATGGTATTTTCACTCTCTTGAGCTTTATAGAATACAATCTCGGAAATATTCTTAGCATCCAATTTCTTCGATACCAAATAACCCCTCCTCTAATGCTATGAAAAGGTTATAGGTTGAATTGGTTTTCTTGGAGTAGTTGGAAGGCCAAGTATCTCCAACTCTTCAACTTCCTAATTCCAATGCTCTTCCTCCTTTGACTTTTGTTGGTAGAATTGTAGTTCATGGTTCTTTTGCCATTTATCTTTTTCTTCTTTTAATTTGTGCTTTCCTTGGATATGTAGCACTTTGGATGTGAGTGGTAGTGGATTAGAAAAACCTGGGGGCCTTCACACTGCCACTCACACCCTATAGCCTAGTGTCAAACTTGTAGCCTCAAGCCTCACTTCCTAGACAACCTTTTGATATTGCCAAGTTTTCCTTCATTGTTGAATCATTATTAAAACCAGTTGAGCTATGGTCAAATTTAGTTTTGGAGCACACCTCCCCACCTGGAGGATTTTGGTCTCCAAAATTTTGATGCATGGTGGAGATTGAAGCACATATTCTCCACTCTTATCTCCAAGTCCACTACTTGATTACTTATGAAGGATACCTACTTCTTGTTTTCGTTATTCAAATTACTAGTTTGGCTCATGTTCTATTACTACCAAAAATGTTCTTCCTCTCCCAATGTGTGCTTTGATGATGTAGGATTAACTACCTCTAACCAAGCAATATCTATTATCTCTCATATAGAAAGTCACATCCCTTTTCAATATATATGGGTCTATACCACCCAATGCAGCTATCATATATATCAAACTAACCAATGGTGTAGGAGGTGGTGGTGGGTCGACTATGTGAGAAGGAGATGGTGGTTGGTCTACTCGGTGTGGAGGAGAGGGTGTTTGATTTGCCTATGGAGGAGATGGTGGTGGGTCATATCGATTAGAAGGAGAAGGTAGTTGATCGACCTATGGAGTAGAATATGGTGGTGGGTTGGATTAGTGAGGAGGAGTGGTCAGTCGGTTGACTGGTGGAGGTGATGGTGGTCGTTCGGCTCCGCAACGAGGAGGATGAGATGTAGGAGGAGGAGGTGGTGGTGGTGGGTCAGTTCCGCCAAGAGGAGGAGGAGGTGGAATACCACCTCCCTTATCATTGAAATTATATGAAGATATATGAGAAGGCATCCACCTCTATAGTAGGTTAGAGGCACTAAAAATATAATGCATCAATGATGTCATATCACGTGGGAGGGTTCTCCATAATGTTGAGAGGTTTAGGTCCCATAGGATCCCGTGGACCTGAACAGGGTGCACTCCCTGTCGGGAAACCAATGCAGATAATCAATCTATCACATCCTAGCGGAATATACTATATGTCTTGCGTCACAAGCCTGGTCTATGTAACTAAGGCACCTCCTCAGCCTCATCCATGACCTCATCTTGTTAAGGAGGTTCCTCCCCAACATACGTTCCAATATCTGTAAAAACGTACATAACAATAATTAGACAATTCAAAGAAAATGTTATAATAAATTACATACGCATTAAAGTAGACAATAAAATGCTTCTAGATTAATCAAAGCATAATGTTAATATTACCTCTGTCATCTAGTGAATCATCCTGGGTAAATAAGATGTTGGGACATCCTTTTCAATCTAGCCATACATATGGATATGACAAAAGATCCATGGTGTGATTGTCCTCACTAGAAAGTAACTCCAATGTCTTTGTAGTGATCATACCTGAGAACTTTGCATGGCCCTTCTTGGGCAACATCTACCCCCACATGTGCATCCACACCTTGGTCATCGATTTAGGAGAGTGGCGGTCGAATGACAATCGAGTGAACGGAAACCTCTCAAAAAATAAACAAATCAAATTAGAAGCAAATGGAAATACTATCCTCCCATCAAACATGGAGTGACAACAATCCAGAGAAAAAAAAACTGTCACAAAACAATGGCAAACAAACTAATGCATCGAGGACTCTGCACTAAAGAATCATCATAGTATAATAACAAGCAATTTATGCATTTCCCATTAGTAGTGTAGTGAGCCATTGTCATGACCAAAAGTGAGAGGCACCTAACCTCCTCTACACCAAAAGAAGCAATGTGTAACTGGACACCAGCTACCTAGAATTCATCGAGGTCGTGGTAGCCTCACTAACATATATTAGTTGATTGGATGCTACAATGTTGGGAGGGACATCAGGGAAATGGGGAAAATCCTCCCTTCTCCTAGATAGCCTAGTAATGAAATAAATTTCCTCCTCTATGGGATGGAACCACAAATCAGGACCAAGCCTAAATTCCTACCGATGTTTATCCCAACAATGGATCAGTAACTTGAGGCACTTCTACTGGTCCTATTGATGCTCTCGTCACTTTTGTCTTTCATTCACATGTAATTTTCATTAGAAACATAGACACAGACACATATATACATACGTAAAACATTAAAAAAAAATTGATTAAAGTACATTTTTATTTATCAAAACTAGAAAATAATTTTTTTCTCAACACAAATCACAAACATAACTAGTGTGCCTAAAAAATAGTAATGTTATGTTAGCGATGCTTTTATGACATAATCGCATTGCTAATTGTGATTTTTAAAATAGAATCTCACCCCCTGCAGTGCTTTAACATAATATATGTTATTTGGATTTGTATAGTGTTGGTGCATTGTATATAAAAATATGTACTACCTTAGTGTGTCAGTATATATAGAGCACCAATATCTTAGAACATTATTCTAATTATTTTGTTGGTGCATTGAATATATATATATATAGGCGCACCAATAGTAGTGTGCTAGTATATATACATAACACTGACAATGGTGAAAAAATAAAAGGACATTTTTTTGTTCACTTGGTGCTCTTTATATATACCAACTCACTAGATCCAGTGCATCAATATATTTAAATAGCACCGTTTATAAAAAAAACATTTTATGGTTTCAATGCCGGTGCATTTAGTTCACCCAAACGCATTGTTGACCTACATTTTGTTGGGTTCTAATACCTATTATGGTGAGCATGCATCATGAGTCTTACAATTAGATATATAACAAAATTAACAATGGCACAAAACACAGTCACACATAGTACATATAAATTACCCTAGAAACCCCTCTATCGGGGAAAACCAACAAACTAGTGAGCTTAATCCCTCATCTAATAGCAACACTCTTTACCATTGTTACAATATAAATTTAGTAGATCGCAATACCTCAATTGTTTCCAATAGAAATTTACTAGATTGCAATTCCAATCAACTTGCTACCAATCGACTATCAACTTCAACCATCAATTTACATGCAAAGAATATAACACACCCAGCATTCTCCCACTTTTTGTCCTCTTTGCATACATAGGAGATTTCATACCTTCAATTCACTTAAGTAGGGATAACAATCCCATTGATTCCCTACACTAAGTAAACTTTTTAGTGCTCATATACTTGGTCAATGAGTCTGCAATGTTCTTCACAGTCTCTACCTTTTCTAGCAACACTTTATGGTTCTCCACCATGTCTCTCACAAATTGATACTGCACATCAATATGCTTTGTCTTTGAATGGTATGCAAGGTTCTTTTCTAGGAATATTTCACTTTGATTGTCACAATCCAACCTAACAGTTTGTTGTTTAAACCCAACCTCTGAACACAATCCTGCACCAAAACACGTCTTTTCTTAATGAGTAGCTACCATGTATTCAGCCTCAATAGTTGACAGTTCTATGAATGAATTCCTCCTACTCATCCAACCGGCTACTCCACCAAATAACTTGAAAACATATCCATTGGTCGACCATCTACGGTCGAGATCTCCATCCCAATTGGAGTCAACAAAACCATGTACAAATATTTTCTTATCAATTTCATATTTCCCTTGGTATCATATTGCATAATCTGGTGTGCCACGCAAATACCTGAAAACTCTCTTGACTGCAGTCCAGACTCCAGTTCTCCTGTCTAGGTGTCAACATGTATCTATTCAATACTCCCACTACATGGGAAATATCAGGTCAAGAACAGACCATTGCATACATCAAACTACCTACAACACTAGCATAGGGAACATGTGCCATGTACTCTATTTCTTCCTATGTCTTAGGACATTGTTCAACGTATAACTTAAATCCTACAGGAATAAGGACCTTGACCGGTTTGCATGGTTGCATATTGAAGCATTTCATAATTGTCTCGACATATTTACTCTGATTTAACCAAAGCCTTATATCTACTCGATCTCTCTTTATTTATCTTCCAAGAATGAAATGAGTTGCACTGAGATCCTTCATATCTAACTTGGAGTACAGTTCAGTTTCACCTCCTTGATTATATCCATGTTATTTCAACCAACAACATGTCTTCGACATACAAAATTAAATATATGAAGTGACACTGAATTTATTTCCTTGCACACAGTGATTAACCTGACTTCTCACAAACCCCAACTACTGGATATACCTATCAAATTTCTGATACAACATCCTGTGTGATTGCTTTAAAGCATAGAGAGACTTATTGAGCCTGCAAACCAGTTCCTCCTCTCATTTCACTATGAATCCTTCAGGTTGCTTCATATAAGCTTCTTCTTCAATATCACCATGAAGAAATGATGTCTTTGCATCCATCTATTATATCTCAAAATCAAATGTTGCAACTAAACAAATTAGTACCCTAATGGAAGTAACTTTGCAATAGGAGAAAAAATATCACCAAAGTCGACTTCCTTGACTTGGGAATATCCCTTTTCTACCAGTCTAGCCTTGTACTTCTCAACATGTCATACTACATTCATATTTTCCTTAAATACCCACTAGTTGCCAACAAGTTTCCTTCCATTTGGTAATGCAACCAAATCCCATGTTTTATTCTTCCTTGAGGACTCCATTTCTTTTTCCATGGCCCTTTTCTAGAGTTTACCCTCTTTCGAGTTGATCGCTTCCTTTACTGACTTGGGATCATCTTCAATGGCATCAAACGCAAAAACAGAGCTAAAATTAGGAGAACTATACATTTCAGGTTGTTGCTTTTCTCGACCAGACCTCTTGATGATTGGATTCTAATGTTCCACCTCTTCATCGGATTTAGTCAACTCATATGAATCTAGGTTTTCGTTGTTCATTTCAAACACCTGCTTTTCTAATTCCTTTTCTCTATTGACCTCTTAAATCTTATAAGTAACTCTAACTTCTCTAAATATCACTTCTCTACTATAATTTTCCTTCCTTATGACCAGATTCCACAGCTTATACCCCTTCATTCCATCCTTATACCCAATGAAGATGCATTTCTCAGACTTGTTGTCGAGTTTTCTTCTTTTCTCTTTTGGGACATGCACAAAGGCATCACACCCAAAGAATATGAGATGTGCAAGAGAGGGATTCTTACTAGCACATGCCTCATATGGAGTTTTGTTGACCAAAGTATTCAATGGTGACCTATTCACCAGGTAACATGTCGTGTCAATTACTTCTGCCTAGAATTCTTGTGCGGTACATGTACCATTCAGCATGCTCCTTGATTTCTCCATCAACATTCCATTCATTCTTTCAGCAACTCCATTATGTTGAGGCATGTATGTTGTTTTCTTTTGTCAAGATATACCATGTTGTCTATAGATCTAGTCGAACGACTTACCACAAAATTCTCCTCCATTATCACTTCTCAACACCTTGATTTTTCTATCATATTGATTTTCTACAAGAGATTTGAACACTTGAAACTTCTTAAAGACCTCAGATTTATTCCTCGAAAAATACAACCATGTCATTCTGGATAAATCATCTATGAAAGAGACGTAATGTTGTGATCCTCCTAGTGATGGACTAAGTACTGGTCCGAACACATAACTATGTATTAAATCCAGTATTTCCTTGACCCTAGTAACCCCGGATGACAAACTTACATGACTATGTTTACCATAAATGCAATGTTCACAGAAGTCTAATAATTTATTTAGAACAAACAAGGAAACCTTCATGGAATACATTTATTGTGCATAACACGAAGTCCTTTCTCGCCAATGTTTATCATCCATTAATGCCATAACATGGTCAAGTCGACTAGATAGGAGGATATATCATTGGATTCTAGAAATATTATAGTCACACATCCAATGGTTTTTATTCTTCCCAATAGCTTGTACATTGCTCCAATCCAACCTCCTCTCATCAGTGACATCACTCATAACACCATCTTGAACGTATATTTCTCAGATACAGATTGCACACTTGCATTCCCTATCTTACTAATAGAAATAATTTTCAATCCAAACCTGGGATATGCAACACTCCTAGAAGAGTTATCTCCTTCTATATTTTAATAATATTCAAACTTTACCTCATCCATCAATCGTGGTCAGTGAATAATATTTTAGAAGAACATCACCATCGTCGAATTTCTGATACTCACAGAACCATTTTCTACATGGTGTCATATGAAATGATGTACCTGAGCCAATCAACCAACAATCATGATCTGATTTTGTACTTGTCCAATCCAAATACACACCCCCTTTTTCTTCAATCAAAGGCTTACTTCCAGTCAACTATTCTTCCTCGGATCCTTTGCTCTTCTTTATTTCATCGACTTACAATCTCGCTTATAATGCCCAAATTTTCTGCATTGGCAACATCTTCTCATCATCGAACTAGGGGATTTAGATCTGGTCTTAGATCTACTACTTGAATTTCATATTCTAGCATAGGATTTACCTTTTCCTCTGTCAATCAATCGACCTCTCACCATTAAGGCATCGTGGATCAAAAAATACATATTATTTCTTCTCATCTCCTCTGACAACAACTATTCAACCACATCATTGATATTCAATGTGGTATTATTGCTTCCAACAGCCATGACTAGGATATCCCATGATTTTGGAAAAGAACACAATGGACTAATACATTTCTCCTCCTCAATGATTTTAATATCTAGGGACTGCAACTAACTAATCATAATGTTGAATTCATTCAGATGCTCTATAACTAAGTCACCCTCATTCATCCTCAAAATATATAATCTCTTCTGAAGAAACAACTTGTTAACCATAGATTTTGACTGTAAGTTCCCCAACTTTTCCCATTGTTTATTTGCAGTGTCTTCTTATGAGACATTCAGCAATACAGAATCTACTAAATAAGTTGGATTATACTTATTTCTTTCCTATCAATTTTCAGCCAATATTCCTTTGACATACCTATCGAAGTGGTTTTGGGGTCGACAACAACCCATTGTTCTCAATCCACTAGGAAATCTTCCATTTTAAGCTTCAAAAGCTCAAAAAAATTTCCATTAAACTTTTCAATTTCTATCCTCGAACTATCATCCATTCTCAACTATGAATCAGTCATTCTAGAACTCCCACTAAAACTAGGTATTTTCTAAATCCAAGGTCAATCCAAACCCTCAACAATAAAGGCGTCCCCTTGAATCTGAATACTGCTATGATACCAACTATTGGGTTCTAATACCTATTATAGTGAGCATGCATGATGATAATTATTACAGTTAACATATAACATAATTAACAATGGAACAAAACACAGTCACACATAGAACACAGAAATTACCCTGGAAACCCCTCTACCGAGGAAAACTAGCAAACAAGTGAGCTTAACCACTAATCTATTAGCAACACTCTTTACTAGCGTTTACAACAGCAATTTACTAGATTGCAATAGCTCAAGCATGAATTCACTTACACTCTACTACTCTCTTTAAGTACTATTCACTTCTTCTTATATCCTTTTCCATTACATCATATTGATAGATGCAACACATACACAAGATCATGGTACCCGAGTTAGTTACAATGAACTGCTCATTAATGGAGATCCATAACTTCTTAATTGAATGCAGTTATTATGTTACAGTCGACTTGACTGATTCAACCATAGTCGATCGCTCATTGAGCCTCTTTTCGTCCAAGTGTCCGTCAAATCCAATCCCACTCTATGCTCGCTAACTTCCCCATCGACCAGTCGTGATCAACGACTAGTCTACTATACTAGTCAGCTTGTCGACTACATTTCTACCATATGTCGACTTCAATTCCAGTCAACTATCAAATTCGACCATCGATTTACATGAAAATAATATAACACCCAGCAAAGTTTTTGTTATGTATACGGTGTTCTTTATATATATAGGCGCATCAGTTCCAGTGCATCTATATATTTATAGAGCATTGTGTTTTACAAAAAAGTGATGGTTTCAAGGCGGTTCATTTAGTTTACTCAAATGCATCATGGACATTTAATTGTTTGTTACTTAGCAGTACTCTATAAATATATTGCCACGCTACAGTGCCAGAGTGTCTAGATATTTAGAGGGCACCAAGTTTTTTAAAATATTGTTTATGGTTTCAAATCAGTGCATTTAGTTTACTAAAACACACAGTGGACCTTAAATTTGTTTTTTTACTAAATGGTGCTTTGTATATATAATGACGCACCATTAGTTGTGCGACAATATATTTACAGAGATCTACTTTGTTTAAAAAATTAATTCAATGGTGTCAATGGCGGTGTGTTTTGTTTCCTCCAACGCACCATGTCCCTAAAAAATGTTATTAACTAAATGGTGCTCTTTAAATATACCAACACACCATTAGGAATGTTTCATTATATTTACAAAGCACCGCATGTTAAAAAGAAAAAAATGGTTTCAATTTCAGTGCATTACGTTTTTGGTAGAGAACTGGCGAAAGTCTGTGAATGTTGAAATTTGAGCCTCATTATCAATGCACTCTATGTTAACACACAGTGCACTGATAATAGTGTGCGAACCAAGCTTACAACATGCATTGCGAAGAATTTTTATTTTTTTGTTAAAAAATAGCAAATTTAAGTGAAATTTTAGCTTTTAATCTGCTAAAAAAATTAATATGAAGGTAATAAAGAAAATACATGGACTCTTGCTCACCTAGGAGGCATGGTTGCCACATACACAATGAATGATGTTCCCCACCGGTTTGGAAAATATATAACGAACCAAACCATGGGAGAAATACGACAACAAATGAATACAACATGAGGGGGGCATCAGGAAGAGAGTATCGCGATGATGCTTAGGTGGCCTAAGAGGTATCTCACACTAAAATATGAGTGAAATGAGTTATTATTTGCCGTGATTCTTTTTATTTTACCCTATTCTATTGTGCCCGAGTTAGTGGTGCACTGGTGTGCTTCTCGCTATAGAGAGCACCATTAGGTATTTCTATTTTTACAAAATTCAAGAGATTATGTTTTTTATAACTGTCACGTTATATTGAGTAGTGCACCGATGTGCCTTCAAATTTATAACGCACCAGGGTGCACTATTGGAAAAATTGAAAATAGTTTTTTTTTTCTTTCGTGGACCGTTTTTTTACATAAAGAAGTGCATGTTATTGTTCAACACACTGTTGTGTTAGTATCATTCCCACACATAGAACAATTTTACCGTGAAAAATAAAATGAACATATTTTTACAAATTGCTTCAAGTTATTTTGACACCGTTGCTTTGTTTCATTAGGCACACCATTGCGTCTTTTATGTTAGCGCTCCAGTGTAGCTAAGCATATCGAGAGCACTAATTTTTTCTTTTAAAAATAATTAAAATTTATGTTTGTATACCTTTTGAACAATGTGTTTTACTCTGCAACACACCAATGTGTTTGTGTTATTATCACACATTGTTGAGTTTTGTCAGGGAGTAAAAATTATATAGTTTTTGTAATGGCATCAAGCTTTTTGGACTTTGGTGTGCTTCCTAATTAGGCATGCTAGTTTGTCGATGATTTTACTATTTTTCGTGCAGCGGTGTGTCGGGTGGTGAAACACACCGATCCGATTTGTATGTTTATGTGCGCACCAAGAAAAACCTCCACCAACAGCCTCTGCTATAAATGGATAAATAGGACCTTTTTTTAAGGGTCCACAAAAACCTTCGCCAAAAGGTGTTTTCCTTGTAGTGAAACATGTTCATTTACAAATACATAAGACATTGAAGAAATCATAGGAAAAGTACAAGGTCTGACATGTTGAGCACAAGATTGAAAAAACATTTAAGGTGGAGGGCTTACAAGCTTAGTCTAACCCCCATGTATGCACATTTTCTCAATAGTGAATGTTGGACCAGGAAATTGATGGCCAAGTCTTACATGCAATATAGGACTTAGCAATAGAAGCTCGGGCAAGGTAGGTAGAAGATACAATTTTACAAAAGAAGTCCAAAACAACCAAAAAGGAATAGCATGAACTTTGGCATGATGGGTTGAAATGACAACTTCCAAGGAAGGCTAAATGGTACTCTAAAGAGAAGGTATGGGAACGAAATTATCGCCTCCTTCAATAAAATATTTTGGGGACCAAAAATATCCCTAAATGGGGAGGTATGATGTGAAATAGATCATTATATATTTTTTCATATGATTTGGTACTTTCTAGATGGAAAAATTGGAGCTATTGGTTTGTAGGGCCTATTTTAAGGGGAGGCCCCATTTTGGTGATTTGGGGTCCAAAAACTTTTAGAGCCTATTTGAGTATTTAAATGACCATTTTTGGGGTCAAAATTTGTGAACAAAGTTCCTAGCCTCTTCAAGCCATTCCACACATGAGAGCTTTCGAAAGATGGAAAAAACACCTCAATTAGAGTTCATATGGTGAAGTTATGTCTCCCACAAGTTCTCTATCCTATTGACAACCATGATGGATGCCACATCAACATCCATTACTCACAAATTTGAGTCTACTCACATGTGAAATTTCAAGAAGATTTTAGAAGGTCCTAAACTCTAACCCTAATAGAGAGTCTAGGGATGCAAAAACCCTAACCCTAACCCTAGAGTTGTGATATTTTCTTAACTTCTTTCATTTCAGTTTCTTCAATATTTCATAAAATTAATTAGTAACATAAAATATGAATTTTAAGTAAGATTGGTTGTGCCTTCCACAATATTCTACAAATCACCAAGCATGTGGTGCATTGGTAGACTACCCACAACTCCATTTCTATATTGTTAGAGCGTTGGCCTAAAGAATGCTTTTGAATGTTGTGTGGGTTATGTATCAACACCTGTGTATGGTCATAAACTCAGATTTATGTTTAATTAAATGTGTAGTATCAACAATTGGATGTATGTATTGTTAATGTTTGCTGGTGGTTGTGAAATCGAGGGCAAGAAGAGTGTTGTTCCAGCCCCGCCATATAACCATTCCACAGTCAAGGGATTCACCCTCAGTAACTTATGTTGTCAGTGGTTGGTTACCTTCAACCATCAATATATAGCCATAAAAACAGACATTGCATTGGTTATTATGGTAAAGCCTGTGAAAAAAAATGCTTTACTCTTGTTATGGCTGAGAAAGAATGCTTTTACTCTTGTTATTGCTGGGAAGCGTTGGGATTGGCTTGAATAGAGTATCTTGGGGTGAAGAACGAAGTGTTTGGTATCTTGAGTATTGCTTGAATAGATATATCTGAATGCAGAGATATGGTTGATGTTGGCATAATATAACTGTAAAATGTTTGTTCTCCATTACTTTGGCATTGTCTTGGCAGCTCGAGAAAACAAACCAAATAATTTGAGCATTGAAACTATATCAGAAACAGAGAATATTTTTTTCGGTATTGGATCCATCTGGAAGAAGCATAATCTCTGTTAGCTTGTAAATTACAAAGACAGTGTTGAACCCATAAGCCCACCGTTTAATGATCAAAGAAACTATATAAAATACTTAAATTTTAACACTGGATCAAATCATTGTATCTTAATTATAAATAGAAAATAAAATACAGATTGAATTAAATCGTTGTATCTTAATTATAAATAGAAAATAAAATACAGATTGAGAGCTAATAGAAAATAAAATACAGATTGAGAGCTTATCACACTTTCTCAACTCTTCATAAATACTAACTCAATATTTTAAAAATATATATTATATTTTGGTTATGGAATATGGAAGTAGTTTGAATAGGTTATAATTTAAATTTCTTAGAGAAATTCAATAAAAAAATTTTAAAAAGGTTGGAATTGCATATATTATATGTTATTATTGAAATTGTATAAACAAATTTAAAAATGAAAAATTACAATTTGGTAAAAATTATATAATTATTTTAATTGAAATGATGATGATTAGAAAATATCCAAATTTTTATGTAGATATATCTTTTTATATCTTAGAATTTAGGGGTGAATTAATCTCTATATTTTTCCTAGATTGCACAAGAATGACAAGTGTAATACCTGATTTTGAGCCGGTCCTTCCAAATTCTAAATAAACAATTGTATATATATCAAAAATAACTGTTAGCTATATATAGATAACTGGTAGTTGATGTATGAACCAGCATAGATTAATCTTAAACTCATATCTATCAAGCACTAAGAGGGATCCAATTTTTTGAGGTGTATTTTTTTTTTAAAATTTAAACTCAAGAAATTTGATTTTTCTTGATTGATAGATCTGAGTTATAAATGATACATGAATAACTAACAATTCGTATTAATACTCATTAAAAAACAATTGACTTGTTTATGGCAATTACCTTGTCTGTAACACTTAACTTGTGATATATCAATTCATTAACCACCAATTAAATAACTAATACTTTTATAACCTTTAAACTTATTTCAATTCAATTCAATTTAAACTCTTTAAACTTATTTCAATTCAATTCAATTTAAACTTATTTCATAGAGATGTAAACAATGACAAAGCCCTCTGACTGATCGACGGTTCAGTCCTATTTGCGTACTAGTCTGATCGATACAAAGGAAGAAACATTAACAAGAAAGTTTGGGTAATTGGTAAACATCAATTGACCCAGAGACTAATTTGGTGTGTTGTGGCCTTGAAGTCTTATGGAATCTAGGAATTCCCTTGCTTCGTGCTCCGGCTTGGTAGTCAGCAAATTCATGAACTCGGCGAAGTTTGTCTCCCGGTACAGTGGAGGGTAGTGTTCATCAATGAGCTCGGGCGCAGGACCAATTTTTGCTTCGAAAGGCATGGTCATCAAAGCCGCCACGGAAATACGGGATCTCTCTGAGTTCACCACTGCTCGATGCACAACACTCTTATATTTTCCATTGCTCAGAATCTGAATTAATGACATATTGAGTGACAACATTACAAATCAATGGCTATATTCAGCAACAGTGTAAACATAAATAGTGAGTATTAGTAAGTTAAAGTACCTCTATGTGATCGCCGATGTTTACCATGAAAGAGTTGGGCAATGGTCGTACTGCCTTCCATTGGCCATCGTGCAGCAATTGAAAACCTCCAACAGAATCCTGGGATAGAATGTTAATACAGCCATAGTCTGTATGTGGTGGTATGCCTAAGGTAAGCTCTGGTTCTGGACAAGCAGGATAGTAATTGAGAACCATAACTTGGCTGCCCTCATCTCTAAAACCGCTTTCTACAATATATTTGTTGTAGGGCAATCCCAAGCTCTCTACTATTGCAGTCATTATCCTCAAGCCCAACAACCTCAGCTCTTTGCTGTATGTTGACACCACGCTCCTGCAAGGCTTATTATACTCAACATAAGATAATATCAACTTCATTCATCCATTGCATGATCTAATCAATTTTCATTGAGACTCACCGATAATCAGAAGGATTTGAAGGCCACTTTTCATAGAGACTCACCGATAATCAGAAGGATTTGAAGGCCAGAGTGGAAGCATTTGGTCGAGGGGGTGACAATAGTGCTTTAGAAAATCTCTCCAGCAGAACACTCGACGACTGAAACTGGTGCCGTATCTCACTGACTTCATCATGTCTTCAGAAATTAATTTGGTCCTTTCTTCCATGGGCAGCTCGAAGAACTCACACGCCACTCTCATCACTTCGCTTATCATTGATTCCTCTACACCATGGTTGATCACCTGTAAATTAATTTTAAATAAGAAGCGTTCATATATCACGGTAGTTTTCACAAATTAATACATAATGAAGATTAGAAAAACTGTGATTCCTCCTGATGAACACCCATAAAAGTTTAAATGATTTATGTGAGTAAAAAAATAGGTATACCTGAAAAAATCCGGTCTGTTGGCAGGCACGGCCTATGGCAGAGACAACTTGGAGGCGGTGCGGGCCTTCCAAACCAGAAATGTCGATAATCGGCAGATCATATTGTAATGGAGTGCTTACTGTTGAATTGTCATTTGGACGCTTGTCCTCAGGCAAAATAAACCTGCTGGGAAGTTCCTTCACGCCTACTTCACTCAGATATTTCACGGTCTTGAAGCTCAAACTGCACCTTTTATTTACCTCTTCATCCCCATCCTCTCTGCTGCTCGAATCACAGGAAATGGGGGCCATTGAAAATCAACAATGGATAATTAAAATTCAAAGGAGAGAAAAATGTCGATGCGGCCAGACTTAAGATGGGGAAAGGATACTAAATATCAAATACTCAGCCGAGCCGACAGACTGTGAGGAGCTGAGTTTTTTTTCTCTCTGCCTCTGCTATTTATTATTGAATCTCAAGGCTTTTTTGAACGTGTCCTCGGTCCTATGGTCCACCCATAGATCGGTCCACCCATAGATTGGTTTTTTTAACTGTTCCCTCGGTGAGTCGGTCCTACCCATAGATTGGTTTTTTTAACTGTTCCCTCGGTGAGTCGGTCCTACCCATAGATTGGTTTTTTTAACTGTTCCCTCGGTGAGTCGGTCCTACCCATGGATTGTTTTTAAAAAAGCCGCAGTATATCGCCATCGCCGTTGCCCATAGATCGAGATGTTCGAGTTGACTTTGATGCCACAGTGTTTTTTAAGCGATATGATCAAAATCGACAAGCGTTGACATTGTGTAATTTTTATATATATCTGTTGTGATTCTTGAATGGAAGGATGCTGTAGTAGTTGACATTCTGTATTTTTTATATATCTATTATTATGGATGGAAGAATGCTGCAGTGGTTGGCCATCAATGGTTTTATTGTTATTGGTATATGAAGAATAACAACAGATCGATACGTACCTCACGCCAACGAGGAGTGACATTAGCCATGCCCGCTCCGGGGGCCGACCTGGTTCGGAGAAGTTACATATCCGAAATCAAAAGAAATAGTTGGTGCACGATATTCAAATCAACACTAAATTAAAATTCTGCGATTGCTTTTTTTAATTAATAAAAAAATGATTTGATCTTTACTCAAAAAAAAAAAGGCTAGATAGGAGAGTCTTTGTTACGATCTAAAATCGAACTTGGAATTTTACAGAATAGATCGTTGATGCAATAATTATGAACCAATACAAAATTAAGTCTGTCACTGTTTCTGCTGTCGTAGTAATTTCTTTGGAACAGCCTGAGTTAAATATGCGAAGTCAAAACTTAAAAATGAATGGAAGAAACTCTCTGTGTACTACAACACAATATTAAAATTGTCGCTCTTATTTTATATTGAAGGCGAGGGTTCTTTGTCAAACAGGGACCGAACATGTGGGATTCTTATTACTTTCATTTTATAAATAAACTTCTCTTAAAACAAAACTCTCGTGTGTTTATCATGGATTCGTTAATGAGCTTATATCCTTTGCATATAAATGGCAGGGTTTGACATTATGATTAATACTCTAAGTAAGGCTTTGACTTTTTATTTTCTCGATGGTATGATATTATGAAACTTCCATTACTCGTACCAAGAACAAGAACGTGTTTGAAATATATATATATATATGGTGAGCAACATGCTGCTCAGAGTTATTGAATGATTTTGGGGTTGTTTTGTTTGTTGTTGGATCTCAAGCAACTTCAAATCTAATGGCAAGCAAAGTAGCCACCTCAATTGAGTGTAGATCTGGTGGTTGGAAGGAATGTTGTTATCCTTTCCACATTAGTTCACATTTGGCTTTGTGACATTTGCTCCTTGGGAGCCAACTTTGACTATGTATTTCTTAAATAAATATATTTTTGGCCATATCTTAATTCTTCCATTAAATCATATTAATATAAAAATTATTTTACATGTTGAAATCTAATCTCATCACTCAAAATTACAAGAAATTTAATAATATAATAATTAATTTTAAATTATTATTCTTCATATTAATATAAAGATTATCTTACCTCTTCAAATCTAATCATGTCACTCAAAATTATACAAGAAATTATATTAATATAAAGATTATCTTACCTCTTCAAATCCAATCATGTCACTCAAAATTATACAAGAAATTTAAAATAAAATAGATAACTAACTTAATATACATTATTAATTTAATATTATTTTTTTTTAAATATCAAAATCATATAATGATAAAAGAAACGTTGTGACCATATACAAAGAAGATAGGGCCAGCGTTCATAAGAAAGTGACATCCAACATTAACCAACCATGTATTGATCATAAAATCCAACCACCATCATTGTAGTGATTTAAATATAAGCCATATGCATACATATGCTAGACATTTCCTAATACTTTAGGATATTTAAAATTAAATCCTTGTCATATTTTAATTCATTCACTATGATGTTTGGAATTGGTTATTTATAATTATTATTTTGTTCTAATCATAAATAGTATTTATTTAAATCTTTATTTTATTTTGATTCATTCATTATTATGTTTAGAATGAATTATTTATAATTATTATTTTGTTTTAATTATAATTATTTTATTTTAATTATTAAATTGTTTTAAAGAAAATTATTTTCATCTTTGTAATTTGAATATTTTGTTTTAATTATAATTATTTTATTTTAATTATTAAATTGTTTTAAAGAAAATTATTTTCATCTTTGTAATTTGAAAAACAATAGATCTTAGATTCGTGTTTCCTATTTTAAGGAAGAACGATAACACAACTCACATTTTTCCTATTTCATGGTCAAATATTTATATCAAAGCATAAAACAAATAGTCGGCAACATTCATAGTCGGGAATGATATTGTTTACAGAGGTAAATAGGGTTATTTGGAGTATAGTTTTAGAATAATAATGGAGAAATATTTATGTTAGTATATTGTTATGCTATTTGTGTACGTGTAGTTTCAGATCCACTATTTTAAGAGTC
Source organism: Larix kaempferi (assembly GCA_027924585.1). NCBI lineage: Eukaryota > Viridiplantae > Streptophyta > Pinopsida > Pinales > Pinaceae > Larix > Larix kaempferi. Next base: position 4,312,547 of record BSBM01000018.1, on the reverse strand, counting down.
TGTTGGAGGCTCTTTAAGCCTATATATCTGTAACTATTATCTATGAATAATCAAGCTGTGTTGAGCGTAGTCTCACTTTCAGTCTATAATATGATGTGCATGCTTTGTTGCTCTCAGTTTCTTAGAGCCTGTGTGTTATGTGCTGAGCGGTGGGAGTAAGTGTTGAAGGAACCGCTGTGAATCCTATGCTGCCGGAAGTGAGCCACTACCAGAATTTTTGTGAGAGTCTGGTTATCTGGCTTATGTAAGAGATCATTGGCAGTGAAGACTTGCTGGCCGTAAAAATCCCCAGAACGTGAAAATCCTGATTTTATCCACGTGAGGGAGATCGCTTCGGTGGGAAAATGCTGCCCAATTTCATTTCTGATTAAATTGGGAGAACGTTGCTGGCAGAAGATCGTAGTTGGTTGCTGGGAGCAGATCGCTATAGCTGCCATTCAATCACTGCTGAATATCACTTGAGAACTTATGAGCGTGGAACGACGATCCATCTCCTGCATTTCTAAAACTATCTGGATTTGGGAATCGTGAGGAGAAAGAGGTCCAGATCTGCCCAAATCGCTGCCAACGGTCTGCCCAATCGCTTCCAAGGGAAAGACGACCAAAGGGAGAAATCGCTCAGAGTGCAAGAGGTTGAGTTGCGAGCTAGCAGAGGAGGCGCGGTACCCCTGCACTACCACGAACCGCAAGTCTGCTAGGGCGCGGTACTTCAGTACTGGCCTTACGTGATTTTCGTGGACGAGACTGCCCAAGATAGATCGCTGCTGTGAGAAAATTGAAGGTTTTGTTGCTGCGATCGTCAGTGTTGAAGGTAATTATTCTATTGAAGATGGACTTCCTCATGAGACTTGCTTTTGAAAGCATCTTTGCAAATGAAGAAGAAGATGTGGAGATTCCATTGGAGCAAAAGCAGATTATTGGAGATATGGAGAATGTAACTGCCTTGGATGAGATGCTCATCGATATTGTCCCCTCGGTATTCACTATTACATTCGATGAAGCACCATATTTTCAGAATGCAGCGACTAGTGTACCTGCTAATGTCACTGTTGGAATTTCCAGGCTTATTGATCAATCAACCTTTGATGACAAAGTTTGGGATTATGAGTTAGAATGCATACATGTTGATTCTTGTGTGAATGATTCGTCCATCAGAAAAGTGGCCAACACAAGTGACAAGATACCTCATGAAAGATTTTCTGCTAGTGTTTATTTGTCTACTGTTGGTGTGGACAAATCAATTGAAATGATTAAGAAGATTTCTTCTGACCGATGTTTGCTGATCAAACTCGTTGATTCCAATCACAAACAATTGTTCTCAACTGAGAGTAGTTTTTTATCATGGTTATCTGCACGACTCAGAGAAGGAGCTGCACGATTCAAAGGGGGAGCTACAAATCATGCAAGCATATTTGCTGAAAGTCCATTTCTCCATTAAGGGGGAATGTTAGAATAATAATGGAGAAATACTTATGTTAGTATATTGTTATGCTATTTGTGTACGTGTAGTTCCAAATCCACTATTGTAGGAGTCTGTTGGAGGCTCTCTAAACCTATATATCTATAACTATTATCTATGAATAATCAAGTTGTGTTGAGCGTAGTCTCACCTTCAGTCTATAATATGCTGTGCATGCTTTGTTGCTCTCAGTTTCTTAATTTATAGATGTATGAGAAAGTAATTTGTAATATTTATTATATTATATTTGTTTTTTTAATTAATAAGTATATATTGTTTATTTGTAATAAGCAATTTATATGTCAAGGATATGGATCACTTAGGTTAGTTTTTTTAAGGTTCAGGTGATTTTTCAGCTGAAAATAAAAATAAAAACAACTCATATGAACATTATTATGAAAGGTGGCAATTAAATATGGTTTTATCATATTTATTTTCAATTTTATTTGTATTTGAAATATATTTGTTTTTTACTATCATAATTAAAACATTTGCATAAAAATTTTCTATTATATTATATTATAAAAATATATTATATTATAGAAATAAAAAAACATTAACACTTTTAATCATATGCATATTAATGTGAACCCAAAGACATGTGCTAACTACTTTTCAACTCTTCTTTATTATATTTTGTTAATCATGTATAAGCAAATTATTTATTTATATATATGGTGTCTATGTACCAGGTTGGTTTATACATGAAATCAATTATTTTAAAATAATAATGAGTAACTTTTGTATTAAAAAAGAATTGGAGTTAAACTAGTTACATGGCTAGTTACTAGATAAAAAACAATACAAGATGAACATATGAAAATAGATGTAGCTTGTTGTCCACAAGCATCAAAAAGAGCAGGTTCTTCATTCAAAACTTCTCTAAACAACCTAACCATACGTTATATTTACAGACTTAATAGGTGTAATGTCAAACAAACTGACATAACAAAAATGATACCTAATAAAACATAATTAACAAGACATTTTACAAAGAATTTGGCTCGGGAAGGCTTCTTCTTTCATGTTAAACCAGGTTCCCAAAGTGTGCTCCATTAGGAAAATATCCATGTTTGTTAGTTCCAAAGTGATAGCCTTACAAACAATAATCTCCATCTCAGTTGTAGTGCGCATTGTGGCTCCAAGGTCTCTTCATTTACCCTTGAGGAACAATAATATGAAAAATTCCCTATAGATACAAAAATTGAGGGAGGGACTACAACATCACTTCCAGGAGATGGAGATGAACTGCAATGTGGGAGACCAACAAATGCAAAGAATTCATGTTGGTCTTCAAATCCATGCATTTTCCACTATGTATATGCATAAAGGATGTAAACTCTACTTCAGTTATTTGATAGCTATCAATTGAGTGGTTGTTTCAATTACACATTGATCCTTGAATTTATTTTCCACAGTGGCCTTATATCTTGAAACCTTTTTCCATCCAACCCATTTATTGAATCAATTTGTTATGCACATTGTACTTCTAAGACCTTTTGTTGACATCTCTTGATCTCTTACTTAACATCTACTAAATCACACAAAACACAACCATTTTTTAAAATGATAGTGAGTCATATCAACCCAAGAACACAACAATGTGAAACCAATACTTCACAAGACAAAATCCCCTATATCACTTGCAAAGTCTTAAACCATCCCTAACTGAACCAACAATAAAATCACCAAACAACCAACCTACATCTAATAAATTACCATTACAGTACTCCAAACTCGCTATTACAACATCAAAATGTCCAAAATCCAACAAATCACTATAATCTAAAACCTATTAAACAAGAATAAATAGCTAATACCCAACTTCAATGAGGAAGAGTATCGATGTAATGAACTTTGTAGAGGCTTTAATTCTCCATCCTCTCTCACATGTATGAAACAACACTTAGATGGAAGTGGCATATGTGTAATAATACAATAATTAAATAAGGAGAGGGACAATTAAAGATGATTCCCCCTTCGTTTACTCTTAAAATTCCTTCACCTAACTCAACCCCCATATTGGCACTTGTATCCACGATTTATGGGTTCTTAGAACTTGTAAAATGTTGAATGGCTAGAGTAGAATCCCTTGTCACTATTATGCACACTTTATTCCATGGTCCTTAAGTAACATTGGACTTAGATAGATTGCCATTTCCTTTGTCTCATTATTTATGGCATTGCCAAATCCATCCATACTGAAACGTGGTTAATTTCTTAATTTTCATTAAGATTATACACAATCATTTCTCTTTGGTCATTTATATTTTCTTAATCAATATCCTCAATTTTGGGCAAGTAATAAAATTTTGAGGGGATAATATGTAATTTTATAATAGGTGGTTATTTTACCATTCCTTGTTAGAATATAAAAGATTTAAGTAATGTTGTTAATTAAATGACATCTCAGTGTTAAACTTACATGATTCAAGCACACACAAGGAGAGAACTGAGAACATTTTCAATAGCAGTGGAACTTACCAATAGCTTGAACGGATAGAATACTCACAACTGGACTTTATGGTTAGAGCGTTGATAGAATACTCACCGGCCTCAATACCTTGTGAGTGGTTAGTTACCTTCACCCATCAACACATAGCCATATAAACAGACCTTCCATTGGTTAGGATCCAACCATCTGGTAGTCACAGAGGCTGTCCGGGATACCGTTAGGACAGAACTCGCTAAAGAAGATAAGCTAAGAAAGATTTGAAAACCAGATTGGAAACATTTTGTAGAGGGAATGCCAGAAAATCTCACCGGCAGAAGACTCGATCTCGCAGATAATTGAAACTGGTGCCATAACAGTCAGCTCTCTAAGTCCATTCTACCCGCGTTCAAAGGATTTGTTCGAATTGACCTAGATGCCCCTTCGTTTTTTTTAAGCGTCTACTTCCACTGATCTGATCAAAATCGACGGGCGTTGACTGTGTTTTTTATATATCCATTATCATGGATGGAGGCGACTAAACACAACAGCCGGCCCTTACTCGTATTGTTATTGTCATTAAATAGTAATTTTGTAGTGGAATTAATCATGTGATTATGATGTTTTTTTAAATTATTTTTTATTAATTCTAAATTTTAATCATTGTCAATATTATATATATTTTATTATTATATAAATTTAACTAGTATAGTCATTTAATTTGTGATCTGTGAACATTCATAGGTCACAAATTATGTGTCATAAACAAGTTATCTAGGACTCGTTCTCTCTGCTTAGTTATAATCACTGGTTGTTTATGTCTTAGCTATGTGTCACCTTGTTATTTTTTATATTTCATTTTTTTATAATTGTTTATTTGGAATTTTGAACGAGGCCTATAAAATTAATACACTTGTTCCATCTTTCTTCAATTTAAGAAAAAACATGGATGATAATCCATCACAAATTCTAAGATATAAACACTAATCTCGCTGTTATATAATTATTATAAAGTCTCACTGTTAAATAAATCTTTATATATCATTATTTTCACATATATAAAAAATAATATTTTTTATTAATATAATGATGGTATCATTCGATCATCCCTTCCTCTCTTAATTCTTTTATTTATTTAACCATCTCACTGTGAATTTATTTTACTGTACATATGGTTATAAAAAGATTCAAACAATCAATCTAGACTATGTTTTAGTTTCATTAGAATTGTGATTTTTTTTTAATTAGAATCAAATTATTTAGTAATGATGTAGTAGTATTGTGACGGGATAAAGATTGTTATCAAACTTTTTTTCTGCCATCCAATTTACTTTAGGCATATAAACTTGGAAAGTCATTTTCTTATTCTATATTGGTATAAAACAAACTAAAACGCTTCGTTTTTTTTATGGTTTTTTAAATATTTTGGATTTAAATTTGATTTGAAAATTGCAATTTTTGCAATGCTGTGATTTTAGCAACCATAATAATCAATCTTAAATTAAATATGTGATTTTAAAACTACCCAAATTATCGAATTCACGATTTAAACAACAAAAATTACCATTTAAACAATTCTTAATCTACTGAATTCCAATTACTAAAGACATTTTGGTTGTTCCTTCTTATACTGCTCCAGCTAACTCCATAGGTCATACTCACTAAGTTCCTCTTCATAATCTTCCATAACTCAAGCAACTGCCATGATACCATCCAAGTTTTGGTTGATCGGGTGCTCAGGGTTACTGTTGTCACTTCCTTGTCTCATCGTAGTCTCCTAGGCTGGACACCCTACTTGGGGGAGCCACCCTTCTCACTATGATTTTAATATACGATGAAAATAAAATAATATTTTTTATTTGTATAATGATTGAGTTATTTAAACTTGAACTTCTACATTAAAAATAAAAATAAAAGCACTTATTGAAGAAAATGATATAACAATTAATTTGAATAAAATAAAAGTATTAGTAACAGAATAGTTGTTTAAAAAAAAAGAAAAAAACATTTTTTTAAACAAAGGAAATGAATAACAAGCTACTTGATATCATCTTCTTAAAAAAGTTTGCAAAATAAAATGATAAGACTAACTTACAAATGAATGGCAATATGTTAATATTAATAATATAAACTATTATTTTAAAAATTGTAATATAATAAAACAATGATGTATAAGTTAAAATGACTTGCAATCTTAATTAATTAAAGGTATCTTCATATACTAGCTTTTTAATATTGTTATTATTTACTTAGTTTTGATAATGATGTACTTATTAAATTGAATATAAATTTTAGTTTTAATAGCTTTTTAAATTGAATATAAATTTTGTATGTTTTAGATATAGTTTTATTTAATTTATCAAAAAAAATAAGAAAAATTGATTATTTTAAAATGACTAAAATTATCAAATTTTAAAATAATAATAATTATTTACATTTTCTTAATATGTGATATTTATTATAATTATATTGATTAAAATGAAAAAGTGTTATAGTTTATTATCCATGCCAAGGCAGGATATACTAATCAATTATTAATCAAATGTTGTTGCCTTCTATTAATTAGCTTCTACACATAACAAAAATTGCATTGTTTTTTCAAGTTTTCAAAATTTTAATATTAAAAACAATATTTTGAAAAATAAAATAAAATTTCAAATTTTTAAAATACAATATTCTAAATTTCTGATTAGTTTAAAACACTCCTAAGGGGACATAAATCCCTCCCAAAGTAGTTTTATTGATTCAAATTTCAAATTAAATAAAATTAAAATTTTCTTAAATCGTCACTTGTAACTGCTGTACATATAGCATTAAATATAATTCTAATGATTTGCACCATTCTCATTAATTTGTACCGATAGTCATTGACATGGTAACGGAGAGATCGATCAGATTAGTTTTCAATAGTGCTATGTGACATGCAACGGAGCACTATTGAATGGTGGCCCGATTGGAGAGTTTCGTGATGCGTCTAGTTGTTGGACCTCTTCTTATGTTGTTGTTTGTTTTAGTCTGTTTCCTGTTTGTTGGACCTCTGCTTATGCTGTTGTTGTTTGTTGTATTCTGTTTCCGACAAAAACTCTATTGACATTTGATCGAATGTCAGGATTATGACTTAGTTTTTTCTCAGAGGATTCCCGTCAAAGCCATGATTTTCCGTCATTGTTGACAGTGAATTGAAATTGTATTGTTTACTAGGAACCATGAGACTCTAGCGCAAACAAATTTCCTGCACCTGCACGACAATCAATGCCAACTCAAACAAATTGCTTGCACCTGCACAACAATCAATCCTGACACATCAGTATGGGGGGAGTTTATGTTGTTCCCTTTATGAAAACATATATGTAAACATTTATGAAGGATGACTTAACATACAACATCATCACAAGATAAATTTTATGGAGTGGAAGCAACATATGAGTGTCCAAGTGAAAGTGCAACTCATCCATAGTGAGAGTGTATGTGTTGGTGTGAGAAGCATGTGTTATAGTGCTCATCCTGGTAAGATATGCCTAGAAGTAATTCGGTGCAATCTAGAGGAGTAACATCACACAAAAAATGTAATAAAAATGAGTACTAATGGAAAAAGTGATACTACATTGTTGGGTCACCAAAAAGGACTAGGCGCCCTTACTCATTCACTCGAGACGATATTGGTGAGGGTGGGGATTTACCAACAAAGCCAACATTTTGACAATGGGCCACAATGACTAAATTTTTTGGCTTACCATTGTCCATGATGAGCTTAGTGAGACAATATTTAATCTAAAAAAATTAAGTAAAGTTGAATGCCATGGATGGAAGAGGTTGGACATGTCATAAGAGCCAGGTTTGGATCAAGTGTAGTAGGGTTTTCCACATCAATGACAACATCTAGAAGGGAAAGTTGTGTGTTATGGTAATAAAATAGTTCTTGGTAGACCATGGACAATGTAAAGCATGACACTCTATTGTGTTGTGAGATGATGACTTATGGAATGTGAAAGATTTACTTGTGCGGGTGGGGTTGTGGAAATGATGGGAGAAAATGTACCCATGGGACAGGTATGTTATGAAGGGGGGAACTGAGACAAAGAATGAAAGGGCATCAAACATTTCCCTATTTTATTTTCAACAACTAAACCATGTTGAAAAGGCAATGAAAGAGAAGAGATATGCACCAAAGAAACTTCCTGATGGAGATCATGAAGTAAACTATAATTAAATTTATTTATTAGTGCTTGTTCTGGATTTGAAACAAAGAGCTACACCTAGAGTTTGTAGAATATTCCAATGTATTGTTGAACTATCTAAGTGGAAAGGTAATGGAATTGAAGCCAATGTGCCCAAATGCTCCCCACATAGCCTGTCGAATATAAACACTCTCAAAATGTAGTGCATTAATAGTCATGGGTATCAATTCTACTAGAGGAGAGTCAATTAATCATCTCCTCATTGAGTTCTATGCAAATGTATTCTACGATACCACTTGTATGTTTGGCATGATTCCACCATTGGTAGCCAATTCATGTAGATGGCAGTTGCCAAGGTGACTTTGTTTCTTTTTGGTAGCGTGATCTGATACCGAAAATATGAAAAGAAGGTTTATATCCAAGCCTCAACCTGATCGCCATCAAAAGCACTAGAAAATTGTAGTAAGGTCAACATAGGATCCGAACACAATCTAATGGTAAGTTGAGATGTGGTCTTGTTTAGCTTCAAATCTTGTATTTTTGTAGTCAAATCATGTATCACTTGGGTGAGCTCTTGGAAAAATTTATTATAATGCTAAATAATATGTTGTTAATGCTAGATATATTGTACATAGTTATGCTTGTGCAAGTGAAGCATCCTCTTAATTCAAATAATTGGGAGAATCCATGAAGTTTTTGTTGAAGTTATGGAATAACATAAGAAATGTGTTGTGAGAATGTAAGAGAGAGATAATTGTACCTCTCTACATACCTCTATTATCCTTTGAAAAAAATGCTAAAGAGTGTAGGAAATAGATACATGACATTGGAGGCCTAATTCAAAAAGGAGCAAATCCCTTTTACATAGTTGTGGATGCTAACTCTCATACCAAATTGATATGTAACATAAGAAATAATCAAAATTGGAAAATTTTATTAATTTAAAAACTAGTTTAATGCATATCAATAGCCTTATTTTATAGGCAATCCAAAACAACGTAGTTACTTTAAACTCATATATTTGGAGATAAATTACACATTTTGAATTAAACTTATGCATATGGAGATAAAAATACACATGTGGGATTAAACTTATGCATTTGGAAATTAAAGCATAATTTTAAAATCAAATTAGTAATTAAGGTATAATTTAAATGTTAAAGAACCCAGACATATCATCGTTCGAATCTTAAAAGAAAATATTTAAAAACTAAATATTCATAAATTTAAAATTCACATGTTAATATATATATATATATAAAGAGTGAAGTTTGTAATTATTTATATTATTATTTTTGAATTGTTAAGTGGAAAATATTGGCAAAAGAACCCAGGGGTGGGGATTAAAAATTATATATCTTTTCACTTGAATGGTTTTTGTAAAGAGTAATGAAATCCAAATACCTCAGAGGGATGTTAATGTAGTAATGGTTTGGAGTGGAAAGGAAATATATTCATGGAACCTCTTTAGTATGGAAAGCCTTGTTAAATGGTTTACCTTATTTGGGAAAAGGGGTAGCTTGGCAAATTGGAAATGGTAGCAAGTTTAGGATTGGCGAGGAACCATGGATTGGAGTTACTGTCAATTACAAGTTCTCTTAAGATTGTTTGGATTTACTCCACAATCAAGCGATTTATTACTTAAGAGACATAGCTTCTTTGGATAATAGTAACCTATGGGCACAATGATGGGAGACAATAAATAGCCTTCATTTGCAAGAAGAATCAGTATAGGAATGAGACCTTTATGTCAAACTGATACAACATATTGTAATTAAATTAAAAAATGAAGAGGACTAGCTTAAATGGTTCCAAATTTTAACTACAAGGGACTACACTATCAAGCTAGTGTGTGTTGCCAAAGTTGAAGAATATTGTAACTTGAGAGAATTTGGTGGTGGAGAACTGTTTGGAAGTTATCTTGCCCCTTAACATCCAGAATCTTACTATGTTTGGCCCTAGCTAATAATCTCTTAACTTGGGATAATGGCCAAAAGAGGAGATGGGTAGGTCCAAATAGATGTATCCTTTGAAAAAGCAATGAAGAATTGGTGGATCCCTTGTTTGTGACATGTCCCTTTTCTAGAGAGATTTGGAATGGGGTATCACAACTTACTATTGGTAAAACTAAATGGCCCAAGACGACTCTAGTTGATTGCCTCTTTTATTGATTAATTGCAAGACAATATCAACCTATACAGCTCTCCCTTTCCTATTTGTATATGGAATTTGGTAGTCCAAGCATCATATGGTGTTCCAAGATTTAATGCTTATAGTTGCACATCTTACACACCAAGTTAGACTAGCTTGGGTTGATTATAAAATTTATTCTTAAATAATATTTTACCAAAGTGTTACTAAGATCGCATATTAGTCAAGAAATACCATGGGGCTACTTCGATGGAGCAATTCAAGGAAATCCTAGTATATGTGGAGCAGAGGTTGTGCTCTATGTTGATTCCTCACATTACATTATGTTGAAGTAAGCAACTAGTTAAGGATCTAATAAACAAGTTGATTTTGACACCCTAAGGATCCTACTAAAAGGACCAAAACAACGAGGTCTACAAAAATTTTAGGTCTTTGGAGATTCTAAGATTTTGATTGACTAGGCGAATCACCAATACTAGACAAGAAACTTAGGCCTCTAAGCAATCAAGAATCTAGTCGCGGAGGTAAAGGCTTCCTTTAATCCCATTTCATTCAGTTATGTATATCGAGAATTCAATACCTAGGTAGATAAGTTATCTAAAGCATCGTTGATCTTGTAGAAGGGTACCTTACTTAAACAAGAATTCAAGGAGCACACTCTCTAGCCAATGATTAAAATAAATTTACACTAAGGGGGTCTTATGGATGGTATTTTTGTTGATCTAGTATATTGATGTGGAAATTCTTTTCTTAAAGCTTTTTTAGTACACAAATAAATTCTAAAGAAAACCAAGTTATTTCTTACCTTCTTAAAGGCATGATAGACCAAAGCTACTAGACATTAATAACCATCATCATCATTGTAAAATCACCCATAAAATTTATTAATATTTATTTTACATATACATATGGATGAGAGTTTATGTACTAAAGACACCAACATTTAAAAATTATAATATAATTTGAGTTGTTGTTCATTAATATTTTATTTTATATAAGACATAAAAGTTGGTAAACATGTGCATGCAAATTATATTTTAATAAAATAAAATGTGTTTTTATTTATCATTTTTTCTGAAGATGGAAAAATCTATCATAACTTAGATGTCAAACTGGTAATGAAGACAACCATCATTGGTTGTGATCCACAAATAAATAACATGTTGGTGGTCCCTAAGGGGGGCAGGAATCCACTATTGCCAAATGCTTATGATTCTTGGGTCGTTAACATGTTCCCTTGCATTTGAGAAAGATGAACTCTTAACGAATCAAAAGTAATTTTAGGTCTTACTCCAAAATTAATATTTTTATTTATCATTATGATAGATATATAATATTTTAAAAATTATATTAGTCACTGCAATTCGGCACTTACTATTATATTAATAACTTAAAGCAATTGTATTTTTCTCAAATTTTTGTTGCTTATGTCATTATTTCTCAAATGAAGGCAAGCACAACTGAGAGACTTTAGTTATAAGAAATATAATGAAATTGTCGTGTAAGCAAAATTGACGGGCTTTAGCTTTGGAATGGAATGTAGGAGTTAGCCAAAGATGATATTCCATGGAATTTAAAGTCTCTACTTGCTAAACTTCAAATAGTACGAGTAGACATAAACAAATACGATGACATTGAAATTACCGAGAGAGAAATCATGGTCTTGTATTGGTTGCGTCAAAGCACTCCTACCCTCCAAATCATAGAATTTGGAATACCAAGACAAATCCCAAAAGTTGATAGCATGGTGTATATCATTTTTTTCTCGGAAAAAAGTGTGTGGTTTACTTTATTAAAATAAACCACATTGTGCATAGACTTAGAAGACCTTCATACATGAGAGTCTATAGTATTGAAAGGTATCAGGTTCTAGACAAACCCCTAGAAACCCAGCTAGGATATCCTACCAATAACAATGTCAAAGCATCAAGAGGGTACTAAAACCCTCTTTTGGACAAAACACCCTATTAAAGGGCTTCAAACAAGTGCGTTGAGCACATTACAAAATATGCTATATAGCAGCGAAAAATTCGAGCACCAAGGCACTCAAATTAGAGAGAGTCTCCCCCAAAACAACACTTGAGCTCTAGGAATAACTGGCCTTCGAAAACCTTCCCCTCAACCTCCGAGTTATAAATGAAAGTAGCCAGGGAACATGTCGCCACCACAAGTGCTACACCACTGCAGGAAACCTTGTCATCGCAACTCTAAACAAAGGTAAATGTTGAGGGTAAGAATGTACCACACCACCGCTAGAATTTTCCACCGCACGAAGCCCCATCGCCGCTGCCTCGAAAAAAAGAAAGAACCATCGCGGCCTTTGGAAACATACCACCACAGTAAACAATCCTCCTCTGTATAAATCCCACCACAAGAACCTGAAAAATCAACATATGAATGCAGCAAAGTAGAGAAACAGAATCAGAAAGATGGATGAGGCGACCACCTGCAAGAATTCCATTCTTGACTCTCAAAACAACAACGTGGGCATATTCTCTTCAAGGTTTGTCTTGCTTGAAAAATGTCTAAATGTATATAATAATTTCATCAAGAATGTTATACTTGAAGAGAGCTTCAATGCAACAAAGATATGTAGGGGCATTGTTGGCATGTCTTCATTTAATTAATACAATGTGCCTTATATGCATGTCGTTATTATTTAGCTTTTGTAGAAAACAAGGGAAATGACCAATATAATGTAAGAGAGCATTAAACGATATTGCAATTTTTCTAGGTTAAGCATTAAACATTGTGGAAGTGTCATGAGAATTCATTTCAATCGTCCTCTTAACATTTTTCATTGCCATGATTTTGGATGGTTACAATACAATTATTTGATGTCGATCAACAAGTTTGAAATTGGTTAATTTGAATTTTGGTTATGATAGAGTCAAGGTTTGTGTTGAAAAATCACCTTAGGACTTATTTTCCTTATATTTCTCTTGTTTGTTATATTAATCGTAAAATACCTCTTTTTGCATAAATGCTAATTACTCAACATTTAAGAAAAAAACTATACATAACATGATAATCACATATGAAGTAATGTAAAGATTTTCTCACCTATCCATAAATGCTAAATAGTCCATGTACGAAGAAAAAAAAAAAAGGTGACTTAAAAGTAGTACAAATAGAACAAAGCACTCCTCATTTGTTCATTCATCCATCACTTGAGATATTATGTTAGTAAGTGCACAATTTTAAGAGGAAGAGAGAAGGAGCACTTGTAAGGAGCCTTTTGAAGATGTTCTCTTGAGGATTTTCTAGGATTAGGGCTACTTGTGGAGCATATTTGAAGCAGATTATGGACCAGAATTGAGGCTGATTGTGGAACAAATTTGAAGTATATTATGGAGCATATATTAGGTATATTATGGATAAGATTTGGAAAAGATTATGGAGTAGATCGAAGGCTAATTATAGAGCAAATTTGAAGCTGATTATGAGACAATTTTTGAGGTGATTATGTCATCATTCTTGTACTTGAGTCTCCAATAGGTTAGTGCCTACAAATTGCTAAGTTGGTGCTTAGTTGAGGATATTGATGTCTCCAATAGGTTTGTGCCTACATCTTACTGAGTTGGTGCTTAGTTGAGGAGATTGGTGTCTCTAGTAGGTTGGTGCCTGCATATTGTTGAGTTGGTGCTCATTGGAGGGGATTGGTGTCTCTAGTAGGTTGGTGCCTACAAAATTTGTAACAGTAGGTTAGTGCCTACATACATTTATAAAAATAATTTTTTATGGTTTTCTCTTAAAAGAGTTTCCACATTAAATTCTATGTGCTATGATTTGTGTTTAGATGTGCTTACTATTTCATAATCAATGAACGATTGATGAATACTCGTCTAAAGTAAATAATAAGTCTTATACGGATTCACCGCCTCCCTCTCAATATAAGCATAAGTTCAACAAAAATTTCACAAATAAATTAACAATTAATTAATAATTAGAAAACAACCAATCAAGCTCTTACAAAAAATAGAAAACAGCTAATCGAGCTCTTTCTTTCTTGTTAAGAAAGAAAACCGTCGATATGATAAGTGGTGTTTGTGGCAGAGCCTTTGGTTATTTTATGGTTCACTCCTATGTAAATACTCATGTGGATATTAAGATTGTGGTTGGATTGAAATCTTTGAGATGCTTAAGTTTTATGTTTAGACAGAGGATCATTTTCATCATTTACTTGGGAAAACACTTGATTCTATTATTGAAACAGTTTCCAATTTAAAGGGGTATTATACAACATTACTTCTTATAGGGAAGTGAAAAGGTGTTTTTATGAAAATGGGCTAGTTATCAAGAGGTAAAAAAATCTCAGGTGTTGGAATTGGGAATTGCTATCCATGTGAGCTCTAGTTACAACTAACCAAACAATTGGGACTTGGGAATTGGTAATTGGGATTTGGGAACTGTTATACCTATGTGTTTTTGGCATTGTGAATTAAAACCTTTTTCAAAATGTTATAGCTTGACAAACAATGGTGAGCTCTATGGTTTTCTCTTTGAGCAACATATAGGTGACTCTTTGGTCAATTTCTCCCAAAATCTCGGTGGGGATATTACATACTTCACTCTCCTTTTGTAGTTGTGTTAATATTAGGTTATTCAATTGGTATGGACTATCTAGGCTACCACGGTAAATGTTAGTAGGCAATTTGAGCATTCAGAGGATGTTGAGAAAACATGAAGGATTTATCAATGAAAATAGGACTTCTCTTATCTCCCTCTCCAACGCAATTCACAATAATGAAAATTCAACCTAATGTGAGCTAATGGAAATCATTATGCAACATAAAGATCAAATCCAAACTCTTGAGGCTGAAAGCATAGCCCTCAAATCCATTATGGATGCTCTCCTTAAAGGAAACTATTCATCACTCTCCATTCACCAATATTCTCTAGTTTCTACTCCAACATGCACTAAAGAAGAAGAAATATTATCTCAAATGATAAAGACATGGAAATTGAGAATCCATGGGCTGAACAAGACAATGGAGATCCAGGAGAAGCCTATAGTCAATGTTTATCCCACTAAATATCTAATGGGATATGTAAAACCTTCTTTGTTTTAGGCATATATTATTGGACATTTGTGTGTGTGTGTGTAACAATCTCCTAGATTTCTTTAATTTGAAAGAGACTTTAGGACAACTGTAACCTTTTATTTTTGAAGATCTAGTGACCATGCCCAAACCAAAACATACTTTTGTATTACTCAGTTATACAGTTCAGATGTAACCTTTTAATTCAAACTTATAACTACTTTTGTTATAAAAAAAAAGAGGTAAAAAAGTTTAAAATAACAAAAGACATGGTATTTATCTTCTTTCAAGACCCTAGAACTGGCTTGATTCTTGAGACTAGTAGACCACATATTTCCCTCAAATAGTGAATTGAATTGAATATCAATGCTAATTGGATGGATTGATAGTACATGGTATTTGATGAAGACCCCGAAAACAATAGAAACATGCCATTTCACTTTCATAGAAAATTTTATGCCAAACTTATCCTAAATAAACACGTTAACTATTTTGATATTTTAGAGTTATATGGGGTTGGATGAGGGATTCTATATGATAAAGATAATGCTAGGTTTATTCCAAGCCATGTATTCCAATTTAATTTCCCAATAAATATGCTTTGTTTATATCCTCCAACACCTAACTTGCTTGATAACACATAAGGTCAATTGTTATAATTGTCATAGACATTAGTCCACTAAGGCACATTTGTTGAGAGCCAAGTGGTTGATTGCACATCCAAGGGGTAGTCACCCAATACTTCTTATGGTAGTTGTAATATCCCCAATCTGAAATATGAAGATAGTAGCTCATCCCTAACTCAAGAAATCAAAATTTCTCAAAACTAGGTGTTTTGCTTCAAACTAGTCACAGAAAGATTGCTTGTCTTCAACCGGATCCAAACAACACGAGATCTTTTCGATTTTTCCCAAACTAGACACTAGGGATTTATACACACTTAGAACAAGCTACATCACCCTTATGACAGACCTTCAAGACTTAAGGGAATATAGACTCGAGTTTCTACTTCGACGGTATGCACATTTCAAAGTTCATCACACCTGGGAAGACCATTTGGGTAGACACAAATGACCGGAGGCAATTTCCCTAGGAATTATATGGAACTCTTTTTCTTTTGGTGCAATACTGGAAGTAGATTGACTGTAACAACCCCAAATTTCTACGGAAGACTCTAGATTCAAAGATTAGGAGTTAAATTGCAAAATTTGGAGACTATGAGAAAGTTTGAACTTTTGGCCAGGTGAGATAGGTAATTTCCAAACACTTTCTAATGGAACTGGGGGGTCACAATTAATTGATATGTTGCTTGGATCATATCCTAATACACTTGCACTGACTCAAATTACCCATAGATTGATTTCTGAAAACATCTAAGGCTGATTCATAACACGAAAACAAGATTGTATATTACAAATTTGTACAAGGAGATTTAACAATATCAAATGGACATGAAACTGTTGGAAAATCACACTAGGATTTTATTATTAAGGGAATACCTATTGAGAGCATTCATGGTTTCTCAAGCAGCTACAAATCACTAGAAATTTTGATATGACAATAACCACAGAACTCAAAATATTTACATATAAGAGATGATAGATAAATTGCTCTCGAATAATTTATTCTTCACGGTCCTTGGACTCCCAAGCTGTAAATTGAACCAAACTTGAGATCAGACCTGCAAAATACTTCAAAGGATGCATTGAATCTACATGGAAATAACTTTGTTTTCTCTCCTCAATCTCTGGCCGAAGGATCTCACAATCTCTCAACTAGATCATTGATTGCAAAGGGGCACATCTCCCATTGCTAGCAAGGGGCACATCACACAAGCTATGGAAAGCATAGATATTTTCAAGTCAATGAACAAAATTCCAAAAGATATGAAATGGAGTGCTCATGCTTCTTTTATTAACTTCTGTTGGATTTTTCCTTCCTTCTAGAGCCTTCTTTCTTGGAATTTGAGTCATAGATGTTGGGAGGAAACTTTGATGAGTTTTTGGCATAAGTGGACCCATTATCTCTCATCAAGTGCGCCCTCCTTGGCTAATTTTTCTTTTGGTATATTTTAATCAGATTCCTTGATGCTTTCTCGTTGTTATTATTCATTCTTGAGCCTTATTACCAAAAATATGGAAACATTATGCCTTCTTGATTTTCTGCTGCTTTTCCTGCTTTTGGCTGCTTTTCCTGCTTTTGGCTACTTTCCCGCTTTGAGCTACTTTTTTCCAGATTTCTTGAGGAATACAACTCATATGGTCTTATCCATCTTCCTATGTTCCCTCTTGAACCACCTAGACCATTTCCAACTCATTAAACAAATATTTGATAATTAAATATTCAAATTTGTGGGCCTACATCATCCTTTCATGATTAAATTTATTTTTTACATAGAGACTATAGGCCAAAATTAATCATTTCTCTTCAATGGTTAATAATATAATTTTGGGACATTACAGTCCTCCCCGCCCAAGATTGGTTGTCCTCAAGCAATTTTAAATTTGAATGTGGTAGTACCTATCCTTTCCCCCAACTTTATGCACAAACCATTTCTTTGCCTCCTTCTTTATTGTGATTGTTTATATGGTTGTAGCTTCAAATGAACCAAATCACCAAAGTTATTCTCCACAATTGTAACATACATAAGATCTGTTGTTGAACTTGACAAACAATGGAATTCCAAATTCAAAACTAAACTCAATGAAGTAACACCATGTTGTTGTTGTGCTAACTCTGATTATAACCTCAAGTGATAGTTCCTTCCCCATGCTACTCCATGAACAACCCAGTTGAAACAACTGAGTCCAAAAAAGATCCCAAGGTCCCAATTGAACCTGAGATTTGCAAAGTGTCTATAACAAACACCTATGCACTACATAGAGTCCACATAAGGATCCTTCTGAATACTCCCAAATCAACAAGCTAGGAAATATTGTGTCCATCCATCAAATGGTTTCCCACATCGAAAATTGAACCACTGCTCCACATGGATAGACTCCTAAGAATGATAGTTGGGCTCGCTCTCTAATGCAAGCAACTAATTTGCTACTCCAATATTAGCAACTATAGTCGAACCAAGCAATACCAAGATCCCACTGCTTGATGCAGGAGCATCCTACTCTCCAACCAAGTCCAATGTTTGGTCAGACCTTAGGGTCTTGACATTTTCCTAAGCAGAGGTCTTTGATGAAATATTGTAAATAATACCATGTTTTAAGTGTGATTCTAGATATATGATGAGTCATTATTTTAGATGAGTTCATTGAGTGAGTCATGTAACAAAATACACATCTAATGGCAGCATTCGGTGAAGATCAAAGGATCTCATAAGCGAGTCATAGAGATAGGATAAGAGTGTTCGCTAATCTTAGAAACAGTTGCAGCAAATAGGATATTTATTGAGTGTAATGTGGATCTGAACCAGATTTGGTTTCAGAATCCTATGAGGCATGAGGAGGTGGCCAAACAAGGTAAATCAAGCCAAGAGAGAGTTGATCAGGAAGGTATCAAGCCTATGAAGATCAAAAAACAGGTTCTGAATAGTTGTGAATGTATTGATTTCTTGTGATTGAATAGAGAAAGGACTATTTATGCATGTCTCTGTGTAAATGGATGAATTATGTCCAAATTATGAATAGGAGGATAATTCTCTCTGAGTGTACTGATATCCAGTATATGTAGAGTTCTATGTTTGATTCATGATGGTCATAGAATGACAAGAGAAGGCTTTCTGTACATGGGAATTTGTGTGTGAATGGGTTAATATTTGTATGACCTATAAATGGATAATTAAATCTCTATGTGTCTAATTCATGAATCGATAGGCATTTGAATACTTGTTGGTAGATTGATAAATATATGTGCATGAAGGTAGAAGATCTTCTACGCTTAAAAGGGAAATTGTTAGTTGTTTGAGAACTCTTAGGTCATCGATCACTGAAAGGATCGATGCTCTGCGCATACGAATTCGCAGAGGTGATGTGTATGTTTGATGGGAATATCAAGTTAGGAGCCAAGGCGATTGATTGATTGATTCTCTGATCAATCAGTGCAGAGTCACATAGATTGCAATTGGTTCATTCTACAGAGTTCGGACGATCAAGATTGAGAGAAGACACATCAACGGCAAGGAGAGTATTTCGCGAGGAGAACTTGCGCGGGAGACATAGCTCCAAAATGCCAAGGTGAACATTCTGCAATTCATCACAGATTGACGAATGAAGGAAGTCCGTGAAATGATCAATGGATCATACAACGTTCCGCAGGAAAAAGAGTTCGGGGTTAATGGCCAGAACGGATGCGGAAATAGCACATAAGATTGGAGTCTACCATTGATCCAAATCTAACGACCCAAAGTAATTGTGGAAAGTTGATCGCGGAAAGACGATTGCGGAAGGAAGTTGCGAAAGGAAATTATGGAAGGAAGTTGCAGAAGGAACACCCGCAATTGGGAAAGGAAGGAAGTTGTGGAAGGTGTGTTGCAGAAGGAAGTCGCGGAAGGCGATTGCGGAAGGTAATTGCGGGAAGGTAAAAAGAGGAAGGTGAGACATGAAATATTTATGAAATCCAGCTCACCGCCAGTTTGAAGTCTGCTCTTCAATGAAAACTTGATAAATACTTAGCTGGGTCTACTAAGTTTGGAGGTTCTACTAAATTTGGAACCAGGACTAATCTTGGGGAAAGCGGGTTGGATTGGTTTTGCTGATCCCTCCTGCATCAAGTGGTATCAGAGACCAATTCACTCTTGGAATTAGGTCTATTCTTTTTTAATTGATGCTTGAATTGAGCAGAGAAATTAATAGTGATGAGTTATACGATAGAACATTGCAGCAGACAGAGAAAAGGTATGTTTGTTCAAAGGAAATTGGACAGAGAAAAGTTGAATTGAGCCAATTGAAGTAAATAGAGGACAGCATGTACAGGGAAGTTCATGAGAAAGATCCCAGAAGCATGTGACAGAAAAGTTGTCCATGCAAGTGCAAGATGTGGAAGACATGTTTAAGGTATTGATTGATGTGTTTATATAACACTGGTTTGAGATTATTTGCAGATTGAATCATGTGACAAGGTTGATAGTAGTAGACAGTTTGAAATATATGACATAGAACATGTATGTTCTTGATGAGAAGAGTTTGTGAACTCTTAGAGAGAAGATAAAGCAGTGGCAGAACCTAAGGATCCAATAGAGGTTGGACAAGAAGGGGACAAGTTGAATGTTCTCATAGAGCAATTGGGTCTGCAGAAGCCAAGAGGAGAAAAGGAAGTTGCTCAAGAGGTTCTAGAGGAGAAGGAACCAAGGATACCAAAAGGACAAGCTCAAGGAGAGATAGCTTGTTGAGGTATAGATGCAAGTATGAGACTTGCTGAGGGAAGGCTTGGGAGCAGTCCACAAGTGAACAAGATGAATTTCACAAAGGAAGAGGAGATAGAGACAATGACTATTGCAAGTCATTGCAGAGGTTCAAAGGAAAGCCACAGCAAAAGGAAATATGCCAAAGAAAAAAAGCATCAAGACAATGAGTCAAGAGGAGTATGACAGAGAATTAGTTGAAATAGGATTGCAACTTATTCATTTAGAGATGCTACTACAGAAGGGAAACCAGATAAGAGGGTGGAACTTGAAGAAGAAACTCAAGTGGCCAGTGATGCAGTTGTTTGAAGAGAAGCTTTGGATAATCTTAGAGGAAATGAAGCATAGAATGGATGATTTAGAGAGAAGGAGAGACTCAGAGAAAATGCCAGGCCATTGACAGAAGAAGGTATTCAATATTGTGAACCAGAACAGGGAAACATCCTTGGAGAGGATGATGAAGATGAGAAGGAGATACTAACTGAAGCTCTCGTGAACTCTTTAAGAGTTCAAATCAGTAAATGAAGGAATCAAGAAGGGATAGAGAGCCTAATGTTTTTAAAACTAATGAATCGTGTGTGTTTGCAAGTATAGCAGGTGATGAATATTATGAGGCTATCATGAAGATGAAGGGAGAAAAAGAAATGTATTCATACATCCCTGAAAGAGGAAAAAGTCATAAGTTTGTTCTGAAGATGGAGGATGAGACAACATGGTCTCATGAAGACAGCCAAAGGAGGAACACATACACATTTTGACAATGGGGTTGCTGACAGACAGTCAGAAGAACCTGTTGTTGCAAATGAAAGAAATTTGGCTCAAGAAGACAACAAGGAGGAAGAACATACACCATTGAACAAAGAGATTGCTGGAAGACAATTAAAAAAATATTGTTGCTTCACAAAGAAAGGAATATTTGGCTCATGAGAATGGCCAAAGGGAGGTTGAAGATAAACATTCATTGCAATGCTTACAAGATGGAATGAAGAGATAGAATTGCTAGAAGAATTGTTGAGTAAAGAGGATTCACAAGGAAGAGAAAGTCCATCTAGAGGAGAGGAACCATGTTCAAAAAAGTCTTATAGTGAAGAAAGGTGCCCATAGCATCTAAAGCCAAGGAGGTAAATTTTAATTATCAAATTAAATTAGAAGATGCGGGCATAACCAAGAATAAGGAACATGATTGGGAAGTAGCCTCAAAGGGTGAATTTGAACTCAAGTTCAACATTACAAGTTGATGAATTTTGAGGATGAGAGATAATATTTTTTGAGGAATGGTTGGCAAAAGATACAAGTGATGGAGACTACAGACAGTTTGCATATTTAACTCAATTTGAATCTGAGGAAGAACTTGGAATACTTTATAGCAGAAATATGATTGCAGATGAGAGTAAAAATCTTGAAGATATAATCAAAGAGAGGATGCAACAGTTAGTGGATAGCAACAGAGAGCCAAAAGACAAGAAGAACAAGCAAGTGTACCAACCAGTGAATAGACTGGATAATGAAATTGAGATGATAAGGATGTTGATGGTGAAGGTGTCTCAGAAAAGACATGAAGAAAAAATGAATATTTACATCAGGAAAGCAAGAAAGCAAAGCAACAGTAGAAGACAAGTGACCAAGGAAGATTGCAAAAGCAAGGCTAGTGGAACATTGCAGCAAAAAGTATGGAACCCAGGAGAGTTGTAGTCAGCAACAAGACAATAGGAAAACCATGAAGCAACTGAGAAGCTTCAGCATAGAGTTTGGGAACTAGGAATATTGAAGATTGAATATTATGACCAGGAGGTCATATTTCTTTCTTCCTGGGGAGTCTGATGCAGGAGCATCCTGCTCTCCAACCAAGTCCAATGTTTGGTCAGACCTTAGGGTCTTAAAATTTTCCTAAGCAGTTGTCTTTGATGAAATATTGTAAATAATACCATGTTTTAAGTGTGATTCTAGATAGATGATGAGTCATTAATTTAGATGAGTCATTGAGTGAGTCATGTAACAAAATCCACATCTAATTGCAGCATTCGATGAAGATTAAAGGATCTCATAAGCGAGTCATAGAGATAGGATAAGAGTGTTCGCTAATATTAGAAACAGTTGCAGCAATTTAGGAGATTGTTGAGTGTAATGTGGATCTGAACCAAAATTGGTTTCAGAATCTTGCTGTATATATTGTGTAAGCCTACGAGGCATGAGGAGGTGGCCAAACAAGGTAAATCAGGCCAAGAGAGAGTTGATCAAAAAGGTATCATGCCTATGAAGATTAGAACACAGGTTCGGAATAGTTGTGAATGTATTGATTTCTTGTGATTGAATAGAGAAAATACTATTTATGCATGTCTCTGTGTAAATGGATGAATTATGTCTGAATTATGATAGGAGGATAATTCTCTCTGAGTGTACTGATCTCCAGTATATGTACAGTTATGTGTTTGATTCTTGATGGTCATAGAATGACAAGAGAATTCTTTCTGTACATGGGAATTTGTGTGTGAAGGGGTTAATCTTTGTGTGACCTGTAAATGGATAATTAACTCTCTATGTGTCTAATTCATGAATCGATCGGCGGTTGAATATGATGCACACAATAGCTCACTGAGAGGGGGGTGAATCAATGAGCGAACACTTATTACCAATTTTAACTTCTTCTTCAAAACTTAAACTTATATCATATTCAAATTTGACTTTAACACCACTTTCATCAATCTCTAAACTATACTTCAATAATCATTAACTTAAAACATATCATTCATCAAGTAAAACACATTATCATCAAAACATCATAAGAGACACAGGATAAGCTTTGTAATCTTTTTATATTTGATTCAATCGGCTACAACCAGGGGGTGTATCAGCTTCAACTAAATCAAAAGCACCAACTTCCATTCCAAGACTCAGCTTGGTCTTTTTCTCAGATCCAACTAAGAAAAATAGTACAAGGCCCAGCTTGTAATTACATATACACATTTGTCACATTACATCTTATATATCATTGATCCATCCATAGGCACATCATACACACATCATTATGTCCTCTAACAAGTCATTATTCTATCCTCTAGCATGTCATCATTATGTTCTCTAACATGTCAACATTCTGTCCACTAACATGTCATGCTTTTGTCATCAAACATCTCTGTCTTGTTAGGCTACCAACATAAATATGTGTGTTGAGTATGTTGCTCCTTTAGCCACCCGAAAACATGAAGAAGAAAAAATAAAAGATATGCTTGACCGTTGATTTGTTGCTACTTCATGAGTACCCAAAAATCTCAGACCTCTTCCTCTAAACCCCGAAAATCAGTGCTTCCTTCACTTATCCAAATTTCTCCACATTTTCTCACCTCTTCAAAGTAAAACATGTCTTCTATTTATACTTTTCCTCACCATCAATTTAGGAGGCCGACTTGTCTTTTTTATTTTTATTTTATCATTAAGTCAAATAATATTTTTCATTTCCATGTTATCCTTAACAAATATATATATTTATTTATTTATCCTTTTTCCACATCATCATGGGTTTCTTTTCCATGCCATGTCATGGCCTTCAGTAATTCCCGCAAGGGCTATTTAAATATGCCCGCATGACCCCACAAAAATGCCTGCATGGGGCTCTTTTTCATGCCTACAATTATGCCTGCAGGCTCCACTTAATATGCCCACAAGGGCCATTAAACAATGCCCTTTTAGCTCCCTAAAAATATGCCCACGTGGGCCTACTAAAAATGCCCACAAGGGATTTTTCACTTGCCCTTGATTATGCCCGCAAGGGGCCATACTTACGCCCGCAAGAGGTTCATAAAGAATGCCTACACTGCTACATAAGATGCCCGCATGAGCCTCATTAACAAAATTCCCCGCAACACTCCTAAAATGCTTGCAGGATGCCCGCAGGGTCTTCCAAATGCCCACAGGGTCCTTCAAATTCACGCAGGGATCTTCCAAATGCTTGTTCATCAACCTTGTCGTGCTTATTTTTCCTCCAAATCATCCAAATCACCTTTTCCATGTCATCTAGATTTTTTTCCATGCCATTCATGCTAGCCAACTCACCAATCATATCTTTAAATGTGACTTGTGTGCCACTTGTCTTTATCCTCCATGCATTGTCATGTCCTTTGTCTTTGCCATGTCCATTGAAATGCCATGTCACCTTTTCCATGTCATGTCTGCTTTTAATACACCTTTTTCCACCTTATCATCAATCTAGGTCCTTGTCCTTGTTGATGTATATGTAACTTTGGAATGTATTTCATATATATTTATTGTACCCTTATAAGAGATGTGTTATTCCTCTATAAGGAAGTGTCATCATGTGGATTGAGAAGTGTCACAAGTGTGTGTACTTGCTGATGGGTTATTAGACCACCATGTGTGGGGTCAGCCCTGAAATATATATTATATTGTGGATGTATCTAGATAGACAAGTCAGCCCCATAGTGTAACTGGGCAAACAGGTTAGTATAAATAGAGATCGGGAGATCTCTATTTTCATCATTCGGAAAGTCACACTTATCTCACTCAGAAAGTGGCGCACTAGTGAGGAGGAGGATCATCTGCTACTAGGAGACTATCTCAGTGTATTTTGGTTGTACTTTGGTTGAGCCATTGCTCTCTCTATCTCTGAGGAAGTTGTGGGGTTTTTCACCTTAGGGTTTTCCCCACGGAAACTTTGTGTCTCTTGTCTCTCATGCTTTTGATTCTTGTGATGCTTGTCATGCTTATTGTGATTGTTATACATTGATATACTGTATATGTTATTCTCTCAGTGAAGATCCTAGAGTATTGTGAATTAATGCTCAAAATTTAACATGGTATCAGAGCTAACCTCAGAAGAAGACATTTTGCAGTGACGAAAACTTGAGTTTCTTGTTTATTGGGTTTCTCTCCACAGATTTTGGAAAAGCAGTATAGTAGATTGAATCTACTCATCAAGGAGAATCCATCTGTCTAATCAGAATTCAATTCTGAGCATTTTCAGATTTGGCCCTAAAAATTAGGGTTTCCACAAAATAGGAATTTATCAAATCTGAAGACATAGCTGGAAGCTCCTTGCAAAAATCGAAGTCTAGAGCTTTGGATCGAGATTTTTGGCTAGGTAGATCTCCGGGAAACTCAAACCCTAATTCAGGGCTCTCCCTAGTGAACCTGGGAGGACAAAAAGGCAAATCTGAAGGGTAAATCTTTGTTGATCTCAAATTCTAAATACACCAGGCTGATCAGCTCATCAAGGCGCATCTTTCTATCCTTTCAGAAAGTTGAAACTCACATTTTGAATTTTTAGGGTTTTTCCGACAAACCCTAATCTGGGACCAGATCCAATTTTTAGCATTTCAAGTGGTAAGACCTAAATCTTTTCTATTTCCATTTGAAGTACTCTTTAAGATGTCTCACCACACCAAGCTTGAGGATAAGCTTGAAGGGGCTGATAACTTCCAAGCTTGGAAGTATAGGATTGGGTTAATCCTAGAAGAGAATGAGTTGGACTCATATATAAAAGAAGACATCCCTATCCCAGAGGATGAAGAGGCTAAAGTATTGCACAAGAAGAACTTGGTCAAGGCAAAGAGAATCATTGTTGATTCTATCAAAGACCATCTCATACCCCATGTGTCTTCTCTAAAGACACCCAAGGAGATGTTTGACTCTTTGACCAAGCTATTTGAAGGGAAGAACATAAATCGGAAGATGACCCTGCGGAACCAATTGAAAGGAGTAAAGTTTCATAATGGAG
Organism: Larix kaempferi; assembly: GCA_027924585.1. Classification (NCBI taxonomy): domain Eukaryota; kingdom Viridiplantae; phylum Streptophyta; class Pinopsida; order Pinales; family Pinaceae; genus Larix; species Larix kaempferi. Next base: position 4,286,202 of record BSBM01000018.1, on the reverse strand, counting down.
AAACCATTCAATCTTATTTTTCAAGGGTCTCCCAGATCAAGGAACAACTAGAAGCAGTGGATGAAATGGTGGAGAATGGTGAAGTTGTCATGACCACTCTGAATGGCTTACCTAGGTCATGGGACTCCTTCATTCAAGGAATCTGTGCAAGAAAGAAGTTGATTTCCTTCAGCAGACTACGGGAAGAATGCTCACAAGAAGAAGCAAGGCTTGTGGCACGAGAAGAAAAGATGGGGAATGAAGATCAAGCTCTCACAGCTCACACCAAGAAAGGGAAGTCCAAGAGAGAGCCATCTCACTCCAAGAAATCTTCACATCACTTCAAAGAAAGAAGAATATGCTTCACCTGTAATGAGAAAGGACATATTGTCATAAATTGTCCCAAGAACAAGAAGGACAACAACAACTTCAACAAGAAAAAGAAGGGAAGCAAAAGAAGGTTTCATGCTCATGCTGCCGAGGATGATGAACCACCCAAGAAGAAGGCTAGGGTAGAAAGTGATGATAATAATGATGACTCATCAAGTGAAGAAGAGTATGTTTCTATCTCTGCTCTCACAAGTACTAGCTCCCATGGTTGTAATGATTAGTTAATTGACAGTGAGGCTTCCAAACACATGACTGGGTTTAAGGAATCTTTTGTGAACCTATCTGAACATGAATCACCCCATAAGGTGAAACTTGGGGATGATTATCAATACCCAATCAAAGGAAGTGGTGAAGCCTCCTACAACCTAGATTCTGGAAAATATTTGAAGATGAAAGAAGTCCTTTATGTACCTGGGCTCAAGAAGAACTTACTCTCCATCTCTGCATTGGATGCAAAAGGTATGAGGGTTGCATTTGTGGATGGCCAAGTCCTAATGTGGCCAAAGGGAAAGACCATAGATGATGCAGTAGTGATTGGAGAGCAAGAGGGAGGTTTGTATAAATTGAAGGGACAACCTGAACATGCCATGGTGCATGAATCCATGGAGCCAAGTGAACTTTGGCATAGAAGACTTGCTCATATGCACTATAGGGCACTTCCAATTGCAAGCAAGGCTGTAGAGGGTCTTCCCGAAATCAAGACCAAACATGAAGGTGTTTGCAAAGGATGTGCAAAAGGTAAGAACATTAAGAAGGCTTTCCCAAGCAGTGAAAGCAAGGAAAAGGATATACTAGAAATCATCCACTCAGATGTATGTGGTCCTATGTCATCCAGTTCTCTAAGTGGGTATGTTTACTATGTCTCATTTATTGATGACTTCTCCAGGAAGACTTGGGTCTACTTCTTGAAGAACAAAGATGAGGTACTTGATAAGTTCAAGGAATTCAAAACCTTGATGGAGAATCAAACTGACAAGAAGATCAAAACATTCAGATCTGACAATGGTGGAGAATTCACCTCAGGTGACTTCAAGAAGCTTTGCAGTGATTCAGGGATTAAGAGGGAGTTGACTGCTCCTTATAATCCTCAACAGAATGGAGTTGCAGAAAGGAAGAACGGAACAATCATGGAAGCAGCAAGGGAAATGCTGCATGACCAGGATCTACCTATGCATCTATGGGAAGAAGCAGCTAGAACAGCTGTATATGTGCAGAACAGAACACCCCACAAGATATTGGACATCAAGATACCAGAAGAGGTCCTTTCTGGTAAGAAACCTGAAGTCAGCCATCTCATAATATTTGGTTGTCCAGTATACACTCATGTCCCAAAGGAAAAGAGGACTAAACTAGATCCTTCAGGAAATAAGGGTATCTTTGTGGGTTACAGTGAAAGCTCGAAGGCTTACAGAATATACTTTCCAGGGTTCAAGAAGATTGATGTCAACAAGGATGAATATAAGTTCAAGGACATGTAATCCAGGAAGCAAAGATCAAGAGGGAGCACACTCTAGCAGCTCCTGCAAGGATGCAGATTTTCAGAGGGAGTTGACCATCTTCCTACATTCCACAACAGAAAGGGGTAGAAGAAGCTACTTCAGCAGCTCCTACCAGGAAGCAAAGACTCAGAGGGAGTCCACCCAACAAACAAGCAAAGATAAGTATTTCAATTATCATTTCTTGCCTATTTTTGTTTAAATAATATTATGCTTATGTTCCTAGACTTAGGAGATGTATTGTGCATATTAGAATGATTGCATTAATGAACAGTATGAACAGTATACTACTAATATGCATGTGATGGGTAAGTGGCCTATGGCACTGTACAACATTCCAGTGCTACTTATCTAGAATGAAACCTCTTTGCTGACATGTTGGGAGTAGTGCAAACTCTAAACAATGTTCTGGTAGAGACTGGAAGGCATCTAGAAAGTTGTGGAACATGGATAAATGTTGTATTGAAGCATTGGCTAAGATAATTGCATGACTGCATGACATATTTCTTTATGTGTAAAGAATTTGTTCTAAAAATTATGAGATGTTTCTAATCATGCAATTTAACTTGTTTTGTAGGAAAGACTGTATATTTTCACCTACAAAAGAAGGACTACAACATTTGTTCCAGCAACAAGAATATCTATTGAAGATATTGAAGTTCCCAGGATCTGGGATGAAGAAATGGAATGCCATGATCCATCGATCATGAAGAAGACGTTTGGGATGCAGTCCCAAGACCTGACAGGGAGTCACATGTGTGCAGATTGAAGAAAGCCTTGTATGGCTTGTAGCAAGCTCCCAGAACTTGGTGTGATACAAAGAGGAAGCTCGCTGCTGAATTCAATATGAAAGATTTGGGAATGATGCATTATTTCCTAGGCATGGAGGTGTGGCAGAGTGCAGGTGGGATATTCCTTGGTCAAGGGACGTACACAGTAGATATCCTGAAGAGATTCGAGATGATGGATTGCAAGGCCATGACCACACCTATGGCATCGAATCTGAAGCTTCTGTGTGATGCTTCATCTAAGCCGGTTGATGTCTCTATGTATCATCAGATGATTGGGTCCTTGATGTACCTGACAAACATGAGGCCAGATATTTGCTTTGCTGTGAACACATTGAGTCAGTTCCTGACAAATCCGAGGAGTGTTCACCTGGTTGCTATAAAGCATGTTCTGAGGTACCTGAAGGGTACAATGGATTATGGGCTCAAGTATGAAGCGAATCAAAAGTTTAACCTGCAGGGTTATGTTGATTTAGATTGGGCAGGCAGTGCTGTAGATATGAAGAGCACATCTGGGTGCTGCTTCAGTATGGGATCAGGTGTGATATCTTGGTTTAGCAGGAAGCAGTCCTGCGTAGCACTGAGTACAGCTAAGGCAGAGTATGTTGCAGCCTGTTCAGCTAGTTGTGAGGTAGTATGGCTACGGAAGCTACTGTCTAAGTTATTTGATCTCCCTTTGGATGCTACTGGTAGCTTTTGTGATAACCAGAGTTGTGTGAATCTGTCCAAGAACCCGGTGTTCCACGATAGGTCGAAACACATAGAGATAAAATATCACTATATCAGGGATATGGTGCAGAGAGGAGCTGTGAAGCTCCTGTATGTTGCGATGGATGGGCAGATTGCAGATGTGCTGACGAAGCCACTAGCCAGAGTGAAGTTCGAGTACTTCAGAGAGAGGCTTGGTGTTCTTCAGATCGAGGACACTTCGAGGAAGAAGTGATGGACACATTTGCTGAAGCCATTACAAGCATGTTGGAAGGAGGATCCTTCACATGGCTGTGGATGTAAGCGCTAGATGATGAGCATCAGGATGATGTTTTAGTTTCTGCTAGATATGATCAGTTGGATCATTTATATGTATATGTATGTACGCATCATGTTGGATGTTGGATATGATCAGTTGGATCATTTATATGTATGTACACATCATGTTGGATGCTGGATATGATCAGTTGGATCATTTATATGTATGTACGCATCATGTTGGATGCTGGATATGATCGGTTGGATCATTTGTATGTATTTTGTATATGCATCATGTTGGATGCTTGGATCATGTATCTGTATATGTATCAGGTGGATACATTGTATGATCAGGTAGATCATGTATATTGATATGTATCAGGTATGATCAAGTAGATCATGTATGTTGATGGATACATTGTGTGGATCATGTATCTATGTATCAAGTGGATACACTGTGTATGATGATATGTATCAGGTAGATACTTGGTGTGCATCAGATGGATGCATTGTATGATCGGGGTGATCGTGGATGACGAGCTTCTCCAAATGACATGCAGCAGGATGTTGCAGTGATGATGATCAGTATGATCATGTGTACATCAGGATGATGTATGGCGAGTATCAGATGATACTTTGTGGTTGTGGATCAGGTTGTGCAGATGAGCATGTCTAGGAGATCCTATAGGTCAGAGTTGCGTACCCATAACAGCCTGGGATGCTCTTTCAAGACATTGCTCTGGGAGGACATGTAATTTGTGCCCTGGGAGATCTTCAGGTCGGAGTTGTGTACCCGTAACATCCTGAGATGCTCTTGCGAGGTTTTGTCCTATGGCATGCAATTTGCTCCTGGGAGATCTGGACAGGATGAAAAAGGCCTCAGATGCTTCAGCCAGGTTTTTCCATGACCACATGTAATTTGCTCCTGGGAGATCTGGACAGGATGAAAAAGGACTCAGATGCTTCAGCCAGGTTTTGTGGTGGACCACATGTAATTTGCTCCTAGGAGATCTGGACAGGATGAAAAAGGCCTCAGATGCTTCAGCCAGGTTTTGTGGTGAGATCACATGTAATGTGCTCCTGGGAGATCCGACAGGTAGAGCTGTGTGCTCGTAACAGCCTGGGATGCTTCAGCCAGGTTTTGTGATGGGTCACATGTAATGTGCTCCTAGGAGATCTGACAGGTAGAGCTGTGTGCTCATAATAGCCTGGTATGCTGCAGCCAGGTTTTGTGACGCACGTAATAAGTCCTGAGGATTCCACAGTATGGCCAGTGATGATGAAGACCTGTAGGTGGTGGGCCTACATCCAGTATGAAACAGGACTGGCTCTGTAGAACTTCCTATGACGAGTAGAGTCAGAGATTGGTTGAGATAGCGGCAGCAGTGACGATGATGATGACGATGCATCGATGATGATGATCCCGAGAAGAAGACTTGTCAAGCAAAATTGTGTCGAGAAATACCTTCCTAGTTAAGAGGGAGTGTTGATGTATATGTAACTTCAGAATGTATTTCATCTATGTATTTCATATATATTTATTGTACCCTTATAAGAGATGTGTTATTCCTCTATAAGGAAGTGTCGTCATGTGGATTGACAAGTGTCGCAAGTGTGTGTACTTGCCGATGGGTTATTAGACCACCATGTGTGGGGTCGGCCCTGAAATATATATTATATTGTGGATATATCTAGATAGACAAGTCGGCCCCATAGTGTAACTGAGAAAACAGGTTAGTATAAATAGAGATCGGGAGATCTCTATTTTCATCATTCGGAAAGTCACACTTCTCTCACTCAGAAAGTGGCGTACTAGTGAGGAGGAGGATCATCTGCTACTAGGAGACTATCTCAGTGTATTTTGGTTGTACTTTGGTTGAGCCATTGCTCTCTCTATCTCTGAGGAAGTTGTGGGGTTTTTCACCTTAGGGTTTTCCCCACGGAAACTCTGTGTCTCTTGTCTCTCATGCTTTTGATTCTTGTGATGCTTGTCATGCTTATTGTGATTGTTATGCATTGATATACTGTATATGTTATTCTCTCAGTGAAGATCCTAGAGTATTGTGAATTAATGCTCAAAATTTAACAGTCCTTTGTGCCATGTCATCCATTTCAAGCTTTGTCATTAATGTGTTGTCATTAATGACAACTATGCTTATCAATATTCCCCTTTTTCATTGATGGCAACCTAAATTCTCTCCCCCTTTTCCATTAATGACAAAGGGATAATCAGTTAGCCATCAAAAGCTTCACAATGCTCAAAACAAATTGTATCTTTGAATACATCATGAAATCATACTATGTCAATTCTTCATTGGGTGATCTCCACCTTTGACTAAGCTTGGCATTATTTCTTGGAGATCATCCTTGTCAAACTTTTCACTTCCCATCTTCAAATTTTTATAATTACTCCCCCTTTCATGCTGAGATTAATCTTCCTTATATGGTATTCTTGCTTCCTTATTGAGTATGCTAATGTAGTTTTTGAACTAGCTCCCCCTTTCATGTGTACTCCTTCATTTTCTGTAGATGCTTCAAAAATCCTTTCATTTGTGGGTCTTACTGTTGTTGGTACCAATTGATAGTTTACCAATTGATGTTTTACAGTTTCAGTCATCCCATTGAATGTGTGCTCTATGGGTAATCTCTTGCTGCTCCAATATGTTGTAGCTGCCAATACCAGTTGATATTCAAGTAATATTGCATGCTCATGAGATCTTACAAACTGTCAAGTCAGATTGTTCTCTGTTGTAGATTTCCTGCTATCCTTAAAATCAGAAATCAATTTATGATGAAAGTATCTCATACAATCAGCAACAAGTATTTCCAAATCAATCATCTAGTAAATTCATAAAAGGTAAGCATGTATCATCTTTCCAAACATTGATTCATTTCATTTGCTATACTCCCCCTATCAAATACATATCAGCTTGTCATCAACATCATTACTCCTTTTCATAAATTCTTCTTTACCAAACTCGTTTACTCAAGCCATCAATATTCTTCAATTGGGTGCCTTTGTCTCATTTGTATCAATTATGTTGCTTCTTTGAGATGCCCGAGATCAAGCTTCATCCTTCTTCTTTTAATTTTCATCTTTCATTTATGATTCCTCTGTCATTTCATATCAGATCTTTCACACAGTCATTGTCCTGTAGCTTCTTCATTACACTCTCCACATTATTCTGTAAATGCTTATATGTCTTCAATAGTTTTTAAAAATTGATCTTGGATATCTTCAAAAAGTGTTGCTTCTAATCTTTGAATGCCATAGCCAAAATCATGGACAAGATTCTCCAAACAATATTAAACTTAAACATGGATTGCCCTCTTAAAGACACTGTCACTATATTATCTAATCACAGTCAAACGATCGTAGATAAAATATCTTTGTCATTGTCTTTCAGCCTTCATGATGCTATGTCATTTTGAATCACGACATTTGATTTCATATGTACTTCCCTGCCTTCATAAGACTTTTAAATCTAATCTTGTATGAATTCATGCCTAGCCTTTCTTCAAAAAATACTTTTGTTTTCAATTTTATAAACTTAGATCTATTCTCATCCATGCTCACAGTACCATACACCAAGTTGAACCATTTATGTCATGCATTGGTTGTCCTTTTCAAAACTCGATCCTAGGACATGTATCTTAGTTTGGAGTAGTTATCAGCTTCCCTTGAGTTCATCCTCCAATTCCATGGACTCAAGGTATACCCAAAGTCTTTAAAAGACCTCAAGCATGGCTTGTCATATGGAAGCCACCTTCATTTGTGCAATGATCATCAACTTCATTTAGATTTAGAAAAATATGATTTTTCACCCATACCTTAGAATGTCCTTGGCTATGATTATTTATCCTTTGGTCTTCACATCTATCTGTGTCATTCTTCTTCCAAGATTCATTAACTTGTATTGCTGATGAGTATGAAAAACTTCTCATTGATTGTCTTCTTGAACTTGCACATACTTGGGCTTTAAGGCCAATACCACCACAAGTGTAACATCTCAAGGCATAACATTTAGCAGCAGAATGTCCAATTCGGTCACATGTCCAGCATCTCATTTGATCACCTTGACTTCCAGCACTTCTTCTTCCATGGAATGTACAATCCATGGCCTTGTGACCAAAAGAATTACAAGAATAACAATAACCCTTAAAGATGCTATCATACATGAGTGCTTGATTCCATCTTGGAGTTGTCTCTTTTCTTCTAAAGAATTTGCTTTGAGGAGTGGGAGCAACTTCTTGGTGCATTTTTTATCTTCCAAATTCTTTTTTGTCATGTGCAGGTGCATGAGGAGCTTTGCTTTAACCTTTGAAGGATGTGGATCCAACTTTAGGAGTCTTGGGGGACCACATGTCTTCTTCAGATTTGTTTTCTATCTTCTTGTACCCGAGACCAGATTTGTCAAAGGGAGATCTTTGACAATTCAAAATTTCTTCCAAGATGACTGAACTTTCTTTGAATTTCACATGAGCTTTTGAATTTTCAATTTTCTTCTTGAGATCAACAATTTCCATCTAAAACTTTTGATTTGTCTTCTCTTTTTATTCTAGCTGGAGCTTCATATTTTATTCTATTCTTTTAGCTTCCTCCAACTGGACTTTTAGATCAATATTATCCCATCTAGTCTCCTCAAGTTCTGTAGGATCTTTACAAGTCTCTTCTTGTTCTTTTGCTAATTCAATCTTCAATCTACTAACTTCTTCAATTTGATCTTCTAGCTTATATTGTAAAACTCTGTTCTTGAGTTTCAATCTCATGAGCAATGCCTTTGTCTTTTTTGTATTTTTCAAATGACCCCAAAATATTCTTCTTAAGCCTCGAGTTAAATTTGAGATCAACATCCAATAGGGTGCATGCAAATGCATTATTGGTTTTAAACAAATATTCTTCTTCATCTTCTATAAGTGGAATTTCAACATCATCACATTTAGAATTATCATCAACTGAAAAGTTCTTACCTTCACTTACATTTGAATTTTGTACCTCTTCTTCTCTTTGTTTCTCATCTTCAGAGGTCTTGATTTCTGTTTCATTTTCTTTGTCTTGACTCCTCCTTTGGTACTCTTCTTCCAGCTTGAACCAAAGATCTTTGGCAGAGGTGTATTCTTTTACACTTTATTGGATAGGGCTTGAGAGTCCATCCATTGGAAACTTTAAGGAAATAATATTGTCTTTTTCAGCTGTTGTATTTGTCTTCTTGCTAGGCTGCATAGGTGGGTTAACCACAATTTCCCAAACACCAAATTTCTTCAAGTAATCCTTCATTTTGCTTCTCCAACCAAAATAATCATACTTTTCAAAAACTGGAACTTCATTGTGAATGAACTTTGATGGTCCTTCCATTTTGTGTCCACTAATCCCTTCAAGCTTGCTAGGCTTGTGATGAAGGCCTACTCTAAAACCAATTGATGCACACAAAAGCTCACTGAGAGGGGGGGGTGAATCAGTGAGCGAAAACTTATTACCAATTTTAACTTATTCTTCAAAACTTAAACTTATATCATTTTCAAATTTGACTTTAAAACCACTTTCATCAATCTCTAAACTATACTTCAGTAATCATTAACTTAAAACATATCATTCATCAAGTAAAACACATTCATCAACACATCATAAGAGACACAGGATCATTTTTGTAATCTTTTTATATTTGATTCAATCGGCTACAACCGGGGGGTCTATCAGCTTCAACTGAATTAGAAGCACCAACTTCCATTCCAAGACTCAGCTTGGTCTTTTTCGCAGATCTAACTAAGAAAAATAGTACAAGGCCTGGCTTGTAATTACATATACACATTTGTCACATTACATCTTATATATCATTGATCTATTCATATGCACATAATACACACATCATTCTGTCCTATAACAAGTCATCATTGTGTCCTCTAACATGTCATCATTTTGTTCTCTAACATGTCAACATTTTGTCCACTAACATGTCATGCTTCTGTCATCAAACATCTATGTCATGTCAGGCTACCAACATAAATATGTGTGTTGAGTATGCTGCTCCTTTAGCCACCCGAAAACATGAAGAAGAAAAAATAAAAGATATGCTTGACAATTGATTTGCTGCTACTTCATGAGTACCCGAAAATCTCAGGCCTCTTCCTCTAAACCCCAAAAATCAGAGCTTCCTTCACTTATCCAAATTTCTCCACATTTTCTCACCTCTTCAAAGTAAAACATGTCTTCTATTTATACTTTTCCTCACCATCAATTTAGGAGGCCGACTTGTCTTTTTTATTTTTATTTTATCATTAAGTCAAATAATATTTTTCATTTCCATGTTATCGTTAACAAATATATATATATATATATATATATATATATATTTAGCCTTTGGCCACATGTAACATACTGAAAAATCATAAAAATTAAAAAAAAATCTTCGCGACATTTATTATTATACTAGCTGTGCGGAAATATATAAAATGCTAGTTTATTCATTTAAATATGTTCTGGAATAAAATGTTATCATGATCATGCATGTATTTTTGTTTTATGATGCGTAAGGAATTTGATTACGTCTATATTATGATGTTGTTGGATATTTCTTACCTCGGTTGGGCAACCTAGTTTACTTATGAGTTGATATCGATGATTTATATAATTACTTTCTATTGTTTAACTATGCTAATTGTTTGTTCTTCTTTTTGATGGTGAAGGGGGTCCTATGGGTACCCTGAGGCTTACTTAGCTATTTTGCTAAAGCATTGTACCTCTTTTTCGCAGATCGCAGGTAAGAGTAATAATGTTTTTAAAGTGTGAAAGAAGAACTCCTAAATTCACTTCAGTTAGTCTTCGATGTCTTTAGAGTTAACCTTGGAGTATTTTCTGGGTGAGATCTTCCAATTTGATCTTCATTCATACTTTATGCTATTCGTAAACTGGAGTATTTGTATAATATTGAAAGTATTGGAATGTTAACTTTGATATTAGGAGGTTACAATCCTACCTTAGCAATATCAACATGTAAACAAGGAGCTATAAAAAAATAGATTCTATTCTAAACTCTAATGCTATTATTATAATCCTATGAATTTCTTGTGTTCCTATACATTATATGCATAACCTAGAGAAAAGTATGAAAATAGTAACTTGACTAAGTCTAATGTCGTGAATTATATCAACTTCATGCACTTACTTATGTGATAGATTTATAATGTTTAGAGTATTCATATAATCACTATACCTTAGTGATGAAATAGCCTTTAGCCTTTACACAAGGATTTGTGACAATACATATATTGTAAAAAGGGTGCATTTGTGAAACATAAACTATATGCCAAATACCATGCATTTCTATGGTATGTAAACTATATGCAAATACCATACTATTCCTATAGTATGTAAACTATATGCAAATACTATGTGTTTCCTATTATGTGTAAACTATATGCAATGATAAGATATGAGTTTGAATGAACAAATGAACATTGTGTGATGACTTTAAACCTAGGTTCGATGACTTGTTGATACATACAAAAGATTGTAACTATGGACTTACGGTATTATATATTATGACATGTTGCATTCATAACCATCGTGCCAAATTCCAATACGGGTAAGGTATTAATGCCTTAGTGGTTATACGCTGGCAGGCACTCGCGTCCAGGCTTAGCATTAACTCGTCTATCTACTACCTTGATGGAATTCTCGGTGGCTGCTATCGTGGATAATGTCATGTGAAAAATTTGTAAGGATAATACCAACATCGTCGAGCTGTACAAGGTTGGACATATCAATATGCTGAGTTGATCTCCACGGTGGAGGTTGTAATTAATGTGGTTTTAAATGCAGTTGCTACTCATAGCACGATGTGCATTGTTGGCAAGGTATCCACCGTCAATCTCGTGGTGCTCTCGGGTTTTGGACTAAACCCTAGTCCTCCACTATGTTTCGTCGAGGTTGTTTCTTTGGCATTCATTTTGCAATGGAGGAGTGTGGGAGAGGCCGACAGCCTGAGAAGTTTTAGGGTTTTGTTAGAAGGGTGTTAGGGCACCTCCTAGGTTTCGATATCACGACCAGTGACTGTAACTTCACTATCAGAGCCGAGCCTTTAAGAGTACTGGCTTACTGCAATCGTTGGTAGTTGGAATAGTTTCCAGGTTTTCACGATAGTATTGAGAGTAAATGGTCCAGAGGCTGGTTTTCTTTTGCTAGTAAATGGTAGTTCACAGAACTATATACCATCTTCGTTGCGTTTGCTAATAAGGTGATGGCTTGGTTCCCGTCGAAGGTGGGTGTCTCAGTTTTTCAGAAGCCAGTAATAAAGGTAATGTATCGGAACTGTAGCTAGTAATGTTATTTGTGAACTAAATTCGTAAATCCATAATGCAATATTTAACCATCACAGGTTTTTGTTGGCAAGTACACTTCGTCTGTAGGTTGCTCTGTTGAAGCTTCGTGGAGGTATTTTCTTAACAACTGGTAAGCCTCGGTGGTTTCCTGTAGGTTACCCTTGGCAATGTTGGCCATTGTTTGATGTTAGCCGTAGCTTGGGCTTGATGTCTAGCTGAGGATTTGGCCGTCGTCGTGATGTTTTGTGAGCCAAATGGCTGAATGTAGGGAGGATGGGTATCCTCGACCTACTTGCAGCGTTACACTGTAAATTTATTTGTTGAAATGTAATATATGTTGAAGGGTGTAACCCTCGGTTGTTTTAATGAAGAAGAGAGGATTATGTATCTTAATATTGTTTGTATTCGTAGTGTTGAAGATCATTGCTCTGGGACCTGTGTTATTATATTTTAATGTTTAGCTTAAGAATTGTTTTGTATTGTTACTGGCCAAGAGCCAGAGGTTAATTTCTTGTTTTATGAAACCTCAAACCCTAATGTCTACTTCGTTTTGATGTATGGAATTGTTTGCAACCTCGAACCCTTGGTTTGGCACGTGACTATGATGTTGCTATGTTTAAATTGTTGAAATCCAAATGGCTTGGTTCCTCGAATTGTAAACTTCGTTTTGTTTGTGTAGATGAATAGTATCGATGGGAAGTTGATTTTGCTATTGTAAAATATCCACCTTGTTTTGTTTAAATTCTATGTTTAAAAAGGGTTTTGTTTACTAGTGTTAATACGTTGTAATATATAGAAGTGATAAGGGTTTATAACCCATAATTGTTATGTAAGCAAAAGCCTTCTAAAAGGTCGTACTCAGTCTTAGGTAGTCTATTTGATTTGATAAGTTTGAATGAGTACTAAAATGTTATAATACAGAAACTAGGGTTTTGTCAATAATAGAACATTTGTCCGATACATACTTGGTCTGTGTTTTAAAATGTCTATAGTAATAATGATATAAGGTTATCAGTTCTGTTTACCTTTGTTTGAATGATAATTGCTTTAAATATTGCATATGGGTAACTTGTTTTGATGCTAAATGATTATAATACAGGATGGTTAAAAGTCTTGTTAGAATATTTGAATGGATATGTAGAATAATAAGGAACTTATAACTTTTTTGTTTTGTTTTGCGCAAAGGTTTAGAAACATAGAGTAGTTAAACCCTAATTTAATCTATTGCTTCTACAGTAAAGATATTATATTGTCTGAATGAAAGCATTGATTCTATGTTTGTCTATGACAGAAACATGAGCTATCGAAATTGTTAAATAGCTAAGAAATTACGATAAATATAACAGATAAGAAATTTTTGAAGGAAAGTATAACAGTGTTAGCTTACTGCATATCATTTATCTATCTTAATTTTCCCTTCCCTGTACTAGAGTATGGTACAGAAAACAGTACGTGGAAAAATACAGGGAAGACATTTATTCAATCATTTCATGTACTTAATCATCATTCTATAGAATCATAACCAGATTAGAAATCATCAACTACTTCTGCATGATGATAACTACCAGTCTTTAACTAACGATTACTAATTCTTCTATTACAGGAAATAAATTAACTATCTAGGAATTGAAATAACAACTAGAACCTGAAACTGTAGATAGGGTGGAAAAACACCCAAGGAGGCCTGTTTCTCCCAACCTTCTCCAGAAGAAGCAGCCAAGCTACTTGCCTCCTTTGGACCCTCGAGCCCGTTTACTAAACCACTAGGTAGAAGACTATGTGTAGAAGCAAGGCACTCAAATTGTATAACCAACAATCGATGAAGACTTGCCAAAACCTCAATCTCTGGACTCCACAGTAAAAACTCTGCACTCAGCAGTAACAAGGAAGACTTACACCATGATAAAAAACCTGGACTTCCCCTCATCGAATCTCTTGTGTGCATACAGCAGAACCACAAGGTAAATTTCCTCGTTAGGAAAAGTGTTGAACCTCAGTCCAAATTCGATGGCTTTATAAAGATGCCTAGGTCTTTAGTGGTCAGTTTTCAATAAATGAGCCTCAAGCTCCAATCCCATCTTTCAGGGCACTATGACCACAATTCAAGGGAGTTGTCCCATACCAACAACTAGTTGCTTGCCTCATGATGCTGTCACTTGTCCATTGTCTTCTACCCCAGATTCCATTCCACCTAGTGGGTCAGTAAACACTCTTTCAATAGTTCTCCTTGGGTGAGTGTTTCCTATTTTATTTATTTAAATAATAATACTGTGCAATTACAGTCATCCTTGGACACTTGTCCAAATATAAACTTTACAATGAAAATTAAGATAATGTCTTCTTCAAACATAAAATGTTTTTCAGCAAAGGGGTATGTTACAAACACCCCCACTTAAGCTCAACATCGTCCTCGATGTTGCTTATTCTTCGTTAGAGACTCCCTGGAACAGAACTGGATATGTTGCCCACATGTTACTTTCCAGTTTCCAGGTAGCTTCATCAAGGCTAAGGTGCTTCCATTGCACCTTTACCTGCCCATGGTACGATTCCGGAGCATAATTTCCCTCCTATCGAGAATACAGTCCGATTCCACCTAAAAATCTCCTTCGGGTTCCACCTGTATGTCATTCCAATTCAGCACATGAGTAGCATCGTGCAGATACTTCTTTAAAACTGAAATGTGAAATTATGGATTCTTAAATTAGATGGCAGAGCCAACTGATATGCAACAAGTCCAATCCTTGATAGGACCTCAAATGGTCCATAGTACCTTGGTGCTAGTTTAGCACAACTCCCAAGCTTAAAAGAACTTTTCTTGGGTTTTACCTTTACAAAGACATGATCTCCAACCTGAAATTCTCTTTCAATGCGTTTCAGATCTGCATAACTTTTTTGTCTATCTTGTGCAACTTTTAAGTTGCCTTGCACCTGTGTCATGGTTAGCTCCATCTCTTTTAACAAATTTGGTCCTAACATTACTCTGTCAACAAGGTTATCCCAAGAAATAGGAGTACAACATTTTCTTCCATATAAAATCTCAAATGGACTAAGTCTAGCAGATGCTTGATAATGATTATTGTATGCAAATTTAGCTAAATGCAAATAGTCTTCCCACTTAGTTGGTTGATCTTTAACATACATTTGTAACATGTCTTCTAAAATATGATTAACCCTTTCAGTCTGTCTGTCAGTTTGTGGATGGAAAGAAATACTGGAATTTAATTTAGTATTTAAACCCTTAAACAATGTTGTCCAGAAATTTCTAGTAAACTTGGAGTCTTGGTCAGAAATAATTACATTTGGAATTCCGTGTAAGCGGAAGATTTGCTTCATAAACACATCTGCATTGTTAGCAGCTTTGAATGTAGTCTTAATAGGAATAAAATGAGCAAATTTACTAAGTTTATCCACAACCACCATTATTGAGTCATTATGTTTCTGATTCTTAGGTAAACCTATAATAAAATCAATACTTATAATTTTCCATTTCCATTTCGGAATTGGCAATGGCTGCAATAGGCCAGCTGGGTGTTGATGTTCAGCCTTAATGGTCTGACATTCAAAACATCTAGCAATCTACTCAGCCACTTCATTTTTCATTTGGGCAAAAAATAATCCTTCGTTAACATAGTTATCATTTTCTGATAACCAGGATGTCCCGAATAAGGACTTTTATGAACTTCATCCAAAATCAGCAGTTTAACCTTTGACACATTGGGTACATAAATTCTGTTTTTATATGTCATTAAGCCTTTTTCATTAATTTTGTATTCTGTTATTAAATTTTCAGATAAATCTGCAGCAACCTTATGATGCAATTTTTGATAATTTTCATCTTGCTTAATTCCTTCTTCGATCTGATTTTCTAGATCTGTCTTAAATGTGTTGATTGCTGCCACAAAACTTAATTTGGCATTTCTACTCAAAGCATCAGCAACTTTGTTTTATTTACCCTTAATGTGTTGAATTTTGAAATCATACTCGCTAAGGAAAGCTAACCACCTAGCTTGCCTTGCGTTAAGATTTGTTTGATCCAACAAGTGTTTTAAACCTTTATTGTCTGTCATTAGTATAAAATTTCTTCCAATCAAGTGGTGGCGCCACATTTTTAGTGCATGTATCACGGCTACCAGCTCTAGATCATACGTTGCGTAGTTTTTTTCGTGGATTTTTAACTTTCTAGACTCAAAAGCAATAGCATGACCTTCTTGAGTTAAGACCCCACCAAGTCCATCATTGCACGCATCAGTGCATACAACGAAGTCTTTGTTAGGATCAACTATTTTTAATATAGGTGTTGTTGTTAATAATTCTTTTAACTTCTTAAAACTTTCTTTGCATTTTTTATCCCAAACGAATTTCTTCCCTTTCTTCTGCAAAGAAGTTATGGGATTCGCAATTCTAGAGAATCCCTCAATAAACTTTATGCAGTAACCTATTATTCCCATAAATGACCGTACATAAGTTACGTCTTTAGGGACAGGCCACTCATTAATTGCTCTTATTTTATCTGGGTCGACAGAAATTCCATCTTTAGAGATTATGTGACCTAAGTAATATATTTTATCTTTATAAAAGTCACATTTACTAAACTTAGCATAAAGATGATGTTCTCTTAACACTTGCAGAATTATTCTTAAATGTTCGTCGCGCTCTTCTTTAGTTTTTGAATAGATTAGAATATCATCAATGAACACGATTACAAACTTATCTAAGTACTTATGAAGAACATTATTCATTAAGAACATGAACAATGCCGGTGCATTAGTTATCCCCAAAGGCATAACTACGAACTCGTAGTGCCCATAACGAGTTCTGAAAGCAGTTTTGAAAATGTCTCCATCCTTTATTCTAACTTGATGATATCCAGACCTTAAATCAATTTTAGTGAATATCTCTGCTCCGCGTACCTGATCGAATAGATTGTCAATGCGGGGCAAGGGATATCGATTTTTAATTGTCATTTTATTAAGTTGACGGTAATCTATGCACAGTCACATGGTACCATCCTTCTTTTTAACAAAGCTAACTGGTGCTCCCCAAGGAGACACACTAGGCCTTATATAGTTTTTATCTATTAATTCTTTCAGCTGATATTTTAGTTCATTTAAGTCCAAAATATTCATTATGTAGGGAGCCTTTGAGTTTGGTACCGCACCCGGTACTAACTCAATGGTGAAATCAAGTTCTCTTTTCGGAGGTAGTCCTGGAATTTCTTCCGAGAATACATCAGAAAAGTCCCTAAGAATAGGTATATCTTCCAATTTTATCTTATCTTCTTTAGATGAACAATCGTCATTAATAACATTCACAACAAACATTTTACAGCCCTTTCTTACAGTTCTCTTTACTTGCAAAGCAGAAATTTGTCTTACAGATGTTTTCCTAGGAATTATTTTTACTGTTTTAGTATTACCTTCACTATTCAAACAAGTAAAAGATTTTTCATAATAGTTGAGTACTACTCTATGTTGTTCAAGCCAATCCATGCCAATTAACAAATCATATGACCATAATGGAAAAACATTCAAATTAACTTGCATTTTTAGTTGACTCATAAGTACATCACAACCTTTGACAAATTCTGTAACCTTTCTTTTAGTGCTTGTTGCTAGCTGAACTAACCACGAATTATAAAAATTTTCTACCTTTAACTTGCAAATTTTCACTAAATTAGGTGAAATGTAACTCAAACTTGCACCTGGATCTATTAGAATTGAAATAGATTTGTTTTGTATCATACCTTCGATTTCGACCATAGACGTTTGATGGTCTGCTTGTTTCAACACTACATTTATCCTGGGCATTTCTCTTGCTACATCACCAACTGTAGGCTCCACTTGTATGGTGTGAATGTTATTGAATTTCTTTCTGTAGCATGGGCATTGAGCTCTAGTATGGGGTCCACCGCAGTCATAACACTTCAAAGGTACTCTCTGTTCAACATTTCTGGTGTTGTTATTATTATTAGGCACGTTCCTTGCAGCAGTAAAATTATGTGGTACATTACCCTTGTAATTATTATTACTTGAAAATTTTCTTTTATTAAAATTTTTCTTAAAACTTCCAAAATTCTGATTATAATTTTTCTTTTTATGCTCAAAATTATTAGATTTATTACTTTTCCAACTCGATACACCTTCTCTTCTCTTGTTCTGTTCAAAACAGAAATTAGCCTTCCTCATGGCTTCTTCAAGAGTTGAAGGGTTATCGTACTCAATTATGTCCTTTATGTGGAAGGATAAACAGCTTAGAAACCTTTGTATCTTAGGTTTTTCTTCAGCTAGGTAAGGTACATACCTTAACAAGCTAAGAAACTTGCTGCATAACTCCTTCATGGTCATTGAACCCATCTTTAAATCATAAAATTCTTTTGACTTATCTTCGTAGTACTATTCGGATAAAAACTTTTTCTTAAACATGTTCTTAAATGTTCTCCATTTTATGTCTTTATCCTTAAGATTTTTAACTCTTTTGACATCTTTCCACCAAATATCTGCCCTTCCGGTCAGATTGTATATGGCCATCTTAGCTTTTAATTGAGATGAGTAGTTATAAATCTGAAAGTACTTCTTCATTACGGACAGCCATGCTTCAGCTGCCTCTCCCTTTTCATTTTCGCCATTAAAAGCTGGTGGCTTTATCTTTTTAAATTATCCAGTAATTTTTTCATGATGCTTATGCTTCCTCTTCTTAGAACGGTAATCACTATCACTGTTGTCCTGATCAGAATTACAGTTACTTCGATCAGATTCAGATGAAGAGTAACTATTACTTTTACCATTCTTTTCTTTCTTGTCCTTATGTTTGTGGGACATTGTACCAGAATCAGAATTTACTTTTGATTTCCTTCCTCTTTCCTCATTTTGGTAGTTTTCCATTAAAATCTGATTTAACTCTTCTTGCGCCTTCAAAATTTGTTCATTCTCTTCTTTAACAGTTCTTATTTCAGATTTTAAATCTTTTACAGTACGTAGCAGTTCAGAAGATTGATTATTTAACTCTACGTAAATTCCTTCATTACCATTATTATGTGCGTTGTTATTATGTTCATTATGATGAGGAGATCTGTCCTCTGCTGATTCTTCCGATATTTCCATACATGAAAATTCAATATCAAGTTGTTATGTACAGAAACAAAATCAAATAAAAGTCAGTAACTAAGTTTTCTGTTTTGGGCACGTGAGCCTATTTCAGGCCTAGAGTTTGAACTCACGCTTTGATACCACATGTAACATCCCGAAAAATCATAAAAATTAAAAAAAATTCTTCACGACATTTATTATTATACTAGCTGTGCGGAAATATATAAAATGCTAGTTTATTCATTTAAATACGTACTGGAATAAAATGTTATCATGATCATGCATGTATTTTTGTTTTAAGATGCGTAAGGAATATGATTACGTCTATATTATGATGCTGTTGGATATTTCTTACCTCAGTTGGGAAACCTAGTTTACTTATGAGTTGATATCGATGATTTATATAATTACTTTCTATTGTTTAACTATGCTAATTGTTTGTTCTTCTTTTTAATGGTGAAGGGGGTCCTATGGGTACCCTGAGGCTTACTTAACTATTTTGCTAAAGCATTGTACCTCTTTTTCGCAAATCGCAGGTAAGAGTAATAATGTTTGTAAAGTGTGAAAGAAGAACTCCTAAATTCACTTCAGTTAGTCTCCGATGTATTTAGAGTTAACCTTGGAGTATTTTTCGGGTGAGATCTTCCAGTTTGATCTTCATTCATACTTTATGCTATTCGTAAACTGGAGTATTTGTATAATATTGAAAGTATTGGAATGTTAACTTTGATATTAGGAGGTTACAATCCTACCTTAGCAATATCAAAATGTAAACAAGGAGCTATAAAAAAAAATAGATTCTATTCTAAACTCTAATGCTATTATTATAATCCTATGAATTTCTTATGTTCCTATACATTATACACATAACCTAGAGAATAGTATGAAAATAGTAACTTGACTAAGTCTAAGGTCGTGAATTATATCAACCACATGCACTTACTTATGTGATAGATTTATAATGTTTAGAGTATTCATATAATCACTATACCTTAGTGATGAAATAGCCTTTAGCCTTTACACAAGGATTTGTGACAATACATATATTGTAAAAAGGGTGCATTTGTGAAACATAAACTATATGCCAAATACCATGCATTTCTATGGTATGTAAACTATATGCAAATACCATACTATTCCTATAGTATGTAAACTATATGCAAATACTATGCATTTCCTATTATGTGTAAACTATATGCAATGATAAGATATGAGTTTGAATGAACAAATGAACATTGTGTGATGACTTTAAACCTAGGTTCAATGACTTGTTGATACATACAAAAGATTGTAACTATGGACTTACGGTATTATATATTATGACATGTTGCAATCATAACCATCATGCCAAATTCCAATATGGGTAAGGTATTAATGCCTTAGTGGTTATACGCTGGTAGGCACTCGTGTCCAGGCTTAGCATTAACTCGTCTATCTACTACCTTGATGGAATTCTCGGTGGCTGTTATCGTGGATAATGTCATGTGAAAACTTTGTAAGGATAATACCAACATCGTCGAGTTGTACAAGGTTGGACCTATCAATATGTTGAGTTGGTCTCCACGGTGGAGGTGGTAATTAATGTGGTTTTAAATGCAGTTGCTACTCGTAGCACGATGTGCATTGTTGGCAAGGTATCCACCGTCGATCTCGTGGTGCTCTCAGGTTTTGGACTAAACCCTAGTCCCCCACTATGTTTCGTCGAAGTTGTTTCTTTGGCATTCATTTTGCAATGGAGGAGTGTGGGAGAGGTCGACAGCCTGAGAAGTTTTAGGGTTTTGTTAGCAGGGTGTTAGGGCACCTCCCCGGTTTTGATGTCAGGACCAGTGACTGTAACTTCACTCTCAGAGCCGAGTCTTTAAGAGTACCAGCTTACTACAATCGTTGGTAGTTGGAATAGTTTCTAGGTTTTCACAATAGTATTGAGAGTAAATGGTCCAGAGGTTGGTTTTCTTTTGCTAGTAAATGGTAGTTCACATAACTGTATACGGTCTTCGTTGCGTTTGCTAATAAGGTGATGGCTTGGTTCCCGTCGGATGTGGGTGTCTCATTTTTTCAGAAGACAGTTATAAAGGTAATGTATCAGAACTGTAGCTAGTAATGTTATTTGTGAACTAAATTCGTAAATCCATAATGCAATATTTAAACATCATGGGTTTTTGTTGGCAGGTACACTTCGTATGTAGATTTCTCTGTTGAAGCTTCGTGGAGGTATTTGCTTAACAACCAGTAAGCCTTTGTGGTTTCCTGTAGGTTACCCTTGGCAATGTTGGCCATTGTTTGATGTTAGCTGTAGCTGGGGTTTGATGCCTAGGTGAGGATTTGGCCGTCGTCGTGATGTTTTGTGAGCCAAATGGCTAAATGTAGGGAGGATGAGTATCCTCGACCTGCTTGCAGCGTTACACTGTAAAGTTATTTGTTGAAATGTAATATCTGTTGAAGGGTGTAACTCTCGGTTGTTTTACTGAAGAAGAGAGGATTATGTATCTTAATACTGTATGTATTCGTAGTGTTGGAGATCACTGCTCCAGGACCTGTGTTATTATATTTTAATGTTTAGCTTAAGAATTTTTTTGTACTATTACTGGCCGAGAGCCAGAGGTTAATGTCTTGTTTTATGAAACCTCAAACCCTAATGTCTACTTCGTTTTGATGTATGCAATTGTTTGCAACCTCGAACCCTTGGTTCGGCACGTGACTATGATGTTGCTATGTTTAAATTGTTGAAAGCCAAATGGCTTGGTTCCTCGAATTGTAAACTTAGTTTTGTTTGTGTAGATGAATAGTATCGATGGGCACTTGGTTTTTCTATTGTAAAATATCCACCTTGTTTTGTTTAAATTCTATGTTTAAAAAGGGTTTTGTTTACTAGTGTTAATACATTGTAATATATAGAAGTGATAAGGGTTTCGAACCCATAATTGTTATGTAAGCAAAAGCCTTCTAAAAGGTCGTACTCAGTCTTGGGTAGTCTATTTGATTTGATAAGTTTGAATGAGTACTAAAATGTTATAATACAGAAACTAGGGTTCTGTCAATAATAGAACATTTGTCTGATACATACTTGTTCTGTGTTTTAAAAGGTCTATAGTAATAATGATATAAGGTTATTAGTTTTGTTTACTTTTGTTTGAATGATAATTGCTTTAAATCTTGCATATGGGTAACTTGTTTTGATGCTAAATGATTATAATACAGGATGGTTAAAAGTCTTGTTAGAAGATTTGAATGGATATGTAGAATAATAAGGAACTTATAACTTTTTTTTGTTTTACGCAAAGGTTTAGAAACATAGAGTAGTTAAACCCTAATTTAATCTATTGCTGCTACAGTAAAGATATTATATTGTCTGAATGAAAGCATTAATTCTATGTTTGTCTATGACAGAAACATGAGCTATAGAAATTCTTAAATAGCTAAGAAATTACGATAAATATAACAAATAAGAAATTTTTGAAGGAAAGTATAACAGAGTTAGCTTACTGCATATCATTTATCTATATTAATTTTCCCTTCCCTGTACTAGAGTACAGTACAGAAAACAGTACGTGGAAAAATACAGGGAAGACATTTATTCAATAATTTCATGTACTTAATCATCATTCTACATAATCATAACCAGATTAGAAATCAATCAACTACTTATGCATGATGATAAGTACCAGTCTTTAACTAAAAATTACTAATTCTTCAGTTACAGGAAATAAATTAACTATCTAGGAACTGAAATAACAAGTAGAACCTGAAACTGTAGGTAGGGTGGACAAACACCCAAGGAGGCCTGTTCCTCCCAACCTTCTCCAGAAGAAGCAGCCAAGCTACTTGCCTCCTTTGGACCCCCGAGCCTGTTTACTGAACCACTAGGTAGAAGACTCTGTGTAGAAGCAAGGCACTCAAATTGTATAACCAGCAATCAATGAAGACTTTCCAAAACCTCAATCTCTGCACTCAGCAGTAAAAACTCTGCATTCAGCAGTAACAAGGAAGACTTACACCATGATAAAAAACCTAGACTTCCCCTCATCGAATCTCTTGTGTGCATACAACAGAACCACAAGGTAAATTTCCTCGTCAGGAAAAGTGTTGAACCTCAGTCCAAATTCGGTGGCTTTTTAAAGATGCCTAGGTCTTTAGTGGTCAGTTTTCAATAAATCAGCCTCAAGCTCCAGTCCCATCTTTCGGGGCACTATGACCACAATTCAAGGGAGTTGTCCCATACCAACAGCTAGTTACTTGCCTCATGATGCTGCCACTTGTCCATTGCCTTCTACCCCAGATTCCATTCCACCTAGTGGGTCAGTAAACACTCTTTCAATAGTTCTCCTTGGGTGAGTGTCTCCTATTTTATTTATTTAAATAATAATATTGTGCAATTACAGTCATCCTTGGACACTTGTCCAAATATAAACTTTACAATAAAAATTAAGATAATGTCTTCTTCAAACATAAATTTTTTTCCAGCAAAGGGGTATGTTACACCACATCATCATGGGTTTCTTGTCCATGCCATGTCATGGCCTTCAATAATGCCCGCAAGGGCTATTTAAATATGCCTACATGACCCCACAAAAATGCCTGCATGGGGCTATTTTTCATGCCTACAATTATGCCCACGGGCTCCACTTAATATGCCCGCAAGGGCCATTAAACAATTCCATTTTAGCTCCCTAAAAATATGCCCGCATAGGCCTCCTAAAAATGCCCACAAGGGCTTTTTCAATTGCCCTTGATTATGCCCGCAAGGGGCCATATTTATGCCTGCGGGAGGTTCATAAAGAATTCCCACAGGAGGTTCGTAAAGAATTCCCACAAGGCTACATAAGATTCCCGCATGAGCCTCATTAACAAAATGCCCGCAACACTCCTAAAATGCCCACAGGATGCCTATAGGGTCTTCCAAATGCCCGCAAGGTCCTTCAAATACACGCATGTATCTTCCAAATTCCTTGTCATCAACCTTGTCATGATTCTTTGTCCTCCAAATCATCCAAATCACCTTTTCCATGTCATCTAGTTGTTTTTCCATGCCATTCATGCTATCCAAGTCACCAATCATGTCTTTAAATGTGCCTTGTCTGCCACTTGTCTTTATCCTCCATGCATTGTCATGTCCTTTGTCTTTGCCATGTCACATTTTCCATGTCATGTTTGCTTGTCATACACCTTTGTCCACCTTATCATCAATCCAGGTCCTTTTCCTTTATGCCATGTCATCCATTTCAAGTTTTTTCATTAATGTGTTGTCATCAATGACAACTATGCTTGTCAGAATACTTGCTGGCAGATTGATAAATCTCTGTGTATGAAGGTAGAAGGTCTTATGCACTTAAAAGGGAAATTATTATAGTTGTTTGAGAAATCTTAGGTTATCGATCACTGAAAGGATCGATGCTCTGCACATACGAATTTGCAGAGGTGATGTGTAGGTTTGATGGGAAGATCAAGTTAGGAGCCAAGGAGATTGATTGATCGATTCTCTGATAAATCAATGCAGAGTCATAGATATTGTAATCGGTTTATTCTACAAAGTTCGGACGATCAAGATTGAGAGAAGACACATCAACGACAGGGAAAGGATTTCACGAGGAGAAATTGCATGGGAGATAGAGCTCCGAAATGCCAAGGTGAACATTCTGCAATTGATCACAGATCGACAGACAAAGGAAGTCGTGAAATGATCAACGGCCTATACAGTGTTCCACGGGAAAAATATTTTGGAGGTTAATGGCCAGAATGGATGCGGAATTAGCACATAATATTGGATCGCAACGTCGATCTGGATCTGACGGCCCAAAGTAATTGCAGAAAGGCGATTGCGGAAAGATGATTGTGGAAGGAAGTTGCAGAAGGCAATTGTGGAAGGAAGTTGTGGAAGGCAATTGCGGAAGGAATTTGTGGAAGGCGATTGCGGAAGGTAATTGCGGGAAGGTAAAAGAGGAAGGTGAGACCCGAAATCTTTATGAAATCTAGCTCACCTCCAGTTTGAATTCTGCTCTTCAACGACAGCTTGGATAAATACTTAGCCGAGTCTGCTAAGTTTGGAGGTTCTACTAAATTTGGAACCAAACTAATCCCGGGGAAAGTGGGTTGGATTGGTTTTGTTGATCCCTCTTGCATCACTGCCTATGTTTCACTCCTCCAAACATCAATGCCATATGATACAATATATCATGCCAAGGGATGCTTGGATCCCACCACCAAATAGGAAGTTCATCACTTCCAATGTGGGGCCAAAAGTCTGTGAACCTCTCAATCAGAGTATGAAACTCCTCATGCACCATATGCACTCTAGTGCTAGGGATCACAATGTTGCTACATGTCTTAGCCAACTGACTTAGGTGAAACCACCATGTCCTGCTATGAGTGATGTAGGCATCAGGTAGTGTAAGTGGATGCCTCTGTTGCTCACATGAATGAAAAGGGATTGGTGCATTTTTCAAACCCAAAGGTGTGACCATAGGATCATAATCAAAAGTAGATATGTGTGTCTCCTCCTCCTAATGTGACACCATTAGAAAGAATCCATTTACTCAATCTTCAGTTCTGTTCATATCCCCGTGTTCCATGGATTTCATAGATGTATGGGATGATGGAAGATGGACCAACCTCAACTCACTGCATAGTTCATCCATTAAACATGTGGATGCATAACCTCCTATGTTGGCTGGACCAACAAGAATGAAATCACCTACCTCCTCCATGATTATATGTTTCTCCCATAGAGGAATCTCATAATCCTCTTGGTGCAAAACAAGTGCTTGCTCATCATCCTCCAAATCAAATCTCTCCTCAAGCACATGCAAATCAGAATGATCCTCATGCTCCACCATCACATGAGGCTCCTCCCTTGAACCATGAATGAAATCAGCCACATACAATTGGATTTCTGAAGTGTAGGATTAAGGGTGTGGTCTTTCCAAATCTATATGAATTTGTCCAACCTGAATCTCTAATTCTTGAAGTGACTTTTGAGTTCTCTTCAAGGAGTCATGGGTGACTTCTTGTAACATCCCTCTTTTGCCCCTATTCTTTTGTAATAAAAAATGTATCTATGTACTTGTTTATGGTGAGGAGATCAAGGCCAAGGCCCCGTTGAATAATGTATTGGCATTGATGTCAACAAGAAGAAGATGAAGAAGACGAAGAGGAAGCAGTCATATTATGCCCGCAAGAATGCCCGCAAAGGGGGTCATATTATTCCCACAAGAGGCTCATATTATGCCCGCAAAGGGGTCACATTATGCCCACAAAGGGATTAATAGTTTATGCTCGCAAGTGGAGCTTACAATATCCTCGCGAAAGGGTTTAAAACATGCCTGAAGATATGACCACAAGTAGGGCTTACAATATGCCCGCAAAAGGGATTAAACATGCCCGCAAGGGGCCTAAGGATATGTCCACGGGATGATTTATAAATGCCTGCAGAGAGGCATTTTAGGAATATTTGGACATGTTAATGGACATTTTGGGGATATAAAAGAGTTACGGGCATCTAGTGGAAGCTACAGACATCTACGTGCATAACAAATACTAGGTGTAAATGATCAACTAGGATGAAAGTTTGATGCTTGAAGAAATTGTTTACGTAGAGGACAACATGGTAAAAGAAGACATGGTGAATACGTTGCAAAAGAAATCATGCAATCCTACAAAGCACGAGGAAATAGTTTAACAATAATTTAACTAATCTAGAAAATACAAAAGGATGGGATTATCAAAAGGGTGCGATTCTCGGTTAGAAAGGATGCATTTTTTTGAAAAGGTGTGATTATGACTGGACACGATGTTAAAATATTTATTGTTGTTGAAAAGGATTATTTAAACAAAAGTTTGATTTGGAAGTAAGGTGTCTCTGTAGTCCAGATCGAAGTAGCAGCAAGAAAAGATAGAGACCAAGAAAATGACGAATAACCAGTGACAGAATTGAATAAATAAGAAGATCTGGAAATCTGATAAAAACAAGTAAGTGTGGTTGGGAGGTGCAAGGATAGGCTCCAAGCCTGTAGGGGGTCGTAGCCTCCTTCTAGTTGTTGCTGGTAAACAGGGTGTTGGTGCATCCTTCCGTCGTTGTTGAAAAATTTGGGTGTTGGTGCATCCAGCAAGTTGGTGCTTGCAAACTATTTGTAAATATAATTTTGCAGTAATAAGAAGTATTGGTGGTTTTCCCAATTGGGATTCCACAATAATATTGTGTGTTCTGTCTTCATTGTTGATTTTGTTTTAAGTGATAAAAAATTAAATAGATAGCCTAATATTGATTCACCCCCCCTCTCAGTATTACTTGATATTCTAACAATTGGTATCAGAGCGGGCTCTTCACTAAAAGTTTAAAACACTTGAAGAGAAATTTTTTATCACTATGGATCAACAAGTAAAAATGTCCTCCAAGGTTCCAATATTCAATGGAGAAGATTGTGCATTCTAGAGCATTAGGATGAGAATATATATAATGTGTCTTGGATTAGATGCTTGGATGTTTATATAAACAGGGTACACATATCCCAAAACCCCTCCCACAAATCTTGAAGGAATAAAAAAATTCGGAAGTAATGCTAAAGTTGTTAATGCAATCTTGGTTGGATTATCCAGAACAGTCTTTTCCAAAGTGATGCATTGCAAAACAACACAGGAGAACTGGGACAAATTGTATACTATTTATGAAGGAGACACCAAGGTAAAAAGGGAAAAACTCTAGACTTTTAAAACCCAATTTGAAAGTCTAAAATTGAAGGAAGAAGAAAACATTTCAGAATACTTTGAGAGAATTGATGAAATTGTGAATGCAATTCAAGGGCTAGGAGAAGAATTGGAAGAAAAAAAAATAGTTGAAAAAGTACTAACATCATTTCCAATGATTTACAATCCTAAGATTTCCACACTAGAAGATAGAGAAAATCTTGACAAACTCACCATGGAAGAACTATATGGAATTCTCATAGCTTATGAAATGAGGATTGGGAAAGACAATTCTCAAAAGAAGGAAGCAACTTTTAAAGCATCAAATGCAGATAAAAAATCCAAAACGAAGTTTCAATCAGAAGACTCTAATGATGAAGAAGCACTTCTTGTTAAAAATATTAATAGAGGTACTGGAAGGTTCAAAGGGAAATTGCCCTTAAAATGTTTTAACCGTGGGGGAATTGGTCACTTTGCTTCCAAATGCCCTTATACCAAACAAGAAGATGATGATGAGTGCCCTGATAACTTCAAGAAAAAACAAAAAGTTTTTTAAGAAAAACAAAAAGAATACTTTTTATTCCATGGATGACAGCTGCTCAAATGAGTGTAGTGAAGATGAAGAAGCATAAGTCTTATTCATGGGAGTAGAAAATAAAATCTTTGAAGAAGAAGTAGAAGGTGTGGTAGATCTTAAAGCAGAACTTGAGAGTTCTCTCAAAGAATTAGAAAGAATTATTGTTGACTTAAAAAATCAGCTTCAAGAATCCAAAAAGGTCGAAAACAATCTAGAACAACAGCTCAAGAAACGAGAGGAAAAATTAGAAAAGCTCAAAGCTGAAATGATCTTGCTTAGAAAGAAGACCGATGAAGAATCCTTTCAATCAAAATTTAAGAGCACCTCAAAAACTCTAGATGACATCCTAAGTTGTCAAATATCATTCAGTAATAAAACTGGTCTAGGTTATGACAAAGGAAAGAATTCAAAAGGATCCTCTTTCATAAATAAAGAAGGAAATAAAATAAGTTATGCTGATGCACTTATGAAATCAGTTGAAAAGGAATACAGTGAAAAATTTGCTCACTCTCAAAATAAAAGCAGGACAGATAATGTGCCAAGTAGACATCAGCAACTCTTTTTGGGAAATTGTTATGCCAGTAACAATTTTGGACATATAGCTAGAAATTGTAAACTAAATGCTCCTATTGGGAAAGGAATTACATCACAATCTATGTTGTATAAGAAGAATGTCACTAGAAGCAATCCAAAATGAAGAAGCTGTAACTCTTTTGATCCTCTGCAAAGTTATAGTATAGAATGTTAGACACATAGCTAGAAATTGTAAACTAGTGATTCCTATGAAGAATGACATCACAAAATCTCAAGGAAATTAGGAAAAGAAGGTTTGGAAGAAGAAGGAAGATGTGGAATGTTCATTAGCTCTATGTGCAACAGAAAAACAAAATATATGGCATGTGGACAGTGGAAGCTCAAAACATATGACAAGAGACCCACACAAATTTATAAGCCTAAAAAGAAATCAAAAAGGAAAAGTCACTTTTGGAGATAATCTATCCTCTAAAATAATTGGGAAGGGTACAGTGGCTCTTAGAGACAAAATGAAAGCTGGAAATGTTTTGCTTGTAAAGAACTTGAAACCTAATATTTTAAGTGTGAGCCAAACATGTGATCAAGGACACATATGTATATTCGATTCCAAGAAGTGTGAAATCAGAAGAAAAGATTCAGGAAAGCTTGTTGGGACTGCTCTGAGAACTCCAAGCAATGTGTATATTGTAGAAAATGAAGAACAATGTCATATGAGTCAAATTGATGAGAGTTTTCTATGGCATAGAAGGATGGGACACTTGAACTTTGAAAATCTTGTAAAACTTAGTAAGAAGGGAGCTGTAAGAAATTTACCAAAGATCATAAAACCACCAAACCATGTTTGTAGACACTATCTTCATGGGAAGAAAACAAGAACAAGATTCAAGGTCAAAGAGCATACAACCTCTCAGCCATTAAAAATAATTCACATTGATCTTTGTGGACCTACAAGGACTAAAAGCTTTCAAGGTGAACATTACTTCATGTTATTAATTGATGATTATACAAGGATGACTTGGGTGGCATTTCTTAAAGAAAAATCAAGAGCTTTTATGAATTTCAAAGCCTTCAAAGCACTTGTTGAAAATGAAGCAAATCTAAAGATTAAGTGTCTAAGATCAGATAATGGTGGTGAGTTCACCTCAAATGAATTCAATGATTTTTGTGAAACTCATGGAATCAAGAGGTAGTTTTCAGCCCCAAGAACTCCTCAACAAAATGGAGTGGTCGAGAGGAAAAACAGGAATGTTCAAGAAGCAACTAGAACTATGCTAAATGAAGCAAAACTTCCTGATGGCTATTGGAGAGAAGCAGTATATACAGTTGTCTATGTACAAAATAGAGGACAACTCAGAGTAAATAGTGACAAAACTCCTTATGAGATATGGTTTGGAAGACTAGCTTCAATTAAATATTTTAGAGTTTTTGGAAGTAAATGCTACATAAAAATAGATGATGATAATCTAGGGAAGTTTGACCCTAGAACGGATGAAGGAATATTTCTTGGATATTATTCCACCAAAATAGCATACACATGTTATAATATAAGGTTGCACAAGATCATAGAAAGTGCAAATGTAACTATAGGTGACACTAAACCAAGAAGGATACAAATCCAAGAAAGTGTCGATGTTGAAGAAACTGATGATGAAGAAATAGATGATGAAGAAAAAGAAGAAAGTTCACAAGAAGAAGATATTCCTGAAGAACAAGAAGAAGATAAAGTAGAGAATGAAGACTCCCCCAGATCAAACACAAAAACACCATCCAGACGAATTCAAAAGAATCATCCTGAAATTCAAATAATTGGTAACAAAAATTCAAGAGTTCAAACAAGGAGAAAACTGTTTTATGATGAAGAACAAGCACTACTTTCGATAGTAGAACCCAAAACCTTTAAAGAAGCTTGCAAAAGTGAGGATTGGATCAATGCTATGAATGATGAACTTGATCAAATAGAGAAGAGCCAAACTTGAGAACTTGTCCCAAGACCTAAGGACATGAATGTTATTGGAACCAAATGGATTTTTAAAAACAAGTTCGATGAGGATGGTCATGTCATAAGGAACAAGGCCAGATTAGTATGCAAGGGATATGCTCAAGTATAAGGTGTTGATTTTGAAGAAACTTTTGCACCTGTGGCAAGACTTGAAGCCATTAGGATGTTTTTAGCTTTTGCATGCTACAAGAACTTTAAAGTGTATCAAATGGATTTAAAATCTGCATTTCTTAATGGAGAACTTGAAGAAGAAGTATATGTTGAGCAGCCTGAAGTTTTTCTCTTATCAGAAAATAGAGATTATGTTTGCAAAATTAAGAAGGCACTCTATGGTCTTAAACAAGCTCCAAGAGCATGGTTCTCAAGACTTGACAAGTATTTAAAGCAGCAAGGATATAAAAGAGGGCCCACTGACAGTAATCTATACATAAAGTTTGAAAACTACGTAGACGATATCATATTTGGAAGTGATCTACAAATTCTGAGTGTAAACTTTGCTTCAGAAATGAAGAAGGAATTTGAAATGTCAATGTTGGGGGAACTAACATTCTTTCTAGGTTTACAAGTATCTCAATCAGAAAAAAGGATCTTCATCTCTCAAACTAAGTATATCAAAGAGATGTTGAAAAAGTTCAAAATGGAAGAATCCAAACCTATTAGTACTCCTATGGTGACTGGCTGTAAATTGAACAAGGATGATTAATCCTTAGAAGTAGATCATACTATGTATAGGTCAATGATTGGTAGTTTATTATATGTAACAACTACAAGACCAGATGTAATGCAGGTTGTAGTTTTGGTTTCCAGATTCCAATTAGCCCCAAAAGAAACACATGTGGTTGCACTAAAAAGAATTCTTAGATATCTAAAAGGTACTGTGAATTATGGATTATGGTATCCAAAAAGCAATAATTTCACTCTAAGGGAATTCACTTACGCAGATTGGGAAGGAAGTATTGATGATAGAAAAATCACTAGTGGAGCAGCATTTTACTTACGAGATTACTTGGTGTCATGGCTAAGCAAAAAGCGGTCTTCCATTTCACTATTTACAGCAGAAGTCAAGTACATTGCTGCTGCATCATGTTGTACACAAGTCTTTTGGATGAAGCGAACCTTGCAATATTTACTTGTAAAATATGAGGATCCCATTGTTATACATTGTGACAATACAAGTGCTATAAACATATCCAAAAATCCAGTTATGCACTCTAAGACAAAACATATTCCAATCAAATATCATTTTTTAAGAGAGCAAGTGTCACAAAAGGTTGTCAAACTGGAGTATGTTGATACAAAGGAACAAATAGTTGATATCTTCACTAAGCCACTACCCAAAGAAGCATTTAAGCATCTTAGACAACAGTTGGGAGTAATCTCCCTACAGTAGATAAAAAGGAAAAAAGACATTTTTTCAGGGGGAGACATGTTGACCGGGGGAGCTGTCAAAAGGAGGCCTTTGTCATTGTTGTCAAAGGGGGAGACTATTTTTGGTGTTGCCATCAATGCCAAAGGGGGATAATGTTGAATAATGTGTTGGCATTGATTTCAACAAGAAGAAGATGAAGAAGACGAAGAGGATGTGAAATTCTGCAGGTGAAGATCACTTTAGCTTGAACAAACCTCACAATTTCACTCAAGAATTGCAAAGAAGAATAGAAGAGAAATGAATCATAATTCACACATCAAACTCAAAGAATGTGGAAAAATATTGTAATGGTATTCATCAGCTATAAGTTGGAAAAAATATGAGAGTACAATAGAATGAATTCGATTACCCCAAAGTTGATTCGAATTCTCCTCAAGGCATGGCTTGGACTGCATTGGAGACATCACCCAATCAGTGTTAGTGCCCACCGATAGTCAAAGGTCAGTCAAATATGAGTCTAACTGAGTCTAATTGATGTATGTGAGCACTAATCAAGGGAAGGAACTCCAAGGACGCATGACAGACTGACAATAGTCAAGTGGCACTCTAATACAGGCAACTGGAAGCTACAGTTAGTTAACTGATCAATCAATGCATGAACTGACTGATGGAATCCTAGAAGTGTGTAGTAGGGTGCATTAGTATCTAGATGATGAAAACAAGGCGCACTAGGTAGGTAGGAGGGCTACTGATGGCTAAAAACAGGCTCCGAGGGGCTCAAAATAAGCACTAGGTGTTGGGAGACTACCATACTGATGACTGGATGCATGCAGTATGCATGCAATGCATGCAAATGAAAATGATGGTGGTGAGAATATTCCAACAGAGGAAGCAGACATATTATACCCGCAAAGGGGGTCATATTATGCCCGCAAGAGGGTCATATTATTCCCGCAAGAGGGGTCACATTATGCCCACAAAGGGATTAATGGTTTATGCTCTCAAGTGGAGCTTACAATATGCCCACGAAAGGGTTTAAAACATGCCTGAAGATATGCCCACAAGTAGGGCTTACAATATGCCCACAAAAGGGATTAAGCATGCCCACAAGGGGCTTAAAATCATGCCCGCAAGGGGCCTAAGGATATGTCCACATGATGACTTATAAATGCCCGTAGAGAGGCATTTTAGGAATATTTGGACATTTTAATGGAAATTTTGGGGATATGAAAGAGTTGCGGGCATCTAGTGGAAGCTACAGACATCTATGTGCATAACAAAGACTAGGTCTAAATGATCAACGAGGATGGAATTTTGATGCTTGAATAAATTGCTTACGTAGAGGACAACACGGTAAAAGAAGACATTATGAATACGCTGCAAAAGAAATCATGCAATCCTACAGAGCACGGGGAAATAGTTTAACAATAATTTAACTAATCTAGAAAATACAAAAGGATGGGATTATCAAAAGGGTGCGATTCCCAGTTAGAAAGGACGCATTTTTTTGAAAAGGTGTGATTATGAATGGACACAATGTTAAAATATTTATTGTTGTTGAAAAGGAGTATTTAAAAAGAATTTCAATTTGGAAGTAAGGTGTCTCTGGATTCCAGATCGAAGTAGCAGCAAGAAAAGACAGAAACCAAGAAAATGAAGAATAACCAGTGACAGAATTGAACAAATTAGAAGATCTGGAAATCTGATAAAAACAAATAAGAGTGGTTAGGAGGTGCAAGGACAGGCTGCAAGCCTGTAGAAGGTCGTAGCCTCCTTCCAATTGTTGCTGGTAAATAGGGTGTTGGTGCATCCTTCAGTCGTTGCTGAAAAATTTGGGTTTTGGCGCATCCAGCAAGTTGGTGCTTACAAACTATTTGTAAATATAATTTTGCAGTAATAGAAAGTATTGGTGGTTTTCCCAATTGGACTTCCATGATAATATTGTGTGTTTTGTCTTCATTGTTGATTCTGTATTAAGCAGTAAAAATTTAAATAGATAGCCTAATACTGATTCACCCCCCTCTCTCAGTATTACTTGATATTCTAACAGGCCCCACCACTAAACTTTGTAAATATCGTTATTAATTCCTAAGTTGTAATTTTGACTTATAGACTTAGGGGACTGAAGGCTTTGATGCAACTAAACAACGGGGCAACATAATCCACTAGGGGGGAGAAGTGTTGGGTAGGGTAGCCATGGGAACCTAACGATAAAAGACAAGTGGCGTCTTAGTGTCGTGGGCACTTGAAGAAAAGTAAAGTGATTTACTTGTTGAACCTTAAGTTATAAGTGTCATCGTCATAGGTTGAGGAGAGTGGCTACTCGTTGCAAGATGCTAATAAGCATCTAGAAATTATCTGTTAGTGTAAAGTTAGCTATTATTAAATAGTCCTAAGTAAAACTAAGAGATCATTGTATTTATTACTATTATCTTAACTTCGACAAATAATGCAAGTAAGAAAGAAGTTAAGGACTATGCTCACCTTTGAAATAAGGTGGAGGAAGATAAATTTTATAGATATGTTATAAAAACACAATTATGGTTATATCATTAGGAAGTTGTTCTAAAAATAACACATACTACAACATTTAAGTTAAAGTGAGAAACACAAACACACACACACACACACACACACATATATACCAAGAACTAAGTGTGAAAAGGTATATATATATATATACAAAGAACTAAGTGTGAAAAGGTATATATATATATATATATACAAAGAAATAAATGTGAAAAGGTATTATATATATATATATAGACAAAGAACTAAATGTGAAAAGGTATTACATATATATATGTACAAAGAACTAAGTATAGAAAAATGTCACATGTCTAAAATATAGTTTATAGACCATTCCTTTGTTAAGATATTGTTAGTGTTTGTTGTTAAGGAGGGCGGTGGCCACATCGGAGAGCCGAGCCTCACCTTTAAGAAGACAGTAAATTTAATCCTCAGCGCACCACTTTCCTCATTTTCTATCGGTTTGTCCCCTTGTTGGAGTGGACTACCAACTGACGCTACTTGTTTGTCTTCTTCCTGGAGGATGGCATCAACTCCAAATCTCTTTGTAATGCCATTTGTCACCTAGGATCCGATGAGATATCTCTCAAGGCGGATTTCCCAAAGTCGGCAAGAAAACCTTAAATTATATATTTATGATCGCAACAATGGAAAAGGGCAACATTCCCACGAAAAAAATTATGTTGTAGGTTGGGCTCTCTTTAGGAGCGGCATTCCTTATACTATGCAATCACTGTGATATTGATCTCTACATTATAGAGGGAGAGCGATCCTTACACGGAGTGGGGGAATAGAAGAAGCCTTCTGTTTGATATATTATCACTGTTTATGCAAAGAAGGGAGAGGGGTGT
This sequence comes from Larix kaempferi, assembly GCA_027924585.1. NCBI lineage: Eukaryota > Viridiplantae > Streptophyta > Pinopsida > Pinales > Pinaceae > Larix > Larix kaempferi. The sequence goes on along the minus strand of BSBM01000018.1, from coordinate 4,250,644 downwards.
AAACCCATTCCTCTAGAAAGTAGCGATCTCTACATATGTTGTTGATAGAGTTTGTATGTGTCATATCTCTACATATGGACTAGTTGTTGACTGGGTGACCTCTAACAAGAGAGTGTCCAGCCCATCGTGAAGGGAGTTTTGTGCTCCTACACTGCGAGAAATAGAGAATATTGTGCTTCCTGCATGATAGAACTCGCATTGCACTTCTTATGTTGAAGAAGGTGGATCGCATGAAACCAGTTATCGTTGTTTTCACGCCCAATTTTGATGAAGTATCACTATGTTATTCAACCATTTTAATGTTAGTTTTATGATGTTAAGTAATGATCGACCCATTCTCTATACCATCGTTACTTTTCTTAGAGAGGGTGATTTTCCTTAATATAATATCGTATACTTGTTTACAATTTATTGGGAGCCTCGCGTCTCTGCAAAGAGAATGAGGGAAGGGATCCCTGTAGTATCAAATTTGATGATAAATTCTTACTTCCGCCATTTATCATTCAATGGGTATATTAATTTACAGGCTTGCAATTAAAACCTCTAGGTCTAGCGAACCATCTCCCATTTGGATCATACATACACCATACGAGACTCATGATACCAATGATAGGTCTTGATCTTATAGTGGGAACTGTTGGACTCCAACAGTTCATTATTTCACAATTTGTGTTTGTATATATTTAAATATAAACTAATGTGTTATTGTTGAGTCCTGACAAGAAGGGAATCCAAAAGGATTTTCCTTACGATCTGGTGGTCTTGCTTCCATCTAGAATGAGGGATCCACAACTTGTTAAAATGATGTGTTCAATTTTCTTTGAAGGCATGTTGTATAGGTCACAATCAGAAATAATTGGCATGGGTTGGTGTGGAAGGGTGATTTCACCTGAAGGAACAAGGCTAAATTTGAACCGTTCTATACTCAAGAGGTAATTCCATCATAAGGAAATTGTTTTTACTAGTTGTTTTCATTACTTATGGTGGAATGAATGGCGCAAACCTAGCCATCGCATACATATGTATTCTAATGCTTGTGTTGGCAGTAAAGGGTGTAGTCCAAGCCATTTCCTCAGTACTGTAGTTTTATATTTTCAATACCAATGAAAGGCGTAACCTCTCTTTAACCTCTTAATTGTTTAATTTGCATTCATGGTTAAGATTCGGAGGGCGAGACTTCCTCTACTTTTTCAACTGTACATTCTTCACCCATTTAATACAATATTTAGATAGAGATGGGAGGGCGTAGCCCTAAACCTGTTAGTCGATTGCCTTTGGAATAAGATATATAGTATAAAGGTATATTATAGTTATGAATTATTTATATGTGTATGGTGGATCACAAATCCGATGTACAGTTTGCCACTAAATACATAAAAAAATTCTATCCAAGTGCTACAAGATGTGCATTGTCTTCCGTTGTAGCATTGAGAGTCATGGGGATAGATAAATTGATTATGTATAAAGTATTAGACATAGAGAGTGTACAAATATAAAAGTACATCTCCACATTTATCCACAATATTACAAGGAAGTACTTTATGAGAGTTCTTTTTTAACTCTTCACCCTAGTGGATTCAATGCCCAGCTCAGGGGTGGCCTCTCAATGTCAGAAATATACACCGAACAGAGAGCCAAATGGTTGGGAGGAAAATTGCAGTTAATCCTTCAATCGTTGGGTCTTCCGAAGTCAGATAAGTGTGCTTCATTGATTTATCATTGTTGTGTAAAAGTTGTTAAGTTTTATTAATACATGTTCTTGTCATGTTGGAAATTTGTATGGTACAAGTGTTACATGTTACTCCTTGATGTAATTTGCTAACAATATTGTGGATTAAATGAATAAGGGATTAATATCTTGCAGGATGGTAATACTTTTAATGTTTACTTTGAGTGATTATAAGTAATTGATATGCCATTATATTGTCAAATAAGATTGATTATAACTAAAAGATTTTTTATGTTAAGGTTAACCAAGTAGCTTTTAGTTGGAAAAGATAACCTTGGATTTATGCCGAAGTAACCACAACTAGGGATAAATATCTAAGAATACTTCTATAAATGATTTCCTAATTGATTATGGTTTGAGTAGAGGGAATGGTAGAATGGTATAATTCACATATTACGTGGAGGTAAGAATCGAAAATCAAATCATGTTCACATGGATTTCATGAAGTGTGATTATGTTGCTTTTAAGTTTTAAAGGAAGGAATATGAATTACCCTTTAAAATAAGGATATCTTAAGGGGAACTAAGAATTGTTGAGTAAAGGTATTAAATGAAAGAGTATTTGAGTTAATGAAATGGCAATGGTGTTTGCATAGGATTTAAGTACTAATCATGCCATTGAGATATTGTGGATGATAACATGGGACTAGTAAATAACTCGGTACATTTGATAAAAGAAGCAAGTGGTTTTGTAAATTTATTATGTCATTAATATCACATGAGATCTCAAGTCTTATATGCTAGTTGAATGGATTGTATATGTAGAAATGAACAGTTTATGAGAATGTTTTTGGTTATAAACATTGCAACTAATATGTTTGGTCTTGTTTAGATATCGTGAAGGAAAAAATTTACACCCCATTTGCTCAAAATGGTGATGAGGATATTGGGTGCATTACTAAGTGGTATCAGAGCTGAAGTTGCAGCACTCGAGCCTATTTGGGCTCAACATGAAGTAAGAAAATATAAAGTTATTGAACTAACAAATTGATTTTGTTTTGTATTCATAGAAGGAATGGACGAGGAGATGAGTTAATCTTCAAAGTTCTCCAAGAGGTAACCAATGACATAGAGAGATTGAATTGGTTTATTGCATTGCCAAAACAATTGGTTGGATTGAAATTTGTAATTTTTCAAGCAATACCTCCATTTTGTTTTGAATTTTGAAGTATTCGATTACATACTGAAAAATGAAAGTTATAATTTTTACTCTTAATACATTTAGGAAGAAGTGTAGATGTTTTCCTAGAATTGTTTCTATATATAAATATATATATATACGGAAATTTTTACTCAAAAGACCGTACTCTTGCGATTCTTATTATGAATACGCAAGTTAAATGTTTGAGTTGGTGAATAGAATGGCCATTGTAACTTAGCACTATTGGAAAGAGTGTAAAACTATCAGATGGATAAGTTACTATTCTCCATGAGAAAACATAGGTCATGAAAAAGGAACAAGAAATGTTTAGGTGCTAACATTGCAAGATTATGTCCATGATTTATGACGGATGAAAATAATAATCAAAATGGAATGTTGATTATAAATCATCTTGTATGAATGTTAGAGTTAAACCACTTAGGGATGGGTGATGATTTTTTAACGTCTTATTATATTTGTTTGGTTACAGGATTGTATGGAAACTAAAACCCATGTTTAGAAAAGGGTTTCTTAAAATTTTGACTGTATTATGAAAAATCACACTAACAATTGGCTTTTGGTAGATTAACAATATCTACGTGACTTGTTGACAACAAAAGCAGTATATATGGTTGTGCATAAAATATGGTGATTGGAAATCATATTGCAAGGGTTTGAATACAAATCAACACTTAAAGACTAATGTACAGTGATAGTTAAATCATCAAAGCATATGAAATGTTAATGAATAATAGTTTCTTAATAAATAGGTGAACCTATTGTTGATGGATTGATGATATGATGTTGCAACTAACTATCTGTGAAGTTTTAAACAAATTCAGAGGACTTAGTGATGGCAATAAATAATGAAGCCACAATGAGAACCAAGTTTACATGTCACAAGTAGCTAAATACTTTGATTGACAGTGAATGCGGACCAAAAATAATATGATCATTATTAATGATCCATAAAAAGAGGAAAGACAATATCAAAAAGGAAAAAACACCAAGTGGCGAAATTGATGATCCAACTATAACCGTGCTAAAATAATTTCCTGGACTCAAGCAAGAGAGGTTGAGTGGAAAAGAAAATAATTTCCTGGACTCAAGCAAGAGAACTTGAGTGGAAAAGAAATAAATTTCCTAGGCTCAAGTAAGAGAGCTTGGGTGAAAGAGAGAGAGAGTCGGTGATCATCAATGGCAAGACCTAGGCGCACTAAATTAAAAATATCATCTGAGGAATAAGACGTTGTTTGATGTTTTTTGAGAAGGAAAAATTTTGACTGGAAATCAAAAGAGGAGTAATATCAAAAGCTTAAAGCCCATAAGACCACACTTAAATTGGTGACGGATCTCAAGGGAGAGTTCTGTGTTCAACAGAGTGTTGTTGAAGTCCCAAATCTTAAGGGGACGTTTTATGTTCAACAAAGTGTTGTTGAAGTCTTTTATCTCCATCATATAAATGGAACATTGGGTAAAAGCTACCAAGTAAATGGGTTATTAGCTTCCCTAATGTTTAAGTATTATGTATACAAATAATAATATAGGTAATGCAAAATTCATCTAAAGGCAATGATGAATGTCGAATTTGAGGTTGATTGCCTGAAAATATATGATATAATGTTACTAACTTATGAATGAGGGGAATGTCTATCTCAAGAGTCCGAGAGTTGGAAGTGAAGGATATCCTCCAAAAGATAAGTAAATTATTGATTTATCTATGCATTATTTTCATTTATATTGAAAATGATCATGTATTATGTTGTCTTATGGTGATAAGAGCACAAATTGCAAGGAAAAAGACTGGAAGATTTTCCATGAATAGCAACAATAGTGTGTTGCAAAAGAACTTATTTCTTACATTATGATAGAAATTGAAAAATAATGGTATATTTATGTTAAGTTGAAATTGTTTGGAAGACCTTGTATGGCTTATGTAAAGTGCAGGTTATGAAAGGAAGAAAAGCAATAAGACATGCAGGAAATATAGAAGCTCGAAGACGATTAAAGTTGTAATTTTGACCAATAAACTTTGTAAATATTGTTATTAATTCCTAAGTTGTAATTTTGACTTATAGACTTAGAGGACTGAAGGCTTTGACACAACTGAACGACGGGGCAACATAATCCACTAGGGGGGGAGAAGTGTTGTGAAGGGTATCCATGGGAACCTTAAGTTATAAGTGTCATCGTCACAGGTTGAGGAGATTGGCTACTCGCCTCAAGCTCCTAATAAGCATCTAGGAATTATCTGTTAGTGTAAAGTTAGCTATTATTAAATAGTCCTAAGTAAAACTAAGAGATCATTCCATCTATTATTATTATCCTAACTTCGACAAATAATGCAAGTAAGAAAGAAGCTAAGGACTATGCTCACCTTTGAAATAAGGTGGAGGAAGATAAATTTTATAGATATGCTATAAAAACACAATTATGGTTATATCATTAGGAAGTTGTTCTAAAAATAACACATACTACAACATTTCAATTAAAGTGAGAAAAATATCTTATATATATATATATATATATATATATATATATATATATATATATAGAGAGAGAGAGAGAGAGAGAGAGAGAGAGAGAGAGAGAGAACTAAGTGTGAAAAGCTATTATATATGTGTGTGTGTGTGTGCAAAGAACTACGTATATAGAAATGTTACATGTCTGAAATATAGTTTATAGACCATTCCTTTGTTAAGAGATCGTTAATGTTTGTTGTTAAGGAGGGAGGTGGCCACATTGGAGAGCCGAGCCGAGCCTTTAAGAAGACAGTAAATTTAATCCTCAGTGCACCACTTTCCTCGTTTTCTATCGATTTGTCCCCTTGTTGGAGTGGAGCGCCAACTAACACTACCTGTTTGTCTTCTTGTTGGAGGATGGCATCAACTCCAATTCTCTTTGGAATGCCATTTGTCACCTAGGATCCGATGAGATATCTCTCAGGGCGGATTTCCCAAAGTCAGCAAGAAAACCTTAAATTATATATTTATGATCGCAACAATGGAAAAGGGAAACACTCCCATGGAGAAAAGTTTGTTGTGGGTTGGGATGTCTTTAGGATCCTCGTTCCTTATACTATGCAATTGTTGTGATATTGATATATGCATTATAGAGGGAGAGTGATCCTTACATGGAGAGGGGGAAGAGCAGAAGCCTTCTCTTTGATATAATATCACTGTTTACGCAAAGAAGGGAGAGGGGCTTAAACCCATTCCTATGGATAGTAGCGATCTCTACATATGTTGTTGATAGACTTTGTATGTGTCATATCTCTACATATGGACTAGTTGTTGACTGGATGACCTCTAACAAGAGAGCGTTTGGCCCATCGTGAAGGGATTTTTGTGCTCCTACACTGCGAGACATAGAGAAGACTATGCTTCCTGCATGACGTAACTCGCATTGGACTTCTTATGTTGAAGAAGGTGGATCGCATGAAACCTGTTATCGTTGTTTTCACGCCCAGTTAATATGTCCATTATTTATGACAGATGAAAATCATAATCAAAATGGAATGTTGATTATAAATCATCTTGTATGAATATTAGAGTTAAACCACTCATGAATGAGTGATGATTTTTTAACGTCTTATTATATTTGTTTGGTTACAGGATTGTATGGAAACTAAAACCCATGTTTAAATAAGGATTTCTTAAAATTTTGACTGTATTATGAAAAGTCACACTAACAATTGGCTTTTGGTATATTAACAATATCTACGTGACTTGTTGACAACAAAAGCAGTATATATGGTTGTGCATAAAATATGGTGATTGGAAATCATATTGCAAGGGTTTGAATACAAATCAACACTTAAACACTAATGTACAATGATAGTTAAATCATCAAAGCATATGAAATGTTAATGAATAATAATTGCTCAATAAATAGGTGAACCTATTGCTGATGGATTGATGATATGATGTTATGACTAACTATTTGTGAAGTGGTAAATAGATTCAGAGGAATTAGTGATGGCAATAAATAATGAAGCCACAATGAGAACCAAGTTTACATGTCACAAGTAGCTAAATAATGTGATTGACAGTGAATGCGGACCAAAAATAATATGATCATTATTAATGATTCATAAAAAGAGGAAAGACAATATCAAAAAGGAAAAAACACCAAGTGGTGAAACTGATGATCCGACTCTAACCATGCTAAAATAATTTCTTGGACTCAAGCAAGATAGCTTGAGTGGAAAAGAAAATAATTTCCCATACTCAAGCTAGAGAGCTTGAGTGGAAAATAAATAAATTTCCTAGGCTCAAATAAGAGAGCTTGGGTGGAAGAGAGAGAGAGAATTGGTGATCATCAATGGCAAGACCTAGGCGCACTAAATTAAAAATAACATATGAGGAACAGGACGTTGTTTGATGTTTTTTGAGAAGGAAAACTTTGATCGGCAATCAAAAGAGGAGTAATCTCAAAATATTAAATCCCATAAGACCACACTTAAATTGGTGACAGATCTCAAGGGAGAGTCTTGTGTTCAACGGAGTGTTGCTGAAGTCCCAAATCTCAAGGGAACGTTTTATGTTCAACAAAGTGTTGTTGAAGTCTTTCATCTCCATGATATAAATGGAACATAGGGAGAAAGATATCAAGTAAATGGGTTATTAGCTTCCCTAATGTTTAAGTATTATGTATGCAAATAATACTATAGGTAATGCAAAATTCATCCAAAGGCGAGGATGAATGTCGAATTTGAGGTTGGTTGCCTGAAAATATATGATATAATGTTACTAACTTATGAATGAGGGGAATGTCTATCGCAAGAGTCCGAGAGCTGGAAGTGAAGGATATCCTCCAAAAGATAAGTAAATTATTGCTTTACCTATGCATTCTTTTCATTTATATTGAAAATGATCATGTATTATGTTGTCTTATGGTGATAAGAGCACAAATTGCAAGGAAAAAGACTGGAAGATTTTCCATGAATAGAAACAATAGTGTGTTGCAAAAGAACTTATTTCTTACATTCTGATAGAAATTGAAAAATAATGGTATATTTATGTTATGTTGAAATTTTTTGAAAAACCTTGTATGGGTTGTGTAAAGTGCAGGTTATGAAAAGAAGAAAATAAATAAGACATGCAGGAAATATAGAAGCTCGAACATGATTAAAAGTTGAAGATACATAAGTAAAAAGATTATCAACACAGAGGGCGGTGTTACTTTTTTTTAGTGGGGAAGTATGTAACATCCCTCTTTTGCCCCTGTTCTTTTGTAATAAAAAATGTAGCTATGTACTTGTTTATGGTGAGGAGCTCAAGGCTAAGGCCCCACCAGTAAACTTTGTAAATAGTGTTATTAATTCCTAAGTTGTAATTTTGACTTATGGACTTAGGGGACTGAAGGATTTGACGCAACTAAACGACGGGGAAACATAATCCACTAGGGGGGGAGAAGTGTTGTGAAGGGTATCCATGGGAACCTAATGATAAAAGACGGGTGGCATCTTAGTGTCGTGGGCACTTGAAGAAAAGTAAAGCGATTTACTTGTTAAACCTTGAGTTATAAGTGCCATCGTCATAGGTTGAGGAGAGTGGCTACTCGCCGCAAGCTGATAATAAGCATCTAGGACTTATCTGTTAGTGTAAAGTTAGGTATTATTAAATAGTACTAAGTAAAACTAAGAGATCATTCCATCTATTATTATTATCCTAACTTCAACAAATAATGCAAGCAAGAAAGAAGCTAAGGACTATGCTCACCTTTGAAATAAGGTGGAGGAATATCAATTTTATAGATATGCTATAAAAACACAATTATGGTTATATCATTAAGAAGTTGTTCTAAAAATAACACATACTACAACATTTCAATTAAAGTGAGAAAAAATATCTTATATATATAGAAAGAACTACGTACTAATAGAAATGTTACATGTCTGAAATATAGTTTATAGACCATTCCTTTGTTAAGAGATTGTTAATGTTTGTTGTTAAGGGGGGCGGCGGCCACATTGGAGAGTCGAGCCTCACCTTTAAGAAGACAATAATTTAATACTCAACGCACCACTTTCCTCATTTTCTATCGATTTGTCCCCTTGTTGGAGTGGAACGCCAACTAACACTACTTGTTTCTCTTCTTGTTGGAGGATGGCATCAACTCCAATTCTCTTTGGAATGCCATTTGTCACCTAGGATCCGATGAGATATCTCTCAGGGCGGATTTCCCAAATTCAACAAGAAAACCTTAAATTATATATTTATGATCGCAACAATGGAAAAGGAAAACACTGCCACGGAGAAAAGTCTATTGTGGGTTGGGATGTATTTAGGTGCGACGTTCCTTATACTATGCAATCGTTGTGATATTGATATATGCATTATAGAGGAAGAGGGATCCTTACATGGAAAGGGGGAAGAACATAAGCCTTCTCTTTGATATACTATCACTGTTTACGCAGAGAAGGGAGAGGGCATAAACCCATTCCTATGGATAGTAGCGATCTCTACATATGTTGTTGATAGAGTTTGTATGTGTTAGATTCTTGCATATGGACTAGTTGTTGACTGGGCGACCTCTAACAAGAGAGCATCCAACCCATTATGAAGGGATTTTTGTGCTCCTACACTATGAGAAATAGAGAAGAGTGCGCTTCCTACATGACGGAACTCATATTGGACTTCTTATGTTGAAGAAGGTGGATCGCATAAAACTAGTTATCATTGTTTTCATGCCCAATTTTGATGAGGTATCACTGTGTTATTCAACCATTTTAATGTTCGCTTTATTATGTTGAGTAATGATCGACCCATTCGCTATACCATCGTTACATTGCTTAGAGAGGGTGATTTTCCTTAATATAATATCACATACTTGTTTACAATTTCTTGGGAGCCTCGCATCTCTGCAAAGAGAATGAGGGAAGGGATCCCTGTAGTATCAAATTTTATGATAAATTCTTACTTCCACCATTTGTCATTCAATGGGTATATTAATTTACAAGCTTGCAATTAAAACCTCTATGGCTAGCGAGCCATCTCCCATTTGGATCGTACATACACCATACGAGACTCATGATACCAATGATAGGTGTTGATCTTATAGTGGGCATCGTTGGACTCCAACCGTTCATTATTTCACAATCCGTGTTCGTATATATTTAAATATAAACTATATGTGGTATTGTTGAAAACTAGCAAGAAGGGAAGCCAAAAGGCTTTTCCTTACGATTTGGTGGTCTTGCTTCCATCTAGAATGAGGGATCCACAACCTGTTAAAAGAATGTGTTCAGTCTTCTTCGAAGACATGTTGTATAGGTCACAATCATAAATGATTGGCACGGGTTGGTGTGGAAGGGCAACTTCACCTACAGGAACAAGGCTAAATTTGAACCATTTTATACTCAAGAGGTAATTCCATCATAAGGAAATTGTTTTTACTAGTTGTTTTCATTAATTATGGTGTAAATGAATGGAATAACCCTAGCCATCCCATACATATGTATTCTAATGCTTGTGTTGGCAGTAAATGTTGTATTCCAAGCCATTTCCTCAGTACTTTAGTTTTATATTTTCCATACCAATGAAAGGCGTGACCTCTCTTTATCCTCTTAACTGTTTGATTTGCATTCATGGTTAAGATTCAGTGGGTGAGACTTCCTCTACTTTTTCAACTGTACATTCTTCACCCATTTAATACAATATTTAGATAGAGGTGGGAGGGCGTAGCCCTAAACCTGTTGGTCGGTTGCCTTTGGAACAAAATATATAGTATAAAGGTATATTATAGTTGTGAATTATTTATATGTGTATGGTGGATCGGAACTCCGATGTACAGTTTGCCACTAAATACATAAAAAAATTCTATCCAAGTGCTACAAGATGTGCATTGTCTTCGGCTACATCATTGAGAGTCATGGGGATAGATAAAATGATTATGTGTAGAGTATTAGACATAGAGAGTGTACAGGTATAAAAGTACATCTCCAGATTTATCCACAATCTTACAAGAAAGTACATTATGAGAGTTAATTTTTAACTCTTCACCCTAGTGGATTCAATGCCCAGCACGGGGGTGGCCTCTCAGTGGTAGAAATATACATCGGATGGAGAGCCAAATGGTTGAGAGGAAAGTTGCAGTCAAGCCTTCAGTCGCTGGATCTTCGGAAGTCATATAAGTGTGCTTCATTGATGTATCATTGTTGCATAAAAGTTGTTAAGTTTTATTAATACTTGTTCTTGTCATGTTGGAAATTTGTATGGTCCAAGTGTTATATGTTATTCCTTAATGTAATTTGTTAACATTAGTGTGGATTAAATGAATAAGGGATTAATATCTTGCAGGATGGTAATTCTTTTAATGTTTACTTTGAGTGAGTATAAGTAATTGATATGCCATTATATTGTCAAATAAGATTGATTATAACTAAAAGTTTTTTTATGTTAACGTTAACCGAGTAGCTTTTAGTTGGAAATGATAACCTTAGATTTATGCTAGAGTAACCACAACTAGGGATAAATATCTAAGAATACTTCTATAAATGATTTCCTAATTGATTGTGGTTTGAATAGAGGGAATGATAGAATGGTATAATTCACATATTACGTGGAGGTAAGAATCGAAAATTAAATCATGTTCACATGGATTTCATGAAGTGTAATTATGTTGCTTTTAAGTTTTAAAGGAAGGAATATGAATTACCCTTTAAAATAAGGATATGTTAAGGGTAACTAAGAATTGTTGAGTAAAGGTATAAATGAAATAGTATTTGAGATAATGAAATGTCAATGGTGTTTGCATACGATTTAAGTACTAATCATGCCATTGAGATATTGTGGATGATAACATGGGACTAGTAAATAACTCGGTATATTTGATAAAAGAAGTAAGCAATTCTGTAAATTTATTATGTCTCTAATCTCACATGAGATCTCAAGTCTTATATGCTAGTTGAATGGATTGTATATGTAGAAATGAACTGTTTAGGAATTTTTTTTTGGTTATAAACATTGCGACTAATATGTTTGGTCTTGTTTCGATATCGTCAAGGAAAATTTTTATACCCCATTTCCTCAAAATGGTAACGAGGATATTGGGTGCATTACAACTCTATCTCATGAGCGAGTCTTCCAATATCATATTCATATTCTTGTATGGCACAATGATACATCTCAATAAGTTTAAGAAGATGATCTCTATCAAAAAGCAGGTGTAGATAGTTACCTTTCATAGTTTGCACTACTTTTTGAATTTCCTCCAAGTCTGAAATTGAAGACTCTTCTTCCAATATACCATATGTCCATGAAGGTCTCCAACAAAATCCAGATACCAATGCTTGTGTACCATCAAAATACTTCAAGGCTTCCATACTCTTTTCCTTGCTTACTTTCAATGGCCCTGTTAAATGATGTGGATCATAGGGAAATTCTTCCATTGAATATTCTGATTTTTTTCTATCCTTTGTGCAACTATCATTAGCTTCATAATGAAGCTTCCATGGTGTATGGAAATCTGATTTTTGTTCTTCTTTTGATACAGGTTCTCCATGCTCTTTCTCTTGGGAACTTAATCCTGTTAATTTTTTTATCTTTAATTCAAAATTGCAGTAGTACTTGAAATCAATGAACAATCATAAACATAAGCATTCACATATGACACATAAATTTATCCTAGGTTAACCCTAGAGTACTTGAGGGAGAAAACCCCAGCAAAATCTTCCTTCGAATATTGATAAATAGCAGAGAATGTCTTTACAATGAGCAGATTACATCAAGCACCCATGGTGCATTATCAGAGAGAAATACCAAGCACCCCTGGTGCAATATGAGAGCAAGAGAGAATATGGAAGAACAAAAATCAGAATAATATCATGCACAAAGAAAGCGCATTGCCTTGAAGAGAGAAGAGAATTCACTCTCGCATTGGATTCATCAATCTTGTATAACACACACACAAACACATATATAAATATATTATTCTCATGCTTCGGCTTCAATTTTTATCTTCCGACTTTAGGATGAACTCGCCCTCCATATGGATGCTAGATCACTTAGTTAGGAGGCCAACTCAAGTGTCATCATGCAAGTGACGTAACTTCAGTGTTGTAACTCAAGTGTCACAACTCAAGTGTCATAACTCACGTGTTGTCTTTTAGTTCAACTTAAGAGTCATATTTTAATTTAACTCAAGTGTTGACATGCAAAACACTTTAGTTAACTAGATATTCTTTATTAACACTTAGTTAACTCTTTTAACTGAAGTCCTTCTTGATAACATCACTGAAGTGAACAATTTGAATTTTCCTTTAATTAACTGAAGTCTTTCTTGGTAACATTATTGAAGTTTAACAATTCGAGTTCTCTCTTATTTTATTACATCTTATCTTCATCTCTTGTCTTATAGGCATGGTCCACATGTGCCAACTTTAATTTATCTATCATATCAAATATACTAAGGAGATTTTTCCAATGATGTGATAATCTTGTTCTTCTATCATTCCAATTAGTCATATGCTAAAGTAATTCACTCTAGAGGTGGCCAGTCTCTAGAGGAGACTTAATAGCTCAACCATGGTTAGTAGTATATCACACACCATTCATGCTTCGACATGCAAAGCATTACCTCAATGCATGAGGCACCACCTCAACACATGAGGATCTATCTTAACACAATACCTTCGCCTTGCCAAGCAAGATTGTACAACATCGTCACTTTGACATACAAAGCACTTATCTCAACACACGAGGATCTTTCTTGACACAAGACCTTAGACTTGCCAAGCAAGATTGTACAACATCATCACTTTGACATACAAATCACTTATCTCAACACATGAGGTTTAACCTTTATACATAAGGCTTATTCATTCTTGAGTCCAACTCAAGAATATACTCCAAGTTTCTTGAGTCCTACTCAGGCTCCCTAAGGAACTACCTCGACACATGAGGCTCAATCCTAGCGCACAAGATTGACTTGGAGAATGAATCATGATGCTATAACTTAAACAAATCCTTCCTCAAGCTTCTTATCAGTGATTTTGAATTCACCAACAAAGAAACTAGAGTACCCTCCCAATTTGGAACCATCTTCTAAAAGTGTCATATTCACATTTTCTATTGGTTGTAATGGCAAATCAGATTGCTTGTGGCATACATACACAACACATAACTCATACATAACATCCAAATCAACATTAGGAGATTCCATAACATCATTTTCATTACATGAAATGGAGTGTACCTCAGGTTGATGCAAGAAAACATGGATGCTACATACATCGGATTTCTTTTCTTACCTTGGCTCAGAGTCTTTTTCTTTTTGCTTGGAGGTCTCAATGCATTGGCTAGAGGAACCACACAGTTCATCATTTGATGGATTTTTTCTCCTTTCATGTTCATTAGAAGGCTGAACAGTGACAGTGGATGCAATTCCCTCGAAACCAATTTCTTCACAAGGATTTTTGGAGTTTTCCTTTGTAGATAAACCAAAGAAGAGTATTTTGAAGTTTCACATTGCAAATGGTGTTGATAGGGACTCTATAAAATATTGCAGGATCCTCCAAAGAACTTAGAGTGTCTTATAATGATTCTTGAGTAACTCCTCCAATGTAGGCTCCTTTTCTTCTATTGGTGAGGTGGGAAGGAAAGTGGGTAACACTCTTCCATCAACAAGTCTAGCCATTGGTGGCTTATGCATCTTGTCTTGTGTATATCTGATGTCACATAAATATTCATCCTCCTCATGTTAAACATGCAATCCTCCATCTAAATAGATGATTTATTCCTCATGGAAGGGCTCTTCCCCTTCATCCAAACCCCAATGATCAACAATAGGTACTAGTCTCATTCTACCCACTTTTTCTTCATCAACTGAACAATGGAACTTGGTTTTGTAGCTCACAGGTGTAGAGGACCATGCTACGATACCACTGTAATATCCCCAATCTAAAATATGCAGATATTAGCTCATCACTAACTCAAGAAATCAAAATTTCTAAAAACTATGTGTTTTGCTTCAAACTAGGCATAGAAAGACTGCTTGTCTTCAACCAGATCCAAACACCACAAGATCTTTTCGATTTTTCCCAAACCAAACACTAGGTATTTATACACACTTAGAACATCCTACAACACCCTTATGATATACCTACAAGACTTGATGGAATATAGAATCAAGGTTCTACTTCGACAATATGCACATTTCAGAGTTCATCACACCTAGGCAGACCATTTGGGTAGACCCAAATGACCGGAGGAAATTTCCACAAGAATTATGTGGAACTCTTCTAGTTCTGGTGCAATACTGCAAGCAAATCAATTGTAACAACCCCAACCTACTATGGAATACTCTAGGTTCAAATATTAGTATTTAAACTGCAAAATTTGGAGACTAGGAGAAAGTCCGAACTTTTGGCCAGGTGAGATAGGAAATTTCCAAACACTTTCTAATGGAACTAGGGGGTCACGATTTGTTGATCTGTTGCTTGGATCAAATCCTAATACACCTGCATTGACTCGAATTACCCATAGATTGGTTTCTGAAAACATCTAAGATTGATTCATAACACAAAAACAAGATTGTACATTGCAGATTTGTACAAGGAGATTTAACAATAGCAAATGGACATGAAACTGTTGGAAAAACACACTGGGATTTTATTATTAAAGGAAATACCTATGCTGATAATTCATGGCTACTCAAGCATCTTCAAATCACAAGAAATTATGATATGACAATAACCACATAACTCAGAATATTTATGTATAAGAGATGATAGATAAACTGCTCTTGGAATAATTTATTCTTCACAATCCTTGGACTCCCAAGCTGTAAATCGAACCAAACTTGAGATCATACCTATAAAATAATTCAAAGGATGCATTGAATCTCCATGGAAAGAACTGTGCGTTCTATCCCTCAAACTCTACCTGAAGGATCTCACAGTCTCTCAACTAGATCACTGGTTGCAAAGGGGCACATCTCCCAATGCTAGCAAGGGGCACATCACCCAAGTTATGAAAAGCGTAGAGCTATTCAATTCAATCAACAAAATACCAAAAGATATGAAATGGAGTGCTCATGCTTCTTTTATTAACTTCTATTGGATTTTTCCTTCCTTCTAGAGCCTGCTTTCTTGGAATTCGAGTCATAGATGTTGGGAGGAAACTTTGGTGAGTTGTTGGCACAAGTGGATCCATTCTCTCTCATCAAGTGTGCCCTCCTTGGCTAATTTTGCATCCTGTATATTTTAATGATATTCCTTGATGCTTTCTTGTTGTTACTATTCCTTCTTGAGCCTTATTAGCAAAAATCTGGAAACATTCTGCCTTCTTGATTTTTGTTGCTTTTCCTGCTTTTGGTTGCTTTTCTCGCTTTTGGCTGCTTTTCTTGTTTTTAGCTCATTTTTTTCCATATTTCTTGAGTAAGACAAATCATATGGTATTATCCATCTTCCTATGCACCCTCTTAAGCCACCTAGACCATTTCCAACTCATTAAACAAATATTTGATAATTAAATATTCAAATTTGTGGGCCTACATCATCCTTTCACAATTCAATTTGATTTGTAAATAGAGACTGTAGGCCAAAATTAATTATTTATCTTCAATGGTTAATGATATAATTTTGGGGACATTACATAGGGGTGGGTCTGGGATGCCAACTGATACTTTTCATGGTAATGAGGAGTCACCCAATGATGCTTATGGTATGATGGAGTCACCCAACACTGTTAATGGTAGAGAGGAGTCATTCATTGACACCTAGGGCTATAAAACATCATATGCTCCTACATCTATCCACATCTTGTAGGAGAATCTACTATAGGCATTCCTCTGATATTTCTACTAATGGATTCTATCAATATGCAAGTCCATCAATATTTAAATTTTTTCTTATATATATTCAACAATTCATGTATAGATTTGTTTTACAAATAAATTTGTTATTATCTTTTTAACATTTTTGTTCATGTGTTTAGTCAGTATCTAATGATACTCCTCCATCACATAGACCTCTCCCTCCTTTGATGGATTTAAATGCAATAGTCAATGCAGTTGCATGTCATTTTGGTCTTTTGTTTATGTAGGTAATGATGATATTTTTTAATTTATGTATTGAGTTAAATTCTATTTCTATGAGTGGATGATAAAATATCTTCTTCTTTGTTTAATGTTTTCTATGCATCTTAAGAGTAAGTATGTGTTGGCATTTGGACCTCTAGTCGTTTCAAAGCCCCAACATGATCAACAAGTAAAGTTTCATGTTTTCTAGTGCATAATTATTCAAAATTTAATTTTACGTATCTAAGTTGTTTGATTAACTCTTGTTATTACACAAACTTAGATTGACCCTCCAGTACAATAGAAAGCTACTATCATCTAATTGACTGTTGATGCATATACTTCTATGGCCTTGGATCAACCTATGTCTAGAGGGATGGGCAAGCCAAAACCTTTTATCTCCCATGTACATGTATCTCTCACTCTCAAACAAAAAGTCATTGAAAGTACATAAATCATTTTCAAATATTGATGTAAAAGTATCTAACTTATTTGATTGCATTTTTTTGCACTTTGTTATTGAACAAACTCATATTGACCATCCATAATAGTTGTCTATTGTTGATGGATTGGATTTCAAGAAATCCACTTCTATGGCCTTGGAGCATATTGTGATTAGAAGGATACACTTGCCATAAGCTTTACTCTTTGGCAGATCTATCTCCCTCTCTAAAAAAGAAGGTGACTGTGAGTTCATGCTTTGTGTTAAAATATCAATTTAAAAGTATCTAACCTATTTAATTGGCATTCGTTTATAGTCCATTGTTAGACAATCTCATACTGATCCTCGAAAACAACCATCTAATATTGATCCATCATTTGTCAAGGAATCCATTATTATGGACTTGGAGATGCCTCGAATTGGAGAGAAAGGCATGACAACATGTTTGATCTATCAAGTACATGTATTCCTACTCTCAAACAAAAGGTCATTGTAGTTACGAGCCATCATTTTAAAATATTGATTTAAAGTATCCAACTTGTTTTATTTTGCATGTGTTTGTAGCCTGTTACTAGATAGAATCTTGCACATAACGTCATTATAACCACTATTGTGATCTCGCAATATGATGTTCAATTGATGGTTGTATGTGTGTTTGCACTATCCATATGAATGACCTGCTCACATGCAATGAGTTTTTGTTACATACCGGATTGTGATGTTAATAATTATATGTTTCTTAATTTTAAAAAATGATTAAAACTTATCATTGGTGTTTCATGTGCAGACTCCTAAAAATGAACATTGATCCTTGATGCAATAGGTGGAGAACTTCACTAGGCATAGTGAGAGGAAGATGCATCTATTAGTGGCAAGAGAAGCGGGGAATCGAGTTTTCTTTCATTATACATTTGTACTTTGGGCATGATTTTCCATTTCTCTTATCTAGAAACTAGTTCTAGCCTTTCTGCACTTTGGGCAAGAGTTATCATTATGTACTAACAACATTATGCTTATGCTTAATCTTATGATTAATACACAGATAATACATTTTATGCAATCTAACTTGCATGTAGGAATCTTATACATAATTGGGAATCTTATGCTTATTGTATGCTTGGATTGAACACCTAATGTACAACTAGTATTGCCACCAATTTCCAAGACCTTTTGTTTGATTATTCCCATATCATATTGCAAGACTGAACATCTCAAGGTTTATGAAAACTCTTGAGGTTTAACATTGGACAAAAACCATTAGAGTTTTGAGCTACGTACAGGTTATTTTGAAGTCCGATAGCTATTATAGTAGAAAAGAGTATTTTCAAAAGTCACATTGTACATATTTATTTATTTAGCATATAAATTATGTTTTTACTCTTACAAATACATGATATTCTTGGTAGTATATTTATGGAGGATACTTCACTAATTTTCAATTAGAACAACACAATGCTAATTTAAAATTAAACCAACATAATTTTACTTCACCTTATTCTAACAATCAATATGAATCCCAATCCCACTGTTTGGAGAATGAAAACAAAACTTTAATATGAATCATGTGGAAGCACATTGACAATATTTAACTAGATATTGAAAATCAAACTCTAAATCGTAAATCGCATTGTTTGGAGAATGAAAACAGAACTCTAATATGAATCACGTGGAAGCACATTGACAATATTTAACTAGATAATGAAAATAAAACTCTAAGATTATGCTAGTATAGACATATTCACCCATCATTTTAGTTGAGTGAAGTTTCTAAAATTCATAAACAAGCTTGGTTTATTCTTTAACAATGGGTGATAGAATTTATATTTGGTTTTATTATTTTCTATCATTGTTGAGTACACTAAAGATGACCTTTCAATATCTACATTAGAACAAAGAGAATAGTGAAAAATGGGAAAGAAACACCTTTGTTTACATCAACTTTACATCTCTTTGTTTGCCTCTCTTAAAGATTTATTAAGCTTCAATATCAATCCTACATCTCTTAAAGATCTCTTAATTTTCAAGGCACTCTCTAACACTTATGGAAGACTTATTTCAACCTTCAATGCACCATAACACTGATGTAGATGTCAATAATGTCAATCTTACATCCTTTTATAGCACATGATGGACTTGTTTGATGGATCACTACTACACTCTTATGCAAAGATAAATGTTAGATCTCAATCCTACATTGATGGTGTACTTTTTTGACATGAAAGCATGCACAAGTTCTAGTTGGGAGGTTAAGTTTGCAAATCACTGTCCTAGACATTGATGGAGGGAATGTTGTGCTTTGGGAAGGAAAAATACATGTGTGTAGGGTGATATAATGAACGTTTGCTGATTCACGTGGTTTGTATTCCCCTAAGACCCCTTTTTGAGGGTGTCCTTAAATACCATTTGGATGTGAGTTTCAACTCACAATAAAATGGAAATCAAGCATCATATTGATGAGCCAACAATATCGTTGGATTTACAAACATCATAATTATTGTAGGGTTTCCCTTCCTCCACCATTCGCATGCCCCAACATGTGTTTTATCTTACAATTTTCGAATCAAGGGTTTCTTTCAGTGGCATGCAACGCAAAATTTCTAGTTGGGGGGTCAACTTTTCAAATCACTAGCTTGAACATCAACGAAGGGTGTGTTATGCTTGGGATTGAAAAAATACACGTGTAAGGTGACAAAATGTAGTTTTGCTAATCTTTTTCATTTATACTCCATTGGGACCAATTTTGTAGGTGCCCCTAAATGCCATTCGGATGCAAGTTACAACTTTCCATAAAATGGAAATTGGTCGTTGGATTGGTGATTCATTGATTCTGTTAGATTATGGACATCATAATTATTTTAAGAGTTCCCTTCCTTTGCTAGTTGCATGTCTTAGAATTCATATGTATTGGCACAAGTGAAAGAATCAGTCGAACAAAGTTCATCTTTGCAATCGGGAAAATGAGTCATATGTCTCTCAACATCGCATTCATATGTAAATTTGGGCATGTAGACCCATTGACATTGCACCACATTCGTTTCTTGTGGTTAAGGAGCTAAATCCCTTGGGTTATTATTCATCATATATATATACTCATCATCAACATCATTCTCCCATTTAGGTAAATCATACATGTGCGTCTGCAAATGTCTTTGGATCACATGCCTCAAGTGCACTTTCCATTAGAAAAACACTATCAAACTGTTCTTGACTTCTAGTTTTTCTTGAATCATTGATATCTCATGCATTATCTCCAATAACTTCAATTGTTTTGGTTGTCCATCTAGGAAGACACATCCCTTTCGTTGAAGGAGTTCTTGTACCAAGATCACCATTTCTAGATTGAAATAAAGGTTCCAAAGCTTGTGGTTTGTTTTTCTATGGAAGGTATATTGTAGGTTGATTCATGCAAGGAAGTTGGCTTACCAATCTACTATCCTATGAAATAGTTGGTTGATTTAGAATTTTGTAGAATTTCAAAAGCATCACTACTCAATAAGACAAAATAGGGCTTTTAATCTACTTAAGGGTACATGGAAGATCAAATCCATAGCATATTATGTCTTACACATGGTACTGCTCAAAGGGGTACCAACAAAGAT
Organism: Larix kaempferi; assembly: GCA_027924585.1. Lineage (NCBI taxonomy): Eukaryota > Viridiplantae > Streptophyta > Pinopsida > Pinales > Pinaceae > Larix > Larix kaempferi. The sequence goes on along the minus strand of BSBM01000018.1, from coordinate 4,229,712 downwards.
TACAAGGATGTCCAACCAAGTGGCTCCACTTGTATTCTGTGTTTATTCTTCCTTGACCATAAGTTTATTTGTAAAATGACATATCTCCATGTTTAAAGACATTAGAAATCATCTCTAGCTTTTTTCTTCTTCTAAATTTAGTAGTGTGCTAGTTCATGGAAGAACTCTTATACCACTTGTAATGTACTTAACCAATAGAAACAATAAAACATGAGCAATATTCAAAGATATATAAGTGCATAAAAGAAAATACATGAAGCAATGAAATTACACCTACATAACATAACCCTTGTATTCATAATTCCAAAAAAGAGAAAAATGTTCATAGGCCTTTTTTCAATGGGGCAACCTTCTTTGAGTAGAGTTCCAATACAATAACAATCATTAGCAAAACATTGCACAATTTTCTAGCTTTATAAATAGTTTCTTATTAACAAAATCCTAACTACTTGTTGTCCCATCATTAATGAATACTAACAACCTAGTGGACCTTATTTAATAACATCAACCATTGTACATTAAGTAACTACCCACTAACTATCTAATAGACCTTATTAAAAAAAGATGGACTTGTACATTAATTAACTAACTCCTAAATACTCTAAAGTAGGGAGGTAAAGGTAGGAACTTACATAAATATTTAGTAGAACAATTAAATTCAAAATAGCATAACAACCATAGTAGAGAAGTATATGCAACAACAAATAACTTTTTCTCTCAATGGGGACAAATAATTGTCCATCTTGTTGTTTTCTTTTCTTTTATACAAACATAGAAACGACACTACCCCTAAAAATCAAGAATACAATTGGGAAACCAATATGCTTCTAAAAACCAAGAATGTAATCGGAACATCGCTTCATACATTCTATATACAAATGGAAACATGCTAGTTACACATATGATGTAACTCATAATATCCCAACATATCCACAACGAGTTGTATATGCATTTTTTCGTGATCTCCTAATCCCCCTCCTTTGTGAGTTGTGTGATGTTTGTCCTCACTGTTAAAACCCATAGACACTCATTGTTATGCATCTTGGAATTGTTTCTACAACTATAAAGACTCCTCTCCTCCTTATATATCTTAAATTGGTCAAGGGCAAGTTCTCATGGGTGTAAAAGACCTAACATGCCAGGAAGCTTACCTCAATGGAGATAGGTTCATAGTAGTCATGGCATTTCTCATTAACATATTGTTATATTGTCTACAATATGTATATGGTTTTTATGTGGCTACCCGACCCTTTGTGTGATGTGTGTATGTGGGTACATTGGTTGTATGTGCCTTGGAAATTTCTAAGGAATTTTAGACACCCATTGCAAGTGTCTTAGAATTGTTTGTATAAAAATGAATCTCTTATCCTTGGGGCATATAAGTCCCAACAAGCTATGAAGCTTATGCAAGTGGGGATGGGCTCATAATACTCAAGGCCTCTCCTAAAAACATATTTTTGTGTTAACTACAATATGTAAATGTTGTTTACTTGGCCTTCTCCCCTTTTTCTAACCTATGTACATGAATAAGTCCATTAAAGTGTCTTGGAATCATTTCTACAAAATTCAATATGACCAATGTGCTCATCTTATAATTTTTTTTATTAAAGCTCTCTTCCTAACTCTTCTCTTATGGACTCATCACGATACCACATTCATGTTTTTATAGGAGTTTTTAAATTATTTTACCTATGCACTCTATATTTCAGGGGGAAAAGGTATGTAGTATATGTGTAAATTAATATGAAACATAAAAATAAATAAACCAGCAAAGATCCATTTTAACCTTGTATTTATAAATTTACTTCAACTTTTTATATCTCTTTATACACATGGTTAAGTTCTATGCAATAAGTTATGTTAAGATGGACGCAACAAGAATTTGGGTTGAAATTGGATGCATCAAATGGAAGTTACATGGTAGTGAAATAATGCCAACAAACATGTACATTGAGTTGCACATGACACATGAAGACATCCACAAAAGAATCATCCCTACATTTTTTTTTGTCAATATCAATAATGAGGTTCCTCACACTTGAGGGATGGGTCAATGATTTCCAACATACTAAAAAAAATAGATGAATGACATACTTAATAAGGTCCCATGATAATTATTGCACCATAAAATCCCATTATGAGTATTGAACTGTTAACCTTGTTTAAGCTTACTATCACAACCTATTTAACCACTTGCAGAGGGACATCATCCCTATTCACGAAACATGAATTTGAAATTGAAAAAATACAAGTTAAATAGACTTGAATGATTGGAATTAAGTTTCATACTTTGTTGACCCCGGTTCAAATCCCCATTAAAGCATTTGCCTATTGTGTTTTGGCTTAAAAGATAGGTGCCAGGTAGAGTGCCTTGGCCCTAAATGGAAGTCCATATTTTCTATTAATTGTGGTTAGCAAGTTATTACATGAAATATGAGCACCTGAGTGGGCCTAATGGTTAAGAACATGTGTTATCTCCGTGGAGGTCACAGGTTCAAAACCGGCAGGGGGTAGGGTTGCTCATTGGCCCATTGTGACAAGGCTTGAAAGGTAGGCGAACCCTGGGATAGAGGCTCTCCCCTCTGATAAAGGGTAGAGGGGAGAGAGGGTAGAGACTCTCCCCTTTGATAAAGTGTCTCAAGACGTCTAACTTCCGGGTTGTTGGATATATACCTTTGGAAGGTTGTTATTCCCATGGTTTAAAAAAAGAGTTATTACACGAAATATATTGGGAAACTTGGGTATTACTCAAATGATCCCGAGAAATTCGAGCCTATTATTATAAATTATATTTAGCTTTGAAAGATATGTGAGGGTGTTGATTCAATAGATCGAGGTTGGCCAACTTTACAAAGAAGATGTATAATTATTAATTACCGGGTAAAAAATTAAATGTGGGATGGGAGGAGTCGGGCTATTTAACAGGATTTAATTTTTTTCAAAGTTTTACCACGGTGCGCACTGCGAATGTTCTCCAGCTCAAGTCTCTTCCAAGTCTGCTTCTTCTAAATACCAGAATAGAGAGATTAACCATAATCTGCTCAAGTCCGAGGGATGTAAATATAATCGTGTGAATCTGCTCCTTGTTAAAAATCGGTGTCGTTTGCCCTACTCTACAGCAGAATAGAAGAAGAAACGACTTCCTCTCTTTACACAAAAACTGCATCAGTCGCTCAATTACCGTAGAGTAAGTTTTTATTTCATTCCAATCTACCCACACCATGGCTGAAATTTACCGCATCCTGTTGAAGTTGTTTGCTTGTTCTTTTTTTTCATTTAATGTGTCAATAAACAGTGGAAGGTTAATACATATGATATTTTTAGTTTTCAATATTGATATTGTTAGAATTTATTGATGGGTTGGCATTAGGAAGACCTTGGCATGAAACTGTCTTCACTAAATTGATCTCCTAAACCATCATCATTTTTCGAATCATGTATTTTTTTGTATGTGTTGATTGAATTAAAGTAGAATTAATTGATATTCTAACTGCTTAACATATGGGATCTTTTGTCCCAAAGACTTTGGATTATTTTTCCCTGTGTTTGAGAATCTATGTAATGAGATTCCAAAATGTGCATTGAGTTTGAGGTTTGTATGCCAACTCCCGCGTAAGTGATGATACAGTCTCATTTTTCTTGAATTTGTTCATATTCTTGGCAGCTTAGTTTATTGTTTATGATGATCAGATACAATATATTTGTGAAGTGAGATTTCGAGCCTCGATTGTGGGTGCCAGCAGCTTGACAATTGAGCAAAAGTACTTGAAATATCCTCTTCATTACCCCGGACCTAGAGGCTACTGGGCTATAATTGCCAAAAATTGATCCCTTTTTTGGATATCATCAAAGTCATGGTGTGGATTTTTTTCAGTACTACAATGAATTGGTGTGGATTTTCTACTCAAATGAGGGATGGTATTCTCCATTTTTGTTGTTTCCATTGTTGAAATTGAGTGTCCTATTTATTTCACTTGGATAGTCCAGGATTTTCTGCTCAAAGTGAAGTCTGCCAAATCTTCTTTATGGAGAGCCCTCACCTTTAAGTTGTCATTTTCTTTAATGTTACTTGATGTTTTGTTTTTGCTGAGTTCCTTATTATTTTCAAGGATTCTTCAAACAAATCTTCTGGAAACATTGTATCAACAAACCCTCTATCTGTGCGATTAACCTCTTCACCGCTTCAATTGTCACAAGGAACTTTTCTTGTTGTATTCAGCAAACACAATGTGATATGTTCACCATGAACTTGAGACGGCTGGTTGTTAATCTCTGTTGTATTTTCTGTTGTTAAATTTTTGCCGGTATGCTTTTTGCTTGTGTTTATCAACCATAGAGGAGACCTGACAATTGTTGAAATTATGGTTAATCTTCACTTGAGGGCCGAGGCTACATGCTGACCTTCTATTTGATGTATCGATGGCTTTATTAAGTCAACTAATGGGTAATTAACCCAATTTATTGTATTTGATTATTTTTTGGCTAAGTTTGACCTAGTCGCCCTCTTGGGGCTAGTGCCCAAACCTTGAAGGTGTATAAATAAAGCATACTCATCATTTGTAAATCATTCACTCAAGTTGATTATCGATAAAGGCCTAAGGGCATCTCTTCTATACACTGTCTCTCTTGGAGTTCTTGTGTTTGGTTATGGTGTGATCTTCTCTTGTAATGCTGTTATAAATATGCTGTGTTTTTTAATTCTGGATTAGGGTTTTCTGAAGTGCTCATCATAGATCCACCTTCTACTTATGATATCAACATGGTTTCAGAGCTAGTGTGGATTCTACCTTCTCTAACCAGCACTGTTTTAGGGCTGTTTCAGGGCTGAAAGTGGGGTTTTCAGCACTTTTTTTGGGGACAACAAACAGATTTCTAGGGCTTTTACCTTCTCTTTCACCATTGGCCTCCTTCTTTGGCATTTTTTTTCAGTGGATTCAAGGGGATTGTTTTGCAGATCTGTGCTCTTTTTGAGGACAACACATTCTTCTTTTCTCTCTTTTTAGCTGAAGTACTACAGTTCTTTTCAGGGCAGCGTTGGTATCTTGTGAATCTATGGATGGAAAATGGGTTTTACCTCATCTTAACAGGGCAATTATCATGTTTGGGGTGATCTAGTGACGGCCCTTCTTCACAGCAAGGGTTTGTGGATGTATTTGGAGAAACTGCTTCTGCCTGAAAGTGATTACAGCTAATGACCTCATATTTTAAAAGAAGGATTAAGTCCTGGCGTTGATCACTCTTTTTGTGGAGCTTGATCTTGTTTATCACACCAAAGATAAAAAGAGTGCAAAGTAGAACTGGAATGCTTTCCACAAATTATTTGTGCATTCAACAATTCAATTAATCAACTTATCAACATGAAACTAAGCTCTCAACCTCAAAATGGAAGATTTCTCTCCCCCCATCAAGGAGTATATTGCTAGGTTCAAGAACCCAGAGTATGGCATTCTTACATCTAGTGGGCTAGGTAAAAAGGATTTTGAATATATCAGTATTGTTCTTTATAATCTCCCTCTTGTATTAAAATTTTTTGCAATCATCTCTTACAACATTCGTCTTTTTCTCGAGGCACTTGCTTTGCCTACTTTAGAAGATGTGTTTTCTACCCCGTAGAGATCAAGCCTATTCTAAGGCTTCTTCATCCTCATGTAGGTCTGCCAGGAAAACTCCCAATTCCTTAAAGAAGAAGAGGACAACATATTCTTATTTCCATAAGGAGGGATGTTCCTTCAAGAATTGTCTCCTTTGTCATCAAAGATTGAATAAATTGGTAGGCAAACAACTAGCAAAAAAAGACCACTTGGAAGAAAAGGTTGGTTCTTCTAACTCTACACATCTAGTTCTGCACTATGCTCTGTGCTTTTCAACTTCTTCATAGTCTCGGGCTACAAGACATATGATGAAGCATAAGGACCTTTTCTCTGACCATAGTGATTAGCACAAAGGAGAAAAGGTAACTATCGATGATGACTCCACTCTCCCAGTATGAAGATGTTCTCTATGCCCTTGGGGTTGGAGCGAATTTACTATCTACCACATCACATGCATTGATAAAAAGATGGAATTTTGGCCAGACAGATGGGTTTTCAAAGACATTAGCGATGGATTCAAAGTGGTTGCTTTTGGATTTTTTGATGAGTTTGAATGTATGTACAAGTTGGGGAAGAATTCCTCATCTCCAGTGTCCATCAAGTTCATTGCAATGGTGGCCAATGCAGATGACGACAGTAGGCTATGACATTTTTGTCTAGGTCAATCCAATTATGGATCCTTGAGACATATGAGTTGTCTTTTCCTTGTCGAGGGTCTTCCACAAATCAACCCTCCTAGAGATGTTTGTGAGGGTTGTGTGATGGGTAAACATCATAAAGAGTCCTTTTCGTAGTACAAATCAAAGTGTTCTTCAAAGCCCCTTGAACTAGTTCACAATGATATTTGTGGACCCATGGACTCCAATTCTCTTTTTGGGGAGCTAAGTAGTTCCTCACTTTTATTGATTATTCTTGGTTTCAATGGGTCTAAACACATCACTAAATCCAAGGTAAGGTGTTTGGAAAAATTTGGGAATTCAAATCTTTTCCTGAAACTCAATACAAATAGAAGATCAATTGTCTTTAAATTGATGGATAAGTTCATTGGTAATGCTTTTCAATAGATTCTTTACTCTTAGAGCATTTCTTGGCAGAAGATTGTTCCTTATGCTCAACAAAGTGGTGTGGTTGAGCATAAGAATAGGGCTATCATGGCAATGCCTTGCTGTTTGCTTCACTCTTAGAGTATGAAGCTCTCTTTTAGGGGAGAGGCAATAGTTTGTGCAACATTTAGCATCAATCACACACCTACTCGTGCAGTTACTAGTATGATTCCTTATGAGTAGTTGCATGGGTAGAAGCCCTTTCTCTCGCATTTTAGGATCTTGGATTAGGTGCATGGGTCCATTGCCTCATGAAAGGTGTAATATATCACCTATCCATTACACTCCTTGTAGGACTTTGGTCGGCTACAATGAGACTTTTTAGGTGTATTGTCTGTATGGCCCCCACCTCTCACTAAGTGATTGAGCATTGTAATGCTATCTTTGATGATCCTTTTCCTCATGGTTCTGGTTCCCATGATCTTTTTCGTCACTCCTTTCTAGTGATGATTCTCAGCATGTGTCCATAGAACATGCCTTTTCTTCTCTTGCTAGGTCACTTGTTGATGACTACTAACTGGTTGTAGTGGACTTTTCCACATCTCCATCTATTGTTGGTACAGCCATATCTAATTCTTGGAGTTCTTTCTCTATAGTTTTTGGATAGTTTATGAGCACTAATGGGACTACTTCATCCTCTGGTCACTCCTCTTCTCCATATGTTTCTTCTAGTCCTCCCTCATTAAACAAGGTCATCGTCGTCGATACTCCTTCTCTAGTTGTGTAGCCTAGTGATGCTTCTCCTTCTAGTGATGTCTAGATTCAAGGTGATACTCTTCATGTGGATGCACAGCTTTTTGATGATGATGATGATCCTTCCACTACATTGTTTCCATCTCTGCCTAAGTGGGTTGTTGCCACTCTTATTAGTGTGGCCAATTTCCTTGCAGGCCCTTTAGCACATCGTTTTGAGTCTCCTCCATCTCAGGCTTTTATTTTCATTGGCCCTTTTACTCTTGATAAATATTAAATACTGGTTTTCTATGTTCGAGACTTTTTGAGCATGATCAATCCCAACAAAGATCGTGAAGGTTTTCTTCAGAAATGTTATGGGTTTTGATGAACCCCAGATCAACATTAATTGGGGGGGTGTTATGATGATCTACTGTGATTTTCTATGGATGCCTATTGTGGATGTAATGCCTTCTATGGCCCCTTGTTCAGCTTTGGGGGGGTTGTTGAGAATCAAGATTATGGTTAATCTTCATTTAAGGTCATATTCTGACATTCTATTTGTTGTATTGATGGCTTTATTAAGCTTACACATTGGTAATCAACCCACTTTATTGTACTGGACTATTTTTTGGCTAAGGCTGACCTAGTCACCCTCTTGGGGCTAGTGCCTAAACCCTAAAGGTGAAATTAAAACACACTCCACATTTGTAAATTATTCACTCAAGTTGATTATCCTAAGGGCATCTCTTCTATACAACACCTCTCTTGGATTTCTTTTGTTTGGTTATGGTGCGATCTTTTCTTGTAATGCTGTTATAAATCTGCTTTGTTTTTTATTCTGGATTAGGGTTTGCTGAAGTGTTCACCATAAAGCCACTAAGGATCCCTTCCTTGCCAAATCTCTCATGTATTTGGATGTGATGATATAGAGTATCTTGTTCTCCATCAGCAAGTTGACATCTCCTTATTACAGTAAGTGCATGACATCTCGTGGTATTACTTTTGCCACCTACTTTTTTGTATTTGTACTTGCTGCCTACTTTTTAGTTTATCCAGGTCTTCAATTTATAGGAAAAATCTTATTAAGTTAGGTGAATGAGGGCATTACTTCTTATATACCATTTCACTGTTAGAGTCCAAATGCATATCCCTCTCTAAAATAAAAATGATCTTCAACAATATCCATTAACTTTCATGCTGTCAGTTTGATGAAGTTATGAACAAAGCAGTTGAAGGCAACCTCTGTTAGCATATTTCCTTCAACTATTTTAGGATCAGATAACCTGGCAGCAGAGCAACCTCAAATTTAGGAACAAATGCAAGTACGAGTGTTACATATGGACATATATTTGAAATAAAAGTCGATATAATATTTAAAACTTTGAAACTTTTTACCGGGAAATTCTACACATACGGAGAAAAGCGTGAAATTGAAGTTAACAACAAAGACACAGAGAAATAGAGTTATTGAAAGAAGATGAATTTCTAGAAAGAACCACTATAAATTCTCTCTGAAAAGGATAGTCTTCAATTTTGATGCTTCTATCATGCACGAGGTCACTTTGAGAGATATGCAACTGATGGAAACATTATAAAAAATACTCAGGTTTTAGCATCAGAATTCTTTTTCATAATCTGCAAACTTACTTGACTTGGACCTGCATAAACCCAGAACAAAAAATAGAAACAACAACCCCCCGCCCACCCACCAGAGCACCTTTTTCTGTTGCTACCCAGAAAGCAGAAAGTGTTGTCTACCTCTTTATTCAATCAATTCACAACAACAAAGGCCATGAAAGATGCCGTGCATACAAGATTGGATAAATGCTGAAGAATAATTGATAGATGAACTTACCATATTATGGCAAGTCATTGTTGGAACTTGGCACCATATTCAGTGTGCAAACATATTCACACCTCACAAATCAGTATACATTGCTTAGCGTGCCCTGCAATTATTTCTCAGATGAACTTGTTCAACACATTCTTCGATTAATTATCTTAGCAATTGATTATTGTCAAAAGGATGCATTACAGAAAGCAAGATATTTCTGAGAATCTGAACAATATCATATTTTGAGTGAAATTGACATGTAGTTCAACTATGCTAATCTTCTGTTATTGCAAGTGTCACTACTACAGTGGCATATCCCATAATTGGGATATTGTTCTGCATAAATACTCTCCTTCCTCTTTATCTGTTATCGTGTTGGTAATCCAAGTATTTCCCATATTAGACGGTCATGCTTATAGCTAAGAAAGTAAGAGGTTTAATATAGATGAACGTCGAACAACAATGGCCAATCTATGAACTAGATTGTTTGTCTAGAGACTAGTATGGATGCAATCAAGATTTGAAGTCATCAGTTAAAAAACGACCAAGCTTACAACTAATGTTCTTTCTAGTCTAGATGTGTTTTCAACCTAGTCTAAATGTTTGGAGTCTCTTACAAGATTCTTTCTGCTCTTATTTCTATATATATCTTCAATTTATCAAATTCAGAGAAAAGAAAGAGCTATCCATGACTTTTGAGGCTACATCATTTGTTCTTGCCAAATCAGGGCACACTGAAATGTTAAGATTCAATATGCTAAGACAGAAAATATCAGCATTTCATTTCATTTCACAACAATAGCATATACAAGATCACTGAAGAAACAACAAGCACAACATAAACACAAGAGACACAGATTTATCCTGGGAAACCCTCATGGGGTAGAAAACCCAGCAAAGCTTCCTCAATATAGATGACCAGCAATATACAAAGATGCAAACCAAAGACATGATCTCCTCCTTCTCCACAACAGACCTCTCTCTCACAAGTGCGCTACATTCCAAGTGAGGGAAGTGTATCAAATGAGGAGCACACCTCCTCTATTTATACACATCTCCGACTTGTACAATATATTAACTAGGTCGGCCCCAACTTTACCATTGGGTTAAACATCCCACTACAATTGACTGGGCCGACCCCTGTAGGGTGGTCTAACAACCCTTTGACCCACATAACACATACAGGGCCGACCCCCACTAGGGAAGTCTAATAACCCAAGTTACCACATTCCGACGGAGGAATAAACATCTTCGGATATACAATAAGATCTTCACGGAAGAACGAAACATCTCCGGAATAATAAAGTACAAATATAATATTCTTTGAAGTTACAATATTTCAACGTGAAATATCCAATGTTTCATGCCAAAACTAAGCACACTGATATTCATCACAATTTTATCAGAGAGCACAAAGCAGGGAAATTGAAATATTATATAGTAGGAATGAATATTTTCGTGAAGGTATTAAGCAAGGACAAGATTTAAAGGTTCAGAAAGAAGTTTGGTGTAAAAGAAAACGAAATAGGTGTTAAAGAAGGGTATAAAAATACAAGTGGTTTATATGCTTTAAAATTGATAGAAAATGCTGACAAACTATGCACATGCAAGAAAAACTAAAAAAGTATAAAACCCTTTTTAAAAGTCGAGGATCTATTTTTTTTTTTGACTAATTTTTTCTTCTTCTTTTTAACAGAAACAGAGTATAAGGGTTTGTATTCAAAAAGGCTGTGCACAACCATTCATTACAAAAAAGAAGAGCCTTGTAACAAAAAGGGAATTCAAGATGGGAATTATATGATTGCCCTTATTGGCTCTGTTGTAGTTTCTAAGCCGCTGTCTATTGTTTGCAGTTCAGTGGAGGGATAGATCATAGACCCTTACATACTGTAGGTTTAACAAAATACAGAAAAACATTTAAACTTTAAACTGAGGATTGAACACATCTATAAAAGAAATAATTCTATCCATAATTCTGCTGATGCATCGAGGCTTCTTTTGCAATTTTCATGTCCACTGAAGGTGATTCTTGGCAATATCTACATCGAGACATTTTAGCCATTTTTAAAACTTCTTCTTTCATAATGTCTACGGTGCCCATCAGTTCAAATAAGTTTCTTTCCAAATCATCTATCTGGGAGTCTTGACATGTTAATTGCTGGGATATGTACCTGACATCTGTTGCCGTCTCGCTGTGTGCTTTTATCCCCGTGCAAACTGCTTCATAAACCCTTCGTAGGTGGTCCTTGAAATCCACAATGTTCGCTTTCATGAACGCAATTCCTTCTGCTAGACCGGCCATTGTGCTGCTGACTTCGTCGACCTGAGGAGGGGATTAAGAGGGGCAGGTGGAAAGAGTAAGGTTGTCCAAACCGTTGAAGAGTCGAAGGGGCAAGTGGACAGAGAAATCGGAGCGGGAGGGACTCGTCATAATGCCAGAGTTGTGTTCATCGTGTAGAAGAAGGGCCTTCATAAATGTCGAAGCATGGCTACTGCCATCGAGAAGACAGGCGGAGAGGTGGCCATGTGAAGGCCCACGTGCCCACTCCGAAATGATAGGTGGAGCGATTGTCATTCTTGCCTTAGTCAAATTAAACCACCCTAAAGATCAGTGCCTAGGGAATGTTCTTATAGTTTTCCATTCCATTGCTATATTTGATTTTTCCCATAGGGAAGTTGGCTCCTTGATTAGCAGCTTTGTCTGCTTGTTGGTTATTTTCTCGGAGTATGTGGAGGTAATGAACTTTAGAAGGGGATGTAAGCTGTTTGATCCTACTTTGCATTCTATTGCTTTTAGAATCTCCATTCGAGATCCCAGTCCTCATTTTTTGAATAACATGTCTGGAGTCTCCAAAGACCGCGAGCTTATTAATATTGAGAGTCGAGATAATTTCCATGGAGTGAAACAAAGCTAACCATTCTGCTTCGTTATTCGTTTTCTTTCCTAGTCCCCAGGCATAAGAGATAATTTTATTTCCTCCTGGATCGAAAATAATCCCTCCCGCACCTGCCTCCCATGGTTTTTGACTACCAATTTTGAAACAATTGTATATTATAAATATGTAGTTTTGTTCAGTACAAAATCGTAGAAGTGAGTGAGGTATTGTGCGATGTCTCTTGTATGTGTGCTCTGATAAAGCTAACAGTTTCTGTAGTTACTAAAAGCTTATGCTGGCCAACACTGGATGGAAAAAATCTGGCAAATTACATTTGTGGCAAAATGCAATCAAATGCACGTCAACTTAAGAAATAACCTTTTAGTTAATTTTCAGAATAATTTCGCCATCAAGTTGAAGTTCTCTTGCATGCTTTTGCTTCACTTTTAAAGCCTAATGTAAGAAGTTTTGTAGCTTGACTCTAGCAACCCATGCATACTCATTTTAATAGGAACCATCCATGTCGTGACCTCGGGCCTGTAAACCTTCTTCCCAAGAATCTCTTGGGTTGGCCTTAGTACATCAAAGAATCTCCTTATATGAACCAATAAGACTTCTGGAACCTAGTAGAACTGTGCATAGTCATTATTCTTTTTTGAACATATGGAAATAAAATATGTCAGATACTATCATTAGATTATAGTTCATATTTCTGAATTCAAGATTACATTGGAACTTGATTGTCTTAGTATGTCACATTTCACTCGTTGTCTGCTGAATAAGCATATTGCCATAAAAACAACATTCAAAGTTTGCATCAAATTGGCAAATGACAGGCATAAAAAAATTCAAAAAATAAGAGATATTTATTGATTTTAGGGCATCAGTGCTCTATTCTTTTGACATTGTCTTAGGAATTATAAATTTGACTCTGATGATTGCAACATCATATATTATGAACACAGAAATTCCTTATATGATGATCTATAATGGTCTTCTGTTTTATCATCATATACAAATACTACTAAAAAACTCCAACTAACTCTGCTAATGTTCTTTGTGCTTTATGTAGCTCCATCTTCCTACCACAAAGGCATGCTCTATCTTCCATCAGTCCACTTTTGACACTTTGATCTATGGATATGTTTTGCTTCCAATACAAAAGCTATTTTTATAGTTGCTACAGAAAAAACGCATGCATTTCTTGACAGAAGGTTTTGATTTCTCTATTTAATTTTATATAAGTAATTTTTGCCACCTGATTCTTCTGCAAAATTCATAATTTAAATGCACCAAAGCAGTGGATTTCATTCTCATCATACCTAACCCCATTATCTGTGTGCCTACTTGAAGTTAAAATTATTATACAAAGTTATTTGACTACTCTAGAGTCCCATAGTTGATAACATCAGAGTCGGCAAAAAATCGGCGAGGGTTTGGAATACAACTTCTCGGCAACATTAGGGAAAAAATCGGGAAAAATCGGCAAACTGCAGCAAGCATTAAAAAATTCAAAATAAATTTAAATTTTTCAAAATTTTAAACATATTAACCAATAACAACATCAAATAAACACATCAGCACATAAATATAGGAAAAACATCGGTATATATAAAAAGTGTACATCAAAGTCAATACTAAATTCTGAACCTTGATAGCTGTCCAATCAAGGACTCAAAAGTGGACAACCGATACAAAATGACATCAAATATATAAATGTATCTCATAATCATGAGTCAAAACCGTGGTGTACCACTTGGCATTTGTATAGGATGATTGAGAGGAGAGGAGAGGAGAGGAGTCCAGGTAGGTGTATGGTCAACGGTCCAATAAGTTAAAAGGTTTGTCCTCTTAGCTATGTTCATAAGCCCTTTGTGTTTCTCTAGGCTTATGATGGAAGTATTTGAGTCATTCCATGAATACAAACACAAAGTAGTTGCAATCTAAACCCTAGATCCATTAGAATGAATGTATACAACTATACATAGATGCTAATTTTTTGGTGTCTGTTGCTGCTGAGATGCACACCTGGGGGGAAGCGCAACAGAAATATTTCGAAGCTGCTCGGTGTGGCCTGGGGGGCAAGCAAAGAGTCAGGTGGTGTCACCTGATCCCGACTTGTCTGTTTTGTCAAACTCCTAATGAAGCCAAGGTGGGTAGACCCTAATAAAGAGTTTCTAAGGGTCTTAAATTTATTTGGTTTTTACGGATGGAAGTAAGTTGTTTTTAGGAGTTTTATAATGATGACTAATAATCGACACAAAATATTGCAACTTTAAATTGAATCAACAACATAAATATGAAGACATTCACGACATAAGATAGAGAAAAATATAGCAAATAAAAAGACCAGTGACGTGGAGTCAAAATAAAATGGTGCTTGTTGTTGTAAATAAAACCGTTGTGCAATGCTCTTGGTTAATTTTAAATTATTAGGGTGAAAATGATTAGGGGGAAAATGGGGATTCTTGATATACCTTGCGGTACAGGGAATATGTCCGGAATGTGATCTAAGTGGATTTGTACAAGGACATGTGGGCTGGAATTGAGTCTCGAGAGCGGTGTTCAACACTACACCAACAAGGGTGTACCCTAACTATGCTCTGAGGTTGCCTCCCAGTTGTTCCCGCTTTCTTAGTCAAAATTTCCCCACTTTCGATCATTATCGAGGCAACGCCGGATTTTTGTTGGTTAAAAAGGGACTTGATTTTATTAATGTGAATGAATTAGCATAATGTGAAAAATTTGATAATTGCAACACTACCGCTTTTGATATCCCAAAGCTCAGACTAGCCTGCGATGGGTAGAGCATACACGGAGTGGGTGAAATATTCGTTCAAATTTTAAACTCTCCGACAAAGAGCACTGTTGATCTGCCTAAAGTGAGATTCAAGAGATTTAAAAAATAAAAAGAAAACTCTCTGACAGAGAGCACTTTTGATCCGCTTAAAGCGAGATTCAAGAGATTTAGATGAGCAACACTTTAACTAACATAAAAAAGATATAAAGTACTAAAGCAGAAAGTCAAAATTTTTCTAATTACTACCCAAGAGTCTCTTTCAGGTCCAAAGACCGTATTGGGGAAAGCAAGGGGATTAGTAGTTCATTTAATATGCAAATATAAAGTAAAACTTGGAAGAAAAGTCTAGATCTAGTTGCAATAATTGAAAGAACTAATCTAGCAAGCAAAACTAATCTAAAGCAAAAAGTAAAGGGGACAAGTACAAGATTCCCTGAAATGAGGGAAGGGGGTGTGGGAGCCTTAAATCCCACCCGCTTTTTATTAAATTATTACAAGTTTAACTCTCCGGCAAAGAGTGCTCTTGATCCGTAAACACGAGATTCAAGAGACTTTAAAAGCTTGAAAAAAAGTTGAGAAAATGCAAGGAATCAAAATAGGATCTTCTTTAATGGTTCAAAATTCTAGATTCGCTTGAACACCTTTGCTTTCCTATGACAAAAGACGAAAAATCAGAGAACAAAAAATTCGATTAAATGTTAGTATTTGTCAGATAAATCATATAAAAACTACTACCTTGCTACTTGCAAATGCTTGAAAAAATTATACTTTAAGTAACAAAGAAACCAACCCTTAGATCTAACTTTAAATATGAGTTTGAAGCACTTTTAGATATAACTTTAAGCAAGTAAATGACTTAACGATAAAAAACTTTTTAGCTCTAATTTACTTGCAAGAGAATAATCACTAAGAAGAAAGAGTTTAGATTTTTGAAGGGATGGAAGGAGGGATTCAAGCACCAAGCTTGATCTTTATCGAAGACTTTGGAGTGTCTGCAAACAAAAGTATTAGCTCGAAAGTGCTGAAGAGGGGAGAGGATGCAACCGAACTCAACTCCTCCTTCAGATCTGTAATCCTGCACAACTATAAGAAACACTTGCCAATGGTGGATTAAATCTAGTGTGCATGCAAAAAAGAGATCAAAAGAGCCTTAGTACAATCGAGTACAGTTAGCTGCTCCTGTGTCTCTTGAAAACAAAATACAAATAAACAACTTAACAACTGTAAATGTTTACTCTATGATTATGAACAACCTTCTAAGCTAGATCCATTACCAATATTGAAACAAGAGAAAATATGTGGTACAATATCACCTCAATAACACAACATCATCAAATGGCAAAGCATGGACCTCCAAAGTCTTTCAATATTATTCATCAGATACAACAGTGTTACAATGGGTAGAGGTTCCACCATCCATCTGTATGGAGAAGGATTGCCTTGTTTATATAGAATTACAAGAGAGAGGGGGGCGCATGAGTTAGTTGAGAGAGGGGTGTGCATCCTTCATTAAGGGAGATAACAATGCGTTGAACCACACTCCAACTTAATGTTGGTTGGTGTGATATGATGAGGTGGCTGCCACCTCATGAGAGGGGCGCCCCTCTCTCATTGGAAACATCTTCATCCATTACGAGTTACCACATATGAGGTGTGACGCCCATGTGAGGCTTATGCGCCATTCCTTATTTCATTCACAACTTTAATAATTTGACTTTAAACTATGTGCATACCCACTTTAATAAGGTTGTACATCATAAGAGACCATACTCCACCTTTTCCCACATGTTTTTAAACATGTTTTTTCGATTTCCACAATTTGTCTTTTTGTGCAATTTGTGGCACTTTTAGCATTTAATGGTCACTTTGTTGCCTCTTTAGGGAAAAATGCAATAAGTGACCATTTAATCACCCTAAACCTAGGAAAAGTGGGCTCCGGGGGAAAGAGGATGCTCTGAGTGTGAAAACATCCCTGCGCCAAATTCCGCCTCCAGTCCATACTTTTATTTCAATCTGAAATTTTCCAATTAAACCATTAAAAATGGTCTAATTTTACGGAAAAAATTATTTTTATTGGAATTGACTCAAACTCCTAGGGGACCTAGTGCATGTCCATACGACTTATTATTGATGGCTAGCATGTAAAAATACATAGACACTTGGCTTTAATAACCTCCCAAGGTTCGACCACCATGGTAAATACTCTAGCTTTGGAGATATGAGTGAAAAACTTAGGAATTATATGCCACTAAAGTGCAACGCATAATTCCTAAGGAAAAAATACTCTAGTGTATCCCCTTGATAGCTAAACCTAAGGTAGGCCAAGCCTTTTACAAAATGACCATGCTTAGACCAACTTATTACAATTCCCCCAAGGGGGTTTGGGCATGCAAATTCTACAAAGGGCCAAAAATTTGGTTTGATGAACTTCTGAACACTGACGATGAACATTGTAAATGTTCACAACTCTGGCGGCTCGCAAGAAATCCACCTAATGTACAAATTAGGAGATAACAGTGTCTTCTAGTTCCTATTGAATAATAGTGTTGCAAAAGGTGAAGGTGGTGGTCACTTAAAGTGTGCAAGACAATAACTAAAGTTATGTCTTTAAGGTAAACAAATTTGATTGTGAAGAGAGCGATGCTTTGGGGTTGTTGATGACGGTAAAAACCTTCCCTCTCGTTCCCCAATAGCTGCAAAGACAAAAAAGTAAAAAAAAAAACAAAATCAGCACTTTAATAGGGTCAAAATTTGCTTGTCGATTTTTTCCCCTATTTCCCGATTTTCTCTAGTGTTTGATTTTATTCAAAAATCATGACTTTTTTGGCCGAATAAATCGCCAGCCTGAAAAGGTCACAATTTTTCAAGACATCAGCTTTTTCAACGATTTTATCAACTATGAGTCTAGACCACCTTTTAAACAATCAGTTATATGAGAAAACTCCCTGGCTCCATTTTATTGAACATATTGTAAATATAAGGAATTGATAATAACAGTATACTTTCTGCATCAGAAAGTGCCATTAAAATCCCAAGCCTCACAGAATATTTGGGTACCTGATATGTATGGAGTCAGGTTTGAGCCTTGAGTCTCAACAACTCAAAATACAAAACCCACACCAAAAATATCATCCATAGACAACAATAAAACTGCCTGCTCAAAATTAAGGAAAATGAATGCTTACAACAAACATCGTTGCTTGGGAAAACAAAGTGAGATCAGATGAAAAATTAAGTTTGGTTGCATAAAGTAACCCATGAATCAAATTCCACTTTCTCTCCACACCACATGGATTGAAAGGGAGAAAAGGATTGAGCACAAAAAATTAAATTCTTGAAGGGGATGGATTAAAGATCTATTTCCGAGTTGCCTCTTATTGCATTTATCGCTTATTTCTTAATTGTGTATTTAAAAGTCCTGAATAACTCCACAATCCCAATCCAAGGCTTAATATGATAGTAAATAAATCCTAAAATGTTACAAGTATCGTGTAAAGTCAAAATTGGTGATCATATAACTTGCAGCTTGTTCATTAAGAGGCCACAAAATGAGCTCACACGAAAGTAAGCCTAGTAGCCATGAAAATAAAGTGCCAAAGTTCACTGGATTTTGTCATTTTGACTTCCTTGAATGAACAAACAGGCAGAAGCTAAGAAATCCACAGCTTAAATCCTTTACAATTCCAAACAATTCACTAAGAGGCCACAAAGTAAGCTCATACAAAAGTAAGCCTAGTAGCCATGAAAATGAAATGCCAAAGTTCACTGGATTTTGTCATTTTGACTTCCTTGAAAGAACAAACAGGCAGAAGCTAAGAAATCCACAGCTTAAATCCTTTACAATTCCATACAAACTGCAGGGGACTAAAGCCAAGCAGTAAAACTAGTGGAGAAAGTCCTTTAATATAAAAAGAAATAACAGTTATGTTATACTTCAACAACGAGTATATTTTTGAAATAAGGTCAAATTTTAAAATTAGAATAGACCATTTCCAAACGAATATTGAAGTACTCAATTTGTCAAGCTCAAGAATAGGACAGTATCCAAAACCTCATATTAATGGTATTTACAAACTTCACCATGAAAGATTGCTTCATATGGCCTTGATATAATAGTATAATACAGTTTACTAGATATGTATCTAGAATTGGAGGTTAATTGCGTTTTGGGTGCTCTCTCCATTTGAATGTTAAAAATATGGTAGCTGGGCTCCTCCAAATGTCTACACAAAACCGCAGCCTGAAATACTTGTTTGTGTGGCAGAGTAGGATTCACTTTCAGGTGCTTCTTACAGCCTTGGCACTGTGGCAGAAGTTTTCTTTCCTGTTTAATGAATAGAATCCTTTCCATGGTAACTAACCAAAGGCTGGTAAGGATAAAAGACCATATAAGCATTTCCTGTCTATGGCATGCAGCAGAACAGCAATAAAAGTTCCATTGCTTTTCGCTAGAGCTTGTGAATCGAGAATTATATTTTGAAGATTTTGGGGTTTCATGAAGCAATTTTATCAAACTCTCTGGGCCCACATCTAATTGCGGTTAATGAGTCACAACACAGTGCCTTTTCTTTCATTCCCACGAGAAAACCTTGTACTCTTTGAGTGTTCTTTTGCACCTTCTGTGATATCTGTGATCATAAAATGCTTCTCCTTCCTACTAGCAGGTCGTGGAATACTTCTATCAACTTATTTGATCTCCTGGCCCACCTGATTCATCGATGTTTGGATTTCTATGTCAGTTCTAAATTTCTTAAATTTGTTTAATTCCAAAGATGTTCTTATGTGGGTTGAGCCGTGGTCAGATTACTGAAGGACTTGATTTTTCTTAATCAAAGGCATAGCCAGTCCACAATAGAAGGTGGGACCTAGTGGACATCAATGGATTTTTTGTGGCTTTTGATATCTAATAGAACAATTCCCAAGATGAACACATCATTCTTGGTGCATAGGTTGGTAATAATGGTATAAGTGAGGTCTACCGTCTAAGTAACCAGTGGTACGAGTGTATGGTGTAGAGTTCAATTTTATATCGTGGAGATGGCTCTTTATAGCAAGACCAAAATTACCAATTTGGCATTCCAATTCTCATAAATAAAAACGTTCCACTTGGTGTCATGTTTGGAATTAATGGAGAGCATGCATTACGTAGAGACTAGATGAGAGGTTGAGTGATCCTAACTTTCTTTTTGAGATCATGGTCTATTGCGAGATGGGTGTAGCCTTGAACAACGATTGGTTTCATTAATAATGCAACAATTATAATGTCTTGATAAAGCGGCCTTGTGTTTAATATACATGTGCTTTCCAACACATGGCTCCTTTATCTTTCACTAGCTTCCTCTACATGCCCTTCCTTTTTGACTCCTTTCACTATACAAGTCCTTTTGATAGAACTACTTATGGAACACTATTTGTTTGCATGTATTTGTTAACTACCTCTCCTAAGCCATTGTTGCACTGTGCCTTCATAGCCTCAAGAAGCCTCTCCAAATTTCCCTCATCACCTATAATAAAAGCATCACAAATTAAGTGAACCTGTTATGCTCATAATAATTTGTTTTGCTACACCCTTTAAGTTGCAAAAAATTCCTTGTTACACTAATACAATCCTCATCTTTTTCTAATTTTCAATTTGATTTTCTCTTTTCTAATTGAATAAAAGGGTGATAGTTCTTTTCACACGAGAACAAACTTGTTATATAAGGGTTTTTGGGTGCAAATATATCTTTTGGTGATAGTGTTGGGAATTTAAAAACATACTATGGATGCCTGCAACTAATCACGATATCATCTAAATAGTCTATGCTAAGATTTATATGTGCAATTAAACATCAAGCTATTATAATGTACACTTTATATTATAACATAAATTTTTATTATCAATAAAACATCTACAATGTTTTTAACATTCGATATTGAGAATATACCATCAAAGATGGTTATATGATTTTTATGTGGAAATGTTGTTAGTTCAATTTTCAAACTACCACTATTAAGCAACCATTTTTCTATAGTGTCATGTTATATACAATTAGTACTTATCATGTTATGTATAGTTAATATTGTATCATTGAAAACAAATTTAAGGAATTTTATGTGAAAATGTTGTTTGTTCAATTCCCAAACTATCTCTAGTGAGTAACCGTTTTTTATATTGTCAAGTTATTTATAATTAATAGTTGTCATATTATATATAATTAAGATTGTGTCATCGAAGACAATTATATGATTTTTATGTGAAAATGTTAAGGTTGTACCATGGGAGGCAATTATATGATTATTATGTGGAGATGCTGTTAGTTCAATTCCTAAACTACTTCTATTAAGCAACCATTTTCTACTATGAAAAAAAAGTACTTTTGTTATTCATAGTTTGAATCAAAAAGTACATCTTATGACGAAGAGCCAAAAATTTCTATTATGTCATGTTATATCTAATTAACAGTTGTTATTTTTATATTACAAAATGTTACGTAAAAAATATAAGATTATTATTCCATTATGATTGAATGTCATTTCAATAGTTTTAATGAATGATTAATAATATTTAAACAATTTATAATATAATTCTTATGTTGTATTATAAATATCTATTTTTATCTAGTTATAAAACATGAATCACATTAGGCTAATCCTCATCCTTTTAAGTGCATATAGTTTATTATTTTGAAATAGTTTAGGCTCCTACAGATTATAGATTGGTGAATATTGAGATATTAGATGATATTATAAAATAGTTTTTGATTTAGTTTCCCAATTTATGTTTATTTTAAAGGAAGAATATGTTTCTTTAATCACTGTTTATATGCGTAAGTTTATTTTCATCAAGTGATTACTTGTAAAAATTGATCTAGATCTTGTTTTCAAAGACAATATGACTACTTTTGGTTCATTACTTTGAGATAACAAGTAGGAGAGGTCCTTTTCTTTCTTTGCTTGTCTCTCCTTCCCCCTTTTCCCACCCCTTGCCCATTCACCTACATGCTCGTCCTCTACTCGTCCCCTTTATGATGATGAGTGGGGTAGAACCCATTGATGTTTAGGGAGTGGTGTGTCACTACCACCGCCCTTCCCTAAACAATAATGGGTTGTAACTTGCTGCCACAAAGGGGATGGGTGGATGGTTAGAGGGGCGGGTAGAAGGGAGAGGTGGGTGGGTCTCTTGTTTTACTTTTACTTTTAAATTAAATTATTTTAATTTTATAAATTTGTTTTTTAAAAGTTTTTTTTGTTGATTTTTATTATTTTTAAATTTTATTTTAAATCTATCCAACAGAACCCACGCCTTAGAGCCACTTACCATCCCATGGTACCTTTTGATGATAATCTTTCAATGATTGGATGATGCAACATGATTAGTGTCATCCTACAATTCGTTAAGCCATAGACTAATGTTTATTTCTTGTGTAAATGTCATTTGTTTTATGTTTCTATCATAGTGAATGCAACTTTATGGAATAAATTATTTTGATGTCAATTTTTAATTTTAAAGTTTGGATTTCCATTTTTATTAAAACATATACATCTTTACCAGGGATTTATGATGGAAACATGTGTATTAGTTAAAAACACTCTACGTGTTTTTGATTTCTATGCAGAGCCCATTATCAGGAGAATTAATCCCATGGAATTAAGAAGAGGATAAGGCTGATTAATAATAATAATTATTAGGATAAACATACTAAGGCTTGGGCAAAGGTTGGCCACATTCATTAGTAAGCTAATTAATTAATTATTATTAACATGCCTTCTTTCTTTTAAGATGCAGACCAAAGGTTTCAAAGAATCACTAAGAACAAGACGATTGTCCTTGTTAAGATTTAAAAGATGTTTCCCTATCTCCACCACTTCCTTGATATGTCTCTTGCATTATAACATGGCATGTATTAGGGAAGTTGTGGAGATAGGGGAACATCCTTTAAATCTTAATAGGGATGACGGTCTTGTTCTTAGTGATTCTTGGCAACCTTTGATCCACATCTTAAAAGAAAGAAGGCACATTGATAATAATTAATTAATTAGCTTACTAATGAATGTGGCCGACCTTCGCCCAGGCCTTAGTATGCTTGGTATGCTTGTCCTAATAATTATTATTAATAATTAGCCTTATCCTCTTCTTAATCCCATGAGATTAATTCTCCTGATGATGGACTCTACATAGAATTCCAAAATGTGAAGAGTGTTGTTTCCATCATAAATCTTTGGTAAAATGTCTACATGTGGAAGTCTAAATGATTGCATCTACATCTTATCAATCAATAAAATTTATAAAAACTTTAATTAAAAGAATAAAGAAATTATATATATAAGCACTGTTGAGGGTTAATCGACCTATAATAAGCACTAAAGATCCCACAGACAAACACATCATTCGATGTGCCCCCAATCCACAATCATAGAAGAAATGGCTCAAAAGAATCCACCCACAATAGAGGGTATAGGCCTGCCCAATCCCAAAACCAACACAAACACAAAAATCTTGCACCTTTTGAGATGGTTCTTGATAATGTTGAGAGGAAACTACAAACTTGGCTTTGAGAGGAAGGGGAGACCCTTCCGAAATTTCCCTCCACCAAGTTAACATCCGCACTCTCCTCCACAGAACCCACTTCACTCCTAACTAGGGCAGAGCATAAGGCAAGCAACAAACAAGACTCAGGGCATAAGCTTTCATGCAAAATAATCCCATAGTCATCCATCAGAGCAAAACCATTGCTATAATAGGAAAGGTATAAGTAGGTGAAGGTACGTGCGAGCTAAAGACGTCGCATGGGGGAGCATTTAAGGGAGGATAATGCATGAAACACAAGTCTGGGGCCAAGTGCCTAGTTTCAAGGTTTAATTCTCCACCTCGGTATGATATGTGTAAGTAGCTCATATCCATAGAAAAAAGTTAAGGGATCCACTTCCTATGTGGTTGAGCCCCTTTTGAACAAATATTCCATTGTCCATGGTGGCACTAAGGTTGGCCAAACCGTCTAGAAGCTCATTGTTACTTCTTTGTATATGAATGAGACTCAAGCCTTTGAGTTCATTTGAAAACGAATGATTTGTCGTTGCAGAAGCCCTTGATTTGCTTCCTCACAAGCTAAATTTTTTCAAGCAGAGTCAATGACCAACATAGACTCTCCTAAAATAATTGTGCTGAGAAGGCGCATTTCTACAGCTCGGGTGGAGGAGAAGTGTCCGTTTGTCCCATAAAAATAAAAATAAGAATGCATGCATGAGTGTGTTGTTGTATTGTAGCATAGTGGTGAAAGGGATGTGTAAAAACATAAAAAAATAAAAATAAAAATAAGAATGCATGCATAAGTGTGTTATAGGATAGTGGTGAGAGGAATATGTGTTGTAGTTTAGTGGTAAAAGGTTTAGAGATTTGATCCCTCTCAGCGCTTGGTAGAACCGGAGTTAGATGGGTCTATACTGATTACTTTGGGTAGATTAAGAGTAGCAAGCTATTCCGCTCCCTACACTAATACATGCCATTCAACTTCGTTATTGGTCATGGATCCCAATCCCCATGCAATGATTGTCACTATGTTTCCTCCTTCCTCTTGAGTCTAGTAAGACCCCCACACCTACCATCCTTATCATGTTATTATAACATTAACGAAATGTTAAATGAAAGATTAATATACATGTTTTAATAAATAAAAGTTTGTATATAATTTCAAATATAATATAAAATTGAATCTAAGTGTTTTAAATTAAAATTCCTTATTTTACAAAAAGTTTAATTTCAAATTTTCAAATTTATATTTATATTAAATATTTTTTAAAAAGTAATTTCTTAAAAAAAATTAATTATAAATTCCATCCCTTTTTCTTTTCTTAAATTTTAATTCCACTCCTTTATATTTATGAAATCACAATCCTATTTTTAAAATTTTAATTAAAAATAATAAAAAGATCTTTTCAATTTGTACAAAATTCTAAAGCAATTATTTAAAAGTGTTGTTTAATTTCAAATTTTCAAATTTATATTTATATTAAATATTTTTTAAAAAGTAATTTCTTAAAAAAAATTAATTATAAATTCCATCCCTTTTTCTTTTCTTAAATTTTAATTCCACTCCTTTATATTTATGAAATCACAATCCTATTTTTAAAATTTTAATTAAAAATAATAAAAAGATCTTTTCAATTTGTACAAAATTCTAAAGCAATTATTTAAAAGTGTTAAAGTAAAATTGATCCTTTGTTTTTTAGATCTTGTATCAACTTTACATTGTCAAATTGGTAAGTCTAGCCAAACTTGTATCAAAGAACATATCATTGACATTTTCCATAACCACCATACTAAATCAACTATTTTAGAGCATTTCTCTAACACTAAGTACCTCTTTAGCTTTGATTAAGCCAACATCCTAACTTCAATGCCCTATTACCCATCATAGGGAATTAGTGAAGCTCTTGAAATTGAAAAATTTCGTAACAATTTAGTCGAGAAGATGGCTATAAACTTAACTATTCGTAAAATCCTATCATACATTGCTTTCGTTATTAAATCGATTTTTTTGGTCCTATTCATTTTATTAGAAGATGACAAAACCTATCATAACTCAGTTGTTAAACTAGCGACGAGGACAATCATCACTGACCACTATCCACAAATGGAAGTTAACTCATCATTGCTATTCAAGGAAAACCATGCCACCTGAAATAACTTATTGTTGGTCCATAAAGGGGTAGAATTCTACTCCTGCTAGATATCTTTAAGGTCTTGGGTTGTTAACTTGTTTCCTTATGTCCAAGGAAGATTAGCTCTTAGTGAATCAAAAACAATTTTTGATCCTACTCCAAGATCATTTTTATTTCTTTTATCTCTCCTCTTAATTTCAAATTTCTTTTTATTATTTTTTTCATAAAATAATTTATTAATCTTCTTCTAATAATTTATTTATATGATTTATTAAACTTATTTTAAAATATTTTTTTAAGTCTTTTATACAATATATAAGTATTCTTCCTTCTTATGATCTCTCCCCTTAAATTTGACCCTTTATTCACGTAAAATTTTAAAATCGTTTGGCACAAATATTGATGTCACTTTAAACTTTTTGCCTCTTCAACTCAACCATAACCTATTTCCTGTTAATTATGCTGAAGGCATATTTTAAGGGAGCAGTTCCTCTCGCCCCTTCGTCGTCTGTCGAAGACCAATGAGGAGCCGCCCCTTGTCACACCAGCAATACATTTAAAATGCATCAAACTACCTATTAAGTCATTTATGCCAAGAAAATTATAAAAGTTGTATAGATAGTTAAAATAAAAGAAAAAACCTCATGGCTCCAGTGCTCGCAATAAATCGATCTCAGAGGCCAGAGGCCGTGGTTGTAGGCTTTCCAGGGCTGCAGATCCCTTTGAAGGCGTTGAGTATTTTGGCCAAAGTTGTTCCAATCCTGTTGACACTGTTGAGTATTGATGCCGCCAAGGCAACAAATATTTCTCTTTTAATGTTCCCTCTCTTCGGCGGAGTCCTCGTCGACTTTCCTTGGTCTTCGCCAGTGCCAGTGCCAGTGCTACTGTGAGGCCTTGCCATGGCTGCATAATGGTGATCAGGCAATTGTTTGCCCTCCATTGTACAACTTGATTGCCAAACTATGCAGCTTCCACTACCAGATTGTATGAAATACTAGACAAGCATAGCAACAAAACTGTGAGGAAGCCACAAAGCAAGATGCAAATGACTGCTGTTGGCTGGTCATTTATAAATGACATAGCACTGAGTATGGCAAGTGATTTAACAATACCAATTAAAAATGACATTTTAATGGAAGATATTTAATAATATAAATGATCTAGGCCTACATCTAACACAAGATACCCACAGACAAGATTAAAATGGGGGAAGTATTCAGAAATCAGAAAGTATCCAGTGCACATACTAGGAATGGAAGAAACCTTGCCATAGATAAAATGGTTTAAAAATTGTTGCTCTTCTTGGCCACTCCAGGGAAGAAAGGACCATTGACACCCTGATACAACTCTCACCTGATACACATTGTCTACAGGCATCAATGCTCTCTTGGAATTTTTGAATTTTAGTGATTTATGAATGAATTGTTTTGTTAAAATCATTCCAATTGGGAGTGGAAAAATGCGGAGTGATTGAAATAACTATTTGCATGCTGGTCGAAGAATCTGTGCATACCTGCCACACGTATAGCATCAGTGTTATTGCTCACCTAAGTTGACGCGTTACACAGTGCATGCATGCCTTAACTATGTCATTGAATCCGCCTTGCCACACATACAAAAACAAGAAGCTTGGATATTAAAATGTTGAGGTTATAACTTATGTGTATCCAGATGTCAATATTTTAGAATAACTTTAAAAATAATCAAATTAAAATTTAAATCGCATACAGAGTTGGACTTGAACTCTGCATAGAATAAAGTCCAACCTCTATTATTTTATATCGTTGGAGATTTTCTTTAAACTTGAATTGGGAATTATTGTACAAGGGATTGGCCAAAAGCTGGATGCCTTCAATTTTTTTTTCTCTGGGTTTATTATTTCCTGAAGGTATAATATGAAACTTTGCCAGTAAGCAACTCGTTTCCTTCCTGCTCTTTGCTGTTCAGTAAATTTTGATCGTTTTGTAATAATTTCAAAAGCTTTTTCACTTTGTGATGTTGATTGCAACTTGAAGTCGTTGGACTGTGTTATACAACTAATACAACATGTGGGCAAGATACGCAAGCATACAACGTCAGTGCACATGGCAATATTCCTTGTGTTTAAAGTGTTATTATCTATCTCACAGACTAAGACTAAGAGAGATATTCCCGCTTTTATGAGCTCTCACTGGGATGTGGTATGGGTAGTAACTCCAGACTTGAAATTTTCGCTCTATGGGCACTATTATCTTTTTCCATCCCAAAGAACATCTACAAACTGTAGATATTTGGAGACTTACAATAATTATTGACTAGGTCCTAGATAAAAGACTTCTTAGTGTGGCCTCTCTTGATGATTGGAAAAGGAGAATTTCTACATTGCTTAAACAACTTGAAGATGATCATATTCAACATATCTCTCAAAATTTTAACCAAAGGGTATACAATCTATCCAAAAAAGGACTGAGACTGGCAGAAAGAATTCTACATGTTACCTACTATATTGATCAGTGGCCAAGGGAGACTGGCCACTACAAGCTATATTAACTATGTTTTGGCATATTTTGTTTTTTGATGACCTAATATGGGTATGGAAAGTTATGCGAGATATAATGGAAACTATAGACACTTGAAGTTTTTTTAAAATTACATGTAAATATTCTATAGATGCCAGAGATTAATAATTATATAGTCTTTTTGAATATTGTATTAAGAACAAAAAGTTTATGACTGTTTTGATTGTAAGCACAGATACTATCCCTTGGATAGGAAACTACTACAAATTTCTTTGATTCACCCTTATGAATAGCAAGAAACTCTTTTTTTTTTTCGGTTGAAAAAAAAATCCACAGATGCCAAAATACAAGGTATATTCAAAGATGCCAAAAGATATTAGGTAAATGTCAAAATTTAAATTTCATTAGAGTGGAAGGTATGAGAGTAGGAGGTATATACAGATGTGATACTGATAATGAGTAGGAGATACTTAAGTGGCAAGGATAACATTTTATCCCAAGCTAAATCTAATTGACAAATCTATACCATATTATGGATTTATATTTAAAATAAATAAATTCAATTGATAGATCTAAACCATATTATGGATTTATATTTAATAAAATAAATATGTTTTAAAATAATTATATATTTCATACACTCATAGTAAATGTCGCCAATAATAAATAAATAAATTAATAAATTGATATATCACTCATTTATATGTCATCCATCAAACACATTTAAAAAAAAATTAAATAAAATCTCAAAGTCCAATTTCAAACTAGAGCAATAATAATTTAGAGGGCAAAGTGTACACGGAACAACATAAATAATTTACTAAGTCAAAGAGCAACTTACATAAATAATTTAATTTATCTACATGCGTAACCTGAATGAATTGCTCACAAACGTCACAAAAGTAGTGTTGAATTATGTGTTCCAGCTGCAGCAGGAAGAACCCAATCCGTAGACACTATCAAAATAGTACCCATAGATGGCTAGCCAACTTCAAATTCCAATTCACCACTATCGCAAACTGAGGATTTTGCAGGCGCTTTGCTTTTATATTTGCAACACTGCAAGTTGTCTCTGCTAAACATGTAGATGTGGATAATGGATAGAAATATGCAGAAAGAAAGGACGTAGACATAGGAAGATGTAGATGCAAACATAGGTACTATTGTGCATACCCTTGAAGGAAGATGTAGACACATCGAGTTCCAAATGTTGTTTCAATTCCAGAGAAAAAAAGGATCCCATTCACCATTAGAGAAGCCCCACGACCCTTTTTATGATATTCATAGGCACAGGAAGAATTCACCATTAGAGAAGCCCCCAACATCCCCTTTTTATTTATTTTCACTCACTTGCATGCACAACTGGTAAGGGAGTCAAAATCTATGGGTAGAGTCTTATGTGTAGCATTGATAAAGAAAACCCACATGTCGACTAGAAATAGAGCCTCTTCATTGATGTATCAATATCTAAACCATAAAGTTTCTTGTGTATATTTTAACATATTATATGTTTGTCTCTAGGTAAAATTTATATTCCCGTTATTTTCAAAGGACCAAATGAAGCTTTTGTTGGCATGGGTGCTCAACATTCACATTGTTATGTTGCATGCACATAAATGCTCTAGTCTTTAGCATCATCCAAGTGTGTAGAATGCCCTATCCTAGAGAGAGCATTAGGTTGCACAATTCTGGACTTGAATAACGTCTTGGAGCTTACTTTTTGAATCTCACCTCATTTTTCATGAGTAAGCATTCATAAAGAGCCTTGTTCTAGAGGAGATTTCATGGCTCTACGCTCTATTCTCTCTTGCACCTTTGATTCATCATATGTCATGATCATTTTCATGAATAATGCAAAGGCTTTTGCAATGAAGACCATGGGCAATATTGTATTTTCCACAAATCTCAACATATTTCAATTTATCGGGAACATTGAGACTTGAATTTTGTAGAAAATGTTTGTAGACAAGCGAGTTTGAAAGATAACAAAACATTTCAATGCATTAAGATAACAAAGATAATTTGCATGGTATCATGTCCAAGGATGAAAGTTTTGACTCCATATTCAACAGAATATTCTCGTGGATTGATGAAAGTTCGAGATTGTCTTCATCCTATCTTCTCACGATGCACTTGTTTTTTTGGGAAATGAAAACTCTTGTTTGAAGGCATTATGAAGAATACAAGTATTAAGGAGGATGCATGCTATACCAATGGAAGGGATGCCATGGTTTGAAATAAGCAAGCCAATTAGATGGTGTACTCGAATATTGAAACAAACTCTCAAAATGTTGAGGTAAAGACAAAAGAGGGTAATATGATTTCTTATTTTTTGGCATGACTAAGTAATCCCACATACAACGTCATCTTCAATATTTCCATTGCTTAAAATAACTTTTCATGTGAGACATGTGTAGGTGAGTGCTATTATTTGGAGAGCTTTATGGTATGCAAATAGTCATTTTATATGTTATGGAAAGCTTTATGGTATGCAAATAGTAATTTTATATGTTAATTGGAGCCATGGAAGTGTTCAAAGGAACTACTTGAAATTGAATAAGGGGGACTTAACTTGTCAAGTTATTGAGAAATAGTTGTTTTCTCAAATTTAAGAGTACGCCTTACATTGAAATGAGTGAATAGTTGTTTTCTCAAATTTAAGAGTATGCTTTACATTGAAGCGATCAAATCATTGTAATCGCTTCCAAGAGGAAGAAAACATTAGGGTGCATTTTTTGTAGTACCCAACACCCTCAGATTGTAAGCAAGTGAGCACTACAAAGCAAGTGAGAGTGGAAGAATTAATGGTTAGAATCAAAAAATTGTATTCCTTATTGGACACATTGATGAATACAACTGATGACACTTCAATCACAATGGACAAAAAAACTTTGAAGAATGTTCTTACTTGCTTGTGAGTCATGTAGAAAAAGGTAGACATGCTACAAATTCAATCACAGCTTCTTCATGATGAAATACAACTAATGAATCAACGTTCGCTTCAACACTTTGAAGTACTCCTTATTTAGAACAACCCACTTTTTGAGGTCGATAAGTAATCTAGTCAACATTCAGCACAGGATCAACATAGTGATGCAACTACAAATTCAGATGCAATTTCAAATGAATATGAAGCTATTCATGAACCTGCATTTCAAGAGTTTTCTTTTGTGGTCACCGAAGAAAACATTTTTAATGGTGCAATAGATCAGCCTTCATAGATAATGAATCAACCAATTCATAATCCTCTTTCTAAGCCCATCATTAGAACTTGAGAAGAAGTGAGCTACAATAAGAATAGAACATGAGTTGGATATGATAAAGAAGTTACCTTTAATATTCTTAATTATTCTAGACCGATCCAGTTCCAAAGTGATGGATTCCTTCAAGAAGAATCAAATTCAACTCTAGTGCAACTAAATCAATTTTATGGTGTTTAACCACAAAATCTTCCTCGAAAGATGCATAAGGAGACAAAGGAGCGATCATATATTCTGAAACATTTTAGAAAAAATCCAATTGAAGGATCTCATTGTTGAATAGAGATTACAGTCACGCGGAGACCTTATCTTCAATTCCCCCAACCCCCACCTTCTTTTTCGTCTTCCGGAGAATTGGATAGAGAGTTGATGGCAGGGGTCTCTCCGTTGCAGGCTTTTACAAATTTGCCTTTGCTACTTGCAGTGACCTACCCCAACCCAAAAGCAAACACAGCTGCTGCAGAGTAACCTTGAAACAAGAGAGTAACCCTGCACAAATTGTGGGTAATATAATTGTTTGTCTGCTACGTGGTCATATTTCTATAGGAAATCAAATTACACCAACTTCCAAGCAACACAACATTGCCAAACACAGACTCAAATAGTGTACTATAAGCACTGAGTGGGCCAACATTAGTACCAAAATTATAGCTCATTAGAAGTTTGAGTTTAGCTCTTTAATTACTCCTAAATAAACAAATACATATTTACTTTTTATACATAAAGCTATATCAAATTGAAAACAAAAGTAATTTGATCAATAAGTTATTGAAGTTTTGAATTGACAATGGAGTTTTCGAAGGAACATGTATTCTACCCAGTCATTCACATGCTTGTATGGCCTACAATTACTACCACCCTCTTCACCTTTTTCAGAATCAAAATAGTCAACAACAAACATGATAATATATACTAGTGTTATTGTTCATAATCAAAACAACCAACACTGTATATAGTGTACACTCTACCATGGTAAATATCGGGAGACACATATTTTTATGTGAGACAAAGGTAGGCTCCATGATTCTAAGTGCATTCATAATTGTAGATATTCAAAGCAGGCTCAACTTTCCTTTCCTCAATTCATTTGTAGAAATTATTCCAACGTTGTTCATGAGCCTTAGAAACAATTTTCTATAACGATGTCTCTCTTTTTTTTAAATAGATGCTAATGTTGCTAAGCTACTTTAGTGTTTCGACACCTATTAGGTCTTCAAACCCTGTCCTATGTTGGACATCAGTTGATTCAGACCTTGATTTTGTCTCATCAAAGAAGTATAGTCACCTTACATTGCCTATGTGGTTAGACCTTTGTTTTTAAGTTCTCCTGTTATGTCGATGTATTTTTTATTTTTATTTAGAATTTTACTAAAAACAAGATTTAGATGCACAACAAGATTATGACCATCAACTAGAAAAACAAATATTGCTATGTGTAGGGAAGCGAGTAATGTTATCCTACAATTTATGGGTCCAATTAGGATTAGTAAATGGTGCACTTGGATTGGTCATACAAATTGTATACACACCTGGATAGGTTACCAACCTATGTTGTCATAGCATTTGATAATTACATTGGCCCTCCATAGGACCAATCTCAACCAAAGCACATACCAACTCCACCCATAAATTGAAGTAACAAGAAACAAATCCCCTTCAAGGTGGCTAGGGGATTGACTATCCATAAATTTTTAGAATTAACATTAACAAGGTCAACCATTGACATTGGTAACAATGAATGTCAAGGATTTACCTTCACAACAATGTCATGCACTACAACATTAGAAGGTATATGAATTACACCATCGTTCTCCTTCAAATGCTATACTAATATGAAAGACACTTCATATGTTTCACTTCGAAAAAAACAACAAGAGGCACACCTTCATTCTCTGTCCCTTTCACACTTAAAATCCCCCCCCTCCCAAATGAAAATACCAATGTTGATTTCTAATGTATTTAGAGTCAAACTGGATCACTACCTTACCCTTTAATGTTTTATTCACATATGTATATTTTTTCGCATGACAAATTAATGTACAATTCATTTTACTTGCCATCCATCGATTACATGGGTTTATAGGTTATTGCTTATTAGTACTTGCAACAATTTTTTCCTTTCAATTTTATCTACTATCCCTACCATAAATTAGCTAGACTTGCTTTCAAACACATAAAATTATATTGTCTACGTACACACAACTTTATCTCATTTTACAACATATTGAAGTTCTTCTTAGCGTTTCATTTCCCCACTTTGGGGTATGCTAGTTATTATGTACTAGCAAGAGGCTACGTGACAAACATTAAGTTTAACCGATCAAGAGGGTACATAACACACAACTATAGTGCTGACGAAGATGACAGATGAGACTAAACTAGTGATCAAACATTAGGTTTAAATGACAGATGGTACTATAGTGCCGACGAAGATGACAGATGGGACTAAACTAGTGATCAAGCTAGACACCCGGGCCAACAAATGTTCTCATCATATACTTGAAATTGGTTAAATGCTTCTCCTTTCCATCGCGTGGCTCGCGCATGAGACCGCTGATACAACACTGATTTCATTATATTCATCAGACCTAGAGAGTTTAGCCTGGCGGAGTTTAAGCAGACCTCCACTAGCCACAAAGAAATCCACCAAGCTCAGATAAAGATTACCAATTCATTTTTTCTGGTCCTCGCAAATTTGTCATCAGATTTCCAAGTGCGGTTTCTAACAGCAGTATGTTGCCTTCTTACATAAGGGTTTGGTTTTGTGGAATGGATCGAATGAATTTGGAAACATCATCCTCTATATATATCGTCTCTTCATCAAGATAGTCTTTGCCCGCTTCTTTATTTATCTGTGTAACCGAATGAATATTGAGATTTCCAGAGCTAGGGTATTGGTTATCAGCCCCAGTTATGTTTTGATGCAACTCAAATGCCATCGATAACTTCAATTTAATGTGAAGATTTGTCTCAATCTAAAAATGATATTTTGCATTGCGATTGTCACATCTTGTTTTCAATTTGCAAGAACATTTTACATACTACATTCTGTCCATAGATATTGCTATTTTGAATGTGATGATTCATTCTAGAAACCCTTTTGAGATTAAAATAATTTTAAGCGAAGCTGGTGAACTTGGGATTTTGGGTTGCAGAAAGCCAAATATCCATTTGTTTCAGGGGAAATATTGGTGGCTAATATTCATCATTCTTCTATTTTTTTTCAAAAACTACGAAAATATTTGTAAATTGAAAATGGAGATTCATCGAAAGTATCATAAAATGATGGTGTATCTATTTTAGAAAGACATGAAAATATAAGAAAATGAAGGACTGATAAAGTTTCACTGCCATATTTCTGTAATTTATATTTTGAAGTTAATGAATAGTTGCCAAGGCTGAGGTACCCGAAAAATATGCTCATTAAAATTATCCTCGATCCAATGTTTATACTAAGATTATTGATATGCTTAAGAAGGCACATACTGAATATCTTTGGTGTAGAGCTTAAAT
The DNA here is from genome assembly GCA_027924585.1 of Larix kaempferi. NCBI lineage: Eukaryota > Viridiplantae > Streptophyta > Pinopsida > Pinales > Pinaceae > Larix > Larix kaempferi. Next base: position 4,194,921 of record BSBM01000018.1, on the reverse strand, counting down.
ATGCTACACTGACACATTTATGTTTGCATTGACAGTTCCAAAAGTTGAGACTGTTTTGGGAAAATGGCTGGACATGGTAGGGAATTTTCACACACTACTATTTTCTGAAACTGTTTTTGTTCCTACTTGCCTTTCGAAATATATTTGTTCTTCCTCGCTTTATTCACAAAGGGATTAGAAAGTGTATTTGCATTTTGTAACCAGATTTTTCTGTTAGATGAGGCATGCATTTATAATATTATATTCCAAAAAAGTGGAGTTAGAGGGCATGCAACTGGTGTAAGCCCACTGTTTTAATGAGAACTGCTTTATTTCTCGAGACAGTAGTTGCAAATTATTTCACTAATTTCTTTTTCTTTTGCACAGGTGACAAACATCGACACATCAAGAGACAAAAAACTTCTAAGAAGGTTTTTCTTGCTCTTAGCATTTTACCTTATAAGTGAAAGTTAACAAGTATGTTTTACTACTGAAACAACAATTGAATTGGCTTCCTGATTAATGAATGTTCACCCATGTAAAGGTTCTAATGAGCTGCCTTATCTGTTTTCAGACTGCTAGCCTAGTCATCCACCTAAATATTGTTAAATTATTTTACTCAATAACAATTCTGATTTCCGCTCTCAATAATTCTTTTTACTCAGAAATTTTAAACAGAAATACTGATATTTTTAACAAATAGTGCAGCGGAATAAGAGTAGATCTTGAGCCTCACTTAAGTTCAAAGGATGTGACTTAATCTTATGTTCACTTTTTAGTCACTAGCCAACATTAAGTTAATAATGTACTTTTCCTAAGTTAAACTTAGGAAAGAGATTATAAAAGTCACTTAATAATTAAGCAAGTACCTAGAGAGTAAATGGACAACTTCTACATGCTTGACACCTAGCCTATGCAGAAGCTCCTGCCCGAGCTATAATCATCAACACTCCCTCCTAGTGAGGAAGGAGTTTTGCACCACTCCCAGCTTGTCTTTGAAGAACACAAACTTGCCCTTCATCAAAGCCTCGGTGAGAATATCTGCAACTTGCTCATCTGTAGGAATATACTGAAGTTTCACTGCACCCCTCTGCACTTTGTCCCTGATGAAGTGATCTCTATATGTTTGGACTTGTCATGAAACACTGGATTCTTCGAGAGTTTTATGCAACTCTGATTGTCGCAGTAGATCACTGTAGTATCCAACTCCTGACCAAATAAAGCTGTGAGCATCTTGTGAAGCCAAATGGCCTCATAACTCGCCAAACTTGCTGCCATGTACTTGGCCTCTTTTGAACTAAGTGCCATTGATGTCTGCTTCCTGCTAAACCATGAAATCACTGCTGATCCCAAGTTGAAGCAACACTTTGAGGTGCTTTTCCTATCCACTGCACTCCCTGTCTAGTCTGAGTCTATATAACCCTGTAACTGCACTCCACCACTCCTGACATACCTTATTCCATACTCCACTGTACCTCATAGATACTTGAGCACATGCTTCGCTGCAACCCAATGTACCCTCCTCGACTCAACCATAAATTGGCTCAGAGTATTCACAACAAAGCATATTTCTAGCCTAGTGTTGACGAGATACATCAATGAACCAATCAACTACCTGTACAATGTAGGATCCACCAACTTTGACTCAAAAGCATCATGCTTCTTTAGATTGGCGATCATTGGTCACTTGGTGTAGACATAGGCTTGCGATCCTCCATTCCTAATCTCACTTGTCTGCTGCCACACCTCCAATCCTAAAAAGTAGTGCATCATGTCGATGCCCTTCATCTCGAACTCCGAAGCTAGACCACACTTGCACATCTCAATGAGCTTCTCTGAACCCGTAAGGAACAAGTCATCTACATAAAGTACCAAGATGAGTGGATCATCGCCAACAAGTGTAATATACAAGTTGGGATCAATCTCACTCTTGATGAAGCCTATAGCCAACAGATACCCATCAATCCTTGAGTAACATGCCCTCGATGTTTGCTTGAGTCTGTATAATGCTTTCTTCAACTTGCACACCTAAGAATCTCTCCCATGTACCTCAAACCCTGAGGTTGCTTGATGTACACCTCTTCCTCAATAACTCCGTTGAGGAAGGTCGTCTTCACATCCATCTGATGTATCCTCCACCCCATCTTTGAAGTAATAGATATAACAACCTTGATAGAAGTATACCTTGCTATTGGAGCGAATGTTTCCTCATAATCCACTCCCTCCTTCTGAGAGAACCCTCTAGCCACGAACCTCACTTTGTATTTCACCACATTGCCATCTGCAGCATGCTTGATCTTAAATATCTATCTTGAACGAACCACTGATTTTCCTTCTGGCCTTGGAACAATGTCCCACACATTATTCTTCATGATGTATGCATACTCCTCCATCATGGCATCCCTCCAAACTTGATGGCATACTGCCTCCTCAACATTGGTAGGCTTGAAATCAATGATGTCACTCATTAGTGCCATGTAACTCGAAAATTGTCTCGGTGGTCTGTTTTGCCTGGAAGAACACTGAGGAGCCTCCACATGCTCCAAAGCATCTCTTCGTGTTTGCTCTAGCCATCTCGGCCTCATCCTGACCGAAGTAGAAGGAGCCTACAACTCCTCCTGATTTGAAGACCGAGTCCTTGTATCTATTGGTCCCAATCTCTCCTCAACCTTCGGAGCCTCTCGCTCCTCATCCTTTTCCATTACTAGAATAGTCTCATGCGACTTCCTAAAGACTCGGTTCTCATCAAACCGAACATCCCTCCTCACAATTGTCTTCCCTAGTGTTGGAATGTATACCCTATATGCCTTTGAAGTCTTGCTGTATCCCACAAAGATTCCCTTCTCACCTAAAGGTTTCAACTTCGTCCTCTTCTTCGATGGTACATGCACATACATCAGACATTTGAAGATACGAAAGTGACCAATCTTTGGTCTCACTCCTGTGAATCCCTCCTCGGGAGTCTGGTCCCCTAAAGCCTTACGAGGAGTCTTGTTTTGAATGTACATTGTTGTGTTGCATGCTTCTACCTAGAGAAACATGGGAAAATCTTGATCATGGATCATTGCCTTGGTAGCTCCAATGATGGCCCTGTTCTTCCTTTCTGCAACACCATTCTGCTGCGGGTTGTAAGGTATTGCCAGTTCCTTCTTAATTCTTCCCTCCTTTCAAAAATCCTTGAACTTGTTACCTGTATACTCACCTCTATTATCAGTTCTTATAACTCTGATCTTCCTCTTAGTCTGGTTCTCCACAAGAGCCTTAAACTCTTGAAACCGAATGAAGGCCTCATCCTTGGTCTTCATAAAGTAGATCCATGTCCTCCTGGAGAAATCATCTATGAAGGTCACGTAGTAGTTGTAACCTGTCAACGAGGCTACTGACATAGGACCACATATGTCAAAATTTACTAGATCCAATATCCCCTTGGACATGCTATCAGTACTAGGAAAGTTTGACTTGGCATACTTGCCAAGTGCACATCCCTTGCATATGCCTTGCTGCTCCACACTGAACTTTGGAAGACCAGTGACGATCTCCCTTAGTATCGGTAAAGCCCTATAATGCAAGTGATCCATCCTCTCGTGCCATAACTTGCACAAACTATCACTGTCACTATGACCCAATGCACGTACCAGCTGAGCCTTCAACAAGTACAGGTTCCCCACTTTACTCCCTATCACTTGTCTTGTATTTGAAGTGGAGCCGTTTGGCCCAACAAGTACCTATCCATCCTAAAAGTGGACCAAATATCTTGTCTTCAATAGTCAAAATAGATAGTAGGTTCTTCGTCAATGTTGGTACATATAGCACACCCTTCACCTCCATAGGATCTCCTGACTCTAGGTGAAACTGAATAGATCCGACCCCCTCTACTGCACACTTGTCATCATTCCCAAGCTCCAGATGTAGATTTGAGTCCTTTGTAATACAGTGAAGACATCTTGCATCCTCGTCATGTGGCGAGAAGCCTCACTGTCCATGAGCCATGCATTCTTCACCAAGATGCCAAAAAGACAAGACACTAATGAGAATTCCTTCTCAAACTTTGCAGTGAACTCACTCGCCTGTGTATCTGCTATTGCTGCAACCTGTGTCTTACTCTTGCCCTTCTTCTTGTTCGCACATTGACCTACATGATGGCCAAACTTGTGACATGCAAAGCACTTGACTTTACTCATGTCCTTCTTCTTTCCATCATGAGTAGAAGTCTCACTTGTACTCTTTTTGGCCTTCACTTTGCCCTTCCTTGCATGACTTGCAAGAGCAACGTTCTCTTCATCATCACCCTTCCGTTGGCTTCCGTGTAGAGATTCTTCTCGAATCTCCTCCTGGATTAAGTCATCCCATAGTCTCTCCGAGCTAGGTAGATTTTCTCGTGCAATAATACCTTTGACAAAAGGAGCCCATGGCATTGTAAATCCATTCATGGCTACTCTTACCAACTTCGGTGTTAAATTTATATGCTGCAATAACTTAGATTCCTACTTCATTAGCATTTAATACATTTTCACAATAGCAGCATAAAGAGGATCACTGAAAGATACACAATCACAAGGTACACACCAATTTATCCTGGGAAACCCTCAAGGGGAAGAAAACCCAACAAGAACTTCCTCAATATAGATTACCAAAGTACAATGCCCAAAGAAATAGGTCTCATAAAGAAGAGAGACAAAATCCAAACTCTAGAGCCAAGAGCAATCCTCCTCCTCCTTCACAATCTTTCTCTTCTCTCTAGTGCGCAATGCTTTAGTGAATGAATGGTGCAAATGAGAGGAACCACTCTCTATTTATACTTTACCTTTTACTTGACATTTAACCTAACTAGGTCGGCCTCACTAACTTAACTAGGCCAACCTCTCTAGGGAGACAAATAATATTTATATTACATTCTTTTGGGTACTAATGCCCGACTTACAATGGAGGTTTTACCTCATGACTTTTACATGACCTTTTACATTAAAGACATCTCTCGAAGGAGGAATAATCGAAGTAGAATATTCTTCGAAGTTACATTATTTCAACACTCCCCCTTAACAAGAAGGGTATTCTACTGACAACAACAACAATAGCTGTGGCTTTACACAACATCATCGGAAGGAGGGAGGAGGAGGCATCAACAACATCATCTGGAACATTGGTTGGTACATCTATAAATCATTGGAAGTTCTTCAACAACATCAATATTAGCAATTGGAACAGTTTGTTGTAACATCATCAACATTTGCAGCACGAAGCTGGAACATCATCATCTACAGCACGAAGCTGGAACATCATCATCTACAACACGAAGCTGGAACATCATCATATGTAGCACGAAGCTGGAGCATCATCATCTACAACATGAAGCTAGAACATCATCATCTACAACATGAAGCTGGAACATCATCATCTACAACACGAAGCTGGAACATCATCATCTACAACACATCAATACAAGACCTGATACAACAACAACACTAGTGATCCTTCATTTCGGAATTACGGGATCATGGACAATCCTTCCTTTCGAAACTATGGGATTTAGTCCAACAACACTGGTGATCCTTCCTTTCGGAACTATGGGATTGTGGACAATCCTTCCTTTTAGAACTATGGGATTTAGTCCAACAACACTGGTGATCCTTAATTTTGGAACTATGGGATCATGGACAATCCTTCCTTTCGGAACTATGGGATTCAATCCAACAACACTGGTGATTCTTCATTTCAGAGTTATGGGATCATGGACAATCCTTCCTTTCGGAACTAAGGGATTCAGTCCAACAATAATGGTGATCCTTTCTATCAAAACTATGGGATCATGGACAATCCTTCCTTTCAAAACTATGGGATTTAGTCCAACAACACTAGTGATCCTTCCTTTTGGAACTATGGGATCATGGAAAATCCTTCCTTTCAGAACTATGGGATTCAGTCCAACAACACTGGTGATCCTTCCTTTCGGAACTATGGGATCATGGACAATCCTTCCTTTCAGAACTAAGGGATTCAGTCCAACAACACTGGTGATCCTTCCTTTCGGAACTATGGGATCATTGTCTAAGGATGATCAATCCCATAACTGTGCCATCATAGTAACATCGACACTACTCCCCCTTTCGAGGGAAATCCTTATGGACTATACCAAGCTTGTCTCAGAAGTGTTCAAACGTTACACGAGACATAGGCTTAGTCAACACATCTGCAACTTGCTCATCTGTGCTCACATATTGGAGCTTTATAGCTCCCTTCTGCACCATATTTCGAATGTAGAAGTACCAGATTTCTATGTGCTTCGACTTATCATGGAACACAAGATTCTCTGTCATCTTCACGCAACTTTGGTTATCACATAGAATCACTGTGGTATCCAATTCCAGATCGAATAGACCTGATAACAATTTCCGAAGCCATATGGCTTCACAACTGGCGGAACAGGCTGCAATATATTCCGCTTCTGCACTGTTGAGAGCAACACTGGACTGCTTCCTTCTCAGTCATGAGGTCATGGCTGACCCCAGACTGAAACATCCACTTGAAGAGCTCTTTCTATCTGAGACACTTCCTGCCCAATCTGAATCTGTGTGACCATATAGTTTGAAGTCATGATCTCTAGTATACCAGAGACCATAGTCTATCGTACCTTTTAGGTACCTCATCACATGCATTGAAACTATAAGGTGAACACGTCTGGGTTCAACCAAATACTGACTCAAGGTGTTCATGGCAAAGCAAATATCTGGCCTAATATTTGTCAAATACATCAATGAACCAATAATCTGCCTGTATAGTGTCTCATCCACTAACTCCGACGAAGCATCAGCAACTTCAAATTTGTATCCATGGGTGTGGCCATGGATTTACATTCCAACATATCAAATCTCTTCAGGATTTCTACTACATACTTCCCTTGGTTAAGGAAGATTCCTTCTGGGTTCTGCCATACTTAAAGGCCGAGAAAATAATGCATCAAGCCAAGGTCTCAAATTCTGCAGCAAGCTTCTTCTTTCATCGGTTCTGCCACTCTGAGAGCTACATCTTCTTCATATACTTCTTCAAGTTGGCACATGTGGTTCTTTGTAGAGAGTTCTGAATTCTGGAGGTTACTTGATATATGCTTCTACTTTAATTACACCATTTGTCTAGTGTAATATACATCATTTGCCATTAAGGCAATGTTTTGTCATAGTCGACTCACTTTCACTTTATTCATCTGTAGTATGCTTGATTTTATAAGTCTTCTTGAATGTCATCGTCACTTGTTCTTTGGAACAAGTCTCATCATTATTCTCTTGTAGGAGATTATGCACGATCTTTCCTATAAATCAAATTTAGGTTCATGATTAGAAACATTTCATAAAATCAATTCTTATGTATAAAGATATAGGTCTCACAGTCATGCAACTATCTTAGCCAATGCTTCAACACAGCATTCATCCATATCCCGCATTCATACGGTAACTTTCTAGATGCCTTCCATCTCTACCAGAACATCATTAAGAGCGTGCACTACTCCCAATATGCCAGCAAAGAGGTTTCACTCTAGATAAGTAGCAATGGAATGTTGTATAGTACCATAGGCCACTTACCCGTCACATGCATATTAGTTGTAAACTGCTCATTAATGCAACTGCATACCACACTTCCTAAATCTAGGAATATAAATATGTCCACAACTGAGCAATATCATTTAAACCATTCGATAAAATGACAATTTAAAATGCTTATCTTAGTTTGTTTGGTAGGATCTCTTTTGATCCTAGTCTCCTTGCAGGGATTATTGGAATGTCTGATGGTGAGCTCTACTCCATTATCTGATTCTAAAGACCTGTGCCTTTCTTGCTTATGATCTATAATGCTGATCAAGTCTTATCCTTCATCTTCATCGAGGTTCCTGAATTAGGCTTGTATGTGGCTTCTCCTATTCTCCTAGTGAAACTTTCTAAGGGGAGTCCTTTTCTTCAAGATTGAAGAGAGTGCTTTGAAGCACCACTATTATAAGACATATTCTTCAATTTCTTCCTTTGGTAACTTCTTGGGAGGTCCTTCTTCTTCTTCATCTTCGACAAAATGAGCATGATGTATTTTGTTATTCTTCTTTTCTTACTGGACAATTTTTAGCAATATGTTCCATTTTATCACAATAATAACATTGATAGGAAGAGAAGTCTCTCTTCTTGTAGTTTCCTTTCTTGTACTTCTGAAACTTCTTAGGGGGATGAAACTCATGAGTTTCCTTCTGGTAGTGAGATTTTCCTTTTCCTCTTTTAGTATGGGTAGCTAGAGCTTGATCATCCTCTTTGAGTAGTGCTTCTCGATTTGCCACTCTAACTTCCTCTTGAACACATTCTTCCCATACAACTTCAAATTGTAGACTTTCCTTTCTTGCACACATTGTCTGGATAAAAGAATCCCAAGGTCTAGTAAGACCATTGAGAGCGATCATCACTAATTCATCTTCATCAAGGTTGTCTCCAATTGCTTCTAGTTGTTCTTTGACTTGAGACACCCTTGTAAAGTATTCTTGGATAGATTCACCCTGATTCATCTTTGTACTTTTGAGTTGGGTTCTCAAATTCATCTTCCGATTAATGTTCTTTTCCTCATACAGTCTTGATAGGGCATCAAACATTTCCTTAGGAGTTTTCTTGGAGGACACTTGAGGAATCAAGTGATCCTTGATGGAATCTGCTACGATCCTCTTGGCTCTAATCATGTCCTTCTTGTGCTTTTCCTTTGCTTCAACTTCTGCGGGTTTTGGCACAACTTCCTTAACAAACTTCACAAGATCATTCTCTTCTAGAATGAGTCCAATTCTGTATTTCCAAGCACAAAAATTTTCTATGCCTTCCAACTTGTCATCAAGCTTAGTGCTTGGGGCCATCTTTTCCTGGAGAACAAAAAATGACCAAAAATTAAAATTTCTCAAAAATGAAAACTGAACTCACCAAAAGATGTGCTTGACTGAGGCGAGTATGTTGGTACAATCAATTTATGAAGAATCCAATATTTAACCTTTGAAATAGGACTTGCGAAATTCTGGACTGCAGTTTTTGGTTTTTCTGGTCCCAAGTCAAACTAGGGTTTGACTTTCTGGAAGATCTGTCCACTGAAAAATTTTGATCTAGGTGCCAAAAGATGCACCTTGGAGCGGCACACTGCCCAATGTCACTCGCACTCCAAAATTCTTCTTTAGTAGAAAGCCCTAATTTTTCTTGTCCGGAGGAGAGAGATTTATCTCAGTGAAAGATGCTCTTTTTAGTCGAGCTCTAATACCATGTTAAATTTATATGCTGCAATAACTTAGATTCCTACTTCATTAGCATTTGATACATTTTCACAATAACAACATAAAGAGGATCACTGAAAGATACATAATCACAAGGTACACAACAATTTATCCTAGGAGACCCTCAAGGGGAAGAAAACCCAACAAGAACTTCCTCAATATAGATTACCAATGTACAATGCCCAAAGAAATAAGTCTCATAAAGAAGAGAGACAAAATCCAAACTCTAGAACCAAGAACAATCCTCCTCCTTCGCATTCTTCCTCTTCTCTCTAGTGCGCAATGCTTGAGTGAATGAATGGTGCAAATGAGAGGAACCACTCTCTATTTTTACTTTACCTTTTACTTGACATTTAACCTAACTAGGTCGGCCTCACTAACTTAACTGGGCCGACCTCTCGAGGGAGGCTCAAATAATATTTATATTACATTCTTTTGGGTACTAATGACCCGACTTACAATGGAGGTTTTACCTCATGACTTTTACATGACCTTTTACATTAAAGACATCTCCCGAAGGAGGAATAATATAAGTAGAATATTTTTCGAAGTTCCATTATTTCATCATTCGGATTTGTCATTGTCTCCCCAACTATTGCCAACTTGTCACGAACCTGTGCGATCTTGGTCAGATAAGAAGCCACTGTATCTGATCTGGACATCTTGGTGCTTATGAGTTCCTCTTTCAACACCATCTTCTTGGTGTGGTTATCACTTTGGTATAACTTCGTTAGAGCTTCCCACATTTCCTTGGTTGTCTTCTCTCCAGACAAATGAGGTATCTCATGATCCTTCTCTGCATCCAGAATGATCCTCCTGGCTTTCACATCCTTCTTTATGCTCGGCCAGTTGAGTAGCATCAGTAGGAACCGGAAGTGTTTTAGCCGCAAACTCCCAAATCTTGTCTTCCATCAACACTAACGATATCCTCTCCATCCAGGGATTGAAGTTGGATGCCCCTTCCACTGGTCTTCAAATCTCAGTCTAGTTGATGTCATCCTGTCCAATGAAATAACCTAACCAAAGAATACCCCTTTTTTGTGTAAATTGTAAACCCTCGTCAAATATGATTTCCTTCTAGATCCAACCTTGCTCTGATACCATGTTAAATTATTTTACTCAATATCAATTCTGATTTCTATTCTCAATAATTCCTTTTACTGAGAAATTATAAACAAAAATACTTATATTTTTAACAGATAGTGCAGTGGAATAAAAAAGGAAATCATTCACACATTTGACACAGTTGTTTACCCTATAAATCCCAAAGGGGAAAAACCAACATTCAATGTTCTTTTTCTTTTATTAGCTCATAGAGAAAATCATAAGTTACCACGAGGAATCTGTAACTTAGTCCTTGAGGAAATTGGCACATTGGAGAAATCACACACAAGGCAAATCGACTTTGCTCACCTTATACAGTTGCCTATGTCACCCGTATGACCTTGCATCACCTGTACGACCCGTTGTGTCACTTATTTGGCCCTTGCGTAAGCTTGGCTGCTTTTGCGTCACCGAATCGACCCTCTGTGTCACTCGTACGACCCCTGTGTCATTGCTTACAACCCCCGCGTCAGCCTTTCGGTCCCCTACGTCACTGTACGGTTCGGCCCTAGTGAGATCGACCTCTCTCTCCTGCTTTGGATATTCTCTCTTTGCAAAATCTTTCTCTCTTCTCCTCATCCACTGAGTCTCTCACTCTTCACTTGAGAAAATCCCTCTCTCAAATGATCTCTTGATCTTGTGTGTCTTTCTCCTCTCCTTGGACTTTCTTTTATAGCATCTCAATGACCAAAACCCTAACCCCCAATCTCCAAAGTGATGGATGGCCAAGATTAGATCTTGAGCCTCACTTAAGATCAATGACTGTTACTTAATCTTAAATTCACTTTTTAGTCATTAGCCAACGTTATTTAATAATGTGCTTTTCCTAAGTCAAACTTAGGAAAGAGATTATAAAAGTCACTTACTCAATAATTAAGCAAGTACCTAGAGAGTAAATGGACAACTTCTGCATGCTTGACACCTAGCCTATGCAAAAGCTCCTGTCCGATCTATAATCATCAACAAATATTTCAGCATGGATGTTCTAATTTTATCTTTGAACATGTAACCATGTGCCCCACCCTCCAGCCCATAAGCAAGTGTAGGATATTCCTCATGGTTTAGAGCCTCAAAAACAATTGGCTTACAAAGAGTGAAACATGTCACAAGTGGGATTTGAACTTGGGTGTGGAGGATAACATTTTTGCTCCCTCACCACCCAAGCTAGATCCAATTGACGTTTTATCATGAATGTTATGGTCAAGTATTCTCCATGTTCATCATTTGTATTGCTAGCAATGGAAAAATGATTTTAGCTTATAGAGGATAGTAGCTTTAATAAATATCAACGTCAGTGGGCAGAGCTTAAACTTATAATCTTTCCTTAATAGTTTTTTTTAAGAATATCCTTGTGTTTATGTCCTTTCATCCTTTCAAGAACAACACAGCCAAAACATATTCTCATCCAAAGATATCATTCCCCTTTCCATGATTAGTCATGTATGCCAAACATGCATTCAATACCAATAATAATCCATATCATGCAACGACTAGCCACGAATATCACATGCTAGTATTGCTAAAGGTTTTGCTTATTTAATGAGCAATGAACCTCTATATGTGCTTGCCACCAAAAATCCATTGCCCTTAGGTGTAGTCTGTTCATACTCATTTGCATGCATCCAATGCCGATATGATTGTCCACACACATCAAATATTATGAAATAGGTCTTATATGAATTTAAAAAAGGCATCTTCTCTCAATTGGGGATAACATTTGTACTTTGTTCCTCATACCTTGGGAAAGCACCATTCCAGGAATTTAAATAAATATTGATCTAATGCTCACTTATCTGAATTTTTGATACCTAAGTAATATCTGTAGCTTTGTAGCATTTGACTAGACCTCAATGATTCGCTTTTGTAAAGTCATGGTTTGGCTAGGAAACCTTGAATTCCAACTTTATAAGTGACCAGTTACCTGCATGGGTGGGATTTGTTGACCACCAAAACCGACTTGGTGGACAATGATGTACCATGCACATGTTGAATGTGCCTTGAAGATGAGAAAGAAGTACTTAATGATTTATTCAAGTGAGGCAACTCTTTTTTTTATCTTCTCTCCATGAAATTTCCGAACCCCTGCAAGGGATTTGTAAGGATATGTCAGCATGAAGGTCTATTTTTGTATAACTTAATTGCCTAGGTCTTTATCATTAGGGAAGTCCTTTCATTGAGTGTTTTTTCACTTGGATAATTAAAATTCTTTTTTAGTGATTTTAATTATTTGATTTTTTCGCTAAAAAATACCTCCAAAGTGGTGAAAGACGTTCTAGTGATCGAATCCATGGGGTGATTGGGGCCTAGGAATGTTCTATATTACCATGCTAGACATTATCCAGAGTCTTGCGGAATTTCATTAGGTTTTACATAGGATTTTTTAATTTTTGGTCATTAAAAAATGTCCTTCAGCATAAAATGTTGTAATGTAAAAGAGGGATACTTGGTCATTTATGATGTTGTATAGGGGTATGGGTACTCAAGATAAATGGCATGAGACCCCCTACACCCTTGGACCAAGTTTGAAGTCATTCGAACAAGTCTTGCAAGGTTTTGGTCACTTTTGTCTAAGTCAGTTAAGGAAATCAGGGAAATTGACAATTAATTAGTAAGACAAATTTTGGAAAAGTGCCTAAAGTCACTTGGGAGGTGGAAAAATTGTTTCCTAATGTCAAGTTATGTTCCTAAGGTGAAATTAAAGTCCAAGAGGGCCCCCCCAAGCAAGTGTTTTTCAAGTTTGAAGTTGTCGCCAAAGGGGGGAAACCCTCTCTCACCATGGGAAATGAGATAAATTGAAATAAGCCAAAAGAGGGGTTCCCACCCTCATGATTCCTTCCTCTTGCCCTAACAATGAAATATAAAACATGAGTGGGGGGTTTTTCTCCCCCCATTGTTTGTTATTTTTAACCCATGGAAGTGCACCCCCCCCTCCTTGGGCCCTCTTTCTTTCCAAGTGACAAATGTCATTAATGCAAAGGAACTCTCCCCTCTCTCTTTCCTATTTAAGGAGGCTCCTCCTCCTCATTTGGGTTACGATCACTCATGCTCTTGCTCTCTTTCATTTTTTGCTCTCTCTTGCTTCCATTCTTGTCCAAGAAGAGAGCCATTGTAATTTCCAGCTTTGTGAAATTAATGAAGAAAATCTTTGGATGAAATATTATCCTTGGCATTGTGTGTGAGGTAATATTGTTTCATTTTTAGTTTCTACTTGCATTTGTGGATTTCAAGCAAAGTGTTTTGCTTGAGAATAACATTGTGATAGTTTGGTTACATGTTATGTGGGTTATCTTCTTAGTATTTGAGAAGTTCATGGACTTCCAGTTTGAATATATGATTTCTCAAGTCTTTGTTTGATCTCTCACTCCATTTTTATGTTGAAGCAAGTTTTTTACAAGTTGCTCAAGCTTGGAGAGTGGGATTCTCAGGTGGGATACCCCATTGTTCAACAACATTTGAAGGACTTGGCGTCTTCAAACTAACATTTATGTTTTGCAGATTTTTATTTGCTTGTTTTGCACTCATAAATCATCTTTTCAAGTTATTTTTACATGCTACATTGCACTTACAATTTTCAGAAATTTATATGCAAAATTTTCAAGTTGATTCAAAACTCATTTTCATTATATTTGCACAATATTAGCTTGCTGTTTTGTGCAGGTTTTTGATGTTACAGGGGGAGAGAATGTCCAAATTTGGTCACTAGCAAGCTCAAAGATCACCCAAGAGTGGCCACTTCAAGTCCCTCACCAAAAAATGGTCAAATTTCTCATTCTTGACCACATTTTCTTGTATATAATAAGGCTGAAATTTTCCTTTTTTGTAACAAGCCCAAGAGAGTCTCTTGGGCTTTGTTCTTTACTTCCTTATTTCTAGCAATAGCTCTTTAATTTTTCAGCCATCCCTTGCATGCATTAGAAGTTGGGCTTGCCCACTTTTGCATTGCAAGTGTAGAGGGGCTAGGTTTAGTTTATGTTTTTATTTGCTTTTGTTATTATTGTTTGCCTACACCTTGCATGAGAAGAGGCTCTTCCCATCCATGCAAAATCGTTGAGGCTTGTAATTAATTTCCTTAAGTTTTGTTTTAAGTTGTTTTGCTCGCACCTCACAAGTGAGAAGGCTCTGTCTCCCTTGTGAAATCGCGTTGGCTTGCACTCTTTTATTTTTTGCCCACACCTTGCATGAGAAGAGGCTTTGCCCATCTATGCAAAATCATTGAGGTTTTTAATTTTTTCCTAAAGTTTTGTTTAAGTTATTTTGCCCGCACCTCATAAGTGAGAAGGCTTTGCCTCCCTTGTGAAATCGAGTTGGCTTGTTTTGCTTTGATTTTTGCTTAAAGGTTAAAAATTAACTTAAGCCCCGATTCTTGCCCCGTATTCTCTCCCCTTTCCGGTTCAACCGATCTTGGGTGAAAAGAAAGGGCAAGGATTTGAGTTGGCTAGACTAATAGGCAGTCAAAAACATATCTTCATTAGAATTGAGAAAAAGAGGCTTGACCTGTGGAGCTAGTGGGGTAGAGGCTGTTGGGAGCCTCGTGGCACTTTGTGTCCTCCAGTTGAGCACCCAACAATTTTTGGGATTGACCGGCGGAGCTAGTTGAGAACCTTGTGTTCTCAGGTTGAGCACCCGACAATCTCTCTCAAATTGAAAGAGATAGTCCCTCGGGATAGACACATAGAGTAGCTTAGTTGTTTTTTGCAAAACCTTAATCCCCTAAGTTGAAGAGAGACTTAAAATTAACTAAAATTTACAGGACCACTTGCACAACATTGTTATAATCATTTACAATTCTTTACTTCACAAGCATTTCACATTTGAGCTTAATCTTGTATACACTTCTTTGGTTCATTAATTTGTTTATTTACTGCAATTAAATGTTTAATTTGATGTTTTGTTAAGCGAATGTTTTGTTGCTATTGAAAAATTATTTTATAAATTGATTATTGTGACTCCATAGCCCGAGTAGAGAAGGCACTGGTCTTCTTGTTTAATAATTTATTTCTCTCTTGCATCCATTGTTAGTTTATTGTAAAATGTGTGTTTGTCATTAAAATCATTGCATTATTGCATGTTTGACTGTCATTGGATTTTTTTAGTAATTTACAACTCCCAAAAGCAAACTCTAAAAATAAACTTAGTAAGTAGGGACAACCCCCCTTGACTTTTAGGAGTTGTGGTCTAAACAGAGGAGTTTAGAACCGAGGTGACATTGGGTTCTTAACTCATAGTTGCCCTCAGGAACACACATATCGGTTGGGAGACTTACCTGCGATCAAGTGTGTTTTAGGCGACAACAGGATCTAGGTCTTTTTTCTAGTCTAATGAAACGTGCAATACACGAATCTTAAGTTGATAGTAAGGTGAGTTTGTATGCAACTAGCCAAATCCTTTCTGATATCAGAAAGGGAACGAAAAATATTAGTGCTAGCTTGGCATTCTCACCTAATTGAAGTGAGCTCCTCCATATTCACATTTTAGAAAACATGCTTTCCCAATTGGAATTCTGGTTCGATCTTTGAGCATTTGCATAACTCTTCTGCCTGTCCTTAGCCACCTTTAAATTCTGTTGAATCTGAGCAACCTTCTCTTCTATTTTATATTGCATATTTGGTCCAACATTGCGTGGTGCTCTAATTGTTCCACCTCAGTAGTCTGTTGTTATTGCCATAAAGAGCTTCAAATAGACTCATGCCATGTGATTTGTTATAAGTGTCAATATAAGCAAATTTAGCATATGCAGGCAGCAGGTTGTCCCACCACTTGCTTTGATCACATACATGTCAAACATGTCCTCCATAGCTTTTTTCACCATCTCTCTTAGAAGGATATGCAGTAATCAAATTCAAGCCATCTCTGCAAGCCATCTCTCTTAGAAGGATATGCAGTAATCAAATTCAGCCATGTGGCAAACTTTTTTAAGAGTGGGTCTACAAATGTGAAGTGAACCTTTTATATCTGTTAGAGATGTTCTTTTGGTATCTCATCATTCATGATGTCTAACGAGTTGTGTAAGAATATCTTTGTGGCCTAGGTCCATCTTTAGTGGAATGTGGCAATGTGCTACTAAAAGTAAGCTGAATTGGACAGTTAATTTTCTAGAACAAAATAACTAATATCCACCCACTTATTTCGAAAAACTAGTAATGAAGTTGAAGACGAATGATATATCCTCACACTTCCATTTTGAAATTCCACAAGGTTGTAATATTGTTGCTGGATGCATGTGATTAACTTCAACCATCTTCTTTAGCAAGCATCTAGACGTGACTTGGTGAAAATATACTTATCCTTCTGAACAGATAATGTCTCTGCCAGTGTCATAGGGATCACGATTTAAACCTCCAGATCACGAATTCTGATTAGAAGGGCGAGCATATGATATTTTTTGACTCGGACAAGTCAAACTCAATGTTGACTGAGTTTTGGTCTGCATGAGTTCGACTTGTGAGTCTCAAGTTTGACTTGTCCAAGTCCCCATGATGCCTTTAAAACCTCTTTCAAGTACAATTTCAATCATTTTTTCAGCTTGTTTCTGTGAAATTTCTCTCTGTTGGTCTAGTACACGTGATAAACAGAGCTATAGAAGGACAAAGCAATCCATCTAGGGGACCTACCTACAATTGTTGGCCAACCACAGAGGTTGCTTTTTTGTACTTGCTTAGCTTTTCTCGATTTATTCCCAATTTGATTCAAACTCTTCACTCTTTTGAGTCATTGAGTTTTTTTCGATTTGGAGTCTAGTGACTTTTGTCTTCACATCTCTAAAGCACACATAATTGTAGCTAACTATAGATCATGAGTAGGATAACTTATTTTATGAGGCTTTAGCTTCTTCGATTCTTATATCATTTTGTATCAACATGCTTCCAAGTCCTTTAAGGTATGAGGTGGTATAACCACTGACTTCACTTTCCATGTCCAATTTTTTTAGCACACTTGCAGTTAATGCTATGAGAGTTGTTTCAACCTCTAGAAGCTAGTCTCATGTTATGGTGTCCACCCCAAGTTCTCACCTTTTTACTATGTTGATGTATAATTGAATGGGTGATCATTGATATGGGAGATCGAGGAATGAAGATATTTTCTTGGAGTTGGCCATTCAATGATTGTCCTCATCTTCTTGAGCATCAGCTTATTTTGACTTACGTGAAAAGGTGCCCAAATATTATACCCTATCCTTGTAAAAATCATACTTACTAAGTTTTGCATGCAACTAAATTTCGTTGAGTATTTGTAGCAAAAGCTTGACATGCTCATCATGCTCTTTCCAAGGCTTACTATAAGTTAGAAAATATTTGAGAAAAGCTTGCACAAACTGATCCAAATATTCGTTGAAAAGATTGTTTATTCAACCAAAAAAGTATGAATAAGCTAAACGTGTAGCAAATGGACCCTCATTATAGTGATAAATTTTAGCCAAATTCGACAAAATATTTAGGCTCTGTTAGAGTTCCACTATGATCCAAGTACCATGCATGACGGAACATTTTGCTAGGGATTTTGCCTCATTCTAAACTGACCCAAATGCTTGAAAAATTGATTAGAGTTCTCGATCAATCGAAACTTTCACTTCTTAGTTTGTAGAATTTAGATAGGTGGAGTGTAGTAAAGTGTAGTTTGCTACATGTTTAGTTAGCTCCATAAAGTATTTCCAACATTAGTAACACCAAAAGGTAGAAATTGAAATTAATTTATTTTAATATTAATGTCCACTAGATAGATAGAGATGAAGATAGAAGCAATTCCAAGATGCACAAATTGGCGTATTCGACTTATTTTTATGGGCATTTTAGGAAAGCATGTCAAAGGGGTACTGTGGAATACTACTAGTAAGATATTTTTATTTTTAATTTTGTGTCACAAGTGAGAGGGGAATGTTGAGCAAGCAATGTAAATTATCCTTACCCTAGGTGAATATCGTCCTTATGTTCTCAAATAAACAAACCTTAATTTGCAGAAATTAATTCTTCACATAGCAGTATTCACACACAGTAGAAAAATGAACAAAGAAAGCATAAAACAATTTACACACACACGTACTCCTTCAAATCAACTTTTCATTATTACTTCAAAGCTTACAAGGAGACCTCCACAACTGCCAAGGACATGCAACTGTACTGTACACTCAACTCAAGCGAAGCAAATTTGCAAACTTACAAGAGAAATCTGCCCACCAAAACTGAGAAAGACCGCCCATCAAAACCAAAAAACTCACATGCATCCTTACGACCTGCTCTACAGTGGTTTGTATGATTGTAGGGACTTGTTCCGTACGGCTGTACGGGCATGCCCGTACGACTGCACAAAATCCATACGATTGTACGGATTTGACCGCACAGATCTGTACAATTTTATGGGTCACCTGTTTCTACTGGCTGCAAGTTGAAATCTACCTGGCTGCATGACTAGGCTTCTCTTTGGTGCTCTAACTCTGCTCCTCGGTTGAGTTTCTTCACCTTTCGATCAACCTGCCTTCAAGCAAAGAATGAATTTTTCTTTACCCTCTACTTTGACCTGTGTTTATACTTTAGTTGAAGACCTAATCTACTAAAACCCTAATTTCACCGTGAGATCTAGAGTTCAGATTAGCCTAAATCACCAATGCATTAAAATGCACTTTTTTAGACTCAACAACAAAATATAAGACTTTCACTTTATTAATAGAGTGAATTACAAAATAGATTTGACTAGGATGAATTCATGCACGTTTGAAACTAAACCTATGCATAAGTTCCTATTTGAGCTACAAATATCAATATGCAATCATGCCATCCCCACAACCAATCAACTATTATGTTAGTGGGAGGTGTTATCACACAACTTGTAGTTGCCCCTAAAGATGATCTTATTCAGGATGATAGAGGAGATGAACAACTAAAGAGGTGACCTAAGAGGGCCTCGATCCCCAGATGGATTGGTTGTCACGCCAATCGAGGCACTCTTTGCTTTATGTTACCCAAGCCCTAGATAACAAAGGAGGAGATCCTGATCTACTCCCAACAGGAGAGATCTAACCCAATCACCAGATCAAGCTAATCAATAGGGTACGTAAGGTGAGGGGTGAAGAACCCTAGATCTAAGGGACAAAGTCACTGTAGAGGCTTAAGAAAGATGGGATTTCAACCTTAGATGTTTTGGATACAATGACTTAGAGATTTGAAACGGATCTAGGATGTAGGTGCTAGGGTAAATGATCAAATTTGACTGCCTTGGAAAACGTGAACTTAAATTGGGGAAAATGGTCCCAAGTAGTAGATTTGAGAGAGTTAGGGCTTTCTAGCACAACTTGGATGTAGATATGATAGTATCAAAGCACATAAGCTCGGAAAACAAGGTATCGACAACTTGGAAGATAGACTAACCAAGGAGGGCGCAAGCTTAGAGAGATCAGTGCCTAGGGAAGGGGCAAATGGAGTCCACAGAGCAAGATGCCCTAGGGAACCCACTTGGGGCTAGGCCTAGAGGTGAAAACCCAAAAATGGTTCACCGAAATTCCAAATAGTTAAACCCAGAGAATTTTTTGAAATTTTAGCTTAGGGTTTGAAATGTAAATGACAAATGGGTAGGGTAAAGGAATAACAATTGTATCTTGTGATGCGTACCCGGATGATGAGAATGGATGCCAGAATGGCGAGGACTACTCCCGCAAAGATCAAATGAAAGTTTTGTTGAATCTCTTGCTCCAACGTTTTGCCCAAGAACAACAAGTGCGCCCCTCTTTTCCTACACAACCAAGGAAATAATCAATCAGTAAGTAGAAAGGAAGGTAGATGGAAGTAAGAAGTAAAAGACTAAGAATGATTGGTACAAAGATAAAATCACTCCTTGAATAACCAAGATCTGAGAGAGAGAGACAGGGTGAGTCTCCTTAGCCAATGCGCCCCTCTTCCAAATCGTCCTCTTTGCCTGCAAATAAAAATATGGATCCACAAATATGCAAGATATATTCACCAAGATCTTTCAGTGCGATGGAAAAGTAGTTTCAATCACCATAGCCAACATTCAACCCAAGATCACAAGTTTTTCTCACAAAATAATTTTCTCTATTCCAATAGCCAATAACCAAAAGTCCACTTTTACAATGAGGGGGGTCTCTCCTTTAAATAGTAGTGAGAGAGACCAAAACCCTAACCACTTTCTAAATGAGTGGTGGAGATGATAAGATACATCAATAATAATCAACGGCTAAGATGAGTCAGAAACATAACACATTGATCACTCAACTAGAGGGGGACGTGTTTCCTCAATGACGCCCAATGGGGGACGTATGACATGAAGTGACTAGGAAACACAACATAACATGTTGGGGGGGTCTAGGAGATAATAATCTTCACTAGACTAATGCCCCAACTACATCAAATATAAAATACATCAGTAAGTGATAAAAATCACTAGGACGTTGTTATCACATATATAGTAGCTGGGATACCATACACTATTTTTCAGATTCCAGTACACTTTTCAGCCAGTTCCCTTACATTGAGATGCTAAGATGAGCATCTATTATGGATCATGATTATTACATGGACAACAGTTTTGCTCCCCATGCCATGACTGAGTTTCAGGACACTCAGAGAGATGATCGATGTAGCCAGTTAGCCATTTATTCAGAGCAGTTAGTATTTCCTAGAGTTACAGCAGCAGTTTCAGAGGACAGATGATGGTTCAGGTATTATGCATACAGGTATATGACTCAGCAGGTATATTATGGTGTTATGGTTATATTGCTTTTATATTTATTCTTGTAGCATGTCTTAGCATTTAGTGTCATGATCTGGCGATCATATAGATATGTGGACTTGGTTGTACTTTTATATATATTATATTGTCCCCACTCGGACTTAGAAGTTCATTACCTATACTCATTGGTTTTACCCTCCCTAGGGAAAATAGGGGTGATCATTCCCACCATACTTTGGCTTGCTAGTGTTGGTCTCATTATTCACTGTCTTCATCCATCCATTACCTTCCAGTTTGTTTATTACCCTGACTTACTACTTGACTAGTGGCATGGAGGACCTTCCCCCACTCTAGCCTCTGTGTTGGATAAGCTTCCCTGTTTATTTGTGTCTCGGCTCTGAGTTGGTGACAGAACTTACCTTTGGTGAGTTGGATTGTAGTCCTAAATCATTTTGGTCGGTTGTCCTGATGTTTGGCACTGGTACGAACTCCCCCTAGTCACTTAAGATGTGTTGGCTGAAACTGAAAGCTCATGTACTACTTATGGAAACTTATGTAAATTTGCCCAGGAAACTGTAAACTCTAGAATGTGTTTATGAACACATGTGAGTAAAGGGCAAGAGCAATGAAAAGCTAAAAATACTCCTTGAAGAGTATAATGAAAGGTTCAAAAAGCAATGGTTCTTAAACTCTATATCTAAGCAATCGCTGACCTTATATGTATGTATACAAACATGCCCTGGATGCAAGCTGCAATTAGTTGTGCTTATCAGCACACCTGAGTTCCGAAGGGTTATGTAGGCCAAAAAGGCCATGAAATGAAATCAATGGATCCTAATGAAACTGGATCATCTTTTATAAAAGTAGACATGGTGCCTCAGTTGAATAAGCACTCTTTAAACAACTCACCCATTTGTGAAACACTGCCATCCCCTATGTTATTGCTTGTCCAACATATGTTAGAGTGTGTATCCCCTTTCCATTTCCAAAGTGTCACAAAGTCAAGTCAGTAATCAACCCTTAGCCTAGCCTTTTGACTTTTAGCCTTCACCCTCCACTAGCAAATTAATCACAACTGTGAAGTGAGTATGGTTTTGAAAGTCTGGTCTGAGTAATAATAATAATTAATGACTTTATATATTTGGTTTTAGATCGCCAGTAGTGATTAGTTCTTGTTATAATTGCTGCTTGAATGAATTGTAGAGCCTGCTTTAACCTTTGACACCTTTGCCTGCGTTATATTATGGGTCATGTTGACTTGGTCAAACTCAGTTTGACCAAAAGTCAACCACAGGACATGAGGTGGCAGACCTCAGATGATACAGAGATATGATATATGGTTTGGTACGGGTCACCATGGTGGTTCTATGCAATGGTTTCAGACTTATGATGATGATTTGTGCTTTTCAACACTTTTATAGATTATTATTATTTGGTCTGTCGGATATGATGGACATTTATTTTGGATCATGCAGAGATCTATATGGTGTATGAGTACACATCTTGGATAGATTTGGGCTCTCTGAGTCCAATGAGACAGTTTGTTTTCAGTTCCGGGTAGTTACAGTGATTTTTAGCCTCAGTTGGCTATCCTAGTGCAGTTTTGGCCTATCAGAGGCCCTGTCAGAGTAGTGATGAGATTTGTTGAGTTCACCTAGGGCGCCATGCATGGAGGGTATGGTCTAGCTACTTGATATTACCATATTACCCCCCTCCCAGAGAGCCTGGTGGCCTCACCTTGACAGCGCAGGCACTCAAGGAGGCAGTTTGGGCATGTTCACATTTCTCGAGGTAGTTAAAAAATGGTAAAAATGGCTACTGAGGGATTCGATTTGGGCTACTGAGGCAAGGAATTGGCATGGGATGATGTTTGATGATGAGTGGGATGTCTTCCACACCTTCTCCAGCAGTTTCACTTTCCAGTGGGACCCACACCCATCACTTCCGACATTTTATATTGATTTATGGAGCCTCCTAAGGCTCACGACTTTCCTAGAGAGGCACGATTTGGTGCTTAGAGCATTATTTTATTGATATTGTGCCATGGGGATTGACCAAGGGTGTTAGAAATTACCCCTTGGACCCACCATGAGCTAGATCTTATATTTTATCATTGAGATTTGGTGGGACCCCCTCTCCTAGGGCGATTTGTTCCATTGATGTATTATATTGTTATATTGGTCCATGTACTTTTATGTTGAGCTCATCTCAACCATTGATTAGATCACTTTGATCTTTTAATCTTAGCCATCCCTTCAAAAGGTGATTATGATTTTGGTCTCTCTCCATCCTATTTAAAGGAGAGAGCTTCTCATTGTAAAGGGTCTTTGGCTTTTGGAATCTTGATAATAGAAAAACATTCTTGTGGAACTTCTTGGGTCTCCTTTGCTTTTGGTGTTCTTAGATGGTGATTGGAAAGTCTATTGCATCCTAGCATTTGGAAATTTGTGGTAAAATCTATCTTTTTTTGGAAAACTTTGTCTTGTCTACAGGAGAGCGACTTCACTTGGGTGTTTTTGAAAGGCTTCTTCAACTCGCTCCACTTGGCATTCGCTTGTATCAGGGGGTTATCATTAGTATCATTGTGATCTATGCTATCTTTCTGTTATTTCTCTTGTGGCATTAGTCTTATCTCTTGTTTGCAGCAAATCTGATATGGTTGACGTTTGTTGTGCAGGAGAGAGGGCGCATTGGCTTCCTTGGACTAAATTGACTTCATAGAAAACTACCTCAAAGCTTCTCAAATTTATCCGGTTTGCATAGATCATCATCATCAAGGCATCTACAAGGTTATCCAGGTAAGATCCACAGACTTGTTCACTATTTCTTGATCCCAATCCATTGGCATAAGCAAATAACTATTAAAACCCTCATATTTCAAACCCTCATTTTACATTTACTCATATCTACTTAGATCTACTTGGCTTTTGGGTAAGATATTTAAAACCCACCTCTATAGCATCCACGACAATTCAGATCTATAGTTTGGTGTGGATTGGCCTCCATTTGACCCTTTTCCCAAGGCAAATTAGCCTCTCCAAGTGAGGTCGCACTTCTTGGTTGGGTGAGTTTTGCTAGATCTAGCACCTGGGTAGGTGAGATCCCACTTGATCCTTATTCTCCATAATTGATAACCTACCCCTAGTGCTTTGCCTCGTTGATTTTTACCTTGTGGGCCCCATTCCTCATTTTGAGGGTTGAGCCCCACTTGGGTCACTTGGTGATGCATTTCAATCTCATATCTACTGAGATTTAGCCATTGGATGATCTTAATCTTCAAGACCCACCTAGCTTTACACCTCGACATCCCTGATCTATAGTTTGGTGGACATCCGACTCCATTTGGCCCATTTTCCAAGGGACTGATCCTTCTCCAAGCCCTCACGATTTTCCTGGGTTGTTGAGTTTGCTTGTGGTTTGATCTTTGTCTGACTGCTTGAACCCCTAGACATTGTCATATCCACTCATCAAGCACAACTAGAAAGCCCTGTTGAGCATAGGTTGTCATTGATGACAAACCATTAATGACAAAGGAAGTCAAAGATTTATGATATGGGCATTAGATGACATGGCAAGAAGAATATGGCAAGGAGGACATGGCAACTTTGGTATTGAAGCCATAAATGACTAAGGAGTCATAAATATTGATGACATGGCATAATATGGGCATTGGAACACCAAATGGGCCAAATGACCCATTCTGTGGTCATTTGTGGGTTGATGGGGTCATTGAGCCCTTGGAGGTGGTCATAATGATTCTCTTGCATAAAAAGGCTTGGGACCCACACACATGATGATGATGATGCCCTCACTCTTTTGCATGTGTGGTTGAGGTGATGATAACCTTGTTGTAGAAGTCTTACTTGACTTAATGAAGCCCTTGAAGCCCACGGTGGTGTTAACGTGGCAACAAGCACACAAAAATTGTATTGTGGTATGATGGCACATTTGGTTGCTTATGTTGATGATGGGCTTTGAAGTCCATGGAACCCTTGCATGGGGATGCCTTTGATAAAGTCTATCTTAGCCCATGCTCACGGTGGATGGTTAAAAAAACCCACACAAATAATGGAGTAATGTTGAGGCCCCTATTTTTATGAAGACATTGGTGGACATGAAGCCCCATAATTAGGACTTGAAGCCCTTGTGATATAAAGAAGTTCTTGAAACATGAAAGTGTAAACAAGTAAGCGACCCCTTTTTGTATTTATGTGATGGGCTTTGTAGCTCTCTTTGAGTGGCATTATAAATTTATAACCCATATTGTAATCTCTTAAAGAGGTTGTTTAATATGTAAATCTTGTTTTAAAGACAAGTTAAAAGACATGTCATGTCGGCCCCAAAGGATAAATAATTTGAAAATTATTAATTTAATTTTTATGCAAGTCGGCTCCAAAAAATGATAGTAAACGACCTATATAAATACACCTTGAAATCTTCATTTTGGTGAGAAATTTGGATTGGGAGAAGAGCTCTGATTTTCGGACTGTTTGATTGTGGAATTTCGGGCAGCAGCAGGAGCAGAAAATCTGCAGTAACTTTTTTTTTTTTATCTTTGTTCACCTCATAAATTCGGGCTTCATTAGGGCATCACTGTGGCAGAAGTTTGGTGTTTTTGCTAGACTAAAATCATGACTGTAACAGTGAATGGGGCAGCATTGTTTTGACAGCAGTGATGACATGCTTGAAGTTGATGACAGTGGCAGCCACAGTAGGGCAAGGAGTCCACTGTGGAAAACACAGGAGCAGGTCTGATTTTACAGTCATTTATCTCAGCATACATATGACAATTGAAGCAACAGAAGATGATCTAGTGATTGGTTAAACTCAGGGCAGCTACAGGATCTCTTGAAAATTATTGGCATAGTAAAGAAGTAATCAGAAAGACACCACAGAAAGCATTAGTACATATTGTTGTGACAATTGAAATTTGATATGACATGATAGTGATAAAGTCAGACTTCCTCAAGGCATCAGAAGGTATGCAGTGATGATGGTATAAAAACTAACAAAGGTATGATGATGATTAGGCTTGGTTGCTGCCCTAGTTGTTTTACAATAGTCGATACATGAACTGAAGTTTGAATAGTATACACTGAATATAGTAAATAGACAAGTACAGTGATCTTGTTTGGACTTGATGATAGCATTGATGTGAGACATATACAGTGGCATAAATGAATTATTGATGATATAAAGCAGTGCACACAGTGATCAGTAACATAAGTGATTGAGTGCATATAGTGGTGTACAAATGAAGATGATGCCCTAGTACACAGTAGTGATCTGACCAGTTTTAGATCAGTTGGCATGAAGTGTATGAGTGGATTCTTAAGCAAGAGGTACATGAGTAGTTTGAAGAAAGGCAAGTGATGAGTTGTAATGAGCAGAGATGACAAGGTGACAGGCTGATGTGTAGAAGATGCATTGACAGTCATGATCAGATTGACAAAGACTAGTGACAGGTTGACAGGCAGTGGTTTATGATAGAGATAGCTAAGTGATGATTTGACAAGTGACAAGTGCAATGTGACAAATATGTATATGTAATACAAGCTGGGTCTTGTAGTCATTTTTCTTGGTAGGATCTAAGAAAAAGACCAAGTAGTGTCTTGGTTTGGAAGTTGGTGCTTCTGTATCAGTAGGTGCTGATTGACCTCACGGTTGTAGCTGTTGAACTAATACAAAAGATTACAACTATATCTTGTGTCTCTTGTACATTGTGTTGATATGTTTTATTTGATAAATGACATGTGGTTGGTAGATAGTTAAATGATGAATATGATTTTGATGTGAATGATGATATAAGAGTTAGTGGTTGAAGAAGTAAAATTGGATTAAGTGTAGGCTCACTGATTCACCCCCCCCTCTCAGTGAGGCATTGTGTCTAACAAGCCCCAACTGTCAGATCTCTGATTTGGGACACTTTCCCTATTTTAAGGGTCACGTTTCCCAAGGAAGTTGATTTTGACCTTTTGAAACTAGCTTTGAATCCTGGAATCATATTTCATCCTTGAATCACTGTGTGTCATCTTTCACTGTCATAGCATACCTTTCCAAAGCCTCCACAGTGGTCCTAATTCTTCATTTCTAAGATTCCATACCTGCCACACTATGTACTTCATTAGATTGATTTGATTTGGTGATTTGGTTGATCTCTCCTATCGGGAGTAGATCTGGGTCTCCCCCTTGCTATCTTGGCTTTGATAGCTAAAGTGAAGAGTGCCTTGGTTGGTGTGACAACCATCCATCTGGGAACCAAGGCCCTCTTGGTTCACCACTTTAGTTGCCTATCCCCTCTACCATCCACCTTGGATCCATCTTTAGGGGCGACTACAAGATCGGTGATAACAGACGTGTTGTCCCCAATAATACAATAAAAACCCCCAAGTGATGATAAGGAGGACGTGTGGACCTTGTTGTTGCTGGAAACACACCTGGGGTTAACGTGGCAGAAATCTTCAAGCCACTAAGTGTGTCCTTTGGGGCAAGCCTTGAGTCAAGTACTGTCACTTGATTCTTGACTCCTCCGTTTAGGTAAACTCCTAACGAAGCCAAGGGGGGTGGACCCTAAAGGTTACTAAGGCTGACTAAGCTAATTAGTTATTGTGGATGAGTAAGTTTTTTAGGAGTTCTTTTTAAACAATAAAATTGATACAAGAGATTTGCAATGTAATTTGAAAGCATAACAACATAAAGATACATGTTTATCAATTGATTCAACACATGATAGAAATTAAATACAGATTAAAATGATAAAGCAAAAAGGCCAGTGCTGATGGAGTCAAATAAAATGCTATTGTAATGCTTGAAATGAAATGTTGTGCGAATGCTCTTGGTCAATTTTAAATTAATGTGAAGATGAGTGGATTATTAAGGGGAAAGGGGATTCTCAATATACCGCGAGGTACTGGAAATATGTTCGGATTATGGCGAAGGTGGCTCCTCACTCAGAAATGTGGGCTGGATCGGAGTCTCTAGGAGGTGTTCAACACTACACCAAACGAGGGTGCAGTCTAACGGTATCCCGAGGTCACTACCTAGTGGTTCCTGCTTCCTTGGAGGAATTTCCCCACACAATGCCAAAAATCGATGCATCGATTTTCGTATGAGGGAGGTTAATTAGGAAATGTTAGACTAATTACTAGTCACTAAGTCCCTTTCTGGTTTGATCAGCATGTTCAGTCAAAGCTGCAGTGATCTAGAGCATACGGGGACAAAGTCTTGTTAATTTTATGGATTTTTGAACAATGTTTTCTTTTTTATTTAAATCCCAAGAGTCTCTTTTCTGGCTAGTACTCGAGCAAGCCCTTATCTTGAAACCGTACTTCGAGAAAGCAATGGGGGTTAATTAAAAGTAAATGACTGAAAAAATAAAATGTTATCTAATTACTACACTACCGAGGTAGTGGGTTAGTATCCAATTACTTTTGCAAAAGATAAAACAAATTGTATTGAGAAGTATACGTTCTGCAAAAAACAAGATAAAAAAAGTTCCTAAGTCTCGAGTGAGTCAATGGCCCAATATTTGGATTGGACCACGGCGTTAAATTTTAATTAATCTTGGTTGATTTTAGTTAAACTAAGCTAATGTAAAAATTATTAGGCTGAAAAATGACAACATCCACAAAAAAAGAACCGATACCAATCCCCCCTTGGGGGGATGAGAAGCAAGCTTTGTGAGATTGCTTCCAAAAATACATTTATTACGAGATTACAATGCCAATCTTGAAGTGAAAGAACTCCTCTTTCTCCTTATAGATCTTGGAGAAAAGAGGTTACAAATAATTGAGGCAAAGTTTGGAAGGAAAGGTAAGGTTCAAGAAAGTCTTGGATCGTCCAATCTGGTCAAAATAAGTGCTCCAAAGACTTTTTTCTGCTGTCATGCAACAAAAACCAACAAACAAATTAGTAGCAAAAGGTGCCCAAAATCACTTTAAGAGTGACTTGGGCAAAATAAAAAAAATGCTAAAAATTTCTAAGTTAAGAAACTAGTTAACTAAAGCAAAAGAACTAAGATGGATTGGCTAAAAAGCCAACCCTCTTAGGGTCTTGGATAGCCTTGAAAAGGCAGCCAATGAAGCACTTAAGTTGCTTGATTTAACCTTTAAAATACTTCAAAAAGAATCATTCAAACAAGCTCTAAATTTTACTTGAATAACTTGCTTAAAGACACTTTCTTAAAGCTAGACCTAGAAAAAAATGATAATTTAATATGAGCCTCTAGATCTATGCATTAAATCAGATCTACTCTTTAAATAAGCTTGGTAAGTGAATCAGATCTGAAACTTTAAGAACGGTAACCAAGAAGAATTTTATTTTAGAAAAGAGAAAGAGTAAGGTGAAAGAAACTTGTTGCCGGAAAGATCAACCAAGGAAAATTTTTTCGTGGAATGCCGAGGGACAATGTCTTGTGATATTGTTGGAAATGTAGTGGAGTCAAGCTAGATCCACAACTCCTCCAAGCTTGTCAACCTGAAAACCACTCAAGAAACTTGCAAAAACCGTGAGATTTGGTGATAGCATATAAATTGAGATTAAAACAACATGCATATAATCTTATAAAACATGTTAGATCTAAATCTCTACAAATATGTCTTCAAAGTAGAAAAAGCAAGTAAACTTACTTCCATTACTCTACTTCTAAAGATTGGGAGCAATCCTTTAAGCTAGATACACAAAGCACAATGCAGAAAATTGAAATGAGAAACAGATTACCTCATGAAATCATGACAATGGTGATCCACACATAAAAGCACCACAAAGTTTAGCCTCCAAAGCTTCTTTATTAGCAAAAACAAAATATAGAACACTATTACAAAATTGCAAGCCTCCTCTCAATCCAACTCTAATTAGTTTGGAATGAGAGGGCTGCCCATTATTTATAGCCAAATGAAGAGAGATGGGGGGCGCATTAGTGAAGGAGAGGAGGGCGCATGAGTGAGGGAGTTAAGCCTTGACTTGTGGCTTGATTAGGGGCTGCCTCCTCCTTTTGGGCTGCCCAAAAATCAGCCCAAATAGGGCCTAAAACATAGCTGCAACGATCCATAAATAATGGGCACTCTCTCTTGGGAAATGCGCCCCCCTTCATGGGGAAATGCGCCCTATTCATGGGGAATGGATTCGTTGTTTAGTGCTGCCCCAAAATGTGTCATAAATCACCTCTTACAACCCCTAAATGATAGCTGATCCAAAACTCTTACAAATCCCCCCTAATTAAGAATTTGATTTTTTCATATTTTTCACTTTTTTGCATTTTTTCACGTTTTTTGACGTTTTGAGAAATAAGTGAAAAATAAAACACCTAACCACTTAGGAAAGTTGGTTTTGGGGTATGGTGGGTGCTTTGAGCTTGAAAATGAGCACCCCCATGCTAGAAAAGACCCCTAGACCACACTTTTATCACTTTTTAATTTTTTTTTATCAAACCATTAAAAAATGGCTTGGTTTTACGGAAAAATATTTTTTTCTCGGAACTTAAAAAAAACCTAGGGGGACCTAACACATGTCCATACGACTCAAAATTAATGCCTAACATGGTTTAATATATTGACACTTAGGCTCTAATAACCTCGTAAGGCCTAAACACCACGCCGACCACCCCAAACTTTGGAGGATTGAGTAAAAAAATCGAAAATTATTAGTCGTTTGTTCAACAACAAATAATTTCCAAGGAAAAAAACACTCTGGTCTAGTCGGATTAATGTTCAAGTCCTAGGAAGCCGAGTCTTTTACATAAAGATACCATGCTAGCACATTTTATTACAATTTCCCTGAGGGGGTATGAACATGTGGTACAAAAAAAATAAAAAGGGCCTAGAAGGCCTGATGGGCTTCTGAACTCTGATAATGAACACTTTGACATGTTCAAACTTCGACGGCTCATTCAGAAACCACTAAGTGCAATTTTAGTGGATAACAGATCCCATTGAAGCTGTACAGTGTAGACTGTGTTGAAAGGTGTGGGAAGCATCATAGCAAGTCTCTGATCAAACCTCATGCCACTTCCTTGCCTCATTTTCCCAAATCGATTTCCTCAGTAGCCAATTCTTCCATTTTGTACTGTCAAAATATCACCTGTAAAAGATAGAAATGCCTGTAACTCTCTGCCAAGTGCTACGGGCACCAAACCGACTGCACCAAAATGTCTGGGAGTAGGGTAATATGGTAATAACAAGTTGCTGGACCCCATACTCCCTCTGTAGCGCCCTAGGAGAACCAAAATAATCTCAAAAGTGCTGAACATGCCATTTTTCCATGGCAATGTGCTATAAAGTGATAAACTGACCATATCCTCATTTGTAAGTGCCTGAAACTGACAATTGAGTGTCCCAATGCACTTAGAATGCCCAAATTAGGTAAGAATGAGTACTCATACATCATGTGACCATCAAGATAATCCTCTGTAAGCTCAACCATGCCCGAACAATAAAAATAATGGTCTGTAAATAATAATAATAATAAAAATCCATCAAACCATCTCATGTTGAATGCTAGATGGACATCTTCTGACCCTGAGGCTAGGTGGATCAGCCAGTTGCAGTGTTTGGTTGCTCCGACTCAGCAACAAGCTCTGAGTTTTTGTGTGGTTAGTTGTTTACCAGAAGCTGCCCTCCAAAGGCCACCTTGCCAAGAGCTGGTTGATAGATAGCCTGTGCCTCTGTTGCAGTGGTTCAGAGACCTTGAAGTTGGCTAAAACTTGCTGAGGATATGTTCAGGATTGACATTCAGTGCTGCTTAAGGGACAACTTTACTGGTGCACACATTTTCTTGGTGACTCAGGGTCCTTGGTATTGTTTCACTTCCTGGGCATCAGGGAGACTGGGACTGTCATTGGATTACAGCATTATTTACAATCTGGAAGTTTAGATCCAATTATGTTTTCATTGATGGGGTCAGTTCAATCCAAACATTTTGTCACTCTTGGCGATGTGAGTTATGTATGCAATTGTTTGCCAAAGGCTATCTCCTGTTTAAAGATGCCAAAGAGTTAGATGCTTTAGCCTATTCTGAGTTTATTGCTGTCCTAGTAGCTCTTAGGAAGAGGATATAAGATACCATTGTATATACCCTTCCATTTTGGTTTTCTTTTTTCAGCTATCTTGTAAATTTTCTCTTGTTAATATAAGACATATTATTCATAAGTAATGTTAATATAAGACATTATTTAAAAGGAAAAATGATTTAGGGTTATTTTTCTAGAGTTTTTGCTCAATTTAGTTCACTGTTTAGCATCTTTTATTCCAAAAATAGGGGAGATTATCACAGATTTATGAAAATTCCGACATGTTTTTATACAATCATAAATTTGAAGTTAACACTATGATTTGAAGAAGAAAGTCCAGATTTTTGAGTATTTTATTGCATATCAGCAAGCTTCATTGCAGATTTGGGGCACCATAATGCGTATTACCCCGAAAGTTCATAATCAAAGCCTCAATTCATTTAGGAAAATCCCCCTCTTGTTGGCATGCATCAATTCAGAAGTGAGAGGAAGTCCAATCACCGATGCAGACCTACTCCCTGATAGTTATCCAGACACCTTTGGGTTCTTTGGTTCAAAGATATTTCCAGGTGATAACAGTATGCGTGGACAATCATCAGTCAACCTCATGGTTTAATTTCCTGGAACTGGATCTCAATTTGCAGCAAGACATTTTAGAATTTAGATTGTGTGCTGTAGTTTGGACCGTCTGTCATGTTAGTTTTTTCTTAAGTTCCTTTATGCATGCAATGTGCAGGCCATAACTTATTTAGTTTTTAAACCACATATACTTGTTCTGGACCTGAAACTTATGCAACTATAATGATTTTTTTCCAACTAAGAATGATTATTAGTGACAACTTTCTGATGAACTGGTTTTGGCACAGGAGGAGCAATTTGCAGATGAAGACATAGACTATGTGGAGGAATATGAAGAAGATTACCAAGATGGTAATATGTGTTTTGTTTTATCCTATGATGTATCCAGGATAAGAGGTATGATATAAATATTTTCTATTTGTAGTTTGGCAGAAGGGTCACTAATTTGAGCAATTTAACAGGTGAGGGTGAAGGGTTACAAAAGAGAGATTTTTCCAAGCTGGAACTGAAACCTGATCATTTTAACAGACCACTATGGGTCTGCTCTGATGGACGAATATTTCTGGAGACTTTTTCTGCACTTTATAAACAAGCATATGACTTCTTAATTGCTATTGCTGAACCTGTTTGTAGGTAATTAGTATACTATTGCTATAGCATATGCAATTTAGAACCATTTTTCATTGGATAATTTGCCTCCAGTTTTGTTCAGTTATTGCATAAGTAATTCAATTGTTTTCGTGCAGACCAGAATCTATGCATGAGTACAATTTGACACCTCATTCATTGTATGCTGCTGTTTCTGTGGGGCTTGAAACTGAAACAATTATTGCTGTCCTCAACAAGTTATCCAAGACAAAACTTCCCAAAGAGATCATTGATTTCATTAATGGATCAACAGCAAATTATGGAAAAGTCAAGCTTGTGTTGAAAAAGAATCGCTATTTTGTGGAGTCCCCATATCCAGAGGTAATGAGCATTCCTCCATTGTTTTTTATGCTTCTGGTCTATCTATTTTTTATTTCCACAAGTTATGGGCTTTTGAAAATTAAAACTGCTAGTAATATAGCATCCATCATGTGCAGGTTCTGAAGACATTGCTTAAGGATGCTGTAATTGCTCAGTCAAGAATACAGTCATCTGAGGTATGATCATCCTAATTATTAATGTTACCTTTATTTTTATATATTTCTTTGTCTGGAGGTAGGACCATGTAAACAATTGCTTTCTATTTGTACTATGTAGTCACTTTGGCTT
The DNA here is from genome assembly GCA_027924585.1 of Larix kaempferi. Lineage (NCBI taxonomy): Eukaryota > Viridiplantae > Streptophyta > Pinopsida > Pinales > Pinaceae > Larix > Larix kaempferi. The sequence continues at coordinate 4,161,046 of BSBM01000018.1, read as the reverse complement.
CTGAAAGATGGGTGATAGGAGATGTTGATGTGAAAATGTGTCTAAAATGGGAGTATGGGATTTTTGTTTTGTTTTGGCTGTAAATGCCTATTTATAGGTGCCTACTGGAAGCTCTATATTACATGTTTCTATCAAGTCTTCGTTGTGGTGTCTTTCTTGCAATTGATAACTGTTTTTATGGTCTTGCAAACTGTGATCCATAGCTTCAGATTCTTCCATGTATGCATGCTGTAAGGATAAGTATTAATCACATCCTTCGAAGTTACTCTGTATAGCTGTGGATTCAGTGTAATGTAGTTACAATTTTTCATATGCTGCAAGCAACACTGCAATCACAGTGGAAAGAATTCCAGTTACAGTTTTACGTCAAGTGCTGCTTTTCTGTTCCTTGAGCATTTAGCCTGCAAAATTTTGTACCATATCCTAAAGGGACAAATCAGTAATCACTCCCTTCCCTTTAGACGTATGTTATTAATTATTCTAACTAGGATTTCATAAAAAACCTGTGTTACTGGATCCACGGGCCTTGGGGGATGGATCCGCGGATCCCCGAATCTGAAACGGATTCGGATCTGGATCCACCTAGATCCTGCCAGGATTTGCTCCGAAATGTATCTATCACAGATGATATGTATTTGCAAGGATTCGTCGTAAGTCCAGCAAAACTTAGTGAGGCTTCACTGCATTTTCATGCATTCAGAGTTTTGGCAGCAAATGGGTTCGGCTGGAAAAGCAGTGAAATTGTGGCATTGGCGGGCTTCTCATGATAATGCTTAATGCTTAAATCGTTAGGCGTCTTTATTTGTGTTATTTTTTTTATTTTTCCATTCATTATTTCTTTTATTGTTCATAATATAAGGGCACCCAACACGTTATGACATGGGAGTGAGTTGTGACATTTGGCATGGAAGGGAGGCTCACGATTATAGGCCATTTGAGGTAATGGATTGTAAGGACTTCGGTTTACTTGGATGTTTATGGAATATAATTTAAGTGTGGTATAAGTTCATATTTGTAAGTATGGTATAATAATTGCATAAAACCAGTTGGAGGGAAGTTAACAGGGGTTGACTAATCAGATGTTCTGAATAAAGTCTTAATTGCATAAATTTTGGCTTAGTGTGGGATTTAACAAAATACATTTGCTGAAAAAGAAGAAAAGAAACTCCTTTCAAAAGGATCATCATGTTTTGTGGCCATACTGGCCATGCTCAAAGCCAACCCAATTAACTCTCCAAATCGTTGAACCTGATAACTTAGCTAATAGATACACAGTATGCTTGTCTTGCTGTGATATTTATGGAACATATTTAGAGTGAGCTAAATTGTAGTTTTTTAGCATGCCTTCCCATATGCTTGAAAGTTAAATGTGTGTGTATCATGTCCTATGCTTTATGGCCATTGTCCTAATTTTACTTGCTGCTTAAATCTACCCTCTTTGTCAATTAATTCTGTTTGACCATTGTGCTCCCCATACTATTGCATTTCTTCATGCTGAATTACTTTGCTATTATTGTTCTATCCAGTGATTTTCTGTGCCTTTTTTTAGTTTTTTTAAGCGTTTTGTGTCAAGTATTGGCTCTTTTGTTGGAATTTGTGCAACTTTGGAAGATATTCTCATTATATTTTATTGTATTGATTTGTACCTCCTATGGGAGATGAATTTGATGTAATTAATTATGTAAACCCTTGAAAGAATCAATGTAAACCTTGGGGATAAATTACCCAAAGAAAAGATTAAAATAAACTTTATTTATTGTTCCCCAAGGCAAGTCGGCCCAGACAGTTTGACAAGTCGGCCCTGTTGAGGAAAAAGCCAGTTTGGCATTTGTATAAATAGAAGGAAAGTTCACCTCATTTGTACACTCACTCAACCAAGCAAGTTCGCATCACTTGGAGAGAGATTCGCATCTGCAGCTAGGAGAAGATATTTTGGGGTTTCTACTTGGAAAGTTCTTCCACCTTTTCTCTCTCATCATTGTACTCTGTTCTCAGAATTGTTCATCTCTATACGAAGGTTGCTGGGTTTTCTCCCTATTGGGTTTCCCAGGATAAATTCTCGTGTTCTTTGTTTCTGTGCTTTGTCTTTCTTCTAGTGATCCTATTGATCTTATGCAATTGAATTATAATACTATAATTGTATGAAAAACTAACATCTTTTTCATATATAGTGAATTTAGCTACCAAAGAATGCTTACCAGTGCTATTGTATGTCAATTTCAGTAAGAGGTTGAATTCCAAGCTTAGATGTGAAACAAGTTGCATGGTTAATGGATTATCAGCCTCTGGAAACCACCCTTAATAATAGGTTGAGGCTTTGCGTAGATGAAAGTAAATCAATCTCTTAGCATAATACATCTTAGTTAATGCTTTGAAAGTAATCTCATTAAGATTTTGCAAAACTAGGAATTATATACCTCGAGTGGGAAGTCCTCCATGTTCATGATGTCCTTATCGTGTACTTTTAGTTCTTTGACCAAAACATTCTTATAAATGAGACCATCTTCTTTCATTAGTATGTTTTCATTAATGAGTTTATTCATGTTTTCCAAGTTATTTCTATTTTTATGATATCATCATTTATCAAATTTTGTACTTAAATAACACCATCATTTGTATTTTTGTATTCCCATAACATCATTATTATGGTTATTCATTAGATCATGATCACTAACCAACCAAGTTATCCGTTGCATGGCATCAGCCTTCATTCAATCCTCTAGCTTCATCTTTCTCATCTTCAGAATTCCTCCTCTAAATCCCTTGTTTGGCATTTCCTTTGTTGCTTCCATCAATAGACGCCTTTGTCTTTGTCTTTTTCTTCACTAGTGTCTTCAATACACTTGAAAACAAAATGGCATGAATATTTCACAATCTTTTATTTGCTAATGGAGGAGGCTACTCTTTGAGTTCCTTACATATTTAAACATTCAATTAACAATATTCTAGTGATTGGGTTAACAACTTAAGATGTCCTTTTGAGCTTTGCAAATGTGACTCACCCATTTCCTTTGAATCTCTAGAGCTTGTACTTGATGAGGCTATCTCTTCACTAACTGTACTTTTCTTCAAATGGAGTGATAGAACTTTACAACTTTATTTTATTGCTAATTTGTCTCTTCCCTAGTCATGAATAGCTTGAACTCTTCCTAACCATGTTCTCTTAACAAAGTTGAATACAGGGATACTGTTGGGTGTATTGAAATTTCCAGGAAGTCAATAAGAAGTCTAATGCTATAAAGGCTTTCTATGAAAGAAACCTATCTTCAACCGATTTTTGGAGGAGTGTAGTGAAGGTTTCCCAATTCTAATCACAATGTTCTTGTTTTAGACTTTAGTCATTGATAGTCATTGTGACTTTGGTCGCATGGTCATCTCCATCCATCACCGAATTGATGTCTTCTCCCTTAGGAGTTGATTTCCCACTGTAGTGTAATCTACAATGGGCTAGCCTATTTCATTTTTCCATAATGGCTGTAATTGTATAGCTTCAATGATACTAATGCACTTCTTTTGTCTTCTGTACTAAAGCTTCCACCATATGATGTATTTATGTGATCAACGTAGCCAGCTTTGCTAGGGCCTCTATCTGCAAGGCTTGATCAATTAACAAAGTTGAGATTTTTTTGTCCTCGTTACTTGATTCTATCACATTCATGGACTTTTTTTCCTTCTGTCTCTAGCTGCACCTGCTCTCTCTATCTTGGTGAACAACTTGGTGTTTGGATCTTCACTTGTAATTCACTAATGACCTCCTTACCCTATTTTACATTAGCCTTCTCTGTTTATGGATCTAGGGTTTGCACCTTCTTTGCTTGTAGCCTAGTTTGCACTACATATTGCCATAAAGTTTACTTGTTTAAGTTTTGGACAATCCTTGTCATTGTGATCACTAGGTCCACACCACTAACAAAACAATGCCTTCTTCAGCTGGCCTCCTATGTAGTTTTTGTTGTAGTGTATCTAAGGGCATAGGTCTAAAGGAATTCTAGACCTAGTGCATTCAGATGTATATGGACCGATGTTGTAGCATAATTCACATGAAGCATGTACTATGTTTATTTCATTTACGACTTCTCTTGCAAAACTTGGATTCACTTCCTAAAGATCGAAGATGAGGTCTTTAGCAGGTTTCAAGAGTTCAAAGCTCTAGTCGAAAACCAAATAGGGAAATCGATCAAAGTTTTGAAATTGGACGATATTGGTGAGTATACCTCCAAAGAGTTTTAGGGTTTCTGAAAGGATTTAGGAATCAAGAGGGAGTTGAATGTGTTGTAACACGATATAGCAATGTTTATGTCGAAAGAGAATAATGATTGCCAGATCGATGGAACCTCGTGTAGAAAAACACAAAATCTGAATTCTGTTCACACAGTTCATGGACAGATTTTGTCAAACACTTCATGAACCACTGATATCAGACTTCAACAGTAAACTAAACCAATGTACTTTTTCCAAGCATTAAATTTAATAGACATGTACATATACTGTTCATAAAGTACATTTAGCAGCGGACAATCATAAAATCCAGCAGACTGTCATACAAGTTAAGACACAGGATTTTGGTCAACAATGACCCTGGAAAAACCCCATCCCTGGGGAAAACCAATCCAAGAGAATTTTATTAAGCGCTGAGAGGAATGATACTCAGAAAAGGTACAGCAATTATGTGCAGCATTAAATGACAGTATTTATCACAAATACTAAATTCTCAACATCTTGAAATCTGAGCTAACTTACAGCAGTACAGTACAGAGTCACAGACCTCTAATACTGTTCTCTGCTCTTTAAATGTACTCCCAGCAGCCTTGAAATCAGCTCCAATCTACAGGTATCAAGCAGCCTCAGAAAATGTGCCAAACTCAGCTTATACTCAGCTGTATGGCCTCTCTACAGTCAGCTGTATCAACTGCAGAAAATGCTGAGCTCAGTCTTGAAGTGCGTGCTCCCTTTCTTTCCCAGAAAAACCTCTTCACTGCTGGATGGAAATGCTGCAGCCTCCTTGGGATTAGTGCACCCTTCTAGCCTTGAAAACTGCACACTTTTTCTCCACTGGTTGCTTTAAATACTGCCACTGAGTCTGACCTCCCACCAGACTCACCATCCACAGGATGACCAATACTCAATAAGTCCTGCCGTCTTTGATGCCTAGCAATCTTGCTGCATCCATGCCCTCCCTCACTGGATACATAATAACACCTCCTTCCAAATGAAGGATCGAATATCCATTATCATCCAAAGTTGACAATGAAAGCAAGTTCTTTTTCAGCTCTAGAACAAGCAACACTCCACCAACCTCCAGATACCCTCTAGACTCGAGTTGGAATAAACACTTCCAACCAGTGTTAGAAATATCATGTCAGCGAATATACGCCAAGGGTCCAAAAAGAAAATATCGGATTTATCGGGGAAAATATCGATAAACATCGGCAATATATCGACGAAATTAAAAAATACAAAAAATTTAATTTTTTGGCTCAGTCGATATTTCTCGATTTTTGGCTATATTTTTCGATTTTTGCCGATATTTTCCAATTTTTGGCAATATTTGCCAATATTTTTAAAAATGGCAATATTTGCCGATATTATCGACGAGCTGGGAACATCGCGATATATTGCGATGTTGGCGATATATTGCCGATGTTTGTAACACTGCTTCCAACTCTTTCTACTACATGGGTGCCGACATACCCATCCTTTGTTAGTATAACTTTGTCTATATCTGTCAGATCTAGGAACATTGCTTATGTTCCCGTCATATGGCGTGCTGCTCCACCATCTATGTGCCAAGCTCCATTGTTCGAACACTCAGCTACACTGCTGCTGAGACAAGAGAAAATTCCTTCTCGAATTTCTTTGCATACTCTGCTACTTCAGCTGAAGAAACACCCTCGGTCTTTTCTTTCTTCTTGCCTTTCTTTTTATTAGGACACTGCCCAACATAGTGACCATATGCGTGACAAGCAAAGCATCTCACTTTGCTCATGTCTTTCTTTTCTAAGGAGGCTTCACTGCTTGAGCCTTTCTTCTTCTTCCACTTTGTAGAAAGGGCCACATTTTGTTCATCAACATCATTTCCTGTCTTCTCCTGAGACCCCTCTCGGATCTCCTCCTAAGTAAAATCGTTCCATAATCTTTCCCAAGAGGAAAATTTCTCCCTGCCAACCACACATTTCACGAACGAACACGTCCCAATCCTTAGTGAAGCCTGTTAGATTTTCTACTTTTAATCCATATTATCTAGGATCTTAACTGAAAGAATAACAAGCACATCATAACACAAGAGACACAGATTTTCCTGGGGGAAACCATAAAGGAGAAAACCCCGCAACTTCCTCAGAGATAGAATCGTCACCAATACAATATCACAAAATGGAAAACCCCAAAACAAGATAGTCTTTTGTAGCTCTCTCTCTTTCTCCTATGCGAACTTGTCTCTCCTCTCTCACTTATGTGAACTCAAGTCAGTGAGTGTGTGTCCAAATGAGAGAGCCTTGCTCTCTATTTATACTTTACTTTTGGGGTGACCTTTTAACTGACTAGGTCGGCCTTAACTAAAATGACTGGGCTGACTTCTCTAGGAGACTCAATAATACAATTACATTTGACCTTTTGGGGATCTATTGCCCCGACTTACAATAGAGGCTTTTACCTCAATGACCTAGAATGACTAAGCATAATAATGACATCCCCGAACGGAGGAAAAACATCTTCGTCAGAGGTACACATAAAGTACAATAATAATATCAATATAAAATACAAGGGAATATCTTCCGAAGTTACAAATACAACAACACTCCCTCTTAACTAGGAAGGTATTCTCTTGCCACATTCATCAACCCCTTTGGACACAAGTCTAGATAACGTCATCATCGTTGGATCATCATCAATGCTGGAACATCATCATCAACACTGGATCATCATCGTCACTGCTGTTGTAATTCTCATCATGTCGATCATTGATTGGTGACATCCCTCGAATCTACTCGTCATAGGAAGTTCTACAGAGCCAGCCCTTTTTCATGCTGGATTTAGGCCTAGCCCTCATGCAAGTCTTCATCATCTCTGCGAGCAAGCCATCAAATAGGTACATCCTAGGACCAATCATTACATTGCCACAACAATCACCTGCGTCTCCTACTATCTCCTCATCGTATCCAGATCATCTCATCATCACACGGAGCACAGCCTAGATGCACATCACATGTCCCACAATGGTCAGCCTGCGTCTACTAGCATGGGAGGACAAACCTGCCACCATGCGAGATCCTTCCTAGGCGCACACACAATGTCTTATGATTGGTGGACCTCACAACGTCTCAAGTATGGGAGGACAATCAGGATCACACCAAGTGAATTACGTCCCAAGGACCACCTACGCCTACCACCATACGAGCACCTTGTCTACCAACATGGGAGGACAAACCTACCACCATGCGAGACCCTCATCTACCAACATGGGAGGACAAACCTACCACCATGCGAGACCCAGCCCTTACATCTACCAACATGGGAGGACAAACCTACCACCATGCGAGAATGGCTCAGCCCTTACATCCACCAACATGGGAGGACAAACCTACCACCATGCGAGAATGGCTCTAGTGCATTTGTGTCTTCCGTTCTCATCACTTCCTCTTAGGAGGAACCTCGATCTAGAGAACACCAAGCTTCTCTCTGAAGTATTCGAACTTCACTCTGGCTAAGGACTTGGTCAACACATCGGCTATCTGCTCGTTTGTCGCTACATACTGGAGCTTCACTGCTCCTCTCTACACCATATCCCTGATATAGTGGTACTTGATCTCAATGTGCTTCAACTTGTCATGGAACACCGGGTTCTCAGACAACTTCACACAACTCTGGTTGTTACAAAATATACAAGTCGCCTCTAATTGGAGATCAAACAAATCAGATAGTAGCTTTCTAAGCCATACTGCCTCACAACTGGCCAAACAAGCTGCGACATACTCTGCTTCGACTGTACTCAGTGCCACGCACGACTTCTTCCTGCTAAACCAGGAGATCATACTAGATCCCATACTGAAGCAGCATCTTGAAGTGCTCTTCCTATCAGCGGCACTGCCTGCCCAATCTGAATCAACATAACCTTGCAGGTTAATATTATGATTCGCGTCATACTTGAGCCCATAGTCAATTGTACCCTTCAGGTACCTCAGTATATGCTTTGCAGCAATCAAGTAAACATGTCTCGGATCCGTCAGGTACTGGCTCAATGTGTTCACAACAAAGCATATGTCTGGTCTTGTGTTCGTCAGGTACATCAATGAACCAATCATCTGACGATACATCGTGGTATCAACTGACTCTGATGAAGCATCGCACACTTCTTCAAGTTTGATGCCATGGGTGTGGTCATATCCTCGCAGTCCATCATTTCGAACCTCTTCAGAATCTCTATTGCATACTTCCCTTGTCCAAGAAAGATTCCATCTGCACTTTGCCACACCTCCATTCCTAAGAAATAATGCATCATACCCAGGTCCTTCATCTCGAACTGTACAACAAGCCTCCTCTTCGTATCTGCAATGAGCTCATCCTCCCCTGTTACAAACAGGTCATCTACATAGAGTAGAAGTATCACTGGATTTCCCACATCAACCTTGTAGTAAAGGTTGGAATCTGCTTTACTCTTGGTAAAGCCTAAGCTCATCAGGAAGCTATCCATCCTGCCGTACCACGTCTTGGGTGCCTGTTTCAATCCGTACAATGCTTTCTTCAATTTGCACACGAGTTTGCCTGTCATGTGTCTCAAATCCAAGTGGCTGCTCCATGTACACTTCCTCTTCTACTACACCATTCAAGAATGCCATCTTTACGTCCATATGGTGTACCTTCTATTTCATCACTGCGGACAATGCTAGTACAGATATGATGGAAGTGTATGTCGCCACAGGTGCGAATGTCTCCTCATAGTCTATGCCTTCCTTCTGGGAGAAGCCACATGCTACAAACCTTGCCTTGTGTTTCTCAATGCTACCATCTGTAGCATGCTTGATCTTGTAGATCCACTTCAAAGTCACGACAGACTTCCCTTATGGTCTCAGAACTACCTCTCAGACATCATTCTTCATAATCGACTGGTACTCCTCGATCATGGCATCCTTCCATTCTTTCTTCTCTGCTGCTTCCTCATAGTTGGAAGGTTCTTTGTCAATGATGTCGCACAACAGGGCTACATAGCTGGAGTATGGCCTAGGCCTCTTGCTTTCTTTGTGCATTCCCTCTGGAGCGCCATACTTATCTGCATCTTGTATTGCTTCTCGCACCCATGCTGGTTTTCTCTTGTGGGATTTCTTCTCATGAGGTGGATCTACATGTTCTTGTGGTTCTGCCATATCACGGTCTTCATGATCTTCTGGAGTCTCTTCTTCCATAGCTGTATCTCTAATCCTGGGAACTTCAAGTTCTTCAGTCTCTTCAATAGGTAGTTTTCTGGATTTGTTGTATGCTGAGTCTTCGTCGAATGTCATGTCTCTGCTGATGTCTATCTTCTTGAATCCTGGGAAGTATATTCGGTAGGCTTGCGAAGTTTCACTGTATCCTACGAATATTCCTTTCTTTTCTGAAGGATCTAGCTTCGTCCTCTTCTCCTTTGGAATGTATATGTACACTGGGCAGCCAAATATCCTGAGTGGATAACTTCAGGTTTCTCACCGGAGAACACTTCTTCTGGAGCCTTGTTGTCTAGTACTCGATGAGGAGTTCGGTTCTGTACATACACCACTGTCCTTGCATCTTCTTCCCATAAGTGCATCGGAAGATCTTGGTCATGAAGCATTGCTTTCGTTGCTTCCATTATTGTTCTATTCTTTCTTTTTGCAACGCCATTCTGTTGTGGATTGTAGGGAGTGCTCAACTCCCTCTTAATCCCTGATTCTCTGCTTAGGTTCTTTAAATCTTCCGAGGTGAATTCTCCACCATTATCTGATCGAAAGGTCTTGATCTTCTTCTTAGTGTGATTCTCGATCAATGCTTTGAATTCCTTGAACTTGCTGAATACTTCATCTTTATTTTTCAAGAAGTATATCCAAGTCTTACGGGAAAAATCATCAATGAATGAAACATAATATACATACCCACTTAATGAACTGGATGACATGGGACCGCATACATCGGAGTGGATGATCTCTAATATTCCTTTCGCGTTGCTTTCACTACTTGGAAATGTCTTCTTCACGTTCTTTCCCTTCGCACATCCTTTGCAAATGCCTTCTTGTTTTGTCTGAATTTCTGGAAGTCCTACAACTGCTTTGCTTGCAATGGGTAGTGCTCTATAGTGCAGATGTGCAAGCCTTCTGTGCCATAGTTCACTTGGCTCTTGTTATCACCTAAACTGTAGTTACCCCTATGGATGTATCCATTAATGGATGGCAGTAGGAAAGGGCAACCCAAAAGGTGCAACCACGATCACCTCGACTTCCAATAGATGGTTGTCACGCCAATCGAGGCAACCTTCACTTTATGCTATCTAGCCCAGACAACAAAGGGGGAGACCCAGATCTACTCCCGACAGGAGAGATCAAACCAAAACACCAAATCACAGTATGAGTGAACTATTGTAAGGTGTATGGTGTATCCTAGACCTAAGGATGAAGTCACAAGATAAGTAAGGAGTTCAATGAGTATAGCTTTGGTTCATTGTTGATGTGAGAGTGACTTAGAGTATTTGAAATGAGATCCAGGATTAAAGTACTAGTCAATTATGAGAAAATACACTGCCTTGGGAACCGTGTCCAATGCAGGGTAGTTTAGGGATTGAATTGGGGCTAACCAGTACATGAGATAAGCTTGATCATCAGATAGGACAACATCAAGGGATTCAAGCAACCCAAACAATGGTTAACTCAACAATCTAGGAAAGTCAAATGAGCTTGGAGAAAGATCAGTGCCTTGGGAATCAGGATAAATGGAGTCAAAGTGAAGTTAACTTGTAGATCATGACCCCTATAAGATAAGACAAGTGGGCTACTAAAGGTTTGATGGATGGATCTATCTAGATCTAATAATTCATGATGTGACCGAAGTGGACCACAATCCCTTAAAACAAGGAATGCTATCCCCAAGGCAAGATTTCACAAAATGACCTACTAGACCTAGGTTTCAAGGTATGTGTGTTCCAAATCCACCAAAATCTCAACTACTCACGTCCTACAAGTGGACAAACTCAATCTCTCCAAGAAGTGAGACCTTGCCCAAGGAGGGTAGAAAGTGTGATAAATCGGATCAAGACAAGTCCAATGGCATCCAAAATTTAGATCCAAGTAGTTTAAGCAAATGACAATGTGGATCTAGAATATCAAGGCAATCCAAGGGTTAGATCTTACTAGATCTGAGTTTTACGATACCAAGTGGTCCAAAATGGGGTTTTAATCCCTTAAAATGTGGAATAGGGCCCACAAGGTGGAAATCACAAAAGTGATAGTCTAGGGGTAGGTTATTGGATATGTAGATTGCAGATCAAGAGGAATCTCAACTACCCATGTACTAGATCTAGGTTAACTCACCCAAACCAAGGAGTGCGACCTCACTTGAAGAGGCTAAGTTGCCTTGGGAAGGGGGTCAAATGGAGGCCAATCCTCACCAAACTATAGATTCGGGATGCCGTGGATACTATAGAGGTGGGTTTTAAATATCTTACCCAAGAAGCCACTAGATCTTAGTAGATTTGAAAAAATGTAAAAATGGGGGTTTTGATTAATTAGGGTTTGAAATGTTTTAGACAAGTGGATAGATCATGGAAAGAGATTACCTTGAGATCATACCTGAGTGATGTGAATGAGATGCCTTGTTGTTGAGGAAGACTCCCACAGAGATCAAATGAGAAATTGTTGATTTTGCTTGCCGAAATGATGCCCTAGCCCACAAGTGCGACCTCCTCTACCTGTCAATCCAAGGAAAGCGATTTCAATCAGAAAGGTCAAGTATGGAGGAAATACAAGCGAAGTGCAAAAGTAACATGAAATAGAAGGTCCTGGGACAGTTATACTCCTTGTTACCGACGGAGAAACCCAAAGAAGAAGTAGGCAGGGTCCTCCCCTACCAATACGTCCTCCTTAGATGAATTCGGCCTCCACCTGTAGATGCAGAAAGATGGTACAAAAAAAATGGCAGGTCAATATCTCCAATAACTCAGTGCAAAGGAAGAATCAACGAACGAACATCAAAAACATTCACCACAACACTGGAGATAGATGCAATAATAATTTTCTATTCCAATAATCCAGAGCCACAAGTCCCCTTTACAATGAGAGGCTCCTCCTTTAAATAGGCGGGAGAGAGTCCATAATCTAACCACTTTTTGAATGAGTGGCTAAGATTAAAAGATCAAAAGATCTAATCAATGGTTGAGATGAGCTCAACAATAAAATACATGGATCACTAATAAAATATAACAATAAGTGGACAAAATCGCCCTAGAAGAGGGGATCCCACCAAATAATGATGACAAGATATAACAATAAGCTTATGGTGGGTCCAAGGGGTAATTTTAGACACCCTTGGTCAATCCCCATAGCACAATAATAATAAAATAGTCATCAAAGTACCAAATCGTGGGCCTTAGGAGGCCTCAAAAATCATCAGAAAATGCCATAAGTGATGGATGTGGGTCCCGATGAAGCTAAAACTATTGGAGGTGGTGTGGAAGACATCCCACTCATCATCACTGATCATTCCATGCCAAAAATTTGCCTCAGTAGCCCAAATTGAATTCCTCTGTAGCCATTTCTACCAATCCTGAACTGCCTCGGGAAGTGTGAAACTGCCCCAAACTGCCTCCTGGAGTGCCTGCGCTGTCAAGGTGAGGGCACTAGTGTGTCCGAGAGGGGGGGAATATGGTAAAATCAAGTGGCTGGACCAGCCCCTCCATGCACAGCGCCCTAGGTCAACCAGATAAAAACCATCTCTACTCTGACAGGGTCTCCGACAGACCAAAACTGCACTGGGATAGCCTACTGAGGCTCAATGAAGTGCTTGGAACTGAAAACAGACTGTCTCATTGGACTCAGAAGGTCCAAATATATCCAAGATGTGTACTCATACACCATATGGATCTCTGCATGATCATATAATAAATCCAATATACCGGAACAGGTGAAATAATAATAATTTGTAAATGATCAAATAATGCTGTAAACCACAAATCATCATCATAAACCTGTATCTGACACATAGAACCATCATGTACATGTACATAGACCATATATCATCTATCTGTATCATCACAAGGTCCAACCATCTCATGTCCTGTGGTTGACCTTGGTCAAACTAGGTTTGACCAAATCAACATGACCAAATATAACTCAGACTATCATCAGAAGCTGCTGCAAAGTGTCAAAGGTTAATGCATGCTCTACAACTCATTCAAATAGCAATTATAACAAAAGTAATCATTACTGACGATCTAAATCCAAATATATAGTGTCATTAATTATTATTATGACTCAGATTAGACTTTCAAGACCATACTCACTTCATAGTTGTGATCAATTTGCTAGTGAAGGGTGAAGGCTAAAATAAACTGGCTAGGCTGAAGGATGACTCACTGACTCAACATTGTGACACTTCGGATATGGGAAGAGGAATACACACCATAGCATATACTGAATGAGCAACAACACAGGGAATGGCGGTGTCTCACAGATGGATAAGTTGTTCAAAGAGGGTATATTCACCTTTAACAGATGCACACAATCCATAATACAAATGAGGCCAGCAATTATTTTGATATAGCATTTAAGTTCCATTGCTTTTGGGCCTAAAGTTTCCATAGCCTTTCATCTATGTGTGTTTATAAACACATTGCATAGATTTACATTTATTTAGGGTTTTTGCTGCAGGTGTGTTTTTAAGGCACTTGTTTACTTGAGCACTTCTAGGTGTGTCACAGACAGCTTGTTTACCTAGGTATTTTTCATTTCACAAAAGATATAACATTTTATTTCATAGCCACTTTCATTTAGCTTGCCTTTCATTCATGTGTGTTTAAAAACACATTGCATGAATGAGCTTTTCATACAAGATATAACATTTCATTTCCCATACTTTGTATTCATGGCAACACTAAAAGTTTCAGGTTTAGCCAACACAACTTTAGTGACTAGGGGAATTTCTCAAGGAAATCCAACTCACCATAGGTAAGTTTTGTCACCAACTCAGAGTCGAGACACAATAAACAGGGAAGCTCATCCAACACAGAGGCTACAGCGGGGAAAAGTCCTCCATGCCACTAGTCAAGTAGTAAATCAGGGTGATAAACTAAAAGGTAGGTAATGGATGGATGAAAACAATGCATAATGGAGCCAACACTAGCAAGCCAAGGTATGGTGGAATGATCACCTCTATTCTCCCTAAGGAGGGTAAAACCAATGAGTATGAATAATGAACTTCTAAGTCTGAGTAGGGAACATAAAATATATATAATAAGATCAACTAGGTCCACATATCTATATGATCACCAGATCATGACACTAAATGCTAAGACATGCTATAAGAATGAATATAAAAGCAATGTAACCACAACACCTTGATATACCTGCTAAGTCATATACTTGAATGCTCATCCTCTGAACCATCATCTGTCCTCTGAGACTGCTACTGTAACTCTGGGCATTACTGGCTGCTCTGTACAAATGGTATAATAGCTACATCGGTCATCTCTCTGAGTGTCCTGAGACTCAGTCATGGCATGGGGAATATATACTGTCCAAAATCTGATAGTAATCCATAGTAGATACTCATCTCAGCATCTCAATGTAAGGGAACTGGCTGAATAGTGTACTGGAATCAGAAAAATAATGTATGGTAGCCCAGATACTATATATGTGATAACATCTGGCTCTGGCTGGGACAAGTGCTCTGTTGAAAAGAGCGCTTGAGAATCTCAGAATCTCTGGTCCTCGAACTCTGCTACTCGAATCTTCGATCCAACACTTCTACCTTTTTACTTTCAGCTTTTATTTTATTTTGCACCTGTATCTGCATTCACAAACATCAAAATACCTCATGCAGCATGTGTGGGAAAAATATAAAATCCAACTGAAATAAAATCTATTCTATGACAGAATTTAAAGTGCATGAAATATAAATGCATAAAATAAATCTAATCTACTAGCATAATATAAAGATGTTTGGTTTTATTGTGCAAGAAAAGAAAAATGACAGGTACTCGGCTAAACTAAGAGCTTCGAAAGGAGCTTATAAAAGACAAACAAAAAGGTGCCAGACTCAATGGCTGAAAAGACTAACTACTGCCCAAGCAGGCTTATTCAGTTCCTACCTACTTTAATCTAACCAGTCATCACAAATGTTAGGTAAAATCATAAATCCAGTGCAACCATTCATCAAAAAGGTTAATGATTCTTATTTGATTTTTGATAATAGAACAAGTCAAGATTGGGCTAAAGATCAACAATTTTAAGGCACAGTCTTCTTGATTTGTTCATAAATTGAAGAATGGTTTGAATGATGCAATATGAAATTATGCCAAGGAGAAGACTGATTGATGCAAACATCCTCCATCAAAGAACTGATAGGATCATAAAATTTATGCAAGTTAAACTCAGAGATGGATAGAGGAAGGACATAAGACATGTGATTCGATTCATTTTCACACAGATTAACTTTTTTATTTACTTCTCTCACATACTCAATTTGATTCTCCTTGGGACTGATGATCAAAAATTCAAGTGGGGATAAATTAAAGCTTAAAAGATGGAAAATCAAAGTTAGACCCCCTTGATGCTAAAAAATGGAGAAAAGATGGAATTGATCTTTAAACACCTTTTCTAGCCACCAAGAATGATTGATAACTTGACAACATACATTATGGTTCCAAAGTGACTGAAAAGGGAAATTAAGTGCTTTTTCTCCAAACATGTAATCATGCTTATACTTCCTATTGAAAATTCTAAAAGCAAAAGATTGACTAGACCACCAACCCCAAAAAGATTGAAAAGGATGGACAGGGAGGATGGATGCATTTTGTCCCAGATGAATAGAAAAATTTGGCTTTGGAATTTGACAAAAGGAAAGGCCTTTTAAGGTAATATTATTTATTCTAGGAATGATAAACTTTAAATCAAGTCTAATATTTACAATCTGAGGACAAGATTCAAATTCTAAGAAATGGATGAGGCTATCTTGACTAAGGATGGAAAAATTTAAAGACTCATTATAAGAAGTGGAACAAAGATTAGAGCATCTAGTCTGGTTCACTATTTCATCCTCATATTGAGATTGACTTTCTGTTGATTCATCATTAAATTCATATGAAGATAGGTGGTCACTTTTATTTAATTTGCCAGGGATAAAATTAACAAGTTCATTTAAAACATCTCGATCATTTGCACAAGGATCATGTGAAATCACCACTAAAGGATCTTGGTCAATGTCTCCTCTTTCTTCTTCTTCTAAAAGCTCATCCCTAGAAATTTCTTGGTCATCATCCCCAAGTTTCACCTTGTGAGGTGACTCATGCTCAGATAGATTTATGAATGATTCTTTGTATCCTGTCATATGCTTGGAAGCTCCACTATCTACAAGCCAATCATTACTTCCATGTGTGACAGTGCCCGTGAGTGCTGAGATCATGACATATTCTTCATCACTTGAAGATTCATCACTTTCTTCTCTGGATCTCTTCCTTGCAGGTTCATCATCTTCTGCGGTGTGAGCATGGTGTCTTTTCTTGTTGGTCTTCTTATTGTGGGAGACACTTCTGTTTCTGGGACAATCTCTAGAGTAGTGCCCCTTCTCATCACATGTATAACATCTAATGTTGGATAGATCTCTTCTTGGTCTTCTATAGTTCTCCCTTTGATTTTGATGGTGTTGTCTCCCTCTTACTGTGATGATGGTGCTCCCTTTTGTTATGATTTCTTATGGCGTGTGCCATGAGAGCTTGATCATCATTTGCTCCCATCTTCTCTTCTCGTGCCACAAGTTGAGCTTCTTCTTGTGTACATTCTTCCCATAGTCTACTAAATGTGATCAACTTCTTTCTGGCACATATCCCTTGAATGAATGAGTCTCATGATCTTGGGAGACCATTCAAGGTGGTCATCACGATTTCTCCTCCTTCTACCTTTTCTCCAACAGCTTCAAGTTGCTCCTTGATCTGTGAGACCCTTGTGAAATAGAATTGCATGGTCTTTGCATTTTGAATCTTCACATTCTTAAGCTGGTTCCTCAAGGTCATCTTTCGATTGATGTTCTTCCCTTCAAATAGCTTCGTTAAAGCATCGAACATCTTCTTAGGTGTCTTCAAGGATGACACATGTGGGATGAGATGATCCTTAATGGAGTCTGCAATAATTCTCTTGGCCTTAACCAAGTTCTTCTTGTGGATAGCCTTAGTTTCATCTCCCTTTGGTGCTGGAACTTCTTCATTTACATACTTGTCCAAATCATTTTCTTCAAGGACAAGAGCAATCCTATACTTCCATGCTCAGAAGTTATCAACTCCTTCAAGCTTATACTCAGCCTTGGTGTGGTGACACATATTGAATGAGTACTTCAAATGGAAATAGAAAAGCTTTTAGGTCTTACCACTTTTGAGATGTCTAAACTAGTTCTGGAGTTGGTTGGCTTAGGGTTTGTCAGAGAAACCCTAATTTTCCAAACTTGGAATTTGGAACTTCTGATTGGACAGGAAGATGTGCCTCCTCAAGGTGAGTTGTCCAATGTACTCACTTCTCCAAATCTGTGAACATAATCCCAAAATAGTTGATGCCCTAGTTTTCCTCCAGCAATAGTGACGGGTCCAAAAATGAAAATTCTTGGATAATTATGCTTCGACAGAAAGATGCGCCCTCCTAGGGTGAGTTAGCCTAGCCTCCTTTTTCGAATGATCCGTGGAGAGAAGACCTCAAACTTAGAAGCCCTAGCTTCCCGTGGCTGCACAATGTCTTCTTTTCAGGTTAGCTCTGATACCATGTTATATTTTCTACTTTTAATCAATATTATCTAGGATCTTAATTGAAAGAATAACAAGCACAACATAACACAAGAGACACAAAGATTTTCCTCCGGGAAACCATAAAGGAGAAAACCCCGCAACTTCCTTAGAGATAGAATCGTCACCAATACAATATCACGAAATGGAAAACCCCAAAACAAGATAGTCTTCTGCAGCTCTCTCTCTTTCTCTTATGCGAACTCAAGTGAGTGAGTGTGTGTGTCCAAATGAGATAGCCTTGCTCTCTATTTATACTTTACTTTTGGGGTGACGTTTTAACTGACTAGGTCGGCCTTAACTAAACTGACTGGGCCGACTTCTCTATGAGACTCAATAATACAATTACATTTGACCTTTTGGGGATCTATTGCCCCGACTTACAATGGAGGCTTTTACCTCAATGACCTAGAATGACTAAGCATAATAATGACATCCCTGAACGGAGGAAAAACATCTCTGTCGGAGATACACATAAAGTACAATAATAATAACAATATAAAATACAAGGGAATATCTTCCGAAGTTACAATTACAACAACAAAGCCCTTCAGGGCTATCCGCACCAACTCGAGGTTCCGAATCATCTCAGCAACTGTGCTCAGTTCATCTTTCACCTATCTGAGCCTAGTGAGGTATAAAGCTACATTCTCACCTTTCGCCATCTTCGTGCCATGAAGCTTATCTTTCAAAGCCATCTTGCGATTCTCGTTCTTGTTTTCATACAAACTTTTCAAAGTGTCCCACATCTACTTGGCGGTTTGTTTCTCTACCAAATGCGGGATGAGGTAATCTCTAACACCATCTAGAAGCAATCTTTGCGTTCTAGCCTCCTTCACCTAATGTATGTCAAGGGGTATGGGATCAACAGTAGGAGGTACTACAACTGTACTTATGAACAACCAAAGTTTGTTCTCCTTGAGAACCACACCCGTACGGGCCTTCCATTATAAATAGTTGGAGATCCCCTCCAATCGGTCATCACACTGGATGCTGGCCATCATCCCCTTCTTTGCTCTTTTTCAATCTGCAAGACAAGGCAATCTCTACCCACCTATGCCAAAACTCACTCTCAACCGTACTTCTCAGCAGTACTCTTGCATCTACAACTACTATAAATAGTCCTGTCAAACTCGGAGAACGTATGAACAACCAAAGTTTGTTCTCCTTGAGAACCACACCCGTACGGGCCTTCCATTATAAATAGTTGGAGATCCCCTCCAATCGGTCATCACACTGGATGCTGGCCATCATCCCCTTCTTTGCTCTTTTTCAATCTGCAAGACAAGGCAATCTCTACCCACCTATGCCAAAACTCACTCTCAACCATACTTCTCAGCAGTACTCTTGCATCTACAACTACTATAAATAGTCCTGTCAAACTCGAAGAACCTCGCTTTGATATTGTTATCACACAACTTGTAGTTGTCCCTAATGGTATCCCATCCGAGATGGTAGAGGAGATGGACAACTAAAGAGGTGACCCAAGAGATGCCACGGTTCCCAATGCAAGCTGGGAGTCACGTCAACCGAGGCACTCTTCACTTTAGATCAAGATGAATCAAGACCAAGGGGAAGACCCTATAGCCAATCAAAGGTGATTGGACCAAAGTAGAGGTTTCTAGGGAAGTGTGAAAGTCAAGTTACGGAAACCAATGCAAGGTTAGGTGGACCTAGAAGTTTAAGTGTGGTTGAAAGAGGCTTAAGAGATGACTAGTGTTTCAACCAATAAATGATTTAGGCCACCAATGAGATCAAATGACAAGATCTAGTACCATGAAATACACAAGTGGGACCCACTTCCTTGGGATATGGAAATGGTTCAAATGGGACCCACAAGGTGAAGTTAAGGGTGCAAATGGTACGAAGGGGTATGCAAAGAGTAGATCTATGGATCTAAGGTGAAATTAGAGATACCCACATATGGGATCTCACTTGACAGTAATCCCAAGAAGTGCGATTTGCCTTAGGTGGACTAGTGCCTTGAGATGGATGGGTAAATGGAGTAAAAAAGATGCCATAGTGTAGATCGAGACACTTAAGATGCAAATCAAGGGTGTTACTTAAGATCAAGTAAATGTGATGGTTAGATCTTACCAGATCTAATGTTTCACTAAGTGACCCATATGGACAACAATCCTCAAAATGAGGAATGATACCCCCAAGGCAAAAATCCACAAAGTGAGACACTAGGTGTAGGTTTCAAGGTATGCTCTTTTCAAAACAAGCGGGATCTCATCCACCCAAGTCCTTGAAGTGGGACAACTCAAACCCCTAGGAAGTGCGACTTTGCCCAAGGAGGGCTAAATGCATAGGAAAGTGTGTCCAATCAAGTCCAAAAGCCACCAAACTTTAGATTTGGGTAGTTAAGTCAATTACCAAGGTGGGTTTGGAAAATCAAAGGCATCCAATGGCTAGATCTCCATAGATCTGAGATTGAAAATGCATCATCAAATTGACCCAAGTGGGGCACAACCCTCAAAATGAGGAATGGGGCTCACAAGGTGAAAATCAATGAAGTGAAGGACTAGGGGTAGGTTATCAAATGTGAGGATCATGAATCAAGTGGGATCTCACCTACCCATGTGCTAGAACTAGCTTAACTCACCTACCCAAGGAGGGCGACCTCACTCAAGGAAGGTTAAGTGCCTTGGGGGAAGGGTCAAATGATGTCCAAATGCCACCAAACTATAGATCCGAATTGCCGTGGATACTATAGAGGCGGGTTCTTTTTATTATACCCAAAGCCAAGCTAAATCTTTGTAGATCTGAGAAAAACAGAAAATGAGGGTTTTGATTTTATGTAATTTTTTACCAATAGGATGGATAGCAAGCGAAATCAATACGTACCTTGTAGATCTTACCTCAAAAGCTTGCAGCCTCTTAGCATATCGAGAAATCTTTCCCTAGTTACAATTCCAAGCTTGATCCAAGTGTCTTCAACCAAAAACGTCCAAGCCCTAGGAGGAGAGATGTCTCATGAAAACCTGCAAATCAAACTACATCAAGTTAGATTTGATCCACAAATCCATAAGATCTAAGCATGTCATATGAAGAAAGCAATCAATGGACAAAGCACAATTGAAAAACTCCCTCTCTATGAAGACGTCTTGCTCATGGGGGATGTGAGCAACCCCTACAATCTTCCCACAAAGCAAATCGATGGGCTAGGTTCAAGCAATTTGGCCTCCCTCTCCTGATGTCGATTTCACCTGTAGAAGCAAAGAATGTCTAGAAACAAGATGCAAGAACATATATAAGAGCAACCCAATCAAAGCCAAGAAGTAGATCTGCAAAATATTATTTTCATTCCAAGTTCTCCAGAGCCCAAAGGTGATCTATACAATAGGGGGTCTCCTCCTTATATAGGATAATAAAGACCAAAACCCTAGATCTCAAAACCACTTTACAACAAGATGAGTGGTTGAGATTAAAAGATCTCAATACATAATCAATGGCTAAGATGAATCATAACAACATAACACATGGATCACTCAAAATAATGATGACGTCATAGCTAGAAGTGCTCATGGAGGGTGATGTCATCCTCTAGAGGGGGCAAAAGTACATGGACCCACCTCATATGACTAGGACATGACACATGGAACACATGGTAGGGCTAGGAGGCATCAATCCTTGCTAGCTCATCCCCATGGCACAATAAAATAATAAAATATGTCCAAAATAATTCAAATGATCAAATCTGTCCTCACAATCTGTGAGAGACATGTAGTAAAAGGCCCACTGTGGCCTCTGTGGACCCCACTGACTAATGAAAACTGGCTGGAAGATGGGGGGTTCACCCTGTAAGACCTCTGTGAAGACCAAGTGCCAAAAACTTGCCTCAATTTCCCAAATCGAATTCCTCAGTGACCCTTTTATTCCATTTTTAACCTGCCTCGGTAATTGTGAAAGTGCTGAAACTGCCTCCTAGGGCATCTGCGCTGCCAAACTGAGCCCACCAGGCTCTCTAGAAGGGGGGGTAAATGGTAATACCAAGTGGTTGGACCACCCCCTCCTCATACAGTGCCCTAGGTGAACTAGCCTCTCATGGCCCTTGCTGGTCAGGCTGGGAAATCAGCCCCAAATTTGGTCAACAAGTGGAAAACTGCATCTATCACTGTCAGAAGTGCCCGGAATTGAATGATAAGTGTCTCATTTGATCCAAAAGACCCAACTCTACTAAAAATGTGTACTCATACACCATGGGTTGCCCTGATGGGCTAGTTGTAGGGTCCACCATATATGGACAGTGCATAATCTGATGATCTGAAGTAGTAATAAAACCTGCTGAACTGCATCAATCATCATTTGAACCATATGTCCATCATATAGCATCATCATCAAGAGTATGTGGGTCCATCTATCGTCATCAATAAGCATGCATGGCCCACATCATCACAGATCCCAACAAATGACCATAGTCAAACTGGGTTTGACTAGGTCCATATACAACCAAGGATAAATCATATCAATAGACTAAGACATGTTCCTCTAATCATACTCACAGCTTAATTTAAAGTATAACATCATATAGTGGCATTAATCATGTTAGCACGTTCCATTGTTATTTACAATTACTTGCACAATAGCTTAAATGACAAACTCACTCATTGGACATGGTCTAACTGCTAGCTAAGGATGAAGGCTAGGAACAAGGTTGGGCAAAGGGGGTGACTTATCTAAAACTCAACTAAAAGACACGTTGGACTGGGAGAAAGGGGAAGCTACAAACTTTGTGCTAGACAAATAAAACACGGGGAATGGCTGTGCCTCACAAATGGGTAAGTTGTTTAGAGAGTGCTTATTCAACTTAGGCATCATGCCTACTTTTATAAAAGATGATCTAGTTTCATTAGGATCCATTTATTTCATTTCATGGCCTTTTTGGCCTACATAACCCTTTGGATCTCAGGTGTGCTGATAAGCACAACTAATTGCAGCTTGCATCCAGGGCATGTTTATACATATATAAGGTCAGCAATCGTTTAGATATAGAGTTTAAGAACTATTGCTTCTTGTACCTTTCTTATACTCTTCAAGGAGTATTTTTAGCAGTTCATTGCTCTTGCCCTTTTTAGTTTCCATGGGCGAATCTACATAAGTTTCCATAAGTAGTACATGAGCTTTCAGTTTTAGCCAACAACATCTCAAGTGACTAGGGGGAGTTCGTGCCAGTGCCAAACATCGGGCAACCGACCAGAATGATTTAGGCCTACAATCCAACTTACCAAAGGCAAGTTTTGTCACCAACTCAGAGCCGAGACACTAAACAAACAGGGATGCGATCCAAACACAAAGGTAGTAAAAAAAAGGAAGTCCTCAATATCACAAAGTCAAGTAAGACAAGTCAAGGGTTAAAGCCAAATTAGGAAAGTCATGGGTGGATGGAGTCAAGTGAAAGTGGAGCCTAAGCTAGCAGACCAATGGTGTCAAGAAAGACCATATTTATGCAAGGTAGTAAACCAGTGAGTTTTGTCAAACAACCTAAATGTGCAAGTAAAATGTCCATTTTATAATTTATCAGTTTATAAAGTTTGCCACATCATGAATCATATACCAAGCTAATGCTGTGAACATGACTAAAGCAACAAGATAATAATCCACAATCAATGATAAAAAATCCATAGGTCATACAATATCATCATAAGAATAATCATCATATATCATCTGAAACACCGCTGCGATACATCTCTAGGCATTGAACTGAAACTGTATGGAATAAAGGGTCACATCGGTCATCAAATCTGAACTCTCAAGGCTCAGCCTTGACAGAAGGTCTAACATAAGTCCGAATAATACACTGCTCTGATCATGAGTGATCTCAAAATATAAAATCATCATAGCCAAGCTCTGAATAATCTAAGCTCTGGAATGTGCAGATATCTGCTAAGCAAGAATAGTAGCCCTGCTACTATGGTGTGATAATAGACACCATGTAGAAAAACACAAAATATGAATTCTGTTCACACACAATTCATGGACGGATTTTGTCAAACACTTATGAACAATTGATATCAGACTTCAACAGTAAACTAAACCGATGTACTTTTCCCAAGCATTAAATAGACATGTAGTATGACTGATATACTGTTCATAAAGTACATTTTGGATCGGAAATCATAAACACCAGTAGACTTGTTATCACACAACTTGTAGTTGTCCCTAAAGGTATCCCATCCGGAACGGTAGAGGAGATGGACAACTAAAGAGGTGACCCAAGAGATGCCACGGTTCCCAATGTAAGCTGGGAGTCACGTCAACCGAGGCACTCTTCACTTTAGATCGAGATGAATCAAGACCAAGGGGGAGACCCTATGACCAATCAGAGGTGATTGGACCCAAACAATGGTTTCTAGGGAAGTGTGAAAGATGAGTTATGGAAACCAATGCAAGGTTAGGTGGACCTAGAAGTTTAAGTATGGTTGAAAGAGGCTTTAAGGGATGACTTATGCTTCAATCATTGAATGATTAAGGCCACAAGATGAGATCAAATAACAAGATCTAGTACCATGAAATACACAAGTGGGGCTCACTGCCTTGGGATATGGAGATGGTTCAAATGGGGCCCACAAGATGAAGTTAGGGATATAAGTGGTACCAAGGGGTATGCAAGAGGTAGATCTATGGATCTAAGTTGAAATTAGAGATACCCACATATGGGATCTAGCACTTGACACTACTCCCAAGGAGTGCGAATTACCTTAGGTGGACTAGTGCCTTGAAATGGATGGGCAAATGGAGTCAAAAGGATGTGAAAGTGTAGATCGGGACACCTAAGGTCCAAATCAAGGGGATTGTTTAAGATCAAGTAGATTGGATGGTTAGATCTTACTAGATCTAATGTTTCATTGAGTGACCCAAGTGGACAACAATCCCTAAAAACAATGAATGCTACCCCCAAGACAAAACTTCACAAAGTGAAACACTAGATGTAGGTTTCAAGGTATGCTCTTTTCATATCAAGCAGGATCACAACCACCCATGTCCTAGAAGTGGGACAACTCAAACCCCTAAGGAGTGCGACTTTGCCCAAGGAGGGATAAATGCATGGAAAAGTGTGTCAAATCAAGTCCAATGGCCACCAAACTTTAGATCCGGGTAGTTTAAGCAATTGTTAATGTGGATCTAGAAAATCAAAGTGATCCAATGGCTAGATCTCCATAGATCTGAGATTGAAAGTGCATCACCAAATTGACCCAAGTGGGGCACAACCTTCAAAATGAGGAATGGGGCCCACAAGGTGAAAATCAATGAAGTGAGACACTAGGGGTAGGTTATCAAGTGAAGAGAGTATGAATCAAGTGGGATCTCACCTACCCATGTGTTGGACCTAACCCAATTAGCTTCTCCCAAGGGGTGCAATTTGTCTCAAGAGGGCTACTTTTCCTTGGAAAGTGTGTCAAATGGAACCCAATCACCACCAAACTATAGATCCGAATTGCCGTGGATACTATAGAGGTGGGTTTTCAATATCTTTCCAAAAGCTAGGCTAGATCCAAGTAGATCTAAGAAAAACAAAAATGAGGGCTTTAATCAATTAGGGTTTTTATGATCTAGAAGTTATGGATAAGGCAAGGAAGAAGAAAACCATACCTTTGGAGCATACCTGGATGAAGAGATGAATGCTAGTTGAGATGAGGATTGCTTTTGCCAAAGATCAAATGAAGAATTTTTGAAGCCCTCTTGCCAAATTGATTTTCTCCAAGCCACACATGTGTCCCTCTAACCTATCAAAACCAAGGAGCAAAGCATCAATCAGTTTAACATGTTGAAGGTAGATACAAGCAAGAAAGAGATAAGCAAAGAATAGTTGGTACAAAGATAAAACCACTCCCTGTTTAACCAAAATGTCCTCCTCCAAGCTTGAAGGGTAGCCTCCCCACCAATTCGCACTTGTCCAAAAACGCCTCCTTAACCTGTAAAAAAAGTATGGCAAAATATGCAAGATAGGTACAAGAGATCCTCCAGTGCAATGGACAAAAGCATTTACAATCAAAGCAACCACCATCTACTCTAAGATCCAAGCATGTACTCCATAAGATAGAAATTTTATTCCAAGAGCCAATAGCCAAATTCTCTAGATGATTTTACAATGAGGGGGTCTCCTCATATAGGATAATAAAGACCAAAACCCTAGATCTCAAAACCACTTTTTGAAATGAGTGGTTGAGATTAAAAGATCTCAATACATGATCAATGACTAAGATGAAACATAACAATATAACACATGGATCACTCAAATAATGATGACGTCATAGCTAACAGATACTCATGGAGGGTGACGTCATCCACTAGAGGGGGAAAAAGTACATGGGCCCACCTCATATGACTAGGACATGACACATGGAGCTCCTGGTGGGGCTAGGAGGCATCAATCCTTGCTAGCTCATCCCCATGGCACAATAAAATAATATAATATGTCCAAAATAAATACAAATGATCAAATCTGTCCTCAAAATATGTGAGAGACATGCAGTAAATGGCCTCTTGTGGCCTCCTGTGGACCCCCCTGACTGATGAAAACTGGCTGGAAGATAGGGTGTTCACCTTGGAAGACCTCTGTGAAAACCAAGTGTCAAAACCTTGCCTCAATTGCCCAAATCGAATTCCTCAGTGACCCTTTTATCCCGTTTCTGGACTGCCTTGGTAACTGTGAAAGTGCTGAAACTGCCACCTAGGGTACTTGTGCTGTCAACTGAGCCCACCAGGCTCTCTAGTGCCCTAGGTGAACTGGCCTCTCATGGCCCCTGCTGCTAAGGCTGGGAAATCAGCCCCAAATCTGGTCAACAAGTGGAAAACTGCATCTCTCATTGTCAGAAGTGCCCGAAACTGAATGGTAAGTGTCTCATTAGATCCAGAAGACCCAAATCTACTAAGAATGTGTACTTATACACCATGGGTTGCCCTGATGGGCTAACTGTAGGGTCCACCATATATGGACAGTGCATAATCTGATGATCTGAAGTAATAATAAAACCTATTGAATTGCATCAATCATCATCTGAATCATATGTCCATCATATAATATCATCATCAAGAGTATGTGGGACCATCAATCATCATCCATAAGCATACATGGCCCACATCATCACAAATCCCAAGAGATGGACCATAGTCAAACTGGGTTTGATTAGGTCAATATATAACCAAGGATAAATCATATCAATAGACTAAGACATGTTCCTCTAATCATACTCACAGCTTAACTTAAAGCATAACATCATTTAGTGGCATTAATCATACTCATTCATTCCATTGTTATTTATATTTACTTGCACAATAGCTTAAATGACAAATTCACCCATTAGACATGGTCTAATTGCTAGCTAAGGATGAAGGCTAGGAACAAGGTTGGGCAAAGGGGGTGACTTGTCTAAACTCAACTAAAAGACACTTTGGACTGGGAGAAAGGGGAAGCTACAAACTCTGTGCTGGACAAAACAAACACGAGGAATGGCTGTGCCTCACAAATGGGTAGGTTGTTTAGAGAGTGCTTATTCAACTTAGGCATCATGTCTACATCAAGTTGATCCAAGTTCATTAGGATCATTCAATTTCATTTCATGGCCTTTTTGGCTTACATAACCCTTCGGATCTCAGGTGTGCTGATAAGCACAACTAATTGCAGCTTGTATCCAGGGCATGTTTTTATATATGTATAAGGCTACGTTGCAGGAAACGTCATAAACCCCTCCGTACCAAGCTCGTTTCCGGTCTGAAACGCCGAAACGCGTGTGATACGCGCTGGAAACGCGTTTCAACCCAGATGATACCGTACCACGATGGAGAAACGCGTTTCGTACAACTTGAAACGCGTTTCACATGCGTATCACCTCCCTCACGCCGCGTTTCACTCTCGGATTAGGGCAAAACCGGGCCCAGTTGACATTTCGGGTTTTTTTTCGCGGGTTTAAACGCTCAGGTCGGCTTTAATGAGATCGAATAGGGTTTAATCAAATAGTTTTTAAAAACTGAAGAAACCAGCAATAATCTTCACGTGTCTACTGCAACCGGTGTTCAACTCTCTCCTTCACGGGTTTGACAGGTCGATTCACGGGTTTTCCCTGCAGCTGGTGTTCAACTCTCCATTTCGCGAGTTTGAACTCTCCATTTCGCGGGTTCATTCGTGTCTATTTCGTGGTCTAATACACAGTCACGGGCTTCCTCATCCGAGGATCCTCTTGCTATTTCGTGGGTCATTCGTGGATTGGTGGGTCAGGACGAGGATCCTCTTGCTATTTCGTGGGTCATTCGCGTCTATTTCGTGGTCCAATACACAGTCACAGGCTTCCTCATCCGCGAGCATCACGGCGACGGCAACCACGACTTCACTGCGACGGCGACTACCCTAGCAACGGGTTCATCTCTGCTTTCACGGGTTCATCTCTGCTTTCACGGCGACGGCGACTACGACTGCAACTTCATGGAAATGCTACGGTGAGTTTGAACTTTGAAGAAATGGTGTTTGCTAGTTTGTTCCATCCATTTTGCAGGTTGATAATATTATTAACTATTATTTTTTTATTGATGTGTTTTGCAGGTAAAAGGCAGGTCGACTCCATCGATTTGCATTTTGCTGCTACAGCAACACTCTGATTTTCCATTTTCACCAGTGATCCGCAGCTACAGCAATCACATTTTCCATTTTTGAGGAGTTATTTGCTGCTACAGCAATCCGAATTTCCAGATTCGTGGCATTTAGGGCAGCAGAAGTCACTTCTTCCATCGATTTCACCAGCGAATTTTAAACAGCAAATAACTCAGAAGTGCCATTTTGGTGTTTAGTGGTGAGCAACAGCCAACAAGTTTTCTGTCAGGGTTCTGTTTTTTATTTATTTGGTTTATGCTTCATTTTTTACAATTTTAATGCTAATTTGTTTTATTGTTTCACCTATTTTTTTGCAAACAGCAGAAGCTATGGCTGCCAATCAAGAAGCCACTTTTCCTCCACTGCCTAAGGCAAACAAAAGAGCTGACTATTACCCATTATGGAGGCATGTGAAGAAGATTGCAAGAATTCCAGGTGGTGGTTCATGGGAATGGCGTTGCACGCTTTGCAATGGCTTGTATAAGGGCTCTTACCCAAGAGTGAGGGCACATTTTTTGCATGAAACAGGGAAAGGGGTTGACAGTTGCATGAAAACAAGTGATCCAGGGGAAAGGAGGAAGTTTGAGGATGAACAGCAAGAGGCTGATAGGGTTAAAAGAAGGCATGATGAGCTTAATAATGCCTCACGTCAAGCTCCGTCCATGGAGCCAAGGATTGTGCTGGAAGCAAGGAAGAGGAAGGCAGCTCAGAGTCAAATACAAGGACATGCATCAAAAATCTGCAATAGTTCTTCTCCTTCAATTCAAGACAGCAGGATAGCTAAAATGGTGAATGTGCAGGGGAGGGAAGAAGCTGAAACAAGAGTTGCTAGAGCCCTTTATGCTTGTGGCATCCCATTCAATGTGGTTCGGTCGCCTTATTGGCAAGACATGGTTAGGGCAATTAACACTGCTCCCAAAGGGTTCAAGGGGCCCAACTATGAAAAAGTACGAACCGATCTCCTAAAAAAAGAGAAGGAGCTTTTAGAGGATGTTCTAGCACCTATTCGTTCTTCTTGGGGTAGCTCCGGTGTTACCATTGTCTCTGATGGATGGACAGATACTAGGCGAAGACCATTGATAAATATTATTGCCACTTCACCAAAAGGAGCAATGTTCCTAAAGGCTGAAGACTGTTCAGGGGAGGTAAAGGATGCTCCTTTTATTGCTGATGTTATAATGGCAGCTATTGAGAAAATAGGGCCTAGTAAGGTGGTGCAAGTTATCACAGATAATGCACCGGTTTGCAAAGCTGCGGGTCTAATTATTGAGAGCAGGTATGACCACATTTTTTGGACACCATGCATTGTCCATAATCTGAATTTGATCTTAGAAGAAATTGACAGCAAAGTTCCATGGATAAAGGAACTAACAGGGCAAGCAAGGGAGATAATTAAATTCATCACCAACCACCACCAGTCTCAAGCAATATTTCGAGAATTCTCCAAATTAGAGTTGTTGAAAGTTGCTGAGACAAGATTTGCCTCCAACTTCATCATGTTGCATCGCCTCGTTGACGTTAAGCAACCATTAGTTTCTATGGTGGTGAGTCAACTTTGGGTTGAGTGGAGGCAATCAGATTCAGAGCGGGGTACTATGGTGCGCAGGTTGTGCCTTGATGAGGAGTGGTGGAGCAAGATAGATTTCTTGCTCAAGTTCACAGGCCCCGCGTTTGAGCTTCTCCGTAGTGCGGACACGGACCGACCTTTCTTGGGAGAGGTATATGATGGCATGGACACCATGGTTGAGAAAACTATGGAAATAATTTCACAAGAGAGTCCTCATCTATTATTTGTTGAGGCTCAATTTGCTGATTTAGTGCAGAAAATCATGGTTGAGAGGTAAAAGTAAAACTTTTAATTTCATTGCTGATTTGTTTGATGTTTTTTATTGCTGATTTGTAAAACTTTTATTGCTGATTTGTTTAATGTTTTTTATTGCTGATTTGTAAAACTTTTTCTATTCCCATGCTGATTTGTTTTCTTTCTCACAACGCCAGGTGGAACAACTTCAACACTCCACTTCACACTTTAGCACATGCCTTGAACCCGAGATTCTATGATGAAGACCTCATTTCTCAAAGCAATGGGAAGAGGAAGGCTCCACATAAGGATAGAGAGGTGGCCAATGGAGTGAAAAAAGCTCTTATGAGAATGTTTCCAGTTGATCTACATAGGGAGGTCAAGGAAGAATTTGCTAGTTTTGCTGCAGGATTGGATGATTATTCAGACATATCAGCTTTGGATGAAAGAAGCACCATGAATCCAGTTAGGTGGTGGATCTGTCATGGAGCAAATGGTGTACATTTGCAAACCCTTGCCATTCGTATTCTTTCACAAGTGGCAAGCTCTTCATCAGCAGAAAGGAATTGGAGCACTTATGGCTTTATTCACTCTGTGAAGCGCAATAGGTTGGGTTCACAAAAAGCTGAGGATCTTGTTTATGTGCACTCCAACCTTCGCCTTGCATCTCGTAGAGGTCCAGAATATAGCTCAGGGCCTTGTAAAGATTGGGATGTGGAACCAGAAGCTGCTGACTTGGACATATCTCTTGCTGCACTGAATATTGTTGATGAACCTAGAAGTGGAGTTGGAAATTCTTCCTCCAATCCACAATCCTCTATTCAGCATGCATCTTGTTCCATTTTTGAGGAAGACTTTGATGATCAGGATGATGACTATTAGTCTTTGACTCTTACTCTTTAGTTTTTACTAGCTTTTGCGGTTTTGCCATGTTATAGTTTTCATTTATGTATTGACAGTTCACATTTTCATATATGTAGCATTGTAGTCTGTACTTTGTAGCCTCATATATGAAGGCTGATTTTGGATATTACTATTTGGCATTTTCCATTTGGCAACTTGCATTTTATAATAGAAATGGAGTGATGGACTTATGAATGAAATGTGATGACTCATGAGTACAAATGTGATGTTATAGTTAAATCAAAATGTTTGATGTTTGAAATTATCATTAATGATTTATCACTTGTAAGTTGTCATTTATGTTTCACATTTAATTTGTTAATATATATATTTATATATATATATATATCGCGTTTCCCCGTTTCCTAAATTTTGGGGGGTCACGTTTCCATCGCGTTCCCGTATCGGATACACGTTTCCGTTTCCCCGTATCATGCAACTTAGGTATAAGGTCAGCAATTGTTTAGATATAGAATTTAAGAACTATTGCTTTTTGGACCTTTCTTATACTTTTCGAGGAGTATTTTTAGCAGTTCATTGCTCTTGCCCTTTTTGGTTTCCATGGGCGAATTTACATAAGTTTCCATAAGTGGTACATGAGCTTTCAGTTTTAGCCAACAATATCTCAAGTGACTAGGGGGAGTTCGTGCCAGTGCCAAACATCGGGACAACCGACATGAATGATTTAGGCCTACAATCCAACTTACCAAAGGCAAGTTCTGTCACCAACTCAGAGCCGAGACACTAAACAAACAGGGATGCGGTCCAAACACAGAGGTAGTAAAAAGGGAAGTCCTCAATATCAGAAAGCCAAGTAAGACAAGTCAAGGGTTAAGGCCAAATAAGGAAAATCATGGATGGATGGAGTCAAGTGAAAGTGGAGCCTAAGCTAGCAGACAACTGGTGTCAAGAAAGACCATATCTATGCAAGGTAGTAAACCAGTGAGTTTTGTCAGACAACCTAAATGTGCAAGTAAAATGTCCATTTTATAGTTTATCATCAAGGTAGTCCATTTTAAGTTTTACAAAGTTTGCCACATCATGAATTATATACCAAGCTAATGCTGTGAACATGACTAAAGCAACAAGATAATAATCCATAGTCAATGATCAGAAATCCATAGGTCATACAACATCATCACAAGAATAATTATCATATATCATCTGAAACACTGCTGCAATACATCTCTAGGCACTGAACTTAAACTATATGGAATAAAGGGTCACATCGGTCATCAAATCTGAACTTTCAAGGCTCAGCCTTGACACAATGTCTAACATAAGTCTGAATAATACACTGCTATGATCATAAGTGATCTCAAAATATAAAGTCATCATAGCCAAGCTCTGAATAATCCAAGCTCTGGAATGTGCAGATATCTGCTAAGCAAGAATAGTAGCCCTGCTACTATGGTGTGATAGCAAGACTGTCATACAAGTTAAGACAGGATTTTGGTCAACAATGACCCTAGAAAAACCCCACCCTTGGGGAAAACCAGTCCAAGAGAATTTTTTTAAGAGCTGATAGGAATGATACTCATAAAAGATACAACCTATGCTGCGCGGGAGCACCCCCTACCCCCTCGCTCCCGCTCCCGAAGCTCGCTTCCTTCGGAAGCTCGCTCCCAAACCGCTCCCAATTTTGGGAGCATGCTCCCATGTTGCTCCCGAGGTGCTCCCTACCTCTCCTATACTAAAAGCTCTTTTACTAGATTGATCATCCGATGACAATGTTATGGTACCTCCCTTCTTTGCGAAGCTCCTATAAAAGTTGTTATGGTTGTTCATTTGATGATAATGTTATAAGTTATAACTACTAGATGATTGATGTTATATGGTTTAATCGATGTTTTCTATAACTAATTGAACATCCTACATGTTTTTTAAATATAAATCCATCAAAATTTATTAAAATATATACTATATAAAAACGCTCCCAAAATGGAAGCTTTTGAAAATTTCGCTTTTCGCTTCGCTCCCGCTCCCCGCTCCCCGATCCCAACAACATAGGGTACAACAGTTATGTGCAGCATTAAATGACGGTATTTATCACAAATACTAAATTCTCAACATCTCAAAATCTGAGCTAACTTACACTTGTACGGTACAGACATCTAATACTATTCTCTGCTCCTTAAATGTACTCTCAACAGCCTTGAAATCAGCTCCAATCTACAGTTACCAAGCGTCCTCATAAAACATGCCAAACTCAGCTTGTACTCAGCTGTAAGGTCTCTCTACAGTCAGCTGTATGGACTACAGTAAATGTTGAGCTCAGTCTTGATGTTTGTGCTCCCTTTCTTTCCCAAAAAAAACACCTCTTCATTGCAGTACGGAAATGTTGCAGCCTCGCGATTCGTGCCCCCTTCTAGCCTTGAAAAGTTCATCCTTTCTCTGCTGTACGAACAACAATAACAATACCAGTACCTTTCTTGGAGTGTGTGCCACTTCTCCTCCCCTAGAAGTGTGTGCCTCTCCTCTTTGTTTGCTTGCCTTCTTCCTCTTACTGCTCCTCTCCCACTCAACTCAACCTTTCTCCTTCTCTTGGAAATCATGCCTCTCCACTTCCTCACTTTAAAATTGTGTGTGAAATGAACTCTCATGAAGTCCTTTTATTATTCTCATTTAGGGTAACTCGTGTCTTTTCAACTTCTAGGGTTGATATTAGATCTTGGTCACAAGATAAATGGCTGTGTTTTAATCTCAAGTTCACTTAAATCACTTAAGTGAACTATATAAAAACACTTTACATTTTGAAAAGTCACTTTTCCCCTAATTAAATAAAAGTACACTTTAATAAAGTACATCTCACTTTAAAATGATAAAGTCACATCATAAAGTACTCTAATAATACACATAATAAAGTCACTTTATGACATTTAATGAGACCCCATCACCTAGCATCGGATGCAGGAGTACCTCCGAGCTACAAAAACTAACACCTCAGGACTCTGCCCCAAAGTGTCATGCCAGGCAGGGTCCACTCTCTTAAGGTTTCTCCGATCCACTGAAAGTAGATCCAAACTAACCACAGGAGGTGTCCTTGGTGAAACTCGCTTTCTCACAGTAATCGTAGGACCGATTTATACTATGAACATGGCACTTGGGGTTTCAACAAGTTATCAATATGGTACCTTGGGGGGATTTCGCTCTAAGGGGGAAACCGATGATTTAAATTATGAAAATAAGAACTCCTAGAACAATCAAACAAGCAACAAACAAATAGGGAAATAAATGCACGAGTTACTTAAATGAGAATTAAACACAAAAACCAAGAGAT
This sequence comes from Larix kaempferi, assembly GCA_027924585.1. Lineage (NCBI taxonomy): Eukaryota > Viridiplantae > Streptophyta > Pinopsida > Pinales > Pinaceae > Larix > Larix kaempferi. The sequence goes on along the minus strand of BSBM01000018.1, from coordinate 4,126,494 downwards.
GTCAAGGACTGATGGGCTTTAACACACATAAACACCTGTGGGGAAGGATCTGCCAACCAAAACGGTGCTTTTCGCTACTTGTATGGAATCGATTTTTACCATTAAGGTCTCAGGTGGGGTGCCATTCCTAGTTAAACAAATCAGAGGTAAACTTGGACTCTAAGGCACACGAATACCTATTAGGCTTGGGTTATGGATGGCTGTCGTATGTAATAAAAATCAGGTATGATATACTTATAACAGCAATCAAAACAAGCATGCAAGGGGATTCTAAGAGTACCCAAATTGCTGAAATCAACTTTTAATTAGCAGTGCCTGTTCCTAAGGGAAAATGGAGTCATTTACTTGTGATATTCATATGAAAACACAGCTAGAAAATGCATATTAAGCTACAGTCATAAAAATACTCAAAAAACCCACAAGCATACCCACTAAAACATAGACTAAGTAGTAGAAATTTGATGACTAATGGACCAGCAATGAAGTAGAGTTGGTTTCATGCACTTACCTGTGTTCTTGATGAGAAAGTGACGTCGCCTCACCCTTTTTGGCAATGGGATTTGAAAGCTAGTTTGAGAAGAACTTCTCCACAAGCTAGGGTGCTCTTGATATTCTTTGCTCCCTCATCTTGCAAGCAAGGAAACTCAAACAGTGAATAAAAATCATGGGTAAATCACACACAAGCTAAGATCCAGCCTACAAGAAAAGAGAATGAGTAAGCAAGCAAAGAAATTGGTGCCCCAAGATCCAAAGCACAAAGCAAGAAAAATATGGGTTAGAAACTCCCTTCTCCTAAGATGACCAAGGTGCACTGGGCGAATTTGGCCTTCAATCCTACATACAAATCAGTAATGGAAGCTCCCTAGCAAGTGTTCCAGCAATCTGAATCACCAAGGAAGATGGCAAGGAGCAATATTCAACTATCTCAAGCAAGAAAACAAACAAGGAACAAGAGATCTGGAAATTTGGTTTCTATTCACTGTAGAAAATACCAAAAGTCCTTTACAATGGAGAGCTCACTCTCTTTTATAGAGAAGAGGTGAGCAAAATCCCTAGCCCATAAGGATGGAGGGCTAAGATTAAAAGATGAGCAAGAGAAATGATTTATGGCTGAGTATTTATCTTAGATTTACATTTTAATTTGCTGAAAATAACTAGAGAGGGGGTTGAATTGCCCCTTACAACCCACTTCTACATCATGAAATTACAATTTAATAGCAAGTTAGATGCATAAGAGACATGGGCGGATCATTAGGGGGTACCCCCTTACATCATTTTTGAGTTATAACTTCATTTGCATGCTTTTTATTTTAGTTGTTTTGCCCAAATTCTAAGTTACCAGCTAAGAAACCGGATTTGTCGTAAAGGCCCCCCGTGTCCCGTGGGGATCGAATCGGACACAATTCGATCTCAATTTGTGTCCGATTCGATCTTCAGGCGAATCCGAAATCGGGACACGATGAAAATGCGAATCGGACACGAAATGAAATCGTGTCCCCGACTGTCGGACACAAGTCACGAAAACAGGACATGTAAAGCGCAGAAAAGGGCGGCTGGGTTTGCTTTAAAACAAATTTTTGGGTTTCTTTTTGTCATTTGCAAGGAAGCAATTGGTTGAGAGTGAGTTGTATGTGCAGGTGAAGGAGATTTGAAGGAGATTTAAAGGCTATCCATTGTTTCCAAGCGATTCCAAGTGCATTCCGGTGGATTTGTGGAGAGGATTGCAAGCTCAACCATCACACAACAAAAGGAATGTCTCAATCAGCTAGGGCAGGAGGTAGGGGGCAAAGGAAAGGGAGAAATGCACCATCTAGTGCCTCCCCTCCTATTCCACCAAGCACAAGCGGTTCTCCTCCTCTGTCAAGTGCTCCATCGGCTGCTAGTGGAGCTCATTCTATGGCTCCATTTAACCTTGTTTTAGTAAGACAACAAGCCCAAGAAAAAAAATACCCTTTGTGGAAATATCTGACAAGGAAAGATGGGCCCGGGGCAAAGCTTGGTGGGGGAGGCAATGTGTCTTGGAGATGCAATATTTGCAAGCATGAGTTCAAGAGCACATATTTTTGGGTTAAGGGCCATTTGTTGGCCCTTCCTTCTTGTGGGATTTCTTCATGCAAAGCGGTGAGTGTTAACCAAAGGAGGGATATGGAAATAGAGGATCATGTTGGCTTAGGGAAGGTGGCAGCAGCAAGCAAGAAAAAAGACGATGATCCTCTTCCATTTTTGAGGAAGTCCTCTAGCACCAAGCCTCCATTTCCACCTAACATTCATGGGAGTGGGGATACTTATCAAACAAGAAAGAGGCAATCTACAAGTGGTCCAATGGATAGGATTTTCCAACAAGAGGCGTGAGAAGAGGTAGACCTTACCATTTCATTTTTCTTCTACCTCAACTTCATCTCATTCAATGTTGCACGGTCACCATTGTATTTTGAGACGGTTCGAACTATCTTGGAACGAGCTCCAAGTGGTTATGTGCCTCCTGGTTCAGAGAAGCTTAGAACCACATTGTTGGTTAAAGCAAAGAAGGAGGTAGATAAAATCCTTGAGCCAATTAGAACAACATGGCCCTCATGCGGTGTGAGTATGTTTCTGATGGATGGACGGATCCAACACGCCATCCACTCATTAATTTCATGGTATCTTCCCAAAATGGACCGTTGTTCTTGAAAGCGGTGGATGCTCTTGGGAAATACAAGGATGCACAGTATATGGGTGATTTATTCATCAAAACCATTGAAGAAGTAGGTGTTGATTCGTGTGTACAAATCATCACGGACAATGCACCTGTTTGCAAGGCTACTGGCATGATTGTGGAAACTAAATATCCACAGGTATGTTCATTTTGGACACCTTTCATTTCTAATTTGCTCATTGTTTGAATTTGGTCATTGCAATGTTAGTGTTGTTGAGTCATTGATACATGCTTTTATTGCTCTTACAAGTTTTTTGGACACCTTGCATTGTCCATTCCTTGAGTTTAGCACTGAAATCCATTGCTTCGGATGTGACATGGATTGGCAACCTTATTGAGGATGCACGCCATATCCGTAACTTTGTACAAAACCACACAAATGCCCTCACCATCTACAAACAGTACACACAGTTTTCATTGCTGAAGATTGCAGATACTCGGTTTGCTTCCTCATTCATCATGCTCAAGAGGTTGAGGGAGGTCAAAACCACTCTTGGGTCCATGGTGATTTCAGAGTTTTGGGCTTTTTGGAGAAAGACGGATCACGTTGCTTCACAAAAGGTGAAGGACACGATGTTAGATGATGGTTGGTGGGACACGGTAGATCTTAGCATTAAGATCATGGAGCCAATCGTTTCTTTGTTGCGGTTTGCAGACATGGACCAACCCATCCTGGTAGAGGTTTATGAGGGGTGGGATTCCATGATTGAGTCCATGAGGTCCATTGTCATGGAGAATGAGTGTCCTGAGTATGGGACATCGACAGAGAACTTATGGACCATTATTCGGGATATTCTTATCTCTAGGTGGGATAAGAATTGCACACCTTTGCATTGCTTGGTCCACTCCTTGAACCCCAAGTTCTACACTCAGGAGTGGCTCACTGGTGGATCGGGGGCCTCACACAGAGTCCCTCCTCACATGGATGTAGAGATTGCACGTGGGAGGAAGATAACACTTAGACAACTATTTCAGGATAGAGACATGCTTGAGGAGGCGGAGGAGGGCTTTGTAGATTTTTCCATTGACACTGGGAGATTTGGAGGCTATGATGTGCTTAGAGATAGGGGGGGTAAGAAACCCTATGCTTGGTGGGCAACTCATGGGGCAACATCCCCTATTGTACAAAAGTTAGCCTTGAGGGTCATCTCTCAAGTTACATCATCCTCTTGTTGTGAGAGGAATTGGAGCACATATGGGAACTTGTATAGTGTGAAGAAGAGCAGGCTTGAGCAGTTCAAGGCAGATTTGATAGTGTATGTGCACTCCAACCTTCGTCTTATTTACAGGAAGAGGGAGGAGTGGGTGAAGGGAAAGACAAAGATGTGGGATATCTTTCCTGATGATATGGGTTTGGACAACAGTACTGAGTTGGCATTAGCCAACATGGATCTTAATGATCTAGTACTAGAGCCGGTCACTTTTGATGATAGTGATCGTATAGAGGGGTCATCCTCCACAGTAGCAGATGCAGATCGTCAGATGTGCAGAGAGGAGGAGGAGGGGGAGGAGGATGAGGATCATGGAAGTGGTAGTGATGAGTATGTTGATTTAGGCATGGAGGAGGACCACTGACATATGGGATTCTCCCATCTTGATCCACCCCTTTTTGTATTTACTATTAGTCTATTTGGCATTTTCCAGTGCCCAGTGGCATTCCGACATATATGTATACATTTTGATTTTGATGACTTAATGAGAAATATGGTTCCGACATGCACCTATGTGTATCATAATTCATTGTGATTTGTGAATGACAAATATGAAATGTGTTGTGATTCGTGAATCATGATTTGTGAATGACAATGTGTAATCATTAATGTGTTTTTATTCTAATTTCTATTGAATATTTGTAAATGTTCTAGTTTCTAAAGATTTTTGGATCTATATGTCTATTTTTAAATTTTAATATATTTAAAAAAACATATATATAGGTATATAAAACGTGTCCTTCGTGTCTTGATTCCGGGGTCACCGTGTCCGTGTCGGACTCGTATTTTCATGTCCTTCGTGTCTCGTGTCCACGTGTCAGGTGACTTAGGTTACCAGGATACAGATACAGATTCGCCAGATTTTTTAAAACCCAGGATCCAGATATGGCGGGGAAACAACAAGTACAAAAAAATATAAAAAAGAATCAAACTATTCATGAAACTCAAGAGTAGAACTATAAGTTATTGCCAAAAAAGAGAGTTCATGTACCATAACTAATAATTGATGAGTTGTAACCATGATTGATATTGATAATTTTAAAAACCATTTCAGCATGAACTTGAAGCAGGTCATAATAGTGTTTTTGTGAGCCACATCCACATGTCCCTATCAACCGGGAATAAAGTGGTTTTCTTGAAGACTATGGCAAGACTACATAACAGTGTAGGTGAAGTGAGCAACAACATAGCATGCAAAGATAGATCAGCCCTTGACAACAGACCTTGACCATAAAGATAAATCAAATAAAAACATTGAGAGCAGAACTTGATATTGATATATCAAAGTTCAAGAGCATATCTTGACACAAGGATAGATCAGACCTTGAGCAGGAATGGGTTTTACACTTTTAGCCATTAGTTGTAGGGTTTTTTAAGTTTTTCATTAAAAAATAATTTTTTTGGGGGGGATCAATGGGTCATAGAAGCACTGGAAGTTTTAGGATTTGTTTGAAAATTCCAGGAAATGTTTGATATTTCACAGGATCCGTTTCATTGGACCAGGATGCGTTTCCTTCTGTAGGGGATACGTTTCCATGATGGATCCAATCTAGATATGTATCGGATCCGCGGATCCCAGACACTGGGGTGGTGGATCCGGTAACACAACCCAAATTTGCCCCTAAGAAGTGAAGTGCATGTCGGGCCCACATACTATGCCAAATTGAGATTTCAGGACTTGGATATTGCTAGAAAATTTATTTTATGAGGACCCAAGTCTCCACTTTTTTCAAAATGCCAGTATTGAAATCCTGCTAAACATAGGCATTTTTAAAAAAAATTTAACCTTAGGCTGCCATTTAATATTTAACCATTAATTGGATCTTGGTGCTCCCTTGCTCAAATTTGCAATTTGATGCCATAGATGGATTCCTTGACCTCTAAACCTTATTATGGATCAAATCCATGCCTAAAACCAATTTGTAATCTGATTTATTTGCATGCTCCAAATAATTAAATTAATACTGAGGCTAATGTGCTGAAAACTTAGGAAAAATTAACCATAATAGCCAATTAATCAATAATAGGTCAAAATGATATTTGGAGGGGTCCAATTGGCCTCCAATGGCTGTAACATGATCAAAGATGACAATGTAAAGTCCTCAGTCAAACCTGAGTTTGACCAAGTCAAACTGTTGAAAAAGTCAAACTTGATCAAAGTTTGACTATGATGAAATCAGATACAAGGACCATACCCAAAACCTAAATGAGGACGAGAAGTCACTTAATTATGAAACATATTGAAAAACAACTAATTCTAAGACTCTACTTTACACAACTGATCACCACTAACTCTTTGCATAATCTTCATCATAGGATAAGAACATGACAACATAAAGAAAACAATTAGTGTTTTATTTACATGTCAATATCTAGCTAGCCATCAGAAACCATTGAATAGATCAACCTTCCTCATGGGTGGAGTTGATGGTCAATAAGTCAAAGGGCTAGTTAAGTGAAGTATTGATCAGTGGAAGATTTGAGTTACTCTTGGAGAGGAGGGGATATCAGGGGCCTCTGTGACATTAATTAGTTTGGAAAACACAAGGCAGCAGGGTGTCTCACATATGGATAATGTGCTAGAAGGTACCTCTTTGACTTTAGCGATTCCCTCCTTTATTTCATTTGATACACTTTGCACTTTCACTTTCATTTTTCACATTTGATACTTTTTAATTTGAAGCATTTCTTTCTTTGGATATTTATTTGAAGCACTTTTTTTCATTTCAATCATTTAGTTGACTGATGATTGAAAGGTATTGGCCATGGATTGCCTTCTAGGCACCAGTTACGACAGAACCTTAGCCTCGTTGCTATCCACCATTCATAGGTGCAATGGAGATGCCACAATAATGCTTGTTTAGAGCAAGTAGGATTAACCTCTTAATTCAAGGAGTACCTACACTTCTAGCCACCAACCAATTTCAAGGATGTAGGTAATTTGTTTTAAGCCTTGAGAGAAGTCTTCTGATGACTAGGCCAATCTTAGCTCGCACTCAATCCATAGGGGTCTACAAGCAGAAAAAGATCAATGGGGTTGGAAGGATTTGTCACAGACATCAGAGCCGATACACCGAGGGAATACATGGAGGCCATCCTAATAAAGAGGTCACAGAGAGGAAGGTCCTTGAGTTACTTAGTCATGTCTGAATCAATGGGATTTTTCAGTAGCAAGGGTGAATGAATGAAAGATGGATAAGGCCAATGTATGGAACCAAGAGATAGGTTGTGATCAATGCAATACACTGGAGACCCTATCCAATATATATATATAACAAGAACTGCCAGTAAATGTAATGCCATGCAATTATCCTACTCACCATACTCATCAAAGATCACATATTCACAAGTGTAAACAAATCCTACAACTAGGCAGTCCGTCAATATAAATCATAAAATTCCATAAGTATCACCCTCTGAGGCATGCATCTGATACATAAATGAACTGTCGAAGGAACATCATAGGCAACATATACAAAAAGTAATAACCAATACCCAATCCCAAAAACTTCAAGGCATCACTGCTCTGTAACACTGCCCAACAAGACTGATCGAGCTCAGTCCATATAATGATCTCAACCATCAAATATACATGTAAACTCTCTGTGCTCAATGGCAAAGGACTGATAAAAAACTGTGTTCTTCTTTGGAAAGAATGAGGAGTAACACCCCATACAAGTGGTGGTACAACAGATTGTTTTGCACAACCCATAGCAGAACGGGGTTGCAAAGTGGAAGACTGATCCATCATAGGGCCTGCTAAGGCCATGATTCATGACTATCATTTGCCGATGTTTCTATAGGCAGAAGTGTGCAACACAATAGTTTACATCCAGAATAGGTGCCCTCACAGATTTTTGGAGGACAAGACACCATAGAAGACATTCAATGGTGTAAAGCAAGAAGTGAGTCATTTCCACATCTTTGGCTATCTAGTTTATAACCATATACCAATAGAGAAGAGGACCAAGTTGGAGCCTTGTAGTAGGAAGGGATTTTTTGTTGGTTACAGTGAGAGTTCTAAGGTCTACAAGGTTATTATCCTAGAGCAGAGAAAAACAATGGTAAGAAGGGATGTAAAGTTTGAGGAAGACTTTGCATTCTGGAAATCTCATGAGCAAGGGTGAGGAGCAGGAAGCTCTGAAGGTTCACTCGTTGAGCCAAGGTCACTAGTGACTTCTAATTTAGGGCAACAACCTTCAAGCTCTGAGCAACCAGCAACTCCTACCAGTTCTGTCATAAGACCTCGGTGGTTCTCTCAAACATTTAGTGATGCTCGAGAGCATGTTGAGGCTCCTAGAAGCACAATCAGGGAGAGTAGGCCTTCACTTCAAAAATGTTTCCAAACTACATGGCATCGATGAGTAGCATCATATTTTGATCCTTCTAGTTTTTAGGAGATAGTAGACTAACAGGTTTGGAGATGCCATGGTGGAGGAGCACATCTCCATCACAAAGAATGATGTATGGGACATAGTGTCAAGATCGGAGGGGAAATCAGTGTTGAGTTCCATGTTGCTCTAAAAGATCAAGCATGCTGTAGCTGGCAGCATAGAGAAGTACAAAGAGAGGTTTGTGGCGAGAAGGTTCTCCAAGAAAGAGGGAGTGGACTATAAGGATATTTTTGCTCCAAGTTCCAGGTACACTTCCATTAGAGTAGTAATGTCATTAGTTTTCATTATGGGATGGAAGATACATCAGATGGATATAAAGACAACTTTCCTCAATGGGATAATTGAGGAAGAAGTGTAAATAGAAAAATTGAATGGGATAACTGAATGCTTTTGGAAAAATTGAAAAAAAAAAGCTGAATTGTTGCTAAATCTTGTCTATAACACTGTGTTTGCACCCTGCTGAATTCCTGTTTAGCCCTGTGACATTGCCTATAAACAGCACTTTTACCCTCTTGAATTCTTTCTTAGCTCCACAACATTCCTATAATACTGCATTTATACCCTAGATAGTATCTGAGAAGTAGCTGATTCTAACTCTCAGATACATCTCGTTCTAACCCTCAATTTCACATATCTAAGCATTATCTCAATCTTATATGGACACGGACAGGTAGTATGCCTCTCGCTACCATTTGAGGACAGTTGGTAATTACTATTATTATTTCTCTTATAAGTTGGTGGAACTCTTATATAATAATTTGTATAAGTTAGTGATTGTTGGTAGTTACCTAACATTTTTAACTGCAACAAATGACTTATTCATGCTTAGCTTATGACAATTAATGCTTCTTATATTATGCAATATGCATTAACAAAGATTTGAAAACTATGTTAAGTTGTTATTTTGAAAAATATATGGTCTTTGAGAACAAAGGAATTTTTGTTCTTTTTATTTTTGTAGGTCTCTGATATAAGGGGAGGGGATATGTTCACAGTTAGCAAAGCTCCTAATGAAATGGGAGGAAGCCATACAGAACTCATTGGTAGTGAAGACATCACAGCTGCGATTGAAGAAAAAGAAACACATTCATTTGAAATTGATCCTGTTCAGGTTCAAAGAAATCATATGGTTTTCATATAATACTAACTGGAAGTATAGCTGATTGGCAGCTCAATCAACAGCATTATGATTCGTTTTACTTTTCTTATGTTTTGACATTTGCTTTTCTTTTACAGGTTGAGAATGTGAAACAGCGTTGCTTACCAAATGCTTTAAATTATCCCATGCTTGAAGAGTATGACTTCAGAAATGATACTGTGAGTGTAGCATCAAAGTTTCCAAATTTGTTATGCTTTGTACTGTGATGTCTGCAGCATCTAAGTTTCTGAATTTTGTATGCTTTTTATAATAAACTAGGCTCCATAAAATTTGCCTATGTCAAGGCACTTCTATAGTTAGCTAGTACAGGGCAATAAATAATACACAGGCTGCCCAAATTGATATAGTTGAACATTGAAAACCATGCGCATTTATTATTGATTCCATTAGATGTATGCATCTATAGAAGATTCATAAGAAAACCTGAGCATGGGGCCTACAATTATTATGATCATATTATACACAAAGTTGAGGAGCTTGTTTTACATACTTTGTGATTAGCACCATAAGAGCATGATAAGCCTGGTAAACTGTTCACTATGCATTATGTTTTGTAGTTTCCAAGATGGTTTGATTGATCTTGATCAATTTTCTTCACTTGGTCTGGACTAATCCTTCACTTGGTCAACCTCTTTCATCATTGGATGTGTATAGTTCTGTATATTAAATTGCAATTGTGCACATTGAACAATTGCTAAAAGATCCATAATTATACCTTATTTTTCCAACTAATAGCTATTACTGGACAGAAGTAACATCTTATACTTCTTGACTCCTAAGTCACATGACATGAGGACATGGGACACATGATGCTAAAATATGAGCATCGGACATGGAACACTTCATTCCCGGAAACAAGACATTGGGACACACACACAAATAAGTACAAATTACAAATACAAAAATGAAATATAGACATAAAGATCCTGTTTTTGGAAACTAGAACATTTGCAGAACACTTAGAATCCCTTCAAATATCTATTTTACCCTTTACCTGCACAATAAGAGACCGTGGTCCATGAGAACTCTTTCCCTACAGTTGAAAGTGAGAATATATAATGAAAAACATTTTTTATAGTCATACATGTCTAGGGCATGTGTTTGACACATGTCTCGTTAAGGACATGTGCCAAACACATGTCGGACATGTGTCCTAGCATGTTTGTGTCAGATACGTGGGATATGGACACGAGCCCCCAATTGCATGGGTTTTTTGTCTTAGGTTGATAGAGAATTTTACAATGTTCCACCCATTTTCCAGAACAAGGGACGCAGAAACGGGAGAATGCATCCAACAGGAATGGGGAAATGCATCGAACGGATGTGCTGGGACACCCCCTAAAGTTCAGGAAACGTCATGGGAAAAGTCGGGGTGTGTCACAGAGGGAATCCCATTCAAAATTCTAAAAAAAAAATTTAAATATATGAGAATTGAGAAACAATGCAACAATATGCAATAAATATTCACATTCACCTTAGGGTTTTGATTTTTCGTGTTTTTTTTTTAAATTTTATAATTGACTTTTTCTAAGGTCATTGGGCAAAACTCATGGGGGGATGATGCCAAAGAGTCCTCTTTTTTTGGAGGGGCGATGCTTGGGAGTCCCCCACATAAAGGAAACATTCCTTATTTCTTGGGAAACATCCTCCCTACATCTCCTCGAGTTTTCTCAAAATGAGGGCATGGGGAAACATCCCCGATTGGGTTTTGTTGTCCTATAAATGTGGGAATCTTGGGGGATGTTTGTGCTAAAAGATGCACTCCGACTGCTGAGAGGGCATGGCTAGCACATCTTAAGCTCTAGGGCTGAATAAAATTTGAATGGGTTGGTTGGGCCCAAAGGAAATCCAGGAAATGACTCAATAAGGATTATGATCAGTTAAGGGAACGATTAACACATGTTAAAGGCAATCAGGTACATTACAAGGCGAGTTTGAATTGGTAGTTGCTGGATGAAGAAAATAGGGAAAGACTATGAGACCACTAAAAGCAGATAATTACACAGTCTAGATATGAACACAACCATCAGATACTCTGTCTGAGTTGTACACAGAAATGACTGAATGAAGTATGAACATGAATAATATCAATTATAACTGAGGATGAAGCAACTAGCAAGAACTCTTCATAGAAGATGAAGCAATTGAGCAAAAACTCTTCATAGAAGATGAAGCAAAGTAGACAAAAGCTCCTCAATACATAATATCATTATGCATTAAATCACAACAGGAAATAGATATGAAATAAACAGAGGAAATCACAAAATCTTACAAGATACTGTCATGAGTCTTCAAGAGCGTTGTCTCATTGCATTAACTGATCAAAAAGATTTTAAAATTTGCATACACATGAATTTCACTTCAAGTGTCAACAACCGTCCTCTCGGCTGGAACCCCCCCCCCCCCCCCCCCCCGCATTTACATTTAAATGATAACATTTATACAGAGATTCATAACAAACTGTTGCTAAACTTTGGAGCAAAAATCCAAAAATAAAAGAGATATTGAATCCATGTAAAAGATCTGGAACGGCTTCTTCAATATCTGTCATTCTACCCTCAAATCTGGAATCGATTCTTGAATGCTTCTACCACTTGTCTTCCGGATGCTCCGATACTGCTTCTAGATGCTCATGACGCACTTGAAATCTACTTGAAATTTGGGATTTGAGGTTGATTGTTTCCACATGTTCATTAGCTGTCCTCCTGCTTTGAAGGAATTGAAATCAATTCATATCTTTTCTATATGCCCTGCCATCCATCACTTTGACCAAATTCTATCCTTGATTTTCCTTTGATTTCGAACAGATAGTTGATGCCGACAGGTGTTAAGGATGAAGATCATGGTTTAAAGAAGCTTTAGGAACCATTGGGCCACTTGCCACTTGTGATGTATTCAAACCTCTGAATATAAGGACCAGAATCTTTAACTACTCTTGAATTGGCATATTTGTTAATTTTGGCATTTCCAGGAGATTCATCTAGGAACTTCAGGGATTCAACTGCAACTTGTAAACCTGTTCTTCATTGGTTTCTCAATGCACAATTCTCTGCTACAGAGGATAAGGAAGATGGAGACAAGAAAATATTATATGTTATAGAAAAAGGTGCCATAATTCGGACAATAAAGACTTCAAATGTTAATACATTTACGTCTCTCTCGGTGAATGACTTAGATCCAGGAACCTTCATGAAGGTAAGCCTGACCACAAGCAGTATTCAGAGCAATCTTCATTCTTATTTTCCAGTCCAGTGTAGGATTTGCATCTGCGTCTTCTTGTGCAAACTGAGCAAAATAATCCAACAATTTATCATTTCAAGAAGATACTTTGGCTAAATGTTTTTGTAGGAGGAGAATTTGGTGAAATTCTGGGAAAAATGGTCTCAAAGAACCATCTGTATTTCCTAAACCATGATAGCTGTGCAAAATATGAGGGAGGTTTTTGTAGATGGGTCTATGCTTGACAAAAACCTCTCATGGTTTTCAAAAACTCCTTCCCAGATCTTCGAAAACTGTGCCTTAAGTTTGTGACTAAAACAGGAAATCATTTACTGTTTAAATCTGAAAAAATGAGCTGTAAAGATTCATTCAAATCTGCTAAACCATCAGACCTGTTGGAAAACTGAGGGAGGTTTTTGTTGCTGGGCTCATGATTGACAATATCCTCTTCCAGTTTTTTAAAATTCATCTCCAGATGCTCGCAAATTTTGTTTGAAATAAATGACTAAAACAGAGTGCCAGATAACATTGGGTGCATTTGGCACTAGTGTGCTATGTTTAAGCATTTTCCCATCTACCCTCGACACCTGTGCTTTGGATTTCAACTTTAGAGATCAGATTTGAGCCTTGTGGAACTTGCATGCTCTCCCCATACTTTCTTCATGATGTTTCATGGGAAATCAACACTTAGATACTTCGACTTTGACAACTGTGTGATGAGGTATGGGTTGGGCCTATGACTTGTCATACACTTGAGCACCTGTCTAAAATTCTGCACACATATGAGTACTCAATGGTTGACTGCAGCTTTGGCCTGGAATTTGTTTTTGATTTAGTGTAACGGGAATTATCCCACATGCATGAATAGCACTGTATTTTATTGAAAGGATAATGGGTAAACTTTTCTTTTTGCACTTTTTAATAAAAATATTATTTTAATTAAAAGATAAAAAGATCTTTTTCGTTAAAATAATAATAATTATTGAAAAGTCACGATGCATATAAGGATTTAACTAAAAAGTAATTCTCCAAGCCAATAAAGATTCACAAGATAAGGATTTTGGAATGATGAAGATTTGACCAAACTGATGCAACAAGAAGGAACTTGGTAAAATCTTACACAATTTTGGTGGAGATTTGGAAAATGAAGCAAATTTGACGCACGGTAGTGAAAGGAGTGAAGACTTGGGGGAAATCGCTTTGGCGAAAATACTTGTGAACATTCCGGCAGAGAAAATTGGGGTGCCTCTTTACATGCACGCTGCCGGAAACTAAAAATTTTGACGGGGGCAGATTCTGGTACCAACAGGGGATGTGCCCCCCAACCCGGGGAGTGCATCTTTGAGTAACATTGGAACTTTGTAGTAGACAACCTATACATTAGGGGTGTTAGTTTACCTAGTTACTTGTCCATGTTCTCCATTTCCTTTGACCTTCAGGAATTGGAGGTGTTGTTTGCTTGGATTTTACTAGAGGAAGGGTGCACTTGTGTGAGGGAGATCTTCATGCAAGGGATGGGGAAATTGATGTGAGCTACTTATGAATCTATGATAAGATGGAGGATAGGAAACATTACCACATGAGTAAGGTGCATACATGCATTTTCTATTCCAAGAGGGTGTAGATCCCAATAGACATAGGTCACATTCATACCTTAGGAGTTGCAGGCATGCATGGCTCACTATTTTGCAAGATATTCCCTTATGCAAGGAACAATTAATTTAGGAGTTATGTTGCATGCATGACATGATTATTTCGGGAGTTGCACATTATGCATGGAGCATGCATTCCATGCATGTGAGGTAAACACATGAGCATGTGAGGTGCACCACTCCATTACTTAGGCTGGGTTTGCGACATCCACCTCCAGGATTGAAATAATTTTCAGATTGGTTTCCCATTTGCATTGGGTTCGATGCTCTGCGGATGCTTCATTCGACAAGGATCACTATCCCTACCTTGCCTTTTGTTTCTTAGAGTCCATAGCTAAGACAACTGCCTCTATTTGGGCTCGTGGTTGGTTTGCAATGACTAGTCTTCTCTAGTTGGTTGGTATCTCGATAGATCATCTCCCTCTGTTCTGTTGATGCACTTAGTCAACTCTTGCCTTGCCTGTTGAATATGATCATTAGAGAGGACATCATCAGACAGTGTATTGGGGTTACTTGGGGTGACCCATGAGGTGGGCTTAGTCTTAAGATGGCCTTTTATGCAGATCACTTCTTGGAGTTGAGAGATGGTCTCATTTTCTGGACCCCTACACAGTTTGACATTGGATGCATGCTCTTCGGATTCTCATCACCTTGAGCAATTTTTGGTTGGTTCTCATCACCTTCATGTTGAAATCGATCACCATATCACTCGGGGGAATAGGATCTACTAACTTTTCCATCTTTACGAGATTGAGATGGAGGAACACTTCATCTTCAGGTGCCCCATAAATTATGAGATTAGAGGATGGTTTTGTTTTCCTTTAAGAAGAAAGCGTATAGGGTGGAAGAACAATCCGAGAGCATTATCACACTATTCAATTGATCTCGAGAAGCCTTCCTCCTAACATTTGCCCCTATAGATATCCTTATGCCTAGAAGAGTGAGATTGAGTGTATGGTTCAAAAAATGCTAGAGGTTGGCATCATTCAACCCAACCAAAGTGCTTTCATCGTTGGTGGTGATGGTTTACAAAAATGATTCTTCATGGTGTATGTGTCTAGATTACCGTATCATCATTAAAGATAATTCCCCTATTCTTTTCATCGATGAATTGTTAGGTGAATTGCAAGGAGCAGTTGCCTTTACTAAGTTGGATCTTTGTTCATGATATCTTTAGATTAGAATGAGGGAAGAAGAGATCCCCAAAACAAGCTTTAGAACACATGAATATCATTATGAGTTTTTAGTGATGTGTTTTGGGCTCTCTAATGCACCTTCTTGTTGACATGGGCAAATGACCCTTGTCAACTTCACAAGCTTACTCGGCAAAAGTGTCAAATTAGAACTTTCTCCATTGAAATGGCAAGCCCTCTGATTATTGCATTATTGTCATAATCTGGGTATGATGTTTTGATTTGCTCTCTAATCTAACTAAAGGATATGCAGTGCAAAATTATAAACGAGTATGGAGTGGATTTAGATAATGGAATGAGATAAATACAAGATGTAAACTGCAACTAGCTATATCCTAATTGGAGGAGCATAGAATGAAGGTTGGAGGTATAACCAATAGTAGGGAAAAATTGAAAATAGTATTTTTATATAAAAATATAAAAATGAAATAACAAGACTGAAATTAAAAGTTGAAATGAAAATTCTAACTAACAACTTAAATAATATACTAACTTATGCAAACACACAAACAGACAAAACAAAAGACACATGAAGAAAAACAAACTAATCTAGGAACACACAAGGCTGAAAAATGAGAGGACAAAGGCAAGAAAGAAAACCTATTGTTTAAGAGCGAACTTATTCATCCTACCACCCTACACTAACACGAAAATGAGATAGCTATGTTTGATCCGGGATATGTTGTCTCAAAAAGCTGTCATGGACAGAAGTTCTAAAACGATAACCATTCGTAGAAGAGAGGTAATACATATGACCATCAAAACGCTCGACTGTGAATGGTCCTACGGCCCTACCCACAGGTTCTCATGCAGCTTAGACATGCATCGATATATAGGGTTCCGCAAACCAACTTGATCTTGATAAGTGAATCTTTGTCGGTTTATTGTCAATGAGATAACATCTATATCTTGATACTTAGACAAAGGTACATCTGTGTTACCTTGCGCCATAGGATGATTGGGAAAATTCCGTCCACGACCATCGTCCAATGGTCCCGAATCAAACCTCGTTGGCCCTCCAATTAATGGGGGAGGAACTCTACCCACTAGGATTTCCCTTGCTTCGTCTCTTTCATCCCAAGGCATAGTGGCAACTCCTCTCAATACTGACTGCTCCGTGAACTGCATAGATGCGACACTTATGTGAACTTCGTTCACATTCCAAAAACTCGGAATGCTACCCTGCTCATGCAAGCGGGGTTGCGATGTACTATATTCATCATCCTGTCTACTACAACCTTCTCCTGTAGGAACATGCACTTCTCTAGGAAATAGGAAATTGAATAAGCCCAAATGATATGGAGTGTGAATATGCATAGCTCTTTGACATCCACTCTCATCAATACTACTTACGGCTCCATACGTCGGGGGCTCATTGATACCAAGGACATGCTTAGGGGGTAATGGTGAATCTATTTCTTCTTCCTCATGCCCTTGGAAAATGGTCAAGTGATTTAAGGCAAAGTATTCTCGTGGTGCATCATGAGTTAAAGCACTTTCTATCTAAGCACCACTAGAAAACACTCCACTTTGCATCTCTTGAGAAACCAATGCTTTGTTTCAAGCATCCTCTTCCTTCGCTGCAGTGGCCATAATCTCAGCAATCAACTCCCTCGGGGTTTGAAAACTTCTATGACTGATATTAGACAATTCATCTTCTAACAAAGGAATACTATCTTCGTTAACATTTGCTTGAGAAGCTATTTGTCTATTCTGAAGGGCTTCTGCAGCTGCCATTGCGGGCGCCCTAATTTCCTCAAATACCTCCAATGGGCTTCTTTGACTAGGTGTAACAATTTCAATCTGAGGCTCACTGTCTCTATTAACATTCCCATGACTTCATAAGCTTGAAGGCCCAACAACTCCCATTTCTTTGGTTGGCAACATGCTACCATATAATCTTGCCTCAAGGAGACCAGGTGAACTAGAATCGTGAGGTACTTCTCCGGAAGTGATCTCATCAGGAGAGTCGGTGCCCCGACCAGTTGGTCCATATAGTATCTAATATAAATGAGACTAGGGGTCCAACCCCTTTGTCGAATTAGAGTTTTGACTGGAAACACTTCTCTCTTCAGAGCGGAGATGCATAAATGGGCCATACCTTATGCTTAGATACCACGAGGTGAGATCTATTCTATTTCCTGAAGCAAGATCTGTGCCATGTGACTCATCCACTCCATCCTTTTCCTTCTCAGACTCATTACCTTCTTGATCATCCCCAACATTCATAGACATAAATATTCCATCAAAAGTCAACTCTCCTCTTCCAAAAGTGTTTTCAACTCCATCTTTGATTTCTTCCAAGTGGCCCTCATAAAATGGTTCTCGATATATGCAAATCATCTTAACATTGATGTTTGGGATAGACATGTAAGATAATGTAATGTCCCCATTTTTGTGTTCTCTTGCTTTGCAAGTTGAGATGACTTTTGGGGTGGTGTTAGCCTGATCAGAAGGGGATTAAATAATTATTTAATGTCCACTAGGTGGAAAAACACATAAAAAGGGGGACATTGAGTAATTAATTAAAAATGGGGTCCTAAAGTGACATTGGCTTTATAAAGTCACTTTAATTAAAAGTTGATCGGGAAAAGGTAAAAGTGGCGAGAAAAAGATAAAAGTGTTCAAAAGAGGAAAAATGAGTTTAAAAAAGGAAATTGACCTCATTCCCATTCATTCATGTTATTCTTATTTTCGAAAAGTTTGAGAGTTCTTGTGGCTTGTGACTCTTGGGACGAACCCTAAGAGAAAGAGAATAATTTTGGTGGTGAAACCATCCACCTTAGCTATTGAGAGGAGGAGATCACTCAGATCTCTTGTTTGTGCTTCATTTTCCGTGGCCGGACATCAGTTAGTTTCATATCTTGCAAAGTTTCAAGCTGAGTGTTGCGTGGTACCAGTACCAGCGCACCTGCATATGTGCCCCAGGGAGAGAGGGTCATTTTTTTCTAACCAGGAGGGGTGTTATCTAGCTTTTTCTGAGTGGGGGTTATGGCTAGACCCTTTGGTTTCTCCCTTGGGAGCACTATGGCTTAGTGGCATTGATGATTGCCTCATAAAAGGGCTTGAAGCCTTGAGGTGTTGATGTATATGTAACTTCGGAATGTATTTCATCTGTGTATTTTATATATATTTATTGTACCCTTATAAGAGATGTGTTATTCCTCTATAAGGAAGTGTCGTCATGTGGATTGACAAGTGTCGCAAGTGTGTGTACTTGCCGATGGGTTATTAGACCACCATGTGGGGTCGGCCCGGAATTATATATAATATAATGTGGATGTACCTAGCTAGACAAGTCGGCACCATAAGGTCACTGGGCAAAAAGGTGAGTATAAATAGAGATAGGAGATCTCTATTTTACTCACTCGGAAAAGTAACTCACTCTCTCTCAGAAAGTGGCGCACTAGTGAGGAGGAGGAGCATCTGCTACTAGGAGACTATCTCAGTGTTATTTGGTTGTACTTTGGTTGAGCCATTGCTCTCTCTATCTCTGAGGAAGTTGTGGGGTTTTTCACCTTAGGGTTTTCCCCACGGAAACTCTGTGTCTCTTGTCTCTTATGCTTTTGATTCTTGTGATGCTTGTCATATTGTGATTGTCATGCATTGATATACTGTATATGTTATTCTCTCAGTAAAGATCCTAGAGTATAATGAATTAATGCTCAAAATTTAACATGGTATCAGAGCTAACCTGAGAAGAAGACATTTTGCAGTGACGGAAGCTTGAGTTCCTTGTTTATTGGGTTTCTCTCCACAATTTTTTGAAAATCAGTATAGTAGATTGACTCTACTCATCAAGGCGCATCTATCTGTCCAATCAGAACTCAATTCCGAGCATTTTCAGATTTGGCCCTAAAAATTAGGGTTTCCACAAAAATAGGAATTTCTGGAATCTGAAGGCACAGCTGGAAGCTCCTTGCAAAAATCGAAGTTTAGAGCTTTGGATCGAGATTTTTGGTTGGGTAGATCTCCGGGAAACTCAAACCCTAATTCAGGGCTCTCCCTAGTGAACCCAGGAGGACAAAAGGGCAATTCTGAAGGGCAAAACTTTGCTGATCTCAAATTCTGAATGCACCAGGATGATCAGCTCATCAAAGCGCATCTTTCTATCCTTTCAGAAATTTGAAATTCACATTTTGAATTTTTAGGGTTTCTCTGACAAACCCTAATCCGAGACCAGATCCAATTTTCAGCATTTCAAGTGGTAAGACCTAAATCTTTTCTATTTCCATTTGAAGTACTCTTTAAGATGTCTCTCCACACCAAGCTTGAGGATAAGCTTGAAGGGGCTGATAACTTCCGAGCCTGGAAGTATAGGATTGGGTTAATCCTGGAAGAGAATGAGTTGGACTCATATGTGAAAGAAACATCCCTATCCCAGAGGATGAAGAGGCCAAGGCATTGCATAAAAAGAACTTGGTCAAGGCAAAGAGAATCATTGCTGATTCTATCAAAGATCATCTCATACCCCATGTGTCTTCTCTCAAGACACCTAAAGAGATGTTTGACTCTTTGACCAAGCTATTTGAAGGGAAGAACATAAATCGGAAGATGACCCTGCAGAACCAATTGAAAGGAGTAAAGTTTCAGAATGGAGAAACCATTCAATCTTATTTTTCAAGGGTCTCCCAGATCAAGGAACAACTAGAAGTAGTGGATAAAATGGTGGAGAATGGTGAAGTGGTGATGACCACTCTAAATGGCCTACCCAGGTCATGGGATTCCTTTATTCAAGGAATTTGTGCAAGGAAGAAGTTGATCTCCTTCAGTAGACTACAGGAAGAATGCTCACAAGAAGAAGCAAGGCTTGTGGCACGAGAAGAAAAGATGGGGAATGAAGATCAAGCTCTCACAGCTCACACCAAGAAAGGAAAGTTCAAGAGAGAGCCATCTCGCTCCAAGAAATCTTCACATCACTTCAAAGAAAGAAGAATATGCTTCACCTGTAATGAGAAAGGACATATTGCCATAAATTGTCCCAAGAACAAGAAGGACAACAACATCTCCAATAAGAAGAAGAAGGGTAGCAAAAGAAGGTTTCATGCTCATGCTGTCGAAGATGATGAACCCCCAAAGAAGAAAGCTAGGGCAGAAAGTGATAGTAATGATGACTCATCAAGTGAAGAAGAGTATGTTCTGATCTCTGCTCTCACAGGTACCATCTCCCATGGTTGTAATGATTGGTTGATTGATAGTGGGGCTTCCAAACACATGATTGGGTTTAAGGAATCTTTTGTGAACCTATCAGAACATGAATCACCTCATAAGGTGAAACTTGGGGATGATTATCAATATCCAATCAAAGGAAGTGGTGAAGCCTCCTACAACCTAGATTCTGGAAAATCTTTGAAGATGAAAGAAGTCCTTTATGTACCTGGGCTCAAGAAGAACTTACTCTCCATCTCTGCATTAGATGCAAAAGGTATGAGGGTTGCATTTGTGGATGGCCAAGTCCTAATGTGGCCAAAGGGAAAGAACATAGATGATGCAGTAGTGATTGGAGAGTAAGAGGGAGGTTTGTATAAATTGAAGAGACAACCTGAACATTCCATGGTGCATGAATCCATGGAGCCAAGTGAACTTTGGCATAGAAGACTTGCTCATATGCACTATAGAGCACTTCCAATTGCAAGCAAGGCAGTAGAGGGTCTTCCTGAAATCAAGACCAAACATGAAGGTGTTTGCAAAGGATGTGCAAAAGGTGAGAACATTAAGAAGGCTTTCCCAAGCAGTGAAAGCAAGGCAAAAGACATCCTGGAAATCATCCACTCAGATGTGTGTGGCCCTATGTCATCCAGTTCCCTGAGTGGGTATGTTTACTATGTCTCATTTATTGATGACTTCTCCAGGAAGACTTGGGTATACTTCTTGAAGAGCAAAGATGAGGTGCTTGATAAATTCAAGGAATTCAAAACCTTGATGGAGAATCAATCTGACAAGAAGATCAAAACATTCAGATCCGACAATGGTGGAGAATTCACCTCAAGTGACTTCAAGAAGCTGTGTAGTGATTCAGGGATTAAGAGGGAGTTGACTGCTCCTTATAATCCTCAACAGAATGGAGTTGCAGAAAGAAAGAACATAACTATCATGGAAGCAGCAAGGGCAATGCTGCATGACCAAGATCTACCTATGCATCTATGGGCAGAAGCAGCTAGAACAGCTGTGTATGTGCAGAACAGAACACCCCACAAGATATTGGACAACAAGACTCCAGAAGAGGTCTTTTCTGGTAAGAAACCTGAAGTCAGTCATCTCAGAATATTTGGTTGTCCAGTATATACTCATGTCCCAAAGGAAAAGAGGACTAAACTAGATCCTTCAGGAAAGAAGGGTATCTTTGTGGGTTACAGTGAAAGCTCGAAGGCTTACAGAATATACTTTCCAGGGTTTAAGAAGATTGATGTCAGCAGGGATGTAACATTTGATGAAAACTCAGCATTCATCAAATCAAGGAAGGCACCTATCGAAGTTGATGAAGAACCTAAGGAAACTAGATTTCAAGACACTACCATGACTGAAGCAGTTCCAGAAGTTGTTTGTGAATTTGAAGATCCGCAAGAACCTGTAGATCCACCCCGTGAGGATAACTCTCACAAGAGGAAACTTGCATGGGCTAGAGGGCTCATTCAAGATGCAGAAAGATTTGGCATTCCAGATGAAGAACACAGAGCAAAGAAGAGAACCAGATCACATACCAGTTATGTTGCTTTACTCTGTGACATTATGAACAAAGAGCCTTCCAGTTATGAAAAAGCAGCGGAAAAGAAAGAATGGAAGGATGCCATGTTTGAGGAATACCAATCAATAATGAAGAATGATGTTTGGGATGTTGTCCCAAGACCTAAAGAGAAGTCTGTTGTGACTTCTAAATGGATCTTCAAAATCAAGCATGCTGCAGATGGCAGTGTGGAGAAATACAAAGAAAGATTCGTAGCTCGTGGATTCTCTCGGAAAGAGGGAATAGATTATGAAGAAACTTTTGCACCTGTAGCCAGGTATACTTCATCAGAACAGTACTTGCCCTGGCTGCAGCTATGAAATGGAAAATACACCAGATGGATGTCAAGACTGCTTTCTTGAATGGTGTAGTTGAAGAGGAAGTATATGTGGAGCAGCCACTCGGTTTTGAAATACATGACAGGGAGTCATATGTGTGCAGATTGAAGAAAGCCTTGTATGGCTTGAAGCAAGCTCCCAGAACCTGGTATGGTAGGATGGACAGTTTCCTATCTAGTTTGGGCTTTACCAAGAGTAAAGCGGATTCCAACCTTTACTACAAGGTTGAGGAAGGGAATCCTGTGATTCTACTCCTGTATGTGGATGACTTATTTGTAACAGGAGATGACAGATTGATTGCAGATACTAAGAGGAAGCTTGCTGCTGAATTCGATATGAAAAATTTGGGAATGATGCACTATTTCCTAGGTATGGAGGTGTGGCAGAGTGTAGGTGGGATTTTCCTTGGTCAAGGGAAGTACACAGTAGATATCCTGAAGAGATTTGGGATGATGGATTGCAAGGCCATGGCCACACCTATGGCATCGAATCTGAAGCTTTTATGCGATGCTTCATCTGAGCCGTTTGATGTCTCTATGTATCGTCAGATGATTGGGTCCTTGATGTACTTGACGAACACGAGACCGGACATTTGCTTTGCTGTGAACACATTGAGCCAGTTCCTGATGGATCCGAGGAGTGTTCACCTGATTGCTGTAAAGCATGTTCTGAGGTACCTGAAGGGTACAGTGGACTATGGGCTCAGGTATGAAGCGAATCAAAAGTTTAACCTACAGGGTTATGTTGATTCAGATTGGGCTGGCAGTGCTGCAGATAGGAAGAGCACAGCTGGGTGCTGCTTCAGTATGGGATCAGGTGTGATCTCTTGGTTTAGCAGGAAGCAGTCCTGCGTAGCACTGAGTACAGCTGAGGCAGAGTATGTTGCAGCTTGTTCAGCTAGTTATGAGGCAGTATGGCTACGGAAGCTACTGTCTGAGTTATTTGATCTCCCGTTGGATGCTACTGGTATCTTCTGTGATAACCAGAGTTGTGTGAAGCTGTCTGAGAACCCAGTTTTTCATGACAGGTCGAAACACATAGAGATCAAATATCACTATATCAGGGATATGGTGCAGAGAGGAGCTGTGAAGCTCCTGTATGTTGTGACGGACGAGCAGATTGCAGATGTGCTGACGAAGCCACTAGCCAGGGTGAAGTTCGAGTACTTCAGAGAGAGGCTTGGCGTTCTTCAGATCGAGGACACTTCGAGGAAGAAGTGATGGACACATTTGCTGAAGCCATTCCAAGCATGTTGGAAGGGGGATCCTTCACATGGTTGTGGATGTAAGCGCTGGATGATGAGCATTAGGATGATGTTCTGGTTTCTGCTTGGATATGATCAGTTGGATCATTTTTTTGTATGTATGTATTCATCATGTTGGATGCTGGATATGATCAGTTGGATCATTTTTATGTATGTATGTATGCATCATGTTGGATGCTGGATATGATCAGTTGGATCATTTGTATGGATTGTGTATATGCATCATGTTGGATGCTTGGACCATGTATCTGTATATGTATCAGGTGGATACATTGTATGATCAGGTAGATCATGTATATTGATATGTATCAGGTATGATCAGGTAGATCATGTATGTTGATGGATACATTGTGTGGATCATGTATCTATGTATCAGGTGGATACACTATGTATGATGATATGTATCAGGTAGATACGTGGTGTGCATCAGATGGATGCATTGTATGATCAGGATGATCGTGGATGACGAGCTTCTCCAGATGACATGCAGCAGGATGTTGCAGTGATGATGATCAGGGTGATCATGTGTACATCAAGATGATGTATGGTGAGTATCAGATGATACTTTGTGGCCGTGGATCAGGTTGTGCAGGTAAGCATGTAATTTGTGCCCTGGGAGATTTGTAGATGGTCTTTCGAGGTTTTGCCTATGGCATGTAATTCAGTGCCCTGGGACATCTGGCAAATGCTCTTTCGAGGTTTTGCTTTGGGAGGACATATAATTTGTGCCCTGGGAGATCTGCAGATAGTCTTTTGAGGTTTTGCCTATGGCATGTAATTCGGTGCCCTGGGATATCTGTCAAATGCTCTTTCGAGGTTTTGTCCTATGGCATGTAATTTGCTCCTGGGAGATCTGGACAGGATGAAAAAGGCCTCAGATGCTTCAGCCAGGTTTTGCCATGACCACATGTAATTTGCTCCTGGGAGATCTGGACAGGATGAAAAAGGCCTCAGATGCTTCAGCCAGGTTTTGTCGTGAGATCACATGTAATGTGGTCCTCGGAGATCCGACAGGTAGAGCCGCGTGCTCGTAACAGCCTGGGATGCTTCAGCCAGGTTTTGTGATGGGTCACATGTAATGTGCTCCTGGGAGATCCTACAGGTAGAGCTGTGTGCTCGTAATAGCCTGGGATGCTGCAGCCAGGTTTTGTGACGCATGTAATAAGTCCTGAGAATTCCACAGTATGGCCAGTGATGATGAAGACCTGCAGGTGGTGGGCCTACATCTAGTATGAAAAAGGACTGGCTCTGTAGAACTTCCTATGACGAGTAGAGTCAGAGATTGGTTGAGATAGCAGCAGCAGTGACGATGATGATGATGATGCATCGATGACGATGATCCAGAGAAGAAGACTTGTCTAGCAGATCTGTGTCGAGAAATACCTTCCTAGTTAAGAGGGAGTGTTGATGTATATGTAACTTCGGAATGTATTTCATCTGTGTATTTTATATATATTTATTGTACCCTTATAAGAGATGTGTTATTCCTCTATAAGGAAGTGTCGTCATGTGGATTGACAAGTGTCGCAAGTGTGTGTACTTGCCGATGGGTTATTAGACCACCATGTGGGGTTGGCCCAGAATTATATATAATATAATGTGGATGTACCTAGCTAGACAAGTCGGCCCCATAAGGTCACTGGGCAAAAAGGTGAGTATAAATAGAGATAGGAGATCTCTATTTTACTCACTCAGAAAAGTAACTCACTCTCTCTCAGAAAGTGGCGCACTAGTGAGGAGGAGGAGCATCTGCTACTAGGAGACTATCTGAGTGTTATTTGGTTGTACTTTGGTTGAGCCATTGTTCTCTCTATCTCTGAGGAAGTTGTGGGGTTTTTCACCTTAGGGTTTTCCCCACGGAAACTCTGTGTCTCTTGTCTCTTATGCTTTTGATTCTTGTGATGCTTGTCATATTGTGATTGTCATGCATTGATATACTGTATATGTTATTCTCTCAGTAAAGATCCTAGAGTATAATGAATTAATGCTCAAAATTTAACATGAGGTTGGTGTCCGGGGCTCCCAAGAATCTCAACTTGAAGGAGGGTTGAAGCTAGCTTGCTTCCTTTCCACCTTTGGCAATTTCAAGACAACTTCCCTTAGCACTCCACTTAAAAGTCTCTTGGGTGCATCTTTTCGGCAACAAGCTTATTCCCCTTTCTCTTTCTCCTTCTAAAACAAGCTCTTATTTGGTTATCGGTCCTTTGAGTTTCAGATCTAGTTCCTTTTCAAAGGATATTTACAAAAGTAGATATGATTTTGTGCTTAGATCTAGAGTCATTCAAAACTTTAAATCTTTTCATCTAAATCTAGCTTTAAGAAAGTCTTTCTTTGGCACAATTTTTCAAGTTGATCTAAAGGCTTGTTTTAAAGGCTTTATTTTAAAAGTATTTCAAGATAAATCTAGCAAGTTAAAGTGCTTCACTGGCTTCCCTTAAAAGGTTGTCCAAGATCCTAAAGGAAGTTGGTCTTACAAGCCAAGTTCCCTTGGTTACCACTTCCTTAGATTTAGTTTTATCATAGTTTGATTTAGCAAATTTTTTTTGGTTTGCCCAAATCACTTTCAAAGTGATTTTGAGCATTTTTTGGCCACTAATTTGTTTGTTGTTTTTTGCTTTTTGTCAGTAGGTTTAGAGGTGTTTTGGGCATATTTGTGTTAAACCAAGACCTCAAGGATCGCCTTGAATCAGTCTCCCTTCTTCTTAAGCAGTTTCTCAAAGCTTTGTAACCTCTTTTCTCCAAATCTGTAAGGAGAAAGAGGACTTCTTCCCTTTACAAAAAAATTTATTGTAAAAAACCATAATAAGAGAGATCTAGTGGGCTATTTAGAGCCCACTCCCCATCCCCCTGGGGGGATTTGTGTCGGTGTCATTTTTACATGCGATTTTTCTTTCGTAGTTTGCTTTCATTAAAACGAACTTAATTAGCTTTAAAACTTACCGTTTGTTGGTTCCGTTTCAACGGCGGACCACAAACTCACTTAGGACATAGGAACTTTTTAATTGATCTTTTTTTTTACAGACCATATACTTTGAGCACATTTTTTATTCCAATCAATTTTTTGCAAAGTAAATGGATACTAACCCACTAAATTTGTAGTGTAGTAATTAGATCACAAGTTTCTTTCAGTCTTTTATCTTTTGTTAAAACAAACCCCCTTGCTTTCCTGAATTACTACACCAATTGAAAATGCAAGAGACCTGAATAAGTGGTGCATGGAAAAGAGACACTTGGGGTATTTATCTAAACAGGAAAAAACATCTTTAAAATTCTTAAAATTAACCAAGACTTTGTTCCCTGTATGCTTTGGATCTCTACAGCTTTGACTGACTAGTTGATCAAACTAGAAAGGGACTAAGTGACTAGTAATTAGTTGTTTCACCTTTTTCAAATAAACTCCCAAGACAAAAATCCAGCATCTCGTTTTGCTTCATGTGGTCAAATTTCACATAGAAAGCGGGAACGACTAGATAGTGACCGCAAGGCCATGTCAGGCCACACCCTTGTTTGGTGTGGTGTTGGACACACCCTCGCGACTCCATCTAGCCCACATTTTCTCGTGTGGGGCCACACTTAGTGAGTTTGGACACATTCCCTGTACCTTCAGGGTATATTGGGAATCCCCCTCCCGTTAATCAACGCATCTTTCAATAAGCTAAAACTGACCAAGAACAATTTGCAATACATTCACTACAACAACACTCTATTCTTTCGACTCCATTTTGGCACTGGTCTTGTTTACAAATTTCAATCTTATGCATCTTGTGTTGAATGGTTATGATCATTGTTGGTTGTTGACTTAATTTCATATTGCAAGTATCTCGCCTTCAGTATTTGTTTACAAAAAGTTCCTAAATAACTTACACATTCACAAACTAAGTCGCTTAATCATCCTTAGTAACTTTTAGGGTCTACCCCCCTTTGCTTTGTTAGGAGTTTGCCAAAACGGAGGAGTCAAGATCAAGTGACAGTACTTGACTTGAAACTTGCCCCCAAGGACACACCCAGTGGCTTGAATATTTCTGCCACATTAACCTCGAGGTGCATGTAATACGACAACACTCAGATTGTAAGGATAGGATCGCTCCACAGTGGAGTTGCGATGTGGAGTCGCCAGGTGAACAAAACTGAGCATTCACCAAATGATATGTCGTTATGGAGTTGGGAGAAAGAGATGATACAAATATTGTAATACCCCAAATGCTGGACTTTGACCCCTTCTATATTTTGCTAAGTATTATTTTAGTTTACTTAGATGACATTAGAAATTTGAGAAATTGATTTCTAATGATCATGTGGACTCATTTAAAGTGGTTTTAACTACTAGGCCTTGAGCATAATCATCTTGTCCTTATTATCTTAACAATCTAGTTGCTTGAATATTTGATTTACATCTTTCATTCTTGCAATTAGCTTGATTTATTTGGTGATTAAGTTTCACTTTAAGCCCTTAAGCAATCTTAGAGATTCTTATTGGCTTCATTTTTTTAAATTTGAAGCCTTTCAGTAATTTAGTATGATATTGTGATTCGGATTTTATTCTTTGATTAGATCAATATAAGAGAACATACTCATTCAGTATTTAATCATCTTTGAGTTCATTACAAGCTCTAGGATTTCACCCTATACTTTGTTATTCATGGAATCTCCAAGAACTTGGGAGTCTTCTTTCACCTTTGGATAGGGCCAACATCAAAAGAGATCTGAGGGCCATTAGTTCAGCATAGTTGTTTGCTCTTACATGCCATTTTCTTATGTAATATTTCTGTGTAGTTGATCGGCATTAGTAGAATAATATAAAATTAGGCTGTTTTGTCTTTTGCTGAAAGATAATTCATTGTTGCTAAACAGGTTAACCCTGATTTGAATGTGGAGTTGAAGCCTCAGGCACAACCACGGCCATATCAGGAAAAAAGTCTAAGTAAGATGTTTGGGAATGGTAAGCTTTTTAGACTTTGCCTTATTTAGCTAGTGTTACTATTGGAAGATTGAGGTATGGTATGATCAGGCCAAGTTCGGGCTTGCTTAAATAAACATGTTGGAGTTTGAATTATAAATCTTTTTGCAGTTTTTCGAAATTGAAGAAAAATGTTGCAGATTTTGCAATGCTTGAATTTCAAGTAATCATACAGAGGCATCTTTTTTTTTGAGAAATCCATCTTGTAGAATCTCTTTGGCTAAGTTTCCATGTTATGAGGGGCGTTTTTATGCCATCAAAGTCACCCAGAATTTGCACCTGGCCTTTGCACCCACTCAAGGGGTTTTGAACCCAGGTATCTGCATTAATACAGGTTCGATCACTTCACTGCTTACTGCTAGACCACACTACCATGGGCTACAGAGAGACATCTTTTCACACCATCAAATTTGTGATTTCCGATCTCACAGAAATATGTTTTTATTTATCTCAAATGGACAAATGGGAGTACTCCAGCAATGAAGTATTAAACCATACCCTCACTACAGAGTCTTGATTAGGACTATAGATTAGCTCGAGAGTTTGTAGCCTTTGATATTCTTTCAGATCATGATACATTGCTATTTAGATGCCTTCATTTGATGTTTATCCAAGGAATGCCTAGACCCTTCAATTCATTTCGTAGTCCCATTGGACTTAATATCTTATTTTGGATGGCACAACCATTCTCCATTGTTTTCCTTTAAGGATCATTTACATCTTGAAATCTAGCAGTCTTCTTTGTAATATTTTTGATGAAAGTAGTACCTTCAAACCATTGAACTTATAAAAGAGTAGTAGAAAGACTGAAATTCAGGACCATGTGTACTTGCATATAGATAGATAGATCCATGACACATAATTGCACTCCATCTTTTATTTTGAATAAGCAATCTATTCAGAGCAATCAAATGAGGACCCACGTTGTTACCTTCAGATCAGTGTCTGACACGATACAGTTTTCTAGTCTCACTCATATCAATCAAGCTGTGTAGATGGAGAGATGTACACATCTACTTTCATAGGTGATATCTGTCTGCCAGTAATAAGCTATTTATCATGTCATAGTTTTGTAATATGGCTTGTTTTCTATAATCTGTAAAGAAAAGGTAGCTTGATAAAATAATCAGTGAATTTTGCCTGAGAATGTAACTAATGTAGTCAATAGTAAGGCTAGAAGAAGCTATTTCTTCTAGAACCATCTACTGT
Organism: Larix kaempferi; assembly: GCA_027924585.1. Taxonomy (NCBI): domain Eukaryota; kingdom Viridiplantae; phylum Streptophyta; class Pinopsida; order Pinales; family Pinaceae; genus Larix; species Larix kaempferi. The sequence goes on along the minus strand of BSBM01000018.1, from coordinate 4,096,479 downwards.
TTTTTTTTGCAATAACAGATAGTTTTTATATATATAAAAGAGCTGTGGCTGTAAGCCAAACAGCAAGGCGTTTACATCAAAAATCTGGATTCAAACCAGAGATGGATTTGTTTCATTTGAAGCAAAATGACAGTGTATTTTTCATTGTTCTTCTGCCTTTTAAAGTTAAAAAAAGAGCTGTTCCGACAGGTCCAAAAAACTTTCATATACTGGCCTAATACATACAAGCAGATGTAAAACATAGCATAACTAGAAGACATTATTTAGACCCTACTAGTTCTGGCCAGAGCCAAGCAGATTATCATTGCTCTCATCCATATCCACGTTCGCGTGGTGCACAGGGTTGCTTCAAATGAGCCCAGAAGAAGCCGAGGTCGGGTGGCTTGGAGTCGTATCAATGTCCAAAGCCTGAAGGTGTGCATTCAGGTCCTCTGCAATGCGAACCATTCTCCCACTCTGCTCATCAATCATGCCCCGCATTTCTTCCACTGTTTGTTGAATTTCTAAAATCTGCTCCTGCTGGTCACTGGATATATTGGACATGACTTGCTGCAGACCAATCACTTCTTCCCTCAGAGTGCAAACCTCACGTCTCAATTCCCCTATATCGTAAGACAGACAACGGTTGCATGCCTTTTTTCCTTCTTTCCCCAAACTCTCTGTAATTTGGAGCTGTGCTAACTGCGTTTTGACCAGGCCTTCATCCCCTTTCTCCTTCCTGCCAGCGAAAATCTTGTCCTCCAGCGCCCACCAGTGATGGTAGGAGCTTGCGACCAAGGTTGAGTTCGAGCAGGACATTCCAATGACTACCTCCTCTAGACTTTGCTTCCTCTGCAGCTTCCGACGAATGCTCTGATTCATGAATGCTGACTCTATTCCACTTAATGTCTGTTCACTTGTGTGAGGGGAGCTATAATCCGTCTCTTCCAGCCAACTTAGCATCTGTTCGCATGTGCAAGGGGTGAAATATCCTGTCCTGTCCATCGCCTCCTTGTCAAACTGCTGTACCATTTCACCGTCAGGAAGACGCGTGCCCTGTCAGCTGAATGCATGCCCAAAGTATTGATGTCACGGCACATGAAGATGGATTCAACCCCCACTACTTAGATCCAGGTCCCCTTGATTAAGATGGGACCCTTTGTTTGCTAGAAAATCAGCCCTCTCGTTGTTGTTCCTTAAGATGTTATGATAGGTTATATTTTCAAAGGATGAAGATATACACCTTATCCTTCTCATAGTTTTCCCAAGAGGTGAAAAGTCCCCCATTACTCTTGTACGTAAGGCTTGGATAATCATCATAGAGTCTCCTAGCACTTTTATGTTGTTAATTCCTCGTTCTTGTAGAAGTTGCAGGCCAAGATAGAGGGCATGGGCTTCTGCCATGTTGTTAGTTTTCTTCCCTAGCCCCCAAGCAAGCTTTGTTCTTCCTGTCCATCGGGGTCCTATACACCCCCCCCTGCACCTGCCACCCCTTTATCTGCTGTTATGGAACTGAGGTAATTTCATTGTAAAGCTACTTCAATAAAATATGTTGGTAGTGGTACTGGTTTTGCAATCAGTATAAGAATTTTCAATAGAAAAAATGGACAAAAGGAAAGAAAAAGTAAATAGAAAACAAACAAACACATGTACACATTAAGTTTCAGAAATACTTTATATAATTTTTTCCAAGTTTGCAAGGGTTCATGGGTGCAGGTGGACGTGTGGGGATGCCATTTTTTATTTTTGAAAACCAGGTTTGTCAGGGCACAAGGGTATGTCAAATATGCATGCATATATCTATATATACTCATCATTGATCAACATGCATATATTCTATCAAATATGTCAGAGTTAAAAAACTAGAACTTAGAAAATCTAAAATGATAAAAACTTAAAAATGTGGAAAAATATGATTACTGATGTATTGATCAGATAAACTATAAGATCAGAGATCCCAATTCATATAAGTCATGACAAGGATATTTCAAAATTCAACATAATATAAATAACTATTATATTACGCTATAACATCAAAAAAATGCTAAATATTGAGAACAGAGTATAAAACATTAAAAAAATGCTCACCAATGCCAATGCTAGAGTTTTCTGCATCCTTTCGATCCTTGATCAAGATTCTTTCTAGATGCTCAACACGATCAAATAATTTAAGATCGAAGATTCCAATTTCATAAAAGTCATGATATTAACATAGTATAAATGATTATTATATTACGTTATAGCATAAAGGAATTACTAAAGTTTGAAAACTTCAAAGTTCAAATCATTCAAAGTAAATGCTCATCCATGCCACTTATAGAGCCTTCTGCATCATCTAGATCCTTTATCAAGATGCTCTCTACGTACGCATCACTCTCCAGCTCTGGTTCATTTGTAAGGTTTGCAATTGTAGGAAACTCAACAAGGAAATTTGGTTCAATTTTCTGATCCACAAATATAGCAAAATTTGTGAATTGGTCCCATTTCATGAAAGTAGCTTCCTTGTACCCTAGCTCTTTCTGAGAAACAAGGTGAAGGGAAATGTGAATGTCAGTCAGGTATTTTTCTTTCATTGATGATTTGATCCCAATTGACTTCTTTATTGAATGAAAAAAGTTCATTAATACTAGCACTCAAATTTTGTTAGAAAGTGACAACGAAGGAAGGTCTTCCTACATGCATGTGTCCTTGCATGCAGAAGACATTAATTGGAAGCCAATAAAATGTATTTAATTAGTTTTCTTAAGTTCACTTTGGAAAATTAATTAAAGTGATCTAATTAATTATTGACTTAATGAAATACTTTTTATAAAGTATAAGTGAAAAATTAAAGTAAAGGCAAGATCTAATCTTGGCCATTCATTCTCACCGGAGGATCTTAACCTTAGATTTATAGTGAGATTAGGTTATTCGCTTAGCATTGAGTTATAAAAGAAAGATCAATTGGTGGAGAGGACACACAATTGCATTCTGATAGAGATGGAGGAAAAAGGAGTGTGAGAGAAGTTTTTGAGAAGAAGACGGAGGAGCAGAAATTCACCGAAAGCAGGAGAGAGAAACAACAGCGGGCAGAGGTGACCATATGGAATTCCGTACAGTACTGTCCGTACAGATTCCGTACAGTAGGCCGTACGGATCTGTACATCAGGCCGTACAGCAGCAGCAACTTGCTGCCTTGGGATCCGTGCTAGCATATAGGTTTTTCTCATTGTTTTTCTGTGGTATGATTTCGCCTATTGGGATGAATCGAAATCTAAATTGTATTGCTCCATATTTTCTGAATAAAATAAAGATCTCATACTGCTGCATCGGTTTTCCCATCTTGGGTTTTGTCCGGGGGTTTATACCCAAAAAGACTGAGTTGTCTCTATTCATGTGATTGCTGCTATATTTCTTTCAGTATTTATTTTCCGCTGCATAGTGAAGAAATCCATGTGTGGTTATTTGTTAGAAATTAATTTGGCATGCATTTAGCCCTAGTTGGATTTTAAGGAAATTTACATGGTATCAGAGCTCTTCTGAGCAGACTGAAATAGGGAGCAGTAGGTTGGTTGGATAAATCACTGCATATCTATCCAAGGGTTTACAGTTACTATTCACTATGTAGTATGGCCATACAGTTAAGAGGATCTCCAGGGGGCACAGAACTTTCCTACTTGGAAAGAGAGGATCACCAGGATCCTTGATGTCAGTGATGCTGCAGAGCACATTGATGATCAAAAGGTAGCTCCCACAGATCCGGATGGGTTAGCAAAATGGAAGTAGATAGATTCTAGAGCTATGTTGATCATTCTAGATGGGGTGAAGGACCACATAGTCCCTCATCTGTCTGGGAAGAAGTCCGCATTAGAGATGTGGAATGCTTTGGAGAGTCTTTACCAGAGCAAGAATGAAAACCGAAAGATGGTACTGCAAGAGAGATTGTGTAGTACCAGGATGGCCAAGGGTGAAGGAGTGGTGCCTTATCTTACAAGGCTCACACAGATTAGGGGTGAGCTTGGAGTAGTGGGCTCTAAGACTGAGGATGAGGAGCTAGTTCGTATAGCTCTCAATGGCTTCTCTAAGCCATGGGACGTCTTTGTCAAAGGCGTGGTGGCTAGGGAGAAGCTCCCCGACTGGCAAAGATTGTGGGAAGACTTCGCACAGGAAGAGACCTGCATGGGTCAAGGTTCAACTTCATCCAGCGGTACTACACAAATCGTGGATGAAGAGGCTCTAGCCCTATCGAGCAAAGGTAAGGGGAAGGCAAAGAAGAAGAAGGGTGGCAAGAAGAACTTGGACATGGCAAAAGTCAAGTGATTCATTTGTCACAAACAAGGACATTTTGCTTCCCAGTGCCCAGAGAAGAAGAAGAAGAACAACAACACTCAGATGACAGGTTCTACAGAGGTGGATGATTTCAGCAAGAGTTTTGAGGAGGATTTTTGCTTGATAGCTTGCATGGTAAGTTCCATCAGTAGCAGTATCTGGTATGTGGACAGTGGTGCATCTTGTCATATGACAGAACATAGGTCTTTCTTCAAGAGCTTGAAGGAGGGTGGAGTAAATCTCCATATTGAGTTAGGAGATGATGCGCGGTATCAGGTGCAGGGTGTTGGCATTGTATCGTTTCAAAGGGAGTCTGGAAAACCCATCAGCTTTGCTGATGTGTTATATGTCCCAGGGATGAAGAAGAATCTCATATCAGTTTCCACACTAAAAGACAAGGGTTTCTAGTGACTTTTCGGGATAGGAAAGTATATATCAGGCCACATGGGTTAGATCAGAGATTGGACAGGATGATTGGGGTTCAGAGCGGGAAGGTTTACAGACTACAGTTTGAGCCTGCAAGGGCTCTGGTCAGTAGCAACAACAGTGATGGTGAGTTATGGCATAGGAGTATGGCACACTTACATCATGGTGCACTGAGACAGGAAGTCATTGGAGTTCCTTCAGTATAGGAGGACAAGCACAACCACTGCAAGGGTTGTGCGTTGGAGAAGAACATCGGGAGACCTTTCCCACATAGTGAGCACAAGTTTGAGGGAGCCTTAGACTTGGTGCATTTGGATGTATGCGGACCAATGAGTGTACATTCATTCAGTGGTTACAGTTACTCTGTCACATTCATTGATGACTATTCCAGGAAAACCTGGATCTATTTTCTAAAGGCCAAGTCAGAGGTCTTCGATCGGTTCCGAGAGTTCAAAACTCTCGTGGAGAACCAAACAGGGAGAAAGATCCGGATATTGAGGATAGACAACAGTGGTGAGTACACCGACAGAGAGTTTGTGGAGTATTGTGCATCAGAGGGGATCAGGAAGGAACACACTGTTCCTCATACCCCGCAACAGAATGAAGTGGTAGAGAGGAAGAACAGGACACTGGTGAGTGCAACTAAGGCCATGTTATTTCATCGGGGATTACCTCTATTCCTATGGGCCGAGGCATTTCGGACTACAATATATGTCCAGAACAGGTGTCCCCACACAGCATTGGGGAGGAAGACACCTGAGGAGGTATTCAAAGGTATTAGGCCAGATGTGAATCACTTACGCATATTTGGTAGTATCTGCTATTGTCACATTCATGCTGACACTAGGAAGAAGCTGGATCCTTCTGGGGAGAAGGGGCTTCTAGTTGGGTATAGTGAGACTTCCAAGGCTTACAGAGTTTATATCCCAGCTCGCAAGAGGATCATTGTGAGAAGGGATGTCCATTTTGATGAGGACCGAGCCTTGAGTAGATCTATGGACTTACTAGCACAGGAGTAGCCAACTGAGGACTCGGGAGGAGTCAAGTTGGAGGAGTCACAGGTACAGGTTCAGACATAGGGCACAGGTTCTGGTAGTCAGAGGGAGTTAGGTGGACAAGATCCTCCTATCTTTGATGGGGAGGATGAGCAGCAGCAGCAGGAGGATATCTAGCAGCCGCAGTAGGCAGACACTAGGGCACGACCTAAGTGGTATAGGGCCACTGTTTAGTATTCCATATAGGTGAGTCTTCCACAGAGATCTTTCAGACGGAGCGTACCACTAGATAGACTTAGCTATATGGCACTGATGACAGAGTTGATAGACTCCGAACCTTCTAGTTGTGAGGAGGCGGCACAGGTTGATGTGTGGCAAGAGTCCATGGTTGAGGAGTATGACCCAATCATGAAGAATCAAGTATGGGAGGTTGTGCCAAGACCAGAGAGTAAGAAGGTTGTGGGTTCCAGATGGATCTATAAGGTAAAGCATGCAACAGACGGAAGTGTGGAGAAGTACAAGGCACGCTTCGTGGGGAAGGGGTATTCGTAGAAGGAAGGTATTGACTATGAGGAAACCTTCGCCCCTGTCGCTAGGTAATCATCCCCATTGCTTTGCACACTAGGGCCGCATTGTAGATTTTCTGGGTTTTACTGCTTGCTGGTTTATGTCAACATTTCAGTGATTTTCACCGACAGCCGGTTTTGCATAGGCTGAAGGTTACTTATGAAATTTTCAGTAACAATTAAACACGCTGTAAAATACCACTAACAGGTTGAAAATAAATATTTAAAACATTCACACCATAAAAAGATAGACTCAGTATTTTCGGCAACTGTGCCATGGAAAAACCCCCATGGGGAAAACCAGTAAGAGAGAGAGAGATTTATTATTTCTTCAGTAGCAAAAATAGAACAGTAATACAGTGAAAATACAACTTATCTCCACTCAGAAATTTCACCCACAGATTGCCTCGATAAATGTGCTGAGACAATCTTGATTTCTGTGCAAAAAATCAGTCTTGAAATTAATGCTGAACCCTTCTCGATTTATGTGCAGAATCAACCTCGAAAACTGTGCTGAACTGTTCCTCAATTTCTGTGCATGAATCAACCTTGAAATCCGTGCTGAGAAGTGACACCGGTACAGTCTGTACAGACCTGTTGTACCAGACTATTTCTCGAAAATCGTGCAGAGTGGAACCTCAATTTCTGTACCAGATTACCTCGAAATCTGAGCCTGGAATTAATGCCTCGAAATGTGCGCAGAGAATCTCGAAAACTGTGCCCAAGAACTCCTCGAACTGCGTGCAGAAAAAGATGACTGCTGTACGGTATTTCTCCTCGGGATTTGTGCTGAAGATAAATCTTGCTATCTAGAAATCCGTGCTGATAATAAATGCCAAATCTGTGCCTCGATTTCAGTGCCCAACTCAGTAAAGGGTGCCTTGAAAATCGTGCAAGTGCTCTTGGTCTCTCTCTTCTCTTTCTCTATACTTCATTCATCAAAAGTGAGCTCAAATGCCTCCCTCATGCTTTTTGATCAAAACCCTAGGGTGAATCTAATCCAACGGTGGAGAAAGATCCAATCCAATGGATAGGATTCAATGAGAGTAAAAATCACTTTCATTTAAATCACTTAAATAAAAAATTTCACTCACCCACTTAACTTTATCAAAAAGTGACTTTAATTTTATAAAGTCTCATTAAGTGCATTTAATGTGAGGGTCACCTTTTCCCCCCTTCTAAGTGACATTAGGAAATTGTCTCTTGGGGAACACTTCCCTAGGTACAAAACTAACACTCCCTCTTACCGAGGAAGGTGTTCCGCACCACTCCCAACTTATCTCTGAAGAAGACAAACTTCCCCCTCCCCAAAGACTTCGTCAAGATATCTGCTACCTACTCATCAATGGAAATATATTGCAACTCAACTGCCTCTCTCTGGACGTAGTCCTGGATGAAATGGTACCTGATCTCAATGTGCTTTGACCTGTCATGGAACACCGGATTCTCAGAAAGCTGAATGCAACTTTGATTGTCGCAATAGATCACCGTAGCTCTAAGCTGTTGATCAAATAAATCTACCAATAACTTACAAAGCCACAGTGCTTCGCAAGTAGCCTGACTGGCTGCCATGTACTCAGCCTCGACAGGACTCAATGCAACAAACTTCTGTTTCCGACTGAACCACGACACTACTGCCGAGCCCAAACTGAAACAACAACTGGAAGTGCTCTTCCGATCCCTCACACAACCTGCCCAGTCTGAATCTGTGAACCCAACCAAGCTGACTCCATCCGAACCCCTTTAGTCCAGACCATAATCCATTGTACCTGCCAGGTATCTCAGAACATGCTTTGCGGCAGTACAATGCACACTCCTAGGCTCCACCATGAATTGGCTTAAGAGTGTTAACTGCAAAACACAAGTCTGGCCTGATGTTGACCAAATACATCAACGAACCAACGAGTTGACGATAGAGTGTGGGATCCACCAACTTACCCTCGGAAGCATGAAGTTGCTTCCAGTTGGTGATCATCGGTGTAGACATAGGCCTGCAGTCCTCCATCCGATAACTCTTCAGAATATCAACTGCATACTTCCCCTGTCCAAGGAAAATATGTCCAGGCTCCTGCCAAACCTCCATCCCCAAATAGTAATGCATTAGCCCAATATCAGTCATCTCATACTCAGTTGCAAGGTTTCTCTTGCATTGTGCAATAAGATGCTCATCTCCAGTGATAAACAAGTCATCAACATATAACAGAAGAATGAGAGGATCTCCACCAACCACAATGTAGTAAAGGTTGGGATCAACCTCACTCTTCTGAAAGCCCATCGAAGTCAAGTATGCATCGATCCTGGAGTACCAAGCTCTAGGAGCTTGCTTCAGTCCGTACAAGGCTTTCCTAAGCCTGCACACATGAGAATCTCTCCCATGAATCTCGAATCCCTGTGGCTGCTCTAAGTACACCTCCTCCTGCAGAAGACCATTGAGAAACGTGGTCTTCACATCCATTTGGTGGATCTTCCAACCCATCTCTGCTGCTATAGATATCATTGCTCTCATGGAAGAATACCGAGCAACTGGAGCAAATGTCTCATCATAGTCAACTCCCTCAACCTGTGAGAAACCCCGAGCCACAAACCGAGCCTTGAATTTCTCCACACTGCCATCTGCAGCATGCTTTATCTTGTAAAGCCACTTGGAAGTCACCACTGACTTCCCCTCAGGTCTTGGCACTATCTCCCAAGCATCATTCTTCATGATGGAATGGTACTCTTCCATCATGGCATCTCTCCATACCTGATGTTGAGAACCCTCCTCAAATGTAGAAGGCTCAGAGTCACGAAGACTCACAACAAGAGCCATCCCATATCTGTCTGGCTCAACTACTGTCCTGATCGCCTCCTGAGGTCTACCAAATGCTTCTGCTTCCTTCAAGGTGTCCTGAAGCCACTTAGGCTTCCTCTTCCTTGAAGGTTCCTCCCAAACTGGTCTATCCTCATCTGAGGAACTCCCAGAAGCAGAAGGCCCAACACCCCGAGGACCAGTGACTACTGAACCAGTCCCTGAAGAACCTGTAACCTGTGAACCTGAACCTGTACCTGTCCTTGAACCTGTCCCTGAAGTACCTGTCACCTGAACCACTGAACCTGTAGAAGCTATGCCTGTACCCTGTGATCCAGTCACTCCAGAAACTTGTGGACTTGAAACCTGTATCGAAGAAGCCTGTGTCAACTGAGGTGTGGGAGCTGGTGGCTCCCGTTGCTCCATCTCTCTCGACTTCCTGAAGGCTCTCTCCTCATCAAACTTCACTTCCCACCTCACTACAACTCTCTTATGGCCAGGAATGTAAAGCCGATATGCCTTCGAAGTCTCATCATAACCCACAAAGATACCTCTCTCTGCAGTGGGCTCAAACTTCATCCTCTTCTCAGAAGGGACGTGAGAGTAAGTCAAAGAGCCAAATATCCGAAAGTGGCTCACCTCAGGCTTCTTGCCTGTATACATCTCCTCTGGAGTCTTCCTCCCAAAGCACGGTGAGCACTCTTCTTCTGCAGATACACTGCAGTGTTGCATGCCTCTGCCCATAGAAAGAACGGTAACCCCTGATCATGAAGCATGGCTCTCGCTGCTCCCACGATCGACCTGTTCTTTCTCTCTGCTACTCCATTCTACTCAGGAATGTAGGGAACCGTCAGCTGTCTCTGTATACCCTCCTGACTGCAAAAAGCATTGAACTCCTTGGAGCTATACTCACCACCATTGTCCGATCTCAACATCCGGATCTTCCTCCCCGTCTGCTTCTCCACAAGGGCTTTGAACCCTTGGAAGACAGTCAACACTAATGGGGACTTCTTGCTCCTCAAGGAGTAGATCCAAGTCTTCCTGGAGTAGTCATCAATGAAGCTAATGTAGTACTTGTGACCAGTCAAAGATACTGAAGACGTAGGACCACAAATGTCAGAATGGATCAAGTCAAGCACTCCTGCTGCTCTCATGTCACTGCTTGGAAAAGCAGTCTTGGTGTACTTTCCCAAAGCACACCCCTTGCACACATCACTCTGCTCAGTGTTGAACTTGGGTAAACCTGTAACCATGCTCCTCAACAATCTCAGAGTTGGGTGATGTAGGTGGGCCATCCTCCTGTGCCATAGCTCACATAGCTCACTGCTGCTGCTGTGTGCTAGAGCATGTTGCGGCTGAAACAATAGCTTGTATAGCTTTCCACATCTAATCCCAATGTCCATGGGAGTAGATACACCTGTAGTCCTGGGGAAAACCTACACTCTCCCATCTGAGAAACACACCCCAAGACCCCTGTCCTCAATAGTGGAAACTGAAACAAGGTTCTTCTTCAGCCTAGGGACATACAACACATCCCTCAGAATCATGGGACTCATAGACTCCCTCTGAAATGTAATGGTCCCCTGACCAACTGCTCTAACAATGTTGTTGTCACCAAGTACCACCTCCACATCTCTAACTGTCTGTGATAGCTTGGAGAACAACTCTCGAGTACCTGTCATGTGCCTCGAGGCTCTGCTGACAATGTACCACGTACTAGTGGTGGATGGACCTGTCTGGTAGCCTGCCAACAATGAATGCTCACTCTCCATATCCATATTTGTGCTGGTGGCTAAAGAGACTCTCTCTCTCTCTCTCAATCTGTCCAGCATATAGGGAAAACTCCCTCTGAAACCTGTCACCAAAGTCATCAACCTCTGTTGAGGCTGCTGTCTGCTGTCCCTGTCCCTTCTTCTTCTTCTTGCTTGGACACTGTGAAGCATAGTGCCCAAACGCCTGACAACAATAGCACTTGATTTTACTCAAGTCCTTCTTTTGTCCACCCTGCTGCTGCTGCTTCTTGGCCCCACCCTTCTTGGGACCTTTCTTCTTCTTCCCCTTGGCTGTCAAAGCCACGTTCTCCTCATCTACCCCACTCTGTGATGAACTGCCCTGTACGAGACCTCTCCTGGTCTCCTCCTGCACAAAGTCATCCCACAGTCTCTCCCAAGACGGTAGGTTCTCTCTACCCACTATGGCCTGCACAAATGCACCCCAGGACTTTGAAGCCCCATTCACTGCTGTACATACAAGCTCAGTAGCAGATACCAGTTCCCAACCGCTGCCAGTTCATCCCGAACTGCATAAATCCTAGTGAGGTATGCTGTGACTGACTCCCTTTCCTCCATTCATCTTTATACTCTTGACTTTCTCTTTGAGAACCATCTTTCTGTTCTCATTGGAACTCTCATATAAACTGGTCAAGGAACTCCACATCTCATGTGCCCTAGTCTTCCCAGAAATGTGAGGGATTATGTGGTCTTTAACTGCATCAAGGATAATCCTCCTAGCTTTACAGTCCTTCTTGTTGAAGGCTGATAGTGCTGCTGCATCTGCAGCAGCGGGAATGGTAACCGGGTTAGCTGTAATATTTCTCACCACCTCCACCCATAGTTCATTCTCCTCCAATATCAGTAAAATTCTGGCCTTCCATGGCACAAAATTCTCTGTCCCATTCAGCCTATCCTCCAACCTAAGACCTGTAGCCATCTCAACTTCAACCCAACAGAATGCTGATCACTAAGAGAAGAAAATCACAAAATTTCTGAGTTCTGGAAATTTCTGTGTTTGCAAAATATCATTGTTTTCTGCCCCCTCGCTCTGATACCATGTAGATTTTCTGGGTTTTACTGCTTGTTGGTTTATGTCAACATTTTAGTGATTTTCACCGACAGCTGGTTTTGCATAGGCTGAAGGTTACTTATGAAATTTTCAGTAACAATTAAACACGCTGTAAAATACCACTAACAAGCTGAAAATAAATATTTAAAACATTCACACCATAAAAAGATAGACTCAGTATTTTCGGCGATTGTGCCCTGGAAAAACCCCCACGGGGAAAACCAGTAAGAGAGAGAGAGATTTATTATTTCTTCAGCAGCAAAAATAGAACAGTAATACAGTGAAAATACAACTTATCTCCACTCAGAAATTTCACCCACAGACTGCCTCGATAAATGTGCTGAGACAATCTCGATTTCTGTGCAAAAAATCAGTCTTGAAATTAATGCTGAACCCTTCTCGATTTCTGTGCAGAATCAACCTTGAAAACTGTGCTGAACTGTTCCTTGATTTCTATGCATGAATCAACCTTGAAATCCGTGCTGAGAAGTGACACCGGTACGGTCTGTACGAACTTGTTGTACCAGACTGTTTCTCGAAAACCGTGCAGAGTGTAACCTCGATTTCTGTACTAGATTACCTCGAAATCTTAGCCTAGAATTAATGCCTCGAAATGTGTGCAGAGCATCTCGAAAACTGTGCCCAGGAACTCCTCGAACTACGTGCAGAAAAAGATGACTGCTGTACGGTATTTCTCCTCAGGATTTGTGCTGAAGATAAATGCTGCTATCTAGAAATCCGTGCTGATAATAAATGCCAAATCTGTGCCTCGATTTCAGTGCCCAACTCACTAAAGGGTGCCTCAAAAATCGTGCAAGTGCTCTTGGTCTCTCTCTTCTCTTTCTCTATACTTCATTCATCAAAAGTGAGCTCAAATGCCTCCCTCATGCTTTTTGATCAAAACCCTAGGGTGAATCTAATCCAACGGTGGAGAAAGATCCAATCCAATGGATAGGATTCAATGAGAGTAAAAATCACTTAAATAAAAATTTTCACTCACCCACTTAACTTTATCAAAAAGTGACTTTCATTTTATAAAGTCTCATTAAGTGCATTTAATGTGAGGGTCACCTTTTTCCCCCTTCTAAGTGACATTAGGCAATTGTCACTTGGGGAACACTTCCCTAGGTACAAAACTAACACGCATTAGTAACAACTTGAGCGACATTGGATAGCCCCACCTTCACAATGGCATCACATAATTGGTCTTTCAAGAACATAGTGTTCTTTTCTTGACCGGAACAATCAATGGCCTTTAGAAAATATGGAATGGCTATGGAACAAACAATGATTTTATGAATGGACGATTCCGACAATCATTCCAACGATCCATGCCAATAGAGCATCTATCTACACTCCAAGATGCCTTCAATAGTGCCATTTCCTTCTCAAGGCGTGCTTTCTCCTTGTCCACCAACACAGTTTGGAGCTTCTCATAATCAGGTGCATTATATCTCGTAGGTCCATCATTAATGGCATTGACCATTTGCTCAAAATAGGGTGATCGGGCTGCATTGAAAGGGATGCCACATGCAAGATCAACACCTTCCCTTCCCTTCACATCAAACATGTCATAAATGCTACCAGTTTTAGGCCTCTTGTGTGATGAAGTTGTATTGCTTTTTGATGCTTTGAGGGCACATTCTCATCACCAAAACGAACCTCATCACTGGATGGTGTTTCTTTCTCATTAGACTCATCATTGTCATTGACATCATGACATGGCAGTGAAATTGGCTTGCCTGCCTTACTATCAGCTCTTTGCTCCTCCCTTTGTGCACTAGGGAGTCTAATGGAATCCTCAGGATCTCCGGTACAAAGTTCAACATTCTTTGCAATATTCATAAAATGGGCTTTAATCCGAGTATAGCTGCCTTTCATTCAGCATGACATAGGTTTCATTTTATCAATGTTGTTCCCCCTCCACCCTTTGCTGGTTTTGTCCTCTCCACATATTTCCTTAGTGGATATTGAGGATTTGATGATGGCATCTTGGTTGGAGAAAACCAATAATTTATAAAATCCGCCAAGGCCTAATATAGAAATTCAAAGAGTCAAGAGAAAGACAAATACCTCACTCCAATGCTGGACTGTTTCTCTCTCACTGCTGGATTGCTCCACCCTTCAAACTGTCAAATGCTTTACTGCTGTTATGGACTTGTTATCACATATATAGTAGCCGAGCTACCACACATTATTTTTCAGATTCCAGAGCACTCTTCAGCCAGTTCCTTTACATTGAGATGATGAGATGAGCATCTATCTATGGATCACTATCAGATTTTGGACAGCATATGTATTCCCCATGCCATGACTGAGTCTTAGGACACTCAGAGAGATGACCGATGTAGCCATTATACCATTTATGCAGAACAGTCAGTAGTGCCCAGAGTTACAGTAGCAGTTTCAGAGGACAGATGATGGTTCAAAGGATGAGCATTCAGGTATATGACTCAGCAGGTATATCTTGGTGTTATGGTTATATTGCTTTTATATTCATTCTTATGGCATGTCTTAGCACTTAGTATCATGATCTGGCGATCATATAGATATGTGGACCTGGTTGATCTTATTATATATATTCTGCTGTCCTTACTCAGACTTAGAAGTTCACTACTCATACTCATTGGTTTTACCCTCCTTAGGGAGAATAGAGGTGATCATTCCACCATACCTTGGCTTGCTAGTGTTGGCTCCATTATTCATTGTCTTCATCCATCCATTACCTACCTTTTAGTTTATCACCCTGACTTACTACTTGACTAGTGGCATGGAGGATCTTTTCCCCACTGTAGCCTCTGTATTGGATGAGCTTCCCTGTTTATTGTGTCTCGGCTCTGAGTTGGTGACAAAACTTACCTCTGGTGAGTTGGATTGTAGGCCTAAATCATTCTGGTCGGTTATCCCGATGTTTGGCATTGGCTCGAACTCCCCCTAGTCACTTGAGACGTTGTTGGCTAAAACTGAAAGCTCATGTACTACTTATGGAAACTTCTAAATTCGCCCATGGAAACTAAAAAGGGTAAGAGCGATGAACTGCTAAAAAACACTCCTTGAAGAGTATAAAAGAAAGGTCCAAAAAGCAATGATTCTTAAAAGCTATATCTAAACAATTGTTGACCTTATGTATGAATAAAAAAACATGCCCTGGATGCAAGCTGCAACTAGTTGTGCTTATCAGCACACCTGATATCCGAAGGGTTATGTAGGCCAAAAAGGCCATGAAATGAAATTGAATGATCCTAATGAACCTGGATCAACTTGATGTAGACATGAAGCCTAAGTTGAATAAGCACTCTCTAAACAACTTATCCATTTGTGAGACACCGCCATTCCCTGTGTTGTTGCTCATTCAGTATATACTATGGTGTGTATTCCCTTTACCATATCCAAAGTGTCACAGTGTTAAGTCAGTCAGTCACCTTTTAGCCTAGCCATTTTATTTTAGCCTTCACCTTTCACTAGCAGATTGATCACAACTATGAAGTGAGTATGGTCCTGAAAGTCTAGTCTGAGTCATATAAATAATTAATGACAATATATATTTGGATTTAGATCGCCAGTAATGATTACTTTGTGTTATAATTGCTATTTGAATGAGTTGTAGAGCATGCATTAACCTTTGACACTTTGCAACAGCTTCAGATGGTAGTCTGAGTTATATTTGGTCAATATTGACATGGTCAAACCTAGTTTGACCAAGGTCAATCACAGGACATGAGATTATTGGACCTTATGATGACACAGGTAGATGATATATGGGCTATGTACATGTACATGTACATGATGGTTCTATGCATCAGATACAGGTTTATGATCATGATCTATGGTTTTCAGCATTATTTGATCATTTACAGATTATTATTATTTCACCTGTTCTGGTATATTGGGTATATTATATGATCATGCAGAGAGCTATGTGGTGTATGAGTACACATCTTGGATAGTTTTGGACCTTCTGAGTCCAATAAGACAGTCTATTTTCAGTTCCGGGCAGTTACATTGATGATTTAGCCTCAGTAGGCTGTCCTAGTGGAGTTTTGGTCTGTCGGAGGCCCTGTCAGAGCAGAGATGATTTTTATTTGGTTCACCTAGGGCGCTGATGATGGAGGGGGTGGTCCAGCCACTTGTTTTTACCATATTACCCCCTTCCGGACACACTGGTGCCCTCACCTTGACAGCGCAGGCACTCCAGGAGGCAGTTTGGGGCAGGTACACGCTTCTCGAGGCAGTTTTGGATTGGTAGAAATGGCTACAGAGGAATTCGATTTGGGCTACTGAGGCAAAGTTTTGGCATGGGATGATCAGTGATGATGAGTGGGATGTCTTCCTCACCTTCTCCAGCAGTTTCAGCTTCATCAGGGCCCACATCCATCACTTATGGCACTTTCTGATGATTTTTGAGGTCTTTTGAGGCCTACGATTTGTCCATAGAGGCACGATTTGGTATATTGATGACTATTTTGTTATTATTGTGCTATGGGGATTGACCAAGGGTGGATAAAATTACCCCTTGGACCCACCATAAGCTTATTTTTATATTTTGTCATCATGATTTGGTGGGATCCCCTCTCCTAGGGCGATTTTGTCCACTTATTGTTATATTTTATGGTTCATCCATGTATTTTATTGTTGAGCTCATCTCAACCATTGATTAGATCTTTTGATCTTTTAATCTTAGCCACTCATGTAAAAAGTGGTTAGGATTATGCTCTCTCCCCATCCTATTTAAGGAGGGAGCCTCTCATTGTAAAATCATCTAGAGATTTTTGGCTCTTGGCTCTTGGAATAAAATTTCTATCTTTTGGAGTACATGCTTGGGTTGGAGTGGATGTTGGTTGTTTTGATTGTAAATGCTTTTGTCCATTGCATTGGAGGATCTATTGTAGCTATCTTGCATATTTGCCATATCTTTTTACAGGTGGAGAAGACTTCTTCAACAAGTGCGAATTGGTGGGGAGGCTTGCCCTTCAAGCTTGGAGGACGTTTTGGGTTAAATAGGGAGTGGTTTTGTCTTTGCACCAACTATTCTTTGCTTATCTCTTTCTTGCTTGTATCTACCTTCAACATGTTAAACTGATTGATGCTTTGCTCCTTGGTTTTGACAAGTTAGAGGGACACATAATTGGCTTGGGAAAAATCGATTTGGCAAGAGGGCTTCAAAAATTCTTCAAAAATCGGTTTGCTTTGGTAGCTCTTGGGAAGTGTGCTTTGGAGAATTTCTAGTGCACTTCTAGAGCAAGAGGAGTGTGGGGGGTGAGGGGGCTTTGGTGTGGCTATGGTTTTCCCTCTTGAAAACTATTTTCTGTTAGCAGGAACTGCCAAGAAAAGAATAAAACACATGATTTATTAAAATAGTTTGTTTTATGGGTTGTCACTCTTCTCCGAGTTCAACCTAAGTTGCACAATACAGGGAACTGAGTACAAGTTTTCAAAATTGGTGCACGTTGGAAACATGACCCGTCAAAATTTGGAAACGGGGAAACATAGTTTTAAAAAATACAATGAGTAGATTTTTTATAAATAACACATTATCTTGAAAGAAAAATAAAATGAAGAAAATTTAACAACTTAATAGAAAACCCATCTTTATATTATTTCGCATTGAACATTATACGAAATTCAAAAATAGCCTTTGTAGATGAGGGAATATATCCAAAATTAGCCATTATATATAACATATATGTGCTGACATACAAGATGAGCTAAAACATAATAGTCATCCATCTCATCTTCATCTTTATACTTCTTCAGAAAAATAGAACAAGATGCATGTTCACTGGTGGATTGCCGATTGGAAGGAGTGTTTACACTAGGTTTCTCAATATTTAGTGCAGCAAGGGAGAGTTCGAAGTCAGAGGATTTGGGAATGAGTGAAGGAAACTCTCTTATAAAAATAAGAGGCTGTTACGGTTAATAAAAAATTTTAGAAGTTTTTTTTCTCTTTTTTCTATTGTTGTTAAAGTCAAATTAGTGTGTAAGCATCATTATCGAAGGTTTAATAGCAAGTTTAGCTGTTTGGGTGGATCCTAGTCTTCATTTCCTTTGCTGAAACAGGGTTTTTGGAGGCTGAAACATGGACTGGAGGGGGTGAGATGCACCCGAAAGGCCACATGGTGTTTCCCCTTGCATTTCCAAATTGTGAAATGTTTCACCATGGTTCCAATGCATTTGATACATGTTTCTGTGTTTCCTGGCATTCAAGGGGTCGAAACTTAAGGGGGTCAAGTGTCTCCTGCAACATAGATTTCAATGCTTGTGTGTTTTGTTTTGTATTTCATGAAATTTATCATGTCGAAGTAATTTGAAAATATTTTATGGTCATATTTTCATATATAGATAAATGAGATTTCATAAAACTAGAGTCCATGAGGTTTTCAAACAAATCAAGATAGATTTTAGTTAGCTTTCAATAGCTTCTGTATTGCACGTGCTGAGCAGATTTTAACTTTCGATATTTTCCTGCTTTACATGATTACTTTCTGTAGGGGCATTCTTACTTCACAAGTTCACAGCTATGTTCTAACTTCTAACTGTGATTTTCTACAGGTAGAGCAAGGTCTGGCATCATTGTGCTTCCTTGTGGAGCAGGAAAATCCTTAGTAGGTGTTTCTGCTGCTTGTCGCATACGAAAAAGCTGCCTTTGCTTAGCAACAAATGCAGTCTCGGTAGATCAGTGGGCATTCCAGTTCAAGCTATGGTCTACTATCCGGGATGATCAAATATGCCGTTTTACTTCAGATAGTAAGGAACGGTTTAGGGGCAATGTTGGTGTGGTTGTCACTACATACAATATGGTTGCTTTTGGAGGTAAACGATCTGAAGAGTCAGAAAAAATCATTGAAGAGATTAGAAACAGGGAATGGGGTCTTCTTCTTATGGATGAGGTAAACTTTCTTGGAGAGCTTAGGAATAGAACCATATAAAGTCTGTTTAGATGAGAAAATTTAGATAGTAGGCAATACATTTTTGAACATTTTTGGGTGATTTATTCATTATATGATCCATACCTTAACAGGTACATGTTGTTCCAGCACATATGTTTCGTAAAGTCATTAGCATTACAAAGTCTCATTGTAAACTTGGGCTTACAGGTTTGCAACACCTTTTTAGCTCATCAAGTTTCCATGAATTTTGTTTGTATGCTTTTTTTCACTTGGAGATAACTTTCAAGGAATTTCAGACCATTAGCAGTCATGTCAAGGCAATCACAAGGTGAATTTGTTTAATTGCAGCTACACTTGTCCGAGAGGATGAGCGCATTACTGATTTGAACTTCTTGATTGGGCCTAAGTTATATGAAGCCAATTGGTTGGATTTGGTAAAGTTAGGATTTATTGCTAACGTACAGTGTGCTGAAGTCTGGTGCCCTATGACAAGGGAGTTTTTTGCAGAGTATCTGAAGAAGGAAAACTCTAAGAAAAAGCAGGTCTAGCCTTTGATGGTTTTACTTCACAGAGGTCATCTAATTTAGAAAAGCTTATTTCATGTGTCCATACTTCCATTATCCATCATAACCATATGTGGTCATAAGGTGATTTGGGTTGTGGGGGGCAGTAATATAACATTCATATAGTAATGATAGCATTGCTAATGCTAGGGCTAGCTATTTCTAGATAAGTTCTGAGTTATTTTGGCACTACTAGATTCAATGATAATGGCTAATTAGTCCATTCTGCCTTGAATATTATCTGGGAACTGCATGTGTGCTCCTTATGATGAGACCAATATTAGTTGAATGGGAATATGGCATATTTATCACCTGAAATCCTTTTATTTCCTCATTGCAAAGTTAGTTCAATGTAATGTTGCTAGTATCTACTTTGACATAAAATACACTTGTGAAAGAGCATGCTAAATATTGGTTCATCTGCTATGGGACAAGGGAGACTTCTTGATTGTGTAAGCCTAGATCTTTATAATAATGTATCAGGTGTTTTCCACAGGCCTTGTATGTGATGAATCCAAACAAGTTTAGGGCCTGTGAGTTTCTCATTCGTTTCCATGAGCAACAGCGTGGAGATAAGATCATTGTTTTCGCAGACAATCTTTTTGCACTTACTGAATATGCAATGAAGCTCAGGAAGCCCATGATTTTTGGTGCTACCAGGTTTTCCTCTTTATCTTTTTAGATTTATCAACTTTGTTTTCTTCATTTAAAGTTTAAAGCGTTGTGCCTGAAATTTTTTTTTTGAGGTCCTTCCTCAATAATCTTCATTGCTCCCATAAGTATTGTCTTTTTTTGGGTTTGTGTTATGTTAACATTTTAAATGAAGGCCTCTGAGGTGTGTTTTTCTTTTATTCAGTCATAGTGAAAGAACAAGGATCCTGTATGCATTCAAGCATAGCCCGGATGTTAATACCGTTTTCCTTTCGAAGGTAAACATATTCATTACACCTCAAGAATGACTTAATGTTTTCTTTGATTTTATGGGAGCTCGGGTAAGGGTAGTTGTAATTGTTGATTACTAGCTATTTGAGCCTGTCTGGAAGGTTGAATACTTTTTACACTGCTTTTGTATTTCTTGCCAAATAGACTGTGCTAGTCTCTTTGAGTGGCTGGAATTAAAATGCGTAATTATCTTATTATAACCAGCTCTTACTGTCCTTTATGCCTGTAGTACAAAAAATCCAAGAAAAAATGGAATTAACCCCAGACACTTTAGACCTAAGTTACTGGAAACGCCTATGTGGCCCCTCTGAAACGCCGTTCCCCATTTCGGATACTGATGTGGATGGGAAACGGCTATGAAGCGGCTGTGATCCGTTTCAGCTGATTTGGATACGGATCAGCTGACTTGGATACGGATATGCCCATAAATGATTTGCAGGGACATTTAAAAGAATCTGTTCATGAGCTGCGGCCGGGAGTAATCTAACATGTATTCCGTGTAAAAAGTTTAGACTGCGATTGGATCGACGCTTTCTCTGTGCCTTTTTAAGTTTTTTTCACCTGAAACCGTAAACGTTTCTCTGTGCCAATGTGCCGAATCAACGGTGGGTATTCCGATGGGTATGCCGAATCAACAGTGGGTAATGCCGAATCAACGGTGGGTATTCCGATGGGTAATGCGATTTGAAGGTTGGTCGTCGTCGAGTGATTTTTCCAGCGCCGGACGGGTGTTCCACTAAGTCTCAACGTCATTTATTTTTTAAAACACTAATGAAGGGATCTAATTTAAATTTTTAATTTGGGTATAAGGTTACTTAATATTAGATGCATAGGTTGAAGTGCCAGTGTTTTTTTAACTATGTGGCCTAATCTGGCTGTCCATGAACTTTGTGAATGCTTCTGATTTCATTTTGATAATAAGAACTTTCATCTGTTCTACTGAGAACGTCTATGGTTTGAGTCCATATAACTCTATTTATTCCACATTATTATGTAATTCTTTTATTTTTAATAGTTCCTATGACCTGGCTCTAAAGAGTCCTCTTAACAAAACAAATATTGATGTAATCAATTTTCATACTGGTGCTGTTATCTCACTTTTTCTCTTATTCTGGTTACACACTCATCATATATCTTTAAATGTTTTCATTTTTTGTATTCTACTTGATTGATAAGGAATTTGACATGGCCTCAAGAGAGCTTTATAGTTATCCACTTCTCAAACTGGGGCAGTTCGTGGCACATGGATTGAAGGTTTTTTATTCTAACATGTTTTTCTTATGTGGCATAGGCATGCCTGAAGCATTTACAGTTTTGGCAGGGCATCTGAGGGTTGATATTTTTGTTCGAAAATTTGCCCCTATTTTCTTTACTTGTAGTTTTTAAGCTCCTTTTATCTTGCCTTTTGTCTTTGAACCTGACCAATTCTAATCATGCAAAGGTCACTATTTTAGTGCTATACCCTATTATCTATATGAATTTGATACAATAACCATCTCTGAAAATTTTGCCCTTTGAACAGTCCCTGCAATTATAGTTGTCCTAGAAAATCAGATTTAATCATGCAAAGGTCACCATTTTAAAATATACTACAAAATGGTAATAACCTATATGAATTTGATACAAGAACAAAGAGAGAGCACGCCCACCAGGATTTGAACTTGGGCTATTGTCACAACAACTGCTCCAAGTTGCCACTAGACCACAGCCTGACTGACAGTACAAATTTAATTGCAAGCCCTATGGATGAAGACCTCTTTCTGAAGAAACTTGTCTTAAACACCACCTGATAGTGGACAGGGAGATCTCTCTGTAGATAAGATAAGATATGTTACTTATGTCCAACAAATGACCAAGAAATAGGTCAATAGTCTAGAGTGTGCAACCAGTTGTCAATAGACTATGGGAATGGCTTTAACACTATTAGATGCTTAAAAGCTAGCAAGAAAGGAAATATGCAATTTAGACTAAAAGAGGTAGATTGAATTCCTTATTTTCAAAATAAAAAAAGCTAATAAGAAATAAGTACAATTGCAAGGTTGGTAACAATGATTCTAAATAGTTTTTGGAGGAGGAAACTGTTCTTAAATTCTGACATTTGGACATGAATATCATGATCCATGGTGGTTCAACAAAGCTAATTGATTCTGTGGAATCCTTCTATAATCTATTTTGGTAAAAACCTATTACATCTCGTGGGATTGGTAATTTGGTATATGTTCAGAGCTAATTTCGTATAAAAAGAATCCCAAAAGTATACTCTTGGTTCACTTCTAGTGACTTAGACACGGTTACCCTTTGAAAATGCATGGTTCATCCCACATGTTCATGGGCCTTTCTTCTCTCACCATCACAATGAGAGATTCTTGGAGTTCAGTGGAAATTATAGGTTGTGGGGTGAGATTTTAAGGCCATGCACCTTGTTCTTCTTGCCTGAGCACCTTTCATTATCTAGGGAAGAACAAGGGTGTATGAGGATGCTTGGCTTGATGGAGGCTTTTTTGGAGGCATATGGCACCATGAGTTCCCATTTGGGGCACGCTTGACACACTTTTCGAGGCCTAGTTATATAACCCACATTACCTTTGTTGTATCATTGGTGGAGAATCTTGTTCCTAGGTTGAACTAGAACCTGAAATCACATGGATGGATAATGTGAGCAAGAAGAAAACCCTAGAAAATGAATACCGTACCTCAAAAGATGTCTAAGGTATTTATGACAAGGTAAGGAGTGAAACATAGCCCAAAGAAGAAAACGTCCTACATATTGGATGTCCAAAGCATGACATATGTTAAAGAGAGAGCCCAAAGGAGGAAAACCCTTCTTAGAAATGTTCCACATGGTACAAGTTGCACTTGGGTTTGGTCAAGGGCCTACTTAAGGTTGATTGTCCTCTTCAAGGAAACAGTTAGAGCATGTGGGAGGCAAGTAGGGGTGAACATAATCGTAATATAGGAGTTTCCACATATTTGGATGTGCGTTTCCCCTTTGAGGAGAAGTTTTGGGGGTGAGGACACGTTTTAGTCCATTTTCACATATTTGGAGGCATTTTTCACCTTTTAGTAGGGTTTGGGGGTGAGATTTCTTTGTTTGAGGCATTTTCTACATATTTGGAGGAAAGATCATTGCATGAGTACATGCCATCTGGCATTATTGACATGGTTAATCCCTCAAATGAATCATAAATGTTTGCTTTAAAGGGATCTCATGAAATAGAAAGATGACAGATGGCAATATGGACCCATTTTATTCATTCAAGGAGTAATCTAGGACCTTATAAAAGAAATTAAACCTGGCTCGGCCTAAAGTGAGAGGAAGAGTTGTTGAGGTGCAATGGACAACCTTCTTAAGTGTCCCTAGGTTTGCACTTTGTTCAGGGATTTGAATATCTTTGAGTGCAGGTCGGGGAGATAACAAATTGGCGTTGTTGTCGGGGACAAACTCCAACTCCCAAGATTTAGTAGACTAGCTACAATTATTTGATGAGAGAATTTCCTTGAAGATCTTATTCTCATCTGTCGACTCCACAAAGGAATGAAGCCCTTTTCTAGAAGACTTTGAAGTGACATATTGTTTGTAGAAGTGAGCGCATCCAATAGAGCTGGAAGGAATTTGAAGACTCACCTGGCAACTCCACTGATATAGAGATGAGGTATGATGGTGATGTGTTTTCAAAATTTCGTATTAGTGTTTCATTTTGAAGATTTTGAAGTAAAGAAACATGGCATTGCTCCCATGGGCGGTCAAATGGTATGCTCCATTTGATTTCTTGGGTATCTTGGGAAACTCGAATGGGTTCCAAGGGCCATATTGGGTTGAGCACATTGCGAAATGCCATGGATGTAACGATTAAGCTATACCACATATTACATCTTCCATGAACATTATTTCATATCTTGATGTTGTCCATGAGGATTTCATATTGAAAATGTTTGTGTTTACCTTGGAAGATTATGTAGAGAGGTGGTTTGAAAATCTTGGTAGCATGAAAATATCTCCCTTTGCGGATTTCATCAAAGCATTTTGTAAGTGTTGGCATTGCACTTATGAAGAAGAAGAACAGTTTGTAGATCTTGTTGATGAGCTTCATGATGACCATGTTACATTTGATGCTTGCCATGACAAAGAAAGGGAGATGATATGAGATCTAATGCTCGCATACCAAAGTAACCCTTTAGATGCACTCTTGGCTCAAATAAAACAAAAGGAAGACGCATTGAAGGACCTTGTTAAGATTATCAAAGAAAAATATGGTGAACTAGACCAAGAGGAGCTTGGTAATGAGTATCATGAGGATCACTTGTGTCATGGGCTCATCGGCCTGACTCAATTTTTTGTTGTCGATGGCCCATGCGGCACTATCCGAATCCTTGTCGAGGGCGAGACCATCTCGAAAGGTGTCCGACAGACTACGCCTAACCTATAGAACCTTAACACTCTATCTCTTTACACTTGTTACTTATACCTAGCCAATTTACTTATGTGCACATCCAACAACTAACACTTTCAACATTTAGCCAAATACATGAACAAGACACAGAGATATATGAGGGCGGCCCCCCAAGCTGGGTGTGCCTAAAATCCATTTATAACTTTCAATATAAGTCACCTGACACGTAGACACGGGACATAGAGTACACGAAAATACGAGTATCCGACATGGACACGGCGATCCCCGAAATCATGACATGGAGGACACGTTATCTCTCTCTCTCTCTCTAGATAGATAGATAGATAGATAGACATATAGATCCAATTTTTTGTAGAAACTAGAACATTTACAAATATTCAATAGAAATTAGAATCATTACACATTACACATTCACAAATCACAATGAGACACATAGATGATAGTCATAGATCAAGATGTCGGAACCATATTTCTCATTAAGTCATTAAAATCAAAATGTATTACATAGGTGTCAGAATGCCACTAGCAAATAGTAAATACAAAAAGGGGTAGATCAAGATGGAAGAATGTCATCTGTCAAGACTCAATAGTTCTCCTCCATGCCTAAATCAACAAACTTGTCACTGCTGTCTTCTTCTTCGTCGTTGTCCTCCTCCTCCTCTTCTCTACCCATCTCAGGATCTGCATCTACTGGTGTGGAGGATGACCCCTCCAAAGGATCACTATCATCAAAAGTCATCGGCCCTAGCACTGGATCTTTAAGATCCAGGTTGGCTAATGCCAACTCAGTACTGTTGTCCAAACCCATATCATCAGGAAAGACATCGCACATCTTTGTCTTTCCCTTCACCCACTCCTCCCTCTTCCTGTAAATAAGACGAAGGTCGGTGTGCACATACACCATTGTCTCTACCCTGGACTGCTAAAGCTTGCACTTCTTCAAACTGTATAAGTTGCCATATGTGCTCCAATTCCTATCACAACTAGAGGATGATGTAACTTGAGAGATGATACTCAATGCTAACTTCTGTAGAATAGGGCATGTTGCCCCATGAGTTGCCCACCTAACATATGGTTTCTTAAACCCACTGTCTCTGACCACATCATAGCCTCCAAATCTCCCACTGACAGTGGAAAAATTTACAAAGCCCTCCTCCACCTCATGAAGTAAGTCTCTATCCTGAAATAGACGTCTAAATGCTATCTTCCTCCCCTGTGAAATCTCTCCATCCATATGCGGAGGGACTCTATGTGAGGGCCTCGACCCACCATTGAGCCATTCCTTACTGTAGAACTTGGGGTTCAAGGAGTGGGCCAAGCAATGCAGAGGTGTGCAATTCTTATCCCACCTGGAGATATGAATATCCTGTATGGTGGACCATAAGTTCTTTGTCGATGTCTCATACTCGGGACACTCATTCACCATAACAATGGTCCTCATGGACTTAGTCATGGAATCCCACCCCTCATAAACATCTTGCTAGGATGGGTTGGTCTGTGTCTACAAACCTCAACAAAGAAATGACTAGCTCCATGATCTTAATGGTAAGATCTACTCTCTCCCACCAACCATCATCTAACACCGTGTCCTTTACCTTTTTTGAAGCAGTTTGATCTGTCTTTCACCAAAAAGACCAAAACTCTGAAATCATCATGGACCCAAGACCGGTTTTAACCTCCCTCAACCTCTTGAGCATGATAAATGAGGAAGCAAACCGACTATCTGCAATCTTCAGCAATGAATGATGTGTGTACTGTTTGTAGATTGTGAGGGCATGGGTGTGGTTTTGTACAAAGTTACGGATATGGCGTGCATCATCAATAAGGTTGCCAATCCATGTCACATCTAAAGCAATAGATTTTAGTGCTAAATTCAAAGAATGGACAATGCAAGGTGTCCAAAATACCTTTAAGAGCAACAAAAGCAAGTATAAAGGAATCTACAACTAACAACTCAAATCTATAAAATGACCTTTCCCCTAGATGAATCTTGTGTTAAATTCAAAGAATGAGCAAATTATGAATGCAAGGTGCCCAAAATGAAAATACCTATGGATATTTAGCTTCCACAATCATGCCAACAACCTTGCAAATAGGTGCATTGTATGTGATGATTTGTACACAAGAATCAACACCTACTTCTTCAATGAATTTGATGAACAACTCACCCATATAGTGTGCATCCTTGTATTTCCCAGGAGCATCCATTGCTTTCAAGAACACCGGTCCATTTTGGGAAGACACCATGAAATTGATGAGTGGATGGCGTGCTGCATTTGTCCATCCATCAAAAACAATACTGACACTAGATGAGGGCCATGATGATCTAATTGGCTCAAGAATTTTATCCACCTCCTTTGCCTTAACCAACAATGTGGTTCTAAGCTTCTCTGAACTAGGAGGCACATAACCATTTGGAGCTCGTTCAATGAGACTTCGACATATCTCAATAAACAATGGTGATTGTGCAACATTGAATGAAATGAGGTTGAGATAGAAAAATAATGCAATGGTAAGGTCCACCTCTTCTCGTGCCTCTTGTTGGAAAACCTTGTCCATTGGACCACTTGGAGTTGGCCTCTTTCTTTTTGGATGAGTATCAACCTCACTCCCATATCTTCTAGGTGGAGGCCTAGTGCTAGAGGGTTTCCTCAAGAATGGAAGAGGATCCTTATTCTTTTCTTTCTTACTTGCTTCTACCACCTTCTCTAAGCCAACGTGATTCTCTCTTTCCATCTCCCTTCTTTGGGTAACACTCATTGCTTTACATGAAGCAAGCCCACAAGGAAGGGCCAACAAATGGCCCTTAACTTGGTAATATGTGCTCTTGAACTCATTCTTGCAAAATTACAACTTTAACTCACATTACACCCCCCACCAAGCTTTGCTCCAGGCCATTCTTTCCTTGTCACATACTTCCACAAAGGGTATTTTTTCTCTTGGGCTTGTCTTGTTAAAACAGGGTTAAATTGAGCATGAGCTGCACTAGCAACAGATGGATCACTAGTAGGAGTAGATGATCTTAGGCTTGGAGGAGGAAGAGGAGGGGAGACACTAGATGGGGCATTTTCCCCTTTCCTTTGTCCTTTAGCAATTGGCCTAGCTGATTGAGACATTTTTCTTGCTGTTTGATGGTGAACTTGCAATCCTCCCAACAAAATCCTACCCTCAAAGGCACTTGGAAACCCTTGCTAATCCTCCTCTTGCTCTTAACCTGCAAAAAAAACCACTCACACCTCAGAGTTTTCTGGATATTCAGGTCGTCGCCTATCCCTATCCCCATCAGGCCTCCTATTATTATTCCAGTAAGGTTTAGGGCCATAAGGATTTCTATGTCTCTCAGGGTCATTCAAACTCGCCACATTCTTAGTTAGGACAGTTAATTGTTTCATCATTTCTTGCATGACTTCTAAAGTGTCCTTTGATTCCTTTGGCACACTCACAGGTTCCTTTGGTTTTCGAAGTCTAGGGTCAGATCTGGAAGTGGATGGGGTAAATTGATCGAAAAAGTTTTGTTTCCCCATGCCATGACTAAGTCTCAGGACACTCAGAGAGATGACCGATGTAGCCATTTTACCATTGGTACAGAGCAGTCAGTAGTGCCCAGAGTTACAGCAGCAGTTTCAGAGGACAGATGATGGTACAGGTTGATGAGCAGTCAGGTATATGACTCAGCAGGTATATCATTGTGTCATGTTCATATTGCTTTTATATTTATTCTTATAGCATGTCTTAGCACTTAGTGTCATGATCTGGCGATCATATAGATATGTGGACCTGGTTGATCTTATTATATATATTATATTGTCGCTACTCAGACTTAGAAGTTCACTATTCATACTCATTGGTTTTACCCTCCTTAGGGAGAATAGAGGTGATCATTCCACCATACCTTGGCTTGCTAGTGTCGGCTCCATTATTCATTGTCTTCATCCATCCATTACCTACCTTTTAGTTTATCACCCTGACTTACTACTTGACTAGTGACATGGAGGATCTTTTCCCCACTGTAGCCTCTGTATTGGATGAGCTTCCCTGTTTATTGTGTCTTGGCTCTGAGTTGGTGACAAAACTTGCCTATGGTGAGTTGGAGTTCCTTGTGAATTCCCCCTAGTCACTAAAGTTGTGTTGGCTAAACCTGAAACTTTTAGTGCTGCCATGAATACAAAATCTGGAAAAATAAAATGTTATATCTTGTATGAAAAGCCCATTCATGCAATGTGTTTCTAAACACACATGAATGAAAGGCATGCCAAATGAAAATGGCCATGAAAATAAAATGTTATATCTTTTGGAAATGTAAATACCTAGGTAAACAAGCTGTCCATGACACACCTAGAAGTGCTCAGGTAAACAAGTGCCTTAAAAACACACCTGCAGCAAGAGGCCTAAAATAAATGTAAATCTATGCAATGTGTTTATAAACACACATAGACCAAGGCTATGGAAACCTCAGGCCCAAAAAGCAATGGAACTTAAATGCTATATCAAAACAATTGTTGGCCTTATTTGTATTATGGATTGTGCGCATCTGTTAAAGGTGAATAAACCCTCTTTGAACAACTCATCCATTTGTGAGACACCGCCATTCCCTGTGTTGTTGCTCATTCAGTATATACTATGGTGTGTATTCCCTTTCCCTGTGCCAAAGTGTCACAAAGTTAAGTCAGTCAAGTCATCCCTTAGCCTAACCAGTCATTTTAGCCTTCACCCTTCACTAGCAAATTGATCACAGCTATGAAGTGAGTATGATCTTGAAAGTCTGGTCTGAGTAATAATAATAATTAATAACATTATATATTTAGACTTAGATCGCCAGTAATGATTACTTTGTGTTATAATTGTTATTTGAATAAGTTGTAGAGCATGCATTAACCTTGGACACTTTGCAGCAACTTCTGATGATGATCTGAGTTATATTTGGTCATGTTGACTTGGTTAGACCAAGGTCAACCATAGGACATGAGATGGTTGGACCTTATGATGATATGGATAGATGATATATGGTCTATGTACATGTACATGATGATTCTATGCAGCAGCTACAGGGTTATGATGATGATTCTTGGTTCACAGCAGTGTTTGGTCATTTACAGATTATTATTATTGGCCCTGTTCCGGTATATTGGATATATATTTTGATCATGCAGAGACTCATATGGTGTATGAGTACACATCTTGGATGGATTTGGACCTTCTGAGTCTAATGAGACAGTTTGTTTTCAGTTCCGGGCACTTACAGTGATGATTTGGCCTCAGTAGGCTATCCCAGTGCAGTTTTGGTCTATCGGAGGCCCTGTCAGAGCAGATGTGATTTTTATCCGGTTGACCTAGGGCGCTGATGATGGAGGGGGTGGTCCAGCCACTTGTTTTTACCATATTACCCCCCTCCCGGACACACTGGTGCCCTCACCTTGACAGCGCAGGCACTCCAGGAGGCAGTTTGGGGCAGTTTCATGCTTCCCAAGGCATTTCAGGATTGGTAGAAATGGCTATTGAGGAAATCGATTTGGGCTACTGAGGAAATGTTATGGCATGGGATGATCAGTGATGATAGATCGGGGACCTCCACACCTCTTCCAGCAGTTTCAGCCTCATCGGGGCCCGCATCCATCACTTATGGCACTTTCTGAGGATTTCTGAGGTCTTTTTGAGGCCTACGATTTGACCATGGAGGCATGATTTGGTACATTGAGGATTATTTTATGATTATTGTGCTATGGGGATTGACCAAGGAGGGATAAAATTACCCCTTGGACCCACCATAAGCCCCTTATTATATTTTGTCATCATGATTTGGTGGGATTCCCCTCTTCTAGGGCGATTTTGTCCACTCATATAATATTTTATTAGTGATCCATGTATTTTATTGTTGAGCTCATCTCAACCATTGATTAGACATTTGTATCTATTAATCTTAGTCACTCATTCAAAAAGTGGTTAGGGTTTTGGTGCCTGTCCTTCCTATTTCAAGGAGAGAGCTTCTCATTGTAAGGGGACAGGTGGCTCTAGATTATTGGAATAGAAAATTATTATTGCATCTATCTCCAGTGTTGTGGTGAATGTTTTTGGTGTTAGTTCGTTGGTTCTTCCTTTGCACTGAGTTATTGGAGATCTTGTTTTGCCATATCTTTTGTACCACATTTTTTGCATCTACAGGTGGAGGCCTATTTGCTTTGAGGAGGAAGTATTGGTAGGGAAAGACTCTCCCTACTTCTTCTTTGGATCTCTTCGTTGGTAACAGGGAGTATTACTGTTCCAGGACCTTCTATTCTATGTTATCATTGCATTTTACTTGTATATCCTCCATACTTGACCTCTCTGATTGAAATCGATTTTCCTTGGATTGACAGGTAGAGGAGGGCGCACTTGTGGGCTAGGGCATCAATTTGGCAAGCAAAATCAACAATCTCTCATTTGATCTCTGCGGGAATCTTCCTCAACATCAAGGCATCTCATTCACATCACCCAGGTATGATCTCAAGGTAATTTCTTTCCATGATCTATCCACTTGTCTAAAATATTTAAAACCCTAATTAATCAAAACCCCCATTTTTACATTTTTCCAGATCTACTAAGATCTAGTGGCTTTTTGGGTAAGATATTTAAAACCCACCTCTATAGTATCCACGGCATCCCGGATCTATAGTTTGGTGAGGATTGGCCTCCATTTGACCCTCTTCCCAAGGCATTTAGCCTTCTCCAAGCAAGGGCGCACTTCCTAGTTTGGGTGGGTTGACCTAGATCTAGTACGTGGGTAGTTGAGATTCCACTTGATTTGTGATCTACACATCCAATAACCTAACCCCAGGTTTTCACTTTTCTGATTTCTATCTTGTGGGCCTTATTCCACATTTTAAGGGATTTAATCTCCATTTTGGACCACTTGGTTTCTTCAAACTCAGATCTAGTAAGATCTAGCCGTCGGATTGCCGTGAAATTATAGATCCATACTCCTACTTGACTAACCTACCCGGATCTAAAGTTTGGATGTCATCGGACTTGTCTTGACCCCCCTTACCCCACTTTTAGGCCTCCTTGGGTAAAGTCGCACCACCTTGGAGAAGTGAGTTGACTCACTTCTAGGACGTGGGTACTTGAGATTTTTAGGGATTTGGAACGGGAATAATTCAAAACCTAGGTCTAGTAGGTCACTTTGTCAAATCTTGCCTTGGGGATAGCATTCCTTGTTTTAAGGGATTGTGGTCCACTTAGGTCAAACCTAGATCTAGACTTATTCATCCATCAAGACTTTAATTGCCCACTTATCTCATGTCATAGGAGTGCTTAACCACAAGTTAACCCTACTTTGACTCCATTATCCCAATTCCCAAGGCACTGGTTTCTCTCCAAGTCAATTCGACTTTCCTAGATTGTTGGATTAACTTGTGGTTTGACCTTAGTGTGGTGAACTAAACCCTTGATGCCATCATGTATCATGATCAAGCTTGTCACTTATACTAGTTAGCCCCAATTCAACCCCTAAACTACCCTCTGCATTGGACACGGTTCCCAAGGCAATGGATTTTCTCACATTGAGCTAGTACTTTAATCCTAGATCTTATTTCACAAATCATAAGTCACTCTCACATCAACAATGAACCAAAGCTATACTCATTAAACCCCTCACTTGTCTTGTGACTTCATCCTAAGGTCTAGGATAAACCATACATCTTACTTCACTTAGAATTAACTTGATTTGGTGTCTTGGTTTTGATCTCTCCTGTCGGGAGTAGATCGGGTCTCCCCCTTTGTTGTCTGGGCTAGACAACATAAAGTGAAGGTTGCCTCGACTGGCGTGACAACCATTTATTGGAGGTCGAGGTGATCGTGGTTGCACCTTTTGAGTTGCCCTTCCCTATTGCCATCCATGAGTGGATACATCCATAGGGGTAACTACAGTTTAGGTGATAACAGGGCCCACAAGGCAAAAATCAACAAGGTGAAGCACTAGGGGTAGGTTATCAAGTGAGGAGAGTGTGAATCAAGTGAGATCTCACCTACCCATGTGTTGGATCTAACCCAACTAGCTTCTCCCAAGGGGTGCGATTTGCCTCAAGAGGGCTACTTTGCCTTGAAAAAGTGTGTCAAATGGAACCCAATCACCACCAAACTATAGATCCGGATTGTGTGTGTTATCACCTATTTTGTACAAATAGCTGAATTTCTTGTGAGCCGCCAATTTGTTGAAAATGATTCATGTTCGTCATCTGTGTTTAGAGGTTCAGAAGTCATTTTCAGGGCATTTTTGCTCAATTTGTAATAACTGCATGTTCATACCCCCATGGGGAAAATGTAAGAAGTTGGTCTAAACGAGGTCCTTTTATAAAAGACTCGGCTATCCATGGGTTTAGCCATTTGGGGGATACTCTAGAGTGTTTTTTCCTTAGGAATTATGCGCTACTCATCAGTGGTGTATAATCCCTGAGTTTTTCACTCAAACCTCCAAAGCTGGAGTATTTCCCATGGTGGTCAAAACCTAAGGTGGTTATTAGAGTCTTGTGTCTAGGATTTTTTACGTGTTAGCCATCTCGATTGAGTCGTATGAACATGCACTAGGTTCCCTAGGAGTTTCGTTCCATTCCGAAAAAAATAATTTTTTCATAAATTAGATCATTTTTTTAATGGTTTAATTAAAAAATTTCAAAAAATGATAAAAACCTCATCCAGAGGCGGAATTGGGCATGGGGAGGCTCGTTTTGATGCTCAAAGCGTCCTCTTTACCCTAACGCCAGCTTTTCTAAGGTTTCGGGCGATTACATCGCCTCTGGGAGCAGTTTTTCATTATTTTGGCATTTAGTGACCAAAAATGACAAAATTCAAATAAGTAAAAAATTGAAATTTTTAACCATGGAAAAGGTTGAATATTAATTTCATAAGGTGTACGACTACATCCAAATAATAAACCATGCCATAAATCAAAGTTTGGATTTGCAAATTTATTTAAAGGGATGACGTGAGCTTACCTTCACGTGAGCTCTTTCATGGATTTACGAATTAGTGAGGTGGAGGTTGTTTAATGGTTTGTTGAAAGTGCATTGTTGGCTATGGTAGGCGCCTCCCTAAAGATAGGGCCACCTCATGGCTTGGCTCTCACCTTAACGCCTACCAATCCCTACATTGACTCACGCGAGATCTCCCTCAAATCCTCACGTATATCCTCTTTCCTCACGTGTTTGCAAGGTGGATGGCTACCATTCGCTTGATGTGTATTACTATGTTATGGTGATGGTTCCAAGGTTGAGATGGGGGGCGCCTTGCCAAGGTGGAGGCCACCTCTCCATCTCCTTCAATGCAACTCGATTTATTTGGTGGGGGTTATCACTCCAAGCATGTTTGACATGGAATTTGACTGAGATTTGATGGAGTTCGATTTGATGACTCAAGGCCATTGGCTCTTTTAGTGCCAATTCGAATTTAGGATAGATTGGTCTCTTGTATTGTATAAGTAGAGGCTCTCTTAGCTCTCTTCCTCATGGATCTTTGGTTGTAGACTTACTCTGTAGAATTTAGTAAAGGCTTTTATGCTCATTATTTGGAATAAGATCAAGACTTTGGAGGTCCATGCGACTTGGTGCTAGTGGTGAATGATTTTTGTGAGGTGAATGCTTTCCATATTTTTCAATTCAAATGCTTATGTATGATCAATCAATTGGTTTTTAGAGGTCTATTTTTAGAACGTAAAATCTTCCATTTACAGTTGCTAACTTGGTTGATTATGCTATTGTATCAAGATTTCATGAGCAAGAAATATTCGGTTATATTAATGTTGATGAATCTTTATATGCTTAGTATTGCTAGTTGATTGATCTCACTGGGCGTCTTGAGTTGTTTGATTTTGGACAGGATTTTCCATCTTGGAGAAGGGTGTGAGCTCGGATGCATCTAGCTCATCTCCGGGATCACAAGTTTTTTTTTTTTTTAACACTGGTTGTCTTTTCAGGATCTACATAGCTTGGATTATTCCAAGAAGGAGGCACTAAGGGTTTGGTTTGCTTCAAGTTCCATCCCACAAAATCACTTTCAAACTTTTGTTACTTGGTTACCTTGGGCGTTCTTTTCCTCAAGCCCTTCCATTCTTCTCCTTCTCGTCCTAGTCTTCCTTTGACTACCCATTACCTCATTGTTTTGAGCCTTTTCATTTTTGTTTTTGCTTGATTTTTTCACCCGCCTCTTCACCTTTCCTTTGACTGTCTTTCCTACTCTTCAACAGTCCCTCCTTACCTTCTCTTTCACTGTTGTTCTTTACCTGTGTTCGCTGCCTATCACTTCTGCTGTTGGCTGCCCCATCTTCTTGTTCGTTGGCAGCTCCTTTCTTTCAACCATCTTGAAAATTCCTAAAGTCACAACAAACAACAAAAACACAAGATAATAAACAAGGTTTGGTTGGTAAGTTAATTGCATGCTTTTCACAAGTTAGTAGTTAGATTTTTACCCATACTTTGCATCTAGTTGTATCTAAGATCTAGTCTCTTTTGAGTTTGCATTTTAATTTACAATTTCTAGTAGTTTGCATTTTTATTTGGTAGATAGATCTTGCAGTTCTCATTTTAGGTATTGCATTTAGTTTATTTTGAAAATTTGCATCTAGATCTCATAACAAAAAATTGTATTACTTCCAAGTAGTTAGATCATAGTTTGCATCTAGTTTCAATTTTTTGTTTCATTTGACTAACGCTAATGGGTGCATGAGTTTTTTGCATCTTTTGTTTGTTGCAAGTTTTGAGGAGAGAGCAAGTTATTTGGAAAGTGAAGCAAGAGAAGATTGAAACCAAGACCCTTTTTGGAGATTACCCAAAGTGAATATTTTGAGCCAAAGTGAAGATTTTGAACCAAGAAAGACAAATAATACAAACACTCTCTTTTGTAAAAGCCATTAAGGGCTTCTCAGTGTTGTTTCAATAAGTTGTTTTACTTCTCTCAAAAAGACCTTTCAAGGATTTTCCAAAGGCATTTGTAAATCAATTAATAAAAAGGCTAGGTGGGATAAGGCATCCCACACATTGTTTGTCCTTCCCCATTTGGGGAAGATTGTTTCATGCGTGCTTAGTTAGTTTTGTTTCAAGTTTTTCTAGATTAAAATCTATTTTTATACTTAGATTAACTCTCTTCCAAGTCTTGACTTGAGATAGTAATCTTGGGGTTTCATACCAAGTGCCACATAGTTTTGTGGCTACTTCTATTTCCCCGTTAGTATCCTTGCGGACATCCAGCTAGCTGGAAGGTTTTCGGGACTAGCGGTTCTAGTGATCACCTTGTTCGGAGGTTGATCCCACCTTTTTGTTTACTTCTTACTCAGTTGTTAGTTTTGGCCATAAGAAAGCGTACTTCTCTTTTTATCTTTTATCATTTGTTTACTTTAGAAAACGTACTTTTCTTCACATGCAAGCTACTTCTATTTTAACAAACAAACAAAGCCTCTTGAACTTGCAGCAATCCAAGTCAAGAGCACTCTCTGTCGGAGAGCATTATAATTTTGCATTTTTCCCTTGCATTAGGCATATTATATTAAATAAGTCTCTTGAACCTTGTCATAAGACAAAGTCAAGAGCACTCTCTATCGGAGAGATGAACTGTGTGCTTAAGTAATAATAAAAACTTCCAACTCACACCCCCATAATAATTTGTCTTGGTTGCTATCTAACTCCCGTATGCTCTGCCAACCTGAAAAGGTTGGCCTAGTACTCAGAAAGGTGTTAGACTTGATAATCTCTACAACATAATAAAATTTTCACCCCTACAACCAACGAACCGGCATTCATCATTCGATACATACTCAGGTAGTGGGCAAAGTTCCTAAACCTGGTGGGGCCGGAGTCATCCGCTATCTAGACATCGGAGTGGTTAAGTCTTTAGACACTTATTCCTCGAACTATGGGCGGACCGACATACCATCATAAGGGGAAGCCACTGAAAGTATTACTTTCTGGTCTCTTTGCTTACCTTGTTGATCTAATCCTAATAATCAAGACCATTAAAACTTTCAATAAACCAAGATAATTTGCAAAACGATCTCACGAACATATCTCTCGAACACTTGTATCAAGCAACCCAAGCACTCAAGCAATTTTTTGACTCCATAAGGCATTGGTCCTTGATCTCATGTTTTATCTGCTTATTATCTATTTGGAGTATTTGTGTTAATTTCCATATGTGAGTGGCTTGTACTTAAAAATTCTTAAAGTGGTTGTGAATCAGTGTATCTCGTATCTTAAATTGCAACGTGGATTGCTCATTTATCTTGTGTCTTATTTAAAGTATCATTGTGTCTTTCATTATTCAAAAAACTCCTAAACAACACCCATCCGCATCACCACACATTTAAAAAACACATTGAGCCATAATTGAACTCTTTGTAGGGACTTACCCCCCTTGGCTTTGTTAGGAGTTAGCCTAAATGGAGGAGCTGGGATTCAGGTGATAGTATCTGGCTCGTTGCTTGCCCCCAAGGCCACACCTTCCCCACTTGTAGTGAGGGAACAACTTTCGAAAGATTTCTGCTGCTGGTGTGCATCTCGGCGGACAAGCCAAGCAGGGCAATCATGAGTTGGATAATATGACTAATAACTTTGGAGAGAGACCTTCCAATGCGCAAGTCCATAATATGCAAAAGTTTAAAGGGATTGGTTACCAAAGAAGAGCAAATCTTGCACCTGCCATACAACCAACAAAGGTAATAATTCCAACTGAATCAAATGACTAGTAAATTAAATTTTGATTGGAGTAACTGGTTCAATACAACTAAAGTGCCTGTACCTGTAAATGAGCTTTACAAAATCCCTCTAGCTCCAACTGCGGGACGGGCACTTGCTTGATCTATGGATCAAAGAAAGTGTTCGAGAATCCCAGAACATCAGTTTCCTGCATGGAAACAGAAGTGTGTTAGTTCCACATGTTTCATGATAAATATTGCCAAACTGAAACACCAATATAAAAAGATTTTTGCTTTTTTCTTTTAAAATCAAAGTATAAAAATGAAAATCTTTTTTATTTTTCCTAGCATATATATGAAATATGATACAACAATTTAATGTACAAAAGCTATGACACATAAATATGGTACAAAAAGTATAACTACATAAAGGTACAACAGGATAAGGTTTAGGGATTTCCTGAGATGACCCCTTGGTCATCTTGAATGTTGTTTCGATAAAAGGGCTTCAGTTGTTGCCCATTCATAGGCAATGGCAACATCTCTCCATCCATAGTATTTAATAAGAAGGAATTTGTTCCGACCAGGCTGTGCACAATAAAAGGGCCTTTCGAAAGGATGTCGAATTTTCCATGCTTCCCAAGTTTTTCCCTTCTTTTGTCCCATAAGAGAACAGTATCTCCCACTTGGAAGGATCTTGGCTTAGCTAACTTGTCAAAGGTATTCTTCATGCTTTCCTGATGTCTCAACATTTTGTCCAATGAAGTTCTTCTGATTTCATCAAGTTCAATTATTTGATTTGCCCTATCCTCCAATTCCAATTTTTCTGCCTCATAATCACTTAGCATTCTAAAAATGGGTATTTGCATGCTGAGTGGTAAGGTTGTTGTGATGCCATAAACAAGCTCAAAGGGGGACTTCCCAGTGGAGTTCTTCTTGGTGATCCTATCTGCCCATAGAGCATACTTGATTTTGCTATCCCAAGATCTTTTGTTATCACCCACAGTTTTCTTAAGGATAGTCATTAAGTTCTTGTTTGAAGACTCTGCAAGTCCATTACCCTGAGGATAGTAATCTGAAGAGTGTGATAGAACAATGCCATACTTGAAACAAAAATCATTCATTTCTGCTGAGCTGAAAGCTTTGGCATTGTCAGTGGTTATTTTTAAGGGAGTGCCAAATCGGGTGATGATCTTGTCTTCGATAAAGTCCATGATAACCTTTTCCGTGGCTGTTTTGGTGGGTATAGCTTCCACCCATTTAGTGAAGTAATCGGTTGCAGTAAAAATCCAGCAAAATCCATTGCTAGAGTTATCTTTGAACTTCTCGATAAAGTCAAGGCCCCATTGTTGAAAGGGGGCAATGACAACTACTGGTGTAAGGGGTAAAGCAGCCAATTTAGGCTTTCCTGTGAAAAGTTGATATTCTTGGCAATATTTGCCATGTTTATAGATATCTGAAAAAATAGTCGGCCAATAGTACCCGGCTCTAAGGATTTTGTGGGCAGTTGTATTTGCTGCATAATGGCCTCCGCAAAATCCTGAATGGAATTCTGTCAAAATCTTTTTGGAGTCTTATTCATTTACACCCCTAAGTATCACACCATCTGGGTTTCTCCAACCCAAACCCTCCTGAGTGAGGCAATACCTAGCGGTTTTTAATCTAAGAGCCCTTCTTTTATGTCCTTTGAGATGATCGGGGACATCTAAGTGTAGCAGAAAATATATGATGTCCGAGTACCAATGATTGTCAAGTTCTTGCAAAGCTGGTGTCATGCGTGGACTAGATGGATGGTTTGCACAACTCATTTCGATAGCTTCTTCATTATTTTGAGTTAGCATTTTGGCTAGGCCCCGTCCCTTTATCAGTTTAGTAGGCCTAATTTCTAAATCATACTCCTGGATTTTAGATACCCATGTGCCCCTTGTTCCTAAACAATCCTGTTGGGATAGGATGTCTTTTACTGCAGCAGGGGGGACATATCCTATAACTTTTGAATAACCAATGTATGTTCTGAAATGCTTTAGAGATTTCACTAAAGCATAAGCTTGTTTCTCCATGATAGTATATTTCATTTCTAAATTTTGCAGGGCTCTACTCATGAAGGCAATTGGTTGCTCAAACCCTTCGAAGTTCTTCTGGAGCAACACCCCGGCAATTGTATCCTCTGAAGCAAAAGAGAACACCATGAAATCTTTTGTGTAGTCAGGGCTAACCAATACAGGTGATCTAGTGATGGCATCTTTTATGGTTGTGAAAGCTTCTTTTCCTTCATCAGTCCAAACAAACTTAGCATCCTTTTTTAGTAACCGTTGCATGGGTTTCATTGACTCAGCTAGGTTTGGGATGAATCTTCTTATGAAATTTATATGACCGTTGAAAGATTGAAGACCTTTGACATTCTTAGGAAGGGGTATCTTCTTTATTGCTTCTACTCTCTCAGGTTCAATCTTGACCCCGTCTTTCGATATGATATGACCAAGAAGCTTTCCCTCTTCTATCCCTAGGACAGACTTGGTTGGGTTCAAGGAAATACGAAATTCTCTGCATCTTTCAAACACTTTTATGAGGTGATCAATGTGGCTAGACCTTTCTTTTGAAAAGACGGTTAAGTCATCTTGATATATTTCAATGATCTTACCTATTAATTCCTTAAAGGCATAATCCATGGCCCTCTGAAAAGTGGCCCCAGCATTTGTGAGACCAAAGGGCATTCTCAAATATTCAAAAGTTCCCCAAGGGGTTGTGAAAGCTGTTTTGTGTCTATCTTCTTCTTTGATAACAACCTGGTTATATCCTAAAAATCCATCAAGCATGGACATCATTGTAGAGCCTGTGACCCTTTGGAGGAGGGTCTCCATGTTGGGCAGCGGATAATTGTATTTCTGGCAGGCTATGTTAAGGTTTCTGAAGTCTATGCATATCCTGATGCTCCCATTCTTCTTTCTGACCACAACTAGGTTGGAGCACCACGATGTATGTTGAGTGGGTGCTATAATACCTGCTGCCAGCATTTTTTCTAATTCCTGCTTAACAATAGGGGCCAACCTAGGATTTATTTGCCTAAGTTTTTGCCGAAAAGGTTTAGCATTTTGCATTTCAGGTTTGAGAGGCGTAGTATGCTGGAAAACATCTTCCCTATAAGCTTTTAACTCATCATAAGTAAATGCAAATATATCTCTATATTCTTTTACCAAGCTTATTAATGCATTCCTTTCCTTTTCTGATGTTCCTTTTCCAATTTTTATAATTTTCGGATTTGTTTCTGTTCTAATATTGACTTCAATGTAATCCCCTGGTTTCATTTGGTCAATGTTATTTTTCTTCCCATCTTGTCTATCAAAGATGTTTTCCAGTTTGGTAAAGCCACGTGATATTGGATTGATGGGCTGGCTATGTTCTTGATACTGCTTGCCTTCTTCTTGTATGTTTACGTTGAAATTTGAAAATTCATCTAAGTTATGAATGAATCTCAGGATCTGCTCATCATCTTTGAAAACCTGCCAATGGTTCATGTTGTCTGGGACTGATGGTCTATAGTTAATTTCAAGGGTACAGTCCCCATTCAACATCTCATCCGATGGTTGGAGGGTGGATGCCGCAACTGCCAATCTATCCGCCGCACTAT
The DNA here is from genome assembly GCA_027924585.1 of Larix kaempferi. NCBI lineage: Eukaryota > Viridiplantae > Streptophyta > Pinopsida > Pinales > Pinaceae > Larix > Larix kaempferi. The sequence goes on along the minus strand of BSBM01000018.1, from coordinate 4,055,492 downwards.
TTTGATCTCTAGGGATTGCTTCTATGTTTAATGCATCATAATATTCCATGAGGTCCCATATTGCATTTCTATACCTTTTAAGTCTTTTACACTTGCATGCAAATTGACCCTTAATTTGTTGCACTATTAAGTCAGAATCTCCTTTTATACTAAGCAATTTTATACCCATATCCTTGGCAAGTTCAACGCCCAGTAGAAGTGCTTCATATTCTGCTACATTGTTTATGGCCTCAAACTCTAACCTAAACGCAAAGTTGAAATCCTTTCCTTTGGGTGAGGTTATGATTATGCCAGCACCTTTCCCAGCCTTGGAAGAAGCCCCATCAAATTTCATTTTCCACTACTCATCAATTTTTTCATTTTTCATTTCCTCATGAAGGGGATCTAGAAAGGTAGAATTGATTTGATAAGTTCCCATTTCATCAATATTGCATATAAATTTATTTTGAAATTTTGCATCTAGATCTCATAACAAAAAATTGTATTACTTCCTAGTACTTAGATCATAGTTTGCATCTAGTTTCAGTTTTTTGTTTCATTTGACTAACGCTAATGGGTGCATGAGTTTTTTGGATCTTTTGTTTGTTGCAAGTTTTGAGGAGAGAGCAAGTTATTTGGAAAGTGAAGCAAGAGAAGATTGAAACCAAGACTCTTTTTGGAGATTACCCAAAGTGAATATTTTGAGCTAAAGTGAAGATTTTGAACCAGGAAAGACAAATAATACAAACACTCTCCTTTGTAAAAGCCATTAAGGGCTTCTCAATTTTGTTTCAATAAGTTGTTTTACTTCTCTCAAAAAGACCTTTCAAGGATTTTTCCAAGGGGCATTTGTAAATCAATTAATAAAAAGGCTAGGTGGGATAAGGCCTCCCACACATTGTTTGTCCTTCCCCATTTGGGGAAGATTGTTTCATGCGTGCTCAGTTAGTTTTGTTTCAAATTTTTCTAGATTAAAATCTATTTTTATACTTAGATTAAACTCTCTTCCAAGTCTTGACTTGAGATAGTAATCTTGGGATTTCATCCCAAGTGCCACATAGTTTTGTGGCTACTTCTCTTTCCCTGTTAGCATCCTTGCGGACATCCAACTAGTTGGAAGGTTTTCGGGACTAGCGGTTCTAGTGATCACCTTGTTCTGAGGTTGATCCCACCTTTTTGTTTACTTCTTACTCAGTTGTTAGTTTTGGCCATAAGAAAGCGTACTTCTCTTTTATCTTTTATCATTTGTTTACTTTAGAAAACGTACTTTTCTTCACATGCAAGCTGCTTCTATTCTAACAAACAAACAAAGCCTCTTGAACTTGCAGTAATCCAAGTCAAGAGCACGCTCTGTCGGAGAGCATTATAATTTTGCATTTTTCCCTTACATTAGGCATGTTAGATTAAATAAGTCTCTTGAACCTTGTCATAAGACAAAGTCAAGAGCACTCTCTATCGGAGAGCTGAACTGTGTGCTTAAGTAATAATAAAAACTTCCAACGCACACCCCCATAATAATTTATCTTGGTTGCTATCTTACACCCGTATGCTCTGCTAACCTGAAAAGGTTGGGCTAGTACTCAGAAAGGTGTTAGACTTGATAACCTCTACAACATAATAAAATTTTCCCCCCTACAACCAACGAACCGGCGTTCACCATTCAAGACATACTCAGGTAGTGGGCAAAGTTCCTAAACCTGGTGGGGCCGGAGTCATCCGCTATCTAAACATCGGAGTGGTTAAGTCTTTCGACACTTATTCCTCGAAATTTGGGTTGACCGACATACCATCAGAAGGGGAAGCCACTGAAAGTATTACTTTCCGGTCTCTTTGCTTACCTTGTTGATCTTATCCTAATAATCAAGACCATTAAAACTTTCAATAAACCAAGATAATTTGCAAAACAATCTCACGAACATATCTCTCGAACACTTGTATCAAGCAACCCAAGCACTCAAGCAATTTTTTGACTCCATAAGGCTTTGGTCCTTGATCTCATGTTTTATCTGCTTATTATCTATTTGGAGTATTTGTGTTAATTTCCATATGTGAGTGGCTTGTACTTAAAAATTCTTAAAGTGGTTGTGAATCAGTGTATCTCGTATCTTAAATTGCGACATGGATTGCTCATTTATCTTGTGTCTTATTTAAAGTATCATTGTGTCTTTCATTATTCAAAATCCTCCTAAACAACACCCATCCGCATCACCACACATTTAAAAAACACATTGAGCCATAGTTGAACTCTTTGTAGGGACTACCCCCCTTGGCTTCGTTAGGGGTTAGCCTAAACGGAGGAGTTGGGATTCAGGTGACAGTACCTGGCTCGTTGCTTGCCCCCAAGGCTACACCTTCCCCACTTGTAGTGAGGGAACAACTTTTGGAAGATTTTTGCTGCTGGTGTGCATCTCGACAGACAACATTTTTGGCGCCGCTGCCGGGGACATCTTTTTGTTCCTGGACGACCTTAATTTTTTCTAGTTTGTTTTACCTTTTGATAGATTCTGATATCTATCTAACGACTCCACTGCCCTTTTTTAGTTTTTTGGTAGTTTTTTTAGTCAAATCACTCTTTGAACTTAGACTTGAATCCACCTGGCGACTCCACTGTCAGTTAGCCTAAACGGAGGAGCAGGGATTCAGGTGACAGTACCTGGCTCGTTGCTTGCCCCCAAGGCCACACCTTCCCCACTTGTAGTGAGGGAACAACTTTCGGAAGATTTCTGCTGCTGGTGTGCATCTCGACGGACAACACTGTGGATACTATAAAGGTGGGTTTTCAATATTTTTTCAAAAGCTAGGCTGTCAAATCACTCTTTGAACTTAGACTTGAATCCACCTAGCGACTCCACTGTCAGTTAGCCTAAACGGAGGAGCAGGGATTCAGGTGACAGTACCTGGCTCGTTGCTTGCCCCCAAGGCCACACCTTCCCCACTTGTAGTGAGGGAACAACTTTCGGAAGATTTCTGCTGCTGGTGTGCATCTCGACGGACAACACTGTGGATACTATAAAGGTGGGTTTTCAATATTTTTTCAAAAGCTAGGCTAGATCCAAGTAGATCTAAGAATAACAAAAAAATGAGGGTTTTGAATTTTAAGGGTTTGTGACCAATGAAGAAGAATGGATGGATGTAGGCATAGACCTTGTAGAACTTACCTCAATTGCTTATGGCCACCTTGCAAATTGATAGCATTCTCCTATGTGTATATTCAAGAGTGAGATCCAAGAGCTCCAAGCCAAAACGTCCTCCTCCAAGAATGCCAAATCGTCATCCTCCTACAAGACAAGATCAAGTGAAACAAGCCAAGTAAGATGATTATGAAAATGATGGAAAGACGTAAAAGGAAGCATCAACTATGTCACAAAGATACAATAATGATACTCCCTGTCACCAAGATCAACCCAAGAGAGAATATGTGGATCCCTCCAACAATAACCCTTAAGAAATCGCCCTCCTCTCCACCAATTCGACTTTCCTGCAAGAAAACAAGATGTAGCTCCAAAACCCACAATGATACATAGAAGAGAAACTATATACTCAAGATGCAAGAGAATCCACAAGACAAGAGAGGTATGCTCCACAAAGAAGTGTTCTACTCCAATATTCCAGAGGTCCAAAGGTGACCTATACAATAGGGGGTCTCCTCCTTATAAAGGATAATAAAGACCAAAACCCTAGATCTCAAAACCACTTTACAATAAAATGAGTGGTTGAGATTAAAAGATCTCAATACATAATCAATGGCTAATAATGAACCATAACAATATATCACATGGATCACTCAAAAGGTGATGACGTCATAGCTAAATGGTACAAAGTGAAAGTGACGTCATCCTCTAAAGGGGGCAAAATACAATGGGCCCACCTCATATGACTAGGACATGACTCATGAAGCACATGGTGGGGCTAAGAGGCATCAATCCTTGCTAGCTCATCCCCATGGCACAATAAAATAATATAATATGTCCAAAATAAATACAAATGATCAAATCTGTCCTCAAAATGTGTGACAGACATGCAGTAAAAGGCCTCCTGTGGCCTCTGTGGACCCACCCAAGTGATGAAAACTGGCTGGAAGATAGGGGGTTCACCCTGGAAGACCTTTGTGAAAACCAAGTGCCAAAACCTTGCCTTAATTGCCCAAATCAAATTCCTCAATGACCCTTTTATCCCATTTCTGGACTGCCTCGGTAACTGTGAAAGTGCTATAACTGCCTCCTAGGGCACCTACGCTGTCAAACTGAGCCCACCAGGCTCTCCAAAAGGGGGGATAAATGGTAATAACAAGTGGATGGACCACCCCCTCCTCATACAGCTCCCTAGGTGAACTGGCCTCTCATGGCCCCTGCTGCTCAGGCTGGAAAATCAGCCCCAAATCTGGTCAACAAGTGTAAAACTGCATCTATCACTATCAGAATTGCCTGGAACTGAAAGATAAGTTTCACCTTAGATCCACAGATCTACTCCTAGCATACCCCTTGGTACCATTTCCACCCCTAACTTCACATTGTGGGTCTCATTTTGAACCATTTCCATATCCCAAGGAAGTGGGTCTCACTTGTGTATTTCATGGTACTAGATCTGTCTTTTGGGTCTTCATAGGTGACCCAACCCATTCATTGGTTGAAACACTTGTCACTCTTTAAACCTCTTCAACCACTATCTAAACTCTTGGGTCCACCTAACCTTGCATTGGTTTCCGTAACTTGCCATTTACACATCCCTAGGAACCTTTGTTTTGGTCCAATCACTTTTTGAGTGATCATAGGGTCTCCCCCTTGATCTTGATTTATTTTGATCTAAAGTGAAGAGTGCCTCGGTTGTCGTGACTCCCAGCTTGCCTTGGCAACCGTGGCATCTCTTGGGTCACCTCTTTAGTTGTCCATCTCCTCTACCGTCCCGAATGGGATACCTGTAGGGACAACTACAAGTTGTGTGATAACAGTTCCAACCTCATCAAACTTCATATGCAAAAAGTAGAATTTTAGATCCCATTCAGAATTGAACAAACTTAACAATTTTTAGGATTTAAGGATTCCAATGTTTCCACTAGCTATTATCATGTATGAGGGTATGGGATTGGCATTTAAACAAGCACATCAACCTCTCTATGTAACTTGATGGTGGCTAAGTTACGGGAAACGCCATGCTAAACCCCCTGAAACGCCGTTCCCCGAATCTGAAACGGAAACGGATTCGAAACGGCGTCGAAACAGCGTTGATACGTTTCAAGCCTGGCAGGGTACGGATCCGTTGACTAGGATACGGATCAGCAAAACCAAAAACGGATCAGGGAATTTTGGAACAGAAACAGACGGATCCGTAAGACTTATTCTATAAAAAACGACGGCTGTATCTTCTCCCACCATGACGGGCAATTGTATTCTTTTTCCCCGACGATCGCATGACCGACAAACTGTACGCGACTATATCTTATCCCACTGTGATATTCCTTTCCCCGACGGTCGCATTCCTTTGCTCGACGATTGTATGAATGACGGTCGCATTCCTTTGCTCGACAATTTGTAGGATGATCATATTCCTTTACGGGTTCCACCTTTGCTCGATATTCCTTCACGAATTCCAGCGATATTCCTTCACGAATTCCAGAGTAAATTTTATTTATAATTTATAAACTTTATATTATATAATATTATTATTTATAAACTTTATATTATATGACATAATTTATTAAATGTTATTAGTTATTAAATGATATTTTATTAATGATATATGACAAACTTTATTATGATATTTATTAAATGTTATTAGTTTTATACATAAATATTAAATTTTGATATTATATATAGCCAAAATCTAGCTAAAATAATAAATTGTTGGAATTGCCACTCCTAGATATAAACATGCCGCTTCTAGATTATATATATATATATATATATATATATATATGCCCGTGACGTTTCCCTGCCGTATCGTATCCAGATTTTTTGAAAATTTGCCATATCCGTGTCCCCCTCGGTATCCATATCCGTTTCAGTGCAACTTAGGATGGTGGTGGTGCTGATTGTTGAACTCCTCTATCATGACCTTAATATAATGTACCCTTTACTCAAGCAAAATAACTTATTAAGCACCATAAGCTTTTTCTACCTTATTTTAATGCTTGGATTAGGAAGTTTCTTCAAAATTGTAGTGTGTTGACTAATGTCCTTGGAGGATCAACTTTGAGATTTGAGGTAGAGGTAAGGGCTAGAGCCTATAGGAGCAGGGCATAGGGTGCTATTGATGAATATGATCCTAGTATAGGCAATGGTTTTGATAACATGTAGTTATTTGTTGTAGCATGAAGTTTTTTGGACTCTAGAGGCCATTTAGAGCCTCTTTGTTGATGTATTTTGGGTCAGATATGGATTGCACTCGATATTATTTTAGTTATATGCACCCTCGCTATATAGATGAGAAACTTTGCATATTTGTGCATAATGGTTTGGATTCATATGGAGGTGCATGAATATATATGTTTTTTTTCAAAATTTGAATACTTTATGTAATTTTTGGTTGATTGATTTTTTAGTTTGTTTTATTTTCGGTCCCGGTGTGGTTCGGATTTTTGGGTTTGATCGATTCGATGATCCGTTCGGTATTGATAACATTGTTGGGGACACCCAGAGACTGTTCCACAGACCTATGGGGCCCAAAAATGAAAAATAATAAAAACTTCCACTTGGTTTATCATATTCAGACTTATGATTCATATGTAATTTCCACTTTATATCAATGAACTTTGACGCAATGTGCATGTTTTACTATTTAGTTAGTAAATTTAACTTAGTATGTTAAACTTTATAGTGTGCTACTTCTAAAAGCTGAAAATGATTTGAATTTTATATGTATTATAACTTGTGTGTGTGTGTGTGTACAGTATTCTCGACGTACCCAAGCCCCCTGTTTTAAAAAGTGGCGTCCTCGTCCTCAAACCCAAGTTTCCTGGCAAATTAGGATTTTTCACATTTGCATATTCTTAATATAGAGTAGTGTAGGAAGAATAAACTTGATATTCACAACCAATAGATTTCATTTATTTTCTCTTTGGCATTTCTGTTAGCTTTTGGGGTTAGTATGAAAGTGCTTACATTGTGTTTGTGGTGCTTCTTTTGAGACTTGGGGTACATGGTTTATGTTTAGCCCTAGGATGCTCTGAGATGGATTGGCACGTCAGAGATTGTTGGTAATGGATTAACACGATGGAGATAGCTTGCTTCATGATTGCTTAAGCTCAGCTAGGTGCTTGGTATTATTCCCTTAGACATTGGAGTTCTCTTGGTAGATTTTTGGATGCTCTTCATGATGGCTACATGGAGAGGTTCACTTTCTTGGAGAACGCCCGACTTGGAACGAGGAGCGTTGTGCATCTTGGACGAGGGCATCAAGGCCTAGTTAACATTGGATAGTGTGGAATCTTGTTTGGAGGCTTGGGGACCTCTTGGTTGTGATAGTGTTCTTACAAAGGGTTGTTGACCCAATGGAGTACATTGCTTAAGAGGATTGATGGAGTCTGTGGAGGTTTTTGACAAAGGTATGTGGACTAATCTTATGTAGCTACATCATCTTGGAGCCCTTATTGTGTATGACATCACCTTGGAGCATGACATGTGTACTTTAGAGTGGGTCATTTCACCTGTGCTCATTGTAGGTTGCTTGTAAGGGCTTGGGCCCACATTATATTGTTAGCCTCCCTTACCTCTCATATATATAAGGAAGGAGAGAATCCTCATTCATTTTCATGTGCTCATATTCATACTCACTCTTGTTGAGATGTGACCTTGGTGAAGAGTGCATACTAGTCTTCTCTATCTCTCTCTTGGTCTTCACTTGTATTTGATCTCTCTCTCTCTCTCTTTGAGTCTCTAGGGTTTCTTGGTCTTCTTGGAGTATTTCAGCATTTTGGAGGTCTAGGATTAGGATTTATCTTTTGGAGGATTGAAATTAGGGTTTTGTATTAAAGCCCTAGGATATCTTTGGCGGAGAAGAAGAAGAGAAGACTGTGTCTTGCCTTGGAGGACTTGTTGGAGTGATTTTTACATGTTGGAGCTCCTTGGTTGGGCTAGGGATTTCTTGTTTTCCCTAGCTAGGTTTTTGGAGAGCTAGTGGACTTGTACTAGCCATTAGAGAAGGCTATGGTATGTACATCTTGAGCATATTAATGGAGATTTCAGCTGTCCAAAACTTGTGCAATTTCCATATTTGATTTTCAGCCAAATTTATTCGTCATGCATTATTATTTTCAACTATATATGTTTTGATGATTTGGCATTAGTAAAAGGACAATTTGTTAAGTGATTTAACTCTATATGGAAATTTTGTGAAATACAATGATAAACATGTTGTCACATCCATAGTAGCCGGGCTACCATGATTACAGATTAGTTCCCAGTATATTTTTGAGCTAGTCCTTTGCACATTTTGGTTGAGATCAATTGATGATAAGCAACACATTGGTGATCACTCTCATGTATTTAGTGGATCTAGAGCTTGTACATTTGACAATCTCATGCTAGGACTGAGCCCCATGACCCCAGGTTGATGATTGAGTTAGCCATTCTTCTATCATCTAGAGCAGATTGTTGACAAATCCCATGATGTATTCAACTGTAGTGCTTCATTATGATTCAGATGTTCTGATCAGAGACTCGATCATATGATCCAAGAGGTATATGATTCGTGCATTTGGACTACCAATGTGCTCTTTCCTTTATCTACGTAGTTTTGACTGGGTATATGATGATTGTTTACTGGCAATACTTTATATTATGTTTACTTGTTGTTTAGAGTAGAAGTGGTCAGTTACTATGAGTACAAGATTCTTGTGTATACTCGTTGGTCATGCCCTTACCTTATAAGTACAAATTCGGTCATTCCCTTTGCAGGGGTTTTTCTATCCATGGCATCATCAGTCACTTCCCCATCCATCCGTTATCTTCCAGTCTTGATTTGATCCTGAATAGTGATCTTGAGGACTTCCCCCACCTAGACCTCTTTGTTGGATAGATTCCTTGTTTACCTTGTGTCTCAGCTCTGGAGTGTGTGATTCTAGTCACAGTGATTGTTCTCCTCTAGTCCTTGAAACCAAGTATGCCTACCAATAGTGTTGCTAAACACTAAAGCAGTGAAACTTAAATGCTATATCTAAAGGAATGTTAAGTCGACAAAAACAGTGTTGCTAAACACTACTACTTATATCTCTATTAGCTAGTCAGTGGCCAAAGGACGAGCACTCATCCTTGTTTGATGTAAGGCCACGCACCCTTGCTCTTCTTGCACAAGCACCTTTCATCATCCAAGGAAGAACAAGGTGTAGGAGGAGTATGGTTGACTTGATGGGAGATTTTCCAAAGGCATTTGGCTCCATGATTTCCCTTTTGGGGTACACTTGACACATAGTTGGAGGCTTAGTTACATGGTCCACAATACCTTTGTTGCATCATTGGTGGAGAACCATGTTACTATGTTGAATAAGGACTTGGGATTACATGGATGGATATTGTGAGAAAGAAGAAAACCCTAGAAGAATGCCCAACCTCAAAAGATGCCCAAGGCAAGATTTATGGTGAGGTAAGGAGTGAAACATAACCCAAAGGAGAAAACAGCCTACATATTGGATGTCCAAAGCATGCATATGGCAAGGTCAATGCCCGAAGGAGGAACAACCTTCTTAGAAAGTTGCCATGTGGTGCTCAGTTTCCCTTGGGGTTGGCCAAAGGATCGCTTAAGGTTGAACATCCTCTTCAATGAGGTGGCTAGGGCATGTTCCTTCATATTGGATGTCCAAGCATGACATATGGTAAGGAGGGAACCCAAGGAGGAATACACTTCTTAGAAATGTCCCATGAGGCACCAAGTTGCACTTGGGTTTGGCTAAAGACCTGCTTAAGGTTGAACGTCCTCTTCAAGGAGATGGCTAGGGCATCCTGGAGGCAAGAAAGTGTGAGAATAACCTTACTGGAGGATTTTCCACATATTTGAAGACATGTTTCCATTTTGAAGAGAACTTTTCAGGGTTAGAACATTATGATTTCATTTCAACATATTTGGAGGCATGTTTCACCTTTGAGGAGGGCTTTTAGGCGAGAAGATTGCTTGAGGATTGAGGTTTTTTCTACATATTTGGAGGAGAGATTATTGCATGAGCAAATCCATGTGCAATATTGACATAGTCAAGCCCTCGAATACTAAATGCATGCTTTAAAAGTATCTCAAGAAATAGAAGGATGACAAGTGGCAATATGAAACCACTTTATTCATTCAAAGGTAAAAAGGAGTGCTCCATTATAGGAGGATTATATGACCTTCTAAAAGAAATATTATTTTATGAATAACGGATTTGATTTTAAAGATATAAATGGAGGAGATGATTCATTTTGTAATGGGCATGGTTAGAAGTGTGGGAGTTCTCCTCCAAGCTTAGTTGAATATCTTTGGGCTGAAGAAGTTAAGGGACAAGCTCAATGTGAGTTTTTCATCTCTTTCTTTTTTTTAATGGATGTGTTATCACCAAACTTGTAGTTTCCCCTATAGGTAGATCCGTAAGGATGGTAGAGGGGATGGGCAACCAAAGAGGTGAACCAAGAGAGCCTAGACTCCCAAATGGATGGTTGTCACGCCAATTGAGGCACTCTTCACTTGATGTTATCTTAGCCCAAGACAACAATGGGGGAGACCCAGATCAACTCCCGACAAAAGAGATCAAACCAAGACACCAGATCAAATCAGACACAGTGAAGTACGTAAGGTGTTAGGTATAGTAAACCCTAGATCTATGGATGAAGTCGCAAGATGAGTTATGGGTTGAATCAAGAGGCTTATGAGATATGAAATTGATCCAATATGATTATGCAAGTGACTTATAGGCTTAAGTAAAAGATCCAGAATCAAGGTACTCGCAAATGATATAAAAATCCACTACCTTGGGAACCATGTCCAAAGCGAGGTTAGGAACAGGATTGGGGCTATCTAGTACCCTTTAGTAGACTTGATTGACAGGTATGATAGTATCAAAACACACAAGTCTCAACTAGGGCATCAAACAATAGGCAAACCAACCTTCTTAGGAAATGCGTGAGGATTTAGGAAATTTGTGCCTTGGGAAATGGGCCTTAGGGAGTCCTCCAACCTTGACATCTAGGAGAACCCACCTAGGGTTTGGTCCAAGCTAAAATACCCAAAAAAGGTTTGCCAGTAAACCTTGTCATTTGTGCCAGAGAATTTTTCGATTAATTTTAATGAGGGTTTTGATAGTAGATGAAGATACCCAATGGATTGGAACCCAATATTTACCGAAATAAAAGCAAATCTTACGTGGAAAATCTTGCAGATACCTTGATGATGATGATCTATGCCTTCTCGATCAATTTGAGAAGATTTGAGTGAGTGTCCAATGAAGATCGATTTGCCCAAGGAAGCCAATGCGCCTTCTCTCCTGCACAACAAATGTCAACCATATCAGATATCACATCAAGAGAAATAGACTAATGTAATAGAAGAAGTAACAAGATGAAATCATAGATCACAATGATGCTAATGAAAACCCCCTCATACAAGCGATCCCAAAAGAACGAGTTGAGGAAGACCTGCAAAAACGCCCAAGTGAAGTCGCCCTCCTATAGACAAGACAAAGTATTCCAAAAATATATGGATTCACCACAAACTCACAAATGCTAGGATGCAATAGACTTTCCAATCACCATCTAAGAATATCACTGCAAAGAAGATCCAAGAAGTGTTTGCAAATAATTTCTTTATTATCAAGATTCCAAGAGCCAAAGGTCCCTTTACAATGAGAAGCTCTCTCCTTTAAATAGGAAGAAGAGATACCAAAACCCTAACCACCTTTTGAATGGATGGCTAAGATTAAAAGATCAAAATGTTCTAATCAATGGTTGAGATGAGCTCAACAATAAAGTACATGGATCAACTCAAAAATATAACATAACGTGGACAAAATCACCCTAGGAGAGGGGGTCCCATTCAACATGACCAAATAACATGAAATAAAGCACATGGTGGGTCTAGGTGGTGATATCCAACCTCCCTAGTCAATCCCCATGGCACAACAACATCATATGACAACCTAGCACCAAATTGTGCTCCTCTGGGAAAGTCGTGAGCCTCCAAAGGCTCCAGAAAACCTCAAAATGTGCCGGAGAAATGTGTGAGGGCCCCACTAACTGATACAACTGATTTGGAAGGTGTGGGGGACATCAAAAACATCATCAAAACAATTCCCATGCCAATTCCTTGCCTTAGTATCGCAAATCGATTTCTTCAGTAGCCATTTTAACCATTTTTTATCCTTTGTAAATCCTCTGGAAAGTATAAAAATGCTTGTAACTCTCTGCTTGGTCACCTGGGGCCAAACCTAACTGCACCAACATGTTCGGGAAAATAGTAATGTAGAAAAAACAAGTGGCTACACTCTATATCCCCTTTGTAGCGCCATAGCTGAACCAATCAACTCATGGAACTGCTCTGACAGGTCATTTTTAATGGCAAATATGCACTAGAATGATAAACTGAAGAAAATACTCACTGTAACTGCCCGGAACTGAAAACCAACTGCCTCAATGAACTCAAAGAGCCCAAATATCCTGAGGGTGTGTACTCATACACCATATGGATCTCTACATGATCATATAATATCTCAATAATGCCTGAACAAATAAAAATAATAACAATCTATAAATGATCAAATATGTCAAAGTACCAAACCATCATCATAAACCTGTAACCAATGCATGGAACCATCTGGTGACATGTAATAGACCATATATCATCCATCCGCATCATCCAAGGTCTATCCCCCTCATGTCCTGTAGTTGACCTTGGTCAAACTAGGTTTGACCAAGTCAACATGACCAATAAAATGACCCAGGCTAACATCAAACTGCTGCAAGTGTTAGAAAGTTAAGACATGCTTTACAAATCATTAAAGTAGCAATATAACATATAGTAATCAATTCTCTGGCGATCTACAACCAAATATTAAATGTTTTCAATATTATTATTATGACTCAGACTAGACTTTCAAGACTATACTCACTTTATAGCTGTGATCAATTTGCTAGTGGTGGGTGAAGGCTAAAACTTATAAGGTTAGGCTAAAGGATGACTACTGTCTTGATACTGTGACACTTTGGAAATGGAAAAGGGGATACACACTCTAACATATGCTGGACAAGCAATAACATAGGGAAGGGCAGTGTCTCACAAATGGGTAAGCTGCTTCAGAAATGCATATTCAACCTTGACAAATGCCTACAACTCACATCCAAGCTCATACAGCTCCGTGCGGATCTTTTCTAGAGTCTCCATGAATGGGTGCTCGACAAACCGTAACTTGAGACTCTAGGGGACACTTAGAATTAGTTGTCCCTTACTCCATCTCACATGATAATTCACAAGCTAGTGAGGAATAAATCATTACAAGTGAGGCCAACAATCATTAGATATAGCATTTATTAAACCATTGCTTTTAGGCCTTTGATACATTTCCATAGCCTTGATCCGTGTATGTTAAAAAACACATTCTTGGATTTACTTTTATTAGGCTTTCACATTTCACATTTAACTTTCAAAGCCAATTTCATTAGGCTCGCCTCTCATTCATGTGTGTTCAGAAACACGATTCCACGAATGGGCTTTCATATAAGATATACATTTCATTTCCAGATACATTGTAATGATGGTAGCACTATCTGTTTCAGGTCTAGCCAACACAACTTAGGCAACTCAGAGCCGAGACACAATATAACAGGGAAGCTTATCCAACAAAGAGGCTATAGTGGGGGAAGGTCCTCCATGTCACTAGTCAAGTGGAAAGTCAGGGTAATAACAATAATTGGAAGGTAATGAATGGGTGGAGAAAGTGAATAATAAGACCAACACTAGCAAGCCAAAAGATGGTGGGAATGATCACCTCTATTCTTTTTAAGGAGGGTAAAACCAATGAGTATAACCAGGAACTTCTAAGTCTAAGCAAGGACATAGATAGATAAATAATACAACCAAGTCCATATATCTATATGATCGCCAGATCATGACACTAAGTGCTAAGACAAGCCACAAGAATGAGTATAAAAGCAATAATAACCATAAACACATGATAATACCTGCTGGGTCATATACCTATGCACAAATCATCTAAACCATCATATGTCCACTGAGAACCTGCTGCTGCAACTTTGGGCAATACATAGTGCTCTGTAAATGGCTAAATGGCTACATCGGTCATCAAACCTGAGTTTCCTGAGACTCAGTCATGGCATAGGAATATACTGCTGTCCATAATCATAATAGTGATCCAATGTAGATGCTCATCTCAGCATCTCAAATGTAAGGGACTGGCTGAAAAATGGACTGGAATCTGAAAATAAAGATATGGTAGCCCAGCTACTATATATGTGATAACAGGATAATTAGCGTTTTTGCAAGGATTGCCATGGTTTTTGCTGTTGAGATAATCTTTGAAGACAAGAAAGTTGTTCTAATAAGAAGACATTACGGTTGAGGTGAAACTTTCACTGAATCTTGATGTAAACTTGAATTATAGGAGTTTTTTTGTTGTAAATTTATGGTTAGGGATGTTCAATCCATGCTGAGGGCTACTTTAGATGAGGGAGAGCAGTGTGACAGTACGGCTCGTTTGATCTTGTGGTGAAATCAAATTTGAATATTTCATGTATTGTTGGTTGTTTGTTCAATAAGAATGTTGTCCTACTTTTTCTACTTCATATATGGTTTATATGTGGTTGTCTTTTAATTGTTCATGGTTGCACGTTATTCCTTGGTTCTAATTTCATGGTTGTGATGGTGCATCTTGTTTAAGGCCTCTTGCTTGTTGTAGAATCTGAAAATATGTTTTGGACTATTATTGCACATTAGTGAATGGCTTAATTACATCTTCTCCATAATATTCTAAGCCTCGTGTTGTTAGATCTTGACTCCATAGCGTAATTGGATAGGCATTGGTTTTGCCATGTTGCACCTTCCCTTTATCTCTAAAGAATGTCTTAAACATTATTTTTTAGGGTTTCACCCCTTGTGCTAGAAAAGAACTGGTTTGAAGTGCAAGGAGGAGTTGTTGAGGTTACAATGGACAACCTTTCTAAGTGCTCATAAGGTTGCATTTGGTTCATGGAATTGAATATCTTTGTGTAACAAACATAATTATAAATATAATGATATTAATAATTCTTCTAATAATAAATGTCGGTTAATGAAACGTCAAAGAGGACATACCCCTTCACCTCGTGACCAGTCAATGTGTATAAGTACATTGTCACGAGGTTCATTGTAATTATCATTCTATCAATTATTCATTATTCTCTATGTATATTTTATACACATTACAAAAATCTAAGCATACAACAAAGGAATCAAGTCAAGTATGCGCCTAGTAAACATCAAGGGTTCGCCTTCAACATACAAGTCCAAAGACTTCAAGATATGATGCACTTCCTACAAAGGAACCTTGCGAGCGCTCAAAGCGAGAAGTGAACCAAGTCAAGCCCCTACAAACAGACAAACATGAAGATGATGCCACCTAGATATCATTCTTAGCTAGAGAGGATCCTCTATTTATTATGCTTTGAGGACAAAGCATTCCTTGAGAGGGTGGCAATGTAACAAACATAATTATCAATATAATGATACTAATAATACTAATGATAATAAATGTAGGTTAATGAAAATTTAAAGGTGACATACCCATTCATTTCGTGACCAATCAATGATATAAGTACATGGGCTCATTGTAATTATCATTCTAATATTCACACACACACACAGATATATATATATATATATATATTACATAAATCTTCTGTGTAATTCATAGTGAATAGGAATTGTCCACTACACTTTGAGTGCGGGTTTGGGAGGTAATAGACCTGATTACCCCTCATATAGTATGAGGCCTTGTACTAGTTCCTTGCCCAAGCAGGTTGCCATTGGAGTATAATGTTTTCAATCCATTATGTTGTATTTAGATGCATATGCATCATGGATTTTCATCTATTTGGCATCACCATCACACATGTCAAACACATTCAAGTTGATTTGATTGAGCACTTGGATGGATGAGGGGCATATACTTGTTCACACTTTCCTAGACGCTTCCATTGTGATACTGGTTCATCTCTTGTTTGTGACCCTTGGAGCACTTTATCTTGGAGATTGGGCCATGGTTTGTTTTTAGGCCTTTTGGGTGGACCTCCTTGCCAAAGGAGGTTCCATGACCTCATTCATTGAGTCTTCATCATGATTTATGGCTTAGTTGATGGAGCACTCCTCGTTTGCACACACATTTCTAGGTCCAGCCTTCCAACAACTATATTCTTTGACTTGTCATATGATCTTTGCCTTGGTGGAGCAACCTAGAGAATATGGATATTTTTGGCATTGATTTGACTTCTTTGAGTGGTTGACTCCATGGATTAGAGGAGCACTTCCCTTTATCATTATTTTGGCACATGTTTTGAGTTGTGACAACCCTACTTTCACATTTATCTAGAGCGCTCATTTTATTTTGTGGAGTTGAGAGTGGGTTTTGATAGGCATGCACATGGATCTATGATTTGGCACATTTTTTGAGGTCATCTTCATTCATCGAGGTTTTTATAATGGCTTGCTTGGTTTGCTAGGGGTGTTTGGGGCGTTTACTCCCTAATCTAAGGGAATGCTCTCTTAGTTATTGGTTTTATGCACATCTATGGAGGTCTATTAGTCGAGCTCTCCATGAAATGAAGCCACACATGGCAGAATGAAGAGCTTTGCATGGTCAAATAAGCCAAGATCAAGTAGGTGTTTTGCATGTGGAGAAGACAAATGACATCCCCACTAGTTTGTCCAACTATTTTATTGGCTTATGTTTAACGTGTCTTAGAGATAGTTAGAGGATATCAGAATTTATGTTTCCCTAGGAGAGATCATGGATTTAAGACTTGGATATTGTGTTTTTAACTTTTTCTTATGAAGGCTCTCTGAATCTAAAGGTTTATATACAGATGTGTGTCTGTCCATTCACTTCATATTGCTGATTTCATGTGCAAGAAATTTCTACTAATTCCGCTGCAATAAGGACTTCATATAGGGCAGATCTGTCATTGAAGAAGGGGATCAGATGTGATTCTATCAGTGGGTTGCTGGCACTAGTCACTTGTCTCCAATCACCATAAATCATAAACCTAATAAAATCAATTTAAATTTCTGTTTTACTAAAGCAACTATTCACCCAAACCTAAGCCTCATTGTATAGGCTTTAGTAATCCTAACCCTAGTGATATCCCCCTTATGCTAGATGAGAGCTGGCCTCAAGTGAGAAGAGGTGCTATTGTGGTGACAGGGATAGCCCTCAAGTTACCTTAAGGGTTGCCTTTGGTATTGGGACTTTATAGCTTATGTGCAACTTTAATCAGTAATAGACCCTATCTTTATAAGATAGACATGAAATCATTGAAATGTAATTCACCAACTTTTGGGTGGTTCAGTAACTTGATTTTGGCAGTCTTATCCCCTGATATTATGTTGAAGTGCTTTTATATATGGTCACCCTTGCATGTTATGAACATGTTTTATGAATGCTATTTAATTTGAAATTAATTCTTAACAGAAAACTGTATGGCAATCAAGCATAGACATGAAATGTAATTCACCAACTCTTGGGGGAATCAGTAAGTTGCTGTTCCCAGTCTTATCTCCTGAGGCTGTCAAAGGTTTTTATACAATGGTTTCCCTTGAATGTTATTAACATGTTTCATAAATGCTATTTAATTTGAAATTAATTCCTAAGAGAAAACTGCATGGCAACCAAACATGGTGAACCTGCATTACTTCATGCAGAAACTTCCCCACCATTTGTCACAGTGAAGTGTGTTTGGCTGTCAAACATCTCTAGAGGCCTTGGAACACATTTGATGTATACCCCATGTAAGCAATAGGTTAGAGATATGGTATACATCAACATTGGTAATGTCAAACCAAAGATATGGTGTCGCAATTAGTTAGGTGAAACTTGTAGTACTTAGAATTTAAAACATAATTTATGTATTTCATTAGTAAGTTGGGTACATACATATTGTCTGTTGGGCTGTGATTTAGTGGTTGAGACAGGCGTTTCCATGTTGATGGCTCAAGTTCAAACCTTGGGCATAGAACCCTGGAAATTAAGTTTTAGGCTGAGTTTGACAGTGTTTCATATGCAGCATTCATCGCAAAAAGTACATAATTGTTACAATAACAAGAGTAATTAATGTAGATTGTTGAAGTGGGATGAGTAGTATGTATCAATCAGATTTTCAGATTTCTAGAAGTATTTCTTTGATTACTATGATTTTTGAATGCTTATTGGTTGAATCTCCTTTTTCCTATTCAATACACCATAGAGTCTGTGTCACAGCATTTGGCAGAACTTATGGAGAAAATACAAAAAATAATGAATATAAACTTGAAGATTAAATTCGGCTAAGTTCACTGAATTTAATGAGTATAAAAGAGGGTGGTCTGTTCCCTCCGTATGAAAGTCTTGCTGCCACATATTTCATTAGTCTTTATTTATTTTTTCGTAAAATGGTTGTCAAATCAAAATGTATGCCTTAGATGGATAAATAAGGTATCATTGGTGCTCTGTGTAAGCCCAGCTTTATCTGTATTGTCTGATTTCTCTGCATTGGCCAAAATGCTTCTATGTGCCAAATGGTTGTTGCTAATGGCTTACCCATTTTCTGGGATACCTGCTCACCTTTGCTTGATGGCGGTAATCATATTTCATCCGATAAGTTTATTATAACTTATATCATATATGTTATAATTATATAAAGTTATAATCTTATATATATGTATACTAATATACACACACATACAGTTACAAAATGGCATATATTTCTTAAATGTATATAATCTGTATAATTTACAAGTATAATTTGAAAATTAATTTATGTAACTGATGTAATATATATGTGTGTGTTCTTGAACTAAATGGAAATTTGATCAAATATTTGTCTCGGTGATTATTTATCCGAATTTAATTGTTGCTGAATTTGAAAACGAACAAAAACACAGATCATGTGACTTTGCATATAGTGTTACTGGTTTTAGTCATCAGGTTTTGCTTGTAAATTGTTTGGATAGTAGGATGTGATTAGTATTGAGCTTGTCCAATGAAATCTTTCTTGCTTGAAATGTTTGACAAAAGATAGTCAATGAGGTTTTTCTGGTAAGGATCACTTTTTACAGTTCTCGCATAATCGCATTTACAATTTCAGGTGGGAAAAAATCATCACTGAAGCCAATGTTATTATTCAATTCTCATATAAAAGCTAAGTTGCCAGGGTACCCGTACCCGGGGGTAGGGTACACGTACCCGTACCGGGTACTTGGGTACTCATAAGGTACGTCTCCTGTCATACCCTGCCATACCCCATACTGGCTCCATGTACCCAAGACGCCATTATAAAAAAATGGGTACTTATAGGAAAAATGGTACGTCGTACCCCGTGTTTGGGTACTCCGTACCCCATGTTTGGGTACTCCGGGGGTACGATCGACTCAATAAAATGCAATCCGCTGGGGAAAATGTAATGAGCCCCAACCAAATCTGAACTAATTTTTTGCTAACTGCATATGGAGTTTGGTTCAAGACTTATGTCAAACACTTTGCAACACTGTTCAAATTCCACTGTATTGTCCATATCTGGTAGACTGATTTTGCATTGATTTACAGTGAATGTTTCTATGGTTTTATGTTCAGCACTCATGGGACATAATTTAACTACCAAATGTGCACATAAAAATTATACATATGTATTTAATAGTGAGAAATACACTCACATCAATCGAGGAATATATTTGCAATTTTTAATAGCCTGTAACAGCAGTACAAATAGGTGTTTAAAATAAGATTTCAAGTGTACTTTCAGGTCTGAGTTCGAGTGTTTGTTACAGCTGCTTGGTACAATGATTTATCAAATTTTATGTAACTTCCAGTATTCCAATTGATATCTACTGAGTCTATGATTTATCAAATTTTATGTTTTAAATTTTCAATGTGAATGTTCATTGTTCAATGAATCATTGAATTTAGAATTATGAATCATGATTCATAATTTATGGATAAATCTGAAATATGATGTGACTGTGACATATATATATATACACACACACACACATACACACACACACACAGTACCCTTGACGTACCCAAGTACCCTGTTTCTAAAAGTGGCGTCCCCGCCCCCGTACCCAAGTTTTCTGGCAACTTAGTATAAAAGTATTTGATGCAAGGTAATGAAAGATGTTTTTTGTGTAAGGTCTTCTTACTTTCCTGGGATTTCAAATTTCAGGTGGGAGATAACTCGATTGATATTCCTGAAGCTAATGTGATTATTCAAATATCGTCTCATGCTGGTTCACGGCGTCAAGAAGCACAACGTTTGGGACGCATCTTGCGAGCTAAGGTTAAATTTCTAGGACTGTTGATACTATAACATAGATCAGGGTAAAAGAGCAACTAAAATTGATAAAGTTGAACTGCAAAGAAATAAAAAATTGTGAGAAGAAAGTTCTCCACTAAAACTCTAGAATATTGGTTGTACACACCTAAGATGGGACCACTAGATCACTATGGACTCAGCAGTGGTCTGATGCCATCCATATGGTAAGTGGCTAAAGCTACTGTTTGTTGGTGGCTCCATTTTCTACCGAGCAAAAATCACTATTTTTGATCTAGAAGAATTTGTCTCCCTATGCTACTTTCATTGCCAACTGGGCCTTTTAGAATATAGGTACTAAGCAAAGACAAGAAGCTTTATTTTTTATTGGTATTACTTAGTGTTTAACGATGTTCATCATTTTCAATTGTTCATGAGAAACTTTGAGGGCAAAGCTATGCTGAGTATTATGCTTTGACTTTTTAATTCTTTTTTCTTTTGATAGGGTAAACAACAGGATAGGATGGCTGGTGGGAAAGAAGAATATAATGCTTTCTTTTACTCATTAGTTTCTACTGATACACAGGTAATACTTCTTTTCTGTGGTTAAAATTCAATATATTAATTTTTATTCTATGTTTTGATTGATGTAATTGATTATTCTACTTAATCTACTGGGCTTGTTAACTGCAGGAGATGTATTATTCTACAAAGAGGCAGCAATTTCTGATTGATCAAGGTTACAGTTTTAAGGTAAGCAACTTCAATAAGACCCTTTTATACAATGCTTTAAAGCTTTAGGTACATTTACACCCTGAAGAAACAAGGTATTGTCAAGAGATGTGAAGTGTGTGTGTGTGTGTATTATATTATATGGTTTAAATACTCAATTGGGCATCTTTGGCACCAAGGCCATGATATATATATATATATATTAGGGTTTGAATACTCAATTTGGCAACTTTGGCACCAAACCCGCCAAGCATGATGATGGGTACATGAATAGGGGCACCAAACATTGTACAAGAAAGGCATTATTAAGAGAACCACAAATCTCATAATAACAATAAACAAAAGAGATAGCTTAGATGGCAATTATCAAGGAATCGATTGAAAAAGATGATGGATCAGTAGCTTGAAAGTAAAAGTTTCCATTTCCTTACCTTTTACCTTTTTACTTAAATTTTTTATATTATCAGTAATTATTCCAGTTTGTTTGAGAGGATATTTTCAGTCATAATGAAAATCAAGCAAAAGAAAGAAGCAAGTAGAAAACTTGCTAATAAGCCTCTAATTACAATCAAAGGCCAAAGTTTCCAAAAACAAGAGAAGTACAAGATTGAAGAGTCCAACAAATCAAATGAATACTAGTCCTGTTTATCACACAAACACTAGATGCCTCTAATGGTATCCTGTCCAGGACGGCAGAGGTATGGGCATTACGCTGTTGGGAGCGGGGAGCAGGAGCAAAAAGTGAAATTTTCAAAAGCTTCCATTTTGGGAGCGTTCCGGGAGCATTTTTTATATAATATATATTTTAATATAGTTTGATGCATATAAATTAAAAAAAACATGTATTATGCCAAATTAGCTATAGAAAACATGAAAACATAGATATTCATATAACTATTTAGTACACATTGATATAACATCAATCATCTAGGAGCTATAACTTATAACATTGTCATTAAATGATCATCATCAAATCATCAATCATCAACAACATCAACTTTCAAATTTCAACATATAATATTTGCCATCAAACTAGGCCACAATGTTTACAAAATAGGCCAAAATAAACATGAAAATGAAATACAAAGTACTATGAATCTATGATACTATCTACTAAACTTTCCGCTTGCCACGAGAAACTTCCAATTTCTTTTCTCATGGTCTAGGTGGAATAGGAGCTGCTGGAAGTGATCATGGAACATGAGAAGAAGATGAATGGCCCCCACGGGCTGAACTTGGACGTTGTGAAGCTAAAGGCAAAACTCCTGCATCCGGAAAGTTGCTTCTGCTTGGGGGTGGCATATCTATACAGGTACCTATAGTCTGAATTGGATCATCATGATCACCCAATAGTTCAGCCTCCAAGCGCTCTAATGCTATGGCTCCATCCTCCTCCATCCTCCACATTAGCCTCCTTTGGATTGTTGTCCCAAGTAAAAAATGTTCTATCATTCTTGGCCGCTTCACAATAATGGGACAACAACCTCAAGTTGTAGTGCACATAAACCAAGCTTTCTGCGTGTTCTACATTCATACTGTTTCTCTTTACACTATGGATGAAGTTGTAGGTGCTCCAATACCTCTCTGTAGAAGAGATATTAACAACCTGTGATAGCACCCTCACCGCCAATTTATGCAAATATGTGGCTCCAAAGCCATACATGTTCCACCAACAGATAGGATCGAATCTGACTCGATCTTTGGTTGCATGCAAGGTACCAAAGGCTCCATGCTCACTGATGTATTCGCTCAATTCACTCCGTACTTGAGCACACTCATCCTCATCAGGGACCAACTTGTCTAATGCAAGCATATACCCATTTTGCACCTCTGGATCTGTGTGGGGTTTTTTCCTAACTCCACCCCCAGGTGCAGGTTGGGCCAACCAAATTGGAGAATAGTATTTTGGGGTAAGGACATATGCAAGGGCATGGAGTGGAACATTTAGATTATCCCACCTTTTGACCACATGTTTATGAATATGGTCATACAAGATTGCATCTCTTTGCTCAACAATATCTTTGATTTGACCAAGCATGCTATCCATCTGCTCATATACCTCCCCAATCACCACCTGATTTGTATCTGCAAAACGAATCATGTTATAAACTGGCTTGGTGAACTGCAGAACATTCCTAACCTGTGACCATAAATGACCATCAAGAACAGTGTCCACCTCCTGAAAGTCATTTCTATCAGATGCGCTTGCAGCTCTGTCTTTCAATTCCTGCCATGGATCACTTGAGACCATACTAGCCAATGCCTCTCTTACCTTCAAAAGCCTCTTGAAGGTGAGGTAGTAGCTAGCAAATCTAGTCTTTGCAATCTTCAATAGCTCCAACCTAGAGTGATTCCGAAAAATGTGATGGGCCATGCTATGATTGGTAATAAATTTGATCATTTTCTTACCTCTCTCGTACAAGGCACCAATCCATTAGTAATTAGGGTCCTTCATCTTAACAATATCATGCATCAAAAGGTTCAATGTGTGAACCAAACACCTTGACGAAAATATGTTGGGATACTTATCCTCAATGATTGCTCTTGCTGCCTTACAATTAGCAGCATTATCAGTGATGACTTGAATGACATTGTATGGCCCAATCTCCTGAATGGTTTTAAGTAAAGGTTGTGCAATGTTAATACCGGTCGTGTAGCGGTCTGAGTAGTCATGGGCTGAAAGGAAGACCGCACTGTTAGTAGAAACACCAAGAATATTTATCAATGGCTTGCCTTTAACATTTGTCCACCCATCAGATACAATGGATACCCCATAGTTGGACCAATCATTTGTAAACTTTCCAAGAGCACCATTGATTTTTGCTCTTTCCCTGTCAAGTCCCACTGTTCTAGCTTTGTCATACCCAGGGCTTTTGTATCCTTGAGGGGCACCATTGATGGCCTGTACCATTTCATGCCAATAGGGTGAGCGAAGAACATTGAATGGCACACCACATACATAGAGAAACCTATAAACTTTTGAATCCACATCATCTCTACAACCTGTGTCAAGGAAATCGGATAATGTTCTTCGCATAGGGGAGATTCCATGGGGAGATGAGGGTCCTAATCGAGTCAATGATGATCCAACTCCACTACCAAACATTCTCTGTGGGGATTCAGATTCAACCCTTGATCTCTTGGAGTTGTTTTGAGCGGCCTCTTCTTCCATCTTGTATTTGCTTCTCTCTTTAGCTCCCACTTTGTCACAAGTTTTGACTCCCTGAGACTTACCTTCATCGCATGGCATAATCCCACACAAATGCTTTCTCACCCGAGTATATGAACCTGTATAAGTTTTATTACAATGGGGGCATATAAACTTTGTGGTTCCACCCCCTCTCCCTCCCCCAAGCCTTGTCACATACTTCCACAAAGGTGTTGTGTATTTTTGTTTTTGCCCCACATCACCCTCATTCTCATCATCATCACCCTCTTCCCCTTCTTCCTCTTCTCCATGTTATGTGTCACTCTCTACCTCTTCCCCCTCATCACTACTACCACCGTATCTACTTCCCAACACCATCATAATGAGAAGAAGTGGAATGAAAAAACAAAACCACATACCCATCATGTTTCTTGATTCAAGATGAGAGTCACTTGTTGCCTGAAATAGAATGATGGAGAAGAAGATATTGGAAAGAGTAGGAGAAGAGAACATCGCAAGGTTTACATTTTTTAACATAGTGAAAAAAAAATTCAAAAACAAAGAAAGATTGAGTTTTTAGAGCTTACCTTTTAGCTCTTCAATGGTGGTTGAATGGCTCTATGGAAGCTTCAATATCCCTTGCAAGCTCTCCCCTTCAATCTCCCACTCAAAGCTCAAAGCTCTCAAACAACTAGCAAACTCACTCAAAGCTCAAAGCTCTTCCCAATCAATGAAATGAGTAATGGAATGAGTCCAAATGGACTCCAACACCCTTTATTGGCCCAAACTAACCCTAACCCATCCAAAAAAATTCAAAAAAAAAATGCAAAAAACAAAATTTTCGTGGTTGAGTCCACCAATCCCGCGGGAGCGTTTTCAGGAGCGAATTCGGGAGCGATTTTTTATCCCGGAATCGCTCAGGGATCGATTCCTCATCGATCCGGAATCGTCGATTCCGGATCGATTCCTCATCGATCCCTGAAAAACCAGGGATTGTTTTTTTGAGAGGGGAAACGCGAACTACAAAATCGATTCCGGGAAGAATTGATGAGGAATTGCGATTCCAGGAAGAATCGATGAGGAATCGCAATTCCAAGATTGATTCCTCATTGATTCCTTCCAGATCGCGAATTGGGAGCGATTCGAGGGGGGGTAGAGCAATTCCCAGTACCCTTGTATGGGCATCAGGGTGGGTGACACCTCAAGCACCAAGTCCACCACTCTTGGAGTGGTTGTCACTCCAGACAAGGTACTTGTTGCTTTAAGCCAACTGTAAGAGAAGGCTAAGGAGGAGACCCTTTGTCTTCCTCAAAGAAAAGACCAAGACAACTACATAATGACTACCACAAAAAGATACAGATATGCCTTAGTTATTTTGGCCTAGACCATATAGATGAGCTATCAGATGGTGACTTGGGAATTAAACTTTGATCAAAATTTATATAGCAGCAAACAAATTAAAGTTTCAGATCTCAGTAGCTTAAAAACATTATGTCGGTTCTAGGCTAAAAATGAGTGTCAGAGATTAATTGACAAAACACTACCCTGGGGAGGTTTAGCTTAGCAATTTGGAATGCCCAGGATAGGAGTTTATTAAGCACTAGAAAGCTGCTCTAACACTTGATATATTTGCTTGAGTAAAAGATAGAAGAAATATTGAAAGAGCACAAGCAAATCCAAGTTAAAAACAAGAGGCCCAAAGTAGCTAGCAAAGGGGGCGCATTGGTTAAGTGATCAGTGCTGGTCCTAGAGGGTAAATGGAGTCATAATAGTTTCAAAATCAATCTCTAAGGTTTTTATGACATGCACTAAAATACCCAAATGCTAGAATTTCAATACCTCAAGTAAATAACTTACCGAAATTTTATGGTGTTCAAATTAGAGTTTATTTTTAACTGACTATCGGAATGGAAAAATACCAAGAGAAGGACTCGGTGTACTTATTTGGTTCTTGAAGACAAATGTTGGTCCTTTGACAATCTATCCCCGCAAAGATCAACTAGTAGAATTTTCCGGAAATTAAGCTTGCTCCCAAAACGCCCAAGTGGTCAAGTGCACCCTTCCTTGTCAAGACAAACAACAAATGTTAATTTGCAGCCAAGGAAAGAGAAATGTAAGATGCAAAGAAATAGCAAGACATATAAAGATACAAAGACACTTAATAAATCCCAGCTATCCAACAAATTTGAGAAGGGGTTGTTATCACACAACTTGTAGTTGCCCCTAATGAGGACCCTATTCAGGACGGTAGAGGGGATAGGAGACTAAAGAGGTGATCTAAGAGGGACTTGGTCCCCAAGATGGATTGGTTGTCACGCCAATCGAGGCACTCTTTGCTTCTTTCTATCCAAGCTCTTGATAGCAATGGGGGAGACCCAGATCAACTCCTGATAGGAGAGATCTAACCAAAACACCAGATCAAACTAGCAAGCTAGAGTATGTGAGGTGTTAGGTATGATAAACCCTAGATCTATGGATCAAGTCACTAGTTGTGTTAAGTTTGGATCAAGAGGCTTAAAAGATGTAAATGTTGACCCAATGTGAAAGTTCAAGTGACTTATGAATATAAGAACTAGATCCAGAATCAAGGCACTAGCAAATGAGAAAGATTTATTCTGCCTTGGGAAACGTGTCCAAGGTAGAAGGGTTGAGATCAAGATGAGGCTATCTACTACCTTTCGACTGAGACTTGGTGAAGGATATGACAATGTCTTAGCTCACAAGTCAAAAAGACGCTCAAACAACCCGAAAACAACACAAAATCAAGGAGGGCGCAAGGGTAGATGACCAGTGCCTAGGGATTAGGGCCAGATGGAGTCCACCAAGGGTGATTCCCTTGAGAACCCACTTTGGGCTAGGCCTAAAGTGAAAAACCCAGAAATCTTTCCCCAAGATTCCAAATTAAATGAGCCAGAGAATTTTTATAAGATTTAGCAGTTAGGGTTTGAAAGTAAATGACAGATGGGTAAGTTAAAGGAATAAAATACGTACCTTGAGAGCGTACCTAGATGATGAGAATGGATGCCAGAATGACAAGGACTACTCCCGCAAAGATCAAATGAAGATTTGGCATGTTCTCTTGCTCCCACTATTTTCCTAAGTCCACAAGTGCGCCCCTCTCTTCCTGCAAACCAAGGAGATAAACTCAATTAGTAAACAACAATGAGGGTAAATGCAAGCAAGAGGTAAAATGTAGATAATAATTGGTACAAAGACAAAACTACTCCCTGAATAAACCGGATCTGAGAGAGAGAGACAAGGTGAGTCTCCCCAGCTAGTGCGCCCCTCTTCCAAATCGTCCTCTTCACCTAGAAGTAAAAATATGGATAAAAAATATGTAAGATATCCACCAAGATCTTTCAGTGCAATGGAAAAGTAGTTTCAATCACCATAGCCAAGCATCCAACCCAAGATCACAAGAATTTATCACAAAATATTTTTTCTATTCCAGTAGCCAAGAGCCAAAAGTCCCATTACAATGAGGGGCGTCTCTTCTTTAAATAGGAATGAGAGAGACCAAAACCCTAACCACTTTTTGAATGAGTGGTTGAGATCAGTGAAGCACCACTCGTCCCAGACTCGCGAGTACTCGCGAGTCGGGACGAGTCAACCCCCACGCCGAGCACTCGCAGAAGACTCGGCCTTGAACTCGTCATACTCAGCGAAATCGTCGTACTCGCCCTAAACTCGGCGTACTCGCCCTAAATCGTGATGAATCGCTCGGACTCGGCAAACAAAGGAAAAATAAAAACCGCGGAAATGGAGGCAAATTCGTTGATTTTTAATTTGAGAGTTCGTTGCCCTAGGTTTCCGACAGGCGTCTCTAAGTCTCTACGGCAGTCAATGGACAGGGAATGGTGATCAGCGGCAGTCAGCGGGAGAGTCTACGCCATCAATCAGCATTCTGTTGGGTGGGGGCTGCTGTTCGACGGCATTCTGTTGGGTGGGGGCTGCTGTTCGACGGCATTCTGATTGAAGGAGTCTAACTTGCTGATACATGGGCGCTGCTGTTCGACACGGCCGGGCGGCATGTTTATTTTATATGGATTTTTTTATAATATATGGTTTTTTTATTTAAAGTTTCAAGTTTTCAACTTTATGTTATATAGTTTTTATTTATTTATATTTTTGTTTGTTATATAATTTTTAATTAGATATTTTTTGTTATATATTTTATATATAATATATATATTATATATGTAGTTTTTATTTATTTATAGTTTTATAGTTTTATAGTTTTATTATATAGTTTTATTTAGATTTTTGTTATAATTTTTTTATTATATATTTTTTATTTTAAATTTGTATTTATGTTATATGTTTTAAAATTAAATTTAAATTTAAATTTTTTGTTATATATATATTTTATTTCTGTTATATATTTTGTATATATATTTTTTAATTTTATTATTTTAAAATCGATTATGTTATGTCGTATAGTCATTGTTTAGGAGTTTATGAGACAATGTTATGAATTACCACATAAATTGTAGTTTTATAGTTTACATGGATTGGAAATGCTTTTAATTTCTTCTTTTGCCCAAAATATACAATATTTTTATTTTTTTTCCTATTTGCCGAGTCTTGCCGAGTCTGTCCCGAGTCTTTCCCGAGTTTTTCCCGAGTCCACGAGTCATATGCCAGCCGAGTCTTTGCCGAGTCCGAGTCGTGCAACATTGGTTGAGATCATAAGATACAACAATGGTAATCAACGGCTAAGATGAGTCGGAACAATAATACATGGATCACTCTAAGAGAGGGGGACGTGTTTCCTCAAAGATGCCCTAGGGGGGGACTCGTGACATAACATGACTAGGAAACACAACATAACACTTTGTTGGGGTGGTCTAGGAGATATTATCATCACTAGACTAATGCCCCAACTACATCAAATAACATATACATCATAAAGCGATAAAACTCACAAGGATGTTTTGTCCCAATAATACAATATAAAACCCCCAAATAATAACCCAAAGGACATGTGGACCCCACTGAAGCTGTAGACCGTTCCGAAAGGTGTGGGATGCATCACAATAACTCGCTGATCAAAACTCATGCGATTTCCTTGCCTCATTTGCCCAAATCGATTTCCTCAGTGACCATTTCTTCCATTTTTATTGCCAGGATATCACCTATAAAATAATAAAATGCCTGTAACTCTCTGCCAAGTGCCCCGGGCCCCAATCTGACTACACCAAAATGTTTGGGAGCATGGTAATATGGTAATAACAAGTGGTTGGACCCCATACTCCCTCTATAGCGCCCTAGGAGAACCCAAAAAGATCTTAAAATGTGCTGATAGGCCATTTTATATGGCAAATATGCAATAAAGTGATAAATTGACCATAACCTCATTTGTAAGTGCCTGAAACTGATATCCAAGTGTACCAATGAACTCAGAAGGTCCAAATCTAGTAAGGACGAGTACTCATACATCATGTGACCACCTGGATAATCATCTGTAAGCTCAACCATGCCTTGACAATAAAAATAATGGTCTGTAAACAATAATAATAATAAAAATCCATCAAACCATCACATGAAACCTGTGTCTGATGCGTGGAACCATCAAATGGGCACCTTCGGACCACAAATAATCAATCTTGAACATCATCGGTCCAACTCATTCCGGATCCTGTGGTTGACTTGGTCAAACTGGGTTGACCAGGTCAACACTTATCAAAATAATGACCCAAGCTCAAATTGACTGATGCTGCAAGTGCAAATGGATAAGATATGCTCCTTTAAATATTTCAATAGCAAAACTAGAGCATAAAGTGGCATTCTACTGGCGATTAAGCAAATAAAACATCAAATATAAGTCTAGATTAAAGCAATCAATTACTAAGAAAAAGACCTGTTATCACCTAAACTGTAGTTACCCCTATGGAAGGATCCAGTCATGGATGGCAATAGGGAAGGGCAACTTGAAAAGTGCAACCACGATCACCTCGACCTCCAATATATGGTTGTCACGCCAGTCGAGGCAACCTTCACTTTATGTTATCTAGCCCAGACAACAAAGGGGGAGACCCGATCTACTCCCGACAGGAGAGATCAAAACCAAGACACCAAATCAGGGTATTTCTAAGTGAAGTTAGGTGTATGGTTTATCCTAGACCTTATAGGTTGAAGTCACAAGCCAAGTGAGGGGTTCAATAGGTATAGCTTTGGTTCATAGTTGAAGTGAAAGTGACTTGCAATGTTTAAAGTGAGATCTAGGGCTAGTGTACTAAGTCAATGTCAAAAGATTCACTGCCTTGGGTACCGTGTCCAATGCAGGATAGTTAAAGGTTGTATTGGGGCTAACTAGTACATGAGACAAGATTGACCGTAGTTCATGATGTCCTCAAAGGTATAGTTTACCATGTAAAAGTCAAACCACAAGTCAATCCAACATTCTAGGAAAGTTGAGTTAACTTGGAGAGAGGCCAGCGCCTTGGGAATTGGGAAGTGGAGTCAAAGTAAGGTTGACTTGAGGTTTAGGACTCCTAGTACTTGGGACAAGTGGACAATACAGTTCTTGATGGATAAATGTGTCTAGATCTAGGTTTGACCCAAGTGGACCACAATCCCTAAAAACAAGGAATGCAATCCCCAAGGCAAGATTTGACAAAGTGACAGTCTAGACCTAGGTTTTGAATTATTCTGATTCCGGATCTGCAAAAATCTCAAGTACCCAGTTCCTCGAAGTGAGTGAACTCACTTCTCCAAGGTGGTGCGACTTTCCCTAAGGAGGCTTCAATCGGGGTTTAGGTGGGTCAAATCATGTCGGATGGCATCCAAACTTTAGATCCGGGTAGATCAGTCAAGTAGGGATATGGATCTATAATTTCGTGGCAATCCACCGGTTAGATCTTTGTATATCTGAGTTTTAGTGTTCCAAGTGGTCCAAAATGGGGATTAAATCCCTTAAAATGTGGAATGGGGCCCACAAGGTGATTTTCAAGAAAGGGACAACCTGGGTGTATGTTATTTGATGTGTAGATGTCAAATCAAGTGAAATCTCAAACACCCATCGCTTAGATCTAGGTCAACCTGCTCAAATGGTGAAGTGCGCCTTCCTTGGGAGAAGCTAGGTTGGCTTGGGAGAGGGATCAAACGGGAGCCAATCCACACCAAACTATAGATCCGGGATGCCGTGGATGCTATAGAGGTGGGTTTTCAATATCATGCCCAACAACCCACTAGATCTTGGTAGATCTGACAAAATGTAAAATAGGGGTTTTGAAGTATTTAGGGTTTTAACAATTTATGAATTATGTCAATGGATTGGATAAAGGAAAGAGAAACAAACCTGTGGATCTTACCTGGATAACCTTGTAGATGCCTTGATGATGATGATCTATGCAATCCCGATCAATTTGGAAGCTTTGAGGTAGTCTCTATGCAAATCGATTTAGTCCAAGAAGCCAATGCGCCCTCTCTCCTGCACAACAAACGTCAACAATATCAGATTTGATGCATCAAGAGATAAGACTAATGCCACAAAAGAAGTAACAGAAAGATAGCATAGATCACAATGATACTAATGATAACCCCCTGATACAAGCGAATGCCAAGAAAGTCGATTTGAAGAAGCCTTGCAAAATCGCCCTTGTTGAAGTCGCCCTCCTGTAGACAAACAATGATTTCCAAACAAAGATAGATCTTACCACAATTTCCAAATGCTAGGTTGCAATAGACTTTCCAATCACCATCTAAGAACACCAGATGCAAAGGAGACCACAAGAATTTCCACAAGAATATTTTTCTATACCAATAATCCAAGAGCCAAAGACCCTTTACAATGAGAGGCTCTCTCCTTTAAATAGGAAGGAGAGGCACCAAAACCCTAACCACTTTTTGAATGAGTGGCTAAGATTAAAAGATACAAATGTCTAATCAATGGTTGAGATGAGCTCAACAACATAATACATGGATCACACATAAAATATAACATAAGTGGACAAAGTCGCCCTAGGAGAGGGGAATCCCACCAAATCATGATGACAAAATATCATAAGAGGCTCATGGTGGGTCCAAGGGGTAATTTTATCCCTCCTTGGTCAATCCCCATGGCACAATAACCAATAAATAATCATGAAAGTACCAAATCGTGCCTCCAAGGTGAAGTCGTGGTCCTCAAAAGACCCCAAAAATCCACAGAAAGTGCCATAAGTGATGGATGCGGGCCCCGATGAAGCTGAAACTGCTGGAGGAGGTGTGGAAGGTCCCGATCTATCATCACTGATCATCCCATGCCATAACTTTGCCTCAGTAGCCCAAATCGATTTCCTCAATAGCCATTTCTACCAATCCTGAAATGCCTTGGGAAACGTGAAACTGCCCAAACTGCCTCCTGGAGTGATGGCGCTGTCAAGGTGAGGGTACCAATGTGTCCGGGAGGGGGGTAATATGGTAAAAACAAGTGGCTGGACCACCCCCTCCATCATCAGCGCCCTAGGTCAACCGGATAAAAGTCATCTCTGCTCTGACAGGGCCTCCAATAGACCAAAACTGCACTAGGACAGCCTACTGAGGCTAAATCATCACTGTAAGTGCCCGGAACTGAAAACAAACTGTCCCATTGGACTCAGAAGGTCCAAATCCATCCAAGATGTGTACTCATACACCATATGAATCTCTGCATGATCAACATAAATATCCAATGTACCGGAACAAGGCCAATAATAATGGTCTGTAAATGACCAAACACTGCTGTATCCCAAGAATCATCATCATAACCCTGTAACTGCTGCATAGAATCATCCTGTATGTGTACATGGACCATATATCATCTATCCATATCATCATAAGGTCCAACATTTCATGTCCCATGGTCCTCCATGGTCAAACTAGGTCTAACCAAGACCAAATACAACTCAGACTATCATCCATAGCTGCTGCAAGGTGTCAAGGTTAATACATGCTTTACAATTTATTCAAATAGCTTCTATAACACAGAGTAATCATGAATGGCGATCTAAATCCAAATATATAGTGTCGTTAGTTATTATTATTACTCAAACTAGACTTTCAGGACCATACTCACTTCATAGTTGTGATCAATTTGCTAGTGAAGGGTGAAGGCTGAAATAAATGGCTAGGCTAAGGGATGACTTGACTGACTTGACTTTGTGACACTTTGGCAAGGGAAAGGGAATACATACCATAGTATATACTGAATGAGCAATAACACAGGGAATGGCGGTGTCTCACAAATGGATGAGTTGTTTAAAGAGGGTTTATTCACCTTCACAGATGCGCACAATCCATAATACAAACAAGGCCAGCAATTGTTTAGATATAACATTTAAGTTCCATTGCTTTTTGGGCCTGAGGTTTCCATAGCCTTGATCTATGTGTGTTTACAAACACATTGCATAGATTTACATTTATTTAGGCTTTCTGCTGCAGGTGTGTTTTTAAGGCACTTGTTTACCTGAGCACTTCTAGGTGTGTCATGGACAACTTGTTTACCTAGGTATTTATTTTTCCAAAAGATATAACATTTTATTTTTCATGGCCATTTTCAATTGGCATTTCTTTCATATACAAGATATAGCATTTGATTTTTCCAGATTTTGTATTGATGGCAGCACTAAAAGTTTCAGGTTTAGCCAACACAACTTTAGTGACTAGGGGGAATTCTCAAGGAACTCCAACTCACCATAGGTAAGTTTTGTCACCAACTCAGAGCCGAGACACAATAAACAGGGAAGCTCATCCAATACAGAGGCTACAGTGGGGAAAGGTCCTCCATGTCACTAGTCAAGTAGCAAATCAGGGTGATAATCTAAAAGGTAGGCCATGGATGGATGAAGACAATGAAAAGATGAAGCCAACACTAGCAAGCCAAGGTATGGTTGAATGATCACCTCTATTCTCCCTAAGGAGGGTATATACCAATGAGTATGAATAGTGAACTTCTAAGTCTGAGTAGGGACAGTAATATATATATAATAGGTCAACCAGGTCCAAATATCTATATGATCGCCAGATCATGACACTAAGTGCTAAGACATGCTATAAGAATAAGTATAAAAGCAATCTAACCATAACACAATGATATACCTGCTGAGTCATATACCTGAAAGCTCATCAACCTATACCATCATCTGTCCTCTGAGACTGCTGCTGTAACTCTGGGCACTACTGTCTGCTCTATACCAATGATATAATGGCTACATCGGTCATCTCTCTGAGTGTCCTGAAACTCAGTCATGGCATGGGGAATGCAACTGCTGTCCACAATCTGATAGTGATCCAATATAGATGCTCATCTCAGCATCTCAAATGTAAGGGAACTGGCTGAACAGTGTACTGGAATGAGAAAAATAATGTATGGTAGCCCGGCTACTATATATGTGATAACATCTGGCTCCGGCTGGGACAAGTGCTCAGCTGAAATGAGCGCTTGAGAACCTCAGAATCTCTGGTCCTCGAATTCTGCTACTCAAATCCACGATCCAGCACTCTACCATTTTAATTCCAGCTTTTATTCTTGCAACCTATTTTCTGCATTCACAAACATAGAAAATACCTCATGCCACATGTGTGGGAAAAATATAAAACCAACTGAAATAAAATCTACTCTATGTCAGAAATATAAGTGCATGAAATATATAAATGCTGAAAGTAAATTAAATTACTAACATAATTTGCAAAATTTGACATTTATTGTGCAGGAAAAGAAAAAGTGACAGGTACTCAGTTAAACTAGAAGCTTACAAAGGAGCTTAGAGACTAAGAAGGTGCCAGACTCAATGGCTAAGAAGACTAACTACTGCCCAAGTAGGCTTATTCTGTTTCCTACCTACCCTAATCTAACCAGTCATCACAAATGTTAGGTAAAATCATAAATCCAGTGCAACCATTCATCAAATAGGTTAATGATTCTTATTTGATTTTTGATAATAGAACAAGTCAAGATTGGGCTACAGATCAACAAATTTAAGGGCACAGTCTTCTTGATTTGTTCATAAATTGAAGAATGGTTTGAATTATGCAATATGAAATTATGCCAAGGAGAAGACTGACTGATGCAAACATCCTCCATCAAAGAACTGATAGGATCATAAAATTTATGCAAGTTAAACTCAGAGATAGATAGAGGAAGGACATAAGACATGTGATTCGATTCATTTTCACATAGATTAACTTGTTCATTTACTTCTCTTACATATTCAATTTGATTCTCCTTGGGACTGACGATCAAAAATTCAAGTGGGGATAAATTAAAGCTTAAAAGACGGAAAATCAAAGTCAGACCCATTTGATGCTCAAAAATGGAGAAAATATGGAATTGATCTTTAAACACCTTTTCTAGCCACCAAAAATGATTGATATCTTGACAACAAGCATTATGGTTCCAAAGTGACTGAAAAGGGAAATGAAGTGTTTTTTCTCCAAACATGTAATCATGCTTATACTTCCTATTAAAAATTTCCAAGGCAAAAAAATGACTAGAGCACCAACTCAAAGATGATTGAAAGAGTTGGGAAAGGAGGGTGGATTGTAAATATGAAAATTCTCCCAAATGGATAAACAAGTTTGACCTTGGATTTTGATAATAGAAGATATTCTTTATTCTAGGAATAATTTCAAGCTTTTGATCAAATTTAATATTTACAACCCGAGGACAAGATTCTAATTCTAAGAAATCGATGAACCTATCTTGACTAAGGATGGAAAAATTTGAAAACTCATTATAAGAAGTGGAACAAAGATTAGAGCATCTAGTGTGATTCATTATTTCATCTTCATCTTGAGATTGAACTTCTATTGATTCATCATTACATTCATATGAAGATAAATGATCATTTTCATTTAATTTGTCAGGGAGAAAATTAACAAGTTCATTTAAAACACCCTGATTATTTGCACAATGATCATGTGAAGTCGCCACTAAAGGACCTTGGTCGATGTCCCTACTTTCTTCTTCTTCAGTAAGGTGATAAGGAATTGAATGACCACTAAATATAGAATGACTAATGAGTCTCTCTGAGGGAGGAATTTCAGTAGACTTGTTAACTAAAAGCTCATCCTCAGAAATTCCCTCAGGATCAGGACTAGGGCTACCTAAAAAACAATTTGAAAACTTACGGTTTGTACAATGATTAAAGATTTGACTTTCGATTGACTCAAAAGTAGAAGACTTATCATTAGAAGAAATTGGGCAGGAAAGGTCATCTCCGGATGTTGACAAATCACTTGATATTTGATTGTTAAATGATTCAACAATAGGATCGGAAAGGGGAAGGTTTTGATCTTGGATTTGATTTGAAATATACATATCATCGAATTCACTTCCCCATTCTTCTAGGAATTTGTTTTCAAATATGTCATAACCAGAAATGCTATTGGGTTTCAAATTCGAAAGCCAGAGTCCAGCTCTTTCTTTGAAAGATGAAGCCAATAGTCTCATACACACATCCTCATGGGTTATGGATAACTCGTTAAGAATTTCCCTAAAAAGTTCAAGGTGTCTTTTAGCAGAGATTTCATAACTTCCATCGAAAATAGGCAACCTTGCACATGCTTGATGAGGAATATGATGAGGATACCCAACAATTTTTGAAAAGTCAAAAACTTTTAAACGACCGAAAGTTCTAGGTCGCTCAGAAGCAGCCATGGATAATAATTTTTATTTTTTATTGTTTATTTTTTATATTTTTATATTTATTTTTAAATTCAAGAACCTGAAAACAAAATGATGCACCCCATGGGTTCTAGATAATGATAAGATCTGTCTTAGTGTTGTAAGGATGTAAATGAGCTCGCTCCTCAGCGGAGTCACGATTGGGAGTCGCCAGGTAGATTTAACTCTTCTACCAAGATATGTGTCGTTTGTATATGCGGGAAGGACTAGTGCAAGCTATTGCCTCCCCGGCAACGGCGCCAAAATGTTAGGCAAAGAGAAAGGGGAGGAGAGCTTTAACAAAAATAATATGTCGGACCAGGGTAAGCCTATGCCTTCCCCGGCAGCGGCGCCAAAATGTTATCACCTAAACTGTAGTTACCCCTATGGAAGGATCCAGTCATGGATGGCAATAGGGAAGGGCAACTTGAAAGGTGCAACCACGATCACCTCGACCTCCAATATATGGTTGTCACGCCAGTCGAGGCAACCTTCACTTTATGTTATCTAGCCCAGACAACAAAGGGGGAGACCCGATCTACTCCCGACAGGAGAGATCAAAACCAAGACACCAAATCAGGGTATTTCTAAGTGAAGTTAGGTGTATGGTTTATCCTAGACCTTATAGGTTGAAGTCACAAGCCAAGTGAGGGGTTCAATAGGTATAGCTTTGGTTCATAGTTGAAGTGAAAGTGACTTGCAATGTTTAAAGTGAGATCTAGGGCTAGTGTACTAAGTCAATGTCAAAAGATTCACTGCCTTGGGTACCGTGTCCAATGCAGGATAGTTAAAGGTTGTATTGGGGCTACCTAGTACATGAGACAAGATTGACCGTAGTTCATGATGTCCTCAAAGGTATAGTTTACCATGTAAAAGTCAAACCACAAGTCAATCCAACATTCTAGGAAAGTTGAGTTAACTTGGAGAGAGGCCAGTGCCTTGGGAATTGGGAAGTGGAGTCAAAGTAAGGTTGACTTGAGGTTTAGGACTCCTAGTACTTGGGACAAGTGGACAATACAGTTCTTGATGGATAAATGTGTCTAGATCTAGGTTTGACCCAAGTGGACCACAATCCCTAAAAACAAGGAATGCAATCCCCAAGGCAAGATTTGACAAAGTGACAGTCTAGACCTAGGTTTTGAATTATTCTGATTCCGGATCTGCAAAAATCTCAAGTACCCAGTTCCTCGAAGTGAGTGAACTCACTTCTCCAAGGTGGTGCGACTTTCCCTAAGGAGGCTTCAATCGGGGTTTAGGTGGGTCAAATCATGTCGGATGGCATCCAAACTTTAGATCCGGGTAGATCAGTCAAGTAGGGATATGGATCTATAATTTCGTGGCAATCCACCGGTTAGATCTTTGTAGATCTGAGTTTTAGTGTTCCAAGTGGTCCAAAATGGGGATTAAATCCCTTAAAATGTGGAATGGGGCCCACAAGGTGATTTTCAAGAAAGGGACAACCTGGGTGTATGTTATTTGATGTGTAGATGTCAAATCAAGTGAAATCTCAAACACCCATCGCTTAGATCTAGGTCAACCTGCTCAAATGGTGAAGTGCGCCTTCCTTGGGAGAAGCTAGGTTGGCTTGGGAGAGGGATCAAACGGGAGCCAATCCACACCAAACTATAGATCCGGGATGCCGTGGATGCTATAGAGGTGGGTTTTCAATATCATGCCCAACAACCCACTAGATCTTGGTAGATCTGACAAAATGTAAAATAGGGGTTTTGAAGTATTTAGGGTTTTAACAATTTATGAATTATGTCAATGGATTGGATAAAGGAAAGAGAAACAAACCTGTGGATCTTACCTGGATAACCTTGTAGATGCCTTGATGATGATGATCTATGCAATCCCGATCAATTTGGAAGCTTTGAGGTAGTCTCTATGCAAATCGATTTAGTCCAAGAAGCCAATGCGCCCTCTCTCCTGCACAACAAACGTCAACAATATCAGATTTGATGCATCAAGAGATAAGACTAATGCCACAAAAGAAGTAACAGAAAGATAGCATAGATCACAATGATACTAATGATAACCCCCTGATACAAGCGAATGCCAAGAAAGTCGATTTGAAGAAGCCTTGCAAAATCGCCCTTGTTGAAGTCGCCCTCCTGTAGACAAACAATGATTTCCAAACAAAGATAGATCTTACCACAATTTCCAAATGCTAGGTTGCAATAGACTTTCCAATCACCATCTAAGAACACCAGATGCAAAGGAGACCACAAGAATTTCCACAAGAATATTTTTCTATACCAATAATCCAAGAGCCAAAGACCCTTTACAATGAGAGGCTCTCTCCTTTAAATAGGAAGGAGAGGCACCAAAACCCTAACCACTTTTTAAATGAGTGGCTAAGATTAAAAGATACAAATGTCTAATCAATGGTTGAGATGAGCTCAACAACATAATACATGGATCACACATAAAATATAACATAAGTGGACAAAGTCGCCCTAGGAGAGGGGAATCCCACCAAATCATGATGACAAAATATCATAAGAGGCTCATGGTGGGTCCAAGGGGTAATTTTATCCCTCCTTGGTCAATCCCCATGGCACAATAACCAATAAATAATCATGAAAGTACCAAATCGTGCCTCCAAGGTGAAGTCGTGGTCCTCAAAAGACCCCAAAAATCCACAGAAAGTGCCATAAGTGATGGATGCGGGCCCCGATGAAGCTGAAACTGCTGGAGGAGGTGTGGAAGGTCCCGATCTATCATCACTGATCATCCCATGCCATAACTTTGCCTCAGTAGCCCAAATCGATTTCCTCAATAGCCATTTCTACCAATCCTGAAATGCCTTGGGAAACGTGAAACTGCCCAAACTGCCTCCTGGAGTGATGGCGCTGTCAAGGTGAGGGTACCAATGTGTCCGGGAGGGGGGTAATATGGTAAAAACAAGTGGCTGGACCACCCCCTCCATCATCAGCGCCCTAGGTCAACCGGATAAAAGTCATCTCTGCTCCGACAGGGCCTCCAATAGACCAAAACTGCACTAGGACAGCCTACTGAGGCTAAATCATCACTGTAAGTGCCCGGAACTGAAAACAAACTGTCCCATTGGACTCAGAAGGTCCAAATCCATCCAAGATGTGTACTCATACACCATATGAATCTCTGCATGATCAACATAAATATCCAATGTACCGGAACAAGGCCAATAATAATGGTCTGTAAATGACCAAACACTGCTGTATCCCAAGAATCATCATCATAACCCTGTAACTGCTGCATAGAATCATCCTGTATGTGTACATGGACCATATATCATCTATCCATATCATCATAAGGTCCAACATTTCATGTCCCATGGTCCTCCATGGTCAAACTAGGTCTAACCAAGACCAAATACAACTCAGACTATCATCCATAGCTGCTGCAAGGTGTCATGGTTAATACATGCTTTACAATTTATTCAAATAGCTTCTATAACACAGAGTAATCATGAATGGCGATCTAAATCCAAATATATAGTGTCGTTAGTTATTATTATTACTCAGACTAGACTTTCAGGACCATACTCACTTCATAGTTTTGATCAATTTGCTAGTGAAGGGTGAAGGCTGAAATAAATGGCTAGGCTAAGGGATGACTTGACTGACTTGACTTTGTGACACTTTAGGAAGGGAAAGGGAATACACACCATAGTATATACTGAATGAGCAATAACACAGGGAATGGCGGTGTCTCACAAATGGATGAGTTGTTTAAAGAGGGTTTATTCACCTTCACAGATGCGCACAATCCATAATACAAACAAGGCCAGCAATTGTTTAGATATAACATTTAAGTTCCATTGCTTTTTGGGCCTGAGGTTTCCATAGCCTTGATCTATGTGTGTTTACAAACACATTGCATAGATTTACATTTATTTAGGCTTTCTGCTGCAGGTGTGTTTTTAAGGCACTTGTTTACCTGAGCACTTCTAGGTGTGTCATGGACAACTTGTTTACCTAGGTATTTATTTTTCCAAAAGATATAACATTTTATTTTTCATGGCCATTTTCAATTGGCATTTCTTTCATATACAAGATATAGCATTTGATTTTTCCAGATTTTGTATTGATGGCAGCACTAAAAGTTTCAGGTTTAGCCAACACAACTTTAGTGACTAGGGGGAATTCTCAAGGAACTCCAACTCACCATAGGTAAGTTTTGTCACCAACTCAGAGCCGAGACACAATAAACAGGGAAGCTCATCCAATACAGAGGCTACAGTGGGGAAAGGTCCTCCATGTCACTAGTCAAGTAGCAAATCAGGGTGATAATCTAAAAGGTAGGCCATGGATGGATGAAGACAATGAAAAGATGAAGCCAACACTAGCAAGCCAAGGTATGGTTGAATGATCACCTCTATTCTCCCTAAGGAGGGTATATACCAATGAGTATGAATAGTGAACTTCTAAGTCTGAGTAGGGACAGTAATATATATATAATAGGTCAACCAGGTCCAAATATCTATATGATCGCCAGATCATGACACTAAGTGCTAAGACATGCTATAAGAATAAGTATAAAAGCAATCTAACCATAACACAATGATATACCTGCTGAGTCATATACCTGAAAGCTCATCAACCTATACCATCATCTGTCCTCTGAGACTGCTGCTGTAACTCTGGGCACTACTGTCTGCTCTGTACCAATGATATAATGGCTACATCGGTCATCTCTCTGATTGTCCTGAAACTCAGTCATGGCATGGGGAATGCAACTGCTGTCCACAATCTGATAGTGATCCAATATAGATGCTCATCTCAGCATCTCAAATGTAAGGGAACTGGCTGAACAGTGTACTGGAATGAGAAAAATAATGTATGGTAGCCCGGCTACTATATATGTGATAACAAGACCCTCAAGTGTATACTCATTTTATGGGCGTGACCATTTTGCTAGAAATGGGTGAAGGTGGAAAAGACAAGTCTAGGACAAGGGGATGACTTTACAACTTCAACACTGTGACACTTTGGATAAAGGGAAAGGGAAAGCCACCTAAGCATATGTTGAGTAGAGAACACACAAGGAATGGCGGTGTCTCACAAATGGAATAAGTTGTTTAGAGGAGTGCCCATTCAACTTTAACAAATGTCTACAACTCACATCCAAGCTTGAAACCAGCTCTGTGAGGATCTTTTCATGAACCCCCATGACTAGGTGCACAGTCAATCGTAACTTGATGTTCTAGGGGACACTTAGAATTAGTTGTTCTTTACTCCATCTCACATCCCAACCTGTAGGCTCCGTGAGGAATTAATCATTACATTTCAGATAGCATTGTCAGCAGTCTTTAGATTTAGCATATATTTAACCACTGCTTTTTAGGCCTTATGACCCTTAGCATTTCGCATGTGTTTAGAAGCACAACTAATTGTAGCTTTCATCCAGGGTGCTTTACATTTTATTTCATAGCCCTCTTCATTGTGCTTAAAAGCACAATTTTACGTTATATTTATTATGGGCTTGCATTGAAGAAGATATAATAACGAATCACATAATGCATGTAATGATGGTATAACAATTTGCTTCAAGTCTTAGCTAACACAACTCAAGAAACTAGGGGGAATCATCCACAATCAAGACCAAACATTGGGGGCAACCGACCAGAGAGGTCAAGGCTTCAGAAACCAACTCACCTAAGCTCAGGAACCAACGCCAGTGAGTTCTCCTACCCTAGAAGGATCAAGGCATCGACAAGTTCTATTGCACAACTCAAAGCCGAGACACATAATAAATCTATCCAACATAGAGGCATAAGTGGGGAAGTCCTCAATATCACAGGCTGAAGTGTAAGTGTGGTCACAACCAAGAACGGGTGATAACGGATGGGTGGGGAAAGTGACAAGTGATGCCATAACTAGCAAGCCATAATTGGTGGGAATGACCAAGTCCATACTACTAAGAGGGTAAGACCAATGTGTATACACAAGAATTTCTAATTCTAAGCAACTAAATCACTTCTATTATCAAGATTCCAAGAGCCAAAGACCCTTTACAATGAGAAGCTCTCTCCTTTAAATAGGATGGAGAGATACCAAAACCCTAACCACCATTTGAATGGATGGCTAAGATTAAAAGATCAAAATGATCTAATCAATGGTTGAGATGAGCTCAACATAAAGTACATGGATCAATATAACAATATAACATATCAATGGACCAAATCGCCCTATGAGAGGATGTCCCACCAAATGTCAATGATAAAACATAATAACTAGCTCATGGTGGGTCTAGGGGCCAATATCTATCCTCCCTAGTCAATCCCCATGGCACAATCATAACATATGAACAATCCTAGCACCAAATTGTGCCTCTCTGGGAAAGTCGTGAGCCTCCAAACGCTCCAGAAAACCATAAAATGTGCCGAAGAGATGGATGTGGGTCCCACTGAATGTTGAAACTGCTATGGAAGGTGTGGAAGACATCATACTCATCATCAAAGATCATCCCTTGCCATTTCCTTGCCTCAGTAACCCAAATCGAATTCTTCAGTAGCCATTTTTTCCATTTTTAATCTACCTCGGGAACTGTGAACATGCCCAAACTGCCTCCTGGAGTGCCTGCGCTGTCAAGGTGATCCCACCAGGCTCTCTGGGAGGGGGGTAATATGGTAAAAACAAGTGGCTGGTCCACCCCCTCCAGATACAGCGCCCTAGGTGAACCAATCAACTCATCCCTCTACTCTTACAGGCCATCTGATATGGCAAAACTGCACTAGGATGGCCATCTGAGGCCAATCATCACTATAACTGCCCGGAACTAAAAACAAACTGTCTCATTGGACTCAAAGAGCCCAAATCCATCTAAGGTGTGTACTCATACACCCTATGGATCTCTGCATGTTCATATAAAATATCCAATATGCCCAGACATACCAAATAAAAATAATCTGTAAAAGTGCTGAAAAACACAAATCATCATCATAAGCTTGAAACCACTGCATAGAACCATCTGGTGACCTATACTAGACCATATATCATATCTTTGCATCATCTGAGGTCTATCCACCTCATGTCCTGTAGTTGACCTTGGTCAAACTAAGTTTGACCAAGTCAACATGACCAATAATATGACCCAAGCTGTCATCAAATTGCTGCAAGTGCCAAAGGTTAAAGAATGCTCTACAACTCACTCAAGTAACAATTATAGCAAGAAGTAATCATTTCTTTGGCGATCTAATAACCATTTATAAAGAGTTTTAAATATTATTTATGACTCAGACTAAACTTTCAAGACCATATTCACTTCATAGTTGTGACCATTTTGCTAGTGAAGGGTGAAGGCTAAAACTGAATAGGCTAAGCCAAGGGATGACTACTAACTTGACACTGTGACACTTTGGATATGGAAAGGGAATACACACTCTAGCATATGCTGGACAAGCAATAACACAGGGGATGGCCATGTCTCACAAATGGGTAAGTTACTTTCAGAGGTGCTTATTCACCTTAGCAGATGCTCACAATCCATGTCAATACAAATGAGGCCAACAATCGTTTAGATATAGAGTATAAGAACCATTGTTTTTTGGGCCTTTGAGTTTCCATAGCCTTTGATCTATGTGTGTTTAGAAACACATTGCATAGATTTACATTTATATAAGGCTTTCATTTCACATTTCACATTTCATAGCCAATTTCATTAGGTTTGCCTTGCATTCACGTGTGTTCAGAAGCACTTGTTACATGAATGGGCCTTTCAATAGATATACATTCGATCTCCAAAGCCATTTTCATTTGGCTTGCCTTTCGTTCACGAGTGTTGAAAAACACTTTTGAGAACGGGCTTTCACATAAGATATACATTTCATTTCCATATATTGTATTGATGGCAGTACTATCTGTTTCAGGTTTAGCCAACACAACCTAAGGCAACT
Organism: Larix kaempferi; assembly: GCA_027924585.1. Classification (NCBI taxonomy): domain Eukaryota; kingdom Viridiplantae; phylum Streptophyta; class Pinopsida; order Pinales; family Pinaceae; genus Larix; species Larix kaempferi. The sequence goes on along the minus strand of BSBM01000018.1, from coordinate 4,010,682 downwards.
CAAAGCTGAGACACAATAAACAAGGGAAGCTCATCCAACAAAGAGGCTAAAGTGGGGGAAGGTCCTCCATGCCACTAGTCAAGTAGTAAGTTAGGGTAATAAAGAAACTAGAAGGTAATGGATGGGTGGAGACAATGAATAATGAGACCAACACTAGCAAGCCAAAAGATGGTGGGAATGATCACCTCTATTCTCCCTAAGGAGGGTAAAACCAATGAGTATAGGTCAAGAACTTCTAAGTCTGAGTAGGGACTATATATATAATAACAAGGTACAACTAGGTCCACATATCTATATGATCGCCAGATCATGATACTAACTGCTAAGACATGTCACAAGAATGAGTATGAAAGCAATATAACCATAACACAAGAAATAATACTTGCTGGGTCATATACCTGTGCATAATACTTTGAGCCATCATCTGTCCATTGAAACCTGCTGCTGCAAACTCTGGGCAATACTGACTGCTCTGTAAATGGCTAAATGGATACATCAGTCCTCAAATCTGAGTGTCATGAGACTCAGTCCTGGCATGGGAATATTCTATTGTCCAATATCAAATAGTGATCCATAATAGATGCTCATCTCGGCATCTCAATGTAAGGGAACTGGCTAAAAAGTGTACTGGAATCTGAAAAAATAGAATATGGTAGCTCGGCTACTATATATGTGATAACAGGAGGTATCTATACTTTTGGTTTGATGTCTCTTTGTCAATTTGTATGAAAGTGATGCTTGTTAGTGTTGAATCGATGCCATTGTTGCTTCATTTTGTATTGATTTGCATTTCATTTTTGTCATTGGTCACCATAGCATTCAAGCTTGAGCTTTAGGCCTTCAAGTCTTGCTTAAGCTAGGCTTCCTCTACGAATCCTAGAGATTGTGGAGGTGAGCCCTAGTTAGCCAAGCTTTCCAAGTACCATCTCAAGGAGGAGTACTCCTCTTATTGATGCCCTAGGTTTGGTGATTAGCTTTCTCTCTTAACCCTAGTTGTTCATCTATCATTCAAAACTAAATTTATGAGCTGTAAATTTGTAAATATTATTTGAATTAGTCTTGTATAGTTGTTTTCTTAAGTTAGTGGCTAAACCTGGTTATTTATATGCATTTTTGGAATTATTTACATCATCTAAAACCTAAAACTAAACCCTAAAAACGAGTTTTCTGTTACAACCCTAGCTGCAGCTACCTTTCCGCCCTCATCCCAACCTACTCCTATCCTTCTTCCTAGCTCGGACCCCCTCTTTCACTCACGGTCTCCACTTCCCGTGGCTTCTTTCCTCAACCTCAGTCATTTTCCTATCCCTTTCTCCTCCATACAATTCTCGCAGCCGGCTCCTTCTCCTTTCATGGCCCTGTCTTCTTCATCCTACATGTCCCTTCCTTCCACTGAGCCTTCCGTCCTTCCATTCCTCATTCCTTCGCTCATACCCGCGGCCTTCGCTTCCGCAGCCCTAGAGCTCTTCCCACCCACGGCTTCCACTTCGCTTGCTTCACCCGCGGCCCATTTCCTTACCTCTACTACAGCATCCCTTCCTAATCCGCGTCCCCTTCTTCCTCGCTAGTCCATGCCTTCTCTCCAACCCCGCAGCCTGCTGCCCGAGCTACAATTCACGGCCTCCGCTCATCTCTACCCTAGCCTCCTTCCAGCTCGCTCTCCTCCTTCACTATCCCGCAACTTCCTCTACCTTCCTTTCCACGACCCCTTTTCCTACTTCCCTAATCCTGCTACAACCCTCGGATCCTTGTTGAACTCCCTCGCTGGCCTTTCTTCACCTTCACTGCCCCATTTACCATCCCTAACCTGTTAGCCGCAGCCCTTTTCTGCCTACTCTCCACTCTGTTCCCTGCTTGCTGCTCCTTCATTCATCCTCCACTTCATCGCTCTTCCCTTCCGTTATCCTTCACACAGGTCTGCCAATTTGGCAGCCCTTGTGTGCCCCTTTCTTTGCCCTCTTCTGCATACATTCACCAAAGCAACACATTTAATGTAGCACTTTGAATCTGGTTAGTTACACGTTAATCTTAGAAGTTGGTTCCTTGCTGCTTTGTATCATTTTCATGTTATTCCACTGTGTATGTAACTCACGATTGCACCTACAGTAAATATGGAAAACTGTATTGTTTCTCTCAAGGTCTTATCATAGCTAGGATACATATTTATAACACTAAACAGAGCCAAATTTCAGTCCTTGTATTTTATGTTTATTTAAATAGTAATTTTCTTCATTTGTATGCATTGTTAATCATAGTTGACTGTGTTGTTTATACAGATCTGCATTTTATATCCGATCCAGCTTTTATTTGGTTTTTAATGGTCAAAACTAAGTACTAAGTGAAGCAAATCAATGCTAAGTTGTTGAAACCTCATTGGTACCTATTGAAGAATCCATGTCGTAAAAACAAATTATAATACCTCAATAGCATTGTGCTTTTACATACTGACCTAAAGTGGACTGATAACCAACATTGGGCAGACTTATACATTTGGCACATACACTCATTGGTTAATAATTGCAATATTTTCTTAAGTGTTATGAATTGTCTTATATCAGATTATTGAATGACATTGACAATTATCATTTAATGGTTGGATTGGTTAATGGTTATTGGCAATATAGTCTTTTGATCCAATATTGATTGCATATGTACACGTTTATACATTTCACTAAGTGGATTATCGACCTTGATCATATCTTTTTGCATCGAACATAATATTATTGACTCCATTTAGGCACTGGTCTAACCATAAGATTGCATAGAATATAGTTGGTTGGTTGTTCTAGTGTTTTAGAGGATTTCATATGGATACTTCTCCTTGGAGGTTTCGACTTCCGAAGAAGTTAGAACGCTGACCGAGGTGACATTGGGTCACTTTTCTTATTTATGCTTACTGGGAATTAGCCCTGCTAATTTGCCTGGTGACACCTATGTTCAAAGTCGAAATGTAATGAAATATGAAAGTTACCTAGGTACAACAGTGGAAAGGTGATGAAAGTGAGTGATATCAAGGCAAAACACTAGGAAAGTACACCATATTGAGAAAACAAACAACTAAGATCATGGCATGAACCCACCATGCAACAACCAAGTGAAAGTAGTGACTACAACATAATAAGCAAGGGGAATAATAAGATGATATCCCCAACAATGATCAACCAAAGAAAAGTGCCTCCAACGAGATGAAGATATATGATATGCAGCTGAAGCAACCTCCACCAAAAATCTGTGTCAAGAATGCCAAGAAGAGAAGAGGGTGCATGAAGATTTATATGCCCCAAAGTGATGAAAATCACAATGTAAAACCTCATACAATATGAGATTTAACAAAAGTATCACGTCAAATTAATTTTTGGATTCTTTCCACATACTAGAAAAGATTTAGGACTTCTTAATATCATGTCTGTTGAGCAAGCTTTCTGGTATGCATTGGAAGTAGAAACCAAAACGCAGAAGGGACATTCCAAACCAAATCAGCAAATGCTACAACAGTCACAAAAAACGATCTGTGAGTCTTTCCTTTCTACTTCTTCTCCACTACTAGAAATGGGAAAAGGGTGGGGACAGCTTGGGCACTTGGAGACGTGAGAAAAGTCTCCCTGAACAGCCTCACTGTCTCCCGTGAGCACCTCCAAAGTCTTCTGTTGAAACTTGTTCAAAAAACAGAAAAAGGTGCTAGATTTTAAAAAAATAGTCAATGTAAAATAACAAAATAACAAAAGCCTTAAGAAGACCCAAAAGGAAAACCAACTTGTCAAGGACAAACTCATTTTAATTTTTCATCATTTTGAGTTTACTCTCTAGTCTTCACTCTTCGAGCAGTCCTTGTTTGAGACTTCACTGTTTGAGGAATATTAAACCTTGCCCTAAGGAAACATGGTGTGCATTTAAGGAATAGGAATGCTAAAGCAAGGAGTTCTAAATTTATTATTTAAGCAAAGAGACAATCCAGTTCTCATTTCTGAGGTTAATTTGCAGCCTGAAAGTTCCATTTGCACCCTGAAATTTTCTTTTACAGCTTGCACAGTCTAGGCTCCATGATATTTTGAAGGAATCCTTAAACCTCCAAGTCCATTTGGCATTGTCAGGTTGATAATTTGGTTTAAATTTCAAGTTTTAGCCTTTTAGGATATGTTTACTGCTATAGACTACAGTTTTGAGTTCCAAGTTTACTAGTTTTGATTATTGACTTTAGTTTACTGTTCTTAACTTGTTAGTTTTGAGAAAAAATAAAAATAAAGGGCGAAATTTAAAACCCAGATTCTGGGTGAGAGATAGATTTCTGACTTAAATGTTTCAAGTTAACTGTTCAACTTTCAGTCAAGTCTGGACTCTTATTGAACACCGACATACCTATCATTGGTTAATGGCAAATGCAATTAAATTATAATACAATGGATTGAAATTTGAGTTGTTAAATGTTCATATTTTATGAAATTAAAAGTTGAGATTTCAATTTGTATCTTAATTTTTTTTTAAATTCATGTCTCTTTCACATCTCCCCATACCTATATTTCAAAATGGGCGTACTCATACCATACCCATACCTCTACCCATGTCTCTGGCAACTATGGAGAAAATAACAATGGGCTGAGTAATAAATTAGCTTAAAGCCTTATACCACTTCTCAGGGCATTTGGTAAAACTTAGCATTTAGCACCTATTACCAGTGCAGCTACTCAGATGATGGATGTCTAAAACTGCAATCTAAAACAAACATCTACTTTCACAACAACAATGCATTGGTGATGTTGGTTACATTGAGGTATCAAACTCCAGTTCTTCAAATTCTCAACTATTTATTGTTAAGGAATATTCTCCAAATAATTTTTAAGCTTTCTTCACACAAAATTGCCAGATCAAAAGCAATTTAGCCCATGTCATCATAGATATCGGCAGTCAAAAGAGCCTCATCTCTTGGCAGCAATCGAAGAGATTTGACTACAAAACACAACAATACCAAGCTATATCAACTTGGATGGGTCAAGGAAACAGGGCAGCATACACTTGTCACATACAGGTACTTCATCACTTTTGCCATAAGGCCTTTAGTTTATACTATGTATTGACATGTCCTACCCATTTATTGTTGCAAAATCCTTCTTGACATTCCTTACCAGTACAATTGCAGGGAAGTCTATGATGGCTTCCACAAGACCTATCAATTGCATAAACTCTCAATTCCTTCCTGTTTGGAAGGACAATTGTCAAGCACGTTAATTTGCATAAGTTCATGGCTTTGTGTTCAACAAACAAACAAATTGTTGTTTAGTTACCTCATGCTGCTTTGGAGTCACTTTTGGAGCCCAAAGTTGATGCGTTAGAAGAGCCAAAGGGCACTTGCCCACTTGGGCAATTCACAACATGGATCTTGTCCCAGGTTCTCAGCTGCCAATTCAACCTCTGTATTGGACCACAGTTGCTGAAAGTATTGGAATTGAATGCTACATCAAGGAGATAAATAAAAAATGTAAAATCAAGACAAGCACTCCTGGCACCTGCTTGTGTTCTCCAGCTATTACCCTGCCAAAGAAAGACTATAATTAATAGAGGCTCTGTACGGATTTAGCATACTTGATACAATAACAGTAGAAAACTGTCATCCTCCACCCAGGATTGATTGCCTCAAAGATCAGCTCAAGGGGGCTATATCTTTCATGAAGATCACCAAGTTGGTCTGGAAGCCTGCTTTCAAGAGAAAATTCGGACTCTACAAGTGGTTGGTCATGTCTTTTGGAAATGAGACCTTCAGACCTCACCTTGGTGCCTTTGTGGTGGTCTACTTGCAAAACATTCTTGTCTATACAATGTTAGATTTTAACTTAGCAGTATAATTTTCATCTCTTTCAACTTTAATTTCATAATTACTTTCATCCCACAACTATAGCATCATTCATTTGCAGCGGAAAATAAAACAAGGATCTCTGAAAGATAACCATGCACAAGAGACACAAAGATTTATCCTGGAAAACCCAAACGGGAGAAAACCCAACAAACTTTTCTCAGAAGAAATTAATCCAATACAAGAACAATACCAAACATGAAGATTAAGCCCTAGCACAAGAGTGTGCCCTTCTTCCACAAGAAACCCTAGTGAGGGTAGATAATCTTCCAAGAGAATAAGAGAAACCCCAAAATTTTTCTTTTAGTGAACATTTTTCTTCCTTGAGAAGTGCGCACCAATTGAGAGAAATGTGCTTGCTTGAATGTGAGAAATGAAGTGTGAGAACACTTCTATTTATATGCTGTAGTTGACTTGATTTTGTTCTTGAGGCTGACCTGTACTTTTATTTTATTCTTTATTTATCTTTTATGTATCTTTCAAGCCGACTTGTCATTTTGTCTTCTAGGGTCAATTTACCCCTTTTACTGGGGTAGTTGTGCTCTTCCTTGCTTTCCACTTTCTCTGGGACTTCTTCAATGGATTGTCTTGACTCCTTGGTCATTTCTTCATCATACAAAAGTTCTCCTCATTAATATCTCCTCATATGCGGTCACATTCTTTTTAGTAGAGCTCTAATGTTGGTTTGACCATACTCTAAGAGATCCCGGACACTTCTTAGAGCCAATTGTCAAATTCAACATTACATTAGACTTTGTCTAATATACAAGGAGATAAGATCTCCTTGTAACATCGACAAGTCATCTCACTCAACAAGAATAGATCACTCCGGCTAAGGAGCACTCCCACCTGGAGTACGCAATGTGACCTCTAGCCTCCTACAGTGCAGTCAACACATGACTGAACGAGGCTAAGAATCCAAGCCATAAGACAAACAGTCAAGGGCTACGATGGGGCCATTCTCTCTGGGTTGCGAACCCATCCAAGATAATGATCTGCAGAATGTTTGCCCAATGCTGGAACCATGGAGAACATCAACATACAAAACCTGGGAAGAGCATCGGTATATGTATGTATAATGTTGGATTTGCTTCATCAAATTAAACTCCAGGTGTCCAAGCAGATCTGGATAAAGTCAAGGTACTCAAATAATGGCTAGCTTCGACAACAGCTTTAGACTTGAAGAGCTTTTTAGGTGGCTTGAACTTCTATTGGAAGTTCATTTGCCATTGCTCTCACATAGGGCATCCTCTGCATCAGCTCAATACAAGAAAGCACTTGCATGGGGACTGGAGGCTAAAGTAGCTTTATTAATATTGAAGGATCCTTTTGCTCCGCACCAGTGCTTGCACTCCTTGATCTTTAGCAGTTTTATGAAATAGAGAATATGCTTCTCAATATGCAATACTCAAGGTACTTCAGCAAGGACACCCAATGGCATATCATTTTTAAACTGTTACAAGCCAAGGTTAACTTTAACACATGATAAGGAGTTCTTATCCCTAGTTCCCACTGTGAAGCATTGATGCCATTATCTCCTTGGCAAAGAGACATTCCGCATAGTCATCACCAACCCCTGCAATTCTTGAACTCCCACTGAAAGATTCAAAACCATTACCACTTGAAGTGGGCATCATACCTGCAGCAGTTTTACTTGGGGATCAAATACAAGAATGGAGACTCTGTTATGTGGTATCAGAGCACGTTTTAGCTGTTCTATTTTAACTTCCTCCCTACAATTGTAGCCTTTTTGCAATGCACTATATCCTTTACAAGAACTGCCCCAAATGGCTGCGTTCTCCAATGATATCTTAGTCCCAAATATGTTTTAATACAGGTGGGATGGAATATGGACTGACAACTGGTCAGAGAATACTCAGAATAGTTTGGTTGCTTTTGAGTAAGAAAGGTGTGGAAAAGGATTGTTCTTTCCATTGTAAAATCCCCTTGGTGATGTTATATGCCTATGTGGAGTCTACTCATCCTGGTTGGTAAACTTCTCACATTCATCGAGGATACTCAATATCAAATAATAATGACCAATTGAAACATTTGGTAGTAATGGGCCTGGAAAGTTCTAATATTTTTAGCATTATGTTGCTGTTTTGGTGAACTAATGAATAGATCTTTACCCCATTTGATGAGAATTGCTTCATTTAAACAGGTCATTACAAGTTTACCACCTCCAGACACGGGAGCAGATCTTAGCTATCACACCCTAGATGATCAATTGGCACTTCTCACAAAGGTAACCATTTAGCTGCAAATTAGTTCTATGACAAAAAATTGAAACATCAACACTAGTTCTAATGTGTGCTATTGATAACAAGGCAGACAATTTTTAAATGATTTTTTCCTGCCTTTTTAGGTTTTGAATGCTGGAGATGACCAAGTGGGTCTGGAACAATTAGAAGAGGATGCTGATGATGTTACCCTCCTAAAAGCTCGCCGTTCAGTAGGATCAATGAGTGCTATGTCTGGTGCTAATGGCATGTTATACATGGAATACAGGTATTATTGAAATCTCATCTCACTCGCAGAATAGCAACACTTTTATTTTTGGGTTTTTAGCCTTCAACTTCTGCAGCATCTGCCTTAGACTATCCAGTAATCAAGGTCTGACTTGTAAACGTGATCAATTTTCAGCCGCGGCAAACAAGGCATGCACGGTCAAATGAAATCGAAACCTCGTGATCCAACTAAGCGACATAATTTATTTAAGAAGCGTTTTGTTTGACATGAAAATAGAAATAGCACACGAAAGGCTGCATTAAAGCTACCTTTTCCAGGAGTGCAATTTCTTGCTAAGGAAGGAAATTGCTGCCTGGCAATGTCCTTCAAATAGATTTCATATTTCTTTATTATATACAGCCATGCATCATGTTTGGTTAGATGAAGTGAAAATAGTTCTAAAAGTAAGCTCATTTTGGGGATCAGATATGTTATTTTCAGCAGACATGAAGTTTGTAATTTTCTGTAATGTTGTCTGCACATGATGAAATCTCTTACCTCACTTTTGGAAGTGAGCTCTAATGTGTATATCTCTTCATATTTACTTTATTTGTGAAATGATGGTTTTTAGATGTCACTCACCTTACACAGTGAGCTTTATATACAAGCACATTTCGGCAGCTATGGATACCAGGGTAAACATCATGGTCCAGCGAATAAATTTGATAATTATGTTCGCCAAATAAATTTGATTAAATTCGAATTCATCCATAAAATTCCGCAATGTATGGAATTTTTGGAAAATTTTGAATTATATATATCTTCGAACTTAGCAAATTATATATATCTTTTAACAATGCTGGACGGTTTTAGAGATCTCACTATCGAGCATACTTACAGAGTGAACAATGATGTTGCTGATTCTTTGTCGAAACTTGCACTTGATGGTGTGCCAGGGGTACTCTTATGGGAAGAATGGATTGAAGACATCTGTGTCCATTTTGGTTTCATAAACTCTTTTCTTTCAGAAGCTTACTAGGCTCTGTTTTTTTAGCTGTATGTCATTTAGACACTTTTTGTATGATGATGAAGTGCAAATGGCGTGCATAGGCTAGATAGTTTATGTTTTGATACTGTTTTTTGTTTAGGACAGTAATTTTATTGTAACTAATGATACTCGAGAATCAAGGATTAAATACCTTGATGTGGTATGTACTTTTTGATTTCTCAGAAATAACAAAAGTACGTTTTTTTTTCTCTGAAAAAAGAAACTTAGCAAATTTTATTAATATCTTTTTGCAATAGCAATTTTTTGGGGAAATTCCATTATCATCGAATTTGAACATGCACATACTAGGGGACTTGGTCCTGTGTGTTGACAAGGAACCATGTCGTATTACACCCGGATATGAATGTTAGGCAACCTTGGCGGTCACCAAGCATTCATTTCCAATGTTAAAATTTGACTTTTTTAATCTTGTAAACGACACTTTGATATTATTTCGGTTTGGCAGTGCATGAATTTTTTGAATGTTTAGAATTATGTATCTTTTTGAACTTTTTAGTAAATTTTATCTTCTCTCTTTTTGCACTAGGCATTTTGTTTTTAATTTCATTACTGAACCAGGGAACAAGGTGAACCATATTCATTTACCAAGTAGGAAATGAACAACTAATGTATTGAATATGTAATATAAGGGATAAATGATGAGGTGATACAATGCTATGTGATGGTGTGTACTTGTAGCATTGACTAGTTACAATGGTCGATAAGTCACGTCCCTTGATTAAGTCATGTTTTTTTAGTTATGATGTGTTACTTCATTTATTATTATTATTATTACCCTTTTTAATATATTCATACTAATTACATTGCCTATATTTTTAAGTTATGATGTCAATTCATTTATTATTATTATTATGTCCTACGTAACAGGATATAAATGGATCACCCGGACCCTATTATCACCTACCTACTCTACCTAGTCTAGCTGGTACTCGAGTGCAATTTTTTTTTTGCTATATGGTTTTACATAGTTACAATGTTTTTTTTATTAAACTGAATTTTATAAAAATTATTTATTTCAAAGCTCATTGGCTCTGAAATGGTGACGTAAGTCTTGGAATCGGCATCCCAAGAGCCGGCGGTGCGATGCCGTCAGCGTCTGCTCGTTTGTTTAATGCATGGCAGGATGTTGAAGCCACGTTGTAGAGGGCGTTGAAGCCACGCTGAGTGGTGACGTAAGTCTTGAAATGGGGGCGGTGCGGGTCTGGGCATTTGTTTAATGCATCGCAGGTTGACATGACAGGGAGCAGCAGGTTGAAGCCACGTTGAAGCCAACATTTGAGGCATAGCGGGTATGAAAAACACCTCCTAGCTCAGCATCTGTACTGTTCTTGACCTCTGCCTCTGCGAAAGGTCTTTCCTGCGTATGAACAATTACTCAACCCATGTGAACTCGTACTCTTCGAACCGCAAGTTTTCGGGGCAGGTGAAACATAAAGGCTTGGGTCTAATACAAAAACAACTTATGAGACAGAGAGCCTCGGCTCTGGGGTTTCACGTAACCACTGCAGCATCAGGGTTTCATGAATTTGTAGTTCTCTTCTTTCGCGGCTTGGACCACTGGCAATGGTACAAGTCTTACCTCCAGAAGCCGGCGTTTCGAGACTCAAATCTGGTAAGCCTGGTGTTTCGTTCTCCACTATAAAAATAATTTTATTAACATTATATCATGTAACCCTAGCTTAACTCAAGTTTTTAACGATGTTGACAGGGCGTTTCGAGGTCTTCATCACCACCATGGGCGACGGTCTCCAAATCGGTAAGCAATAAACCGACTACGAGCTTCCTTTAATGCTGCTAAAAGAACCCAGGAGATTAGAAACTCTCGATTGAGGTCTAAGTCTCACGTCATTAATTGAAGCTGTAATAGTTAGCTGATTCCTTATTCGTTAAGCTCGTGTTTGAAATATATACTGTACAGGAGTTCAAAGTTAGTCTAATGAAAAGGTTTTGTCCCTGTGCACACATAGGTTTTCTTCGTATGGCTATTTATGTGATAACTTTGTTGTGGATAAATTGTTTGCTAAGGTCTTGGGGCCGAAGAAAAGGCTTACGTCTATGCTCATTCTCTAGGAACCTGTGTATATATGCTCATTTTCTGTGTGTATGCGTCTATGCTTTGTTTACAGGTTTTTAGTTTCGTATTCTGTCTGAAAATGCTTTGTTCCTGTGCATACATAGTTTGTTTTTTTCGAATGGCTATTTATGTAATAACTTTGTTGTGGATAAATTCTTTGCTAAGGTCTCGGGGCCGAAGAGAATAGCAGAAATGGAGTTGCAAAGCTTTGAGTTCAATGCGCGGTTTACTTAAGAGCGAGAAGGTTGTCAGCATAAAGGAATGCTGCCGGTTTTGTAGCTTCCATGGACTGTTTTTAGGAGAAATTTACGAAGAACGATTTCTCGGTTTTGATTTTGAGTGCTTTCGTTCGGATTTGGGTTTTGGGGTTTTGATTTCAGCTTGCTGTGGCGTGTTTTCGTGCGGGTCAAGCATTGATTCGTGTGTCGGCAATTTCTTTGGAGGGTTATGTAGTTGGACTGTATGCCATCAGCGTCTGCTCGTTTGTTTAATGGATGACAGGATGTTGAAGCCACGTTGTAGAGGGTGTTGAAGCCATGTTGAGTGGTCACGTAAGTCTTGAAATGGGGGCGGTGCGGGTCTGGTCATTTGTTTAATGCATGGCAGGTTGACATGACAGGGAGCAGCAAGTTGAAGCCACGTTGAAGCCAACATTCGAGGCATAAAGTCTTGAAAAACACCTGCTAGCTCATACCGTATTTTAGTTTGTGAGTATTGAAACGAATTGATAAGGTTTGGCTTGTGCCAGGCTGACGGTCCTCCCATTGTTTCATCTTGGTTGGGAGAAGGAGAAGTCCATGGTCGGGGATCGCGTTTTCGTCTGCGTTTGTTGGCTTGGTTCAGGTAGATTCAGGGTTTGTTAGCCGTTTGTGCACGGAGAGAGCGGCAGCAGCAGAAGGAGAAGTCCAACGTCGCGGACCGTCTATTCGTCTTCGTTTGTTGCCTTGGTTCAGGTAGATCCAGGGTTTATTTATCTACGAACCTCTACATATATGCTCATTGTCTCTGTGTATACGTCTATGCTTTGTTTACATTCTTTTAATTTTGTATTCTGTGTGAAAAGGCTTTGTCCCTGTGCATACATAGTTTTTTTTTTCGTATGGGTTTATGTTATAGACTTTAGCTGCAACTTAATCAAAGTATGGGATTTTTAGGATGAGATAAAGTATGTTGCATTGAATATTTAATTTAGTTTAATGTAATGTTTAAATTTCATAACAATGTGTCTTTTTTTAAATTAAGATATTTTTAAGATAATAATATTTAGTTAATAAAATTATTATGTCCTCCGTACTCTAGTGCAATTTCTTCTTTTGCTATATGGTTTTACATAGTTGCAATGTTTTTCTCATTAAACTAAATTTTATAAAAATTATTTATTTCAAAGCTCATTGGCTCTGAAATGGTGACGTAAACCTTGGAATCGTAAGTCTTGGAATCGACATCCCAAGAGCCGGCGGTGCGATGCCGTTAGCGTCTGCTCGTTTGTTTAATGCATCACAGGATGTTGAAGCCACGTTGTACCCTATTATCAGCTACCTAGTCTACCTAGTCTAGCTCCTGCTCGAGTTCAATTTTTTTTTAGCTATATGGTTTTACATAGTTGCAATGTTTTTTTTTATTAAACTAAATTTTATAAAAATTATTTATTTCAAAGCTCATTCGCTGTGAAATGGTGACGTAGGTGTTGGAATCGGCACACCAAGAGCCGGCGGTTTGATGCTGTCAGCGTCTGCTCATTTGTTTAATGCATTACAGGATGTTGAAGCCACGTTGTAGAGGGCGTTGAAGCCACGTTGAGTGGTGACGTGAGTCTTGAAATGGGGGCGTTGCGCGTCTAGTCATTTGTTTAATGCATAGCAGGTTGACATGACAGGGAGCAGCAGGTTGAAGCCACGTTGAAGGCAACATTCGAGCCATAAAGTCTTGAGCGGTTATGAAAGACACCTGCTAGCTCATAGCGTATTTTAGTTTGTGAGTGTTGCAACGAATTGATAAGGTTTGGCTTGTGCTGTGACGGGGCTCCCATGGTTTCATCTTGGTTGGGCGAAGGAGAAGTCCAAGGTGGTGGATCGCGTATTGGTCTGCGTTTGTTGCCTTGGTTCAGGTAGATTCAGGGTTTGTTACCTGTTGCTGCACGTAGAGACGAGCAGCAGTAGCAGAAGGAGAAGTCCAACGTCGCAGATCGCCTATTCATCTGCGTTTGTTGCCTTGGTTCAGGTAGATTCAGGGTTTATTTATCTATGAACCTGTGCATATACGCTCATTGTGTGTGTGTATACGTCTATGCTTTGTTTATATGTTTTTACTTTCGTATTCTATCTGAAAAGGCTCTGTCCCTGTGCATAGGTAGTTCTTTTTTCGTATGGCTATTTATGTAGTAACTTTGTTGTGGATAAATTCTGTGCTAAGGTCTCGGGGCCGAAGAAAAGGCTTACGTCTATGCTCATTGTTTACGAACTTGTGTATATATGCTCATTCTCTGTGCATATACGTCTATGCTTTGTTTGCATGTTTTTAGTTTCGTGTTCTGTCTGAAAAGGCTTTGTCCCTGTGCATACATAGGTTTTCTTCGTATGGCTATTTATGTAATAACTTTGTTGTGGATAAAAAATAAAAAATAGCCTAAAACCCTGGCGGCATAGCTGTTGGCAAGGAAGAACAGGCATCTTCGTTGCGTCAGGCAGCCATTGATATGCACCAAAATGCTTCTTTCACAAGTCTAGGATTTTTCTTGATTCATGTATAAGATTACTATTAGTAGCATTTTTTACTTTTGTGTGCATGCTGATTCTATGCATTATGCATTTTCTATATGTTATTATCATTATCTTGTGGCCGGAATAGAACAATGTTTGTGTGTTAATTTCATAGCAATATCTGATTTAGTTTTTTTTTTTTTTAACAAGCCCTGTCTAAGTGAAAGGAAAAACAGCCCATCGTGCTGCTCTATGTTTGTCTATATGCTAGCATTTTTTGTGCTTGCTGTTGTTCCCTGCTATGTTGTTGCTACACGTTTGCATGTCAGTGCAGCTGCCAAATTCAGGGGCATGTCAATTATTGTTGTGCATTTAGCTTTGTAGTTGCTATCGTGTTGGTGCATGGAATCGGTCACTGCAAGTCTGCTTGCTTGGATTATTTTGTCAAATGGTGATCGTCGTTTATTAAAATTTATGGCATGGGCCTTAACCCTGTAAACGTCGAATCAACGGTTTGAAATTGTTAATGGACGTAGCTGTTGACCTGCCAGCATTTTTTTTTACTGTCAAATAGGTTTAAGGACTGGAAAAACGTTCTTTAGCCCGTCAAATTCCAGATGTGGTTGCGAGCAATGCTAGAGCATTTCTCAGTTTGTCTCTAACAATGAGGTTTTAATTAGTGTAACATTGCCTAGTTACAATCATACTCATGCTATTATTGTTATTATTATATCCTGCGTGGCAGGAAATATATGGATCGCTCATACCCTGTTAATTAATCTAGTTAATTTAGCTCGCACTCGAGTTTAATTTTTTTTAATCCATATGTTTTTACATAGTTGTAATCTGTTTTTTATTAAACTAGGCATCCCAAGAGTCATTGGTGCGATGCTGTCATAGTCTGCTCATTTGTTTAATGCATCATAAAGCTTGTAGCAATTGACATGACAGTGAACAGGGCATTGAAGCCAGTTTGAATAGACACGTTGAAGCCAACATTCAAGTCATAAAATATTGAGTAGCTACGAAAGACAGCTCCTGCGCCACCTGGTCAGTCAGTTTTATGGTTTCATAGCGTATTTTATCTTGTGGATTTTCAAACGAATTCATAAGGTTTGGCTTGTGGCAGGGTATTGGTGCTTGCATGGTTTGATCTCAGTTGGGCGAAGAACACAAAACAAAACACACACACACAGAGAAAGGAGCAGCAGCAGCAGTAGCAGAAGGAGAAGTCCAAGGTCACGGATCGCCTATTCCTCTGCCTTTCTTGCCTTGGTTCACGTAGATTCAAGGTTTATTTGTCTACGAACTTGTGTATATATGCTCATTGTCTGTATGTATACGTCTATGTTTTGTTTACATGTTTTTAGTTATTTATTTATTTGTAAATGATTCTCATGTCTTTGACTTGTTATTAATGATTTGTCACCTTATGCTCTTGTAGTCTGCTATATAAACGAAAAATACAATGTATTTCAACCATCACTTACATTCCCATATTATGGGACATTTAAACAAAAAATACAATGTATTTCAACCATCACTTACATTCCCATATTATGGGACATTTGTTAGTAGATTCATTTGTTCCTGCTTATCCCAAATCGAGGATCAAGTCAAAAACTCCTACAAGCATACCTGCTTTATACATTATATAACCTATTATATGCACTTGAGATAAGATTATAACGCAAATATCACAATAGTAGTGTTACTATCAATTTTCCGATTTGTTTGACATCTTATGAGCAAGTTGTCGGACGTCCAATTTTGGTTTTAAGGGCCATGTTGCTGCATATTTTTATGCAGGATCGTGATCTCAAGGAGTATTGTTGATTTGACAGATCATCTTCCTTGACCTCCCTCTCTTGCCACACATGTGGAGACATGGTTATATTAAGTCCGCGATGGAAGCATAACTTATGGTTAAGCGAGATCATGCTTAAGATATCCAGGTTCGAATCCATAACTCATGTAATCATTGAGTGCCTGCAAAAAAATTTAATATACTTTAGCTTAATGCTAAGCAAGCCCCCCAATGTGCCGTCATAAACAAGCTCAAAGGCACAGTGTATAACTCTCCATTATATTTGAGGCACCACAAGTACACTCGAACTACATAACCCTCCAAAGAAATTGCCGAGACACGAAACAACCCCTGACCCACACGAAAACACGTCACAGCAAGCTGTAATCAAAACCCCAAACCCAAATCCGAACAAAAGCACTGAAAATCAAAACCGAGAAATCGTTCTTCGTAAATTTCTCTATAACTATATTGATAGAGATCTATGTGTTTGACTATAAACATAATAGCTAACTGATGTAAGCCTTTTCTTCGGCCCCGAGACCTTAGCACAAAATTTATTCACAACAAAGTTATTACATAAATAGCCATACGAAAAAAACACTATGTATGAACAGGGACAAAGCCTTTTCAGACAGAATACCAAACTAAAATTCCATAACTTTAAATATGCATATAATCTTAATGAATAGTGAAACCAGAGGCTTATCCTAATATATGGAATTGAGATTAAGTTTATCTTGTTATTTACAACAGATAACAAAGCCTGAATCTACTTGAACCAAAGCAACAAACACAGACGAATACGTGATCCCCGACCTTGGACTTCTTCTTTGCCCAACCAAAATGAAACCATGGGAGCACCGTCACCCGAGCACAAGCCAAACCTTATCAATTCGTTTCAATACTCACAAACTAAAATACGCTATGAGCTAGCAAGTGTCTTTCATAACCGCTCAAGACTTTATGGCTCGAATGTTGCCTTCAACGTGGCTTCAACCTCCTGCTCCTTGTCATGTCAACCTGCGATGCATTAAACAAATGACCAGACCCGCAATGCCTTCATTTTGGTCAGATCTGCACCGCCCCCATTTCAAGACTTACGTCACCACTCAACGTGGCTTCAACGCCCTCTACAACGTGGCTTCAACATCCTGTCATGCATTAAACAAACGAGCAGACGCTGAGGGCATCGCATTGCCGGCTCTTGGGATGCCGATTCCAAGACTTACGTCACCATTTCAGAGCCAATGAGCTTTGAAATAAATAGTTTTTATAAAATTTAGTTTAATAAAAAAAACATTGCAACTATGCAAAACCATATAGCAAAAAAAGAATTGCACTCGAGTACCAGCTAGACTAGGTAGGTGATAATAAATAAAAAAAACATTGCAAGTTTGAAATTTTGCTTTTGTAGATGATATTGCTAAATTGAAAGCTAACACAGGTGGCTTTTATTTTCTATAGTACAAGGCACTATATTTGTACCCACAGTTCAGATCTGATTTTTGGTTTAATATTGACATGTAGATCTTCAATGGCACCTCTCTTATTGTTATTTGATCAATAGAGAGAAATGAGGGATATTTTTATTTGACATCCCACCGTCCTTCCTTATACTATGATGATGAACTTTTAGGCTATATTGGACGGCTGTACATTTGAGAGAGATATGGCTGGTTGTACCTTGCCCACCTTGATTGAGATATGATTGGTCTTGTGGTACCTTATCTTTCATTTGTGTTTAATGGAGTCATTTACCCTCCTTGAGTAACTTTTTTAAAACCATCTTATTGAACTTTTGCTCTTATACAATACTACAGTTGTTTGGCCACTAGCAACACTCCTCGTGGGTGTCAAGAGAAATGGTTGTGGGACGTCGTATCAATGTGATTGTAACGAACTCTTTGAAGGTGAAGTCCATAATTTTAAGTCTTTTTGCTCATTTTCATGCCTTTTTGTAAGACAATAAGGAGGGTAGTGGCATCAACATTGAAAATGCTTTACATCCAAACCTATCAAGTATACTTTTAGGTCAGCAGTATTCTTGACTCCGAACCATAGCTACAATTCGGAGAAAAGAATACTGCTGACCTAAAAGTACACTTGGTAGGTTTGGATGGAACAAATTATCATTGACATCTATGCTGTCGTACTTTTGGTTTAACGCTGACGTGGAGATCTTCAACTATACCTCTCTTATTGTTATATGATCAATATGTTTATTTTATTACTTGTTACTAATTGAATTATTAAATACTTGTTGTACTTTCTCCATCTTGATTCAGTTATTATTAGACTTTTGGTACCTTGTCTTTGACTTGTGGTTAATGCAAACATTTACTCTCTTTCATTTTTTTTATACCGCGTTCTTGAATTTTTGGTCTTATAGAGTACTTGACTTTGATCACCTATGATCAGTTATGGTGTCCTGATAATCACTTATTTTATGCTAAGACTTGGTTGAAGTTTATAATTTTTGTGACTTTATTTATGTTGAGTTATGAACTGTGCTTGACTGTCATTGACCTAATTAACTCCAGTCATTTCTCTCTCTCTGGTTTGTACACACCCTCTTGTAGGGTTAGTTGCTTCCTGCAAAAGACTAACCTCTCCGAGGCACAAACAGTCTTTTCTAAAAGTAACACTTCTGAGTATATTTTCAAAAATAGTTTCACACCCAGATTGGTATCTTAAACTATATCTCTATTTTTGTTATATGATATATATATTTGTTTTATTACATGTTACTGCATATTAATAGTTTATCGTTTTAGTTTGCTTGTCAGTGTAACTCATTATAACAGTTTTGAATATACCAAAGAGCCTATGTTAAGAACTTATGAGTTATACTTTTGGAGTTCTTTGTTTCAAGAGGTAAGTATTTAGACTGACTAATGTATATCGATGGAATGCTTTTTTCTGGAAATTTGTTTTTATTGTTTCTATTAAAATTTGTGCTGTGGAGCTAATGTCAATTGCGTGTCAAAGGCAAATTTGATGACGGTCTTGTATTTTTTGTACGTTTCAGTTTACGTTTTATACAAATTTAAATAGTGTGAAATTAATATACCACAAAATTAATAAAAAATAGGCTAAAACCCTAGCTACCGTTGGACTTTTATCCCATGTTCTCTGTCGAAGCTTTATGTATACATAGCCAAACCTAAAAAGCATGCAAATATTATGTAAACTTCGACTAATCTGAGTGTAAACTTTTCATATTTTTACAGTCTCAGAAGCTTGTTGTTAGAGTGATTTCTCATCTAGAAAGGTGTTGTTGCTTATGTTACTCATCCTGAGTTTGCCAAGTATATGCTAGAATTTTATAAGTTCGTTGAAATGGGTCTCCAGAATTTTGAAGAATATCAAGTTTGTGTAGTAACAGTGGGTGTGTTGGGTGACATTTGTCATGCTTTGGAAGCTTCGTTTTTTTGTCATGGTATTATGACTCATCTTCTAAAAGATTTGTCAAGTAGTCGGCTGCACTGTTCAGTGAAGCCCCCAATCTTTTCATGCTTTGGGGATATTGCTGTTGCTATTGATGGGAATTTTGAGAAGTATCTGGCTTATGTTATGCCAGTGCTTCAATCTGCAGTAAAGATTGTTTCCCAAACAAGCAACACAGATGATGAAATGGTCGAATCCAATAATCAGGTGAGAAATGGGATTTTTTAGGCATATTCAGGAATTCTACAAGGATTCAAGAATGCAAATCCTGAGCTAATGATGCCATATGTGGTACGTACATTGCAGTTCATAGTGGTTGTCTTCCAGGATAAAGAAAGGTTAGGGGCATGATTGTTTTTATTTTTCTGTTTTTTGAAATTTTTATTTTATTTTAAATTTTGTCTTTACTAACTTGGAGCCTTTCAAATCCAACTGCAAACTAAAATGTAAAGATAGTTACATGTGCAGTTGTCAAAATATTAAAATACAATATGGTTTAGCTACACTGACATTTATCATCATATGCTTTCTTTGTTTGTAGGCACGATAGTGTTACAAAATCTGTTGTTGGTGTACTTGGTGACCTTGCAGACACTCTTCGTAATAACATTGCACCAGTACTCAGGAATTCAACTTTCTACAATGAGTTTCTTGGTGAATGCATGGCTTCTGACGATAACCAAGTCAAAGAGACAACATCTTGGGCACAAGCAACAATTCATCTCGTTCTACAATCGTAATTCAATGTTCAAAGGTGTCAGCCTTTATTGTCTATATTCAAGTTTTTGGGGTTCATAGTTCATCAACACAAGTGGTTTATTATGATGAGTATTTTGTTCAATGCTAATTCTTTACACTTTAGTTTTGGAAAACTGATCTTTTTGAATTTAGTATTTTACGGCTGTATTCTCTAGACTTCTAGAGAAAGATTTAATTTTAAAAGCATTTTAATGCAAGCAAAATTTCTTGGATTTAGTATTTTACGACTGTATTTTATAAACTTCTAGAGCAAAATTTAATTTTAAAATCATTTTAATGCCAGTAAAATTTCTTGCATTTAGTATTTTACCGCTGTATTTTCTAGACTTCTAGAGCAAAATTTAATTTTAAAAGCATTTTAATGCCAGCAAAATTTATGTAATTATTGATGGGTTCAGAATTAGTTTCGGCAAAGAAAAATTGCACCCACAATTCCCTCGTCGCTGCCGCAAGAAAAGTCACCAGCAACAATTGGCCTCCACAATGCACTATTCACATTAAAGAACATAAACCTCAACTAGCAAACAAGATTACGAAATTAGCGCCCAGGCTACTTCAAATACCAAGCCCACTAGCACATTCCACATGAAATTTCATTGAACGCCATCACTAACTCAATAAATCCGCCAAATCCTCGATAACCACTCGCAGAAAACCTTCCCTTGTAGCTCCCAACCTGCAGAAGAAAACCACCCTCCACCTTGCTCAACCCTTGAAGGTTCTCTTTGGCAATCGTCATAAAGGGCGAATAAAAAAGGCCATAGGAAATCACCGATCCAGAGTATAGGGACATCATCATGCCCATCAAAATAAGCGGGACACATGTCCACAGTATATACTTGCATGCCAGTGTAAACAATCTATATTTTTAGAACTTCCGTGTTGGTCTTATTTAATTTATATATAGTTCTTAGGTTCATTTCCACAGGTTGTTATGGTAGGTTAAATATTTGTAACAGTCCCGAAATCTATTGTATTAGCGTAAGTATTTATTTCAGTTCATTTAATAAACTGTTATGTTAGAATGCGACATATATGCATAAATGTTATGGATATTTTTCGTAACAGTATGTGGGATGTCTCATGTAGTAGAGTTAGTTTTTTATCAGAGATGAGCTTATTGGAATCCAATTTGCAATTTTTTTGACTATTGAAATGCTTCGAGTCAGGTTTCTATTACATATGAGCTTATGAGGTTCTGTTTTGAAAGATATTTGACAATGGAAAACTTTGAATGCGATGTTGTTTGGTTTCGCTAGGATACTTATTAAAGTTTAAAGTCAAGATACTATTTTGCTCTATCAAATAAATTGTTCGCTCTCCTTGCACATTGTTGCAAAGTGCCATTATGTAAATTTTGTTCATTTTGATATTCATGGTTACAACTACATTAGAATCTATTTTTTGAACTGACATACCCCATTTGGCTATGCCAAGTTTTCAGCTTTTGTTAAACTGTAATGTATATAGAACTATGTTTATATCACTTTCTGGCTTTATATACTCATCATATAATCTGCATTATGATTTCATCTGGATTATATTGTTGTGCTTGTTGCTCTCTTGCTTTGATACTAAATGAATTGTTGTGCTTTGTCAATGCAACTTGGTGAAATCTATGTAGTTGTTTATGTTATAAAAAAAAATGCTATTGCACCAAGAGTGATGTCACTGACACATGGAATCGATAGTCTTTGCAAATTCGTTCCTTGTAATATATCTCTGTTTGAAAATATGTTCATCTATTTCTGCAAACTATATGCAGTTTCACTCTTTCATCTTTTAATGTTGCATATTCAATTTTAGAACATGTCTTTCATTACAATTACACATGAAATTGTATTTCATTGTAAAAACTTTTCTTGCAGCCTGTCTCTGTTTCAAAACCCTAGTGACCGTTGGACTTTTATCCCATGTTCTTTGTCGAAGCTTTATGTATACATAGCCAAACCTAAAAAGCATGCAAATATTATCTAAACTTCAACTGTTCTGAGTGTAAACTTTTCATATTTTTAAAGTCGGGGTATGGTTGATTTTCAGAGATATATCATTTTAGGGATTTTGTCATACGTAATTCACTAATGATAGAATTGATGAACTTTCACCAATGAACTTAGAGAGGACAAACTAACAAAACGAAGTAATTTTATAAAAAATAAATTAAATGAAAGTCTTGAGGAGATTAGGGGTAGCTCGACAACTGCTGTGGTGGATTTCAACATTCTTTTAACAACTGTTGTTTTAGAGTCCATTATTGTCCTCCATTGTTCTATTACTTGAGCTCATCTATATTGCAATGTATCCATAGTTTCAGTATACACATAATTCAATATTGTTTTTTGTTGTTCTATTTTAAGGTTTTAAGGTTATGATTCCTAGCTTAAGTATAGTATAAGCATTATTAATAACGTGTGCAATTGATTATGGATAAACACATAGGGTTATGCGGATGGGTTAAGCTCAACACCACATATAAGCTTATCACATTGTTATTATATGCAAGCTGAGAAGGAAGAACATACCTTATAATAGCTAACTAGCATATGTGATGCCACGTAAATCACATGGATCTACATGTATATAATTCCATGACCTTAGATATATGTATAGTGTTAATGAATGATAGGACCAAATCCTTATGCTAACATATGAAATTGAACTTACATATGTAAACTCCCACTGATCTGAGTGTAAACTTTACATATTTTTAAAGCTGGGGTATGGTTGATTTTCACAGATATATCATTTTAGGGATTTTGTCATACGTAATTCACTAATGATCGAATTGATGAACTTTCACCAATGAACTTAGAGAGGACAAACTAACAAAACGAAGTAATTTTATAAAAAATAAATTAAATGAAAGTCTTGAGGAGATTAGAGGTACCTCGACAACTGCTGTGGTGGATTTCAGCGTTCTTTTAACAATTGTTCTTTTAGACTCTATTATTGTCCTCCATTGTTCTATTACTTCAGCTCATCTATATTGCAATGTATCCATAGTTTCAGTATATACATAATTCAATATTGTTTTTTGTTGGTCTATTTTAAGGTTTTAAGGTTTTAAGGTTATGATTCCCAGCTTAACTATAGTATAAGCATTATTAATAACGTGTGCAATTGATTGTGGATAAACACATAGGGTTATGCTGATGGGTTAGGCTCAACACCACATATAAGCTTATCACATTGTTATTATATGGAAGCTAAGAAGGAAGACCATACCTCATAATAGATAACTAGCATATATGATGCCACATAAATCATGTGCATCTACATGTATATAATTCCATGGCCTTAGATATGTGTATAGTGTTAATGAATGATAGGACCAAATCCTTATGCTAATATATGAAATTGAGCTTACATTTGTCATCATATCTGCTTAAGATATATGTACAAGATTATGTAGAATGATTCATCGACACTAAATAGGCAATGTAAAGCGTTCGCTTTGATTCCCTTTGTTATATATCACCAGTGAATCTAATATTGCATTGAATCTAGTGATTCCCCTCGAGTAGGATAGGAAATCAAGTTTGTAGTGATGTGTGATGAGAAACATTATATCCATATTTCTTCATAAAGTGACTCCGACCTTTAAAGTGCCGAAACCTTTCGCTCTAACCAAAATCATACCTGGATAGCTTCCTACAAAAATCCATCTTGCTGGTTGTAAGATAACAAACTCAAATATAGTTTCAAAAAAAAAAACTGAACACATAGACATAGAATTTTCTTGTTTTCTAATTGGCATTTTTTTGCATTGATACCAAATGTTGGATATTTAATAATTTCAACTTAGCAATCAACGTGCTGTTTTTTTCTATTCTACTAAGAGGGCAAAATACACTTCATTTGAAAAAAGATTCTTGTGAATATGTTCGTTCCTTTGCTTTGCTTATTTGCAATGACAAGGACAATTTACAATGTTTACAACATCATGACTTGAAAAAATTCCATGCCCTTCGTTTATTTTCTTTTCCTTAGGATCTGTTTCTCTTCACTTGCCTGCAGGTTTTCCTATACAGACGACCAGAGACATAGAAAAAAGAACAACAAAAAAGGCAAGAAATATATGCTATTGCAAATGTTTTTGTAAGCAATATGCGAAAAGACAAAGGTAAAAGCAACTATGTTTTAAGGGGAGATGATCTTGGAATCAAACATTCTAACTGGCAACAAATTGATGGCGCTTTGGCTACAAGCAATCTGTTTCGACTAAATAATTTTCACTATGAGCCAGGAAACTGCCTGTTTAATGCACTTGCAATATTATTGCATTTCCGATATACATTGATAGAGATAAAAGAAGCAATTGTGAATCATTTTCGTGTTTGTCTAGATCAAAAAGATCCCTCTGCATTGTTGTCAATGCGCACAAAATTGACAGTTGACTATTTGCTACAATTCCATGACATAGGAAATGTTAGCAAATATCTCAATCGCATGTCGCAATCTGCTTCACAGCCAGATAATCAAACTGTATATGGACTATAGGGTGATATATTTTGCATTGAGTGGTTTTCAAAATGGTTGAACATTCCAGTTGCTATTTGGTCATTAACAAAAGAAACAAAATACCTTCATTTCAATTCTGGGAAATTTGAATATTGCTACAATATATTGTTCCATGACCACACACCAGCTTCTGGCCACTTTGAACCGTTGTTCTCATATAAAACAATGCAAGACAATAGACAAGCCATTCATATGCTTCCTCATAGCGTAAATGTAAATCAATGTCTATATAACCAAGTTGAAATGTCACATCAACTTCGTGGCAATTGCCATGATTCGTTGTTTCAATCAATCTCCAAATTAACACTCTTCGCTGATGGACAAAGTGTTAGAAAAGTAGTGGCGCAAAGCTTTTATAATTCTATTGCTTCAAACAATATTAGAGCAATAAAATGCTTGGACATATATCTTAATAAAAACACATTAGCAGATACATTTCTTGTTTTTGCATGGGAAACTTATATTATGCATTTGACAGAGCCATATATCATTGGTCATATAGAAGGAGATCGATTTGCTTTTCAATCGTTATGTGAGCTATTAGGCACTAACATACATATATGGAGAAATAATTTGCAAGAAAATATTGCGATATTCCATGCAACAAATAGATCGTCAAAAGTTCTATGCCTAATGCAACATGTAATAGATAAAATGCATTCGCATTTCCAACCTTTGTTACAAAAACATTGTAGAAATAAAATGCTCTTTCCGCTCAATTGCAAGAGAAATACTTCTATTGCGATTGCAATGGATAATTTTGAAAAGAACAAACAGACAATAGCAAAAGAAAACATTGTAGAGAAGAACATTGACAAGGGATCCTTGAATGAACCAATATACATAGATGCAATTAAAGTAAAGAGACTGTCATGTCCCAAATTTGGTATTGGGTCACAATGGCCTAATCACATTGGCCCTATTCATTAGAGTTTGTCAAATTGATGCTAAAGGTCAAATAACTGCCAAGGAGGAAAATTACTAGTTTCCTAGGTTTGGGGTGGAAGCTTTGGGATTTGGAATAATAGGGATAATAAATGATGTTTGAACATTAGATTGGAATAAATATTTAATAAAGGAGCTAAATAAATATATACAAGTTAAAATAAAAGTGGCATTTCATCATGAAGACACATGGAGGAAGTGGGACCCACATATGACTAGATTTCCCCACTACATTTGGCATCATTCTCTCACCAATTCGAATTCAAGGTGAATGGTAACATACTTGGGGGAGTCCAAAAGGTATTATTCATGGCATGACTCATCCAAGGTTGAAATATAGAGGAAGAGTAACTCCCATGGAAGAGGAAGAGGCAATTTGGAGCTAGTGAGACACTTGGGCTAGATTCCCTAGCTCTATGACAACAATGATGAAGATGCTATGACACCTATGACACAAATCAGACCTGAAGGCTGACATATGACATATATGACATGTCAGGGCTAAAAATAGACTCCAAGAGGGCACTCAAGGGTGTTAGGGCAGCTAAGATGCTTCCACATGTGATTTGGTGGAAGTGGGAGACTAGGAATTGTTGTACAAGTGGCATTCTTTGGAATCTCTTCCCAACTTGAGTTGGCATGAGTCTCTTGGAAGGAATTCAACCCATGGAGGCCATTAGAACTTTATAAATGTCAATAACAAAGAATGAAACCATCTTTTGATCATTTGTAGAATTTGCAATTGCAATTGTGAAGAGGGAGAGCTAGTGGATGACTAGTTTCTTGCCTTAGCCAATTTCGAGGGTGAAAGATTCCCATCCAAGTTGGCAATTGGAAAGGCCATTCAGACCTTTCATTTGGAGATTTAATGGAGTCTTTATTTGCAGGTGTAAGCTACAGGGCAGCTCATGGTTTCTTCTATTGCAGCTCGCTCCTTCAACCATTTCCAGTTTTGATGGCATATTCTTGATCCTTGAGGGAGGGCGTTTTTGGTGAGCTATTGTACTCTTTGGGCGAGATTCTAATGCCCCATTTATTTTGTAATATGAAGTAAATACTTTTTTCTTAATCTCCAAAAAGTTTCAGGTCGAAATTCCAAGTAGAAATGTATAAATCTCATTTTTAATGGAAGAACAATGTCATTTCCCCACTACCTTGTTGTGAGCCAATGTATTGATGATGATTTCGAATGAATGGATAATTCTATGATATATTTGTGATCAATATACTACCATGGATGTATTCTACAAGTTTCATGTACTGTACTTGATCATTTGAATCATTTTTACTCAGTTTAGTTGCATTGGGAGGTGAAATAGTGCCATTTCCCCAAGGGTCGAATTGGGGATTTTTGCAGTTGAATGGGAGAGGGTGAGAACAGTTGTAATAAACCATTAATGGTGCATATGAGACCTTAATAACATACTTAACACATTACATACCTCTGTTCATAAATTTGAGTGGGTTTGGAGGCATTTGGGAAGCCATTTTCAGTACTTACCTAAGGGGGATTTGAACCCCAAATTACTAGTAAAATTGCATACTTGGTCCAGAATATTAAGAGAGTTTGCAAAGGTCTTTTGGTGGACATATTTCATCCATAAACATCATATTCAAGTTCTAATATCATTCATACACCTTCCTTGAAGATTTGAAGGCATTTGGAGTCAATTTAAGACCATAGACCAATACTAGTCAAAGGAAAATCACTAGTAAAGTTACCTACATTGATCAGAATTGAAAGAGGATTTGCAGAAGTATTTTAAAGGTCCAAAGGAATCCCTAAAACACATATTTATGTTCTAATATCATTCATACACCTTCTCAGAAGATTTGGGATCATTTGGGGCAAATTTGGGACCTAGAGATCAAAACTAGTCAAAGGTCGAACTAGGGAAAAAAAGTGGAAAATTGCAATTTTAATAAAATTCCTAACAAGGGACATTACAGAGACAAAAACAAAAGATAGCAAACATAGAACAAAAAAACTTTTGCATAGTTGAGCAATTTTCAAAAACCAAAACCAGCATCCAAACATGCATTGATGACAATACACAAAACAACTTGCGCTTGTTGAAACACAATATGTGTAGACAAGAAATGGACATTCATCAAAAGCAAAAGGAATGTACAAAGACAAAGAAAACAATTGTTAGATACTTAAAAGTTATTCAAGACACACCTATCCATGCATGTTCTGTGTGTAAACAACCGCATTTTAAAAAAGACATTTGTTGTGTGAATAGCTCAATTAAATTAGCTTTTCAAACTTTAGCAAATACAAAAAATGTGACATGCCCAAGGCTACTTGTTCAAATTTGTAGACCTTGCAAGAAAGCAATTGCTAATGGAAAATTGCCTACGTTTACATTGCCTACACGAATCCACTGCAATAACATATTGCCATCTGTAACTATACTGACTCTTTTGGAAGAACGATTGATGTCACCAAGAATAGCCTTTGCAAAGATAAGACAACTTGCTTATAAAACAGCACAAATTGGCCTAGCTGGCTCAATTATCAATGTCCCTGCAGACTTGAATAGAGTTCAAACAGCATTGCCTAGAAGTCTAGATGACAATTTGACAGTTGCAATTATGCTAAAGCGAAAATTGGGATACAAAAACGCATATCTATCTCGAAATATTTAGCCAAAGGACATTATAACTGCGTTGAGTGATTTATGCAAAACCGAACTTTATAAAATTGAAGGCATTGTAATTGATACTAGTTGGGAAAAAACATTTAGTGAAACAACCAAACAACAGTCAAATACTCAAGAAACAACGGAACAAACAGATGATGATAAAAATAAAATAAACATAGAACCAATATCACAAACATTGATACATGGATATGGAAAAACACATCTAATAGATGAATTAGACAACAAAATCATAGAAATTGCACCTTCCGAGAACTTCTGACCATTGAGCATTTTCCAAGACAAATATTCTGACCAAATCAAATTTTCGATCACTTTTCTACGAATTTAGTCGACCAAATCAAATTTTCGATCACTTTATTTATCAACAAATGTCACAGTGGGAGCTACAACATGAAAGTACAGACTTTGAAACACATGGCAAAAACATTTTCTTTAAAGCAATTCAAGTCATAATAAAACAAGTAAAAAACATTGCTTAGATATCAATTCGCATGGCACAGTTAAAGGACAAAAAAATATTGGCAAAAGATGTCAAGTCAAAAGACAAACTTCTAAAAATACTCCAATCTCCGATCGGGTATCATACATTGAAAGCAATTAGAATATCACCTGACTACTTTGAAAATATGAAAAAAGACCTATTTGCAACGATTCGACAACTTGGTCCTCCTACGTTCTTTTTAACCTTTACAAGTGTTGAACACTTTTGGGCACCTTTATGCAATGCATTGAAACAAATTAAGGAAAACATTGATATGTTGATAAGAAGACACCCATTGATTTGTACTCGCTACTATAGACACAAAATAACAGCACTAAAGTCTCTTATGTTAAAAAACAATAGATTGCTTGGAAAAATACAAGATTTTTTTTTTTACGACTGAATTTCAACAAAGAGGAAATGAACATGAACATGGACTAATTTGGATTCAAAATGCACCTGTTTATGAAAAAAATTCAAACGAGGAGATTATTAGTTTTGTTGATCGCTATATATCCATAGACTCGTTTTTACTTGATCAAAATCTTATTCAAATTCAAACACATCATCACACAAAAAGATGTAAAAAACATCGACTGTCCACATGTAGATTCGATTTCCCATTGCCTGGTATGGATAGTACCATCATTCTACAGCCATTAGAAACTGCTCCAGATGATTTCATTCAAAGAGCAAAAAAAGTATTTGTTCTTATTGAACATAAGGAATGTTCTAAAAACATGTCATTTGCACAATTACTTCTACAGCTAGAACTAACCATAGATGAATACATTTTGCTACTACGGTATTTGCTTTCTCGTCCTACCTTAATATTAAAAAGAGGTCCTGCTGACATTTGGATCAATTCATTTGGAAAAGCAATATCAGAGTTATGGCAAGCAAATACAGATACACAATATATCTTAGATGCTTATGCTACAGCAACATATGTAAGCTCTTACATCACCAAATTTGATAGATCCATGACAAATGCTTTCAAAAAGATCAAAGAACAATGTCTTCTTGAGAATGATGAAAAGATTGAAACGATACATAAGCTTGGAAATGCGCTTCTGAATATGCAACAAATGTCTACTAGACAAGTAGTACATGTCATATTGTCATTATCTCTACATTCATCCTCCAGGAAGACTATTTTCATTAACACTGCTCCGAACGACAAAAAAATAGTTGTCTTGAAAAAACCATCACTTTTGGAAAAAGAACCAGATGACTTTGACAACATTATTTGCCCATCAATTTTGGACAAATACATTGCACGTCCTGTTGAGCTTGAAAACATCTCCTTGGCAGAATATGCATCTTTCTATTCCTGTATCCACTCAATTACAAGAAAAAGAAATAGACCATGTATCATACGATCTATTCACTACAACAAACAAAAAGACCCTGAGAATTTCTTTAGAGAAAAGAGCATCCTCTTTTATGCCGCATAGAGACAACTGCAACCTACTAAAAAGCAATTTCAAAACATGGTCTGATGCATATGTTGCATTCAAAGAACAAATAGACATTGTTGAACAAAACTTTATGGCACCGACAACGACAAAGTGGGGTGACCTTGATAATGCCATTGAAACAATTGAATTTCAAGACACAACTATGCCTCCTTTGACAACAGACAAAACAACAACTACTTCTGCATTTGAACAATATGACATTCAACATGATCTAATCCGCAAAACCATGTCCAATGGATCAAAAGCTAGAAGTGAATGCATCTTGACAGAAAAGCCATTTCTATTGGACATGCATGAATACAATGCAATTCGAAGAAAGCTAAATACTGAACAACAATCAATCGTGAAAGAAGTTATCGCAAGGAAAAAAAAATCCCCTGACTCCAATCACACTTGTTCCTGACAAAAGGGCCAGGAACAGGTAAAACTTGCACCACAAAAGCAATCTATGATGGTCTTTTGCATTACTATGACAAGGAAATTGGTAGTGATCCTTTAAAAAAAAAGGGTCTTATAGTTGCATTTACTGGAAAAGCAGCATATAATGCAAGTGGCATTACAGTCCACTCTGCTTTGAAACTGCCACTAGGCTCAAACATGCTTCCTCTAAATTCAAACACCCTAGATCTTTTGACAAAACATTGTGAACAACTTCGAGAACTGTTGATTGATGAAGTCTCTTTAATACGGTCTCAAATGCTATACAACATTGACAAACGACTATGTGAAATCATGCACACACCAACAAAAGCATTTGGAAACTTTGATGTCATATTCTGTGGTGATTTCTGTCAAGCACAATCTGTTCAGAATTGTTGGATTTTTGAACAACCAATATTCCAACAACAAACATTTCCTTACACATTTTGGTCTGATGCCATAAAATGCCATGAACTTGCAACAATTGTATGTCAAACAAATCAAAAATTCATACCAATTTTGAATGGAATTAGAACATGCTCTCAAACACTGGATGACATAGATTACTTAAACCAACATTGCTACAAACAACCACCAATAGATGCAACGTTTCCTTATCTTTTCTATAGTAATAAAGATGTTCAACAACATAAGTCAAAAATGTTATCAGCTGTGCAAACAGAAACATCCACACTAGTAGCACATGATAGCAAAATTGATTCAATTGAAAAAAATGACCATAGACAAAAGACATTGCGACTCCCTTCTATGATAGTAGTAAAAAAGAATATGCTTATTGAACTAGTTCGGGGCAACTACTCAATTGAAAATGGCTTGGTCAATGGTGCAGAAGATGTGTTTAAACACTATACACAAACAAGCCATCATATTGTTTGAATTGAATTTGCAAATGCAAAAGTTGGAGACAAGCAACGTGCTACTATGCAACATCTTTATACGCCTGTCGTAAAGTCTAGTTGGACACCAATCAAAAGAATTGTGATACAAACAACACTTGAAAATAAAATGAATGTTATGCGAGCACAATTCCCAATTCAATTGGCATGTGCAAGGACAATCCATAGAGCGCAAAGATTGACAATGAACAAATTGGCATTTGATCCAAAATAAATTAAGAGCCTTGTTTACACTACGCTGTCACGTGTTAGAGAGATTGATTGCCTTTATCTTTTAAAAAAGTTAGAACAAAGAAACTTTATAACTTGTCCAAAAATCATGACTAAAATAAATAGATTAAAAACACATTCAGTTTCAAACACATCGTCACACAAAAAGATGTAGAAAACATCGACATTCCACATGTAGATTCAATTTCCCATTGCCTCCTATGGATAATACCATCATTCTACAGCAATTAGAAATTGCTCCAGATGATCTCATTCAAAGAACCAAAAAAGTCTTTGTTCTTATTGAACATAAGGAATGTTCTAAAAACATGTCATTTGCACAATTACTTCTACAGCTAGAACTAACCATAGACGAATACATTTTGCTACTACGGTCTTTGCTTTTTCGTTCTACCTTAATACTAAAAAGAGATCCTGCTAACATTTGGATCAATTCATTTGCAACAGCAATACCAGAGTTATGGCAAGCAAATATAGATACACAATATATCTTAGATGCTTATGCTACAGCAACATATGTAAGCTCTTACATCACCAAATTTGATAGATCCATGACAAATGCTTTCAAAAAGATCAAAGAACAATGTCTTCTTGAGAATGATCAAAAGATTGAAACGATATGTAAGCTTGGAAATGCGCTTCTGAATATGCAACAAATGTCTACTAGACAAGTAGTACATGTCATATTGTCGTTATCTCTACATTCATCCTCCAGGAAGACTATTTTCATTAACACTGCTCCAGACGACAAAAAAATAGTTGTCTTGAAAAAACCATCACTTTTGGAAAAAGAACCAGATGACTTTGACGACATTATTCGCCCATCAATTTTGGACAAATACATTGCACGTCTTGTTGAGCTTGAAAACATCTCCTTGGCAGAATATGCATCTTTCTAATCCTGTATCCATTCAATTACAAGAAAAAGAAATAGACCATGTATCATACGATCTATTCACTACAACAAACAAAAAGACTTTGAGAATTTCTTTAGAGAAAAGAGCATCCTCTTTATGCCGCATAGAAACAACTGCAACTTACTAAAAAGCAATTTCAAAACATGGTCTGATGCATATGTTGCATTCAAAGAACAAATAGACATTGTTGAACAAAACTTTATGGAACCAACAACGACAAAGTGGGGTGACCTTGATAATGCCATTGAAACAATTGAATTGCAAGACACAACTATGCCTCCTTTGACAACAGACAAAACAACAACTACTTCTGCATTTGAACAATATGACATTCAACATGATCTAATCCGCAAAACCATGTCCAATGGATCAAAAGCTAGAAGTCAATGCATCTTGACAGAAAAGCCATTTCTATTGAACATGCATGAATACCATGCAATTCGAAGAAAGCTAGATACTGAACAACAATCAATCGTGAAAGAAGTTATTGCAAGGAAAAAAAACAATCCCCTGACTCCAATTCACTTGTTCCTGACAAGAGGGGCAGAAACAGGTAAAACTTGCATCGCAAAAGCAATCTATGATGGTCTTTTGCATTACTATGACAACAAAATTGGTAGTGATCCTTTAAAAAAAAAGGCTCTTATAGTTGCATTTACTAGAAAAGCAGCATATAATGCAGATGGCATTACAGTCCACTCTGCTTTGAAACTACCACTAGGTTCAAACATGCTTCCTCTAAATTCAAACACCCTAGATCTTTTGACAAAACATTGTGAACAACTTCGAGAACTGTTGATTGATGAAGTCTCTTTAATACGATCTCAAATGCTATACAACATTGACAAACGACTACATAAAATCATGCACACACCAACAAAAGCATTTGGAAACTTTGATGTCATATTCTGTGGTGATTTCTGTCAAGCACAATCTGTTCAGGATTGTTGGATTTTTTAACAACCAAGATTCCAACAACAAACATTTCCTTACACATTTTGGTCCCATGCCATAAAATGCCATGAACTTACAACAATTGTATGTCAAACAAATCAAAAATTCATATCAATTTTGAATAGAATTAGAACATGCTCTCAAACATTGGATGACATAGATTACTTAAACCAACATTGCTACAAACAACCACCAATAGATGCAACGTTTCCTTATCTTTTCTATAGTAATAAGGATGTTCAACAACATAAGTTGAAAATGTTATCATCTATGCAAACATAAACATCCACACTAGTAGCACATGATAGCAAAATTGATTCAATTGAAAAAAATGACCATAGACAAAAGACATTGCGACTCCCTTCTATGATAGTAGTAAAAAAGAATATGCTTATTGAACTAGTTGGGGGCAACTACTCAATTGAAGATGGCTTGGTCAATGGTGCAGAAGATGTGTTTAAACACTATACACAAACAAGCCATGATATTGTTTAGATTGAGTTTGCAAATGCAAAAGTTGGAGACAAGCAACATGCTACTATGCAACATCTTTATACGCCTGTCGTAAAGTCCAGTTGGACACCAATCAAAAGAATTGTGATACAAACAACACTTGAAAATAAAACGAATGCTATGCGAACACAATTCCCAATTCAATTGGCATGTGCAAGGACAATCCATAGAGCGCGAGGATTGACAATGAACAAATTGGCATTTGACCCAAAAGAAATTAAGAGACATGGCCTTGTTTACACTACGCTGTCACGTGTCAGAGATATTGATTGCCTTTATCTTTTAAACAAGTTAGAACAAAGAAACTTTATAACTTGTCCAAAAATCATGACTGAAATAAATAGATTAAAAACACATGCGAGTTTGCAATTTGAATACGGTCTGCATTCAATGCCAAATGCTAGGCAATTACTCATTTCATCATTGAACACACGCAGCTTGCTTTTTCACTATGACGATGTTCTGAATGATCATGAACTTATGCAAACAGATATTTTATGTTTGCAAAAAACTCACATGCAGACACTTGCCAAAGAAACAACAATGATAGAAAAATACAATTTCTTTTCAGCATTTTCAATGCATGGAATCGTTACATTGATTAAAAAACACATTGCCATCATCGATTTTAAAAACTATACAAAAAACTCCACCAAAGCAATTTGCGTAGATCTTGAATTAGGATACAATGCATTGAAACTAGTGAACATTTACAATAGACCATGTGGTGTGCTTGATGATCTCTTTCATATACTGAGTTGCATTTTGTCAACTTGCACACCAACTACTCAAATCCTAGTAGCTAATGATCTGAACATTGACATGTTGCAAAAAACAACATCGAAAAAGAAATTGCAAATGTTTATGCAAATGAAAGGCTTGACACTAAAAACAACAAAAGCAACAACAAACACCGATTCGATGCTTGATCACTTCTGGACAAATTTGAAACACAGAGATATTGTTTTCAATTTTTCAAATGCTTATTGGACTGATCACTATTCAACTTTCCTATCGATCCCTTGATAAAAAAGCATAGTCTATTCAATTTTGCATTATCTAATTTTATTGTCTTGCTATCTATGGACGAATCTATCATAGCATATTTGCACAAAATCAAAAGCAAATACTTTTTTCCCTTCTGCAACTTTCATGCACTTTAAACTACAGCAATTTGATTTTTGACCTTTGAATTCTTCAATACGGTCCAGCATTTTGTGATCAATTCTTCATATAGTTTCTGATGGTAATTTTATGCATAATTGGTGTAACTAAATCAACGATTTTGCCTTTGGTATCGAATGCTTTAGCAATGTGGCAGTTTGATCCTTGTACTAGCGACATCAAGGTTAAATATTAATAACTCGATTTCCCTTCATCTCAGCCTGCAATTTGATGGCATTTGATCAATTTGCTAATCTACTACGAACTAAAATCTGGTATTCGTGGAAACTATGAAACTGCGATTTGGTTTCTTTTATTCCCAAATCTGAAAATGCTTCAGTCATTTGGCCCAGGCGCTGCGATCTTTGCAAAAACGCAGGACATTGCCACCTCGTGGCTCTTGTTAATATTTTTTTAATATATGTAAACTCATTACATTGTTTTTCTTTTTTAGGATGTTTGTCTTCAAAGCATTTTATGGAAAAGCTTGTTTTTGTTTTGACTCGTGGAATTTGTTTTTGTTGAATTGTAATGCCTTCTCGTGATTCTCTATTCTTGAAGCTATGATGGATTTTGACAGAACATAAGGAATTACGAAAGTTGAGCATAATTATTTTAATGTAAAATGGTCAAACTACCCTAACTTAATTTTCTGCAAAACTATAGTGACAACTTTCGTGATTTGGAAAATGGTAAGATTACATAGCAAAGCTTCTATTCAATATAATAGGATCTTCATTTAGTTTCCTGTATTGATTTCATCTTTGGTTAGTTTGTTGAAATAATGCGATAACTTATAATCATGGTGATGATAAGGCGTCCTAGTAACTTGTGTCTTGTTATTGGAAACCTCGTGTTACTATTGATGATATATTGATTGATACTAATTCCATTTGGATTGTATTAGTTTCTTTCTCCGAGGCATGAATTTTTACAATCACTGAATTCTCTATGTTAACGGGGTCAATGATTATTTCTTTATTAATCATCGATTCTTTATTGGTAAGTTGTTTCAACATTTCTTATTTCAACTTTTTTTCACTTTTTTACTTAATTTGTGCAATCAAGAAGAACCAAATGAATCCCGGTCGTTGGTGGTGGAAGAAATTATGGCAAGTGCAAGCACCGTACAAAACTAGAATCATGATGTGGTTACTTTTAAATGAGAAAGTTCTGACATGGGACAAGTTACAGGATCAGTTCCTTCTAGGACCCAGGCACTGTGCACTTTGCAGATCTGAGGGGGAATCCGCAAAGCACCTCTTTCAAACACGTCCCTTCTCTATCCAGGTCTGGCATGGAATAGAGGATACCCTCGGCATCAACCAGCCTTGAGAAGCCAACTCCCTTGAGGCTAATCTACTATTATGGTTTGACAACCCTGTTCTCCACCATTTGAAATGCATCCCTTTTTTGGTAGTTTGGTTCATATGGTTGGCCTGCAACGAGTCCATTTTTGTAGACAAACAATTACTGGCTTTTTTTGTTATTACACAGGTTCTAAACACTCACTACTTCTTCATCGATCAGAAGATCATAAAACAACCTAGGATTTTGAACAAACTCAACATCAACAAGGGAGACTGCTACGGCTTTTTCGATGGAGCTTGTGAGGTAGAGCAGCGTGGGATGGGAGGCACTCTGGTTTACAATCAGATAGAAATCCAATACAAAGCAAATGGGGGCCCAGGAACTAACAACCGTGTAGAGGGACTAGCGCTCAAAACCCTCTTACAGTTTGCTCTCGAGAAAAATTGTCATA
This sequence comes from Larix kaempferi, assembly GCA_027924585.1. Taxonomy (NCBI): domain Eukaryota; kingdom Viridiplantae; phylum Streptophyta; class Pinopsida; order Pinales; family Pinaceae; genus Larix; species Larix kaempferi. The sequence goes on along the minus strand of BSBM01000018.1, from coordinate 3,973,553 downwards.
AGCTGAAGATTTTTGGAGATTATGCTTTGGATCAACCACATGAGCAATCGCCAGTGCATCTGCAGCCTTCCACTACACAAACTGGCACAAAACCTCCTTCAGATGGGCAAGAATTTTGGATCAATCGATTGTCTTCACGTTTATAGGGAGCAAAATGAGGAAGTCGATACCTTATCCAAAGTGGGACTGCTTCTAGATGTTTGGGTATGTATCGTGACAACAAAGCGTGATGGAATCCATGTCCAATCAAGGAAAATTTTAGACTTCTGGTCGGAAGCATAGAATACTAAACTGGTTTATCTCTCCCTTTTTTTTATATGATGATCTCCAAATTTTGTAATTTGAATCCTGTAATACTTTTGTCAAAGGAGAATGTTCCACTTTGAAATTTGAAAAATAGAAATGTATAAATTCTAGTAAATGAACAAGTAACGTTAGATGTCTAAATGACAACCAACCTGACGAATGTATTATGTTTTCAAGTCTTTTGAATACAAAGAATACGATTTTTTTCCATAGAAAAAAAAAGCTTTGACTATGATTCTTAAGGTGAAAATTTTCTTCATCTTACTAGTGACAACCTTGTCAATTTTTTTTTGTATTTTTTGTAGTGACTTTGATCATTTTGAAAGATGATCTTTGAAACATTTTTAAGGTCTTCTAATGAGGAAGCTACTAAATCTGACTTCAATTTGAATGTCTTGTAATGTTTTCTTATTTTTATAGGAGAATCTAAAAAACTACTTCATATTAAAGTTGAAAGTTCTAATGTTTCCATCTAGGGTGAACCCAAAATTATCTCACCATCTTCTTTTCGTATAATAGCAAATTCATAGCGGTAATTTCATATTGTTTCTTGTTTGAAAAAGTCTTATATTTTTTGCTATATTTCATTGGGGAATCAATAGCTGGTAAGCGAATTCAATCATAACATGATTATTATGTTCAACAAGAGGAATAGAAATAATAATATATTTCCATTTTATTTTTCCTTTTATTTTAAATAGCACTCTACATAATTTTTTTATTTGTTAGTGAGACTCGTTTTCATTGAAATTTATATCAAAGAATACTTTAATTATATATATAATGCTTACATCTTATATCTATCTATCTATCTATATATATATATATATATATATATATATATATATATAACGAGAGGTTGACATTGGGGTGCACGGGAGGGATACTTTTGGATCCTAGAGGAAATCGAGTATTTTCCTATCAACAGGGCTTGGGAAGAGCCACCAACAATATTGAAAAACGATATGATTTGTTTCTAGTTTTGGACCTTGCTGTTTCCTTGGGCATCGAGAGTCTCATTGTTTTTGCAGACTCCCTCCTTATCATCTCCCAAACTCGAAAAAAGGTTCCAATTGATGATAGAATTGTTGGGTGTCTCCATGACCGAATCATAGATCTAATGCAAGCCAAAACCGACGTCAAACTCTTCCATCTTCGAGGGGTAAATAATGCTCTTGTGAATTAGCTTGCTAACCAAGCCTCTAACATTGCTATCGGAAATTTGGTTAAAAATGGAGTCCATTGTCATTGTTGGATCCCCTAATGGTTTTAAATACATGATGCAACATAATTTATACCCCTCTTGCATGATAGACACTTGTCAGCGTTTCAAATTTAAAGTTCCTGCATTAAATACTTCTCGCGCATGGGAGAATTCCCTCGAAGCTTTGGCTTGAATCAAAGTGTTTCCCCTTTGCTTAATATGGTGTTTTTGCATTATTCCTTCGACAAATTTGGGATTAACAAAGGGTCTAGGCTTTGGTCTACAGGGAGATGCAATTACTTGGGTGTCGGTGGATTGTTTGTCTCTCTGGTAATTCTTAGGCTGTTGTTTATTCTGGTCCAACATTGTTTGTGTTTCTTGCTCGTGTTTTTCTTATCCCTCTACATAGTCGAGAAGAGTGCGGTGTTTGTTTGGGAAGCCCGAGACTGTAGCCAGCATGAAAGCTAAGGAAGAAGCGACGATGGAGTTGTTGGCCCTGGTCAAGGGGCTTCAGGATGTGAACGTCGACATCTCGATCCAGTCCGCCCTGCAAAGGACCAATCTGTAGCTAGAAGGTGTCTTGGATGCGATTTGAGAAGTAACTGCTCATGTGTCTATGTTGGATCATCATTTTGATGATTTGGACCATCAAGTCTTGGTTCAAGGTGCTCAGTTGGAAAATCTTACCATTGTTGTGAATCTTGATCACAAATGTTGGTTGGTTATTAGTCCAGGCCTACAAAAAATGTTGGTTCTAAAACAATGGATGAGGAATCTATCCATAAGTATGCTGCTACCATAGTGGAAATTTCCAGTTCTCTAGCTCAGTAAGAGGAAAATTGTGATGGATGATGTCTTGGGGTCTCTGTTTTAGCTGTTGTTTGCTTATGTTTTGTTTTTGTACTATTCTACTTAGACAATTTATAAGGATTTCTAGCCGTATAGGTGTTTATGTTTATGTATAGGTTCTAATAATCTTGGATTTGCAAGTTATCGAGAAGTTGCAGGATATATCTCTTCTGAACAATGTTTTCATAGATTCCTAGGAAATTTTGTAAACCATAATTGTTTCTACAACTTTTTAATATATAAACAATTTTCTAAAAGTGATGTCAACCTCTTTTAATATATGTTTTTGTTTTCATTCATACTTATATTACTACCTATACCTCCCTTTATAATATGGGAACGTTGGGAATGTTTTATTCAATTCTTATGAATCGTAAACTTAATACTTGTTAATAGTGTTGGGAATGGTTATTGTTATTTTTTAATTATTTATTGAATGAAATGTCATAAAAGTTGCGATGGTTAACATGGCAATGATTTGTAACATTATCACCCATTTGTCTTTGATATTGACTCGATTATTCCATGGGCTGTTATATATGAGAATGTGTAAGAATGTGTATCCCAATTATTGACAACGAACAACGATTGTAGGTATACAAGTTAGCATAATATGATTACAATTATGGTATTTAGTTGGTAGTATTTGGATGAGGATATGTTATTTAATATATTATTAATTGTTTTTATATATGAGAATATGTATCCCAATTATTGACAACGAACAACGATTGTAGGTATACAAGTTGGCATAATATGATTATAATTATGGTAGTTAGTTGGTAGTATTTGGATGAGGATATGTTATTTAATATATTATTAATTGTTTTTTAATTTTACTATGTATAAAATACATGCTAGAAAGGAGATAAGTCGGTTGAATTATTAATTTTTTTTAAATAAAACTCTAATTTTATTTCATTGAATTATACTAAGTGTTTTCTATTCATTTGTGTGACATTGCCACCACTTTCTTGATTATTTTCGTGTTGATTATAAAATGTAGTGGGAATGGTGATTGAACAATGGCCAACTTATTGATGGTTTTTTAATATTTTATTTGAAATCCCAGTACTTCGCACTGTTTGTTGAAATTCCATTGTCACTAAATTTGAAAATGTGTGTGAACCATGGGACTTAGCCCTAGATATTGAAAAAGAGCAATGTCATAGAAACAAAGAAATTAATCATTGATAATGACCCAATTGGAGATCGACAAAAATGATTAAAATATCAAAATTTGAGTCAATTAACTTTGTAAAAAAGGCTATTCGATATTATTTGGGGCGGGCTTTCTTAGAGTGCCAGATGTGCCTCATATTTCAAAGAATTGTGTTTGCTAAAATAATTTGATTAAATTCAATTTCTTTATAAGATTCACTAGTGCGTGGAATTATTGAATTTGTATCTTTTTGTACTTCCTAGTGAATTTTATCTTAGTTTTGTGCATTAGCAATTTCTATTGAAATTCTATTGTCACTAAATTTGATCACATCAATGAACTAGGGGAATGATACTACAAAAATGAACTAGACACTTATTGAAGAAACCCTAGATAGATTTGAGGAGAAGAACACACAATAACACGATAATACATAAAGGAAATACATCAACACTTACAATAGATTCACCTATCTTATATAGAGTTTGAAAGGTAAATTTGTCCAAAACCCTAAATGCTAATAATAATTGGATAACCTTAAAGTTACTAAAGTGAGTTCATGACATGTAAGCGTTGTGTATTAACACCATCTCTTAAGACTTACAACACTGAGAACAAAAGTGACTAAAAGTGAACACACTGGCTACAAACACATTTAGTAAAAACTAAAACTACATAGTCAAACATTCTTTAGATGCTATTTTGAAAGCAATGCTTGAACTACTAATACTCCTTCAAGTTGCTCCCTATTCCTCTGAAAGTCATGCTCTCCTAGTTGTAATCCAAGTTCTTAGCATCATTGGATACCATGTGCATATGAAATGTTTTGTAACCCTTGTAAGGGTATGATACATAAATTTTAGATCATGGATCTCCCCTAAACTATAGAACAACAATCCCCACATGTATGTCTCATAACCCTAATGAGATAGTTTTGTCGATCTCTAACCATCCTGGACTATTTAAAAACTATCTATCCTCCTTTGCATCACTTATTATCTTCAAAGTGTGGTCCTCTTAAAATGCAAACAATGTTAATACTTCAATGAGGTCATCACCGTTGTCAATCTTTAATGGATCTCCAACAATGGCTACATTTGTTGAGTTTTTAAGCTTTCATTTGAGGTCATTGGCACATTTTTTTGTAATGAAGATAATGTGCACGTAAACATTAAAACAATAACAATTAATTAGTGAAGTGACACATTTTAATTAAAATGCACGACCTAATAAAGGGACATGTCCAATCATCCATGGTGACCACTCAATGCATATATAAATATATCGTCTCATGACATTGTGTTCATCCTACCCCATTTTATCATATATTCTTATTTAAATAATATTTGTTCATCTTATCCTATTTGACCATCTATTCTTATTCAATTAATTTCAATTGAATAAGAATAGCTGGTAAAATAAGATAGGACGAACACAATGCCATGAGATGATATACTTATATATGCATTGAGTGTCACCATGGTTGATAGGACATGCCCCTTTATTAGGATTCCTTTTAATTAAAACGTGTCACTTCACTAATCATTATTATTATTTCTTTAATGTTTACATGTATATTATGTTAATTACAATTTACTTAATAAAACTTAAGATGCAGTTTTTGACATGTTTTTGGCCTTTAAGGCCCTTGTATAAAAACATTATGGGCATCAATTTTAGAAGCTAAGAAAATATAATGGAGGTGAATACATCAATATAAATATTAAACACTTGCTACACTAGATAGGGTATATGTATGCAACACACTATTCCATACACACCACAACAAAATGGTATTGCTAAGAGAAAGAATTGCACCTTAGAAGAAATGACTAATTGTATAGTCCAATCTAAGGAACGTAGTCCTCTTTTTTTTAAATAAAGCATCAATTGTGCAAATTACATAGTTAAATGCACCTCCACTAAGGCTTACAAAAATATAGCACCCAAAGAAACATGGAGAAACATAAACCCAGATGTAAACCATTTTTGAGCATTTTGTAGTAAAGCCTGGGTAAACATTTCTAACAAGAAAAGGAAAGCCTTACAACCTAAAAGTGATAAGTGCATTTTTAAAGTTATTTAGAGAAGTAAAAGATCAATAATTTCTTGTACCTAATACAATATAAGTCATTGCTAGAAGAGATTATAAGTTTGATGAAGGTCTCTCATCTTTTCTTGCTTGGATCGATGTTTGTTTCATTTAGGCCCATGATCCTCATTTAGTGCATGTGACATCTCCTTTTACTCCTATATGGGCATTTTATTCTTCTAATTTATATCATTCCTCTCCTTCTGATGATGACAATGAGGATTAAAATAGTGCTTCATTTTCTCATCCTCGTCCTCTAGATCAATCTAATGAACTTGAACCTACACAATCTTCTTAGCTTGATTGATGTGTCAGTACAACAAAGGAAGTTGATGGTGATTTAATTAGTGGTCCTTCTAATCAACACTATATACATTCAAATTTCCAATGAGCTTATTCTCTTTTGGCTCAAGTTCTAAAGACTCCAAATCTAAAAACTAAATAAATTTAGAATGGGAAGCAACTATGGATGAAGAGTTTTGTTCCTTGATAAAAAAACTATACTTGGAATATATTCCCTCTTCCAAAAGGAAGAAAACAAGTCATATGCAAATGGGTTTATAGGACTTAGTATGACACAAATGGTAATGTTGACTTACATAAGCCTTCATTAGTTGCCAAAGGATTTTAACATGTAGAAGGTTAGTGACTATACTGAAACCGTTGGCCCCATTGCCAAAATAAATTCCATCTCCCTTGTTCTTTCCCTTACAACTTCATATCAATGAGAGGTCCATCAAATGGATGTCAAAACCGCGATTTTGCATGGATATTTGTAAGAAAAAATTTATATGGAACAACCTCCTAGATTTGTTTAGAGTTACTCAAGCCTTGCATACCACCTCAATAAATCCATCTATGGCCTTGAGCTTGGTATGGAAAAATGGATTGGTTCCTCCTTGACTCTAGCCTTTCTAGATGACTCTCTAACCCTAATGTCTATACCAAACAAGTAGATGATTGTCTTCTGATACTAATACTTTATGTCAATGACCTTATGCTCACTAGTAGCAACCCCAAACTTCTAACCCATGTGAAATCCAACCTCTAGAATAACTTTGAAATGAAAAATTTTAAGACACTTGCAATAATTCTTTGTCTCCAAATTTTGCAAATCCAAGAACGTATTTCTCATTCCCATCTTAATTATGCGTGTGATCTTCTTTGCCACTTTCACATGGTGAACTATAAATCATACCCATTTCCTTTTGAGTCCGGAATTAAAAAAAAAATCCACCTGCACCTTACCCAAACTAGTTGTTGCTTTGTATAGTTAATTAATTGGAAGTATTTTGTATTTAACTAATACTCACCTAGACATCGTGTTATTGGTCTTGCTGCTTGTTACATGAAAGAACTCCATGAAAGTGATTGGAGGAAACTTCGATATATACAAGGTAAGTTTTAGTTTGCTAAACAATATAGTTATGAGGAATCTTGTATGCAGGTTGGTTTTATAGATTTTGTTTGGGTTGATGATATTGATGTTCATAAGTCTATTTTAGAAAAAAAATCAACCTTGGTTTTGTACCTGTCACTTAGGTTTGCAAGAAATAAAATACCATTTCTCTTTCTTCTACAGAAGAAAAGTATCGAGCATTAATTCATGACATTCGAGAAACTCTTTGGATTTGACAAATCCTTTCAAATTTTGGATTATAACAATAGCATTTGACCACACTTTGGTGTGACAGTTAGAGTCCCATTCAACCACCAAGGATCTCATACTTCAACATCAATGCAACAAATACATTGAATTACATATGCACTTCATTCAAAATCGTATTGGGGAGTGCACCCTTGAATTGTTATGTTATAATACATATGATCAAGTCACTAACATTTTCACAAAACCCTTCACAAAGGTGAAGTTCTTATGGATTTGGCATATGTTAGGAGTTTAGGAAGTTGTCATTAAGGGGAGATATGATCTAATTCCTCCTTCCTTCTCCTTTTGTCACTTTGTAAATCCTTCAATCCCATCCCAAGTTGTTATTAGGGGTGGGTGGGGGTATTAGGATATTTTAACACTAGGAGATAGTTAAGGTCATCTTGGTCTAATGTAATGTTAGGTTGAAGTGTACTTTTCAATGTGTTTACTTAATGTTCTTTTGTACATTACTAACTTGGCGATCACAATCATATCATATACATGAGTAATTCGACAGTTCAAAGATCCCATTTATATTAATGACACTTTATCTATGGTTGAACACTTGGTTGGTCCAAGATTTTTATTGAAAGAGCATGGAGGATCATTTGTTGATGATTAATTTCAATTTATGTTCATGTAATATTTTTTGCATTAATCAATTGCCCCAATTATTCATGTTGGTTGGGGTCATGGATTGTTTCCCTTTTTTATGGTTTTAACCATGTCAACATTGGTGTACTCATATTTGATCTTCATGTATGAGGATTTGTCTTGAAGTGTTTCACCTTTGTGGATACAACCTATTTTTTGAATAGATGTGAGAAACTTGAAATAAATTTCTAGTAAAATATAGTTAACCTTAAGAAGCTTCACAATGCTCAAAATATGTTGGTTGTGGTAGGTCATTCATGGATAATATTGAATGATAACATGTATGTTCTTTGGATCCACAAAACATATGTTTCATTGACAATGTATCTGAAGCACCGAATGTTTTTCATGACAAATGCACATTTATTTAGGTTGGAAAAGAGCTTAGTTGGTGCAAGGTTCGCAATACTTATGTTTTATGCTTGAGGTGTCCATCCCTTGTCCTATTGACGATAAGTACATCATTAAGGTAACGATAGTAAATTTACATGTAAATAAAAAATAACATCATTCATGAGATGCATGAAGGTTGCATGTGCACTGGATAAGTTGAAAGGTGTGGGTGTCACTAGCTATTTATATAGTTCATCCTTAAGTTTGAATTCGGTCTTCTAGATATGTTGAGGGTTGAATGAAGCCTAGTGGTAACCAAATTTCAAATCAATTTGGTGAAGAAATTTGTTGTCTTCAAAGAGTCGATAGATTCTTTGATGGATAGGAGGGAGTACCTACTTTTGACAATGATTTTGTTGAGGCCGTGATAGTTTATACAAGGTTCTATCTACCAATTTTTATTCAACGTGATCAATATGGGACCTTTGTATTGAACTGCATGTATTGATATGTCCTTTATGTTAAACCTAGGAATGTAGTATACATTAGTTGTTTCCTATTGAGACCTCAATTAGCCCAAGTCTACTTGGGGATCCACCTATGAAAATGTTGAATAAAAAAATTTCCATAGGTGGAAATTTTTGCTTCCTAATTCATTAAAGTAGGAGAGATGAGGTCATAATGATGCTTCTAAACACTCATTGGAAAGGTCTCATCATCTATTATTCCCATCATCAAGTGATTCACTGAATCTATATCATATGAAAGAGTTACATGTTTATAAAGGGTGAAAACCAAGGGGTCTCATTGGCACTCAATTTAATTAGATTAATTGAGACTGCTCCAAGGTTGTTTGTGATCACATATTCATTGTGAAGCTTGGTTATAGTTTTAAGGTGTGACCCATTGAGTTTCAAGGCTTGATTCAAAGCATGAAGAGTCGTTGGGCTGCTAGGTCCAAAATCACTCCTAGTGATTGTTGAATTGAAGACCCTAATTAGCCAAGCCATATAATCGATGAACAAAGCCATAAAATCAATGGAAAACAATGGAAATTGGGTGTTTCAATTGTGTGAATATGTTTTTGGTAATGAGTAATGAAGATTATAGTTTTTACATCGATCACTTGGGAGGCTTGCTAAATTTGTCATGGTGTGTGATTTACCCTTTGTTCTTGAGATGAGTGAAATTGGCATTGCCCATGCAAAGAAATAATTCGAAATTTCACATTTTTAAATAAATTAGGTTAAAAAAAGTCCAAATCACTAGCCTAAGAGGGCAAAAGGCCTCCAAGTCCAAGAATTAAATTATGTTAAAAAAAGGCCATATCACTAGCCTAAGAGGGAGAGGGCCTCCAAGGCCAAGAATTTAGTTCCCCTTGCCTCTCAAGGTTAGTGATTTTCCTCCAAAGAGGCAAATTACTCAGCTCGGGGTGTTGTTTCCTCTTCTCCTCATCCAATTGGCCTCCTTAGTCTCTTTTCTCAACGATTCAGGTGTCATTGAGAAAATTATTGACATAGCTGTAAGGTTGTACACCGTCCAAAGCTAGTGATTTGGCCCAGGGAATCTAATTTAGTGATTTCAAGTGCTAGTTGCTACTTGGGAAATGAAGCGTTGCACCCACTTAGTGTTAAACACTACCATTTATTCGTTCCTCTTCATTGTTGGTTGTCTTCACCATTTCTCTTGTGTTTTGTAGGCCCACACTTAGTCGAAGCCATGGTAGCCATGCAACAAACAATCTACCCATTTTTCAAGCACTGCATAGACCCTAGAGGCTTGAGGTGCATAGCCCAACCCCTACAAATTGATTTGCAAAGTTGTTGGATGTCAAAGCTGTGAGACGTGTGTTTGATGGAAGCACTCCTTGCAGAGCGTTTTCCGCCAAAGAGACAAATTCATGGTTTGTTGCTGAAGACTATCACAGAGTGTGTGGTTGTTAGAAGGAGCTTTCAGATTCACTATGTTCGAGTTTTTGAAGTCGACATTTGGGACCAACGATATGTGGAGGAAAGATTTAAACCATGAAAAATCTCTAAGAAGGATGAATAGATGCTAAGAGGCCAATAATGATGCCCTAAAGAATTCGAAAGCTCCTTCTAACAACAAAATGATTGTTGGTTGATACTTGAAGATGCCCTTGTGCTTTCAAAAAACAATTGGAATTGTTTCCATCGATGGGTGGTTGATAAACCATGAAGAAATTGAATTGCAAACAAGCTTCATGCACATTGAATCCATTTGGCTTTACCAGAGGATGAAGAGATGAATTTAAAAAAGATATTTGCTTGCCTTGATGATTTTAAAGCATTATTTTCTCGCCGTGCTTATTCACAATTAATTTCAACCTCCTGTGTCGATGGCTTGCATTAATTGTTTGATAATTACGGGAATGAGATCAGAGATTAATTTGTGTAGGAACAATTACTTCACTTTATTGCCATTCATTTTTAGTTATTGTTCCTTGCATTTGAAGGTTTGATTTCTCATTGCAGATTTGGTAATGACATAGATGAATTAAGTTGAAGTTATATTTGCATCACAAGCATTGGAAATCTATAGCAAAACACATACAAGAGTTGCAATATCCCAAGATCATTTTCTTATGTGAAATGTTTAGGTTCTTGGAGTTGAAACGCAATGAAGGCAACAAGCTTTCACACCAATAAAGGTTCATACTTCACCCTCGCCATTTCCTCGAGTTCGATGCTAAATCTCATAAAGATTGCAACCATGTTTTCAGATGGAATTTCCTTGAAACATTATGTTATCTCCTCAAATAACATAGTCAAGTTTGTCATTTTAGGTGATAGGAAGTCATTAAAAAATACATTTTTTAAATGTATGTTTGGCTCATTTTTTAAGAGTTTTAAGTAGGCAATAAAGTTTGATAAAACATTGGATGTTACTTTTTCTCCAAAAAGAAAAAACAGTTTTCGGTGGCTTAGGCGGACATTTCAACTGTTCATTAGCCACCGAAAAACTCAGCTTTCGGCAGCTTACAACATCAATACAAGACCCTTCAAGCTACCGAAATGAAAGGCAGTTCAAACGTTTTCAGCAACTCACATGCTTAAAGGCGAAATTATCTCAACTACTGAAAGTGGGTCGGTTTCAAAACGGTTAAAGGTCAAATCAAAAGGTCCAATCCCAGAAGTTTCAAGGAAGCTCATTTTTCCCTTAGCCACTAAAAATAATCAAGGCCAGCTAAGACACGATCTCATCAATTCTAAACTTGTTGCAATGATGCAATGATGATCTAATCCTAACCGATTGAACCCCACATCTATCATATCTATCCAAATTTCAAAATTGCGCATCCCTTGTAATCATGCAAGACTCCAATTTCAAATTTCCCACGTGTTTGTATGAAACCCACATTTACCGAAATTGATAGGTCAATGAAACTTCATGATTAGTCTATCTATCCACATCCCTCAAAGTCAGGTTTTCACCCGAACACGTCCTTCATCCTTCACTTCTACCTGTCGCCGAGCCTACTCTTTCCTTAATTCACGTCGACCTTGTCTCCCAAGATCGAATTTTCCAATTGCATGTACAAAAGATCAGGTCCAGAATGAAAAGGGAGGAGTTGCGCTTAGAAAGGAGCTAAATAATATTGGCTATCTCGAGTCACACCCTGAAGTATGTCAGTTCTTCAAAGACACGGGATGCTACAACTACTGTCAAAAGCTTCAAAGCTCTCATTAGTAAGTTGCAGAGGCCTTTGCATTGTCATTTGATGGAAAGAAAGCTCAAATTGGGACTGAAGAGATCCAAGTGGATGAAGCCCTCATAATAGCAGCCACAGAAATTCCAGGGACAGGAGAAGGATGGTTTAAAACCATTATCACCAAGAATGTCGAGTTCATATCATATCTAAAACCTGCACACAAGAACATTACCTGGAACAAAGATGTCCCTATGTCTTTCTTGGAGGAGAATTGGCAGCACCTACTGAAGGCCATCTTGGTCTATTTTACATGTGAAGGCAGATATTCTAGAGTTATGATCTATCATTTCAAGTTATTGAACCATTTCACTGGCAGAAGCCCTTTAAATCTTCCCTTCTATCTTCATAAAAGCCTAACAAAGATGGCTCACCAAGTCCAGGAAAATCCAAGCAAAGTCCAGGGTAGGTTATCTCACCATGGCCTCATTAAGCTTTTAGTATCAGAGCGGTTGCAAAGGAGAAATAAAGATTGGGGATTTTTCCTTTTCTGGAATGAATTTGAAACAGAATTACAACCTGAAGACAAGGAGAAGCCTTCATCTAATAATTCTTCCACCTCTGGAAGTGAAAAGAGAAAAAGGAGAGCCATCTCTCCATTGCCAGCGGTTCATCTTTCCCCTTCTTCTAAACCTAAGAGGATTAAGAAGAAGTTAGATTTCAGCAAGGTTACAGAGGAAGAAGTTTCTCCAAAGGTTAAGAACATCCTAAATCTCCCCTACACAGACTCTGAGGATGATGAGCAGCAAGAAGTCGCAGCAGAGCATGAGAAAGCTACAAAAGGGCAAGATCCTCAAGAAGTAGCCCCACTTGGAGAGCAGATGACAGAATATGAAGATTTGCCTTCACCTATGCCTAAGGAAGAGCAAGATCAGCATGTTGCTGAAGCATCAACCAGTAAGACAAAGAAGTTTTCATCACAGAAAATCAATCAACTTCTTAGAAAGGTATATGAACTCGAAATCCTTCAAAGGGTAATCAAAAAGAGAAATGAAAGACTGGCTGAGAGAAATACTGAGTTATATGTCTCCCTCCAAGGGTTAAATAAAAAGCATAATAGGATGAAGGGGAGAAATATAAGGTTAATAAGAGATAATATCAAGTTACGTAGAAAGGTTAAGCTATTGAGAGACAAGAAGACTTCTCCTAAGCCTCAACTTAAAACATATTCAGATCTTGAAACCCTAGCAGCAGCAGCCATCAATCTCGCTGACAGTCCAGAGTTAGCCCAGGGTGCAGAAAATTCCAATCAGCAAAAATGAAGATTAATAGAAGCCAGGAAACAATTTTGAAAGTTAGACCAAACAGAGCTTTCAGTGGCTTAGGAGAACATGTCGAATTTTTCATTAGCCACCGAAAGCAGAGCTTTCGGTGGCTAACAGAATTAAAATCCACTCTTTCTAGCTACCGAAACTATAAAACAATGCAGAAAGCTGCCATTTTTGCACAGAACCAAGATTCTTAAGACTATATACCTTGAAAACAGCTTCTACTGCAAGATGAAGAGCAGAGGTATAAATATTAAGTTGTTGATCCAGTTTTGAAGATACCAAGGTAATGGAAGAAGTAAAACCTATTACCTATTTTTAGTAAACAGTTGAACTATCTACCATGTGGTATTTTCGGTTTCCTCTAGCAAACATCTCAAGATCATTGCAGCTGTCGAAGACCCTGAAGATCTATTGAAGATAGAGTTTTGACCATGAAAATAGGATCTTTTCCTAGTTTATTGTAAATCTGTTTTAATGGTCTATTTTTAGCAAATCAGATCCATTTTATGAGGATCTGGAACTATCATGTAAAGGCTATAAAGCCTAAAACTTCAAAAGAAGTAAGGGTTCGATTTTGGAGATTGACACACATACTGTATTGTTTTCAGACTTCTCATTATATATCAGAATCCAAGCTTCTTTTGCCTATGATGTTCAATTTCACTTATTGTCCATTCTATGCTTGTATTTAAATGAGTGTTTCATTTCTTTAAGCTGATCTAGTGTCTGAGAATTGTCATATTTTCATTACACTGATTGACTGAGTTGTGCAAGTATCATTTGCTTATAATATTGACCATTCATATATATTGCTTATGTATGTTTCTGCTGATGATATAAGATCTGTCCATCCATTTATTTATCTAAAACTCCTGAACAAAGTTGGTTAAAAGCCTTTCCCATTGATATATCTATGCATGCTTTGACTTAGTAAAACCTTGTGTTAGTCATCCGACTTGATCCAATTGAGAAAATCATAAAGTTACCAGGCATCTTCGAGCTACAACCTAGAAGAGTTTCCTGGAGAGATAACACATTCATAACATGCTTGCATTTTTTCAGATTTCATGCACACAGTGCACTGAACAAGCATCGAAAACTACTTTATGTGGAAGCGTTATTATTGGATTAGATTTGTTTCCATGATTTTGTTTAAAGATTCATTTCCAGTTCAACAGTATACACATTATTCAAGCATCTACATAATTGTACCATTCAAACAAAGCTCGTTTACTACTTCCATGATGCAAGAATTCAAGTTAATAATTTTTAGGAAGTTTATCATATTTTGCAAAGCGTCCTCAAGTGAATTTAAGAGGTTTTCTTGTGTAGTTTCCATATTTTAGTATAAACGAGAGCTCTCCGGTTTCAAAGGTGACAAAGATGATACACCATTCAAGCTCACACTTCAAATCTCCCTATAGCATATTTTTACTCATGGTTCGAAGGCATCAAATTCAAAGGAAGAAAATGCATGAAGGAAAATTTTGAGCCAAAGCGGAGCATCACACACATGTACAAGGAAAAGGAGATATCAAAGAAAAATATGAGCAACCAAAGAGGGTAAGAAAGAGACCAAGCTACCTCCATCCAATAGGATGAACAAAGAAGAGATGATGCCTCAAGTTCCCAATTGTAACCATGTGAGGAAACTATGTCGAAACCCTTGTCAAGTTTGTAAGCACTTGAAGACGGTTGGTGATATTGTATATATGTCTCCACTTCATCCAATTTATGATGAAGACCAAATTTTGTAAAGTAGATTGTCTATATAGAATAGGATGACCAAGAGTCATTTAGGAAATCCAAAATCCAAGAAGGTGGAAGACCCAAAGTCAAGTAGATAGAAGACCAAAAGTCATTAGGAATTTCTATAAAGGATACTTTTTTTTTAAAGGTCCCTCATTTGGCATTGTAAGCTATCTTCACATGTTGAATAGAGTGGCATTATACTAATATTGTGAAGTTATCGATGGTTGTGGACTATTCTTGCAATTTACAATATTTCTTGGCGCTTATAGGGACAGATGTGGTGACTTGTGAATGTTGCATCTTATGGAATTTCTTTTACAGAATATGTTTATGCTTACTTATATCATATACATTGCATATAGTTGGATGTAACTCTTAGCAAATGGTAGGCTATCCTCTATCCTCATAGCAAGCTTTGGGTTATTTTGTAGACAATAAATGGTGGACTATTCTCCTTCCTTTTTGCATTTTCTCCTTTGACTTACTACTAAAATTTTGATGTGGAATTGGTACTCTTGGAAATCTATAGGTTATCATTAGTCCTCATAGCATGCCCTAGATTTGGTGCTAATGGTAGTTAGTGGACTATTGTCCTTGCTCTTTGTACCTTCCTTTTGTTTCATTACATCTATTCAAATTAATTCATGGCTAGAAACAATTTAGGGAAGTGTTTGAGGTTGATCATGTTAATTATCAGTTGGATTCATTATATTGTAAACTAGATGAGAATCATAGAAAGAAATGTGAAACCCTTAAAGATTTTAGTATGATGTTTCTATAGGTATATCACCACTTTCATGAGAAGGATAGGTTATCTATGCAAGTAATGTGTGAATGGTATTCACATGTCCTATTCGTCAATGAACATGAATATATATTAATGGAACATGAGAAAAATACATAAAGACAATAAAAAACACAATTAGATATCTCATCCTCACATTTATACAAATCCAACTAACCAGAATTAACATTGAACAAGGTGGAATATTCAGTGGAGGAGGTGTTATCGCAAGATGGAATTCACAAGGTAGAAAAAACCTATCTAAGAGATAGTCATGTACAAGAATTTGACCATTATGAGCATGATACATCAGTGGAATGTTTGTTAGAATATGAACCTATCATTTGGTTTGAAGACAAAGACTTTGACATGCACTCTTATGAAATTTCTTGGATAGGTAAGGAGGAATGCTTGATAGATGCTTCAGACTCACTTATCATGGACACTAACATGTTACAAGGTGTTGAATATCTCTGCCCTATATTGTATTTCTCTTCTAAAGATGCTAACTCATCTAGGGTGACAATGTCTTGATATACACTACCCATATATCTAGAGTTTAATGTCCAAGAAGAAGTAGGAGAAAAGGTTGTAGATGTTTCCCTGATGCTTATTGATAATGCCTCTCCTAAAGAAGAGACCAAGCCTGAGGTTGTTGAATCTTTGGTTCAAAAATATGATTCTAAAAGGCACTCGACCCTTGCTTGTTTATGAGGAATGTAATAAAAGAGAAGCTAGAGCCTCTAGAATTAGTAATCCTTTATCCATAATGAATTTCCATGCAAAACAAAGGTAAGGATAGCATTGACAAAGAGGTAGCCATAGTAAGCAGTAATGTAGAGCAATTGAGCAAGAATAGGATAACTTACAATTGAGTTGTCTTCGAACTCTTCCTATTTTAAATTATTAAAATAGGAAATCCTACCCATTCAGTATTGGATGGAATCCTCATTTTCTCAAATTCCTCAACAATGGTAAGCATCACGTATTTCTTACCTTGAATGAAGTGCACGCCATTTCAATATTTTCAATTATACATTTCTCAATATACTAGTCTTGCATATAGGTTTGTTTTGTATGCTTGGAACATAGTTTCTCACCCATGTGGCACTCATTTCCTCCAATATATTATGGCATTATTATTTTTGGGCTTTCTAATTTGAAAAAGACAAATAAATCAAATATTTATAAAAAAGATAGAGGGCGGGGGGGATAATTGAGATTTGTAGGATTCACATATAAAGTGTGGCAATAGTCAATTAGTGTTACCCGTGAACATAGAACGTATTTTAATTATTTTCTCTACAATTGAGTCTTAGTATTGTCTTAGGATTTGTACCATGGACCTCTTGATTTTTCCTTCAAACCCTTCCATATTCCTCCAATCATTATGGAGACATACCTCAATGCCTCTTGCTTGATGGTCTACACCACTGGTCTATTTTAGCATCAATTGTTTCCCAAGCCATTATTATGTCATGTCGCTTGTTCAAGGGAAGTTGTGAGTTGATAAACTTGTTTTGACCTTTCCTCGGCTATACTGAACATCCATGTCATCCATTTCCTAAGTTGTCTTTAGTCTACATCCAATCATTGTTCTCTCATGCCTATGTGGAGCCATTCATCATTAACTTCTCATTAGTGGGTCTACTCCTATTGGTAACAACACATTTCTCTGGGACTTAGACCTAGATCAAATCAGTAGCACCCTAAAACTTACTTCCATCATGAATAAGCTAGTACCTTGCCCTTAGTTGATATGGCATTTATTAGTGGTTGTTGACAAAGTGGTTTCCCATTTGTTTGGTGGAAAAAGCTTTATTCACATAGATTCATGTTGTACATTGGGTTCCATTTTCTTCATTGATGAAATGACTATTCTCTAATAGTGATTTTCATTATTGATTTTTTATTAGAGGGTCTTTCCTATGTGCTATTTTCATTTGGTGCATTTGAAATTCATGCTTGGTGGTATGTTCTCTCAAGTTTTTGTCCAAGAAATCAAATCAATTTTAAATCATATTCATGCTCTATCTCATGTCGACTTATGGGATTCACCTGATTCCTTTGGAACATAACTTAGAGAGCCTTATAGTACCTTGGGGCTTGCCGTATGTTATTAGACAAACCAACATCTTGAGATTAATCCCTAACATTAATGATGGCTTATGGTTAAACAAAAAGGAGGCTAATTTCACCACACTAAACCCTCTCCTTCTCTTTAGGCTCTCTTCTCTATCTCAAGGGAGGAGTCCCTAAATAAGATTACTAGGGTTTAGCAATGAAGCACAAGTAATTTGAAGAGTAACGCTAGAAAAACAATGTGTTTTTATGCAAAGGAAATTATATAGGTGATGAAGGGATTGGAGACCCGTGCCTTATCAAACAGGAAAATGGGGTCAATCAATGATAGCTAGGGTTTGAGATCCAATTCTTGTCATATCCAAGAAAGGCCAAATTTATCCTAGGATCTACAAAGGAATAACCTAAGTGGTATCTTCAACACTAATTAGGGCATAATATTCAAGCATGGAATCTTAGGGAATACAATCAAGAGCTAGGAATAAACCACCTATTCAATCATAATCCAAATAAATTTAACCTTGCAAAGTAAAGAGCTCACTTGCAAACCATCCCAAGCAAAAAACCATTATTGATAAAAAAAATGCACCATATCATTAGAAAAATTTCTTCGTCATAGCGCTAGCATCAACCATCCATAAAAGAAAAAATATATCCCATTAAGTCGCAGTGGGATTTCTCCCCCGATCCAAACTTGAGAAATGAATGAGAGAGCCAACCCTTATATAGGTTGTAGCTCTATCTCATTTTTCAATAAAATATGAATAAACTAGGCTAAAACCCTAGATCTAGGCTAGGATGGAGTAAACAAATTAAAATACTCCAATAAACCCTAACAAAATCTAACAACATCCATGAAATATGGTGGTCAAAACCACAAGTACAATATTCAAGAGAAGAAAGGCCTAAGAAAGGGGTGTATCCATCAAATGAGGGTGAGTGATGACAAGAAGAAGTCAAACCTAGCCTCCAAAGGCTCTCCAAAGGTAATGCTCCAAGAAACGGATCTCAAATGGTGGAGTGTTTCCTCAAATAAGGTGAACGCTCTCCATGAAAAGGCTCAAAAGGGAACATGTGATGGAAAGACAGTGTGACTCTTTAAACAACAGTTTTAGAAATAATAACTTCCTAAATATTTATCGAAATTTCTATTGTAACCTCTTTTTGGAAATCTTGTAGCCACTCTGCACCTAATGACCTTGGGATGACACAATTCAGGGAACTCTATCTGAAGATAACTACTCTCGAAGGTAGGATGACCCTCTAAAAATGCCCCATAAAAGATGGCCTAGATGAGTGTGTAAACAACTCTCCAAAGGGTAGGTTCTCATAAAGGGAAAACTAATGAATGTAGAACAAGTCAACAAGTGCAAGAGGTTGCTTCCACACATCAAGGGATGAAACCCTCAACTGACAAATATTTCTATGTGCAATACTCCATCAAGTGAGGAACAACCTCAACAAATGTGCAATGAATGTCCACATAACAACCAAACACCAACCTCCATGCTAACTCATCTATCCATGAACCAAGGAGATAATCAATAAAAAATAGGAGCATCTAACTCAAGAAAAAGTGTCCATAGTAGATAACCAATCCATGAGGAAGAAGATGGCCCCTTCTACAAGCCACTAGAATTCCACCACACATGCCACAAGAGAGAAACATGGAGGGTGCTCAACCAAAGATGATATCCAAAAGTGCTATGATGCCATCTATGTGCAAAGGCTCAAGAATGCTCAACAAGAAAAACCTCACATGTCACCATGTCATCCATATAAACCAACCAAGTGTCTAGGATTAAGGGCACTCCAAGTAATATCCACCACAAGCCATCATGTCACTAAGCCAAATAAGTTAGATATTTTGCATGGACATGCCTCCAAATGACACATCATTATGTAAACAAGCCAAGTGCCCCATGCATAGTGAGAGTGCATTCCATATGAAACCCAAAAAACTAGGGCAGTCTTCAAGAAAGTGATCCACATGCAACATCATTCATACAAGAGCATATCCATAACTAATCATCATGAGAAGAAGTATCCCATAACTACTAGCATCAAGAACCCAATGCATCATCACAAAGTCAAGCATCAATACTAGGCCATCCAAATCTCCATCAACATGTATCCCCCTACTAAAAATGTGTTAAAAATCACATGTGGACACCCATGCAAAATGGGGGTTAACAATCATCATTAGCAGGTTCCCTCACACTCAACAATGGGTATTCATTAATGACTCCTCATTGGTTGATTCCACAAGTGTTTGACACTAGCACATCTATTTGCACTTGCTAGAATGTACAAGGTACCTTGGTTCCCATTATCATTATTGGTGGGTTACCTCACATTTGGAAACGATATAAATCAATGAGTCGTGACTAGATGGTTTCTCCCATGTTTGACTTCAACGCATTTATTCACATGGTGTAGATTCGTACATTGTAATGGATTTGGATCAAATACCATGGGTTGTGGTGGCATCCCTCTTTGACTTTACCACTTAATTTTATTACAGAGTATGACTATTTTATATTGCATTGGTAATTTGGAAAACATGTTTGATCTTCTCTTAGCTCTAGTTGTTTTCCTAATGTAAAGTCATACTTTGTATCTGCCAGTGGCTATTATATTGATTTGACATAGATTCACTATGTATTGTTTTGTGGCCATGATTGATCACTCCATGTACTTCATGGATCCACAATGTACTTGATTTGGAATCTATGATTATTTTCCACTTGAGCATGGGTATGCCTTCCTTAGGAAAGAGAGTCATCTGATGATTTAATTTTTACCCACAAGTAACTTTTTATTGTTGGTCTATTGGACTATCCTTGGTTTACCAGCCAAACTAATTTAATATTTATAATGTGTTTCGGCCATCAACTCTTATTTTCCCCCTTGACCTGATTAAGTAGACCTAGGCCACATTAACAACTTGATTCAACAATTCACAGGTCCTCTAGACAAGTTTTTAATAACCTCTTTCATTGTGTTCATGACATATAGAAGTGAAAATCATGAGCAACTCGCACAATGGTAGTTAGCAACTGACGAGCGCACTTAAAACATGCCAAAATAAAATAAAGTACAAAATGTATGAGCTTTGAGTGGAGATCACGGATGGTGTACACTTGTACAACCCAAATATTGGACCTATACTATTAGAACCACCTCTCAACTATATAAATATATGGTTTGTGGTTGGAGGAAGAGATCGCTCACTCTTATGCTAAAAGTATAGCTGAAGGACTACTAGACTGAATTAGGAAAACCTTGGTGCTAATCCTCATCTTCCAAAGAACTTCCATTATTCTCCAAGTTTGACATAGTCTCTTCTAAGGTTCATTGAGCCAATCCTTGCTCCCCTATGATTGTGAGATTGATTTATTTGTGATAAGATTAAGTCTGTTTGATGGCTAAGACTTGAGGAACCCAAGCTCGAGTGACAAAGTTGCAATAGCAAGTGTTTTCTATATTTGAATTATGGAATTGTTGAGGAGTTAACTTGCATTAAATTAGTTAGGGTTTATGTTTTGAGTTTATACTATTCATTTTAATTGCTTAATCAGAAAAGACAAAGGTTTTTCTTTGTTGAATTGTGTACATATCAAGGAGAATCTAGTGCCAAATATTTTCTTGAATAGTTGGCAACAAAGACCAAGAAATTGACTATTTTACCAAGTTCCCCCACTTGTCTCTTCTCCTTGCATTTCATTAATAAACAATTTTCCTTGGAAAGAAAGATTGTAGTTTTACTATTTGCTTTGTTTAGTGTCCATGGAAAATCCATAGTGAGTTCATATTTCTTTGTATTCGAATTTCCTATCTAAGTTAAAAAGAGCAACGGATAGTCCTCACTTCATGGTCGAGTTTTCTCAGATTGCGTTTCCAAGGGTACATCACGTGTTCATTGTATGGAAGGTGTGGTATTTGTTCTAGTTTATTTTATTTCATTCTCAACATATTTTAGTTATTTGAGAATTAAGCTTGTAATGTCAAATTTGAATCTAAAGTAAGCATTGCATAATAAAGATTTGCATAAACTTATAAGATTTGTTGTGATGAATTCTTCCAATGGAATATCTATGGAAGCTTATAGATCACTAGCATAGTTGTTCATGTCGCCTAATGTATTGGTCTTGATAATGCTTCGATGGGTAATAACTTATTATGCATGGCCTCCATAAACATTTCACCATGATTTGTGTATTATCATTAATGGGATTTTGATTAGACCTATGTAGTTAAGGACATATTTATCACTATAAATTCCATCTTATTTGGATTGTTAAAGTTAGCGACCGCAAATTATGTCTAAAATGCACATAATTGTTCATCTAATGGATCCATATCTATTTCCCTTTAAAATATTGGGATGTTGAGATTTTTATGTGCCTAGGATGGGCTAATGTCCTCCAAATGACAATAATGTGAAAATAGATGTGAAACACCAATTGAAAAAGCACTTAAGTGGCTACATTTTGACATATTAAATTATATATTTTTGAGCAATATTTAGTGAGTTGCAAGCTCTACAATTCTCCGTGCATTTTCAACCTCGAACCCCCAATGGAAATAGGAAAATCATAATTAGGTTTACCTTTTAATTTTGTATGAAACCCTAGCATAGCATACTAAAAAAAATTGTAACTTTTTCAAATATGTGATAGATTTATTGTTTCCATTATAACATGAGAATATATAGAAGTAGATGCACATGGTTGGATTTATAAAAGGTTGGTTAAGAATATACTCAAACATCTTTCAGTGATGCGAGGACAATTATTTTTTATCTCTCTTCTGTGAATAGTCTCATCTCTATGACGAATTTCCATATAAAAAGGGATTTAGAAGAGGCAAAAATGATATGCCAACTTCTCTTTCATGAAGCTTCTCCTCAATATGATGCATCTTTTAGTGAGCAAAATGTATTGGATGAGCAAGAGGAAACGAAAGGCAATCATGATCAAATTGGTGAAAAAAAGTCTTTTGTATGAGTCTTTCTCTATGTTAATGTTCTTTTCGGTTTCATTGCCATCATTTTACATCTACATGGATGGCATTTCTCACCAAATGATTGGCAAGTGTCTCTTGAGCCTTACATGGACATATATGATCCTATTAATTTCATAGTAGATTAGAGTGAGTTCCTCATGGAAAATCAATTTCCAAGATTCCTTCCATCCAGATGGGTACATATGATCATTTTCAAGCAAAGGAAAAATAAGCACACAAAGAAGAAATCACATAGTTGGGCTACTCTTTGGTCCTCAAGCCTCGAGGACAAAGTTACCCAAAGGAAGGGCATATTGTATTCCTAAACATAGTGTTTTTTTGTGTAGGTGGATAAATTCATGCTTATGAGCTATTTTGTAGTCAAGCTTGTAGTTTTGTAATAATGTAGTCCTCCCATATTTTGTATATGGTTTACTTGTATTAAATAAGGCTTCAAATATTTTCTACATGAGCTATTTTGTGTGTAATCTTATTAATGCTCCATCACTAATTCCAAATTACTCATATTAATGAATCATCACCAAGTTAGTGGATAAGTGTTATTATATGCATCAATCACTCACCACCATGTTAGTGGATAGGTCTTATTATGACGACCCCAAACCTTTTTCTTTTCTCGTTATTAATACTTCGTATAGTGTGGTATTCATTTACTTATAGGCACATTGTAGAGAGACTAAGCATGAATTTAAGGTTAGTAAAATTGAATCAAGCTATGTATCAAAAGTATGGTTGGAGGCTTGATGTATGTCATAATTTGCATTGGGTCAAACAATGTCCATGCAATGGCATTTGCTTGCAAGTGTATTGCTAATGCAAAGTAACAACATTACTAGCCTGTGGTAGAGAAGATTTTCATGTATGCTTTCTAGGAATAAATGAATCAAGTCTCCACTATGATGACCGTGATGAGGACAAGGAGCATGAGCTTGTGGGCTTGAGTTATATTGATTGGATATGTAAGAGCAATGATACAAGATTGACTACCAAGTTTGTTCTTGTTGAATGCTACAACAATTAGTTTGTGTAGTAAGAGGTGAACATTAATGGCATGTTGAACACAAGATTAAATATATCATTGCAACTCAAGTATGTTAAAGGAAATGTCATGGCTTTGTTCTCTATTTTGTGACTTGAATTTTTACCAACGAGATATTGTATGTGGGTTATTATGACAACCAAATTGCCATTACACTTATAAAGAATCCCAAATCACACCATGTCAAAGCCTATCAACATCTAGTGTCACTATCTTAGAGAAGTGATTGACTTGTTAGTCCAAATTTTAGTTAAGTGCAACATCAATCAAATTGACTAGGGATGCTAGTGGACAAATAAAATTAGTGTTGGGCTGAGTTGGATTCTCACAACCAATAAATAAATATAGAAAGTGTAAAAAACAAATCCAAACTTTGTAAATCTCAAATTTGTAGTTTTGTAAATTTGGTAAAAATATGATTGTGATCTCAAGTTACCAAGTTAGAATGTTAACATGGTTGAGCAAATTAGGGTCCCAATGACTTGGCCAACAAAGAAAGTTAACAAGCTATTAATGCTAATTAATTGGTTTTTATGAAACGTTCCAATTTTTCAGAGTGAAGTCAATCCCTTTGAATATGTTTCAAAAATTCTTAACTAAAATTACACAAATACACTAAGAAATAAATCTAAACATAATCTCATACTAATTATTTAAAAACTAAATTCTTAATTGTATTGTTTTGTAAAACATTTTCACATAAATAGTCACTTCTACTTCTTGAACTATGGACAATGGACAATGATTATTGTGAATTCAACCCGCATTTATTACCTCTTTTGACCTTCATCTTCAACTATGGACATGATTATTGTGAATTCAACCCGCATTTATTACCTCTTTTGACCTTCAGTTTTGTAAAGGTAATTACTGCATCACATTGGCTGTTGTGATCTACTTTTTTCTAAACGTAGTTACTGCATTGGTTGTTGTGCTCTACTTTTTCTGAACGTAGTTGCTGCATCACATTGGTTGGTGTGATCTACTTTTTCTGAACCCTTTGACCTTTAGTTTTTTAAAGGTAATTACGGCAATGTGACCTTCAGTTTTTTAAAGGTAATTACTGCAATGTGACCTTCAGTTTTTTAAAGGTAATTACTGCATCACATTGGTTGTTGTGATCTACTTTTTCTTAACCCTTTTGGCTTTCAACTTTTGTAAAGGTAATTACTGCATCACATTGGTTGTTGGTTGTTGTGATCTACTATTTGAACGTGAAAGTAACAACATATCATCAAAATTGATCTTTTCAAATTTTTTATAAATTTTTATTTCAAAACAGTTTGATCATTCAATGAAATTTTATAATTTGTTGTTTTTAAATTTTCAAACTAGTTTCATCATTCAAGTATATTTTAAAATAGAGAATTGGTTAAGGTCAAAACTCCCTCTCTTTGGGTGTAATGGTCCTAATTTAAATTAATAATATTGTAAATGAAAAGGATTGGTTAAGATATCCAATATATAGGACCATCCCAACACTCTGTTACAAAAAGAATGTCCATATAAAACTGGAGCAAGCTGCTTCAGTTCTCAATATTAGATTTAGAAAAACATCGTCCAGCAACTGCAATGACTGATCCCGTCCTTCGCTATATTTTCGCTTCTGAATTTGTCTCCCAGTTCCAGCAGAATTTTGAAATGGATGGATGTTGCATACTGTTGCCGAAGGCAGCAAAAAGCCCAACAATTGTGCACTGGGGTGAATCGGTTTAAACAGATCTACAATAAATATTGTATTGGATTCTTCTTATGACCGGTCAGCCATGGCATGAGATGTAGAGAAACATGTATGCAACTCAATTGAGATT
This sequence comes from Larix kaempferi, assembly GCA_027924585.1. Taxonomy (NCBI): domain Eukaryota; kingdom Viridiplantae; phylum Streptophyta; class Pinopsida; order Pinales; family Pinaceae; genus Larix; species Larix kaempferi. The sequence goes on along the minus strand of BSBM01000018.1, from coordinate 3,947,805 downwards.
GTCCTGTTCTTTAGCCGACTCACTTTTTTTACTACCCGCGGCAGCCCATATTTGGACACGGTCGACTGCTTTAGCAGCCTGCGATTTGTGCAAATAAACCACCAAGTTAGCCACAAAATTTCAGGTCATGTAAATAATTTTAGTCAGATTTTAGCCTTTTGGGATTTACCTCTTTCTCCCAATCACAGCGATATACGATGATTGCTAAAACAATTGTTTGAACTGCCGTTCCGCTTATCATTCCAGCCCAAATCCCCTGAAATGCGCAGTGAAACAATTATTGGTATTTTGAATACTAGACTGCAGTAGCTGCGTTTATTTATGTATGTTTCAGTGGGCATGCCACTTACCATGACTCCATAATTAAACACCATGCCAAGCACCACTCCAAATGGAACCCCAATTACGTAATAGCACCCTATGTTCACATAAGCAACAATAGACTGCCATCCCGATCCAATCGCCACGCCTGCATTATACATTCTATTGCACATTAGGACACTGAGCAAAACAATAGACAGCCATAAATCTAGTTTGACAAATCCCTAATTGAACTGAGAGGCTACTAGGTGGTTTGCAGCTGGGCTGTGGGCATTCTATCGACTCCAAGTATTGGTGGGTGCATTGAATATGAACACTGTTCCAAAGGCATTTTAATTTATTTTGAAATGGTGTATTGGATATGCATTGAATATGGACACTACTATAAACCCATTTAGATTTGGTATAAAAGGGTGCATTGAGTATGGACACTAACAAAAGACCCATTTAGGTTTTGTTGCAAATAGGCTCAATGAATAAACCCCTGAAAATGACAAGTTTGACAAATCCTAATTAAACCGAGAACCTACAAGGTGGTTTACAGTTGGGCTGGGGGAAATCCATCATCACTATCCCATCCCCATTTTTAATTTGTTTTAAAATGGTGCATTGCATTCATTGAATGGGACACTACCACCAACTTATTTAGATTTGGTACAAATTTACAAAATGATGCATTGGGGTCACTGAATATGGACACTGGCACAAACTCCTGAAAATGGAAGTTTGATTGAATATGGAAACTGGCACAAACCCCTGAAAATGAAAGTTTGACAAATTCCTAATTGAACTGAGAAGTTGCTAGGTAGTTTACAGCTGGTCTGGGGGCAATCCATGAATACCAAGTGGTGGTGGGAGCATTGATTATGCACACTATTTCATTTCAATAGCAAGTAGTGGTGGATGCATTGAGAGCATTGAATATGAATACTAATAATACCCAACCTTAAAAAGTTGGCTTCACTTCAGAGTGAAACACCGAAGATAAGATGCGTATTATTAGAATGTAGAACACCGCAGATGCTATTCTTTAGTATTCAAAATATGAGCTAAGATTTAAGGATTTATGAAAGCAAAAATAGTTGAAAATGCGAAGAGCATACATAAATGCCTGCTAAGCGAGTAGACAGATGTCTGGCATGTCCAGATAATTTAGAGTTGCACATAACTATAAAAAACTGAAGATCTGTACCTGTATAATTGTTTTGTTTGTCCCATTAAAACTAGTTTTATTCATTTGTGAAATTATGATCAAAAGAACTTACCTGAGAGTACTGGCTGCACGCTGTTAAGGAGGATGGTGAATGAGAGCAAATATGCCAATTTGGATACTGCCTTTATGATGACTTCACTGTCTGTGAATATGACGGCAAAATCTCCCCGGAAGACCAGAATGAGAACCCAAAATACGAGACCTATGGCACAGGAGGTGGACACAGACACAATCACTGCAAATTTTGCTCCTTTTCCATTTCCACCTCCAAGCTCATTCGCAACCCTTACACTGCAATATTGCAATAACGAAAATAAATTTAGTCAGATTGAGTTTCTTTGTATAAAGACAGGAAATATAACCATATGGAAGCCGGCATGTACCCTGTGGCAGCGAGAAAGGCGAGCGGTATCATCACCTCGGCTCCATTAATATTCATGCTATAAGAAAAGCAGGGGAGAGTATTAGAAGACACTTGGTAAACCCATTTTAAAATATGAATACAACACTGAATCAGACAAAAAACTGGCTAAAATATTTTAGAAATAAATGGCAGCCTATATACCAGATTGAAAGGGAATCAAGTGCAGTTTCTGCATCTTTAAGATGTCCCGTCAAGAGAATCAATACTCTGTAATACCAAATTTCCAAGCTGTACAGAGAAATGAACGAAAATTAACTATCAGCTAACTTGTATATGTACCCAAATGCTGTGTTTAGTTCAGCAATATGAAATGCCGATATCGAAGTATATATATGATGAGGAGAATACATTACCATAGCATTACACCAGAAGCCACAGACAGTTTGATAAATGCCCAGAGACCTGAGAATGCCTCTCGTGAAAATCCTTTCCATGTGAGAGGACAACCCCCACAAACCATATAGATAAATAGGCCAATAAAAGGAAGCCATGTCGCTATATCCAACGTAATAGCAGCCCCAATAACCCCCGTCCCTAACTTCATAATGAAAAGCCAACTTAAGAATATATGGATTATTAAGGTCACCCCAGACATCCAGGCAATCACCGAGTTCTTCAACTGCGATTGTAAATATCTCTGAAGAGGAAGAGAGAATGCATATCCAAAATGCAGAGGAATCATCCAGATTGCAAGTGTGCCAGATAGCTGGGCTATTTCAGTTTTCTGGCCCAGGAGAATCAAAATGGGAGTGGCAAATATATACATGGGTAACAGAATCACTGCAACTACGAATAGCACAATCCAAGAGCGCTGTAGATAGACACCTAACATATCATACTGTCTAGCTCCAAAAGCTTGACCACACATTGTCTCAAGGGCGCTTCCCATTCCTAGCTGCCATTGACATTTTAATAGATTTTCTGTTAGGCAAAGAAATATATTTCTGAAATCAAAACAAGTAGAAACGCAGAGATTGGGAATGGGAAAAAATCATGGGTTCTGATGGAAGAAATATATAGTTCAATACCCATTCTAACTGGCATTAAACAATGAAGGGATTGAAGCAGCTTTCCAAAGATGATTTTCTATTATTTTCCTGAATTTAACCAATTGTATTAAATGATCACATATTGCATAGCAGCCATACTTTTCAAAGAAAGCTCCACTCACAAGAAATTTATTTGCACATAAACCCAATTGTGATGTCAATTCAGGATAAGCTCATTCATCAAACAATGAAGAAAATAGATTGAGAATGCAACTAAAAAAAATCCATGTTTACGTTGATCCATTTTAAATCTAAATTTATGAAATCTTTAGAAGGATCTTAAATTTGAAATTATTAAATAATTTTTTCTCATTTTAATTTATTTATATTTTTAAAACCTTCATTGATTCACTTTATTATAAAATTAGAACTGAAACCTATAATATAATAGCTTGGGTCTTTAATCAACTGTTCCACAATAGAACACCTTACTTTTATATTCCAAAAACACATGTGATACTGCAGACCTACCTCAACATTGAATAAAACAGTATGATCTTGCTTGCTAAACAAGTAAGTTGAGCTGTGTTAAAATGCAAGGAGAATATACAAATACGAGAGGATTCTGATCATATTGTTTAGATAGTTATAATTATCAGAGTTTGAAAGTAAAGCCATGTTTGTAATTTTTCTAGGAATCTTGTTAGTTTAAGAGTATTATACTTCAAAGTAACCGGAGTATGACTATGAAAAAAGGCTCTGAAATAAATTTGATTTAAAATACAGCTTTTCTTGCCATTTTCTTCAGAATCTTTCCAAACAAATTTTATAAGTTTGGTGAGTTTTAGATTTCTTTTTATGTTATAAGTCAATTTACAGAACCCAAAACCTCTTTCTACCAGAATCCATCTTGGAAACTAATGGTTTTCAATAAATTTTACCCTATTAAGAAAGAAGTATCTGTGAGTCCAACCATATTCTGCAATTAGTCAGGAAAGTACAAAATTGAAGAACGGACAATTCTCTGCAAATTTTACTATATTACAGTCCAGATAAATAAGGTAGATCCTGCTTTATAAATATGATGATACTTGTCAAACAGACAATAATCCTAGAGCAACACAATTCCAAACTTCTCCATCCTGAACAGAGATTTAGGTTATGAGACCAACAATGGGACCAACTTATAGGCATCAAAGCTCGGCGGCCAAGCTAAACCAGAAACGCCCTCTTGAGACTTGGAGTTTTATATCCAATTTTTTAGCTTTCCCAGGAAATCCCTTCCTGAACACTGCTCAGCTAGAGGCAAAATATGGATATTAGACTAAAGAGCTTTTAATATCGCTGGGTATGAAATCTGAATGTAGTATTCCCCTTTGGTTTTGCAGCAGAGTATTTGAAATTTGTAGCCTTATCTATACCCAGGTGGAATACATGCTTCGAGACTGAGTAGATTGATCGAACTTATTCCTTTATAGTTAAAGGCTCTATTTAAGAATCCAAAAATAAATATGAGACGGGGACCAGTATCTCAATCGGAGGGTCATTATTTCAATGGATATCCCAAAGATTATGGTACATTATAAACTTACCAATTAGTGCTGTCTTACACTGTATGCTAAACAGGACCTCTGGTTGGATCCTAAATCTCAATCAAATAACTCCACTGTAGCGAACGATATCTATTCTCCAATATATATCACAAGTTTGTATAAGAAATTTATTTAGGGTGAAAATTTCAGAATGTCATTTATCTGACATATCCAACATTTTTTCATAACCCGGGACAAGGGTAATATAATCCTGCAAGTCCAGTACAGGATGTTTTCAATTTTTTATTAGGGGAAGACATAGTCAACATTTTTTCAATCGACATATAAAGATAACCCGGGACAGGGGTAAAATAATCCTACAAGTACAGAGGTAGTATAATCCTGCAAGTTCAGTTCAGGATCTTTGTCAATATTTTTTAATCACGGGAACGAAAAGAGAATCTTGATTTCATGATTAAATAGGTGCAAAGATTCATGTTGGTTAGAAAATAAAACAGAGGAATACTGAATTTAGTGGTAGAAGTTATTTCTAGATGTTACACGATATACTGTTAATTAGTACTCACAAGACGTTCTACAGAAAGGTATTGAACATTCAATGAAACCAACCTAATAAAAACAAATTAGAGTTTTGGAACACTGACCAGTAGGCCGAAACTGAGACCAACAATGACGGTTGTGGAAATGGTAATAGCAGCAAGCTCCAGATCGCCCAAATGGCCTACGAAGGCTTGTGTAACGAGGTTTGTCCCGTACGTCGTGAGACGCGTAAATATGGCAGGGCCTGCGATCCTCCATAGCTTCTTCGACTCAACCCAAATTCTCTTCCCCAAATCTGCCTCTGCTTGACTGTCTTCATGGAAGATTATAATACTGTCATCTCCCTTCTTCTCCAGAATGGGAACAAGCAGAGAATCGTCCTCCATTTTGCCTCGGCTTCAAGTTTTACTCGCTAGCCAGCCGATCAGAGAGGAGGAAAGGAATTAAGGGGCGAACAATCCGCTCCAAACTCCACCACCGCAGTGGCTTGGATCCACAGCCTAATAAGGCTTGTCAAAGTCAAGCTGGCTTCGTCTTAAAGTATGGGCAAAATATCGTTTTACCCGCCGGAGAGTCTCTATGCAATATGGCATTTAACCAATATCTTGTCAAACGTGGATAGACTTTCCAGGAGTCAAGATTGGCTGGCCATTGTGCAAAGCTAGTAATTATTATTATTTTATGGTTCCTCTCAAAACTGAAGTACCCTCGTCACTGATCCACAACCGTGACCACAGGATTGTGTTGTACTCCCTTCCTGTATTACTGATTAGACTCATCTGCAGCATTTGAAAAAAAAAAAATCTCCGCCTCTTGTGATCTGTAGGTTGTGTCGATTAAGAGAAGGTCAATATGCAAAAAAATACTATACCGCCACATCCCCACAATTGATCCATGAAAACGCTTATATTTTTTTACCAAATTTATTACCTCTAATTTAAAAAAAAAATCCAAAGAGATTATGATACCCCTGTTGGATTCTCCTCTTCCAAAATGGGAATGATTCAGGGTGGAAGCTACATTCACATCAATCCTTCTCGGATACTGGGGGCCGCTGGTCATGCATGTGATGGCTGCGCATGCATTCGACAGCTGCTATTCCTGTACGTCAGGAATCTGGGGAGTTTAAATTAAAAGAAGAGACATATTAGGATACATGCCCTGGTTTACCGTGTGTTTAAGCAATGGAGACGGAGCCATATATTTGATCGAGTCATTCTTATGGTCACGGCTCTCTATTTTAAGGAGACGGAGCCATATATTTGATTGAGTCATTCTTATGGTCACGGCTCTCTATTTTAAGGGTTTTTGTTTCGTTTATCTTGCCAAATACCCAACTGGAAAACGTCAGCAAACATGTAATTTACAAAGCGGTTTCGATTTCCAATGTGGTTTCTAAAGGGCAATAATGTTAAAGGTTTCGATTCATTTTTGCCTTTTCACTTTAAGATTCCTAAAGATGAGAGATTTCGAGTAATGGTTGATTATTGCATTTTGGGATGAAAATGGGGATTTAATTTTGTACTCCTCTAAGTATTCCAAGTTTTTAACTTTTTCTAAAGTAGTTGAATGCCATAAAGATATTTGAATTTTACCAGATTTTGATAAAAAATTATCAGAAAATTGAAAATTAAAATAAATGCACTAGTCTTTTAATTTTTGAATAAATCAATTTGTTTATTACTTAAAATTTATTTTTGATTGTGAATATCTTTAATATTTATATGGTATAATTTTAAAGAACTAATCTTTGCATTTTAACCACTCTTACAATTTAGAGCAAAACTGATCCAAATCATCTTTTTTTTAACAACTAAATAGATTTTAAATTACCGGTTTTTAAAAAGCTATTTATTTAATTGAATTTTTAATTTTCCAATTTTATTTGCAAAACACAAAAAATTAATCTAAAATACATTGAATAAGGAGCTTTTTTTTAACAATTTTTACATGTCATTATTAACTTTTGTTTCGTTTGCTTATTCATTTAAAGGGTGAACTAACATATATTCTCAAAGCGTCGATGTGGGGCTTCAACCAAGTCTATTTTTGTCTATGCTTCCCTTCTTTTTGTTATTCAAAATGCAATGAATGCTAAGTGGACTATTCAAAGCCATGAGAAATTGGCTAGTTGCCACTATACTCATGGCATATGTGTCATAGTTTAATGACTTACACTATCCACATAAGCCCAAAAATAATGATATATCATATGTTGGAGTGGGAAAATCCCTATATAGGGAGTTCTAAGTGAATAGTTCATAATGCACAATACTTGCTAAGGTTTTGCAAATGGTGTAAGCTAAGTGGGCTTGGTGTGAGCTAAGTGGGGCTTGATTTTGGAGAAAAATCCACATTATAATTCATAAGGCACAATACTTGCTAAGGTTTTGCAAATGATGTAGCCAAGTGGAAAGTTATATTTGCGCGGAATTTTGGGGTTGACTTGTATTTGCGGGGAATTTTGGGCATCTCCTCAACTGCTTGTAGTATACAAATTGCATAGTTTGACTTTTTGGTACATAATGTTCTCTCTAATGGTTAGTTTATTGTTTATCACACCTTCATATTATTCCCTCTTCTATTTTAAATCTATATATCAAAAATGGTTATTGTCACTTCCGAAGTGATTTTTTTTTTTTATAAAATAAGAGAACTTCATATTAACGAAGTATACAGAAAATTGCAAACCAGATTTCAGTCATCGGTCTACCATAAAGTCTGAGAAACAAAATATCATTTAACCCCTCTACACAGCATTAGCCCTAGGGTCCCTCCCTCGAAGGAGAAAACAGGACATACAACCATATATGTAAAGATGCTCGAGACTAGCATGAAAATGCGTATCAAAGCAAACACTCGAGCCTAACAAAATTGTATAACAGAGAAGACAATCGATACCCATGAGCCATAAACATCAGAACGGAGCCTTCGTACATATTGCACCACTATGATGAAGAGCCAATAGCCGATTCCCATCATCATGTTGATAATTGCCCAGCCAAAATTAAGATATGGAGGCATAAAGATAAAGCAAAAAACCTACCCAATCTCGGTAGAGCGGCTACTGGTTCTTGGCCGAGGGAGGAGGACCCTCCTTATCATCGGCATTTCCTCTGTTTCCGCCGACTTCGCCACTGCCCATCCCGATGTCTTGCGCCTCCATAGTTGGTCCAAATTTGAAGTATCCCATCTTTGGGAAAAATGGGAGTCCCATTTCCTTGCCAATTGCATCAATTTTCATATGAAGGAGTCGAGTATCAACATATAATTCTTTCCAGAAGGCCAAGGGGATTTCATCACCTCCGAGTTTCTCCTCCCTTTCAAGAAGCACTCGACTCAGCAATCCCTTAATTACCCAGTAAAGGGTTATTGTTTTCTCGAACAGGCCCTGACGTGCTCTCGTCGACCCAAAGTCTTGAATCCAATATCAAGAGTCGCCTCATCCAGTGAGGGCATGTTTTCCAGCACCTCTCTCCAAACCCGATCTTCCATCATCTCATAGTCTTCTCTGATAGCCGGAGGAATCGAGGCACGATATTGCCAAGCCGCCAACGCTGCCCGGGTTTGCTTATGGCTTGCCCTCCTTTGTCGCAAGTTCTCCATATTTCCCTGAGTCCCTGCAATAGCCATGTTGCACACAACGTAGACGTAGAACAGTCCGTCACCCAAAACTCTACCACCTCTAGACTCGTTATCACCCTGAATCACGTATTCCTTCTTTGATACACTATCGGAACCACAGCTCTCACTACCTGCACCATTGCACCATTTAAAAGTGATGAACTGGCCGCGAATGAAAATTATTATTATTGGCGATCAGACTTTCCCCAACTGCTCCCTGGATATGGTGCGAATCCCACTGGTTTCCATAATGTCCATGGTCTGAATCCGCTCGCTCTTCATACTGGCAGCGTCCTCCATTACCATCTTCAGCTGTCGTTGCGTACTGCGATGGACGATCTGTTTAAACCACACAGGGGGAGATGTTGCATCCTCTACCCTTCCAATTACCTTCGTAAAAGCATGTACCCACCATGCAGCAGACCGTTCCTGCATGAGATCACATTGACACGTCCCCCAGATGACTCCTCTCACCCACATCCTTCCGAAGTGATATTCTTATATGACAATTACTTATTTATATAATTAACCATATTATTTTTTTAATCTTCTTATGATTTAGTATTTACTTTTTTAATTTCTATATTTAACTAAATTTTATTTACTTAGGTTTTATATTTAATAAATATTAACCACTTTATAACATAAGTAATTTATAAACTTATTTATAACACAATTATTTTATAAGCATTAATGATCATTGTTTTATTGGATTCCAACGAATAAAAGGTGTTTTGATTGTGTCGTATAATGCTCCACTCGGACTCATGCTTTTTGTGGGCATAGAGATTTGACAAGTCCGAATTAAAAAAAAAAAAAGACCATGTGATGAACCTACTGGTTCATCGTTTGTTTGAACGTGGAAGACAGGGAGCCATATATTTGAGAGCAGTCATTGATCTGTAACAAGTGTTGTTTTCACAGGAGTTATTCATTTGCATACGGCTTCCTCGTTTTTGTTTGTTTTTTCTTTCGCCCTTTCTTTTCAAATGTGCGTCCCACTTCAATTAAAAAACATCAACAAACTAGACTCAAAGTAAATGGCCCCACTTCTCATGATTGTAACTGGATCAATATAACTGGATTTGATGATAAAAATTCCAAAAAGTATAAGTAGGGTTTAGAATATTATTTTTAGTTAGGTCATTGCTGCTGTTATGAGATTTGTGAGTATGTTATCATCATTTTGTCTGTCAATGCTTAGCTTTAGCCATCATGGGAATCTGATCATTTTGTCGGTCAATGCTTAGCTTTAGCCATCATGGAAATCTGAGGATGAAATTTTTATTAAAATTATAATTTTGGGTTAATTAAAGTGATATTAACATTTAATTTTTTTTGCAATTTTATTATTTAATTTTAAATAAAAAATGTTTATCTAAAAAACTCTTTTATATAAAAAAAATCCACTCAATCAAAATAAAATTTTAACTTTTAACTAAAAAATAAAATTATTTATAGATTAAATTATTCATTTAGTTCTCAAGCATAATACAAGTAATCATGAAATAGATGTGAGACATCTCTAGTGACTTAATAAAAATAAAAATATAACGTTTAAATTAAAAATAGAGTTAATTATAAATTAAATTAATCATTTAATTTTAAAGGTTGGTATGAATGATCTTGAATTAAAGATAAAACAAATATTAACTTTTTCTTATTTCCAATGAAAACAAATTATTATTCTCTATTCGTCATAACATCATTCTAGCATATTTATTATTAATTCATTAAAGAAAATAATATTTATTATGTCCCGCGTAGCGGAACATATATTTTTCGCTCTAATTTTTACAAAACCTAAAGTTTTACAAAGTTTCAAAATTTAATTTACTAAATAAAAATTAAAAAAGTATATTATTTAAAATTTGATTGGGTAACAAGATGATGACGTCGTTCTTGGATTTTGGTGCCCAGGAGGTAGCGGCCGGCTGAGCTCATGGTGGTACAATTTACATTCAATTCCTTCTGCTACACTTATAAATGACATTTAATTCTAAGTGAAGACTGAAGTTTGTGCATCTCGATTCTCATCCCTGCATCGTTATTCGTGGCAACACTAAAATTAAATATATAAAATAAAATATAGTACAATTTTGCAAAATAAAAATGGTGTCCTAATCTATATAACCATTTGGATAGATTAAAACCAGATATTGTTGAAATTAAAGCTGCGAAGCTATGTTGTAAGTGCAGGTCCTGTCATAAATGGTGTCAAAGCCAGCAGCACTCCACTCTGGTATTCTTTTATGTATTGCATCTCTGCATTTTTATAAAGCAGCAGTTTCTCTATCTCAGTTGTATTATTTTAGCTCATGGATCTTTGATGTTGTATGTTCTGTTATCTCATCTAAGGATAGTTTCTTTTAAGAGAAAGGTCCCTATGGAAATATTGGCTTGCCGAGTATAGCATTTGCTATTTGTGCGGCCATAGCTGTGGTTAGGCGCCTTGAGTCCTCTATATTTCTCTTTACTTAAATAAGGTAGAGGTTTCTCTTTACACAAAAGTCAATTATGCTTAATAAAAATCAACAATATGAAACAATATCATAAAATTATCTATACACAACATCATAAAATTATCTATATAAATATATCTTATGATTTATGACAGTAAAACTAATAAACAACCCTACCAAATATTGGTAATAATTTTATTCTTCAAAATTAAAGTTAAAATTAAAATTTTCATTCCCTTACATCTAATAACATAAGACCGTAATAAAATTTTCATTCCTTTAAATCAAATGTCATAAGACGTAAATTTTCATTCCTTTAAATGTAATGGCATTGCCCTTAAAGTTACTAGATTTAATGACATAAGAAGTTAAGTTAAAGTTATTATGCCTTTCTACACGGTGGCTTTCTTCTTACACAGCTGCTTTTCTTTAGCAGCGACTTCAAGGAAATCTCATAACCGCAATATGAATTTGCAGAAAGATCACCAGCAGTGAGAAAGATCACCAGTACGCTTCTCAGAGAAATTTGCGGAAATATCACCAACAGTGAGAAAGATCATCGATATGCTTCTCAGAGAAATTTGCAGAAAGATCACCAGCAATGAGAAAGATCACCAGTACGCTTCTCAAAGAAATTTGCAGAAAGATCACGACGCAGAAGTGAGAAAAATCACCAGTATGCTTCTCAGAGAAATTTGCAAAAAGATCATGGTGCAACAGTGAGAAAGATCACCAATACGCTTCTCAAAGAAATTTGTAGAAAGATCAGGAGCAGTGAGAAAGATCACCAGTAATTACATTTAATTTCAAATTAAGTGAAGACTGAAGTTTGCGGATCCCATCCCTGCATCATGGGTGGCGACGACATTAAAATTATTGCCGGAGGCAGTAAACACCATCAGAAGGAAGCCGAATCCATTGAAAATGTATTGGATCCTCAAGATGGCAAAGCTTTGAGCTTTATAGAAGGGAGCCGCGAAGGCAAAAAGGTCGCAGAAGCGTCATGGCCGCAGCTGCAGTTGCTGCCGCAGTCCTGGAGGTATATTTGCTTTTCTAATGTAGGCCTCACAATTGATTTTAGGAACAACCAAGAATAATGCTCTAGTGTATAGACTATTTATAGAGGAGCTACTGGTGGTGCATGGGAGCTCTTGGATATATGCAATAGCATTCCCCATTAAGGAAGCTTTATCCATTTTGGAGATTTTGGGCACAATAATAAAACAGTTGGTTGAGCTTCTCCCGTATTTGATGCTCTGCTTTAACATGATTAAGAGGTTCTTCTCTTCCATTAGTAGGTTTTATCCCTCTTTTCTCGGCATTCTCTCTTCAACTAGTGGGGACTTGTCATCTTTACATGAAGCCTCCGCATCTGAGTGCTCTGATTCACCCATACAATGTCGAAAAGACACAATACTATGAGAAGCCCCTGAAAATTCCATTTGGGATTGCTGTTGTTGACATTGTTGTTCTTTGATTTTATTCTCCTCTTTGCTCCACTAAATTTTTTTATGATGAGGATGTTAACTACCAATATCATTATTGAGAATCACAACACCATTGTCGTGCTTGTGTTGGTGATAATCATGACGACTGTTGCATATATCCCCTACTTCACTGCTATAGACTTGATTTCAAGTTATAGATTGAAACCCCTTTTTCTTGCTCCCATAAAATATTTTATTGCCATTACTACCTGTTCTATTTGTGGATAAGACAGGTGGGAAATTTGAATATAAATAACCTCTGATGTTTATAGATTGTTTGCAGTAACATTTATGTATTGTAGGGTTTGGAATGCACCACGCATGAGAATTACCACATGTTCTAAACAACTTACTAAATAATGGAAACCAACTTTCGGTTGGAGTTTCCCCAGTGCCTAGACAAATTTCAGCAATTTCAGCATCTGGACATAGAACTATTTCTTCCACGATTCCTTGCCGGAAATTTGAATATCAATAACATCTCTATTTGTAGTTGCATTTAATTATTTATGTATTGTAGGGTTCCAATGCGCATGTATGATAACTACCACATATTGTAACTAACTTCATAAATGATGGAAACAAGTTTTGGTTGCTCGAATGCGGCGATAAATTTGAGCATCTGGATATGTCTATCGCAGTCGCAGAGGTTCCCTCTTATTATTGCTACTCCCATGATCAAGAGATACAGAGAATCATATACATGATATAATGCTCATATCATCTATTTTAGAGATATTTTAAGAAAACTGTGTAATACAAGTGATTCATAGACATCATATTATACAAATCCCCAGTCCAACTTGAGAATTGATGAGCCATTTAGATTTTATCATCTCAAGGAAATTAACATGTAAGATTATCTTGGTTGAAAATGTGTGGAAAGGGTTGGGGTTAAAATTTTTCTTGACTGGTTGATTCACTTGTGAATGATTTTGGGCCAAGGGGAAAACAGGTCACTACAGCTCCATCTAGAAGATTTCAATTTACTGCAAGTTGTGAATTTTTTGGTATGGGGTTTGAAGAATCTCTTATTCCACAATAAGATTTCTTTTAAGATGAATATCGAACCTATGCTTCAGAACCTTCTCATGACATATCGTGTAATTGGGGATAAGCATAGGGTTGTTCAAACACTAGGTACATTCTAGACTACCGTCTTTTATATTGATGTTTGTTGTCTTGATTTGCATTATTGCAGTGTTTTGATTGAGTGAATTTAAAGGTTTCTTGGGCTATGTCACATAGAAATATTCCCGAGCAATGCTATGAAATTTACTCCAGCTGGGGGAAGGATCGAGCTTGAAGTAAATTGTGAAGGTATTGGGGAGACCGAACAATTGATTTGTGGCAGCAGTCAAGTTTTTTCAATCAACAATGCCGACATAGATTTTGGAGCACTGTCTAATGTTGCGTAATAATGGTGTTGGCCCAAAATGTAAAGTTGTCAAATTTGCGCTTTCTGTGAAGGACTTTGCCACAGGGAAGTTATAAAAAAAATGGAACATGCAGAGAATTCTTGAAACTTTTCCTTTCTTGAAGTAATGAGCTTCAATAGATTTTAGTATTGCACTAGGAAATTTTATGGTTCAACTTAAGATTGCCCTTGAAAGTGGTTCACAATGCTCTATGCCCTGTTTGTGAATTTTAGTATGATGGATGCACTATCAAGTTTCAATAAATTCTACAATTTCAAGAATCTCTTCCCAGGATCAATCAAAGTGGTTTGATCCATACTCATTGGTAACAGGCCAAGATCCAAACTATGGACATTCTGGTTTGTGTTTGAGCATGGCAAAGCATTTTGCTGAATGAGTGGGTGGTTTTAATGGAGTAAAGTCTATAAATGGAAAGGGTAGCACTTTAGGTTTGTTGATTCCCTATCCTCTGCTACTGGTTCATAGTTGCGCAGGACCAAATGCTAAGGGAGTGGATGTTTATAAAATCGATACAACATATTACAAATCAGCATGTGATTTCTGGGATTTCAATGGTAAGTGTTCCAAGTACTCAAAATCAAGCCTAAGAAAATGTCTGTGGTTGAGTGAGCATTACAATCGTAAAAGTAGAGGTGGCTAATGAGAGGTCTATGAAAGGTGGTGATTGAAAATGGTTGTTGGAATTGTCAAAGCATTGGATTAATTGCATGATGGTTGTGATCGGCGTGTCATTCAGAGGGATCTGGAATCTTCCAACATTCTTCTGTTTCATGACTTTGAACTTCGGGTATAAGAATGTGCAAGTAGCAGCGTTGTATGACTAGTGGATTTTATCTTTTGATAATATGAAAGCTTGGATATCGCTGCTTCTACTATGTAAATTTATAGGGACAAGTTTTTCTCATCTTTTTCTGCAAATGAAAATTTAATATTCTCAACATCTTTTTCTGCAAATGAAAATTTAATATTCACAACAAGACAATTAGAAATACTTTGGTGTAATGATCATGTAGTATCCTTCATACATGTGTTTTAATATCTGCCCACTATATACGTGTTCTAAATTTAAAAACAACCTTTAAATGTAAAAACAACCTCTAAATTTAAAAACATATTTTTAGCAATAGCGTCGAACATTGCCACTTTGTAGCTCTTGCTTATAAATAATGATAACCAAATATCAAAATAGATTTGAAACTTTATATCAAATAGCGGCTCTATCCATTCCATTTCAGATTCGTCTCATGCGCATTAATGCAGGAAACACACTTCCGATCATATTGTACAGTTTGTCGGTCTTTTGGGGGATTTTCTATTAAATTTTAGTCTCAATAGAAGTTGTATAAGATTATGTTTATTATAAGATTTTAAGATATTTATATAATAATAATATTATTGCTAATTTAATTTTAAAGTCAAGTATGAAATTTATATATAAGATTCTTTATTTTATAGCATTATTTTATGTTTTTGTTTTTTTAACATTACAATTTAGTCTAATTGATTACAAAATTAAGATTGTAGTTTAATTTAAATAAAAAAATAGAAGTTTCAATATTATTAATTCAATACATTAATAATAATTTATTAAACTTATTTTACTTATACATTAATGATAATTTACAGAACCCAAAACCTCTTTCTACCATAATCCTTCTTGGAAACTAATGGTTTTCAATAAATTTTATTCTATTAAGAAATAAGTTTCTCGACCCTATTCTGTCATAAGTTATAAAAGTACATAATTGAAGAATGGATAATTCTTTACAAATGTTATTATATTACAGGCCAGAATAGCATAGATCCATCTTAAAAGGAGATTTACCAAGCCAGATTAAATCTTTTGAGGTGTAAACCCTCCCTCAACATTTACATTCTTCATATTAAGTCTGTAATGGGATATTTATAGTTTTAATTTATCTAATTTGTGTAATTTTAGTAGAATGAGGCTTCAACGCAAAGATCAAATGTGTAATGGGATTTTTATAGTTTTAATTTGTCTAATTTGTATAATTTTATTTCTAAATATTTTAAACCTAATCTGAGCCCACATGTTATTTTTTATAATTTAAGAAAAAGCAATCATTGTAAAACAACACAGTTCTAAACTTCTCCACCCTGAATACAGATTTAGGTTATGAGACGACACTGGGAACAACTTATAGGCATCAAAGCTCGGTGGCCAAACTAAACCAGAAACGCCCTCTTACCTTTCCCAGGAAATCCCTTCCTGAACACTGCTCAGCTACAGGCAACATATGACCTAATGGTTAAGACCATGAAAGGTAGGCGACCCCTGGGATATCTGGCTTTGAAATCTGAATATAAAATTCACCCCTTCGAATTTTGCAACAGAGTATTTGGAAACTGTAGCCTTATCTATACCCGGGTGGAATACATGCTTCGAGACTGAGTAGATTGATCGACCTTATTCCTTTATACTTATAAGCTCTGTTAAAGAATCCCAAAAGAAAATATGAGGCGGGGACCAGTATCTCAATCGGAGGGTCATTATTTCAGTCACATCCCAAGGATTGTGGTACATTATAAACTCACCAATTAGTGCTGTCTTACACTGTATGCTAAACAGGACCTCCTCTATATTTATGTGGTTGGATCCCAAATCTCAAGCGAATCACTCCACTGTAGTGAACGAGATCTATTCTCCAATATATATCACAAGTTTGTATAAGAAATTTCTTTAGGGTGAAAATTTCAGAACGTCATTTATCTGACATATCCAAAAAAAATTCATAACCGGGGACAAGGGTAATATAATCCTGCAAGTCCAGGACAGGATGTTTTCAATTTTTTTCACAGGAGTAAAATAAGCCTACAAGTACAGGGGTAGTATAATCCTGCAAGTTCAGTTCAGCATCTTTGTCAATAGTTTTTAATCAAGGGAGGGAAAGAAGAATCTTGATGTCATGATTAAAATTACGACCAATGGAGTGGCACACCCGCATCTATGGTGGAGGTTATAAGCGTCGAGATTCATTCATTACTGTGGGGCTTGGACTACCTTTGATTTTCGAAGAAATAATCTACAATGTAAAAAATAAATTTCAAAATTGATATCATGATTAGTGCACATATTCATGTTGATTAGAAAATAAAATAGAGGAATACTGAATTTAGTGGTAGAAGTTAATTTTAGATGTTACAGGATATACATATCCAACTGTTAATTGGTACTCACAAGCCATTCTACAGAAAGGTATTGAACATTCAATGAAACCAACCTAATAAAAAAACTAAAGGCTTGGAACACTAACCAGTAGGCCGAAACTGAGACCAACAATGACGGTTGTGGAGATGGTAATAGCTGCGAGCTCCAGATCGCCCAAGTGGCCTACGAAGGCTTGTGTAACGAGGTTTGTCCCGTACGACGTGAGACGCGTAATTATGGCAGGGCCTGCGATCCTCCATAGCTTCTTTGACTCAACCCAAATTCTCTTCCCCAAATCCGCTTCTGCTTGACTGTCTTCATGGAAGATTATAATACTATCATCTCCCTTCTTCTCTAGAATGGGAACAAGAAGAGAATCGTCGTCCATTCTGCCTCGGCTTCAAGTTTTACTCGCTAGCCAGCCGATCAGAGAGGAGGAAAGGAATGAAGGGGCGAACATCCGCTCCAAACTCCACCACGCAGTAGCTTGGATTCACAGCATAATAAGCTTGGGTGAAGCAGGAGCTGTGTTAGATAGTACTTTGGGATCATCCTCAATAGATAATTAAAGCCTAAGGATGATCTTCAAAGTTAAGTTGGCTTCTGTCTAACTTAGATTCATAGCATAATAAGACTTAGGTGAAGCAGAAGCTATGTTAGATAATTTATAGATAGTTTAGAAACTCGACGTTTCGATCTCAATCTCTACTCTGGAATCATCTTCAACAGACAATTGAAACCTAAGGATGATCCTCAAAGTCAAGTTGGCTTCTGTCTTTAAATATGGGCAGAAAATCGTTTTACATGCCGGAGAGTCTGTATGCAATATGGCATTTAGCCAATATCTTATCAAATGTTGATAGACTTTCCAGGAGTCAAGATTGGCCCGCCATTTTGCCCTCTGGTAATATAAATATAATCATGTAACATTATTTATTTTTGGCACCTTTCAAAATTGAAGTACTCTCATCACTGATCCACAGCCTTAGCAGGCCTACATATTGTGTTGTACTCCCTTACTGTATCACTTATTAGACTCATCTGCAGCATTTGAAAAAAATAAAAAAATCTCCGCTTCTTGTGATGTATAGGCTGTTTACTGTTTTGTGTTTTGGGTCGATTTAGAGATGGTCAATATGGCAAAAACTATACAACCACATCCCACAATTATCAACGAAAACGCTTATATTTTTTACCTAATTTATTACATATAATTTTAAAAAATTCCGGAGATTATGATACCTCTGTTTGATTCTCCTATTCCAAAATGGGAATGATTCAGGGTTGATGTAAACTAGCCCTGCAATTCCTTGGACCTCAGGAATCTGGGGGAGTTTGAATTAAAAAATAAATAAAAGAGAAATATTAGGATACATCCCCTTGTTTACCGTGTTTTTAAGCATGCCAGACGGAGCCATATATTTGATAGAGTCATTCATCTGTTCAGGGAACTCTATTTTAAGGGTTTTTGTTTCGTTTATCTCGCCAAATACCCAACTGGAAAACGTCAGCAAGCATGTCATTTACAAACTAAACGTTTCGATTTTCAGTGTGACTTTCAATAGGCAATCGTGTGGTTTCGATTCATATTTGCCTTTTGATTTTAAGATTCCTAAAGATGATAGATTTTCTAGTCATTATTGATGATATATAGTCATTAGTGATGGAAATGGTGATGTAATCTTTTATCAAATCCATTTTTTTATTGTTTAAAATTTATTTTTATGCTAAAATGGATTTTAATATCTATATTGTTTTTGGATGGTGTAATATCAATTTATATAATTTTATTTTTATTTTTGAATGTCTGTTATTGTTGTACATATTGACCTTTCACATAAGTATAGTCTTCGTAATGGAAGTTATGGAACTTTACCAAATACAATGTATTAGATTTTTATTTTTTTATAATTAGTGTTTTGTTTTTTAAGTTTATATAAGAGTCATATTCTTATAATGGAAGTTATGGAACTCTACCAGATACAATGTATTAGTTTTTTTTATTTTTTTATTTTTAAGTTTATAGAAAGGGAATATATTTTTGGGTGACACGTCAAAGTGTTTTGATTTTAATTGAGTTTTTAGATTTTTTTATTAGTCAAAGAAATTATTGATAAGACATAAATCTTTGAAAATATAATTTTATTTAAAAAAAAAAATTAAAGACGTTGAATATTAAATTTTCTTAAAATGTTTATGTAAACAATACAAACTTTAGCCTTTCAAAAATATAATTTTATTTTAAAAATAGAAAAAAAAAATTAAAGACGTTGAATATAAAATTTTCTAAAAATGTTTATGTAAACAATACAAACTTTAGCCTTTCAAAATTTCAAACATCGGTTATCCTTATTTTGTGGGATTGACTATGTGAACAATTCAAACTTTACCAGTTTAAACATATATCTACTTCACCTCTCTAAAGTGGCTCCTAAAAATTTTTGGAGACAAATTCTAACTAGAAAAGCTAAAGAAAATAATAAGATTACTTTGGAAGAATGGAATTGTTATCTTAAAAAACTTTATGAGTCATTGGATGTCATAGATAATATTCAAACCCTCTGCACAATGGACATCAAGTTTGGAGGTAAGTGCCTAGCAAATGAAAAAGCTAAGGACATTGAAGGTTATCAAGCATAGATTTTAAAAATTGAAGGCCATGTCCTCATCTCGCACATCCACAAGCTCTTCAAACAAACGGTCAAGCAAGGGTTCCCTAAACCATGGACTCAAAGCCTCATTATTCCTATTTTTAAGAATAGGGATATGAATAACCCCTCTAATTATCAAACGATTATGATTAATCCTCTTTTAGCCAAGCTTTATGGTATTATCTTGGAAAAGAAAATCAGTGTATGGCTTGAAAGTGAAGGTAAGCGGGCTAAAGGTCAAGCGGGTTTCAAAAGGCATCACTCAACCACAGACCACCTCATCACGCTTAGAGTCATTCCAGAAGATTGTCGTAATGATAAATCCAATCTATTTTGTTGCTTTGTGGACTTTAGGAAAGCTTTCAATACAGTCCCTAGGAATAACTTGTGGAATAGGTTAGAAGAGATAAAGGTGCCTTTCGAATTGAGAGCTGCCACGATAAAGTTGTACGAGAATGTCATTGCCAAGTTTAAAATCACTAAGGGATGGTTGAAAGATATAAATTGTAATATAGGAGTTAAGCAAGGTTTCTCCCTCTCCCCTACCATTTTCGGCATTTACATTGATAAGCTAGAAAGTTGTTTGGAAGAAGCAGGTTCCGTTGGCACGATCTTAGCTAGGATTGTCATCATCGTTCTCCTATGTGCCGATGATATTGTTCTTATGGCAAGGTGTCCTTTTGATCTAAATAAAAAATTAAGAATTCTGAAGGACTTCTGCTCTAACATGGGCATGACTGTTAATACAGACAAAACAGAGGTTATGATTATCAAGTCCAAGAAGGACACTTACACTAAATTTGTGTATGACAATATCAATTTGGAAGAGGTGTCTTCTTATAAATATCTAGGAATTGATATTCATCACAAGCTCAATTGGAACTATAGAATTGAGAAAAGGATTAATGGGGGATGGTAAGTTTATTTCGGTCTTGAAAACAAGTGTAAATCAGCAAAACCTTGTGATGTGGGATAAAAAGAAACTCCCCTTTGAAAGTCTTGTCATTCATGTTATCTTATATGGTTGTAAGGTTTGGGGTTGCACTATCTCTAGAGAATCTTGGAGAAAGATTGAGCAAATCCGTAAGCGTTTTATAACCTATAACCTTAGAATTAACAATAATATGCCTTATCATATTCTCATTTTAGAAGCGACACTTTCTCCTATCGGGAGCATGGATATGACTAGGTTCTTAATGTACAAGCACAAGACAAATAGAATGAAAAGCAAAAGACTTCCTAAGCTAGCCCTAGGATTTTAAAATGCTTTTACTCCTCTCTCATGTCTTGAATGATACATTAAAGACAAAAAAAAAAGTATCATACCCTTTGAATGATACATCTAAGATAAGAAATGTATCATACCCCTTGAACAATACATCTAAGACAAATGAGCTATCATACCCCTTGAGTGATACATCTAAGCCAAGAAAGATATCATACTCCTTAAATGATACATATAAGACAAAGAGCTATCATACCCCTTGAATGATACATCTAAGACAAAAAAAAATATCATACTCTTTAAATGATACATCTAAGACAAAATAAATATCATATTTTTTAGAAACAATTTAGATCAACATTTATTATTTTATTCCACCGAGTCTCCATGTTTTAGGGAGAGATGTTGTAACGTTTGTTCCTAGCAAAATAATTTTAAAAAATCATGTAAGCTCATAAAATAAAAAATTATGGAAATTATTTTAAAAAAATCCATGTTGGCTCATAAAATAAAATATTATGAAAAGTAATTAAAAAATCAATGTTCCTTTATAAAATAAAAACTTAAACCCAGATCTATCAATCAAGAGAGATCAAATTTCTTGAATTTAAAAAAAGAAATACACCTCAAAAAATTAGATCCCTCTGGGTGTTTGATAGATATGAGTTTAAGATGGATCTATATACTAGTCATTATATCATTTATGCTAGATCAACTATTTTTATTGAGTTGTAGTGTGCATCAAATATAAATTCGATTTGCAAACTCTCTCACAAAGTAAGATAAGTAAGATAAATGTAAAGTATGGTTGCTTGGAGTAACAAGGTGAAATAAGGCCTTCTCCATCTAAGTTAAGCATCAAATTTCAATGAAGTTCTTTGAAGAATTGAATTTATCTTAAAAGATGTATTATAAATTTAGTATTTTAAAATGGTGTAGTTTAAATATTTTCAATTTTCAATTTTTTTTTAATATATTTTTTGTCTTATTTTGTTTTCGGTTGATTTTTTTTTTAAATTTACAATTACAAATATTAGTTATAAAAATTGTATAATTTGGATGACACTAGTGGGTAATGAATCTATTTATGGATTTAAAAATACAATTTAAACACTTCCAAATTTAGATTTTACTAAAAATAAATTTATCTGATTTCAACTAAAACCACACCATAAAATTCAAAACTTGGAATAAATAGACTAAAACACTATGTTTAATAATACTTTTCAACCATTTTTTAATAATCTTATAAAAATAATTTAAAATGAGGTAATATTAAGCATTCAATTAAAAAATACTAATATTTAGCAAACATCAAGCAACCAAATATGATCAGAAAGATTAGAATACTGACCAGCAGGCCGAAACTG
Source organism: Larix kaempferi (assembly GCA_027924585.1). Classification (NCBI taxonomy): domain Eukaryota; kingdom Viridiplantae; phylum Streptophyta; class Pinopsida; order Pinales; family Pinaceae; genus Larix; species Larix kaempferi. The sequence continues at coordinate 3,925,338 of BSBM01000018.1, read as the reverse complement.
AGACCAACAATGACTGTTGTGGAGATGGTAATAGCAGCAAGCTCCAGATCGCCCAAGTGGCCTACGAAGGCTTGTGTAACGAGGTTTGTCCCGTACGACGTGAGACGCGTAAATATGGCAGGGCCTGCGATCCACCATAGCTTCTTTGACTCAACCCAAATTCTCTTCCCCAAATCCCCCTCTGCTTGACTGTCTTCCTGGAAAATTATAACACTGTCCCTTCCATTTTCTTCCTCCTTCTCCAGAATGGGAACTCTCAGAGAATCGTCCCCCATTCTGCCTCGGCTTCAAGTTTGAATCCCCTCGCTTCAGGAGAAAAGGAAGGGAGGAACAATCAGCTCCAAACTCCACCCGGACAGTGGCTTGGCTTGGCTTCAGGGGATTATAAGACTTGTCAATGGCAAGTTGGCCACGTCTACAGAAAGCAATTTAAAATTATTATATGGCTGTACGTCTTATTACATGGTGGAGAATTTGTAAGGAATATTGGCAGTCTATCCAAAATTTAATATTTCAAGGAGTCAAAATTGGCCGCTCATTCATATATCATATGGTCGTGAAATACCATATTTGCAGTCCCTTTCTGATTTGAAGTACACTGGTGACCAATCCACAGGCACAGCCTTAGCAGGCCTAGGGTTTGTATTGTCTTATTGTATATGTGGTTAAGCTGCTCTGCAGCTTTTTCGCAATAAAAGAGGCTCTGCCGCCTCATGTGAAGTACAGGATTATCCTATGGGATGAATCGGGACGATTCAGGGTTAAAGCTACATGGCACACCAACCCTGGTTGGAGACCGGGGGCAGCTGGTTTTCAAATAACCATGGAACAGCTGCTGTCAGACCACGAGTACTCACGCTATTCGTGGACCAACAGATTTGACAATTTTGATTTTTTCTAAACAAAACAAACAAAAAGGCAAACACAGACCATGCGATGATATTATGATATACATTACCTACCTACTGGTTCATCGTTTGTTTGAAACGTGGAAGACAGGGAGCCATATATTTCAGAGCAGTCATTGATCTGTATACGGCTTCCTGTGCTAGGGTTTTTGATTTGATATTTAGAGGAGTCATTCATTTGCTTACGGCTTCCTTGTTTTTCGTCTGTGTTTTGTTTGGCCTTTCTTTTCAATTCTGTGTCCCACTCCAATTAATGCATTACAAACAATAATGTGGCTACCTACACTAGAGTCAAATTAAATGTTGTCCGAAATTTGATGGGTAAATAGTCTATTGTCATTTATCATTTTACATGTTATGTTTTTTTTTTAAATTGCATAAGAAAAATATACAGCCTCATTTGCTAGTTGTAGATGACATTTTATTGTTTAGGAATAGTTCAATTGGGGATGCAATCAAGCTCAAGAAATTCTAGATATATATATGAGAGCAATAGGTATGAAGATTAACAAGCAAATGTCATCTCTAGTGATACATACGGCTTTGGAGGGCCAATGCACAGTTCTCAAAACTATCCTCCACCTCTCACTGAGATTCCTTTCTAGAAGGGGATTAAATATCTGGAATTCAATCTAAAGGTGGTGAATATGGTTCCAATTATAGTACAAAAATTGTTACATGCACATGAGAGTTGAGAGTCTGTAAATCTGAGAGCTTTTTGGAGATTCTCATAGAGCAAAAAGTGCAGAAAAAGGCCTATGTAGACCTGCCCATCTTTGGGCTGAGTGACATTGACATTATTACATCTGACCAGTAAAAACATGGACTGAACCAGACTAGCTATACATACTAGATTTTGATAGTAAACCATAAGTCAAAACAGAGACAACCGGAAATGCTAACTGCAAAAGAGGAGTTGGGCTCGCTCGGAGGAGCTCTAGGTGCTGGCGTCAACATTTTGGGAACTGGGTTTATCTTCCATGATGGGGCAACTGTCGAAGAAATCTTCGTCCCAATTTTGAACTGGGAGTTTGAGACGCAGAGGCTCTGTCTTGCGCAGAGTAACAACGTCGTCTTCAGACTTCCTTACTACCTTGTAGTGCAGGGAGTCTATAGTCGAGGGTATAGGGAAGGAGCTCCCTATAACACGAATGCAACAGGAGAACTTGGACCAGAAGTGGAGCAGAGACTTCCGCAGTAGCTACGCCAAGGGAGTTGTATGTGTCCTGGGCGTCTGTTGCAGTGGCAGTGCCATCAACATGAGCATTCAATTCTCCAATCGGTCCCTCTGTGCGTGCTTTAGGACCAAGGTCGCGGGGAGGAGCGGAATTGCGAAAGAGTGCGTATTTCGCACTAGCCAAGTTAGTTTCCAAAGCAACAAGCATTCCATCAAGATGGGCCATATGAGCCCTGGTATCCATTATGGAGACCTTCGGCATATTCCAGTTGGCTAGCAAGTCTTCAACCAGAGTTCCCAACATATTCTTCATCAACCAGTAGTAGTTGATTTGATTGCCTTAGTTACCAAAGGCCAAAATCTCAACGACATTGTGCGAATCCCATTCATCGACCAACCTGCGAATTGGAATGGAGACATTGTTTTCATAGCCACTATTGGCTTTCTTCTCTTTCTCAGCGGAAGTGGCAGTCGTGCCGAGGCCTTGACCAATTCCACGCTTGGAAGTACCATGCAGACGAGTCATGGCACTATCAGCAAGTTCACAGGAGAACGAAGACGGAGCATAGCTTTTAGCAGTTGGAGCAAGCAGAGAATAACAGAAGCAGGTGATGACCGTCGAAGCATGCAAAGGAAGCCTCATATCAAGAACCTTGGAGAGGAAGTGTCCAGACCTCGCATGGGAGAGCATAATGGAAAGACGGAGCCAGTAATGGAGATGGGACGTAGATAACCGCGCCAACATGAATGCCAACCACCAGAGCATGAAGGGAGTTTAAGCCAGACGTGCACAAGGATGCCCGGTAGTCCTGTTCAGGACACCCTCTTAAAGGCGTTGCCAGGGGAAGGGCGCCAACAGATGGCCGCTGCCAGGTGGGGGGGTGTCGCTACCAGGTGGGTAGGTGGTGCTTCTATCCACGGCCAAGTCGATGTTTACACCCACATCCCGAGATTTTACACGTTATGTTATTTTAAGTACATTTATTATTTTTATATGTAATTAATAAAAAAATAGTCATTGTTGATGCTATTAGAATCATGAGAATTCTAAGAAGAAATCTTAACCAAAATTGCAATTATGGATGAATCAAACTGTATTTTTAATATAGGAATGGATTCAACATCCTCAAACATATCTTCGTTAAGAGTTGAATTATGCAATTGCATAATCCAAAATAATTATTGTCCAACTTTAAGCTAAAATGTTTATTTTTCTTCTTGATTTAAATTAAAAAACCAATAATTAAAATTAATTCAATTTTTATAAATTTTAAATCTTGGATCAAAACCTTAAAATACAAAGTTCCACTCAATTAAAATAAAATTTTAACTTTTAATTAAAAAATGAAATTTTCTAATAGATTAAATTATTCATTTAGTTCTAAGACATAGTGCAAGCAATCATGTGAGACATCTCTCCTGGACTTCATCAAAATAAAAAATAAGTTTTAAGTTAAAACTAGAGTTATTATTTATAAATTAACTTAAATTAAACATTGAACTATGTTAGTACGAATGATCATGAATTAGAAGTAAAATATCTTTAACAAAGTTGAGTAAAACACATTTTTAGCTTTTTCTTATTTCCCAATAAAACAAATTATTCTTCTCGATTGGTCATAAGATCATTCTATCATATTTATTATTAATCATTAAGGAGAAAAGAAAATTTATTTATAAATGCCATTCATTGAATATGAGTGCATACATAACGATAACCAAATATCAAAGTAGATTTGGAACTTGTGTAGATCCATATATCAAATAGCGGCTCTATCCATTCCATTCTAGATTCGTCTCATTCATTTCAACGTTGCACATTAATGCAGGAAAGACACTTCCGATCGTATTGTAAAGTTTGTCGTATTTCTAGGATTTTGTATTAAATTTTAGCCCATCAGTATGAAATATTAGATTAAATTAAGTTTTTATTATAAGATTTTAACATATTTATATAATAATAATATTATTATTAATTTAATTTTAAAATCCAGTAATAAATCAATATATAAGATTCTTTGTTTTGTAGTATACATAATTAGGGTAATTTTTAGGGGCGAAATTTCGTCAATTGATTATTTTTAGGTTTTTTTTCAAAAAATAAATTCGCTATTTGATCATTTTTAGTCTCTAATATCGTCTATATTTACATCAAATATGTTTTTTTATTATAATATTCACCAAAATTTACATGTTCCAGTAGTAAATTGTAGGTTTCATATCTAATATTCGCCTACCTATCTATATCTAAGTTTTTTCCAATCCAAAATAATCGCCTAGAATACTATACTGAAGTGTAATATTATAATCCTTAAAAAATACCTTGTACATAATATTTTTTTACAAACAATAATAAACGCTAGAGTGTTTTGGAAATCCATAACAAGTTTTGGTTCTGCATAATTTTACTGAATACTCTACCTATTTCCTCCTCGAATACTCTAGGTATTATCTCCCTGACAACAATGCAAACAAACCCGCACAATTGAAGAGTTTTAACAACAATCTATGCAAGCTTGAAAACTTTATGTTCATAATTGAAGAGGATTTTACATTCACAATCAAACAAACTTGAATAATCTATGTTCACAATTGAAGAGAAACCTGCATTCAGAATTGAGCAAGCTTGAAGAATCTATATTCAGGTTTGAGGAAGAATCTATATCCACAATCAAAATCAACATTGAAGAATTTATATTGAGCAAGCTTGAAGAATCTATATTCAGGTTTGAGGAAGAATCTATATCCACAGTCAAAAGCAAGGTTGAAGAATTTATATTCACAATTGATTAAGTATCTATATATTCACAATTGATCAAGCTTGATGAAACTATATGAACACAATTGAAGAAGAATTACTTTTAGGAACCCATGTCTTTACTTTATTAGTATATTGTTGTTGGATGCATATGCTTTGTAAAACGTCCCGTAGTATTTGTTGATCCATAGTTTGTGTTATTGTTGTTAGGCGTAGATGCTTTGTAAGTCGCCCGTAGTATTTGTTGATCCATAGTTTGTATTGACCCATGGTTTTGACCCATAGTATTGGTGCCTAGACTTAGTATATAAGTGTGTGTTGAGGGCAATGAAGGCACCGTGAAGATATTTGTATTGAGCTTACTCAAAGGAGGTTGCCCCCTCGAAGTGGCCTGCGATCAATAAAATATTCTGTGATCTCATATATTGTGCATTTTATCAATTAATTATTGCAGGTTCCTTACATCTCGTATCAGAGCACTTTATTGGGCTCGTTGGGTGAAATTTCTGTGAAATTAATTTTTTTTCGCATCTGTTGCAGGTTCGGATCTAAGAATAATCCATATCCGCTTAACTATGGGAAGTACTTGGGCATAAGCCCTAAAACTCATTGTGAGGAGTACCACAAGAACCCCAAAGTAGCTGGCTCATTGAAAGGACCTGCCAGCGAAAAGAGCAACGACCCCTACCTGATTGACTAGTTCTCACTTATGAGGTAAATCAAGAACTATCGTTTGTGGCAAAGCAGTTATCAATTTTACCTGAGCCGTGGAGTGAGGGGTACTGCCCCAATACGCAAGCCGTTAGATAACATTAGTGGTCGAGTGAATCCCCTGAATCGTTAAGAAGTTGAGCATACGAGGTCCATATCTATTTTCAGCTGATAAATTGCAGATTTCTTTTGTCCAAAACTGTTGCCGATCACTTCTGCATCGTTTCAGATCAATCTATGCAGATCACTCCCGCGTTGTTTCAGATCTATCTGTTGTCGATCCCTTCCGTGTCCTTTCAGATCCATTTGTTTTCGATCCCTGCTGCGCCGTTTCAGATCCATCTGTTGTCGATCCCTTCCGCGCCGTTTCAAATCCATCTGTTTCTGATCCCTTCTGCGTCGTTGCAGATCCATCTGTTTCCGATCCCCTCTGGAAAAAAAATTTTAAAATTGTTTTTTCGCCATATCTCAATTGTTTTCACTCCGTTTCCTTTGAAACTTCCCTGACACCCCTGTCATCCCATTCTTCATCTTTCATTCCTGAGGACCCTATCCCAAATTCCACTTCCCAAAGCCCGAAATCCCACATTTGTCTATTTTTAGGGTTTGCCATAACTTCTTTAATTTTCACCCAATCGCCTTCAAATTTTGCCACTGTGTTCATTTCCTATTTTTGCTTCTTTGTCCCTCTCTAACAAATTTTCTCATTCTTTCACCCCGCTTCTGAAATCCCCATTTTTTGTTTCCTTATCCATTCGAAAGTGTCCAAAACCTAATCAAACCCCAATTACCTATCAAAGTTTTTCCCAAATCCAAATTTCCCTTTACTAAATAAGCTTATGTTTGTGTTTTTTACCCATTCAAAAAAAAAAAAAAACTCCTGGTTATGGTTGTCACCCACGCAGAAGCAAAAACATGGAGGAAGCACTTGCAGCCATCCAAACCAAACTCCAGGATCTTGATGAAAAATTTCCCGGCCTCCATCTTGAGCATTCAGCCATGAACAACAAAAGACAATTCGAGTCTTCATCAGACAATGAGTTCTCTTCTTCCAACAATTTCCATGGTTCGAAGCTTGATTTTCCTCGCTTCAATGGTATTGATCCGACTGGCTAGATCTATCGTGCAAAACAATATTTCAATCTGCATAATACTTTTGATGTCACCAAAGTTTCACTTGCATCCTTTCATTTGGAACATGAAGCTCTTCAATGGTACCATTGGTACATCAAGGCTCATGAAAAGCCAAAATGGCCAGATTTTTGCCAGCTCCTTTTGCAACGATTTGGTCCTGGTGATTTGATGACTTCACAGGAGCCCTCACTAAACTTCGCCAAATTGACACTGTGAGAGAGTATCAGACAAAATTTGAGAAACTAGCTAATCACACAGAAGGATTGTCTGATGAATTCTACAAGAGTTGTTTTATCAGTGGTCTTAAGGATGAAATCCGCTCAGAGGTTAAAATGTTCTGTCCCAACACAATGATGGAAGCCCTAGAGTTGGATAAGTTGGCAGAAGACAAGATTATAGCCCAACAGCACTCCAAACCCACTTTTGTTCCATTTTGAAATATGGGTTCTCAACGACCTCCCATCTCGCCAGCTCCTCAACCAACTACTATCAAGCATTTGTTTGAAACAGAGATGCAGGCATGCATAGAAAAATGGCTTTGTTATAATTGTGATGAGAAATTCACTCGGGGACATAGATGTGTTCAGCAAAAGATCTATCTCTTGGATGTGGATTTTTCGCCTAACTATGAAATTGGTGAAGAAGCTCCAGATATAATGGATGATCAGGTCGACATTCAGGAGCCACCTATTGACCCTCCATCTCAGGAAGACCATCCAGAGATATCTCTCCATGCTTTAGCCGGAATCACCACCCCCCAAACAATGCGGGTCAGGGGTTACTTCAAGAAGCTCCCTCTTACCATACTCATTGATTATGATAGCACTCATAACTTCATTGACCCTCAGATCGCCAAACAGGCTGATTGTTTTATCTATCCTTGCTCCAACTTTGAAGTCATGGTTTGCAATGGGGGCACCTTACCTTGCAAAGGGAAGTGTCAAAATGTGCTTATGTCTATGGAAGATTATAACTTACGTTCTGACATGTTTGCCTTGGCCTTAGGCGGGTGTGATGTGGTTTTGGGTGTTCAATGGTTACGCACACTTGGACCCATCTTATGGGATTTTGCTGAACTTTGGATGCAGTTTTCAGTCAATGGAAAAAAACACAAATTTACAGGCTTACAACCAGGGTCTCTCTGCATCATCAGTTCACATCGCCTGGAAAAACTCCTTAAGAATATTTCACATGGTGTCATCGCTCAGCTCCATTCCATTCAAATGCACCCATCAACGGTCTCTACTACTCCCTTGGATCTCCAACCAATTTTGGATAGATATGCTAGTGCCTTTGCTGAACCAGTGAGATTGCTGCTTTCACGAGACCTTTCTGGTAAGAATTTAGCCACCTCTACATCTCCGAAGGAAATGATGGCTATTTTGCATGCAGTACAGACGTGGCAACCATACCTATTAGGGAATTCTTTGTGCATCAAGACTGCTCACGAGAGTCTGAAATATTTCCTAGAACAACGGGTCTCCTCACTTGCACAACTGAAATTGATTCGCCCACTCCTGGGTTATGCCAATGAGATCACTTACATGAAGGCCGGTCAAGACAATTTGGTGGTAGATGCTCCTTCTCGCACAATTGATGCCCCAGTTTCTCTTTCAGCTATTTCTCTGCTTGTTCCAAATTGGTTGCAATCTGTTCCACAGGGCTATGTCTTCTCTGAACACCATGCGTCTCCATTGGTCAGGCACTCTGGGTTCCTCCAAACGTATAAGCAGGCACAACATACTCCATGCATCTCCATTGGTCAGGCACTATGGGTTCCTCCAAACATATAAGCAGGCACAACATACCTTCTTTTGGCAGGGAATGAAAAGGACAATTCAACAGATGGTGGCTGAATATGATACCTTCCAGCTCCTTCCGGTATTGCTCGAACCCGTACCCATCCTTCCATGGATCTGGACAGATATGCCTATGGAATTCATTGAAGGGCTCCCTAAATCTGGAGGGCAGGCTAACATTACCAATAAATGTTTGGTAACTTATCTTCATTGCTTCACCTCCGAACAATAACCTCCGTGGGCGGAGTGGCTCCCTCTCGCTGAATGGTGGTACCCTACTGCAACTAAAAGTACTCCATATGAAGCAATCTATGGTCAGGCACCGCCATTTCTTCTTCCATACACCCTCAACAGTACACCAATTCAGGCAATTGAAATGAGTCTTCGAAACCGCGATCAAGTTCTTCGCATTTTACAGGACACTCTTCACATGGCCAGAATTCAAATGAACCAACAAGCCGATCAGCACTGTTCTGAGCGCACTTTTCAAGCAGTTTATATGGTTTTTCCTTGTCTACAGCCTTCCAAGCAATCCTCCCTGACACTCAAAAGGCGTACGCTTATCTCTCGCTCTATCATAGAGGTATTCATTCAGTGGCACAACATGCAACCAAAGGCTACTACATGGGCACCACTCCTTCAGATTCAGCATCAATTTTCACATCAAAACTTTTTTTAAGAGAGAGGGGATGTTAAGAACCCATGTCTTTACTTTGTTAGTATATTGTTGTTGGACGCATCTGCTTTGTCAAACATCCCGTAGTATTTTTTGATCCATAGTTTGTGTTATTATTGTTGGGTGCATATGCTTTGTAAGTCGCCCGTAGTATTTATTGACCCATAGTTTGTATTGACCCATAGTATTGGTGCCTAGAGTTAATATATAAGTGTGCATTGAGGCCAATGAAGGCACCGTGAAGTTATTTGTATTGAGCTTGCTCAAAGGAGGTTGCCCCCTCGAAGTGGCCTGCGATCAATAAAATATTCTGTGATTTCATATATTGTGCATTTTATCAATTAATTGTTGTAGGTTCCTCACAATTACATTCACTATTGAGCAAGCTTAAAGAACCTATATTCACAAATGAAGAATTTTCTATATTCACAAGTGAGGTAGAAGTTACTTTCATAATTGAGCAAGATTGAGGAATCTACATTCACAATTGAGGAAGTATCTATACTCACAATTGAGGAGTCTTGAAGAACCTATATTCACAAATGAAGAATTTTCCAAATTCACAAGTCAGGTAGAATTTACTTTCACAACTGAGCAAGCTTGATGAATCTATATTCACAATTGAGCAAGCTTGAAGAACCTATATTCACAATTAAGAAAGAATCCATATTCATAGTTGAGCACACCTGTAGAATATGTTTTCATAGTATTGTTCATTGTGGTAATGGGGAATCCATGCAATTGAACAAGGAAATCAAAAAGGAAAAATAAGCCCCAAGAAACCATGGAAGAAATTACAGAAAAGAAAAGATTGGACATGTCGAATCGAAGGAATTCCATGGATACTCATCCAATTCCAACCATAGATGATGCCATGATCGTTCCTACAAATCATGACAAGAAAAATAGAATAATTCACTAGAGGGGACCTCAATTTCAACAACATTTGATGAACAAGCACCTCATGGCACTAGTCAAGAAGTAAAACGTAGGTGCTCATCGAGGGATGTTTCAATTCCCACATCAAGTAAACCTCAGACTATGGTAACGAATGACTTGTTGGGTAGTGGTTATACAAACGACGAAGTTAGGGAGGCATTGAATGAAGGATTTACGATGGAAGAAGCAGATATTATGGAGACCGTCCAAGATAATGCCCAATTTCCCACATCTAGCTACCAACAAGAGAATGAAAGACAACACGGTCATGTTGAAACGCCGTAGCATCCTGGTGATGTTGTACATGGTACAGTTCCAACACCCTTACCTCCATTAGAAAGTACATGCCGAAGAACTCTGAAACGTATATAGGTTGATGAAAGTATCATTAGTTCACTTGAAGGTACGTTGTCTAAACGCGCTATTGTTTATCAAAATCGACAAATACTTGATAAAAATTTTTATTCAAAATGTGATGGGGATAAGTGCAAATTATTTTTATCATTGTTAAAATCTAGGTCATGACTGTTGTTAGAAGAAAGTTAAGGATAAAGATGACCAAAAAGTCTGGAACAAGTTCTCATATTGTTAAAAGTTTAGTAGATGCATTTAGTACAATTGGAAAGAAATCTCATTCAAAGGATCGCAATGCAACTCTCCGTGTGTTGTTACAATCAATTGTGAACAAAAACACTAGGGCCCTTCGTTTTCTTAAGCCTACATCCAAACTTATTAATTTGAATGTCAAGACACTCTGTAGGTATTGTGTTAGAAGAGAATAACTTGAAACTGGTCAAAAAAATGTCTACGTCTTCATTGGCATGTTGACACGCTCTGATATGAAGCTCATTGATGTGGTAAAAGGACTAGTGCAAGATTTTTGGCATAACAACACTATACCTTCTTCCAACCAAAAATATGTATTAAAATTGAGAAAGAGTTCAAAGGATCGTTAACTACACATTAAAATTTTTCTTGACATGACACAAACATAATTATATGAGATATTTAGGCATGCACATAATGAAATTAACTTGAACCAAAGATCCTTTGAAAAGTGAAAACCACGGTATGTTAAAATAAACACAATTCATAACACATGTTGTTGTTGATACCACATTGAGTATGATTACTATTATGAGACACACACATACACATACATTTTTTGCGTGTATTGCATAACACTCTTGTGCAAGAATGATCAGCTACATTGCCACCAATTTCATCTAGAGACTTTATTCATAGCATTTGTTGTAGTAGGCCAAACGGTTGCACATTTTATCAAAAATATTGCATAGATGGGACATGCACATGGTGTGGTGGAATGGCATTATTGGACAAATGCATACATGTGACCAATGAGCAAGAAATTGGGAGGTAGAAGGTGAACTTGCAGTCATTCAAATATGTCACATATGATATTGATGGAGGGAATGAAATAAAAAAAATACAATTGGTCACTTCTTAGTTTAGTAATGAGTTCTTGAATACTATTTTTGTCTTCAGATTGCAATTTCATATGTAACAATCTAGTGATATATGTCTTTATTGTTGATCTACTAGGTACGGGTTTGTGAATTCATGGAGGAATTCTTTGCAAATACAAAACATTATGTAAAGCATGTACATGTGGCTCATTGGCAAGATGAGAAGTTTAGAACATGAAGGGATACATTTCCTATTGGGACTATCTTATCAGTGGTTGTTTTGGCAGAAAACTACACTCTTCAACAGGAAAACAAGATTCAAAGTCAATACTATCACTAAGACCAAGTCAGCATAATGGTCCATATAACCTATAGACATGGGGCAGATAGTATGAATACAACAAGGTTATATTGAAGGAGTATCATTTCTACATAAGTGATGACAGGTGTCATGACTCATTTTGTACAACATAGCTTTCAATTGTTCTACAATTACTTGAAGGATAATAGTATACAGATGGAACAACATTGGATTTGGTCTAATGGTTGTGCAGGGAAATTAAAAAATGCCCGTGTATTCTAATGGTTGTGTATGCTCCACAAAAGGCACAAGGTGCCACATATTTGGAACTATTTTGAGACAGGACACGAAAAATGTGGACATGATGGAGTAGGTGCATGCATCAAGACTGCATTACATAGGAAATAAATGAATTTCACAACTGTATCGCTCATCCGAGATGCAAAGACCATCATTGAATGGTGTTCTTCAGTCATGGGGGAGGGAGAAAGAAAGCAAGAAGACCAATCAAGTAGGACAGCACATGTACATAGATATTTTTGGGAGTTGGTCGATGTAAATTGATCACAATTATATGAGTGCAAGACCATCCAGGGAACTCGTTCATTTCACTCAGTTAGAACTTCAGACAATGCTCTAGTTGAAATGTGAATAAGGAAACTCTCTTGTTTTTATTCTCCTTGTATTAGTGGTGAATGGGACAATTGTGAATCTATGGATTGGGTTTACAACTGGGATCGTGTAGTGACTCCCCATTGGTTGACGTATAGCTAGTAAATTATTCTAGTTGGAGGAGGACCAATCAAGTATTTCACCAGACTATGACCACATATCAGATCTCGTACAACCAGGTTTGATAAGTATTTTGATCATTTTAATTTTTTTGACAACTAGTTGTGTTTACTTAGTTGACTCAAATGTTGGCACTATATTTTTTGCAGGGCACATATATGTAGTGATTTCCCCGAGATGCAATGCATGGCACAATGACTATTGGCCGACACATTGCTTGGAGGGGAAGTAGACCCTCAATGTCTCATTAAGGGACTCTGAGGCCAATGATTTTCCAATTGGGTCGATGGTTATCAAAGGAGAATATTTCAACCAGGTTTCCCACTCAGAAATTAGAAAAGGGTATGTATTTGAATATTATAGACCAGGTCAGATTGTATACCATTATACAAACTTAGTTATTGGCACAAACCTCTTGCTGCAAACAATGCCAAGGAAGAATGCATCAAAGCCACGATACATATTTCCTTACTCTGAGCACGAGAGGTTAAAGGAAACCCTTGGTATTAAAGGTGGTCTCAATGGTCTACTCGAATGACCATATGTAGGTAGTTTGGTATGTGGTATGCATGTTATATTGTGTACTATGTTATAGGTATGTGGTGTACATGTATGTTATGATTTCGTTTCATGGTCTCATTGATTATTGACATTAATATTTTGACTATTGTAGCCGGAAATTGATAGCTTGATAGATTGATAAATTGCATAGAATTATACAACTTGATAAATTACACAAGCTTCGTCATGGATTTTATTTCTTTGTTTTTTTCTCCCATCTAAGTACACCATAAGATCTACATCCTCGTGCCCATTTTCATGCTCACTGTCGCCATCATAATCCCTATTCTCATTGTCACTATCCCCATGCCCATTGGCACCATCACCATGCCTATTTCCACCATGAACATCAACACCATCCTCCTCCTACCCATGTTGTCACCATCACCATTCCATTTTCCACCATAAGATTCTCATACACCATCCACATAAATATAACCGTTAGATACCTAATTTATAAATGTAGAAACCAAATCAAAAACATAGAAACCTAATATAACCTTAGAAACCTAATCTACCCTAGAAACACAAATATAATCCTAGCAACCTAATCTATAAACTTGGAAACCTAATCTATCCTTAGAAACCTCTATCACCATTTGAATCCAAACCATTATGATACAAATATGGACAAGAGTCCAAAAAACCTAGTTTGTGCATTCATGTGCATCCATTTGAATCCAAACCATTGTGCACAAATATGCACAAGAGTCCAAAACATTTCATACTACAACTATATATGCATGCCAAACAAACTTCATATATTCATGTGCATCCATTTGTATCTTAACCATTGTGCTACAAATATGCACAAGATCCCAAGAAACCCTAGTTTGTATTCTAAATCCCTAGCCTACAAACCCTAGTTTGTAGCCTAAACCCTAATTTGAATTCTAAACCTTAGAAACCCTTTTGTAGACTGGAGCCTAGTTTATGTTCAAAATCCTAGAAACCCTAGTTTGTAGCCACTAACTATCGTTGACCAATCACTAATATCAATTATTTAATGTCACTATTTCCCAAATTGGACTTTTACCATACCTTAGTGAATCGATATGTGATTTGTTTGTGTGATGGATTTCTTAAGGTGTTCAACTTGTGTGGAAATACCCCATTTTAGTTCATCAAGTGGACTCTCACCAAGCTTCCTACCATGGAAATGAATCACTAGTGCACGATCTTCCATAGCCACATCGTCCATCTTAATGTCATCATCAAAAACCAATTTCATCATCGAGTCTCATTAGTTAACACACTTCCTTCATCTATTTTTTGAAGAATGATAACTACCAACCCATGGAACCCTTCCATAAGCAAGAATTATATGTTTTGATGATAACATATAATCATGTACCAAACCCTTAGTTTAAGATCCATGTACCTCACTAAAAACTAGAAATCACCCCAAGATGGAATCTACAGGAACCAACTGCACATGCTTCTTACTGAAATCCTTAGTAATCCTCCCTACTTCGTATTTGCACCATATGTACCTTAAATTATTTTCATTAAAAAATCACTACTTAATATTTAGTTTAAAAGTCATTAAGAAGCCACCACTTGATGTTAGGTTAAAAAAGAATATAAAAATAATAATGAAATCTATAGATAATGTTAAATCTCAAATGTATCAAACATCTATATTTGACATCTAGCTAGAATATAACATTGAATTAGATTATTTCTATTATTATTAACAAACCTAAGGGCAATGGGAACATCAAAGTTTGATGTTCCTCAAAATTTGAACATCAATTTTTATATCCCTTTGAACTCAAAGGGAACCACCAAACTTAGAGATCTTCAAAACATCAAGTTTTCCTTGAACCCCACTCTAGATCACTAGGTCAACTTCATTTTTGGCTAATGAGCCAATTATTACACTCTTTTTTCGTTTAATGTGATTGGAGCGTACATATGCAAAGTCTCAATTCAAGTCATTAATAACTCGAAGGGATGGTAACAATTACCCTTTCAAAATATGAGTATAGTCATCTTTATTATTTTATTGGATTTTTTCAATTTAATTATTTTTCAAGGAGTAATTTTATTGGAAAATTTTCAAGTATTTTCATGGATGGTAAATGGAATAAAGCATGGAACCTTGATGATGGGATCAAGAAATTTGAACCCATGACCTCCCCAATTTTGGTGGAAGAGATCTCATATTTGACTCATGATTGCTTGATTTAATCATAAAGCTTCAATTTTTTTTTTATGAAGTAATAGTCTTCAATTTGCAAAGAGTGAATTTGTAAATTATTAACTAAATATAAACCATATTAAAGGAAATTAATACCTTTTTTTTTGCACGAACCTCTCTAACTTATCAAAGTGGCCCATGGTCTAAGAAACTGTGACCTATGGCATCTAAGGGGCATCTAAGTTGTCAAAATCAATCGAGGATCGCACATGCCTAGACATACTTGCAGGACCTCCTGGAACCCAGTATTGTTGCACGGTTGGAATTCTATGCCCCTGGTAGGGATTCACCACGTGTCCCTAAAAGTCTTTAAGGTACAAGTTGTAACTGGACATATAATGATGATCGTAGCTCGGATCAAATAACTGTCGACTCCATTGGATTTAGGACATCGGGATAGTGCCAGGGGTTCCCCCCTCTTCTGGGTCCATGGCCCAGAGATCATCTTTTAGGTCGATTTTGGAAACTAGGGTTTTGTTCAATAAGGGACTTTGCAATTTTTTCACATAGGGGTCAAATTTGCAAATTCCTCGACTGAGAACTTGTGGCTAGTGTTCCCACATGGAACCTACCTAGACAAACTTGCAAGACCTCCCAAAACCTAGTTTTCTTGTTGCACGGTTGGAATTCTATGCCCTTGGTAGGGATTCAACAGGTGTCTTTGAAAGTCTTTAGGGTGCAAGTTGCAATGGGCTATAGAATGATGACCGTGGCTTGGATCAACGAACCGTCAACTCTGTTGGATTCATGACATTGGGATAGTTCCATGGGTTCCCCCCTCCTCTGGGTCCATGGCCCAGAGATAATCTTTTAGGTTGATTTTGGAAACTAGGGTTTTGCTCCATAAAGGACTTTGCAATTTTTGCACATAGGGGTCAACTTTGCAGATTCCTCGACTGAGAACTTGTGGCTAGATCTCCCATGTGGAACCTTCCAAGACACACTTGCAAGACCTCCCAGAACCTTTTGTTGCACGATTGGAATTCTATGCCCCCAATAGGGATTCAACAAGTGTCCTTGAAAACCTCCAGGAGGTTAACTTCAACATGCCATTGAATGATTACCATGGCTTGGATTGACAAACCGTCAACTCTGTTGGATTCATGACATTAAGATAGTGACATGGGTTCCCCCCCCTCTAGGTCCATGGCCCAGAGATCATCTTTTAGGTCGATTTTGGAAACTAGGATTTTTCTCAATAAGGGACTTTGTAATTTTTTCATATAGGGGTCAACTTTGAAAATTCCTTGATCCAGAACACCACGTGGAACCTTCCTAGACACACTCACAGAACCTCCCATAACCCATTTTTGTTGTATGGTTGGAATTCTATGCCCTCGATAGGGATTCAACATGTGTCCCTGAAAGCCTCTAGGAGGTGAGCTTCAACATGCCATATAATGATGGCCGTGGCTCGAATCGATGAACCATCAAATCCATTGGATTCAAGACATAGGAATAGTGACAGGGGTACCCCCCTCCTCTAGTTCCATGCCCTAGAGATCATCTTTTAGGTCGATTTTGGAAACTAGGGTTTTGCTCAATAAGGGACTCTGCAATTTTTGCACATAGGGGTCAACTTTGCAAATTCCTTGATTGAGGACTCATGGCTATATTTCCCACATCGAACCTACTTAGACACATTTGTAGGACCTCTCGAAACCCATTTTTATTGCACGGTTGGAATTTTATGCCCCCGGTAGGGATTCAACAAGTGTCCCTGAAAGCCTCTAGGAGGTGAACTTCAACATGCCATATAATGATGCTCGTGTCTTGGATCGACGAACCGTCGACTCCGTTGGATTTAGAAGAGATAAATCATCACAAGAACAAGTGGAAACTCAAGAGAAAATATGCAATAAATTGTATCATGCATTGATAGCCGATTGTTGATACAAAATATGACAAAGTAGTCGACCCTTAAATGGTCTGTGAATGTACATATACCCATAAGTACAATGATGTACATGTATGTCAAATCACATATATCCAAGAGGACACATAAAAAATCAATCTTTTGTTTATTTTCCCCCGACTTTGCTCTATCAACCATCTCCTTAGGATTTCTTAGCATCTCTAGAGTATGCAAATCAAAGATCGTTGCTTTTATCAGATAACTGCACTAAGACCCTACCACTAACAAACTTAAAAAATTAACTTATGGCCAAATTATTTATGACAAACACTCACCAAATCTAGTCGGGGTATAGATGCCTACAGTGTGCTCATGGAAGTACTCTCTATAATTGTTCCCTACAAATAAAATATCATATCTTAATTAATTCAACAATATCAACATGTTTATGTAAATTGAATAAAAAGACTTGGTCATTAATGAACATATCACCATAGGAGGAGACCTGGTCACAACCATGGATCGAGTGGAGGGGCCAAGCACTGTTGTTGCTAATGGCTACAATCACCAAATGACGAAATAGTTAGACATGCATGAATAAACAATATATTTACATGATTATACTATTTACAATTGTTGAAATATTTACCTCCATATGACTTGTTGCTATTGCATATGTGGCACTAACTACATCATTAATGACCTTTGTTAGGTTAGGCGTAGATGGATCTCCTATGTGTATGCTATAGAGGACATCTACACCCTTTATAGGAGTGGAGCCTTTCTTATACACTTGTCCTTTATGCACATTTGGACTGCGAGTAGAGGCAACTACGGTTTGTTTTCTAAATATAGCAAGTGATGGCTACAATCACCAAGTGTTGACGTAGTTAGAAATGCATTAATCAATGAAATAACATGTATTAACAAATTGAAAATGTTTAAATACTTACCGATATACGGTATGCTTCCAACAAATCCACTGCACGTTTTTCCATATACTCATGCCCTATCGATTGTGTAATGCTTATCTCCCCACTAGGGGGAGATCACTAGAAGAAATGATTTCCCTCTGTGGGGGACTACATCCTGTAATTTATAAAATTGTAATATTAGACCCTATAGAATTAATTAACTAACATGTGATAACAAACTAACATGTATTAAAAAAATGACATGTTGAAATAGTTACCTCAATGTGAGCTGTTGCTACCAAAGGTCTGACAACATCTCATACATCAAAGGGTTCTGGTGCATGAGCCTTTGGACTAGCCTAGGAATTTCCAGTGGCAAAGTCTTGCCCCATGTCCTCTATTTGTAGCAGTTCTACAAGTTTTAAAAACATTACAAATATTAGCAATATATATACGTGTATAGTAAGAATTTTTTTTGTTCAAACACGACTAAATTGTTAACCATTTACTTACCTGAGTAAAATACCCAGTAAAGCAATCATCTGTCTAGACAAGACCAAAGCAAGGATGGCCACACATTGTGCATGGGTGGGGCTCTTGGCTGCGCTCATGATATGCAGGTCTAGTCCCACTACTAGATGCTCCTCGGCCACTGGAAGGTGGTGGCTCTACCCCACCAGAATGTGGTGGCCCTACCCCACCAATAGATGGTGGCTCTGATGGCCCTACCTGGTGCGTACCTTGAATATAAGTGCTATGGCGAACAACCTCATGTGCCAACTGTAGGAATGAATCTTGCATTTGTGGGACCAACTGATGTGCAGGCGGCACATCTGGCCTGGGTAGCCGCCTACGAGGTGCAACTCCTGGGAAATTTGGATCTATGTGCCTCGCATTGGGATGTTGTTGATGCATCCCCATCTCAACGCCCTGGAACTCCAAGATATCAAAATAGTTGACATGCTTCCCCAAAACGAATTCTGCGTATATTTTTCTAGGAAAATGTAACGGCATTTCCCTATTGTTGTGTGGTAGTACATCAAATACCATGTACCACCGGTCCATCCAATTATCTATGAATGGTTGATATGTACACCACTCAATATAAATATGCTTTTTGTTTACGTTCGAGATTTCACTCGTCCATGGATCTCTAAAAAGGGAAAAGATGTGTTGTTTTGTTATCTTCAATTTCTTAACTTCCTTAGCTAAGTCCATCGGCATATTCTTGCATCTTTCTCTCTCTATATGTGGCAATATCCTGAAGTGCACCATTTGACCTACTAAAGGTATCTATCATTGCATCCAAATTGGATGCAAGCATACGATGTCTATAATCAACAATAATAATTGAGGCTCGAATGTCTCTGAGCCTTTGTATTTCTCTTTGTATGTCTGCGCGCATCCATGCTCACCACTACAATTAAAAAAAAAATTAGTTAGAAACATATACATGCTATAATGACATCTCTTAAAAATGAAAAATTAAAAAATATTGTGCAAGAATGATTACATTACAAACATAAATCTCATCTCAATATACTATAATAACAAAAATATTCTTGGGGATATATGGTATAGATTTGTAGGGACTAGTTGTTTGGGGATATTGTATTATATTTTCCTACTCGGAGCTTCAAACTTAGATTAAGGAGCTTTCTTACAATAATTATGGAGCTTTTTGGGATAAGGACCTCTTATGCTCAAGGGAGTCAAACCAAGTTTGGTAGCAATTGCTTGTTTGGTTGTGTAATATTGTCCAAGGACCAACATAAACCTTTCTCATGGTTTTGAGGCACCTTCAAAGTCCCCATGGTTTGAAGGAGAGTATTTTAAAAGAGGAATATGCTAAAGAGGAAGGTGATAAGGGATTAGAAGGAGGTATGAAGGCTCGCAATAACCTAATGGTTAATGTGGGAATTAGTATGTAATTTGATTATGAAAATTTAGTTTTGGGTTTCATTATATGTTTAATAAAATTTGGGGCAACATAAAAAATTATATGTTTAATAAGGGAATGAGGAAAAATTGAAGAGTATAGATGCCTACCTTTCCAATTCCCCCTCCTCTTCCAATTCACCTTCCTCTTCCAATCTAGCAGCCATAAATGCTCGAGCGTTCTTGCTTCTCCTCACCCGTCGTTGTCGTGGATGGTTGATGCGAATCACATAATGTATGTGATGGTCCGTTTTGGGGTTTTAATATATTGAATATAACGCTCGAGTGTTATGTATTTCTATAACGCTCGAGTGTTTTTGTTTCCTATGCCGTGTGTTAAATGACATGGTAGGCTCAGGCCCGCCCATGCCTAGTTCAAAGAAATGCTCGAGCATTTTGGTTTCACTGAACTTTCGTGTGTTTCGCGAAACTAAGGTTGCATCTAAAAGTCCCTCAACTTCGTGTGAGGGCCCATATATATATAATTCACTAATTATTTAGTATATTGCTTATATCTAAATATCTATTTATTATATTATTAAAAAAATTACATATAAAATAATTATTATATACTATTTAAATATTCTACTTTAATTATTTATTATTACAATCTTTTATTATTAAATTTTAATAAATTTATTATAAGCCATCAAATTATAATTAATTATAAACTATTTTTTTAGAAGTAAGTTAAATAATGAATACATTCAATTTTTTTTCAAAATTTATAATTTTTTTAATTAAAAATGGAAATTCTAATTATAAAATTTTAAAAAATAGTATAAAAAAATTACTTGTGAATAACTACTACCAATAGTTATTAAACTTAAAAAAAAAATTTAAAATTGATTAATAATGACATGAGAAAAGATGAATGTGAATCATGACATAAATGTGGATTTTTGTTTTTTATTTGATGTGTTTTTATGCGTGCGCGCGCGCGCACAGACACACACACACATATATAAAAGGATGAGCTAGGATAGAGAATGGATTAATATAAATTATGTCGATGACAACAATCAATAGAAAAAAAAGCATGCAACTTGCTATTCATATTGAATCAAAGTTACATATATCCATAATCGACATGTGTAGATGACATCAGTCACTAGGCCATGTTAATATGATATGAAATATATAGTAACATTATTATAAGAAAGCATAGTATTATGAACGCAACATTTATGTAGGTTGTTATGATGTATGTATTTGACTAGTTTTGGTTAGATTCCTTATAAGTTAATTTTGTTGTGAATATAAATAAAAGTATAATGTTTACACGAAATTAAAATGATAAATAAATAAAATGATATATATATATATATATTGGAGTTGTCTAAAAATTTGATGATTTGGATTGGACGTTCATTTTTTCCTGGAATCCAATGTTTTTTTATTTTACAAAATCGAAATTTCGCTGTGTTTGATTGGAATTTTTTTATGGTAGAAATGGATTCAACACCCTCAAAACCCCCTAGGGCACCCAAAATTCTAGTATTTAATAGTTGTAACCTGGATTTTGAAAAATTACGACCAGATGTTTTCAAAATCGTGCCCAGAAAATTCATCTATTCCAACTCAAATCGTAGAATTTTTAGACTTATATATCTATATATATATATATTATAATAATAATAATAAAATTCAAATAAAAATAATGTAATTTTTTTTATGAAAAAGTAATATCTCCATTCATAAAATAGGAATATTATCTCCAAGGTTGCAACTTTAATTATGTTGATTTTCAACTTTTTTCCAAACAATGGCTTATGAAGGCTTATGGGATGTTCTCGTTCAACAACAATGGAGTTTATGTGTATTTATGATGTCTATTAAATGCATGCATCTCATTGATGTGTTTAGTGTCTAGTAATATGTGTCCCAAATCGGATTTGATATAAAATTGGAAGCTGGAAAAGAAACTAGGAACACTAGTTCAATTTTGGCCACATCGAACATGGGGTTTCCAACTCTTCCCAAACGCTACAAGAGAGACTCGAATTATCCCAATATCAATTTAGTGGAATCAAATAGACTCAAATAAAACCAGATGACCCATTGATAGACTCCAAATAACTTCCAAATAAGTATGAAATACACTGGTCCCTCTCAAGACTAGTGAGAAACTAGCTCGATTTCCCCCACATTGGAATACTAGTTTTTCAACTTGACCCAAACACCTCCTAATCGGATCTAATCCTTACAAAAAGTTTCAATAAGACTCAAATACATCCAAACATAGATAAATGACTCATTAATAGACCTCATGGGACTTCTATTAAAGTTTTACAATCAATATTGTAAATTGCATGGCCATATGAGAAAGATTTATACATGGAATCACTAGTTACTCAAATATGAACACCATATGAAGAAAACAATTGGATATTTATTATTAACTGTATGGGAACATTAATGAAACTAATTACAATAGTACATGGCTTCATACACATCTCAAAACTCATGAAATACTCAGTTACAATTGTACAAATTCGAACCTCTACCAGAAGAGACACAAAATGGAGTAGATATGATAAAATGGACACATCTTGGTCATCAGACACCTTTTTTGATGAAACAAAAAGTATTTCCCATAGGAAAAAATGATTTGAACCCAATGGAACAAGTCTAATGTCCCATAAATTCTCATAAGTGTCGAAATAAGAACCACCATTTTGTCCCTCCTTCACCGATCCAAGCTCTAAATCCACAAGAAACACCTCCAAATGATAGAGAAGCCTCCAAAATTGAGCCCTATATCACATAGAATACATATAATTCCTAATAATTATATATTCAAGATCAAATGGATCCAATGGTTCTCCGTCCTCAAGCAAGAACTCACAACTCCAACACCAAAATGCCCAAAAAACACCATAAACCTCTGCTGCTACAACTTGAAATTCCAAACACTTGTAGATGAATTCGAACTAGCAATAGAAAATTATATAAACCAGCATCAACTGAATCTCACTTGATAAATCGTAGTGATTCCTCATCACCTCTCATTCACATGAAGCACAATTGAGAAATCTAAGTGATTTCTCCTCTCTTGCTAGCTAGGGTGGAATCTTTCACCACTGAAACTAGTTTTGTAGCAAGGGGAACATATCCCAAGATTGAGAATATCAATGTATCTCTAATACCAAAATTCAAATGACCAAAATCCCCTTCACTTGTGTCTTCACCCTTTTTATAAATATTCCTGGAGCATTTCCCCCTCATTCTAGAATTCTCTCACAAATATTTAACAAAATATCAATAAATGTTATTTTTATGAGAGAATGACACCTTGGGACTCATTTAATTCCTCTTTAATGTTATTTTTACAAATAATAACTTCATCTACCTTGGAAATTCAAATTAGAGAGGCTTAGCTTGATTTTGGGGAAGTTACACTAGCATGTAAGCCCACCCCTCTCCTCTAGTGTCCTCCTTAGCTAAATTTAGGACCTGCAACATGTCATAGGCTGTCATAAGTTGTCATAAGCTGTCATAGGACTTGGTTCTTGTCATAAATTGTCATAGATGTCATAGGTTTTCATAGGTTTTCTATTTTTAGCCTCGGGAGTTACAACCCATGAGATGCCTCCATGATAGGATTCCTTCCACCTTGGATGGGAGTTATACCACATATTTGGATTCATTCCTCCACTAATGCGCCCTCATTTCCCAATTGTGTCCAATTCTGCCTTAGAATTCGAATTTGAGGGATTTACAACTCATGTGGGGCCCAACTCAACCTAATTATGCACCAGGGAAATTTTTAGGGGTGAAATTTCGCCAATTGACTATTTTTGGGCTTCTTTTAAAAAAATAAATTCGTTATTTGGTCATTTTTAGTCTCTAATATCGACTATATTTACATAAAATATGTTTTTTTAATCATAATATTCGCCAAAATTTACAAATTTTAGTAGTATATTGTATGTTTCATATTTGATATTCGCCTACCAATCTATATATCTTTTTTTCAATCCATAATAATCTCCTAGAATGCTATAATTAAGCATACTTTTATAATCCTTAAAAAATACCCTGTTATGCACCCTCCTTGTCCAATTTTTCCTAATGTTGTAGCATTTCACAATTTGGACATCAACTATACAAATATTTGACCCACATCACCACCTTGATAATTTTTCATGACTTTACCAAGTGACTTAGGCCAATGCATCCCCCTAGTCCAATGGAGTGGTCCATAGCAAAAATTTGGGGACATTACTGAAAATAATGTAGAGGGGAAGATTTATAAGTTGAAAAACAATTAACATAATATATAAATATATTTCCTCTCTACATATAAGTGAGGGTTAACTCTACTTTGTCTTTTTAATATTTTTATGTAGTGTTTTTTAATGATTCATATAGAATATTATGAATTATTATTATTATTTTGAATATAAATTATTAATCTTTTGTATTAAAAAGGATGAAAACAACAAGTTTATACATAATGGTCAAAATTTGCTAGAGATAAGGGCAATGCAATCTTGTCCGAAAAATATTTCAAAATTTAGCTTGCAAAGTAGTGAAGATTCAAAATTTGAATTTATTACTGCAATTCTAGTGATGTAGATGCATGCAAATTGACCTACAAGGAAGATACAAAAAAACATCTAATAAGGAAACAAGACAGCTAAACAATCTATCCTTGCCTTACTAGGTGCTTCCAATCCTAGATTGGTTGAAAAACAAAGCTCTCCTCCATGTCCTTTGCTTCCATAGAGGGAGAGGCTTGACAATTTCTACATAGGTTCATGCTTGCAATCTTGTCCAAGTCATCCCAAGTTCCATCTAGTTGTCCTCCTTGTTCACACATGTGGCTTTCAATGTCTTCCATCCTCGATTCCAGATTAGAGGTGTAGTAAGATATCTGCCTCATGGCTTCCAAAATCCCTCCTATTCGATTGTGAACCACATGAATTTTTAAGTCACTAAAATTGTGCCTCATTCAACTGAATAGTTCTCTCCACGATGACATCCTCATTTTTCACTGGCTAAAAGAAGATGAGTCTATTTCTCCTACACTTCTTAAGCTATCACTCCCAGATCAAGGATATATCCCACACCTAGGAGGAGGAGCATGAGGGTTCAAAGATACACAATCTATTTCTTCCAAGACAGACTTCTCCGCCACTTTACTATCAACACTTTTATGTAAAAAATAGTCCTTTCCCAAAGGAAGATTCTCGTTTAGGCTAACTTTGCCTAGGAGAAAAGGAAGATCGATTTCACTCAAAGGAGGATAACCTTGAACTGGCAAGAGAAACTCACCCTTAATATGAATAGAAGCATGAGGATTCTCCCCCAAACCAAAATCTGTATTCTTATCCTCTTATTCAGAGGAATGACTTCCTGAAATGAATTCCTCATCAGGATTCCAGTACAAATTTCTTTCTCCAACCCTCATTTCAAAGTACAGAGAATTTACTTCTTGTGAGAGCTTAGGGGAGAAAGGATGGTGCTGGAAGAGTCATTTGGGAAAACCATTAAGACTCGTATGCAACAAGATCATTTTCCCATGGTCGTGTTCCCATGATTTGTATGCTTTCCGCCACCATTAATTACAATATGATTTCTATTGAGGAGAGATAACTTTCCTAAAGAAATCTTAAGATTAAAATTGCCACCTTGAGAAATATCAACCTTCATAAAGTCAAGGGATTTATGGAATCCACTTCCTTTAAGGGACTTCCTTGTCATATGCAATCATTCTTTGGGCCAATTTTACACCTTGGTTAGCCAGAGAATCAACCTTTTCATTGTTGCTTCGTTTTATATGAAAGAAATAAATGTTGTTATTGAACTTTAGGAGATTCAAGATTCTTCATTGCAAACGTCCCCATTCAATGTCACTTCCTTCGTTTTCTCACTTCTTCACATTTTGCGGATAATAATCAAAGAGTCTCCAAAAATGAGGACCTTTTGTAGATTTAAGGAGGAAATTATCTCGATCCCTAGGTAGAGCGCAAGCCATTATACTTGAATATTAGTCTTACATCCTAGGCCCCATGTGAAAGTTTTCAGTACATTCCCACCAAGATCAAATAAGACCCCCCTCCCACACTCCCCTTGTACCTGCCTCCTTCAATTTTCCCTTAGAAGCTCCATCAAATAAAAGTGCGTGAGAACAATGTTTTTTCTACTAATTTTTGAATTTAGAGTGGACAAGGTTAATTTCCAAGGGGGGATCTTGAGGATTATAAAGCAAGCATTTGGACTGAAGGGAACTCTTCAAAGATAATTAAGCCATTTTGATTCTTGTTTTGAAAGCGTCTCAATGTTCAATCTGCTCATGCCTTTTGCTTTGGAAGTTTCCTACAAAATACCCTTAGAGTGAAAACTTGATACTTTTGGATCAACTTCCTTGTTCTCAAATATTAGTTTGTTTCGAGATAACCATATTTTCCAACAAATGTTTTATGGAGTGCGTTTCAGACCTTGCCGAGGAGAGGATTTCTACCCAGGGTGTTGGAATAATAATCTTGCCATTTACTAAAGAGGTCACCCCAAGTGGAAGGGAGAATTAAAGGAGCACTTAGGCCTTAGAGAAGGTGAGACCATATGTCATAGGAAAATTCACACTCCAGGAAGAGATGTTTAGATGTCACATCCTCCTTTTTACACAAAACACACTAGGACGGGTCCTCAATGCCTCTCCTCTTTAATTTATTAGTTGTAATAATATGATTACAGGCTAGAATCCAAGAAAAGGAATTAATCTTTGGTAAGTAGTTTGGATGCTATATTTTTTCCACATTCTCCCAAAGCGGGGCATCGGGAGCTTTATCAGTTTGTTTTCATAGCCTTCTTTGATAGTATAATAAACCATTCTTCCCCATCCACTGGAGTCTTTGTCCCTGATGTGGGTTGGTGCAAGGCCTTGAATGCACAAGTGAAAGAGCTCAAAATAATAGGATAAATGCTCTAGAACATTGATATTTTTCCATCCTTTCCATATCCCCGAATCCATCCATTCTGAGATGTAATAGAGTGAATTGAATCCATTTATAGAGAGCCATTATCGAATCTCTCGCAACCTTGGTTTTGAAGAGAGAGGAGATTTTTCAAGAATTTTATCCGCCCACATTCAAATGTTTTTCCCATTACCAAGGACCTAGAATAATTTTTCTCTGATTAAAGACCCTACCAATTTACATAGGTTCCATAGACTCATGCCCTTTCCTCATATAACTCATTTGTCAATACACCTCAATCTTGGCTTCTTGATGTATTTTTTCTGGATAACCTCTTTCCACCATTTGTTTTCCCCTGAGACGATCCTCCAGAGGATCTTGGTTCCCAAAAAAATATTTATAATTCTTAGCTCTCTTATTCTAGCTCCCCCATTCCCTTGAGGGAACTTGACCATTTCCCATTTGATAATGGAAAATTTTCTTTAACTGTTCTTACCTCGCCATAAAAATCATCGTATTTCCTTGCTGATACTGTCCATAATGCCTATAGGAGCTAACATGGCATAACACAAGAAAATAGAAAGAGAAGACACAATATATTTAATGAGGGTGATCTTACCAACCAAGTTGAGTCAATGAATTCCCTAATATTGAAATTTACATTTGATATTATGAATGATTAGTTTCTAGTCAGTTGTTCTTCTTATTTTCCAAGAGATTGGGACTCCTAAATAATTGAATAATGACCAATTAATTTGACCATTGAAACCAAGGATTCTAGACATCGAAGGGAGGACCCTGGGAGAACAAATCCAATCATAAATAAAACTCTTTTCTAGAGATAGACACATGACTATTTTCTTTTGGGATGAGGGCAATGGAGTAATTTGTAGCTCCCCCGATTTTGTCCTTGCCTCTAGACCAATTTAGCATTTTGCATAGGTCCTCTTTAACAATATTCCAATTTTCTCTATAAAATCTTATAGGAAATCCATATGGTCTTGGGGCCTTATCCAAGTGTAATATCCATATGGCCGCGTCAACTTGTTCTTCTTCTATTGGTATTTCAAGGGTAATGTTTTCCTTAGGGGATATCAATTTTGGAACACTCCTGATCATCTCATCTCTTAAATTTGAATTGACTATCCCATTATCAAAGTAGAGATATTTGAAGAATGAGAAAACTTCCTCTTTTATATTTTTTTTGTCCTACAATCTGGTTTCTATTCCCATCTCTTAATTGTTTCATGACAATATGCCTTAATTGATCTTTGAATTGATTGTGAAAAAAAGTCATGTTTATATAATCACTAGCTTTCAAATAGATGCTCCTTGATTTGAGTCTCCATTCCTCCTCTTCTTTGCAAGTTATACCCTAGATCTTCTATTCCAGGTCCTATTCTAATTGAAGGGTGTCCTCAATTATTGAAGAATTCTCCCTCTCTTTTTGAAGTTTATCCAGGGAAGCTTGAGCCATATTTATTTCATGCCTTGGATCTTTATAATGAGCCTTTACCCATCCTTTGAGGGTGACTTTGACCCATATGAGATTGGTCTCCCATATAAAATGAGGGGATATAGAAATGTAAGTGTCCCAGTTTTCCGTGATTATCTGGACTACTTCTTCATTGTGCATCCATAAAGAGTTATATATAATGGGGATAGGACCTTGGGACTCCTGAATAGGGAAAGTGAGAATTATTGGCTTATTATTAGAGGCTACTGAGGGATGGATTTTTACAAGAGTGATGGAATATTTTTGAGGAAAAGAACTACTCATCATAAATCAATCAATACATGCCTCTATGTGATAGGGTGCGAACCTTTTGTTGGACTAGGTGAATATGCCCTTTTTCAGGTTCAATGTCTAGCAAATCAAAGTCTGCCATAAAGTCCTCCATAAGTTTGCTAGATGGATCACACACTTTAGAGCCTCCTCTGCGCTCCTTCTGAGATATAGTCACATTGAAGTCTTTTGTGACTAAGATGTTATGGGAGAATCCCCTTTCCCTTATATATGAAAAGGATTTCCATAATACCACTTTTTTGTAATGGATAGGGCCATAGACATTGTAGACACTAATAATTTAATTTTATTTCAGGTCGTCCAATTCAACAAGCAACTAGTTTGAGTTCTCATGCGAGAAGCATAAATTATACGTCTTCTTTTCCCACCAAGTTAGTATTCCTCCTTATGCTCCTTGCACTATTTTTCCATGTTTTTGTCATTTGTTCATTAACAACTGATGCTTCCATCTTGGTATATTTAATTAGGAGAATGTAAGGCTTCTAAGTCTTAATTATATTCTTGAGGGATTATAGTTTTTCCTTCCCTCCTAAACCCCTGCAATTACAAGAGACTGCTTTCATTATTTTCAATTGGTTGCTGGCACAGTCCTTTCTCTTTGTTCTTCTAACAAACCTTTACTATGTTTACCTGTTGTAGATATATTTAGATGTTTGTCTAGAATCATTTATTTTCCTGCATCTTTGTCCTGATCTGCTTCTATTTCCCTACGTTATTTGTTTGATTTCCTTCCTTTCTTTTGTGGAGGATCTCGCTCTTCTTTTGATTATTCCACTGATTTGTCTTCCATGGATTTGAATTTTAAACATGTGACTGATCCCTCAGGGAAATCATACCTTACTTCTTGAATGGGAACTAGAGGTAGGGAGGAAACATAGTCTTCTATCCCTACCTCATATAAAACTAGTTGTTCATGATCTTGGTTCTGGTGAGGGGGTGAAGGAATTTCTCTTATTTCTTGGGAAGCCACTCCTATGTCTTCCCCAATCAGAAAGATCCTAACACCTATTCGAAGAGGAAGCCATTACTTGGGGTTCTGGATGAGTAGGAGGAATTGGATTTTCCCCCTTCTTCAAAACCTGGTGCCAACCCTCATCCAGGGGTGCCTTTGGGTTTGAAGGATTTGACTTTGGACAATGTTTTGTGAAATTTTCATACTCGTGGAAAATTTTGCATTTGAAGGGAAACTACTCATAATCGACTTTATGAAGATGGATCCTTCCATCCATTAAGATATTTATTGCTTCGAGGAGCCCTTTTTTAAGATCAACTTGGACACAAATTATGGTGTATGAAAACGAGGGGATTTCTTGCTCTGATTTATCAATGAAGCACCCGAGAGAATTCTTAATGGACATTAAGTCCTCGTCGCTATAGTGTTGAAGAGGGAGATGAGGAATATTAACCCTAACTAGAACCACATAAGGAACATCCTTCTCAAGGTAAAATGACACACTCCAACGATTAAGATACATCCCTTGAGGACCCATGAAATGTGGTCCATTTTTTAAGATAAGATCTCTGTCTTCCTTTTCTTCAAACATGAATACAATGAAACCAATGCCACATAAATTTTGGTGAACATTTCTTGATATGATAGGTTTCTAGTTCGTACTTAACCAAAATTCTATTACACACGAAGAAGTCCATAAGCTTGTAAATTTCCCACCCAATTCCATTTTTGTAAGCGTAACTGCTTTTAGCTTGGAAGCTGTCAATTTAATATTCACATCTAGAACCACCAACAAATTCACAAATATCGAGTTTAGTCCATTCGAATTTGCAGGAAAAGGATCTAATTGAACTGCCTTACGAAAGTATTCATACAACAACTTCTCTCTCCCCTTCAGATCTAGATCCAAAAGAGGATCCATGAGGAGAAACCGACCCAAACCCTAGCTAGGATAAAAAAACTCTAAAAACCAAAACACATCTGTTGACATCTCCTTCACTTCTTATTCTTATTCTTATTGTTGTTTTTGTTTTCGTTGTTGTTATTATTATGAAAAATTGATATTTTGATTCAAAATCACTTCGAAATTAAAAAAAAAAAATCCAAAAAAATATGTTTATTCATACATGCTTTTCGAAATATAGTTTTCAATCTTGCTACTATATTCATAATTGTTTATTTATATTATCATTTATTAATGATATCAACTTGTAATTTAATATTTAATTCATAACAACAATGTTTTCTTTGCATTTAACCTTTAAAAATTATCTCACAAAAACTTAAGAAGACTTAGTAGTTGTAAAGTGAAAGAAGTCTACTAATTATGATGTGTATGGAACCTCATCATTTGTTGGACCCTACTAATCAAGCAACACTACAAGGAAAAGGCCCTGTAACGGAGGTCACAGCGGATGTTTTTAGTGTTACAAGATTGGCAAAAATTGTCAAAAAAACCTCCGCTACAACCTACGCTAATGTTAGTAGATGTTTTTACGGAGGTCATAACAGATACATTTTATAACTAAAAAATACCCGGCAACCGAAGGTTTTAGCGGATGTTAGTTTATTGGTGCACACAAGTGAATTTATGCGCACTTGTGCGTTTCTTAATATTACGCACCAGTGATGTATGATTAGAAAAAACACACTGGCGCACTCGACCAGAACAAGCACCAGAAAGAATCAAATTTTAACGCCGCACCAATGCTTGAGTATAACATATATGCATTGGTGTGTCTATACAACATAAATGCACCGGTGCGATATTTTATATCATACGCACTGTACATTTTTCCATTGTTTTTAAATTTAACTGTGTCGTACATTTATCAGGTCTCTCCGGTGCATTTCAGACACGAATGCACTCATGCATTTAATACTAGAATGCACCGGTGCTGACAAACTATTAACATGACCTGGTGCAGTTTAACACATCAAACGCACCGTCAGGATTAAAAACTAAAAATCGGTGGGCATAAGATTTGATTGTTCTCGGTGTGCATAAGAATTCTAGATGCACCGGTGCGATTCATAAAATCAAACGCAACAGTGCTCAATGTTATACATGCACCGATGCATAATATTTGTTTATGCGCATTGGTGCGCAATGTTAGTATAGGAGTCTCGGTGCTACATAAATTAGTAAATATGTTAGGATAATTAATACTCCATCCTTGTCCTACTTAGCATTATTTCTTTTTTCCTAGTAGTTGATGATATCATTTTCCCCCTAGTGGTGTGCATATGTCATCTAGGATCCATCAGCCACCTAATGTGCTTTGCATGCATAATTTTAGGACCACTTGATTCAGTTCCCTACATTTTAAGAGCCAACTCAATGTTCTAGTTCAGTCCATTTGATTTAGCTGACTCTTGTGGGGGTTTATGATCTGATTGCCATTGCTTGTGGCCTCATGCACCCTTTTCCTGAGTGATTTGCATGACAAAATCACTAATGTGCCCTTCTTGGTCAGTTAACTGAATGTGTCTTTAGTTAACTGAGTTTTGCTTTAGTTGAGTTGAGTTTGGGTCTTCCAGAGCACTCTAGTGGTGACAATTCCTATGCTAGATAGACTGAGACTCGATAAAAAGTGATAAGCTAATTCTCATTAGGGTTTAATTACTAAATGTCAAATATGGGGTACTACATACAACCACCCTTCAAGAAACTTTGTCTCGAAGTTATGGTCATTCTCAATCATAAGTAAAATCTAGATGCAATATCTCTATTCCTTCTCATGAGAAGACACTTGACCATACTCGTCCCATAGGACCTTTACGTGATTCATAGGAAGGTGCTATATAAATTTTACTTCTTTCATTGTAGGGGATGTTGCTGTTGTTGTTTTTACGCTTTGATACCATATGTAGCAATCACTTTTGGTAATTTCATTTGACAATTTCCATACTAAGATTCCATAGTGTTAATTTACTAAAAAAATTTACTTACAGTAATAAAAACCAATAATTTTTTACAGTGCAGTTAACAACATAATTTTACTGAAGTACAACTCTTAAAACTAGTAAATTTAACTAGAAGATACCTCTCTCGATGCATGAGGCGAATCCTTTGAAATTATGCATCAAGCACGAAATTGATTGAGGCACTTGCCCCAAAGTGGAACACGGTTTTACCTCCCAACCAATTAGGAGCCTAGATACAGCTCCTAGCCCCAGGAATCCATCCAAATGGCCTCCTAGCCCTCCGTGCCCGAGACCCCCAAAGACCATCCCGATACCCCTAGGAGCCTAGTCGGCTCCTAGCCCCAGGAAGCCATCCGAATGACCTCCTAGCCCTCTGCGCCTGAGACCATTTAAAAATTCTTATAAACCCTACAGTCACATATTTGTAACCATACATACCCTAACACTTCATTAAATTAATTTCAATTTGAAAAACAATCCTTGCAAACAGGAAATCATATTTTTCTAATATGCTTAAGTTAATAATATATTTAACTCTCAACCTAATTACTATTAAGTATTGCCTTAACCGGATATAGTAATGTGCTCATGTAGGGTGTGCATGCGTGGCCAACGCACACACTCTTCACATGGGTACTAATAATCACATCCAATTCCCTAATCCATGGTTCTTATATATGAGAAATCAATATGAAAATAACAATGAACAATGCATCATTCATCATTCCATATAATTAAGATTTACTATCATTCATTAAATCATAATTTTTCATGCAAAATCATTAGAAATTAATCAGTGTAAACATATTGAAAAAGTCAAATCATATTTAATCATTAAGGTTTAGAACAATGTAGAAAACCATCCAATCCATCATTGGTTCCATTCATCTTGATAAGTACTCAAAACAACCTAATCACCACTACTTCCATCACCTGATCTCACCATCCCGTCCTTTGTTGGAATATTCTGTGGCGTTGAATACATGACCTAACCACACATAGAAATCGTAAGTGGAAGTGTTGATCGACTACATCGACCAAGCTGCCCAAGCAGGCATCCACTAGTCGTCATCACACATCTAGGGGAGCGTGCTTAGCACAACCCTCCCATGAATCCGGGTTTTGGGGGATAAATGGTGGGAAATGCGGCCACCCCCCTGATAGCACTACATCAACCATACTGTGACATCACATTTCTAAGGGGTCTCATCATTAAATAACCACTTTGGGAAAGTCGCATTCCCTGTCAAAACTCACACTAAGCCATTAGTCATTGTGAATATTGGAATTCACAACTAAATCACATGAAAATTGATATCACAAATCATATCAGTGTTTCAAATCATAACTTCAGTCGTAATTACAACATTTTATACTCAACTATCTCATAGTTGATCGATTTGTATATTAGCTAAATAACAACATACATGTCTCATGTATAAATATATCTAACTATTTCAAGTGACAAGATATTTCACAATCTGATATTGAAATAACTATGTATGTTCTTCCGCATCACAGTACATTTGTTCTATATTCAATGTATAGTTTTAAACTAATATCGAGGTACCACGTTCCACATCCAATATGCATAATCAAATGACATACATAATCATCACCATTACTAAAACAAAATGATAATTTCCATTTACTGTTCATACCTAAGAAGGTCCATATGCTCTCATAACAACATCATTAATCAGTTTAGCTAAGCCTAACAATTAATAATAATTAAAAGTGCTAAGCTAATTCTCATTAGGGATTAATTACTAAATGTCAAATATGGGGTATTACACTAATCATAATGGTCCTATAATTAGATGGATTGTTTTTGTCTCCACTTTTAAAAATATGAGCAATGCGGCTTTGATCCCATGTCTTAGGGAAACACTGATTGATGGCTAAATTAAAGAGCTTCTAAATGTGAGGGATGAGGATAGGCCCTCCAATTTTTAGGATTTCTGCTTGGTATCCCTCAATATCTTTAAATTTCCATTTGGAAAACACTTTAAATATTAAGATTTCTGCTTGGTATCCAACCCCGCAGCCTGCTGCCCGAGCTACAATTCACGGCCTCCGCTCATCTCTACCCTAGCCTCCTTCCAGCTCGCTCTCCTCCTTCACTAGCCCGCAACTTCCTCTACCTTCCTTTCCACGACCCCTTTTCCTACTTCCCTAATCCTGCTACAACCCTCGGATCCTTGTTGAACTCCCTCGCTGGCCTTTCTTCACCTTCGCTGCCCCATTTACCATCCCTAACCTGTTAGCCGCAGCCCTTTTCTGCCTACTCTCCACGCTGTCCCCTGCTTGCTGCTCCTTCCTTCATCCTCCACTTTGTCGCTCTTCGCTTCCGTTATCCTTCACACAAGTCTGCCAATTTGGCAGCCCTTGTGTGCCCCTTTCTTTGCCCTCTTCTGCATACATTCACTAAAGCAACACATTTAATGTAGCACTTTGAATCTGGTTAGTTACACGTTAATCTTAGAAGTTGGTTCCTTGCTGTTTTGTATTGTTTTCATGTTATTCCACTGTGTATGTAACTCACAATTGCACCTACAGTAAATATGGAAAACTGTATTGTTTCTCTCAAGGTCTTATCATAGCTAGTATACATATTTATAACACTAAACAGAGCCAAATTTCAGTCCTTGTATTTCATGTTTATTTAAATAATAATTTTCTTCATTTGTATGCATTGTTAATCATAGTTGACTGTGTTGTTTATACAGATCTGCATTTTATATCCGATCCAGCTTTTATTTGGTTTTTAATGGTCAAAACTAAGTACCAAGTGAAGCAAATCAATGCTAAGTTGTTGAAACCTCATTGGTACCTATTGAAGAATCCATGTCGTAAAAACAAATTATAATACCTCAATAGCATTGTGCTTTTACATACTGACCTAAAGTGGACTGATAACCAACATTGGGCAGACTTATACATTTGGCATATACACTTATTGGTTAATAATTGCAATCTTTTCTTAAGTGTTATGAATTGTCTTATATCAGATTATTGAATGACATTGACAATTATCATTTAATGGTTGGATTGGTTAATGGTTATTGGCAATATAGTCTTTTGATCCAATATTGATTGCATATGTACATGTTTATACATTTCACTAAGTGGATTATCGACCTTGATCATATCTTTTTGCATCGAACATAATATTATTGACTCCATTTAGGCACTGGTCTAACCATAAGATTGCATAGAATATAGTTGGTTGGTTGTTCTAGTGTTTTACAGGATTTCATATGGATACTTCTCCTTGGAGGTTTCGACTTCCGAAGAAGTTAGAACGCTGACCAAGGTGACATTGGGTCACTTTTCTTATTTATGCTTACTGGGAATTAGCCCTGCTAATTTGCCTGGTGACACCTATGTTCAAAGTCGAAATGTAATGAAATATGAAAGTTACCTAGGTACAACAGTAGAAAGGTTATGAAAGTGAGTGATATCAAGGCAAAACACTAGGAAAGTACACCATCATGAGAAAACAAACAACTAAGATCATGGCATGAACCCACCGTGCAACAACCAAGTGAAAGTAGTGACTACAACATAATGAGCAAGGGGAATAATAAGATGATATCCCCAACAATGATCAACCAAAGAAAAGTGCCTTCAATGAGATGAAGATATATGATATGCAGCTGAAGCAACCTCCACCAAAAATCTGTGTCAAGAATGCCAAGAAGAGAAGAGGGTGCATGAAGATTTATATGCCCCTAAGTCCATCCAATGCTACAAATTACTAGCTGAAAATCCCACAAAGTGATGAAAATCACAATGTAAAACCTCATACAATATGAGATTTAACAAAAGTATCACGTCAAATTAATTTTTGGATTCTTTCCACATACTAGAAAAGATTTAGGACTTCTTAATATCATGTCTGTTGAGCAAGCTTTCTGGAATGCATTGGAAGTAGAAACCAAAACGCAGAAGGGACATTCCAAACCAAATCAGCAAATGCTACAACAGTCACAAAAAACGATCTGTAAGTCTTTCCTTTCTACTTCTTCTCCACTACTAGAAATGGGAAAAGGGTGGGGACAGCTTGGGCACTTGGAGACGTGAGAAAAGTCTCCCTGAACAGCCCCACTGTCTCCCATGAGCACCTCCAAAGTCTTCTGTTGAAACTTGTTCAAAAAACAGAAAAAGGTGCTAGATTTTTAAAAAATAGTCAATGTAAAATAACAAAATAACAAAAGCCTTAAGAAGACCCAAAAGGAAAACCGACTTGTCAAGGACAAACTCATTTTAATTTTTCATCATTTTGAGTTTACTCTCTAGTCTTCACTCTTCGAGCAGTCCTTGTTTGAGACTTCACTGTTTGAGGAATATTAAACCTTGCCCTAAGGAAATATGGTGTGCATTTAAGGAATAGGAATGCTAAAGCAAGGAGTTCTAAATTTATTATTTAAGCAAAGAGACAATCCAGTTCTCATTTCTGAGGTTAATTTGCAGCCTGAAAGTTCCATTTGCACCCTGAAATTTTCTTTTACAGCTTGCACAGTCTAGGCTCCATGATATTTTGAAGGAATCCTTAAACCTCCAAGTCCATTTGGCATTGTCAGGTTGATAATTTGGTTTAAATTTCAAGTTTTAGCCTTTTAGGATATGTTTACTGCTATAGACTACAGTTTTGAGTTCTGAGTTTACTAGTTTTGATTATTGACTTTAGTTTACTGTTCTTAACTTGTTAGTTTTGAGAAAAAATAAAAATAAAGGGCGAAATTTAAAACCCAGATTCTGGGTGAGAGATAGATTTCTGACTTAAATATTTCAAGTTAACTGTTCAACTTTCAGTCAAGTCTAGACTCTTATTGAACACCGACATACCTATCATTGGTTAATGGCAAATGCAATTAAATTATAATACAATGGATTGAAATTTGAGTTGTTAAATGTTCATCATTTTATGAAATTAAAAGTTGAGATTTCAATTTGTATCTTAATTTTTTTTTAAATTCATGTCTCTTTCACATCTCCCCATACCTATATTTCAAAATGGGCGTACTCATACCATACGCATACCTCTACCCATGTCTCTGGCAACTATGGAGAAAATAACAATGGGCTGAGTAATAAATTAGCTTAAAGCCTTATACCACTTCTCAGGGCATTTGGTAAAACTTAGCATTTAGCACCTATTACCAGTGCAGCTACTCAGATGATGGATGTCTAAAACTGCAATCTAAAACAAACTAGCATCTACTTTCACAACAACAATGCATTGGTGATGTTGGTTACATTGAGGTATTAAACTCCAGTTCTTCAAATTCTCAACTATTTATTGTTAAGGAATATTCTCCAAATAATTTTGAAGCTTTCTTCACACAAAATTGCCAGATCAAAAGCAATTTAGCCCATGTCATCATAGATATCGGCAGTCAAAAGAGCCTCATCTCTTGGCAGCAATCGAAGAGATTCGACTACAAAACACAACAATACCAAGCTATATCAACTTGGATGGGTCAAGGATACAGGGCAGCATACACTTGTCACATACAGGTACTTCATCACTTTTGCCATAAGGCCTTTAGTTTATACTATGTATTGAGCCTTTAGTTTATACTATGTATTGACATGTCCTACCCATTTATTGTTGCAAAATCCTTCTTGACATTCCTTACCAGTACAATTGCAGGGAACTCTATGATGGCTTCCACAAGACCTATCAATTGCACAGACTCTCGATTCCTTCCTGTTTGGAAGGACAATTGTCAAGCACGTTAATTTGCATAAGTTCATGGCTTTGTGTTCAACAAACAAACAAATTGTTGTTTAGTTACCTCATGCTGCTTTGGAGTCACTTTTGGAGCCCAAAGTTGATGCGTTAGAAGAGCCAAAGGGCACTTGCCCACTTGGGCAATTCACAACATTGATCTTGTCCCAGGTTCTCAGCTGCCAATTCAACCTCTGTATTGGACCACAGTTGCTGAAAGCATTGGAATTGAATGCTACATCAAGGAGATAAATAAAAAATGTAAAATCAAGACAAGCACTCCTGGCACCTGCTTGTGTTCTCCAGCTATTACCCTGCCAAAGAAAGACTATAATTAATAGAGGCTCTGTACGGATTTAGCATACTTGATACAATAACAGTAGAAAACTGTCATCCTCCACCCAGGATTGATTGCCTCAAAGATCAGCTCAAGGGGGCTATATCTTTCATGAAGATCACCAAGTTGGTCTGGAAGCCTGCTTTCAAGAGAAAATTCGGACTCTACAAGTGGTTGGTCATGTCTTTTGGAAATGAGACCTTCAGACCTCACCTTGGTGCCTTTGTGGTGGTCTACTTGCAAAACATTCTTGTTTATACAATGTTAGATTTTAACTTAGCAGTATAATTTTCATCTCTTTCAACTTTAATTTCATAATTACTTTCATCCCACAACTATAGCATCATTCATTTGCAGCGGAAAATAAAACAAGGATCACTGAAAGATAACCATGCACAAGAGACACAAAGATTTATCCTGGAAAACCCAAACGGGAGAAAACCCAACAAACTTTTCTCAGAAGAAATTAATCTCCAATACAAGAATAATACCAAACATGAAGATTAAGCCCTAGCACAAGAATGTGCCCTTCTTCCACAAGAAACCCTAGTGAGGGTAGATAATCTTCCAAGAGAATAAGAGAAACCCCAAAAATTTTCTTTTAGTGAACATTTTTCTTCCTTGAGAAGTGCGCACCAATTGAGAGAGATGTGCTTGCTTGAATGTGAGAAATGAAGTGTGAGAACACTTCTATTTATATGCTGTAGTTGACTTGATTTTGTTTTTGAGGCTGACCTGTACTTTTATTTTATTTTTTATTTATCTTTTATGTATCTTTCAAGCCGACTTGTCATTTTGTCTTCTAGGGTCAATTTACCCCTTTTACTGGGGTAGTTGTGCTCTTCCTTGCTTTCCACTTTCTCTGGGACTTCTTCAATGGATTGTCTTGATTCCTTGGTCATTTCTTCATCATAGAAAAGTTTTCCTCATTAATATCTCCTCACATGCGGTCACATTCTTTTTAGTAGAGCTCTAATGTTGGTTTGACCATACTCTAAGAAGTCCCGGACACTTCTTAGAGCCAATTGTCAAATTCAACATTACATTAGACTTTGTCTAATATACAAGGAGATAAGATCTCCTTGTAACATAGACAAGTCATCTCACTCTACAAGAATAGATCACTCCGGCTAAGGAGCACTCCCACCTGGAGTACGCAATGTGACCTCTAGCCTCCTACAGTGCAGTCAACACATGACTGAACGAGGCTAAGAATCCAAGCCATAAGACAAACAGTCAAGGGCTACGATGGGGCCATTCTCTCTGGGTTGCGAACCCATCCAAGATAATGATCTGCAGAATGTTTGCCCAATGCTGGAACCATGGAGAATATCAACATACAAAACCTGGGAAGAGCATCGGTATATGTATGTATAATGTTGGATTTGCTTCATCAAATTAAACTGCAGGTGTCCAAGCAGATCTGGATAAAGTCGAGGTACTCAAAGAATAGCTAGCTTCGACAACAGCTTTAGACTTGAAGAGCTTTTTAGCTGGCTTGAACTTCTATTGGAAGTTCATTTGCCATTGCTCTCACATAGGGCATCCTCTGCATCAGCTCAATACAAGAAAGCACTTGCATGGGGAATGGAGGCTAAAGTAGCTTATTAATATTGAAGGATCCTTTTGCTCTGCACCAGTGCTTGCACTCCTTGATCTTTAGCAGTTTTATGAAATAGAGAATATGCTTCTCAATATGCAATACGCAAGGTACTTCAGCAAGGACACCCAATGGCATATCATTTTTAAACTGTTACAAGCCAAGGTTAACTTTAACACATGATAAGGAGTTCTTATCCCTAGTTCCCACTGTGAAGCATTGATGCCATTATCTCCTTGGCAAAGAGACATTCCGCATAGTCATCACCAACCCCTGCAATTCTTGAACTCCCACTGAAAGATTCAAAACCATTACCACTTGAAGTGGGCATCATACCTGTAGCAGTTTTACTTGGGGATCAAATACAAGAATGGAGACTCTGTTATGTGGTATCAGAGCACGTTTTAGCTGTTCTATTTTAACTTCCTCCCTACAATTGTAGCCTTTTTGCAATGCACTATATCCTTTACAAGAACTGCCCCAAATGACTGCGTTCTCCAATAATATCTTAGTCCCAAATATGTTTTAATACAGGTGGGATGGAATATGGACTGACAACTGGGCAGAGAATACTCAGAATAGTTTGGTTGCTTTTGAGTAAGAAAGGTGTGGAAAAGGATTGTTCTTTCCATTGTAAAATCCCCTTGGTGATGTTATATGCCTATGTGGAGTCTACTCGTCCTGGTTGGTAAACTCCTCACATTCATCTAGAATACTCAATATCAAATAATAATGACCAATTGAAACATTTGGTAGTAATGGGCCTGGAAAGTTCTAATATTTTTAGCATTATGTTGCTGTTTTGGTGAACTAATGAATAGATCTTCACCCCATTTGATGAGAATTGCTTCATTTAAACAGGTCATTACAAGTTTACCGCCTCCAGACACGGGAGCAGATCTTAGCTATCACACCCTAGATGATCAATTGGCACTTCTCACAAAGGTAACCATTTAGCTGCAAATTAGTTCTATGACAAAAAATTGAAACATCAACACTAGTTCTAATGTGTGCTATTGATAACAAGGCAGACAATTTTTAAATGATTTTTTCCTGCCTTTTTAGGTTTTGAATGCTGGAGATGATCAAGTGGGTCTGGAACAATTAGAAGAGGATGCTGATGATGTTACCCTCCTAAAAGCTCGCCGTTCAGTAGGATCAATGAGTGCTATGTCTGGTGCTAATGGCATGTTATACATGGAATACAGGTATTATTGAAATCTCATCTCACTCGCAGAATAGCAACACTTTTATTTTTGGGTTTTTAGCCTTCAACTTCTGCAGCATCTGCCTTAGACTATCCAGTAATCAAGGTCTGAC
This sequence comes from Larix kaempferi, assembly GCA_027924585.1. Classification (NCBI taxonomy): domain Eukaryota; kingdom Viridiplantae; phylum Streptophyta; class Pinopsida; order Pinales; family Pinaceae; genus Larix; species Larix kaempferi. Next base: position 3,883,641 of record BSBM01000018.1, on the reverse strand, counting down.
TTGTAAACGTGATCAATTTTCAGCCGCGGCAAACAAGGCATGCACGGTCAAATGAAATCGAAACCTCGTGATCCAACTAAGCGACATAATTTATTTAAGAAGCGTTTTGTTTGACATGAAAATAGAAATAGCGCACGAAAGGCTGCATTAAAGCTACCTTTTCCAGGAGTGCAATTTCTTGCTAAGGAAGGAAATTGCTGCCTGGCAATGTCCTTCAAATAGATTTCATATTTGGTTATTATATGCAGCCATGCATCATGTTTGGTTAGATGAAGTGATAATAGTTCTAAAAGTAAGCTCATTTTGGGGATCAGATATGTTATTTTCAGCAGACATGAAGTTTGTAATTTTCTGTAATGTTGTCTGCACATGATGAAATCTCTTACCTCACTTTTGGAAGTGAGCTCTAATTTGTATATCTCTTCATATTTACTTTATTTGTGAAATGATGGTTTTTACATGTCACTCACCTTACACAGTGAGCTTTATATACAAGCACATTTCGGCAGCTATGGATACCAGGGTAAACATCATGGTCCAGCGAATAAATTTGATAATTATGTTCGCCAAATAAATTTGATTAAATTCGAATTCATCCATAAAATTCCGTAATGTATGGAATTTTTGGAAAATTTTGAATTATATATATCTTCGAACTTAGCAAATTATATATATCTTTTAACAATGCTGGACAGTTTTAGAGATCTCACTATCGAGCATACTTACAGAGTGAACAATGATGTTGCTGATTCTTTGTCGAAACTTGCACTTGATGGTGTGCCAGGGGTACTCTTATGGGAAGAATGGATTGAAGACATCTGTGTCCATTTTGGTTTCATAAACTCTTTTCTTTCAGAAGTTTACTAGGCTCTGTTTTTTTAGCTGTATGTCATTTAGACACTTTTTGTATGATGATGAAGTGCAAATGGCGTGCATAGGCTAGATAGTTTATGTTTTGATACTGTTTTTTGTTTAGGACAGTAATGTTATTGTAACTAATGATACTGGAGAATCAAGGATTAAATGCCTTGATGTGGTATGTACTTTTTGATTTCTCAGAAATAACAAAAATACAAAAAAACTTAGCAAATTTTATTAGTATCTTTTTGCAATAGCAATTTTTGGGGGAAATTCCATTATCATCGAATTTGAACATGCACATACTAGGGGACTTGGTCCTGTGTGTTGACAAGGAACCATGTCGTATTACACCCGGATATGAATGTTAGGCGACCTTGGCGGTCACCAAGCATTCATTTCCAATGTTAAAATTTGACTTTTTTAATCTTGTAAACGACACTTTGATATTATTTCGGTTTGGCAGTGCATGAATTTTTTGAATGTTTAGAATTATGTATCTTTTTGAACTTTTTAGTAAATTTTATCTTCTCTCTTTTTGCACTAGGCATTTTGTTTTTAATTTCATTACTGAACCAGGGAACAAGGTGAACCATATTCATTTACCAAGTAGGAAATGAACAACTAATGTATTGAATATGTAATATAAGGGATAAATGATGAGGTGATACAATGCTATGTGATGGTGTGTACTTGTAGCATTGACTAGTTACAATGGTCGATAAGTCACGTCCCTTGATTAAGTCATGTTTTTTTAGTTATGATGTGTTATTTCATTTATTATTATTATTATTACCTTTTTTAATATATCTATACTAATTACATTGCCTATTTTTTTAAGTTATGATATCAATTCATTTATTATTATTATTAATATTTTTTTAATATATGTATACTCATTACATTGTTTTTCTTTTTAGGATGTTTGTCTTCAAAGCATTTTATGGAAAAGCTTGTTTTTGTTTTGACTCGTGGAATTTGTTTTTGTTGACTTGTAATGCCTTCTCGTGACTCTCTATTCTTGAACCTATGATGGATTTTGACACAACATAAGGAATTACGAAGTTGAGCATAATTATTTTAATGTAAAATGGTCAAACTACCCTAACTTAATTTTCTGCAAAACTATAGTGACAACTTTCGTGATTTGGAAAATGGTAAGATTACATAGCAAAGCTTCTATTCAATATAATAGGATCTTCATTTAGTTTCCTGTATTGATTTCATCTTTGGTTAGTTTGTTGAAATAATGTGATAACTTATAATTATGGTGATGATAAGGTGTCCTAGTAACTTGTGTCTTGTTATTGGAAACCTCATGTTACTATTGATGATATATTGATTGATACTAATTCCATTTGGATTGTATTAGTTTCTTTCTCCGAGGCATGAATTTTTACAATCACTGAATTCTCTATGTCAACAGGGTCAATGATTATTTCTTTATTAATCATCGATTCTTTATTGGTAAGTTGTTTCAACATTTCTTATTTCGACTTTTTTTCACTTTTTTACTTAATTTGTGCAATCAAGAAGAACCAAATGAATCCCGATCGTTGGTGGTGGAAGAAATTATGGCAAGTGCAAGCACCGCACAAAACTAGAATCATGATGTGGTTACTTTTAAATGAGAAAGTTCTGACATGGGACAAGTTACAGGATCAGTTCCTTCTAGGACCCAGGCGCTGTGCACTATGCAGATCTGAGGGGGAATCCGCAGAGCACCTCTTTCGAACATGTCCCTTCTCTATCCAAGTCTAGCATGGAATAGGGGATACCCTCGGCATCAACCAGCCTTGAGAAGCCAACACCCTCGAGGCTAATCTACTGTCATGGTTTGACAACCTTGTTCTCCACCATTTGAAATGCATCCCTTTTTTCGTAGTTTAGTTCATATGGTTGGCCTGCAATGAGTCCATTTTTGCAAACAAACAATTACTGGCTTTTTTTGTTATTACACAGGTTCTAAACACTCACTACTTCTTCATTGATCAGAAGATCATAAAACAACCCAGGATTTTGAACAAACTCAACATCAACAAGGGAGACTACTACGGATTTTTCGATGGAGCTTGTGAGGCAGAGCAATGTGGGATGGGAGGCACTCTGGTTTACAATCAGATAGAAATCCAATACAAAGCAAATGGGGGCCCAGGAACTAACAACCGTGTAGAGGGACTAGTGCTCAGAACCCTCTTACAGTTTGCTCTCGAGAAAAATTGTCATAAGCTGAAGATTTTTGGAGACTATGCTTTGGATCAACCACATGAGCAACCACCAATGCATCTACAGCCTTCCACTACACAACTTGGCACAAAACCTCCTTCAGATGGGTAAGAATTTTGGATCAATTGATTTTCTTCACGTTTATAGGGAGCAAAGTGGGGAAGTCGATACCTTATCCAAAGTGGGAGTACTTCTGGATGTTGGGGTATGTATCGTGACAACAAAGCATGATGGAATCCATGTCCAATCAAGGAAAATTTTAGACTTCTAGACGGAAGCATAGAATACTAAACTGGTTTATCTCCCCCTTTTTTTTATATGATGATCTCCAAATTTTGTAATTTGAATCCTGTAATACTCTTGTCAAAGGAGAATGTTCCACTTTGAAATTTGAAAAATAGAAATGTATAAATTCTAGTAAATGAACAAGTAACGTTAGATGTCTAAATGACAACCAACCTGAGGAATGTATTATGTTTTCAAGTCTTTTGAATACAAAGAATACGATTTTTTTTCCATAGAAAAAAAAAGCTTTGACTATGATTCTTAAGGTGAAAATTTTCTTCATCTTACTAGTGACAACCTTGTCAATTTTTTTTTGTATTTTTTGTAGTGACTTTGATCATTTTGAAAGATGATCTTTGAAACATTTTTAAGGTCTTCTAATGCGGAAACCACTAAATCTGACTTCACTTTGAATGTCTTATAATGTTTTCTTATTTTTATAGGAGAATCTAAAAAACTACTTCATATTAAAGTTGAAAGTTCTAATGTTTCCATCTAGGGTGAACCCAAAATTATCTCACCATCTTCTTTTCGTATAATAGCAAATTCATGGCAGTAATTTCATATTGTTTCTTGTTTGAAAAAGTCTTATATTTTTTGCTATATTTCATTGGGGAATCAATAACTGGTAAGCGAATTCAATGATAACATGATTATTATGTTCAACAAGAGGAATAGAAATAATAATATATTTCCATTTTATTTTTCCTTTTATTTTAAATAGCACTCTACATAATTTTTTTAGTTGTTAGCGAGACTCGTTTTCATTGAAATTTATATCAAAGAATACTTTAATTATATATATAATGCTTACATCTTATATATATATAAGATGTAAGCATTATATATATATATATATATATAACGAGAGGTTGACATTGGGGTGCATGGGAGGGATCCTTTTGGATCCTAGAGGAAATTGAGTATTTTCCTATCAACAGGGCTTGGGAAGAGCCACCAACAATATTGCAAAACGATATAATTTGTTTCTAGTTTTGGACCTTGCTATTTCCTTGGGCATCGAGAGTCTCATTGTTTTTTGCAGACTCCCTCCTTATCATCTCCCAGTCTCGTTATATATATATATATATATATATATATATATATATAACGAGAGGTTGACATTGGGGCACATGGGAGGGATCCTTTTGGATCCTAGAGGAAATCGAGTATTTTCTTATCAACAGGGCTTGGGAAGAGCCACCAACAATATTGCAAAACGATATGATTTGTTTCTAGTTTTGGACCTTGCTATTTCCTTGGGCATCGAGAGTCTCATTGTTTTTGCAGACTCCCTCCTTATCATCTCCCAAACTCGAAAAAAGGTTCCAATTGATGATAGAATTGTTGGGTGTCTCCATGACCGAATCATAGATCTAATGCAAGCCAAAACCGACGTCAAACTCTTCCATCTTCGAGGGTAAATAATGCTCTTGTGAATTAGCTTGCTAACCAAGCCTCTAACATTGCTATCGGAAATTTGGTTAAAAATGGAGTCCATTGTCATTGTTGGATCCCCAAATGGTTTTAAAGACATGATGCAACATACTTTATACCCCTCTTACATGATAGACACTTGTCAGCGTTTCAAATTTAAAGTACCTGCATTAAATACTTCTCGTGCATGGGAGAATTCCCTCGAAGCTTTGGCTTGAATCAAGTGTTTCCCCTTTGCTTAATATGGCGTTTTTTTGTTATTCCTTCGACAAATTTGGGATTAACAAAGGGTCTAGGCTCTGGTCTATAGGGAGATGCAATTACTTGGGTGTCAGTGGATTGTTTGTCTCTCTGGTAATTCTTAGGCTGTTGTTTATTCTGGTCCGACATTGTTTGTGTTTCTTGCTTGTGTTTTTCTTATCCCTCTACATAGTCGAGAAGAGTGCGGTGTTTGTTTCGGAAACCCGAGACTATAGCCAGCATGAAAGCTGAGGAAGAAGCGACAATGGAGTTGTTGGCCTTGGTCAAGGGGCTTCAGGATGTGAAGATCAACATCTCGATCCAATCCGCCCTGCAAAGGACCAATCTGTAGCTAGAAGGTGTCTTGGATGCGATTTGAGAAGTAGCTGCTCATGTGTCCATGTTGGATCATCATTTTGATGATTTGGACCATCAAGTCTTGGTTCAGGGTGCTCAATTGGAAAATCTTACCATTGTTGTGAATCTTGATCACAAATGTTGGTTGGTTATTAGTCCAGGCCTACAAAAAATGTTGGTTCTAAAACAATGGATGAGGAATCTATCCATAAGTCTGCTGCTGCCATAGTGGAAATTTCTAGTTCTCTGGCTCAGTAAGAGGAAAATTGTGATGGATGATGTCTTGGGGTCTCTGTTTTAGCTGTTGTTTGCTTATGTTTTGTTTTTGTGCTATTCTACTAAGACAATTTATAAGGATTTCTAGCAGTATAGGTGTTTATATTTATGTATGAGTTCTAATAATCTTGGATTTGCAAGTTATCGAGGAGTTGCAGGATACATCTTTTCTAAACAATGTTTTCATAGATTCCTAGGAAATTTTGTAAACCTTATGGTTGTTTCTACAACTTTTTAATATATAAACAATTTTCTAAAAGTGATGTCAACCTCTTTTAAAATATGTTTTTGTTTTCATTCATACTTATATTACTACCTATACCTCCCTTTATAATATGGGAACGTTGGGAATGTTTTATTCAATTCTTATGAATCGTAAACTTAATACTTGTTAATACTGTTGGGTTATTGCTATTTTTTCATTATTTATTGAATGAAATGTCATAAAAGTTGCGATGGTTAATATGGCAATGATTTGTAACATTATCACCCATTTGTCTTTGATATTGACTCGATTATTCCATGGGCTGTTATATATGAAAATGTGTATCCCAATTGTTGATAACGAACAACGATTCTAGGTATACAAGTTGGCATAATATGATTACAATTATGGTATTTAGTTGGTAGTATTTGGATGAGGATATGTTATTTAATATATTATTAATTGTTTTTATATATGAGAATATGTATCCCAATTATTGACAACGAACAACGATTGTAGGTATACAAGTTGGTATAATATGATTACAATTATGGTAGTTAGTTGGTAGTATTTGGATGAGGATATGTTATTTAATATATTATTAATTGTTTTTTTATTTTTATTATGTATAAAATACATGCTAGAAAGGAGATAAGTCGGTTGAATTATTAATTTTTTTTAAATAAAACTCTAATTTTATTTCATTGGATTATACTAAGTGTTTTCTATTCATTTGTGTGACATTGCCACCACTTTCTTGATTATTTTCGTGTTGATTATAAAATGTAGTGGGAATGGTGATTGAACAATGGCCAACTTATTGATGGATTTTTAATATTTTATTTGAAATCCCAGTACTTGGCACTGTTTGTTGAAATTCCATTGTCACTAAATTTGAAAATGTGTGTGAACCATGGGACTTAGCCCTAGATATTGAAAAAGAGCAATGTCATAGAAACAAAGAAATTAATCATTGATAATGACCCAATTGGAGATCGACAAAAATGATTAAAATATCAAAATTTGAGTCAATTAACTTTGTAAAAAAAGCTATTCGATATTATTTGGGGTGGGCTTTCTTAGAGTGCTAGATGTGCCTCATATTTCAAATAATTGTGTTTGCTAAAATAATTTGATTAAATTCAATTTCTTTATAAGATTCACTAGTGCATGGAATTATTGAATTTGTATCTTTTTGTACTTCCTAGTGAATTTTATCTTAGTTTTGTGCATTAGCAATTTCTATTGAAATTCTATTGTCACTAAATTTGATCACATCAATGAACTAGGGGAATGATACTACAAAAATGAACTAGACACTTATTGAAGAAACCCTAGATAGATTTGAGGAGAAGATACACACAATAACACGATAATACATAAAGGAAATACATCAACACTTACAGTAGATTCACCTATCTTATATAGAGTTTGAAAGGTAAATTTGTCCAAAACCCTAAATGCTAATAATAATTGGATAACCTTAAAGTTACTAAAGTGAGTTCATGACATGTAAGCGTTGTGTATTAACACCATCTCTTAAGACTTACAAAACTGAGAACAAAAGTGACTAAAAGTGAACACATTGGCTACAAACACATTTAGTAAAAACTAAAACTACATAGTCAAACATTCTTTAGATGCTATTTTGAAAGCAATGCTTGAACTACTAATACTCCTTCAAGTTGCTCCCTATTCCTCTGAAAGTCATGCTATCCTAGTTGTAATCCAAGTTCTTAGCATCATTGGATACCATGTGCATATGAAATGTTTTGTAACCCTTGTAAGGGTATGATACATAAATTTTAGATCATGGATCTCCCCTAAACTATAGAACAATAATCCCCACATGTATGTGTCATAACCCTAATCAGATATAGTTTTGTCGATCTCCAACCATCCTGGACTATTTAAAAACTATCTATCCTCCTTTGCATCACTTCTTGTCTTCAAAGTGTGGTCCTCTTAAAATGCAAACAATGTTAATACTTCAATGAGGTCATCACCGTTGTCAATCTTTAATGGATCTCCAACAATGGATACATTTGTTGAGTTCTTAAGCTTTCATTTGAGGTCATTGGCACATTTTTTTGTAATGAAGATAATGTACACGTAAACATTAAAACAATAACAATTAATTAGTGAAGTGACACATTTTAATTAAAATGCACAACCTAATAAAGGGACATGTCCAATCATCCATGGTGACCACTCAATGCATATATAAATATATCGTCTCATGACATTGTGTTCATCCTACCCATTTTATCATATATTCTTATTTAAATAATATTTGTTCATCTTATCCTATTTGACCATCTATTCTTATTCAATTAATTTCAATTGAATAAGAATAGCTGGTAAAATAAGATAGGATGAACACAATGCCATGAGATGATATACTTATATATGCATTGAGTGTCACCATGGTTGATAGGACATGCCCCTTTATTAGGATTCCTTTTAATTAAAACGTGTCACTTCACTAATCATTATTATTATTTCTTTAATGTTTACATGTATATTATGTTAATTACAATTTACTTAATAAAACTTAAGATGCAGTTTTTGACATGTTTTTGGCCTTTAAGGCCCTTGTATAAAAACATTATGGGCATCAACTTTAGAAGCTAAGAAAATATAATGGAGGTGAATACATCAATATAAATATTAACACTTGCTACACTAGATAGGGTATATGTATGCAGCACACTATTCCATACACACCACAACAAAATGGTATTGCTAAGAGAAAGAATTGCACCTTAGAAGAAATGACTAATTGTATAGTCCAATCTAAGGAACGTAGTCCTCTTTTTTTAAAATAAAGCATCAATTGTGCAAATTACATAGTTAAATGCACCTCCACTAAGGCTTACAAAAATATAGCACCCAAAGAAACATGGAGAAACATAAACCCAGATGTAAACCATTTTTGAGCATTTTGTAGTAAAGCCTGGGTAAACATTTCTAACAAGAAAAGGAAAGCCTTACAACCTAAAAGTGATAAGTGCATTTTTAAAGTTATTTAGAGAAGTAAAAGATCAATAATTTCTTGTACCTAATACAATATAAGTCATTGCTAGAAGAGATTATAAGTTTGATGAAGGTCTCTCATCTTTTCTTGCTTGGTTCGATGTTTGTTTCATTTAGGCCCATGATCCTCATTTGGTGCATGTGACATCTCCTTTTACTCCTATATGGGCATTTTATTCTTCTAATTTATATCATTCCTCTCCTTCTGATGATGACAATGAGGATCAAAATAGTGCTTCATTTTCTCATCCTCGTCCTCCAGATCAATCTAATGAACTTGAGCCTACACAATCTTCTTAGCTTGATTGATGTGTTAGTACAACAAAGGAAGTTGATGGTGATTTAATTAGTGGTCCTTCTAATCAACACTATATATATTCAAATTTCCAATGAGCTTATTCTCTTTTGGCTCAAGTTCTAAAGACTCCAAATCTAAAAACTAAATAAATTTAGAATGGGAAGCAACTATGGATGAAGAGTTTTGTTCCTTGATAAAAAAACTATACTTGGAATATATTCCCTCTTCCAAAAGGAAGAAAACGAGTCATATGCAAATGGGTTTATACGACTTAGTATGACACAAATGGTAATGTTGACTTACATAAGCCTTCATTAGTTGCCAAAGGATTTTAACATGTAGAAGGTTAGTGACTATACTGAAACCGTTGGCCCCATTGCCAAAATAAATTCCATCTACCTTGTTCTTTCCCTTACAACTTCATATCAATGAGAGGTCCATCAAATGGATGTCAAAACCGCCATTTTGCATGGATATTTGTAAGAAAAAATTTATATGGAACAACCTCCTAGATTTGTTTAGAGTTACTCAAGCCTTGCATACCACCTCAATAAATCCATCTATGGCCTTGAGCTTGGTATGGAAAAATGGATTGGTTCCTTCTTGACTTTAGCCTTTCTAGATGACTCTCTAACCCTAATGTCTATACCAAACAAGTAGATGATTGTCTTCTGATACTAATACTTTATGTCAATGACCTTATACTCACTAGTAGCAACCCCAAACTTCTAACCCATGTGAAATCCAACCTCTAGAATAACTTTGAAATGAAAAATTTTAAGACACTTGCAATAATTTTTTGTCTCCAAATTTTGCAAATCCAAGAACGTATTTCTCATTCCCATCTTAATTATGCATGTGATATTCTTTGCCACTTTCACATGGTGAACTATAAATCATACCCATTTCCTTTTGAGTCCAGAATTAAAAAAAAATTCCACCTGCACCTTACGCAAACTAGTTGTTGCTTTGTATGGTTAATTAATTGGAAGTATTTTGTATTTAACTAATACTCACCTAGACATCGTGTTATTGGTCTTGCTGCTTGTTACATGAAAGAACTCCATGAAAGTGATTGGTAAAAGACAAAGAGGAAACTTCGATATATACAAGGTAAGTTTTAGTTTGCTAAACAATATAGTTATGAGGAATCTTGTATGCAGGTTGGTTTTATAGATTTTGTTTGGGTTGATGATATTGATGTTCATAAGTCTATTTTAGAAAAAAAATCAACCTTGGTTTTGTACCTGTCACTTAGGTTTGCAAGAAATAAAATACCATTTCTCTTTCTTCTGCAGAAGAAAAGTATCGAGCATTAATTCATGACATTCAAGAAACTCTTTGGACTTGACAAATCCTTTCAAATTTTGGATTATAACAATAGCATTTGACCACACTTTGGTGTGACAGTTAGAGTCCCATTCAACCACCAAGGATCTCATACTTCAACATCAATGCAACAAATACATTGAATTACATATGCACTTCATTCAAAATCGTATTGGGGAGTGCACCCTTGAATTGTTATGTTATAATACATATGATCAAGTCACTAACATTTTCACAAAACCCTTCACAAAGGTGAAGTTCTTATAGATTTGGCATATGTTAGGAGTTTAGGAAGTTGTCATTAAGGAGAGATATGATTTAATTCCTCCTTCCTTCTCCTTTTGTCACTTTGTAAATCCTTCAATCCCATCCCAAGTTGTTATTAGGGGTGGGTGGGGGGTATTAGGATATTTTAACACTAGGAGATAGTTAAGGTCATCTTGGTCTAATGTAATGTTAGGTTGAAGTGTACTTTTCAATGTGTTTACTTAATGTTCTTTTGTACATTACTAACTTGGCGATCACAATCATATCATGTACATGAGTAATTCAACAGTTCAAAGATCTCATTTATATGAATGACACTTTATCTATGGTTGAACACTTGGTTGGTCCAAGATTTTTATTGAAAGAGCATGGAGGATCATTTGTTGATGATTAATTTCAATTTATGTTCATGTAATATTTTTTTGCATTAATCAATTGCCCCAATTATTCGTGTTGTTAGGGTCATGGATTGTTTCCCTTTTTTATGGTTTTAACCATGTCAACATTGGTGTACTCATATTTGATCTTCATATATGAGGATTTGTCTTGAAGTTTTTCACCTTTGTGGATACAACCTATTTTTTGAATAGATGTGAGAAACTTGAAATAAATTTCTAGTAAAATATAGTTAACCTTAAGAAGCTTCACAATGCTCAAAATATGTTGGTTGTGGTAGGTCATTCATGGATAATATTGAATGATAACATGTATGTTCTTTGGATCCACAAAACATATGTTTCATTGACAATGTATCTGAAGCACCGAATGTTTTTCATGACAAACACACATTTATTTAGGTTGGAAAAGAGCTTAGTTGGTGCAAGGTTCGCAATACTTATGTTATATGCTTGAGGTGTCCATCCCTTGTCCTATTGAAGATAAGTACATCATTAAGGTAACGATAGTAAATTTACATGTAAAGAAAAAATAACATCATTCATGAGATGCATGAAGGTTGCATGTGCACTGGATAAGTTGAAAGGTGTGGGTGTCACTAGCTATTTATATAGTTCATCCTTAAGTTTGAATTCGGTCTTCTAGATATGTTGAGGGTTGAATGAAGCCTAGTGGTAACCAAATTTCAAATCAATTTGGTGAAGAAATTTGTTGTCTTCAAAGAGTCAATAAATTCTTTGTTGGATAGGATGGAGTACCTACTTTTGACAATGATTTTGTTGAGGCCGTGATAGTTTATACAAGGTTTTATCTACCAATTTTTATTCAACGTGACATGTCCTTATATTGAACTGCATGTATTGATATGTCCTTTATGTTACACCTAGGAATGTAGTATACATTAGTTGTTTCCTATTGAGACCTCAATTAGCCCAAGTCTACTTGGGGATCCACCTATGAAAATGTTGAATAAAAAAATTTCCATAGGTGGAAATTTTTGCTTCCTAATTCATTAAAGTAGGAGAGATGAGGTCATAATGATGCTTCCAAACACTCATTGGAAAGGTCTCATCATCTATCATTCCCATCATCAAGTGATTCACTAAATCTATATCATATGGAAGAGTTACATGTTTATAAAGGGTGAAAACCAAGGGGTCTCATTGGCACTCAATTTAATTAGATTCGTTGAGACTGCTCCAAGGTTGTTTGTGATCACATATTCATTGTGAAGCTTGGTTATAGTTTTAAGGTGTGACCCATTGAGTTTCAAGGCTTGATTCAAAGCATGAAGAGTCGTTAGGCTGCTAGGTCCAAAATCACTCCTAGTGATTGTTGAATTGAAGACCCTAATTAGCCAAGCCATATAATCGATGAACAAAGCCATAAAATTAATGGAAAACAATGGAAATTGGGTGTTTCAATTGTGTGAATATGTTTTTGGTAATGAGTAATGAAGATTATAGTTTTTACATCGATCACTTGGGAGGCTTGCTAAATTTGTCATGGTGCGTGATTTACCCTTTTGTTCTTGAGATGAATGAAATTGGCATTGCCCATGCAAAGAAATAATTCGAAATTTCACATTTTTAAATAAATTAGGTTAAAAAAAGCCCAAATCACTAGCCTAAGAGGACAGAAGGCCTCCAAGGCCAAGAATTAAATTATGTTAAAAAAACACCATATCACTAGCCTAAGAGGGAGAGGGCCTCCAAGGCCAAGAATTTAGTTCCCCTTGCCTCTCAAGGTTAGTGATTTTCCTCCAAAGAGGCAAATTACTCACCTCGGAGTGTTGTTTCCTCTTCTCCTCATCCAATTGGCCTCCTTAGTCTCTTTTCTCAACGATTCAGGTGTCATTGAGCAAATTATTGACATAGCTGCAAGGTTGTACACCGTCCAAAGCTAGTGATTTGGCCCAGGGAATCTAATTTAGTGATTTCAAGTGCTAGTTGCTACTTGGGAAATGAAGCGTTGCACCCACTTAGTGTTAAACACTACCATTTATTCGTTCCTCTTCATTGTTGGTTGTCTTCACCATTTCTCTTGTGTTTTGTAGGCTCGCACTTAGTCGGAGCCATGGTAGCCATGCAACAAACAATCTACCCATTTTTCAAGCACTGCATAGACCCTAGAGGCTTGAGGTGCATAGCCCAACCCCTACAAATTGATTTGCAGAGTTGTTGGATGTCAAAGCTGTGAGACGCGTGTTTGATGGAAGCACTCCTTGCAGAGCGTTTTCAGCCAAAGAGACAAATTCATGGATTTGTTGCTGAAGACTATCACAGAGTGTGTGGTTGTTAGAAGGAGCTTTCAGATTCAATATGTTCGAGTTTTTGAAGTCGACATTTGGGACCAACGATATGCGGAGGAAAGATTTAAACCATGAAAAATCTCTAAGAAGGATGAATAGATGCTAAGAGGCCAATAATGATGCCCTAAAGAATTCGAAAGCCCCTTCTAACAACAAAATGATTGTTGGTTGATACTTGAAGATGCCCTTGTGCTTTCAAAAAACAATTGGAATTGTTTCCATTGATGGGTGGTTGATAAACCATGAAGAAATTGAATTGCAAACAAGCTTCATGCACATTGAATCCATTTGGCTTTACCAGAGGATGAAGAGATGAATTTAAAAAAGAGATTTGCTTGCCTTGATGATTTTAAAGCATTATTTTCTCGCCGTGCTTATTCACAATTAATTTCAACCTCCTGTGTCGATGGCTTGCATTAATTGTTTGGTAATTACGGGAATGAGATCAGAGATTAATTTGTGTAGGAACAATTACTTCACTTTATTGCCATTCATTTTTAGTTATTGTTCCTTGCATTTGAAGGTTTGATTTCTCATTGCAGATTTGGTAATGACAGATGAATTAAGTTGAAGTTATATTTGCATCACAAGCATTGGAAATCCATAGCAAAACACATACAAGAGTTGCAATATCCCAAGATCATTTTCTTATGTGAAATGTTTAGGTTCTTGGAGTTGAAACGCAATGAAGGAAACAAGCTTTCACACCAATAAAGGTTCATACTTCACCCTCGCCATTTCCTCGAGTTCGATGCTAAAACTCATAAAGATTGCAACCATGTTTTCAGATGGAATTGCCTTGAAACATTCTGTTATCTCCTCAAATAACATAGTCAAGTTTGTCATTTTAGGTGATAGGAAGTCATTAAAAAATACATTTTTAAAATTTATGTTTGGCTCATTTTTGAAGAGTTTTAAGTAGGCAATAAAGTTTGAAAAAATATTGGATGTTACTTTTTCTCCAAAAAGAAAAAACAGTTTTCGGTGGCTTAGGCGGACATTTCAACTGTTCATTAGCCACCGAAAAACTCAGCTTTCGGCAACTTACAACATAAATACAAGACCCTTCAAGCTACCGAAATGAAAGGCGGTTCAAATGTTTTCAGCAGCTCACATGCTTAAAGGCGAAATTATCTCAGCCACTGAAAGTGGGTCGGTTTCAAAACGGTTAAAGTTCAAATCAAAAGGTCCAATCCCAGAAGTTTGAAGGAAGTTCATTTTTCCCTTAGCCACTGAAAAGAATCAAGGCCAGCTAAGACACGATCTCATCAATTCGAAACCTGCTACAATGATGCAATGATGATCTAATCCTAACCGATTGAACCCCACATCTATCATATCTATCCAAATTTCAAAATTGCGCGTCCCTTGTAATCATGCAAGACTCCAATTTCAAATTCCCCACGTGTTTGTATGAAACCCACATTTACCGAAATTGACAGGTCAATGAAACTTCATGATTAGTCTATCTATCCACATCCATCAAAGTCAGGTTTTCACCCCAACACGTCCTTCATCCTTCACTTCTACCTGTTGCCAAGGCTACTCTTTCCTTAATTCACGTCGACCTTGTCTCCCAAGATCGAATTTTCCAATTGCATGTACAAAAGATCAGGTCTAGAATGAAAAGGGAGGAGCTGTGCTTAGAAAGGAGCTAAATAATATTGGCTATCTCGAGTCACACCCTGAAGTATGTTAGTTCTTCAAAGACGCGGGATGCTACAACTACTGTCAAAAGCTTCAAAGCTCTCATTAGTAAGTTGCAGAGGCCTTTGCATTGTCATTTGATGGAAAGAAAGCTCAAATTGGGACTGAAGAGATCCAAGTGGATGAAGCCCTCATAATAGCAGCCACAGAAATTCCAGGGGTAGGAGAAAGATGGTTTAAAACCATTATCACCAAGAATGTCGAGTTCATATCATATCTAAAACCTACACACAAGAACATTACCTGGAACAAAGATGTCCCTATGTCTTTCTTGGAGGAGAATTGGCAGCACCTACTGAAGGCCATCTTGGTCTATTTTACATGTGAAGGCAGATATTCTAGAGTTATGATCTATCATTTCAAGTTATTGAACCATTTCACTGGCAGAAGCCCTTTAAATCTGCCCTTCTATCTTCATAAAAGCCTAACAAAGATGGCTCACCAAGTCCAGGAAAATCCAAGCAAAGTCTAGGGTAGGTTATCTCACCATGGCCTCATTAAGCTTTTAGTATCAGAGCAGCTGCAAAGGAGAAATAAAGATTGGGGATTTTTCCTTTTCTGGAATGAATTTGAAACAGAATTACAACCTGAAGACAAGGAGAAGCCTTCATCTAATAATTCTTCCACCCCCGGAAGTGAAAAGAGAAAAAGGAGAGCCATCTCTCCATTGCCAGCGGTTCAGCTCTCCCCTTCTTCTAAACCTAAGAGGATTAAGAAGAAGTTAGATTTCAGCAAGGTTACAAAGGGAGAAGTTTCTCCAAAGGTTAAGAACATCCTAAATCTCCCCTACACAGACTCTGAGGATGATGAGCAGCAAGAAGTCGCAGCAGAGCATGAGAAAGCTACAACAGGGCAAGATCCTCAAGAAGCAGCCCCACTTGGAGAGAAGATGACAAAATATGAAGATTTGCCTTCACATATGCCTAAGGAAGAGCAAGATCAGCATGTTGCTAAAGCATCAACCAATAAGACAAAGAAGTTTTCATCACAAAAAATCAATCAACTTCTTAGATAGGTATATGAACTCGAAATCCTTCAAAGGGTAATCAAAAAGAGAAATGAAAGACTGGCTGAGAGAAATACTGAGTTATATGTCTCCCTCCAAGGGTTAAATAAAAAGCATAATAGGATGAAAGGGAGAAATATAAGGTTAATAAGAGATAATATCAAGTTATGTAGAAAGGTTAAGCTATTGAGAGACAAGAAGACTTCTCCTAAGCCTCAACTTAAAACATATTCGAATCTTGAAACCCTAGCAGTAGCAGCCATCAGTCTCGCTGACAGTCCAGAGTTAGCCCAGGGTGCAGAAAATTCCAATTAGCAAAAATGAAGATTAATAGAAGCCAGGAAACAATTTTGAAAGTTAGACCAAACAGAGCTTTCGGTGGCTTAGGCGAACATGTCAAATTTTTCATTAGCCACCGAAAGCAGATCTTTCGGTAGCTAACAAAATTAAAATCCACTCTTTCTAGCTACCGAAACTATAAAACAATGTAGAAAGCTGCCATTTTTGCATAGAACCAAGATTCTTAAGACTATATACCTTGAAAACAGCTTCTACTGCAAGATGAAGAGCAGAGGTATAAATATTAAGGTGCTGATCCAGTTTTGAAGATACCAAGGAAATGGAAGAAGTAAAACCTATTACCTATTTTTAGTAAACAATTGAACTATCTGCCAGGTGGTATTTTCGGTTTCCTCCAGCAAACATCTCAAGATCATTGCAGCTGTCGAAGACCCTGAAGATCTGTTGAAGATAGAGTTTTGACCATGAAAATAGGATCTTTTCCTAGTTTATTGTAAATCTATTTTAATGGTCTATTTTTAGCAAATCATATCCATTTTATGAGGATCTGGAACTGTCATGTAAAGGCTATAAAGCCTAAAATTTCAGAAGAAGTAAGGGTTCGATTTTGGAGATTGACACACATACTGTACTGTTTTCAGACTTCTCATTATATATCAGAATCCAAGCTTCTTTTGCCTATGATGTTCAATTTCACTTATTGTCCATTCTATGCTTGTATTTAAATGAGTGTTTCATTTCTTTAAGCTGATCTAGTGTCTGAGAATTGTCATATTTTCATTACACTGATTGACTGAGTTGTGCAAGTATCATTTGCTTATAATATTGGCCATTCATATATATTGCTTATGTATGTTTCTGCTGATGATATAAGATCTGTCCATCCATTTATTTATCTAAAACTCTTGAACAAAGTTGGTTAAAAGCCTTTCCCATTGATATATCTATGCATGCTTTGACTTAGTAAAACCTTGTGTTAGTCATACTACTTGATCCAATTGAGAAAATCATAAATTTACCAGGCATCTTCGAGCTACAACCTAGAAGAGTTTCCTGGAGAGATAACACATTCATAACATGCTTGCATTTTTTCATATTTCATGCACACAGTGCACTGAACAAGCATTGAAAACTACTTTATGTGGAAGCGTTATTATTGGATTAGATTTGTTTCCATGAGTTTGTTTAAAGATTCATTGCTAGTTCAACAGTATACACATTATTCAAGCATCTACATAATTGTACCATTCAAACAAAGCTCGTTTACTACTTCCATGATGCAAGAATTCAAGTTAATAATTTTAAGGAAGTTTATCATATTTTGCAAAGTGTCCTCAAGTGAATTTAAGAGGTTTTCTTGTGTAGTTTCCATATTTTAGTATAAACAAGAGCTCTCCGGTTTCAAAGGTGACAAAGATGATACAGCGTTCAAGCTCACACTTCAAATCTCCCTATAGCAGATTTTTACTCATGGTTCGAAGGCATCAAATTCAAAGGAAGAAAATGCATGAAGGCAAATTTTGAGCCAAAGCGGAGCATCACACACATGTACAACGAAAAGGAGATATCAAAGAAAAATATGAGCAACCAAAGAGGGTAAGAAAGAGACCAAGCTACCTCCATCCAATAGGATGAACAAAGAAGAGATGATGCCTCAAGTTCCCAATTGTAACCATGTGAGGAAACTATGTCGAAACCCTTGTCAAGTTTGTAAGCACTTGAAGACGGTTGGTGATATTGTATATATGTCTCCACTTCATCCAATTTATGACGTAGACCAAATTTTGTAAAGTAGATTGTCTATATAGAATAGGATGACCAAGAGTCATTTAGGAAATCCAAAATCCAAGAAGGCGGAAGACCCAAAGTCAAGTAGATAGAAAACCAAAAGTCATTAGGAATTTCTATAAAGGATACTTTTTTTTTAAAGGTCCCTCATTTGGCATTGTAAGCTATCTTCACATGTTGAATAGAGTGGCATTATACTAATATTGTGAAGTTATCGATGGTTGTGGACTATTCTTGCAATTTACAATATTTCTTGGCGCTTATAGGGATAGATGTGGTGACTTGTGAATGTTGCGGCTTATCGAATTTCTTTTAAAGAATATGTTTATGCTTACTTATATCATATACATTGCATATAGTTGGATGTAACTCTTAGCAAATGGTAGGCTATCCTCTATCCTCATAGCAAGCTTTGGGTTATTTTGTAGACAATAAATGGTGGACTATTCTCCTTCCTTTTTGCATTTTCTCCTTTGACTTACTACTAAAATTTTGATGTGGAATTGGTACTCTTGGAAATATGTAGGTTATCATTAGCCCTCATAGCATGCCCTAGATTTGGTGCTAATGGTAGTTAGTGGACTATTGTCCTTGCTCTTTGTACCTTCCTTTTGTTTCATTACATCTATTCAAATTAATTCATGGCTAGAAACAATTTAGGGAAGTGTTTGAGGTTGATCATGTTAATTATCAATTGGATTCATTATATTGTAAACTAGATGAGAATCATAGAAAGAAATGTGAAACCCTTAAAGATTTTAGTATGATGTTTCTATAGGTATATCACCACTTTCATGAGAAGGATAGGTTATCTATGCAAGTAATGTGTGAATGGTATTCACATGTCCTATTCGTCAATGAACATGAATATATATTAATGGAACATGAGAAAAATCCATAAAGACAATACAATACACAATTAGATATCTCATCCTCACATTTATACAAATCCAACTAACCAGAATTAACATTGAACAAGGTGGAATATTCAGTGGAGGAGGTGTTATCGCAAGATGGAATTCACAAGGTGGAAAAAACCTATCTAAGAGATAGTCATGTACAAGAATTTGACCATTATGAGTATGATACATCAGTGGAATGTTTGTTAGAATATGAACCTATCATTTGGTTTGAAGACAAAGACTTTGACATGCACTCTTATGAAATTTCTTGGATAGGTAAGGAGGAATGCTTGATAGATGCTTCAGACTCACTTATCATGGACACTAACATGTTACAAGGTGTTGAATATTTCTGCCCTATATTGTATTTCTCTTCTAAAGATGCTAACTCATCTAGGGTGACAATGTCTTGATATACACTACCCATATATCTAGAGTTTAATGTCCAAGAAGAAGTAGGAGAAAAGGTTGTAGATGTTTCCCTGATGCTTATTGATAATGCCTCTCCTCAAGAGGAGACCAAGCCTGAGGTTGTTGAATCTTTGGTTCAAAAATATGATTCTAAAAGGCACTCGACCTTTGCTTGTTTATGAGGAATGTAATAAAAGAGAAGCTAGAGCCTCTAGAATTAGTAATCCTTTATCCATAATGAATTTCCATGCAAAACAAAGGTAAGGATAGCATTGACAAAGAGGTAGCCATAGTAAGCAGTAATGTAGAGCAATTGAGCAAGAATAGGATAACTTACAATTGAGTTGTCTTCGAACTCTTCCTATTTTCAATTATTAAAATAGGAAATCCTACCCATTCAGTATTGGATGGAATCCTCATTTTCTCAAATTCCTCAACAATGGTAAGCATCACATATTTCTTACCTTGAATGAAGTGCACGCCATTTCAATATTTTCAATTATGCATTTCTCAATATACTAGTCTTGCATATAGGTTTGTTTTGTATGCTTGGAACATAGTTTCTCACCCATGTGGCACTCATTTCCTCCAATATATTATGGCATTATTATTTTTGGGCTTTCTAATTTAAAAAAGACAAATAAATCAAATATTTATAAAAAAGATAGAGGGGGGGGGGGGGGTAATTGAGATTTGTAGGATTCACATATAAAGTGTGGCAATAGTCAATTAGTGTTACCCGTGAACATAGAACGTATTTTAATTATTTTCTCTACAATTGAGTCTTAGTATTGTCTTAGGATTTGTACCATGGACCTCTTGATTTTTCCTTCAAACCCTTCCATATTCCTCCAATCGTTATGGAGACATACCTCAATGCCTCTTGCTTTATGGTCTACACCACTGGTCTATTTTAGCATCAATTGTTTCCCAAGCCATTATTATGTCATGTCGCTTGTTCAAGGGAAGTTGTGAGTTGATAAACTTGTTTTGACCTTTCCTCGGCTATACTGAACATCCATGTCATCCATTTCCTAAGTTGTCTTTAGTTTACATCCAATCATTGTTCTCTCATGCCTATGTGGAACCATTCATCATTAACTTCTCATTAGTGGGTCTACTCCTATTGGTAGCAACACATTTCTCTGGGACTTAGACCTAGATCAAATCAGTAGCACCCTAAAACTTACTTCCATCATGAATAAGCTAGTACCTTGCCCTTAGTTGATATGGCATTTATTAGTGGTTGTTGACAAAGTGGTTTCCCATTTGTTTGGTGGAAAAAGCTTTATTCACATAGATTCATGTTGTACATTGGGTTCCATTTTCTTCATTGATGAAATGACTATTCTCTAATAGTGATTTTCATTATTGATTTTTTATTAGAGGATCTTTCCTATGTGCTATTTTCATTTGGTGCATTTGAAATTCATGCTTGGTGGTATGTTCTCTCAAGTTTTTGTCCAAGAAAGCAAATCAATTTTAAATCATATTCATGCTCTATCTCATGTCGACTTATGGGATTCACCTCATTCCTTTGGAACATAACTTAGAGAGCCTTATAGTACCTTGGGGCTTGCAGTATGTTATTAGACAAACCAACATCTTGAGATTAAATCCCTAACATTAATGATGGCTTATGGTTAAACAAAAAGGAGGCTAATTTCACCACACTAAACCCTCTCCTTCTCTATCTCAAGGGAGGAGTCCCTAAATAGGATTACTAGGGTTTAGCAATGAAGCACAAGTAATTTGAAGAGTAACCCTAGAAAAACAATGTGTTTTTATGCAAAGGAAATTATATAGGTGATGAAGGGATTGGAGACCCGTGCCTTATCAAACAGGAAAATGGGGTCAATCAATGATAGCTAGGGTTTGAGATCCAATTCCTGTCATATCCAAGAAATGCCAAATTTATCCTAGGATCTACAAAGGAATAACCTAAGTGGTATCTTCAACACTAATTAGGGCATAATATTCAAGCATGGAATCTTAGGGAATACAATCAAGAGCTGGGAATAAACCACCTATTCAACCATAATCCAAATAAATTTAACCTTGCAAAGTAAAGAGCTCACTTGCAAACCATCCCAAGCAAAAAACCATTATTGATAAAAACAATGCACCATATCATTAGAAAAATTTCTTCGTCATAGCGCTAGCATCAACCATCCATAAAAGAAAAAATATATCCCATTAAGTCGCAGTGGGATTTCTCCCCCAATCCAAACTTGAGAAATGAATGAGAGAGCCAACCCTTATATAGGTTGTAGCTCTATCTCATTTTTCAATAAAATATGAATAAACTAGGCTAAAACCCCAGATCTAGGCTAGGATGGAGTAAACAAATTAAAATACTCCAATAAACCCTAACAAAATCTAACAACATCCATGAAATATGGTGGTCAAAACCACAAGTACAATATTCAAGAGAAGAAAGGCCTAAGAAAGGGGTGTATCCATCAAATGAGGGTGAGTGATGACAAGAAAAGTCAAACCTAGCCTCCAAAGGCTCTCCAAAGGTAATGCTCCAAGAAACGGATCTCAAATGGTGGAGTGTTTCCTCAAATAAGGTGAACGCTCTCCATGAAAAGGCTCAAAAGAGAACATGTGATGGAAAGACAGTGTGACTCTTTAAACAACAGTTTTAGAAATAATAACTTCCTAAATATTTATCGAAATTTCTATTGTAACCTCTTTTTGGAAATCTTGTAGCCACTCTGCACCTAATGACCTTGAGATGACACAATTCAGGGAACTCTATCTGAAGATAACTACTCTCGAAGGTAGGATGACCCTCTAAAAATGCCCCATAAAAGATGGCCTAGATGAGTGTGTAAACAACTCTCCAAAGGGTAGGTTCTCATAAAGGGAAAACTAATGAATGTAGAACAAGTCAACAAGTGCAAGAGGTTGCTTCCACACATCAAGGGATGAAACCCTCAACTGACAAATATATCTATGTGCAATACTCCATCAAGTGAGGAACAACCTCAACAAATGTGCAATGAATGTCCACATAACAACCAAACACCAACCTCCTTGCTAACTCATCTATCCATGAACCAAGGAGATAATCAATAAAAAATAGGAGCATCTAACTCAAGAAAAAGTGTCCATAGTAGATAACCAATCCATGAGGAAGAAGATGGACCCTTCTACAAGCCACTAGAATTCCACCACACATGCCACAAGAGAGAAACATGGAGGGTGCTCAACCAAAGATGATATCCAAAAGTGCTATGATGCCATCTATGTGCCAAGGCTCAAGAATGCTCAACAAGAAAAACCTCACATGTCACCATGTCATCCATATAAACCAACCAAGTGTCTAGGATTAAGGGCACTCCAAGTAATATCCACCACAAGCCATCATGTCACTAAGCCAAATAAGTTAGATATTTTGCATGGACATGCCTCCAAATGACACATCATTATGTAAACAAGCCAAGTGCTCCATGCATAGTGATAGTGCATTCCATATGAAACCCAAAAAACTAGGGCAGTCTTCAAGAAAGTGATCCACGTGCAACATCATTCATATAAGAGCATATCCATAACTAATCATCATGAGAAGAAGCATCCCATAGCTACTAGCATCAAGAACCCAATGCATCATCACAAAGTCAAGCATCAATACTAGGCCATCCAAATCTCCATCAACATGTATCCCCCTACTAAAAATGTGTTAAAAATCACATGTGGACACCCATGCAAAATGGGGGTTAACAATCATCATTAGCAGGTTCCCTCACACTCAACAATGGGTATTCATTAATGACTCCTCATTGGTTGATTCCACAAGTGTTTGACACTAGCACATCTATTTGCACTTGCTAGAATGTACAAGGTACCTTGGTTCCCATTATCACTATTGGTGGGTTACCTCACATTTGGAAACGATATAAATCAATGAGTCGTGACTAGATGGTTTCTCCCATGTTTGACTTCAACGCATTTATTCACATGGTGTAGATTCGTACATTGTAATGGATTTGGATCAAATACCATGGGTTGTGGTGGCATCCCTCTTTGACTTTACCACTTAATTTTATTATAGAGTATGACTATTTTATATTGCATTGGTAATTTGGAAAACATGTTTGATCTTCTCTTAGCTCTAGTTGTTCTCCTAATGTAAAGTCATACTTTGTATCTGCCAGTGGCTATTATATTGATTTGACATAGATTCACTATGTATTATTTTGTGGCCATGATTGATCACTCCATGTACTTCATGGATCCACAATGTACTTGATTTGGAATCTATGATTATTTTCCACTTGAGCATGGGTATGCCTTCCTTAGGAAAGAGAGCCATCTGATGATTTAATTTTTACCCACAAGCAACTTTTTTATTGTTGGTCTATTGGACTATTCTTGGTTTACCAGCCAAACTAATTTAATATTTATAATGTGTTTCGGCCATCAACTCTTATTTTCCCCCTTGACCTGATTAAGTAGAGCTAGGCCACATTAACAACTTGATTCAACAATTCACAGGTCCTCTAGACAAGTTTTTAATAACCTCTTTCATTGTGTTCATGACATATAGAAGTGAAAATCATGAGCAACTCGCACAATGGTAGTTAGCAACTGACGAGCGCACTTAAAACAGGCCAAAATAAAATAAAGTACAAAATGTATGAGCTTTGAGTGGAGATCACGGATGTTGTACACTTGTACAACCCAAATATTGGACCTATACTATTAGAACCACCTCTCAACTATATAAATATATGGTTTGTGGTTGGAGGAAGAGATCGCTCACTCTTATGCTAAAAGTATAGCTGAAGGACTGCTAGACTGAATTAGGAAAACCTTGGTGCTAATCCTCATCTTCCAAAGAACTTCCATTATTCTCCAAGTTTGACATAGTCTCTTCTAAGGTTCATTGAGCCAATCCTTGCTCCCCTATGATTGTGAGATTGATTTCTTTGTGATAAGATTAAGTTTGTTTGATGGCTAAGACTTGAGGAACCCAAGCTCGAGTGACAAAGTTGCAATAGCAAGTGTTTTCTATATTTGAATTATGGAATTTTTGAGGAGTTAACTTGCATTAAATTAGTTAGGGTTTATGTTTTGAGTTTATACTATTCATTTTAATTGCTTAATCAGAAAAGACAAAGGTTTTTCTTGGTTGAATTGTGTACATATCAAGGAGAATCTAGTGCCAAATATTTTCTTGAATAGTTGGCAACAAAGACCAAGAAATTGACTATTTTACCAAGTTCCCCCACTTGTCTCTTCTCCTTGCATTTCATTAATAAACAATTTTCCTTGGAAAGAAAGATTGTAGTTTTACTATTTGCTTTGTTTAGTGTCCATGGAAAATCCATAGTGAGTTCATATTTCTTTGTATTCGAATTTCCTATCTAAGTAAAAAAGAGCAACGCATAGTCCTCACTTCATGGCCGAGTTTTCTCAGATTGGGTTTCCAAGGGTACATCATGTGTTCATTGTATGGAAGGTGTGGTATTTGTTCTAGTTTATTTTATTTCATTCTCAACATATTTTAGTTATTTGAGAATTAAGCTTGTAATGTCAAATTTGAATCTAAAGTAAGCATTGCATAATAAAGATTTGCATAAACTTATAAGATTTGTTGTGATGAATTCTTCCAATGGAATATCTATGGAAGTTTATAGATCACTAGCATAGTTGTTCATGTCGCCTAATGTATTGGTCTTGATAATGCTTCAATGGGTAATAACTTATTATGCATGGCCTCCATAAACATTTCACCATGATTTGTGTATTATCATTAATGGGATTTTGATTAAACCTATGTAGTTAAGGACATATTTATCACTATAAATTCCATCTTATTTGGATTGTTAAAGTTAGCGACCGCAAATTATGTCTAAAATGCACATAATTGTTCATCTAATGGATCCATATCTATTTCCCTTTAAAATATTGGGATGTTGAGATTTTTATGTGCCTAGGATGGGCTAATGTCCTCCAAATGACAATAATGTGAAAATAGATGTGAAACACCAATTGAAAAAGCACTTAAGTGGCTACATTTTGACATATTAAATTATATATTTTTGAGCAATATTTAGTGAGTTGCAAGCTCTACAATTCTCCGTGCATTTTCAACCTCGAACCCCCAATGGAAATAGGAAAATCATAATTAGGTTTACCTTTTAATTTTGTATGAAACCCTAGCATAGCATACTAAAAAAAATGTAACTTTTTCAAATATATGTGATAGATTTATTGTTTCCATTATAACATGAGAATATATAGAAGTAGATGCACATGGTTGGATTTATAAAAGGTTGGTTAAGGATATACTCAAACATTTATTGTTTCCTTGAATAGTCTCATCTCTATGACGAATTTCCATATAAAAGGGATTTAGAAGAGGCAAAAATGATATACCAACTTCTCTTTCATGAAGCTTCTCCTCAATATGATGCATCTTTTAGTGAGCAAAATGTATTGGATGAGCAAGAGGAAACGAAAGGCAATCATGATCAAATTGGTGAAAAAAGTCTTTTGTATGAGTCTTTCTCTATGTTAATGTTCTTTTCGGTTTCATTGCCATCATTTTACATCTACATGGATGGCATTTCTCACCAAATGATTGGCAAGTGTCTCTTGAGCCTTACATGGACATATATGATCCTATTAATTTCATAGAAGATTAGAGTGAGTTCCTCATGGAAAATCAATTTCCAAGATTCCTTCCATCCAGATGGGTACATATGATCATTTTCAAGCAAAGGAAAAATAAGCACACAAAGAAGAAATCACATAGTTGGGCTACTCTTTGGTCCTCAAGTCTTGAGGACAAAGTTACCCAAAGGAAGGGCATATTGTATGCCTAAACATAGTTTTTTTTTGTGTAGGTGGATAAGTTCATGCTTATGAGCTATTTTGTAGTCAAGCTTGTAGTTTTGTAATAATGTAGTCCTCCCATATTTTGTATATGGTTACTTGCATTAAATAAGGCTTCAAATATTTTCTACATGAGCTATTTTGTGTGTAATCTTATTAATGCTCCATCACTAATTCCAAATTACTCATATTAATGAATCATCACCAAGTTCGTGGATAAGTGTTATTATATGCATCAATCACTCACCACCATGTTAGTGGATAGGTCTTATTATGACGACCCCAAACCTTTTTCTTTTCCGGTTATTAATACTTCGTATAGTGTGGTATTCATTTACTTATAGGCACATTGTAGAGAGACTAAGCATGAATTTAAGGTTAATAAAATTGAATCAAGCTATGTATCAAAAGTATGGTTGGAGGCTTGACCTATGTCATAATTTGCATTGGGTCAAACAATGTCCATGCAATGGCATTTGCTTGCAAGTGTATTGCTAATGCAAAGTAATAACATTACTAGCCTGTGGTAGAGAAGATTTTCATGTATGCTTTCTAGGAATAAATGAATCAAGTCTCCACTATGATGACAGTGATGAGGACAAGGAGCATGAACTTGTGGGCTTGAGTTATATTGATTGGATATGTAAGGGCAATGATACAAGATTGACTACCAAGTTTGTTCTTGTTGAATGCTACAACAATTAGTTTGTGTAGTTAACATATGTCGCGGCTTTGTTCTCTATTTTGTGAGTCGAATTTTTACCAACGAGATATTGTCCGTGGGTTATTATGACAACCAAATTAGCATTACACTTATAAAGAATCCTAAATCACACCATGTCAGAGCCTATCAACATCTAGTGTCACTATCTTAGAGAAGTGATTGACTAGTTAGTGGGCATGCCACTTACCTTTACAAAAGTTGACTAGTTATGTGTCACTAGTGATCTACTTTTTTCTAAACGTAGTTACTGCATTGGTTGTTGTGATCTACTTTTTCTGGACGTAGTTACCGCATCACATTGGTTGGTGTGATCTACTTTTTCTGAACCCTTTGACCTTCAGTTTTTTAAAGGTAATTACTGCAATGTGACCTTCAGTTTTTTAAAGGTAATTACTGCATCACATTGGTTGTTGTGATCTACTTTTTCTGAACCCTTTTGGCTTTCAACTTTTGTAAAGGTAATTACTGCATCACATTGGTTGTTGGTTGTTGTGATCTACTATTTGAACGTGAAAGTAACAACATATCATCAAAACAAATTCTTTTATAAATTTTTATTTTAAATTTTCAAAACAGTTTGATCATTCACTTAAATTTTATAATTTGTTGTTTTTAAATTTTCAAACCAGTTTCATCATTCAAGTCTATTTTAAAATAGAGAATTGGTTAAGGTCAAAACTCCCTCTCTTTGGGTGTAATGGTCCTAAATTAAATTAATAATATTGTAAATGAAAAGGATTGGTTAAGATATCCAATATATAGGACCATCCCAACACTCTGTTACAAAAAGAATGTCCATATAAAACTGGAGCAAGCTGCTTCAGTTCTCAATATTAGATTTAGAAAAACATCGTCCAGCAACTGCAAGGACTGATCCCGTCCTTCGCTATATTTTCGCTTCTGAATTTGTCTCCTAGTTCCAGCAGAATTTTGAAATGGATGGATGTTGCATACTGTTGCCGAAGGCAGCAAAAAGCCCAACAATTGTGCACTGGGGTGAATCGGTTTAAACAGATCTACAATAAATATTGTATTGGATTCTTCTTATGACCGGTCAGCCATGGCATGAGATGTAGAGAAACATGTATGCAACTCAATTGAGATTGTCCTGTTCTTTAGTCGACTCACTCTTTTTACTACCCGCGGCAGCCCATACTTGGACACGGTCGACTGCTTTAGCAGCCTGCGATTTGTGCAAATAAACCACCAAGTTAGCCACAAAATTTCAGGTCATGTAAATAATTTTAGTCAGATTTTAGCCTTTTGGGATTTACCTCTTTCTCCCAATCACAGCGATATACGATGATTGCTAAAACAATTGTTTGAACTGCCGTTCCGCTTATCATTCCAGCCCAAATCCCCTGAAATGCGCAGTGAAACAATTATTGGTATTTTGAATACTAGACTGCAGTAGCTGCGTTTATTTATGTATGTTTCAGTGGGCATGCCACTTACCATGACTCCATAATTAAACACCATGCCAAGCACCACTCCAAATGGAACCCCAATTACGTAATAGCACCCTATGTTCACATAAGCAACAATAGACTGCCATCCCGATCCAATCGCCACGCCTGCATTATACATTCTATTGCACATTAGGACACTGAGCAAAACAATAGACAGCCATAAATCTAGTTTGACAAATCCCTAATTGAACTGAGAGGCTACTAGGTGGTTTGCAGCTGGGCTGTGGGCATTCTATCGACTCCAAGTATTGGTGGGTGCATTGAATATGAACACTGTTCCAAAGGCATTTTAATTTATTTTGAAATGGTGTATTGGATATGCATTGAATATGGACACTACTATAAACCTATTTAGATTTGGTATAAAAGGGTGCATTGAGTATGGACACTAACAAAAGACCCATTTAGGTTTTGTTGCAAATAGGCTCAATGAATAAACCCCTGAAAATGACAAGTTTGACAAATCCTAATTAAACCGAGAACCTACAAGGTGGTTTACAGTTGGGCTGGGGGAAATCCATCATCACCAAGAACTGGTGAGTGCATTCAATATGAGCACTATCCCATCCCCATTTTTAATTTGTTTTAAAATGGTGCATTGGATTCATTGAATGGGACACTACCACCAACTTATTTAGATTTGGTACAAATTTACAAAATGATGCATTGGGGTCATTGAATATGGACACTGGCACAAACTCCTGAAAATGGAAGTTTGATTGAATATGGAAACTGGCACAAACCCCTGAAAATGAAAGTTTGACAAATTCCTAATTGAACTGAGAAGTTGCTAGGTAGTTTACAGCTGGTCTGGGGGCAATCCATGAATACCAAGTCGTGGTGGGAGCATTGATTATGCACACTATTTTATTTCAATAGCAAATAATGGTGGATGCATTGAGAGCATTGAATATGAATACTAATAATCCCCGACTTCAAAAAGTTGGCTTCACTTCAGAGTCAAACACCGAAGATAAGATGCGTATTATTAGAATGTAGAACACCGCAGATGCTATTCTTTAGTATTCAAAATATGAGCTAAGATTTAAGGATTTATGAAAGCAAAAATAGTTGAAAATGCGAAGAACATACATAAATGCCTGCTAAGCGAGTAGACAGATGTCTGGCATGTCCAGATAATTTAGAGTTGCACATAACTATAAAAAACTGAAGATCTGTACCTGTATAATTGTTTTGTTTGTCCCATTAAAACTAATTTTATTCATTTGTGAAATTATGATCAAAAGAACTTACCTGAGAGTACTGGCTGCACGCTGTTAAGGAGGATGGTGAATGAGAGCAAATATGCCAATTTGGATACTGCCTTTATGATGACTTCACTGTCTGTGAATATGACGGCAAAATCTCCCCGGAAGACCAGAATGAGAACCCAAAATACGAGACCTATGGCACAGGAGGTGGACACAGACACAATCACTGCAAATTTTGCTCCTTTTCCATTTCCACCTCCAAGCTCATTCGCAACCCTTACACTGCAATATTGCAATAACGAAAATAAATTTAGTCAGATTGAGTTTCTTTGTATAAAGACAGGAAATATAACCATATGGAAGCCAGCATGTACCCTGTGGCAGCGAGAAAGGCGAGCGGTATCATCACCTCGGCTCCATTAATATTCATGCTATAAGAAAAACAGGGGAGAGTATTAGAAGACACTTGGTAAACCCATTTTAAAATATGAATACAACACTGAATCAGACAAAAAACTGGCCAAAATATTTTAGAAATAAATGGCAGCCTATATACCAGATTGAAAGGGAATCAAGTGCAGTTTCTGCATCTTTAAGATGTCCTGTCAAGAGAATCAACACTCTGTAATACCAAATTTCCAAGCTGTACAGAGAAATGAACGGAAATTAAGTATCAGCTAACTTGTATATGTACCCAAATGCTGTGTTTAGTTCAGCAATATGAAATGCCGATATCGAAGTATATATATGATGAGGAGAATACATTACCATAGCATTACACCAGAAGCCACAGACAGTTTGATAAATGCCCAGAGACCTGAGAATGCCTCTCGTGAAAATCCTTTCCATGTGAGAGGACAACCCCCACAAACCATATAGATAAATAGGCCAATAGAAGGAAGCCATGTTGCTATATCCAACGTAATAGCAGCCCCAATAACCCCCGTCCCTAACTTCATAATGAAAAGCCAACTTAAGAATATATGGATTATTAAGGTCACCCCAGACATGCAGGCAATCACCAAGTTCTTCAACTGCGATTGTAAATATCTCTGAAGAGGAAGAGAGAATGCATATCCAAAATGCAGAGGAATCATCCAGATTGCAAGTGTGCCAGATAGCTGGGCTATTTCAGTGGTCTGGCCCAGGAGAATCAAAATGGGAGTGGCAAATATATACATGGGTAACAGAATCACTGCAACTACGAATAGCACAATCCAAGAGCGCTGTAGATAGACACCTAACATATCATACTGTCTAGCTCCAAAAGCTTGACCACACATTGTCTCAAGGGCGCTTCCCATTCCTAGCTGCCATTGACATTTTAATAGATTTTCTGTTAGGCAAAGAAATATATTTCTGAAATCAAAACAAGTAGAAACGCAGAGATTGGGAATGGGAAAAAATCATGGGTTCTGATGGAAGAAATATATAGTTCAATACCCATTCTAATTGGCATTAAACAATCAAGGGATTGAAGCAGCTTTCCAAAGATGATTTTCTATTATTTTCCTGAATTTAACCAATTGTATTAAATGATCACATATTGCATAGCAGCCATACTTTTCAAAGAAAGCTCCACTCACAAGAAATTTATTTGCACATAAACCCAATTGTGATGTCAATTCAGGATAAGCTCATTCATCAAACAATGAAGAAAATAGATTGAGAATGCAACCAAAAAAAATCCATGTTTACGTTGATCCATTTTAAATCTAAATTTATGAAATCTTTAGAAGGATCTTAAATTTGAAATTATTAAATAATTTTTTCTCATTTTAATTTATTTATATTTTTAAAACCTTCATTGATTCACTTTATTATAAAATTAGAACTGAAACCTATAATATAATAGCTTGGGTCTTTAATCAACTGTTCCACAATAGAACACCTTACTTTTATATTCCAAAAACACATGTGATACTGCAGACCTACCTCAACATTGAATAAAACAGTATGATCTTGCTTGCTAAACAAGTAAGTTGAGCTGTGTTAAAATGCAAGAAGAATATACAAATACGAGAGGATTCTGATCATATTGTTTAGATAGTTATAATTATCAGAGTTTGAAAGTAAAGCCATGTTTGTAATTTTTCTAGGAATCTTGTTAGTTTAAGAGTATTATGCTTCAAAGTAACCGGAGTATGACTATGAAAAAAGGCTCTGAAATAAATTTGATTTAAAATACAGCTTTTCTTGCCATTTTCTTCAGAATCTTTCCAAACAAATTTTATAAGTTTGGTGAGTTTTAGATTTGTTTTTATGTTATAAGTCAATTTACAGAACCCAAAACCTCTTTCTACCAGAATCCATCTTGGAAACTAATGGTTTTCAATCAATTTTACCCTATTAAGAAAGAAGTATGTCTGAGTCCGACCATATTCTGCAATTAGTCAGGAAAGTACAAAATTGAAGAACGGACAATTCTCTGCAAATTTTACTATATTACAGTCCAGATAAATAAGGTGGATCCTGCTTTATAAATATGATGATACTTGTCAAACAGACAATAATCCTAGAGCAACACAATTCCAAACTTCTCCATCCTGAACAGAGATTTAGGTTATGAGACCAACAATGGGACCAACTTATAGGCATCAAAGCTCGGCGGCCAAGCTAAACCAGAAACGCCCTCTTGAGACTTGGAGTTTTATATCCAATTTTTTAGCTTTCCCAGGAAATCCCTTCCTGAACACTGCTCAGCTAGAGGCAAAATATGGATATTAGACTAAAGAGCTTTTAATATCGCTGGGTATGAAATCTGAATGTAGTATTCCCCTTTGGTTTTGCAGCAGAGTATTTGAAATTTGTAGCCTTATCTATACCCAGGTGGAATACATGCTTCGAGACTGAGTAGATTGATCGAACTTATTCCTTTATAGTTAAAGGCTCTATTTAAGAATCCAAAAATAAATATGAGACGGGGACCAGTCTCTCAATCGGAGGGTCATTATTTCAATGGATATCCCAAAGATTATGGTACATTATAAACTTACCAATTAGTGCTGTCTTACACTGTATGCTAAACAGGACCTCTGGTTGGATCCTAAATCTCAATCAAATAACTCCACTGTAGCGAACGATATCTATTCTCCAATATATATCACAAGTTTGTATAAGAAATTTCTTTAGGGTGAAAATTTCAGAATGTCATTTATCTGACATATCCAACATTTTTTCATAACCCGGGACAAGGGTAATATAATCCTGCAAGTCCAGTACAGGATGTTTTCAATTTTTTATTAGGGGAAGACATAGTCAACATTTTTTCAATCGACATATAAAGATAACCCGGGACAGGGGCAAAATAATCCTACAAGTACAGAGGTAGTATAATCCTGCAAGTTCAGTTCAGGATCTTTATCAATAGGTTTTAATCACGGGAACAAAAAGACAATCTTGATTTCATGATTAAAATAGGTGCAAAGATTCATGTTGGTTAGAAAATAAAACAGAGGAATACTGAATTTAGTGGTAGAAGTTATTTCTAGATGTTACACGATATACATATCCAAGTGTTAATTGGTACTCACAAGACGTTCTACAGCAAGGTATTGAACATTCAGTGAAACCAACCTAATAAAAACAAATTAGAGGTTTGGAACACTGACCAATAGGCCGAAACTGAGACCAACAATGACGGTTGTGGAAATGGTAATAGCAGCAAGCTCCAGATCGCCCAAATGGCCTGCGAAGGCTTGTGTAACGAGGTTTGTCCCGTACGTCGTGAGACGCGTAAATATGGCAGGGCCTGCGATCCTCCATAGTTTCTTCGACTCAACCCAAATTCTCTTCCCCAAATCTGCCTCTGCTTGACTGTCTTCATGGAAGATTATAATACTGTCATCTCCCTTCTTCTCCAGAATGGGAACAAGCAGAGAATCGTCCTCCATTTTGCCTCGGCTTCAAGTTTTACAAACTAGCCAGCCGATCAGAGAGGAGGAAAGGAATTAAGGGGCGAACAATCCGCTCCAAACTCCACCACCGCAGTGGCTTGGATCCACAGCCTAATAAGGCTTGTCAAAATCAAGTTGGCTTCGTCTTAAAGTATGGGCAGAATATCGTTTTACCCGCCGGACAGTCTGTATACAATATAGCATTTAACCAATATCTTGTCAAACGTTGATAGACTTTCCAGGAGTCAAGATTGGCTGGCCATTGTGCCAAGCTAGTAATTATTATTATTTTATGGTTCCTTTCAAAACTGAAGTACTCTCGTCACTGATCCACAACCTTGACCACAGGATTGTATTGTACTCCCTGTATTACTGATTAGACTCATCTGCAGCATTTGAAAAGAAAAATCTCCGCCTCTTGTGATGTGTAGGTTGTGTCGATTAAGAGAAGGTCAATATGCAAAAAAATACTATACCGCCACATCCCCACAATTGATCCATGAAAACGCTTATATTTTTTACCAAATTTATTACCTCTAATTTAAAACAAAATCCAAAGAGATTATGATACCCCTGGATTCTCCTCTTCCAAAATGGGAATGATTCAGGGTGGAAGCTACATTCACATCAATCCTTCTCGGATACTGGGGGCCGCTCGTCATGCATGTGATGGCTGCGCATGCATTCGACAGCTGCTATTCCTGTACCTCAGGAATCTGGGGAGTTTAAATTAAAAGAAGAGACATATTAGGATACATGCCCTGGTTTACCGTGTGTTTAAGCAATGGAGACGGAGCCATATATTTGATTGAGTCATTCTTATGGTCACGGCCCTCTATTTTAAGGGTTTTTGTTTCGTTTATCTTGCCAAATACCCAACTGGAAAACGTCAGCAAACATGTAATTTACAAAGTAAACGGTTTCGATTTTCAATGTGATTTCTAAAGGGCAATCATGTTAAAGGTTTCGATTCATTTTTGCCTTTTCACTTTAAGATTCCTAAGGATGAGAGATTTCGAGTAATGGTTGATTATTGCACTTTGGGATGAAAATGGGGATTTAATTTTGTACTCCTCTAAATATTCCAAGTTTTTAACTTTTTCTAAAGTAGTTGAATGCCATAAAGATATTTGAATTTTACCAGATTTTGATAAAAAATTATCAGAAAGGTGAAAATTAAAATAAATACACTAGTCTTTTAATTTTTTAATAAATCAATTTGTTTATTGCTTAAAATTTATTTTTGATTGTGAATATCTTTAATATTTATATGGTATTTGGATGGTATAATTTTAAAAACTAATATTTGCATTTTAACCATTCTTACAATTTAGAAGAAAAATTATCCAAATCATCTTTTTTTTAACTAAATAGATTTTAAATTACCAGTTTTTAAAAAGCTATTTATTTAATTGAATTTTTAATTTTCCAATTTTATTTGCAAAACACAAAAAATTAATCTAAAATACATTGAATATGGAGCTTTTTTTAACATCTTTTACATGTTATTATTAACTTTTGTTTCATTTGCTTATTCATTTAAAGGGTGAACTAACATATATTCTCAAAGCATCGATGCGGGGTTTCAACCAAGTCTATTTTTGCCTATGCTTCCCTTCTTTTTGTTATTCAAAATGCAATCAATGCTAAGTGGACTATTCAAAGCCATGAGAAATTGACTAGTTACCACTATACTCATGGCATATGTGTCATAGTTTAATGACTTACACTATCCACATAAGCCCAAAAATAATGATATATCATATGTTGGAGTGGGAAAATCTCTATATAGGGAGTTCTAAGTGAATAGTTCATAATGCACAATACTTGCTAAGGTTTTGCAAATGATGTAGCCAAGTGAAAACTTATATTTGCGCGGAATGTTGGGGTTGACTTGTAGTTGCTGGGAATTTTGGGCATCTCCTCAACTGCTTGTAGTATACAAATTGCATAGTTTGACTTTTTGGTACATAATGTTCTCTCTAATGGTTAGTTTATTGTTTATCACACCTTCAAATTATTCCCTCTTCTATTTTAAATCTATATATCAAAAATGGTTATTGTCACTTCCGAAGTGATTTTTTTTTTTTTAATAAAATAAGAGAACTTCATATTAACGGAGTATACAGAAAATTGCAAACCAGATTTCAGTCATCGGTCTGCCATAAAGTCTAAGAAACAAAATATCATTTAATCCCTCTACACAGCATTAGCCCTAGGGTCCCTCCCTCGAAGGAAAAAACAAGACATACAACCATATATGTAAAGACGCCCGAGACTAGCATGAAAATGCATATCAAAGCAAACACTCGAGCCCAACAAAATTGTATAACAGAGAAGACAATCGATACCCATGAACCACAAACATCATAACAGAGCCTTCGTACATATTGCACCACTACGATGAAGAGCCAATAGCCGATTCCCATCATCATGTTGATAATTGCACAGCCAAAATTAAGATATGGAGGCATAAAGATAAAGCAAAAAACCTACCCAATCTCGGTAGAGCAGCGACTAGTTCTTGGCCGAGGGAGGAGGACCCTCCTTATCATCGGCATTTCCTTTGTTTCCGCTGACTTCGCCACTACCCATCCCAATGTCTTGCGCCTCCATAGTTGGTCCAAATTTGAAGTATCCCATCTTTGGGGAAAATGGGAGTCCCATTTCCTTGCCAATTGCATCAATTTTCATATGAAGGAGTTGAGTATCAACATATAATTCTTTCCAGAAGGCCAAGGGGATTTCATCACCTCCGAGTTTCTCCTCCCTTTCAAGAAGCACTCGACTCAGGAATCCCTTGATTACCTAGTAAAGGGTTATTGTTTTCTCGAACAGGCCCTGACGTGCTCTTGTCGACCCAAAGTCTTGAATCCAATATCAAGAGTCGCCTCATCCAGTGAGGGCATGTTTTCCAGCACCTCTCTCCAAACCCGATCTTCCATCATCTCATAGTCTTCTCTGATAGCCGGAGGAATCGAGGCACGATATTGCCAAGCCGCCAACGCTGCCCGGGTTTGCTTATGGCTCGCCCTCCTTTGTTGCAAGTTCTCCATATTTCCCTGAGTCCCTGCAGTAGCCATGTTGCACACAACGTAGACGTAGAACAGTCCGTCACCCAAAACTCTACCACCTCTAGACTCGTTATCACCCTGAATCACGTATTCCTTCTTTGATACACTATCAGAACCGCAGCTCTCGTTACCTACACCATTGCACCATTTAACGGTGGTGAACTGACCTCGATTATAATTGGCGATCAGACTTTCCCCAACTACTCCCTGGATATGGTGTGAATCCCACTGGTTTCCATAATGTCCATGGTCTGAATCCACTCGCTCTTCATACTGGCAGTGTCCTCCATTACCATCTTCAGCTGTCATTGCGTACTGCGATGTACGATCTGTTTAAACCACACGGGGGGAAATGTTGCATCCTCTGCCCTTCCAATTACCTTCATAAAAGCATGTACCCACCACGCAGCAGACCATTCCTGCATGAGATCACATTGACACATCCCCAGATGACTCCTCTCACCCACATCCTTCCGAAGTGATATTCTTATATGACAATTACTTATTTATATAATTAACCATATTATTTTTTTAATCTTCTTATGATTTAGTATTTACTTTTTTAATTTCTATATTTAACTAAATTTTATTTACTTAGGTTTTATATTTAATAAATATTAACCACTTTATAACATAAGTAATTTATAAACTTATTTATAACATAATTATTTTATAAGCATTTAATGATCATTGTTTTATTGGATTCCAACGAATAAAAGGTGTTTTGATTGTGTCGTATAATGCTCCACTCGGACTCATGCTATTTGTGGGCATAGAGATTTGACAAGTTCGAATTAAAAAAAAAAAACAGACCATGTGATGAACCTACTGGTTCATCGTTTGTTTGAACGTGGAAGACAGGGAGCCATATATTTGAGAGCAGTCATTGATCTGTAACTCGTGTTGTTTTCAGAGGAGTTATTCATTTGCATACGGCTTCCTCGTTTTTGTTTGTTTTTTCTTTCGCCCTTTCTTTTCAAATGTGCGTCCCACTTCAATTAAAAAACATCAACAAACTAGACTCAAATTAAATGGCCCCACTTCTCATGATTGTAACTGGATCAATATAACTGGATTTGATGATAAAAATTCCAAATAGTATAATTAGGGTTTAGAATATTATTTTTGGTTAGGTCATTGCTGCTGTCATGAGATTTGTGAGTATGTTATCATCATTTTGTAGGTCAATGCTTAGCTTTAGCCATCATGGGAATCTGAGGATGAAATTTTTATTAAAATTATAATTTTGGGTTAATTAAAGTGATATTAACATTTAATTTTTACGATTTTATTATTTAAAATAATTATTATTTAATTTTAAATAAAAAATATTTATCTAAAAAACTCTTTCATATAAAAAAAATCCACTCAATCAATATAAAAAAAATCCACTTAATCAAAATAAAATTTTAGCTTTTAACTAAAAAATAAAATTATTTATAGATTAAATTATTCATTTAGTTCTCAAGCATAATACAAGTAATCATAAATTAGATGTGAGACATCTCTAGTGACTTAATAAAAATAAAAATATAACGTTTAAATTAAAAATAGAGTTAATTATAAATTAAATTAATCATTTAATTTTAAAGATTGGTATGAATGATCTTGAGATAAAAACAAATATTAACTTTTTCTTATTTCCCGTGAAAACAAATTATTATTCTCTATTCGTCATAACATCATTATTATTAACTCATTAAAGAAAATAATATTTATTTATAAATAATGATAACCAAATATCAAAATAGATTTGGAACTTTATATCAAATAGCGGCTCTATCCATTCCATTCCAGATTCGTCTCATGCGCATTAATGCAGGAAACACACTTCCGATCATATTGTACAGTTTGTCGGTTTTTTTGGGGGATTTTCTATTAAATTTTAGTCTCAATAGAAGTTTTATAAGATTATGTTTATTATAAGATTTTAAGATATTTATATAATAATAATATTATTACTAATTTAATTTTAAAGTGAAGTATGAAATTTATATATAAGATTCTTTATTATGTCTCCGTAGGGGATATTATATATTTCATGCAGACCCTATTAGTTGTACTTAGTTTGCACCTATGCCTATAAATTTTTTTCCTCCATACTATGGTTTTGGGTTATTTGTAAATAGTTGGGAGAAAAATTATTTATATAAATTTTTAAATAGTGATAATTTGTTAACGTTTCATTGGATGAGAGCTCATAACGTCAGCCTCGGTAATCGCTTCCTGTTTTGGCGGCGGAAGGTGCGTCATCCGAGTTAAGGCTTAGTTGCTGCTTAGTGTAAATAACAGGTGGTGGGCGTAACAACGCGTGGCATATAAGCTTGTCTAGTTTTTTGCGCCGGGAAATGTCTTCGGCGCTTTCTGCACAATGCGATGGTTATGGTTATCATAGGAAAATGGAACAAGTCTAGCGCGACAGGTGGCGGACGTGTCAAACGGGAGTAAGGACAGCGTAATTAATGTTTTGGTGGTTCGATGCTGACGGGCAACGGTGTCCTGTCATAGTATTAACTCTGCTGCGGGTTCCCTAGGTGGAGTATCTACCGATCATATTGTACAGTTTGTCCGTTTTTTGGGGAATTTTCTATTAAATTTTAGTCTCAATAGAAGTTTTATAAGATTATGTTTATTATAAGATTTTAAGATATTTATATAATAATAATATTATTGCTAATTAAATTTTAAAGTCAAGTATGAAATTTATATATAAGATTCTTTATTTTATAGCATTATTTTATGTTTTTGTTTTTTTAACATTATAATTTAGTCTAATTGATTACAAAATTAAGATTGTAGTTTAATTTAAATAAAAAATAGAAGTTTCAATACTATTAATTCAATACATTAATAATAATTTATTAAACTTATTTTACTTATACATTAATGATAATTTACAGAATCCAAAACCTCTTTCTACCAGAATCCTTCTTGGAAACTGATGGTTTTCAATAAATTTTATTCTATTAAGAAATAAGTTTCTCGACCCTATTCTGTCATCAGTTATAAAAGTACATAATTGAAGAATGGACAATTCTTTATAAATGTTATTATATTACATGCCAGAATAACATAGATCCATTTTAAAAGGAGATTTATCAAGCTAGATTAAATCTTTTGAGGTGTAAATTCTCTCTCAACATTTACATTCTTCATATTAAGTCTGTAATGGGATATTTATAGTTTTAATTTATCTAATTTGTGTAATTTTAGTAGAATGCGACTTCGACACAAAGATCAAGTGTGTGATGGGATTTTTATAGTTTTAATTTGTCTAATTTGCATAATTTTATTTCTAAATATTTTAAACCTAATCTGAGTCAACATGTTATTTTTTATACTTTAAGAAAAAACAATCATTGTAAAACAACACAGTTCTAAACTTCTCCACTCTGAATACAGATTTAGGGTATGAGACGACACTGGGACCAACTTATAGGCATCAAAGCTCAGAAACACCCTCTTACCTTTCCCAGGAAATCTCTTCCTGAACACTGCTCAGCTATAGGCAACATATGGCATAATGGTTAAGACCATGTGTTATCTCTGTGGAAGTCACAGATTCAAAACAGGCAGAGATAGGGTTGCTCATTAGCCCGTTGTAACAAGACTTGAAAGGTAAGTGACCCCTGAAATATCTGGCTTTGAAATCTGAATATAGAATTCACCCCTTGAATTTTGCAACAGAGTATTTGGAAACTGTAGCCTTATCTATACCCGGGTGGAATACATGCTTCGAGAGTGAGTAGATTGATCGACCTTATTCCTTTATACTTATAAGCTCTGTTAAAGAATCCCAAAAGAAAATATGAGGCGGGGACCAGTATCTCAATCGGAGGGTCATTATTTCAGTCACATCCCAAGGATTGTGGTACATTATAAACTTACCAATTATTGCTGTCTTACACTGTATGCTAAACAGGACCTCCTCTATATATATGTGGTTGGATCCCAAATCTCAAGCGAATCACTCCACTTCAGTGAACGAGATCTATCTCCAATATATATCACAAGTTTGTATAAGAAACTTCTTTAGGGTGAAAATTTCAGAACGTCATTTATCTGACATATCCAAAAAAAAATTCATAACCGGGGACCAGGGTAATATAATCCTGCAAGTCCAGGACAGGATGTTTTCAATTTTTTTCACAGGAGTAAAATAAGCCTACAAGTACAGGGGTAGCATAATCCTGCAAGTTCAGTTCAGGATCTTTGTCAATAGTTTTTAATCAAGGGAAGGAAAGAAGAATCTTGATGTTATGATTAAAATTACGACCAATGCAGTGGCACACCGGCATCTATGGTGGAGGTTATAAGCGTAGAGATTCATTCATTACTGCGGGGCTTGGACTACCTTTGATTTTCGAAGAAATAATCTACAATGTAAAAAATAAATTTCAAAATTGATTTCATGATTAGTGCACATATTCATGTTGATTAGAAAATAAAATAGAGGAATACTGAATTTAGTGGTAGAAGTTAATTTTAGATGTTACAGGATATACATATCCAACTGTTAATTGGTACTCACAAGCCATTCTACAGAAAGGTATTGAACATTCAATGAAACCAACCTAATAAAAAAACTAGAGGCTTGGAACACTAACCAGTAGGCCGAAACTGAGGCCAGCAATGACGGTTGTGGAGATGGTAATAGCTGCAAGCTCCAGATCGCCCAAGTGGCCTACGAAGGCTTGTGTAACGAGGTTTGTCCCGTACGACGTGAGACGCGTAATTATGGCAGGGCCTGCGATCCTCCATAGCTTCTTTGACTCAACCCAAATTCTCTTCCCCAAATCCGCTTCTGCTTGACTGTCTTCATGGAAGATTATAATACTATCATCTCCCTTCTTCTCTAGAATGGGAACAAGAAGAGAATCGTCGTCCATTCTGCCTCGGCTTCAAGTTTTACTCGCTAGCCAGCCGATCAGAGAGGAGGAAAGGAATGAAGGGGCGAACATCCGCTCCAAACTCAACCACGCAGTGGCTTGGATTCACAGCATAATAAGCTTGGGTGAAGCAGGAGCTGTGTTAGATAGTACTTTGGGATGATCCTCAATTGATAATTAAAGCCTAAGGATGATCTTCAAAGTTAAGTTGGCTTCTGTCTAACTTAGATTCATGGCATAATAAGACTTAGGTGAAGCAGAAGCTATGTTAGATAATTTATAGATAGTTTAGAAACTCGACGTTTCGATCTCGATCTCGATCTCGATCTCAATCTCTACTCTGGAATCATCTTCAACAGACAATTGAAACCTAAGGATGATCCTCAAAGTCAAGTTGGCTTCTGTCTTAAAATATGGGCAGAAAATCGTTTTACATGCCGGAGAGTCTGTATGCAATGTGGCATTTAGCCAATATCTTATCAAATGTTGATAGACTTTCCAGGAGTCAAGATTGGCCGGCCATTTTGCCCTCTGGTAATATAAATATAATCATGTAACATTATTTATTTTTGGCACCTTTCAAAATTGAAGTACTCTCATCACTGATCGACAGCCTTAGCAGGCCTACATATTGTGTTGTACTCCCTTACTGTATCAGTTATTAGACTCATCTGCAGCATTTGAAAAAAATAAAAAAAATCTCCGCTTCTCAGCCTTAGCAGGCCTACATATTGTGTTGTACTCCCTTACT
This sequence comes from Larix kaempferi, assembly GCA_027924585.1. NCBI lineage: Eukaryota > Viridiplantae > Streptophyta > Pinopsida > Pinales > Pinaceae > Larix > Larix kaempferi. The sequence goes on along the minus strand of BSBM01000018.1, from coordinate 3,841,143 downwards.
GTATCACTTATTAGACTCATCTGCAGCATTTGAAAAAAATAAAAAAATCTCCGCTTCTTGTGATGTGTAGGCTGTTTACTGTTTTGTGTTATGGGTCGATTTAGAGATGGTCAATATGGCAAAAACTATACAACCACATCCCACAATTATCAATGAAAACGCTTATATTTTTTACCTAATTTATTACATATAATTTTAAAAAATTCCGGAGATTATGATACCTCTGTTTGATTCTCCTATTCCAAAATGGGAATGATTCAGGGTTGATGTAAACTAGCCCTGCTATTCCTTGGACCTCAGGAATCTGGGGGAGTTTGAATTAAAAAATAAATAAAAGAGAAATATTAGGATACATCCCCTTGTTTACCGTGTTTTTAAGCATGCCAGACGGAGCCATATATTTGATAGAGTCATTCATCTGTTCAGGGAACTCTATTTTAAGGGTTTTTGTTTCGTTTATCTCGCCAAATACCCAACTGGAAAACGTCAGCAAGCATGTCATTTACAAACTAAACGTTTCGATTTTCAGTGTGACTTTCAATAGGCAATCGTGTGGTTTCGATTCATATTTGCCTTTTGATTTTAAGATTCCTAAAGATGATAGATTTTCTAGTCATTATTGATGATATATAGTCATTAGTGATGGAAATGGTGATGTAATCTTTTATCAAATCCATTTTTTTATTGTTTAAAATTTATTTTTATGCTAAAATGGATTTTAATATCTATATTGTTTTTGGATGGTGTAATATCAATTTATATAATTTTATTTTTATTTTTGAATGTCTGTTATTGTTGTACATATTGACCTTTCACATAAGTATAGTCTTCGTAATGGAAGTTATGGAACTTTACCAAATACAATGTATTAGATTTTTATTTTTTTATAATTAGTGTTTTGTTTTTTAAGTTTATATAAGAGTCATATTCTTATAATGGAAGTTATGGAACTCTACCAGATACAATGTATTAGTTTTTTTTATTTTTTTATTTTTAAGTTTATAGAAAGGGAATATATTTTTGGGTGACACGTCAAAGTGTTTTGATTTTAATTGAGTTTTTAGATTTTCTTATTAGTCAAAGAAATTATTGATAAGACATAAATCTTTGAAAATATAATTTTATTTAAAAAAAAAAATTAAAGACGTTGAATATTAAATTTTCTTAAAATGTTTATGTAAACAATACAAACTTTAGCCTTTCAAAAATATAATTTTATTTTAAAAATAGAAAAAAAAAATTAAAGACGTTGAATATAAAATTTTCTAAAAATGTTTATGTAAACAATACAAACTTTAGCCTTTCAAAATTTCAAACATCGGTTATCCTTATTTTGTGGGATTGACTATGTGAACAATTCAAACTTTACCAGTTTAAACATATATCTACTTCACCTCTCTAAAGTGGCTCCTAAAAATTTTTGGAGACAAATTCTAACTAGAAAAGCTAAAGAAAATAATAAGATTACTTTGGAAGAATGGAATTGTTATCTTAAAAAACTTTATGAGTCATTGGATGTCATAGATAATATTCAAACCCTCTGCACAATGGACATCAAGTTTGGAGGTAAGTGCCTAGCAAATGAAAAAGCTAAGGACATTGAAGGTTATCAAGCATAGATTTTAAAAATTGAAGGCCATGTCCTCATCTCGCACATCCACAAGCTCTTCAAACAAACGGTCAAGCAAGGGTTCCCTAAACCATGGACTCAAAGCCTCATTATTCCTATTTTTAAGAATAGGGATATGAATAACCCCTCTAATTATCAAACGATTATGATTAATCCTCTTTTAGCCAAGCTTTATGGTATTATCTTTGAAAAGAAAATCAGTGTATGGCTTGAAAGTGAAGGTAAGCGGGCTAAAGGTCAAGCGGGTTTCAAAAGGCATCACTCAACCACAGACCACCTCATCACGCTTAGAGTCATTCCAGAAGATTGTCGTAATGATAAATCCAATCTATTTTGTTGCTTTGTGGACTTTAGGAAAGCTTTCAATACAGTCCCTAGGAATAACTTGTGGAATAGGTTAGAAGAGATAAAGGTGCCTTTCGAATTGAGAGCTGCCACGATAAAGTTGTACGAGAATGTCATTGCCAAGTTTAAAATCACTAAGGGATGGTTGAAAGATATAAATTGTAATATAGGAGTTAAGCAAGGTTTCTCCCTCTCCCCTACCATTTTCGGCATTTACATTGATAAGCTAGAAAGTTGTTTGGAAGAAGCAGGTTCCGTTGGCACGATCTTAGCTAGGATTGTCATCATCGTTCTCCTATGTGCCGATGATATTGTTCTTATGGCAAGGTGTCCTTTTGATCTAAATAAAAAATTAAGAATTCTGAAGGACTTCTGCTCTAACATGGGCATGACTGTTAATACAGACAAAACAGAGGTTATGATTATCAAGTCCAAGAAGGACACTTACACTAAATTTGTGTATGACAATATCAATTTGGAAGAGGTGTCTTCTTATAAATATCTAGGAATTGATATTCATCACAAGCTCAATTGGAACTATAGAATTGAGAAAAGGATTAATGGGGGATGGTAAGTTTATTTCGGTCTTGAAAACAAGTGTAAATCAGCAAAACCTTGTGATGTGGGATAAAAAGAAACTCCCCTTTGAAAGTCTTGTCATTCATGTTATCTTATATGGTTGTAAGGTTTGGGGTTGCACTATCTCTAGAGAATCTTGGAGAAAGATTGAGCAAATCCGTAAGCGTTTTATAACCTATAACCTTAGAATTAACAATAATATGCCTTATCATATTCTCATTTTAGAAGCGACACTTTCTCCTATCGGGAGCATGGATATGACTAGGTTCTTAATGTACAAGCACAAGACAAATAGAATGAAAAGCAAAAGACTTCCTAAACTAGCCCTAGGATTTTAAAATGCTTTCACTCCTCTCTCATGTCTTGAATGATACATTAAAGACAAAAAAAGAGTATCATACCCTTTGAATGATACATCTAAGATAAGAAATGTATCATACCCCTTGAACAATACATCTAAGACAAATGAGCTATCATACCCCTTGAGTGATACATCTAAGCCAAGAAAGATATCATACTCCTTAAATGATACATATAAGACAAAAAAGCTATCATACCCCTTGAATGATACATCTAAGCCAAAAAAAAATATCATACTCTTTAAATGATACATCTAAGACAAAATAAATATCATATTTTTTAGAAACAATTTAGATCAACATTTATTATTTTATTCCACCGAGTCTCCATGTTTTAGGGAGAGATGTTGTAACGTTTGTTCCTAGCAAAATAATTACAAAATAATTTTAAAAAATCATGTAAGCTCATAAAATAAAAAATTATGGAAATTATTTTAAAAAAATCCATGTTGGCTCATAAAATAAAATATTAGGAAAAATAATTAAAAAATCAATGTTCCTTTATAAAATAAAAACTTAAACCCAGATCTATCAATCAAGAGAGATCAAATTTCTTGAATTTAAAAAAAGAAATACACCTCAAGAAATTAGATCCCTCTGGGTGTTTGATAGATATGAGTTTAAGATGGATCTATATGCTAGTCATTATATCAGTTATGCTAGATCAACTATTTTTATTGAGTTGTAGTGTGCATCAAATATAAATTCGATTTGCAAACTCTCTCACAAAGTAAGATAAGTAAGATAAATGTAAAGTATGGTCGCTTGGAGTAACAAGGTGAAATAAGGCCTTCTCCATCTAAGTTAAGCATCAAATTTCAATGAAGTTCTTTGAAGAATTGAATTTATCTTAAAAGATGTATTATAAATTTAGTATTTTAAAATGGTGTAGTTTAAATATTTTCAATTTTCAATTTTTTTTTAATATATTTTTTGTCTTATTTTGTTTTCGGTTGATTTTTTTTTAAAATTTACAATTACAAATATTAGTTATAAAAATTGTATAATTTGGATGACACTAGTAGGTAATGAATCTATTTATGGATTCAAAAATACAATTTAAACACTTCCAAATTTAGATTTTATTAAAAATAAATTTATCTGATTTCAACTATAACCACACCATAAAATTCAAAACTTGGAATAAATAGACTAAAACACTATGTTTAATGATACTTTTCAACCATTTTTTAATAATCTTATAAAAATAATTTAAAATGAGGTAATATTAAGCATTCAATTAAAAAATACTAATATTTAGCAAACATCAAGCAACCAAATATGATCAGAAAGATTAGAATACTGACCAGCAGGCCGAAACTGAGACCAACAATGACTGTTGTGGAGATGGTAATAGCAGCAAGCTCCAGATCGCCCAAGTGGCCTACGAAGGCTTGTGTAACGAGGTTTGTCCCGTACGACGTGAGACGCGTAAATATGGCAGGGCCTGCGATCCACCATAGCTTCTTTGACTCAACCCAAATTCTCTTCCCCAAATCCCCCTCTGCTTGACTGTCTTCCTGGAAAATTATAACACTGTCCCTTCCATTTTCTTCCTTCTTCTCCAGAATGGGAACTCTCAGAGAATCGTCCCCCATTCTGCCTCGGCTTCAAGTTTGAATCCCCTCGCTTCAGGAGAAAAGGAAGGGAGGAACAATCAGCTCCAAACTCCACCCGGACAATGGCTTGGCTTTGGCTTCAGGGGATTATAAGACTTGTCGATGGCAAGTTGGCTACGTCTGCAGAAAGCAATTTAAAATTATTATATGGCTGTACGTCTTATTGCATGGTGGAGAATTTGTAAGGAATATTGGCAGTCTATCCAAAATTTAATATTTCAAGGAGTCAAAATTGGCCGCTCATTCATATATCATATGGTCGTGAAATACCATATTTGCAGTCCCTTTCTGATTTGAAGTACACTGGTGACCAATCCACAGGCACAGCCTTAGCAGGCCTAGGGTTTGTATTGTCTTATTGTATATGTGGTTAAGCTGCTCTGCAGCTTTTTCGCAATAAAAGAGGCTCTGCCGCCTCATGTGAAGTACAGGATTATCCTATGGGATGAATCGGGACGATTCAGGGTTAAAGCTACATGGCACACCAACCCTGGTTGGAGACCGGGGGCAGCTGGTTTTCAAATAACCATGGAACAGCTGCTGTCAGACCACGAGTACTCACGCTATTCGTGGACCAAGAGATTTGACAATTTTGATTTTTTCTAAACAAAACAAACAAAAAGGCAAACACAGACCATGCGATGATATTATGATATACATTACCTACCTACTGGTTCATCGTTTGTTTGAAACGTGGAAGACAGGGAGCCATATATTTCAGAGCAGTCATTGATCTGTATACGGCTTCCTGTGCTAGGGTTTTTGATTTGATATTTAGAGGAGTCATTCATTTGCTTACGGCTTCCTTGTTTTTCGTCTGTGTTTTGTTTGGCCTTTCTTTTCAATTCTGTGTCCCACTCCAATTAATGCATTACAAACAATAATGTGGCTACCTACACTAGAGTCAAATTAAATGTTGTCCGAAATTTGATGGGTAAATAGTCTATTGTCATTTATCATTTTACACGTTATGTTTTTTTGTAAATTGCATAAGAAAAATATACAGCCTCATTTGCTAGTTGTAGATGACATTTTATTGTTTAGGAATAGTTCAATTGGGGATGCAATCAAGCTCCAAGAAATTCTAGATATATATATGAGAGCAATAGGTATGAAGATTAACAAGCAAATGTCATCTCTAGTGACAATGCACAGTTCTCAAAACTATCCTCCACCTCACTGAGATTCCTTTCTAGAAGGGGATTAAATATCTGGGATTCAATATAAAGGCGGTGAATATGGTTCCAATTATAGTACAAAAATTGTTACATGCACATGAGAGTTGAGAGTCTATAGATCTGAGAGCTTTCTGGAGCTTCTCATAGAGCAAAAAGTGCAGAAAAAGGCCTATGTAGACCTGTCCATCTTTGGGCTAAGTGACATTGACATTATTACATCTGACCAGTAAAAACATGGACTGAACCAGACTAGCTATACATACTAGATTTTGATAGTAAACCATAAATCAAAACAGAGACAACCGGAAATGCTAACTGCAAAAGAGGAGTTGGGCTCGCTCGGAGGAGCTCTAGGTGCTAGCGTCGACATTCTGGGAATTGGGTTTATCTTCCATGATGGGGCAACTGTCGAAGAAATCTTTGTCCCAATTTTGAACTGGGAGTTTGAGCGCAGAGGCTCTGTCTTGCGTGGAGTAACAGCGTCGTCTTCAGACTTCCTTACTATCTTGTAGTGCAGGGAGTCTATAGTCGAGGGTATAGGGAAGGAGCTCCCAGGGGGAGGGGCTCCCTATAACGCGAATGCAGCAGGAGAACTTGGACCAGAAGTGGAGCAGAGACTTCCGCAACAGCTATGCCAAGGGAGTTGTATGTGGCCTGGGTGTCTGTTGCAGTGGCAGTGCCATCAACATGAGCATTCAATTTTCCAATCGGTCCCTCTGTGCGTGCTTCAGGACCAAGGTCGCGGGGAGGAGCGGAATTGCGAAAGAGTGCGTATTTCGCACCAGCCAAGTTAGTTTCCAGAGCAACAAGCATTCCATCAAGATGGGCCATATGAGCCCTGGTATCCATTATGGAGACCTTCGCCATATTCCAGTTGGCCAGCAAGTCTTCAACCAGAGTTCCCAACATATTCTTCATCAACCAGTAGTAGTTGATTTGATTGCCTTGGTTACCAAAGGCCAAAATCTTAACGATGTTGTGCGAATCCCATTCATCGACCAACCTGCAAATTGGAATGGAGACATTATCTTCATAGCCACTGTTGGCTTTCTTCTCTTTCTCAGCGGAAGTGGCAGTCGTGCTGAGGCCATGACCAATTCCACGCTTGGAAGTACCACGCGGATGAGTCATGGCACTATCAGCAAGTTCGCAGGAGAACGAAGATGGAGCATAGCTTTCAGCAATTGGAGCAGGCAAAGAATAACAGAAGCAGGTGATGACCGCCGGAGCACGCAAAGGAAGCCTCATATCAAGAACCCTGGAGAGGAAGTGTCTAGACTTCGCACGGGAGAGCATAATGGAAAGACGGAACCAGTAATGGAGATGAGACGTAGATAACCGCGCCAACATGAATGCCAACCACCAGAGCATGAAGGGAGTTTAAGCCAAACGCGCACAAGGATGCTCGGTAGTCCTGTTCAGGACGCCCTCTTAAAGGCGCTGCCAGGGGAAGGGCGCCGACAGATGGCCGCTGCCAGGTGGGGGGGGGGCTTGCTACCAGGTGGGTAGGTGGAGCTTCTATCCACGGCCAAGTCGATGTTTACACCCGCATCCCAAGATTTTACACGTTGTGTTATTTTAAGTACATTTATTATTTTTATATGTTATTAATAAAAAATAGTCATTGTTGATGCTATTAGAATCATGAAAATTCTAAGAAGAAATCTTAACCAAAATTGCAATTATGGATGAATCAAACTGTATTTTTAATATAGGAATGGATTCAACATCCTCAAACATATCTTCGTTAAGAGTTGAATTATGCAATTGCATAATCCAAAATGATTATTGTCCAACTTTAAGCTAAAATGTTTATTTTTCTTCTTGATTTAAATTAAAAAACCAATAATTAAAATTAATTCAATTTTTATAAATTTTAAATTTTAGATCAAAACCTTAAAATACAAAGTTCCACTCAATTAAAATAAAATTTTAACTTTTAAATAAAAAATGAAATTTTCCGATAGATTAAATTATTCATTTAGTTCTAAGACATAGTGCAAGCAATCATGTGAGACATCTCTCCTGGACTTCATCAAAATAAAAAATAAGTTTTAAGTTAAAAATAGAGTTATTATTTATAAATTAACTTAAATTAAACATTTAACTATGTTAGTACGAATGATCATGAATTAGAAGTAAAATATCTTTATCAAAGTTGAGTAAAACACATACTTAGCGTTTTCTTATTTCCCAATAAAACAAATTATTCTTCTCGATTGGTCATAAGATCATTCTATCATATTTATTATTAATCATTAAGGAGAAAAGAAAATTTATTTATAAATGCCATTCATTGAATATGAGTGCATACATAACGATAACCAAATATCAAAGTAGATTTGGAACTTGTGTAGATCCATATATCAAATAGCGGCTCTATCCATTCCATTCTAGATTCGTCTCATTCATTTCAACGTTGCACATTAATGCAGGAAAGACACTTCCGATCGTATTGTAAAGTTTGTCGTATTTCTAGGATTTTGTTTTAAATTTTAGCCCATCAGTATGAAATATTAGATTAAATTAAGTTTATATTATAAGATTTTAACATATTTATATAATAATAATATTATTATTAATTTAATTTTAAAATCCAGTATGAAATCAATATATAAGATTCTTTGTTTTGTAGTATACATAATTAGGGTAATTTTTAGGGGCGAAATTTCGTCAATTGATTATTTTTAGGTTTTTTTTCAAAAAATAAATTCGTTATTTGATCATTTTTAGTCTCTAATATCGTCTATATTTACATCAAATATGTTTTTTTATCATAATATTCACCAAAATTTACATGTTCCAGTAGTAAATTGTAGGTTTCATATCTAATATTCGCCTACCTATCTATATCTAAGTTTTTTCCAATCCAAAATAATCGCCTAGAATACTATACTGAAGTGTAATATTATAATCCTTAAAAAATACCTTGTACATAATATTTTTTTACAAACAATAATAAACGCTAGAGTGTTTTGGAAATCCATAACAAGTTTTGGTTCTGCATAATTTTACTGAATACTCTACCTATTTCCTCCTCGAATACTCTAGGTATTATCTCCCTGACAACAATGCAAACAAACCCGCACAATTGAAGAGTTTTAACAACAATCTATGCAAGCTTGAAAACTTTATGTTCATAATTGAAGAGGATTTTACATTCACAATCAAACAAACTTGAATAATCTATGTTCACAATTGAAGAGAAACCTGCATTCAGAATTGAGCAAGCTTGAAGAATCTATATTCAGGTTTGAGGAAGAATCTATATCCACAATCAAAATCAACATTGAAGAATTTATATTGAGCAAGCTTGAAGAATCTATATTCAGGTTTGAGGAAGAATCTATATCCACAGTCAAAAGCAAGGTTGAAGAATTTATATTCACAATTGATTAAGTATCTATATATTCACAATTGATCAAGCTTGATGAAACTATATGAACACAATTGAAGAAGAATTACTTTTAGGAACCCATGTCTTTACTTTATTAGTATATTGTTGTTGGATGCATATGCTTTGTAAAATGTCCCGTAGTATTTGTTGATCCATAGTTTGTGTTATTGTTGTTAGGCGTAGATGCTTTGTAAGTCGCCCGTAGTATTTGTTGACCCATAGTTTGTATTGACCCATGGTTTTGACCCATAGTATTGGTGCCTAGACTTAGTATATAAGTGTGTGTTGAGGGCAATGAAGGCACCGTGAAGATATTTGTATTGAGCTTACTCAAAGGAGGTTGCCCCCTCGAAGTGGCCTGCGATCAATAAAATATTCTGTGATCTCATATATTGTGCATTTTATCAATTAATTATTGCAGGTTCCTCACATCTCGTATCAGAGCACTTTATTGGGCTCGTTGGGTGAAATTTCTGCGAAATTAATTTTTTTTCGCATCTGTTGCAGGTTCGGATCTAAGAATAATCCATATCCGCTTAACTATGGGAAGTACTTGGGCATAAGTCCTAAAACTCATTGTGAGGAGTACCATAAGAACCCCAAAGTAGCTGGCTCATTGAAAGGACCTGCCAGCGAAAAGAGCAACGACCCCTACCTGATTGACTAGTTTTCACTTATGAGGTAAACCAAGAACTATCGTTTGTGGCAAAGCGGTTATCAATTTTACCTGAGCCGTGGAGTGAGGGGTACTGCCCCAATACGCAAGCCGTTAGATAACATTGGTGGTCGAGTGAATCCCCTGAATCGTTAAGAAGTTGAGCATACGAGGTCCATATCTATTTTCAGCTGATAAATCGCAGATTTCTTCTGTCCAAAACTGTTGCCGATCACTTCTGCGTCGTTTCAGATCAATCTATGCAGATCACTCCCGCGTTGTTTCAGATCTATCTGTTGTCGATCCCTTCCGTGTCCTTTCAGATCCATTTGTTTTCGATCCCTGCTGCGCCGTTTCAGATCCATCTGTTGTCGATCCCTTCCGCACCGTTTCAAATCCATCTGTTTCTGATCCCTTCTGCGTCGTTGCAGATCCATCTATTTCCGATCCCTTCTGGAAATTTTTTTTTAAAATTGTTTTTTCGCCATATCTCAATTGTTTTCACTCTGTTTCCTTTGAAACTTCCCTGACACCCCTGTCATCCCATTCTTCATCTTTCATTCCTGAGGACCCTATCCCAAATTCCACTTCCCAAAGCCCGAAATCCCACATTTGTCTATTTTTAGGGTTTGCCATAACTTCTTTAATTTTCACCCAATCACCTTCAAATTTTGCCACTGTGTTCATTTCCTATTTTTGCTTCTTTGTCCCTCTCTAACAAATTTTCTCATTCTTTCACCCCGCTTCTGAAATCCCCATTTTTTGTTTCCTTGTCCATTCGAAAGTGTCCAAAACCTAATCAAACCCCAATTTCCTATCAAAGTTTTTCCCAAATCCAAATTTCCCTTTACTAAATAAGCTTATGTTTGTGTTTTTTACCCATTCAAAAAAAAAAAAAAACTCCTGGTTATGGTTGTCACCCACGCAGAAGCAAAAACCATGGAGGAAGCACTTGCAGCCATCCAAACCAAACTCCAGGATCTTGATGAAAAATTTTCCGGCCTCCATCTTGAGCATTCAGCCATGAACAACAAAAGACAATTCGAGTCTTCATCAGACAATGAGTTCTCTTCTTCCAACAATTTCCATGGTTCGAAGCTTGATTTTCCTCGCTTCAATGGTATTGATCCGACTGGCTAGATCTATCGTGTAGAACAATATTTCAATCTGCATAATACTTTTGATGTCACCAAAGTTTCACTTGCATCCTTTCATTTGGAACATGAAGCTCTTCAATGGTACCATTGGTACATCAAGGCTCATGAAAAGCCAAAATGGCCAGATTTTTGCCAGCTCCTTTTGCAACGATTTGGTCCTGGTGATTTGATGACTTCACAGGAGCCCTCACTAAACTTCGCCAAATTGACACTGTGAGAGAGTATCAGACAAAATTTGAGAAACTAGCTAATCACACAGAAGGATTGTCTGATGAATTCTACAGGAGTTGTTTTATCAGTGGTCTTAAGGATGAAATCCGCTCAGAGGTTAAAATGTTCTGTCCCAACACAATGATGGAAGCCCTAGAGTTTGATAAGTTGGCAGAAGACAAGATTATAGCCCAACAACACTCCAAACCCACTTTTGTTCCATTCTGAAATATGGGTTCTCAACGACCTCCCATCTCGCCAGCTCCTCAACCAACTCCTATCAAGCATTTGTTTGAAACAGAGATGCAGGCATGCATAGAAAAATGGCTTTGTTATAATTGTGATGAGAAATTCACTCGGGGACATAGATGTGTTCAGCAAAAGATCTATCTCTTGGATGTGGATTTTTCGCCTAACTATGAAATTGGTGAAGAAGCTCCAGATATAATGGATGATCAGGTCAACATTCAGGAGCCACCTATTGACCCTCCATCTCAGGAAGACCATCCAGAGATATCTTTCCATGCTTTAGCCGGAATCACCCCCCCCAAACAATGCGGGTCAGGGGTTACTTCAAGAAGCTCCCTCTTACCATACTCATTGATTCTAATAGCACTCATAACTTCATTGACCCTCAGATCGCCAAACAGGCTGATTGTTTTATCTATCCTTGCTCCAACTTTGAAGTCATGGTTTGCAATGGGGGCACCTTACCTTGCAAAGGGAAGTGTCAAAATGTGCTTATGTCTATGGAAGATTATAACTTACGTTCTGACATGTTTGCTTTGGCCTTAGGCGGGTGTGATGTGGTTTTGGGTGTTCAATGGTTACGCACACTTGGACCCATCTTATGGGATTTTGCTGAACTTTGGATGCAGTTTTCAGTCAATGGAAAAAAACACAAATTTACAGGCTTACAACCAGGGTCTCTCCGCATCATCAGTTCACATCGCCTGGAAAAACTCCTTAAGAATATTTCACATGGTGTCATCGCTCAACTCCATTCCATTCAAATGCACCCATCAACGGTCTCCACTACTCCCTTGGATCTCCAACCAATTTTGAATAGATACGCTAGTGCCTTTGCTGAACCAGTGAGATTGCTGCTTTCACGAGACCTTTCTGGTAAGAATTTAGCCACCTCTACATCTCCGAAGGAAATGATGGCTATTTTGCATGCAGTACAGACGTGGCAACCATACCTATTAGGGAATTCTTTGTGCATCAAGACTGCTCACGAGAGTCTGAAATATTTCCTGGAACAACGGGTCTCCTCACTTGCACAACTGAAATTGATTCGCCCACTCCTGGGTTATGCCAATGAGATCACTTACATGAAGGCCGGTCAAGACAATTTGGTGGTAGATGCTCCTTCTCGCATAATTGATGCCCCAGTTTCTCTTTCAGCTATTTCTCTGCTTGTTCCAAATTGGTTGCAATCTGTTCAACAGGGCTATGTCTTCTCTAAACACCATGCGTCTCCATTGGTCAGGCACTCTGGGTTCCTCCAAACGTATAAGCAGGCACAACATACTCCATGCATCTCCATTGGTTAGGCACTATGGGTTCCTCCAAACATATAAGCAGGCACAACATACCTTCTTTTGGCAGGGAATGAAAAGGACAATTTCACAGATGGTGGCTGAATATGATACCTTCGAGCTCCTTCCGGTATTGCTCGAACCCGTACCCATCCTTCCATGGATCTGGACAGATATGCCTATGGAATTCATTGAAGGGCTCCCTAAATCTGGAGGGCAGGCTAACATTACCAATAAATGTTTGGAAACTTATCTTCATTGCTTCACCTCCGAACAATAACCTCCGTGGGCGGAGTGGCTCCCTCTCGCTGAATGGTGGTACCCTACTGCAACTAAAAGTACTCCATATGAAGCAATCTATGGTCAGGCACCGCCATTTCTTCTTCCATACACCCTCAACAGTACACCAATTCAGGCAATTGAAATGAGTCTTCGAAACCGCGATCAAGTTCTTTGCATTTTACAGGACACTCTTCACATGGCCAGAATTCAAATGAACCAATAAGCCGATCAGCACTGTTCTGAGCGCACTTTTCAAGCAGTTTATATGGTTTTTCCTTGTCTACAGCCTTCCAAGCAATCCTCCCTGACACTCAAAAGGCGTACGCTTATCTCTCGCTCTATCATAGAGGTATTCATTCAGTGGCACAACATGCAACCAAAGGCTACTACATGGGCACCACTCCTTCATATTCAACATCAATTTTCACATCAAAACTTTTTCTAAGAGAGAGGGGATGTTAAGAACCCATGTCTTTACTTTGTTAGTATATTGTTGTTGGACGCATCTGCTTTGTCAAACATCCCGTAGTATTTTTTGATCCATAGTTTGTGTTATTATTGTTGGGTGCATATGCTTTGTAAGTCGCCCGTAGTATTTATTGACCCATAGTTTGTATTGACCCATAGTATTGGTGCCTAGAGTTAGTATATAAGTGTGCATTGAGGCCAATGAAGGCACCGTGAAGTTATTTGTATTGAGCTTGCTCAAAGGAGGTTGCCCCCTCGAAGTGGCCTGCGATCAATAAAATATTCTGTGATTTCATATATTGTGCATTTTATCAATTAATTGTTGTAGGTTCCTCACAATTACATTCACTATTGAGCAAGCTTAAAGAACCTATATTCACAAATGAAGAATTTTCTATATTCACAAGTGAGGTAGAAGTTACTTTCATAATTGAGCAAGATTGAGGAATCTACATTCACAATTGAGGAAGTATCTATACTCACAATTGAGGAGTCTTGAAGAACCTATATTCACAAATGAAGAATTTTCCAAATTCACAAGTCAGGTAGAATTTACTTTCACAACTGAGCAAGCTTGATGAATCTATATTCACAATTGAACAAGCTTGAAGAACCTATATTCACAATTAAGAAAGAATCCATATTCATAGTTGAGCACACCTGTAGAATATGTTTTCATAGTATTGTTCATTGTGGTAATGGGGAATCCATGCAATTGAACAAGGAAATCAAAAAGGAAAAATAAGCCCCAAGAAACCATGGAAGAAATTACAGAAAAGAAAAGATTGGACATGTCGAATCGAAGGAATTCCATGGATACTCATCCAATTCCAACCATAGATGATGCCATGATCGTTCCTACAAATCATGACAAGAAAAATAGAATAATTCACTAGAGGGGACCTCAATTTCAACAACATTTGATGAACAAGCACCTCATGGCACTAGTCAAGAAGTAAAACGTAGGTGCTCATCGAGGGATGTTTCAATTCCCACATCAAGTAAACCTCAGACTATGGTAACGAATGACTTGTTGGGTAGTGGTTATACAAACGATGAAGTTAGGGAGGCATTGAATGAAGGATTTACGATGGAAGAAGCAGATATTATGGAGACCGTCCAAGATAATGCCCAATTTCCCACATCTAGCTACCAACAAGAGAATGAAAGACAACACGGTCATGTTGAAACGCCGTAGCATCCTGGTGATGTTGTACATGGTACAGTTCCAACACCCTTACCTCCATTAGAAAGTACATGCCGAAGAACTCCGAAACGTATATAGGTTGATGAAAGTATCATTAGTTCACTTGAAGGTACATTGTCTAAACGCGCTATTGTTTATCAAAATCGACAAATACTTGATAAAATTTTTTATTCAAAATGTGATGGGGATAAGTGCAAATTATTTTTATCATTGTTAAAATCTAGGTCTATGACTGTTGTTAGAAGAAAGTTAAGGATAAAGATGACCAACAAGTCTGGAACAAGTTCTCATATTGTTAAAAGTTTAGTAGATGCATTTAGTACAATTGGAAAGAAATCTCATTCAAAGGATCGCAATGCAACTCTCCGTGTGTTGTTACAATCAATTGTGAACAAAAACACTAGGGCCCTTCGTTTTCTTAAGCCTACATCCAAACTTATTAATTTGAATGTCAAGACACTCTGTAGGTATTGTGTT
Organism: Larix kaempferi; assembly: GCA_027924585.1. Taxonomy (NCBI): domain Eukaryota; kingdom Viridiplantae; phylum Streptophyta; class Pinopsida; order Pinales; family Pinaceae; genus Larix; species Larix kaempferi. The sequence goes on along the minus strand of BSBM01000018.1, from coordinate 3,826,039 downwards.
AGAAGAGAATAACTTGAAACTGGTCAAAAAAATGTCTACGTCTTCATTGGCATGTTGACACGCTCTGATATGAAGCTCATTGATGTGGTAAAAGGACTAGTGCAAGATTTTTGGCATGACAACACTATACCTTCTTCCAACCAAAAATATGTATTAAAATTGAGAAAGAGTTCAAAGGATCGTTAACTACACATTAAAATTTTTCTTGACATGACACAAACATAATTATATGAGATATTTAGGCATGCACATAATGAAATTAACTTGGGCCAAAGATCCTTTGAAAAGTGAAAACCACGGTATGTTAAAATAAACACAATTCATAACACATGTTGTTGTTGATACCACATTGAGTATGATTACTATTATGAGACACACACATACACATACATTTTTTGCGTGTATTGCATAACACTCTTGTGCAAGAATGATCAGCTACATTGCCACCAATTTCATCTAGAGACTTTATTCATAGCATTTGTTGTAGTAGGCCAAACGGTTGCACATTTTATCAAAAATATTGCATAGATGGGACATGCACATGGTGTGGTGGAATGGCATTATTGGACAAATGCATACATGTGACCAATGAGCAAGAAATTGGGAGGTAGAAGGTGAACTTGCAGTCATTCAAATATGTCACATATGATATTGATGGAGGGAATGAAATAAAAAAAATACAATTGGTCACTTCTTAGTTTAGTAATGAGTTCTTGAATACTATTTTTGTCTTCAGATTGCAATTTCATATGTAACAATCTAGTGATATATGTCTTTATTGTTGATCTACTAGGTACGGGTTTGTGAATTCATGGAGGAATTCTTTGCAAATACAAAACATTATGTACAGCATGTACATGTGGCTCATTGGCAAGATGAGAAGTTTAGAACATGAAGGGATACATTTCCTATTGGGACTATCTTATCAGTGGTTGTTTTGGCAGAAAACTACACTCTTCAACAGGAAAACAAGATTCAAAGTCAATACTATCACTAAGACCAAGTCAGCATAATGGTCCATATAACCTATAGACATGGGGCAGATAGTATGAATACAACAAGGTTATATTGAAGGAGTATCACTTCTACATAAGTGATGACAGGTGTCATGACTCAAATTTTGTACAACATAGCTTTCAATTGTTCTACAATTACTTGAAGGATAATAGTATACAGATGGAACAACATTGGATTTGGTCTAATGGTTGTGCAGGGAAATTAAAAAATGCCCGTGTATTCTAATGGTTGTGTATGCTCCACAAAAGGCACAAGGTGCCACATATTTGGAACTATTTTGAGACAGGACACGAAAAATGTGGACATGATGGAGTAGGTGCATGCATCAAGACTGCATTACATAGGAAATAAATGAATTTCACAACTGTATCGCTCATCCGAGATGCAAAGACCATCATTGAATGGTGTTCTTCAGTCATGGGGGAGGGAGAAAGAAAGCAAGAAGACCAATCAAGTAGGACAGCACATGTACATAGATATTTTTGGGAGTTGGTCGATGTAAATTGATCACAATTATATGAGTGCAAGACCATCCAGGGAACTCGTTCATTTCACTCAGTTAGAACTTCAGACAATTCTCTAGTTGAAATGTGAATAAGGAAACTCTCTTGTTTTTATTCTCCTTGTATTAGTGGTGAATGGGACAATTGTGAATCTATGGATTGGGTTTACAACTGGGATCGTGTAGTGACTCCCCATTGGTTGACGTATAGCTAGTAAATTATTCTAGTTGGAGGAGGACCAATCAAGTATTTCACCAGACTATGACCACATATCAGATCTCGTACAACCAGGTTTGATAAGTATTTTGATCATTTTAATTTTTTTGACAACTAGTTGTGTTTACTTAGTTGACTCAAATGTTGGCACTATATTTTTTGCAGGGCACATATATGCAGTGATTTCCCCGAGATGCAATGCATGGCACAATGACTATTGGCCGACACATTGCTTGGAGGGGAAGTAGACCCTCAATGTCTCATTAAGGGACTCTGAGGCCAATGATTTTCCAATTGGGTCGATGGTTATCAAAGGAGAATATTTCAACCAGGTTTCCCACTCAGAAATTAGAAAAGGGTATGTATTTGAATATTATAGACCAGGTCAGATTGTATACCATTATACAAACTTAGTTATTGGCACAAACCTCTTGCTGCAAACAATGCCAAGGAAGAATGCATCAAAGCCACGATACATATTTCCTTACTCTGAGCACGAGAGGTTAAAGGAAACCCTTGGTATTAAAGGTGGTCTCGATGGTCTACTCGAATGACCATATGTAGGTAGTTTGGTATGTGGTATGCATGTTATATTGTGTACTATGTTATAGGTATGTGGTGTACATGTATGTTATGATTTCGTTTCATGGTCTCATTGATTATTGACATTAATATTTTGACTATTGTAGCCGGAAATTGACAGCTTGATAGATTGATAAATTGCATAGAATTATACAACTTGATAAATTACACAAGCTTCGTCATGGATTTTATTTCTTTGTTTTTTTCTCCCATCTAAGTACACCATAAGATCTACATCCTCGTGCCCATTTTCATGCTCACTGTCGCCATCATAATCCCCATGCTCATTGTCACTATCCCCATGCCCATTGGCACCATCACCATGCCTATTTCCACCATGAACATCAACACCATCCTCCTCCTACCCATGTTGTCACCATCACCATTCCATTTTCCACCATAAGATTCTCATCCACCATCCACATAAATATAACCGTTAGATACCTAATTTATAAATGTAGAAACCAAATCAAAAACATAGAAACCTAATATAACCTTAGAAACCTAATCTACCCTAGAAACACAAATATAATCCTAGCAACCTAATCTATAAACTTGGAAACCTAATCTATCCTTAGAAACCTCTATCACCATTTGAATCCAAACCATTATGATACAAATATGGACAAGAGTCCAAAAAACCTAGTTTGTGCATTCATGTGCATCCATTTGAATCCAAACCATTGTGCACAAATATGCACAAGAGTCCAAAACATTTCATGCTACAACTATATATGCATGCGAAACAAACTTCATATATTCATGTGCATCCATTTGTATCTTAACCATTGTGCTACAAATATGCACAAGATCCCAAGAAACCCTAGTTTGTATTCTAAATCCCTAGCCTACAAACCCTAGTTTGTAGCCTAAACCCTAATTTGAATTCTAAACCTTAGAAACCCTTTTGTAGACTGGAGCCTAGTTTATGTTCAAAATCCTAGAAACCCTAGTTTGTAGCCACTAACTATCGTTGACCAATCACTAATATCAATTATTTAATGCCACTATTTCCCAAATTGGACTTTTACCATACCTTAGTGAATCGATATGTGATTTGTTTGTGTGATGGATTTCTTAAGGTGTTCAACTTGTGTGGAAATACCCCATTTTAGTTCATCAAGTGGACTCTCACCAAGCTTCCTACCATGGAAATGAATCACTAGTGCACGATCTTCCATAGCCACATCGTCCATCTTAATGTCATCATCAAAAACCAATTTCATCATCGAGTCTCATTAGTTAACACACTTCCTTCATCTATTTTTTGAAGAATGATAACTACCAACCCATGGAACCCTTCCATAAGCAAGAATTATATGTTTTGATGATAACATATAATCATGTACCAAACCCTTAGTTTAAGATCCATGTACCTCACTAAAAACTAGAAATCACCCCAAGATGGAATCTACAGGAACCAGCTGCACATGCTTCTTACTGAAATCCTTAGTAATCCTCCCTACTTCGTATTTGCACCATATGTACCTTAAATTATTTTCATTAAAAAATCACTACTTAATATTTAGTTTAAAAGTCATTAAGAAGCCACCACTTGATGTTAGGTTCAAAAATAATATAAAAATAATAATGAAATCTATAGATAATGTTAAATCTCAAATGTATCAAACATCTATATTTGACATCTAGCTAGAATATAACATTGAATTAGATTATTTCTATTATTATTAACAAACCTAAGGGCAATGGGAACATCAAAGTTTGATGTTCCTCAAAATTTGAACATCAATTTTTATATCCCTTTGAACTCAAAGGGAACCACCAAACTTAGAGATCTTCAAAACATCAAGTTTTCCTTGAACCCCACTCTAGATCACTAGGTCAACTTCATTTTTGGCTAATGAGCCAATTATTACACTCTTTTTTCGTTTAATGTGATTGGAGCGTACATATGCAAAGTCTCAATTCAAGTCATTAATAACTCGAAGGGATGGTAACAATTACCCTTTCAAAATATGAGTATAGTCATCTTTATTATTTTATTGGATTTTTTCAATTTAATTATTTTTCAAGGAGTAATTTTATTGGAAAATTTTCAAGTATTTTCATGGATGGTAAATGGAGTAAAGCATGGAACCTTGATGATGGGATCAAGAAATTTGAACCCATGACCTCCCCAATTTTGGTGGAAGAGATCTCATATTTGACTCATGATTGCTTGATTTAATCATAAAGCTTCAATTTTTTTTTTTTATGAAGTAATAGTCTTTAATTTGCAAAGAGTGAATTTGTAAATTATTAACTAAATATAAACCATATTAAAGGAAATTAATACCTTTTTTTTTGCACGAACCTCTCTAACTTATCGAAGTGGCCCATGGTCTAAGAAACTGTGACCTATGGCATCTAAGGGGCATCTAAGTTGTCAAAATCAATCGAGGATCGCACATGCCTAGACATACTTGCAGGACCTCCTGGAACCCAGTATTGTTGCACGGTTGGAATTCTATGCCCCTGGTAGGGATTCACCACGTGTCCCTAAAAGTCTTTAAGGTACAAGTTGTAACTGGACATATAATGATGATCGTAGCTCGGATCAAATAACTGTCGACTCCATTGGATTTAGGACATCGGGATAGTGCCAGGGGTTCCCCCCTCTTCTGGGTCCATGGCCCAGAGATCATCTTTTAGGTCGATTTTGGAAACTAGGGTTTTGTTCAATAAGGGACTTTGCAATTTTTTCACATAGGGGTCAAATTTGCAAATTCCTCGACTGAGAACTTGTGGCTAGTGTTCCCACATGGAACCTACCTAGACAAACTTGCAAGACCTCCCAAAACCTAGTTTTCTTGTTGCACGGTTGGAATTCTATGCCCTTGGTAGGGATTCAACAGGTGTCTTTGAAAGTCTTTAGGGTGCAAGTTTCAATGGGCTATAGAATGATGACCGTGGCTTGGATCAATGAACCGTCAACTCTGTTGGATTCATGACATTGGGATAGTTCCATGGGTTCCCCCCTCCTCTGGGTCCATGGCCCAGAGATAATCTTTTAGGTTGATTTTGGAAACTAGGGTTTTGCTCCATAAAGGACTTTGCAATTTTTGCACATAGGGGTCAACTTTGCAGATTCCTCGACTGAGAACTTGTGGCTAGATCTCCCATGTGGAACCTTCCAAGACACACTTGCAAGACCTCCCAGAACCTTTTGTTGCACGATTGGAATTCTATGCCCCCGATAGGGATTCAACAAGTGTCCTTGAAAACCTCCAGGAGGTTAACTTCAACATGCCATTGAATGATTACCATGGCTCGGATTGACAAACCGTCAACTCTGTTGGATTCATGACATTAAGATAGTGACATGGGTTCCCCCCCCTCTAGGTCCATGGCCCAGAGATCATCTTTTAGGTCGATTTTGGAAACTAGGGTTTTTCTCAATAAGGGACTTTGTAATTTTTTCATATAGGGGTCAACTTTGAAAATTCCTTGATCCAGAACACCACGTGGAACCTTCCTAGACACACTCACAGAACCTCCCATAACCCATTTTTGTTGTACGGTTGGAATTCTATGCCCTCGATAGGGATTCAACATGTCTCCCTGAAAGCCTCTAGGAGGTGAGCTTCAACATGCCATATAATGATGGCCGTGGCTCGAATCGATGAACCATCAAATCCATTGGATTCAAGACATAGGAATAGTGACAGGGGTACCCCCCCTCCTCTAGTTCCATGCCCTAGAGATCATCTTTTAGGTCGATTTTGGAAACTAGGGTTTTGCTCAATAAGGGACTCTGCAATTTTTGCACATAGGGGTCAACTTTGCAAATTCCTTGATTGAGAACTCATGGCTATATTTCCCACATCGAACCTACTTAGACACATTTGTAGGACCTCCCGAAACCCATTTTTATTGCACGGTTGGAATTTTATGCCCCCGGTAGGGATTCAACAAGTGTCCCTGAAAGCCTCTAGGAGGTGAACTTCAACATGCCATATAATGATGCTCGTGTCTTGGATCGACGAACCGTCGACTCCGTTGGATTTAGAAGAGATAAATCATCACAAGAACAAGTGGAAACTCAAGAGAAAATATGCAATAAATTGTATCATGCATTGATAGCCGATTGTTTATGATACAAAATATGACAAAGTAGTCGACCCTTAAATGGTCTGTGAATGTACATATACCCATAAGTACAATGATGTACATGTATGTCAAATCACATATATCCAAGAGGACACATAAAAAATCAATCTTTTGTTTATTTTCCCCCGACTTTGCTCTATCAACCATCTCCTTAGGATTTCTTAGCATCTCTAGAGTATGCAAATCAAAGATCGTTGCTTTTATCAGATAACTGCACTAAGACCCTACCACTAACAAACTTAAAAAATTAACTTATGGCCAAATTATTTATGACAAACACTCACCAAATCTAGTCGGGGTATAGATGCCTACAGTGTGCTCATGGAAGTACTCTCTATAATTGTTCCCTACAAATAAAATATCATATCTTAATTAATTCAACAATATCAACATGTTTATGTAAATTGAATAAAAAGACTTGGTCATTAATGAACATATCACCATAGGAGGAGACCTGGTCACAACCATGGATTGAGTGGAGGGGCCAAGCACTGTTGTTGCTAATGGCTACAATCACCAAATGACGAAATAGTTAGACATGCATGAATAAACAATATATTTACATGATTATACTATTTACAATTGTTGAAATATTTACCTCCATATGACTTGTTGCTATTGCATATGTGGCACTAACTACATCATTAATGACCCTTGTTAGGTTAGGCGTAGATGGATCTCCTATGTGTATGCTATAGAGGACATCTACACCCTTTATAGGAGTGGAGCCTTTCTTATACACTTGTCCTTTATGCACATTTGGACTGCGAGTAGAGGCAACTACGGTTTGTTTTCTAAATATAGCAAGTGATGGCTACAATCACCAAGTGTTGACGTAGTTAGAAATGCATTAATCAATGAAATAACATGTATTAACAAATTGAAAATGTTTAAATACTTACCGATATACGGTATGCTTCCAACAAATCCACTGCACGTTTTTCCATATACTCATGCCCTATCGATTGTGTAATGCTTATCTCCCCATTAGGGGGAGATCACTAGAAGAAATGATTTCCCTATGTGGGGGACTACATCCTGTAATTTATAAAATTGTAATATTAGACCCTATAGAATTAATTAACTAACATGTGATAACAAACTAACATGTATTAAAAAATGACATGTTGAAATAGTTACCTCAATGTGAGCTGTTGCTACCAAAGGTATGACAACATCTCATACATCAAAGGGTTCTGGTGCATGAGCCTTTGGACTAGCCTAGGAATTTCCAGTGGCAAAGTCTTGCCCCATGTCCTCTATTTGTAGCAGTTCTACAAGTTTTAAAAACATTACAAATATTAGCAATATATATACGTGTATAGTAAGAATTTTTTTTGTTCAAACACGACTAAATTGTTAACCATTTACTTACCTGAGTAAAATACCCAGTAAAGCAATCATCTGTCTAGACAAGACCAAAGCAGGGATGGCCACACATTGTGCATGGGTGGGGCTCTTGGTTGCGCTCATGATATGCAGGTCTAGTCCCACTACTAGATGCTCCTCGGCCACTGGAAGGTGGTGGCTCTACCCCACCAGAATGTGGTGGCCCTACCCCACCAATAGATGGTGGATCTGATGGCCCTACCTGGTGCGTACCTTGAATATAAGTGCTATGGCGAACAACCTCATGTGCCAACTGTAGGAATGAATCCTGCATTTGTGGGACCAACTGATGTGCAGGCGGCACATCTGGCCTGGGTAGCCGCCTACGAGGTGCAACTCCTGGGAAATTTGGATCTATGTGCCTCGCATTGGGATGCTGTTGAGGCATCCCCATCTCAACGCCCTGGAACTCCAAGATATCAAAATAGTTGACATGCTTCCCCAAAACGAATTCTGCGTATATTTTTCTAGGAAAATGTAACGGCATTTCCCTATTGTTGTGTGGTAGTACATCAAATACCATGTACCACCGGTCCATCCAATTATCTATGAATGGTTGATATGTACACCACTCAATATAAATATGCTTTTTGTTTACGTCCGAGATTTCACTCGTCCATGGATCTCTAAAAAGGGAAAAGATGTGTTGTTTTGTTATCTTCAATTTCTTAACTTCCTTAGCTAAGTCCATCGGCATATTCTTGCATCTTTCTCTCTCTATATGTGGCAATATCCTGAAGTGCACCATTTGACCTACTAAAGGTATCTATCATTGCATCCAAATTGGATGCAAGCATACGATGTCTATAATCAACAATAATAATTGAGGCTCGAATGTCTCTGAGCCTTTGTATTTCTCTTTGTATGTCTGCGCGCATCCATGCTCACTACTACAATTAAAAAAAAAATTAGTTAGAAACATATACATGCTATAATGACATCTCTTAAAAATGAAAAATGAAAAAATATTGTGCAAGAATGATTACATTACAAACATAAATCTCATCTCAATATACTATAATACCAAAAATATTCTTGGGGATATATGGTATAGATTTGTAGGGACTAGTTGTTTGGGGATATTGTATTATATTTTCCTACTCGGAGCTTCAAACTTAGATTAAGGAGCTTTCTTACAATAATTATGGAGCTTTTTGGGATAAGGACCTCTTATGCTCAAGGGAGTCAAACCAAGTTTGGTAGCAATTGTTTGTTTGGTTGTGTAATATTGTCCAAGGACCAACATAAACCTTTCTCATGGTTTTGAGGCACCTTCAAAGTCCCCATGGTTTGAAGGAGAGTATTTTAAAAGAGGAATATGCTAGAGAGGAAGGTGATAAGGGATTAGAAGGAGGTATGAAGGCTCGCAATAACCTAATGGTTAATGTGGGAATTAGTATGTAATTTGATTATGAAAATTTAGTTTTGGGTTTCATTATATGTTTAATAAAATTTGGGGCAACATAAAAAATTATATGTTTAATAAGGGAATGAGGAAAAATTGAAGAGTATAGATGCCTACCTTTCCAATTCCCCCTCCTCTTCCAATTCACCTTCCTCTTCCAATCTAGCAGCCATAAATGCTCGAGGGTTCTTGCTTCTCCTCACCCGTCGTTGTCGTGGATGGTTGATGCGAATCACATAATGTATGTGATGGTCCGTTTTGGGGTTTTAATATATTGAATATAACGCTCGAGTGTTATGTATTTCTATAACGCTCAAGTGTTTTTGTTTCCTATGCCGTGTGTTAAATGACATGGTAGGCTCAGGCCCGCCCATGCCTAGTTCAAAGAAATGCTCGAGCATTTTGGTTTCACTAAACTTTCGTGTGTTTCGCGAAACTAAGGTTGCATCTAAAAGTCCCTCAACTTCGTGTGAGGGCCCATATATATATAATTCACTAATTATTTAGTATATTGCTGATATCTAAATATCTATTTATTATATTATTAAAAAAATTACATATAAAATAATTATTATATACTATTTAAATATTCTACTTTAATTATTTATTATCACAATCTTTTATTATTAAATTTTAATAAATTTATTATAAGCCATCAAATTATAATTAATTATAAACTATTTTTTTAGAAGTAAGTTAAATAATGAATACATTCAATTTTTTTTCAAAATTTATAATTTTTTTAATTAAAAATGGAAATTCTAATTATAAAATTTTAAAAAATAGTATAAAAAAATTACTTGTGAATAACTACTACCAATAGTTATTAAACTTAAAAAAAAAATTAAAATTGATTAATAATGACATGAGAAAAGATGAATGTGAATCATGACATAAATGTGGATTTTTGTTTTTTATTTGATGTGTTTTTATGCGCGCGCGCGCAGACACACACACACATATATAAAAGGATGAGCTAGGATAGATAATGGATTAATATAAATTATGTCGATGACAACAATCAATAGAAAAAAAAGCATGCAACTTGCTATTCATATTGAATCAAAGTTACATATATCCATAATCGACATGTGTAGATGACATCAGTCACTAGGCCATGTTAATATGATATGAAATATATAGTAACATTATTATAAGAAAGCATAGTATTATGAACGCAACATTTATGTAGGTTGTTATGATGTATGTATTTGACTAGTTTTGGTTAGATTCCTTATAAGTTAATTTTGTTGTGAATATAAATAAAAGTATAATGTTTACACGAAATTAAAATGATAAATAAATAAAATGATATATATATATATATATATATATATATATATATATATATTGGAGTTGTCTAAAAATTTGATGATTTGGATTGGACGTTCATTTTTTCCTGGAATCCAATGTTTTTTTATTTTACAAAATCGAAATTTCGCTGTGTTTGATTGGAATTTTTTTATGGTAGAAATGGATTCAACACCCTCAAAACCCCCTAGGGCACCCAAAATTCTAGTATTTAATAGTTGTAACCTGGATTTTGAAAAATTACGACCAGATGTTTTCAAAATCGTGCCCAGAAAATTCATCTATTCCAACTCAAATCGTAGAATTTTTAGACTTATATATCTATATATATATATATATTATAATAATAATAATAAAATTCAAATAAAAATAATGTAATTTTTTTTATGAAAAAGTAATATCTCCATTCATAAAATAGGAATATTATCTCCAAGGTAGCAACTTTAATTATGTTGATTTTCAACTTTTTTCCAAACAATGGCTTATGAAGGCTTATGGGATGTTCTCGTTCAACAACAATGGAGTTTATGTGTATTTATGATGTCTATTAAATGCATGCATCTCATTGATGTGTTTAGTGTCTAGTAATATGTGTCCCAAATCGGATTTGATATAAAATTGGAAGCTGGAAAAGAAACTAGGAACACTAGTTCAATTTTGGCCACATCGAACATGGGGTTTCCAACTCTTCCCAAACGCTACAAGAGAGACTCGAATTATCCCAATATCAATTTAGTGGAATCAAATAGACTCAAATAAAACCAGATGACCCATTGATAGACTCCAAATAACTTCCAAATAAGTATGAAATACACTGGTCCCTCTCAAGACTAGTGAGAAACTAGCTCGATTTCCCCCACATTGGAATACTAGTTTTTCAACTTGACCCAAACACCTCCTAATCGGATCTAATCCTTACAAAAAGTTTCAATAAGACTCAAATACATCCAAACATAGATAAATGACTCATTAATAGACCTCATGGGACTTCTATTAAAGTTTTACAATCAATATTGTAAATTGCATGGCCATATGAGAAAGATTTATACATGGAATCACTAGTTACTCAAATATGAACACCATATGAAGAAAACAATTGGATATTTATTATTAACTGTATGGGAACATTAATGAAACTAATTACAATAGTACATGGCTTCATACACATCTCAAAACTCATGAAATACTCAGTTACAATTGTACAAATTCAAACCTCTACCAGAAGAGACACAAAATGGAGTAGATATGATAAAATGGACACATCTTGGTCATCAAACACCTTTTTTGATGAAACAAAAAGTATTTCCCATAGGAAAAAATGATTTGAACCCAATGGAACAGGTCTATTGTCCCATAAATTCTCATAAGTGTCGAAATAAGAACCACCATTTTGTCCCTCCTTCACCGATCCAAGCTCTAAATCCACAAGAAACACCTCCAAATGATAGAGAAGCCTCCAAAATTGAGCCCTATATCACATAGAATACATATAATTCCTAATAATTATATATTCAAGATCAAATGGATCCAATGGTTCTCCGTCCTCAAGCAAGAACTCACAACTCCAACACCAAAATGCCCAAAAAACACCATAAACCTCTGCTGCTACAACTTGAAATTCCAAACACTTGTAGATGAATTCGAACCAGCAATAGAAAATTATATAAACCAGCATCAACTGAATCTCACTTGATAAATCGTAGTGATTCCTCATCACCTCTCATTCACATGAAGCACAATTGAGAAATCTAAGTGATTTCTCCTCTCTTGCTAGCTAGGGTGGAATCTTTCACCACTGAAACTAGTTTTGTAGCAAGGGGAACATATCCCAAGATTGAGAATATCAATGTATCTCTAATACCAAAATTCAAATGACCAAAATCCCCTTCACTTGTGTCTTCACCCTTTTTATAAATATTCCTGGAGCATTTCCCCCTCATTCTAGAATTCTCTCACAAATATTTAACAAAATATCAATAAATGTTATTTTTATGAGAGAATGACACCTTGGGACTCATTTAATTCCTCTTTAATGTTATTTTTACAAATAATAACTTCATCTACCTTGGAAATTCAAATTAGAGAGGCTTAGCTTGATTTTGGGGAAGTTACACTAGCATGTAAGCCCACCCCTCTCCTCTAGTGTCCTCCAACATGTCATAGGCTGTCATAAGTTGTCATAAGCTGTCATAGGACTTGGTTCTTGTCATAAATTGTCATAGATGTCATAGGTTTTCATAGGTTTTCTATTTTTAGCCTCGGGAGTTACAACCCATGAGATGCCTCCATGATAGGATTCCTTCCACCTTGGATGGGAGTTATACCACATATTTGGATTCATTCCTCCACTAATGCGCCCTCATTTCCCAATTGTGTCCAATTCTGCCTTAGAATTCGAATTTGAGGGATTTACAACTCATGTGGGGCCCAACTCAACCTAATTATGCACCAGGGAAATTTTTAGGGGTGAAATTTCGCCAATTGACTATTTTTGGGCTTCTTTTAAAAAAATAAATTCGTTATTTGGTCATTTTTAGTCTCTAATATCGACTATATTTACATAAAATATGTTTTTTTAATCATAATATTCGCCAAAATTTACAAATTTTAGTAGTATATTGTATGTTTCATATTTGATATTCACCTACCAATCTATATATCTTTTTTTCAATCCATAATAATCTCCTAGAATGCTATAATTAAGCATACTTTTATAATCCTTAAAAAATACCCTGTTATGCACCCTCCTTGTCCAATTTTTCCTAATGTTGCAGCATTTCACAATTTGGACATCAACTATACAAATATTTGACCCACATCACCACCTTGATAATTTTTCATGACTTTACCAAGTGACTTAGGCCAATGCATCCCCCTAGTCCAATGGAGTGGTCCATAGAAAAAATTTGGGGACATTACTGAAAATAATGTAGAGGGGAAGATTTATAAGTTGAAAAACAATTAACATAATATATAAATATATTTCCTCTCTACATATAAGTGAGGGTTAACTCTACTTTGTCTTTTTAATATTTTTATGTAGTGTTTTTTAATGATTCATATAGAATATTATGAATTATTATTATTATTTTGAATATAAATTATTAATCTTTTGTATTAAAAAGGATGAAAACAACAAGTTTATACATAATGGTCAAAATTTGCTAGAGATAAGGGCAATGCAATCTTGTCCGAAAAATATTTCAAAATTTAGCTTGCAAAGTAGTGAAGATTCAAAATTTGAATTTATTACTGCAATTCTAGTGGTGTAGATGCATGCAAATTGACCTACAAGGAAGATACAAAAAAACATCTAATAAGGAAACAAGACAACTAAACAATCTATCCTTGCCTTACTAGGTGCTTCCAATCCTAGATTGGTTGAAAAACAAAGCTCTCCTCCATGTCCTTTGCTTCCATAGAGGGAGAGGCTTGACAATTTCTACATAGGTTCATGCTTGCAATCTTGTCCAAGCTATCCCAAATTCCATCTAGTTGTCCTCCTTGTTCACACATGTGGCTTTCAATGTCTTCCATCCTCGATTCCAGATTAGAGGTGTAGTAAGATATCTGCCTCATGGCTTCCAAAATCCCTCCTATTCGATTGTGAACCACATGAATTTTTAAGTCACTAAAATTGTGCCTCATTCAACTGAATAGTTCTCTCCACGATGACATCCTCATTTTTCACTGGCTAAAAGAAGATGAGTCTATTTCTCCTACACTTCTTAAGCTATCACTCCCAGATCAAGGATATATCCCACACCTAGGAGGAGGAGCATGAGGGTTCAAAGATACACAATCTATTTCTTCCAAGACATACTTCTCCGCCACTTTACTATCAACACTTTTATGTAAAAAATAGTCCTTTCCCAAAGGAAGATTCTCATTTAGGCTAACTTTGCCTAGGAGAAAAGGAAGATCGATTTCACTCAAAGGAGGATAACCTTGAACTGGCAAGAGAAACTCACCCTTAATATGAATAGAAGCATGAGGATTCTCCCCCAAACCAAAATCTGTATTCTTATCCTCTTATTCAGAGGAATGACTTCCTGAAATGAATTCCTCATTAGTATTCCAGTACAAATTTCTTTCTCCAACCCTCATTTCAAAGTACAGAGAATTTACTTCTTGTGAGAGCTTAGGGGAGAAAGGATGGTGCTGGAAGAGTCATTTGGGAAAACCATTAAGACTCGTATGCAACAAGATCATTTTCCCATGGTCGTGTTCCCATGATTTGTATGCTTTCCGCCACCATTAATTACAATATGATTTCTATTGAGGAGAGATAACTTTCCTAAAGAAATCTTAAGATTAAAATTGCCACCTTGAGAAATATCAACCTTCATAAAGTCAAGGGATTTATAGAATCCACTTCCTTTAAGGGACTTCCTTGTCATATGCAATCATTCTTTGGGCCAATTTTACACCTTGGTTAGCCAGAGAATCAACCTTTTCATTGTTGCTTCATTTTATATGAAAGAAATAAATGTTGTTATTGAACTTTAGGAGATTCAAGATTCTTCATTGCAAACGTCCCCATTCAATGTCACTTCCTTCATTTTCTCACTTCTTCACATTTTGCGGATAATAATCAAAGAGTCTCCAAAAATGAGGACCTTTTGCAGATTTAAGGAGGAAATTATCTCGATCCCTAGGTAGAGCGCAAGCCATTATACTTGAATATTAGTCTTACATCCTAGGTCCCATGTGAAAGTTTTCAGTACATTCCCACCAAGATCAAATAAGACCCCCCCTCCCACACTCCCCTTGTACCTGCCTCCTTCAATTTTCCCTTAGAAGCTCCATCAAATAAAAGTGCGTGAGAACAATGTTTTTTCTACTAATTTTTGAATTTAGAGTGGACAAGGTTAATTTCCAAGGGGGGATCTTGAGGATTATAAAGCGAGCATTTGGACTGAAGGGAACTCTTCAAAGATAATTAAGCCATTTTGATTCTTGTTTTGAAAGCGTCTCAATGTTCAATCTGCTCATGCCTTTTGCTTTGGAAGTTTCCTACAAAATACCCTTAGAGTGAAAACTTGATACTTTTGGATCAACTTCCTTGTTCTCAAATATTAGTTTGTTTCGAGATAACCATATTTTCCAACAAATGTTTTATGGAGTGCGTTTCAGACCTTGCCGAGGAGAGGATTTCTACCCAGGGTGTTGGAATAATAATCTTGCCATTTACTAAAGAGGTCACCCCAAGTGGAAGGGAGAATTAAAGGAGCACTTAGGCCTTAGAGAAGGTGAGACCATATGTCATAGGAAAATTCACACTCCAGGAAGAGATGTTTAGATGTCACATCCTCCTTTTTACACAAAACACACTAGGACGGGTCCTCAATGCCTCTCCTCTTTAATTTATTAGTTGTAATAATATGATTACAGGATAGAATCCAAGAAAAGGAATTAATCTTTGGTAAGTAGTTTGGATGCTATATTTTTTCCACATTCTCCCAAAGCGGGGCATCGGGAGCTTTATCAGTAAGTTTTCATAGCCTTCTTTGATAGTATAATAAACCATTCTTCCCCATCCACTGGAGTCTTTGTCCCTGATGTGGGTTGGTGCAAGGCCTTGAATGCACAAGTGAAAGAGCTCAAAATAATAGGATAAATGCTCTAGAACATTGATATTTTTCCATCCTTTCCATATCCCCGAATCCATCCATTCTGAGATGTAATAGAGTGAATTGAATCCATTTATAGAGAGCCATTATCGAATCTCTCGCAACCTTGGTTTTGAAGAGAGAGGAGATTTTTCAAGAATTTTATCCGCCCACATTCAAATGTTTTTCCCATTACCAAGGACCTAGAATAATTTTTCTCTGATTAAAGACCCTACCAATTTACATAGGTTCCATAGACTCATGCCCTTTCCTCATATAACTCATTTGTCAATACACCTCAATCTTGGCTTCTTGATGTATTTTTTCTGGATAACCTCTTTCCACCATTTGTTTTCCCCTGAGACGATCCTCCAGAGGATCTTGGTTCCCAAAAAAATATTTATAATTCTTAGCTCTCTTATTCTAGCTCCCCCATTCCCTTGAGGGAACTTGACCATTTCCCATTTGATAATGGAAAATTTTCTTTAACTGTTCTTACCTCGCCATAAAAATCATCGTATTTCCTTGCTGATACTGTCCATAATGCCTACAGGAGCTAACATGGCATAACACAAGAAAATAGAAAGAGAAGACACAATATATTTAATGAGGGTGATCTTACCAACCAAGTTGAGTCAATGAATTCCCTAATATTGAAATTTACATTTGATATTATGAATGATTAGTTTCTAGTCAGTTGTTCTTCTTATTTTCCAAGAGATTGGGACTCCTAAATAATTGAATAATGACCAATTAATTTGACCATTGAAACCAAGGATTCTAGACATCGAAGGGAGGACCCTGGGAGAACAAATCCAATCATAAATAAAACTCTTTTCTAGAGATAGACACATGACTATTTTCTTTTGGGATGAGGGCAATGGAGGAATTTGTAGCTCCCCCGATTTTGTCCTTGCCTCTAGACCAATTTAGCATTTTGCATAGGTCCTCTTTAACAATATTCCAATTTTCTCTATAAAATCTTATAGTAAATCCATATGGTCTTGGGGCCTTATCCAAGTGTAATATCCATATGGCCGCGTCAACTTGTTCTTCTTCTATTGGTATTTCAAGGGTAATGTTTTCCTTAGGGGATATCAATTTTGGAACACTCCTGATCATCTCATCTCTTAAATTTGAATTGACTATCCCATTATCAAAGTAGAGATATTTGAAGAATGAGAAAACTTCCTCTTTTATATTTTTTTTGTCCTACAATCTGGTTTCTATTCCCATCTCTTAATTGTTTCATGACAATATGCCTTAATTGATCTTTGAATTGATTGTGAAAAAAAGTCATGTTTATATAATCACTAGCTTTCAAATAGATGCTCCTTGATTTGAGTCTCCATTCCTCCTCTTCTTTGCAAGTTATACCCTAGATCTTCTATTCCAGGTCCTATTCTAATTGAAGGGTGTCCTCAATTATTGAAGAATTCTCCATCTCTTTTTGAAGTTTATCCAGGGAAGCTTGAGCCATATTTATTTCATGCCTTGGATCTTTATAATGAGCCTTTACCCATCCTTTGAGGGTGACTTTGACCCATATGAGATTGGTCTCCCATATAAAATGAGGGGATATAGAAATGTAAGTGTCCCAGTTTTCCGTGATTATCTGGACTACTTCTTCATTGTGCATCCATAAAGAGTTATATATAATGGGGATAGGACCTTGGGACTCCTGAAGAGGGAAAGTGAGAATTATTGGCTTATTATTAGAGGCTACTGAGGGATGGATTTTTACAAGAGTGATGGAATATTTTTGAGGAAAAGAACTACTCATCATAAATCAATCAATACATGCCTCTATGTGATAGGGTGCGAACCTTTTGTTGGAATAGGTGAATATGCCCTTTTTCAGGTTCAATGTCTAGCAAATCAAAGTCTGCCATAAAGTCCTCCATAAGTTTGCTAGATGGATCACACACTTTAGAGCCTCCTCTGCGCTCCTTCTGAGATATAGTCGCATTGAAGTCTTTTGTGACTAAGATGTTATGGGAGAATCCCCTTTCCCTTATATATGAAAAGGATTTCCATAATACCACTTTTTTGTAATGGATAGGGCCATAGACATTGTAGACACTAATAATTTAATTTTATTTCAGGTCGTCCAATTCAACAAGCAACTAGTTTGAGTTCTCATGCGAGAAGCATAAATTATACGTCTTCTTTTCCCACCAAGTTAGTATTCCTCCTTATGCTCCTTGCACTATTTTTCCATGTTTTTGTCATTTGTTCATTAACAACCGATGCTTCCATCTTGGTATATTTAATTAGGAGAATATAAGGCTTCTAAGTCTTAATTATATTCTTGAGGGATTATAGTTTTTCCTTCCCTCCTAAACCCCTGCAATTACAAGAGACTGCTTTCATTATTTTCAATTGGTTGCTGGCACAGTCCTTTCTCTTTGTTCTTCTAACAAACCTTTACTATGTTTACCTGTTGTAGATATATTTAGATGTTTGTCTAGAATCATTTATTTTCCTGCATCTTTGTCCTGATCTGCTTCTATTTCCCTACGTTATTTGTTTGATTTCCTTCCTTTCTTTTGTGGAGGATCTCGCTCTTCTTCTGATTATTCCACTGATTTGTCTTCCATGGATTTGAATTTTAAACATGTGACTGATCCCTCAGGGAAATCATACCTTACTTCTTGAATGGGAACTAGAGGTAGGGAGGAAACATAGTCTTCTATCCCTACCTCATATAAAACTAGTTGTTCATGATCTTGGTTCTGGTGAGGGGGTGAAGGAATTTCTCGTATTTCTTGGGAAGCCACTCCTATGTCTTCCCCAATCAGAAAGATCCTAACACCTATTCGAAGAGGAAGCCATTACTTGGGGTTCTGGATGAGTAGGAGGAATTGGATTTTCCCCCTTCTTCAAAACCTGGTGCCAACCCTCATCCAGGGGTGCCTTTGGGTTTGAAGGATTTGACTTTGGACAATGTTTTGTGAAATTTTCATACTCGTGGAAAATTTTGCATTTGAAGGGAAACTACTCATAATCGACTTTATGAAGATGGATCCTTCCATCCATTAAGATATTTATTGCTTCGAGGAGCCCTTTTTTAAGATCAACTTGGACACAAATTATGGTGTATGAAAACGAGGGGATTTCTTGCTCTGATTTATCAATGAAGCACCCGAGAGAATTCTTAATGGACATTAAGTCCTCGTCGCTATAGTGTTGAAGAGGGAGATGAGGAATATTAACCCTAACTAGAACCACATAAGGAACATCCTTCTCAAGGTAAAATGACACACTCCAACGATTAAGATACATCCCTTGAGGACCCATGAAATGTGGTCCATTTTTTAAGATAAGATCTCTGTCTTCCTTTTCTTCAAACATGAATACAATGAAACCAATGCCACATAAATTTTGGTGAACATTTCTTGATATGATAGGTTTCTAGTTCGTACTTAACCAAAATTCTATTACACACGAAGAAGTCCATAAGCTTGTAAATTTCCCACCCAATTCCATTTTTGTAAGCGCAATTGCTTTTAGCTTGGAAGCTGTCAATTTAATATTCACATCTAGAACCACCAACAAATTCACAAATATCGAGTTTAGTCCATTCGAATTTGCAGGAAAAGGATCTAATTGAACTGCCTTACGAAAGTATTCATACAACAACTTCTCTCTCCCCTTCAGATCTAGATCCAAAAGAGGATCCATGAGGAGAAACTGACCCAAACCCTAGCTAGGATAAAAAAAACTCTAAAAACCAAAACACATCTGTTGACATCTCCTTCACTTCTTATTCTTATTCTTATTGTTGTTTTTGTTTTCGTTGTTGTTATTATTATGAAAAATTGATATTTTGATTCAAAATCACTTCGAAATTAAAAAAAAAAAATCCAAAAAAATATGTTTATTCATACATGCTTTTCGAAATATAGTTTTCAATCTTGCTACTATATTCATAATTGTTTATTTATATTATCATTTATTAATGATATCAACTTGTAATTTAATATTTAATTCATAACAACAATGTTTTCTTTGCATTTAACCTTTAAAAATTATCTCACAAAAACTTAAGAAGACTTAGTAGTTGTAAAGTGAAAGAAGTCTACTAATTATGATGTGTATGGAACCTCATCATTTGTTGGACCCTACTAATCAAGCAACACTACAAGGAAAAGGCCCTGTAACGGAGGTCATAGCGGATGTTTTTAGTGTTACAAGATTGGCAAAAATTGTCAAAAAAACCTCCGCTACAACCTACGCTAATGTTAGTAGATGTTTTTACGGAGGTCATAACAGATACATTTTATAACTAAAAAATACCCGGCAACCGAAGGTTTTAGCAGATGTTAGTTTATTGGTGCACACAAGTGAATTTATGCGCACTTGTGCGTTTCTTAATATTACGCACCAGTGATGTATGATTAGAAAAAACACACTGGCGCACTCGACCAGAACAAGCACCAGAAAGAATCAAATTTTAACGCCGCACCAATGCTTGAGTATAACATATATGCATTGGTGCGTCTATACAACATAAATGCACCGGTGCGATATTTTATATCATACGCACTGTACATTTTTCCATTGTTTTTAAATTTAACTGTGTCGTACATTTATCAGGTCTCTCCGGTGCATTTCAGACACGAATGCACTCATGCATTTAATACTAGAATGCACCGGTGCTTACAAACTATTAACATGACCTGGTGCAGTTTAACACATCAAACGCACCGTCAGGATTAAAAACTAAAAATCGGTGGGCATAAGATTTGATTGTTCTCGGTGTGCATAAGAATTCTAGATGCACCGGTGCGATTCATAAAATCAAACGCAACAGTGCTCAATGTTATACATGCACCGATGCATAATATTCGTTTATGCGCATTGGTGCGCAATGTTAGTATAGGAGTCTCGGTGCTACATAAATTAGTAAATATGTTAGGATAATTAATACTCCATCCTTGTCCTACTTAGCATTATTTCTTTTTTCCTAGTAGTTGATGATATCATTTTCCCCCTAGTGGTGTGCATATGTCATCTAGGATCCATCAGCCACCTAATGTGCTTTGCATGCATAATTTTAGGACCACTTGATTCAGTTCCCTACATTTTAAGAGCCAACTCAATGTTCTAGTTCAGTCCATTTGATTTAGCTGACTCTTGTGGGGGTTTATGATCTGATTGCCATTGCTTGTGGCCTCATGCGCCCTTTTCCTGAGTGATTTGCATGACAAAATCACTAATGTGCCCTTCTTGGTCAGTTAACTGAATGTGTCTTTAGTTAACTGAGTTTTGCTTTAGTTGAGTTGAGTTTGGGTCTTCCAGAGCACTCTAGTGGTGACAATTCCTATGCTAGATAGACTGAGACTCGATAAAAAGTGATAAGCTAATTCTCATTAGGGTTTAATTACTAAATGTCAAATATGGGGTACTACATACAACCACCCTTCAAGAAACTTTGTCTCGAAGTTATGGTCATTCTCAATCATAAGTAAAATCTAGATGCAATATCTCTATTCCTTCTCATGAGAAGACACTTGACCATACTCGTCCCATAGGACCTTTATGTGATTCATAGGAAGGTGCTATATAAATTTTACTTCTTTCATTGTAGGGGATGTTGTTGTTGTTGTTTTTACGCTTTGATACCATATGTAGCAATCACTTTTGGTAATTTCATTTGACAATTTCCATACTAAGATTCCATAGTGTTAATTTACTAAAAAAATTTACTTACAGTAATAAAAACCAATAATTTTTTACAGTGCAGTTAACAACATAATTTTACTGAAGTACAACTCTTAAAACTAGTAAATTTAACTAGAAGATACCTCTCTCGATGCATGAGGCGAATCCTTTGAAATTATGCATCAAGCACGAAATTGATTGAGGCACTTGCCCCAAAGTGGAACACGGTTTTACCTCCCAACCAATTAGGAGCCTAGATACAGCTCCTAGCCCCAGGAATCCATCCAAATGGCCTCCTAGCCCTCTGTGCCCGAGACCCCCAAAGACCATCCCGATACCCCTAGGAGCCTAGTCGGCTCCTAGCCCCAGGAAGCCATCCGAATGACCTCCTAGCCCTCTGCGCCTGAGACCATTTAAAAATTCTTATAAACCCTACAGTCACATATTTGTAACCATACATACCCTAACACTTCATTAAATTAATTTCAATTTGAAAAACAATCCTTGCAAACAGGAAATCATATTTTTCTAATATGCTTAAGTTAATAATATATTTAACTCTCAACCTAATTACTATTAAGTATTGCCTTAACCGGATATAGTAATGTGCTCATGTAGGGTGTGCATGCGTGGCCAACGCACACACTCTTCACATGGGTACTAATAATCACATCCAATTCCCTAATCCATGGTTCTTATATATGAGAAATCAATATGAAAATAACAATGAACAATGCATCATTCATCATTCCATATAATTAAGATTTACTATCATTCATTAAATCATAATTTTTCATGCAAAATCATTAGAAATTAATCAGTGTAAACATATTGAAAAAGTCAAATCATATTTAATCATTAAGGTTTAGAACAATGTAGAAAACCATCCAATCCATCATTGGTTCCATTCATCTTGATAAGTACTCAAAACAACCTAATCACCACTACTTCCATCACCTGATCTCACCATCCCGTCCTTTGTTGGAATATTCTATGGCGTTGAATACATGACCTAACCACACATAGAAATCGTAAGTGGAAGTGTTGATCGACTACATCGACCAAGCTTCCCAAGCAGGCATCCACTAGTCGTCATCACACATCTAGGGGAGCGTGCTTAGCACAACCCTCCCATGAATCCGGGTTTTGGGGGATAAATGGTGGGAAATGCGGCCACCCCCCTGATAGCACTACATCAACCATACTGTGACATCACTTTTCTAAGGGGTCTCATCATTAAATAACCACTTTGGGAAAGTCGCATTCCCTGTCAAAACTCACACTAAGCCATAAGTAATAGAATATTGGAATTCACAACTAAATCACATGAAAATTGATATCACAAATCATATCAGTGTTTCAAATCATAACTTCAGTCGTAATTACAACATTTTATACTCAACTATCTCATAGTTGATCGATTTGTATATTAGCTAAATAACAACATAGATGTCTCATGTATAAATATATCTAACTATTTCAAGTGACAAGATATTTCACAATCTGATATTGAAATAACTATGTATGTTCTTCCGCATCACAGTACATTTGTTCTATATTCAATGTATAGTTTAAAACTAATATCGAGGTACCACCTTCCACATCCAATATGCATAATCAAATGACATACATAATCATCACCATTACTAAAACAAAATGATAATTTCCATTTACTGTTCATACCTAAGAAGGTCCATATGCTCTCATAACAACATCATTAATCAGTTTAGCTAAGCCCAACAATTAATAATAATTAAAAGTGCTAAGCTAATTCTCATTAGGGATTAATTACTAAATGTCAAATATGGGGTATTACACTATCATAATGGTCCTATAATTAGATGGATTGTTTTTGTCTCCACTTTTAAAAATATGAGCAATGAGGCTTTGATCCCATGTCTTAGGGAAACACTGCTTGACGGCTAAATTAAAGGGCTTCTGAATGCGAGGGATGAGGATAGGCCCTCCAATTTTTAGGATTTCTGCTTGGTATCCCTCAATATCTTTAAATTTCCATTTGGAAAACACTTTAAATACTAAAATTTCAAAATCAAGTTATAATATGGATATTTTAAATGCTGAATACATTTTTACATTAAAAACTACAATTTTATTAATAAAAATTACAATTTTTATAAATAATACATTGCAAATTTTGCATTACCAATTCCCATATTGATAAACTAGAAAAATTCAATAACACTTACTCTTCCCATATAATTGTTGGATACAGGCGGAGCTAAAACTTACACCAACACTGATACCAATTGTAGGATACAGGGGGATCTAAAACTGCTCTGCCACAAACACAAACAAACAGAAAAACCATGGAGCACACAATGGAACCTACAACATTAAATTTTATTCATTCGAATCAACCACAAAATAGATTACAAGTTCTCTTTATTCATACACAAGAACACATTTTTTCTCAATGGGCTTCTCTAGAAGTTCCTTCCATATGTCGACAACCAACACATTCAATGCCAATCCTTTTGCAATTACTGAGCATTCATTGTGAGATCCTCGAGCTACGCTCAGCTTTAATTTCCCATGTATAAGAGGCATCCTTTCTGAATCTGCATTCACACCATGTACTATCGGCATTCTATGTTCCTATTAACTTCAGCTTCTGTAGCCTTCTTGCCCATGTACTATCGGCATTCTATGTTCCTATTAACTTCAGCTTCTGGAGCCTTCTTGCTCCTTTGTGCCCTTCCTCTTGCCTCTTGTCTATTGATGCTCCAAAATTTTGGTCTTTCCAAACAATACCGTGTTTAAGATCCCGATGCGTCACTGCCAAATTCCAACTCGTTGTTGGACCTATTTCATCGGGTTGTCTCCCAAGTTCACCTGTTCACACTTCTGCTTTGGGATTTTACGATAAATCAAATGTGTCAATGTGTCATATTTTGATATGCACGTGAACTTTCTCCATTGACGATCTCTGTCAAGCCTTCTTCCAAAACCACTTATTTGCAACCCCATTATGGGCACTCCACTGCCACGTCTCATCACCCGTAAGCAGTCGGGATACGTGCATCGAACCTTCAATCTCTTTGACACTGTAGTCAATTTTTTTTTCATCTATTTATTCATGGATTCTGCTAAGTAACTCCAGACTGGGGCATCTTCACTTGATTTCTATGGCACGGGGTTTGGTGAGATAATCACTCCCAGCATTCTCCCCCTTAATTATCTCTAAAAAAAAATTGGTTGACTTCTGTTGCAACCTACAACAAGATAAATCCCAATAACTTCTCAGCTTAACGGTGAGTATTTTCAGTGACTCTATGAACTTGGAAGTCAATCTCACAATAAACTACAACTGCAAATAATTCTCAATCACTATTAGTGAGCATCTAATTCACTTAATCTCTTCATACATATAACAACAAAAATAACAAAGGTGCTACAACATAAAATAAAATCACACACATGTCTACAGGCTTACCAAAACTTCATATTCTTGGCAAAACTTTCCTTTTACTGTTTTTTGTTTTTGTAAATAAAAAAACTATATATTACTGCAGCATCAAAATTACAGAGTGCTCCCCATGAGAGAGAGAAATATACAGAGTACCCCCAGGCTCCCAGGCCATAAAAAAGACAGACTTAAACATAATCCCACAATCGGTCTTCTCTAGAACAGACCTACTTAGCGTCAAAACAGAGCGACTAACTATATCATACATTCCTTATCCATAATAACGGTGAAACTTAGCAGTATTCACAGAGTTTTTTTATCTCCATTACATACATAATCATAAACAGAAAACAGAAAGCAAGACTAAATCTCCAGACCCGAGAAAGGGATCGCCACAGAGCTGGTAGTATCCGGATTTGGCCCCTGGGAGGCCAGATCCTGCAGAGGATGGGGATTCACGGATGGCGAAATAGGAGGCACAACAGCGATAATAGGCCGAGTCGGGGCAGTCTTGGAAGTCATGTCCACCGAGATTCTTTTTCCTTTGGCGTCCAGCCCTGGGTGGCTGAAAGACAGACCCATTTTCTTCGCGATAGCATCAATCTTGCAGTGCATGAGGCGGTTGTCCGCATTATGGGTGTTCCAAGCCCGCACAAGTTCCTCGTCGCCTTTCCACTTCGCAGCACCTTCCAGCAGAGCATGAGCCAGTAAGTTTTTTGTGACCCAATACGTCATAAAAGATTGCTCATAAACAGAAGCACGACCAACCGTGGTCCCGGGATCCATGACCCACTCCTCCACATCGCCCTTAATCACCTCAAAAGGAATGGTCTTGGCCTCATGCCAGAGATGCTGCTCAATACTTGCCAGATCCCCCTTAACAGAGTCTGAAATTCGCTGCCTTAAGGAGTGGGCAGCCTCTTGAGCACGTAACTGAGCCCTCGTCACCCTACCAGCGATGCCCCTTTGCCCGCGAGACTTCTCTTTACCTTTGGGGGCACATCAGGGGAGAGCCGACCCAGAAGGGGCACCATCTTCAAGCTTGGGGGCCATAACCGCGTGGGCAACACACTGCTAGAACAATTCAGGAGGTCTCGTTCACCCAAATCCCACCCAAAAAAAAACCAGAGCAAGAAAAAACACAGAGAGACAGAGCCCAATCCACCAAACCACATAAAATGACAGAAAGGAGGTGGAGGCTGTCATGGTATAAGAAGCCTTTCCACGCATGATGAAACCGGACAGGCCACAAATGGAAATGATGCCCTAATGGGAGATCAGGACCAGAGCCGTACCTGAACCATTACTCCAGCTGAGAACCAATAGGGGTGGTGCAGGGGGGGATCACTAAAAAATCATTCTCTAGGAAACGAGAGGACTTGGGACGTACCAAATGCTCCAAATAGTCATAACTGCTGCAGTAAGTGAAGGGCTAAGCTGCTTGAAGTTCGCCATTAGCCAGTCGTCAGCAGGATGTGACTTGGAGAACACCTGTTTCAATCTCGGGAGAGGATCTGTCCTTCTTTCTCTGCTTGGCTTCGGGTAAGATCTTCCGTAGCCAACTATAAGCAGGGAGGGGCCCAGGGCTCATTCCGGAACACTGCCATGTGACCTTCCACGTGGTTCTCCCCCTTGTCCACACCAATATTTGCCCGAAAGTCCGCCACCTTATTGGCACCCCTCCTGACGTGGCTAAAAGTCACATGGTTATGGACGCACAGAAGGGTTTGCAGAGTGTCAAGGTAGCCGGAAAGCCTCCAACTGGTGGTGACGTGGCCAGGTGACTTGCCCTGAGCCAGGCTTTTAGCCATGTGGATGATAATCCTGGAATCTCCTTCAATTATAGCCGAAAATAAGCCTTCACGAATCACCATTCTTAGGCCACAAATGAGCCCGTCCAATTCCGCTGAATTATTGGTGTCATAGCGAATGTGCCCATAGAACACCACGAGGACCTCCCCCTCTGTGTTACGGCAAACACCTCCATAGCTGACTTTCCCCGGGTTACCTCGCGAAGCCTCATCAAAGTTAATTTTGAAAACCATTCTGCCCGGTGGAGACCAGAAATTGGGACACGAAGGTCTGCAAATTTTATCCCGTCTCCTGAGACCCAACAAATCCTCCTTGCCTAGACCCCAGCCCTGGGAAATGAGCATGTTAGCCTCCGAGAGATTACGATCCTCTTCAGTCCAGTGTCGGCTGCAAATGGTTTCTTGAATATTTCTAACAAGAGTATCCCACACCTCATCCCTGCGATGACTTGTGCCACAGAAAATTCTCCCAATTCATTCCTTCCATAGATTCCAACACAGCATTCCTGGGAACATCTGCCATGTCAAAGCAATGATTGGATTACTGAAAGCTTGAAGGTCCAGGTCCTCAGGGAGAGATGAGGATGGCCATGATTTCGGTCGCTTCTTCTGAATAAAGCAGCACCTCGATCCCATAGCGGAGAGGAGAACTCACACTCATCAAGAAGGTGCCCAATGGTTTCCTCATTAGAGCGGCATAAAGGGCAGATCGAAGGTCCCTGAAAACCTCGTTTCTTAAGATTTTCCGCAGTGAGGACCCTTTGCCACAAAATGAGCCAACAAAAGATTGTCATTTTAGGCCAGGGGTTCATCTTCCATACCTTGCTCCAAGAACTGTCAACAACCATGTCCCTCTGCGTTTGTATGTCATAAGCTTCTTTGATACTAAAAACCCCTCTCTGCCTATACCCCCATCTCAGTTTGTCCGGTCCCGTTCGAACCCTGATGAATCGTTCCTGGAGGCATTCCTTGAAGGCATTGCCATCCTCAGTGCTGACCAGATTACTCCACCAACGTTGATCTATCCAGGACCGCCTGAGTTCCCCAACAGGGGGGTTCCAGTACTGGCACACCTTTGATTTGCCTTCCGCAAGACCCCGAAATTTGATCATCTGCCATTTGGGGTCACCATCCAGCTTGGGCAACTGGTTCCAACAGTCCATCCAAAAGTTCGCAAGTTCACCGTTTCCAAGTTCCTAGAAACTATGATCCTGGACCAACTTTCTCCCCTGGAAGGCTTTCGTCCAAATATGGGAACCAGCCATTTCCGAGTTATACCGAAACAGTTGGTTAGTTTGGAAAGTATTGGCATACTTGGCCTGCCAGAGCAGAGCCCATGGCTCATTCTTGTGATTGCACTAGCGCCACCATAATTTAGAACCCATGATATTGCTGACCACCTTTGGGTCGTGAAGGCCTAGACCTCCTTTTTCCTTGGGCTGACATAAGTTGTCCCATTTAACCAAGGCAAATTTAGGTTTGGCTTCCTTATACCCCCACAAGAAACCACGCTGAAGCCCACGTATGTCCTTGAGGACCGATTTAGGGGCAGCCAGGAGGGAGAAGAGGTATATGGGCATAGCCTGAAGAATGGCCTTGACTAACGTGAGTTTGCTGGGAAAGTTGAGGGGTCTGTTGACCCAGCTGTGCATTTTGTTTTTAATGCGGTTAAGGAGGTCTTGCCAAGAGATCCCCCTTAGATTGCCTTTGGAGAGTGGGGCACCCAAGAATTTGGTAGGAGGGGAGCCCTTGGAGAAATTAAGGATTCTCAAAATATTGCGCTGAGTCGGGATAGGGGTATTGAAGAAGAAAACCTGAGATTTATCCGAGTTAACTTCCAGCCCCGAGGATTTAGCAAAAAGAGTGAGACTATTTTTGAATGCACGAGCTTCTTGGACTGAAGGGTGCCCCATCAGCATGGTGTCATCGACAAATTGTTGGTAC
This sequence comes from Larix kaempferi, assembly GCA_027924585.1. Lineage (NCBI taxonomy): Eukaryota > Viridiplantae > Streptophyta > Pinopsida > Pinales > Pinaceae > Larix > Larix kaempferi. The sequence goes on along the minus strand of BSBM01000018.1, from coordinate 3,797,045 downwards.
GTTTGGGTAGAAAGGCATGCATGGAGAGACAGACCTCTGATATGGCCTTCCTCGGTCCGAGCCTTAATGAGATGGCCAAGTCCTTCCGCCATGAGGATGAACAGAAAGGGAGACAGAGGGTCACCTTGACAAATGCCTCTGGAAGCCTGGAAGAGCTTGGAAGGAGAGCCATTAAGCAAAATGGAGAAGAACGGAGTGGTTACCAGATTCATAATCCAACGAACCCATTCTGCCCCGAATCCAAAAGCCTCCAGAACTCCACGCATGTACTGCCAGCTTCATTTGTCATAGGCTTTAGCAATATCCAGTTTGAGCATCATCCCCGACCTCCTGGTGGACTTCAAAGAGTGGATAGTTTCGTGAGCAAGAATAATACCATCAAGAATCTGTCTTCCTTCAACAAAGCCTGATTGTTCAGGGTTGATCAGCAAAGGGAGCAAAGGCTTAAGTATATTATCAACCACCTTAGTGATGATTTTATAGATGACATTGCACAGAGCGATAGGGCAAAATTTCCCAGGGGATTCAACCCCCTCTTCCTTAGGGATTAAGGCAAGAAAGGTAGCATTGAAGGCTCTGAGGACACCCCCACTTCTCCTAGACTCTCCCACAATGGCAGTGACATCCTGGCTGATAAGATCCCAAAAGAAGTGAAAGAAATTAGTGGTGAACCTATCGGGACCAGGGGCTTTCCCCAGGGCCATCTGCTGCATAGCTTCCTCCACCTCCTGTAATGAGATAGGTTTGAGGAGAAGTTCATTGTGTTCATTGGTGACCAATCTGGGAATGTGACGAGTTATTCTGGCTATAGAGTCACTACGATCCACTTGATCTTCCTTAAGAATATTTTCAAAGTGTTGCGTCAGTTCCTCCTCAATTTCCTGTATAGAATCCACATGAACCCCATCAGCCCTGTGGATCTTGAAAATCTTCAATTTATGCCTGTTGTGAATCACCGTGTTATGGAAGAATTTGGTGTTCCTTTCACCCTCTTGAAGCCATTGGTTTCTGGATTTTTGTTTCCATAAAATTTCCTCCTGTCTTTCCCGAGCCTCCAATTGAGCCATCAGATGGAATTCCTGATCCCTGAGATCGTCCGTCCATCCTTCATCCATCCCCTTTTTCTGAACCAGCTCAAGGTCTGCTATCACCTTGGCCTTATCCTAAAGAATATTCCCAAAGTCAGATTTGTTCCACTCTTTGATCTTAACCTTCAGAGCTTTCGGCTTCTGTTGAAATTGGAACATTCTGGTTCCCCTTGGGGGGACAATCTCCTGCCACCATTGGCCAACCAAATCCTTAAAGTCCTTATGCTCCAACCAGAACTGTTCAAACCTAAATGGTTTAAAAAGAGAGGCATTAGATCTCTCCCACTGTAAGTAGATGGGCCAGTGGTCAGATCCAGCCGCCGGAAGGACAACCGCATGGGCCTCCCCCCCGTCCCTGACCAAATCTTTCGTTGTTAGAAAACAGTCTAGTCTAGAGGCCACCAAATGGGAACCACCTCTTTTATTATTCCAAGTGTACAACCCATTACCCGTTTCAATGTCAATCAATGAGCTTTGGGAGATTAAATCTTTGAAGCCTTCCTGATACTTGTCCAAACTTCTCCTGCAACCTTTTTTTTCCTCCAACGACGTGATCAAATTAAAATCTCCTCCAATGATCCACGACCCTGAGACAGCCAAATCCTTCAACCAAGAGAGCTGCTGAAGGAAAGCATTTTTCTGAGGGAAGGCACTGGGGCCATAGACATTCACCAGTCTACCCTGGGAGCCAAAGATTCGGTCCCGAAACCTGGCACTTAAAGAGAAGCGGTTCGCCCACCAATCTGAAAGGACCACCGTGTCCGGCTGCCACAGGATAGCAATACCCCCAGCAAACCCTGAAGCATCGATTGCCATGGCTTGACTACCTTTCCAAATTTTGTGCTTAATCTGCTCCATGAATGAGGAGCTGCACTTAGTTTCCTGAATGAAGATAATGTCCAGTTTCTCCACCTTAATCTTTCTAGCCAACGATTTAATATTTCTGGGATGGTTGCACCCTCTAATATTCCAGGAGATCAGCTTCATTGGGAAACTCTATTGACTTCAGAGAAAGCTGCCAGTATGGTCGGATACTAGCCGGACTCCACAAGCTTCACTCCTATCTCCACAATTCTTTGTCTGTTAGTTTTTCTGCCTCTCTTTAGCTCTTTCTCAGGAGGTTTCCTCTTACCTCCCAGCTGGGGTTCAGGATCAATCCCAAGCTGGCTGGGGACTTTAGCACTGATTATAGTAGACTGAAGAAGTTCAACCTGATGACGGGAGACGTAACCCTTACCTTTCTTGTTCCATTCTTGTTCAATTTCATCCAGGTTCAGATCTCCCAGCTCCATATCCTCTTCTTCCTCCTCCATCATAGGCTCTGGTTGGGTGACGCTCTCAGGATCCTGCTTTCCTTCCTCTACCACCCCTTCCATACAGTCTACTTTTTCCTTCCCTTTGCTGATTACCCCTTCCACAATGGGTTCCTCCAGGATCTGAAAGGGATTGGAAGATTCAAGCGTCTTCCCAAGATTTACCTTGTTAGTTTTGTGTTGACCCACCACTTTGTTCCTTCGCTTGGAGCAGACCTGGGTAAAGCCATCCTTGTCTATGTCCCCTTGCTGGGTGTTCTTGGGAGGGGAAGCTTCCGCCAGGGGACAATTTCTGCCTAAATGGCCATATTCATGGCACTGTCGGCATCTGAAAGGCAACTGTTCATAGTCCAGGGATTGAATCCATTCCTCATCTTCCCAGTTGAGGCTTATTATTTCTGGGAGTTCCTTGGATAGGTCCATATAGACACAGATTCGAGCATAAGATGTGTATCTTAGCTTTCGGGTTTGTTCTGCTACTTTGACAAATTCCCCCAGAGTATTGCCTATGTCTTGGAGAATTTCCAGATCCCAATATTCGCATGGAAGGGAAAAAAGTCTAATCCAGACCGAGGCAACTGAGATATCCTCGGTGGCTGGGTTAAACCTTTCTTTCCAAGGTCGAAGGTAAAGGCTAGCAGAAAAATAGAAATAGGGGCCACCTTCCAGTATTCTATCCCTATCTTCAACATTGAAAAAGATGATAGTAAAGAAGCCTTTGGCCCCCAAATGCAAATCATAGTGACCTTTGGGTTTCCAGTTAGAGCTAATCCATTTGACCAGGTCCCTCTCATTGGGCCATACCCCAATAAACTTGCTAATGAGGGCTTTCTCCCTCCATTCTTCTATTCGTTCCCTGAACTTGCTCGACTTAACTTGCATAGCCAGAATCTTGGAGGTTCTGGGAAGGCAGCCACCCAAGTTCAAACCATGGTTGGCTCCCATACTGGAAGCACTTGAGTTGTCGCCAGACCGATCCGCCGAAATCGCCGCCGAGGGCACCTGCGGGGGGTTGGGCGATCCCATCGCAGGAGCAGGGGGAGAGGACCCCCACCCAGGGCAGCACCCAGACAAACAGGGGCAGGAAAACAGGCCCTGACGGCCACTTGAACAGATGCCCGAAGAGCAGGAAACTGTGCATCCTGCTTAGGGTTTCTCCACCAACATTTCATTCTCCTCACTGCCTCGTCCGCAGAAAAAAAAAATTTCCTTTTACTGTTAGTCTCAACTATTCTTATACAATGATTCACATAAAATTTAATAATTCATCTTCTTTATCTTCTTTTGGCTCCATACTCGGAACTTTATGATTTTCCACTGTTTCTTTCACTTCTAGGTTTTCTCAGATGTTTCTGGTCTTCTGCCTAGGTTATCTTCTACTTTCACAATGCAAATGTTGTGCTTTATTGTCATTCTTCCATGATGTCATCTCTAAATATTCCCCATCTCTACTAATTTTCTATTGGAATCTTCCTCATCACACATTTGCAATCTAGGCATGATCTCAACATCATGATCTTTAGCCTTATACTCGACCCTTGCAGTTTCAGCACTACGATATTTCTCAGATTCAGTCATATATGTGCAGACTATCCCTGAACAATCACATAGAAACGATTCATTAGGAAGATCATGTACCTTTATGTGTCCCTCCTTGTTTACTTGCATATCTCCTATAAGCCTTCTTTCTTCTTTATGCAGTCTAACTACTGCATTCCTCAACACATTAGTAGATTCAAATTCAACCAAAACAACCTTCATAGGATCAAAATGTAGTATACCCTACATTCCATGGGCTACCTTATTTATGTGAGGAGCTATGTCTGCAATTATGTAATTTTCAATGTCCGAGGGATTCATCATGGGTTAGAGCTATAACCACTCCCCCTTCTTTCCTTACATCCAATTTTTTTTCAATAGGACCATGCTGCTAACATAAACAACATCCACAATTTTAAACTCTGCCTCAAATGTTGTGAGGTCTTCAATCACTTCTCCAAACAACATACCTTCAATCCTTTGCACTTGGATTGAGATTTCATTACACTCCACTTCTGGAAGTCCTACATCAAATGTAAGTTCAATTTGCTCCCATTTTGTCTTATTCTTTGCAATTTCCTCTGCAGCTTCATCTTTTTAAGCTTCAATTAGAACCTCAAAGATTTCAACTCCATCTTTATGTTCATCAAATTTTATGTCCAGTCCAACAACCCAATCCTCATTTTTACTCACATCATTATCCATGCTTCCTTCCTTTTCATCACAAGTTCCTACATTGGCACATTCATCAACATTATTTTGTCTTCTGTAGGCATAACTATCATGTTCTCACTACCCACTTCTAAGTCCTCTTCATTCTCCAATAAGTTCTCTGCATCTTGTTTCACTTGCTACTTTGGCACCTCTTCAAAGTGCACATCTCGTAACACACATATCATCAACAACATGTATTGCTGGATTCACTTCTTCTTGCTTAACATCATTCACTTGTTTTACATACCCAAGTGGGATACTATTATTATTCAAAAATTCATTTATCATTGTCATTGCTAACTTTAATTGTAACAACTCATTATCAATTAAATTTTCTTCATCATATATTGTTATGGAATCAACTTTGCTCACTTAATCATCTTCTTATGTATATCACCTATTCTTCATCATATATTGTTATGGAATCAACTTTGCTCACTTGATCATCTTCTTATGTATATCACCTACAGGTCAACACATTATTCTCTTGTTCCTCTTTTGCTACAACGGGCTCTCCAAGATCTTCATGGTTGATCCTTGCAACAACATTAATGTTGCACTCAACTTCATTATTTATTGTTGCATATATTTGAGCATTGTTGCATTCTTCATCTTCTATACCTGCATAATCAAATAAATCATTACCAAAATCAGTTGTGCCTCTGGGCACATCTTCTTTTGCCATTTTTTTTTTCTTTTTCATCATCTTCATCCACCTGTATAGTGAAATTTACAATGTTTTCTTAAAAATATACTTCTTCATGAGCACTTTTTTATTTTTCTTCATCATCGACAATCGACATTGCTGGGTTTACTTGACCACTGGCGGCTACACTAGCGCCTTCATCTGAATAATTTGTATCTTCTTCATTATCCACGTGTGCAACTACACAGCTGGATATACTAGTTGCTATAATGGAAACTTCATCTAAAACATCATCAACAATATACCTTGTTGGATTCTCCATGGTACATACTGCTATTCTAGCAATGTTGCAATATTCTTCCACAGGTGACCAACCACTGTGGGATTCACCTTGTGCTCTCTGCACACTCTCTGTTTTACCGATATAGACTTCATATTCCTCAGCCTAACTTGTTCTCTCTACTTCTGTAGAGTCTATCACAACTTCTTCAAATTCTGCAGTTGTTACAAGATATACAACAACCTCTTATCTTCCTTTTCTTCAACATCATCTAATGTTGTATGTGAGAAGTGGGTTTCACCTTCCTCATGTGTATGCTTAGATACGTACACAAGGACTTCTTGAACCTTATCCTCTGCAAGCATTGCTGCCACAAGGAGTTATTTCTCTACAACATCAACGTCCACTGGCGTAACCACATAGTGGGATTCACCACAGGTTTCACAGTATTCAACTGTTTTTTTCGACTTTCATACTGATTCCACAACAAGCTTCTCACTCCCCCTTACACTAAAATATATTCTCAAACTTTCCCACGCTTCTCTATTTGTGGTGGCTTTAGCTACAACATTAAACATACTGTCATCTAGAGCTTGTTGAATGAAAAATAATGCTGAGGCATCCCTAGCCTCATCACGGGGTTCATCATAACCATTTATAACATAACTCCATAGTCCTTCATGACGGATGAACCTTTCCATTTTAACAAACCAAACATCAAAATATTGACAAAGAAACGTGGGGGTGATGCATGATCAATTATGCTCCCATCAACTTCAACCTAGCGTTCTTCATCTTCATGGATTCTAGGCTCCTTTACTACTGCCAGAATCTCTCCATATACAACTACAAAATATTTTTCCATGGATCTTTTGTTTCTTCTCTTTTCTTGAGTCTTCTCTGCTAAACCATCTCCTCTTACAACACTCTATTGCTCAACAACACACACCTTATCTAGGTGACTGTAACACAATACTTCAGTCTCTTTAGGAACGATTCACACAACCCTTATACCAGGGTCCTCAACCTCACACACAATAGATAAATACACTATAAGCTTCTGCTTGACTTCACATGACACACACTACTCAACTCAACCTAAACCGTACTCACAATATTTGTTGCACAAGGGACTTCCTCAGTAAACTGGCAGATGTACAGATCTTCATTGCTCACAATTGGAGTGATCTCTATACACACCCTACACTGGGAAATTTTGACTTCTCGACAGCTGTACACCCAGCTGGAGGATATACGAGCTAAACACGCTAAAAAAAAGTCAAACTAGACTCTACATAAGAACTAGGGACTACAACCTAGACCACTTATAACTCAAAAATTCAAACGGAGAACAAGCTCTCCCTTCAACCTAACCAGATAGATAAACCCTCTATATGGCAGAGTGACACTCAACCAATAACCATGCTCTATCTTCAACTCTAATAGCTAGATTTAGCTCCAAATATGACTCTTGGAGACTAGCTTAACACCGTTAAGCAAGCTCTAATTACAACCCTACTGGCCCTGATACCAAATTACAGCCATACTGGTTCTGATACTAATTGTTATAAACAGGACAAATATTACACTAACTTTGATACCAATTGTAAGATACTGGTGAAGGTAAAACCACTCTACCACAAACGGAAAAACAAAAAAACTACAAAACAACAACAGAACCTACAACATAAATTTTAATTCATTCAAATCAACCACAAAACATATTACAAATTCTCTATTTATATAGAGGAATATAATTTTTCTCAATGGGCTTCTCTAGAAGCTCCTTTCGCGTGCCAACAACCATCACATTCAATGCCAATACATCCACAATTATTGAGCATTCATTGTGAGCTCCTCGAGCCATACCTAACTCTAATTTCCCATGTATAGGAGGCATGCTTTCTGGATCTGCATTCACACCATGTACTGACCTATTCAACTTTTCCATTAACTTAAGCTTAAGGAGCCTTCCTACTTTTTCACGTTTTTCCACTTGGCTCCTAAAAAATGGCTTCTAAAAGTATATCATCCAGATTGATTTTATGGTAGTCGTTCCAAATTTGAAATAAACAATTAAAAATAAATAAAAAATAACTGGTAGCTAATACAAGGATAACTAGTAGTTAATTCATGGGTAACTCTTAGTTGATGCATAGATAACTAGTTTAACTAGAAAAAAGCTAAAACAAGTAATAGATAATTTATTAATGCCACTTGACTTGTGACCATTCCATGTCCACCAACCACAAATTAAATTGTTATACTAGTTACAAGCAACAGCGACACCTATCTATTTTCTGCACCTATTTGTGTAATTGATAATGAAGTTGTTACAACTATGTGTGTAAATTGCTAATGAAGTTTTGTTTGAAATAGCATACTTTGGATATAATATCCGGTGCGATCAAATTTGAAGGGTGGGTATTAATTTTTATTGGAAGGGCATTTATTCTTGGAGTCCTTCAAAGATGAAGGGCAATTTAAATAATTGTATTTCAATTGACAAGTATAAATTAATTAAACCTTTGCCCCCAAAAAATGTAAAACACAAATATTTCTCATCCAATTCTTTACAATCTTAAACAATTGAGCACACTCCTGAATATATACATGATAAAATGGTATCTTTTCAATAAAACCAAAATTGAACACATTAATTTGACATATATGTAACATTAATTTTATAGTTCATTAAAATAACAACTATTTTGTTGTATTTTTGTGGGTTAGACCACACTTCATTATACAGAAAAAATACTTAGACTATGCAATAACCATATTGGGGCATCTACATGATGTTATGCATATCGCTGAGAAAATTACTTACTGTTAACTATGTACAAAAAGAAGCCACTAAGCAAAATGAGGCTATAATAAACCTACAACCAAAATCTACATATAAAACCAACCAAAACCTTAATTCAAACTGGAGAGAGGGAAACCATCCAAGCTTGAGAGATGTAAGAATGATGGACACTAGGAGCCTAAGAAAAAACAATGCATAGCTCAAAAAAACATTAAAAAATAATCCTCCATACCAACCAAGTTAGCAACACTAGCATCATAAGGGCCTGGGCATCAAATTTTGTTGTTCAACACTTGTCGCGACAACATATTGGTATGGGATGGAGGGGAAATGGAATCAATCCTAAGTCACCTAGAGCCTTGCAACTCGCTACATGTTTGAGTCTCGACAATCTACCTTTTAAATTGAACCACAACAACAAAAGAAGTTTGTTAATGGCTCGATTTGCGAAAATTCTAGATACATGAGTAATTAAGAGCTCGAGGCTCTAAAATTTGATGTGTTTTTTACCAATCCACAATTTGGTGAATTCATAGTCACTAGCATTAAATTTATTTAATGAAAGAATTAATGTATCTAGCTCTATGTCGAAACTGTTTTCCATGCTAATGTGGGCCACTTCCCTCCTTATTGTCTTACCAAAAGGCATGATAATGAGGAAGAAGACTTAAAATTATGGACTTCACCATCAAAGAAGCCTTACAATCACATTGGTAAGGAGTTATAAGAAGATCACAACAATCCAACATGTCAAAACTCAGATGATAGTGCAAATTAAAGACTTATATGGTTAATTTAATATAAGACTTACTTATAGTTGTCTCTTACTCTTTGCGTCTTGAGACATTTGATAATTTATGGTTGTCTCTGCGCCTTGAACCAATTGATATTATAAGGTGAAGATGTGCATGCATAATAATCATTAGTCATGACTATGCGATGAGTATTTAAATGGAAGAGGGTGTAAATACATGTAATTTTTATACATATTTTGGTTGCGAGTGTTGAAGAGAAACATGGTGAGAAACCACATTTTTTTTAAGGACGGAGGGAAATTACATGATCATGATCATGCCACCCATCAAATTGAAGACAATTCCTGAGCCAATTTTTTTTTTTTAATTTTATTAATAACCATTGTGGTACTTTGGTCCAAATGTTTTCTCTAACTCATTGTTTCTCCATATTGTGTTCCTAGTGCCACCTCTCTATATCAATGCATAAATCAACCTCAGCTTGGTTTGTGTTTCTAGTTGCATGCCATTATTTGTAGTTGCATGCCATTATTTGTAGTTGCATGCCATTGAGTGTTGTTTAGAGTTGTCATGAGTCTTCGACATTCATGCAATAAATGAAGTCTTGTAGAGGAGGACTCATCAAAGGGGAAATTTGAATTTCATTTTGACGAAAAACTAGTGGACATTGCTATCCAGGTTCACATAGGTAGTAGGCACAATGTTTCAGCCTTGTTTTGGGCCTAGTAGTGCTTCTGTTATTACAGCCATAGTCATTGACACATTGTCACACCTTAGATCTCAGCCTGAATTGAGTTGGGATTCAGAGTCAAATCTCAGTGGCTAGTACATCATAGTCGTCAGTCATCTCTCCTCACCTTGCAAAGCTAAGCAATGAGTGCATGACATGAGTGAGTGAATGATTATAATTTATGATATTTCCAATATTTTGAATGACGAGTCGAATTTTATAGAATAGGAATTTCAACATATAAATTGAAATTTATATGGATGGGTAATTTCAAATGTTTCCCTTCTTTTGAAATGTTGATATAAATTATGTCCTTCCTATTGGAAGGATAAAATTCGGATTTTAATTTTTTTTTGAAGGGCAATTTTAACTTTACACTTCTAGGAAGGACTAGAACGCTTTGGAAAGGCCGGGAAGGGTTCAAATTTGAACGCTGGATTTTTTTAAATCAAGAAGGAATCGAGGCAAGCACCGATGGCGACCCGAAAGATCAAGAATGGCTATAAATATGGTGGGATTAAGCTCAATAGATATTTTATTAATACTGACGTCATGAAATAGATACGACAAGCAACATCTTGATGCTTGCAGATAGAGAATGTGTGATCAGGGGAGCCTCTCGGACCCTCTCTGACTGTGTCTGAAATATATTATGTCCATCCTTTAGCTACGTATGCAATGATCTCAACCCGAGGTAGACAGCTGAATAATTTAGATTCAGATAACTATGGACAGAAAGAAGATATACTAGAATAAAAACGCAGAAGATACCAGCTGAGCTGCAGAAATGTTTTGAAATATCCTATGCGAAGTTTGTATATTGCTATCTGGTGCTTTCATGGCTACTGCCATGCTTGAATCCAAGAATGTTGACGAGTACGATTACTTGAAGGGCGTCAAACATCTGGCGGACTCCGGTGCTTTGAATTCAGTGCCGAATAAATATGTGTTCCCACAGGATTGTCGCCCGTCAGCAGCAGAAATCGCAGAGGGCGAGACTATACCAGTCTTAGATCTGTCAGCCTTTGATAGATCCTCACAGGAACGCCTGGAGGCAATAGGGTATCTTGGTCAGGCCTGTGCAGATTGGGGTTTCTTTCGGGTAATAAAGGTTAATCTTAGTTTTGTTATTTAAAAAAAAAATTATTTTTTGCTATTTTGAAGGATTCAAGAAAAGCATGAAATATAAGTATTATAATAAGTTTAATAACAATTTTTTCTCCCAGTCACTCAAGCTACAACCAATGGACAAATCCTAACTTTATTATTATGTCCATTTTAATTCAAATCTATTAAACACCTATGTAAAAAAATGGAAATACGATCCTAAATTCTGAATTGAAATCTACTAGAAATATCCCCAACCAGATAGATCTTTATAGTACTCCTTATTTTCTGTTGTTGCAGTAAGAAAGAAAGGATCAAATTCTGAGGTGTGGTTTATCTAACAGTTATCATATTTTCAATTTATTATCAAAATTATCATTTGGAGAATTTGGATTGGTTGAGAAGTCATTAATCATACTTTAATTGCAGCTATTAAAAGAATAAATTACAACTTTAAAAGTAAGGCAATTTCAGCTTTTGATTTTGGGGCAAAATTTGAAGAGTAGCCTACGGCCAAATTCTGATAGCAATTTCAACATTTTGGTTACTGTGGTAGGAAGAAGAAAATACAAGGAATGCCTGTAAGCCAGTGTATTAGCTGTATTATTGATATTAATTTATAATTTAAAAATTACAAATTGTAATAACTTTGTATGAGATTGTTTGAAGTAAATGTTTTGCTCTATGTTTTATAGATTTATTTAACTTTTTATTTATTAAGAATGAAATTTTTTGAAGTGTAAATTTTTTTTTAAAGTGTAAAATTTGAGGAAAATATTAGATTTGATCTCATAAATCCTTAAGGGATTTGATCCCATAGATCTATACTGATTTAATAATTAAATCTCTAATTGCTAAAATCTTTTAAATATAAATACTAGCTAATTTAATGATGGCTTAATGACTCAACTCCGAGATCACATAACAGGAAGTATCCAACTTTTTTTAGTTCAATTAATTAGTATATATCTCTCTTTGATATGTGTCAACTCTACATTCAACACACAATTGCATTACAAATTTTGACAGACATTGTTGAATTTTTGTTTTCTTATTCCTATTTCCTATTTGCCCTTGCACCTATTTGCACTAACACACAGACATAGAGTAGAGTAGATGAAATACACTGCCTCTCCACATTAGTCAATGAGTTAATTTTTTTGAAGGAAAACTATGCTGATTAAGTTTTCTTGGTAGCAGGTAGTTAATCATGGCATCGAGGAATCTCTGATTACCAAAATGTTAGATGCAGCCGATCAGTTCTTCGCCCTGTCCACCGAGGAGAAGATGAAGTACGATAGCAAGGATGTGCTGAATCCGGTAAGATATGGCACGAGCTACAATGTTAAAGTAGACCAGTATTTCAATTGGAGAGACTATTTGAAGCATTTCGCTTATCCTGAACTGCACACACCTGATAATCCCCCAAATTACAGGTATGTTCTCGATCCAACATTTGGTTTACTAGATTAAATATCAATAAACTGGGCACTTATGATAATCAGCTATATGGCTGTAGAGAGGTTGCAAGAGAATTCTTCAACGAAACCAGGAAATTGGCTCTGAAATTAATGGGAGCAATATCTGAAAGCTTGGGCCTGCAGTCAGATTACATACAAACGGTTTTCAAAGATGGTATTCAAATCGGTGTGCTAAACTTGTATCCACATTGTCCAGAGCCAGACCAAACCATGGGCATGGCACCCCATTCTGATCATGGGGGTCTCACTATTTTATTGCAAAACGACGTGGGGGGTCTGCAAGTTGAGCATGAGGGGCGTTGGGTGGCCGTTGAGCCCTCCCCCAACACCTTCGTTGTGAACGTTGGTGACCATCTTGAGGTGATAATCACCATTTGTCTCTTTGAAGATTTTTTTAAGTTAAAAAAACATATCATTGCTATTGCTATTCATATGGATGAATCAAACGGTACAAAGATAATTTCACTCTAAATACATATTTATGGCTTATATATTGTCCTTATCATGTTATTTTCACAAAAATGTATCATCATTCAAAATTCAGTTCAACAGAATAATCTATCAAATATCATACTTATTGAATCTAGCCTAGTCCATAAGGTTTAATGGTCCATGATCCTGAACAACATTGTCCAAATGTTCCTCCCAAAATAAGTAGCCATCTTCACCTTCAAGTGCTAACTTGGACATCTTATCAGCAAATGAGTTGTTTTCTCAGAAAATGTGTTCAAGTGTGATGTTAATTTCAGTAGCTTGTTTTTTAATTGACAGATTGTGAGCAATGGGAGATACAAAAGTGTGGAGCACAGAGCAGTGGTAAACACTGAGAGAACAAGAATTTCAATTGCAGCACCAAATGGACCTGCTATGGATGCTCCAATATTTCCTGCTCCTCAACTAATAGATGAAACTCACCCACCCTTGTATAAATCCATGTTGTATGGAGAATATCTGAGACATCAGCAAAGCACAGGGCTCAGAGGCAAAGGTAATTTAGAATCGGTCAAGATACCGGTGAGTGAAACAAGACAAATGGCCAATAAATGAGCACATGCACTGTATATTTTTTCTTGATCTCCCACTCTAAAATCGTTTGAGAATCATTCCTGTAGAGAGGTATTGTTCTAGAAAGTTGCATATTATATCTGAGACTTGGCTTCTAAAGGTCTTGTTCTACAAAGTTGCATATGATATCTGAGACTTCGCTTCTACAGGCCTTGTTCTACAAAGTTGCATACAATATCCGAGACTTCGCTCTAATGATAGTTAGTGACTTTGTTCAATACAAACACAAATTTTTATGAGAATAGCTGTAATATTTTACAATTCTTCTCTTATGAAATATTTAAATTATTATAATGAACATGGATATATTTTTATTTTAGGTTTTTTTATGATAATAGTGTTGCCTTATGGAATATTTAAATTATTATATTGAGTATTCATCTATTTTTAGATAGATCAATTTATTTTTATAGTAATCTCTCTTACTTTTTGTTTTATTAGGTAAATGAACCATGTCGAGAATGAGTCCTATTTTCATAAATGAACCATGTGGAGAATGAGTCTTATTTTCATCCAAAATCCTATGTAATGATAAATTTTCAATGCTAGTTCACAATGGAGGCTATTTCCAAATCATTGTTGACTTTTAATGGCAGAAATTCAAATCAAAGATTTATGCAATTGTGTATATTTATGTAATATATACTCCGTTGAGTCAAACAAGTTAGGAATTCAATTGAGACACGTTTTCTCTGATTTAGACTAATTAATTAATCACAAATCAAAACACTCAATTAAAATGCAATAAATAAATACTTGTAGAAAACTTAATGATCTAAATCAAATTGTAAAGAATTAATCTCACGGGGTTATAGCAAAACATGTTATGAAGTTAATTCAATCATAAGAATTAAATTACTTGAATAATAACAATACAATAAACAACTCATCTAACCACCACGATTTTATAGGGAATCTTGTATGTAAGAAATGATTGTAAATGAAACTAGTTAAGTATACAAATCTATTATTGTAGGCTTAATCATTAATTACAATAAATTTAGTGTGATTATCATAAATAAATTCAATTGCAGACAAACATAATACTTCATAAAAACATAAAAATTAAAAGGCAATTAAAAGACACAACACATACTAGGAGTCCCTTGGGAATGCTCTCGGTTCGATCTCTAATTTTATAGATATAACATGAAAATGGTGGAGTGATGCGAGAATAATGCTCATTCCCTAAATTGTTGAATTAATTACAACTAGAATTGAATTTTGGAACATGGAATCAAGGATACCTAAGGTTTATTGTGAATATCTATTTCTTTAATTATGGCTTGTGTATCTCATGTTTCTAGTTATTGTTGACCATGCGTTGATCGAAGGGAGGCGAATATCTTGAAGAGGGAAAAATATGAATTTCACCATTTGATGAAGCTCACAAACAACCTAAGTGTCAATACTCATTTGGTGGAGCAACACGTTGAAAGAAAATATTTCTGGTGAAATGCTGGTAAATTAATAAGTAATTGACCTTTAATAAATTTTTGCTGAGACAAAATCAATAATTTGTAATTAAAGGCAACTCATTACGTTAAATATGCTTATTATTCCATTAACGTGGTAAAAGTAGGCAAAAATAATGATTTCAAACCAAAATAAAAGGTAATTAGGCTTAGTTGGAAGGGATGAAAAGTGTCAAAATTGAAGCTCAACATCTCCCCTAGAGAGATGGTTTGGGATGTCCTCATGCAATCAAATATGAGAAAATCATATTTGCTCATTTTTCAAAAACTGTTCAAAATTGTTCAAACTGCTACTTCAAAGATTCTTTACTACATCAAGAAGGAGCTCCAAATTGGATGATGAATGACTCTTCTTCTTTGTTTTTATCATTTTAACGTTGATCATCAGTCTCCTATTAAGATTTCTTGTTTTTTGATTTTGGTCATACAACGCTGATCATCAGTCTCCTATTAAGATTTTTTTTTTGATTTTGGTCATACAACTTTCTAGGATATTTTCTTAACAATTTATGCTTTTTCTTTAATTCCCGGTGTTCCTCTTTGATTTTGGCACTTTGTGTCTTAAGTATTTCATTTTCTGCCTTAATGCTCCTATCTAAGACTACCATCTCCTGAATGTTTCTCTTAAGTTTAGTGTTTTCCTTATTTTTCTTTTGTAACTTGGAAGTTAAAATAGAAATTAAGGGTCACCTGAATTTCACTAACTTGGTTTTCTTTAAAAACTAATTGTCCTTCAAAAGTTGTTTGTTCTTCAAAAAATGGTTGTTCTTCAAAGACTAGTTGATCTTCAAAAGCTGGCTATTCTTCAAAAGCTAGCTACGCAAATACCTCTTCATTGAATGTAGAAGGTAGAACTAATATTTTTACTTTGGGCTTCGTAGGTAATCCTTGAAATACTTAAGCTCTATCTATCTAATATTCTACTAGTCCCATAGGCAATTCTTCTTAAATTTCTTGGTATTTTCGGGTCACACCCTTGGTGATTCTGCATGGAACCGTGGGAATTTATTTAGGACTTACTTTTCTAACTTTTCTTAATGGCTTTGAAGATATAGTTTCAATAGATGCGTTGGAACCCTCATCCTGTGACAATTCTCTTTTGTTATCTCCCTTATCTTGTGGCATTTCTTCTCTGGTATGTAAACCCTTCTCATTTCCAGTAACAGGCTCCTTGGCTTTTCCAATAATTTCAAGGTTCTCCATTACTATTGCTCCTTCTTGAAAATCATTTCTCTCCGAAAAGTTATCCCAACTTTGATTCAATTTTTTCAACTCCTCTACAACAACTAATTTGATTAGGGCATGATGATAGAGATATTGATCTATATTTTGAGGGGTTTTCTATGCAGCTATGACCACTCTTGTGAGGCTTCTTAAAAGAAAGATAGGAGTATTCATATTTTTGTTTCCCCCCTTTAAATGTTGTAATAGACAAATGTTGTAAGGAAAAATTACACTATACCTCCCCTCGTAGGTTAAGATCTTATGCAATAAAAATGTAATGTTTCTCTATGGGTCAACTAACCAGGTTTGTGGCACCCCCTTGCTCCGATCAAGATTATTTCTTGAAATGTTTAGGAATGGAGTCCATACCTTTCCTTTTAATCAATGGTTTTTAAACCATTGTTCGCCTATTCTTTCTAACCCTATCACCAGTGCTAGTGATTCAATATCCCCTATTTGAGCAGTTTCTCCATTAAACATTTTAGCAAATGCACTAGTTACTCTGTTTTTATGACCTTGGAAACACAAAAACAATTGCAGTAACTCTGCTCAATGGAAAATTATTATACATTCAGGGTAACTATCCAATAACTCAGCTCCTTCAGGCTCATATTTGATAACACTTGGAATCACCATTTTCCGACCACTTTGCATAGGTAAGATTTGAAGAAACAATTTGACACTTCTGCGGGGATTTAGAAATAATTGGCTAACATTCAAATGATATAAATTTAAAATCATGGTGGCATTGGGTCATCATATTGTAACAGGGATAGGTAGTCCAATCATAATCATAAGGTATATAAGAATGATTCATTTAATGTGAGGATTTAATCAAATGATTATGGATAGAGGTAAGTCATATGAGAGTGTAGGATATGGGTTAATCATTAGGATAAATGGTCATGGGTTGCTAGTATATGGTCATAAAACATGATAGGTGATGAATATGGTAGAATATGGTAACGCATGAAACCAGAAGGTAAATGAATACAGTAGGAGTTGTTCATAGTAATGAATAATTTAAATTGTTAAAATGACATTAGAACTTAGTGGCAATAGCATAAATAAGTTAGGATTTCCAATATCTTGACAAGTAAACATATATCAAAAAACCAAATACCTCTTATATACCAAACCTTAATTTCTAAGATGGACTGCTAGACTTTGAAGATGGCACCTTGAAAATTCTTAACCTTGGAGTAAATAAAATGTCGAGTTTGTAACTTTGTCCCTTAATAGATACCCTTGAATGCTATGAATACTTTTGAACTGGTCTTCATTTCTGGAATAAGTCTTCATTACAAGAAACAAGTCTTTATTACAGGAAATAAGAAGACTTATTCTTGTTACCGAATCAAGAATATTATGCTGCTACTAAATAGAGAAAAGGCCTATTGTTGCTTCTAAACAAATAAAACCTACTACTGGTACTAAACATTGATAAGTGTGTTTAATAATTAAAGAAACTAATCTCTGGAATAAATTACAGGACATTTTCACAGACTTTGGAATATATATATATATATATATATATATATATATAATTTGCAAAAAATAATTCACGATGGAATGGGAGTGAGAGAGTTACCCCTGTCACTCACAACTGAAATATCTCAACTTGTTAAAGTAAAGTAGAAATAAATTCATCTTTGGAAATAGGCTCGTTGTAGAATTTCAATTTGTGGCCACTGACTACAAATTAAACTTCTAAAAAATACTTTTAATTTCAGAAGGACCAATCCAATGAGTGGTAAACATACCTTTGAAATATTTATATTTTTAGTAAAAATGTAAGGCCCAATCACCATCTTTAAACAACTATTTTTTAATAAATCTATCATGCCATTTTGCCTGCTGTTGTTGTACAAGAGTGGTCTATGGCAAGGCATCCTAGTGTATCTTATCTAGCTCATTCGATTGTGAAATACTTTGTTGTTGAGCTTCAGACATATTTAATCCTAATTCTCGTACGATCTTAAAGGTATTTATCTGAAATTCAATGGGGAAAAGTACATGTTTTCCATATACCAACTCATATGGGATGAAGCTGGTAGCATTTTTCCATGTTGTACTATATCACCACAAGGCCTCTAGAAGTTTTTATGCCTAATCCCTCTGATGGAGTTGTATTTTCTTCGTTAAAATCCCTTCTAGAACTTTTTTTGCAGACTCCACTTGGCCATTAGCTTGTGGATGATATGGAGTAGACTTCCGATGTTTAATTTTATACTACTAGACAATTGAGTGAACTAGCTTAAATGTAAATTATGCCCCTTGATTAGTAACAATTTCTATGGCACCCCAAAATGAACAAAGATGTATTCAAACAAGAAATATTCCACTGATTGTTCAGTTGCATGTTGTAGAGATTTTTCTTGTGCCCATTTAGTAACATAATCAATGCAAACCAGAATGTAACGTTTCCTCTTTGATAATAGATTAATGGGCCCCACAAATTCTAAGGCCCATTTTTCAAAAATCTCAACGAGGACTTGTGGCTGAAGAGGCATTTCATCTGTTGCAACTGGATGACCTATCATCTGGAAATTGTCACAACTCCTAACATACTTTTTACAGTCTGTAAAAAGAGTGTGCCAATAATACCTCAAGTGAAGGATTTTGTAGGTAGTCCTTTTGTTTGGAAAATTTCCACCACATGGATCATCATGGCATGCCTTTAGGATATGAAACATCTCATATTCTTTGACACATTTTTGGATATTCAAAATTTCTCCAGTATAAAAAATGTCTCCTCAGATCCAGGAGTATTTACCATTTTGTCTGATAATTCTTTGCTTCTCCTTTGGTGAAAAATTTGGTGGCAGTTTCTCTATGGACAAATAACGGGCGATATCTACAAAGCATGGATATTTAATAGAAATTGCAAATAAGTAAGTTTCCATAAAAAAAAGCTACAATCTTCTACAAGAACAGTCTCACTAGTATTATTGATACGAGAAAGGAAATTCGCTACCTGATTTTCTCTTCCAGAACTGTCTAAAACAATAATATTGAATTCCTGTAATAATAAAATCCATCTTGTTATTCTTTTATTTGTTATCAAGGTTTATTCATGAGATACCTAGTGGGGGAATGGTCAGTATGATGGCAAAGAATTCATAACTAGTGATATATTGTCAAAATTATTAACTACATAAATGGTTGCCATAAATTATTTCTTAGTAACAACATAATTAATTTCAGCAAGAGTCAAAATCTTACTAGCAAAGTAAATAGCATAAGTTTGTTGATTTTCCTTTTTCCCTAAAACTACGCCTAATGTTGAATCATATGCATTAGTGGATATATGAAAAGGTAATGTCCAATTTGGTCCTATTAATACTAGAGTTATGGAAAGATTCTCTTTAAGTGCTTTGAAAGCAACTTGCAGGTTAGTATCCCAATAAAAATCAGCCTCTTTTGCAAGTTGTTTGAATAAAGGAAAGGAAATTTGAGTAATATTCCTTATGAACCACTTGTAATATCCCACATATCCTAGGAAGATTCTTACATCCTTTTGGGTGGATGAAGTTGGTAAATTAAGAATCAGCTCAATTTTAGTTGGATCAACCTTGATACCTACAAAAGATACATTGTGGCCAAGAATGATCCCTTCAGTAAACATTATAAATCATTTTTCATTACTATATGCAATATTTTTTCCTAGCATCTGGTTAGAAAATTTTGCAAACTATCCAAGGCTTCTTCAAAAGTGTCTCCATAAGTTGTAAAATCATCCATATAGACCTCTACCCAGTCATGGATTAAATAAGAAAATATCGCTAAAACTACTCTTTGAAATGTGGTAGTTGCATTAAAAAGTCCAAAGGGTAGTACCTTATAAGCATAGGTTCCCCAAGGGAATGTAAAGGTAATTTTATCTTGATCTTCTCGATCTATTATTATATGATTGTATCCACTGAAGCCATCGAGGAAAGATAAATATTTATTTCCTGCTAACGTATCCAGGACTTGATCTATGAAAGGTAAAGGGAAATGATCTTTTAAGGTGGCTTTATTTAGTTCCTGGTAATCAACATATACTCACCACTTTCCATTATTTTTGGGAACAATCACCAAGGGTGAAACCCATTGGATGTATAATATAGGATAAATGAAATCTACATCCAATATTTTTTTAAGTTACCCTTTTACAATGTCTTTTAAAACAAGGTTCATTCTTCTATGTGGGTGTCTCATTGGTTTAACATTTTCTTGTGTGTAAATATGATGAGTGCATGTATCCTGATGGATACCTTGCATGTTTGTATAGTCCCAGGAAAAAAAATTAGACATTTTTTGTAAAATCGGAATTAATTACTTTTGTTGTAAATCATCTAAAGTGGAATTAATATTTAAACTTTTCCTAGGATAGATTTCATTGGTTTTATCACATGAACCTGATATAGAGTTTACAAGAAATATGGAATGAAATAAAAATGTCAAAGTGTCCATAATACATGATTCCTAAAAATTCTATCCCAAAAGATGATCAACAAAAAATTGTTCAAAGTTTAATGGATGCCGCCTAAAATACAGAGGAAAATCAGAATGATAAATGAAATGATTAAGCTCATTTTCATCGGTATTTTCTTTAAGATTCATGGCTTGAACAATTGGTGAAAGTGGTTGGATTATTTATTCATCAATATAAGTTTCATTAAGCCATGTCTCATGTTCTAATTCATTTACAGATTTTTTAGGGGGGTTAAGTGTGATGTATTTTACTTTAGCACCATTTGTAATGGTCATGTTTCCATATTGAAAGCTAATGAATGTAGTGGTTGTTGGAAACCAAGGTCTTCCCAATATTAAAGGATGTCCACCCAAATTAGATTTAGGTTGTAGGATTATACAATATATTGGGTATTCCTTGGATTCAAGGGAAACAATGATGTCTTCCATTAAATCCTCAGGTTTAAGTTTTTATATGCCTGCTAGTTCTAACACTATAGGGATTGGTTGAAGATTATTAATGTTTATATTTTTCATAGTTTCCATTGTCATGACATTTATAGATGCTCCTAAATCGATTAAAGAGTTAGAAATAGAAAAATGTTAATAAACATTATAGCAATTTGAATTTCATGATGAACATATTTTTCTGGAATAACTCTAGAGGTCATCAAACTAGCTAACTTCCCTATAACTTGAATTGTTGTTGGATCTTTTCTTTTTCTTCCATTCCAATGCACATGCACTTTATAAGCATGATAGACACAACACATTCAATATGAAGTCCAAGTAGAAAGGAAAGTGTAAGGTGCATTCTGAAAGAAAATAAGGAAGGAAATTCCAAACCCTTTGATGATTCCTCCGGCTCCAATGGTGGAAAGTGTAATAAAGGGAATTCAAAATATGTTTACTACAACAATGGATATAATCCCGAATCATCATGCATGAAGAAGACGATAGACCTCATGGCAAATGTACTTCAACAAAAAAATCTTGGGGAATACATTCCCGAGAATGCCAAGAAGAAGTTGGGAGATCAACCACCAGATAAAAGAGGTAATTATCATGCTTTGATTGCTATTCATTCTCCTCCCAATGCATGGATCCTAGATTTAGGCACATCCCATCATATGGTAGCCACAAAAAATGTTTTATCTTCTATTACTACATGCATGGGTCCTTCCATCCTCATGGGTGATGATATTTGAGTAGAGGTCACTAGAAAAGGGACAATAGAACTCCAACATGGAAGTTTTGAGAATGTATTGCATGTTCTAAAACTCTCTTTGAATATACTCTCTACTTATTAGATATTGTATTCAAGCACATGAAAAAGGGTATAATTCACACCTAATTCCACAACCATATATGACATGCATGATAAATCCAAGATTGCTTCTGGTGAGGAAAATCATTAGTTTCGTTTGTATACATTCAATAAGTTTATTGCTAAATATGATTTTGCTTTACTACTGACCCATGCTGATGATTTTAGTAGACTATGGAATGAGAGGTTTGGTCAACTAAACTTCAAATACATGCAACAACTCTGCAAGCAGGGAATGGTCATAGGATTTCCCAACATACACTTTTCCAAAAGAGTTTGTCAAGGATGCATTATTGGAAAACATCCTCAAGAGAAGTTTGAGAAAGGGAAGGCTTGGAGGGCCTCCTCTCCTTTAGAGCTCAACTAGAGTGATCTGATGGGACCCTTTCCTCATCCTTCCATTAGCAATGCGAGGTATTTTCTTACATTTATTGACGATTTCTCACGATACACTTGGGTGTATTTTCTAAGGAAGAAGTCCAAATTTTTTGAGCATCTCAAAGACCTCAAAGCACTTGCACAGAGACTCAGTCCGAGAGAAAGATCAAAATAATTAGCACAGACAATGGGGAGGAATATGTGAACAAGAATGTCCAGCATCTTTTTTCAGAGGCATGTATACAATTGTAACATATAGTTCCATGTCACACTCCACAAGAATGGAGTAGCCGAGCGGAAGAAAAAATCCCTCAAAGAGATGACCACTTGCATGTTGCATGCAAGGTCTCTTCCTTCCCAATATGGGCTAAGTTACTTAACTATGCTAACTATATTAAAAACATATCTCATCATAGATCTGTCAAGAACGGGATTCCCTTTGAGGCATGAAGCAACAAGAAACTGGAAGTCACCCACTTCTGAATATTTGGATCACATGCATGGGCCTGTGTGCCCTGTGAAAAGAGGAAAGAATTAGATCCTTAGAGAAACACATGCATCTTCATGGGATATCTAGATGGTGTGAAGGGTAGAAGGCTAATTGATCCCTAAACATATAAGCTCTTTTAAGTGAGTGAAGTTTCCATTTTGAGGAAAGTCCCTTGTATGCACCATTGAAGCCACATGCAGAGACGTATGTCCCTATGCTTGCACAAGACATCAACGATGATGAGTCCACTCATTTAGATCATGGTTCAGATTTGAGTTTCAAATTTGATTCAGAAGAACATGACCATGCATGTGTCGATCCACATTCAACCCCCAATCAGGATTCCAATGGTGATTTAGTATCCCATATTAGTAATTAGAGAATAAGGATCTTAAGAAAGATATATGCATAGACCACCCTACATGAAGCAACTGACCTTGTGGGGGATCTAGCGGATTTGAGGAAGACGAGGTCCAAGTTTGAGGAGCATTTCCCATGCATTGTTACATGGTTCTAGATTCATACCCAGAGACCTATGAAAAGGCTGTGGGGAATCCCTTCTGGGAAGCTGCTATGTAGGTTGAGTACAATTCTCTACTCAAGAACTAGACTTGGGATTTGGTTCTTCTTCCTTTAGACAAGAATCTTGTCAGATGCAGATGGGTCTACAAGGCCAAGAAGGTAGCAGACAAACATGTGAGAAGGTACAAGGAAAGACTAGTTTCCAAAGGATTTAAGTATATCCACAGGAGAGACTATGATGAGGCCTTTGATCTAGTAGCAAAGATGGACTCCATCAGATTGGGCCTCTCCATTGCAGTAGGAAGGGGGTGGGAAGTTCACTAGATGGACTTGCAGGATTCCTTTCTTCATGGGGATCTCTCAAAGGATATTTACATGGAGCATCCTTAGGGGTTCATAAATAACTCATCCTTAGTATGTCGGCTGAAAAAGTCACTCTATGGCCTCAAGCAGGCGCCTAGAGCATGGTATATGAAGATGGATGCTTATTTTCTTTCTTAGCACTTTGTGAAATGTAAATCAGATCTAAACATCTACATGGTAAGGACATGCGATTACTTATTGATCCTAGTTGTATATGTTGATGACTTATTGATCATAGAAAGTTCGGCCTCAACATTTTTTGTGGTCAAAGACATTCTGCATGACATGTTCTCTATGATGAACATGGGTCCACTGCACTATTTACTTGGTCTTGAGATCAGACAAGATGCTTCAGGCATCAAGATATCTCAGAGTAAGCATGCTAGGGATCTCTTGGATAGATTCCACCTAACTTCCTGCAAGTCAAAAACCACACCCTTTTTGCCTGGGGTACATCTTGAGGATGGAAAGGATACACCATTGGTGGAAAATGCCTTGTATCTAGAGCTTGCGGGGAGCCTTCTGTATCTTACCCACATCCGATCGAATCTTTCATATGTATTGGGGGCAGTTTCTAGGTACATGTAGGAGTTGCATGAGTTATATTGGAAGTGATGCAGGAGCATCAGAGCGTAGGCAGAGCAATCGAAGATGATCGACATAAGAAGGCCGACCAGAGGGATTACCGACGACCACTGGTGTAGAAGAGCGGATTGGCTGTCGAAGTCAATAATTCGAGCAGGAGCAGTCGGTATGTGACCGATAGAAGAAGCAGAAGGTCAAGAGTTGACATGTCAAAGGTCGACAGACGACAAGGTAGTAGCAGAGACATTGAGGGTCGACAAGTTGTTGAACTGCGACTCCGACAGGTTATGTCGAAGGCTGATAGAAGACAGTAAGGTCGAGGTGATAAGACCGACTATTGTAGCAGTGTCAGAAGGACATGCAAAAAGTCGAGGAGATTAATTTTCAACAGTTCGGGGTTGCTAAGGAAGTTATTGGCAGTTATTGTAGGTGGGAAGACATGACAGATGTCGTCATAGGAAGAGATTGTGTAGCACGACAGGGGCCCTGATAGTTGTAGGTTTGCAGGATCCGAGGAGATCGAAAGACAGAGGAAGCGTGTCTCAGAGGTTAGAGTGATCTCGGGAACAACAGCAGCAGAGTAGAAGGCTTGTGAGCAAGCACAGAGCAGAGGGTTTAGTTCATTTCGGTCAGCAGAGGATCGAGAGAGCAGAGTTCAGGGAGAAGATTGGTAGATTGGAGAGAACAATCACACATCTTCCAAACGCAGAGAAGATCAAGTCATAGCTCAGAGTTTCGCAGTGAACCCGAAGAGGGTGACGGTCAACACACTGAGATAGCACACAGTACTTTTGTATTGTATTTGGCTAAGGCCGACAATAGTTAGTTATTTCATTCCTTGTAGTTTGCATTGTAACCGTTTTGGTGAAGTAATATAAGCCAGCTTCTGGCATACAGTTTACATATTGTCTATGTGAACGTGTGTGTTGTGTGTAATTGTTAAGCAAGAACCTTAGTGATAAGGCGCCTTGTGTCAGTTGGTATCAGAGCGGGAAAACAATCCTGCAAGCTGGAAAGAACCAGTAAAATTCAGAGCTGAAGTTTCCTGAGAAGCAGTGATACCGACCTGACTTGCGTCAGTTGGTATCATAGCGGGAGGAGAATCCTGTGAGCATAATACAACGTCAAGTGGTATCGATGTTGGAAGCGAATCCAGTGTGCAAGTGCGTTGAACAGCTCCAGTTGCGATTAGGTATAGTTGTACACGACTTGTTGAAGTTCGGTTGCGATTGGAGGGAGTGGGAGTTTCAGCCAAGGTTGAAAATGGCTCCAAGAGACATTAACATTCGAGGTGTTGGACGAAGAGCGCATGGCACAACAGTCACAGTTGATCATGAGATGTTCGATGAGTTCGTCTGAACAATGCGAACTTTGACAAATGAAGTCGCATCGATCAAAGAAATCCAAAGGCATGGTTGTATTCCTGATGCACTAGACCACAACGATGAGGAGGTCGAAGAAGTGGAAGCACGGGAAGCAGCAGGAGAAGAACCAGAAGAAAAACTTATCAAACTTTTGACAGATATGAGAGGTCAGACACAGATAGATGTACGTACCTACTCAGGAAGTCTGGATCCAGAAGACTTGATCGACTGGTTCAGAGAAATGGAGAAATACTTTGACATAGAGCAGATCGAGGATCCTAAATGGGTTAAGACTGCATGTTTGAGGTTGAAGGGTCATGCCTCATTGTGGTGGGACAATGTGCAGGATGACAGAGTCAAGAAGGGCAAGGAGAAATTCAAGTCTTGGGATAGGATGGTCGCCAAGCTGAAAGGAAATTTCTTGCCAAATGACTATGTGATTTCCTTGTTCCGGAAGTTATAGAACTTTCGACAAAAAGAGATGACCATGAAAGAGTACACGGAAGAGTTCTACATATTGTCGATAAGGTCAGGTTAGACCGACAAAGGAGAAGAAGCTGTCGCTAGATACATGAACGGCTTGAAATATGCCATTTAGGATGAATTCCGCATGTCAAGATTCAGAGCGGTCGGGAAGACTACTAGTTAGCTCCGAAGGTAGAAGAGAAATTGTCGAGGAAATCCATAGCGACCAGAGGTAGGATGATTGGTCGGGGTGCGAAGAATGTTTCCGTAAAAGGACAAAGTAGCGGTTACAGGAGAGAAGCCGTCGAAGAAAACCGACATGCAAAAGGGACATCGACAAGGGAGAAAGCGTAAGAAAGCCAACGCGATGGTCGAGAAACATGCGATCGAGGTGCATATGGTCGAAGTGGTCCATCCGACAGAAAAGGAGCTGACAAACCAGCCATAATCTTTTACAAGTGTCATGGAGCCGGACACAAGGCATATGAGTGCCCAGAGAACCTACATGCTGCAGAGGAATCGAAGCCCAGACATCGAAGAGATGAGCAAGTCGACGAGAGGACAAAATTGGCATCCGACAACAATGAGGATGAGAAGAAGAAGAATAGAAACCTGATGGTCAGGAGAACATTGGTTCAGGAAGACTGACGCAACGAGCAAGAGCCGACACATCGAAAGACAATCTTTCGAACCAAAGTGCGAACCAGCGAATGGCGTTGCAAGACTATAGTTGATGGTGGAAGCACTGAGAATCTTGTGTCGACAGAGGTCATCGACAGGATCGGGTTGAAGTGTCGAGAACATCCACCCCCTTACAAGATCTCATGGTTGCAGAAAGGACATCATGTGAAGGTGACCAGATAGTGCCTGATTAACTTCAGAGTTGAAGGATTTGAAGACAATGTACTGTGCGACGTAATCCCAATGGATGCGCCATTTGTTGTTAGGGAGACCATGGCAATATGATCGAAAGATGATCTATGATGGTCGAGCCAACATAGTCACAATGTGGAATAATGGCGTGCAGAGGACTCTTAAGCCAAAGATGGAGGAGCCAGCCGATGGTAATCAGGGCGAGAGCAACTATTGGGAGAAGCGAGTGTTGATGTGCTTAGCGAAAGAATTCCTCATGCAAGAGAAAAATCAGTCGGGATGTTTTGCTATCATTCCGAAGGGACCATGTGTCGAGAGGGAGAAAATGGAGAAGATTCTGGTTGAAGTCGAAAAGATGCTTGACGAGTTTCTAAGCATTGTAGTCGACGAGACGGCGACGGGATTGCCACCGACGAGAAGCATATCCCATAAGATCGACTTGATTCCAGGGTCGAGTCTGCCAAACAAAGCACCGCATAGGATGAGTCCGACAGAAGGTCAGGAACTCAATCGACAGGTCCAGGAGTTGTTGGATAGAGGGTTGATTAGAGAGAGTCTGAGTCCGTGTGTGGTACCAACAGTGTTAGCGCCGAAGAAAGGTGGAGAATGGAGGATGTGTACAAACTCCAGAGCTATCAACAAGATCACGATCAAGTAATGGTTTCCATTGCCGAGGATGGATGACTTGATGGATTGCTTGGGTGGAGCAAAGTACTTCACAAAGATAGACCTCAAAAGCTGTTATCACCAGATTCGGGTTAGATAAGGAGATGAATGGAAAACAACATTCAAGACGAAGGAAGGGCTATATGAGTGGTTAGTCATGCCATTCGGATTGACTAATGCACTCGGTACATTCATGTGGTTGATGAATGAGGTATTGAAACCATTCTTGGGTAAGTTCATCGTAGTATACCTAGACGACATCCTGATATTCAGTCGAACCAAGACAGAGCACTTGGGGCACATTCGACAAGTATTGCAGAAGTTGCAGGAAGAGAAGCCTTTATAAGCGTGCCTTAGCAACGACTGGCTTAAGAGCTAAAGATAGAAGAGCCTAGAGGGAAGGACAAAGAGACAAAACCAAGCCTAATTAGAAGAGCTAGAATCTCAAGCCCAGGAGCTGATAAGAGGGAATCACAGAACCAAGCATTGTTAGAAGACGGACGACCTCATAGTGGAAAGATAATCCCAAAAGCCCAGGAGCCCACCCAGGAGCATTGCGATATGAAGGACTCCCTAAAGATGATGGTGAACTTACAAAAGTGTTTCTTCATGAAGGAAGAACTGGTAAACTTGGGATTTGTAATCTTGGGTAAAGGGTTGGTGATGGACCCAGAGAAGTTGAAGGCAATATTGGATTGGACAAAATCGACAAGTACGACTGGAGTAAGGAGTTTCCATGGACTTGCTAGTTTCTACAGGAAGTTCATTCGGGGATTCAGTCGGATTTGTGCACCTTTGATAGAGTGCATGAGAAAGGGGGACTTCAAGTGGACAGAAGCAGCCCAGCGTGCTTTTGACAAGTTGAAGGAAAAGACCACTGAGAGCCCAGTGTTAGCGCTCCCAGATTTCGACAAAGTTTTCCAGGTCGATTGTGATGCGAGTGGAATGAAAATTGGAGCAGTGTTGAGCCATGAGGGCTGACCAATTGCATTCTTCAGTGAGAAGTTGGATGATGCGAAGCGGAAATATTCGGTCTATGACCAGAAATTTTATGCTATTTTCCAAGCATTGAAGAAGTGGAGGCATTATTTGTTTCCCAAGGAATTTGTGTTATACATAGATCACCAAGCACTGAGGTATTTGAATACTCAGTCGAAGTTGAACTGGCGGCACATGAAATGGGTTGAATTCCTATAGGGATATACTTTCATGTTGCGACATAAGTCGGGAAAGTTGAACAAGGTTGTTGACGCGCTGAGTTAGAGTTACATTGTTGAACATGATGACAGTTCAGGCAAAAGGAATAGAGTCGGTGAAAGCAGAGTATGCGACCGACGAGGACTTTGCGAAAGCATGGGAGGCTTGCTGTGAACCGTGGAGTATCAACAGGACTCCATACTTGGAATATTTTATCCAAGAGGGATACCTATTCAAGGGACAAAAATTGTGTATTCCCAGAGGATCCATAAGAGAGAAGCTAATCCGAGATTTGCATAGCGGTAGATTAGCAGGTCATTTTGGCATCGACAAGACCAGGGCATTGGTTGAAAAAAGTATTATTGTCCAGGAATGACGACAGATGTTGGAAAGTGGGTTCGACAATGTAGATTTTGCCAGTTGGAAAAAGAAGAAGTCGGAATACGGGGTTGTATACACCATTAGCTGTACCGGATACCCCATGGGAGCACCTGAGCATGGATTTTGTGCTAGGATTTCTGAAGACGCAGCAAGGAAGCGACTTAATCTTTGTTGTAGTCGACAGATTTTTGAAAATGGCACACTTTATTCCATGTCGGAAGACAAGTGACGCCACAGGCATTGCTGTACTATTCTTCAAGGAAGTAGTTAGATTGCATGGGTTTCCGAAGAGTATCACATCAGACAGAGATACCAAGTTTATGGGACATTTATGGAGAACCCTATGGAAGAAACTGGACACGAGGTTGCAGTTTAGCTTGGCATATCATCTGTAGATAGAAGAACAGACTGAGGTGGTGAATAGAAGTTTGGGAAACCTTCTAAGGTGTTTGACGGTCGATAGACCCAAGCAGTGGAAGAAAATGTTGGCGCAAGCAGAGTTTGCATACAACAATTCTGTGAATCGGTCGACAGGGTTGAGCCCATTCCAGATTGTTCAGGGAAGAAGCCCACATGGAGTGGTGGATTTGGTCGAGTTACCGACAAAAATTAGGAAAAGCGCGAATGCAGAATCATTTGTAGAGCATATGAAAGAAGTGTATGAAGATGTGCGAAGGCGCATAGAAAAGAGCAACACGATGTACAAGTTGAGAGCCGACAGGAAGAAGAGGCTACAATCGTTCAGCGAAGGAGACTTAGTTTATGCACATTTGCGGAAGGAGAGATTTCTGATAGGGACATATAACAAGCTGAAGTTGAAGAAGATTGGACCATGTAATATTTTGAAGAAGATTTCGGACAACGCTTATGTGTTGGAGTTTCCGAATGACTTGAGCATTTCACCAACATTCAATGTCTCAAACCTGTACAAGTTTGACGAGGGTTCAAGCAGCCGAAGCGAGGAAGTGTCGAACATCGACTTGACAGTACAGATTCCCGATCGACAAAAAGAAGAAATTGCAGAAGTAATAGAGGAACGCGAAGTCGAGCGTACACGTAGTTCGCGAAAGAAAGAATATTTAGTGCGATGGAAAGACGATGAGTTGCAGGAGGCGACATGGATTTCTGAAGAAGAGTTCAGGAGACTGACGGAGCAGTCAAGTTCTTTTTCACTCAGGGAGTTTGATGCAGGAGCATCGGAGCCTAGGCAGAGTAGTCGAAGATGATCGACATAAGAAGGACAACTAGAGGGAGTGCCGATGACCACTGGTGCGGAAGAGCGGATTGGATGTTGAAGTCAATAAGTCGAGCAGGAGCAGTCAATATGTGATTGACAGAAGAAGTGGAAGGTCGAGAGTCGACATGTCAAAGGTCAACAGACAACAAGGTAGAAGCGGAGACGTCGAGGGTCGACAAGTTGTAGAACCACGACTCCGACAAGTTTTGATTGGCAAATCCTAGAAGTGTGAAAGGAAGCCGACAGGCTATGTCAAAGGCTGACGAAAGACAGTAAGGTTGAGGTGATAAGACTGACTACTGTAGCAGTGTCAGAAGGATGCGCAAAAAGTCAAGGAGAGTACTCGGCAACAGTTTGGGGTTGATAAGGAAGTTATTGGCAGTTATTGCAGGTGGGTGAAGACATGACAGATGTCGTCAAAGGAAGATATTGTGCAGCACGATAGGGGCGCTGACAGTTGCAGGTCTGCAGGATCTAAGGAGATCGACAAACAGAGGAAGCGTGTCTCGGGGATCAGAGTGATCTCAGGAACAACAGCAACAGAGTAGAAGGCTTGTGCGCAAGCACAAAGTAGAGGGTTCAGTTTAGTTCGATCAGCGGAGGATCGAGAGAGCAGAGTTCGAGGAGAAGATTGGTAGATTGGAGAGAACAGTCGCACGTCTTCCAAACGCAAAGAAGATCGAGCCATAGCTCAGAGTTCCATAGTGAACCAGGAGAGGGTGACAGTCGACACATTGAGATAGCACACAGTTACTTCTGTATTGTATTTGGCTAAGGCCGACAACAGTTAGTTATTTCATTCCTTGCATTTTGCTTTGTACCGTTTTGGTGAAGTAATATAAGCTAGCTTCTGGAATCCAGTTTACATCTTGTCTATGTGAACGTGCGTGTTGTGTGTAATTGTTAAGAAAGAACCTTAGTGATAAGGCGCCTTGCGTAAGGAAGGCTGGAAAGTGAATCCTCAAATATGTTTAGGGCACCGCTAGTGATGGAATCCACTATGCAGCAGGTTATGCTTTGGATCTCATGGGATTCACAGATTCTGATTGGGCTAGCGAACCTACAGATCACAAGTCCACTTCCGGGTACATGCTTAGTTTAGGTTTCGGTCCCATCTGTTGTTCGAGCAAAAAGAAATCAACAATTTCTTTATAGTCAATAGAGGCCAATTACCAAGGAGCAAACAACATCACTCTCCAGGCACTTTGGCTTCAGAACATCCTCACTGATCTCGGCATCCAATTCCATTGTCCGAGTGTCAATTGGTGTGACAATGAGAGTACTCTCAAGTTTTGTAGAGACCTAGTGCAACGACCACAAGCCAAACACATCGAGATGCATATGCATTTCATCAGAGAGCTGGTACAAGACTGTTAGAAATATCTAATTAAATGAGCTGATCGCATAGTTACTGTGCTGACTCTGTCAGTCACCCTGACAGCCGTTTTGTGTCAGCGCGATGTTCGTGATGTAAGTCTGTCAGTTAGATCACTGACCAATCCGGTGGATGTCTTGTTTGTAATTACTTCACTGCATTAATAGTTCGCAAGTCAAGAAACCTTAGGATAGAATTTATTACAGTGTTTAATGCAATCCTGTAGCTTCCATAAGAAGCATTCCTAAGTCGGTTGTTAGAAAACTCTATAAATAGAAGCTCTTAGTTAAAACTAAAAGAGAGATGTGTAAGAAGAGTGAAAGGAGAAGAAGCTCCCATAAATTATATCAAGAGCCCAAGCTCTGTGAATGTAAAAGACCGCAGTGAAACTCACTTCCATGAATTGAGGAGCTGTGCAGTTTACCTTGGTAAATATATAAGTCTATGTTTTATGTTTCATTCTCAAGAATGTTGTATTTACCAAGTTGCACATCATCTCCAGTTTTACTTGTGTGAATGTTGTTTACATTTACCCGCAGTAAAATAAATCAAGATTCATAAATACTTCACTACAGTGAAAGTTCTAAATTAACATGGAATAACTTCGCGTTAGATGTTTTAAGTTGTTATGTCTTAAAGAAATATTTTACATGAAAAGTTTGGTTAAGTGAACCGCGAAGTATTTGAGAATACCACAAAGTAGAATATTGCGGCCAAGCGAACTTCACATCACTCTGAAGTTCACTGCGCAGCAAAAAGTCAAAATCACGCAGTTACTTGCTGCGAAGTGAATGCTGCGTAGTTACTCACCGCGAGGTGAATGCTGCGAAGTAAAAGTTAATTGCCGCACAGTTAAAACTGTGAAGTTAATTCTTAGTGAGGAAAGTGTTCCGCAAAGGTAAAATTGAAGTTCGTTGTTGTATGGTCTACGAAGTCCAAAGAAAAGAAAAACAAGGTACTCATTCACTTCCCTTCATTTGGTATCAGAGCCTGGTTTACGGAAAGAAGGAATTCAATTCATAAGGGAAAAGCGGTTAAGGATGGCTTCCACTTCGGGTAATTTGCAAACCTCAATATTTACTGGTAAAAATTATGAATATTGGTCTCTAACTATGAAGGCTTTGTTTAGAGGTCAAGATGTATGGGACATAGTCCAGACTGGTTATGTAGAACCAGCAGCTGCAGCAGTGTACAACAATCTCACACAAGCTGAGAAGGATGTTCTGAGGGAACAAAGGAAGAAAGATGGAAAGGCGTTGTTCCACATACATCAAGCGACACATGAATCAATACTCCCAAGAGTAGCAGCAGCGAAGTCAGCAAAGGAAGCGTGGGACATGCTGGAAACATCATATCAAGGTTTCAACAAGGTAAAGACTGCCAAACTTCAAATTCTTAGAAGAGAGCTTGAATCTCTGTCAATGAAAAATACAGAATCAGTAGACTCATTCTATACTCGTGTAATTGGTCTAGTTAATCAAATAAAGTCTCATGGAGAAAATATAACTCACCAAAGAGTTGTTGAAAAGGTTCTTAGAGTTCTACCAAAGAAATTTGAATCTTTGGTTGTGACCCTAGAGGAAAACAAAGATCTATCCATATTTACTGTTGATGAGTTGCAAGCCTCATTACTCAATCATGAACATGGAATCAGCGGTTCAGAAATATCGTTGGAAGGTGCGTTCGCAGCACAGTCATCAATAAGTCACGGTAGAGGCAGAGGAAGATCAAACTCTAGAGGCAGAGGACGAAGTTCGTTTAGAGGAGTTCGCAGCAACAGTCCTGCACATGTCGCGGGAAGAGGCCAGGATCATACCCCAAATCAGCCAAGTGGACAAAGGTATGATAAATCAAAGATTCAATGTCATTACTGCAAGAAGTATGGACACTTCACATATGAATGCAAGAAGAAGCAGTATGACCAAGGAAAGCAAGGTGAAGGACAATCAAGCAGCAACAACACTGCGAATAGTTCACTCTTTCTGGCATGCGCATCATCGCTGGAATGCAATGCCGTCCAAGATAGTCCAAATGATATATGGTATTTAGACTCAGGCTGTAGCAATCATATGACTGGTAATTTAAGTTTATTTTCTAGCCTAGATAAATAAGTTCAAACTGATGTAACACTTGGAAACAATATCCAAGTCACTGTTTTGGGTAAGGGTACTGTTGATATTCTAACAAAACAGGGGGAGCATAAATTTATGCCTGATGTGTATTATGTTCAAAGTTTGAAGCATAATCTGATGAGCATTGGACAGATGATGGAAAAAGGTTACAAATTTCATATGATAGGGAAGCACTGTGTGATCAAAGATGTATAACCAAGCAATCAGTTAATAGCCGAAGTGCAGATGACAAGCAATCGCTTGTTTCCTTTGAGGATAACACCAATAATCAAAGGTAAAAATACTCATGTTGTTCATGAAAATCAGAAAGAAAATTCTGAAGCTGCGTTCAAGACAGAAAGCAAAGGAGCAGAAGTTCGCAGCAACGAGGAAGAAAAAGGCAGCGCAATGCAAGCTGCGTTTCAAATAGAAATGAAGGATGAATCATGGTTATGGCATTTCAGATTTGGACATCTTAATTTGGTGGGCTAAAGCTACTACACATGAAGGATATGGTGAAAGGATTTCCACTAATTGAAAAGCCAAAGAGAATTTGTGAAGGCTGTATCTTTGGAAAGCAGCATAGAGAGACTTTTCCAGTCGGAAAGTCATACAGGGTTCGCGCACCACTTGAAATTGTGCACTCTGATATCTGTGGACTGATGCAAACACCATCCATGGGAGGATGCACATATCTTCTCACATTCATTGATGATTTCACAAGAAAAACCTGGTTCTATTTTCTAAAACATAAATCTAATGCATTTGACTGTTTTCAGCAGTTCAAGGCACTTGTGGAGAAGCAGAGTGGTTACAACATCAAGATATTATGAACAGACAGAGGTGGTGAGTATGTTTGAAATGAATTCTTAAATTTTTATAAGAATCAAGGCATACATAAACAATTCACTGCGCGATACACACCGCAGCAGAATGGCATCGCCGAAAGAAAGAACAGAACCATCATGGAGATGGCGCGCAGTATGTTGGCAGCCGCGCATCTGTCAAATGAATACTGGGTTGAAGCAGTGGCAACTGCAGTATACATCATGAATCGATGTCCGACAAAGAGCGTGAAGAACAAGGTTCCACAAGAAGCATGGACAGGTATGAAACATAATGTTTCACATTTAAATTTTTTTGGTTGTGTAGCATATGCACACATTCTAGATGAGCTGAGAAGAAAGTTAGACAATAAAGGATAGAAATGCATCTTTATTGGATATTCTGAAGACACAAAAGCATACAAGTTGTATGACCCCGTCGCAAGAAAAGTTATTATCAGCCACGATGTTCAGTTTGTGGAAAATGAAGCATGGGATGGAACTGTTGAGAAGAATGTGAAAATTGTGTCACATGTTGAACATGATGACATCGCAGAAGACATGGTTGAGACTCCGCATGTGAATCAGAACTTCGTAGCACCGCCTACTCCAAGGACTACGCAACATGTTTCAGCACCAGCAACCCTAACAAGCACTCCAAGTGCGTAGCAAACTCCATCAAGCAGTTTGCGCAGTTCGACACCAACACCTCCGCCAAGGACAAGAATTCTGCGTGAGATATATGAGGCTGGTACACCTAATTCATTCTCTTGTTTTGCATTATTTTCTCAAGTTAATGATCCTCTAACATATGAAGAAGCAGTTAAAGATGAAGTCTGGGCACAAGCCATGAATGGATAAATAGAATGCATAGAGAAGAATCAAACATGGGAACTAGTTGATGTTCCTGAAGACAAGGATGTTATAAGCGTGAAATGGATTTATAAGACCAAGCAAGATGTTGAAGGAAATGTGCAGAAGCACAAAGCGAGATTGGTAGCAAGAGGGTTCACTCAACAACCTGGTATAGACTTCAATGAAACTTTTGCACCTGTAGCTCGCATGGACACTATCAGAACAATTTTGGCCATCGTAGCAAAAAAGAAATGGCCTGTTTATCAAATGGATGTCAAGTCTGCGTTCCTGAATGGTTATTTAGAAGAAGAAGTATATGTGGAGCAGCCACAAGGATATGAAGTTCCAGGACAAGGACACAGAGTATACAGACTGAAGAAGGCACTGTATGGTCTGAAGAAAGCTCCTCGAGCTTGGTACAGTCGCATTGACTCATACCTCATCCAGAATGGATTTCACAAATGTGAATGTGAGCCAACGTTGTATACAAAATTCAACCAGCAAGGTAATAAACTAATTGTCTGCTTGTATGTAGATGATTTAATATTTACTGGTGATTTTGGCATAGAAGAAGTTAGAACAGTCATGGAAAGTGAATTTGAAATGACTAACTTGGGCCTTATGAAGTACTTTCTGGGCATTGAAGTTCAATAGTCTGAAAATGGGATATTTATATCTCAGCCATAGTATGCAAGTGATGTATTGAACAGGTTTAAGATGTTAAATAGCAAAACAGCTCCAACACCAGTGATAGCAGGTTTGAAATTAAGCAAGGATGATGATGGATCCAATGTAGATCCCACACTGTTTAAAAGGCTCGTTGGCAGCCTTATGTATCTTACAACAACAAGGCCAGATATAATGTATGGAGTCAGCTTAATCTCAAGATTCATGGAGTCACCAAAAGAATCTCATTGGCAAGCAGGTAAAAGAATTCGGAGGTATGTAAGTGGAACAAGAGACTTTGGTATTCTGTATTCCACCTCAGAAAATTTTAAACTCATTGGATTCACTGACAGTGACAATGGAGGCAGCATAGATGACAGAAAAAGCACATCTGGGAATACATTTCATGTAGGAACAGGTGTTGTATCATGGGCTTCAAAGAAACAGCCCATAGTAACTCTTTCTTCAGCAGAAGCAGAGTATGTTGCAGCTACAAGCACTGCATGTCAAGCCGTTTGGATGTGCAGGATGTTAAGTGATGTGTCGCAGCATCAGCAAGAACCTACAGTCATTTATTACGACAACAATTTGGCTATTGCACTATCAAAGAATCATGTACTATTCATCCACTTTGGCTTCAGAACATCCTCACTGATCTCGACATCCAATTCCATTGTTCGATTGTCAATTGGTGTGACAATGAGAGTACTCTCAAGTTTTGTAGAGACCTAGTGCAACGACAACAAACCAAACACATTGAGATGCATATGCATTTCATCAGAGAGCTGGTACAAGACTGTTAGAAATATCTAATTAAATGAGTTGATCGCATAGTTACTGCACCGACTTTGTCAGTCACCCTGACAGCCGTTTTGTGTCAGCACGATGTTCGCAATGTAAGTCTGTCAGTTAGCTCACTGACCAATCCGGCGGATGTCTTGTTTGTAATTACTTCACCACGTTAATAGTTCGCAAGTCAAGAAACCTTAGGATAGAATTTATTACAGTGTTTGATGCAATCATGTAGCTTCCATAAGAAGCATTCCTAAGTCGGTTGATAGAAAACTCTATAAATAGAAGCTCTTAGTTAAAACTAAAAGAGAGATGTGTAAGAAGAGTGAAAGGAGAAGAAGCTCTTGTAAATTATATCAAGAGCCCAAGCTCTGTGAATGTAAAAGACCGCAGTGAAACTCACTTCCATGAATTGAGGAGCTATGCAGTTTACCTTGTTAAATATATAAGTCTATGTTTTATGTTTCATTCTCAAGAATGTTGTATTTCCAGTTTTACTTGTGTGAATGTTGTTTACATTTACGTAGTAAAAGAAATCAAGATTCATAAATACTTCACCGAAGTGAATGTTCTAAATTAATATGGAATAACTTCACGTTAGATGTTTTAAGTTGTTACGTCTTAAAGAAATATTTTACATGAAAAGTTTGGTTAAGTGAATTGTGAAGTATTTGAGAATACCGCTAAGTAGAATATTGCGGCCAAGTGAATTTCGCATCACTGTTCACTGTGCAACAAAAAATCAAAATTGCGTAGTTACTTGCTGCGAAGTGAATGCCGGGCAGTTACTTTCCGCGAGGTGAATGCTTAATTGCCGGGCAGTTAAAACTGGGAAGTTAATTCTTAGTG
Organism: Larix kaempferi; assembly: GCA_027924585.1. Lineage (NCBI taxonomy): Eukaryota > Viridiplantae > Streptophyta > Pinopsida > Pinales > Pinaceae > Larix > Larix kaempferi. Next base: position 3,759,041 of record BSBM01000018.1, on the reverse strand, counting down.
AGGAAAGTGTTCCGCGAAGATAAAATTGAAGTTCGCTGTTGTATGGTGTGCGAAGTCTGAAGAAAAGAAAAAGAAGGTACCCATTCACTGAGCAGCTAAATCCTATTTACTGCACGGTGTTCCTTTTCCCTTCAAAGAGCGGATCATCAATTTGCACTACTTTCCATTTGCTCAAGAGATTACCGGCATCTTCACCAAGTCATTTACTGAGTAAAAGTTCCAATTCTGATGCCATCCTCTTGGAGTGAAGGACACACTTGCATAGTTCAGAAGGACACACTTGCATAGTTCAGCTGCCTTTCTTTCTTGTTCTTTGATGCTTTGTACTACCATAAGACATGGCTTTTACTACCATAAAGCAAAGCTTGTATTTTATTGCCATAAGACTTCGCTAAGCTTAACTTTTACTGCCATAAAGCTACTAGGGCGAATTCACTTAACCATGTATAATATATCATGTGTAATTTTACTCATTATGAAATAATACAAACATAGTCATTAATTCACAATAAAATAGAATAATCATACCAATTCATTTCATTTATGAGGATGCTGAATCTATTTTTGTGATCAAAATGCAATTTGAAATAAAAATCCAGATTTTAGCAAAATTTTTATCACCAGATCAAGGCCAAAAGAAAATGATATGAAAAGTTCCAAAGTTAAAACGATTAACTTCAAATCACTTCCTCGATTTAAATGGAGCTCTATGCCACCCACTTTGCACGGTGCTAGCAGGTTCGCATGGCTGGCTATCAATACAAGCAGCATTATACACCCACTTTTCACGGAGCTAGCATGTTCACATGGCTGGCTAGTGGCTATCAATACAACAATCAGCATTCAATGAGGCCTACGAAATTACAGGTGTGCCCACCAATCAAATTATCTGTGTGAGACGGCCGGCCTTTGGCCTCGGTTTCTTATCGTATTTTACACGACCGTTTGGGATGCGTGTCGCTCTTCAAAAGCTATTAGCTTTGCTTTGCTAGGTATTGTGCTTTTCTGTGTTACCTTTTGTGTTTCACAATGCCATCGCCCAGTCGACGTGAATGGTAGTTGTGAACGTTGCGTGTAATGATAAATATCTTATCACTTCTGTGTTTCTCCACGTTGCTGGAATTTCAATGAACATGGCAGCGGACTCTTTGCATGATCCATTTCTTGATCATGAGAGGAATGAACGTGGCAGCGAAAACTTGTCATTGATATGCTCAAAGGATGCAGGGAGACGGTTCTGGTTGGAATCAAAAAAGCTATGGAGGGTTGCAGGGCCTGCCATATTCAGTCGCATTGCCATGTATGGGACGTTTGTTATTACTCCCGCATTCGCGGGGCACTTGGGCGAGTTGGAAGTAGCTGCCATCTCCATTTCCATCACTGTTGTCGTCGGATTTAATTTTGGATTCTTTGTAAGTTTTCACACTGCTCTTTTTCACACTTGGGCGAGTTGGGATTAGCTGGTATCTTCTAATAATACAATGATTTATATATTGTATAATGCATAATATGCTCAGTTGACTAAGTACCCTTTTTTAAGGTCGGATGGCATTTGAGAAACACTAAGCGCTCCATGTTATACAAGGGAGGGGTATTTCATGTATACTATTACTGATATACTTGTTATTCTACATTGACATGGCAGTTAGGATTGGGAAGTGCCTTGCAAACCCTGTGCGGCCAAGCTTATGGAGCTAAGCAATACCACATGATGGGAGTTCATATGCAGCGCTCTTGCATTGTGCTCTATTTTTTTTCGATCCTGCTCTTACCGACCTATATATTTGCCACCCCTATTTTGAAACTGTTGGGACAGGCAGATGATATTGCTGAATTGTCCGGATCAGTTTCAATCTGGTTCATTCCTCTGCATCTTGCATTTGTATTCATGTTTCCGGTTCAGATATACCTACAGTCGCAGTTGAAAAACATGGTCGTTGCATGGATCGCTGCAGGAACATTTGTGCTTCATATTTTTCTAAGCTGGCTCTTTGTCATTAAATTGGATATGGGACTTATCGGGACAGCTATGACATTGAATTTAGCATGGTGGTTGCTTCCGATTGGCCAGTTTCTTTATGTTATCTGTGGAGGTTGTTCCCAGACATGGACTGGACTATCAAGACAAGCATTCGAGGATTTGTGGCCTTTTGTCAAATTATCTCTCGCTTCTGGTGTGATGCTATGGTTGGTTGCCCACATCTCGATTGTGAAACTATTCTTAATCAGTAGTGATTTTTGGTTTTACAGAGATTAGTTTAGAACAAGGCGCTGACAGCGCATTCGTTTTCCTATCAAACAGTTTAGAGAATTGGTATTACAAAGTATTGATCCTGCTGACAGGGCATCTAGCAGATGCAGAAGTTGCAGTCGATTCCCTTTCTATCTGGTAAAATGTGTATTAAGTTGACTTGTATTAGAATCATGCAAAATGCTTTAAATCATAGTATAACATTTTTGAGTTTTCATGTCAATTCTTACACCATGAACTTCAACAGTTGGGAGATGATGATACCAATTGGATTTTTGGCTGCAACTGGGTATGTTCACCATAATAATAGTCGAAATGATAGCAAATAGCCTGTTTGAAAATTTGCAAGAGTTGCATTATGCCTTTATGAATTTGTAGCTTGTTTTTGAAGCGTGAGGGTTGCCAATGAGCTAGGGGCCAGAAATGGACAAGGAGCTAAATTTGCAGTGATTGTTTCCACGGCTACTTCAAGTGCGATAGGGATAGTCTTTTTGGTTCTGATTGTTTCGTTTCGCCAGGATTTGGCTTCCGTGTATACAAGCAGTACAGTTATCATAGACGCGGTTTCGAAATTGGCAGTTTTGCTGTCATTTACTATACTCCTCAACAGCGTTCAGCCTGTCCTTTCAGGTAAAGTTATTTTTTTTCAAATAAAGGCAGTTCTTTCTATCTTTGAGAAAAGTTATGATTTGATATGTCTGTACATAATTTAACTATGAAATGTTTACATTTCATGTTTAGACTTTGAAGAACTGTGAAATGGTTATGTTGTCAATGTAACATTTAAGAAGAGCAGGATAGGGGTCACCCAATTGCCCTATGAGCTGATTTACCTTTTTGAGAAATCGACAATGTAAAGTTGGTCGAAATTTATCATAAATTGATAAATTTAAATTGGAGAGCTTGATTTTATAGAATTGTATTTTATTTTTTATTTGATATGGATTATTATTAGCACAATCATTTCATTTGTGATTGAGCATATTAATAGGTTACAAGTTAAGTGTCATAAATAAGTTATTTATTATTTATTTTCTATGCTTAGTTGTAATCATCTGTTGTCTATGCTTCTTTAGTTAAATAGCTTGTCCGTTAGTGTTATTTTATTTAGTTAAATGGATTGTTTGTCATACATGTTATCTATGCATGAGCTAAAGTTATCCATGCATCAACTCATAGTTATTTTTTTTAATAATTTTTTATTTCTAATTTGACGACCATAAAATCAATCTAGAAAAGCATAGACGGTAGTCCTCTTAGTTTTTAGGATAATATAGTAGAATAAGTTTAACTATTTGCAGCGGAAACAAAATTGGATCAAGACACAAAGATTTATCTTGGGAAACCCTTCAAGGAAAGAAAACCCAAGAACCTTTCTTACTCAAAGAAATAGATCAAAATACAGAGGTACAAGATAAAAGATAAAGCTCAGAAAAATCTTCTTGTCTTCTATGCCCCCTACTTGCACATAAGATCAGTTGACTTGAGCAAAAGTGGATGGATCAAATGAGTGAGAGGTCACTCTATTTATACAATCTTGTTGGGGCCAACTTTGCACATTTTAAGAAACAAACTTACATAATAATAATTGTTTATTCTTCTTTGGGGACCGAATTAGTTGCCAGGATACCTTAGGAAGCTATAATCACCAACAAGTCCACCCCAAATTCTAAGATATATACACCTATAAGTGCCATGAACACCTTATATGTTACTTGTTCTCCATGCTTAATTCTAATCACTTATTATCTATGACTTAGCCACTTGTTACCTTATTTAGTTAAATGGGCTGTCTCTCACTACCTGTTAGCCATACATAGTTACTAGTTAGCCATGCATTAGCTACCATCTATTTTTTATTTTTTATAATTGTTTATTTTGAATTTTGAACGACAACCATGAAATCAATCATGACAATACACTTGTCCTATCCTCCTTTAATCTAGGAAAAACATAGATGGTAGTCCACCCCAAATAAATTTTAAAATATTTGTATTTTTATGAAAGTTAGTTTATTGAAAGTTTTTAGAAATATTTATAATTTTATTATAATTAGTTTATTGAGATTTTTGTAAACAAATTGTATTGAAATTTTAAAAAATGTATTGTAAATTAATTGAATTTGATATTTGGTAGTTCATGCATGGATTTGGTTTTATGGGCATCATTAAAAAGTCCAAATAAACAATTATATAATATATATATATATATAAAATAATTGGTAGTTGATGATGAGTGGATAACTCATAATGGATAACAAGTAGTGACATAAACCCATTTAACTAAAGAAAGTAATAGGTAGCTTAGGCATAGACAACATGTGATTACAGTTAAGCATGGATAACAAGAACATAAAACTTGTTCATATAACCTGACTTGTGACCTATCCGTGTTCACGAGCCACAAATTAAATTGATATGTTAAATTAAATTGATGTGTTAGTGACTAAAATCTCATTATATTTTTATTTGTTTTCATAGGTAAATGTGTAGCCGTTGGATCTTTCAAGGGTAGCCGTTGGATTAGGATGGCAAGCTTACGTTGCCTGGATCAACATTGGTTGTTACTATGTAATTGGAGTACCGTTAGGTGTGTTGCTTGGTTGGGTCTTTAATTTAAGTGTATTGGTGAGTACACATAATTTCTCTAATTATTCAGTTTTCAGTCTGGTATATGAAAAATGCAGCCAAATAACAGACCGAATTCACACTGCAGGGAATATGGACAGGAATGATATGCGGGACAGCAGTGCAGACTCTGATGCTTGCTTATATTACATATCGTTGTGACTGGGAGCGAGAGGTGAAATACACACAAACGGGAAATGGATCTTCTGTTATATATAAATGAATATCTATAGTTCGTTACTGAAAGTGGTTATGTATGCACTAATAAATTTGCAGGCAACTAAAACGATTGGTCGTGTTGATACATGGTCCTCGGAAGATCCTGCTCAGATCATATCGCAGGTGGTGAGTAATACTTTTTTCAATAAGTTTAGTATTCATTAACGAGTCTTTTGAATTGTTTAGGCTTTGTGTCTGTGTTTTTTTGCATTTCGTTTTTGGCAGTGAAGAAATGAGGATGGTTTCAGTCCCTAACACATATTTCCATAAATTTAGTGTTATTAACGAGTCATTTGAATTGTTTAGGTTTTCTGTCTTATCGTTTGCATTTCCTTTTTAAGCCGAGAACTGCCGGAAATGAAGATGGTTTCAGTCCGTAGATAAAGCTTAAAGGATGAGAGGTCGAAACACTATTTATATCTACAATGTTGCTTCTCATAAGATAAAGAAGTTGAACACAATTTGTCCTCCCACTAAGGTGACAGGTGAATCGTGAGGAGTTGCTTTAAATTGTGTTTTTGGAAAAGGTTGATTTACCATGAGGATAAATTGTATTAATGTTTTTGGAAAAAGGCAATTTGCTATGAGAATAAATTGTATTAATGTTTTTGGAAAAAGGCAATTTGCTATGAGAATAAATTGTATTAATGCTCATTTCATATGATATTTTTAATTTTCACACTCGACAGTTATTTAATTTGTGGTCTTATAACAGTATTGGGTTACGAATAAGTTATAGCATAGTTGTAATCATAGTTTTTTTATCAAAAGAAATGATTTTTGATTTTTTTTATAATTATTTATTTTGAATTAGAAATGACGTTCATAAATTACGATGGATATTATTTTTATTTCATATTTTTGTCATTTAAAAAAGTATATATATTACTCCACTTCAAATTTTAAAAATTAACCACTTATCAATATAATTATATTATCATCTTTTCTTAAAACCACATAAACTTGCAAAATTCAAAATATAAAAATAAATATATTTATAATAAAAATTAAGAAAAAAAATAAGAAAATCAACAAAATCAAAAGGTGAATCCAATAATACTTGGATAAGCAATGTCATGACCTTTGACATTTGGTCCTCTCTTCACTCTCGGATCTCCCAATTTTTGAATTACAGGTGACATTTTGGATAGAGATGGAATGAGGTTAAACATAGAATTTTTGAATTACAAGTAAACTTTGTGGATTTTTTTCAAGGAGATGGACTGAGGTTAATTTTTTTTATTAAAATGGAAAAGATTCAATATTATGTTTTAAAGTTAAGAAATGAAATATATTAATTATGTAAGATGGACTAAGGTTAATTTTTTTTATTAAAATGGAAAGATTTAATATTATGTTTTAAAGTTAAGAAATGAAATATATTAATTATGTGATTTTATTGTTGTAATTATAATTTTTGACTCATGTATTTCTTATAAATGTAATATGCTTTGCACATTGCATAATGTGGGTTTTTTTTCTAATTTTTTTAGAAATTATTTTTACCATATTTTTTTAATATTTTAATTCCATTTAGTTTCTCATATTTCATTCTTTATTAATTTGTATTTCTTATTATAAAACATATTTTTATTTTACATGTATAAATTAGATACTTATACAAAAATGTATGGTTTGTAAAGTAAAGTTAAAAAATCAAATAATGCTTATTACTGTGTATATTTAGCAAATTAATAAAAAATTTAATGTGCTAGATATAATAATAATATTAATGTAGTTGTTGCTAATAACTAATAGACACGTATAGATATCTCCAAAGAATTAATAAAAGTTCTAAAAATTTATTGTGCATAAAAATATTAAATACTTTTATAAAAAAAACATACATATCAAAAGTTGTCTTATCCACAACTAGGAAAACCATACCAACAACATAATAAAAGATTGGCATTGATTATATATTTGACTATATGTGAGTTGGAGTAACAGGGATACAAAAAGGAGACAATAACAAAATCTAAACTATATGATTGTATCATCATATGAAATTGAGACTATGGGAAACTGGTGATTCTTCTCTAGCTTGTGATCAATAGCCTCAAATTCTAGGTCTGTGGTGGACTAGAGGATCATATTGAGTTTCATGTCTAGTCACCTAATCTAGTCCTAAGCCTCATCCAATTACAATAGAAATTCCCAATGATCTTCCTAACTATCCTTCAATTCCTTTCCTAGAAGTGCCTTCATTTTCCAATAAATGTTGATTGTTTTATAGTATTTGGTATCTCTTGTTCGGGAGGAACCCACGTCCTATATCCAAGGGCTCATTTCCTCTTAAATGTCCTCATGGTGGATGTAGTACTAGTCCATGGGGGTTCACTAATTAAGCAATATTATAGCAAATGAGTTCATATTGCATGATTTAGTACTCTAAAATATGGATGCAATATATTGCCTAAGATATAAGGAGCAAGGAATAATTATAATATATTAAAAACATGTAGATATCCAGGGGGTTATAATTATGTATATAGGGGACTGAATAGGGTATTGGGAGGTTTGAATGGGTAATCTATGTCTAAGTTTGATTGTGTGTGAAGTCAAATTAGTGTTTGAATGAGTATGATCTATACGAAGGTGGTGTGGACCAATCGTGTTCGGAGTTAGAGTGGTGTTTGAATATGTATGATTTGTGATTGAATGTGATGTGAAGTTAATTGCAATGATTGTCAGGATAAAGAACATGTTATAGAACTTGACGAGAACTTTATACTCAAAACGAGAACTCTAGCCATAAAAACTCATACTTTTGCATAAAAAACACCAAAATACAACTCCAAATCAAAAAGTGGTGCTACTGGTAGCCCCACTTTTTTTATGGTTAAAAATATAGACATGGACCAAAACAAATGTTATTGGTGTTTACAAAAATCTTAAAATCAAGCCCTGAATTGAAAACTAATGGTACCGGTAGAACATTTTTTCACAAAAATACATTATTATATCATTGTATCATAATTTCAAATTAGATTTATTAAAACAGTTCGTAGCACTATATAAAAACATCACTAAGTTAAACATAAATTATTCAAGAAATTATTTCACCACTCATTCCATTTACAATAAAAGAATTTATGATAGTATTCATAATAAAACAATATATTAAACCATAAAGCATAGAAGTTATGATATTCGACGCACAAGAGAGGAAACACAATACCACTTCTTTTTGGGGGAGTAAAATTACAACTTTCTAGAAACCATGGATGGTATTGTTGCAATCAAAACCTCAAATCAACCCCAGATTGAAAAATGAAACTCCTAGAATCACCATCACGTTAAAATTAAAAAAAACAAAAACTTAAAAAAAGAAAAAAAAAAATTAAAAATTCAAAAATGCAAAATGTATTAAAAAAATTCAAAAAAACTATACCATACAATTTATAAACAAAAACCTAAAAAAAAAATATAAACAAAAACTTTAAAAAAATAATAAACTGAAACACAAATTCAAAAATTACAATTAAAAAAAAAAAACATTTAAAAAGAAATCGAAACCCATTAATCATTTTTTTAAAACATATCATTTTATTAAAAAAAAATATTTAATTTAAAAAAAAATCAAAATTAATAAAAAAATTTAAACAAATTAAAAAAAGAAGTTTTAAAGTTAAAAAAAAAAAACTTAAAATTAAAATTTAATGAAAACAAAAATTAAATTTATATATATATATATATATATATAATTTTTGTATTTTATAAAAAAATACTAAGCATTAACAAATTAATAAAATTAAAAATTAAATAAAATTTTAAAACATTTTAAATTTAAAAATTAAAAAAAAATTAAAACATAAAACAATCCCCCTACCCCTCTCGTCGCCCTTCACCTCCCCCTCCCACTGCCATCTACCTCCCTCCACCACCCACCACTTGCCCCTTCCCTCCCCCGCCCATCGCCCCCGGAAGGAGTGGATCCGCTCCTTCCGCCGCCCAAGTGCTGCCCCTTTGCGGCGACACAATTCTGAGAATCGTGCAGCCGCGCTAGGGGGGTCGAGTGGGAACATGTCGCTCAACAGGGAGGGGGGAGGAGAGGGGCAGGGCGGTGAGCGGGGGAGGGGTGAGGGTTGAAGGGGGGCGGAGGGCGGTGGGAGGGGGTAGGGGGATTGTTTTATTGTTTTTTTTTTAATTTTTATTTTTATTTTTTAAATTTTAAAACATTATAATTTTTTTTTAAATTTAAATGTTTTTAAAATTTTTTAATTTTAAAAAATTTGTTTTTTTTAATAGATTTTGTTTTTTATTTTTTTAATTTTGATTTCAAGTTTTTTTTATATTTTTTTAAATTTTGAGTTTTTGTTTTGTCCAAAATGAACCTTAATTTTTTTTCTTCCAAAATTAACCTTAAAAATAAGTTAATGAAGATGAAAATTTAAAGAATATATATATATATATATATAATTTTAATTCACTTGTAAAAATTTAAAAATATATATATATTTCATAATAGCAAGCTACTAAATCTAATGATTTTGTAAACTTTGGAAGAACACAGTTGCAAATATATATATATATATTATATGACCAGTAAGTTTCAAAATCGCAAAATATGGGCTCAAAATGAAAAATGGTTCTACTAGTATACACACTTTCTGAAACAGAGGTAAAAATAACTATTAAAATTGACCCCCAAAAAAACGATAACAGTTTCTGGTTCTCGTCAACTTGGAAAAACATAGTTCTAAATAATTTTTTTTTTTTTTTTTTTATGACCAGGAAGTTTCACAATCACAAAATAGGGACTCAAAATGAAAAATGGTGCTACCAGTATATACACTTTCTGAAACGGAGGTAAAAAAAACTACTAAAATTGACCCCCCACAAAACGAGAACAATGTCGCGTTTTTGTCAAATTGTATTTAACTTGTTAAAGTTGAATTTTGTTTAGGGGGTCATTCCCCATCTTGAAATATTTTCTCTCACTAAGATTTCATATTTGACCTTGCAATGTTTCTAGGGGCTATATGAGTTGTGTCTTAATAACGAGGATAAAAATAAAAAGGGGTATTCAAAGTGTCATGGAAAAAGTGGATACTTCTGGATATCTATAAAAGCAAGCAGTAATTTAAATTGTAAAGGTGTATTGGGAGGTGGGTTCAACAATTTTTTTTCGAGGAAATTCTTAATATGTAGTGAAATTAAGGGTATTCTTTAATATCATATGAATGCTCATACTCATGTAGTCATGTTCAGTTTTTATCCAAGTTTTGGGCTTAGCAATCTTCTTTTTAATTTTTGCAGGAGTCTACTATCAATACAAATCCTCTTCTTCCATAACACCTTTCATGGCTTGAGTATGTGGACCCATGTCTGTTATTCCCGTCTCCATGCCTCCCACATAGCCATCCTTTCATGGGTGGGGAAATGATAAGCGACCTTCCTTATTTTCTATGCTTGTGAGCCTTGGAGTGCTCGAAAATGATAATGCAAAGCAAATGACCCATACAGAGACAATGAGCCCATCTACACCCAGAACTCAAACCATGAAGTGAACTGTTACCACCAACTAATTTCGAAGCTAAGCAAGCTCCCCCCACCGGGTCATGAAGTTCCAATGCACTGAGAAACATCAAGCCCAAATAGAGAGCCTTTGTCAAATTAACTCTAGTGCACCAATAGCTTGTATTAAGCAAGCTTATTTGCCTACGCCATAAAACATTAGGGGAATTTTGAGGTCAAAAAAGGGCCTCAAAACAAAAATGTACTATCAAAATCAACTTTTAAAGAACCAATCACATTGTAGAGGATGACATCATCTATAATAGTTGAGGTGGCATTGATTGAGTTAAATATGCTTATTTGTCAAAATCTAAATAATGAATGAAAACCCGTAGATAACCATATCAATGTTGTAAGTAAAGTACTCATAATGAAAATAATACTCTTAGATGACTTTTGAATATAATATAAATGTACTAAAATACCTTAAAGTATTTATAAATAAGATACCATTTATGTTTCAATATAAAATAAATAAATTACAAATACAAAAAAAATGAATGCTCTATTCAAAATCAAAACTATAAAATTACTATTTCAATATATAACATATATCTTTAAATGATAAATTATTAATACTAAAAAAAATTAAAAATTCTATTTAAAATCATATAAATAATTTATATTATATAATATATAATTTTAAAATTTTATTTAAATAAATTATAATATTTTTTCAACCAAGAATAAATTATAATATATACATAAATTTACAATATAATAATAATGTATAATTTATAATAATTTACAATATAGAAGTTTTAATTCTTATGTAAAAATACGTACTATTCAACTAAAATCAAAATATGTATATAATATATAATTTAAAATTCTTTTAAATTTTAAAAACCTTATTGAATACATACTATTGTGTCTTAATGTTTGACATAATCGATAGGATATTTAAACTTTTAAAACCTTATGTTATGGAAACAGGATTCTTATAAAGACATAATTCATGAATATATTATTTTATTTTAGTATATGATATATAATTTTAAATTCATAAATATGTGATATATGTTGAATAATTACTATTTATATAATATATAATTTTAAATTTAAGAATATTAATATAACTGTGATAAGTTTTCTGAGGTACAAGATAATAATTAAAAAGGAAAAATAAATTTGTAAAAGATATAAATTAAAACAAATAAAAAATAACTATGTTGATTATTAAATGAATACATAAAATAAATACTTGGTTATCTAAATTATAGATATGCAATATCAATATAGATATATAAGTTAATTAAGTATTTTATAAATAAAAATAGATTTAAATAATATATATATTTATATAAATAGATTATTAGTATTTAAATAATGTTAATATTTATATAAATAAATTATCAAGTTTTAGTTTTAATAAATTTAAGTTAGATTTATATAATACTTAGTCAAACATATTTTATACATATTGAAATATAAGTTGGACTTATATGATTATATGAGTGATTTTTATTTTTAATGAATATAAGCTAAATTTATATAATTAATATATATTTTAAAAGAAATAACAATTTATTCATATAAATTTAATTTATGTTTGAACTTCAAAATTCAAAATATTATTATAATCATATTTTGAATATTGAATAAGTTATATTTCAAAATTCAAAATAATATACTTTATTTTATTTTATGAAAATGCCTAACTTGTAATATTTTATTATATCTCTTGGGTGGCCCATTTTAGACCTTAAAATTCCCCTAATGATGAGAATGTAATAAAAATGGACCCTATAGAGATAGGGAGCCCAACTACACTTAAAATCCAAACCAACAAAGGAATTATAACTTAAGTGATGAAGTTCATATGCATAAATACCACCTACAAAATCTGGGGTACAGCTAGCTCGCCCCACTAGGTCAAGGATTTCTACTTCATCGAGAAACCTCAAGCCCAAACAAAGAACCCCTTTCAACATAGCCCTAGTGTGCTCGAAGCTTTCATTGTTCTCCAACCAACATAGATCCATCTTAAACCCGAATCTATCAAGCACCAAGAGGGATCCAATTTCTTGACGTGTAAATTTTTTTTATCTTAAACTTATGAAATTCTCTCTTGCTTAATAGATCCGAGTTCAAGTTTTTATTTTTTATTTTATAAACCGACATGGTTTTTTTAATTACTTTTCTTTTTTATGAGCCGACATGAATTCTTTAATTACTTTTAGTTTTTGGTAACGTTATTTTATGCCATGTTACCTTACATGAAAACATCTCCCCCATATTGGGTTGTAGAGCACCTTGCTCCTCTTGGTGTAACTACTTCGAGAATGATTTGAGGCTTTTCCTTGATAAATCTGCGTTGTGGGGCTCATTATGAGCCACATTAATTCCCTTCTCTCATTCATAATGGGGACAACACTCAAATTCATCGTCCAAAGGCCTAGTAGTCTCATCCTACATATGTGAAGTACTTGATATTTCCTGCATTGACTTGCTATGTTTTGAGATGGTTATGTCACATTGTCAAGTTTACCAAGGGTTACATGAATGGTTACATTGCATTGTGATGTTTGTTAAGGGTTATGTTCGTTTTTGTGACATTTTATTTGTTTAACTATGTTTGGTTGTAATTGGGTTTGGTTGACCATGATTGACCGTGCTTTACTATGGTGAACCATGTTTTACCATCAATAATAATAATTGATGATGTTTGACTATGGATGACAACGGTTGAGTTTGATTGAGTTTGCATGGCCATGGTTAACCATGGTTGGATGTGATTGATCATGGGTGGTCATGTTTGATAGTGGTTGATTATGTTGCACTACAACATTGATTTATGTCAACTTGCTATTCCTTGATGGTTATGCCACATTTCCACATTACCAAAGGGTTATGTTGAATTGCAAAGTTTATCAATGGTTGTCAAATTGTGACATTCATCATGGTTGATTTATGCCAAACTATGAAATATCGTAAAAGTTTTGTCACATTGTCACATTCCCCAATGGCTATGTTAGATTGTGATGTTCAATAAGGGTTATTTTACATTGTTACATTCATGAATAGTTATGTTCGATTGCTTAGTTCATTAAGGGTTATGTCACATGGTGGCGTTCCTCAATGGTTATGTCGAATTGTGAAATACCTCTAGGGTTATGTCACATTAACACTTTCATCAATGATTATGTTAAATTGTGATATTCATTAAGGGTTACTCATATTGTCATGACAAATGATATTTATAATATGGTTATATCTGTTACGATGTTCAATTTGGTTGACTCGTGTTAAGTTGTTATGGTCCTCAATGTTTGTGTCACATTTGTGATTCTAATTAAGGATTATGACATATTGTGATGTTTGATGTAGGAGAATCAGGACAATGCCATCAGGAGTGCCTCATCGGAGGTTTAGCATCGGGAAGAAATGCTAGTTCCTTAACAAACTAAATCAACTTGATCCTTAACAACACATGTAGGTTCCTTAAGTAGAGACTCTCCAACTTTTCCAAAGTTCATGGACTAAGGAATGAGATCCAACTTTAGCTTGGCACATCTTCTGGTAGGGTATTCAATATGGCATTTCTTATTGTTTCATGGAATTTGTGAAGTCTTCTTGTAGTGTTGTTATTAGGTTTTCCCTTTGGAGGAACATTTCCATTTTCCATTATATCCTAAAATTCTGAACCAAGGGTTTGCAGATATCCCTTCATCATAGGACTCAATAGGTACCAATTTTATTCATCAAATCTTGGTGCAATGTTCATAGAAATTCCTTCCTATTGATCCATATCTACGTAGTGATCTATCTTCCAACTATTAAGATGTTCCTGAAGCAACCTGCTCTGATACCAATTGTTGGAATTATTAATGATACTGAGGGGGGGTGAATCAGTATCATGCATAGATTTACAAATAATTCAATTGTTAAAACATGCACCAAATTCTATTTAAAACCACAACAATTAAAAAAAACTATGTGTAGAATATTTGAAGAAACTTTTATATACATGTATGAAATTACATAGAAATATGGGAGACACCAATCTCCATTGATGTGAGCACTGACTCACTTAGACACCCATCTGATTGGGACACCAATACCACTGGAAAGCGCCAACTTGCAGACTACATGCTTCATCCTGTGAGGACACCAATCCTCCATGCAAGCACCAACTTGTTGATTCAGGCTCCAACCAATAAGGACACCAATCATCTACACAAGCACCAACTCGCAGTGTTCATGCACCAACCTGAGTGGAGACTACAATCTCCTTTCCTTTCCCCATCCAACCATCCTAGGATATAGATGTTTTTGTACACTGACTTTAGATCTACGTGCACTTTGATTTGGGCTCTACTTCATGCAATTCTGATGTATTCTGGTTCAAATCTGGTCATCACTTCTCTTATATTGTATTCTTCTACAGTTCCAATTACTGTACTGATTCTGTGCACATATACATTCACATGCTTCTTGCGTCCTTTTCACAAATGCTCCTTATGTATGCGTGATTGCTCCTTGTTCTTATACATTTCTTGTAACCTCATGCACTTCTTCAAATAAATCATATTGCCTCTGATTCCCCTGAGCATTTCATCTATCCCGAAGCTTGCAAATTCATAATATTACTCCATTTGTTCTTCCAAGCTTACTTCTTCTTCATCAACCTCACTTGTATTTATACTCAATTTGTTCAAGCAATGTTTCCACAAGTTTGGGATTCTCTACACGATAACACCCCTTCTTCCTTTCTTTATGGTCAAGCTTACCCAAGCATCTGCCACTTGTCTTGTTTTTTGCGAATGGGGTACCATGACTTTGTGGGTATTTCACACACTAGTTCACTGGCTTAGTGCGACTTGCGCATTGGAGTACCATGATCAGGTGGGATTAAGGACTTGGGAACATATTTTTATATACTTCTTCAAACTGGCACATAAACACCAAGTCCAACAACTTATTTGACATCATCCAACAAGGCTCTTTGACATCAATGACAACACCAAAGTTCAACAAAAAGAAGGATAACGAATGCATAGATAAAAAAGGAGAGAGGAGAGAAACAAGAGGAAGGAAGCTAGAGAGGCTAGAGACTGAGAACCAAAAGGATATAAAACAAGTAAAAGAAAACTATTTTGACTTGTATTTTTGTTGTAAAAGCCAACTGAGACTGAGACCAAGGCTTGATGTTGAGATTCTATGTTCGGAGCGCACTGTAATCATACATATTTTTAGGTTAATTAAAAGCTAAAAAGGGAATTTTCCTATTTGATTGAGCCTCTGAGATTTGTTTTACTATGTGTGTTTGTTGGTGATGTCTTCCTGCATACTTTGATTCGCACCTTACTTGGGGTATACACCAAGTTGGTATCAAAGTAGGACTATCCTGCATTTGTTAACAATTCTAGCTAAGAGAAAGTGTTGGATAGAATTTTTCTGATAAGTTATAGTTCAAGCAGGAGAATTATTGGCTAGAAATATAAGAGGAGTTTGTGAGAAAGGAAACATGGCCTATAGAGGCATAAACACGCAAGGTAGAGGCAGAAAATAGCGGAGTGGTGATATAGTTGGTGGTGTTGTACTTGAGGAAATATCTTAAGCAACATAGGGTTGTCCCAGCCAGATTGAAACCATTGAGACAACTCAAAGGATAGGAGTTGTATTTCATGAGCCTCACGATATAAGTGATGAGAAATTAGAATCTGAAGTTCATCCAAGAAGAGGTGGAAGCAGTTAGGGACTTGTTGATGGGTCAAATTGAGCATGTTAACAATGGGGAAAAACAACCACTTGCAGGTCCCAAGTTAGACTTGGTTGTGTTTGGGATGGTGTCTCTCACTGGTTAAGGGCCTAGTTGCCAATATAATTTATAAGTTTTCTGGTGAATAAAGACAAGTGAATAAATAAATACTAATTAAATTATTCCTTACGAGAAAAAACTTATAAATTCAAGGAATGAACAGAATGAAGGATTTCCTTATTAATACTTAGAAATAATTCCTAATGATTTGACACTCATCCTGCTGCCCTTCAAATTTTACTTCAATTCCCAACACCTTTTGTTCAATTTATTCATCTTGAGGGAAATTTGTATAGCATTTACGAGAGCTTCAGCGAGACTAATAATTATGTTGGTTGATAGATGAAATTATTAAAAATTTCTTGATCAACTTTTGTCAACTAGGTTATCACTTGTTTTCTTTGCCTCCTTTCCTTCTCCATATCAACAATTCTGGTCTTGATTGGTTCTGAGGCACCTAGCTCATCGAGGGATGTAATGTTGAATATATTCATAGCATCTTCTGTGGAATTCCATATCGAATCACAAACCTTTTTGACATCATCAATGGCTTCAAGTGTTTCTACCTGTGTGGTGTCCGGAGTTTGCTTCCAAGCCTTCAATTTAGCTTTTTCTAGATTTTTTATATCTTCAAGATATTCCCAGGAACTTCTTTATATAATTGTTGCCACTTTAGGATCTTCTCCACACACTTTTGGATAATTTTTTTTTCACAATCGAATAGCTCAGCTTCATCCATTAATCTTACTACATTATCATAATATTGTTGTAGCTCTTCAAGCTGAGTAAACAATTTTTTTTTATTCTTTCAGTTTTTGGTTGACCTTGGTGGTTTCCTCCATCATCATACTCAGAGGCAGGGAATTATCCTCTTGGTATACATGAATTTGAAACTGTACTGATGCAAGAGCATCCAACTAAGGCCAACAATGTGATCATTTTGTCACATGTTGTGGCTGGGAGTTGAACTAAGGAGGTTGAGAAATCTATTTGAATGTTTATATAGGTAGATAATTATTGTTAGATGGTATTATTGTCAATTAAAGAGTTTGAATAAGAATAAAATGGCTAACTACAGCTCCCTGTGAGGAGACTAAGCCATCTAGTTAAGTCTTTACAAGTTTTAGGAGTTAGTTAGCTAAATTTAGAAAGAATTCTTGAATTTGTGGAAGTGTCCGTTAGGGCAGAATCTTGCCAGTGGCACTTCGAGAAAGAAATAAGAGTTAGTCGAAAGAGAAATTTTGTAACTCTCGGAAGAGAGAGGGCCAGGGAGAGGAAGAGCCAGGCCGTAGAAGAGGAGGAGAAGAGCCAGTGGATGGACCATGTACAGCAGTAGAGTAGAAAGATCTGGTGCATTTCACAAATTTTTGAATCAATGAAAAAGAAATAGAGTCTTATGTTTAACCTAGGGAGGACGAGATTGAAGAACTGAAGTTCCTATGAATTTCAAGAAACAAATGCGTGGAGAAGAAGAAAACTGTCATTGAACTTGCAGCCCAGTTTCTGGACAAATGAAGATGAATTCAGAGATTCCACAATCTGGGTTTTGTGCAGAATGGAGTCTATTGTGTGACTTGCAAGTTGTTTTTTAAGAAAAGTCAAGGTCGAAGAGATTCGTGAGGTTCTCTGAATTGCGTTTTGCAGAAGTGCGTGAATAATGTTTTGGGTGGATCAAGTGTGAAAGGGAATCGAGTTCTAAAAAAAGAACATGAGTTCCATTTGGTTACTGTAGCATTTTGGTAATAGCTAAGGACTGGAAGAAGAGGTTATTTCTCAGAAATAAGGCAGGGCTCTGAGGGGTCCTGCATCATCTACATACTCCTTGTCCATTCTCATTTCATTCATGCTCCTTTCATAGTCCTCTTTTAAGAGAGAAAATTCATTATTATGCTCTTCCTTTAATTGTTCCATAAAAGAATGATGCTCCATGTTGGCAAGTTGTTTCTTGAATTTTTTGGTCCGGTCTTCCTCCATGGTACATTCCTTAATGGTTTTGTTGCACTACGACATTCATCGAGCGCCATGTGGGATTACGACATTCATCAATACTTGTTAAATTAAATAATATTATCACATTATATTTGTTTTGATAATATTCAAAATACAATAAAATAATATTATTTTTAATTATTTATATTATTATTTTATCCTATAATTGTGAAAGATTATTATTTTACTAATATATATTATAATATATAATTATAATATCATGATTAAATAATAATATTTTTAATTAAATTATACTATTTTTTAATATCTCTATATAAAATAAATATAATACTTTTTATACTATACTAAAATATTAACTAAATAAAATTATTTTAAATTAAATAAATTTTTATTATATAATTTTAATTAAATAACATATTTAATTATTATATAAATAATTAAGCAATATTGCTTTGTAATAATTTGAAGATATTGAATATTTACTTTTTAATATTCATATGTATCATCATTGTTGTAACTAAATTATAATATAATATTATAATTTTTTGAGACTATTTTAAATTAATTATTATATTAATTTTAAAATATTTAATTAATTAAAATTTATCTAATTTAATTAATTATTTAAAAAATAATATAATAATTAGTTAAAACATTCTTAAAAAAAATTAATATTTAAGTTAGATTATTTTTAATTAATTATTAGATTCCCCCACCGTGGGTGCTAGGGCGGGGCCACCCCCGTGAAGAGCTTGTCAACCAAGGGGCCCAAGACATGCCCACCCGTGTCAACCACGAGGTAGGGCACATGTCGACTCCATCTGTCCACACGTCCCAACAAACTTCTTATTTCATACCCACGTCCGAGAGCTCCGGTCCTCTGGCGTGCGCTAAGTCTCGTCCTAGTTCGACTCTGTGAGTTCACATTCACTCTACAATGTGCTCCATGTGGGGAGATACTATTGCAATAATGGTTAGAGGTGACGGTAGGGGAAAGAGCCACCGTAAAAATTTGTGTGCTGTTAGACGGGGTAGAAAGGCAAAAGACTTGAGGTTTACAGTTCTAAGACTCTCCCTCAATTGCATCGTTTCTGTTGGTAATTAGGATCCTGGTTCGCTTGTGGTGGTAGCAGGAATTCCACCCATGAGAGGTTGCATTAAGCGGAAGATGAAGCCAACCGGCCCCTCCCGAGGCTTGCCGATCCGTTTTATGTGGAGTTTAGTGGGAAAAGCCCGTAGATTTAAGGAAGATACCCCGTCGTTTGTTCAAGAGGAAATTAAGGATGCTGAAGAAGACACCCAGGTGACGAGGGGCTGTCTCTCAGAATCAGAAATTAAGGAGGAGTTTGAGGCCCTGGTTCCGGAACCAGGAAGTACCAAAGGGTGCACTACGCTCTACCAGCGGACCCTGGACATTCACTGGTTGCAAAAAAACATCCTCGGAAAGACCCTGATAGAGCGCAGAGAAGCACATGCTGAAATCCTACTCCAGCAAGACGAAATGGTGGGTTACCTTAAGCAAATAATCCACAACCTGAACCATATTGTTTCCAGGCTCGGTATTGAGCTCGTCAAAGAACTTGAGGCTCAGGAAGCCACAACCGGTTTGAACATCTAGCTAGGTTTCAGTCAGCTTCTGTCTTTTTTATGTTTAGACTTTTCAGTTTAGTTCCTGTTGTAGATTTTGTTTTTAAGCTACCCTAATGTGTAGAAAGACAGAATCTCTCAAACTATGATGCCTCAATGCTTCCTTTCGGGGATGACTTATTATTTTTTGACCCCGGATCTGTTTTCCCAATGTTAGGAGGGCCTGGTGATACTCTGTATATCTTTCTGAAAGTAATATAAAGACATAATCTAACTTACACAAATTTTTTATTAGATCATAAATATTTAAACAATATTATTTTGAATTAAATAATAATATTAAATTATTATTTTAATTATAATATTTTAATTAAATACCATATTATATAATAGTATTATATAATATTATTAATAATATTATAATTAAATAATTAAGATATAACAAATGATATTATTTTTAATTTTTAATTATTATATTATTAATTAATTAAATAATATCATTTTATTAATACTATTTTATTAAATGATATTATTTTTAATTAATTATAATATTATAATTAATTAAACAATATTATTCTATTAATATTTTGGAGATATGTATACACTCGTTATTAGCAACAACCACATTAATAATATTAATGTGTCTACATAAGTCGATAGTCATAAATTGGACACATACTTTTCATATTATTGTTTTTCCTTATAGTATGTGTTCAATTTATGCCTATCGACATATTTGGACACATTAATATTATTAATGTGGTTGTTGCTAGTTCTTACTATGATAACCAACCACCCACTTTTCATTCATAGGGTTGTTGAACATTAATGGAACTTAGGAAGGACGATTTGAAACACGATTTTACCGCCTCTCTCTGCAGCGACAACTTGTAGCTATGTTGATGGATCAGAGTGTCTCGACAACTTTTCACTACACTAGCAGAACAAGAACATGGAGATTTGAGTTCCACATGTCTCTTTGATCGAGGACGCCAACTACTTAGGATTTGGGCTTAAAATTCAGACACTACTTTTGCATGCACTACTACAAGGTGGGGCTTTTTAAGACAATTTTTTAAGACATAAATTAGCATTTTGTCTTAAATTTTAGTTTAGATTCCTTTTATATATTTCAGGATTTTTTAAGACAATGTTTAAGACTATTTTTTAAGACAAAATTAGAATTTGTCTTAAATATATTTTAAGAATATTTAAAACAATATTTTAAGAGGATAGTAACATTTTTCTTCAATATTCTTTTTTTTAAAGTTACTATTTTTGCCATAAACAAAAAAGAATAATACAAAGTAAAAAGTAAATATGAGACTTAAATTAGAGACTTTACTTTTTACTTTTAATACAAAGTAAAAAGAAAATATCAAACTTTAGAGTGTTTGTCGAGTGCTTGTTAACAAAATAGTACAAAGTAAACAAAAAATAATAATACCAAGTAAAATGTAATAAATATTATGTCCACCATAAACAAAAAAGAATAATATATAGTAAAAAGTTAATATGAGACTTAAACTAGAGACTTTAGAGCTTAGGATTAGGTGGCTCAGGTATTGCACTCAAGGAGCTATTCAAGGAGAGGTTTGCACCTCCGGAGATTTGATCCCTCTCGGCGCTTGATAGAGCCTAGGATTTGGATCTAGGATGGTCTTATAAAGAAATCGATTTTATGATTTTTTTTTTAAACAGAAACAGGGGATAGATTTATATAAACAAAGGCTGTGCACAGCCATTCATTACAAAAAACAAAAGCCAACACTCTGCATCAGAGGGGGGGAAATTGCAGAGGCTTATGGAGTTCTTTTCCTGGAGTTCTATGCTTCCTGACTTCCTATAGACTCTGTTCTTGCTGTTGGGATAAACCCTTACAAATTGATTGCATAATTTTAAACAAAAAACATTCAAAATAGGAGCATCTAAGAGAACCTGCAGGTAAGGAAAGAAGTGACTGCCATCAACTGAAATTCTGCTGCTGGACTGAGGCCGCGTCTATCATCTCCTGATTAACAGTTGGGGCCTCCTGCACAAAGCTACAATGAGTTTTGCAGGCGAAGACAGAGGTGTCTGCTTTGATGCTGTCCACTTTCCCCATCGACTCAATAATATTTCTGTCCATGTCTTCCATGCGCGATTCCAGGCAAGAGAGATGAGCATGGATGTACCTGTCTTTCATGGCTAATTCTTCGATTTGCTTTGCAGTGGTGCAGACTGCTGAATACGTCCTAGAGAGATATGTTTTGATTTCCGAAGAGAGCTGGCTCAGCGTGGCTATGGCCTGTCTGACGCCTTCCATGCTGCTAGCTGACGGGGGAGAACCGACTACAAACGACGCTGTAGGGTCCTAGGAGATACAGAGGCGTTGCAGAGCCGGAGCGAGGGCAGGGTGGGAGAGGATCTCCATTCTGTGCTCTATGAAACCGACGGACACATGGGATAATAAATGCCCAAACGTGAGATCTGAGCAGGCCACGAGGAGGGCGCGTGGGTTGATGTGGGACTGCCAAGCCAAGGTGCGGTGGTAGATGTATTGATGTCCAAAACAAATTTCGCAATAGTGATAAGGGCTACCATGTGTGTGTTTTCTCCATGTATTAAAACTCCTTAGCATTGCATTCATTAAGGTATAAAACGGTGTGTTGGGACCTTGTTGAGAGAGGCTTGTCCCTTGCCCATAGTAACACCAACATTTGCTAGTTTGTCCGCAATGAAGTTGAGATCTCTTAGCACATGGAAATAGAGAGTGTCCTTTGGGAGATCGAGACACTTGATTCTTTTCTGAATTCTCTGACTTCTGTCATTTTTGTGGGGATTACCATTGCGCATAGCTTGAATTACATGCCTGGAGTCCCCAAATACCTGCAAGTGATTCATGTTAAAGGTGGCCGCAATTTCTAGAGAGTGGTATAAGGCCAACCATTATGCTTGGTTGTTGGTGCTGATGCCAAGTCCCCAAGAGAAGCTGCTACTTTATTTCCTCCAGGGTAAAAAATTATCCCCCCCCGCACCTGCCGCCCCCGAATCGATTTTATGATTTTATGGAAGGAAAATGAATTAGTTATGATTTTATGAAGTGAAACAAAATTGGGGTTTTAACTCATGCTATTATTTAACTCATGCTATTCCGCTTGAGGTGCCTGCATAGATCAGTGTAGACCTCGAGTCGAAACTCGAGGTAGCTGTAACATCAAAGCTGAAGGTATAGCCATAGGTGTGGTTAGGAAAGCTCATAATCTAAACAGATCTATAAATTGAGGTGCATGCCTAATCTTGATATCCTTTGTCAATAATTTCCTAAAAATGTGGCGAACTTCTGTAAATGGAACATCTTTAATAATGTGCCATTTAAATGGAAATTGCGAGTTGCAGTTGTGTTCAAAGTTGATTAGATTGATATTGTGGTCGTGGTCGCTCTGTTGATCGCAGCATATAAAAGTTGCGGTTGTTACCCTTATAATAATAAGGGTAAGCAGTGGTGTTGGTATTAGGGTAAAACCCATTATATCCATTCGCATTCATATTCACCACAGGATATTCATTTATATTTACTGCAGTATATCCAGTATTTATATCCATATTCCGGCTTTCCTGGTCATATTGGTCATATTTTTCTTCAGGGTTGCGCGCAGGCACTCTAATATTTTTGACTTGTCCTTTAGTATTTAGTTTAATATCACCTCTAGATCTACAATTTCTTCAAGGTTTAATGCTAGTACTGCAAGGGTGCAGATAAAAATGGACTACCAGTTGTTTTTATATCACTTTTGGGCACTGATTAAAATCCTCTATGTATATCTGTATCATGAGTTCATAAAGTCGTTAGGGTTTGAGAGGATATTTGAGAGACTATTTGAAATATTGCTTATACGCCCAGCCTGTTCAGTATCGCTGACCGTGATGCTCTCTGCCGGGGGTTAACTATTGCGATTTGAGATGTTCACATCAACGTTATCTTCATCGATTTCTTTGCGATTGTTCATTATTCAATAATTTCTTCAATTTTACTTTTAATTTCTGTGCTGTTGTTTTGTAGCACCACTTTACTTTAATATTTGGATTGGTTATTGTGGCAAGGATGTGATGGTGACTCGATTTATTAAAAAAAACCTTATTCTCCACTAAAGTGCAGTATAAAAAATCTGTATTCGTCACTTAAATGTGTGAGGGTTAGTTATGATTTCTTCCTTCATCTTCTTTTGTGTGAAAATATAAAAAATCTTTATTCGTCACTTAAATGTGTGAGGGTTAGTTATGATTTCTTCCTCCATCTTCACTTAAATGTGTGAGGGTTAGTTATGATTTCTTCCTCCATCTTCTTTTGTATGAAAATTTTCTATTATGGAATTTATGGGACATGCTGACTATGCAACATTCCCATATATACATATAATGCCCTTATAAGGATTCCTAGCAGTTTTAAATTTATATTTTAACAGTTGCTTATTTTGGCTTTCATCTTAACACTGGCTTATTTTGGCTTTCATCACTCAGGCTTGATTTATAGTACATCTAAGTGTTAGTGCTAGTTTATATTATGAAATTCATTGTTATTACTCATTAGAATTGTGATGAAATTTTGAGTGTTAACTCTTTTTTATTTTCTTTCGATATGGACTTTTTAATGATTTATCTTTCTCAACACATATTTTAGATTAAATATTTAATGGAATAATTTTTTTAATTTTCTGTCACTAAACTTATTTCTACAAAAATTTCATTTATGAATTGATGAAATTGTTGTTTTTAATGTAAAAATTAATTGAGAATCTTCAAATATCCATATTAATAGTGACTTGATTGTGCAATATGAATATATGATATCTTCAATTTTATTAGTGCAACATAATTCTTGCTACAATTTAGTAATAAAATATAAACTTCATTTTTTAAACTAATGAAAAAAACCTATTCTTATAATATTTATAATACATGTTTCATAAATTATCACTTGGTCACTCAATATACAATACATGTTTCTTTGCCATTAGTATGAAACTCATCTTATCATTTGGTCACTCAATATACAATACATGTTTCTATACCATTAGTATGAAACTCATCTTAACTAAAGTATTTTTCTTCTCGCAAAAAAAACTATAATAAATCAACTTACTTCCACCCAATCACCTAAAAGGAAGTAGGTTTTTCTAACCCATTTCCATCTTACACTACCTAATGATCACTCAATAACTAACTAATCTCACTTACTAAGCTTTGTATGGTCCTTTTGTTCCCAAAGCCACAAAGATTTCAATTGCAAGCACTTGTATGAATACTAAATATCAGTTCACTTCCCTATGTTTGGAGCAATGAGTTTGTCTCTCACAAGTGAGGCTTAGCTTCTTCATCCCTCAATTTATGATGGAGTGTTGAGTCATCCATGTATGAGTTATAACTTTTACACTTTTTGTGCATTTATTTCGATGTTGTGCATGTATCTCTTTTCATTGGTTTTCATTGGTTAAATTCTATGATATATATGTTATATCATCTCTTTGTTATAACATTTTAGCATAATAAATAACTATTATTTCCTAAAAATATTAGGGACAATAAAGAGTTCGTATTGCTCCCCTAAGTCTGTTAAAGTCCCGTATGTTCATAGCCCAGAAGAATTCTTTTCATAGTGTCCCCCCACTATATTTCCCTACCCCAAAAGTGAGCCAATAAGTTTGTGTCAAATGTCTACAATGGGGTGAATCTAAATCTTTCATCCTCAATTATTAAAAAACTCATCTCGTTCTTTCGCTTAATCTCATTGTTCTCCAAAACAGAGCACCAGTATACAAGGCCATTGGGTAGAGGGATGCCTGATGTCATGTCTATTGCATGCTTTACTTCGCACAAGATTGTTACTATGGAAATAAAAAAAATATGAAATAAAAGTATTTGAAATTTTAGATTGCATTTTTGAAAATATTTTTATTCTATAGTACTTTGTGATTTAATTTTTTTTTCATTTTTCATTTTAAATTTATTTCTTCATTCTAATTAAATGAGTTATTTGTTCTATTGTTTTTATTATAATGCATAGACTCAAATGTTTGTAAAAATGATAAATTACAACTAAGTTGTTTGATACATTACTCTAGTCAAGTACATTGATTTCAATATTATTATAGTAGATAAATTTGATTATTATGTTTTATGCATTGATATAATGGATAAAGGTTATATATTTTCTTATAAATGTTTGGTTAAATATATAAAATTGTAGGGAAATTATTATTAATAGTAATGAAAGAGTGAATAAATGATCCATGAAATTGTGTGAAATTATTTTTATAGAAAATAATTAAAAGTAAAAGATTACATGAACTCTAAATCACAAGCTAATAGAATTGGCATTATGAAGAATGGCATTATGAAGAAAAAACTCACATGAGTCCAACATCTCTAACTACAGAGCTTAAGTAGTGAAAATCAAAACCATGAAGTCATATAATTCCCACTCTCCAGCCACTTATAGCCACTTATACTGGTACTCAAAAATCTATAGATTATAGTCACATTAATTCGAAGTCCAAGTTCATTAAGTGGCATAGTCTTCTAGAATCCCAATTGCACCCTTAGGTGCTAGTGTTCTTCTTCGATAATATCTCCTCACTCTATATATAAGTATTATTTTAGCTAACAACCATTTATCAGTATAAGTAATATTTATGATGATCAATGCCACCTTTTATGGGTTTCATTAAAATTGACATTGAAGAAATAAATAATTAATATTGGAGAGAGTTCTAGGTTATGAGATTTATTAAAATATTTCAAGTTAAAAGTTTGAATACTCTTTGAACCTCCTTTCTTGTATGGTGTATATGAAAAGATGGAAAAGCTACTGAGTGGAGTTATAAGAAGAGTTGAGGAACCTATATTGAGAATTTCATCATGTAATGTATATGTTATTTATTATATGTATCATATTGTTTTTTTATTATTCACCTTTTTTATCACGAATA
This sequence comes from Larix kaempferi, assembly GCA_027924585.1. Classification (NCBI taxonomy): domain Eukaryota; kingdom Viridiplantae; phylum Streptophyta; class Pinopsida; order Pinales; family Pinaceae; genus Larix; species Larix kaempferi. Next base: position 3,732,155 of record BSBM01000018.1, on the reverse strand, counting down.
TTAAAATTTTGTATTTTATTACTAATTACATTATTTTACATAAAAATTTTAGATTAGCATTCTTAATAGTATTGTCTAGGTTATGAATGATAATTTGTAAATTTTTGTTGATATATATGTAACTTCGGAATGTATTTTACCCATGTGTATTGTATTCCTATAGAGATGTTATTATTCCTCTATATGGAAGTGTTTGTATTCCTATAGAGATGTTATTATTCCTCTATACGGAAGTGTTTGTATTCCTATAGAGATGTTAATATTCCTCTATATAGAAGTGTTGTCATTTATATTGTAAGTGTCGTAACTTATACTTGATAGGTTATTAGACCACCTTGATGGGGTCGACCCTGTATGAGTCATGTGGATAAATGGGTTATTAGACCACCAAGTGTGGGGTCGGCCCGGATTAAGTTAACCATGGGTTATTAGGCTAAGCTAGACAAGTCGGCTCCATTAGTTTATTGGGCAAGACATGACAAGTATAAATAGAGATCGGGAGATCTCTATTTGATCACTCATTACTCACACTTCTCTCATTCGGAAAGTGGCGCACTTGTGAGGAGGAGGATCTGCTGCTAGGAGAAGACTATCTCTTGTACTTTGGTTGTATCATTTCTCTTTCTATCTCTGAGAAAGTTGTGGGGTTTTTCACCTTCTTGGTTTTCCCCGGTGAAACTTTGTGTCTCTTGTGTGCCTGCATTATTGTGTCCATGATTGATATACTGTAGATATGTTGTACATGCTATTCTCTCAGTTAAGATCTTAGATCAGATTGAAAATTCTGAAAAACTAACATGGTATTAGAGCTAGCCTGAAAGAAGGCATGGTATGGCATGTATGACACTTGTTGCACTTGCGATGTTAGGGCTTGATATAGCAAAAACTAGTCATCGTAGCGATTTCACTATAAATCCATTTTGGTGAAGTTTTCGGATCTGAAAATTTTATAGGTCGAAGATCAGATCCCCATGTACCTTGTGTCCAAAGGACAACTTCTAATTCGTTGTACTTTGTGTTTTATGATCTGTACAATCTAGGGTTTCTGCGTCTTCCAGATCTGAGTCATAAACAGGTGACCTAGGAAAAAAGGTCATAACTTGGGCTAGGAAGCTCCAAATGAAATTTCGTAAAACGTGATAGGTAGTGCACGGACTGTACTTTCTCAGGTAACATTTTCAGAGGCCAAATATGAAACAGTGACACGTGGCACGCCGTACAAGTTTGCTCTCCTATTTTATCCCATAAACAGGTCACGTTGCGACACTTGGCATAAATCTCTCTCAGAGAATCCATTTGAGGTCAGACCCGTGGGGTTGGAAATAGGACAGGTCAGGCTACCACAGGAAAAATGTTCAGGCCATGTGGATCGTAAAGTTTGGAGTTACACCAGAAACAATCAGGTTCATATTTCTGTCAAAATAGAATTATTTTTTGAGCACCTTCATTTGTGGCTTCAGGAATTTAGGGTTTCGGAGAAAGTTGGAATTTTTGTAATAGGAGGTCACAGCTAGATGCTACTCATAAAAATCAAAATTTAGAGACCAAGATCAGATTGTTTGGTTGGATAGAAGGATGAGCTTGATCAAACCCTAGTTCGGGACTTTGATCGGAAAAGTTGGAAAATTAGGGCTTCTGCAAAAATGAGAATTTTTGAAATCTGTGACCACGGCTGGAATATCCTCAGAAAAATAGAAGCTTAGAGCTTTGGATTGAACCTTTTTATTGGGCAGAAGGGTGGGATTTATCAAACCCTAGTTCGGGGTCATGTCAAGTGAATCCAGAAGTTTCAAAGGCAAATTTGAGGGGTGAAACTTTGCAGTTTTCAAATTTTGAGTATACCAGGTTGATCAGCTCATCAAGGTGCATATTTCTATCCTTTCAGAAGCTTGAAATTCAAAGTTTGAATTTTTAGGGTGTCCCTGACAAACCCTAATCCAACTCCAGATCCAGTTTCTGCAAATCAAGTGGATTGGGTTAATCCTAGAAGAGAATGGATTGGTCACCTGCACAAGTGAAGAAGTTTTTGTTTCAGAGGGATGTGAGGCTAAGGCCTTACGTAAGAATATTACAAGCAATCTCGACAGGTATGAATTATCTAGGTATGTTTTGAGATATGTTCCTAATTAAGCTTATGGTATGTTTGACTTCATTAAGGTTAGTAAAATCTTCATTAACCTTAGACTTGTCGTATCACCTTAATAAATTTATGAATACATGATAGAAGATATTCATTGATTAAGGTTTTGACACTTATGATTGTACTAATGCATTGTGATGTTGTATGAGGTTTATGTTGTTCACTAACATGAAAGGTACACCAAGAAAGACAAATCATGTTCTACTTCAAGAACATATGATCATGGTGACATGAAGACAAAGATTCATCCATTGTCATGGATCATCTACTTACGAGGTATGTATAACTTGGTTCTACAATGGTTAACCTATGAGATATGCAAGTTACTAGCACAAGTCACTTAAGAAAACAAGAAGACATCATGTGGATATTTTAGAAAATAACCAGCTAACATATTAATCCAGGTATGTTTTTCCTATATCAAGTTAGAATCCTACCTTGTGTTAGAATCTCTTATATGAGTATACATGGCATGATTGATAATGATCATTCATTGAAGTTAGTAATCATGGGTTTAGGCATACTATGCTTCTTACTTTGATTGATGATATGACTAACTAGAAGAGTCCTATGGTCAATAAGAATATGCATGAGTAAAAGAAGTATTCCATGAAACCTTGAATACTAATGTTTATTATCTGTGTTTGAAATGATCATGACTATACATGTTTAAGATTATGTTGTTTTAACATCTATACTAATGAATGTATGATTATGTATGAGATCTTGAGATTGGCACAATCATGACACTAGTGCACACTTAAGCATGCATAGTGATCGAGGATGGATATAAGTTCAAGGACATGTAATCCAGGAAGCAAAGATCAAGAGGGAGCACACTCCAATAATTTCTGCAAGGATGAAGATATTCAGAGGGAGTTGACCACTTCTCACAATCTACATCAGAATGGAGTTGCAGAAATGAAGCAAAGATTGAGAGGGAGTCAACTCAACAAGCAAACAAAGATAAGTATTTGAATTATCATTTCTTGCATATTTGATTGTTTAAATAATACTGTTCAATAATGAATATACTGATGTTCCTAGAATTAGGTTGTGTATTATGCATAGTTGCATTGATGAACATTATACTATTAATATACATGGGTAAGTGGCCTATGGAACTGTACAACATTCCATTGCTACTTATCTAGAATGAAACCTCTTTGCTGACATGTTGGGAGTTGTGCACACTCTTAACAATGTTTTGGTAGAGATTGGAAGGCATCTAGAAAGTTACGGGATATGAATAAATGTTGTATTGAAGCATTGGCTAAGATAATTGCATGACTATATGACATATTTCTTTATGTGTAAGAATTTGTTCTAGAAACGATGAGATGTTTCAAATCATGCAATTTAACTTGTTTTGTAGGAAAGATCATATACAAGCACCTACAAAAGAAGGACTACAACATTTGTTCAACAACAAAGTTATCTATTGAATATATTGAAGTTCCCAGGATTCGGGAAGAATGCCATGATCAAGGAGTACTAGTCAATCATGAAGAATGATGTTTGGGATGTAGTCCCAAGACCTGAAGGGAAGTCTATTGTGACTTCCAAATGGATCTATAAGATCAAGCATGCTGTAGATGGTAGCATGGAGAAATACAAAGCAAGGTTTGTAGATCGTGGCTTCTCCCAGAAAGAGGGATTGACTATGAAGAGACTTTTGCACCTATAGCCAGGCACAATTCCATTAGATCAGTACTTGCTTTGGCTGTAGTGATGAAATGGAATATACACCAGATGGATGTCAAGACAGCTTTCTTGAATGGTGTAGTCGAAGAGAAAGTGTATGTGGAGCAGCCACTCGGTTTTGAGACACATGACAGAGGGACTCATGTGTGCAAACTGAAGAAATCCCTGTATGGTTTGAAATAGGCACCCAGGACTTGGTACGGCAGAGTAGACAACTTCCTATCCAGTTTGGGCTTTACTAAGAGTACAACAGACTCCAACCTTTACTACAAGGTTGAGGAAGGCAATCCAGTGATACTACTATTGTATGTGGATAACCTGTTTGTAACATGTGAGGATAGATTGATTGCTGACACAAAGAGGAAGTTTGCTGCCGAGTTTGAGATGAAGGACTTGGGTATGATGCACTACTTTCTTGGTATGGAGGTGTGGCAAAGTACAGATGGAATTTTCCTTGGAGAAGGGAAATATGCAGTGGAGATCCTGAAGAGGTTCGGGATGATGTACTGCAAGGCCATGGCCACACCTATGGCTTCGAACCTGAAGCTTCTGTGTGATGCTTCATCTAATCCAGTTGATGTCAGAGTGTATCATCAGATGATTGGGTCCTTGATGTACCCGACGAATACAAGACTAGATATTTGCTTTGCGGTGAACACATTGAGCCAGTTCCTGACGGATCCGAGGAGTGTTCTCCTGGTTGTTGTAAAACATATTTTGAGGCACCTAAAGGGTACGGTTGATTATGGGCTCAAGTATGATGCGAATCGAAAGTTTAACCTGCAGGGTTATGCTGATTTAGATTGGGCAGGAAATGCTGCAGATAGGAAGAGCACTTCCAGGTGCTGCTTCAGTATGGGATTAGGTGTGATCTCTAGGTTTAGCAGGAAGCAGTCCTGCATAGCACTGAGTACAACCGAGGTAGAGTATGTTGCAGCAGGTTCGGCTAGTTGTGAGGTAGTATGGATCCGGAAGCTCTTGTATGAGTTATTTGATCTCCCGCTTGAGGCTACTGGTATCCTTTGTGACAACCAGAGTTGTGTGAAGCTGTCTGAGAACCCGGTGTTCCACGACAGGTCGAAACACATTGAGATAAAATATCACTATATCAAGGATATGGTGCAGAGAGGAGCAGTGAAGCTCCTATATGTTGCGACGGTTGAGCAGGTTGCAGATGTGTTGACGAAACCACTAACCAGAGTGAAGTTTGAGTACTTTAGAGGGAGGCTTGGTGTTCTTCAGATTGATGACACTTCAAGGAAGAAGTGATGGACACATTTGCAGAAGCCATTCCAAGCATGGTGGTAGGAGGATCCTCCCATGGCTGTGGATGTAAGCGTTGTGTGATGAGCATCAGGACGATGCTCCAGTTACTGCTTTGGACATGTATCATGTTGGATGCTTGTCATGATCAGTTGGATCATGTATATGTATATGCATCATGTTGGATGCAGGATATGATCAGTTGGATCATGTATTTGTATATGTATATGTATCAGGTGGATACTTGTATGATCAGGTAGATCATGAATTTGTATATGTATCAGGTTGATCATGTATGATGATATGTATCATGTAGATACTTTGTAAGCATCAGATGGTGATCAGGATGATCACAAATGATGAGCTTCAGGATGTTGCTCCAGATGATATGCATCAGGATGATGCTATGATGGTGATTAGGATGATCATAGATGACGAGCTTCAGGATGTTGCTCCAGATGATATGCATCAGGTTGATGCTATGATGATGATCAGGTTGATCATATGATGATGTACATCAGGCTGATGTATGGTGAGTATCAAGTCGATGCGTTGTGGCCGTGGACAGGTTGTGCAGGTACCATAGAAAAAACCCTTTAAAATCCGGACAGGTAGAGAGGTGTGCTCATAACATCTTGGGATGCTCTATCGAGATCCAGATAGGTAGAGCGGTGTGCTCGTAACATCCTGGTATGCTCTGAGTAGGTTTTGCTACAGTTTCGCATAGAAAAGATCCTTTAAAATCCAGACAGGTAGAGCGGTGTGCTTGTAACATCCTGGGATGCTTTATCGAGATCTAGACAGGTATAGCGGTTTTCTCATAACATCTTGGGATGCTCTGAGTAGGTTTTGCGAAAGTTCACATAGAAAATATCCTTTAAAATCCGGACAGGTAGAGCGATGTGCTCGTAACAGCCTAGGATGCTCTATTTAGATCCATACAGGTAGAGCGGTTTTCTCATAACATCCTGGGATGATATGAGTAGGTTTTGTGAAGGTCAACATGTAAAAGGTCCTGGGAGATCCGATAGGTTGAGCAGTGTGCTCGTATTCAGTCTTGGGATGCTCTTTCGAGGTTTTGTTGAGGCACGTAATCAGTCCTGAGTATTCCATAGTATGGCCAGTGATGATGAAGACCTACAGGTGGTGGGCCTACATCCAGTATGAAAAAGGACTGGCTCCGAACTGAGTGGGAATGCGGGGATGTTATATAATGCGGTACTTGGAATGCAGGAATGCAAACTCGGACTAAACCAACTATGGGACCTTACAAATCCTTCTTTCTCTCTCTCTTGGGTCATTAGTTTGGATCCTTTTGTTGGAACCTATGTTGCATTTCTTATGTTCCCACCACATTGTTACATTCAGAGATTGATTGAGATAGCAGCAATAGTGACGATGACGATGATTCGCTGATGATGATCCAGAGAAGAAAACTTGTGCTAGTAGATCTGTGTCGAGAAATACCTTCCTAGTTAAGAGGGAGTGTTGATGTATATGTAATTTCGGAATGCATTTTACCCATGTATATTGTATTCCTATAGAGATGTTATTATTCCTCTATACAGAAGTGTTTGTATTCCTATAGAGATGTTATTATTCCTCTATACGGAAGTGTCGTCATTTATATTGTAAGTGTCGTAACTTATACTTGATGGGTTATTAGACCACCTTGATGGGGTCGACCCTGTATGATTCATGTGGGTAAATGGGTTATTAGACCACCAAGTGTTGGGTCGGCCCAGATTAAGTTAACCATAGGTTATTAGGCTAAGCTAGACAAGTCGGCCCCATTAGTTTATTGGGTAGGACATTACAAGTACAAATAGAGATCGGGAGATCTCTATTTGATCACTCATTACTCACACTTCTCTCATTCAGAAAGTGGCGCACTTGTGAGGAGGAGGATCTGCTACTAGGAGAAGACTATCTCTTCTACTTTGGTTGTATCATTTCTCTTTCTATCTCTGAGGAAGTTGCGGGGTTTTTCACCTTCTTGGTTTTCCCTAGTGAAACTCTGTGTCTCTTGTGTGCCTGCATTATTGTGTCCATGATTGATATGTTTTAGTTATGCTGTACATTTTATTCTCTCAGTTAAGATCTTAGATCAAATTGAAAATTTTGAAAAACTAACAATTTTGAAGGATTAAATTCTTCTAAAACTATCCTTCATCGATGCGATAAAAGTATCATTTCTATTAAATGGAACTAAAATTATAAAGCAATAAGTTGTGTTTTTACTTTCCTTAATTTCTACTTTGGTTAGGCTAGCACAATTATTTGCCAATACATGTCAAATCATGTCTAGCTTTATATGCAAAGAACATTTGGAGAATATAATTTCTTTTAAGAAAAAACATTTTTTTTTTATAAAATGTTTCTTAGAATTCGTGGCAACTTGGTAAGTGATATTTTTCATTTACTTTATCCTTTATTTCAAAAGAGTTGAGGAACCTATATTCATAATTTCATCATGTAATTTATATGTTATTTATTATATGCATCATATTGCTTCTTTATTATTCACCTTCTTCATCATGAACATTAAAATTTTGTATTTTATTACTAATCACATTATTTTACATGAAAATTTTAAATTAGCATTCTTAATAGTATTTCTAGGTTATGAATGATACTTTGTAAATTTTGAAGGATTAAATTCTTCTAAAACTATCCTTCATCGATGTGATAAAAGTATCATTTCTATCAAATGGAATTAAAATTATAGAGCAACGAGTTGTGTTTTTACTTTCCTTAATTTCTACTTTGGTTAGGCTACCACAATTATTTGCCAATACATGTCAAATCATGTCTAGCTTTATATGCAAAGAACATTTGGAGAATATGTTTTATTTTAAGAAAAAACAATTTTTGCTTTATAAAATGTTTCTTAGAATTCGTGGCAACTTGGTAAGTGATATTTTTTCATTTACTTTATCCTTTATTTCAAAAGAACTTGGAAATTTATGAGTAAGTTGTATTTACGAGTAACTATAGAATACGAATTTGATTACTTTTGTTCATGTAGGTTCATCAATTTGAAAATGAAGCTTTAGAAAAGGATTTGAAATATGCCTTATTACATGGTTCTTGAGGCCTCCAACAACATATGCTAGATCGAGGGGAGAAATTGATCACTGGGCATACATCTGATGTACGTTATTTAGAAATTTTGATGAATTATGTGATAAGTTAATTAAATATAGTATGTTAAAATAATAAGTTAAAATTTGTTGTGTATGAAAGTACCAGCAACCAAACTAAACAGGAGAAGGATATATGAGTGAGAATGAGGATATTCTAGAAGTACATGATGAAATGCTTATCACACACAATGAATCGATTGACATTCTTGAACCTCAGCAAGAAACCATCATTCAATTCCAGCAAAGCGGAGAAAATTATAATGAGCATGCCACATCAACAATTAGAGTAGTGCCTCGTAGAAGGAGGAAAAAAAGGAAGAGGATTGATAGAAATGATCTATAATAAGTTTCTATGATAGGTACATTTCAATCTTTTTATAACTCTTCCTTTCGAACTTTGTCATCTCTTCATATCATTGGATTCTAGAACTATACAATATGCCTTGAAACTTACAGTCATCTTGAGAAATTTGATAGAATTTAATGCAAGATGTTTATGAGGATAGTGGTTTGGATTCTTTCATCATGAGTTATAAAATGTAGATAAATTTTAATATGTTATTCTATTTACATAAGTTTACATTAAATATATTCTTTGATTTAATATTTTACTCACTTATAGATGTCTTGTATATTGTAAGTTGCAAGAGAAACATCAAGAGTATGATGTGCTTCTGGTTGACCATTTTTTAATGATAAAGGGAGCATTGCTAAGAAATTCTATTTACAAATTCTAGTTTATTCATAATTTGTAATTAATTTATGGGGCATCTTCGCCACACTATCCAAATTTTTGAGGATGTAGTGTTTGGGAAATGTAGCACGTCAATATTTAATAATGACTATGACATACGTATGGTATGTAATATGTTATTCTAATAAATTTATGACATTGTAACAAATTGTAATATGTTATTCTATTTACATAAGTTTACATTAAATATATTCTTTGATTTAATATTTTACTCACTTATAGATGTCTTGTATATTGTAAGTTGCAAGAGAAACATCAAGAGTATGATGTGCTTCTGGTTGACCTTTTTTTAATGATAAAGGGAGCATTGCTCAGAAATTCTATTTACAAATTCTAGTTTCTTCATAATTTGTAATTAATTTATGGGGCATCTTCACCACACTATCCCAATTTATGAGGAGGTAGTGTTTGGGAAATGTAGCACATCAATATTTAATAATGACTATGACATACGTATGGTATGTATTTTTTCCCATGGAGCAACTATCCAAGCATTTTGTAAAATAAAAATGTTGAAAATAATTATAGTAATATTGTGATACTAGTGAAGTTACATGTTTATTATGGTGGATTACTTTTCCTTAAAGTATTGTTTTAAATATCATACAAATTAATTAATGATATATGTTGGGCATTAAACCCACATAAATTATAAATATGTAACTACAGAAAACAAGAAAGTATAGCAGATAAACACAGAACAACAATCACATGAGAGACACAAAATTACATGGTTCACCCACTGAAAGTGGGCTACATCCATGGGACAAGGGTAGGCAGTCTTTATTCCAACATCTACAATAGTTTACAAACTATCTGGGAGAGGGGTTAAAGCCCCAGCTCAATATCTGCCTCAATGGGACACATATTTAAGCAAACCATCAGTTATGTGTAACTGATTATACCATTGGTGAAACCACCGTGAACCAACTTGACCTTAATCGTCAATTGGTTGTCACATTCCAACAATCTCCACCTTGACAACAATTTACCTAATGCCCTGCCCTTGTCCTTTTGTGCTTCTAAATACCAAAGCACCCATTTCACTGCTTCACCTGGATTTTTCATGTATCCACTGACAACACCAACCGCATGTGAAAATATCTCATTGCATACATCACACCGGCGTACCATACACGAGACATATAACCCTTTTCTTCATTACATGAACATCAACCCGAAGAAAGATTATGATGTTTATTGGTGTCATCGAATTTATTGAGTATCATTATCATGTACTCATCCTATGATAACCAAAACTTACCATCAATCCGTATGTTGTACATTTACGCTCAAGATTGTTTTGCAGCTCTCAAATCCTTCATATAGAATGTCCAACAACCCGAGCCAACCCGTTGATCTTAAACCATGCTTGTCCTAGCTCAAGCATAACGCCAACCTTGGATCGCCATGAAGTAATCCAACATCTTGTACCACATGCCTAAGAGACTACTTCAGGACATACAATGATTACTTTGAGCTTGCAAACAAAATCTCCCTATGCAATCCTGAGCACCTTCTATGCTCCACCTCGAACTTTGCATCCGAAGACCTTAGCCAAATCCGGCCAAAACAACCAAATGAGGCTTTATTGCTCACCTTCAGGTCTATTTACAATGGAGTTAACCAAGCCTTTAAAATAGGCTTCATTACATGTAATCTCATGGGAAAAAAAACATAAGCGCACAACAACCAACTCATGCCCTATCCCTTTTATTTTACCTAAATCTATGTCTAGATTCATAGGTAACTAACAACCTAGGGTATGCATTCCATTTCAGGTCTTACAGACATATGCCCAGTTACATGTAAAAAACTAAATTTTACAACTCCATAAAATAATAGTCAATAATTTGTTTTTTAAAAAACATGGCTCTTTTTTACCCCACCCTTACACATGCCACCAACGCTCTCTTCCAAACCGCTGTAGACACCCAGTGGTAGTTTCGATATTCACCTCCTGCGCAGACTCCTCCACCACAATGATGTCTTGGGCACTTCCTTCTCTGCATTGCACAAACACAATGCCTCCACCACTATAGGCTCGGCCCTTCTCTACACTGCACTTGCAACCTTCCACACGGAAAACTCAGCAGGAGTGAATTCCTCTCGGGATACACTCTTGTTCTCTACGTATCCTCCACACAACAACGGCAGGCTTCACCTTAGGCTCGGGCTGACTTCCCTCTTCTACAACGCTTTCTCTGATAATCATGAACTCCTCCACAAACAAGTTTTTCATGCAACTCTCTTCGTCTTCCACAGGTGGCGGATTCCTCCATTTCAGACAATCCCTTTCTTTGCAGTTATGCGGTCCTCTTTCTCTGCAGTTCTGCGGTCATCTTGAGATCAACGGCTCCCAGACAGGTCGGTATACCACCACAGCATAGCCACTCGACGGCTCCCACACGGGTCTTTGGCTGATCTCCTGGGCAGTGTTGCGCACTTGGGTCTTTGTCCCTTCACGGGTTACACACGATTCCTATCTGGCAACCTCCACCATAGGCTCGACCTACACCTCTTTTGGCTACGACCTCCACGGCTAGAAACTACACGAGCTTCACCTTAGGCTCGACCTCCACTATTGCACCAGCTCTCCTGTGTGGCTTCTCCTCAACAAACCACCACTGCACTGGCTCTCTTGCGGGGGATTATCCTGGATCACAGCACTGGATAGAAACCGTGGGCTCCTCTCAATGTACTCAGGTCCCACTGTGGATGGCCTTTTGGGCTCTCGGGCTTACTACTGCGGATGGTCCTCTTTTCCTCTCGGGCTCTTACTACGAATTTGTCGGCGTGTTGCAGATAGCTCTGCAGACTCTTTCTCGGCGTGCTGCAGATGAATCTGATGAGTGTCTCTCCAGGACAAACTTATTTTGCACAGACTCCTCCTGTTCTCAGCAACTCTTCACCCGAGCTCTAATACCACTTGTTGGGCATTCAGCCCACATATATAATAAATATGTAACTATAGAAAACAATAATGTATAGAAGATTTACGCAGAACAACAATCACACAAGAGATACAGCATTTACATGGTTCACCCACTGAATGTGGGCTACATCCACGGGACTAGGGTAGGAAGTCTTTATTCATCATCTACAATAGTTTACAAACCATCGGGGAGAGGGCTTAAATCCCCGACTCAATATCTGCCTCAATGGGCCATATATTTAAGAAAACCTCAAGTTAGGTGTAACTGATTATACCATTGGTCAAACCACCGTGAACCAACTTGACCTCAACCGTCAATTGGTTTTCACATTCCAACAATCTCCACCTTGACAACAATTTACTTGATGCCCTACCCTTTTCCATTTGTGCTTCTAAATACCAAAGCACCCATTTCACTACTTCACCTGGATTTGTCATGTATCCATCGACAACACCAACCGCATGTTAAAAAATCGCATCGCATACATCACACCAGTGTACCATACACGAGACATATAACCCTTTTCTTCATTACATGGACATCAACCTGAAGAAAGCTTATGATGTTTATCGGTTTCACTGAGTATCATTAGCATGTACTCATCCTATGATAACCAAAACGTACCATCAATCCGTCTCTTGTACATTTATTCTCAAGATTGTTTTGCAGCTCTAAGATTCTTCATATAGAATGTCCAACAACCTGAGTCAACTTGTTGATCTTAAACCATGCTTGTCCTAGCTCAAGCATAAAGCCAACCTTGGCTCACCATGCAGTAATCCAACATCTTGTAACACACACCTTAGAGATTACTTCAGGCCATACAATGATTACTTTGAGCTTGCAAACAAATCTTCCTATGCAATCCTGAGCACCTTCTATGCTCCACCTCAAACTTTACATCCAAAGACCTTACCCAAATCCTTCCAAGACAACCAAATGAGCCTTTACCGCTCACCTTCAGGTCTCTTTACAATGGAGTTAACTAAGCCTTTAAAATAGGCTTCATTACATGTAATCTCATAGGCAAAAAACATAAGCGCATAACAACCCAATCATGCCCTACCCCTTTTAGTTTACCTAAATCTATGTCTATCATAGTTAACTAACAACCTAGGGTATGCATGTCATTTCAGGTCTTACAGACATATGCCCAGTTACATGTAAAAAACTAAATTTTACAACTCCATAAAATAATAGTCAATATTTTTTTTTTAAAATCAAATACCTCACTCCATTTACTTAATGACTAGGCACAGGCACAAAAACAACAGAATGACATTAATTGGCATAATTCTGAACAACATAATGCTCCATACAACATTATAACTTTGGACTTACTGGAAATTAGATGCCCTGGTCAATAACATAGTCACTGAGCCTCTCCACAATCATATTGCATTGACCTGGAGTTACCGGTTCATCATAAAGCAAAGCTCGTGGCTCTTCTCCACGAGCTCAACGGTGCTTCTCGACTAGCTGCACGCGCTCCCAACGGTGGTTTTTTTCATCTATGCGGTTCTCCACTACTGCACAGCCTTCACGGGTTGTCTTCTCCATGCATAGGTCGGGTCTTGGCTGCTCTCCTGGGCAGTGCTGTGCACGACTCCTGCAGCCTCACGCGAGCTAGCTAGGTCCTTCACCACGGTGGCTACAACCCCAAAATTGGCTTTTTTAGCAAACTGCCTCTTCCACGGTGGCCCTTCACAGCCAGGCTCCATGGGCTGTCGTCCTCCACCACCGCACAGTTGGCTCCTCCACAAACTGGCCTGGAAAACTCTTCTCCACCACTGTACAACACAGTCTCCGTTGGCTTGGCTACTCTACGCACAGATTGGCTTCTGCTATGCGTTTTGCAAAGGCTCCTCTTTTCCACTGGACGCGGTTCTCCAACTTCTGCACACAAATATCCAACAGCGGAGCTCTTCACATAGGCAGATCTCGTCAAAGATTTCTTGACGAGTGCTCCTCTCGGCGTGCTCATTCTCCCATTGCGAATGGCCTCTCGAGGCTCCTCTCGGGCCCCTACTGCAGATGGATCTACAGACTCCTCCAGCAAACCTCGGGATTCTCCTTCTAGATGGATCTCCAACGGCCTCTCCCACGCTGCACGCTGATATAGTCGAACGGCTCCTCCACCTCAAACTCTCCAGGACTTACGACTGGCATCACCACCAGTGTCTCTCTGCTGAAATGGTGGGTCGGCTCTCCACTCACGGGTGTATTCTTCTTTGCTAGCAGTCAATGTGCTCTCCTCTGCTCTTCTTTACAAGATTTCCCTCTCTTTCACACCTCCCTTACACATGAATGAATGGCAGTTCTTCTTGTTCTCTGCAACGTGCAACCTAATGTTGTTTTCTCTTCACCCGATCTTCACCCGAGCTCTGATACCACTTGTTGGGCATTAAGCCCACATAAATTATAAATATGTAACTACAGAAAACAAGAAAGTATAGCAGATAAACACAGAACAACAATCACATGAAAGACACATAATTACGTGGTTCACCGACTGAAAGTGGGATACATCCACGGTACAAGGGCAGGCAGTCTTTATTCCAACATCTACAATAGTTTACAAACTATCCGGGAGAGGGCTTAAATCCCTAGCTCAATATCTGCCTCAATGGGCCACATATTTAAGCAAACCATCCGTTATGTGTAACTGATTATACCGTTGGTGAAACCATAGTGAACCAACTTGACCTCAACTGTCAATTGGTTGTTACATTCCAACAATATAAATGTGCACTATTTAAGAATCCTGAATGTTTAAAACTAAATTCAAGAAACTAATACCCTTTATAGTCACTACAAAGAGCAAAATAAAATTTTATATTGATAGGCAAGAATAATTGTATTCTATATTGTCTTTACAAAGACAATAATTGAGATAATAATAATAATGACATTAATTGTGACAATAATAGAGACACTAACTAAAGACATTAATTGTATTTTATATTGTCGAGACAATAATTTGAGCCATAAAGAGACAATAATTGAGACATTAATAAAAACAATAATTGTATTTTATATTGTCTCTATAGAAACAATAATAAAGACAATAATTGTATTTTATATTGTCTCTATAGAAACATTAATAAAGACAATAATTTGATACATTAATTAAGAGAATAATAATTTTGTATTTTATATTGTTTTTAGAGAGACAATGGTTTAAGACAATAATTTAAGACACTCTCTTAAAGACAATATTTAAAACAATAAACAAATTTTTTTTGTAAGTTGATACATTTCACACAAATATTATCTCAAGTATTGTCTCAAAAACCCCTTTTATATAATAGTGATGCCACCCACCTTACCAAAGATTCTCATGGCTGGCTGTTAAGATAAAAATAAATTTGTGTCCACCGCACAAATTATCAGACCAAGCAGCCGGCCTTTAGCCTTGCAGTTTCTTATTGTATTTTACACGGCTCGTTTGGCTTGTGTGTCGTTCTTCGCTTTGGAGGTGTGTTATTTTTTGGCTGTTTCAAAATGCCATCAGCCAGTCAACGTTTTGATAGTTGTGAACCGTTGTGTGAATTGATAAAAACCCTCACTCTCTTATGTGATTATTCTATGCTCTAAGGTGTAATATTCAACGTTCAACGAAAATGGCATTTCTTTGATGTAGGGAGATGGCTCTGGGTTATTTAACGACGTAAATGAATGTGTAATGTGATAAAGATAATTTATTTTTATTTTTAAATTATAATAAATAATAATAATATTATAGTAAATAAATTTGAAGTAATAGGTTTTTTTATAGGAATTATTTTAATTTGAGGTGATAAGTTTCATGATTATTTAAACTAATCTTTGGTTTGGTTTATATATATGAAAAGGAAATTTGGATGCTTATTATAATATAAATATTTTATAAAAAAAAATAAAAAAATAATATGAAACATATGCTAAAATAAATATTATAATAATAACCAAAATTGTATTGTTATATATTTATAATGATATAAGTTGTGATTATGAATTTTAATTAAATGAAATTGCGATCAATTACTAAAATATTTACTTCAATAAATTTAATTATTTAAACATTTAATAAATACAAGAAAATTATGAATGGTCATGAGCAGGTGAAGAGGTGAGGGTTGAAGGCGAAAGGAGGAGGATTAGGGTTCTCATAAGAATTTTTGGGTAAATCCTGCAGGAGGGGGGTTACGCCCTTACGACGAGCTCTGGGTTGACACCCCCACGCTATCGGTTTGCGGGCATGTCAATGGTGGCGTGGATCCCCCGCAAGGCTGGTTCAGACGGCAATGGTTCGAAGGATTGCGGCGCAGAGGAGGTTGGGCCCGGGAGGATGTCTCCCGAAATCTTCTGCGATCCCGACACTGCAGATCCGAGCAGAAAAAGTGATCTGCAGATCCCTGGCCTCTTGGACTGAAGGGTGCCCCATGAGCATAGTGTCATCCACAAACTGCGAGATCCCTAATGCAGCACATGATGATGTGACAATTGCCATGGAGGAAGATGGGGAAGAGGAAGTGGATCTAGGGGAATTAGATCTGGATGAGTTGGAGAGAGAGTGTGAAAAAAAGAAGGGAGAAGGGTATGTGTCCAGGAGACAACTGGAACTCCTTCAGGATGCAATCATCAGGACCAAGGCTAGTCAAAAGCTGGGTATTCGAGTTGAATCCCAAATGGGGAATAAACGGAAGTCCCTGGCTAGAGATCTAAAACGAGGCAGAAAACCTAATAGGTAGAGAATAGCGGATATTGGTGTGAGGCTTATCGAATCTAGGCAGTACCTGTCCATTAAGGCATCCTTTTCTGATGTAAACCAAGTTTCCCAGTGAAAGTTGTCTCTTGGAATATAAGGGGCTGTAATCATCCCCGTAAAATTAAAGCGATAGCAAGGAAAGTGAAAATGGAGAAGCCTGATGTTCTTTTTCTTCAGGAAATGAAATGCTCTACTGCAACTCTTGATAGGTTAAGCCAAAGGATGTGGAAAGGTTGCGAGGTTATGGCGGTGGACGCAGCTGGATATGCAGGTGGTCTTGCTGTCCTTTGGCATCCTCAAGCTATATCTATGAATAATTGGAGGGCCAATCGGTTTTCCCTATCTTGCGATTTCCTGATCATTAACTCTAACCGTTCCGATTCTTTGGTCAATTTGTATGGACCAAGCATTGCCCCTTTAAAAGATCAATTCCTTCGCTTCCTTTCGTGGATCTTTGCTCAAGCCCAAGTCAGATTGTGGATTGTTGGGGGAGATTTTAATCTCATCTCCTCTTTGGAAGAAAAGAAAGGGGGGAGAAGGAGTCTGGACAGGTACCAGGAAACTTTTAGGGATCTTCTTAGTCAGGGCCCATTGATCGATGTAGAAATGGGGAATGGATGGTTCACATGGAATAATAAGAGAGGAGGAAATCATTTAGTTGCTTCTTGATTGGATAGATTCCTGGCTTCTGAGGATATTGCACGTCGGATTACTGACGTCAACGCCAGTGTTCTCCCGTCGGCAGGTTCTGATCACTGGCCGATCTGTTTGGCTTGGGACAAGACCAATAGCAACCTCTTCAAACCTTTTCGTTTTGAGCAATTTTGGTTGGACCACAAAGATTTCAAGGATTTGGTGGGCCAGTGGTGGCAGGAAATGGTCCCCCCTGAAGGATCAGGAATGTACTAATTTCAACAGAAACTGAAGGTTTTGAAAGGCAAAATCCGGACTTGGAATAAGGAGGATTTTGGTAACATCTTTCAGGATAAAAAGAAACTGATGGAGGAGTTGGAAATCTTGCAGAAGAAGGGAATGGCTAATGGCTGGAATAATGACCTCAGAGAAAAGGAACAAGTCTTGATGGAGCAATTAGAGTCTAGAGAGAGGCAAGAGGAAACTTATTGGAAACAAAAACCATGAATCCAATGGTTACAGGAGGGTGAAAGGAACTCAAAATTCTTTCACAACACTGTAATTCAAAACAGGCATAGATCAAAAATCCTTAAGCTTAGATCGGCTAATGGGGAAATTTTGGACAACAGAGAAGGCATAGCAGATGAACTGGTCCATCACTTTGAACGAATCTTCAAAGAAGACAGATTGGATTGTAGCCAGGATATCTCCAGGATCACCAACCTAATTCCTAGGCTGGTCAGTCAGGAGCAGAATGAAATGTTAAATAAGCCTATATCCCTGCAGGAGGTGGAGGATGCTATGAATCAAATGGCTTTAGGAAAGGCTCCGAGACCGGATGGTTTTACCTCTAACTTCTTTCATTCGTTCTGGCATCTTATCAAGTCTGAGGTCCACCTAATTGTGGAAGAATCAAGGCGTTGCGGGGGAGTGCCGAAAGCTTTCAATGCCACATTCCTTTCTCTTATCCCTAAGGAGGTTGGGGCTGATTCCCCAGGAAAATTCAGACCAATTGCGCTATGCAACGTGATCTAAAAAATTAGCACCAAGGTGATAGCCAACAGGCTCAAACCCCTTCTCCCCTTGCTGAACGGCCAGGAACAATCAGGCTTTGTGGAAGGGAGACAAATATTTGATGGCATCATCCTTGTTCAAGAGACTATGCATTCCCTCAAATTCTCCAAGAAACTTGGAATGCTTATCAAGCTTGATATAGCTAAGGCCCGTGACAAGATTAGTTGGCAGTATATGCGGGGCATCTTGGAGGCTTTTGGTTTCAGTAGGGTTTGGGTAGATTGGATCATGAATTTGGTTTCTACCCCTTTCTTCTCTATTCTTCTTAATGGCTCTCCTACTAGAATTATTCATGCTTCTCGGGGGATTAGACAAGGGGATCCTCTATCACCCTTTCTCTTCATCCTCATGGTTGAAGGTCTCAGTAAACTTTTGCAGGCCCAAGTTGCTAGTGGGGGGATTCGAGGTCTTCAGTTGCATACTAGTATGGAGAAACAAACTCACCAGCAGTTTGTGGACGACACTATGCTCATGGGGCACCCTTCAGTCCAAGAGGCTAGGACCTTCAAAAATTACTTAGTACAGTTTGCGAAGGCTTCTGGCTTAGAAGTCAATCCTGGCAAGTCTCAGGTCTTTTTCCTCAACACTCCAATTCTAACTCATCGCAATATTCTAAGAATTCTTGGTTTCAACCGTGGATCTTTCTTGACCAAGTATCTTGGTGTTCCTTTAAACGAAGGTATGATTCGACAGGTGTCCTGGCAGGAACTACTAGATAGGATGAAAAGGAAACTAAATAGATGGACTCTGCGTCCACTGAACCTTCCCAGTAGGTTGGTGCTTGTCAAAACTGTTCTCCAAGCCATGCCGGTTTACCTATTTTCCATGCTCTCGGTTTCCAAGACGGTTCTGAAGGAGATTCGATGTATCCAGAGAACCTTTTTGTGGGGAGGGAGGGATGAGAAATCAAAATTTGCCCTGGTAAATTTGGATTCCATTTGTCGTCCTAAACTCCGGGGTGGTCTCCGATTGTGGGATCCAGCGACTTTAAGTGAATTCTATGGTGCCAAAATTTGGTGGAGATGGTGCACTCATGATAGTGAACCATGGGCATGACTTTGGCATATTAAGTATGCACGGGACAAAGAGAGAATCCAACTCATCAGATTTAATGAGGAAAAGCAAGGCTCTCACATATGGAATAAAGAATATCAGGGGAGAAATTTGATCCAGGATCACAGCTTTTGGGAAATCCAAAATGGGGAGGATGCCAAATTTTGGGAATATTCGTGGAACCAATTTCCCAAACTTGGTGATGACCCCAGATGGCAGTCCATAAGGGCTCAAGGAATGGCAGTAGGAAAGACAAAAGTTGGGCATTATTGGGAACATGATGCTCAGGAAGGATATTAGAAATGGCAGTATGCAGAACAATGGGACACCACCTTGTCAGTTGAGCTCATCTCATCCTTTAACAGAATGCTCCAAGAGAGATTTATCAGGCGAAACTTGGGGATGATAAAATCCGATGGGGCCATGCTCAGAAGGGTACGTTTAGCATTAAGGAGGCCTATGATGTCTATACTCAATCCAATGAGGAGGTGGATAAAATATGGGGGGAAATTTGGACTATGAATATTTGGCCTAAAATATCTGTGTTTTGTTGGTTAGTTATTCGGGGAAGGATTTTGACCTGTGAGAATCTGAGGAAGTGGGGTATCTTGGGACCTTCTCGATGTCCTCTTTGCCTTAATCACGAAGAAACCATTGGCCACCTGCTTGATTCTTGCTCCTTTTCATATTTGTTATGGGATAGAGGAGCTTCTATCTTCAGACGCTGCAACAGAATCAGGGGGCAGCCTAATCAGACTCTTAGATCCTGGGACCTGAAAGCTTTCTCAAACCCAATCATTGCAACTCTGTGGTTCCTCTTCCTAGGTATGGTTGTTTGGGCCTGCTGGAAGGAACGAAATAATTTCATTTTCAAGGACAAACAATAGAGGGAGGAAGAAGTTTGGAAGCACCTGGTTCGAAACATGAAGGAAACGATCCAGAGTCAGCAATGGAGTGAGAAAGATAAAGAGCTCAATACGCAGGAACTCTGAATTGCTAAAGGATGGGGTCTGACCCAAGGGGATATGGTTGGTCTTCGAAGGAAAACGATTATGTGCCGCCCAGTTATTCCTACAAGTTGGTCACCTCCCAGCCAATCTGGCTTCAAGATCAATTTCGATGGGGCGTCCTGTGGAAATCCGGGTCCAGTAGGGTTTGGAGGGGTTTGCAATTTTTTTTTTTTCCAGATACATTGGTCATGATTCCGGCATTGTTCAAGGTCTTATTCTGATCCATTCTGAGGCTTGGTTCCCCACTGTCATAGAGGGAGACTCCCAAATTCTTATCCAAATGGCTAAGAAACTCCACCATGGCCAATCCCCTGCGAAAGTCTCGTCTAGCTGGCGCTTGCTCTCCCAGTTGGAAAATATGAAGGCTTTGCTTACTAATCAGAATGCCATATCCTTTTCTCATGTGAAAAGGGACCCCAACAAAGTGGCATACCTTTTAGCCAATCGTGGGATTGATGCTGGCATCCATTTGGCATTTGGCTCTGTGACGGATTTCTCAGAGGACGATTGGAAAAGAGTCTGCTGCCACTTGGAAGAGATGGATGTGATGGGCCATAGACACCACATGACACAGGCGGCCACCACATCGGAGAACGATAGGAGGGATGACAACACTATTAGCGGGTCGCCACGCGCCCGGAATCATCATCACTCTGCATGATGTCTACAGTACAAATGGTCAAGTCGGAGTTTAAGGCCGAAGGCATATTTAGGCGAGGTAACATGGGTGAACAATGTGGAGGGAGACCGTGGTGTACCATTTTTGGCTTTTCATTCATCTGGGCATCAGTTTTATTAATTATGCTGTAGGATTTCCTGTACCTCCTATGGACTAGCCATCTCGACACTGCTACTTCAATTATAGTGTTTCAGGTCTTTAAATGGAGGAGGTTCATCACCCTATGCATCTGCGTCTCTAGCTATAGGCTTTTGTGTGGGTACATTGTGAGCTCTGTTTATTTCTGTAAGTGGGAGCAAGGGTGGTTTTCGAGAGCTAGACCTCCCGAATTCAGAGTTCTCTCCGTCATGGCTCCCCCACGTCGCCATAAGGGTCGCACTTTGTCAGTCCAGGAAGGTTCGTGGAGTTTGGATGTTGGGTACTCCTCTGGGAAGGGCACTGTTAGAGGTGGTAGAGTAACGCGGGCTTCAACTAAAGCCCGTCTTTGGGCTTTGGCCTCCTTTTTTCTTGGTCGCATTCCTCAGGCTGTCCAAGAGGAAGTTGAGGGAACCGAGCCGGCTCTGTGGAATGAGGTTAGGAACATTCCCATGGAAGATCTTTGCGTGGAGGTGACGGAGTGGGTGATGGACCCGGGTCATTCTGCAGGTTGTGCTTCCCTCTATGAGAGGACTCTGATGACGTACTGGGTAACGAAGAACCTTTTGGCTAATGTTTTGATGGAAGCTTACAACAAGAACCAGGGAGATGCCAAGCCTATGCGGTCATGGAAGATCCATAATATGGATAATCAAATTATGCACGCCAAGATTGATGCTATTTCCAAGAAAATTAGCATGGTGTTTGTCGTTAAGAAAAAAGGCAATAAGGAACCTGGAAGTGTGGGAGGTGAAGGATCCAAAACTCCTCCGGTTGCTGTTGGGGTGCAGACTGATACTCCGGGTCAGCCTAGTGCCCACAAGCAGGATACGGATATGGCGGGTAGGGGTCTGCCCATAGTCACTATTGATTAAGTATGTCTTGATGGTTATGCTAAGTTTGCTAGGAATTTTGTTACACAGTCTAGTAGTGTTCAGTATTTTTGATAGGCTGTTTAAAATAGGAATAGAACTTCAAAGTTTTTGTCAAAATTCCTGTTTGGTGAAGTTTAAGCTGGGAATAGTCCAGTTTAGTTTTGCAAACTTGTGATATGAGATTCCTGTTTGGTTGATTGCAGCTGAAAATGCTCTGTGACTATCTAAGAACAAGGGACAAGCTCTATATTTTGTTTACAAGCAATAATATATAATCTAGTTTATTTAAAAAAAATACAAGAAAACTATGAAGAAATGTAAAGGATAACATATTCACTCACATTGCCATGTATACTATAACTATTATTACTAAAGCAAGCACTAGGGTGACTTGGAATTAGGTGCCATTTCCATTGGAGACTCTTGTAGCGATTTAATTGTTATCTTACCATTTCCCTCTTTCAAGCTATGACTTCTTAAGAAAAAATACATATATTATAAATAATTAATGGTTTTGAAATTATTTTTATAAATTTGTACTGGTGAAGAGGTGTGTATATACAGTGGAGAATCTAGATTCATGATTTAATTTTATAATTAGTATTAATTATATTAATGTGTAACATTTTTAATTAAAATTTGTGGCTTATTATTATTATGATTATTATGATATATTTTAAAATTTATTTATTATTATAAAATAAAATATTGATGAGATATGGTTGTATGAAGTAATAGTTATAAATGATAATAAGTATAAAATTATTATAAAAAATATTTTTAAGATTAGAAAGATAATTATTTATAATGATAAAATAAGTTTTATTTTAATTAATTTTATAATAGTGATAATATTAAAAATATTATTAAATTTAAATTTAAGGTGGAGTTGTGATTATCCTTAATCTAGAAGATCAAAGATATTTAGTTGATTTATTTAAAGTAAAAAGTATAAAAGCTCAATATCAAAATCTTTGCTACAATATCGACCTTCCTAATCTTTTAACCCATCACACGTATGATGATTAGAAATGCTTCTCTTACCAACTTATGCTTTATCTCAGTATGTTAATAACCATGTCATGGTCATCATTATATAGTAATAATGATACATTTAACTAAAATTTTAAAATATTTTATTTAAAGAAATTAATTAATTTATGTTATCATTCTATTTATTTGATAAAAATATTAAAAAGAGAAATTTTAGTAACTCTTAGTTATTATAATGAAATTTACCTTTTAAATCCCCAAATGGGGTGAGAAGGGGGATCATCCTGCCCCTTTCGAGTGACACCTGGAGGGGGTAGGTGTCAATATAGAGGGGGCTCCCCTTCCGAGTGACACCTGGAGGGGGTAGGTGTCAATATAGAGGGGGCTCATTTGAATGTTGAAGGGATTCATGTTAATGAGGAAGAGTGTGCGTGGAGGCCTAAAAGTTCCAGTTTTAATGGAGTTTCTTGGTGGGAGGTTTACCACATTCTAGAGGTGGCTTTTCTCGAGCCCAACATTCATGGATGATATGGGGACTAGTCTATATTCGATATTTGTGGGGTATGTTAGATGTAAGCTCAATCATTATAAATTTAATTGCATCTTCACTATTATCTACGCAGTCGGTCTGGGGAAGTGTTGGCTTGTGGATTTCTTTGAGCTTGATAAGGTGTTGTTCACCCCCCTTCAAACTCATTTTGCTTAACTTTGGTGCAAATTTTGTTTTTTAGGTGAGGGTTTAGCCATGCTGCATCATCGAGTAAGAAATCATTGTGGGGGGTGCAAGGAAAAATCCATTGAAACACTGGTTCACAAGAGAAATTCCAACCGAGTCATTTGATGGAGGAACAAAAATCCCAACTAGATGGCTTTCCTAAAACAACGAAAAAGGCTATAGGGTCGACTTATGGCTTGAACCATTGCTAGATTTTGAAAATTCTCTAAGGAATACTCCTCATGGAGCGCTACCAAACCCAAGAAAGCATACAAATGGTTATGGCAGCCATTGAAGAAGATATAAATAGCACCCATAACAAGCTAGACATTAATTTTGATGCAGCCAATACTTATATGTAGGCGGGAGACTCACCTCATGATGGAAAGGACCAATTAATAGAATCAATCCACATCGACATTACTATTTCCTTTGAATCAAATCCTTAGGTTGAACTAATCTTAATCTTAAATTTCCAATTCTTCAAGTGTGTATGCAAATAGTTAGTACTTTTCATTTAGTCAATAGCTCATTTGTTGTTTATTGTTAATCAAATGCTTTGTTGTTTTTAAATCATCTTACAAGGAAAATGCTCTAGTTTCCCTTTGTAGGGTAGGCTTCCCCACCTTGATTTGAAAATGTTAAGTTTTGATTCTCTATCTTAAAACTTAATTACTACTTTTCTGATGAATGACCTAGTTTTCCTTATTGGAGGTTAGGTTAGTCATCCAAACCTTTTTATACTATACACATTTTCTATATACATTTTATAACTAATGGAAAAACATATTACTAACTTAAAAACAAAACTATTACTTTTTAAAATAAAGAGTTGTTTAAATAACTTTTATATTTATTTATTCGATTTCACTAATTTAGAATGTAAATATTAATATTAATATTATATAATTAATTTTAAATATTTAATAAAATAAATAAATAAATTTATTTGTAATATATATAGTTTTAATTTTAAATTTTATAAAAAAATTACATTATAATTAACATAAAAAAAAATATTTTAAAAAAATTACCCTCATTTTTTTATTAAGATAGCTATTAACTTTTAGATTATAGATAGATATATAAATAGATAAGGATTTTTATTTTGGAAGATTTATTCTTTATTGATTTAATTATAAGTGATTTATAAATGATGGTATTATGATTATTGGCTAATAATAATAATAATAAAAGAATTAACACAAAAATATTTATATAAAAAATATAAGTGATAAAAATAATTAATTTTTAAAATAAAAATTAAATTTATGAATTTTGAATTAAAAGAAGAGAGATTATATTAAAAGTAAAAAGCAATTAAAAAAAACATGTAAACTCATAAAATAAAATATTAAAACTAAATGAAAAGTAATTAAAAAATCCATATTGATTCATAAAACAAAAAAATTAAAAAGAGTATAAATCTATCTTAAACTTGGTTTATCAAAGCACCAAGAAAGATCAAATTTTTGGAGGCACAATTTTTTAGATGTGTACAAAATTAAGTTAAAAAAATTACACCACGAGAAACTAAATTTCTCTAAATACTTATAGATTGAATTCGAGTTTAAGATAGATCTATAATAATATATGTTCTCAGCTTAATATGATCTTAATTGTTAAACCAAACTATATTTTTAACTCTTGAACCAAAATGTACAACATAAGTAAAAATTTCTAATAAAATTTAAAAAATCAATTTTCAATATCAAAACTCTATTCAATTATACACGTCCCAATGTCTTCACTTCTTTTATATATATATATATATATAAGTATGTTCACT
The DNA here is from genome assembly GCA_027924585.1 of Larix kaempferi. Classification (NCBI taxonomy): domain Eukaryota; kingdom Viridiplantae; phylum Streptophyta; class Pinopsida; order Pinales; family Pinaceae; genus Larix; species Larix kaempferi. The sequence continues at coordinate 3,706,506 of BSBM01000018.1, read as the reverse complement.
ATATGTGTTAACATAGGTATGTTTTGAATATACATGGTAATGTGCAGTCCATTTCATTCATTAAAGTTGTGATACTAGTTTCGTACAGATCGTTTTTAATATATTCCATAGACCCTCAAGATATCAAACCTACACCAACAACCGAGTCTAGTCAAGTTTGGCAAACGAAGCAACTGCAGAGCAGCACTGTGGACAAATTCAGTGGATAACTTGTATCGTTATGGTGATATTTCCATTACTTTAATAAACAGTTGTGATATTCCCATTACTTTAATACAACATCGTACATACACAATTCAGTGGATAAATTTTACCTTTATGGTGACATTTCCATTGCTTTAATACAACAGTGTACAGAGACAATGTTGATCCCGAACATGCACAATCTGTAAAGGCCAAATGTCTACAGAAAATAGAACGTGCCAATCATTTCTCATCTTCTGTTAAAATGATTGATAGGAATGAAGCAAAATCCATGTAAGGACGTAGTAGATAATTTATTATTTAGGTCAGCATCATTTATATCTTAAAAAATTGGATCTCTTTCAATATTTAATAAATCCAAATTCAATAAACTTATTTATATATATATTTAATATAAAAATTACTATATGTTAAATTAAAATGATAAGTTTAGATATATATTTAAAAAAAATTAGACTTAAAAAAAATTTGATATTTTCATACTTGATAAATTTAAAGTTAAGATAAATTTACATATAAAATTATTATTACTTATTAAAAATATCATATTTATTTAAAATATGATAACATCTATATTGTATTAAGTTGTAAAATACCATAGGACTATAAATCAAATGTCTTAGATCCTATAAAGTTTATTTATATTTAAAAGATTCTATTTTAAAGTATAAAGTTTTTTAATGATTTGCCAATTTCTATAAAGTAACATTTACCAGAAATGGTTAATTACAAAAATATTTTAAAAAATAAAAAACCATCGCTACTTACGATGTGATTTTATATATATTCATTCCCAGAATCTTCTGCCTAATGTCTCTCTTGGCTAAACATTATCCTCAGAATATGCCAGTGGGGACCGTGCAATTAAAGCAAGTTTAGAGATGCAACTTTGGAGTCTACCACTAAAATATAAAAGCAAAAGGTATCTATATTCAACTTATTTGGTGTAATCAAGGTGACAAAGTTATGAATCTTATGATTACTAAGTGGATTTTTAACAAAGTAATGTATTTTGGTTTACAAAGAACTATATGTTAATTTGAAGGGATAATAAATAAGTGGGAATAATCTTTGTATTATTTTTAAATTGTTATGTCCCTGATATTTATTTTTTAGTCGGGCAGATTAAGTGGGGATGGCAAGGGCGGACAACGGGCAATTTATAAGGTTGGCACAAAGGTTTTATTATTGGGTATTTTTTACAGGTCTAGAAATTGGTATTTTTCGTGGCTATCGTTTGTGCTGTGCACGGTGACGTCTTCCTAGGTATGTGTGCCCCAGGCCCCGACGGCCGGGTGTCATCACCTGCTTTCAAAGCTGCTACCAGCTCTGGTTCCTTCTTTATTGTTCGGGTATGGTCTACATTCAATGCGATGTACGGTATATCTTCCATCCGCTGCGGCCATGGGATCCTCCGTCCTGGTTCAACACCCTTGTCACATGGTATGGTATGTCTTCCATCTGCTATGGCCATGGGATCCTCCATCCTGGTTCAACGCCAATGTCACATGGTATGAGGCTTCAGCTTCGATTTCCTGTATGGTAGAGGCTGGGTGTCCTTACCTGTGGTTGTTGTTTGGATTTTTTTATAGTGGTGGGGTATTGGAGCTTTGGGGGTCAAGAGGTCCAGTGGTCGGGGGATATGGCAGAGAGGGTATGCAAATATACAGTGCTGGGACAGTGGGGGTCGACTGTAATTTCCAGCAATTTGGAATAGTTATTGCATTATCTTGAAGGTATTTTAATGGCGTGCCAGAGAGAGGGGGTTCTATTTTCTGGGACAAGGTCAGTTTTATGTGGCGTTCTCCTGTGGATTTTTGGTCATGGCTTCTACTGGTGGGCTCTCTCCTTTGCACTTGTGTATTTTCCCACGATTTCTGGTTCAGTTGGCAGTATCATTTTCCTAGTTGTTAGTGCAAACAACAATGCTATGTTGGATTGTTCCAAGATATTGGACATTGGTTCTCTGGTGTTGTCAAGGTGCTTGGTGCCTAGGTATGCTTTTTCCTTTTCGCCCTTGCTGGTGTCTCGTCTTAGGGATTTTTCCATTGTTTTTTTCCATTAATATTCAAAGATTGTGTTTACTGTGAGAGGTTCCAGCAATGGATTCAATTAAGGCTGTCATGGGGTTGCACTTGGCCAAGAAAAGGATTGTAAGTGCTTAGGCCAAGCGAGCACAAAAATACCATATTAAACCCAAGCCAAATTCCAAGGGCCAAGGACGTAAGTATATTCACTAGGTGTATATGCATGAAAAATGTTTAGGCTTTGGACTTACCCCAAGTTCCTTCCATATAACAAACCAATATGCCATTTCAAATTACCACAATCCTGTTGTCAATCCACAACGAGGTAATAACGCACAAGATCAAATTGTCGGCTTGTTTGATGGCCCTAGGTTGATAAAAAATAGGGAGTTGCAACAATAGTAAAATAAACTTGTGATTAAACTGTAAAAAAAACATGGGTACAAGAGCCATGGCATTAGTACTCTTATTCTTCCTTAAAACACAACATCGAAAGATTCAAAATTTCCATTTAACAACCGAGTTAGGATCGAATTGACTTTTATTTTCCTAGCGATCTGCTTCAAGCCTAGGGATTTTGCTGCAAATTCAAATGTTGCTTCTAGTGAACTGCATTTTCTTTCTAATGCATTGACCCACAATTCGAATCCAAACTAAATTGGGAAGTATAAGTTCCAAATGTCCAAGCCAAGCCCTGCAACCAGCTGGAAAGAAATTAGTTTCTAGACCCTACCCTCCTAGAGCATGCTATGTGCGCGTTCTTGTCCCAAAGATACCAATGTTTCCATACTTGGAAACTCTTCGAAGAGCACACAACATTGCAAAACGACTCTGGACAGAACTAATCACCCACATAACATAAACAAAATTGTGACTCATGAAGAATTCAACAGCAAAGGAGGTCGCACGTGGGTTCTGAACAGGAATGAGGCCATGGGAAAGAGTTTTAGCAGCAAAGGAGGCTACACGTGGTGTTCATGCCAATAGGAAAGGAGAGCAAAGTCCAACAATCCCACATGCACGAGAGAGGAAAAAACAATAGGGCCTCCCCTTTGAAAAACAATGTTATAAACTCAGACATACGCAAATCGTTGGAGATGGCATGTGTCACGCATGCACTGAGTGATCACTTGACAGTTGTAGGTTTAGGTGTTTTAGGCTTGCACTGAACTCACTAGGTAATGAATGCGTGGTTATAAATTGGCTTACTTCTCTTCGTCATTTGTCAAGCTATGATGACATGATATTATAAGGAAGGCCAAGCTTTAATCATATATTTTTTATTATTTTCACTTCCTAAAAATTTATACAATGAAAAACCAACGCATGAAAACCATATAAATAATTACTTTTTGTGGAGTCTTGCACGATTCTTATTTAATTGTGGGTTTGCGGGAAATCAAGGCCTATAGCACAATGAAGGGTTCAACAAATAATATTATATGGATGGGGCTCAGAACCTTTATGTCTTAAACGGGCTATTTGTTTTCAAATTGCCATCTCATTCACTTTTTAATTAAGGCCTACTTTGCAATTATTCACACTCCATCGAAATCCCGCCTTTAGGGTGGGGACCTTCCGACCCTATCTCAAAAACAATCAACGTAAATACTGTTAAAATTTAGTTATCTAAAAAACAACAGCCTCGAGAGATTTCACTTGATAGAACCTTCTTGACTGTCTAATGCAATTTGAGGGTGGCAATTTATTGTTGAATGCAGATTCTACTAATTGCAGTCTTTCACTAAGGATATTATCACGAAATCTTGATGGAGCTACCAAGTGTTGGCGTTATCACTCGATTATTTCTCTGGTTACAATTGCATTTTCATTCAGCCGTCAAGAATTCAGTGTTAGATTATATCTATATGTCTTTTATATATTCTAAAGGTCATAGGAAGAATGTAAAGAAATCAGAGCAAACAAATGATAGAATAAAATAGGGAACACAAAATTTATTTTTAGTGAGATCTTATTTATATATATATATAATGCAATTGTTTGCAGTCATGATCTAATCAAATCTGTTGCACAATTATGTGAGCATATTCAATTCTTGTGCTTGTACTACTATGCATATTGAATTTAAAGATTCGATTCTATCTATAACTAAGTCTCCGTTCCAAGTGTAATCCTGCTTATAAAGTGGAGCATAGTGTAATTGGTCAAGGGATTAATCATAATTTTCAGAACATAAATAGTTTAGTTAGTGGGTCATAATTTGACTAAGAACAAAAAAGAACCAATGTTGTCTTTAGGCATCACATGTATTATGGCTTTGAAGTACCTTCAGGTTCAAGGCCTTCTCAAAGAATCTTATTTTGAACTTTCCCATGCTTCATCACATAAGAAACATAATGAATTCAAATTAGATTACATTTCTCATCAAGAAAGAGGACAATCCGGCAACTAATTTTTTCTCACTTTTGTCTCCTCTTTCTAGATAAAATTCTTGGTCATAAATTAATGCCCTAAATGCTCATGCCAAAATTTAAACTGTATAAGTTGGAGTTACTTCCATTGTCTCTATATTTATCATGAGTATTTGATAATCTGCATTGATAATGTAATTACTAGTTAGATATATGATAAATTATATCTCTTGTGCAATTGCTTTAACTATAGACTGTGAACAATGCACAAGAACAACTACATGCACTATTTAAAACACATTTTTGGAAATGGAGAAAGCTCTGACTCAACTTCAACATTTTTTGTTTTTTTTCCTTGTTCGCATGCATCCAAACACAACAAATTTTTTAATAACAAGTGAAAATGGAGCATTTTACACACATGAAAAAGAAGAAGAAGATGTTGCAGCTATGTTTTTTTGGGGGGGCTCTGCTATCTCCACATTTGCATAATGTGTGGTGTTTAAATGATTTTTGTAAATGGAGAAAGCTCTGAATCAACTACAACATTTTTTTTGTTTTTTTTCCTTGTTCATACATAGACTATTGTTACACAGTTTCAAACACTATACACCGCCATTACAAGTGTTTGATCCCATCTATACAATCGATTGTAATGTAGTTTTAAAATTCTAACTCTATTTCACAAGTACTACTACAACACTATGGTTTATGATACTTGCAATATAAATACTTTCTTTTGTCTTTAGCAATCCTTATCCGATCTGTTACATGCATTTGTCTGTTTGCTTTACTCAATGTTTTTCCTATGTTGCATAAATAATCATTATAGAAAATAAAATAGTAAAAAACACAACTTTTGTTTAGTGCCTCTAGTTATTGTTCTTTCTTTTTGCAATTCAAAACATCTTTTAGAAACAAATTCTTTGCTATCATCTTCTGAGTTTTGTCCTTTTGCAATGTTGTTTAAAATCATGCAAATGTTTTCTTACACAAAATAATGTATATGTCTTGCACTTAATTATGGTATCTGAACATAGACAGAGTTCAGGTCCAAAATAGAGGCAAAAAAACCTTGGGACAACCTTTACTTTAGAGTTGATCACATCCTATGTTTTTGAGTGAGGTATGTTGATATGTACAGATTTTTTGGGATTTATAGCTAGCTATGTTGTTTTGCTACTGTTTTTTTTCCTTAAAATATTTTGATTAGAATATCTTGCATTTGAAACTATAGTTATTAGCACTATCTCCACCACCCCATAGTATTTGTTTGGTCACCATCATTTTATATACGAGAATCACAATGCCATCATCCATGATTTTTTGAATTGTTGATCAATTTGATTTAGTGCATTGTATTTCAAGTATTCTCAATAACTAAATCATACTATCAACTTTTAATGGTTTATATGTGGCTTATTGACCTTGTTTAGATGAACTGGATACTGCCACAACAACTACCAAATGAAAGGGTTGTTGTTACAATAACATCAAGTATTCCTCTATAATGTTTAAAAGGGATTATATGCAAATTGCTTATTTTTGTTGAATGAATTGATTCATTGCAATTTTCTTTATATTTTTTTAATTGTTCAATCATGTTTGTTTTTAGCCTAGCCACTAAGAAAATCGTGCCTAGTTAAAAATAAGTCCATACCCTATCTCCATACCAATTCGTCTTTTGTATGAGTGACTTCAATGTTATGGACTTGATAAGAATTGCTAATGCAACAATTCATGTTGCATGTTTCATGGTGATAGTCCACACAAGTAATCATTGAGTGATATGTAATGCTTTATATTAACTTCTAAGGTAATCATGTTGTAATTTATTAAAATGATTGTTAATCTGTAATTAATTATGTTTTTGAAACATCAATAGCATGTTGTTGACCTTGTATTACCTAGTTTTGGCATTTTTGTTATGGCTAAAGTTGGTCATGATGAGTAGGTATTATTTAAGCATGATGTGATTAAATTTTTTTATTCAAAGTTGTATTCAAAATGTGTTTGTATTTGTAATTCATTTAATTTAATTTTTTGGTTTCCAACCTATTAAGCATTTGATTACCTCGGGGGTAGTCACGACAAGATTTATATATGCCATTTCTATATGTGCTTTTTAAAGTAAGAACATTTTTTATTATTATTATTTTAACTTATTGCAATATATTTTATAATATTTAAAATATAATTATGATCGTGCTTTTGTTATGTTTATATGTATTAAAATGGATCAATGTTTATAGAATACTTACAATAAAACATCAATAACTATGGAAGAGATGACAATGCCAAAGACATTGCCACCTTGTAGCTCTTATTTTATATTTAAATTATAATTTTATTTTTAATATTTATATTTTATAAATAAGATAGATAATTTTTATTAAGAAAAAAAATTGAGTATAATTAATTTTTTAATTTTTATGAAAACACAACAAAATATATTGTCTTTTTAATTTATTTCCACGTGAATACAACTAGCAATTGTCCAAAAAAAATTGAAAAGATGATCAATAGAAAAAATAAGTATAAATTTAAGATAAAAATATATATAAAGATAAAATAAAAAACAATAAAAAAACATGTCATTTAAATTATTGGAGAACTCTTAGAATTCCAGCCAAAAAATATTCGCTAGCTAACAAATATATGTTAGAATTTAGGAAAAAACAAAAAAAAGAATATTTAGCATGCAACCTTAAAATTAGTCTGCAGAGTGTGCATTCCCTAGATGGGGTGGTGGGGGAGTCGTTATTTATGCTGGTGACTTCGTGAGTCCCGAGTCATCTCATGTGGGTATGTCTTTATTACAGGGGAGTCTTGATTCATGCAGGTTACTGAGTCTCATTCATATTCATGCCCGGTGAGTCGTGCCAAATCTTAAATCTTATGACGTCTCTAATCCGCCTCTTCATGAACAGTTGGCGTAAGCGAATCCGTCATTTGGCTCTCCAGGCGTGTCATCTTTTTAGTCTTATTACACAAGCCCAACTGTCAGTCAACGTTGCGAACGTTGCTTGTAATGATAAATGTACCCAGTCTCTTCTTTTTTCTTCGGAACATTCAAAGTATAATGAACATGGGATCGGACTCTTTGCAAGAACCATTGCTTGAGGAGACGGAGGGAAATGGCAGCGAAAACTGGTCATTGGGATTCCCAAAGGATGCAGGGAGACGGTTCTGGGTGGAATCAAAGAAACTGTGGAGGATTGCAGGGCCTGCCATACTCACTCGACTTGCCTTGGCAGGGACGAATGTTGTTACTCAGGCGTTCGCAGGTCACTTGGGCGAGTTGGAATTAGCCGCCATCTCCATTGCCACTACTGTCGTCGTGGGATTCAATTTTGGATTCCTTGTAAGTTCCCACAGTGCTCTTTTTCTTACTGTTATATTTGGATCCTTTTAATGCAGGCAAGCGGTGGTAGGTTTCGAAATGAATAAGTTTACAATTTCACAGTATAAGTGGTGTTTTCTAGTCATGATTGATTGATTATAGATAGAGGGTAAATATGATATAAGGGCATTGGAGAGGTAATAGAAGTTCCTTGTGGCCCAAAGAAAGGATTTCATATATTCTATTGCTGATGTAGTTGTGACTGTATTTTGACATGGCAGTTAGGGATGGGAAGCGCCTTGGAAACCTTGTGCGGCCAAGCTTATGGTGCTAAGCAATACAACATGATGGGAGTATATATGCAGCGTTCTTGCATTGTTCTCTTTTGTGTTGCGATCCCGCTCTTACCGACCTATATATTTGCCACCCCCATTTTGAAGCTATTAGGACAGGCAGATGATATTGCTGAATTAGCCGGAGCAGTTTCAATCTGGTTTATTCCTCAGCATTTTGCATTTGTATTCATGTTTCCAATTCAGAAATACCTGCAGTCGCAGTTGAAAAATATGATCATTTTATGGACCGCTGCAGCCACATTGCTGCTTCATATTTTTCTAAGCTGGCTCTTTATTGTTAAATTGGATATGGGACTTATCGGAGCAGCTATGACATTGAATTTAGCATGGTGGTTGCCTCCACTTGCCCAATTTTTTTATATCATCGGTGGAGGTTGTCCCCAGACATGGACTGGACTATCAAGACAAGCGTTCGAGGATTTGTGGCCTTTTGTCAAATTATCTGTCGCATCTGGTGTGATGCTATGGTTAGTTTCACACATTTCGATCTTGAAACGATTCTTAATCAATATAAATTTTTTGTTGACAAAGATTTGTTCAGAACAAGGAGCTGACATTCTTTTTCCTGTCAAATAGTTTAGAAAATTGGTATTACAGAGTATTGATCATTTTGACAGGGCATCTACCAGATGCAGAAGTTGCAGTCGATTCCCTTTCCATCTGGTAAAACATATTTTCAGTTGTTTGGTATTAGAATAATGGTAAAACATATTTTAAGTCATATTTTAACATACTTGATATTTCATATGTTACAGCATGAATGTCAACAGTTTGGAGATGATGATACCACTGGGATTTTTAGCTGCAATTGGGTATGTTCATCATACTAGTATTTGGAATGCTATCGAATAGCCTAAATAGCCTGTTTCAAAATTTGCAAGGGTTGCATTATGCCTCGAGTAATTTCTGGCTTGTTAATGCAGCGTAAGGGTTGCCAATGAGCTAGGGGCTGGAAATGGAAAAGGAGCTAAATTTGCAGTGATTGTTTCCGCGAGTACTTCAAGTGCGATAGGGATTGTCTTTCTGGTTCTTATTGTTGCGTTTCGCCAGGATTTGGCTCAGATATTTACAAGCAGTACAATCATCATCCACGCGGTTTCTAAATTGGCAATTTTGCTGGCATTCACTATCCTCCTTAACAGCGTTCAGCCTGTACTTTCAGGTATGGAGAATATTGTGTTTTACATTTCAATATTGTTGTATTGAATAGTTTTGTTTTGATAGAGAATATATTGGAATATTAAAAACGCAGTTAGGATATAATTTATTAATTTCTTAAGTTTAGACTAACTAGGTAGTGTTCTAATTTTGGCTTATTATGCCACCACATACCATAGTTTGATTTGTCAAAAGGATCTTTTTGGTCAACTCATCTTCCTCTTTTTTCTCTTCAAAAGCCATGATTACATTAATTTTTCATCACTCACTAGCTGTTATTCTTTATTAAGTGAATTGGTGAGCTTTTTGACTAATTTGGAAGGTGAGTTTTTTACTTTGGAGATTTTATGCTTTTAGTAAGCCTGCATTTTTTAGCTTTTCAAACCTCCTTCTAAAACACTTGAATTCTCTCTTGAAAATGTATTATATATTCCAAACATATTGATTAATTCTCAAGTAAAATTATCTTATTAAATCTAAATCTAAGCGATCTAAATTCTCATAAAATATTGTATTTTATTTTCAATATTGTAAAATTGATAAATTTTCTGTTTAAAATTTTGAAATAAAAAATTTGTTTTTTTATTAAACACTCTTAAGATTTTGTGTTTAAAATTTAAATTAAAGAATCTAATTTCTTAATATTAATAAAAATATTTACATGATAGATTCCCTAGGTCATAAAGTTAAATAACATTGAATTGAATTAAATTAAAAGGAGAGATTCCCTATCCTTAACTTTATACACCTAATCTATAAGCTACAAAGTTAAATAAATGTTGAATTAAATACACTGCTAGACATTGACCACTGATGTCTTACCTTACCCTTTTAACAGATTTGTATTTGTTGCAATTCGTTATCATGTAGATGAATTGAAATGACATAGTTTGTAGGGTTTGAATCTAGAGATAAATTTAACACCCATAGCACCCAATGTTGTTACTGCATTTTGATTTTCAATCAAACAATATTTTTTCTAAATTCTTGTAATTTTTCTAAGGGTTAGCTGCCCGTTTATTTTCATAGCTCAACGTGCATTTTTTGTTTTCAAAATGATTTTCAGGGGTGGCGGTTGGATCAGGATGGCAAGCTTATGTTGCGTGGATCAACCTTGGTAGTTACTACGTCATAGGAGTCCCGTTAGGCGTGCTGCTTGGTTGGGTCTTTAATTTAAGTGTCTTGGTGAGTACAATACATCATTTATCTAGTCATTCAGTTTTCAGTATAAGATAGTCGATGAGAAGTCTGGGCTATGAACACCTGCATTAACAAAATCCAGAGAAATAAAAGACCGAATTTACACTGCAGGGAATATGGATAGGAATGATATGCGGAACAGCGGTGCAGACTCTAATACTAGCTTTTATTACATATCGTTGTGACTGGGAACGAGAGGTAGAATACACTAAAACAGGAATATGGATCTTGTGTTGTGCCTAGATTAAATCAACAGTTAGTTACTGATTGTAGTTATGTATGTGCTGTTAAATTTGCAGGCGACAAGAGCTATTGATCGTGTTAATATATGGTCTACCGAAGATCCTGCTCAAATCACATCGCAGGAGGTTAGTAACACATATTTCTATAAATCTAGTAATGTTAACAGGTCAGTTGAGTTGTTTAAGTTTTGTATTTTTTATTTGACATTTCGTTTTGACAGTCGAGAACTGCCGGAGATGAAGATGGTTTCCGTCCGTAGATAAAGCTTAAAAGATGCGACACCGAAAGCCTGTTTTTATTAGATATGGCGATGTTCCACGATGTTTATGGGTGTAAAATAAAAAAAAATTCCGGAAAGGTGAAGGATTTTTCAATTCTTTGAAAAGGGTTATTTATTGGATAATTTTTTTAAAGTCATGAGAATTTGAATTTGTGATTTTTCAATTACAATTTTTCATCTCATTTATTCATTACCAATTGCTCTACTTCAATTAGCAAGGATAAATTCACAAAATATAATATATTGAATAAATTTTTTTAAACTAATATTCAAAAAATTTGAATTTATGATCTTCCAATTACAATTAATTATAATTTGTGATCATATTAATTATCAATATTCCAATATGATATATTGGAATGTTTTTTATAACAAACCCTAAATGTGTTATGCAATTTTGTTAAATTTTAGGTTTTCTTTTTAGAGAATGACAATGTAATAACATAAACACATACACGCAAGAGAGAGAAGGACAATGTAATAATAGAAACACCTAGAAACACGAGAGGCACAATGAAAAATAACTGGCTTTGATAGGAAGAAGGATGGCGACCACCGAGTAAAGAGGCACACAACTACATCAATATGAAAAACGTGCACCGTGTTGCTTATGTTAAATATTTTTTTAATCCATTTCAATCAGTTTCTTATAGTAAATGATTTTTAAACAATATTAATTAAAATAAAAATAAGGATAATTATTAGGTGCATTGTTTTTTGTGGTAACAAAACATCTTATAAATGAATGTTATGGTCAAAGATAAATGTGTAATTGAGTTTGGTTTAAATGTAAAATGAGATTTAATAATGGATATTAAGACAAAGAAAATAAGTAAATTCTAAAGTGATTATAGAGGAAGATGAAAAAAAAGTGATACATGGTTATTGTATAATAATGATCCTAGTTTTCTAATGGCCTTATATTTTGGGCATATGATTGGTATGATGAGTGATGGTAACTTTAATAATGTTGTAAATTATTTAGAATGCTTGTTGTGCTTGAGTTAAAATGAGTAATTAAGTATATGTTTTTTTAAGAAGTAGTATGTGCATGATTGGTTGTTCCTAACACCTTATAGTTTTGGTTCAAATTGTAAATCCTAGCTTATTGGTAGGTTGTTTTCCCTAGGATTTTTATAAGCCATGTTATTCATGTTACATGTTGTAGCGTAATAGTACATGTGGTCATGTAAAGTGAATACCTCTCATTCGCAAAGAGGATGTGGCATCAAGTTGTGGAATAGACCACTACGATATGTACGTGGGGGTGGCAATTTTAAGTATAGACTAAACTTATGAAAATCAAAGATAATGAAAGAGCCTTTGATGTAGGGGGAGTAAAGGTAGAAACCAAGTCCCTTTAAAGGGAAGAGATAATTTGATTGGTGAATCATATACATAAAAAATATTCCTACAGCACTGGTGAGTGCAATGGATGGAAACCCATGTATCCTTAAAGATGGTCTCTTTTTTATGTAGACATTAATCGTGTGTTGCGTTTTTGTAGCTACAAAACGATGAAGCCCATAATGAAGAAAGTTCTAGTGAGTGTGCAGTATAAATCAAAATTAACCTATATTTCCCCATCATGATGGTTAGTGGTCACTCAAAACCATATGTTATGCCAAAAATTTCGTGGTACTCTAATTTAAACCAGTTTGTACCAGTAAGCATGGTTAGCCAAAACCTCTTGTTAAAGTGCAAGGTTTATGGTCATCCAAAACCACTTGTGATGGTTATGGGTAAGCCAAAACCCTAGAAGGTTGTAATGTTTAGGGGTAAACCACAAAAACCCAAGATGACTTATTATGAGAGGAAGTAAGTAAAATGAAACAGTACACTCAAAGCAACAAGGTGACATGAAGATCAGGAATGAAGAATAAAGATCACTGATGATACACCCAAACAGAACCCAAGCCATATAAAGACAAAGGCTAAATATGAGGCAATCCCAAGGATGAAAACCAATGAAAATGAGAACATGGTTGATACATTCACTAAGACTTTATTAAAGATAAAATTTTGTATTATGTAGAGATATGTTAGGTATCATAGATAATTAATTTCTTCATTACGGGGGATAGTTAGAAATTAATAAATAAATAAATTGTTAGTAACCACCAAGAGAGTTATAGGTGCCATGAATTAGATAGGTTAATTAGATAGATGACTCAACCAGCTTCAGTTATTAAAATAAATTTTTAATAAATAGTTTGGTTGAGCATCATAAACTACATGTCAATTTCTAAAAAATTTCAAATTGATTATAATCATATTTATGAAAATATTTATTATTCATGTATATTTCAATTCCATTATATTTAAAACTAGATTAAGAAAGAAAAATATATATATATATATATATATATATTATTTTTTTAATTATTTAAATTTATATATATTTAAAACTAGATTAACAAAGAAAAAAGAATATATATATATATTTTTTTAATTATTTAAATTTAATTTTTTTAAATTAGATAATGGGTTACTTGAGCGTTGTGGCCCTTGGTACTTGGACATTGGCTCCAGGCATTTTCTCTACTTCTTCTTACCATGAAAAATTAGGGTCACTTTGAAAATTATATTCTCTCTTTTAATTGATATAATTCCTCTTCAAAATATAGTACACCTGCTATAACATTACTTATTAAACATAGTACACTGGGCAATAACATTACTTATTACTTTTTATTTTTATTCTAGGGGATTGTTTTCTTTTTTAACATATTTTGGGTTGATAGTCTATTGTATAACATTACATATTACTTTTTATTTTTATTTTTGAAGATTGTTTTCTTTTTTTAACATATTTTAGATTGATGGTCTCTAGTATAAAATATTTTTTTAAAAAGTTTTTATGATTAAACTGAAAATTTAATTTTTTTTACATATTAAAAAATTTACACCTGAAAAAATTTGATTGCTCTTCCTCAATTTTGAAAACTCTAAATTATTTTCAATCTTAAAACTCTAAATTTAATAAATCTATACTAATTTATAAAAAATCTAAAATTATTTATATTTATAATTTTAAAATTACATACTATTCATTAAAAAATGATAACCATAAACTGTCAACTACTCATCCACTAATGAAAAAGTCCAAATTGAATGCTTAAACCCATCAAAATGAGGAAATGGCATTCAATATCTTTCTCCATAGAAGATTAGACTCAACGATAGAAGATTTGACTGCTTGTTGTGGAAATCTTCATTGTTGTATCTATGAGTCCTTTTAGGTTAACCAAATTTCTCTGTAAAATATTAGAGTGTTAGCTTCCGCACGAGGGTGGAAAACACACTCCGAGCGGGGTAAAGACTTCACCGAAAACCTACGAATATTTAAATTCAGATTTAAGAATTGGCATTAACAATGATTGGTCATTGTTTAACTCTCGTTGTTTAATTTAAGATCACTTTATGTTCCATATATCATGTGCATCTTGTTCATTGACGAAGTATTTGTCCCGTATAAGAACGTATGCAGGAGGCGATGGAAAGTGTGTACTACATGATTGCAAGTCCCTCTTTGTTAGTGTATACATTTTTTAAAGTAATGTTATAATATTTTTTTTAGGGATAGAAGTATTTTTCCATCAACAAAAAGGGATTTATCTTATTGTATCAAATGAATTCATTGTAATAAGTTTCTTTTACATGATTTTGTTTCTTATCATGTTTGTAATTTTTCTTCATTATTTAGAAAACTAACTAGGTATCAAAGCTAAAAGATCTTGATTTTTTTTTATATAAATAATTTATGTTAGATACCAAAAGATATCAAACTACTATCAAGCCTTAAGCACAACCACGCTAGTGTAGAGAGAGAAATCCAATGGGCATCATTGAAGTTTGAAGCAACCACGTAACCACCACTACTTAGAGATGCCATCGTTGTGGAATTCTCTCGCATCACTACTACATGAGGGGGTAGTTTACGACATTTATCTGAAACGAAATTATACTTTGGTCTGAAACTTCCCGCTTACTTTATGAAAGCATTGTAGCTTACTCATCTAAGGTGGAATTTTCATGGGGTTTAGACATAGCTAGGATTTTGATAATGAAGAAATTTTGGGAACCATTGGGGTTCTCTGTGTTATCTTGGTAGGCTTTATGGTAGGTTTCTTTTGAAGAAAACAAATAAGCAAATGGAAAGAATTGTAAGTTCCTAAACATCATAGTTGGTTTTCTTGGAGGGACACTTCCAATAGGTTCACTATCAATAACAAGCACGATCCCACCTACTCGGAAATAATTAATGTAAACGATTAATTAAAGAGGTTTAAAGTTTCTCTAGTTTGGAATCAACCAGGGTGGGGTAATCATATTTGGCCCACTAGTAAATTTATCCTTTGCTTTGAAATCTTGTTTTTATATAATTCAATCAGGATCAAGCCTAATTTACTCTGAAATTGAACTCTAAATGGTTGACATGGATAGTGAAGAACAATGGTGAGGGAGGAGTAACCCATTTGGTCAACATCCCATGCCTAGAAACTCAGAGTGCTTGGGTGCAGGATTTTATTCGAAAGCCTAGATGACAAACATAAACTAGATGGATCTAGCCTGACTAATTGTTTGTGCCTAGTGTGGAAGAAATAGATGTGCTCATGGACATCTCGCTACAGTGAGAAAATAAGTGGCTACTAGACATCCTATTGCACCAACAAACTTTTAGCATCCCCCAATTTGGGGAACTGGTGATTTATGATGGCAACCAAGCAAGCAATAAAGGAATTCAACTCTATAAAAATATGAATTTTGTTGAGCCAGTCTTCAACTCGCTAATCAACATATATATATATAAATTTTGACAAGAAAATGGAATTAAAATTGCTCACTCAGCCACCACATATTACACTCTATTCAACGACGTAGATTTGTTTGACTTTCCCATAGCTTTACCTTCCACATCAAATCATGTCCATCCCTTGTTCAATCCAACGGAGCAAAGTCTACCTGGAAACGTTTTTCTCTGCTTAACTTTAACTGTGAGAGCATCTAGGAGGTTTTGGTGCTAGCGCTAGGGCTTCTTATCAAGAGTTCGATTAAGATGGTACCAGGACCCGACGATGGAGTTGGATTTGTAAATCGCTTCAACCTCCTCAGAAATATGGACTATTATGCTGAGATCAACAACCAAAATGCTATTGATAGCTAGACGCAGAGTTTTGCCAGCAATTACCAGGGTTCCAAGCTATCTCTTGCGCTGATGGACTCTTCAATGTTTTTGCAAATTCATTCTCAATCACAGAAACAATAATGAGTGATACAATTAGTGAAGATTATCACAACAAAAAATGGTTATCTGGAAACAAATAGCTTCATGAAAACCGACAGAGTATAACTACTCTGTTTCCTTATTCCAACAACAACCAAATTCGATTACAGTCCCATCTTTTAAAGAATCATCAGAATCTGTTATTGGATCCTGACAAATAGGATCTACAACATTGAAAGATCACAAACAATCTAAACAACTAACAAATGCTAGCTCCTTAGGGATTCGAGAGCCAATTTGACAAAATAGCCATTATTACAACACACCTCACCATCACTCAAACTAACTCAACCTAATCTAAAACACAATAATAATAAAATTTATTCTCCTTCTTCTCGATGCTCCTGCATCAGGCTTTCGGGCTTGAAAAGATTCATGGACTCCTGTCCATGAGTTCTTCTACACAGGTGCCACTTTTCTGTAACATTGTGGCTGTCAACCATGTCGAATCTTCCACTGGATGACCTACCCACTTCACCAAGTATTCAAAATACTCTTTTCCTCTAGTTTTCTTCTGCACTCTCTTGTCCAAAATCTTTTCTGGCTGTAGACTTACCTTAGCTAGCATCTGCTTTTGCCATTGAACCTGTTTTCTGACTTCACTACTGTCACCTTCTTCAACCGCTCCTTCTATTGTACCTGCATTGTACTTATACAAATCTGCAACATTAAAAATTGGAGAAATTCCCATACCTGCTGGCAATTCCAGTTCATATGCATTATTTGAAAATTTCCTGAGAATTTTACAAGGTCCAATTTTCTTATATTTCAACTTGTTGTACTCCCCCTTCGGAAATCTTTCTCTCCTTAGGTGTGCCAAAACTAATTCACCAACTTCAAAGCTCTGTTCTCTCCTCTTCAAATCTAGTATGCCTTTGTATTTGATGCTATTGTCCTGTAGTTTTGATTTTACCTGTTCATGGACCTCATGCATTGTTGTAGCAAAGTCCTCTCCATCTGCACTTCTTCCTTGAGCTCTTCCTAAATCCCTGAGTTCATAAATGCCTCTTGGGTGCATTCCATATACAATCTGAAATGGACTCTGGCCTGTGCTCCTGTTTGGGGAATCATTGTAAGCAAATTCAGCCTGAGCGAGTGCTTGATGCCACGGCTTGGGACGTTCTCCAACTAAGCTCCTTAAAATATTTCCCAAACTTCTATTAACCACTTCGGTTTGGCCATCCGTTTGAGGGTGGTATGCTGAACTGAAACTCAGGTTTGTTCCAAGTTTCTTCCACAGGGTCTTCCAGAAATGTCAAAGGAATTTAGAGTCTCTATCAAAAACAATGTTTCTTGGAAGCCCATGCAATCTTACAATTTCCTTAAAAAACAAATTGGATATATTTGTAGCATCAGTAGTTTTGAAACAAGGGATAAAATGTGCCATTTTGGAGAATCTATCAACAACAACAAAAATTGAATCATGGCCCTTCTGTGTTTTTGGCAAACCCAAAATGAAATCCATGTTAATTGAATCCCAAGGTCTGTTGGGAATTGGAAGTGGCGTGTATAAACCGGTATTTTGGCTTCTCCCCTTTGCATGCTGATAGACTATACATTTATCCACGAACTTCTGCACATCTATTCTCATTCTTGGCCAGAAATAAAAATGTTTCAGCTGTTCCAAAGTCTTATCATGTCCAAAATGCCCACTTAATCCTCCCCTGTGCTTTTCCTTGATTAAGTTTTCCCTCATTGAGAATTTGGGAATACAAACCTGATTTCCTTTAAATAATAAATCATCTTGAATCATGTATTCTAACCATGGAGTCCTATCCCTTACTGCTATATTTTTACAAGCCTCAAATGCTTCTTTAAAATCTGCGTCATCTTCATACAAGTCTTTCATAGAGTCAAACACTGTAACCTGTATTTGATTTCCTTGCATTACCAAAGCTCTCCTACTTAAAGCATCTGCAATCTTATTGGATTGTCCACTGATATGCTTTATCACAAAAGTAAAATTTTGCAGATATTCAACCCACTTCACATGTCTTTGATTCAGTTTTGGCTGTTGCATTATGTATTGCAAGGCATGATTGTCTGAATACAAAATGAATTCTTTAGGCAACAGGTAATGCCTCCATTTCTTCAGTGATTGAACTATAGCATAAAACTCCTTATCGTATGATGAATACTTCTTCCTGGCTTCATTCAAATTCTCACTAAAATAGGCTATGGGCATATCTTCCTCACTCAATACAGCTCCTATGGCTTCCCCACTAGCATCACATTTCACTTGAAATGGTTTTTGAAAATCTGGTAAGGTTAAAACAGGTTGTTCAGTGACCTTTTCCTTCAATAGCTGAAAGTTCTTTTCAGCTTCAGCAGTCCATCTAAATGGCAACTTATCCTTCTTGATGGTTTCAATCATCGGTGCAGAAATCTTGCTGAAATTTCTTATGAATTTCCTGTAAAAACTAGACAGTCCATGAAAGCTTCTTACCTCGGAAATATTCTTGGGTGAAGGCCATTCTTGGATAGCTTTCACTTTTTCAGGGTCCATCTTTAATCCCTCCTCAGAAATGACAAAGCCAAGATATATAAGTTCAGACTTCAGAAATGAACACTTTTTCAAATTTATTATCAATTTCTCTTGCTGCAATTTCTTTAAGACATGACGCAAATGCCTCAAGTGTTCTTCTTTGGATCGACTGTATATTAGTATATCATCTAGATAAACTATAACAAACTTTCCAATAAATTCCTTCAATACCTCATTCATTAATCTTATAAAAGTGCTTGGTGCATTTGATAAACCAAATGGCATGACAAGCCATTCATACAACCCATCGTTTGTCTTGAATGATGTTTTCCACTCATCTCCCTCTCTGATTCTGATTTGATGGTAACCGCTTTTTAAATCAATTTTGGAAAAATACCTTGCACCCTGTACACAGTCCAGTAAATCATCTATTCTAGGCAATGGAAATCTATATCTAATTGTTATTTTGTTGATGGCTCTTGAATCAGTGCACATCCTCCAGGTTCCATCCTTCTTTGGACTTAAAACTGTTGGTACAGCACATGGACTAAGGCTTTCTCTGATTAACCCGTTGTCTAACAGTTCCTTCACTTGATTTCTAATTTCTTCATTTTCCTGAGGTGTCATTCTATATGTAGCCTTGTTTGGCAAATTTGATCCAGGTATCAAGTCAATATGGTGACTGATACTCCTCTTAGGTGGCAATTCACTTGGTAAATCATTCACCACTATATCATGAAATTCAATTAACACATCTTGAATCTCAACACGCAGATCTGAAATTTTAGTAGTTGTAAACACTACCCTAGGTTTACAAACCAAAGCAAAATTTACCTCATTATCCTCCATTTGCTATAGAAATTCTTTGCCACTCATCAACAAAGCTTTCGGATCATTAGTTCCAGTTGTATCTTATTTTTGCAATGGCAGCAAAGTTTGGTTCAATCCATCTTTTTGAAACTTGTAGACATTCCTCTTACCTTCATGTATGCCATTTATGTCATATTGCCAAGGTCTTCCCAACAAGATGTGACACACATCCATTGGAATCACATCACAAAGAACCCTGTATTTGTAGCTGCCTAACTGTAAATCTACCTCACATTGTTCATTTACCAACAATTGATGGTTTTTTTGAATCCATGACACCTTGTATGGTGTTGGATGCTTAGTCTTCTTCAAATTTAACTTCTCTACCAATTCAGTGGACACCAAATTATCTGTGCTTACGCTATCAACCACTACCTTGCAACACTTCCCTTTAACTTTGCATATGGTCTTAAATAAGGCTTTCCTTTGAGCTGGTTCAACAGGCTTTTTCTCTGACTTCAGCAACACTTTCTTTAACAAAAGAGACTCACCTATCTCAGGTACATTCTCAACCTCTTGTTCCTTTGCTTCTCCTTCCACTGTTGGAGTAACAACAACATTTCTTGAGCCAGTATCCTTGTTCTCTGGACACTCAAAAGATCGATGTCCCATCTTGCCACATTTAAAACATTTGAATTCTCTTCCTCTGCCTCGGCCTCTTCCTCTAGGAGAGAATCTTCTTTCTTTAAAGTCATCCTCCCAATGTCCTTGATGACTTGAACTGCTAGTTCCTTCTCTTTGGGTTGTAGATCTCCCTCTATTAAATTGTTGTCCTCTTCCTTTGTTAAGACCTCTTCCTCTATTTGACTGCCTCCTTGCAATCTTGTCCTCTGCTTTCAAAGCAAGCTGGTAAGATTCTTCTACTATCTTTGGAGTCAGCAGGATAATTTCATCTTGGATATCCATTCTCAAACCATTCACATGCTTGGCTACCTTTTCTGTAGTATCTTGTACATAACCTGCTCTTATATTCACTTTATAAAACTCTTTGGTGTACTCTCTTACGGACATCAGCCTTTGCCTAAGATTTTGCATCTGTCTAAATAAAGAGAGCTGATAATCTTGGCGTAGAAACTTACCTTGGAGTTTTGTAACCATCCGGTTCCAACTCTTGATTTTTGGCTTGTGCTGCCTTCTCCATTCTGCCTATATACCGTCCCACCATAAAGATGCATGCCCTTTGAGTTTTGTCACAGTGAATTTCACCTTCTTTTTGTCATCCATTTCTTCATAGTCAAAGAACTTCTCCATATCGTTGATCCAGTCAACAAGCTCTTCAGGATTCAAACTACCACTGTAGTTCGACACATCAGGCTTAGGTTTCGAGGTGGATCCCAAAACTTGCTTCAACATCCTCAACTCAGTTGTTTCTTGAACTGCAGTCTCTTCCTCTTGAGACTCTTCATCCTCACTAACATCATTAGGATCCCTTTGTCTGTCACCTTCTATGACATCCAGCCTTGCCTCCAAACGCTGCATCAATCTCACTACCTCAACATTTGCTATAGGCCTTCTACCTCCTCGACCTCTTCTTCCAACCTGATAAGCCATAACTTGACATGAAATATCACTCTGAGATCTCAATTGATGATCCTGTTCTTCCAGCAATGATACAGGTGAAAGATAAACTCTGCCCCACATATAATACTAACACTCAACCAATCAAACTTCTACTCTGATACCAATTGATGGCAACCAGGCAAGCAATAAAGGAATTCAACTCTATAAAAATATGAATTTTGTTGAGCCAGCCTTTAACTCGCTAATCAACATATATATATATATATATATAAATTTTGACAGGAAAATGGAATTCAAATTGCTCACTCAGCCACCATAGATTACACTCTGTTCAACGACGTAGATTTGTTTGACTTTCCCATAGCTTTACCTTCCACATCAAATCGTGTCCATCCCTTGTTCAATCCAACGGAGTAAATTCTACCTAGAAACATTTTTCTCTACTTAACTTTAACTGTGAGGGAATCCAGGAGGTTTTGGTGCTAGCGCTAGGGCTTCTTATCAAGAGTTCGATTCACATGGTACCAAGACCCGACGATGGAGTTGGTTTTGTAAATCACTTCAACCTCCTCAGAAATATGAACTATTATGCTGAGATCAACAACCAAAATGCTATTGATAGCTAGACGCAGAGTTTTGCCAGCAATTACCTGTGATAATCCTCACAGCAGATCTAAGAGATGATGTATACCTCACAAGAGAATGATTATGATTAAGCAAGAAAATAGAAGAAGAGTGATCAATACAATATAATGAGCAACAGAATAATATGGTACAGTAGAACTCAGATAGAAGCAATAATACTTCACACACACTAATTAATTAATCACAATATGGACAAATAAATAGTACAATGGTAGAGAGGATTCGAATGCCTAAGGTGGCAATTCGAATTAGCCTCTCAGAGTGATCATAAGATCAATAGAGTGTCATTGGAGCACAACTAGGTGTCCTCATGATCATCGGAGCACAAATGGAAGTCTTCATCATCATCAGTGGAGTCATCAATGCTCAAGTAACTGTCAACCATCAGTCAAACTAACTCTGGTAGGTGTAACTGAGTGTAACTCAATGTAACTAAGTGTAGCTGAGTGTAAATTGAAGATAACTGGACTAGTAGGTGAAGAAGGGTGAGTTGCTCCCTAAAATCAAGGAAGAAGGGTGTATTAAGCAACTGGAGGGCTAAAAATGAATAGTGAGAAGCTCCTGGTGGCTGGCTAACTGAGGGCTAGGTGCTGGACTGATGACTAGGATGCATGCAAAATGCATGCAAACCCTAGAATGCATGCAAACCCTAAAAGTGCATGCATAACTGAAAATGTAAATGATCAAAATACTGGTGGGACTAGGATGGAGTATAGGAATATCCTAACATTACCAGGGTTCCAAGCTATCTCCTGCGCTAATGGACTCTTCAATGTTTTTGCAAATTCATTTTCAATCACAGAAACAATAATGAGTGATATAATTAGCGAAGATTATCACAACAGAAAATGGTTATCTGGAAACAAATAGCTTCATGAAAACTAAGAGAGTATAACTACTCCGTTTCCTTATTCCAACAACAACCAAATTCGATTACAGTCCCATCTTTTAAAGAATCATCAGAATTTGTTATTGGATCTTGACAAATAGGATCTACAACATCGAAAGATCACAAACAATCTAAACAACTAACAAACGCTAGCTCCTTAGGGATTTGAGAGCCCATTTGGAAAAACAACCATTATTACAACACACCTCACCATAACTCAAACTAACTCAACCTAATCTAAAACAAAATAATAATAAAATTTATTCTCCTTCTTCTCGATGCTCCTGCATCAATTTAGATGGTCCTCCTTACATAACTTGCAAGGAAACTTAACCTTCTTCTTCTCATTCTTACCCGAGATGGTGTTATTGTTATTATTTTTGCAATCCCTTGCTTGGAATTTTTATTGTTCCTTAATTACTATTGTATAATTCTAAGTAGTTACTTTACATGATCTTATGAACTCTGTCCATGTGAAAATCTCTAGAATCGTATAATTTTAATAATTGCTTTCTACACTTAATGATTTTAATGATTGCTTTCTACTGTCAAATGCAAACATGTTTTGGAAGGATTTTGTTTGAATAGAGTGAAAATATCTAGTCCTATGTATGGTGCTAGCGTCGTATGGTATTGATCTATATATATCTTGGACCCCAACAAGCCAAAAAAACCTACACAAATGACAACTTTTGATGTTAGTGTACATATATTTAAATGTTAGTGTACATTTTTTTAAATTGACAATTAACATAAATTAAAAAAATCGTGTACATACCTGCGCACATCTTTGATTGTTGATTATAATCATGGATTAGATGTAATTTACACCATTGGACAACCTCTGCAGCTGAATGAAATCGTGTAGAAGAATGGTTCATTTTCCATCTTCAAAGTGCTCTTTTTACGCATGCTCCTGCACCATCATGTTCACCTTTTCCATGTCCAGTTTCAAAGAAATTCCAGTGATGTTTAATGTTCAATGCTTTATGAAGTCGACATAACCAATAAAATGATCGCGAAGATTTAAATTGTCCCTGTAATGTCCCCATTCAAATAAATGCATAGTAAGACAATCCCATCAATCCTACTAGTTTCCTAGGTTGGATGGGCACATGTGGGATGGTAATAAGGAAACTAATAAATGATATTTAGACATTAGAAGGGTTCAAGCATTTAATAAATATGATGAATAAATAAATTCAAAAGAAATTCTAGGTGGCAAGTGGTTTTGGAGACATGTGGAGGTGGTGGGACCCACACTAGCTTGATTTTTCAATGACACATGGCAGCTCTCTCTTGCCAATTCGAATTCATGGGAAGGTGAACACTCTTGGGTGAGTTGGTAAGTCATAACACATGGCATTGAGCATATTAGGTCGAAATGGGAAGGAATAGTAACCTCCATGGGAGAGGAAGAGTCAAATTGGAGACTAGTGGACACATGGGCTAGATTCCCTAGTTTTATGACAACAATAACGAAGCATCTATGACATTTTATGACAAAATTCAGACCTAACTTCTTACACCTGACCATTATGACATGTCAGCCCCAAAAATAGGCTCAAGAAGGCGGTCATGGAGTTGGAGGAATCTAAAGAGACTCAAATTCGAATTTGGGAGAAGATGGAAGGTTGGAACTAGGAGACAAGTGGCAAATGAGGAATATTTTCTAAATGGAAAATTATTGAATCTATTGAGAGGATTTAGACCCCTTGAAGGATAATGTTGGTTATAAAATGTAGAAATCAAGTATGAGAATGGCTTTTGATGATTTGAGAAAAATTGCATTTGTGAAGAGAGAGCTAGTGGATGACTAGTTTCTTGCCTTAGCCAATTTCGAGGGTGAAAGATTCCCATCCAAGTTGGTGTTTGGAGAGGCCACTCAGGTCTTTCATGGTGCTTTAATGGAGTTTGTATTTGCAGGTAGCAGCTACAGGAAGTTTCATGGTTTGTTTTAGTGCAGCATTTTCTCTCCACCGTTTTCAGTTTTGAAGGCATATTCGTGCTCCTTGAGGGAGGGCGTTTTTGGTGAGCACTTGTGCTTCTTGAGAGAGCTTCTTATTACATATTTATGATTGTAATAGCTTCATATTCTCTGTTATTCATATTCAGAAATTCTCAGGTCGAAATACCCACTGGTTGTATGCAAAACTATTGATTAATGAGCAAACAATGTCCATTTCCCCAATGCATTGATGTATGACACTATAATGTTGATTATTTTGAATGGATGGATGATTCTCTGATATATTTGTGATAAATATACTGCCATGGATTTTTTCTACAAGTTTCATGTACTGTACTTGAGCATTTGAAGCATTTTTACTCAGTTTAGTTGTATTGGGAGGTGAAATAGTGCCATTTCCCCAAGGGTCGAATTGGGGATTTTTGCTGTTGAATGTGAGAGAGTTAGAACAGTATTAAAAATAAATTAATGGTGCATATGAGACCTTAATAACATACTTAACACATTATATACCTCTGTTCATAAATTTGTGGGAGTTTGGAGGCATTTGGAAGGCCATTTGCAGTGTTACCCGAGGGGGATTTGAGACACAAATTACTAGTCAAAATTACATATATTGATCAGAATACAAATCAAGTTTGCAGTAGTATTTGGAGGGCCATAAAAAATCCCTGAACCTTATATTCAAGTCTAAATACCATTCATACACTCCTACAGAATATTTGGGAGCATTTGGGTTGATTTGGAGGTCAAAACAGTAAAACTAGTCAAAGGTCAAAATTGGAAAAAAAAGTGAAAAATTGGGCATTTTAATAAAATTTGAAAAATGGATATTACAAGTGGTATCAGAGCATGGTCTTGGCACCTGATGGTATTAACAAGAATCCAAACAAATAAAACACCACCCTTTGAATCAGTAGTTGAAGAAGTTTTGGTTGAAGAAGAGATAGTAGCAGAAAAAGAGTTTTTTCTAAAACAATGGGTAGAGAGGAGGAGGAAAAATTAAGACATAAGGAGGAATTTATTGAAGCCTTAAAACCATGTTTTGAAGGACTTACCATGGTTATGCTAGATATGAATAAACAAATAATGAAAGGTTTCGAATTGTTGGGTAGCCAACTTTCAGGCAAAGGGATGATAGGAGATAATAGTGGTTCACACTCAGGGGAAAAGATGAAAGGGAATGAGCATATTTTCTCAAGTACAGGACCTCATAATAGACCTGATGAATTTCAAAGCACACAAAGGCATACTGCACCTAAATTTCTCACACCCAAAGAAGAGCCCAATCTTGAATTGGATTACAAGAAACTAGTAAATGATTGGAATGATTTGAATGAAGAGTGTAAAATAGGTGTACCACTCAGTGACTACATTGATGCTATGCAAAAGATTAAAATGAAGGGAGACAATAGGAGTCCATTCCATAACAAAGAATTGAATAGTGCTATTGGAAAAATGTCACTTCCTACTTTTGATGGTTCTTCTCAAAATTCTGCTAACACTTGGGTGCAAAAATTGGATGTATATTTTCAGCTGAATCCTATGTTGGAAGATGATGCATTAAAAATGACCATTTTGCATTTGGAAGGAGATGCCAATGAATGGTGGTTTCATGGGCTGAAAACCTTGGGTCATAATCAAGTTAAAACATATGGAGAATTTGTTGACAGGGTACTAGAAAGATTTGAACAAAAAGATCCAGAATTGCCTTTCAAAGAACTAGCTCAATTGAAGCAAACTGGGTCCCCTACCGAATATATGTTGGACTTTCAAAAATTATCAGTCAAGGTGGATGATGTATCTATGGGAAGATTAGTATTGCTGTTCATTGAAGGTTTGGCTGAACTCTTAAGAGGTTTGGTCAAAGCCCACAAGCCAACTACATTAAAAGATGCAATGAGCTTGACTAGGGATCTCCAAAATGTGCTTCCTAGAACGAGATTTCCTCCTAAGCCTAGCTATAAATTTGAAAAGAAACCTTGGAAAAGGGATGGATATGATAAGAAAACTTGGCAAAGAGAGTCATTTGAGAGGAATAAAAAAGAGGGACTAAACAGGGATGAACTTAGAAAAAAGAAACTATGCTTCACATGCTTCCAACCATGGACACCGGGGCACAAATGTACCAAAGGAAAGGCTCAATACATAGAAGTATTTTCTGATAATGAGGGGTATGATGGGGGCATGGATGAAGATGGACATATTTCATATCAAGAAGAGGCATATGAGACAGCAGTAGAAGAGGAAAGACAAGAAGAAAATCAGCCTTCACCGGACAAAGCAAGAATGGCAGTGCTTTCAGCAGTACCTTGCTATCATACTATCCGATGCAAAGGTGTGGTACAAGGACAAAGAACTTCAGTTTTGGTAGATGGAGGAGCCACTCATAACTTCATTGATGCAGAGATGGTAGAGAAAAGAAAGATACCTATTGAACCATTTGATGGCTTCACAGTTGTCATTCCCGGTCACAACACAATGCAATGCAAAACATGGGTTCCAAAGCTGCAAGTCATTGTAGGTAACTATACTTTTGTTGATAGTTTTTATGTGGTTGATGTTGCTGATACTAATGTGGTTTTGGGAGTGCAATGGTTGTATTCAATAGGAGAGCATACAGTAAATTATCAAATTCCCGAAATGAAATTCCAAGATTCAAAAGGAGTACAAAGAGTTGTGAGAGAGCAACACACTTATCCAAATCAAGTAGTGACTTGCAATAGCATGAGATCTATATTGATGCATGGGGATATAGAATGGGCTGCTGAATGTCATATTACATCTCCCAAGCCAACTATAAATATTGTCAAACACCCAAAGGAGATAGAGAAACTTTTGCAAAAATATGAAAAGGTTTTTAGAGACCTTCCACATGGTAGGCCACCAGATAGGGGGGTTGAGCACAGTATTGTTTTGGAGGAGGGTACTTCACCCATTCAGATACCACCTTATAGACATCCTAAAAGGTTTAGAGATGAGATTGAAAAAGCTATCCAAGAACTCCTAGAGTTGGGGCTCATTAGACCAAGCTCTAGCCCTTATGCTTCTTCAGTAGTGCTAGTGAAGAAAAAAGATGGAACATTGAGAATGTGCATAGATTTTAGAGCCTTGAACAAAAAGACTATCAAGAATAGGTATCCTATTCATAGGATTGATGAGCTCATGGATGAGCTACATGGGGCCAAATACTTCTCAAAAATTGACCTTAGATCAGGGTATCACCAAATTCGAATGAAAGATGAAGATGTGCAAAAGATCGTTTTTCGATGTCATTTTGGCCACTTTGAATTTCTTGTCATGCCTTTTGGGTTAACTAATGCTCCAGCCACCTTTCAAGCATGTATGAATAGGATATTTTGCAAGCAACTAAGAAGGTTTGTTTTGGTTTTCTTTGATGATATTCTCATTTACAGTAAAACATGGGAAGAACATTTGCAACAGTTAGAGATTGTGTTGAAAATCTTGCAAGAAGAGTCCTTATTTGCTAAATTATCAAAATGTGAGTTTGGGATGAAAGAACTACTGTATCTTGGGCACATTATTGGGCAAGAAGGAGTGAAGGTACACATGAAAAAAATCAGCGCTATCTTGGAATGGCCATCACCAAAAAATATTACCGAATTGAGATGCTTTATTGGCATATGCACCTACTACAGAAAATTTGTGAAAGGGTTTTCCAAGTTGACTTATCCACTCACTGATTTGAATAAGAAGGATGCTTTCAAGTGGGATGAAGAGGCTGAAAAAGCATTCCAAAAAATTAAAGAGGTAATGAGTAGTTGTCCCATACTTGCACTTCCTGATTTTACTAAACCTTTTGTTGTGGAATGTGATGCTTCAGGTGGAGGAATAGGAGCTGTCCTAAAGCAAGGACAACACCCCATAGCCTTTGAGAGCAGAAAGTTGCAGCCTCATGAAAAACTTTACTCCATCTATGATAAAGAAATGCTGGCCATTATGCATGCATTGGCCAAATTCAGACAATACTTGGTGGGCAGCAAGTTTGTGGTGAAAACTGACCATAATAGTCTAAGACACTTTCTCACCCAAAAATATCTAAATGAAAGGCAACAAAAGTGGGTAAGCAAGATTCAAGCTTATGATTTTGATATTGAATATGTCAAAGGAAAGAATAATATAGTAGCAGATGCTTTGTCAAGAAGGCCTTCCTTTTCTCTCATGGATATTGCCAAGGATTGGAAAAACATGCTACTAGTTGAATATGCCAAAGACAAATTTGCTTGTGATGTGTTGGATGGAATCAAAGGGGATGATAATTATAGGATTTTGAATGGGATGATATATTATAAGGGAAGAATTTATTTAGTTCATAACTCCAAGCTCAAGTACCGAATTTTGCAAGAAGCACATGATTCCCCACTAGCGAGCCATCCGGGGATCTTCAAAACTTATAGACAGTTGAGGCAAAGATTTTTTTGGAAGGGGATGAAGGAAGATGTTCAGAAGTATGTGAATGAATGTAAAGCATGTCAACAAAAAAAATCAGAACTTACATGTCCAGCCAGCCTATTACAACCATTGCCCATTCTAGAGCAAAAATGGGACAGTATTTCCATGGATTTCATCACCGGATTGCCTGAATCCTTAGGTAAGGATTGCATCTATGTGGTAGTTGATAGGTTGAAAAAATTTGTTCATTTCTTTGCTGTTACATCATATTTTAGTGCTGCACAAGTGGCTGATATTTTTTTCAAAGAAATCTTCAGATTGCATGGGCTCCCCAAGAGCATTGTCAGTGATAGAGATAGTAGATTCATGGGTGCTTTTTTGCAAGAACTTTTTAGATTGGTAGGCACTCAATTGACTCCAAGTACCAGCTATCATCCACAAACTGATGGACAAACAGAGAGGGTAAACCAATGGTTGGAAGGATACCTAAGAAACTATGTGGGAGGGCAGCAAAAAGCATGGGCAAAATGGCTACACTTGGGTGAGTTTTGCTACAACACCACTTATCATATGTCAATAGGAATGTCTCCTTTCAAAGCATTATATGGTTATGATGCACTTACATTTGCTGACATTATATTTGGTAATAGTAGAGCCCCAAAGGCTAAAGATTGGGTGGAAGAGAGCCAAGAAATTTTAAAGCTCTTGAAAGACAATTTGCAGGTTGCTCAAAATCAACAAAAACAATATGCTGATAGACATAGAGAAGAGAGAACCTTTCAAGTCAATGATTTAGTATATTTAAGGTTGCAGCCCTATAAACAAACATCTCTCAAAAAGAATGGAGCAGAAAAATTAAAACCAAGGTACTATGGGCCATACAAGGTAGTGCGGAAGGTTGGAGAAGTAGCATATGAACTAGAACTTCCAGAAGGAAGTAAAATCCACAATGTATTTCATGTTTCTTGTCTTAAGAAAGCTCTTGGTCAGCAAATCATCACTTCAGAAATACTTCCTCCTTTGGATGATGAAGGTCAGCTCACACTTGTTCCGGAAAAGATTTTGAAGACACGGGAAAGAAGGTTGAGGAGTAGAATCATCAAAGAATATTTAGTGCAATGGAAGGACTTACCAAATGAAGATGCCACATGGGAAGAGGAGAAGATTTTGTAGCATCCAAATTTGAAATTGCTTGAGGACAAGCAATCTTGGGTGGGGAGGACTGTAATGTCCCCATTCAAATAAATGCATAGTAAGACAATCCCATCAATCCTACTAGTTTCCTAGGTTGGATGGGCACATGTGGGATGGTAATAAGGAAACTAATAAATGATATTTAGACATTAGAATGGTTCAAGCATTTAATAAATATGATGAATAAATAAATTCAAGAGAAATTCTAGGTGGCAAGTGGTTTTGGAGACATATGGAGGTGGTGGGACCCACAATAGCTTGATTTTTCAATGACACATGGCAGCTCTCTCTTGCCAATTCGAATTCATGGGAAGGTGAACACTCTTGGGTGAGTTGGTAAGTCATAACACATGGAATTGAGCATATTAGGTCGAAATGGGAAGGAATAGTAACCTCCATGGGAGAGGAAGAGTCAAATTGGAGACTAGTGGACACATGGGCTAGATTCCCTAGTTTTATGACAACAATAATGAAGCATCTATGACATTTTATGACAAAATTCAGACCTGACTTCTTACACCTGACCATTATGACATGTCAGCCCCAAAAATAGGCTCAAGAAGGCGGTCATGGAGTTGGAGGAATCTAAAGAGACTCAAATTCGAATTTGGGAGAAGATGGAAGGTTGGAACTAGGAGACAAGTGGCAAATGAGGAATATTTTCTAAATGGAAAATTATTGAATCTATTGAGAGGATTTCGACCCCTTGAAGGCTAATGTTGGTTATAAAATGTAGAAATCAAGTATGAGAATGGCTTTTGATGATTTGAGAAAAATTGCATTTGTGAAGAGAGAGCTAGTGGATGACTAGTTTCTTGCCTTAGCCAATTTCGAGGGTGAAAGATTCCCATCCAAGTTGGTGTTTGGAGAGGCCACTCAGGTATTTCATGGTGCTTTAATGGAGTTTGTATTTGCAGGTAGCAGCTACAGGAAGTTTCATGGTTTGGTTTAGTGCAGCATTTTCTCTCCACCGTTTCCAGTTTTGAAGGCATATTCGTGCTCCTTGAGGGAGGGCGTTTTTGGTGAGCACTTGTGCTTCTTGAGAGAGATTCTCATTACATATTTATGATTGTAATAGCTTCATATGATCTGTTATTCATATTCAGAAAGTCTTAGGTCGAAATACCCACTGGTTGTATGCAAAACTATTGATTAATGAGCAAACAATGTCCATTTCCCCAATGCATTGATGTATGACACTATAATGTTGATTATTTCGAATGGATGGATGATTCTATGATATATTTGTGATAAATATACTGCCATGGATGTCTTCTACAAGTTTCATGTACTGTACTTGAGCATTTGAAGCATTTTTACTCAGTTTAGTTGTATTGGGAGGTGAAATAGTGCCATTTCCCCAAGGGTCGAATTGGGGGTTTTTGCTGTTGAATGTGAGAGAGTTAGAACAGTATTAAAAATAAATTAATGGTGCATATGAGACCTTAATAACATACTTAACACATTATATACCTCTGTTCATAAATTTGTGGGAGTTTGGAGGCATTTGGAAGGCCATTTGCAGTGTTACCCGAGGGGGATTCGAGGCACAAATTACTAGTCAAAATTACATATATTGATCAGAATACAAATCAAGTTTGCAGTAGTATTTGGAGGGCCATAAAACATCCCTGAACCTTATATTCAATTCTAAATACCATTCATACACTCCTACAGAATATTTGGGAGCATTTGGGTTGATTTGGAGGTCAAAACAGTAAAACTAGTCAAAGGTCAAAATTGGGAAAAAAAGTGAAAAATTGGGCATTTTAATAAAATTTGAAAAAGGGATATTACAGTCCCGCATATCCATCCGACCATATCCAATGTTCATTGAATTTAACTTCACGTCTTTTTAGTGAATCATAGAAAATATTTTCAATACAATGTTGAACAAAATGTGTATCGTGTGTACGATCATCGCTGATATAAAAGTGATATTTTTTAATCGCATCTCGATTGTCACACGTGCTTTCAATTCCATCAACATTCTGTTGAGAATGTCTATATAGAAAATGGACAAATATCGAAACTTGGTTAGAATGATAGTATTCACTCTGTATCTCTTTTTATGCAGCAAATGTGTAGTTTTTTGCAAAATCAACCGCTAACAAAATTGTTCCTGGTGGAAAAATTTCACGAGATTGTTTGAATTGAAGGTCTTTCCATCGTGCTCTATGTGAATGCTTGGTGTATTTATAAATTTCACTTTCAAATTTCTTGAGAAAATCTGTCACACATATTTTATCTTCTCACAAATCAATTCTTTTGGAATGTGCATCACTAGAACTTGTAGCATAACCAATGTACTCATATCTTCTCCAATCAACGGTTACATTTAACAGTGAGTGATCATTATCGATAGGATATTTATTATGGAATAAGACCAGATTTCCACAACAATGACAATGTTCTCCATTTACACATTTCTTATTACAAAATACTTCATCGTGATCTCTCTCACATAGAGTTTGAGATATGAATTCACGTATTGTGGGCAGAGGTGGTGAATTTGTCCAAAACATTTTATCAAATTCAAGAAACGTGTAGTAATATAATTGAAATTGAACATGATAATGGCACCAACATGTGTCACGTATAGTAATAGGTCTAACATACCATGGTTTTTGTTGCACAAATGTAGTGATTGACACATTAATTCCACGATGATCTTCCTTGAATTTATTGAACAATTGTACTTGTGTCATTTCCATTATATGTTTTGTCTGCTTTCATATACCCCTCGTGATACTCTTTGTCGTATCACATCCCTTGAATTTGGTGAAACTCGAGCATGTGCCAACCAATATTCCCGTACAATATATTTAACACCTGCTTCCATTCTATCATTGTAAGGTTGTCTACAAATAATTGCCAAGCAAGCAAGTTCATCATTTTCATCTATTTGTGAGAAAATAAATCTGATTTTTTCATATTTTTTAACTTTGGGCGAATAAAAGTGATATTTTTGTTTGAAATTTCACTTTTCACTAAAAAGAAAACTTTTAGAGAATTATGTTAGCTTTCTATTCATTATTTTTTTAATTTTTTTTATTGAGATTTGATATGTCTATTTGACAAATGTTTGACAGTGTGTTCTTATAAAATGAAAAGACTACAAAATAGTCATGTTTTGTCGCAAACGTAAAATCATTGTTAAACTTGTTTTTTGCAAAAACAAAATATGCTACGACAATCTACACATAATATACTACTGAATGACTATAAGTTTGTAACCAATAGATCTATATACTAATTATTATATTTTTTTGAATTCGATCAATGGAAAAACTTTATCGATTTTCAACATGTTTTGTGTCGCAAATATTTTCTCTCAATTGACTATAAAACTAAAAAATCTACGAATATCCTTTTGTAGTAGACACGCCAATTAACTGCACCATATTTGTTTCAATTTTTTTGGTGGTGTATTTTTAACACTATGGATTTTTCATTTCACCGCATTTTGAAAGAGATGAAACCAAACTCGACACATGTTAAGAAAAAAATAATTAAGAATATCAGATCACACCTATACACAACAAAATCTATACATACGGAAAGTAGATTCAATGATGAAACTAATGGTATCAGGTCCGACAGTCGCTTTGTAGTGTAAGAGATTGTTTTTACCTTCCGAAAATGGAGAAACCTGAAAACTGTGCAGAACCGTGAAGTTTTCAAGTTTCAGAGGTTATTCGGCCGAAAAACCTTTTTCCGTAACGGAACTGTTATTTACAACAAAGGTTATTCGACCAAAAAACCAAACGCAAAAAAAATTTCGTCGACCGGGAAAAAAAAAAAACAACGTTGTCTATACTTGTATAAATAAAACTAAATACATTCATTATTTTCGCATATTTCTAATCAAAATATTTTTGAAAGGGTTTTTAAAGAAGATTTCTTTTGCAAAATGAGTTTTTTTTACAAGGTATTTTTCTTCATATTTCTTTCCAAGGGGTACATTCAAAGAGTTTTTTCCTAAGGCATTTTTGCAAAGGAGTTTTTATTCTAAGGTATTTTTGCACTTCTTATTTATTTGCAAAGGGTTTTTTCAATGAGTTTTTTTTTCCAATGTATTTTTGCAAATATTTATTTGTAATAGGTTTTTTCAAAGTATTTTTTTTCCAACATATTTTTGCAAAGGAATTTGTTTTTACAAAGTATTTTTCCAAGTGTTTTTTTCAAAGAAGGTTTCTTTCAAATGGTGCATTTAAAGAGTTTTTATTCCAATGTATTTTTGCAAAAAAGTTTTTATTCCAATGTATTTTTTGCAAAGAATTTTTTATTCCAAGTTATTTTTGCAAAGGAGTTGTATTATTCCTTCTTATTTTTTTGAAAGGGCTTTTTTCAAAGAGTCGTTTTCCCAATGTATTTTTGCAAATGAGTTATTTCTTTGCAAGGGGTTTTTTCAAAGTATTTTTTTTCCTTGATATTTTTGCAGATGAGGTTTTTTTTACAAAGTATTTTTCCAAGTGGTTTTTTCAAAAAAGGTTTCTTTCCAAGTGGTGCATTTACAGAGTTTTTATTCCAAGGTATTTTTGCAAAGAAGCTTTTATTTCAAGGTATTTTTGTAAAGGGGATGTATTTTTCCTTCTTATTTCTTTGAAAGGGTTTTTTTCAAATAGTTGTTTTCCGAAGGTATTTTTGCAAAAGAGTTATTTATTTGCAAGCATTTTTTCCAAGATATTTTTGCAAATAAGTTTTTTTTTTCCAAAGTATTTTTCTAAGTGGTTTTTTCAAAGAATGTTTTTTTTCTAGATATTTTTTCAAAGAAGTTTTTTTTCCAGTGGTTTTACAAAGAAGATTTCTTTAGAAGGTGTTATTATTCTTTTCCAATGAGTTTTTTCAAAGGTGATTTATTGTCAAGGAGTTCTTATTTCTTTCCAAGAAGGTTTTTTTCAAATGAGATTTCTTTTCAGGGGGTTTTTCAAAGGAAATTTCTTTCTAAAAAGTTTTTCTTCAAAAGACTGTTACGAGATTTTGATAAGGTAAAGTAAATTTTAGTTCATGTGTTTATAAATTTCGTAACTGTTTTTAAATCTAAATTTTGTTTTTTTACTATAAAGTGATGATTCTTTAATTTATCATCTATAGATTAAACAATCATGGGCAGTATGAGAAACCGTCAAAGAAAATATGATCGTAAACGTGATGATGATGATGATGATAATAGAGAAAAAAAAATTCATATATCATGCCAAAAAAGCAAGGCTTGAAGAAACGCAAGCAACAATTATTGAAGATATAAATACAGATTTACATGATAATGTTGATGAAATGGAAATTGAAAATAGAATCCAAGAAGAACAAATTGAATTTTAAGATACTATTGTTGAAGATGTAAATAGTGATTTACATGCTAATGTCGATGAAGTCAATATTGAAGATCAAGTTCAAGATCCAGAAATTGGATCTGGTATGTATATATCATGTATTTTCCAAATTCATTTTTTATAATGAATTGTATTTTTGGATATATGTTAAATTAAATTTAACTTGATGTATAGGTACTTTCACCATTGATGATGAAATGTTAGAAGACATTGATTGCAACAAATATGGAAAAAAAAATACCCTAACATGTTGCACGATATCATGCTTAAAATTTTTATGATAATGTTCTGAAGGATTATTCAATAGCAGGACAAACACAAATTTTGAGATGTTTATTAGTGTCCAAGAAGTTAGAAGGTGCTACGTCATTATTGGGTATTCACAAGGCGACAAAAGAGTCGAAATTAAAACATAATGTGATAGAAAATATAGGTGATGCAATAAAAAAATTTGAAAAATCCAGGAAGAAAGATACCAGTGCTGCACGTAGAGCAATTCAGATAGCAATTGTTTCAGCTAATACTAGACAAAAACGTTTGACAACACAACTAGCAAAAGCAGTTGGAACCTTAAGAAAGGAATTATACAAACATAGCAAATTCAGAATGACATTCATAGTGTTTATTGGTTACTACTTAGTTACAGTACAAGCAATACAAAATGGGAGCTCTTCTTTCTATCAACTTGAAACTTCTACTAGTTTGCAATGATAGTGGTTTAATTGGATAAATAATTAAAACCTATTTTTCTATAACTACTTACTACCGGTTCCATTGATATTGCTTACGTTATACTAAATACTCTATCTTTATGATTCCCATGGTGAACTCTTTCCACATAAACAGAGTTCATGAACTCTATCCACATGGACAGGGTTCATGAAATCTGTCCACTTGGACAAAGTTCAACACTCACCAACTGAAAAAACTTAAAAAATCGTTTCATAAATTAAATCGACAAATTAAAAAACGTTTCAGCATACTTGTTTATTTTTCAATGCTGAAAGCCAACCCCAAACTGAACTCAAGCAATCGAAGCCGAACAATGACGAAAGCAAAACGAATCCGAGCACCGAAAAAATGAAACAACACCTGCAACCAATGAAGCAACATTAATATAAAAATTAAAAAAACATAAATAACATTACCTGCACTGGACGCTGTCCAACTCCATTCAGGCAAAACATGTTTGTCGCCCAAACAGCGAAATTGGTGGAGGAAATTTGCAAGTGGATACGGCCCAGATACAAAGGCTGCGTCTCAATGCTGGTTATATTGGCTACGAACAGGAGAGTGAAAAGAAGTGGAAAAACATGGAGGATGATTCTGGTCTCCATAACAATATAGATCTGAATCTGGTCAATGAAAACCCTGGGGAAAATAAACTTTGGAACGTGAATGGGAGTACTGGGAGTTTTGGGAATTTGAATCTCCTCGCGGCCCGGAAAGCCCCCCGCCTGGAGTGCTCTCATACCTGCACGATATTGATGCTCAGGTCGGGTGGCTAAAGGGTGAAAGCAAAGATATAAAGAAGGCCATATCTCAGTTAGCCACCTTCGTCCAGATTTCTAATTCGGACATCAGAAGCAATACTATCAAAATGCATGAATTTTTCGAAGGGTTGGTCAGCAAAATGGATTCTTTGCACAGTGGGTTAAAAATCATGGAAGCTAAGGTTGATTGCATCCACACTAGCAGGATCAACAGTCCAGCCGTCATCTTGGGCCTAGAGAACAATGAGGAAGCAGCAGTCAGAAAAAAGAAGAAGAAGAGTCTCTCTCCCAGAACTTGACGAAGGTCCAGCAACCTGTGAAGCCGCCTGGTTATATGTCTAGTTTTATCTTTTTACAAGTCCTGTTTTTTCTTCCGAGTTTAGGAAATTTTCAGAGGTGTCATTTCCCCTCTTATGTTCTGCAAAGTCCAGTTATGTTATGTCTGAAATCTGGAATTTTATGAGGTGTCTTTTCCCCTCTTATGCTTTAAGCTTTGTTGGGTATGGAAGTCGGTTTATAGATGTAGATATGAAGTCCTGAAAAACTCAGAGGTGTCCAGTTCCCTCTCTTGTTAAATTTTGGTGAAAGTTGAACTTCTAAGACTGGGACATAGGTGAATTCCCCCTCTTCTTTTGTGGGTACAGTCTCCCAGCATTTTGTAACCTACTCTTTTTTTTTTAATACAAATTATTCCAACCGTTACTGTAAAAAAAAAAAAAAAAAAAAACGCGGTCGAACAACACAAGGGGTGGCGAAACAGGGAGACAGAAGGGGTGGCGAAACAGGGAGATGAAAGTCCACCAACACAACATTCCACTCCGCGACGAACAGTCCACCAACACAACAGT
This sequence comes from Larix kaempferi, assembly GCA_027924585.1. Classification (NCBI taxonomy): domain Eukaryota; kingdom Viridiplantae; phylum Streptophyta; class Pinopsida; order Pinales; family Pinaceae; genus Larix; species Larix kaempferi. The sequence goes on along the minus strand of BSBM01000018.1, from coordinate 3,668,373 downwards.
CCACTCCAATGCGAACACTCCACCACCGAACACTCCACCAACACAGTCCACCAACGACCAGTCCACCAACAGTCCACTCCGCGATGAACAGCACCAGGGGTGTCGAAGAAGGGAGACGAAAGGGGGGGGAGGCGAAAGGGATGGCGGAGTCCACCAACAGACGTGGCAAGGTGTCAAGACGGATGGAGAAGAAGGGAGACAAAAGGGGGGGGAGGCGAAAGGGGTGGCGGAGTCCACCAACAAACGCAGCAAGGTGGCAAGAAAGTTGGCGAGCTGGGTGGCGCAGACGGGTCCAGCAGCAGCGAGGCGAGTGGCGTGAATGGGTGCAACAAATCAGGTTGGCGAAAGGCGTGACGGAGTCCACCAGCAGATGCGACCGGGTGGCCAGACTAGTGGCGAGATGGGTGGCGCAGAGGGTCCAGCAGTGGGTCACACAGCAGGGTCCATAAATCTTGCAACACGACCGAGCTTTTATGCAGAAAAGTTATTCGCCCGAATAAATAAAAAACGTCGTTCATTTTTCCCGTCCGGCAATACCTCGCACACAAATGAAGGTCTCCCTTATTTCTAACGGTGAACTGTTAAAATTTATTCGGTCAAATAACGTAGCGATTATTCGGCCAAATAACCAAATTTATTTAGCCGAATAAATTCAAATTTATTCGGTCGAATAACTTCCGCTATGTCTCTTTGGCCCTCGATTCTCATGGAAGTGTTACCCACCTTCGCATTTTCACCCATTTTTCCGTATCAAATCGTATTCGTACTCAAATTATGCTACTATCCTTCAAATCGACCCTTCACAAGTTGCGTCTCCTTGCACACTCCAAGAACCTAATGTCAATTCTTTAAGGCATGTCCTCCTCTTTGCTTCGGTGCACATCATCGATGTGTTGAAGTGTGCCCCATCGAGACTCTCCATCATACCTTGTTCATTGGCCCTTGCTAAATTGACACCTCCATGCAACTCCAATATGTCAACTTCAATACGTTGAATCTGATATACTGACACATGTCTTGTCGGACTTCATTCCCATGCACACCATTGCCAACTCTGATGCTCTAGGTCTGATACACTATTAGACTTTTACTGTCAGACCTTCCAAACTATGCACTCATTTACAACTCCGAAGTGTGAACTCCAACGACTAATTGGATTCTACTACTTGTCACTACAACGAGACTTCACGTCAAGGCTCCACCCGAACTCCTTTGATGACACCTCTGATATTCAACATCGTTGACCAATCTGGTTTTTCCACTTGTCAACATGTCAAGGTTCCTCCATGGCACTTATGTTGACAACTCCTATGCTCTATGTCGACACCCCCCATGGCAAGGACTTGCTCTTTACACTTAACCAATTTTTCATTTCCTCTTAGCTCGAATATTCTCCTGCGCAACTTTGATGCGACTCCACAGGGTTGCATTCCATCTGGTAGTTTAAAAAAATGTCCTATTACGACAAAATGTGACGCCATTACTCTTACCTCCATTCCTCTTTAATGCAAGTATGGGCATCCTTATAGCCTAACTGGTTGAATCATAAATGATGGTTGAATCGCCATGTGCCTATCTTACTAAACTGAATATCGATCCGACTGAGCAGATTTCAACCCTGCAATGGCATAACTACGTCAACTATTTTTATTGATATATACTTGGTGAGATAATTAGTTCCGACATATTAAACATTTTAACTATATAAAATGACAATTTTAACAATGTAAAAAAGCATTTGATTAAAGATTTTATAACGATATTTCATATATATATATATACTCCAATAACCAAAATATAAAATACAAATGTTTAGAAAACAACCTCGATTCTATAGCCATAGCCATAGAGGGCCATAAGCATTGGAATTTGGACATTAACAACAAGGGAGGACTTCATGATGCCGGCATAGCGACATTTTTTTTCAATAGAAAAAATTGTACTTTTGCTATTAAAAAATAATCAAAATGTACATATCAAATGTTCATGACAGTCTTAAAGACTATCATGTCCATAGAACTATAATTATGTTCAGTTCAGGAAAAGCTGATTGTTGCTAATCAACAGTTCTTTAAAAAAAAATTCCAAAATGTAGTAGCTTCCAGGTCTAGTCCTAGGAAAAAGTATTAAGAATAATCAAGAAAAAATATAATGAGTTCCGACATCAAATAAAAGGTTTTCCTGAAATTCCTCCCAGTAGAGGATCCCTTCCTTCCCCCAAATTCAAGTTTTGAAAGACCATCAGCTTCAGTATTTTGTTCTCTAAAAATATGTTTGAACTTGATCAGATGAAAGGTCTTGAAAAGTGTCTTTAATCTGCAACACCAAGGAGCAAGCTTCATAACATTCAGGCTATAAATTCTTTGTGCCCATTTGATTGTCACCCTGGAATCTCCAAAACATAATCAATTTTTAATTCCAAACCAGGAAGCCATATTGCACAACATCCAAAGTGTTAATACCTCAGCTTTCATATTTGTGCCCCCACTGCAATTTAATTTAAATGTAAACCTGTGAAATATATTCAAATTTAAAACGACTTTGACTGCGCAAAGACCATCTTTGGTAGCTCCATCACAAAAGCCTATAGCTCCACTGAACTATTGTATTATCTTAGGAGTCCTTGGATTCTTTTCAATAACTTCAACAATGCTGAACTCTTTGATTAGCTTTAAAATATGATGACAAACAATATCATAATCTTGAATATGATTTTCAAAAATACTCAAATTTTGAACATACCAAATTTTTCAAGAGATGATAAGTGGAACAAAATTTATTTTTTTCAACTTTTATGCCATGGGTAACTGTTTCGATCAAAAGATGTGGAATCCCACTTATGTGCAATATTTAGGGTTGAAAGAACCTTGTCCCAAATAGCAGAAGTGTAATTACATCTCACCAAGATGTGATCACTAGTCTCTGACTCCAATTTGCACAACATATACTAGGGCCGTGCCAACCCCTTTTGACAGGATTGTCCCAGGTTTTTAAACAATTCTACAAGGCAAACCACATAAAACATTTCATTTTTACAGGGATTGTCCATTTCCATAGAACATTAAACCACCATTTTTCCACAAAGGAACAATTATCCCAAACAAGAGCTAGATAAGATGACTTTGCAGTAATAGTGCCGTATTCGGAATTTGAAAGCCAGATAATAGTGTCCTCCTCCTCGTTCAGTCTGCAGCCTGAATAGTTTAGTCTAATGATATAGTTCTCCCATTCTATGGCCAAATCTCTGCTTATACCCAAATCTTTTGCATTGTACCAGTTGCAAGTATCCACATTGATGCCAAAATTAGGGGAATTTTGAGGTCTAAAATGGGCCTCCTAAGAGATATAATAAAATATTACAAGTTAGGCATTTTGTGGGGGAGGTATATTCACAACTCACATTTTACACTACAATCAATGTAACTATGGTTAAGTTAAATTGAAAAGATATCTAAAATAAAATCAATACAAAAATCATTCTTTGATGTGACTAAATGTATTACTTTTGAATACATAAATTGTTTTTTAATATAATATGATGAATGTACTTATAAAGTGAAAAATAATATACTCATAAAGTAAAAAGTAAATGTACTCATAAAGTAAAAAGTAATGTACTCATAAAATAAAATAAAGTATATTATTTTGAATTTTGAAATATAACTTATTCAATATTCAAAATATGGTTATAATAACATATATAATTTTGAATTTTAAACATAAATAAAATTTATATGAATAAATTGTTATTTCTTTTAAAATATATATTCATTATATAAATTTAGCTTATATTCATTAAAAATTAAAAATAAAAATCAGTCATATAAATCCAACTTATATTTCAATATTTATAAAATATGTTGACGAACTATTATATAAATCTAACTTAAATTTATTAAAACTAAAACTTAATCATTTGTTTATATAAATATTAACATTATTTAAATAGTAATAATCTATTTACATAAATATCTACATTATTTAAATCTATTTTTATTTATAAAATACTTAATTAACCTATATATCTATATTGATATTATATATCTATGATTTAGATAACCAAGTATTTATTTTATGTATTCATTTAATAATCAACACAGTTATTTTTCATTTATTTTAATTTACATCTTTTATATTTTTTTTATTATCTTGTATCTCATAAAACTCATCACATTTATATTAATATTATTAAATTTAAAATTACATATTATATAAATAGTAATTATTCCATATATATCACATTTTATGGATTCAAAATTATATATCATATACTAAAATAAAATAATATATGCTTGGACTACGTTTTCATAAAAATATTGTTTCCATAACATAAGGTTTAAAAAGTTTAAATCTTAAAGATTTTAAAAGTTTAAATATGCTATCAATTATGCCAAACATTAAGGTAGAATGGTACGTATTCAATAATGTTTTTAAAATTTAAAAAAAATTATATATTATATACATATTTTAATTTTAGTTGTACGTATTTTTATACAAGGTTTTAAAACTTCATCAACAATATATTGTAAATTATTATAAATTATACATTATCATTATATTCTAAATTTATCTATATATTATAATTTATTTAAATAAATTTTTAAAATTATATATTATATAATGTAAATTATTTATATGATTTTGAATAGAAATTTTTTTTTAGTATTAATAATTTATTATTTAAAGATATATGTTATGTATTGAAAAATAATTTTATAGTTTTGATTTTGAATAGAGCATTCACTTTTTTTGTATTTGTAATTTATTTATTTTATATTGAAACATAAAAAGCATATTTTTTCTAAGTACTTCAAGGTACTTTAGTACATTTATATTATATTCAAAAGTAATATAAGAATACTTTTTTCATTATGAATACTTTACTTACAACATTGATATGGTTAGTTATGGGTTTTCATTCACTATTTATAATTTGACAAATAAACATATTTAACTCAACCAATGCCACCTCAACTACTATAGATGATGTCATCCTTTGGAATGTGATTGGTTATTTAAAAGTTGATTTTAATAGTACATTTTTTGATTTGAAGCCCATTTTTTACCTCAAAAGTCTCCTGAGGAGGTTTTCTGATCTTGTTAAGAGTATTATATCCATCAATTAATGGTGACAGTTGAAATTCTCCATCTAAACCGAGGATATGATTGATACCCACCAGCACTTCTTTCCCATTGCCAACTTTCCATGATAGATATTTCCCAAACCACTAATATATTTTGATGAAACCATTCCACACTGGTGAAGCATTTTTATATCTTTTCTTTGGGCCTCGAATTCACAAAATGATATTTTTTTTTATATATTTGCTTCTTATAACAGACGTCCATAAATTTTTACCAAAGATACTCCTCTAGAAACTCTTGAGCCTTAATGTTGTGTTGAACTAGAATTTTTTTTTTATCCCCCATCCTCCCCATATCTTGGGTAAGGATAAATTCTCCCATCCAGCCATGATGATTTTTTCTTTTTCATTTCCTCTAGTCTATAGAAAATTAAATATAATCTTCCTCATAGAGTAAATAACCATAAGAAAAATTTTGAGGTAAAAAATGGGCCTCAAAACAAAAGAAATGTACTATAAAAATCAACCAATAGGATTCAAGGTGATGATATCAACCATGGGGGATGAATCACCAAATAGGATTCATGTATTTCTTCTTTTTGAGGCAATGGGGTCCATCAAAAAAATCAACCAATAGGATTCATGTATTTATTCCTTTTGATGCAGCGGGGTCCATCAAAAGTATGCCGAGTGGGTACTCGTTGGATGCAAAATTGAATTCCACATCCAACGACTTCTCGTGATCAAAATTTGAGTGAACATACATGGAGATAAGTTGAAAATACAAATTGAAGAAGTAGTTTTTTTTTCCTCCAAAATTTGATGAGGTATGCTAATATTATTTTATTATTTCCACTATTATTTTATAATTTTCCTTAGGAGGCCCATTTTGGACCTCAAAATTTCTCTAACGTGATATGGATACTTGAAGCAAAGAAAACCAATACACTGGTATGCCACTAAGAACTGTCTGAACCAACGTAAGTCTGCCTCCAACAGATAGCATTCGATGTGTCCAATGTTTAACTTTCCTTTCCAATTTTTTGACCAACCATACCCAGTCTTGGGATCTATAACTGTTAGGCTTTAGGAGGTAGCCTAAATATTTAATACCATTCACCAATGAGCAGACTTTATAAGGGAAAAAAGAAGCAATGTTATCCAACTTGCCTTCCTTCATATTATGTTGAAAAAGACAAGACTTATTTATGCTTACTTTCATACCTGAAGCATTGCAAAAAACAAAGATAATTTCCAGATAATGCTTTCATTTCTCCACAAAATTAATACAAAAAATTAAAACATCGTCAACAAATAATAAATGTGTGATGTAAATGTCAGAAGAAATTTTTACTCCTTTAATTTTACCTTCGGAATTTGCATGCATGATAATTCTGCTTAAACCTTCAATAATTAACAAAAAGAGCAGGGGAGATATAGTACATCCCTGCCTAATACCCTTGGAGCTTCTTAAAAAATGAGAAGGAGCCCCATTCACCAAAACTGTGAAATGTGTCGTAGAAACGCAAGCAAGAATCCAATTGATTACCAGAAGTGGAAGATCAATCTTTATAAGAATTAGTCTTAAGTAGTTCCAATCCACTCTGTCATGTGCCTTTTCCAAATCCATCTTTAATAGAAATGCTCTTAAATTTTTCCGCTTTATGGAATGTATAGTTTCTTGTGTAATCTTGATAGCGTCGAGAATTTGTCTGTCATTAAGGAACCCAAACTGCATGGAGGACATATGTTTGGACAAGTAGCGCTTGATCCAATTTGCAATAATCTTGGTGATAAGTTTATACACCAAATTACACAGAGCAATCGGCCTAAAATCAGAGAAATTGTTTGGCTTATTGCATTTTGGGATCAAAGTTAAGAAGGTATAATTAATTGTGCCAGAAACATAACCTTCAGATCTAGAAAACTCCACCATATTCAGCAAATCAATACCCATAATATCAAAAAATTGAGTGAACAATTCCATAGTCCAACCATTGGGTCCAGGAATTTTCTCTCTTGCAAAGGACTTCAAAGTTTGCTCAATATCCTCCAAAGTGACCCATGAACCCATCTTAACACCTTCCTCGTCATTAAAGAATTTTGGAAAGTATTTTATAGTGGAGATTTGTGCCTCCAAAGAACAAAGTCCTGAATCTCTATATACTTTAGAAAAATATTGCTTTTCCATCTTTTGTAAATCACTTTTCCCTTTAACAACATTCACATCTTCATCATTAAGCTCCCAAATCGAATTTATGTTCCTTCTGTGAGATGCATAAGAGTGAAAAAAATGGGTATTATTGTCACCAAGCTCAATCCATAACACTCTGCTTTTTATTCTCCATTCCATTTCCTTTTGTTTTAACAATTGATCATTTTTCCCTTCATAGTCCTTTATCACCTTGATATCTTCCTCTATTAGCGACCGATCTTCAAATCTAGTTTTGATCCTTCTGATAATTTCTTCTAGCAAAATGTACTCAGCCTCATCCTTTGCCTTCTTATCCTTAACCCACTGAATTACCATGCTTTTAAGCTTTTTCAATTTACAGACCAAAAGCTCCATCGGATTTAAACCTTCAATATTTTACCAGCTTAACCAAGAGCTTCTAACAAAGTCACAGAAATATTGATTTGTAAGCCACGAGGAATTAATTTTCAAAGGGTAATTTAAGTTTGGAGAGTCCCCTTCAAATTGGAAGAAAATTGGCCAATGATCTGAAATGTTTGTTTTAGCAACCCAAGATCTGTATCTCTGAAAAGTTTGTAATAAATCTGATTTAGTAAATAAACCTGTCAAGTCTCTTATGTATCCCCTCATCTCCACTACAACCACTTGTCCAAGTCAGCTCCAAACTAATGGGTGCAATGTCAACCAGCTCAAAATTTTCAAGAAAAATTGTAAAGTAACCAGCTAAACCATCCATCTTAGCAGAGGAACCTCGGATTTATGCAGGAGAAATTGTAAAATTTAAATCACCCGTTAGAATAATATTCTTCATATTTAACAGTCTAGAATGTGTCAAAGAGTCCCAACAAGTTTCTCTATCTTTATAAGGCCCATATATGTTTAAGATAGAGACATCAAGTTCAAAATTACAAATTCTTCCATTCATTAAAATCCCCCAAGGAAATATAGTTACTCAAAGAAGCTAGCGCTCCGATAACCCTATTGCTCCCAGCCATGAGTTCGGTGTGAACCCTCTACAGCTCCCTCGCGGGCTCCCCCTGCGATGGCAAACTCGGCCCCTCCATCCCCTACCCCTGAGGAACGCAGGCTCCTCCTCGATGCTGCCTTCCGATCCCTGGTTTCCTCTACCCCTCCTTCCTCCTCTCCCTCGGATCCTTCAAACGTCAACTTCATCAAGTGGGCTGCTACACCTCGCATTTAGATCCTGTCGGCAGCTTGAAAGCTTAAAGCCATAGCGTTAAATGAAAGAGGGCTTATTGGACAATTCACCAGAATCTGGTCGTCACCGAAAACCATGGAAGCTTGGATTAGTAAGAATTGGATGCCTCTGATCACTGGAGGTATGCAGCACTGTTTCTGTCGTAAAGGTTTTTTCACTTTCCTCTTTTAAAACAAAGCAGATCGAGATCTCATTTTTCATAGTGGTCCTTATTTTATGGGTCCCCGTGGTCTCTACCTGAATCGATGGAGCTTATCCTTCGATCCAGAGAAGGATGTCCCCCTCGGCTGTGCCCGTCTGGGTCCGTCTCCCCCATCTTCTTCTCCACTGCTGGAACGATGATACCCTTCAAGCCATTGGAAACTCCCTTGGAAAGTACATTGATAAGGATGAACCCAAAGCCCCTCTTTTCTCCTGTGCCAAAATTTGTGTAGAAGTTGATATGGAGAAAGGCTTGCCAAAGGAAGTAAATATTTTCATGGATGGATGGGAGCATTTGCAAAAAGTAGACTGCGAACAATTTCCCTTCAAATGTAAAAAATTTCATGAGTATGGTCATTTCGCGAAAAACTGCCCCAAAGCAGTTCAAGGAACATCTGAGAAAGGACAAGAAGAGGGGTGGCAACAAGTTAAAAATGGGAAAAAATCTGCCGCAGCTCCCCATCCAGTGAAAGAAAGCCAAAAAAAAGCATCCCAGGCTCTGCGTCTATGCCAAGAGAAACCAGAATGCTAAACAAATTCCAAGAATTACCTATTGAAGAAGGAGAAATTAACACCTCGGATGACATTGCAGCGAGTCATGAAAGGGAAGAAAATTTGGCACCGTCTTCATCCATTCCTAACCTGGGGATCAAAGACATTGAAGCGGGCACCATCACTCCTGGCGGCTCCTGGGATGACAAGGTTAAAAGTAATTTTGTGCCATATTCCTCTTCCCTTGAATTAACATCAGATTCTCTGGACAAGCTGGGGGAGGTGCAACCGCCTAATACTAGACGAAGAAAAACACAAAAATATCATAGGGAACTTGAAACAGAGAGGGAGCTAGAACTAGGAAGGCAAAAAAGTATAGAAGACATGAAAGTGATCCAGACCTCAAAAACCCAGAACGAGGGTAAGGAAGGCAGATCCCGAGCAGGATCTCAAGCATCTAAGAAGTAATGTTAATCGCCTCTTGGAACTGCAGGGTTCTGGGCAGAAAGAACAAAATAGAAGCTATGAAAAGTTTAATCAACTCTGAAAAACCAGATCTCATGCTCATCCAAGAGACAAAAATGCAAGGTGACGAGGTATTGGCACTATCTCGACACCTTTGGAAAGACTGCCATGGTTCCAGGCTTAGTGCTAGAGGAGCCTCTGGGGGTATTGCAACGCTGACCTCCCCTAACTTCTCTATCATCTCCTCCTTAGAAAACCGACATTGGCTATTAACAGAAGTCAAAGACAGGAATAGCAATGACTCTCTTCATATCTGCAACATGTATGGACCCAACCACTTCAGGGATAAAACAAACTTCTGGACAGACCTGAACAATCTCAAAGACAGTATGCGGGGCAAGAAACTTATTATTGCAGGGGACTTTAACGTCACCAAGTCGCAGCAAGAGAAGAGAGGTGGTAGCATTGTGCGTGATCCTTTTGGAGAAAAACTAGAGGACCTTCTTGCCGATTTGGATCTAATGGACATTCTACTAAAAAATGCAAAGTACACCTAGAACAACAGAAGATGCGGACCAGGACATATTGCGGCTCATCTGGATCGTTTCCTGGTAAGTTCTTCTTTCCTTAGCTTGGATTTAGTGATTTGTGCCTTCTCCATCTCGTGCGCCTCTTCTGATCACAAGCCCATTGGCCTCTCCATCTCTCCCCCAGAAAAACTTGGCCGAATTCCTTTTCGCTTTAACCCCCACTGGATCAGTCATCCTAACTTCTCGGTATTGTCTCTCGGGCTTGGTCTAAGATCTTCCATGGTTCCCCCAGTTTCATCTAGGAGTCTAAGCTCAGAGCCACCAAATCTGCTCTCAAAAGCTCGGCCAAGACCTCTTACATAAACCCTAGCAGTGTAAAGATGAGCCGTCAAGAAAATCTCGCCACTCTCCAACTCAGGATGGAAGCAGAAGAAGTTTCCTCTGCCCTACTCAGTCAAGAGAAAGAGCTGGAAATTGAAATTCTTAGAGCAGCTAGACATGAAGAAGAGACTTGGAGAATCAATTCAAGGTAGTTATGGCTCAAAGGGGGAGACAACAATTCTAAGTGTTTCCATAATCAGGCCAAGGCCCGTCGCAGCCACAATACCATTGTTGAACTAAAAGATGTCAATGGGGATAAAATTAGAGGACAGGAAAATTTACAACTAATGGCCTTTAACCACTTCAGGGATGTTTTCTCGAACAGTGGTCAAACTGATCCGGAGGCTCAAGACGGCTTTATAGAAGGTATTCCCAAGCTGATTTCAGACAACACAAACAAAGAACTCTATAATCCAATTCTGGAACATGAGATTGAAAATGCTATTTGGTCGCTTCAAATTGATAAAGCCCCTGGCCCTAATGGCTTTACCATAAATTTCTACAAAGCTGCTTGGGATATTATAAAAGATGATCTAAGAAGAATGCTCAATTGGACAAGGAAAAATGATAAAATGGGGGGGGCAACTGACTCCTCCTTTCTCGCTCTCATTCCTAAAGACAAGGCCCCAGGCTCTATTAACAGGTTCAGGCCAATCTCACTTTGCAACTCCTCGTATAAAATTCTTTCCAAAATTCTAGCCACTAGAATGAAAAAAACAATGGGAAAAATCATCTCAGAAACTCAAGGGGGGATTTTTGGTTGGTCGCCAAATTCTGGATAACATTATAATGGTTCAGGAAGCTATCCACGCTAGCACTGAAAAGATTCATCAAGGTATGGCCATCAAGCTAGACACGGCCAATGCTTTCGATAGAGTAAACCACAAGTTTCTCTTCGACATAATGCTCAAATTTGGCTTCTCTAGTAGTTTCGTGAGATGGATTAAAGCCTGCATCCACAGCCCTTGGATTGGCCTATTGATCAATGGAAGACCCACTGATTTTTTTTTAGCATCGAGGGGATTGCGGCAGGGATGCCCCTTATCCCCTTATCTCTATCTCCTCGTAGCTAACTCTTTGAGCAATAAGCTTCTTTCTCTTCAAGAAGCGGGTGAATTAAAAGGAATCAAAATTGTGCGTGGAGTCAAGCCGATAAACCATGCTCAATTCGTGGATGATACAATCCTGCTTGGTGGTGCATCCTTAATTATTGCTGAGAGAGGTTCAGCCTCATCCTCTCCTCCTTTCTTCGAGCCTTGGATGGGAAAATCAACTCTGACAAATCCAAAATTTATGGCTGTAACTGCTCCTCAGGAACTCTAGCACGAATCTCCCGAATCTTGGGCTTCGAAGGAATCCAAGAGTGGAATTCCTTCAGCTATCTTGGAATTCCTATATTCAAAGGCAAAAAGAGAGTAGCTGATTGGGCAGGGTTAGTGGAAAAAATAAAAAATAAAATCAACTCCTGGGGAGCCAGGTGGCTTAATCAGGTTGGAAAATTGGTGCTCATTAATTCCATACTCTCTGCCTATCCCCTCTATGTCTGCTCTATCTCTCTGGCCCCAAAATCCGTGATGAATGACATTACTAAAGAACTTCGAAAGTTTCTATGGAAAGGAGGAAGAAGCAACAACACCAAAAAGTTTCACTTGGTTGATTGGAACACTATTTGTAGACAAAAAATCCATGGAGGAACAGGGATAAAGGATTCGCTACAGATGAATCTAGCCCTCGGAGCAAAAATTCTCTGGAGAATCATCTCCGACAAGACAGCTCGGTGGAAGGAAATTATATACAAAAAATATATGAACGGCACAAGGAAACGCTGTGTAGATAACATTGATACTGACACAAAGGGAACAACCATTTGGAACCTATGCAAGAAAGCAGCCTTTATCATACAAAACAATCTCTCTTGGATCCTCGAAAATGGGAAACCGATCAAGATATGGAGGGATAAATTTTGCAGCAACCCCCCTGCGAATTTCCTTTATGAGCTTGAAGACTTAAAACTATGGATGGACCAAGCAGGCATCCACATGCTCCATGACATCTCCTCTTTGAATGATCAAGGAAGTTGGAGTGGCTGACACGCCCTTGACCTCCCGGAACATCTTGGACAGGAATACAATATCCTCCTCTCTTTATTTCATGGAACTCTCCCTATTCATCTCTCCATAAAAGATAAGCGTAGTTGGGGAAAATATGGTTCATACTCAGTAAAGGAGGGATATCGCTACCTGGACTCGCTCAACCCCCAAGGCAATTTGGACAAAAAATGGAATAGAGTATGGGACAGGGACAGACTCCCCAAAAGCAACTTCTTCAATTGGCTGTTGGCCCACAAAAATATCCTCTTTGTGGACAACCTCAAGAAAAGAGGAATAGAAGGTCCATCAAGGTGTATCCTTTGTAAAGCTGCCAAGGAAACTGTGCAGCATCTCTTCCTGGAGTGTATTTTCACCAAAGAAGTATGGCACAGGGCTTACCAAAGAATTCAGCCGACCTTAACTCTCCCTTCTCAGTGGAATGATATTTTTGCCAACTGGCATTAGTTCTACTCAAACTCGATGATAAAAAAGCCTTGTTTCAAGCGAGCCTATATCGCATTCCCAAAGTATGTTTGCTGGAAACTTTGGAACGCTCGAAATCAGGAAATTTTTGAAGGGGTTCGGACCTCGCCTGGAAAAGCAGTCTCATCTGCTAATTCTCTATGGGTCGAGACTCTCACCTTGAGAGGTATGAACAATTTGGAAAAAGAACGGTTAAGTGTTGAAGATAAACTCTAGGTGGTGACATCTTGCTCTTTAATAACCCGGCTCCCTCTCACTTCAGGAGAAATCAAAAGCAACATCACTGGCAGCTCAAAATGGAGCCCAAAATTTTTCAATCTTGGATAAGAGAACGAGATATACATATTCACCTCTTCGATGGAGCCTCTAAAGGCAACCTAGGGTTGGCAGGTGCGGGGGGGTCCTCCTGGACCCCGAAGGAAACAAAAAGACTGATTATGCCTGGGGTCTCGGCAGGCATACGAATAACGAGGCGGAGTGGCTTGCTTTGATTAAAGGTGTATTGGAGAAAACTCACTATGGCTTGGGAATACCACAACAGACAGATGACTACCAGAAATCTACTCAATTCTCAAAACAATGCTATTATAAATGACAATGTTAAAATAATGGAGAAATGTAACCAACCTCGATCCAACGTTTGATGTAGATCCCTGTTGGAGCTTTCAATCCGCGCACATCCAAGCACTTGTAATCTGCAAATTAGTCTTGAAAACCAATATCTAACAAGTACATGTGATATATAAATGACATTAATATTATCAATAACAATGGTCCATAATATCATAAGCAAATGTAACCCAATGTATAATAAATGACATTCACACCATGAATGGACAAGAATATGAGTATTTTTATTAATGAACAAGAAGAAATACAAAGTGATACGACCTCTTGCCGACAACCAATTTGAACCAAGATCTAGATCAATCCACTTGTTCCTCCACCACTTCAATCCTCCATGAAAGGCAAACTCAAACTAGCGAGGAGTTTGGAAGGTGAACATAACTGGTTCACAACTACAAGGATCAATGAGTACATACTCAAGATAGGGAAAAAATCCACTAGAGTGCCTTTACTATTCTCTTCTTCCTCCCATCCATAAGCCATATGTGCTCAATATATATTCCTCTCAAAGGTAGGTGAAAGGACTCATCGAGACGTTACTTGGGAAAATGGAGAGCCAAAGGTCACCCAATGACCGCTTTTTGGGAGTAAAAAGTAATAAAAAAGTGGTTTTTACCATTTTACTTGATACCCATGGGCTATAGGGATGAAACTCGCGGGTACGCATGCTATAGTGATGCAACATGCGAGTAGGAACAAAAATAGGGAAAACTGGTATAACTGAAGGATGAAAATGGATCTGAGTCACTGAAATGGATCCTACTGGCCAAAGAATGCTGATGCTCACAGGGTGGAAGATTTTTGTGTAAAAGATGCCCCCTAATGTGTGAGGTTAGAGACTGAAAGGTGCTACGATGGCCAAAATACATTATAAAACTCAGAAATGGAGTGATGGAGACACAAGTGGAAAGAACAGCTCACTCGTCATAATACAATAGTATCTCTGAATACATGTTGGTATAGTACAACAATCTGATACAATGGCCATGAATAGGCAGTGCATAAGTAGATACATGTCATAAGTGATCATAGCCATGATCCCTCTACAGTAAGATATAGTCTTCTGCTGAAAAGAAGACAACTGGTGCAAAAATGGAGGTACAAACTGCTGAAATCTAAGAGGTGATATCTCATATGTAAAGTCAAAGTCATATGTAGCATACTGAATGCCACAATCGCCTAGGGTCTTCTACACAAGTCTTCGACGGTGCAAGTCTCATCAAGTGAATAAAGGAGTTGGGGTCGAACCTAGTGAAACATCGTCTGATTAGTGGTCATTGATGTATACCGTTAACAGACATGAGATGACCCACCAATAATGAAAATGGGTATCAAGGCACAGAGCACAATCATCAGAGTGTGAATAAATGGGTTAAAGTCGAACACTAGGATGAATCCATCAATCAAGGGACATTGATGTATTCCCAAAACTGTCGATGGTGAGAGAACATGCCACTTATGACTGCAAGCCTCAATGTACTCAACTGAACTCTAAGCCTCAAGTCCCGGAATAAATGAGTCGAAGTCGGCGGAATGAGACTCGCTGGAAGGAGGGCATTAAGGCATCCCCCATCAACCAGCATGAGGTACCAGCAATGCTGAAAGATTTGGAAGATCTCAAGTGAAACGGACTGACTCAATAAGGATGGCCGACATGCAATAGTCAAGATATCTTAGGAGTGGCCGACACTGGTTTCAGGACTTCCTTTGAACAAGAGCATGAGCAGATGGATTGAATCAGGCAGCATAGACTTGACATAAACTGTGCAATGCAGGAGGCATTACAAAGGGCTCCAGAATGACTGGAAGCTTAACCAATCGGTGGATAAAACTGAGAAACAAGTATAGCTCCTAAGGCCCAACTATAGTCCCGACTCATAATGTATAGAGTGGAATGAATGCTTTGTTCAAAGGCGACACAACAACTGCCAACAAGAAATAGTGACCATAATCCCGTCCGGCTTTTTCGAATATTTGATTTTTTTGTCTTTTTCATATTTGGGAAAAGCTTGAAAAAGAATAAAATTGCTTATAGTACAACAAGTGAGGGAACGAGTGTCAAATAGCTAGCAGACTAGTCCCAAGTAGTGGAACATACCTATGCTCAATGCAAGGAAGTGCGTGTAGGATGTGGACACTCGGGGGTGTGTTCCCTCAAGGTCAAAGGGTTATCAAATTGTGAAGGGAAAATATATAAGCTTTGCAGGGCTCGATAGGGAAAGTGCTCAGGCACCAGGCTAACAATTGAGTAAGTTGGAGCCGGCACAAGGCTCAAGCGGCAAGCAGGATGATGTAATGCAATCACAACATGATATAACTGAGGGGAGTCCTTAAGGGAGATGGCCATCATAAGACAAAGTAGAGTATGAGTCTTTATCGCAACGTCATGGCGTGACTACAAAGCACTCCCAATCCTAAGGACAAACAACGGCATGGGCACCAAAAGCATAATGGGGTTCTAACTAGGGTACCCATGTTTGGGGAATCCCTACCGCCACATGACGACACTTCTATAACAGTGTGAAGGTTCCGTGTCAATCATGAAGTGGGGTCGCACCTAGGGTTTATGAAAAGTGGTCAAAGATCAAATTCATAATGCATGTGAAAATGGAATCTAACCTATATGCCAGGTATGAAACGTACCTGCCGTAGATGTGAAATGGATTAGAACAACTCTAGCCGAGGAAATCTATTGAAAAAACACTACTCCATGACACGATATTAGTTCATAACGACCCAAAATGGAAAAACTATAGAAAAGTGGGTCCAGAAAATTATAAATAGTAATAAAATTTAATAATTTTCAATTCATTTGCACTATTCACCATTTTGGAGTTAAGTGGTAAGTTTGCACTTGATACTTCAAGTGCCGATCGTGGGAGCTACGAGCAACCGTTCAGCGAACCGTCCAGAGCAGGTTAGTGGTCACTGCCATACCTTTCATTTAAGTGCTTTTATTTCAATTTTGGTGGGTGGGATTTTTTGTTTGGCCAAGCCCTAAATGGCTTCGGCACTACCCGTGGGCTATAAGTGTACGGGTCGCGGGTAGGGCATCAAACGCGCAGTCAAAAAACTGACTGCCCGCGTCTACCCGCAACTGTCTACAATATAGCCCACGGTTACGACTGTAAAGAAGTTTTTAAACATGATATTGACTAAAAATTTCTTGCTTTGCACTCTAGGATGGTTCTAGAGTGGAGGGAGAGAGAGCATGACCAGGTAGATGAGGTCGTGCGCAACGATTTGCAAGCAAAACAAGCATTGCAAGCATGTGTCTTATATAAATACTGGAGTCTCGAGGGCTTAAGGGCCCAAAACCTACTACTCCGTCATTTGATCAACTACTGGGATGTGGATGCTCAACACTTCATCCTCAATGAGCAAACATTGACACTAGATGTAGAGGATATCTATTTTATTACTGGTTTGTCCCGTAGAGGGGAAGTGGCTAGTCTTCGGTCATGGACCGTGGGTGGTGGGATCACTGTGCAAGACTACATAGTACGGTATTGTCCCGCCAACACACGACCAGTGGGAAGTCAAGTGCCAGTCAACCTCATAACGAATCTGAGTACAAAGATCATTGTGGCAACTCTGGTGCGGATCACGGGATCCAAAGCACTACATCAGGCATCCAGACCGGTGATGTTCTATGCATCACAATGCTTGTAGCCTATGATATTTGACTGGTGTACTACTCTGCTGGTGTCTATGAAGACACAACTGACGGAAAGCAAAGAGGGGAAGGCCAAAAACTTTGGGTATGGTAGCATCCTCTACAGTTTCTTCTTTGAGAGAGTTCTGGGACTTAGCCCGAGGGTGGATGTCCCTCCTCATAGTCTCCGAGATCCAGCCCTGACCCGGTGGGCTGAGATACTGACACGACAGGGTGGTAGCCGTCTGGCATCACCATATACTGAGGAGTTCTTCTGCTGGTGGAACCGGCAGGTGATCGCTATAGAGGACTATCCCTATGCGGGGATAGACTTCAGAAAGGACCGTGACATGCCGCTCCCACCAGGCACAGCTTTTGGAGACATCGGTGAGTACTCTTTTGGTTTGTGTTTTTTAAATTTTTATGGATTTTTTTATTATAGTTGAAATGCAAAAAATCTTTTTGGTGGTAATGTCATGTGCTAATGGGTGACTATTTGCTCGCAAACAAAGGCCCAGTGAGACTCGAGGGCTTCCCGAGACATGGTTGTCGGGGTAGAGATGAGGTGGTAGCAGATGATGTAGCAGGGCGCACACTCCAGACGTTGCGGCACAACATATCATAGATGGTTGCCCAAGTACCACTGATAGAGGTAGCCTGACTACCTGAGGCTATGCAGTGCCAGGTAGTGGGTGTTCCTGGTGAGTGGGTGCGGCTACTGCAGCGGATGGCCAACGCAGTACAGTACTACTATGAGACACATCCCGTCGAGGCAGTAGCTAGACCTCCTCGGAGGGAGTAGATATCCCAGGGTCTCATCATTTTTTGTATCGATATGTATATTTTTTAGGGCTACAGGATCCAGTCTTGTATGACACTACCATTTTTGGATATTTATATATATATATATAACTTTGGTTCTCGGTTCTACTATATGTGTGTATGGTACAAATGTATGAATGTATTTGTATTTATGTGCTTCATGATGAATGTGACAAATGCCAATCTAATACATAGTTAGCGTATGCATCAAATATATAATTATGACTTCTCGGAATGTGAATATATGTAATGGAAACAAAATGTCTCTCCAAGAGTCGTACCTTAAGGAATAGCCGTAGTAATGTAGGGTCTCATACACGGTACTACCCATTCAACTGAGACACAACTAGTTGTGAATCCAGGCGGACTTCTAAAGACTGGATACCATGTGAAATGGCATCCCTAAGTAGCTCAACAATGACACTATACTCAGCCACATTGTTAGATGTAGGACCTAGACAAGCACCTCCTGAGGACACAACTAGATGGTCAGGTGAAAAGATAACCCAGGCTGCAAAAGCAAGCTGTTGCATATGTCGGCTAGCACCATCCGCGAAACCTAAGGACGTAGGACATCCCGCTGACATCTGTCAATCAAATAGAGGCTAATCAGCAGACCCGACAACCAAAAAGGCAACCTAGACTATGTACAGAAAAACTATACAACAGTGTACAAAAGTATCAGCCCGAACCAAAGGTTCAAGTGTAATGCCACTTGAGATAGATCCCATTTCTAGGCTCCTTCAAGGCAACCCCATCGTAATCTTCTAACTCATAAGCTCCTTTTTCAAGGACACGCCTCACAATGTAAGGACCGTGCCACATGGGATTAAACTTGCCTGCCCCCAGGGGTTCTTTAGCTTGGTCATACAAGAGTACCAAGTCACCTTCAGCATATTGCCGGGGACAGACAGACCTATCATATGGAACCTTGACACAACACTTGTTAACATCAATGGCCACAGCGACATCTCGACGGTGTTCATCAAGTTGCTCGAGGTGTACTAAACGTTGCTCAATCTCCGTCATATTAGGGAGGAGCTCTATGGCTAGCTTGAGCGAAGGGATCTCGCATTCAATCGGTAAAAGTGACTCCACACCATGAACTAACTAGAATGGTGAGAACCCGGTGGCAGTCTTAACTGCAGTTCGATATGCCCACAAAGCAAGATATAACATGATATGCCAATTGGTCTTGCTTTGTTGGATGGTACGTTGGAGAATGGTCTTCAAAGACTTATTTACTGCTTCAACCTGACCATTCGCTTGAGGATAGTAGGAAGATGAGTGTTCCTGACAAAACCCAAGATTGAGAGACAAATCCTCCATCATCTTATTTTGAAAGTGATTGCCATGTTCAGTGACAATCTCTTTCAGGATACCAAATCGAGTGATAATCTAGTTGAACACGAAATGGGCTGCAGTAGCACCATCAGCTTTAACGGTAGGCATGGCCTCAGCCCATTTGGAAAAATAATCCACGGCCACAATAATATGATGATGCCCCCTAGCCGAAGCTGGTTTGCAATCCATGAAATCTACCCCCCACTTAGTGAAGGGATCGACAATGACGACCGGATGGAGGGGTGCTGGATGCAAGTGTATGTTCCGAGAAAACACCTGGCAAGGGTGACATATCTTCACAGCATTAATACAATCTTTAAAGATAGTATGCCAAAAATAACCCACTCACATAATATGTTGGGCTGTAGCAAGCCCGGATAAGTGACCGCCACACACCCCCGCATGGCAATCATTAAGTACCCATTCCACTTCTTCATGAGTCAAGCAAAGATGAAGAATGGAATCCTTTCCTCGACGATACAAAGTGTCACCGACGATAGTATAATCTTTAGCGTGATGTCTCACACGCTGTTGCTCGTCTCGTGAATAATGCGGAGGAAACTTCAAAGTTTGGAGATATCTAACGACATCCCCATACCAAGGGTCCTCGGACGAGATAAGTAATAGGTGTTCATCCACAAAGGAATCTTCATGAATGACATCCTCATCAAGCCATGGAAGGTCCGACATAAGTTCAGCGAACACCAATGATTTCATCGATTTTGCATAAGCAAACTCGAGATCAAATTCCTGAAGGATCACAATCCATTTATTATACTTACCCCCGATAAGGAGTCGTGATAGCACGAACTGAAACGGATTGATATGAGCTACAACAATGGTTGTTCGAAGCAAAATGTAATGTCGTAACCGCTGGACTGCATGAACAGTCGCAAGTGCCAACTTTTCTACGTGGGTGTACCTTAGTTCAGCATCTACTAAATTTCGACTAAGATAATAGATAACATGCTCGACAAGCGCATCATCTACATGAACCAAGACCATGCCAATAGTCTCTTGAGACGTGGCCACATAAAAAATGAAATCCCGTGTAAAGTCTGGCGAACTAAGCATAGGGGCCGATACCAAAGCTTTCTTAATGGCATCGAAAGACTGCTGGGCTCGCTCATCCCAGATAAAAGGTGTGTCTTTCTTCAATAGGCGTGCGAAACCTTTAGTAATACTGGCATAGTTAGCTATAAACCGACGCAGAAAAGTAGCTCTCCCTTGGAGGCTCTGAAGTTGAAACAAATTACGCAGAGGAGGCAACTGAAGTATTGCCTGAACTTTGAGAGGATCGACTCTAATACTCTCCTTCGAAACTATGAATCCTAGAAGGCGACCAGTCCTAACAACGAAGATGCATTTGTTCGGACTCAATCGAATTTTGCAGTGGATACATCATTCGAGAATCATACGGAGGTGCTTGGGGTGGTCCACTCTCTTGTGAGAATGGCTAGCAAGATCATCCAAGAAAACTTCCATAATCTTCTTAAGATAGTGAAAGGCATAGGTCATGGCTCGCTGAAAAGTGGCTTTGGCGTTCTTGAGGCCAAAGGGCATTTTTCGGTACGCAAAAGTTCCCCATGGACAAATAAATGCCGTTTTATGTTGGTCCGCAGGTTTGATTTGAATCTGATTATAACCCAAGAATCCATCCATGAATGAAAAAATCTCACTTCCCACACAAGCATCCAATATTTGATCAATGAATGGCATGGGGAAGTTGTCTTTCGGACGTGCACGGTTCAAATCTCTGAAATCAGTGCATACACGGATCGTTCCCTACTTCTTATCCACAGGAACCGGGTTTGACACCCATTCGGTAAGGGGAATGGGGTAGATGAAACCAGCTTTGAGCAGTTTCTCCACCTCTGCCTTAATAGTAGCTGCTTTCCTAGGGTTCACAGCACGTAAGCGTTGTCGAACTGGTTTAGTATCAGGATACATTTTAATCTCGTTTTCAATAATGCAGGGGTCTATTCCTGGCATCTCCTCATATGACCAAGCGAAAGCTTCCCGGAGTTCAGTAAACAAATCAGTGTAAATAGAAATCTCCTCAAGAGTGAAATCGGCACCGACGTAAACATTCTTAATCTTTCCGAGAGTGCAGGAGATGTTGATCGAAGTGGTTGGGGAAATATTGGCCATATTCCCCTCCAAGAAAACATCATGCGACTGCAAAAGAGCGACAAGGTGAATAACCATCTCAGCTAGAGTCATCCTAAACTCCTCCTGCTCAATGAGCTCAAGGTTGGGAAGGAAATAAGAACGATGGTGCAGATCTTCCCAGGGCCTCTCACTACCACAAATGGCTTCGAGGATAGCTTCATCCGATGGAAAAGTATCATCGAGGCAATTGTGAGAGCAAGATGAGTTGGCTACCCAAACTGGCAGCGTAACGGGATCTTCTTCAACTATCTGGGAAGAAGAGAGATCCGGATTTGCAGTGGTTTGTTGGATGTGATCATAAGTGAGCTCCGCTACAAATAAAGGCATAGACATCCCGACGTGCGCAATGTCTCCAGACATAGAATCCGTGGATGGAAAAATCCATGGATCACCACAATAGGAAGTCCAGAATGGCATACTATTCAAAGGAGGAGGTGCACTGTCGGAAATGGTTCCAATAAAATTCACAGGTGCAGAATGGTTAAAAGTTCCCATCAACAAGGGGTACATTCCAACACCTATGTTCCCAGTTGCCGATTGAGAATCAGAAACTTGCGGGACTACTGATCCCGTGGATGTTGTGGAAGGAGTGCCAACATAATCCAGCTAATCGATCGTCACAATCTTGCCTTCATGGGGAAAGCAAATAACTCGAAATACAGTAGACGCGACAGCCTTCCTAGCGTACATCCAATTCTGACCCAGTAAAAGGTTGTAGTCGATGGGCGCATCAACCACTTCGACTTCAATAGGCACGGACTTACCTCCCAAGGAGACAACAAGGGAAGGGATAATTCCATGCGGCATAAAAGATCTACCATCGAATGTAGTGAGTGTAGTTCTAGATGCGAGTAGAGGAGGAGAGCCAAGAGCTTTTCAACAAGTTAATGACATTACTGACGCGGAAGCACCTTCATCAACCATAGTACGTTTGACGAAACTCTTAAGGCAAACCACCTAGATTTGAAAAGCCACGTGGTAAGGCAAGCGAGGTTGGACATCAGTAGTATCGAACTTGATAACACTAGGACTTCCCCCATCCTGAACTCCTAACGCACTCAAAAGGGCATGATTCCGAGAAGGACAAGCTTGCAAAACTTCAAGAGCCGACATGGCACACGGGGTTTGGCCCAAATCTTATATGATGGAGTAGTTCTGGGCAGCTCGAGCATTAGGATTATGCGTGGAGCGCTTGAGAACACCTTTCGGTATCCGCGGCATAATAGAAGGCTTCTTGATATGCAAGGAATTATCAGGAGGAGGGGGAGGCTCATTCCCTAAATTCAGTTGTGGTGCACCGTAATCACGTTGATGAGTAGCAACACAAACCTCCAACTTAACCATATTCACACATCCATAACCACTAGTATTGGAAGAAGACGTTGTCATTTCATTAGTACCATAACCAGTGGTGGGAGCATGCGAAGCCATGTTCTGGTGATGAGGTAGGGGATCCTTCAACATAGCTGGGCTATGTGCCAAATGCTTCGATGCTTCTTCAATACGAGGACATAAGTGAGTAAGATGATCCTCCCCACAAAGCTTGCAAGGGAATTTCACCTTACGCCTAGGTTTACGATCCTCGCCATCATTACTGCCTTCCCGAGGAGGGTTGGCATTCTCTTTACGAGGAGTATTACGATTGCTATTGTTGTTACTTCCATTGTTTCCACCCCTACGATTATTTCTCCCCTTTTTCTTACCACCGGGCTGTTGGTTACCCGACGATTTCATTGATTGCATATTGTGTACATCAGACGACGGAGTGGAAGTGGACAAGGTGTGAACCTGTCCGGGAGCAGATTGGTTTAGCGACAAATTTTTCATTTGATTAGCTACCAAGTCTACAGGGCGAGTGCATGTAGACCCCACGATGCCATCAACATGTGGTCCAGGAATTGACGTGGGCTCATGTCTTGTTCTCAGTGCGTTAGGAATAATGTCATACAAAATGCCAGACTGAGAATAAAGTAGATCTAAATGCTGGACTTTCGAGATAGCTTGTTCCTCTGTCACAATGCCAGACATCGAAACATCCTTAGTAATGTATGGGAGTAAATACTTGAGGAACCATTCCAACAGGAACTCTGGAGGAATGTTGGCTTTTACTAATCTCTTCCGTCGATGCCACTCTTGAACATGGTTAGAAATATGTGTGGCCTTATTCTGACGAAAGGTGGACAACAACTCAGTACTAGTATCATAACGAACCGACAACTGGAAATGGTCTAAGAAAACCAAAGCAATCTCGTTGAATCCCCTATAGGTGTTTCCGAGCAACTCCACATACCACTTCATGGCTGCCCCCGTGAGGGTGCGTTGAAATAGTCGTAATCGAATGGAATCATGATTTAAAGAGTTGGAGGAGCACCAAAGGTGAAATGTCGTGACATGATCTCCTAGGTCCTCACCACCTTTCCCTTCGAACTTTGGAATGTCCGAAGGGAGCTTGGTAGGGACCAGGGGCCATGTAGGGTCGTGACACACCAGATCATTCGTGAGCTTCAAAATATCTGGGAGATTCAAGCGTGCAACGAATGGGAGCTGCGGCTAGAAAGCTTGATTATAAGCCCCCATAAAAGGTTGGTTAAATGGAATTGTGTTGTAAGATGGACCAAAAGCTTGACCATGAGGGTTAAACTGCTGATAATGAGGACCTGACAGCCCGTAAGCTTTCCCATGGCCATAAGATTGATAACCTCCCCCTGACTGACCCATTTTAGAGTAAGCAGGTATATGTGTGTTGTGAGCACCATATTGGGGTGGTGGGTGATACTGGTGGCCAGCACCGACTATGTTGTAGTAAGGGTTGCCACCATGGGTATGGGGCATGTATGTACTATTCATAGTGGGAACCGTGTTGTATTGACCGTAATGGTATGGTATGTTCCCACCCCCAATATTAGGATTAGCTTGAGCAGTCGTGTGATGACCATAAGCATGAGAAGTATTCCCAGGTCCAATATGGGTGTGACCAGTAGCAGGGTTGGTGGTGTGATGTCCATGTGGATAGGAAATATTCCCACCCCCTACATTAGAATTACTAGTGGCGGCGGTGGACGCAAAAGTATGCGGTATGTGTCCACCCCCATGGTTGGGAGGAACGGTATCATGTGCAAAAGTAGTCCTAGGTTGACGAGTAGTGACGCATGTATTAGGTGGTGGATGGCAAGTTGTGTTTCGAACAACATTCCGACTAGGTTGGGTATTCCTAGGAGGTGGTCGCGTTCCAACATTAGCATGGTTAGGAATCTTAATAGTCCCCATACTATGTGAGTGGGTGGACAATGTAGTGCCCCCAGTTAGGGTAGTGCCCCTAGTGGGTATAGTATGGCTAACACTTTGACTAGTGCCAGCACAAGTACCAACCATAGTGGAAGGTTCGACAGTATTGTGACTAGGCATACCAAAAGAGAGTGCGGTGGGGTTGACCATAGGGTCAGAATCATCATGAGTCTCAGGCCTCCTATATCTAAAATCGCGTGGAAATGAAGGAACGAAGGCTCGTCGTGTTCTTCCTCCTCAAATAAGTCGGGCATCCCGTAAAGATAATTATCCAGATTCGAAGGATCAAATGGATCCCGGTCAAGTGGATTAGGCCAAATAGAACCAGGTTGAGTTGCAGGTGGATCACCTCCCCAATCCTCACGAGGAGTCTGGGGATCGGAAGTATGTTCAACTCTACCCAAAGGAGTAGAAAGGTCTTGCCCGATATCGGGATGTGTAGCCATGTAGTCCTCAACGTAAGTCTCGTAAGAATCCGAAGACTCAGAGGGAGCCCTCCGGTGTCCTCTAGAAATACAATGTGTAACCTTGAGTGGCTTTAAACCAGCCAAACGACGGGACCGGCAGAGAGTAGGGCTCCGCACCACGCTCTCTCTGGAGAGAGACACGGTGTCTCCTAAAGGCCAACTATCAATAAAAAACAGTCAATCAAAAGCACACACCTAGAGAAACTACAGCCAAGAGCATACAAACAGAGTGGCTAAATGAGCTCCCGACACTAGAGCCGATATGTCTCGCCTAGGAGAGGCTTGAGACTCCCAAACTATAGCCGGAGGTAATAGAATCAGTTATAGAGACACCCAGGCTTCACTGTGTCGACAGGGTCAAGTCCACTTCACGAACACAACTGTGTTGTCCAATCCCTATATGACTCAGGACACAAACAACATAACCACTGCAAGTACCCTGTGCGGTACCTAGGTAAGGCAACTATGTCTACCGCAATATAATCAATGCTTAGGGAGATAGTCGCAGGTGGGACCCGTCGTATGGGAAGGGTAGCTAAGCCCGAAGCACAAGAGGACGAACCTCCGGTACCCCCATATATGAACAAATCCTGGATATATCTCCCACGTTCAGCCAGTATCAGAGGGATATCTCCTCAACCAACCTCCCGTGACCTCGTGCTTAACTCTGGAGTGAGTAGAGCTTTCCTGAGAACACCGATCTATACCATGGATTCCTCCACTCCCTGGTCAGATACCTAATGTTTAGTTCAGTAGTCTTTGATTGTTAAATCACGATGATCTATTCCAAGACTCTAAACCTATGCTAGTTGGTGTACCCTATAAATAAAATAAGTCTAATCAATTTTATGATTAAGTGTTAATTTTAGTGGCTGTGCTTACTCAACATATATGGTCGTGAAGCTAGTGATGTGTAGACTCAATAGTATGCAACATCGTCCAATCCTAGACTCATCTATCCAATAAAACAATGTCACTAATATGCAAAATCAACCAACAATTCCGAAATAAATATGCAAACTTTTATCTTTTCAATGCACAAGCAGAACCTAAAATAAAGGCAACAAGCACTCAATGCAAAATGCAGTACACGGAAATAAAATATTTTTGTATTTTCTCTTATAAACATAAAGGAAAATGCAAAAAACTAAATGAATATTTTTGTATTTTTTCAATATATATGGAATGAAAAAATGCAAGCAAAATCCTACTATTCAGTCACTGAAGTGCCCAGAAGATCACTAAGACAACCCAGCAGATCCTAAATAGCAAGACTCAGCCAAAAGAAAGAGCTCA
Source organism: Larix kaempferi (assembly GCA_027924585.1). Taxonomy (NCBI): domain Eukaryota; kingdom Viridiplantae; phylum Streptophyta; class Pinopsida; order Pinales; family Pinaceae; genus Larix; species Larix kaempferi. Next base: position 3,641,566 of record BSBM01000018.1, on the reverse strand, counting down.
AAAGGAAGAAACCAAGAGGCTAAAACCAAAGATTGGTAAAAACCAAGAAGGTTCAACCGAGAGAAACGAAGAGATCTAGTCACAACCAAGGCATGAAACAGTCAAGAAAGAGACCAACAAAGACTCAGGAACCAACCAAACTCACCCAGCAACAACCAATAGCCATAAACCAACAAAAGCCAGAGTTACACGCTACTGCCGAAGGAATACCTGCGGGTACCCACGAGCAGTAGTGTAAACAAAGGCAGGTATACGCGGGCAAAACTAAGCCAGCCCGCAGGTGAGGAAAAGAAAATGGTCAAATAAAGAGTCCAGAGGCTCAGAAAAAGTAAGTTTTCTACAGTGTATCTTAACGACCAATCAGCGACACAGAGCTTCGATAAACAACAACTCTAATTATGGACTAATGCTCAAAAATTTTCTCAAACATGGATGTTTTCCCCAGTGGAGTCACCATTTATGTATTGGAGAAAACTCACTATGGCTTGGGAATACCACAACAGACAGATGACTACCATAAATCTACTCAATTCTCAAAACAATGCTATTATAAATGACAATGTTAAAATAATGGAGAAATGTAACCAACCTCGATCCAACGTTTGATGTAGATCCCCGTTGGAGCTTTCAATCCGCGCACATCCAAGCACTTGTAATCTGCAAATTAGTCTTGACAACCAATATCTAACAAGTACATGTGATATATAAATGACATTAACATTATCAATAACAATGGTCCATAATATCATAAGCAAATGTAACCAAATGTATAATAAATGACATTCACACCATGAATGGACGAGAATATAAGTATTTCTATTAATGAACAAGAAGAAGTACAAAGTGATACAACCTCTTGTTGGCAACCAATCTGAACCAAGATCTAGATCAATCCACTTGTGCCTCCACCACTTCAATCCTCCATGAAAGGCAAACTCAAACTAGTGAGGAGTTTGGAAGGTGAACATAATTGGTTCACAACTACAAGGATCAATGAGTGCAGACTCAAGATAGGGAAAAACTCCACTAGAGTGCCTTTACTATTCTCTTCTTCCTCCCTTCCATAAGCCATATGTGCTCAATATATAATCCTCTCAAAGGTAGGTGAAAGGACTCATTGAGACATTACTTGGGCAGATGGAGAGCCAAAGGTCACCCAATGACCGCTTTTTGGGAGTAAAAAGTAATAAAAAGTGGTTTTTACCATTTTACTTGATACCCACGGGCTATAGGGATGAAACTCATGGGTACGCATGCTATAGTGATGCAACATACGGGTAGGAACAAAAATAGGGCAAACTGGTATCACTGAAGGATGGAAATGGATCTAAGTCACTGAAATGGATCCTACTGGCCAAAGCATGCTAATGCTCATAGGGTGGAATATTTCTGTGTAACAAAAGGCATGAATATCGTTAAGGAAAACAATATCCAGAGTGTGTTGGTGATCGAAGAATCCTGATGGTAATCAAAGAAGCTCGGGCTCTCATCAAGAAGTACCATCCCCTTCTTCCAAGTTTCACATTCATTTCCTCAACTTGACGAAGGACATTGCCTCCATCTCCCTCTACCACATTTTGAGACACAATAACCATGTGGCGGACACCTTGGCTAACATTGGAGCCAAGTTGAATTGTGGGAACCTCATTTGTAATGGCAGCCAATATTCTAATGTTTGGGTGCCCTAGATCTTATCGAATCCCCAGGCATTTAATGGGCTTCATAACCCGCAGGGCCAACTCAATTTCAAACAGCAGTGAAATCTTCTTTGGATCTCTTTCCATCTCCCTAGGATCTTTTGATGGTGCTTGCTGACCGTTCACACCTGGCTCGCATGCGTGGCTTTAATGCGAGCAGTAAGTAGGCGAGGTTGCGACTATATGAATCAACAGGGTGGCGGTCGAAACATTATATTCCTCCTTCGTTTCTTCTGGAATTTGGAAACACTTTGGTTCAGGTATAACAATCTTTAGCTCAGCATGGAATGTGGCAGCAATGGCATCAACTTGGGGTTTTTCCCTCCGGGGTTGAAGTGCAAGCGTTGTAAGGCCAATATTGGTCAGAAGCGTTACCCCTCTGCCATTGATGTAATGCAGGGTATAGGGAACAGTGAGAAGGAAGATCTCCACCCCTCTGGATTCCCAATGAAGCACGTTCGCCGTAGCTTCAACGATGAAAACGACCAAATTTGGAATCAGCAGGACATGGGTCTGCGAGGACACCTTGCAACTCTGGTTTAGACTGGTTTTTTGTTTGATGGCAGTCGAAATTGGCTTTCCATCAAGGTTGGTATGACTCAGAACCCTGGAGGTATGCAGTGTCATGGCCCATTGCAAGATGGTTTGATGTAGAACGATACTCTGCGAAACAGTCCAAGCGAGACTGGAAAAGTTTGGAAGGTGGTGGGAGATAGCTTGAGGCTTGTGAACTTGGACTCCCCGGTCGGTAGGGAAAGCCCCTCCCCAAGGTTGCTCTCGCATCTCCAGGACATCGAAGCCCAAGTCAATTGGTTAAGAGGGGAAAACAAGGATCTCAAGAAGGCGCTCTCCCACATGACCACCCACGCTCAAATCACGAACTCGAAAGCTAGAAGCAGCAGCAACAAAATGGAGTACTTCGAAAAAATCGGGGGAAAGATGGACTCTATGCACAGTTGCCTGAGAATTGTGGGAGCAAAGGTAGACTGTATTTGCACCAGCAAAGAAAACAATCCATCAGCGATCACGGGAATGAAGGATAAGGAGGACACAGAAGCTGACAGCATAAAGAAGTCTCGGCACCCTGAAATCAACTAAGCTCAGGTCACTTTGCAAGTCTTTGTTTATTTTTGTAGCGACCATTATAACAATATGTAGTATGTATCTGTTTAGTTCAGTTATCCTTGAATTTCTGATAGTTTTGAACTCTTGAAGACTGGTTTGAGGTGCCTATTTCCCTCGCTTTTGTGGGTACAGTCTCCTTATCTTGATGTAACCCCTCTCTTTTTTTAATATAATTCTTATAACCGTTACTGTAAAAAAAAAAATCCCCCAAGGAGTCTTAAAGGTCCCGAAAGTCAAAGCTTTAGGGTTCCAATAAGAAACGAGACTGCCTGATAAACCCCTGGCACTAATAACAGAGATTTCCCAATTAGGGAGAATCTTTGCTATTGTTTCTATAGCAATAGAATCAACACACATAGTTTCCTAGAGTAATATAATGTCTGGGTTAGACTTATCCTTTATGAGTTTTGATAAATCCCTAACCCTTGCAGCTTTACCCAACCCTCGAACATTTAAAGACATGACAAACATTAATGCACTGATTCGATGGGGGAATGTGCTCTAAGTCACCCAGAAGAAAGAAATTCATGTTTTCCTTTGTTACCTGCTTCAACATCCTCCAGCCTAGCAAACACAAGTACATACTCAAGAGATGACGCCCCTAGGTTCACCTTTTCCAGGTTTTTTTTTTTGTTTTTTTCCGAATAATACCATTTTGAAAATGTATTGAGTTAACTAAAGGGTTGGAAGAAGGATTTTTTGAGTAAATTTGTAAGGGAAAGGTAAAAATTTGAACCTCCAGAGACAAATACCCACTAGCTTTTAGGATATGTGTATCAAGGGTGGAATCCCGAGGAGGAGAAGAAGTATGAGGATTCTCATTCCCACCAGAAGAGGGAAAATTGGGCAAAGGGTTTATGTCTAACATACTCTGCTTCAATTCCCCACCCAAATCAATCACACAATCATCCATTGGAGACTGTAAAATTGAGTTTTTTCCAATAAAACCTTCCCCTAAGCTATCTAAATTAGGAGAAACAACATGAATCATCCCACAACAAAGAGTCTCAGACTCTAAAAAAGATTTTTTAGCGGAGAATCAATCCACTTCCCCCAAAGAAATCATTATGTCTAAGTCTTTTTCTACAGAAAGCTAGAAGTCCAATTCTTTTTTACTCACATCAATATACGAAGTGGGAGAATCATTAGAAGTAGGAGAATCCGTACTCGTCAAAAGTGAAACCTTAGGGTTTGAAGATGTACACTTTGTCATGCCAGTTTCCGAAATTGAAGCCAAAACATGATCAGAACCCGAACTATCTTAACAAAGGGAGGAACCAACACATTGTAACATACCCTTTAAGATGGAAAACATTTTATGTTTATAAACATTATGATAACTTTTATTGTAAAGTTTGTATTGGACAGGTGTCCAAGGATGACTATGATTTGCACAATAGATTATTATTTCATAAATAAAATAGGAGACAAACACCTAAGAGGACTGTTGAAAGAGTGGTTACTGATCCACTAGGTGGAATGGAATCTGGGGTAGAAGGCAATGGACAAATGGCAACATCATGATGCAACTAACTAGCTGTTGGTATGGGACAACTCCCTTGAAATGTGGTCATAGTGCCCTAAAAGATGGGACTAGAGCTTGAGGCTCATTTATTCTAAACTGACCACGAAAAGACCTAGGCAGTCTATATAATAGCCATCAAATTATGAACTAAGGTTCATCACTTTTCCTGACGAGGAAATTTACCTTGGGGTTTTGTTGTGTTTGCACCCAAGATATTTGATGAGGGGATATGTTGTTGTTGATCATGTTGTGAGTTTGCAAAACTCTTATTGAGTTCAGGAGTTTGATGCTGAGTGGAGAAGGCATTTGTTTCAGGAGGTTGATACCGAGTGGAGAAGGTATTTTTGAGTGCCTTGCTTCTACACAGATTCCACCCACTTACTGGATCAGTAAGCAAACTCGGGGGTTCATTAGAAGTCAGCAGTTGAGCTGCTTCTTCTAAAGCAGGTTGGGAGGAATAGGCCTCCTTGGGTGTTTGTCGGCCTATCATCAGTTACAAGTTCTATTGTCTTATCTATTTTATTTTTAAATTTCTGTCATCTACTTAAAACCTTTTAATGTTAAAGTTTTATTTCCGTCTTCCTGAATAATTTATAATTCGGTATAAATTGAAATGATTGAATAAATTAGTCTCTGCATTTTTCCCCTTGCAAATAAGAATAACATCGTACTCTAGTACAGAGACAGGTTAAGTAGAATAGATCAAGATAGGCAAGTAGCCAAGTGAATGAGAAGATGAAATTATTATAAATTATCTCAAGTTTTCTATTTACTGTTAATTCCTGTGTATACAATTACAGTACCCTCACTGTCATTTACTTTTAGCTAAATTGTTTTCCAAATTTACATATACTGTTTTCTGGTTTATATATATCTCTGTTTTCAAATAAATAGATTTTCTATTCTAACAGTAAAGAATTTTATTTATGTTCGGTAGTTGAAATGTACAGGGTTATATTAATATAACTACAGATTTAATTTCAAATTATAGTAGAATGATATTTCTTCTATAGGCAACAATAATTTCCAATTATTTTATGCACACATTCACACATCGTTTTATAACATAAACTACACAGTGAAAACCAAAGCATTATCATTTTATACAATAACCCTAAACAGAGTTATCCATTACCAGCTTATAGATGTAAACAAAATCGAGATTTAATCTCAACATTTCACAGTAGAAGACCTAGTTAGCATTATCGATTTAGATAACATACTGGAGTTCACATTTTCATATTAACAGTAGGCAAATCAAATCCGACAGGAGTACCAAGAAAGGCAAGTTTAGTGCCGAGACCATTTTGAAGAACAACAACAGATTATACATATCAACGCTTGACAAACCTTATGACTTTTGCCTTAAAGATCAAACATAGATTATCATTTCATTTATTTCATAACTCAACAAAGTTGGAGATTCGACATCATAACATTGGTCAAGTTAAGCCATACGTTTTCATACAACCCTAATCCTAACACTTGAACTTATAGAATAACGTTGCCCAGAAATCGACGAATCATACACAGTTAAACTATTATCTAAAAACAAAAACATACCCGAGATGATTTATAGAAATCAAAGTATTATCACGATATCCAAGTCTGGATAGACACGATACAACTATACAGTTTTCACAGACGTTCTTTACAAACGAAACAATATCAAAAGCTTCTATTTCATTCCACCACAATAACTTCTATCCATCAACCATAAAAACACATAACCATTTTGATAACGAGAAGTATCACTATTTTAAGTCTGAGAATGAAAATCTCTGTTACACCACAGTCACGGCATTACCTTGTGGGTCGAGGTATTACCTCCCCATACTATAAAGGTTCACAACCCTATCGCTACAGCTTACAAAATTCTCTGAGTTAAAAAAAAACACACACACATCACACAGACGGCCATCTCCTTCATCTACACAGAGTCTCAAGACAAATGCCGAGGCTTACCGGTTGGTATAGCCATTCTTCCAACCTTCAAACGCCCAGTTGTAGGAGCCATGTAATATTTCACCTGCAAGGACATTACAGGCATGGTTAAAACAACATCTTGAGATGAATGATTTCAGTATCCACATTTGAATAACCATCAGCACTTAGGTATGACATTACAGCGAAGGAAATCAAACACGTTACCTTTTTAAATGATAGCCGTAGCAGCATTGAACGCCAGGACAGATGTAACTGCCATGAAACCCTACTCGTCGAATGCTGGTATAGCTGAAGCCAACATCAAACCACCAACTTTTTCAACACAGTGAAACAGTGCCGAGAGAAGTAGCAACTTTGGCGAGGCCCATGGCCATTCATTACAAACCCAGCATTAAAATAAACAGACCCTCAACAAATTGGGTATCGAATCACCCAAAACAAACTCTAAGATTGAGAACCGAAAGCATTCAACACTGTACAAGCTGGAGAGAGCTTGACTCTATAAATTTCAGAGGTTTCAGGTTCAAAACTCAAGAGCTACGCCTCCACAGGTAGAATAGCCAAACTACAAACCCTCAGCCTGTCGGCCACGCAGAGCTACCACTACCAAGTAACAAAAGACACAATAACTCATCAATTGCAGCAAAGGTAGGGTTTAACCAACGCATTGAAAACCCTTGCAAGATCGACGATGGAGATCACCGGTGGGATTTACGAAATTACAAACTGTCTATCAAATTAATTGAAACATCATTGCTACAGCCACGAAGGAGCCAGCTCGACAACACATAACCCTTGTCAACTTTACAACTCAACCATTCGGTGGTTACAACATGAAGCTATCACGTGATCCAGGCTTAATGTGCTATCCACGATGGACTTCCATTATTCTTGATAGTTGTGTGCATTCAATGCACAGGATTCAATTACCTTCGCCAACCTGTATTGCGTAGTAACATTCACATCAGGGAGTTATTACAATATGGTTACGGTTATGATAAGGTCGGACATATCACCCTTGTAACAATTAGATTAAGGGTTGGATGGAATGTCACCACCAATGTATAAGTATTACATAGGTAACTCAAAATGCACATAACCCTCTATAGTTTCTCACCAAGGCTATAATATATCAATAAAGCCATGAAGTTATACACACGCACAAATATTATATATAGTTATTTTATATATAATATTTAGTTAGTATTTCAACACTTTGCATTTAATCCATAATATTTGCATATAGTTTGTAATGTTGGCATATAATTTGTATCGGTTGCATATTATCAAATAGGTTGCATGAGCACCACCTAGGGTCACATAAGTGTACACAAAGCATAATAGAAAATTACCAAGGATTACATAGCATCAAAATGAGTCACAATAATACACTCACCCTTATTATATAAAGTTAATTTATATAATAATCGGTAAATATTTCAAATACATTGCAAATAGATTATAACGATATATTTCAAACTACTTATATAGAGTTTCTACAAATCGCTTGGGAAGAAAAGATAAACATTCATGTACAACATAACAGGAAACTCGAATAAAAACCATAGTTATATCTGAGTACAAACCAAGCCACAATCGTTATAGACCTTCTCATGATTCAATTACAAGAGTATAATTTTTATAATATGAGATGTACTGTTAGTATCAATATTCATTTTCAGATATCTTAAACTTGAACACCTTTAAAGTTTTGAACCAAGGTTTTCACCGATAGAATGCCCAAAAGTCTTTATCTCTTCAATCATTGACAAAAGAGACCTACTAAAAAACTGTTGGTCACTTGTCGCAATTTAAACTCTTACCTGTAAGCTGTCACAAGTACGAAATCACATGCTTTAGCACTAATGCTAAGTAAGCCTCGGGGTGTCCGAAGGACCCCTTCATTAATCAACATAAGCACATTAGTCAAGCAATAAATTCAATATTTATAAACAACAACAATAGAAGTTTGCAACACTAAAGCTGAATAGGAAAAACATCGAAACATAATAAGAAATCTTTTAGTCACAATTTATTTATTTATAAACCAACTGGCATTTAAGTACAGTTAACTAAGCTTTTATGCTTTGTTCTATTTCCGCATCCAATAAATAAGCAATAAATGTCACATAGAAAAAATTTAAATTTTTGTGATTTTTTTGGGATGTTACACACATAAAGAAAGACAATGTGCCCTGGTATGTCCAACTTGACTGCACAAGTAGCATCTAAAAGGGATTTTGAAGTAACCTAACCGTTGACTCAATAGCTTGTTGCCCCAAAGAATTTCCACTTCTGGAGGTAATCCGCGTGCCAAATCCATTTCAACCATTACCTTCACCACTTTTTTCTTCACACCAAACAACGAATTTTTATCAATCCTAATGAATTTTCCGACAATGTTAGCTAAGCCTTCTATCATATCATGAGACCATAATTCCAAAGAGAGACCGGGCATCAACATTCAAATATGCCTAATAGTCTGTCACTCATTCTCCAAATTAAACACTACATGCCAATGCTTCAAAAACAAAAACCCTTCCTTGTAAATCCACACCCTATTTAAGATATTCTCAATATGCTCTTCATCTGAAAAAATCAAGATTATCCACCCTGAGAGCAATAAATTGATCCTTGAAGTATATCCACAGCTAGGACCCATAATTTATTAACCCATTCGTTTAGCTCCATCTTATTCCCTTTCGCAAACTCTACCCACCAGAGCCCTCTTTGACCGCATTTCCACCCGATACACCGAGGACAAAGCGTTATAACCCTTCGCGCGCCTTAATGGTTTTTGGTATGTCTGCGCAATCTCCATCGCGCGTGAATACAGTTTTTAGTATTAACCCAAAAAACAAGGTAAGACTTCATGATGCAGACATAGCAATGAAAAAGAGATTCCGTTTCGTGTGCGAAGAAAAGTAGATATTAAAATTTTATTTTTCAATCAGTAACTTTATGATAAAGTGTATGTCACCTTTCTCTATGTCATTTTAGGCTATTTTTTTTTAAGTGGCATGACTTTATTATAAAGTATACGTGGCTTTCAAGTAATTCTATTTTAAAGTATATTTTTTTTATAAGTCTTTTTAATGATTTGCTAATTTCAAAAAATAACTTTTACCAGAAATTATTAATCACAGAGATATACGTGGTAAGCTTCCTACTAAATTAATAATGAAAACAACAAATTGAACTCCTCTTTATTTGTGGACACGGATAATGCAGAACATCCAAATATATAAAAAGGGTGTAAATAGATAAAAGTAAATACTGGCTGGAATTCTTAGCGAAACATGGGTATTTTATAATACAGTAAATTTGATACTCTTTTAATTGGTATAAAACGCTAAAACCTTGTAACCATCATCAAGTTTTGAATTGACAGGTACTTAGAATTTGAAATTCCAGGCCTGGTCCCGAGTCATCTTGATGTGGGTGTGTCCTTACTACAGGGCAGTCTTGATTCCATTCACATCCATGCCCGGTGAATCGTGCCAAATCTTATGACGTCTCTAATCCACCTCTTCATATGAGTGAACTGATTGAACAATTGGCGTAAGTGAATCCGTCATTTGGCTCTCCAGGCCTGTCATCTTTTTCGTGGCCAACCGTCAGTCAACGTTGAATGATAGCTGCGAACGTTGAATGATAGCTGGGAACGTTGCTTGTAATGATAAATGTACCCAGTCTCTTCTGTTTTCTTCCATGTTATACGGTGGAACATTCAAAGTGCCATGAACATGAGATCGGACTCTTTGCAAGAACCATTGCTTGAGGAGACGAAGGAAAATGGCAGCGAAAACTGGTCATTGGGTTTCCCAAAGGATGCAGCGAGAGGGTTCTTGGTGGAATCAAAAAAGCTGTGGAGAATTGCAGGGCCTGCCATATTCACTCGCATTGCCCTGTATGGGACGAATGTTGTTACTCAGGCGTTCGCAGGTCACTTGGGCGAGTTGGAATTAGCTGCCATCTCCATTGCTACTACCGTCGTCGTGGGATTCAATTTTGGATTCCTTGTGAGTTCCCAAAATGCTCTTTTCTTACTGTTATATGTGGATCCTTTTAGTGCAGGCAAGCGATGGTAGGTTTCGAAATGACTCATAACTTTACAGTTTCACAGTATAAGCGGTGATTATAGATAGAGGGTAAATATGATATAAGGGCATTGGAGAGGTAATAGAGGTTCCCTGTGGCCCAAAGAAAGGATTTCATATATTCTATTGCTGATGTAGTTGTGACTGTATTTTGACATGGCAGTTAGGGATGGGAAGCGCCTTGGAAACCTTGTGCGGCCAAGCTTATGGTGCTAAGCAATACAACATGATGGGAGTATATTTGCAGCGCTCTTGCATTGTTCTCTTTTTTGTTGCAATCCTACTCTTACCGACCTATATATTTGCCACCCCCATTTTGAAGCTATTAGGACAGGCAGATGATATTGCTGAATTATCCGGAACAGTTTCAATCTGGTTTATTCCTCAACATTTTGCATTTGTATTCATGTTTCCAATTCAGAGATACCTGCAGTCGCAGTTGAAAAATATGATTATTGCATGGACTGCTGCAGCCACATTGTTGCTTCATATTTTTCTAAGCTGGCTCTTTATTGTTAAATTGGATATGGGACTTATCGGAGCAGCCATGACATTGAATTTAGCATGGTGGTTGCCTCCAGTTGCCCAATTTTTTTATGTCATCGGTGGAGGTTGTCCCCAGACATGGACTGGACTATCAAGACAAGCGTTCGAGGATTTGTGGCCTTTTGTCAAATTATCTGTCGCATCTGGTGTGATGCTATGGTTAGTTTCACACATTTCGATCTTGAAACGATTCTTAAGCAATATAAATTTTTTGGTGACAAAGATTTGTTCAGAACAAGGAGCTGACATTCTTTTTCCTGTCAAACAGTTTAGAAAATTGGTATTACAGAGTATTGATCCTCTTGACAGGGCATCTATCAGATGCAGAAGTCGCAGTCGATTCCCTTTCCATCTGGTAAAACATGTTTTCAGTTGTTTGGTATAGAATAATGCAAAATGCTCTTAAGTCATATTTTAACATACTTGATATTTCATCTCATATCTTACAGCATGAATGTCAACGGTTGGGAGATGATGATACCAGTTGGATTTTTAGCTGCAACTGGGTATGTTCATCATACTAGTATTTGGAATGCTATCAAATAGCCTAAATAGCCTGTTTCAGAATTTTTAAGGGTTGCATTATGCCTCGAGTAATTTCTAGCTTGTTAATGCAGCGTAAGGGTTGCCAATGAGCTAGGGGCTGGAAATGGAAAAGGAGCTAAATTTGCAGTGATTGTTTCCGCGACTACTTCAAGTGCGATAGGGATTGTCTTTCTGGTTCTTATTGTTGCGTTTCGCCAGGATTTGGCTCAGGTATTTACAAGCAGTACAATCATCATCCACGCGGTTTCTAAATTGGCAATTTTGCTGGCATTCACTATCCTCCTTAACAGTATTCAGCCTGTACTTTCAGGTAAGTGTGTTTTTTTCTTCTTCACTGTGAATGATACTGTTATTTATCATTGAGAGAAGTCTATCAACTTGTATGTTCGTTTAGATTCTATTGATTTGAATTTTGAAATGTGAAATGAATAGAAAAAAAATGATCTAAAATAAATTATGGAGAATGTTGTGTTTTACATTTCAATATTGTTGTATGTTTGCTTGGCTTTTATTAAATTGAATAGTTTTGTTTTGTTAGAGGATATATTGAAATATTAAAAATCCACTTTAAATTTATGATATAATTTATTAATCATTTTTTATTAATTTTTTAGATTTAGATTAGGTAGTTGGTTTAATTTTGGTTTATTATACCACTACATATCATAGTTTGATTTGGTCAATTTATCTTTTTTCTCTTTCTTCTCTCCAAAAGCCATGATCACATTATTTTTTTATTACTCACTAAGTTACTAGCTGTCATTCCTCATTTAGTTAATTCTCAGGCTTCTTGACTGATTTGGAAGGTGATTTTTCTACCTTAAGGTTTTTATGCTTTTAGTAAGCTTACCTTTTTGAGCTTTTCAAACTTTCTTCTAAATCACTCAAATTCTCTCTTGGATGTATTATATATTACAAATTCTTAAATAAAATTGTCTTATTAAATCTAAATCTAAGCAATCTAAATTCTCACAAAATATTGTGTTTTATTTTTAATATCGTAAAAGTGATAAATTTTTTAAAATTTTAAAATAAAATATTTGATTTTTTTATTAAACACTATTAAAATTTTCGATTTAAAATTTAAAATTTAAAAATCTAATTTTTTAATATTAATAAAAATATTGAAATGATAGATTCCCTAGGTCATAAAGTTAAATAAACATTGAATTAAATTAAAGTGACAGATTCCCTATTCTTAACTTCATACACCTCATTTATAAGCTACAAAATTAAATAAACATTGAATAATTAAATTAAAGTGACAGATTCCCTAGGCTTGACTTCATACACCCAATTTATAAACCTAATTTATAGGCTACAAAGTTAAATAAACATTGAATTGACTTAACGTGACAGATTCGTCATTGAAGTAATAAACTTTCTGCCTCGTAATCACAAAACTTTAAAAAAGAAAACTATCATTTTTGTGTTTGAATATTTTACTATTTCCAACCTTTTAAGAATCTTTTTAATTTTGACTTTCTGCCTCGTAATTACAAAGCTTTAAAAAAGAAACTATCATTTTTGTGTTTGAATATTTTACTATTTCCAACCTTTTAGTAATCTTTTAATTTTGATTTTAATATGCAGATTATTTATACTATTTAATCTAGATTATTTGAAATTTAAATATATTTTATAGAATAGTTAAAACATTTATTATTATTTAAAATTATAAAATCTAAACTACTTCAAACTTAAACATATTTTTATAGAATAGTTAAAAAAATTATTATTATTTAAAATTATAAAATATTATTATGTATTAGGAAGGGGCAAGGTAGGGCATGTTATTATAATAATTATATATTTAATTAATAATTGGTATTTAATAATTATTTAGCTGTTATGTATTTAATGTTGTTGTTAAGATGATCTGAACAGCTGCATCATTTTAATGGTCAATTTAAAGTTCAAAATCTAATAACAACAACATTAAATACAATACACTGCTGGCCATTAACCATTGATGTCTTAAATTACGGATTTAAGAAACCTGTATTTGTTAAAATTTGTTATCATGTAGATAAATTGAAATTACAGAGTTTGTAGGGTTTGAATCTAGAGAATTTGTTATCACGTTGTTACTGCATTTTGATTTTCAATCAAACAATATTTTTTCTAAATTCTTGTAATTTTTGTAAGGGTTAGCGGCCTGTTTATTTTCATAGCTAAACGTGCATTTCTGGTTTGAAATGATTTTCAGGGGTGGCGATTGGATTGGGATGGCAATCTTATGTTGCGTGGATCAACATTGGTTGTTACTACATCATAGGGGTCCCGTTAGGGGTGTTGCTTGGTTGGGTCTTTAATTTAAGTGTCTTGGTGAGTACAGTACATAATTTATCAAGTCATTCAGTTTTCAATATAAAATAGTCGATGAGAAGTCTGAGCTATGAAGCTTGCATTAACAAAATCCAGAGAAATAACAGACAGAATTTACACTGCAGGGAATATGGACAGGAATGATATGCGGAACAGCGGTGCAGACTCTGATACTAGCTTATATTACATATCGTTGTGACTGGGAACGAGAGGTAGACTACATTAAAACGGGAACATGGATCTTGTGTTGTGCCTAGATTAAATCAGCAGTTAGTTACTAAGTGTAGTTATGTATGTACTGTTAAATTTGCAGGCGACCAGAGCTATTGATCGTGTTAATACATGGTTTAGTGAAGATCCTGCTCAAATCACATCGCAGGAGGTCAGTAACACATATTTCCATAAATTTAGTAATGTTAACAGGTCAGTTGAGTTGTTTAAGTTTTGTATTTTGTGTTTGACAGTCGAGGACTGCCGGAGATGAAGAGGGTTTCCGTCCGTAGATAAAGCTTAAAAGATTCGAGACTCAAAGCCTGTGTTTATTAGATATGATTTGTTTTATGATGTTTATGAGTGTAACATAACCATGTTTATGGGTTTAATATAAAAAAAAAATCCAAAAGGTGAATGATTTTTTTAGTTAATATTAATGAAAATTTGAATATTTGATTTTTCAATTACAGTTTTTCATCTCATTTACTCGTTACCAATTACTCTACTCTATATCAATAAGCAATGATCAATCATATTAATACTCACAAAATATGATATTTTGAATGAATGATGCTATTAATTCGCAATAATAATAACTAAATTACCCTAGGTTTATGTTTTACAGCAGAAATCCAACCAACCAGTGTTTGTGAGAATATGGATTCAAGCTATCAGCCAGCTTCAAAGTGCGAGGGGCTACAGGTGGAACTATTGGGTAAAAAGCATATAGGATTGGGCACATGCAAGGAGCAATTGAGAAGCAAAGAAAAGCATGTAGTGCAGTGAATGAGACTAAAACGCCCCCCTTTTCCGGTCAAATTTTGATGGAAGTCGGCCAAATTTTTTGTTGGAAATTGTTATTTCCATAATATTGCAATTTCAGCAATTGTAATTGCCACTCCTAGACTACATACCCTATTTTAAAACTATCCAAATCGTTAAAATTGCAATTTGAGCAGTCGAAATTGCTATTTCAACTATTCCAGCACTACCGGATTCCAGCAAGTGCGTTTTAGTTAGGCCTTATACTACTCCCTTTAAGAGCAGCAGCGTCTGGCATATGCAATAACACTCACCAAAATCTTTGGTCATTGTCACTTGAAATTTACAAATGAAATTGTTACCATCAAATACACATAAAATAAAATGAATGGGATGTTGGGTCCCAAGTATTTGGGCAGCAAGATACCTTGGAAGCGTGTATTTGGGCAGCAAGATACCTTGGAAGCGTATTCTTGATTCCTTCCTTTGACCCCAGTAAACAAAATTAGCTCTGCAGTCAGACTGTACAACAGCGCCTCTTATGTGATGTATCTTCGTGAAGCTTCAGCCCTGTAAAGATTCCTCGACCCCAGTAAACAAAATTAGCTCTGCAGCCAGACTGTACAACAACGCCTCTTATGTATCTTCGTGGAAGCTTCAGCCCTGTAAAGAGAATAAACATTAAAAAAAAGCACCAGAGTGGCATGCTCTCAACCTCATTAAAATATAGTATATTTTGGCTTGCCGAAGCAAAGTATTATAAACTCTCAGCACTGGGAGCCGTTGACTTACAAAATCACAAAAATGCTTGTGTGCACGGGTAAACACAACAAATACCTCCTTAAAAGATGCCCCGCAACCTTGTAGGATAAAAGACAACTAAAACGCTCGCCTCGGGGGAAAGTTTCATCAAAACTGGTTAAATTTGTTCTTGGAAATTGTTATTTCCATATTTTTGCAATTTCAACAATCATAATTGTCTTTCTTAGATTAAATGTCTTATTTTAAAGCTATCTAGATCACCGAAATTATGATTTGAACACTCCAAATTACCATTTCAATTATTCTTACTTTGCCAGAATTTCCACAAATCCAAAATGTTTTAATTAACCCTTATACTGCTCTCTCGACAACCTTGATCAATGTATCACATCTTACATTATTGAATAACATAGAATGTGTCAATGCACAATAATATTGATACTGAAAACCTATTAAGGTCATCTTTGTTTTTATTTCACCCCTTAAATTGTGGTGTGATATGAGTAACCCTAATTGAGGCATATCTTGGGCAATTGAGAATCTATCCATATGCAACTAACACTAATTGAGACATATTTTGGGCAATTGAGAATTTATCCATCTGCAATTTGATAACATCTGTGAAATGGATCAATCTTCTAATGAAATTAGCACAAGTTTTATGTTTAACAAACCCTAAATGTGTTATGCAATTTTGCTAAATTTCAGATTTTCATTTTGAGAGAATGACAATGTGATAACAGAAAACACATACAAGCAAGAGAGAGAATGGCAATGTACTAATAGAAACACCTAGAAACATGAGAGGCACAATGAAAAATAAATGGCATTTGATAGGAAGAAGGATGGCGACCACCGAGTAAGGAGGCACATAACTACATCAATATGAAAAACATGCACCGCGTTGCTTATGTTAAATATTTTTTAATCCATTTCAATCAGTTTCTTAAAACTTGGGACAATCTATATAAACGTGGATGGATTGGGCCCAGCACTTGTATACTTTGCATGAATGATTTGGAAATAGTTGAACATATATTTGTTGGATGTAACTTCACGAACTATTTGGAATGAGATTATCCAACAACTTGATTTACATGCAACTTGGAAGGAGGGATTGTTTCGAGGTTGTGCTCTTCAATGGTATCGTGAATGTAAAGAGATTCCTTTTCTACCAGCTGTGGTCTCATGGGCAGTATGGCATTCGAGGAATGCAACACTATTTGAGGATATAAGGCCCTCTACTAATATTACCATTTGTAGAATTATGGGGGTCACTAAAAATCATTGCACAAACACTCGTAATATAAGAGTCATAAAGCAACCTTTCTTCCAATGCTCTTTCAATAGACCTACATGGCTTTTTTCTATGGGTCGGCTGTTGATGGACATTGCGCTATTGGTGGTGTTATTTATATCAACAAGGAACATTATTATACTCTGAAACTCAACTGTGGCAGTGGCACCAATACCAAGGCTGAGTTGATTGGATTGTGGTGTGTTCTTGTCGTTTCCAGATATTTTGGTTTTCATGAAATCTTAGTTCATGGTGACTCCAGGGTGATGATCAAATGGGCTCAAGGGGAATTTAATATCAATGTGATCTCCTTACATCACTGGTGCCGCAGAATTAAGGAAGCTATACTTTTCTTCAAGATTATATCTTTTGAACATATATATAGACAACATAATTCACTTGCTGATATATTATCAAAAAATGCACATGAAGGCACTGAAGGCTTCATTAGGTGGGAAGAAGATCAAGAGAGTCTTCTACTCAACTCGGATCAGGTTTTCATGTCTTATCTGTAGTAGCACTGCACTTTTTGATGTAATGATCTATGTTCAGACTATAGCTTGATCACACTCTGCATAGGATGATTACTATGTTTTTCTTAGTAATTTGGATGTTTATTTTGGTTTCCACGGGGCCTTATTTTTGTATAAGTCGTGACTTCACAATGACTTGTGATATTGTACTATTTGATTCTCATCAATGAATACCAGTAGTACGGTTTTTTTCCGCTGAAAAAAAAGTAAATGATTTTTAAACAATATTAATCAAAATAAAAATAATGATAAATTATTATGTGCATTTTTTTTTGTGGTAACCAACATCTTATAAATGAATGTTATGGTCAAAGATAAATGTGTAATTGAGCCTAGTTAACTCATAATAATAAATGTAAACTGAGATTTAACAATGGATATTAAGATAAAGAAAATAAGTAGATTCTAAAGCGATTGGAGAGGAATATGAAAAAAAAGTGATAAGTGATGATTAAATAATAATGATCCTAGTTTTCTAATGGCCTTATATTTTGGGCATATGATTGGTATGATGGAGAGATGGTAACTCTAATGATGTCTAATGATGTTGTAAATTATTTAGAATACTTGTTGTGCGAGTTAAAATGAGTAATTAAGCATATTTTTTAAGAAGTAGTCTGTGCATGATTGGTTGTTCCTAACACCCTATAGTTTTGGTCCAAATTGTAAAGCCTAGCCATTGGTAGGTTGTTTTCCCTAGGAGTTTTGTAAGCCATGTTATGCATGTATACATGTAGTGCAATAGCACATGCGGTCATGTAAAGTGAATACCTCTCATTCACAGAGAGGATGTGGCATCAAGTTGTGGAATAGACCACTATAATATGTACATGGGGGTGGTAATTTTGAGTATAGACTAAACTTATGAAAATCAAAGATAATGAAAGAGTATTTGATGTAGGGGGAGTTAAGGTAGAAACCAAGTCCCTTTAAAGGGAAGAGATAATTTGATTGGTGGATCATATACATAAAAAATATTCCTAGAGCACGAGTGAGTGTAATGGATGGCAATCCATGTATCCTTAAAGATGGTCTCTTTTTTTATATAGACATTAATCGTGTGTTGCATTTTTGTAGGTACAAAAGGATGAAGCCCATAATGAGGAAAGTTCTAGTGAGTGTGCACTATAAATCAAAATTAACCTAAATTTCTCCATCATGATGGTTAGTGGTCACTCAAAACCATATGTTATATCGAAAAGTTCGTGGTACTCTAATTTAAACCACTTTGTACTAGTAAGCGTGTAGTAAGCATGGTTCATGGTTAAGGTTTATGGACATCCAAAACCACTTGTGATGGTTATGGGTAAGCCAAAACCCTAGAAGGTTGTAATGTTTAGGGGTAAACCACAAAAACCCAAGACAACTTATTATGAGAGGAAGTAAGTAAAATGAACCAGCACACTCAAAACAACAAGGTGACATGAAGATCATGAATGGAGAATAAAGATCACACACCCAAACAAAACCCAATCCATATGAAGAGAAAGGCTAAAGATGAGGCAATCCCAAGGATGAAAACCAATGAAAATGAGAACATGTTTGATACATTCACTAAGCCTTTGCTAAAGATAAAATTTTGTAGTATGTATATATATGTTAGGTATCATAGAGAATTCATTTCTTCATTAAGGAAGAGAGTTAAAAATAAATAAATAAATAAATTGTTAGTAACCACCAAAAGAGTTAGTTAGAATGTTGGTCATAGGTGCTATAAATAATATAGATGCCATCTAAGAACTTTAATTATTAAAATAAATTATTAAAAAGTAGTTTGGTTGAGCATTATAAACTACATGTCAATTTCTAAATATTTAGCAATTTGATCATGTGTAATCATATTTATTATTCATTTATATTTCAATTCCATTATATTTAAAACTAGGTTAACAAAAAAATTAAAAATATATTTATTTTTTAATTATTTAAATTTAGATTTTTTAAATTAGATAATAAACAATTTGAAAATTATATTCTCTTTTAATTGATATCATTCCTCTAATTATTTAAATTTATATCTTTTAAATTAGATAATAAATAATTTGAAAATTATATTCTCTCTTTTAATTGATATAATCCCTCTTCAAAATAGAGTAAGCGGTGCTATAACATTACTTAACATTGGCCTATAACATTACTTATTACTTTTTCTTTTTATTTTTATTTTTGGGGATTGTTTTATTTTTTAACATATTTTGGATTCATGGTGTATTATATAACATTACTTATTACTTTTTATTTTTATTTGTGAGTATTGTTTTCTTTTTTTTAACATATTTTGAGTGATGGTCTATTATATAAAATATATTTTTAAATTTTTTTATGATTAAACTGATTTTTTTTTTTTATATATTAAAAAAAATTACACCTCAAAAAATTTGATTTCTCTTCCTCAATTTTGAGAATTCTAAATTATTTTCAATCTTAAAAACTCTAGATTTAATAAATCTATACTAATTTATAAAAAATTTAAAATTATTTATAATTATAATTTTAAAGCCCCATCAAAATGAGGAAATGCTATCCCTTGGACACCTCTATACATTTATATGGTAGTGATACTATATCAAAAATAGTTGTATACTAGCATAACCACTTAATTTGTGGCTAGTAAAAATTTAACTGGTGGCCGTGAAGATCGATAGACCACAAGTTAAGTGATAATGTTCTTTGATTATCTCAATGTTTTTTAATTATAGGTGGAGTGAGGTATTTTTATATTTCTTTTATAATTGTTTATTCGAATTTGGAATGATATCCATAAAATAAATCTTGACAATAAAGTTGTCTCATCTTCATGCAATCTAGGAAGATGACCCTTTCTCATCTACCCCAAATTGTAAAATATAAACACCTATAAACATAATTAGGTCAAGCATAATTTAGTAGATAGAAAGATTCATTTCTTTGTATTAATTAGACCCAATAAGCTACCTAAATGTGTACAAGGACTGCAAATTCTGTTTCAAAGATGAGATTGTGTTGTAGAAAGGTTCATTGTTGTATTAATGAATTCTATGTAAGATACATAAAAGTATACAGGCATTTGAGGTTATGTCTCTTTCCATGTAAAAGCTCAGATTGTGTCCCGTGGAAAGGTTCATTGTAGTAATGATGAATCCTTGTGGGAAGGTTCATTGTAGTATTAGTAAATTCAGTATCTTTCTCCATAGAAGATTAGACTTCCTTTCGTAGAAAGATTCATTGTTGTATTTATGAGTCCTTGTAGGTTAACCCTATTTCTCTTTCTCTTTACAAGATTAGAGTGTTAGCTTCTGCACGAGGGTGGAAAGGACACTCCGAGCAGGCTAAAGACTTCACCGAAAACCTACGAATATTTGAATTCAGATTTAAGAATTGTCATTATAACTGATTGGTCATTGTTTAACTCTCGTTGTTTAATTTAAGATTAATTTATGTTCCATATATCATGTGCATCTTGTTCATTGAGGGAGTATTTGTCCCGTCTAATATAATGTATGCAGGAGGCGATGGAAAGTGTGTACTACATGATTGCAAGTCCCTCTTTGCTAGAGTATACGTTTTTTAAGTAATGATATAATAATTTTTTAGTGATAGAAGTATTTTTCCATCGACAAAAAGGGATTTATCCCATTGTATCAAATGAATTCACTGTAATAAGTTTTTTTTACATGATTCTATTTCTTATCATGTTTGTAATTTGTTTTGATTATCTAGAAAACTAACTAGGTATCAAAGGCAAAAGATCTTGATTCTTTTTTAGCAATACAAATAATTTATGTTAGATGCCAAAAGATATCGAACTAGTGTCAAGCTTTAAGCACAACCACACTAGTGTAGAGAGAGAAATCCAATGACCACCATTGAAGTTTGAAGAAACCACGTAACTACCACTGCTCAGAGCTGCCATCGTTGTGGAATTCTCTCGCATCACTACTACATGAGGGGGTAGTTTACAACATTTATTTGAAACGAAATTATACTTTGGCCTCAAACTTCCCGCTTGCTTTTGGAAAGCATGTTAGATTACTCGTCTAAGGTGGAATTTTCATGGGGTTTAGACATAGCTAGGATTTTGATAACGAAGACATTTTGGGAACCATTGGGGTTCTCTGTGTTATCTTGGTAGGATTTATGGTAGGCTTCTTTTGAAGAAAAGGAATAAGCAAATGGAAAGAATTGTAAGTTCTTGAACATCATAGTTGGTTTTTGTTAAGATCCTAGTGGGCGACCTTCACTAACACCTCGAGGTTTTGGTGTAACGGTTCGTATCATCTGGTATCAGAGCCTCCACAGAGCGGGTGGCAACGTCGGCATTGTAGTGTTCGCCCGGGGCTCGTACGACACAAAGGGGACACCACCGTACGGGCGCACATCCAGCCCAGAGTCTGGACTGCGAAGCGTGGTGGGATGTTAAGATCCTAGTGAGCAGCCTTCACTAACACCTCAGGGTTTTGGTGTAACGGTTCATATCAGTTTTCTTAGAGGGACACTTCCAATAGGTTCACTATCAATAACAAGCATGATACCACCTACTCGGAAATAATTAATGTAAATGATTCATTAAATAAGTTTAAATTTTCTCTAGTTGGGAATTAACTAGGGTGGGATAATCATATTTGTCCCACTGGTAAATTTATCCTTTGCTTTGAAATCTTGTTGTTATATAATTCAATCAGGACCAAGCTGTCTAGTTTACTATGAAATTGAACTCTAAATGGTTGACATAGATAGTGAAGAACAATGGTGAGGGAGGAGTAACCCATTTGGTCAACACCCCGTGCCTAGAAACTTAGAGTGCTTGGGTGTAGGCTTTTCTTCGAAATCCTAGATGATAAACATAGACTAGATGGATCTAGCCTGACTAATTGTATGTTCCTAGTGTGGAAGACATAGAATATTAGAGACATTTTGGGATTTCAAGGTCACCAAGCCACATTGGTGTTATAAAAGGAACTGGACTAACGATATTTTCTATAGGCCCATACATTAGAGGGAAACTATTATGGTGATCCTTAGCTCTGTCAGAAGATAGTGTGATGGCTTAGCATGTCCTCTAGATCATAACTCTAACCCATTTTTGAAAAATATGATGTAAAGCTACTAGTGAGGGCTCTAAAAATGATTCCAATAAATGGATTTTCTTGGATTTTTTTAGATGATTAAGCAAGTCAAAGTTGTGTTAAGCGCCTTTCACTTCGAAATAAAGAACATTTTCTCCTCTAATATTGGAGCTCCCCATCGAATATGTTTTCCTTCCTCATTGTGATAAGGAGGATTTAGTGCTCTAAGGGCCCGAACCATCTGTTTCTAGTTGGAAACCAATCCATGAACCCTTTGTTTCTAGTCGAAGACCAATCCCCAAAATCATGTCAATCCACTACTATTTCCTGTTGATGCTTCATGTCATCGGTCTTATGGATGTTTTTGGCGATGGGCCATTTTATTGTGTTTACTGCTATATGAACACTTCATGTTTTTTTTAAATGTTTTTTGTTTACCCAATGGAGCAATAGGTGTTTTGTTTTACCAATAGGTCAATGTGAGCATAGTGGGTATTTTAGTGTTATCCCAGCACAATTTTGAGTTTCTAGCTATGGCCATTTTGGAAAAACAAGAAGAATTCATACCGTATTTGAAAATTTTAGTCAATGAGGCTTTAGAGAAGCAATTGGAAAACCATGGATCATATCATGAGACAACATTATGTGGCATGAAAGAAGGAGAAAATGGACTTATCGCAAATCACAAGCCTATTATGGAGGAATTCATTCATGTGTTGTAAGAAATAACCTAAAGAAATTAAGTTGAATTATAAGACAAAAGGTGATAGGATTGATGGGAAGAGCTCAACTCAATTGTGGATCCAGAACTGTGACACCAAAGAGGTGGCCACATGGTGGGAGTTATCTACTTAGCTACTTTCAAATTTATTTGTGAAAGAGAAATGTTCTAATGGCTACATTTTTATGGAAGTTGTCGAGTACTGTGGGGCGACCACACAAGTGTATGATGCCCTTCAAAGCCCAACGAGAATTGGTGGATCATTTCATTATATTTCATGAGGAAGGGAAGAAATTTATTTGATATGCATTCCATAGAGGGGCCTTCTGGATTTGGGTTTGTTATCTGGTGGGATTGAGGAATTTGAGCATCATGGTGTCCTAAATAACAATAAAATATGTAATGAAGCAGGTGATAAGAATCAAGGGTACATCATTCCCTGCAATGATAACATGTTTTCCACCCATTTTCACACACCTTAATAGCATGGACAAACTCAAAGGAAGTTCATGCAATGTTGGTCTCCTGAGCTCCACTGAAAATTTGTCAATTCTCTTCAACACCTAGGTGGATCTAAAGGTTAGTTTACTATTTGTTTTACATTCATTTTTATTATTGGATTCATAAAAATGTATTCTATGACCCTATACTTTTTACTTACACTATATCTATATTTGTTGATTGGATAGTTTCAATCCCAAATCAAACAAATAACTAATGAATGTAGATGGCCTCACTAATGATGAAGTCAAAATCCTTTTCCATACCTAGATTTCTTAATGTTGGTTTCAATTTTAATGATATTGTGCACTCGTAACTATGTTGATATAAATTTTCCATGGTTATGAGCAACATGGATGATCTTACACATCTATAGATTTTGTAGGAGATAGGTCTATGCTAATTTTAAATTTAATTGGTTTTGATGTGTCAATTTAGTGTTGCACAAGAGAGGTAGATGTCCATAAAATGAGGCAGAAGCTAACAAATCCTATTTGTTTTTACATATCTTTCTTAGTTTGTCAAAGAAGATAATGCAGAACCAATCCAAATTCATTTCTCACTCAACCAATGCAAATTTACACTATTATGAAAAATCCACAAGTTAGCACAATATCAAAGCTAACTTTGAACATGTGTGAATCACTTCACTTGACATGCTTGATAATCCTTGAATGGATTTTAATAGTGAAATGAGGTGGATTCCAAGGCCACTCCATCAAATGCAACAATACTCTACCTATAATCCTCTATCGGATTCACCATCACAAACTATTTATCTTTACCTAATACCATTAACTTGCCCAAAACTACTATCAAGGAACCCAAAACCTCCAATGTTTCCCTTGAAATTTGCTCTTGGATTGCTCCCAAGAATTTTGGCTTCAAAAACAATGTTGTTCACACTTGGATTTCCTCCAAGTCTCCCAAATATTCTTTCAAAAGATAAAAAAATGGAAAAATGATCCTTGTTACAAAGAAAACAAGCAACATACTTACCTCTAAACATAGGCAATTTTTGTTGCACCCATGTTGCAGAGTTGGTCTTCTTCCTTTTGAACGATTCCACTCACAATAACCAAGATTCCACTCGGCGAATCAAAATCTACACTAGTATGCTCTAGAATCGTCACATGTGCCTAGCACATCTCATGGATCTCCTAATCCCAACTTTCCTATTCCATGGTCGTGGCTTTCCTCTTGGTCTCCCATGAATCTTCCACTGTGCCATTTGTGTCGCAAGCCATACATAGTTCAATGATTCTTAGTATCTTTTAAAAGTTGACTTGTTGTCTCAATCCTACTCTTTTCCACTTGCATAACCTATTAATGAAGTCTTATACTTCCTTCCAAGTCATAATCAAGAGTTCATAACTACACAATACTGTGCAGACAAACTTTCATGGGTGCCTTCTATGCCTAAGCATAAGTCTGTGGTTGCACCTTTCAAGTTTCCCTTCACAACTGCCTACCAATATCAGGGGTTTCATTTAGTCAACCTATGCCATAGAACATGCATTCATGGGATACTGAATAATGCCCCTAATTTCACTAAATATTAAGGAATACTTCCAAAAGTCTTTTTATTGAATAGCCTTCCCAATACACCTTTCCCATTAAAAAAAACCTATTTTCATTAGATATCCTAGATATCCATTTTTCCATGGTATTCTTAAAGTCCATTTTATTTTATACTGCTAGTATGGTGACATGACACAACTCTATTAAGTCTTGGAAATATTATAGGGTGAAATATGAAATCTTTGTGGGAGTAGATATTTTAATATATAGAACAAACTCTTGAATGTAGCTTGGCTTCATACACAATGGTTGCAATAGATTTCACACCAACTTCAAACACATATCATACATATTCAAACAAAATTTTGACTTTAGACATAATCAAATTCACATGACCTTAACACATAGATCATACATATTCAACCACTAGATCAATTTCACACACAATCAAACCCATACCACCTTCACATGCAACACTACACCCATTAAACCTTATGATATGTAATTTAACCCATCAATACCTAAATCTAACCCCCCTAATATTTATATGTTTTTAATATATTAGAAATACCCCTAGACCCCTATATACTAAGCAATATAATACTTCAATTTTATAGTATTTTAAACCCCCCAATATGAACTCTATGTTATATTATTTCCTATTTAGTGAATCCTTCCTACTTCCAACTTTCCTTAGGGTTTGAAACCTACCTCAATATTTCCTAAGTCTAGACAGGAAATGCATCAAATTTCCTTCCACCAACTTTCTTTCAAAAGGTGGTGAAGTGTTCGCTCTAATACCAAAAGTCACAAACCTGTAGTTTGCTTGATTTTTCTTTTTGTAAAAATACTTATTAAATTTACAATCATTATTTACAGATGAGAAAACATAATACAACATGAGTATTTGTATAGAGGAAACCACATCCTCATCCTCAAATAAATAGAAAAAAATACAAAGATATTTACATCATTTTTCTCAGAGAAACTAAAACAACAGTAAAATCTGAGTATGCATCTAGCTCTAATCCCTTAGCTTTTTTTATTAACATAAAACCTTTAGCTAATAACTACATTCGAAACTCCTCTTTCCATAGATGAAAAATACAGACATAGAACTAATCTCATTTTCAAAAACATGTTTGCAGCAAAGCTTCCAAAGAACAAACAATGCTAAAACCCTCAAGCAGTGCCAAACAACACGTAGTGAGGATTGTACTAGATTCCAACATTCCCCAATAGAACTGATGTCCAAAGTAATCTCCCTTGTAGAAAGATTGCATGATCTAACTGGACAAACTCCCAACAATACCTAGCAAAAGCGCATTCCCAAAAGAGGTGCTTTACTATTTCCAACTTGAGGTAGGAAGGGAAGATTCCATTTGAGAGACCACTTTTCACAAGTCATGCCTGTTGTAGGTACAACAGATCCCATGTTTTCAAGAAAAACATGGGAGCCCCAAATTTTTATATGCAAAGGTAATGATTAAATTCCATGATTATTTTGGGGTTTTTTTCATCATGTTTGTATTGCTTTGCTATGATTTGATTAAGTTGGCAATTTTCCCTTTGGAAAATTCCTTTGATTTTGTGTGTTTTTGTGAGTTGCGGAAGGCTTTGATTTTCCCCAAAAATTAGCTCATTCCGCAACCCGCAATCCGCAAAACGCAATGCGGATTGCAGAAGCTTGGTTTTTTATTATGAAACATGTTTGTTCTGCAACCCGCAACCCGCAATGCGGATTGCGGATGCGGAGTTGTTGTCCAATATATGCGGTTGTTTGCACCCGCAAATGCGGATTGCGGGAAGACCTTTTAATTAGTTTTTTGCTTTGTGATTCCGCAACTTGCGGAAGGTATTTAAATAATAAAGTTCGCATTTTGCGTTTCTGCAACTTGCAACCCGCAATTGCGGATTGCGGATTGCAGAAACCTTTGACTTGTTAATTTCTAGAGTTGTGATCCCGCAACCCACAACCCGCAATTGTGGATTGCGGATTGCCGATTGCGGGAAAGATGTATATATTTTCAAAATAAGCGTCCGGAACTTTCTTCCGCATCCTCCATGATTAATCGTAATCGTTCATTCACCTTGATCCTGCGGTTGATATTGGATTGTTTTGATTTGTTTAATTATGTTTGTTTTCCGCGTTTATTCATCATTTTTTTATCTGTAATCAGGTTTTAAACAATGATTTTCAACTGCGGCCAAACATGTACTGGTAATCATTGATCCCACTAATTCGTAGTTGATTGACTGTTGAGATTTGACATTAAATCATATGCGAATTAATGCAACTCTTATCTTATCTTAACCGAATTTTCATCGACACATGCTATGGGTTATTTCATTACAGACGTGATAATTGCAGGTTTCAGACCGTAAGAAGTCAATCATGGAAATTCATTACGCTCAGTTATTCCTGGAATCTTTATTTTTTTCCTTTAGATACAGACATCGACATGGGCAATTTGTTGATGTCATATTGTAATCCAAAGGTCTTGTTAGTTAATTTTCACAAGTTTTCCTTCTGACAGTCATATTCTGAGCAACATGTAGAGAGATCACAAATCTTCGATCAGATTTTGTGATGAGAAGGAACTTCAACCTCTTCTATACCTAGAACCTGTGTCGTCACCTTTTGATGCAAGTGTTCCTGATGAAAGCAGTGGCAGTGAAGAAGAGGATTTTGAGATTCCATCTGTCTGCATACAGCTCCCTCAGAGGAAGAGAAGGAAGACCACTGAGAAACCAGTTGATCGAGACAATATACCATTATACAGGATTTTATAATCAATGAAGTACATGTCACTCCACCAATCCCTTTGAAGGAGGAACAGGTGGCCGACTTTTCAGTTTTCGAGAACATTGTCGATCATCACGAATCTTCTAAGAAGGATCTTTTGGTTCCCTTGTCATCCTTCACAGATAGCTAGTAGACTGTGCTTAACCTCCACAGTTTGTTATGGAATGTTTCCCCGAAATCGTGTGATGTGAATATTTTGAAATTCTGTGAAATACTCGGTATTAATTACTTCTTAGGACATCCTTGATCATTCTTAGAATAGTCTGATTTGGCACATCCCTGTTTTCATGGGATGCCTATCCTTTGTAACCATTTTGTAATTATTATGTAAAGGGTAGAAGTCTCATGGGGTAAGGGGGGGAGAATATCACCAGAGAAGGATTGCAGAAACGTTGTTTCACTTGTGATCTTGTAATTTTTTGCAAACCAATGAATCAAAGTTAGTTTCTTTTGGCATCTTCTTTGTTGATGTTATCAAATTTCTTTGATGATGTCTAATTTCTTCACCTTAATTATTGGACAAATAATGTTGGTTTTGTAGCCAATCATTAATGCATTGATATTTGACTTGGATTTGTTTTAATTCATGGTCTATGTGTATTTATGTTTTAATTGAATTTATTTAATTAAAATCTTTATCTATTTCTGCAAATTATTCACAGAAATTAATAATTCATGTTAATTTTTCAATTAGCATAAGACCTACATGATAATCTTGTATGCACTCAATCTTTGAACTGTTATAAGTAATTGTTATTGTCTGATTATATTTTGAAGTAATAAGTAATGATCCAAGTTTACATTTCTATTAAGCTGGTGAATTAAGTTATTAAAATTCAAACCAAGTTATCCTACAAACAAGCAATACACTTCCTTTCGATTAGATCTGACTTAGTTTAGATTTCCTTCAAGGTAGGTTTGTTCTAGGTTTAGATCCATTTAGAGTTAGAACACTTTAATATTCCCTCACAGGAAGACTGGTCCCTTGGGATCAAACCCCATAAGTTCCAGCGGAGGCCTTTGTATCCGTGGGAGTTAACTACACCAAGTAGGCTGGGGATAGAAATGCTCTTGCACAGATCCTTTTGAAGCTTTTTAGTCTGGGTTTTCACCCTCTGTTGTTAGACTTAAAACCCATTCCATCAACCTACACATTCGAGGCTTCAACAATGCCTTGGTAGGAAGGACTTGGTAAACCACTAGCCTTGCAAACACTTGAAGCTTATAGAAAACCTGAATTAATCACACATTATGCAATCTCTTTTTCTACCTTCTCTTTGCATCAGTAGACACCCATTGTGAATTAAGGATACGGATAATATCATGGAGCTTATGAATAAGAAGGTACGACCTTTGAGAATCATACTGAAACAAGGGGCGCCCAATAATCCATTCTAATCACATGAAAAGAGGCCATACATATCTATATTCATTTTTAAAATGTACTCATGTGGAATAAGGCTGATAATATCCATAACAATATGTCTATTAAAAAATATAAGGAGAATTCACATGCAATAGATCACCAGTCCTTCCAACTTCACGTATTAGCATCCCACAAATCCCTCCAAAAGAAAATTATTTTCTTACTCAATCGATGCCCTTGAAATTGATGGATGTCTAAAACACATGTGACTTGCACCTTCCAACTTCAAATAGTTCTTTTCGCCAAATCCCATCCTGCCTGACTACCTGACATCTACCATCACACGAGGCAAGCCACCCTCCTCCATGTAATACCCCCATTTTAACCCCTGGAATGTATTGGATTGATATGTAAATATGCGATGTATGATTCCTAGTGTGGAGCTCAAGGCCAATACCCCACTAGTGAATTTGCGTCTTATAAAGGAAATTATTTTATGTTTTATGGAAATGTGCTAGTCAGCCATTGTAAAATGTAAAAACAATGTAAATATTTATAATGCAAATAAAAGTTTAAGAGTTAGATATGGACACAACTAAAATGAGAGGTTGTGTTTATCCATTAGGGAGAGGATAGGGGTGTGTGGGATTAAATCCTCTTATTCCAAGTGTCATATTAAGAACCCATGTGCCATAAATGGTAAGCAGCCACTAAGAAGATAGTTGAGGAAGCAACTCAGGAATTTAATGGAGCATGGGTTGAACCCAAAAATTCACATGGTTGAGTATTGGATCATGTTTTTGTGTCCAGAAGTCAATTTCCTTCATGGGGATTCATTTCCCTTCATTCTATTCCATTGTTGGGAAATAAAATTCCAATTCTCAGCAAGCTATGCATTCCCAGTAGTGAAAAGAACAGGAAATCGTAACCAGAGGGAAAACCATGTTTTAAAGTGTCAAAAACGCCTACAAATTCATTTGGGTTGTGAAATTGAATGGGGGATCCGTATATATCAACCCTGGGGCGAATTTGAGAGTGTTAAAGACCCAAAAATTTGTAGTAAAACCCATATTTTGGAGTTTGGAAATTGGATTTCATGGTTGAAATTGGTGTGGCTAGAAATCACAACATTTAAGAGAAAATTAAGGATAGAGAGAGACCATAGGTCTGAATTGCTTGATAAACCTAGTGAAGGAAGTACATATCTGAAGGCTTAACGTCTTGGACTTTTCTATGCCCACCCTGATTATCACTAGAGGGAAGGGGCACCCAAGGGACTATGTAGCAAAGAAGGGAACCTTCCTAGTGTTGGGTGTGGTATCTATTGTGGGTGCCAAGGCCGGCTGAGACCAATTGATATTCATGTAGCTCTGTGGTTGAGATCATTGGCTTAACATTCTCCTTCTTCGTCTCTCTACGTGCTTGATAAACCCATTTTTATGCTGGTATAGCCCGAGGATTGACTATGTGTGGTTGTGAATGAGCCTGTGTAGTTGTTATTTAGTGGATACATAGTCCATCTTGGGAGTGGCCTCTTAGCAGAGAGATACAGTGTTGAACATAGTGCATATGGTTGGGTGGAATGTTTCTCTTCCATAGCTAGTTGCTTGGGGAAACTTCATTGAAAATATAAGTGTTTACTTTTCAATTTACTATTGTACTTGAATATGCAACGTTTTTATTGTTTTGCATGTGATAATTATGTTGGTATATGTATGTTGCGTATGAATAGATTTATTTCCATTGCGTTTACATTTATGCATCTGTACACGCATTTAAATGTTTATGAATTTTGTATTATGCCCCTGGGGCGAGTTTTAGAATCGAATAAATCATTCATGTCCCCTTCATTGGTTGGATTGATGGGTGGGGACGTGACATAGTGGCATCAAAGCTTATGGCTACAGTACCAGGATTGTATGGGCTAGAATCCATACTCACAAATAGAAAATCCGAGTTTCAAAGGAAGTGTTAATAACCTTTTTTGATAAAAATCATTGTTTTAAGTTGCATATGGTGTTTTAACAGAATCTATGAATTCAACCCATGTTCTATCAACTATAATGTTATATTGGGTTGAGGAAATTTGGGAAATTTCATTTCTATCGATCCATTAACATAACGAATTTTGCTCTGTTACACAATAGAGACATCCTGAACTGGACGGAAATTGAAATTTTGTTCATTTATTAAAAATAGGAAAATCGAGGTGGACCCCACTTGTGCCATGTGGGAGAGAGGGGTATGACATGGACTAGTCATACCAGAGGGACAGGTGGGAAGTTGACATCTAGAATTCATCGAAACCATAGAGAGGGGTCCATGGGGGTACCATGAAGATAAGTCTATGGGAATCCACATAGAATGGACCGCAGGCACAATAGAGAATAAATCCATGGAGGTCCTTGGAGAGGAGTTCAAGAGGTTCCACAAAGAAGAGGTTCGCAAGGACCGCAGAGATAAGTCTGTGAGCGTGAGGGAGAAAATTCTACGAGCACGATAAAGTTTTCTACAAATTACAGTGGAGAAGATGTCCGCGGAAGCAACTAAGGAGAGTTAGCGGGCGTGGCAGAGAGAATTTCATGGGTGCAATAGAGTATGGGTTTGGGATGGTCATCGAGGCACATCCGTGGGGGTATAAAAATGTGTCCCAAGGAATATTCCGTGAGGAGAGGTATGTGGTGGTCATCAGCACATGTCTGCGAGGGTGCAAGATTATATCTCGAGGAAAATTCTGCGAGGCATCAGTGATTCCACTTTGGAGTTCCATTACTAGGTTTTCCATGAGGTATTCATGAGGAAGGTTTGATTATGTGGAGCCGATTTAGAAAAATCATGGGTTCCACAGTTGACTTTTAGGTGCCAAAAATAGAGAAATGGTTTCGATCTTGACCCCTATCGTCCCCTTGAAACATTGAGGATTATGATAATTTCCTCGTGGTAATCACAGGACTAATGAGAAGGGAAATGTTACATTGTGTCATTAAATCAATGATAATTGTGCTACAAGAACTACAAAAAAATTCTAGTCTGAGAAAAAGTGCAAGTCAAAAGTAGTGAAACCCATAATTTTATAGAATTTGATTGTAGCGTCGAATCAAAGATGTAAATTTGCTGAGTGATCCTTGTTATATGTACTAACAACACCCGATAGAAAAAAATTCCTTGTTCTTGCTAGATTTTCTTTTCTAGGTGGTTGAAGTGGGTTTGTGAAGATAAGTGCACCTGTAGAAAAAATGCATAAGCGGTCAAAATTAGCATTTTTGGGAGGATGTAACTTTCATATTCGAGATCACAATGAAGCATGAAGATAGGCATTGGAAATATTATCCTTAGGGGAATAGGGGTGCATAATTATATTTTCAATGAGGAACTCATATGTCTCTAAGATTCGAACATATAAGTGCATGTAATCTTGATTTGACAAAAAAAAGATAAAATTGTCAATGGGGGTAGTTTCCAGAATTTATAAATGGAACAAAAGGGACCTAAGAACCTTGTGAATTATTCCCTGAGACTAATTCAATTAAAAAATCATTATTATGTGTCATTGCATGTATTACTAAGATGTCAAATAAATATCTATATGATGCACAGTGCTTGTAGCTGACCATTTTTGAGCAGCTACAACAGAGGGCAGTGGGCAAAGGAGGGAAATTTTCCAAAAAAAAAATGGTAGCCATGAATGAGCCTAGGACCCATATATACATGATGAGGATGTATTAGGAGAAAATATGCAAGAAGGAAATGTTGAGACATAATCCAATGGGAGGAGAAAGCAGATCACTCCCCAAAATTTGGATGAAACAATTAGAAGTTTCAATGAGAGTTTTATCAAGGCTCAAGAAGAGAAGAACCAGATTAATGTTGCCATCCTTCAGATCCTCAATGATACTCAACAGAGGGCTCATATTGGATCTAATCCAAGAAATTTTGGTCAAGGAAGAAGAAGTCCAGAAAGTCGCTTCAGAAGCCGCACTAGAAAGAGGACTCCAAGTCTAAGAAAGGGTTCTCTGAACAAGACACATAAGGTGCCTTTGTTAAGGGATTCTACCAGCAGGTCATGTGATTCTCAAGGTTCTCGAAGTATCCTGGAGAATACCTCTAGTAGATTCGAAAGAGCGAATAATTTTAAAAGGATCTCACAAGATGAATTTAGAAAGGAAAGGCCGCCCACATTTAATAGAGAAAGTAAGACAGGTCAGGAAGTAGAAGCATGGCTTCTTGGAATGAAGAAATATTTTTAGGTTCATAATTACTCAAGAAATGAAAAGGTCAAAATTTTATTTACAATCTCAATGGTCGAGCTTCAATTTGGTGGGAGCAACTCATGCATGTAAAGGGAATAAAACAAAGGAGAATCGGCTAGGAGCAATTTAAAAGTTATTTCAAGAAAAAATACCTATTTGTCCGGTATTATGATAATAAGAGGAAGGAGTTCAATGAACTAAAGTTGGGACAGAAGTCCCTGTAAGAAAATACCCATATGTTTTTGGAATTGCTGAGGTATGCAGATTACATCAAAGATGAAAGGGTAAAAGTTCAAAGCTTCCTTGGACGTATGCTCCAGAATTATAGAAACGGGATTGAGTTTGTTAATCCACCAACCCTCAATGAAGCAATCAGAATGGAAATGCATTTCTATGAGAAAAGCAAAGGAAAATCAGAAATTCACTTAGCATGTAAAGGAAATCCAAAGGGAATATTTGACCAAAGAAAAAGTGGATTCAAGCCTCCACCATTTAGAAGTCATCAAGGAATTTCCAACAAGGTCAACAAGAACAAAGTAGAAATAAGCCGGCAACAGCAACATAAAGAGGACCAAAAGGACCACTTTAGTGTTGGGGATGTGGATAAAACCACATGCTTAAAGATTGTCCACATCAAAGAGAGAACCCTTGAGGCTTGCATAACTTAGAAGAAGAAGTTACAGTGAAGGATATGGCAAGGGAAACTCCTTGAATTTATTCAGTGTTGGAGGACCATCAAGCAAACCATCAATCAACAGTAGTGGAAGTTGAATGTAAGATTGCTAAGAAATCTATTTCTATTTTGATTGATCTAGGATATACTCATATTTATGTTACTCCAAAAGTGGTTGAAAGTTGTTCTCTTGGAAAAATCAAGCATGATAAATCTTGGCTAGTTCAATTAGATACATGAAAAAAAAGTGAGTGAAGTAGCGATGGATTGCCCCATAGAGTTGAATGGAATCCTCACAAAAGTAGATTTGAATGTCCCGCCATTAGGATCTTATGATGCTCTTATTGGTATGGATTTGTTGGAAAATCATAGAGTCAAGGTAGATTTCTATGAAAAGGTCCTTGAATGCATCAATGAAGAGGGAAGGCCAAGAGTGGTGAAGGGGATTCCCAAGCAAGTTTCAGTAAGGTAGATTTCCACCTTCCAGTGAAGGATGTTTTACAAGAAAGGATGTCATTTATGTGAAGTCCATGTATCATATTTATCAAAGGAAAAAGGCCCAAAGCTATAACATTATCAATTGTTGAAAGAGATTAAAGATATTTTTCCATATGAAAATCCAGGACTGACACCAAAAAGGTACATTGATTTTAGAATCAATATAGTTCTTGGGGTGCCCAGGGGGGTAGAGAAATCTGTAACGAGTAATTGAGATGTGAAGTTATAAATGGAAAGTCACAAGTTCAAATCCGAGTGGGTACTTACAAAAAAAAATCTTGTTCTGAGGAAAACCATAGTCTCAAAATCTCCTTATAGAATGACCACATCGAAATTGGTAGAGTTAAAGATGCAACTATAAGAATTCATTGGAAAGCAATACGTTTAAATTGGTAGAGTTAAAGATGCAACTACATGAATTAATTGGAAAGAAATATGTCAGGCCATCCTTGGGGAGCGATGGTGATATTTGTCAAAAATAAAGATGGGACTTTAAGGCTATGTATTGATTACAAGAAGCTAAATAAAGTGACAATCAAGAATAAGTACCCATTACCCAGAATTGATGATTTGTTTGATCACATGAAGAGAGCCAAAGTGTTTTCAAAGATTGACTTCAGATTTGGTTATCATCAAGTGAGAATAAAAGAAGAAGACATTCATAAGACAACTTTTTGGACAATATATGGCCATTATGAGTTCACAGTGGTGCCATTTGGTCTCACCAATGCACCTGCCACACTCATGTGTCTCATGAATAGTGTTTTCAGCAAGTATTTGGATAAGTTCATGTTCTAAGTGTTCTTGGATGCCATTATTGTTTACTCAAAGAATGAAGAAGTGCATGAGGAACACTTAAGAAGGGTATTGCAAGTTCATAGAGAGCACAAATTGTATGCAAAGCTAAGCAAGTGTGACTTCTATCAAAGAAGGGTACAGTATTTGGGTCATGTTATTTCAGAAGAAGGAATTGTAGTGGATGCAAAAAATATTGAAGCCATAATGGATTGGTCTACTCCAAAGAATGTCACAGATGTTAGATATTTTATGAGTCTTGCAGGATACCATAGAAGGTTCATTGAAGGATTCTCCAAGAACTCTCATTCATTTACACCACTACAAAGAAAGAATGTAAAGTTTGTATGGTCTAAAAATTGTGAAGAGCTTTCAACAATTGAAGAAGTAACTTACTGGTGCCCGAGTTTGAAGATTGCAAATCCAAAAAAGGATTTTGCAGTATGCATGGATGCTTGCATTGAAGGAATAGGTGGAGTGACTATACAAAAAGGCTTTGTGATTTTTTATGAGTCTTGAAAATTAAAAGAGAAAGAAAAACATTATGCAACTCACAATTTAGATCTAGCATCCATAGTACATGCCCTCAAGATGTGGAGGCATTACTTTCTAGGAAGAAGATTTGAACAGGCTTATAACATATCACATGAGTTTCTGAGTATTTGCTTAACCAGCCAAGTTTAAATGCCATGCAAGCTATATGGATGGAATTTTTGTGTGAGTTTGATTTTGAAATCAAACATGTAAAAGGAAAAGAGAACAAGGTTGCAGATGCCCTTAGCATAAAATTTCATGTAGTAGCCTTAAGTATGTGCAAATTAGATTTAAGAACAAGAATTCTTGAAGCCTGAAATAAAGATGAGACTTACCTTTAAGTAAAAGATAAATTGCAATAGCATAAATTAGATAAAAAGTGTGAATAATATCAACTCGAAGATGATGATCTCCTTGTTTATAAAGGTAGATTGTATATTCCAAATTGTGCAGATTTGAAGAAGATGCTAATGGATGAAATTCATCAAATGCTATACTCCGGACATCCAGGATATCAAAAGACAATAACAACAGCAAGGAAACAATACTTTTGGCATGGGATGAAAAATGATATAGTATAATACATTTCTCGGTGTCAAAAGTGCCAACAAGTTAAGGCAGAGCATCAACATCCAGCAAGATTGTTGCATCCCTTTCCCATTTTGGAATGGAAGTGGGAAGTAATTTCTATGGATTTTATAACAGGTTTTCCTATGACAATAAGACAACATGATTCAATCATGGTTGTGGTGGAAAATCTATTAAAGGAAACTCATTTTATTCCAGTCAAGTCCACTCATAAAACAAGTGACATAGCAAATATCTTCATGAAGGAGGTATTTAGATTGCATGGGTTACCCAAAGAAATAGTCTCAGATCGAGATGCAAAGTTCACATCTAATTTTTTGGAAAGGGTTGTTTCAGGAATTGGGAACTCAGCTGAATTTTAGTATAGTGTATCATCCTGAAACAGATGTCCAAACCGAGAGGGCGAATCAAGTTCTTGAGGATATGTTAAGGATGTATGTGATAGAGAATCCATTCAAGTGGAAGGATTACCTACACTTGGTAGAATTTTCATACAATAATGGACATAAGGCATAATTGGGAGTGAGTCCATTTGAGGAATTGTATAGCAAAGGATGCAGAACTCCAGTGAGTTCGGATAATCTGGTAAACATGATGGTGCTTGATCTAGAAATGCTTAAGGAAATGGAATAGAAAAATGTTAAGATCAAGAAGAATTAAAAGGAAGCTTAGGATAGGAAGAAAAGTTACGTAGATTTGAAAATAATGCACAAGGAATTTAAAGTTGGGGATCATGTTTATTTGAGAGTAAAGCCAAAGAAAAATTCTTTAAATTTGGGAAGTTGTGCCAAGTTGGCACCGATATATTGTGGGTCATTTGAAGTCCTTGATATGATAGGGCCAATTGCAATATAGGATTGCATTACTTGCTAATATGAGATCTCGTAATGTTTTTCATGTTTCTATGGTTAAGAAGTAGGTACATGATCCTAATCATGTAATTGATTGGAATGTTATTCAGGTGGAACTCGAGGGAGAGTTACAAGTGGAACCTATGCGCATCCTCTACAAGAAGGTAACAATTCTCTAGAACTTATCCATCGGACGGGTAAAGGTGCAATGGAACACCTTGGTCCCGTGGAGGATACATTAGAGCTAGAGGATTCCATGAGAGAGGCATACCCGTTTTTGTTCAGTTTTGAGAACACTGAGGATGATGTTGTTCTAGGGGGGGGGGTGGAATTGGCTTGATATGTAAATATTGTAAATATGCGATGTATGATTCCTAGTGTGGACCTCAAGGCCAAGGCCCCACTAGTGATTGTCCGGATTATAAAGGAAAGTATTTTATATTTTGTGGACATGTGCTAGTCAACCATGGAAGAATGTAAAAACAATGTAAATGTTTATAATGCAAATAGAAGTCTAAGATATGGCTATGGAAGCAACTAAAATGAGGGGATATATTTATCCAATAGGGAGAGGAGAGGGGTGTGTGGGATTAAATATTCTAATTTCAAGTGCCATTTTGAGAACCCATGTGCCATAAATGGTAAGAAACCACACATGTTGACTTCCTTGATGATCGTTAATTCTGTTGTAAGAAGACTGCTAAGAAATCAACTCAGGAATTTAATGGAGCATGGGTTGAACCCAAAAATTTGTATGAATGAGTATGGCTCATATATTTGTACCCATAAGTCAATTTCCTTCATGGGGAATTGTTTCACTTAATTCTCGTTCCATTGTTGAGCAATCAAATTCCAATTTTCAGCAAGCTATATATTCCCAATAGTGAAAAGAACAAAAATCGTAATTGGAGGAAAAACCACGTTTTAAAGTGTAAAAAATGCCCAAAAATTCATTTCGGTTGTGAAATCGAATAGGGGATCCATAGATATCAACCCTGGGGGGAATTTGAGAGTGTTAAAGACCCAAAAATCCATGGAAAATCCTAGATTTGAGAGTCTAGAAAATGGATTTCATGGATGAAATTGGTGTGGCTAGAAATCAGAATTCAAGAGAAAAATGAGGGAAGAGAGAGACCAAAGGTTTGAAGTGAAGGAAATAAATATCTAAAGGTTTAGCATCTTGGACCTTTCTATGTCCACCCTAAATAATACTTCATGGAAGGGGTACCTGAGGGACTCTCTAGCAGAGAATGGGACCTTCCTTGTGTTGGGTGTGGTAGGTATTGTGGTTGTCAAGGAGATGTGACCAATTGATATACGTGTAGCTCTATGGTTGAGCGCACCAACTTAGCATTCTCCTTATTTTCATCTCTACACGCTTGATAAACCTAGTTGTTATGTTGGCTTAGCTTGAGGATTGACTATGTATGGGTGTGAGTGAGCCTATGTAGTTCTTCCTTAGTGGATACATAGCCTAGATCGGGGTGGCCTCTCAATAGAGAGATAAAGTGCTGGATAGAGTTCCTACAGTTTGGTTTAGTGTTGCTCTTCCATAGCCAATTACTTGGGGCAACTTCATTGAAAAGATAATTGTTTACTTGTCAATATACTATTGTATTTTGATATTCAATGTTTTTATTGTTATGTATGTGATACTTATGCTGGTATATGCATGTTGTGTGTGGATATATTTATTTTCGATGTGTTTACATTTATGCATATGCACATGCATTTAAATGTTTATGAATTTTGTATTATGCCCCTGGGGTGAATTTTAGAATCCCATAAATTGTTCACGTCCCCTCCGTTGGTTGGATTAATGGGCGGGGACATGACACTTCATGCTGCCCAAATACTTCTGATAATAAATGATCTTGAGACTTGGAAGCTATGAGCGGATGGAATTATATAACATAATCCAAATGATCCCTTGATCCTACCTATTATCACTCAGATTTTTCCTCTGGATGCTAGAGAAAATTCACAAGGTAACCTCAAACCAATATTTAGGATTGAAAACTGGCCTTTCCAATCCAAAGGGGGATCCCTGTATGAGTCTGCTATCCAAAGGTCACTATAACAACATCTCATGTCTTTTTAAACAATGGCCAGAGCTTTAATTGTAATGAGGGTTAACAAAGTGGTTCAATCACAAAGAAAACCATTGGGCATGGAGTCAATACATATACATCTCAAAATTGTTCAAAGACTAGTGGTAAGATAAATCATTCACAAAGCAAAAATAAGTATCATTTCTTCAGATAAATAGCAGTTTTAGGAGTGGTAAAAGATCAAAAGAAAACGATTCATCAACATAAAGCATCAAACTGGGATGAATTTTGTATCAATTTTTGACAAAAGAACATTGACAATATTCAAATGTATGAATCGGAGTATATAATATGAATTCTAACTCATATAATTCATTCAAATATGAAGCAAGATGGTAAAATGGTTTTAAACAGGAAATAAATTCACATAAGAGAATCTTATAGACTGAAGAAAATAATAGCGTATGAATATCTGCTCAGAAAAACCTGTCCTTCTGCTCTCATTAAAGTTTTCAAAAAATATTGCATCACATAGTTTTCTTTCTCTCGGGTCCAACCTCAATTACATTGTAAAATTCAAAATTTATACAAAATGTTCTATCAGCAAAACCTAACTGATTTTTTTTGCTAAGAATAGAAACTCATAAAGAAGCTCCTAAATTCCAGGAACAGTTGCTCTGTTGTCGGCCATCTTTGTAGTGTGTTGACTCAATAATGAACTTGTTCAATTCGGAATACTTATGTGGAAATCTTGGGAAAAAAACAAAAAGAAACTAAAACTACGTTTCAAATCAAGACATCTGGTTGTTCATTATTGATATAACCTGTACTTAGTTTTCCCAAATTTTTCCATAGCCTTCCTATGATGAACCTGCAATAATTAATTAATGCAAATACACAAGATATCAGAAATAACAAAACTCAGAATCATTTTTATATTGATCGCAGGCCACTTCGAGGGGGCAACCTCCTTTGAGCAAGCTCAATACAATTAACTTCATGGTGCCTTCATAGGCCTCAACACACACTTATATACTAATTCTAGGCACCAATACTATGAGTCAAAACCATGGGCCAATACAAACTATGGATCAACAAAACTATGGGCGACTAACAAAGCATATGCACCAACAACAATAACACAAACTATGGATCAACAAATACTATGAGACAACTTACAATGCATATGCATCCAACAACAATATACTAACAAAGAAAAGACATGGGTTCCTAACATCCCCTCTCCCTTAGAAAAAGCTTTGTCCTTAAAGCTTTAGATGTGGAAATTGATGCAAAATCTGAAGGAGTGGGTCCCTTGTAGCATCCTCGGGTTGCATTCCGGGCCACTGGCGCCTTTGGAGTTTCAGGGAGGATTGCGTGGAAGGCTGTAGACGAAGAAGAACCATATCAGCGATGTGAAAAGTGCACACAGAACGGTGTTGATCAGCTTGTTGTTTTAGTCGAATTCTTGCCATGTGAAGATTGTCCTGCAGAATGAGAAGAAGCTGATCGCGGTTTCAAAGAATTGAGTCAATTGCCTGAACTGGGAGCTGCTGAAGGTGTATGGAAGAAGAACTGGTGGTGCCTGTCCAAAGACTGCTTCATATTGTGTCCTTTTAGATGTGGTACTATACCACTAGAGCGCTTCTAGGAAATCCATAGAAATAGTTGTCCAAATCTGTGGAGGGATGGGCAAGGGTTCGAGCAGTCCTGAAAGGAGTGTCGTTTCACCCTTGTTGACCTGGAAAGTATCACAGTCAACCACCAGCCATTGAATTGTCATTTTGAGTCCCTGCCAAAAGAAGTTACATTGTTCCTGGTCATACGTTTTGAGGACCCCAGAGTGCCCTACTGATGAAGAAGCATGGAGTTCATAGAAGAGATAACCCTGTTGAACAGATTGCAACCAATTTGGAACAAGAAGAGAAATAGTTGTAAGAGAAATTGGGTCATCAAATGTGCGAGGAGGAGCATCTGCCATCATATTGTCCTTACCCTTCTGGTAAGTGGTCGCATAGTCATAACCCATGAGTTGGATAACCCATTTTAGGTGTGCTGGGGAGGAGACCCGTTGTTCCAGGAAAGTTTCCAGACTCTGGAGATCAGTCTTGATGCAGAAATAATTCCCCAATAGGGATGGCTGCCACTTATGTACTGCATGCAAAATAGCCATCATGTCCTGCTGAGATGTAGATGTGGCTGAATGCTTATCGGAAAGGTCTCGTGAAGGCGGCAAGCCCACTGGTGCAACAAAGACACCTGCATATCTATCCAAGGAAGTAGTGGAGACCGTTGGTGGGTGCATCTGAAGGGAATGGAGATGAACAATGACACCATGTGAATTCTTCTTAAGGATCTTTTCCAGGCGATGTGAACTAATGATGTGGAGAGACCCTGGTTGTAAGCCCATAAATTTGTGTTGTGTCCCATTGACTGAAAACTGCATCCAAAGTTCAGCAAAATCCCATAAGATGGGGTCAAGTGTGCGTAACCATTGAACACCCAAAACCACATCACATCCGCCTAAGGACAAGGCAAACATGTCAGAGCACAGGTTATAATATTCCATAGAGATACGCACATTGTGACACTTCCCCTTACAAGGTAAGGTGCCCCCATTGGCAACCATGGCTTCAAAGTTGGAGCAAGGATGGACAAAACAGTCAGCCTATTTGGCAATCCGAGGGTCAATGAAGATATGAGTGCTACCAGAATCAATGAGTATGGTAAGAGAGAGCTTCTTGAAGTATCCCCTGACCCGCATTGTTTGTGGGGTGGTGACGCCAGTTACAGCATGGAGAGATATCTCGGGTGGGTCGTCCTGAGATGGGGTGTCAACAGGCAGGTGTTGAATGTCGACCTGATCATCTACTGTATCTGGAGCTTCTTCACCAAGTTCTGAGGCAGGCAGAGAATCCACATCCAAGAGATAGAGCTTTTGTTGAACACATCTATGTCCCCGAGTGAATTTCTCATCACAAGTATAACAAAGCCCTTTTTCTCGGCGTGCCTGCATCTCTTTTTCAGACAAATGCTTGATAGGAGTTGGTTGAGGAGCAGGCGTGATGGGAGGTCGTTGGGAACCCATATTTCTGAAGGGAACAAAGGTGGGTTTGGAGCGTTGTTGAGCTATGATCTTGTCTTCTGCCAACTTAGCCAACCCTAGGACTTCCATCATTGTGTTGGGACAAAACATTTTGACCTCTGAGCGGATTTCATCCTTGAGACTACTGATAAAACAACTCCTGTAGAATTCATCAAACAATCCTTCTGTGTGATTGACCAGTTTCTCAAATTATGTCTGATACTCTCTCATTGTGCCAATTTGGTGAAGTTTAGTGAGTGCTCCTGTGAAGTCATCAAAAGCACTAGGACCAAATCGTGGCAAAAGGAGTTGGCAAAAATCTGTCCAGTTTGGCTTGGGATGAGCTTTGATGTACCAACGGTACCATTGAAGGGCTTCCTGTTCCAAATGAAAGGATGCAAGTGGAACTTTCTGGACATCAAAAGTATTATGCAAACTGAAATATTGTTCTGCTCGGTATATCCATCCAGTCGGATCAATACCATTGAAGCGAGGAAAATCAAGCTTCAGCCCACGAAAATTGCTAGAAGAAGAGAACCTAGTGGCTACAAAAGATTCTGGCTGTCGATTATTGTTCATGGCTGAATGCTGAAGATGGAGGTTGAGAAATTTTTCATCCAGATCTTGGAGTTTGGTTTGGATGGCTGCAAGTGCTTCCTCCATGGTGTGTGCTCCTGCACGGGTGACAACCATAACCAGGTTTTTTTTTGTTTTTTCTTGAATGGATAGAAAAACACAAACAGAAGCTGATTTAGTAAAGGGAAATTTGGATTGGGGAAAAAATTTGATGGGTAATTGGGGTTTGACTAGATTTTGGACACTGTCGAAAGGACAGGAAAGCAGAAAAAGGGGATTTCAGAAACAGGGTGAAAGAATGAGAAAATTTGGCAGAGAGGGACAAAGAAGCAGAATTAGAAAAGGAACTCTGTGGTAAAATTTGAAGGTGATCAGGTGAAAATCGAAGAAGTTATGGCAAACCCTAAAAATAGACAAATGTGAGATTTCGGGTGTTGGGAAGTGGAATGTGGGATAGGGTCCTCGGGAATGAAATATGCAGAATGGGATTGCAGGGGTGTTAGAGAAGTTTCAAGGGAAATGGAGTTAAAACAAGGGATATATGGCGGAAAACATAATTTTAATAGTTTTTTTTTTTTTTATTCAGAAATGGATTTGCAACGAAACGGCACCGAATGGATCGAAAACGACTGGATCTGGAACGGCTTTCAGAATAGATCTGGAACGGCTTTCAGAATAGATCTGGAATGGCTTTCAGAATGGATCTGAAACAACTCGGAATGGATCTGAAATAGCATGGAAGTGATCGGCAACAGTT
Source organism: Larix kaempferi (assembly GCA_027924585.1). Classification (NCBI taxonomy): domain Eukaryota; kingdom Viridiplantae; phylum Streptophyta; class Pinopsida; order Pinales; family Pinaceae; genus Larix; species Larix kaempferi. The sequence continues at coordinate 3,597,567 of BSBM01000018.1, read as the reverse complement.
CAGCTGAAAATAGATATGGACCCCAGGTATGTTCGGCTTCCTAACAGTTCAAGTGTTTCACTCGGCCACCAATGCTGTCTGACGGCTTGCGTATTGGGGAAGTACCCCTCACTCCACGGATCAGGTAAAACTGATAACCGCTTTGCCACAAGCGACAACTCTTGGTTTACCTCACGGGTGGGAACTAGTCAATCAAGTAGGGGTCATTGCCCTTTCGCTGGTAGGTCCTCTCAATGGGTCAGCTACTTTGGGGTTCTTGTGGTACTCCTCACAATGAGTTTTGGGGCTTATGCCCAAGTACTTCCCAGAGTTAAGCGGATAGGGATTATTCCCAGATTCGAACTTTCAACAGATGCGTAAAAAATTTGGCAGAAATTCCACCCAACGAGCCCAAGAAAGTGCTCTGATACCAAATGTGATGAACCTGCAATAATTAATTAATGCAAATACACGAGATATCAGAAATAACAGAAATCAGAATCACTTTTATATTGATCGCAGGCCACTTCGAGGGGGCAACCTCCTTTGAGCAAGCTCAATACAATTAACTTCACGGTGCCTTCATAGGCCTCAACACACACTTATATACTAAGTCTAGGCGCCAATACTATGAGTCAAAACTATGGGCCAATACAAACTATGGATCAACAAAACTATGGGCGACTTACAAAGCATATGCACCAACAACAATAACACAAACTATGGATCAACAAATACTACGGGATGACTTACAAAGCATATGCATCCAACAACAATATACTAACAAAGTAAAGACATGGGTTCTTAACACTTCCACTGTTCTTGAGTCGAGATTTCATAATCTACCATCTCTTTAATCATCAATTCCAATTCTATATAAGCAGTGTAAGATACATGTGGAAAATATTTTTTAATCATCGGGAACTGATCAAACATTTCAAAATCTTCAGTTAGTTTATGAATTATAACCCTTCCAGTCAAGTCCTCAAATATTGAGTGATCAATGCGGGTTTGAACTATTAAGCCATGGTAGTTTTCTTGAGAAATCAACTTTCCATTGTCATCCCAAAAAGAGGGTAGACCATTCTCAAAGAGTTTCTGAAATAATTTCTTAAAAATTTGAACCTGGAGGAGCATTTGTTCTACTTACCTTGTACATCTCTAGCATGATTATGCTTGCCAATAATTCTTCTTGCCCAAATAATAATAATAGGCCTATCTTTAATTCCCATATTTTGCATATCTATTTGAGTTAGAGTATTTAAGAAACTAACTGTATTTTGGGCTATCTCTGAAGGCCTTCTATTCAATGTTTCATTTAGCACGATACATCTTTGAAGTGCTATGTTTTCTATAGCAGCTTCGTCATCAATAAATTTTAAATATGACCAAAATTTGGTGATTCTACTGATAGTGCATCCCATATAAGGTGATTAGCTCCTTGTAAGGGAACCTTACCTGCCACTCTATATTTTAATTCATCAACCTTTTTCCGTAACTTCTTTCTTTCATTCAAAACTTTGCTCTTTTCCTTGGTATTATGAATTAGTTCTTGCTTGAGTTTCTGGTTTTTCTTTATCAATTATTTAATTTCCATGTCTTTTAAACTAATCTGAGACATGGAATTAGTTAATTATTTTGTGGAAGATTCACCTGTTTGCTTCTCCTTTATAGTAGGAGACTGACCCATTGCTTTCTCTGATATTTGCTTCTTTTCAATCTAATTTGCACTTAGCACTGAAACCTGTGACAATAGTTCAGATTTTTCTTTCTCCCAAAACTGTTTCTCATCTTGTAACTTCAACATTTTCCCCTTGTAGTCCATCATTTACTGATAGACTACCACCTTTTCTTTCTGTAATGTTATCAGCTCAGAAGATTGTACATGTTGAACACCTGGAACCTTTAACTTTTTCTTCAGCATTTGAATGGTATCCTCTTTCTCATCAAGGAGTTTCTTAGTGCACTGGGTGTTACCTTCTTTGTCCCTACAATCACAAGGTTGGATTGTAGTCTCTTAATTTGGACCAAATTTTCTTTATTCTATGTCTTTTCTTTTCTTAGATGACCTTCCAGCTTTCCTATTATTGACTGCAACTTAGAAATTTTCAAAGTTGACTATAACAAGTTAGAGTATGGTACCTCTCATGTTTGTCTATGCAATTGGATTTTATTTGGAATATCAATATCATCTAGTTTAAATTCCATCTATGACACTTTCTCATCATTTACAACTGCAAATTTTAGACTACTCCTCTCTGAATCTTTAACTGTAACAAGTGAAACCTTTTGATCTGTCAACTTCCTTACTTGTGGGAACAATTATTGAGTTTCCTCTAAGGACTATTTCTTCTTTTCCACATACTGTGAAAGAAAATCAAATCTAGATTTGCATTGGGAACTGGTTCCAGATTCTTTTATTTTTGAAAAATATTCTTGTATATTTACAGGTGGTTGTGAAAATAGAGTATTCTTTATTGAAGAAACTGGATCCTGCTCTTCCATACTGACAATTTCCTTATGATGTTCTGTTTTATTCTTTTTACTTGAAACTTCTCCATCAATTTCCATGCTGTCAACCTATGAAATAACTCTTTTATTAGTAACATTAGACTTAGCTGGTTTCTGAACCAACAATGCCAAATTATTTATTTTCTCCACATTTGTCTCCTTTACTTCCCCTTGGTTTGTTCAAAATTCAATAAATTTTCCATTTTATTTAACCCTTCCATTATCTAATAGTCAAAATCCCTGTTCCTATTTTGTTGTCTCCTATGAGATATAATTTTTGATGTGGATTGTAATCTATTCTTTAAACTTCTTGGAAATCCGTGACCTTTAATCATTTTTCCACTACAGACAAGGATGCTTTGTTTATTATGATAAATGGGCCAACTTTGAGGAGAAACTTCACATTTGAGGATTTTTTGAAAGCACCGAAATGCTCTTCTTTTGAACATAACCTATGTCTAATGAATTCTAAGGTAAAAACCCTCGGTGTCAAGAAGGCTGGTAATTGGTAAGATGCTCCTGTAAAGCCATATACTCTAATAAAAATATGCTCTTTGTACAAAAAACAATCACCTTTTCGACTTTCTGGTGTAGGCTGCAACATATTCCTCATATCTTCTAATACTCTGGGTAACTCGGTGTCAAAAATAATTTTGTAAACCTCTGACATGATTGAATTGGTGAATTCAAACATATTGAGCTGCTTTGGAAGATCAAAAGAGAACATGGTTCCAAGAAACTTCAATTCGGAAACATTTGAGCATAAGAACAGGTTCAGGAGATAATACTGGTATCTGAAATGTTTTAACTCGTGGAAGTTCACCAACTGAGCATGAATTGCTTCATCCAGGAACTCATCAAAATTAAAGAAACATGTTAGACTTGACTCTGACTTAGGTGAATTTATTTTCAAAAGAAAAACCAACATAATTTCGACGACTGACTTATCTTATCGATACCTAAAACTTGACTTAACAAGGACACGACTAATTGGGCATCTTCCTGAAAGACATCAATATTCAAAGGAAAAGAGAGTTTTTCATGTGATTGATCAATTTTCAAAACTCGTGACAAAAAGTTTTCTTTAACTTACGGATTACAATCTCTATACAATTTGACCAAAACTTCTTCACTAAATGAATCGGGTTTTTTGTGAAAAGTTTCAGGTAAACCCAAGACTTCATGGATGGTCTGTGTATTGACTTGACAGAGGATTTTAGTTGTATTAGCATTTATAATTACTCTTTCAGTATGTGAGTAGTTTACCGCACACCAACCAATGAACTCAGGAAAATGTAGGGTTTGTTCAATCCATAAATAACAAAAAAAAGAGTTAAAAACATTCAATACATCCATTCCCTGTGACTTAAACTCCATTAACCGCTCTTTGGACTATGAAATGCTACCTATAGAGAGAATTGGGTCGAAAATGTTCCCCTCTCTATCAACTATGACTTCTTCCTTCTCATCTAAATCTTCAGAGAGTAAAATAGATCCTTGAATTTGTTCCATGAATACAGGGAATTCCAAAAATGCAGAGTTTTGAGCTACCTGCGGACAGGACCTGTGGATGGGAAGACTTTGAAGTTGACCTCTGGACCAAGTTGACAAAGAATACTGGTGCGTTTTCAACACTTCTCGCTCATCCACGATGAAATAAAAAATAACCTTTTTAATTTCCCAATATGATTTTATATAACCAATGCCAAAGCGGTTTTGGGGCTCTCAGCAAGAGGTTTAGTTCCAACAGCTTTTGATAGAGGACTTTACAAACTTATGCCATGTGGTAGGTGGTATATTTTATGCTACCACCTTCAAGCTTTAACCTCCGCGCTATTTTCCTTCATGAAATACCCTCCATCGTCGATTTTATTTAGACACGACCCACATCGTTGATCCAACATTTATTTTTATGTTTTGACTTTGGTCTTTGTTCGTTCACCTGTAGTGCCTTATGTCCTTTGCTTTCAGCCACATCTCCAAGCCACATGCTCCATAGATTATCTATGCGCTCCTTTTACATTGGTTGCAAGTCATAGCTCTTGATCCCATGCATTTCAAAACTTAATCTTTCCTCCTTTATCAAACTTCTCTTTAAGCGCCTTTTACTCTTTATCTTTCAATCTTGGTGCCTATATATAGGATAAATTCTTGAGGTTAGACTATGAATTTGCATGACTCATTCTCATTCTATCTTGGCATTTAGCTCTTATTTTTCAACTTCAGATGGCATCACAACCACAAAAATTCTTCAAAAATTTTGCATGCTAACATTGGCTCCAACGGGGATGCTATCCTCCCTGTGAGGTAGCAAAGAACTTGTAGAACAAGTGCCTATTCCATTGGTCTATAACTAATCTTTATTGAGACCTTCATTCTGCGATTTGTAACCTGTAACTTGTGATCATTTTCAATTGGAAACCTAATGCACACTAGAAATCACTACTTATTTTTGTCTTATATATATCAAAACTAAAAACTTCTTCTTGTAAAATAACAAAATGATAGTCACTTTTCAAATATTAGGGCCTTCACTCCAGGCTTCAAATTTTAAAGCATTGTCTATATTTGCAACTTAAAACCAACCAACTGTAATGAGAATGTACACTGAATATATACAATGAGCTTCTTAATCTCTTCAAGTAGAATAGTGCTTCAAAATCCTCCCATTGACTGGGCTTCCACCAACTTCTTCTCCACTTAGATTATTTAAAATGAATGCATTACTCCCTCGATAGCAACAACTGTACATGGTCCTTTCCACAGATAATCAAACTTTTTAGCACTATCTTCTTTTTTGGCATCCCATTTTAACACTAAATTGCCAATTTGGAAATCACCAGCCTTTGTTTTCTTATAAAAAACCTTTTTCATCTTCTCTTGAAAAAACTTAGTTTTATCATATCCTAACTGTCTCATTTCTTGAACTTCAATCAATTGATTATTTCTTCTTAGAGCATCATTAGGTTCTTCTTCTCAATCTTTCAAAAACTTCATCACAGGTAATCTTACAGAGGGAGGAAAACTTACGTCTGTTCCATAAACTAGTTGAAAGGGTTAAGTACCAATAGATATTTTTGTACTGATTCTATCTACCCACAATGCATATTTTAATTTGGTATGCCATGCCCTTTTGTTATCCTGCAGCAGCTTTTTGATAATTATGACCAGACTTTTATTTGATGATTTATCTAATCCATTACCTTGAGGATAATAAGTAGTAGAGTGACTCAAATTGATATGATAATCATGATAAAAGTTAATCATCTTTTTGGATTCAAAGGATGGAGCATTATCTGTCACTATTCTCCTAGGACATCCAAATCTTGAAAGTATATTCTCCTCCAAAAAGTCAATGATAACAACATCAATAGCTTGTATGGTAGGTATGGCTTCTGTCCATTTTGTGAAGTAATATGTGGCAGTTAAAATCCATTTATATTGTCCCGAATATGTGGCATTGATCTCTCCTGTTGGCCCGGTTTTGCAACCAGGCTTAGTGCTATGGGCACCTGCTAACTAGTAGCAGCAGTTTCAATAGAATTAAACAAGAAACTAATCTAAACAAAACTAATCATGAATCTATGCAAGAATATAAGCAAACAATGTAAACATTTAAAAAACAAGAACAAGAAAATATTAAAGAATGAATTTGTATTGAAAAATGGGGGGCAAGCAAGTGCTTGCGATAATACCTTCAATGGTGAAGGTTGATGTTGAGCAACTCCCAAGATGAGTAGCTCCAAGCTCCAAGAGGTCTCCTTCTCCAAGGTTGCTTACAATGGCCAAAATGCTCAAGGAAGATTTCGGCAGCATGAGGATGAGATAATGGATGGATGTGAAATGAGGAGCCCCTACCACCTTTTTATAGGTTTTGGTGGTGGGGAATACCATTTGTGGTTTTGTGGAAACCAAATGGTATTGACCAACATGGTTTAGGTACTTTTCCCTCCTTTTTCCTTTTTTGAATAAAATTAATATTTTTATTCCCTTTTTAATATTTTGGGGAATTTGGACCCTTTTTGAGGGTTTTTTATGTTTTTTTAGGAAAAATAATCTTTTTTAATGGAAAAAGGGGTGTACTCAGGTCTTTTGGTGACCTTTTGTTGGTTTCAGAGGCTCAGATGGTGAAAAAGTGGACAAATGGGTCATGTGAATAGGGAAATGAGCTAGTGAGCACTTTTTGGGTGTTAACAGATTGCCCCCTGATGTGTGAGGGCGGGAGCTCATCGTATGGCCGATAGACATCATAGTTCATTTGTCTTTTTCTGGGGTTTTAGGGGAGAGAAGAGACCGGTTGGAGACTGGAGCCACGGCCCTTGGAAGCTGCAAAAACAAAAAATATTACATGGCCTCAATATGAATGAGGTATAATCTTTGATAATGGATGAGGCGGGCATTCCCATGCTCGTATCAAGACATATACATAACGATTAGTCCCAAGAAGGGGGATCTAATACATAAAGAATCTACTGGTACATCATAATGGTCCAGGGGGGACATTATTTTGGGATATACTCCTGATCATAACTGATCTCAATAACTGATACACTGGAATAACTGATGAACTGCTGAAACTGAAGGTGTCCAACATCTGTAGGGACTCAAAGACTTTGAGTCATCTCTGAGAAGTCATGTAACTGTGTACTCAAGGGAGTATGAAACTGGGGTACATCTGAATACTGTCTCCATGCGCAACCCGGATATCTATAGAAAAAGTGTAACTGGTTGTTTCCATAGGTAGACTCTCAAATGTGGAAGAGTCAGGAGGTACCCGAGGTCTTCGACGAAAAAACTTGAAAGGATCAATGCCCTGTGCGAGTCTCAACGATGCGATCAATGTGTTCAAGTCGAGCATGTGAGAAATAACCATTTAGAGAAGTACTGAGGAGTCTTCTCAAAATGATTCGTAGGAACTCATCATGAATGGTGATGAGTCCAAGACACAGGGACCTCTAGGTCTATCCTCTGGAATAAATGTGGTTGTCGTCGACAGAGGGAGACCAGCAACTAACAAGGCAATGATGTTTCCTTGATAGGAGCACGAGGTGTAGAACTGAAGTGTTGTAGTGCTGATGGTAGGACTGACATACTTGTGGGGATGGGAAATAACTGGGTCATAAAGTGGGTAGACTCAACCTTCCTTTGTTCAGAGCATGATGACATGGGTGACCTGGCAGTGTAGGGAACTGACTTGTCGGTGTGGGGATCATTGCTTTTATTGACTGAATGGTACATATTGACTCTGGGGGGGGAGGACGAGCTGATAGGTGCTGTTGGGGGATTTTCAAGGTGACATACTGCAGAATACTCTGAACAAAGGTGACCAAAATGGGGAAGCTTCCATATGAGTAGATGTGATCTGTCATGGCGCCAAGAGGCACCATTGGTTCCTTCTTCGTAGTTTTAATGAGCTCCAAGAAGGGATAAAAGTGTGCTCTGAAATGGTACGTTCCTGTGGATTTTGTGAGCCCAGGAAGGCTCGTGCTCATGGTTGCTTTCATGTTTAGAGAGTCTGAAAGCGGTAAGTGGACTCTATTGGTGTTCTTTTTCGTATTTTAGTCTCCAAGGCCCGAAAAAGCATAAAATGATGCAGATGGAGAACTCTTCTAGCCGATGTGACTAGAGTATTCCTTTTTCGTAAGTAGTCTACAAGGTCCGGAAAAGGGGTAAACTTATACCAGGTAGACGCCCTTTCAGATACGTTTTAACGAGCATGAAAGGAAGCAAGGTTGCTCGGAAATCTTTTCATTGTTTTTAGGAGTTAGAAAAGAGCTTAACAGAAACTCCCTAAGTGCCTTTTTCGTAAAAGTGGTTGCTCGGCCCGAAAAAGGGATAAAATTATACCGAACAAAAAGGGATTGATGAGGGCGAGAAGAGGTCTCAAGCATCATCATCAGTGCGGAAAACTGGATCCGGTGACAAAAAGATTGTCGAAAAGGGGCCACGGCCAATATGGCATGCAAACCGAGGTGATGAGTGGCATTTTGAAGAAATGCCCGAAAAAGATGGGCATGAGAGCGAGAAATGATCTCAAGCATCATCACGGGCGCGGAAAACTGAATCCGGCGATATAAGGCATGTCGAAAACGGAGAACGGTCGATGTGGCACGCAAACCGAGGTGACGAGGGGGCATGGAAAAAATGCCCTGAAAATCAGGACGTGACAGTGAGAAATGATCTCAAGCATCATCACGAGCGCGGAAAACTGAATCTGGTGATATATGACACGTCCAAAACGGAGAACGACCGATGTGGCACGCAAACCGAGGCCACGAGAGAGGCCAAAAAATGGTCAAAAAATAGACCCCGTGAAAACGAGAAAAGGAAGGAACCTGCATGAAGTTCTTGCTGTGCTGATTCCAACGGTACCAACGGTTTGAAAAATGGACATCGTATGATACCGCAATGGTTGTTTGAAAATTGGTGGAATTTCTATAAATAGGGCATGGGGCCCAAATGACTTGTCATTGTTACGTGCGAGTTTGATAGAGCTGTCAGAGCTATTTCTTGATTTCTGGGAGATTTCACCGTTGGTTTTTTATTCTGCGAGTTTTAGGTAACTCTATTTGCCTTAGCCTTTTCAATTATGTCTTTTTTGTTTGGCGGCGGGCCCCCGAAGGCCGCGAAATTCCATGTTGACTCTCCAACCTGGAATATCGCGGGTTTTGGGTCTTTTCCCGCGATGAACCACGCGGGTTTCAGGATAACAGTTGCAATGTTCATCGCGACTGTGAGGTTGGAACCCGCGATGTTCATCGCGAGTTCATGGGAGATAGTCGCGATGTTCATCGTGACTGTCTAGCCAAAATCCGCGATGTTCATCGCGGGTTTTTGCATGGAGGCCGCGATGGTCATCACGGCTTTTGGGGGAAATGCCGCGATGGTCATCGCGGCTTTTTGTGGAAAAGCTGCGATGGGATTTTTTCAAAAAATTTTGTGCTGGGGCTAAAAATTTCTTCTTTCACATTCTTGAAATTTTTTAAAAAGACTTCTAGATGTGCATTTAAATAGTAAGATTTTTTCTATGGCTGTAAAATATGCAGATTTTAATACTATAAAAATGTGCTATGTGGGCAGAAAATACAGTAAAAAATAATTTTTTAAATCAGAATGGCCGAATGAAAAAATTAGCAGCACGGGTTTTGACAAGCCGCGATGGACCGCGCGGGTTTCTGTCGCACAGTCGCGATGGACCGCGTGGGATTTTGGCGCACTGTCGCGATGTGCAGCGCGAAAAATGTCCGCAAAGCCGCGATGTGTAGCACGCAAATAGGCCGCGAAGCCGCGGTGAACCGCGCAGAAAAGGGCCGCGCAGTCGCGATGTGCAGCGCGGTAAATGACCGTGAAGCCGCGATGTGCAGCGCGGAAACCGGCCGCGAAGCCGCGGTGAACCGCGCGGAAAAAAGCCGAAAAGTCGCGATGAGCCGCGCAACTGTCAGGCTAAAAACCGCGATGCGAAAACCGTGCACGGAAGCCGAAAAACGAACCCGAAAATTGAGAATTCCGAGCTGTTAATGGCAATAGATGGGGCCAAAACTTAGAGCAGCAATGGATCTGCTGTCTAATATGGCAAATCTATGGATCTAAAGATTAAAAACTAATAAAAACCTAAGATTAAAAGCAAAACTAGAGATCTATTGTTCAAACCAAGCGGAGTCGCCAAAAACTGTTGGCCCGGTTTTGCAACCAGGCTTAGTGCTATGGGCACCTGCTAACTAGTAGCAGCAGTTTCAATAGAATTAAACAAGAAACTAATCTAAACAAAACTAATCATGAATCTATGCAAGAATATAAGCAAATAATGTAAACATTTAAAAAACAAGAACAAGAAAATATTAAAGAATGAATTTGTATTGAAAAATGGGGGGCAAGCAAGTGCTTGTGATAATACCTTCAATGGTGAAGGTTGATGTTGAGCAACTCCCAAGATGAGCAACTCCCAAGATGAATAGCTCCAAGCTCCAAGAGGTCTCCTTCTCCAAGGTTGCTTACAATGGCCAAAATGCTCAAGGAAGATTTCGGCAGCATGAGGATGAGATAATGAATGGATGTGAAATGAGGAGCCCCTACCACCTTTTTATAGGTTTTGGTGGTGGGAAATACCATTTGTGGTTTTGTGGAAACCAAATGGTATTGACCAACATGGTTTAGGTACTTTTCCCTCCTTTTTCCTTTTTTGAATAAAATTAATATTTTTATTCCCTTTTTAATATTTTTGGGAATTTGGACCATTTTTTAGGGTTTTTTATGCTTTTTTAGGAAAAATAATCTTTTTTAATGGAAAAAGGGGTGTACTCAGGTCTTTTGGTGACCTTTTGTTGGTTTCAGAGGCTCAGATGGTGAAAAAGTGGACAAATGGGTCATGTGAATAGGGAAATGAGCTAGTGAGCACTTTTTGGGTGTTAACATCTCCAATGAAGTCAAGTTCCCACTGTTGGAAAGGGGCTTCTACTGAGATATGTTTTAAAGGTAAGGGTAACAATTTTTGTTGAAATAATGACAAAAACTCAAAAATTTAGTGCACCTGACAGCCAACTGAGAATGATGTCAAAACCTTCACAAATCTTTGATATTAACCTCTACAGCAGAGAATAATCATGCACACTTATCAAGCATTGATTAAAAAATACTGAGAAGTGAATATACTACTCATGAAGCACACATAGCAGCGGAATAAGGCACATTTACAGCAGACTGTAATACACACTTAACACAGTATTTTGGTCAAATTTGACCCTGGAAAAACCCCCCCAAGCCTTGGGGAAAACCAGTTCACAAGAGAGATTTTATTAGCTCATGAAAGAAAAATTCTTAGAATTTACAGCAGTCATTTTCAGCAGTAAAATATCACTGTACTTATCTCCCACAATCCTTCCAGACACCTTGAAATTTGTGCCAACAGGCTGCCACTATCTCAGCAGCTGTACAACCAAGTGCAGCAGTAATCACAGCTCTGTACTACCTCGATTTGCGTGCTGGAAATGCTGCAAGTACAGTATGGCCCAGTATAAAATTTACTCCAGCACTTGATGCACCCAATCTGCCTCGATTTGCGTGCACTAACTCTTGCTGTACGGCCCAGCAAATCTCTGTTGTACGGCCCTGCTAAATGCTCACTGTATGGCCCAGTTAACACGGCTGAAGATGCTCCTTGGTTTGCGTGCCACCCTCTCCTTGGGAAGTGCGCCCCTTCAAGCTGTTTCTTTCTCCTTTTCTCCTTCAAGCTCTATCTCTCACTCTCTCTTGCAGGTGTGTTTCTCACACTCCTCACCAAGCTCCTCCTTGGAATTCGAGCCACTCTCCAAAGACTCTCTCTATTGGAATGTGTGCCAAAAATGAAGTCTCATGCACTTTTATTTACCCTATTAGGATTTTTCTCATGACTTTTCACTTCAATGGACGAGATTAGATCTTGGCCAAGAGATCTATGGCTGGGATCTAATCTCTCGTTCACTTAAATCTCCTAAGTGAACTTTACAATAAATTTTTCTTTTTGAAAAGTCACTTAACCCTAAATATTTAAAAAGTACACTTTATGACTTAAAGTCACTTTAAAAACATAATAAAGTACAACTCACTTTAAAATCATAAAGTCACATCAAAAAGGTACTTTAATTAAAAAACACATTACTAAAGTCACTTTAGGAATATAATTGAGACTTCAAGTTATTGACCCCTGCACCTAGGCACCTGATGCAGGAGTGCCACCGAGCTATCAAATGCTAACACTCCCTCTTAGCGAGGGAGGTACTACTGTCATCAGCTCCACCTGGATCTCTCCCCCCAATAACTGAAGCTCCCTCTAAATCTAAATGCCTCTCAGATACCTGCACTGGATCAACTGCTGAAGGTCTCCGTCTGACAACTCTAAATTGAGAGTTCTCCTCACTCTCCTGCTCATCCCGAAGAACCATCTCATACCAACTATGTTTCCTCACAGAGTTGGATGAATCCTCCACTGACAGCCACTGCTGCTACCACTGAGTCTAATCTCTCACCAGGATCACCATCCACCGGATGCACCAAAACTCGGTATATCCGGCCATCTCGGATGCCAACCAGACTCCCTACACCCAAGCCCCCACTCTCCGGATATATATAAACTCGTCCACTCATATGAATAACCGCATATCCGTCATCCTCCAAAGCTGAAACTGAGACCAAGTTCCTCTTCAGCTGTGGAACAAACAACACATCGCCAACCTCCAGATAACCACCAGACTCGAGTTGGAATAGGACTTTTCCAACTCCTTCTACTGCATGGGTGCCGGCATACCCGTCCTCAATCAGTATAACTCTGTCAATATCTGTCAACTCTCGGAACATTGCACGTATCCCCGTCATATGGCGTGCTGCTCCGCTATCTATGTACCATGCTCCAGTATCCAAACTCTCTGCTACACTACTGTCTGAAAGAATTGAGACGAGCGAGAATTCCCTCTCGAATTCCGCCGCAAAATCTCCCACTTCAGCTGGAGAGACTTTCTCAGGCTCTTCTTTCTTCTTGTTGGGACACTGCTCAGCATAGTGACCATAACTCTTGCAAGCAAAGCATTTTACTTTGCTCAAGTCTTTGGCTCCACTGCTCGATCCACCCTTTTTCTTTCTACCCTTAGCTGAAAGGGTCACATTCTCTTCATCATCAACCTACTCAGTCTTCCCTTCTCGGATCTCCTCCTGAGTAAAATCATCCCATAGTCTTTCCCAAGAGGGAAAGTTCTCTCTGCCAACTACACACTTCACGAACACATCCCACTCCTTAGTGAATCCCTTCAGGGCTATCCGCACTAGCTCAGGATCAGGAATCATCTCACCAACTGCACTCAACTCATCTTTTATCTGTCTGAGTCTAGTGAGGTAAGAGGCTACATTCTCACCTCTCGCCATCTTAGTGCCATGAAGCTTATCTTTTAGGGCCATTTTGCGATTTTCATTCTTGTTCTCATACAAAATTTTTAAAGTATCCCACATCCCCTTAGCAGTTAGTTTCTCTGCCAAATGTGGGATGAGGTAATTGTAATGTCCCTTGTTAGAAATTTTATTAAAATGGCAATTTTCCACTTTTTTTCCCTAGTTCGACCTTTGACTAGTTTTGATCTCTAGGTCCCAAATTTGCCCCAAATGATCCCAAATATTCTCAGAAGGTATATGAATGAGATTAGAACATAAATATGTGTTTTAGGGATGCCTTTGGACCTTTAAAATACTTCTACAAATACTCTTTCAATTCTGGCCAATGTAGGGAACTTTACTAGTAATTTGCCTTTGACTAGTATTGGTCTCTAGGTCTCGAATTGATTCCAAATGCCTTCAAATCTTCAAGGAAGGTGTATGAATTATATTAGGACTTTAATATGATGTTCATGGATGATATATGGCCACCAAAATACCTCTTCTAACTCTCTTAAGATTCTGGACCAAGTATGCAATTTTACTAGTAATTTGGGGTTCAAATCCCCCTGGGGTAAGTACTGAAAATGGCTTCCAAAATGCCTCCAAAGCCACTCAAATTTATGAATAGAGGTAGGGAATGTATTAAGGATGTTATTAAGGTATCATGTGCACCATTAATTGATTATTATATCTATTACAACCCTCTCCCATTCAACTGCAAAAATCACCAATTCGACCCTTGGGGAAATGGCACTATTTCTTCTCCCAATGCAATTAAACTGAGTAAAAATACTTCAAATGGTCAAGTACAGTACATGAAACTTATAAAATACATCCATGGCATTTCATTAATCACAAATTCATCATAGAATCATCCATTCATTCGAAATCATCATCAATACATTGGTTCACAACAAGGTAGTGGGGAAATGGCATTGTTCTTCCATTAAAAATGAGATTTATACATTTCTACTTGGAATTTCGACCTGAAACTTTCTGGAGATGAATAAAAGAGTATTTAATTCATATTACAAAATAAATGTGACATTAGAATCTCCCCGAAAGAGTACAATAGCTCACCAAAAATGCCCTCCCTCAAGGATCAAGAATATGCCATCAAAACTGGAAATGGTTGAAGGAGTGAGCTGCAATAGAAGAAACCATGAGCTTCCCTGTAGCTTACACCTGCAAATAAAGACTCCATTAAATCTACAAATGAAAGGTCTAAATGGCCTTTCCAATTACCAACTTGGATGGGAATCTTTCACCCTCGAAATTGGCTAAGGCAAGAAACTAGTCATCCACTAGCTCTCCCTCTTCACAAATGCAATTGCAAATTCTAAAAATGATCAAAAGCTGGTTTCATTCTTTGTTATTGACATTTATAAAGTTCTAATGGCTTCCATGGGTCTAATTCCTTCCAAGAGACTCATGCCAACTCAAGTTGGGAAGAGTCCAAAGAGCGCCACTTGTACAACAATTCCTAGTCTCCCACTTCCACCAAATCACATGTGGAAGCATCTTAGCTGCCCTAACACCCTTGAGCGCCCTCTTGGAGTCTATTTTTAGCCCTGACATGTCATATATGTCATATGTCAGCCTTCAGGTCTGACTTGTGTCATAGGTGTCATAGCATCTTCATCATTGTTGTCATAGAGCTAGGGAATCTAGCCCAAGTGTCTCACTAGCTCCAAATTGCCTCTTCCTCTTCCATGGGAGTTACTCTTCCTCTATATTTCGACCTTGGATGAGTCATTCCATGAATAATACCTTTTGTACTCCCCCAAGTATGTTACCATTCACCTTGAATTCGAATTGGTGAGAGAATGATGCCAAATGTAGTGGGGAAATCTAGCCATATGTGGGTCCCACTTCCTCCATGTGTCTTCATGATGAAATGCCACTATTATTTTAACTTGTATATATTTATTTAGCTCCTTTATTAAACATTTATGCCATTTTAATGTTCAAACATCATTTATTATCCCCATTATTCCAAATCCCAAAGCTTCCACCCCAAACCTAGGAAACTAGTAATTTTCCTCCTTGGCAATTATTTGACCTTTAGCATCAATTTGACAAACTCTAATGAATAGGGCCAATGTGATTAGGCCATTGTGACCCAATACCAAATTTGGGACATGACAGTGATCTTTAACACCATCCAAAAGCAGTCTCTGCGTTCTAGCCTCTTTCACCTCATGTATGTCAAGGGCTATAGGATCAGCTGCGGGAGGAGTCACTGTGGTACTAACAAAGTCCCATAACTTGTTTTCCTTGAGAACAGCTGTCATCCGGGCTTTCCACTGTAAATAGCTGGAAATCCCTTCCAACCGATCTTCATACCGGATGCAATCCATCATCTACTTCTGCTCTTTTTCCAACAAAGCACACTCTGCCTTCTTTGACCAAAAAATACTCAGTTGTACTGAACAAACACCTTTCTGCTCACTGTGTAAAAAAAATTAACACTCAGCTGTCTCAATCAGCACTTTGCATGCAAATCTCTTGCAAATCACCTGCATAAAAAATCAGCACTTCTCTGTTGCCCAATAGTCCACTGAAATTTCAGAGCCCTAGCTCTGATACCATGTTGAAATAATGACAAAAACTCAGAAATTTAGTGCACCTAACAGCCAACTGAGAATGATGTCAAAACCTTCACAAATATTTGATATTAACCTCTACAGCAGAGAATAATCATGCACACTTATCAAGCATTGATTAAAAAATACTGAGAAGTGAATATACTACTCATGAAGCACACATAACAGCGGAATAAGGCACATTTACACCAGACTGTAATACACACTTAACATAGTATTTTGGTCAAATTTGACCCTCGAAAAACCCCCCCAACCCTTGGGGAAAACCAGTTCACAAGAGAGATTTTATTAGCTCATGAAAGAAAAATTCTTAGAATTTACAGCAGTCATTTTCAGCAGTAAAATATCACTGTACTTATCTCCCACAGTCCTTCCAGACACCTCAAAATTTGTGCCAACAGGCTGCCACTATCTCAGCAGCTGTACGGCCAAGTCCAGCAGTAATCACAGCTCTGTACTGCCTCGATTTGCGTGCTGGAAATGCTGCAAGTACAATATGGCCCAGTATAAAATTTACTCCAGCATTTGATGCACCCAATCTGCCTCGATTTGCATGCGCTAACTCTTGCTGTACGGCCCAACAAATCTCTGCTGTACGGCCCTGCTAAATGCTCACTGTATGGCCCAGTTAACACTGCTGAAGATGCTCCTTGGTTTGCGTGCCACCCTCTGCTTGGGAAGTGCACCCCTTCAAGCTGTTTCTTTCTCCTTTTCTCCTTCAAGCTCTATCTCTCACTCTCTCTTGTAGGTGTGTTTCTCACACTCCTCACCAAGCTCCTCAGAATTCAAGCCTCTCTCCAAAGACTCTCTCTATTGGAATGTGTGCCAAAAATGAAGTCTCATGCACTTTTATTTACCCTATTAGGGTTTTTCTCATGACTTTTCACTTCAATGGATGAGATTCGATCTTGGCCAAGAGATCTATGGCTGGGATCTAATCTCTCGTTCACTTAAATCTCCTAAGTGAACTTTACAATAAATTTTTCTTTTTGAAAAGTCACTTAACCCTAAATATTTAAAAAGTACACTTTATGACTTAAAGTTACTTTAAAAACATAATAAAATACAACTCACTTTAAAATCATAAAGTCACATCAAAAAGGTACTTTAATAAAAAAACACATTACTAAAGTCACTTTAGGAATATAACTGAGACTTCAAGTTATTGACCCTTGCACATAGGCACCTGATGCAGGAGTGCCACCGAGCTATCAAATGCTAACAATTTTCTTTGTCCATCGAAAATATGGCATTTATGAAAAGCTGCAACTTCTTTATATACATCTGAGAACATAGTTTGCCAATAAAATCCATCCCTTAGAATTTTGTTAACAGTGCTTTTCCAAAAATGATGACCTCCACAAACACCATGATGAAATTATTTCATGGTTTGTATAGCTTCGTTTTCAAGCAAACAATTCAATAAAATTTTGTTTGGATCTTTCCAATACAAATAACCATTCATGATACAAAATTTTGTTGATTTCATTTTAATTGATCTACTCTTGGTTTTATTCATCTCCGGTGGAGCTTGTAAATTTTGTAAAACATAGACGATATTACTATACCATGGGGACAATAAAAAATCTTCACATACTAGCATTTCCAATCCTGCTCCTGTTTCACCTGAAATAGCTAAGATGGAGTTGATTCACAACGTATCACAATTTGACTCAACCATTAATTTTTCCAAACCCTTTCTTTTGATCAACTTAGTTGGTATCATTTCCAAGTCATATTCCAAAAGTACTACGATCCATTTCTCTCTTCGTCGTTCAAGATTTGGTTGAGTTAATATTTCCTTCACCATGTTGTTTGGAACAAAAGAAATAATATGAGACTATAATAGATAAACTCTGAAATCCTTTACTGATTTGACTAGGGCATAAGCTTTCTTCTCCATGATGTTATATTTAAGCTTAGCATCCCGCAATGTTAGAAAAATAGGATTGCAGAGCAATAACAATAAACATAAATGAAAATATAATTACACACACATTACAAGAGAGACATAGATATATCATGGTTCAACAAACTTGGGCTACGTCCACACTGAAGTTGCCAGTCCTTATTATTATTCCGTCCAGCAAAGTAAAGGGATACAACCTGCAGCACAACCACTGCACTTCCTCTTCATTGTCTCACAGTCTCTCTTCTGATCTCAGAGATCTTTACAATGCATAAAACCTAATACATCAAACCTAGCCATATTACAATGTCTTTCTTTTATAAGGGGAATACAATGGGAAAATACCACGGGTTACCCAAAACCATGGGCCCGAAAACTGGTGGCGAAAACAACCCCAAAAATTTTCCCTCAGACCCCCCTAGGGTCGTGCCGGGATCATAACCAAACCTGGGGTATGGACACGGCTGAATAATAATATCTTTGAATCTGGAGATCAAGCTCCACAACCAACAATCTCCCACTTGGAGACTAATCACAACATCTCCACCGTTGCTGCAGTTGCTGGGCTTGGACTTGGAAACTTTCTCCTCTTCACCTTCATGCTAAAATGCCAACTAAAATCGAGCAAGAACTCAGCTTCTCTCTAGTCACTACCTTTGTGAACATGTTTGTAGGATTCTGGCTAGTGTGTATCTTTTCCAGCTTCAACAGTTCATCTTCCAGAAAAGAGCGTATGAAATGGTACTTGAGCTGTATATGTTTAGTCCTGGAATGGAATGTTGAGTACTTTGCAAGATGAATGGCACTCTGGTTGTTACTGTACAACCTGCTATCCTTCTGCTTCTTACCCAATTCCTCCATAAACATCTGCAACCAAATCATCTCTTTACTAGCCTCTGTAACAACAACATACTCTGCTTTTGTTGTTGAAAGTGCAACAACCTTCTGCAGTTTCGAAATCCAACTTACTGATGTTCCACCTACAGTAAACACATACCCTGTGGTGCTCCTCCTACTATCCTTATCACCTACCATATCTGCATCAACATATCCCTGTAGAATAGTGTCTAAACCTCCAAAACATAATGTCTGAGTGGTAGTACCTCTCAAATACCTGAGAATCCACTGTACTACCTTCCAATGTTCTTTACCTAGATTGTTCATATATCTGCTCACAACTCCCACTGCTTGTGCAATATCTGGTCTTGTGCACATCATGGCATACATCAAGCTACCAACTGTTGATTGATAGGGAATCTTGGACATGTAATCTGTCTCTTCCTGTGTCTTGGGACATATTTCCTTACTTAGATTGAAATGGCTGGACAAAGGTGTACTTATTGGTTTTGCATTCTGCATTTTGAACCTCTCCAAAACCTTTTGTATGTACTCACTCTGAGACAATGTCAATTTGCGATTTTTCCTGTCTCTCATTATTCTCATACCAAGGATTTGCTTTGCAGCACCCAAATCCTTCATCGCAAATGAATTAGCTAGCTTCCTTTTGAGTACATTTATATCCTACATGTTAGACCATGCAACTAGCATGTCATCCACATACAATAAAAAGATAATATATCTTTCATTGTCTAGCTTCTTGAAATAAACATAGTGGTCAGAATGACATCTACTATAACCTTGTTCTGTCATAAACCTGTCAAATTTTAAATACCACTGCCTTGGAGCTTGCTTCAAGCCATACAAACTCTTTTTCAACCTGCATACCAAGTTCTCCTTACCTTTGACCTCATACCCTTGTGGCTGCTGCATATATATCTCTTCCTCCAAATCCCCATGGAGAAAGGCTATTTTTACATCTAACTGATCAATATGCAAATCTTCTACCACCACTAGACTTAAGATAGTCCTAATTGAAGTCATCTTAACAACAGGAGAAAATATTTCATCAAAATCTATACCTTTCTTCTGTGCAAACCCCTTTACAACAAGTCTCACCTTGTACCACTTTTTACCTCCTTCTTCTTCCTTCAACCTGTAAATCCATTTGTTCTGCAATGCTCTTTTACCAGCAGGAAACTGAACCAGATCCCAAGTCTGGTTTCCTACCAATGAGTCCATCTCCTCATTCATGCCTTGCTCCCACTTCTTTCTAGTTTCCACCTGCATTGCTTCTTCATAACATTATGGTTCACAAGCATCAGTCATCAACAAATAATATATTGAAGGAGAGTATCGTTCAGGGAGTCTACTTAACCTGGTACGTCTTCTTGCAGTTGCAGTAGTTTTAGATACTTGCTGTTGTTCTTGATTTTCTGACACCTTTGGAATTTCATTTTCTTGAATTTCATCAAGCACTATGTACTCTGTGTTTTCCTTTTCCTGTTTCTTTCCCTGAAACTGATCTTTATACATGACCTTGTCATTGAATATGACATCTCTACTTCTAATGATTTTGTGATTTTCATAATCCCATAAACGATAACCAAAATCATCAACCCCATATCCAATAAAGGTACATTTCTTGGATTTAGCTTCAAGCTTTGTTTTATTTTCTTTATCAATATGGACAAATGCTTCACAACCAAACGTTCTCAGAAATGAGTAGTTTACCTTTTTATCTATCCATGCCTCCTCTGGAATACCACCATCCAAATCACTTAAAGGTCCTCTGTTTATTAAATAAACAACAATATTTACAGCATCCGCCCAAAACTGTAAGGGAAACCCTGCATGCAGTCTCATATACCTTGCATGCACCATGATTGTTCTGTTCATCCTTTCTGACACACCATTTTATGTGGTGTTCCTGGGACTGTCTTCTCTCTACGAATCCCATGGTATGAACAGTAACTATCAAAATCCTTTCCACAGTACTCACCTCCATTATCAAATCTGAGACACTTCAACCTTTTTCTTGTCTCATTCTCAACAAAAGCTTTCCACTTCTTAAAAGTAAAAAACACATCATATTTTTGTTTAATGCAATAAACCCAAGTTTTCCTAGTTGCATCATCAATAAATGTAACATAATAATGAGAGCCACCAAAAGATTGTACCTGAGCCGGTCCCCATACATCTGTATGCATTAGCTCTAACTTTTCATTCTTCTTATGTTTCCCAACCCTGAGAAATATGACTCTCTTCTGTTTTCTATAAACACAGTTTTCACAGAATTCCAAACTTACCTGCTTCAAATCTGGCAGTAACTTCCTTGAGTGGAGAATCTGCATCCCCTTCTCACTCATGTGGCCAAGCCTATGATTCCACAATGTTGTATCTGTTCCTGTGGAAGCTAAAGAGATAGAATGGTCAATATTATGAGGAGATAAATACAACGTAGCTACCCTGTCTTCTTTTGCTATCACCATTGATCTTTTAGTGATCTTCCACCACTTTTTTCCAAATGCAGATAGACAGCCACCATCTCCCAACTGCCCTGTTGAGATCAGATTTATTTTCATAGTAGGAATATGCCTTACATCTTTCAACAACCAATCAGTTCCATTCTTAACTTTTATCCATACCTTACCCATTCCAACAATTTTACATGGCTCATCATCACCCAATAAAACATGTCCAAAATCTCCTGGAGCATAATCATGAAAATATTTCCTATGGGGTGTAGCATGACATGAAGCTCCTGAATCTACTACTCAATAATCACTAGTATTATCTAATGCAAGAATCAAAGCATCTCATAACACATCACCTACTACATTTTATTCCTGGGTAGTTTCCTTATGTGCATCTCCTTTCTTCTTTAGAGATCTATAGTCTTTCTTCAGCTGTCCTTTCTTTCCACAGTTTCAGCACTCTATCTTTCCCAGTATGGACTTGGATCTGCCCGTTTTAGACTTCCCACGATTACCTTGGCTCTTTCCTCTCTCCTTTTGTCTTCCCCTGGTCTCCATGGTCAACGCATTACCTGATGCCTCACCTGTACTTTTTCTTCGCATTTCCTCGCTAAGAATAACACCAATAACATCATCAAATTTCAAGGTGTTTGAACCAGAGACAGAGTTACTTACAGCCATGACCAAGCTATTCCAACTTTCTGGCAATGAACACAAGATTAGAAGAGCCCTAACCTCATCATCAAAGTTCACACTTACAGAACTTAGTTGATTTGTAACCATATTAAACTCATTTAAATGATCAATAACAGATCTACCTTCAGACATCTTCATATTAAATAAACGCTTCATTAGAAATACCTTGTTGGAGGCCCATGGTTTTTCATACAGCTTACCCAGTGCGCTCATCAAACCCTCCGTTGTCATTCCTTTTGAGATATTGAAAGCCACCGATGAAGCCAGGCTCAACCGTATTGTTCCCATAGCCTTTCTATCAAGAACCTCCCATTCTTTGTCCTTCATAGCTGCTGGCTGCTTTGCTCTTCCTCCCAACAGTAGGAATAGATCCTTCTGCTACAGATAGTCCTCCATTTGCATCTTCCATAACTGGAAGTTTTGGCCGTTAAACTTCTCGACCTTAAGCTTTCCTTCTTCCGCCATTGCTCCCACTTGAACCAGAAACCCTAGTTTCCTGCGGGTTTATCTACCAAATAGACCTTTGGCTCTGATAGCAATTGTTAGAAAAACAGGATCGCAGAGCAATAACAATAAACATAAATGAAAATATAATCATACACACATTACAAGAGAGACACAGATATATCGTGGTTCACCCAACTTGGGCTACGTCCACACTGAAGTTGCCAGTCCTTATTATTATTCCGTCCAGCAAAGTAAAGGGATACAACCTGCAGCACAACTCCTGCACTTCTTCTTCATTGTCTCACGGTCTCTCTTCTGATCTCAGAGATCTTTTCAATGCATAAAACCTAATACATCAAACCTAGCTGTATTACAATGTCTTTCTTTTATAAGGGAAATACAATGGGAAAATACCACGGGTTACCCAAAACCATGGGCCTGAAAACTGGTGGCGAAAACAACCCCAAAAATTTTCCCCCAGACCTCCCTAAGGTCGTGCCAGGATCATAACCAAACCCGGGGTACGGACATGACTGAATAATAATATCTTTGAATCTAGAGATCAGGCTCCACAACCAACACGCAATGCCCTACTGAAAAAAGCTATGGGTTGCTCCATATTCTAATCATTCTTCTACAATAAGACTCTTGCAATAGTATGCTCTGATGCAAAAGAGAATAGAAAAAAATCTTTTGTGAAATCAGGACTAACTAAAATTGGTGCTTCAAATATAGCCTTTTTAATTCCATCAAAAGACATTTTAGCTTCTTTGTGTTGGTTGTGGAGCTTGATCTTCCTAATTCATAGATGTTGTTGTTTAAGTCGTGTGTGTACCCCAGTTGTATATTTTGTTCAGGTGGACTGTGTGCTCATCCCAGCAGGGGGGTGTGGGGGCCAGTGGGCCCTCGAGAAAGGGGATTGGGGGGCGAAGCCCCCGAAAGAAATTTTTGGGTTGTTTTGCTGGCCAACAGTTTACGGGCCCATGGTATTGGGTAGCCCGTAGTATTTTCCCATGCTAATTCCTCTTTAAAAGGAAGACATTGTAATACGGTTGGGTAATGTATTGTAGCATTGTAAAGATATTTGATTATGTGAGAGAGGTTGTGAGAGAGTGAAGAGGAAGTTGCAACGGATGTGCTACAAGTTTTATCCCTTCATTTGTTGGATGGTATAATAATAAGGACTGGAAAATTTATGCATGGACATAGCCCATCTTGGGTGAACCACTTTATATTGGTGTCTCTCTTGTAATGTGTTTTATGTGATTTATATTTTCATCTTGTTTATTTTTATTGCTCTGTGGTTTTTTTTTCTAACACTTTGGTCCATTTAATTTCATTTTCTTTTCTTAACATGTTGGTGATGGATGTCATGATCTCTGCAAAATTTGGGACAAACCTTCTCAAAAAATTTACTCTTCCATTGAAAGAATGGATTTTCTTCTTGCTTATAGGCATATGAATTTTCTGAATTGCTGCTACTCTATTTGGATCAATTCTTATCCCTTTCTTTGATATCACATGGCCCAATAAGATTCCTTCTCACATTGCAAAGTTGGACTTCTTAGGGTTAAGGGAGATACCAAATTTTCTACATTTCAGAAAAACTTGTTTCAAATGTTTTAAATGATCATCATCATATTTAGAATACAATTTTTATGTCATCCATATAGACAACAAAGAACTTGTCTTTTTCCTACTCAAATGCTATATCCATTTCTCTTTGGAAGGTTGCTCCTGCATTCATCAATCCAAATGGCTTTTTTTCATACATGAAGGTTCCCCATGGCATGGTGAAGGATGTCTTTTCTTGATCATCTGGATGTACTTTGATTGATTATACCCTGGAAAAACATCAAGCGTTGACATTCTATCTGCTCCAACAACTTTTTGTAGAATATGGTCCATTTTGGGAAGAGGATAATATTCGTCTTTTAAGGATACCTTGTCCAAGTTTATGAAATCTACACATAGCCTGATTTATCCACTCTTTTTCTTGACCGGGACCAAATTTTCCACCCACTTAGAAAACCTCAATGCAACAATAATCTTTGCATCAAAAAACTTAATTACCTCTTTCTCAATGAGAGGTAAAAGTTTTGGATTTATCCTTCTCAATTTTTGTTTGAATGGTTTCTCGTCTTTCTTAATAGGAATAACCTGCTGAATGATTCTCGTGTCATACTCCTTCAAATCTTCATAGCTCCAGGCAAATACATCTAAGAATGTCTTCATTAGTTCAATATACTTATCTTTATTTTCAGGTGTTAATGACTTTGATAGTTTAATCATTTTCGTATTCTGATCTGTCCCAATGTTAATGTCTTCTACTTCATTGTTATTGGGGGTGACTTTAGGATTCCTTGCCACATCATTATTGTCAAACAATTCTCTAAGGGAACTAATCCTTTAGGAATAAAAATGTTTTTTAACTCAATAATCTCTTTGCCCCCAATATTATTCAAAAAAATTTGTGGATCGGGGCTCCAATCTTCAACATTCTTATCTTTTTTATCATCTAATGTGTCTTGTTTTCCTCCATCAATTTGTGTATTAACAAACTCATTGTTAGAAAAACAGGATCGCAGAGCAATAACAATAAACCGAAATGCAAATATAATCACACATACACATTACAAGAGAGATACAGATATATCGTGGTTCACCCAACTTGGGCTACGTCCACACTGAATTTGCCAGTCCTTATTATTATTACCGTCCAACAAGGTGAAGGGATACAACCTGTAGCACAACCGCTGCACTTCCTCTTCACTATTTCACAGTCTCTCTCCTGATCTCAGAGATCTTTACAATGCATAAAACCTAATACATCATCTACCCTAGCCGTATTACAATGTCTTTATTTTATAGGAGAAATACAATGGAAAATACCACGGGATACCCAAAACCATGGGCCCGCAAAACAGCTGGCGAAAAACAGCCCCAAAAATTTTCTTCGGGGGCGTTGCCCCCGAACCCCCATTTCTCAGGGGCGCTGCCCCCGGACCCCCCAGCCAGGGGGGATGGAACCCGTGGGGGGCAATTCCCCCCCACACTCCCCCGCTGGGGTGAGTGTACAGTCCACCTACATATCATATAGAACTGGGGTACAAACACGGTTGATACAATATCATCTATGAGACTAGAAGATCTGGCTCCACAACCAACACTCATCAGTCATTTCTATAAATCTCTTGATTTGTTGATCATCTTCGAAAACCTGCCAATGCTTCACATTATATGGTACGAAGGCCTATGCCTGACTTCAATTTCATACTTTCTGTTAGGATAGATTGGGATTTTAAAAGTACTAGCATAAGTAGCTAAGGTATCAACGATACTATTTTGTACTCTTGGGATCAACGAAATATGATGTTCTGTAAAGAAATTTCCAAATAAATCCCACACTTCATTCTTGTATGCCCTCATTTTTTTATATTTAGTTTGGTAGATGCCATTAACTTGGTTAACTACTAACTCAGATTCTCCATGTACAACAATTCTTTTGTCTTTCAAGTCTTTCAATATGTTCAATCCCAGGATTAAGGCTTCATATTCAACATCATTGTTTGTACATTCAAAAGCCAATTTAAATGAGTGAAGTGTAGAATCATTACTTGGGGATATTATCCATATACCAACACCAACCCTTCCCTTGTTAACAACTCCATCAAATTCCATATTCCATAAACCTTCAGCAATATCAAGTTCCTTGTTCAAACTCTGCTCTTTTTTAGACTTTAAATGACCGCTTTGTTCAAAAATTTCAGGATTGTCTAAGTCTGATTTTCCAGGAGAAATATCATAATAAAAAATAGAAGAGACAATATTTGTATCAAGGGCACATATAGGGTGATTTTTTGGCTTATTCTTATTGCTAACCACATATGCTAATTGTTTTTCTCTATATAACCTCCTCTTATCACCAAACAGAGTGATAGTAGCATATGACATATCCATCTGTAAAGTTCCTTTCAGCTTAGATGCCCAAGACCTAGACAATAACATCCCAAATTTGGGTGGGATGTTTGCAACTACCACATCTATAACCATACTCTTAGCAGGAATTTAAGTCAATGATACCACCAATTCTTTAATTAAACCTAGACATCTTACTTTCCTTGAATCAAAAGAAAACAAATCTTTATAAGGCCTAGTAATGTCCAATCCCATACTTTCCACAACATCCTTTGGGATAAGATTATGGGATGCTCCTAAATCTAACATAGCATTGTGAAGGATCATGTCATGAATATTCAATCTGACATAGAATGGGGATACATCCTCACTAGCATCTTCAATTACAGGTCCAAAAACAATAGTAGGAGTATCACCATGAAGTTCCAAAGTATCAGGTTGTTGCTCATATTCTCCTTTCACCATTTTGAAATTTTGATTCTTGTACTCAGTGTTTTTTAAGAGTTCATTGAAGGGGATTGAAACCTTAATTTTGGACATTTCATTCTGAAGGCTAAGGGGTGACTGAGGTTTTTCTGCTTCTTTTACATTGACATATTTCTTCCCTTTTGAAACCTTCTTGGGGTCATCACTCTTTGGATCATCTTTCATATGGGATTCTTGGTTTTGTTGACTTGCAAAAGGATGATCGGCAAGGGATTTATTTTAATTTACACCAACATTCTTATTTATGAGATTGTATCTCCTTTGAAATTCAATTACTGCATTATGATATCATTTTTGGTACTGCTATGACTTCTTTTCTAACATGTTTTCTTAATTTTCTTGAGCAACGCTTTCATAGTATTCTCTAGTTAGATACAAGTGAGGTTCAGAATGATCAAATAGATGGATTTGATCCTCAGGAAATCCTGCATCTTCTTCAACAACATAATTTTCTAGAAAAGGGGGCCTGATTTGTTGGTCAGCTTGGTTTCTCTGGTCTACTGGATTCCTTTGGCATCTTTTCCTTATCTGAGGAATGGGAGGCCCCCTAAAGCTAGGATTTATGATTTGTGGTTATGTTTGTTCTCGAACAACATGCCTATTTTCTAAGGAAAGACTTTCCACCAATATTTACATTGTTCTCATCATCATATCGAACTTATCCTCTATAGCTTGAGATGTGGAAGGTTGGTTTTCTTCTTTAAGTTTCATTTTATCAGTTTCCACCTTTTGTTTCATTCTTCCTGATGGATTAAGATTGGATTCCACTTCCATAACATCTCTCAACATATTAGGTAAAGTTGCAGACTTCCTTTCCCTTAACAACAATGCAAAATCACTCTCAAAGGCATCGACATAATGCAATTTGGCAGCTCCAACAGGAGACTTGATATCAATTGGGATTGAGTTGTAAAGCTTCATAAATCTACTAGAGAACTCTTGAACAGACTCCACAAAATTATTTTTCAGGTTATCATACTGGTTCAAAATATGCAAAGGGATTTTCATGTCTTCCCATCTTCCAAGGAAAGTTGTCTCAAATTCATTATAATATTGTATACTCCTTGCTTGAAGCCCTCTAAACCACTTTTAAACTTCCCCAGAAAAAATTTGAGCCAGTAAACTCATCTTAACATCATTATCATCCACTTCCTCTAAATCTATGAAATCACTAAACTTATCTAGATGTTGTGTAGTAAAACCCCCTTCCCCATCAAATAAAACAATTCTCTTAGCATAATTTTGAGGGATATCATGCAACATAGAAGGTAGGGAAAGGGGAGCAAACCTAGCAGCCATAGCTCTAGGGGATGCTTGAGGAGGGTTTTGTACTTGTGGAGGAGCAGTAGGTATTTGAAGGGAACTTTTAACTTGGGGAAATTCAGGTCCAGGTCCCTTGTTGTTATTATCAACTTTATTTTCTCTAAAGGAAGCAAAATTATCTTTTTCTTTAGAACTTTGTAAGTTATCCCAAAGAGATTCTAATAGATAGGTTTGAAACTTTTCCCTATCGAGGACATTTTTAGCTAGGTATGTTTCATATTTTGTTCTCAAGAATGATTTTTCAAATTGTAACTCAAAAGGAATACCTTCAAAGCTAGTAATTTCTTCTTTTGGGTAAAGATATAGAACTTTGAATTTTAAAAGTACCTACTTGGAGTCTTTCCTTTCCTTTTCTAAGAATATTTTTTGGATCTTGAATAAACTCTGGTGGGTCAGGATATGGATTTGACCGTTATGCCACGTGATTGCAATCACAAGTCCATCCATCACCCAAGTGACCAAAAGTATGTCGATCACATCCGATTTCATCACAATCCTATCCGATGGGTGTGCCCATCACATGTACATTTATCACAAGTTCCTTTGATAAGTTCTGTACAAGTTCACCAAAGAATTACTTCCCACGAGATGCCTCCAAGTGAAACTAGTTTCCTTGTGCCCAAGTGCATGCAAGAAGGTGTCCCACAAGTGCGCAAATCCAAGATCAATAGTTTTGAAGTGTGTCCAAGTGTTTATAGTCAGCATGCATCCAACTCAGTGTGGACACTTAGTCTACCCAACCAATGTGCATCCAATCGAGTATGTTGAAATCACCTATAAGCCGCTCATTCCTTCTTTCCACTTCACATATCATGCATAATGCATGCCTACAGATGATGTTTCCTTCAAAATCCTTCTCTACCTCACCAAGTTCCCTCCAATCTTATCTTGATTTTTCCAACTAGTGCGAGTTGCAACTATCTATAGTGCACCTTTCCTTCATGCAAGGGCACCTTGCATGTTTTTGGTGTGCCTTGCCAATGGGCCAAGGCACCCAACACCGACTCACCTAGCCATTAACCTCATGAAATGTATGTCAATTTTCATAAGCAACTACCGAGGTGATAATGTGATGGATCTTCCCAAAGCCTCTCAAGACTAGGGCCTTACAATTATTAATGGTAGTGTGTTAAAATATTAAGGCATCGATGAAGTTCATTTAAAGAGTGATGGGTCAATAATGCATCATATTGAAGTCTAATTAATGTTATATGATAGTATTATTTCCTTATTTTTATGGAGAGTATGAAGTGTATTTTTATGGTTCCACACCTCTAAATATATGTTATGGTCAAGGAAAAATGTAGGTATGGAGCCTAGGTAACTCAATATTGTCATTGTTGGAATCAACTACTCTAACAAGGAACATATGGTGCAAATAGAAGATTGAATCTAGATGCCAAAGATGAATGTTAAAAGACAAAAAAAGGAAGACTTTAGATCAAGAGGCAAAGAAAAACTTATTCATGGTCATGAGATCATAATGATCCTAGTTTTATAATGGGATTATATTTTGGACAATGATTGGCACCAAGAGTGATGGTATCCCTAGTGATATTGTAAAGCGTTTAAAATGTTCTTGTACTTGAGTTGAAATGATGTAACTGGGCATTTGTGTTTTCAAGAATTAGGGTATGCATGCTCAACTGTGTATGACACCCTAGAGTCTTGTTCCAAGTTGTAAAGCCTAGTCATATGTAGGTTGTTTTCTCCAAAAATTTTGTAAGCCCTCTGAATTAGGCATACATGTTGTAATGTAGTAGCAAATGTAGTCATGCAAAGTGAATCCCCTTCATGCATAGAGAGGATGCGGTATCAAGTTGTGGAGTGTACCATTATAATAGGCATAGGGGTGGCAAGTGTACCTACATACTAAACTTAATGCATATGAAAGATAAGGTAAGAGCTTTCAATAGAGGGAGAGAAGATGTATGGATGGAAAGTTCCATTTAAAGGGAAGAGATAATGCATTTATTAATCAAGTACAAGAAAAGGATTCCTAGAGCATTGGTGAGTATAGTGGATGGCAACGCATGTATCCCAGTAGATGGTCTCTTTTTTATATGGACATCAACATTGTGTTAGTGTATGTACAAATGGATGAATTCCATATTGAATAAAACCCTATTGAGTTCATTATAAATCAAATTTAATGCAAATATCCCTATCGTGATGGTTAGTGGTCACAAAAAACCTATTGTTAAAGTGCAAGGTTCACGGTCATCCAAATCCATTTGTAATGGTTAAGGGTAACCCAAAACTCATAAGGATATAACGATTAGAAACAAAAAAAAACAAGATGATTTATTATGAGGGGAAGCAAGTAAAATGAAGATCATGAGTGAAGAATGAATGTCAATGGTGCAATGTAGCCAAACAAAGCTCAAGCCATATGAAGACAAAAGCAAAAAATGAGGTAATCCTAAAGATGAAGACAACTAAAGACGAGAGTGTGGCTAATATTTTCACTAATCCTTTGGTGAAAGCAATATCTACAATCCTTGTAACTGGAAATGTAAATAATGTGGCATAAATTATGTTGGTAAAGGATGTGATAGATCTAACAAATTTGTTTGTTGATCATGTTGTTGTGAATACCAATTTTTATACTATATGTAGCAATGATTGTTTATGAAAAATGAATACCAAGACAAAAAAAGGGGAAAGTAAAAGCATAATGAACAACAAGATAAACATCAAGTAGGAGTGTTAGAGATCATTTCTATCTATGATAGATGTTAATGGAGAGTGTTGGAATGTGGAGATGAAGTTTATCTAAATATAGAATAAGAATTTGCATGTAAGTATTTTTTCCTATAGATTAGGAAGTTGTTGGATGAGTCATTATATGGTTGAGATATTATCTCAATTTTTCTATCATTAGTAGCAAATCAGTTATTTACAAGATTCGATAAATAGATGCACTACTTTAATGAACAAGAAAAAGTTAAGTTTTATCTCTAATTTCTCGTCGTGTTAATGGATTTTTTACTTTCTATTCACCCAAAGGATCCCCTAGGTTGAAATTATAATTTGTTTAGTTATAGGAAACAACACATGCTTCAAGATCATAATATAAAAGAACAAATTAGTTGTGGTGGAATACAAGGAGAACTTAGTAAGGAACAATTTATCACCATGATCTTACAAGCAACACTTGACATGGGATATCCTTGTTAGAGTGATCTAGATTATTTAGAGAACAAAATAAGGAAGAAAAATTAAATGGAAACACACACTCATGTTGTAGAGATCACAATAGTACTCTAAAATCCAAATTTTATTAATGAATGAAATGGAAGAACGTGTGTAGAGAAACCATTATCCACCTAGATCATTCATCCCCCATTAGGGAGTAATGGTCCCCCTTATGTCATGTTCCTTTATCACATGGGGAAAATTTTGGCTAAATATGACTCATGTTGAACCACTTGCCTTGGTGAAAACGTTTCCCTACTTTGACAACCTAATAGAGTTGGATGTTTTGATGTTGGGTTCCCTTCATCTTCGTGTCGATGTTTTAGTCAATTATTTCATTCTTAACACAATTAGGATTGATTTATGTAGGTTCCAAGTGCATGGCTACCTCTAAGGTGTCCAAAATAGATGGAAAATAGTGAGAAAATATGGTCGAAGCAACTCCATATTAAATATAGGGTGCAATCCAAGTAAAGGGGGAATACTTAACTCAGAAGAATTCTCACACACATCCTTAGTGATGGTGTAAGGCCCATATTATACTGAGTGGAACTTTTGATGGGATCCCATGAGGCGATCTTTCTGCAAATGCAACCATACCTTATCTCCCATCTAGAACTTGTGTGGAATACGATGTCAATCATGATGCTACTTGTACTTGCATTAACTTTATGTAGAATATCATGAACATGTTGTTGGATGTGTTGGATCCATTGAACAAACTTGTCTACCCAATTAACCTCAATTTGATCATGGGAGGATTCTTCCTATGTATATGCAATGGGTAGTGCTACATTAATTGGGGCCAATGGTTGGAACTACAAGAGCACCTGAAAAGGGTCGTGACCAATAGAGATATGAAGGGATTTGTTGTATCTATGTTAAGCATAAGGAATACTCTCATCCCAAGAGCATGGATGTTTAGAGTTGTACAAACCAATGATAAAAGTTGGTAAGGCCCAAGAAACTGCAGAGCTTAGTAAGAGTCATTGGGATTGTCCAATCATGAATGACTTGGATCTTCGTTGGGTCGACATGCACCCCATGTTCATCCATAATGTAAACTAGATATTGAATTCTTTGCATGCCGAAAGATCAATTTTTCAAATTGGCATATAAATTATGATGTCCCAGTGTACTTAGGATATGTTGAATGAATTGCAAATGTTCTACCTAATCTATATTGAAGATAAGGATGTCATTTAAATATACAACCACAAAAGTGTTTGTGAACAACCACAATATATCATCCATCATAGTCATGGATGTTGTTGGAGCATTAGTCAAGCCAAAAGGCATGAACAACCACTCAAAAAGGCCTTCTTTATATTTGAATCGTGTCTTCCATATATCAATTTGAGCAATTGGGACTTGGTGGTAGCCTACCTTCAAAAGAATATTACCAACGAACATGGTAGCCTTAAGTTGATTAAGTATATGATCATTCTAGGGGATTGGGTATCAATTCTTAATGTGGATTTTGTTTAGGGATTTGCAAGAAATTATCGAGTCATCATGTCCCATCCTTTTTCTGCACCAAGACTATTGAGCTCCTAAGAGGTGAGGAGCTTCATCAAATGTGACCCTTTTTGATAATCTCTTGAATCTAATGTTTTGTTTCCTCATTCGCCAAAAACTAGCATTTGTATATTGATAAATTAGGTAAACAAGAGCAAGGTATCAAATCAATTGAATGTTTGACCTAATAGTATATAGGAACCCCTTTAAGTGAGGAAAATATATCTCTATATACCTATACAATCTTTTCCACCTAATTTTATTGTTGAGAGAGGCCTCATGTTCAGGATGTGGAAATTGTAGTGACCCTTTTTCCATCTTCTAATCAAACATTGAAGAGGACAAATTTCCAATTTTGAGAGATTACCTTCTAACACCATTTTGCTGAGACGAAGGAAACTCTAGCAGTCAAAACTACGTCAAGTACCCTATAAAGTTGTCCTCCCAAAGTAACAATGACATTATGAGGCTTGGACTCATAAACAACATGATGTTCCACATATATATTTTTCCTATAAGAATATCGCAAACTTCAAGTGGGGAAACATCACATAGTACCACATATTTGAAGGGCTTGATGACATAGGATAAGTGACATTGTTGGCTAACATGAATTTATTGTTTGTAACTTAACCAACCGATGTTGTATGGTTTGGGGTATGACATTGTGAACAACTTCAATCTCTTTATGACCTCAATTGATCTTAGCTTCGTTTGGAAACTTCTATAAAAAATGAAATGTGGCGGAGTCACCTTCACCTACATATATGAATGGAAGAGGTGCTTCCCTTCCTATGGATCCTCTAGCTCTTTTAGTCGGAACTTTGCGGTTGTGATGGTGGTATTGAGTTCTGCATTAATGATCATATTTCCCTTATCTAGATCTAAATTACAGTATAATCCAACGTCCAACTATGGGGATTTCTTCTTGTCCAGCAATGATTATTTCAAGCGACATTCATTCGTGTTGTGCCATGGGATTTTGTGGAACTCACACTACTTTCCAGCGTCCTTCTTCAACTTCATGTTCCCCTTCTTTACTTTCATCTTGGATTGGTTGTCATGAGCTTGGCCATCCATGCTATGTTCTTTGTTCTGTGAGTTAGGGCTACCTTTACTAGGCTTATGCTGCAATTGATTTGCATACCCAAACTCCCCCTTATTATTTTGCTTAAAATTTTGTTTAATTTTGAAAGCATATCAGTAAGTGACTCCCAGTGAGGAGATGTCCAAGAAATCCATCTCTATTTAGATGTACCTATGTAGGATACTGTGGTACTTCATGACCAAGTTTCATTTGGAGTCTCTGATACCCAGCTTTCAGTGCAAGGTATGGAATATATTCATGAAAGTATTTGTCTCATATTAAAAGGGTTCCCCCCTCATGATAATGTCATAGAAAGAGAACCTTTTGGTGGTTTCTTTGGAAAAACATGGTCCACCTAGGTGTCCAACAAAGGCCAAGTGTTGTCTAATGCTGACATTTTCAATCCCCTTAAGGGGAAGGTTTGACCCAAAGCACCTTCCAAGACTAAATATAGGGAGGTAGGTTGTAGGATGAGTATTTTACCATTATGTCATAACAATCATTCACAATAGAACCTATTCTAGTGATCTACAACTCCTTAGCATATGTAGCATGTTCAAGTTCATAGAATATAACATATATATTCTAACATAAAGTAAACAAAGCTACTCAAATATCAATCATCCATATAGAATATTAACGACACAATATGAAAAGTGTGAGGGATTCCATTACTCTGTTCCAACATATATATCCAATACATCTGTATATTTGCAATGGGACTATGAGTTGATCACGATATTAGCATTACAATACCGCAAAATATTTCCTGCAACAATAGAACAACTTTAATAGCTACCCATTAAGAAATGAACAACCAAGTAACCATTATTCATAGCCTTAAGGGACTACTTATACATTTCATATTAGTGGTTATTCTTGAAAATTATGTCAAAACCCTAATATAACTAATTTGTATAACTACATAAATACAATTCATTGCATTGATCATGTAACTACTGTTGAGATATTGTAACTTCTAAGAATATTATATTTGTACTTTATTATTTCGGAGATGTTTCATTCCTCCGTGAAGATCTTAATGTATATCCGGAGATGTTTATTCCTCCGTCGGAATGTGGTACCTTGGGTTATTAGACTTCCCTAGTGGGGGTCGGCCCTGTATGTGTTATGTGGGTCAAAGGGTTGTTAAACCACCCTAGTGGGGTCGGCCCAGTCAGTTGTAGTGGGGTGTTTAACGCAGTGGTAAAGTTGGAGCCGACCTAGTTAATATAAAGTACAAGTCGGAGATGTGTATAAATAGAGGAGGTGTGTTCCTCATTATACACACACATCCCTCACTTGAAATGTAGCGCACTTGTGAGAGAGAGGTCTGCTATGGAGGATGAGGAGATCATGTCTTTGGTTTGCATCTTTGTATATTGCTGGTCATCTATATTGAGGAAGCTTTGCTGGGTTTTCTACCCCATGAGGGTTTCCCAGGATAAATCTGTGCCTCTTGTGTTTATGCTGTGCTTGTCGTTTCTTCAGTGATCCTGTATATGCTATTATTGTGAAATGGAATGTAATGCTGATATTTTATGTCTTAGGATATTGAATCTTAACATGGTATCAGAGCTAACCTGAAGGAAGGCAATGTATGGCACTTACGACACTTGCTTCACTTGCGACAATTTGAAGGTTAGGGTTTTGTATAGCAAAAACCAGTCATCGTGGAACTTTTGCTATAAATACATTTTGGCAAAGGTTCAGGATCTGAAACCTTTACAAGTCGTAGATAACATCCCCAGGTACCTTTTTTCCAAAGGACACCCTCAAATGCGTTGTACTTTGTGATTTATGATCAGTACAAGTTAGGGTTTCTGCCTCTTCCAGATCTCAGTCAAAATCAGGTGACCTAGGAAAAAAGGTCATAACTTGGGCTAGGAAGCTCCAAATAAAATTTTGTAAAACGTGGCAGGTATTACACAGACTGTAATATCTCAGAAAACATTTTTAGAGGCCAAAGTTGAACCAATGACACGTGGCATGCCGTACAAGTTCACTCTCCTATTTTACCCCATAAACAGGTCACGTTGAGACACTTGGAATAACTCTCTCTTAGAAAATCTAATTGAGGTCAGATATGTCGGGATGGAAAGATGACAGGTCAGGTTACCACAAAAAAAAAATTTACACCCTGTGGATCGAAAAGTTCAGAGTTACAGCAGAAACAATCAGGTACATATTTCTGTCAAAACATAATTATTTTTGGAGCATCTTCATTCATGGCTTCCGGAATTTAGGGTTTCAGAGAAAGTTGGAATTTTTGGAATTGGAGTCCACAGCTGAATGCTACTCAGGAAAATCAAAATTTAGAGACCAAGATCGAATTTTTTGGTTGGGTAGAAGACCGAGCTTGATCAAACCCCAATTCGGGATTTTGATCGGAAAGATGGAAAATTAGGGCTTCAGCAAAAGTTGGAATTTTTTAAGTCTGTGACCACGGCTGGAAGATCCTCAGAAAAATAAGAGTTTAGAGCCTTGGATCGAACCTTATGATTAGGCAGAAGGGTGGGCTCCATTAAACCCTAGTTCGGGATCCTGTCCAGAAGATCCAGAAGTTTCAAAGGCAATTTTGAGGGGTCAAATTTTGGAGATTTCAAAATTGAAGTATGCAAGTTTGATCAGCTCAACAAGACACATCCTTCCATCCATTCAGAAGTGTGAAAGTCAAAGATTGAATTTTTAGGGTTTCTCTAACAAACCCTAATCAAGCTCCAGATCCAGTTTCAGGGGGAGTTGAGGCTAAGGCTTTACATAAGAAGACTACAAGAAATCTCGACAGGTATGACTTAAGGAGATACAGGCATGTCTTGAAATCTGATTCTTGATTAAGTTCATAATATGTTTGTCTTCATATTATTTAGATTAGTACAATCTTGATTAATGTTAGAATTGTCTTATCACCCTAGTAAAAGTATGTGAATGATAGAAGACATTCATTGATTAGGGCTATATGATTTTACTAATGCACTGTGGTGTTGTATGAGGTTGATGTTGTCTGCTAACAAGATACAGGTACATCACAAAAGACAAATCAAGTTCCATGACCATGACAACATGAAGACAAAGACTCATCCATAATCCTTGATCACATAGAAGTTCTACTTACAAGGTATGTATGACTTTGTTCTATTATGCTTAAAGACATATAGAAGATCAAGCGGGAGGCAACCACACAAACATAAAAGATAAGTATTTGAGTTGTTATTTGAAACAGTAAATGATATTGCTTATTTGTATTCCTAGAATATATCATGCTGAGTGTAAACATTCATATAGCATTGAACAAGTATACTACTAATATGCATATGATTGGTAAGTTGAACAAACATTCCATTGTTGCTTATCTAGAATGAAACCTCTTTGCTGACATGCTGAGAGCTGTGCACACTCTCGATAGTATGTTCTGGTAGAGATGGAAGGCATCTAGATAGCCACTGTATGCGTACAGGATATGGAAAAGTGTTGTGTCAAAGTATTGGTCAAGATAGTAGCATAACTATGTAAATAATATCTGTATGCATAATAGGTTATCATGTCAACATGATTTGATGATTATGAAGTATTACTAATCATGTACTTAATTTTGATTTGTAGGAAATATCATGAAGAATGATGAACACCGAACAAGTGATGGATGTTCAACAAGAAGATTTACAAATCAAACATAATATAGAAGGCTCGTGGCTAGAAGATTCTCTTAGAAAGAGGAAGAGGATCATGACGATATGTTTGTTCCAAGTGGCTAGATAAGACCATTCTCTTAATGGTGTAATTGAAGAAGAAGTGTGAATCAGGCTTTGTATGGGTACTCAGGATCGATAGTCATTTGATGAGCTTAATGATCACCATGGGTGATGAGGATCTCAACCTTTGATACAAGGTTGAATATGGTTTCTATACACAAATGACATGGATGCAAGAAGGAACTCACCACAGAGTTCGAATGATGTTGAGGCTCATATCAGTAGACCCATCTGACGAGAGATGGCACAGATAGATATGTAGAAGATCACTCAATGCAGAGTGTGAATGATGTTCAGTCACAAAGGGAGAATTGACAGTTTCTTGATAAGCTTGAGCTTTACCAAAAGTAAAGTTGATCCATTACGAATGATGAACCTGTCATACTATTACTTTACGTGGATGATCTATTTTTACAAACAGATCATGAAAGGAAAGAAGAAGGTGGTTGCAGAAATGAAAATGAAAGATCTCAGATTAATGCATTACTTCCTAGGTCTGGAAGTATGGCAAGGCTTAGAAGGAATATTTCTTATCCCAGGAAAGTATGCTATGGAAATCTTGAGAAGAATTGATATATTGGAATGTGAAGCCATGGCCACTCCCATGGGTTCCGACTTGAAGTTGTTAGCTGATGACTCATCAGAGTTAGTGGATGTAACTCTGTATAGACAGATTATTGGGTCATTGATGTATCTGACGTATACCAGGACGGATATATGCTTTGCTGTGAAACACCTTAAGACAGTATCTAGTGGAACCTAGATGAGTTCACCTGATAGCTGCAAAGCATGTGATGAGGTACCTGAAGGGTACGATAGACTTTGGTTTATATTATTTTTGGAGATCATGACTTTAGATTGTATGGCTACTCAGATGCTGATTGGATAGGAAGTGTATCAAACAAGAATAGCACATCGAGCGGATGTTATTGTCTTGGATTTGCCATGATCTCGTGGTTTAGCAGGAAGCAGTCCAGTGTGGCTCTCAGCACAATCGAAGCATAATATATATAGCTACTTGCTCTGCTAGTTGTGAAGCAGTATGGCTCCGGAAACTATTATCAAGATTATTTGACTTAGAGATGGATCCCACTGTGATCCTGTGTGACAAACAGAGTTGTATCAAGATGGCAGAGAATCCAGTGATTCCATGATAAGTCAAAGCACATAGAGATCTAATATTTCTATATACGAGATATGGTGCAGAAAGGAACTATAAATCTCGAATTTGTAGGCACTGATGAACAAGTTACCGATGTACTAACCAAACCTCTACCTCAAGTGAACAAGTTACCGATGTACTAACCAAACCTCTACCTCGAGTAAAGTTTGAGTATTTCCAAGACAAGCTTGGTGTAGTTCAGAAGGACCCTCCTCAAAAGGAGGAGTGATGTAGACACTGATGATGAGATTGCCCGCATCAACAGTGAAGTCGATGATGAGGATACCTGTATCGATGATATGCTTACATGTATTGATGAGGATACCTATGTTGATGATGCCAATAGAGAGATTTCTGGATGGTTCTTAGACAGGGTCTAAGTTGACAAGGGGATTGCATCATCCTTGAACACGTGTTCTAAAAGGATCCGTAGACATATGTCTCCTAGAAAGAAGAGGGATTGAATCATCCTTGAACACATGTTCTAAAAGGTTCCGTATACAGTTGTCTTCGAGAATGAAGTCCTTAGTGGACAAGTAGGGATTGGATCATCCCTGCACTTCAGTCCTAAAGTGAGCCATAGACAGATGTCTCCGAGAATGAAGTCCCTAGTGGACAGGATGGGATTGGATCGTCCCTGGATTTTTGGTCCCTTGAATTTTGCTGTAGACAAGATGTCTCCGAGAATGAAGTCCCTAGTGGACAGGATGGGATTGGATCATACTTGGATTTTTGGTCCCTTGAATTGAGCCGTAGACATGATGTCTCCGGGAATGAAGTCCCTAGTGGACAGGATGGGATTGGATCGTCCCTAGATTTTTGGTCCCTTGAATTGAGCCGTAGACATGATGTCTCCGAGAATGAAGTCCCTAGTGGACAAGATGGGATTGGATTGTCCCTGGATTTTTGGTCCCTTGAATTGAGCCGTAGACAGAGGTCTCCGAGAATTGAATGATGGGATTGGATCATCCATGGATTTTTGGTCCCTTGAATTGAGTTGTAGACAGAGGTCTCCGAGAATTGAATGATAGGACTGGATCATCCCTGGACCTTGGTTCAAAAGGTACATGATAGGACTAGATCGTCCCTGGACTTCGGTTCAAAATGTACGTGATGGGATTGCATCGTCCCTAGACATGAGACTTGTCTTAAAGTGATAAGGATTGATCATCCTGGAACTTGATCTGGATTGTATCATCCATGGACCTATGTCCTAAAGAGAGTGGGATTGATCATCCTGTAATATGATCGTGTGTGTTGCAGGGTATGCTACTATTATGTATACTTGATTGATGAGGATACTTGTATTGATGTATTGATACTTGTATTGATGATATGTATTGATGAGGATACTTGTATGTATACTTGTATTGATGAGGATACTTGTATTGATGATGTGTATACTTGTATTGGTGTGGATACTAATACTGATGATCTAGATGACAATGTTGTTGATCGTGTTGATCTAGATGACGATGTTGTTGATCATGTAGATCGAGATGATGATCCAGATGCTGTAGATCAAGATGATCTAGATGTTGTAGATCGAGATGATGTGACGACAATGTTGATGATCGTATGACGACGATGCTGATGATCGTGTGATGACGATGCTAATGATCGTGTGATGACGATGCTGATGATCATGTGATGACGATGCTGATGATCGTATGACGACGATGCTGATGATCGTGTGATGACGATGTTGATGATCTTGTGATGACGATGCTGATGATCGTGTCATGTGATGACGATGTTGATGATCGTGTGATCACGATGCTGATGATCGTGTCGTCACGATGCTGATGATCGTGTGATGACAATGTTGATGATTGTGTGATGATGATGCTGATGATCGTGTGATGACGATGCTGGTGATTGTTTGATGACGATGTTGATGATCGTGAGATGACGATACTGATGATCATGAGGATCCAGATGTTGATGTTGCTGTAGCTGTTCAAGTGTTGCAGAAGATAAAGACTTAGTACTGAAGATGCTGATGATCGTGTGATGATGATGCTAATGATCATGTGATGACGATGTTGATGATCATGTGATGACGATGATGATGATCGTGTGATGACGATGCTGATGATCGTGTGATGATGATGTTGATGATTGTGTGATGACGATGCTGATGATTATGAGATGACGATACTGATGATCGTGAGGATCCAGATGTTGATGTTGTTGTAGCTGTTCAAGTGCTGCAGAAGATAAAGACTCAGTACTGAAGATGTTGATGTTCCAGTATTGAAGATGTTCCAGTAACTGCTTGAGTTACTGATGATGTTGAGAAAGCTTCCAATGATTTATAGATGTATCATGTATGGTGTTGATGACTCCTTGCTCATTCAGATGCTGTTATAATATCCTTCTCATTAAGGGGGAGTGTTGAGATATTGTAGCTTCTA
The DNA here is from genome assembly GCA_027924585.1 of Larix kaempferi. Classification (NCBI taxonomy): domain Eukaryota; kingdom Viridiplantae; phylum Streptophyta; class Pinopsida; order Pinales; family Pinaceae; genus Larix; species Larix kaempferi. Next base: position 3,556,348 of record BSBM01000018.1, on the reverse strand, counting down.
AGAATATTATATTTGTACTTTATTATTCCAGAGATTTTTCATTCCTCTGTGAAGATCTTATTATATATCCGGAGATGTTTATTCCTCTGTTGAAATGTGGTAACTTGGGTTATTAGACTTCCCTATTGGGGGTCAACCCTGTATGTGTTATGTGGGTCAAAGGGTTGTTAGACCACCCTAGTGGGGTCGGCCCAGACAGTTGTAGTGGGGTGTTTAACCCAGTGGTAAAGTTGGAGCCAACCTAGTTAATATAAAGTACAAGTTCGAGATGTGTATAAATAGAGGAGGTGTGTTCCTCATTATACACACTTCCCTCACTTGAAATGAAGCGCACTTGTGAGAGAGAGGTCTGCTATGGAGGAGGAGGAGATCATGTCTTTGGTTTGCATCTTTGTATATTGCTGGTCATCTATATTGAGGAAGCTTTGCTAGGTTTTCTACCCCATGAGGGTTTCCCAGGATAAATCTGTGTCTCTTGTGTTTATGTTGTCCTTGTCGTTTCTTCAGTGATCTTGTATATTCTATTATTGTGAAATGGAATGTAATGCTGATATTTTCTGTCTTAGCATATTGAATCTTAACAACTACTAGATAAGTTGTAAAATAGGGGACCTTGTCAACCTTCCATGTAATTGACTCAGACTCCACATGGCGTAGCTGGGATTGTCCAAGTGTTACACTGTCTTTCCTCTTTCCATGTTGTGAATCTTCCATAAATGAAGGGGCTAATACCTTTTTTTCCCAAAAGATGAACATGAGCTTTGATATTCTAAATGCTTATGTCATCAATGGAAAAATGAATTCTGACAATCATCGAGTATAATATACTTTCTACTATCCTTCAACCTCATATTGGGGGGAGACCTAAACTTTAAGTCAATAAAAAACATGGGATGTTAAAGCTAGAATAGATCATGTGTTGGAGCACCTCAATAATTTCAATAAAACTAGAAAGTCTAGTGGACATTTCCCTTCTCATTATGGATCCAACTTGGAAAAACAATAGAAAATAGGAGGCTATGATAACCATAATATTGGATAGAATGTTAAGAAAATATTCTCTAATAAGTACATTGGACAAATATCTAGCTTCTATGGTAAAGTGGGGGGGTATTTTTAAATTGGGTCTAGCTAAGGTGATTTAGTGGAGGAATGTTACCCTCGCCATCTAGGTTAAAATTCCACTTGTGACATGTTTTTTCGTTGTGAGATAGTTTTGAATGGGGCTCTTCGTGAGACAATACTTGATGGGGTTAGTAAGGTACCATAATCTCTTTCTCTTTTACATGCTTAAGGGTGGGATGAAATGAAAAAGGGAAAGGGTAGGTGGGTATAAATAAGTAAGTTGAATCAATCCCTAGGGTATTAATCTAATGGGCCTTAGTCAATCTAATGGAGATTCATTCCTGGACCAAGCAACTCAATCGATAGCTTCTTAATCGACTAAATCAATGTAATCTCCTAGTTGTTAATCACTAAGTCTTATCTCCTTCCATAACTAAACCCCAAGGGATTTATTTAATGAGAATCATGCACTTCTAACACCCATGGTCCTTCTATAATATATCTAAATGAGTTGACAATCTCCTTCATTCATTGAGGGAGGATGTTCAATTGGCATATTTTCTTCATACAAACTCAAATGTCTAAAACCCTAAACAACTTGCATGTCGTCATTACTCAAATATTTCCCATTTTAAGACCTTTCTTCATCTATCATTGTGAAACAGCTTTATGAGGGCCCTCTTATTCCATTCTTTCTTGAGCCATCCCACTATTGAAAATCCTACCTCGGCGCAGAAATAACCCCAACAAACCTAGGAATTGAACCCCTAACCTCTATCTTGACAAGAGCTTGTCAATTGGGACCCAACCAATTGATCTAGCTTTTGAGGCTATTTAGGTGCACATATATAAGATAGTATGTTGCAAGTCACTCATTGTATATGGGAATCAAATTCTCTAGAACGAAATCTATTGCTTAATATTTTTTGCAGGTGGTTTAAGCTCCTCATTTATATTTAAGGAGGACATCTATGTAAACTTTAGACAATAAATGCACACTTAAACTAGTTTGAGTGTCCAATACTACATGACTTGCAACTAATTACATCAATATCAAAAATATCTCAAATATAATTTATTAATATTTACTCACCACAAATTAAATAACTGTACTAATTATTAATGAGTTACTAATTATTTATAAACTACTACTTATTTATAATTTACTACTTATTTGTTATACCATAAACTCGTAAACTTATCTCATACATGTTAAAATTCAAACAATGCCACCAAACTCTTGCAAACCAATATAACCAAAATAATAAATAAATAACGATGCAATGTTTATGCCATAAAACTATCTTGAAGCTCAAACAAAGCCTCGAACTCTTGGAGATCTATATAACCAAAAGGAAAATTGGATATTTATACAACCAAAATTTGTGAAAGCACGATGAAAACGCTAATCCACTACTAAAATATTTTAAAAAGTTTCTTAAACAATGTAGTGAACTTCTTAAACAATGTAAAAATAACACAGCATCTTTTTCTCATCGATATAATCTATACCAATATTGACCCAAGGCAAAAGGCAACATCACAAAGATTGAGATTTTCTCCTTGAGAACAGAAGGAAAAAGGCAACATCACAGAGATTAAGATTTTCTCCTCGAGAACAGTGATAGTTAATGGAAATAGTTATTATCTATCCATTAAGTTTGGTCTTCCTGCGGCTGAAAACCTGATTCACATCCTTCAATTCTCGGCTGTAAAGAGAGTGCAGAAAATAAGCTACAACTGCTAAACGATGCAAATGCTCGTTCAATAGTAATAACCGGATCTAGATTAAAATCAAATTGCATTATCATGTAGAAAATAAGCTACAAATGCTCGTTCAATAGTAATAACCGGATCTAGATTTAGATTGAATTGCATTATCACTTACCTCTTGAGTATGATGATTAAATGACAATATGTTAACACTATTTGTAGCTTTAGCTGCCTGCAATTAATCAACACAGCCACTTTCAGTCACTATCAATATAACTTATTCATCAAAGCAAGGGAAGATCATATTCACCTCTCGTTCCCAGTCACAACGATATGTAATATAGGCTAGTATGAGAGTTTGCACTGCTGTTCCAAATATCATTCCTGTCCATAATCCCTGTAATGTAAATTTGGATTGTTATTTGACTAGTTTTTAATAATAATAATAATAAGATCATGTCTAAACCAATTAACACTATATTCTTGTTTACCAGATAAAAATCCTCTAAAACCTCTTATTGATTATCCAAAGTTCTTAATGATTATTTAGCTGTCTGGATTGACTAGACTTTATCTGTACTCACCAAGACTCTTAAATTAAATACCCAACCAAGTAACACGCCAAGGGGGATTCCAATGATGTAGTAACACCCAATGTTGATCCATGCAACATAAGATTGCCATCCTGATCCAATAGCAACCCCTGAAAATTGATTTAATGCACAGTTATGCTAACTGATTATCAAATATTAATATTTCGAAAATCAATTATAAATGCAAGTTAAGCAATTTAATAAAAACATATTTGCTAGTTTATTTTAAATTCTAAAATATAAACATTTATTGATGTAATTATAAACTAGCACAATCACTTAACTTGTGGCTGGTTAACACAGATTACAAGCTAAGTACCACAAATAAGTTACTTGTTTTTTATGATAGTTACACTAAATGTCGAAATGTCTAAAGACTACCATAAAATCAATTTGAATAATACACTTGTCTCATCCTCTTGCACCACTACCATAAAATCAATCTCAATAGTATACTTGTCTCATCCTCTTGCAATCTAGGAAAAGAATAAACTCTAATCCACCCTAAATTCTAAAATAAAAACACCTTTAACTATAAATATTGATATAAATCACATTAAAATAAAGTTAAGTTTGCTCTTCAAAGTGTTGTTACCCTGTGGTAATAAGATTTTATCATTGATTCGATGATGGCAAAACTCTATTATTTAAGATATAAAATAAGGATAGTTATATACTATTTGCTTTCGTCTTATGAGGACGAGGACCTGTCGGAGAATATGTTTAGATAAGTTAGACTTGGAATAACTCTAGTGTTTTTCTTTATTTATACATTTAGTGTTTGTCTAAATTGCAATTAAAGTTCGATCGAACGACCACAATCAATTTTGCTGGAGGGCAAAGCATTCTGTATGTGACAATTTATGTAAAATGCAACTCTAATAAAAAAGATGGGAAAACGTAACCAGAAAATTTACAGCATTACCTGAAAGTACTGGCTGAATGCTGTTGAGGAGGACAGTAAACGCCAGCAAAATGGCCAATTGAGAAACGGCTTCTCTTATGATTGAACTGCTTGTAAACACCAAAGCTAATTCATCGCGGAGGACAAGAATGAGAACCCAAAACGCAACACCTATAGCACCCGATGTACTCGCAGAAACAATTACAGAAAATTTAGCCGCTCTGCTATTTCCAGCGCCTAGTTCGTTGGCAACCCTTACCCTGCATTAACAAGATATTGATTACAAATGAATGTGTGTATATATAAAAGACAGACTGCAACTCTTGCAGATTATCAAAAGTGCTATTCGGTGGCATCCCAAATATGTAGCCTGAACATACCCAGTTGCAGCTAAAAATCCAATTGGTATCATCATTTCCCAACCATTGATGTTCAGGCTGTAAGAGTCAGAATGATATTCAAAATATTGAATAATGGATTAAAACATTCTGCACAGTTCGAATATAAAATACTGAAAACGTGTTTTACCAGACAGAAAGAGAATCAATAGCAAGTTCTGGATCTGGTAGATTCCCTGTTAAGAGAAGGAGTACTCTGTAATACCAGTTCTCTAAACTGTAGATAGAAGAAAGGATGTCAGCTCCCTTTTGTGGTTATGTTATTATCAAATTTTGGAGAAAACAAAAGCCATTGGTTGAGAAAATCATTGAAAAACGTGTTGTATGCAACTAACCACAACATTACACCCGATGAAAGAGAGAGTATGACAAAAGACCATAAGTCGGAGAAAGCATTTCTTGACAGTCCGGCCCATGTTTGAGGACAGCCTCCACAAGTAACATAAAGAAGTTGGCCAGTTGCACATAACCACCAGGACAAATCCAATGTAATGGCTGCTCCCACAAGTCCCATTTCCAATTTAATGATAAACAACCAGCTTAGAACAATATGAAGAAGTAATGTAGCTGCAGCGAGCCACGCAATGACCATGTTTTTTAACTGCGACTGTAGGTATATCTGAAGCGGAAACAATAATACAAATGCAAATTGCACAGGAATGAACCAGATTGAAACTGATCCGGATAATTCAGCAATCTCATGTGACTGCCCAAGCAGCTTCAAAATTGGGGTGGCATATATATAAATTGGTAAGAGGAGGACTGCAACAGCAAAGAGAACTATCCAAGATCGCTGCAAATATACTCCCAGCATGTGATATTGCCGAGCTCCATAAGCTTGTCCGCAAAGGGTTTCCAAAGCACTGCCCATACCTAACTGGATGTCAAAATACAAAGACGAATTACATTAGCAATAACAGACATGGTCCCCTGACGCTATTTCATTTCATTATAACATTCAGAACATTGCCAAACACAAGTTGAAGCCTCTTGTTTCTGTTGAGAGTGGGATAGAAATTTATATTTCAAAATTTTGAATATTTTTATTTAATAAATATGAAGTTGAGATAAATATAAATTTGTCTTAAATTTATAATATATTTAACATTTTTATAATTTTTCATTATTTTTTATTACTAAAATTAAATGGTTTTTTTAAATATTTATTTATAAAAAAATTTCATATTTATCAATATTGAGAAATATAATATCATCCACTCTCTTGAAATTTTAAAAAATCTAAAAAAATTATATCACCAAACTATAATTTCTTCTCCATGCGACTTATTCGAGGAATCAAATTTATAAAAGTTTACACACGGGTGCTTTTATATTGATAAAAAACCGTTGTTGTTATGCCCCATAACTTTTGTACATCATTCTGTTTCAAAATAAAAAAACTAACATATACTTTCACAAAATACAAAATTCCTGGTTCACATTAGTCTAGTCATAGATTAAAAGGCCTCTTATTTTGGCATTTATTTTATTGAAATAGACCCTATAAAAATGAACAACAAAAAAGACACACTTAAACTTTATTACAAAATTTCAAAAAAGGACTCTGCCTTTACATGTCTGTTGTTTTGTTCTTGGCATCCAAAAGAAGGGATTGCATAGCTTCCTTACTTGCTTGTTCATCTTCATTCTCCAATTCTGCAAATTGCTAGGTTTCCTTTTTTGAATCACCTGAATATTCAGATTCAACAATTTGCATCTATCATCATAATATGGAAGTCCCCCTTGAAACAAAGTCTGCACCTTGAATTGCAGATCTCGGATTTGATCTTCATACTCAACCTTTTGGCTCTTAAGAAATTCTATTTCAACTTCTTCCTTAATGAGCATGGTTGTCAGTTTGTTTACCTAGGAACTCAACATTTCCAATTGAAACTGCATAATTGACGAATTACGTGCAACAATACTCACCAAGGTTTTGTCACGATTCTCCAATTTGTTTATAGCTTGTAGGACTGAGTCAATATTTTCAGCATTCGAGTTCTCCATTCCCTTTTGCTTCTCAAAATATCATGTAGTGTAACGCCCCTCAATCCTGACATTCATCTCTAACTCTATTTTCAACCCTTAATTCTAGATCGCAATCCTCCTGCAAGTGATTCCAATTAATGGTGATTTCATCATAGTGTATAATGTGACTTAGCAACCTCTTTCCTGCAAATATGAAACCTTTGAATCACACAATACACATGTATATCGACAATGGAAATGGCCACTTTTAGCATGGGGAAGAGCAAGATAGGAATCCATGTTAAACCTCCTTCAAATCACACAATACACATGTATATCGATAATGGCAATAACCACTTTTAGCATGAGGAAGAGCAAGAGCTATACCAAATATAAAAATTATAATGATAAAATAATTATAAATTTAAAAAGAAAATGCCATTAACCCATAATAACTAGGCCCTTATCCTTTAAAACCTTCTAACCCCTAATGCCTAAGCCCTTGACCTTTGATCCCATAGCCCCCAATCCCTAATCCCTAAACCCTTAATCCCCTTTAGCATGAGCAAGAGCTATACCAAATAGAACCACCAATATCTTACCAAGACTACTCTAACTAGGGTACCCCAAAATTTATTGCCTATATAGGATGAGAGTATAGTAGTGCTCTCTCCATCAATTCCTAGATACATGTATTGTATAAGTTTTGAGTTTTATATATACTTAATTTTGAATTTCGAGTTTTGAGTTTTGTATCCATAGAGTTTTGAACTAGTGACCTAATATAAAGAGTGCCTTAACACTACATTTACTATATATTTTACACACTTTAACATATCCTTATTTGATTTCTATTCTATAATATGCTTAGTTTTGAAAAGCCTCAAATTGGTGGCAAACAAAAAGTGGATACAATTTTTTTTACAAAACTCTTATTAAGTCTTTTGTTTTAACATGATAAATTTTGAGTTTTATGTTTCACGAGAAAAAAACGTACTTAGTAGTATAAAAAAAGAAAAAAGAAAAAAACACAAAAAAAGCACATATTTATTCATATTCTTCACAAACCCTTATTTGACTTGGCTCTACTTACTTGAGGAATTATAGTACTAATCTAAATGGATCTTCTTTAATAATAATAATAATAATAATAATAGATGACCGTGGAAAAAGTTTGTTTCCATCTTGGGGGGGTGATGGCGTGGTTTCTTTTAGGGTTTTTCAGCGATTCTGCAGGAATTTCTGATTTTGATGGTTGATCTGATGATTGTGTGGCCTACGACGACTTGGAGTCAAGTTGATTCGCAGAATCAGCCTAGTACCAGCTAAGGATAAAAAAAGTGAGAACTAGCTTTCTAGTCGCAGGTTACCTCTCTTCTTTTTAACTTGATTTTTCGTTATTTTCCTGCATAGAGTCTGAGTTCTATTTTTGGCGATGGTCTTTGGATGGTCTCTAGCCGCCTCCATTTTTAGTGATTTTTCCATTTTAGGGCTAGTGTGGGGGTCCTACTTGCTACTCTAGGTCTCGGTGTTGTTTGCTATTGTGCTGGCAGTTGTCGCTCTTGCTCTGCCAGAAACCGACAGCTGGGGTTTTCAACTTTAATTTGTGGTTGGCTTCCATTATGGTGGAGTCTTTTCATTTTCATAACCCTACTCTACCGGCTTTCAATTCTGTGTTGGGTGATATCCCTGGTAGTGCTGTGGGTGGAGGTTTTCATAACTGTAAGCTTCGAGGATTGAAGGCCAAAAACAGAAGACTATCGAAAACCATTAAGGCAAGGGACGACATTTCTAGGTTTGACATTGATGGGGATTATAATCTTGACAGAATTGGTATCCTTGCTGAAAGGGCCCTGGTGGGTAGATTAGAGTTTACTTCGGGCAACAAATTAGAAATTTCGGAGTGGGTCAACAAATTTTGGGTTCCAAGTACTGGCATGGCTCCCCGTATCAATCTCTTGATGAATCGATGGATTTTATTTACCTTCTCTGAGGCAGCCCATCTTGATAAGATCTTGTCTGCGTTCTGGGAGTTCAAGCATGGTTCACTGTTTTTAAAGCACTGGCATTTGAATTTTGATCCACTAAAAGAATTTCAGACCCTTTGGCATCTATGGATGATCATCCCAGGTCTCCCCATCGAACTCTGGATAGAAGACGTCATTATGGGGCTAGCAAATTCTATGGGGAGGTTTGTGCGTATTGATAAGCAAAATTTCTATGGCATGGACCACCGTTATGCCAAAGTTATGGTCGAAATTGATTTGAGGGGTGGCTTACCTGCTGAAATAGAGATTGCTTGGGGAACTAGGGTATGGAGACAAACGCTTGATTTCTTCAAGATACCTTTTCAATGCTTCTCATGTCGAAAGATAGGACATGTTTGGGCCTCCTGCCCTTTCAGCCGAAAGCTTTCTTTGGTTTCTTCTGCTTCGGAGCACTCCTCCCCATGGGAGCTTCACTAGAAGGCAATATGATACCACGTTCATTCATATTGTGGTATTAAATATTCATGAAAACCTAAAAATTATATTGCTTATATATTTAGGGGCAAAGGGTTTTTTATTTAATGTAACAATACAAAAATACTTTGGGGTCTTTTTTATATGGGCGGGCTGACAAATATCCGCCAAATGGAGATGGTGAGATCACGGCCATATGAGAAATCGGGTTGAGGAAAGGCTTGGGCTTAGCAGTACGTAGGGAAATCACGTCTTGAGGCATGCTTAAGGCCAGGGGGTTTCGTGGTGAAGTGGGTTTCCAGTCGATCATAGTCGAGAGACAGTGGTCATTGAAAGCCAATTGTTACCAACAGCCTTGGGAGGCTCTAAGCCTCCAGGGCTTGTTATATGCCCTCGATAAGCCTTGGGGCTTGAATACCCAACCACTCATGCCTATTACAGGCCTTGGGAGGTTTAGTCATCCTCCTAGAGCTTGTTACAAGCCCTGGGGGCTTGGATACCTAGCCCACAACAAGCTTAGTCAACGATTGGGGAACTGTAATATGCAATCTAAATGTTGTTCTATGTGCATTGGCTCTGGTGACATACAAGAAGTGATCTCTTATCTCTTCATTAGACCATTAGATGTTGCAAATCATAATGATATGTGGTTGAGTAATTGCATTGTGGGTCAAGTAATGTGCATCCACAATACACATCGAAAGAAACAAGGTGCATTGTAGAATGCATGTGGGGTCATAAGAGGGGTATCATATCAATATACTAGGTAGAAATATAAAGGGGTATAAAAAATGTTAATGAAAAAATTGATACATACAATATCTAGTGAAAATAGGGGTTTTTTTAAATTAAGAAGGCATATTGGTAGGGGGTTAAAAAAACGATTTTGGAAGGTATTTTCCAATATTTAGTGAAATTAGGGGTATTGTTTCATATGCCACGAACGAACGTGCTATGGTAGCGGTTTATTGAGTGAAGCCCCCGTGCTCCTCCCCCAGGGTTGGAACCCTTAAGTCTTCTTTGGATCCTTCAAGTAAGTTATTAAACAAAACCCCTATTAATTATCCTAAATTATCAAATGTTGAACTTGCTTTTATTGAAAACTTTGAAAAATTGCTATCAAGTCGCATTTCTAAGGGTGAAATTTAGATGTGTCATGACCTTGTGACGGGACTACCATTAGCTAGCCCGGTGAAAACTTCTCCCTATCCAATAGTTGGTCGTAAGCTGTTTGGTGATCTGGAGGCAGACACTACTGAATTAGGGAACTTTTCGCCTCGTCATGTAGGTGATGACCTGTCAAACCCTATTCATGTTCGGTCTCCATTCCCTAGTAATTCGGGGTTTCATTCTCAGCATTCTGGTAAATTGGGTATGGGCCCGTCTTCACCTGTTGGATGTTCCTCAGCTTCACCTTTGAATTTGGGTTGTGAAGCTGGGTAGATTTTGGATGGTCATAAGAATTTGGATTGTTTTGCTGACACATCCAATTCGGTGGACAATGTTATTTTGTCAGAAAGTGGATATCTTATTTTGGAGAAAGGTGAGGAATTTCCTCCCTTACCTACCTTCACAAAAAATCCAGGTAGTGGGTCTTTGGCAAAACCAGTTCAAACCCTGAATTTCCAAAATGTCACCATTAGAAGGGGTAAAAAGAAAAAGAATATTGATAAAAATGTCCATCGTACTTCAGATTCATACACTCCTATTTCGCAAAGAATAGAGGATGTGGGTAGGAATGATAAGGTGGTTTCCCTGGGGCTTAGAGCGTCATCCCCCAAATTGATTGTTCCTTGATGTCTATTTTGTCTCTGAATGTGCGTGGATTGGGTAAGGTGTCCCGGGCATAGGCCTTATCCAATCTGATTAAAGCTACTGGCCCTGCTATTATTTTGCTTCAGGAGACCATGTGTGACGAAAACCTTTCTATTCCTAAACTTTGTAAACTTCTTCCTTATTGGGAGGCGGCTGCAGTAAGTTCTTGTGGTTTATCTGGGGGTCTTGTAGTCGCTTGGGATCCAAATGTATTTGTTTTTAAGGTTTTCTTTACCCCTTGGGGCATGCTATTAAAGGGGTCTTTTTGTGGAAATCATCATTCTCTTTCCATACTCAATTGTTATGCTCCCTATAGGGAGAGACAAAGCTTTTGGGAATATCTACAGGGTTCTGGGCTTATGAACTTAGATGACTTGATTATTGCAGGAGATTTAAACTTCACTTGTCATGCTTCAGAAATTTGGGGATCCTCTGCCAGGATGGATGATTTAACAGATTTCTTTAATCAATTATTTGTGGATACAGATTTTGTGGATGTGAAGCCACATAAATTGGTCCCCACCTGGACTAATGGTAGATTTGGAAGTGATGGAGTTCATAAGCGTCTGGACAGATTTCTTGTCAAATCGGATTTGTTGGGCATTTTTCAGAAGCATCGGTCTTGGGTTTTCGACTGCAAATTCTCGGACCACTGGCCCATTGTCCTCCAATTAGATGAATTTGGTCACAACCAATCTTCGCCCTTCAAGTTCAATTCCTCCTGGTTATGTGATGAATCCTTTTGCAGTATGGTTAGATCTATCTTATTGGCTGAGCTGTGGTGTTTTTGATATAAATCCGATGCAGAATTTCTGTCATAAATTAAAGGGATTAAAAGAGACTATTTCTAAATGGATTAGGGATAAAAAGAAGGCAGACAAATTGGAGTTATCTGTGTTAGAAATAAAACTCTGGGTATCTATCTCTGCAAATGTTAACAATTCTCTATCTTTCGACTCTTTTGAGGTTATGAAGCAACTTAAGCAGAAAAAAGAAGAGTTACTAATCCAGGAAGAAAAATAATGGCGACTTAAAAATCGTGCCATTTGGATTTCTCATGGTGATAAAAATACTAAATTCTTTCACTCTTTCGCATCCTCTAGGAGGAATTCGAAATATATATGGGAAATTGATGATGACAGAGGTCACCAGCATTCTGGGCTTAATAACATTAAAACAGAAGTTGTTTCCTTCTTTGGCAACATTTACAGTGATCCAGGTGATTGTAGTTTGACAGATCAGATTAAAGTGGCATCTCTATATCCACGTTTCTTTAATGAGCAGGAAGCTGACTCTATTCAAGAAGAGGTCTCGCTGGAAGAGATTGAGCAGACACTGAAATTTTTTGCTAAAGATAAAATCCCCGGGCCCGATGGGTGGCCGATGGAGCTATATCTGCGTTTCTTTGATCTAATGGGTCGAGAACTAAAAGAATTGGTGAATTTCTCCAGAATCAATGGATATATCTCAGGTGGTCTTAACTCCACATTTGTTACTCTAATTCCTAAAAAGGACAAGCCAATGTCCTTTGGAGATTATCGTCTGATTGCTCTCTGTAATTTACTTTACAAGCTTATTTCAAAAATTATTACTGATAGATCAAAGTCTGTACTATTTGAACACATCTCAGGTGAACAATTTGGCTTTTTAGCTGGAAGACAGATTCATGATGCTATTGGCATCTCCCAGGAGTTGATGCACAGTTTTAAGATCTACAAGAAAAAATCCCTTTTACTTAAAATGGACTTGGAAAAAGCATATGATAGGGTAAACTGGTCTTTTCTCAAATTGATCCTTATCAGAATTGGGGTGCCTCCTTTGATCACTAAGTGGATTATGGCCTGCATTACTACTATGAATATCTCTGTGCTTGTAAATGGTAGTCCGTCTGATTTTTTCAGCTGCTCCAGGGGGATTAGACAAGGGTGTCCCCTATCTCCTCTTCTATTTATATTGGTTATGGATGGTTTCAGCAGATTGGTTATGGATGGTTTCAGCAGATTGGTTAATCAAGCTCTAATGAGAGGCTAGATAAAAGGTATTAAGTTATCAAAGGATTGTGTGATCACACACATATTGTTTGCTGATGATGTTCTAGTGGATGGTTTGGACACTGTGGAGGAGTGGTATATGTACAAGGAGATCATCCAGACTTTCTGCAGTGCATCAGGTATGAAGGTCAGTTCTGCTAAATCAAACTTTTATCATTTATCTTTAAATGATGAACATCTTAGTGACATCCTCTCGATCCTACCTTTTAAATGTTGTTCCATGGATCATGGTTTCAAATATCTAGGTTTTAATCTTAAGCCCAACAATTATCAAATCAAGGATTGATTTTGGCTGTTGAGAAAAATTGAGGCTCGCATCGCGCATTGGTCTTACGGGCTATTGTCCATTGGTGGCAAAATTATATTAGTGAAATCTGTTCTCTCCAGCATACTTGTTTACTGGTTTTCATTGCTTGAAGTGCCATCTTTTATCATCAAGACCATTAACAAATATTTCTTCAACTTTCTTTGGTCTAGGACTGCCAGCAGTGAAAAGATTCCTATGGTTGCTACAGACACTCTTTCTAGACCTTATAGATTTGGGGGCTAGGGCATTAAAGATCTAGGGATCTTCAATATTGCTCTCAAATTAAAAAGTATTTGGAGGGGTATATTTGGAAAAACCCTCTGGCCTAGACTCATTCATAGCAAATATATAAAATCGGATGTTTTCTGCTGGATTAGAAATCCTAAACTAGTAAATTGGAATTTTTCTCCTATGTGGAGGGGTTTTATGAAAATATTCCACTGGATCAAAAATGACCTCTTATGGCAGGTGGGGTCAGGAGAATTGATTCGTGTTGTGATAGATCCCATCATAGGGATGGAAGATGATTACATTCTACCTCCTATCATTTCTCAGTATCTTCAGGTTTTAGGGCTGTCTACTTTGAATAAAATACAACTGCATAGTTTGGGGGATGAGAATAATACTGTGTGGATGTCTGCTAGAGATCTTGGCCTTACTGGTTTTTTAGCTCGGACTTGGGATGCTTACATCTTGAACTTAAATTCAGCTGGTGTCAAATTCAACCATGATACAGATCATCTTGTTTGGGGTGGAAACCCTACTTCTAGTATTGTATCAGCACAAACAACTTATTCTAGAATTGTTCAAGACAAGCTCATCTTCCCTTAAGATTGGTGGTATAAGAGGCTATGGCATTGGTCTATTCATTTAAAACTGAAATGTTTTATTTGGTTAGTTTTGCAAGATAAACTAAAGACATGGGATAATCTGTGTAAATGGGGATGGATTGGACCTAGTTTATGTTTTCTTTGCAAAAGTGCAGCTGAAACAAAACAACACTTATTTGTCCAATGCAGTTTTACTCGTAAGATCTAGTATTTGGCATCATCAAGTCTTAATATCTCACAGTGCTGGGATGTGGGGGATTTTAATATGTGCTTATTAAACTGGTACAGGCACTGCAAGCAGCATTTTTATATTGCTATATGCATCTCGTGGGCAATTTGGTTCACCAGAAACTGTGCCATCTTTCGGAATTCTACACCTGATACTTTACATTGTAGCATGATTGCATTAAAAATGTTTTCAACATGTGAGGTTGATGAACTTAAGTTGAAGACTGACAGAATTAGTTTTTTTAATCTCAAAGTGGATCAGCCTATTCTCTTCTTCGATGGAGCTTCACAATATGGTTTATGTGCAGTTGGGGGTGTCATATATCTGAATGATTCACATTATTTTTCAGTTAGACTCAATTGTGGTACAGGAACAAACATGAAAGCTGAATTAATGGCTCTCTAGTGTGTACTTAAAGTTGCTAATATCTTTGGTTTGGTTAATATCAAGGTATATGGTGACTCCCGGGTTACCATTAAATGGGCTGCGGGTGACTTCAAGCTTAATGTAATGAACCTGAGGTACTGGGCTCTTAGAACTCATTTTGAAATCTCAAAGCATCAGAATATCAAGTTCGAGCATATTTATAGAGAACATAATTCTCTTGTTGACAAGCTATCAAAACAAGCGCTTTCTGGTATGGAAGGGCAGCTGATATGGAAGGAATGGTGTGACAACTGCATCCTGGATAGTGGTTCCACTTATTTTTTTGATTGATCCTTGTTGGTGCTAGATTTTGGGACTTTTTGAATCGGTTGATTCCTTATTTTGCTTTTTGACGATATGTATTGGTGTTGGTATTTTACGAACCATAATGGTTTTTGAGACCATGAGTGGATCCTGAAACTTTTTGCTGTGCAGATCTTCTATGATAAATATTGTAAATGATTCAGCAGTTGAATGATGAACTTCATTGTACTATTTGATTCGTTTGAATATCAATAATAAATTTTTTCGCTGGAAAATAATAATAATAACAAAAATAGTCATATATTTATTCTATAACATTAAAAAATATTTTAAAAATGTATTTCTTTAAATAATGTACTTTAATTTTTAAAATTTTCACTACTTTATGTCATATTCACCACCTTATGTCATATTCAGTAATGATATTACTGTACTTTAACTTTTAAGTTTTTCACTACCTTATGTCATATTCACAAGTACTTGTGATTAGAAGAATATAAATTGAAAATACTATATATAATGGATTCATTAAATGCCCACCATAAGATCATTGCTAGCCGGTCATAGTCAGAAGGAACCGATCATAGCCGATCATATAGTTTATTATAGCCAGCTGGTCATAGTCGATCATAGCAGCACATATCCACAGTCCACATAGCCTAGAGCAGCCATATCCACACCCCATAACAGCACAATCCCCTACAAGAAGCCATACATATCCACACCCCATAGCAGCCTACCTCTATGAAACCATATATTCTCTACCTCGACCTATACGAAAACATAGCCCTCGAACTCGATCCTCTACGGATAAATCATAGCCCTAGACCCTACCCTAGAACTTCAACCTCTACCCTATAAAATAGAATCTATACCGCTAATAAACACACGGTCCTACCTCACTTACCTATACGCAACACAGAGTTCCTACAGCACATATATAGTTTTTTCCTTATCTCTTTAAAACTATTTATTTTTATGATTAACATTATGTTATATTCACACTTCTAAGTATAAGAATATAAATTGAAAATACTATATATAATAGTTTTTTTCTTATCTCTTCAAAACTATTTATTCTTATGATTAACATTATCTATATATGAGTGAGGCTCAATGGTTAAGAACATGTGTTATCTTCGTGATATCTTCACATATTCAATTCTTAGTAAAACAATGACTGCAAATATTAATCCATCATAATGAAGCTGAAAAAGAATAAACATTCCCTTAATGTGAAGTCTCAACCCAAACCTTTTTTTTTACAAATTTATTGCTACAATAAAAAAATCTCATCCCACAATATATTTTTGACAAATTTATTACTCTAGTACAATAAATTTTCAATTTTATACGCTGAATTTTATCCTATCTTGGAGGAAGACTACATTGAATAAAACTCTTCTTTAAAAAAGCTACTGACAGACAAAATCTGGGCAAATATTTATTCTTGATAAACACTTTTTCAAGCTGTGATATCTACTGAGTTGAGGAAGTCCTGAGTTATTGCTGATCTAAATCCATTGTAAACAATAATAATAAAATTCACTTTTAAAAGAAACGGTTCCTAAATTACAAAACGAGAATCGACGTAACTTACAAAGAGTCCATAATTGAAACCTATAACAACAGTGGTGCATGTGGAGATGGCAGCTAATTCGATGTCGCCCAAGTGACCCACGAATGCTTGAGAAACAACGTTCATTCCATACAACGCTAAGCGAGTGAAGATGGCAGGCCCCGCAACTCTCCATAGCTTGTTCGATTCCACTAAGAATCTTCTCCCTGCAACATTTGGGCATATCAATGCCTCCAAATGGGATGGTCTGCCATCCTCATTCTTCACCTCTAAAAACGGGTCACGCAAGAAATCTCCCATGTTCAGATGCTCATTAGCATTCCACCACAGAAGAGATTAAGAGACTTATCTCTTCACTTCACCTCTTGGAACTGAAATTCCACCACAGAACTGAAGAGACTTATCTCTTCGCTTTACCCCTTAGAACTGAACTGAACAGGGGGCAGACGCAACTATCGTTCAACGTAAAGGGAAGGAAAAGGATGGCATGTAACGACGCGGAAATCACATTAAAGAAAAGCCTGAACTTGGTGGCAGACATGAGCTGGGCAAATATTAACTCTTGCCAAATCCTTCTTCTGTGTAATATTCACAACCAGCCATATATTATAATAATAATAACAACTGGCACACTCCAAACATGTTACCATCGGCTATTAATGTTGGGTACTGCCCTCGACAATGGAAGAATCACTTGTCATGTACCCATCCAAATAGCTTCACCTCACATAATAAAACATACGGAGAATGAGGGAATTACATCACAAAATCTATTGGCTGGGTAGCACGAGAACCGTTTCCTGCCGGTAGGAAACTTGTTCTGAAGTCCCCGCTTTATAAAGAGTTTATTTTATATACTTAATGATATGGATGGTAATCTTGATTTTATTGTTGAGCACTTGAGTGGGTCTAATGGTTAAGAACATGTGTTATTTTTGAGGAGGTCACCAGTTCAAAACTGACGAGGGTTTGAAGGTTAGATGACCCCTAGGATAGAGGCTCTTAAAAAAATCTTAATTTTATTGCCATTTCCATATGCTAAGAGGTTCTAGTTACAACCTTAATGTAACTGATAAGCTAAGTCATTACTGCTGAAAGCTGATTGATTCAATGATTATGCCCATTCTGAAAATATTGTCATTAAGTTTGTATTAAAATAAAAATAAAGTTAATTCAACCAATCTCTTTCCTTTTTAACACATTTATTTATATAATATAGACCACTCTCTTGCCTTTCTACATACCTCACCAACGCATGCTTTAATATAGACCACTCATTCACTTAATGATGCTTTGGAGTGGCCCAAATCTGTTGACCCTCTATGGGATAATCATAATAATTGACTTCGTCAAGTTCCATCACAACTATTGCAAACTCCTAATAATTTCAAAATATTTCCATATTTTAAAAAAGTTATAACAAACCTCGCTTGATTCCATTTATTTGACTTAATGGTGTAATTTATCTTATTTTTTTATATTGATGAATTTTGTTCTTCCTAAATTTAATTGTCGTTGAATTCAAACATAACCAAGAACTAAGTGACCTAGAATTAAAAAAAGAAATCAACATGTGTAACATGGATAAATTTTGACTCATCCTATAAAAATTATGGTTTGTCCATAAAAATAATAAGAACACAAAAAACAATGGCTTAAAAGTGGGTATGTGGTGAAAAGGTTTATTGAAAAAAGGTTATCTTCATAGTACACACCATGTTGAACACTTCTCTAATTCATATATGTGTTATTTTTTTCCACCAAGGAAAAAACTATAACTTGTTATTCAAAGTTGAATTAAAGTTACATACCACTATTCATGTATATACCCTCATCCCACGACTTAGAGTACTGCAAAGCAAGATAAAAAAAATATGCTTGTCAAGTGTTAGAACTACCTTCTGATGATCATCTAACTACTTGATATATAATCCAATAATATAAGTTGGATATCACATTGTACTACCGACACATATACAAAAATAAACAATAAACACAACTTTCAAAATTACAAGATTTTAAACAAAGAACTAAGCTAAGACTGTCTCAGTGGAAAGAACAACATTTTTTCAACACTCAGATCTGAAGATTGCCACTGTACAACATACTTTGATCCTCATAGAACTCAAAGAAGATCTGACCTGCCTCTAGTCCCACAACTATTTTGGAAATCCTGTCATCTTCAGAGTTGTATTGACGATAAATGTGACGGAAAGAGAGAAAATTGAAAAGTCCTTTAAATCCTTCAATCCTCTGTTTCCAATGTTCCAACCGAATAACTTGGAGGTTAGAATTTCCTGCAGCCCAATCTACAAAAACTCTTGAGTCATCAACCACCTGTAAATCAACAATGTTTTTGTTTAGAGCAACGAGCAATAAACCCCATGGTACCATAAGCTCATCCCTAATGTTAGTGCCTTCACCACAACCCATCCAAAGAAGAAAAAAGTGAGAACTATTTAATTTGATAAACATGCCAACACCACATTCTCCATTATGTGAAGCCCCATAAAAAAACGAATCGAATGATCATCATTAAAAACTAGAGAATGAGATCATTTGGGAGGCCTATCAACATAATCTTTGAAAAAATCTCTATATGCTCCAATTATTTTAGAACTCACCCAAAACCCATTTACCTTTGCAACATAGGTATTCCATCATATTAAACGCACATTACAACCTAATCGTTCGTTACATAGAAGAGATTTTGTTGACGAAAATGTCACTATACACGTTTGGTATATGCAAAAAGAGACTAAACAAAAAATCACTATACACTCCAAACCTGTTCCCATCGGCCATCATTAGTGGGTGGGTACTACTCTCGACCATGGAAAAGCTATGTTATAAACAAGTTTTCAGACATATGAAAAAGATAACTATCCATTCAACAGCTTCACCTATAAAACATATGGAGTATGTAGCGTATTGCATCACACAAGATATTAGCAGGGTATTACATCATGTTAAATGCACATCACAATCTAATCTTTACAAATTAGGTATATGTAAATGTGTATTTAAGTTATTTGCCCAAACACATAAATGTTGAGTCTCTTTCTTTACATAGAAAGAGACTCAACAAAAAAATCACTGTAGACTTATTCCTTTAATATTCACCAATGTTTGTTTTCTTTAATATTCAATATCATATCCCATGATTTTATGGAATTGGAATTTGCTTAAGATTGCTCTTGATAAAATTAATTCAAGTATGGTTATGATATTATGCACTATTACCAGCATACATCTATTTTAAAGGGGATCTACCACACATCGCAAGGGATCAAATCTCTCAAAGCTCAAACCCTTTTTTAGAGTGAAAATGTTGAGGAAGGGTTTTAATTTATCTAATTTGTGTAATTTTATATATGTGTTATTGTAAATGTAAATGTTTCAAATCTAATTTGAGTGGACATGTTATTTTTTACAATATTTTTTTTTTTTTTAAAAGGACATGTGTATGAGCACAGAAGGAGTTACACATCCCTATTGGGCTATAGAATGCGCCTCTTCAACACCTCCAAGTCCCTTGTTCTTATTATCAACTTGATTTTCTCTAAAGGAAGCAAAAGGATCTTTTTCTTCAGAACTTTATAAGTTATCCCAAAGAGATTGTAACAGATAGGTTTGAAACTTTTCCCTATCGAGGACATTTTTAGATAGGTCTGTTTCATATTTTGTTATCAAGAATGATTTTTCAAATTGTAACTCAAAAGGAATACCTTCAAAGCTAGTAATTTCTTCTTTTGGTAAAGATATAAACCTTTGAATTTGAAAAGTACCTGCTTGGAGTCTTGCCTTTCATTTTCTGAGAATCTTTTTTGGATCCTGAATAAATTATGGTGGGTCAAGATTTGGATTTGACCACTATTCCACGTGATTGCAATCACAAGTCCATTCATCACCCAAGTGGCCAAAATTATGTCAATCACATTCAATTTCATCAAAATCCTATCCGATAGGTGCACCCACCACAGGTGCATCTATCACAAGTGCCTTTGATAAGTTCTATACAAGTTCACCCAAGAATTACTTCCCACGAGATGCCTCCAAGTGAAACTAGTTTCCTTGTGCCCAAGTGCATGCAAGAAGGTGTCCCACAAGTGCACATAGCCAAGATCCATAGTTTTGAAGTGTGTCCAAGTGCTTATAGTCAGCATGCATCCAACCCAATGTGGCCACTTAGTCTACCCAACCAATGTGCATCCAATCGAGTATATCGAACTCACCTATAAGCCACTCATTCCTTCTTTCCACTTCACATATCATGCATAATGCATCCCTACAGATGATGTTTCCTTCAAAATCCTTCTCTACCTCAACACATCCCCTCCAAGATTATCTTGATTTTTCCAACTAGTGCGAGTTGCAACTATCTATAGTGCACCTTGCATATTTGTAGCGTGCCTTGGCAATGGGACAAGGCACCCAAAACCGACTCACCTAGCCATTAACCTCATGCAATGTATATCAATTCTCATAAGCAACCACCAAGGTGATAATGTGATGGAGCTTCCCAAATCCTCTCAAGACTAGGGCCTTACAATTATTAATGGTAGTGTGTGAAAATATTAAGCAATGGGTGAAGTTCATTTAAAGAGTGGTGGGTCAATAATGCATCATATTCAAGTCTAATTAATGTTATATGATATTCTTATTTCCTTATTTTAAAGGAGAGTATGGGGTGTATTTTTATGGTTCCACACCTATAAATACATGTTATGGTCAAGGAAAAATGTAGGTATGGAACCTAGCTAACTCAATACTATCATTGTTGGAATCAACTACTCTAACAAGGAACATATGGTGCAAATAGAAGGTTGACTCTAGATGCCAAAGATGAATGTTGAAAGACAAAAAAGGAAGACTTTAGATGAAGAGGCAAAGCAAAACTAATTCATGGTCATGGGATCATAATGACCCTAGTTTTATAGTGGGGTTATATTTTGGACAATGATTGGTACCAAGAGTGATGGTAGCCCTAGTGATATTGCAAAGCGTATAAAATGCTCTTGTACTTGAGTTGAAATGATGTAACTGGGCATTTTTGTTTTCAAGAATTACAGTATGCATGATCAATTGTGTATGACACCCTAGAGTCTTGTTTCAAGTTGTAAAGCCTAGTCATATGTAGGTTGTTTGCCCCAAAACATTTGTAATCCCTCTGACTTAGGCATACATGTTGTAATGTAGTAGCAAATGTAGCCATGTAAATTGAATCCCCTTCATGCATAGAGACAATGTGGTATCAAGTTGTGGAGTAGACCATTAGAATAGGAATAGGGGTGGCAAGTGTACCCACATACTAAAATTAATACATATGAAAGATAATGTAAGAGACTTCAATAGAGGGGGAGAAGATGTATGGATGGGAAGTTCTTTTTAAAGGGAAGAGATAATGCATTTATGAATCAAATACAAGAAAAGGATTCCTAGAGCATTGGTGAGTATAGAGGGATGGCAATGCATGTATCCCAGTAGATGGTCTCTTTTTTATATGGACATCAACATTGTGTTAGTGTATGTACAAATGGATGAATCCCATATTGAATAAAACCCTATTGAGTTCATTATAAATCAAATTTAATGCAAATATCCCTATCATGATGGCTAGTGGTCTCACAAAACCTTTTGTTAAAGTGCAAGGTTCATGGTCATCCAAATCCACTTGTAATGGTTAAGGGTAACCCAAAACCCATAAGGATATAATGGAACCAAAAAAACCAAGATGATTTATTATGAGGGGAAGCAAGTAAAATGAAGATCATGAGTGAAGAATGAATGTCAATGGTGCAATGTAGCCAAACAAAGCTCAAGCCATATGAAGACAAAAGCAAAAAATAAGGTAATCCTAAAGATGAAGACAACTAAATACGTGAGTGTGGCTAATATTTTCACTAATCCTTTGGGAAAAGAAAATATCTACAACCCTTGTAACTCGAAATGTAAATAATGTGGCATAAATTATGTTGGTAAAGGATGTGATAGATCTAACAAATTTTTTTGTTGATCATGTTATCGTGAATACCTATTTTTATACTATATGTAGCAATGATTGTTTATGAAGAATGAATACCAAGACAAAAAAAGGGGAAAAGTAAAAGAAGACTGAACAACAAGATAAACATCAAGTAGGAGTGTTAGAGATCATGTCTATCTATGATAGATGTTAATGGAGAGTGTTGGAATGTGGAGATGAAGTTTATCTAAATATAGAATAAGACTTTGTATGTAAGTATTTTTTCCTATAAATTAGGAAGTTGTTGGATGGGTCATTATATGGTTGAGATATTATCTCAATTTTTCTATCATTAGTAGCAAATCAGTTATTTACAGGGCTGGTGCAAGGCAATGATACCCAATTATGACAAGTTAGTTGCAATGACATTCTGGAAAAACAGAAATATTATCATTAAAATGAATTATTAGGGGTACCTACAAAAAAAATTCGGATTAGGTGTAAAAAGATGAAATGTAGAAAAATGGATGACCTTCCAGAATATATAACTTTTATTTATGGAAAAGTGGTATAACCACCCCAAAATGTTATTATTTGAAGATTGGTATGCTATTTTTTTTCTAAAACATAATGCACATGTTTTTGTTGGTCCACCTGTTTGCTATGTAAATTTTCAATTTACGAGAAAAAAAATATGTAGAGGCGTAGGAAACAGACAAATCGTGTGGGGCTATGTTTCCAAAATTTTAAAATTTAATTTTATATTTTTTTTAAATTACTGAAGTCAGTGAAGCCCTAAAACGACATGGTCAAGTGTTGGGCCACCATATCATTGTCTAAAAATAATCAAAATACTTTTTCTTTTTTTTTTAGGTTGTAGGTATTTTCATACTCTTGTGCAGGTTCTTTTCCATTTTCAAAATAGGTAAGACAATCAAAAGTTATAGGCCAAATAAATGACCTATGGTTTTTACAAATTTGACATGAGTGCAGTTAAAAATGAATTAAAAATAGAAAACAACAATAGATCTATTCAAAAATTATATATTTAGAATCTGCACACAGAGCTCGACAAGTGTGTGCAATTTCATCTGCAGTGCACTCGTGGAGCATATGCAGAACTAGTTGTGAAAAACATGAAGTTACAGCATTTGATGTGTTCTGCCATAAATCAGACCGAGCCTCAAGGTGTAATCCGAAGCTAATTCCAATCTTGCAAGGGTGCCAGAAACAATTTGAATTCAGACACGCATGTGTGCACATAAGCACGCACACGCTA